>CM076604.1:111295000-113795000 GCA_038502835.1 Octonoba sinensis | reverse complement strand
AGGTGGGTGGAACAAATTCAACATTTATCATTCCTATTAAATCCAAATTTATAAAAAGAAACCTTATAATTTTCTGAATTCTAAATTGCTAAACTTTAAAATTATTAAAAAAATAAATCCAAACCTTGTTTTTCATTTCTTCTTCAAATCCAGGAGTATCAGTATCAGGAGGAAATGATACAGTTATATTAATATTGAATGGCTTCATCTGTAATAAAAATAATTATAAAATCAAAATGTATAAAACAAAGCACAGTCAAACCTCGGTTGTTCGTCCCCACTTCGTATTTCCCACATATTTCACATTTCAACCTTGGTCCCTTCAAGCTCCCTATTACTACAATGTTAAAATATCCCGCATATTTCTTACCATCAATTTCTTTTCTTCCCGCATAGTTCGTTACGAAACCAAACCAATACTTCCAATTTTGTGCACTTTGTTATCTTAAAACCTTCCAGAATAAGGAGAAAGAAATAAGAAAACTTGAGAAAACAGATTATTTTCCCTCTATTACCGGTTGAATTCAAGCATTGAATAGCATTGAATTCAGGGTCAAAGGAGAAAAAGGGGCTAAGCATTCCTGCTGAGCGGTGGGTTTATTCTGGTTTATTCCGGTTTTGCACTGGAAAAACAAGTGGGTGTCCCTGCTGGTGTCGCGTGACCATTACTTTTCCCTGCTAGCTTGGCTTATCACTGAATTGAGTTTTCAAATTTGCGGTGTGAGGGCTTCAACCAGCGGTACAAAACGAAAATTTTTGACTCTCAGCGAAAAATTGACGATTTTAAAGGAATTTGATAGTTTTCATGGAAGCAAAATAGAATTATCAAATTCCGATGACTACGCTTCAGTACATCTTAAAAAATAGAGACTCAATTGAAAAATCATGTGACGATCTTGGAAAATCTTACAAAAAACGAAAAACATTGAAGACGTCGCCTTATCAAGACATATAAAATGCACTCTTACAATGGTATAAAGATACGAGAAAAGCCAAAATTCCCGTTAATGGAGTGCTGTTGAAAGAAAAGGTAAAGGAAATCGCCAAAAAAATGAACACTGAATTTTCAGCATCTAACAGTTGGATTGATCGGTTCAAAAAGAGGAACAAACCTAGTTTACCGAACTTTCCATGGAGAGTCTGATGCAGTGAATCTTGATACTGTCGAAGAATGGATGACGAGGAAACTTCCCGAAATCATCAAAGAATATTCTTTGAAGCACATTTTTAATGCTGATGAGACGGGGTTATTCTACAACCTTATGCCAAGCAGCAGATATGTAGTGAAAGAGGAAAAATGAAATGGCGGAAAGCTCTCA
This sequence comes from Octonoba sinensis, assembly GCA_038502835.1. Classification (NCBI taxonomy): domain Eukaryota; kingdom Metazoa; phylum Arthropoda; class Arachnida; order Araneae; family Uloboridae; genus Octonoba; species Octonoba sinensis. The sequence continues at coordinate 113,793,681 of CM076604.1, read as the reverse complement.
AAATGTCGATTGACTGTTCTTTTATGCGCTAACGCAGACGGTAGTGAGAAATTAGAGCCTTTCGTAATTGGTAAATCAAGAAAGCTTCGTTGCTTTAAGAACATAAAAAGCTTTCCCACTAAATATGCGCATAACAGAAAATCCTGGATGATGAGTAGTTTGTTCGAAAACTATCTTTATGACCTTGACAAAGCCATGAGACGTCAAAGAAGAAAAATTATTCTGTTTCTGGATCAGTGCACGACCCATACTTCTCCAAAGCCAAACTTAAAGAATATTCGTATTGAGTTTTTCCCTCCACAATGCACAAGCATGCTGCAGCCGCTGGACCTCGGTGTGATACATTCTTTCAAGTTTGCCTACAGAACTCATCTCGTACGGAAGGTGCTAAATATGCTTGGAAGTGATAAGTTTGAGGATGCATCGAATTATAAAATCAATGTTCTTGAAGCTATGGAAATCATTCTGTCCTCTTAAAATAGTGTCACCAATGTGTGCTTAAAAATTGCTTTTCGTAAAGCTGGATTTCAAATCGAACAATCTGCAACTGAGCCTATAGATAATGTGGTAGACGAAATTGCTACACTGAATATCAAATTTCCTGACTATGTTGATTGTGATGTGTATGTGCTTACGACAGAACCGGAAACAATACCAGACATCTCCAACTACTTGCAGGATGACGAAAGGGAAGATAGTGATGACGATGAGGATGAATCGGGCAAGAATGAAGATGAAGTATCGGTGCCATCCTTTCAAGAAGCGTTAAATGGATTAGAAACAGTAAAGAAATACTTTTTATGTAACGAATCACAGGAAGATTCGCTTTAAAAAATTTTTGCCATCGAAAATGCCATGTACATGATCCGTAAGAAAAATTCAAAGCAATCGTGTATTACAGATTTCTTCAAATAAATTACCGGTAAAGCTGTTATTTATTTGTACTAAATTTATCTAAGCACAATTACAATGCTTAATTTTTATGACTTACAATTTTTTTTTTTCACTACTCATACTGAACACGACTTATATGCTTTTATTGTTTATACGATATTGATTGTTTCTACAGTTAAGTCGTTCCGTTTTTACAGCCCCTGTATCTCTAAAAATGTCCCTAAGTTGAGGCCTATTGACGTTATGCAGAGCTGTTTATCATGCTGTATCAGAACATCACAAATTTTTCGTCACGTATCAGGGATGAAGCTCTACTTTATCTAGGATAAAAAATGTTTAAAAATTTTTCAGAAAAAATATTCATACTGTTTACTTTGTTTTTCCTGCTTTGTTCGTTTTTTTGGTCGAGTCCCGTGAAAAACGAACTACCGAGGTTTTACTGTAATTGTTTTTATTCATTATCTTAGATATTTTTACACCAATACCCTCATGCATTACAAAACTATTTTCAAATGAACTTTGCTCATGAACTTTTATTAAACAATGTTTGAGAGTACGAATTGGTGAATATATGGGAAAATGCCCTAAAATTTTAACAGCTATGCTGAGTGACATCAAATAATTTAGCTTAAAAAATGTGCATTATACAGCATAACTTATTTTTATAATATAGGTCCAGTCCAAATAACCTAATTTACATTATTTTAACTAGTTAACTTAATTTACTTTTCCTGAAAACCAAAACTGGATAATTTAGCAATATCAAAATAATGTGTGTGTGTGTTTCCCTTGCCCTAATATCACTGCATTGAAATTGATTTAAATTTGGAAATATATTACTTTAATACCAAATAAAAGAATTGGATCTTAATTGAAATCTAATACATAATTTTAACCTGTGTAACAAGAATTAGCAACCTTCCAGATTTTTTTCCGGTGTGGTAGCATGGTAGAATAAAAGAATGAACTACATTGAGGTGAAGTGAAGCAGTCACTCTCATGAGCAAGCATCAAGTTCTATATATTACCTAGAATGACATCTGTGTTATCAACTGGATATATGGGTAACACTTCAGCAATGAGGAGGAAAACAAATCTCCTAACAGTCACGAGTCTATCATTTATTTAGATTCTTTTATGATTTATTTTGAGTAATAAAACATTCTTGTCATGCATTGATAAAAGCTGCACATAAAATATATTAAAAGAAGACTAATTTGTTTTACAATTAATTAAAAAAAAACATTTGATACATAGATTCTTTCATTCATTTCAACACAGATCATGCTGCAACAAGAAAAACATTAAAAAATAAATAATGTAAAATGTCTTAACAATGAAATTTTAACCTTGGTTTTTTTATTCTTTTACGCTTTAGAATTTAAGCGACTGGACAAAAAAAATATTTGAAATTTATTTTGTCACTGACATGGTTATCTATAGAGGATTGCCTCTATATACAACATTTGTTTTCCCCTCTCTCTGCATGGATTTTTGGATTGAGAAGGTGTTTTAATATGTCCGCTCAGACCACGTTCCCTCTATGCTAACTCTATGGCAGATGTCATTACAGATATAGGGTTGCAAGCTTGTCGCGCCGCGAATTAGCGCGATGATTTTCGCGATTTTTAAAGCTTTTTCCTAAATTCCGCGAATTTTTATTATTTTATTTTTTTGTAATTATTCACTCGCAAAATGTCCGATTTTTTAAAAATTTCAGAAATCAAGGATAAAATCTAAGCACCCAAAGTCAAAAGGCTTTAAACTTGTGCCAATAAAAAATTCAAAATATTTTTTTTGAAAGCAGTAACAATAAACAGATTTTGCCAACTAGCCTAAAAAAAATTTAATGTACGCTAAGTTTTTGATTCTAGTCAATACCAATATTTAAATGCTTTTAACGAAGTTAATAATAATCCTTCTAGTTTTAATAATATCCCCATATTTTAGAATGAAGAATAATTTTCATTGTTGATCAATTGTTTAATTTTCATTGTTGTTTTGTTATATTTGTGTTCTTCCGAACATTTCGCGAAATTTGCGCAAATGTCCCGCGAATTTCGCGTTCTTTTTTCCGCGACAAACTTGCAACCCTACAGATAGTACATAGAACTCAAGGTGAGCAAGGATGATGTGGGTTTTGCGTCTTTGATGTGTGTTGTAAGAAAATAAATTATTCTTATTCTAATTGTAAAATGTAATATATGTGTGCTAGTAATTAGATATGTGTTCTTCAGACATAGGTGTGCATGTAATACATTTTGTGCAGATCTTCAGCTATTATTGGTCCTTTGTTGAGCATTAATTATAACTGGAGATCCACTAACAATGTTTTATGAAGTGCACATAGTAAATACAGTAGAGCCCCGGTTATCCGAAGTAATGTGGACCGAGGGTACCTCGGATAATCGAAATCTGGGATAACACGGACTCTGTCCAAATCGAGAGCTAAACGCTGGTAAATGGGTGAAATGAGTAAAAACGGCGTCACAAATGTGAATTTTTTTTCACATTTGTGACACCTTTTTATTCATTACTGTAAAGGCCCTTATTTTCGCGAGCTCGTCGTAATCGCGAAAATTTAAGCCTCGTGAAATACTTTTTTTTTCCGCCTCAAATAATAATAAAAAATCAGAAATATTTCACTTACCCAAAATTTAATGATTTATTGCACAGTTACAAGCTTTTTCTTGACAACTTTCTTTCTTATAACTATTTTTTGAATATAATATACAACTATTTCTCGGATATAAAACAATAAAATTAATAGAAGGCAGCTCATTCACTTACAATATTCGGACAAAATGTTTTATGCAAAAGATATACTTTTTGGAATTTTTCAACTTTCTCAACTTTACTTAGATACTTTTGGAATTTTTCAACTTTCGGTTCTGTTTATATAAAATTCGCGAAATTACCGATACAGTCGAACTTCGATAACTCGACTTCCTATAAGTCGAATAATCCGCTAACTCGAACTTTTAATCAAGTCCCGAATCATTTCTATACTTTCTTTAAAAAACTGTCTCGATAACTCGAAGTGAACATCTTCTAAGTTGAAGTTTTTGCGATAGATTTAGCCGGGGGAAAAAAACGATTCAGTTCAAAAGTTCGAATGCCAGTCCACTCATGTCTTCCTTCTGTGAATTGCAATGGCATCCATTTATGTCACACATTCTTGGAATACCCTTCACCCCCTCCCTCCATTGTCCCAGAGGATAAACAGAGATAAGAGATTGTAGAGGAAAGGGGGAAGGGGAGGTTGGAGTGGACTGAACAAAGATGGTCACTGTCTTGGGGGTGGGTTCACTTTGGAGATTGTAGGGGGGGGGAGAGAGCACCTGTTTTGTGAGGTTGGGTAGGTTTTCACCTGTTTTGTGAAAATTGGGTCCTTCAGGGCAGTGTGTAGAAAGAGTTGCACATTCCTGATAAGGATTAGTTAGGTTTCTTGGCTATATTTATTTACATTTATTCACTTCGCTGCCTATTTACATATTATTTACAGTGGTTCAATTTCCACATCATTGTGTTCTTAGATGTTTCAAAGCTACGGGCACAAGCTCTCCCGTTATGACTACAGTTCTTTGGTATTTCTTACGGGCACCAACTCTCCCGTTACGTTACGTCTGGATGGGCGCAACTCCTCCCTGTCCAGCATTCGAAGATCTCCTGCTCATCCGACCGCAACCTCGTAGGCAAGCGAAAGTCGATCTCCTCGCCCCCGCTTTTGAGAACAGCTTATATAGGGGGTGCCTGACCTTAGGCCGACATTGAGGGCAAGGGGACACACGTGCACCATTTCCTGTCGTGTGGACCCCTTCGTCTTGTCACGTAGGCCCCGTAGGTTTGCCGGCCTAGGCCTAACCTGACACCCCCCCGCCCAAAACTGACTACTGGGCTAACGGCTCTGTAGGCAGTCCAGCAGGTGTACACTGGGAGTCCCCTAAACCATCTCCCTCCGAGAGCATACCTTGGATGTCACCATCCCTCTCTTCATCATTTAAAAATAACCTGGAGAGCGCATGGGCATTCTGATACGCTGCCCCTTTACGATGGGTAATTTTTAACTTATACTTTTGTAACGCGAGGGCCCATCTCTGTAACTTCGGACTTGGAGATGCATTCTGTGATATAAAAGTTAGGGGATTATGATCTGTAATTAACTCAACCTCAGCCCCAAAGGTCCAGATCTCAAATTTCTTTAATGCCCATACCGCTGCATAGGCTTCCCTTTCCGCCACTGCCTAGCGCCGCTGCGCCTGACTAAATTTGATACTGGCGAAAGCAATCGGATGTGTTTTTCCATCCTCCCCTTTCTGAGCTAAACATGCACCGGCCCCGAAATCACTAGCGCCCGCTTACACGATGAACGGGCGACCCACCTCCGGCGTATACAATGCTACTGCCTTACACAGCAGTTCCTTCAACTGTAGGAACGCTTTCTCCTCTATCTCTGTCCACGGAATTATATTCGGTACTCTGCGCTTGGTCAACTCAGTCAGTGGCAACGCCACTTCAGCAAATTTAGGAACATAGTCCCTGTAATAGTTGAATAAACCTAACGCACTTTTCAATTCTTTTTTCGTAGTTGGGGACTTTAAGTTTTGAATTGTTTTGATTTTGTCTCCATCTGGCTCATGCCTCCCTGATCCTATTTCATGCCCTAAATACTTTACTGAATTAAGAGCAACGTGACACTTTTTTAAATTTACGGTTAAACGTTTTTCCCTCAAAGTGCCCAACACTGCATCTGCTCTTTGTTTGAATGATCTTAGTTTGTTTGCGTGGACGTGCTTCTTGCATCCATCCTCCAACTGTACTATGTAGTTATGTGGTGGAATTCTTCTGATTATTTCCCCAGGTCCGGTCCATTTTGCTAACATTTTACTAGAGCTATCTGGGATTAAAATAATTACCTTGTCCCCTATCTGATAGTCTCTAAGTTTTGACCTTTTGTTATAGTACCTTGCCATAATATTTTGATTTTCATCAACGGTTAATCGAGCTGCGTCTGCCGCTTCCTCTAGATTTTTCCTCAGTTCTAACAGATATTCTGCTGCACTTTTACTCTCTAAATTTGGCACCCATTCTTCCCCTGTGAAACTTTGTTTTAGAATTGACAAAGGCCTCGTCGGATCCCTCCCGTACAATAACTTAAACGGTGCTACTCCCGTTGTAGCATTCGGGACTTCCCTGTACGCCCACAATAAAAACGGAACTTGTTTATCCCAGTTTTTAGGGTCATTTTTCATGACGTGGTATAGCATACTCCTCAGTACACCGTTCCACCTCTCTACTAACCCATTCGATTCCTTATGCCCCGGCGTCGAGAACCTTGGAGTCGTTCCCAAAATTTTTAGAAATTCCTTCGTCAATTCTGAAGTAAAATTGGTCCCTCTATCAGTGCATATCATTTGCGGAATCCCAGTTCTCGAAAATATCGTTAACAACGCTACACACGTTTCCTTAGCAGTTAACCCCTTCAATGGTACACACTCAGGCCATCTTGTATTCTGATCTATCATCGTCAATGCATATCTATGACCCCTCCCTGATTTAATGTCCAGTGGCTCCAGAATATCACAATTAACGACCGAAAACGGAATCTCCGGTCTTACAACAGGCGTGATAGGTATTCTATCCGCTGTCTTTAATTTCCCTCTAAACTGACAATCGACACACCCGTCAACAAATTCTCTAATATCCTTATTCATGGCTGGCCACGCAAAAGAATATTTTATCCTTTCTGCAGTTTTACGAAACCCTAAATGTCCTCCGAACACTGACTCATGAGCTAGTTTTAAAACTGTATTTCTTTTTTCTAACGGCAATACTAATTGCTCTACCTTGCTTCCACCTACCGCCCCCTTACTGTATAGAATTCCATCTATTAACATGCAATTTCCCTTTCCTTTCTTAATTTCATCCCAAATGAATTTTAACGTCTCACAATTTCGCTGCTGAAATTTAAATTTTTCTCTCTCCGACCGTGCTCCTAATTCGGCCTCTGCACTCCGCAGGGGTTCCTCTTTCCCTTTCCCTGGTGGCACTTCATCACAGTCAACCGCGAACACCCCTTTTTCACTCTCCCCCTCTGTGCTTTCTTCATTTACCGGACAAAGACTCTCGGCTTGGGCCTTAAGTGCTTCATGATCCCCAGGGGTCAGCAACAAAGTTCCGTTTAATTTTGGTGTGCTCGCTACCGTTACATAAATTTCTGGTTTTAATTGTTTGAAATATTCATTTTCTAAACTCAACGGAATATTTATAATATCAGCTTCTATATGCTCACCAAATGCCGGCTCTAATAATGTTTTACCACTTGGTTTTATATCCCTTTCTTGCAACAAATTCTCATTTATTACGGAAATTTGGGCTCCACTGTCAATGATCCCTTCTATTTCTTTATTTCTATAGTTAACCTTTACTTTCATACGATCCGCCACAATCCTTCCTTTTCTCTTTAAACTATCCCTCAATAATTCTCTATTTACTTTGGCTATTCCCTTGTCTTGGTTCGGCCTTAGTTTCTCTATTTCTGGATTTTTATTCATTATTTTCACCTTTTGCACCCTTATTTTATCCCTATTTTCTTTACAGTTTTTCGCGATATGACCTTCCATTTTGCATTTATAACAAATTACTTTCTCTATCGCATCGTATCTTTCGACTCTAAATTTATTCCTATCCTTTGCTTCCGAATTGTATCGATTTTTAACTGAATAGGAATTTTCCATAGTCTTTTCATGGATTTCCGCTAAGTAGGCCGCTTCACTAAGTTTAAAAACCTGATCCTTCTCCTGAAGCCCTACATAGCGTTTAGTTTCTAGTGGCATCTCTGCTTTTAGCCTGTCCACTACTATTATGGTATTAATTTCTTCTGCCGTTTCCGCATTTTTACTTTTAATGTAAAACGCCCATAAGGAATTAATTCTATCCGCGAATTGCGTCCATGACTCATTCGGTCTTTTTCTAGCCTGATCAAATCTCTTTTTATACTCGTCCAGAGTTAATCTATTGTGCTTTAGAATTTCCTCTTTAATTATCTCATACTGATTTAATTTCTCAGCTTTCAAGTTCACAAATAACGGTCTCACTAAGTGACCTAGCAATGGTACAATCAACCTCCCCTGTACTTCCTCTGGAACCTTTTGCGAAGCAAAAACCCCTTCCACTGTTTCAAAAAACAAGGGTAGATCTCCAACGTCCGAAGGTACAGGTGGGATTAAAGATTTCAAAACCTTATGGAATCTTTCCACATTATCCATAATTGGATTTTCTCTTTCTCTCTGTCTAAAATGTCCATTATTTTCTTGCTCTAATTCTAGTTTTCTAATTTCTAACTCCTTCTCCCTTAAAGCAATTTCTTTCTCCCTAATTTCTAGTTCTTTCAATTTTAATTCTAATTCACTAGTACTAGCCCCATCCATTTTGCTATTCTTACTTTGACTTCTCAGTACAGGTGACATGCAAAGCAAACCCCCAGAATGGAAACAGTTTAAATGTGGGGACTTACCCTAAACAGCAATCTCTGGATCTCCGCACGTTGACCACGCGTTGATGTCTCAGCGATGGGTTTCACTTTCACTACTCGCTCCTCTGCTCCAGGGGTTACTTCCGGTGTCCGTCAGTCTGCAGGGTCTCTCAGCGTCGTAGTAAATTTCCCTCGGGTAATCTCGTAATCTCCGGCACTTTTTCCGAGAATATTCAGCTCACCAGCAATCCTCTTGCTATTCTTCACTTTCTCCGATGAGGTCCCTTCATTAAGCGATAACTCGTATCTTTTTATCACTTGTAGTTTCTTTCTCAGGTTGGGTCGGATCCTACCGTGGTGCGCCAGTTAGGTTTCTTGGCTATATTTATTTACATTTATTCACTTCGCTGCCTATTTACATATTATTTACAGTGGTTCAATTTCCACATCATTGAGTTCTTAGATGTTTCAAAGCTACGGGCACAAGCTCTCCCGTTACGACTACAGTTCTTTGGTATTTCTTACGGGCACCAACTCTCCCGTTACGTTACGTCTGGATAGGCGCAACTCCTCCCTGTCCAGCATTCGAAGATCTCCTGCTCATCCGACCGCAACCTCGTAGGCAAGCGAAAGTCGATCTCCTCGCCCCCGCTTTTGAGAGCAGCTTATATAGGGGGTGCCTGACCTTAGGCCGACATTGAGGGCAAGGGGACACACGTGCACCATTTCCTGTCGTGTGGACCCCTTCGTCTTGTCACGTAGGCCCCGTAGGTTTGCCGGCCTAGGCCTAACCTGACAGATTCCCAGCTGGCTGCTCTTCTTTCTTTGACTCCGTGATGTTGCACTTGCGTTCTTTGAATTGCGCTTGTTGAATTAATCAGCATTTTGTATCTGGAATGTGTCTAAACGGAAATTAATCACGCTTACTTTAGATCAAAAAGCAAAGCTTATTTTGGAGATTGAAAAAAATCCTCAGTTGAAAAAGAAAGATGTGGCTTCTAAGTACGGCATACCTCCAAACACTTTATCTACGATTTTGAAAGATATTGTCTGCGATTAAGTTGCTCTTCCTGGCGGCCAACACAACGGCAAAACTTCAGCCTGCAGATCAAGGAATCATCAAGTGCCTGAAGCATGCCTATCGAAAACGCTTAGTGCGCCAATACATCGAGGACGTGGAGAATGGCGTAGAGCACAAAATCAATGCTAGATGCCATGCGCCTCATTTCACGCTCCTGGGAGAGTGATGTTTCTCAAACGGTGATCGAGAACTGTTTCAAGAACTGTGGTTTCTTCAGTTCAAATGACAATGTAGCGAAAGACGACAATTGCGATCGCTTAGAAGGCGTGGGTGATATGGACTGGGAAAAAGATTTCATGTGCATCGATGACAACATTGAAGGCATGCGTGATATGGACTGGGAAAAAGATTTCATTTGCATCGATGACAACATTGCAACGTCAGAACCCTTGTCTGACGAAGCAATAATTAATGCTATTTGCGGAGAGCCCGAAGGAGATGAGGACGAAGAGGAAGCTGAAATCCCCCCACCTCCAACAAGTAAGCAAGCACAGGACGCTGTTCACATCTTACAACAATACCTGGAGACCATCGAAGGTACAGACAACACCCTTTTTAACTGTGTTCAAAAATTAGGTGACTTTGTGAATGCCAACAACTTTAAAAAATGCAAACAACAAAAATTAACTGCTTTTTTCAAATGAGATTTACATGGTATGTATACTAATATGTAAGAGGCCAAATATTGTGACTTTTAATAAACCTTTTCACCCCATTCTTCTCTTGTTGTTTACATAGGCTATCAAAAAATTGAAACGCGTACAACTGTAGTATTATGGCACATATCAAACCACTTAAACCATGTCGAACATCAAGTGCCGAGGAATGGGAGGAAACTTCGATAACTCGAACTTCGGATAAGTCGAATATTTTAGGGGGTCCCCTGGGACTTCGAGTTATCGAAGTTCGACTGTATATTCATTTTCGCGAAAATTACGGCCCGCGAAAATAAAGGCCTTTACAGTACTCCTTTTTTACTCATTTCATAAAATGGCATTTACTGTACATTTTATGAAATGGTAAATCTCCCACCCCTAAATCTGAAGCAACTTTTTTAATTGTCTCTCCTTTATCGCGTCTGTTGATGGCTTGTAATTGTTAGCCTTAACGCTAAAAACATTTTCTCTACATCTACAATTAATTTACTAAAGAAAAGTTTAATCTTTAGTACTCTTTTGAAAACTTACTTTGAGAGTAAAAGCGGGTGTTTTGAGACATCGTCGACTAGAAACGTTAAGTGTGTAGGAAATAACGTATCAACATGGCTGTGCATGTTGGGAGTGACGTAACTAGTCAGCCGTGATTGGCAGAGGGGGTAGGCGGATATGCCACATGCCAACCTCTCATTGGTTGCTTTAGAACTCGGTCGACATTACGTTATGCTAATGAAGGTGTGTATTTAAGAGGAAGCTCTGGTCGACGGAAGCACTTCTTCTGTTTTTCTCAACCATGTTGTAACTTCATCGATTGAGCATTAAGTTATCGGCTCGTTGCTCGAAAGAGCTTTGCTAATGTAGCGTTTGCTATAAAAGCCCGATTTTCGCGATGCTAGTCATATTTTAAAGTTACCAGTGATTTTTGGCTTCAGGTTATTTTAACAATGTTGTAGTTTTTTTGAAGTTTAAATAAGTGTTATAGTTTTTTTTACAAAGCCTTTTGAATGATGTATCTTCAAGATCGGGCAGGGCATACTTGACTCTTCCGCTAACTCTGCAATTATATTAGATTCATAGGATGCTACAAGTTGCAACTTTGTTATCCAATTTGAATGAACATGATATACTGTTAACATATGTTGGTGTCTCGAAAGTCACAACAGTTGGTTTGCATTTAGCACTCATCACATAACCAATACTAAATGGTACAAACAAAGATAAACAAACCGTAAATGAACACTAGCAAAATGTAAAAGCAACTGATGTCAGTCGGTGCCGGCGCCATCTGCAAGAATGCCATTGACCCACCAAAAAGAAAAAAATGGCTCAGTCCAAAGGCGTTTTTTAAAAAGACTAATGTACCTCGGTTAACCCGGAACTTGGTTAGTCGGAGCTCAGATAACCGCGGCTCTACTGTACTGCAGCATTCTCTAGTGTAAGAAAATTGGACACGTTTGAGGATTCTTTTTTTTTCTTTTGCAATCTTTTAATTTGCTAATAAAAAAATAATAAAGTGAACGTGCACTTGCAATGTAGCAATGTAACTAGTAAAATAATTTCTTTTCTTTTCTTTTTTCAAATTTTGTTATTAAAAACCTTTTGTATAGTAAATCAAAAAAGGATCTAAAAAAAAGAATTTTAAGAAAAATCTTCAAAAAGTAAGGCTATGATGGAATTGATAAGTGAATGTTAATCAACTAAGATTCAATCATAATATTGTATTATTATCAAAATCTTGAAGAACACATCAAGGCGGCTTAACGAAGGTTTTGAATTTTTTTGCTCTTTTGTCTTGAAAAAAAATTAGCTCTCTCTTGTTATCTATACATAAAGCAGAGTTCGTGATTTTTTTTGTTTTTTTGAAAAAATAAAAAAAAAAGGATTTTTTTTATTTAAATCAGATTTTTTTGATTTAAATCGGATTTTTTTAAAAAGACTTTAAATATTTTGGATATTGATTATGTTACATTCATATAAACAATATGGTATAGTAATCAAGATGCAAAAATACACTTTAAGATATTTTCACAGCAGTAAATATTTTTCAATAATAATAATGATAAGCAAATTTTAATAAAAATGCATGACTCAAATGAAACTTAACCCTACCAGGAATAATAGTATACTCATAAGTACAGATAAAATGAACTAATTTAATCTGAATTATTTTGCTGTTGAAAGCTGAAAAAAAGTAACAAATATGTGTTCTTAATTTTTTCATTGAGTGTACTTTAAAATCATTTTTCTATTTCATAAATAAAACAGCCTGAAATATTTTTACCCATTTAGTAAAATCATATGCTCATACCATTACTAAAAACTGAAACTTTTTGTTTCAATCAAATATCTTTATTAAAAACTTCTAAGATTAAAAAATATTTTAGGAGGGAAAAAAACCTTAAGGGACATGAATGAAAGGATACATATTCTAAATTCTATAAATTGTTGTTTTAAATATTATCATTCTGAATTTATTGTGTGGCATTTATTAAATCGATCTAAAATACTATTTTTAAGATAAAAAGCACAGAATGTTTCCTGATTATTATGAATTCTAATTTGAATGATTGAATGAATTATGTTTTGCTCTTAAGATGCTTGAAGAATAAGAGTAATATTGTAAAATTAACAAAATAGTAATTAGTTCTAAACTAATGAAATATGTTGTGCACACAGACAGATGGACCTATGAAGTTTTGTTTGAAACAGTGGTTGTAATTGCAACATATTTCATTTTTACAACACTTTTTAACATTGTAAAATCAATGATTTTTTTGAAAAAAAAAAATCACTCGATTTAAATCAATGATTTTTTTAAAAAAAATCACTTGATTTAAATCAACGAACTCTGACATAAAGGTATTAAAATTACCTTTATGTCAGAGATTAAAAAAGACTTTCTTAAAATTAAATTTTAAGAAAGTCTTCCATGGAAAAAGGAAAGGTCACCTACTAACTGTTAATTAAAATCACAAATAAGAGCAACCAATCAGATGTGCTTTGCTTACATATAACCTTAGTATTATCATTATTGAAGTTGACATTTTAATTCATTTCTTTGCTTATTTCTTGATATGTTTTCAAAATAACTCAACATTTATAATAACTAATATTGCAATGAAAAGAATAATTACCTCCATTTGCAAAGATTCTGCCAAACCTAAGAGAGCGAACTTAGAAGCAGAGTAAGCAGAATATCCATATAAACCCATCAATCCAGCAATTGAAGATACAAATACAACGGAACCAGTTTTCCTCTCTTTCATTAAAGGCAAAACTGCATGAGTCATGTGTACACTTCCTAGAAAATTAACATCAAGCATTTTCTACAAAAAGAAAGAAAATTAATAAGTTGATGACAAAAAGTTTTAAGCAATTTCAATTGTTATTTATGCTCGAGTATTAACTTACATAAAAATATTCTTTAGGAGTGTCCAAGAACGGGTAGCAGACTGAAGTTCCAGCGCAATTGACGAGCACAGTAATAGGGCCACTGCATTCCTCTGCCTAGCATAAAAAGTACAAAAAACTAATTTTTAGGCTTTTTTTTTTTTTTTTAATTTAAAAATTCTAAAATTTAAAGATTTATAAAGCAAAGAATATCAAGTTCTAATCTACTATTGTTTTCAATTGCTCTTTTGCATAAATATTTTTCACTATAATATGCTAATTATATTTTATGATGTAAATCTTAATTTCATTTTATACAAATTAAGTACATATATAATCATTACTGTTGTACTCAGATTTTGTTAAAACATCCAGTTAAAGTTCAAATGTTCATAGGAAATGTGATCTCAAGGGTTGATCCAGAAATATTACACGGTCTGGTTTTTGTGAATTTTAAAAAGATTTTTATGAATATTCAAATTTAAATATATAATAATTTTTTATTATTATTATTAGCAGCATATTTAATAAATAATTCTGTGAAAGCTACAATTTGGTAGCTTGGAATTTTGTGAAGGGTCATTTTGATTGATCGGAATTTTGAGAAAAGTCCGAAAACGGGCAAATTTTCTCTGGTACTACTCCTGGATCTATAATGTAGTGCATTGTTCTGACATATGCTTATGTAATACAGTGTGACATGTAACAAAGGAGAGTAAGGGGACATGTTCAAGCACGGCATTTTGTGACGAAGGAGACAAATGCCTAGGGAAAAAAAGTATAACATCATTTATGCATAGTCCCTAAGACCATCATGGGCATTTTTCAGGATCCTGTCAGTCTGAGACATTTTCATAAAGAGGCCTTCTGCATGATTTTTTTCTGTAAGGCTTTTATTTTTTGCGAAGTTTGAGCACCTAAGATAGCGTTTTTCAACCAGTGGTTCGAGAACACACAGCGGTTTGTGCGGTGTATAAAGAGGGTTCACAAAAATAATATTGCAATGGTGGAATTTTTGATTGCAAATGTCAAAGAAAAATAGAAATGATAAATTTACATACATATTTGGATAGTGTGAAAAAGTTTTTTTTTTTTAACCAATTGTTTTCCCAAAAATGCGTAAAAGTTGAGGACTGGCATAGCAAGTATACGTGTAAAATTTGAAACTTACCTTTTTCTACTGTAACCTGCTTTTGAAAATTGGAATCGAAGATATTCATTGATTTATTTTAAATTTTTAACATATGTTCTTCCTACCAATTCCCACTTTTGATCGCTTGTTTGAAGAAAGAGTAAAATTCTGCATAATTTCCAGCTAATTTCTCATTTGTGGAACCGGAAGATATTTATTTATTTTATACTTTGTACTCATAATGATCACATTTTATTCCAGCTCTTTTCCAGATATTTTTGCGAATACATACGTTTACTGCCCTATTAATAATTCAAAGTTAGAAATAATAAAAAAAGCATTTTTAATATTCATTTAAGATTTAAACTTAGATGTTTTGCAGTTATATTTTCCTTTTTTGGTATGAACTGTTGTGCAACATAGATATTAAATATGTTAGGAAATTTTACAGTTTCGTTATTCGTTACTAACAACTACAGAAGGGGGTTTGCCATTTCCTTACGGATCTTTGAAGGGGTTCTCGAGGGAAAAAAATTGAAAACCACTGACTTAGGCCATCATTTGATCAAGTCTTGGAAGATGCAGAAAATATATGTTTGTTGCTTTCTGAACCTTGCTTCTCTAATGGTCTCACTCTTTTAAGAGTATTTTAGCTAGGAGGATAATCTGGTCACAGAGTCACTTAATGCGAGCAACCCTTTTCTCCATAGATAATAAGTCATAATAAGTGCAATTACCCCAAAAACTCAATTTGTCAAAACTCTTTCCCAGACATGCTATTATCCTAGGTTTCCTATGTATTCTTCTCATAGACATACACATTGAGAAAGTTTATCTTTATAGTTCATGATTCGGAATTTTTGCCAAAAAAAAACAAACATTAAAATGTTTTTACCTCCTTTACCATCGATACCAAATCATTGTTGTTGCTAGAAATATCAACTGAAAATGTCAGCACTTTCTGAAGAAAGAAAAATCAGAAAAAGAAAGCTTTAATTGTAGAATATTACTTGGAAATTTTTTAAATAATAGTAATAAATATATTTAAATACAGAAAAATCACAAGAAAATTATTGAAAATTATAATTGAAACTAATACTGAAATAATATTTGTTAAATTTACTTTTGCATAATGCATTAAAAAAAACATGCTACATGTTCTATTAAGCAACAAGTAAAATTACACAGCATTGCCAGCTATAGTAAAAATATTAAGAACATACATCAGCCCCCCCCCCCCCCCACATGTTTCTTTATTAAATGAGAAAGAAGTTAGCCTCATTTATGCTTGACTACCAATTAAGACCAGATTTCTCTCTTTATACGGAAAAAAAGGAATTTGCGCTGTTGCCGTAAAATTAGAGAAATTTTGCTCTGCTCCTTCAAACTCTTATGAGTCAAAAACTGCTCAATAAAAAATTCTGAAAATTATACGAATTATAGAGAACTTTCTGGCGACCAGGCTGATGTACAACATTTATAGATTTGAATAGTAGTTTTAGAATTATTTAATATGCAAGTCAGCAAATTTATTTTCCAAATGTTTGCGCTCCCCAGGGCTCAATTTTAAATGAATCAATACAATTTTTGGAATGCAATAAGGTAGACCTGGTATACTTGTGCTTAACACAGCCCTTTTTAAAAATTTGCATTCTTTAAATTGAAAAAAAACACAATTTGAACTTCAAAACTGTAATTTTTTAATGGTGGGTAGGCAACTATCTGAACCTGCAATGTCAATAAGAAATTAACTAAAAATTTTGAAAAAATATATTGTTTAAAACAAAGTTTAATCTTTGATCACAAAAAAACAAATTTAAAAATAGTTATTAACCAGTTTTTTACAATCATTTTAGTTTCATGAAACTGTTGCAACGCAATGAACTTGAGGTACTTATCAGATAACGATAAGCCCACCAAGACTTAAGAAAGAACATTGCCAAACCAGCCGTCAACAGTGTTATTTTCTTGAAAAATTTAAATTGATACTGCTTGTTTTTATGCATCAGTAATTTAATAATAGCTCATTATGTCATTCTATTTATGAACGAACCTTGATTATGAATGTTCCCTTGAAGCACGAGTTTTTTTCGGAAAAACTGGTAAAAAATGATCTGAAGTTTTTTTTGACAGAAAATAAATATATAGGCATAGTATAAATTGTTTCTGGCAATTTCAGTTGTAAGAGTGACTAAAGAGCAGGGGGGGGGGGGGTAAAAGTTCTATAAAAAAATTATTTTTTAAACAAAGTGTGAACGGATCTCAGACATTCATTAGAAATAAAATAACATGAGATACAAGATCACTTGTGTGAGACACGGGCAAATGCGTTAAGGGGTTAATGACTCCTCCTAATCCTGTGCCACTTTGCATAGTAAGAGCATCTCTTTGATACAGATTATCTGCTATACTCACTAAAATTAAAACTTGCAAAAGTGGGATGAAATTTTCAATCGGTATAAAATTCTTTGACCAACTCAATTGGGAATGACTGAAACAAATTCCCCTCCCTAAACAAAAATCAAAAGAGAAAAAACATATTTTATAGTTTGTAGTCACTAAACAGGAATGAGCATGTAAACACAAAACTTGGGTTCTTATAATTTCAAAAGAAACAAATATACTTTCATACATTTATTGTTTATTTCAAACACGAATGAAATTCTTAGTGATTCTCTTACAATTAGTTTGATAAAAAAACTGAAGATCTGCAATTCACAACTACTTTTTCTCGCCAGTTCATGAGTTATTCATATGATAAACAATCCCCAGTATGGGTGCATAGCACAAGTGCCGTATAAGTATAAAAAATATTCAATAATCATACAAAAATTTGCGTAGTTCAAATTATTTCCTGTAATTGAGTGTCAAACTCTTTAGCTTTTTCATATTTATTGCTATATATTATTCTATAGGTTACCCTCTTTCAGAAAATATTGATGTCCTGAAACTGCATTTGGGGACAGAAGGACAGGATTGTCCTTTTAAAACAGGACATACAATGATCGCCTTATTTAAAGAGTTGATGATGTTAAACTTGCCAAGAGATGCGGCAGGAACCTATCTAAATCCAATTTAAAGAGCGGTCTTTTCTTGAATGAATTTAGAGACGTAGTACTTAGAGTTCATACATCGACAGTTTAATAACAGCTCATTATATTATTCAGTGTATTATTGAATCATACGAATCATGCGCCATTTCGACATTTGTTGTTATATTCTTCCAATGAAGATTATTGGCTATTTTGCTTCGAACTACAGTGATCAAAATTTTGAACTGGCTGATGAAAGAAGTTATTATAATGTAGTGTTCATAATATTTCTCGTAACTTATGGAGGAAAGAACAGCATCCAAATGAAACTTGGGAAGAAATTATTCGATGGATATCAGTTAGATATTAAACAGACACCTAAATTCCTTCAAATCAAAGTAGAAATAGTCTAAATCGGTGAAATTGCATTAATTTATAAAATGTTTGGAACATCATGGTATACTATTTAGAAGGTATGACTATGCTGTGCGAGTTTTGCTAGAGGACTTTCAGATATGATTTTTGGGGACATTCAGAATCTTACCAAGTTTCTGACACTGTAAAATCTGTGACACGGCGTAAAATCTACATTATCTTAAAAGATATATATTAATTTTAATATTATTAATTCTAAAAAGTTGTATGCAATACAGAAGTTTATTTCTGACTGCGAACAGATTTTTTTTCCCATGAAGCTATTCTAAAATAGCTTAGTTTGTAATGAGCGTACGAAACGAGCTCAAACTTACGATGTGATCCAAAGTGAGCAGTCCCGGGGGTTGGCGAGTGATAGCGAGCAGGGGGCAGGAGCTCCCTAGCATACTAAAAAAAACTGTGGCAGTACCTTTCCCACTTTTAGTTGATCCGTTATTATATTAAATATAATTTGTTACGTATGCAGGGCTCCCACCGCCTTAACACAATTTGTAGCAGCTTTCGGAGCAGGTAAAATGTCCTTTCTGTATCAGTTTGGAGCAGAGGAATTCAACTTTTGTATCAGTTTAGTAGCTGAAAATATCAATCTTGTACCATTTTTGGAGGCTTTTTTTTCTTTATTTTTTAAATATTAAATGGCTGTTTTAAAGCAATGTCATTTTCATACATCAAGGGTAAGAGCAGTTTCAAGTCTTCAAAATGATAGGAAATGTAAATGTCAGTTATCCTTCAAAAACTGAATTAGATTATTTCAAAAACTGGATTATTTTTATATTTCTTATAAGAAATTATTCATAACTTATTCAAAAAGTAAGACTAATTAAACCTATAACCCTTATAAAGGTGTTTCTCAATATTTTCCCAAGAAACAGATTATTTTTAAAAAATGTTCTGTTGTTTTTTTCTTCTTCTAATGATTAAGAATAGCTGGAAGAAAGCTTAAAATTTTCTTCTTTTCAAAAATCATTACATTCTCTCTTTTTTGTTTAATAGCTAAAACAATATTCTTACAAGAAAATAAGCAAAAACTAACTGATATGAAACGTTAAACTATTTAAAACTATTTATCATTCATTAAAATTTGTTTTTTAAATGATACTTATTTAGGTATAACCATTGTGATTATAGTAACAGTTAAATTTTGAATGAATTAAATATAATTTCATATTTGATCAAAAAATATATTTGAACTCTATCCTATTTTCTACCTGCAGTAATATTTATTATTTTTCTGATTAAGAAATATTTCTTTAAATTTCAATCCTAAATGCTCACTTAGATGCTTTGCAAATAATTAATGGCACCAAAAATAAATTGCTGGGTTTCATAATTTTGCAGAAAGAAAATTCAAGCACCAAATTATATGTTTCAGTTCTATAATAGAAAGGCAATATGTATTTCTTATTATAGGTTGATAATTTAATGTCTAATGATTTTTTTTCTAACAATTTATCTTTACAGCTTTCAAAAATTATGTAATAGTTACAGTTAAATTTTAAGAGTACTAGAGTTACAGAATTGGATGCTGAATGAAACTAAATTGAATTAAAAGAAAGAGGAAATGCATGATAATTTCATAACTTTTAAATCTAGTTAAAAAATTGAAACTGTAAGCAAAAGTACTTTTATGAGTTCGTTCATCCACACCAAAATTTCTATTTCTTCTAATAATATTGCTTAACATATTTGCTAAAGATCATCAATTCATTAAGATATACATGCTTTTTTAATGATTTTCTAACTTAACTAATTTTTTTACTTATTTTGTTCTTTATAGTTGTCTTTTTTAATCGCTTGTGGTTATATGATGTAGATTACAGAGCTTAAAGAGTAATGAGAAAAGAAAAAAAGCTGCAATTCAATGTTTAATTTTACAGCGTTTGAAAGTCTATCTCTAAACACTTTCGGGAACAAATATATATTTTCAAACAATGTTTTTATTTAAAATAAAAATACATTTTATTTATTTACTTTGAGAAGAAACATTATAAATAGTAGAAATGAAAACAATCCGATTTTTGTAGCGGATGCAAAAAGATTGTAGAACGTATGCACTCCTTTGCTTGCACGTGGAAAGTAGGCTTAAGGAATTTTTACGAATTGTTATAATGGAGCAATAATCTTTTAAACATATGTTCTGTTATTGATTTTTCACATTGATTAGTATTTCCTTAACATTAGAATAGAAAACACAAAGTGTACTGAGGAAAAACGCTAAGTTCATTTTTTCCACGTTCTATGAAATTTTAAACTTTTTTATCTATTTCAATAAAAATTTACTAAATAAAATGTTCAACAAAAATAGTGATAAGAGGAATTATTTTTCTCTCTATAATACTACAAAATATTAGAAATCGTCTCACCGTTTCTTCTACAAGCGTGGGATACATCACTCATTCTGCTCAATTTTCCCATCCACACTTAATGTTGCTAAGAGAGGGTAGAGCTAATATTCATTAATAAACTGCTTCAAAGGTAAAAAATTAGTTGACTAAAGGAAAAATGTAACGAATGATGCCGATTTTAAGGTGAAAAAAGTATAATATCTAAAAATTTTTCGATTTTTTTCCCAAAAAACGCGATTTGGCGCAAATTTTCCAAAAAAACGCATTTTGTAGCAGCATGTAGCAGAAAAATCGTTTTGGCGCAGTTTTGCGCAATTGGCACAGCCGTGGGAGCCCTGCGTATGAAACATTGATAGTACTCCTTTTATAACAAAATTTTAATATATATTTTTTAATGAAAAATTATTGGCCTCAGTAAAAAGAAATTTTACACTAACAGTGATGCTGCTAAGCTTACGGGTCCCTGGGACCCAGGACTTCCAAATTTCCGAGTCCTTTTTTCAAAAAAGCGGGTCCATATTCAAAAAATGGCATATCATGATTTTAAAGATATAAAGGAAAAATAAACGTATTCTAGTCAAAAATTTTTCTCCAATGTAATTAGCAATTGATTCAATAACAATTCAACCAAGAGTTAAAACCAAAATTATATATTTAAAAGCCAAAAATCAAATGATTGATTTTTGGCCAAATGCCAGATGCACGAATGTTTCGCAATGTCAATTACAGCACTCTTTTTTTTAAACAGTGAATGCAATTGGGCTGTAACAAATTAAATAGGAAAATTTTAATTCAAAAGAAAAGCCAAGCAAATATCGTAGTCGTGAAAACGGACCCTTTACGAAAGTTCTCAAAAAGGAAACCCTTTTCAAACCGGAGCATTAAAAAAACTTGCATATTTCCGAAATTATAAAACATTCGGTTGTTATATTCTTAAAGAAATCTTTGGGCATTGAATCAAGGGCGTAACCAGGGGGGGGGGGTTTTGGGGGTTCAAACCCCCCCCATTGGGTATTTAGTTATTTATTCATTTTTGTTCCTCGACTTGGTGGAAATTATGTCAAGTTAATCGGGTTGTGGGCTTAGAATTTTTTTTTTTTTTTTACTTCGTGTGAACAACATAGGAGACAAGCTGTAGAATTCCCCTCATCTCTTTCCTCGGACAAAATCGTGGAGATGGACGTTGAAGGAGAAGAATGGGCAAGACTCTCGGGGCCTGGAGCACGGTCCACCACTAGTTCCCATTCTGTGAGAAACTGAAACTGAACCGGAGAGTCACGTGATAAGGGGGGATGCATCTGTCAATCGTCATTTAGGGGCGAGTCTGCACTTGTAGCCAAAGTTGAACTGGAGTTTCTCGGAATTGGTGGAGGGGTTGCTATTTCTTTTGGTTCTAAAATTCCGAGAAAACCGAGGGATGTAAAACTGGAAGGAGGGAGGGGGGGGTTAAGACGCAACTGGATAGCCTTTTGTATCGTCTATAGCTTGAAAGAAAATCGCAAAATAGTTACAGATGTGCAATGTCTTTCTTTTCTTTTTTACCATTGTGCTGTGAGAGCCATGTGCTTCAGTTTCTGCAGTTGAAAAGTTCAGATTCATGCATCACTCATTTAGTATCAAAATGCGTAGCATTTTCCTTCAATAACTTACCTTTTCAGTTTAATAACAGTAATATTAAAGGATTATAAACATAATTTTAAGTGACTTCTGCCATAGGCGTAACCAGGGGAGGGTTTTGGGGATTCAACCCCCCCCCCCCTTTTTTTTTTTGTATTTAGTTATTTAGGCACACAAAAAAAATTCTGGCTACGCCTTGCAAAGCACATATCTATTTTTTCCCTAAGAAAAATAAACACATATGCATATGATTTTATTTCCTCTTTCTGAAGGGTGATCATGACCAAAGTACGTAGCTCATATTACAGAGGACTTTTCATCTGGTTATAATCAACCCCCTTTTCACCTTTAGGAATTTTACAGCGAAAGGTGGCTTCAATCACCGTACCACACACAGACAGACAGCAGAGATCCTTTCAATCACTCCAGATGGTTTTCTTACCTTCTTGATGTCTTTTTTACCCAAAGGCAGCAATTTGGAAACACAATCGCACCAGTTTCCTGGAAAATATTCTCCTCTTTGATGGAGGTTTGTTTTCTGATAAACTGGTGTTGTAGGCAAAGCCGTAAGCAAGGGGGGGGGGGCAATGGACCCGAGCCCCCCTCCCCCGAAATACTTTCGAAATTTTTAACCTGTCTGAAAAAAAAAATTTAAACAAAAAAAAATAATGATTAGATTTTGTTCTTTGAACCAACCTGTTTGGGAGCGGGAGGGGGGGTCCTCTGTTTTACAAATGGGGAAACGACAAACGGCGGTACAAACATCTAGGGCCTACAAACCAGAACTCAAAAAAAGACCCTTTTTTCTCTCAATTCTCCAGAGGACAGGTCCCGCGTGTCATCAACAGATAACGGATTGATTCCTTGCCTAAGGACTGCATATGGTTCTAATCACCCGACCACACAAAAACAGGAAATATAGTGATCCTTTTTTCGCAAAATGCGAGCCTCATGGAACCACATCTGCCATAAATATACGTACAACAGTTTGGTGCTTTGTCCATCCTTGCCCGAAGGTTACATTCGTGGAAATGGCGACACTCTAACTACCCATATTGTGGAAGTAAGCTAATGCCTAATGGACCCCTGCTTCTACGATTGTGGGAAATGGATGTTTGTGCTGTTATTGCTGGAACAAATCTTAGTTCTTTTATTTTCTTTTTTAAACTAGCAATTCGTAAAATCAAATCAACATAGAAACGCTTCCGACAAGGGGGGCGGGGGGAGGGCTCTTGCCCCTTTGCGGATGCCTCTCCTCGAATCATATTCTCTTTTTTTCCCAACCATTTTGCACAATAAAACAGAGACCTTGATTGACCTTGGCAGTTGGGAATTTAGTGGGTTCTTGTGGTCTTGCAAAAGTCTCCTTTGCTCGCCTGCGCACAAATTTTGATTATGAGTAAAAGAAAAGGTGAAAGTATTTTTTCCTATTTTGGGAAGAAACCCTGAAGCAGGAGAGGTATGGTTGTTTTTATGTAATTTTTTCGAAATAATATTTTAGCTGCCCCTTCCTCTTTTTTTTTTTTTTTTTTTTTGCAATTTTAGTTTCAACTTTTTATTTCTTCCTCCCATGCTGAGAAACTGCTTATTAATCCTCCTTTTTTCGTTTTTTAACTTCATAGGGGATGATGTCACACTACTTCGGGGGGGGGGGGGGGGCGGGGGGGGGTCGAGAGATTGTGACAAGGGGGGGATAACAAGAAGTGTGACATTACACATTTTGATTTCTATAAAAACGTGTAAAAAACCAGCAGATTAAACTTATTTTTGATAATTTTTTATTTTCATAATTTGATTTTAAAGTTCCATTGATTTCATTTTATATTGAAAATACGGATGCTTATTAAGGTTTGAAGTCACTTCTAGTTAAAATTTTAAAAGAAACTCTTCTTCGGTTTTTTACTTTTAAAATAAATAAGTGCGGGTCATTTTTCAGAAGTCAATTAATTATTTTTCACTATTATGCACTAATTATCTTTTTTCTATTTTAACCTTAATCTAATTTTATGCTATTTAAGTCCACGTGTAATCATTATCATTTATTGTTATGCCCACAAATGTCGTTAAAAGTTAAAAAATAAAACTAAAAATGTGATTCTTTAACGTAAGTACTTTATTTCTGAACTGCAACACTACAAGTACGTTGCACACACTGCAAGTGTTCATGTAATATAGCGTGACACGTGGCAAAGGGGATAGGGGTGTGTTGGAGAGTGTGATTTTGTGACAAAGGGGGGGAGGGGGCTCAAATATATTGAAAGAAAGTGTGACACTGTTTATGAATGGTCCCATAGAGCGTTTATAATAACATTGCGAAGGTGAAAAATACCGTGACAAAATTACACTTTTACTTAGCCTAATCATAAATGTACATTGAACAAAAAAGATCTGAATTGATTGGTTCTCATGGGCTGCAATAGTGGCACAACTCAAAAAAACACGCGTTTCGGACTAAGAACAGATTGTAAATATGAAAATACACATTCTTTTCAGCAGCAATACTAGCACAACTCATAATTCAATATTAGGCCTTAAGATGTCTTAAAAGCGTAATTTCTCTTTTCTTTCTTTTTTTAAAAATTGTGATCTGATTTTTTTCGCCGATGGGGGGGGGGGGAGTTGACTTGCTCCGAGGGGGTAGCCCCCCCCCCCCCCCCCCGAGAGATGCCTGAAATAAACACGGAGTATATCTGTAATGACAAGTATTGATGACTAGTAAATTTTGAACTCTTGTGCACTGCTTATTGGTGTTTAGTCTGTACATTTTTAGGGTGACCCCCCCCTTTCCCCAACCCTAGTTACGCCTATGCATTGAATTGACATATTGTTCAGTAGAAATCCAACGGGGAAGTACAGGGGAGGGAACAGGCGTCAATGAGAGCTAGGCGCCGCTTCCCCTCTCACTCCTGATGTTAAAAAAAGCTGAAAGAAAAATGAAGGTTAGGGATGCGCAATTAATGTTTTTGTGTATTGATTTTAAAATATTTTACTCAATTATTATTTTGTATCTGCGATAAAAATTACCGGGAGACGCATAAAATTTTTTTCTTTGTGTAACCACCTCCGATTTTTTCGTATTTGACGTAGTATAGTGCGTCCGCGGCATCGCTGACTAATGCTGCTCTAAATTGATTTCAATAAAATTTGAAAACTTCATTAATATTTTTATTTAAAAGAAATATAAATACTCCAAAATTTTACTGTAAAATAACCCACATGTAACACAAAATACTGGGAAATGAGGGAATGACCTACCTACATCTAGCATTGTAACCCCAACAAGGGCGGATCTAGAAAATCTTCAAGGGGGGGGGCGATTTTGGAAATCTGGAGGTTCAATGTAAGGATGGATGGAGGAGATTCTTCATTCCTTTTCAACAGTCCCTCCGCCACCCCCCCCCCCCTTTTTTCAAACAGCAGGAACAAAAAAAAAAAAAATGCTAGTGTAGTGATATTTAAAATTTTACTAGCACATTTTTTCAATGCATATACGTTTATTCAAAGCCCTTATAAAAGGAACACAAGCTGACGTTTTTTTGCTTTCGCAAATCTGTCTATAATTTTTTCAACGTCCAATCTTTATGGATATGCAATAACGCTAATTCAGTGAGTCTACCATCACTCATTCTGCTTCTTAGCCAAGTTTTAACCGAGTTAGGATTTCCTTCAAGCTTTCTGAAGAAAAATGTAGGCTTGTAAATACATTTTCTAAATTTGAATTGATATGTCTAAATTACAAAATAATAGCAATTATTAGTAATATATTTTCTAAAATTTTCAAAATGTAATACTAAATATGTACTAAAAAAACCATCAACGAGTATGTGCAATTTATATAAACATCTGTAATTATGAATGTTCAATCAAATGTTTCAGGCTCCAGGTTTTAGCGTAAATGCTGCAGGAATTTACACCACGTGCTAAGGGTTGGCTAGCTGTCACCAGTTTGATGGGTAGAAGAAAAGAGCAAGGAATCTCTTTCCCATTACTCCGAGGATTAGCAACTCAGCAATACTAAAGGACAAAGGGACAGGGGGAAAGCATAGAACTTGAAGGGCTATTAGGCTCGGATTCCAAGAACATAAAAAAATGGCTGGTCCCGGGGCACAAAGAGTAAAAACTCACTTAGGAGTCGTTGTAGTATCCACTTGAATTAGCCCAAGGGGGGGGGGGGGCGATCGCCCCATCGCCCCCCCCCCCTTAGATCCGCCGTTGAACCCCAATCCCCCCCCCCCCACACTTGCTCTTATATATAAATCGATTAACTTTTAAAGAAAATTTTCTAGAAATTGAAAAGAAAAGAGATAATAATAATTATTATTATAAATTTATCCAACTTCTTAATGTCTAGTTAATTAAAAATATAAAACCTATGATTACAATATAAAACTTCCCCATGTCTAATCTTATAACATAAATTATCACAAAGTATACTAAATAAAAATATATTTATTTGGAAACAAAAGGTTGTTAACACGTTCGCCAAGATCCTGCGCCACTGCCAATCACGTGTCACAATGCCGATCACATGCGAGAGTTTACAGCATTGTGTGAAGTGATGTCTCAGTTAGCCAGCCGTGAGCTTGCATGGGAAAAGCTGTGCTTTTTCAGTTGCTCTCACCTACAGAGTGGGCATTTCAGGAGTGTTTACTGTATAAAGTGACCAGTAGAGAGCGTTAAAGGCTTAAGCGTAAGGTGAGTGATGTCTGAATAACCAGCCAAGCATTCGCAGGAGGAAAGGCTGCACCTTCGTTTCAATCTACATTGGCATTCTGTAGATTTTTTTTAATGTTTAAGCTTAAACATCTTTTCTTTTTTTTTATGTTTGGTTGAAATTACATTAACAGGAGGTCTTCCTGGTGGAATTCGTTTTGATGATTTAACCATCCCAACTCGCCGTCTTACTATAGATGTCGGCTGGACACCAATCCTTTTTCTAATGAGAGGTTTTTGTCCAAGAAAAAACTGCATAAGGTTCATCCTTAAAGTGATTGCTAGCAAACGCGTTAAATTACATAGAAATCCAATTAGTAAATTAATAAGTATAACTTCAAAAATATTTAAGTCAACTTAAATAAATAAAATTAATTAGATTTACAGAATGCATTGTCAAACGGAGGGAAAATATATCTCTTATCAAATACATACTTGTTTAGCATTTTTCAACTCTGAAATCAACAATTCTTTAGCCTTTTCTAATTTTGTCTGGAAAAAATTGAAAATTTAAAATTATATATATATTTTAAAAGGATAATGAAATCTAAAAAAATTGTATGAAAGCATACAGGAATTGAATTAAAGGAAAAAGTTAAAAAGTGAAGCATTGCTCACATTTGACTTTAATTTAAGTAAAATTATACAGAAATGCTCATTCACTTTGATTTTTTGCAAGAATTCCTTCTGCACTTAAAAAAAAATAAAATCAAATTTAGTGAATCATGCAGCTTCTATCATTTTTCTCTCAAGTTAGAATTCATTATTTATTTATTTACTTTCTTCTAAATAATCAGTATAGCATCATAACCTAAACCTGAAAATTCACTCTTCCGCAAGGCCTTGAAGTTTGAACATAAGGAACGGCTAGCGAAATGAATGTTGAAAGGGCTAGGGGGGGGGGGGGGAATCAAGGTGGCCAAAATGTCTACATATGTAAACCCTATCCACAACCCTCTGGTGGGGAAGAAATTTTGATTTTAAAGATTTAAAAGGAGACCATTTTAAAAATTTAAAATGAAGCAATCAATCTGGCCATTATAAGCTTTTTATGAAAATTTTATGTTTATGGCAAAGAGGGTTTATTTTGAGAATAAACTTAACTTTGAGAATTTAAGCAACTTGCAAACTGACAGCAAGAAAGAATGATAGATAAAATAGTTAAACAGCTTACATAAACACAAAGGTGCAAAAAATTATAAATACTACATCAACTATTCAGCTGCTGAAGTAAAATAGTCACTTACAGAAGTGATTGATTGTTACTGTTTGTTTGTGAAAGAAAAATATCTTCAAAAGGACAGGAAATAAAATTTGTAATTTGAAGTTATTACATTCTAACTAAGTTTAGCAACTTTCCTCTCAGCAGTGATGTTTGTATTCTGGTACACATTGGAAAATTTGTTGACTATATTTTATCCTTTATGTCATAGCTGTGCTACTTCAGGGTATACCTACTGTGTTATTTTTCTGAATGCTTCATTACTGCACTCTGCTGTAGACGTATGTCTTATCACTAATCAGTAACAAAGTTATTTTAAATACATGACATTGTCATTGGAAATGGTTTGTTATAAATAGAAAAAAATGTCAATATTACATCAACTTGCAATCAAACATGCTCATCATATACAGATGATGGTTTAATAACTGGGGGAAGGGGGAATCTCTTAACAAATAAAAAAAAGTGTTTTATAATATTTACTTTGAGAAAGATACCTTTGATCTTGCAATTATGGTAACATTGCATCCTAACCGCACGGCTGCAGTTGCTAAAGCAAATCCGATTCCACTAGATCCTCCAGTAATCTGAAATTGTTTAAAAAAAGTTAATTTATATTTCACTATGAATAGCACGAATAATTATAATTTTACATTTTAGAATTTACATAGCTATACATAGGCTAAGGCCTTTTCTCATAATGCACTAATATAATAATATGAAAGCAAATGCCTCTTCCATATATTTTGCAAATCAAGCCTTTCAGGGCCAAATACTAAATGAATATTAAGGGCTTGATGTATAAAAATACTCTTATTTATTTTTTTATTATTATTATTAATCAGTATAAGAAAAATGGCTACTTATCAGTTAAAAAGACCACATGGGTGATGGTTTTTCCAAATCGTCAACAACATGAATTTATTGGTTACAGGCATCTTATGTTAACAATAAATTGCTATGCATTTAAAAATGCAGAAATTTACATAATAATAACCTTAATTTAAGAAAGTTACAAGACCAGTTGTACACTGATAACTTTTAACAATTACATCCCCAGTGATTTTCCTCATCTATTTGAAGTTGCATTGCATAATAATTAAAATTAGGCATGTAACGAATAGTGAGTTGGCCGACCAAACAAATACCAAGTATTTGGCCATTTCTTCCAGGCCAAAGCCGAAATTCGGCCTAATTCATTGTCCAAATGTTAAAATTTCTAGAAAATAGTTGTAATAGAAAGTTTTTGTCAAATTTAAAAGTATTCACTGTCAAACACCAACTCTACACATTAATCAATGATGTATGATTTAATGGTTTCTCTTAAGAATCTAAAAGTACCTATAATTAATGTATTTTTTGTATTATTTGGAATGCAATAAAACTGAGATTTTCACCCACAACTTGAACAGAAATGTTTTAATGTAAGCATAAACAATATTTCACTAATTATTTAATTCAAGTTAAAAAAATACTATTGCTTGGTGAACTTTTAGCTTGCTCAAAATACTTTTATGAAAATATTTTTAAAGTTATTAAGGTTAATATTTTATTTTATGGGATTTTTTACATACCTATTTTTAAAAGATCTATTAAATTTTAATGCATTTAACTGGAATATATTTTTATTTTCAGAAACTCCAATAACTAGTGCTGTCTTAATATTCATAATATAATCTAGGCCTTTCAAATTTCTCTCTTACCCAATATTCACAATAAATCAGTCTACCCAAACAACGTCCGACTTCCACTTTGTTAATAATAACAAAATAAATGTATCATATTCTCCATCATAATTAACTATTGCCATCTTTTGGGAGAAAATGCTAAGTATAAAATATAATGTTGTAACTGAAATCTATTTTTGTTCAGTCAAACCTAAAAATAATCTTTATAAAAAGTAGGGGTTTTTTTACATTATTTTTTTAAAACTATATACTAATGTGCTGTTTTTCAATAACAATAATACAATTTTTAATGTTTAAAATCTACCAATTTCTTTACTTTTTTACATTTCTACTGTAGCAGAACTATTTGGCCGAATAATCCATCTAAATTCGCCAGGTCGAATTCGAACTTACCGAGTATTCATCCAGACCGAATATTTGGCTAGGTCATAAAATGACTATTCGGCCAAAGAGCCGAATATTCATTACATCACTAAGTAAAATTAGAGAAATTGCACTTTTGCAGCAATCAAGTGTGGCACCATCCCTATTTATCTTATGTTTGAGCAATTCTTTCTATTATTTTTAACTTATGATTTTCAAATGAAATTCGAAATAAATTCAGCTTTTCTAATTAGTATTTTGTACTACTGTTCTTCTATTGGTTTCAAAATATCAGTTTTTAGTGATTAATATAATTAATTTTAAAAAAAACTTTCATAAAATGCATTGAAAAAACCCTTCTTAAGATGCCCAAATTTTCAAAAAAAAAAAAATCTGCAATTAGTTTAACTGAGCTGTATAGTTTATTGTGTAACTAAAATTATCAGGCTGGAAAACATTTCTTTTCCTTACAAACTTTCAAATTTCAAAAAAAAAAAAAAAAAAAGTTGTAAAATACCAAGTTTATTAATTTTCATATAACTTAGTAATGAAAAGTATAAACAGGGTTCCCACTGTCCCAGCAGATTAAAAAATAGGGCCTTTTTCAAGCCAATTTAACTATATATAGGGCCACTTTACGTACTAATACATAGTAATACATTTAAAAGAATAAAGTTAAGTATATACTTAAATAAAAGTTACACACATATAAATCATACTCTCCCTTTCACACATTATTTAATGACCACAGAAGAGATTACCAAATGATTTGATTTAAGGTATCAAAATTTCTAATACTTTTATTTTTGCGGTGATTGTAAATTACACAGGAAGGAAAAAAAACCATGGTTTACTTTTTGCCAAGTTGCTGGTTGCACTTGTAACTAAATTATTTTCATTAAATTTGCTCTATTATTATTAATTATAAGCATTAGAAAAAAAATTTATATTTTAAACATTTTCTTTAAATGTCAGTTATTTTTGGAAAGCTCATCATGAAATAAAAACGGAGCTTTTGTGAACATTTTTTTAACAAAATATACAATTAACTCATAAACTTAAAACTTCAAAATAATCTACAGGTAACATGCTCTTGCAAAAAAAACGAGTATAACTGAGAAGGTTTGTCAAAAATTAGAATTATTGGGAAAGATTAGTGTAATTAATTGGGAATCAAATTCATCGATTATTTTTCTTATCAATTTTAGTAATTGCTGTGATTCACATTTAAGATTCAATATGGTGTATTTTTTTATTCACATGATTCAAGCAAATGCAAAAAAATAGGGCCTTTGATTACATCTTAGGGCTTTTATCTACTGAATATGGCCTTTAGAAGGGCCCCTATAAACTAATCTCAAAAAAGGGCCTTTTTATGGCCCGTGGGAACCCTGATAAAAGTGTGATCGTCAATTTTTTGAAAAAAAATCCTTTTTTTTTCAATCGACAAAGAATTTTACCTGGAACTTTTGAAAATTGGAAAAGTCAAAGAAAACTCTTTGCAAGTGAATTAAGAATTGCTGTATCTTTTATCCTTCTTTTTTTTTCTTTCATATTTACTAGAAAATAAGCCTTTTTTCCTTCTTTTTATTTTGTAATTTTAGGGCTACATATATTATCTCCTCATCAACAAATAGAGTGCCGTACCAAACACTTAACACTTGACTTAATCAGTCAATGCTGAAAGTTGTAGGAATTAAATATATTTGCAAGTAGGATTGCAGTCAAAAGAATTTTTAAGTGATAAATAAAAATATTGAAACTTTTAAATTATAAAAATTAATTCATATCGTTCAATCATTTACTATTATTCAATTCATAATCTATAACTTTATTGTATCAAAAAGTTAAGAAAAAACATCACCTGTAAAGTTAATACAAAGTAAAATTTAGCTATGCATTTATATGTTATTCTTACAATGTAAAAGTTGTGAATCTGCATTTTGTCCATCAGTGCTTAACTACCTTTTCCACAACACAAATTAATGTTGTACGAAAGTGATCCCTAAGATAATATTAATATTCAATATTCTGATAAGAAACAAGTTTTAAATTATAGTTCTTTTTTTTCAGAAGTATTTTAAAACATTGATTGCAAATTTTCCAAACTATGATTTTGAATATTTAAATGATTAGCAAAGTGATGACAATACAGAGGAAAATTATGTCATTTTTACTTTTAGAGGGAAGAAAAGGGTAATTTTTAAAAGCATGAAGCTTTTACATTTACTATTCAGCTAATTTTTTACTACAAATTATTTAAGACTGCCTGAATTCTATTATCAGTAACAGCTATAATGAGTGTTCCTTTGAGACCTTTTGACCTGGGGGGGGGGAGCATGTTAAGAATTAGTAGGGGTGGTGTATGATTAAAAATCATATGTATATGAACAGAAAAGATGACATTATATTTTTTATGTCATATGATAAGGTTTCTGATACTATACATAGATGTAATTTTTAGACTATTTTTGATGAAGTTAGGGGAGTGGTTTGAAGTGTTAGGATTGTAATTTTTAGGCCATTTGTGGAGTTGGGGTTTGGGTGCCTTCCCCTGTATTTTTTTTTTTTCAATTGGAGTCCTGAAACTGTAATTTTAGACCCATTGGGGATGTTAGAGGAAAGATTTTCAAGGGTTCTCCCCCAAGAAAAATGTCAAAACTAAATTCTTAAAAATGCAGTTATAGCCTATTTTTGCCAACGTAAACCGAGGCAGGGGATCAAGGGCTTTCTCCAAGAAACTTTTTAAAATCTAAGTCCTAACAATACAATTTTGGGTTCTTTGGTGATGTTAGAGAAAACGGAAGGGAGTTCGGCTTCTTTTTAAAGACGCCGAACTGGCTACTGAGAAGGCTACTGCTGGCCGGAAAGGCTACTGTTGATGACTCTAATGATAGTGTTTGGTGTCGTTCCCAAGTCTTAAAAGAGCAATTTCATGATATCTTTGGTGATGTAGAGGAAGGGGGAGATAGGTCCAAAAGATTTCCCTCAAAAGTTCTCCAAAACTGATGAAGTTCAAAAAGGGAACTTTAAACTCTCTTTGGTGGCGTTAAGTTGAGGGGGGGGGGGGGGGATTCGAGGGCTACGCCCTGAAATATTTTTCTGACCGGAAGCCTTAAAAAGTGCAACATTAGGCTATTTTTTGGTGGCATTAGGAAAAAGAGGGAGGAGTCCAAAGTTTTTCCAGGAAAATTTTTGAAAATTATGTTTTAAATCAGAATTTTTGGTTATATTTCTTCACGTAAAACAGATGTAATATTGTGAAAAATGTGGGGCACATGTACATAATTACATGTTTGTACTTAATTGATCACTGACCAGTGACCAGTCACGTAGGAGATCACCTATATTTAAATGTTTTTTTAATGAACATTGTTTTTAAATGATATTTGTAATTGTTTCCAGAAAATTTTTAAAAGTACATTTGATGTTGACTTGAAATAAACAATTAAATTTCTCAATAACAGTGTGAAGCGATTCATTGACAACTGCCTCTCATTGCAACCGGATATAGGAAGATTCTGATAACAGATGTACAGATCAAAAGGTTTCTACCATATGTAAAAAAAAAAGACAATACTAAATAATAAAAGGCAGCTTCTTTTAGAAAGGGATTATATAAATGAGATTTAATGGAAAACAGACCAATGAATAGCGATTGGATTGATTATCCTGTACTCAAAACCAGGGCCACCAAAAGCCAAGGCAAGTCTCAAGTCAGTTTTGTTGCCCCCCCCCCCCCCCCCCCATTATATGCTTGCATCAGCTGCATTTCCATATCGTTCGTCCGTCGAGGTTCCGCACGATTTTTCACCCAAAACCGGTTTCCTCTAGTCGTTGTCATGACAGCAAGACAATTTGACGGGACCCGTTTTGTATCAGGAAATCTTGATATTTGACAGCCGGCCAGAAAGGAACAGCCAATCAGAGACAAGGTGGGTGCCATTTTGTTATTTTGAGTAGCGGCGTGGAAGATTGTTTTTTTTTTTTTTAAATTTAAATTGCTGCATCTAGTTCCGTTGATCTATCATGCAATTAAAATATTTTTACACTTAAAATAGATTACATGCAATACATACTTATTTACTCCCAATAAATTAATAAGCAAGATAAACTTTTGTTTCCCTTTTTATAGAAAATTTATGTCCAGTATGCATAATTGGGTATGGTGACATAAAATTTTTGTCAACATAAAATGTAACTAATAGATTTAATACAAAATAAATGCAAAAATTAAATTTTGAGAAAAACAGGTAACTACACCCTTTTGAAGTTAAATTATATATTCCCTGTAAAAGAGTTGTGGGCAAAATTTTTACATGCTTGGGGTTTTTTTTCTTTATCTCAAAAAATTATTTATGTTTGCTGTTTTTCCCGTTGAAGAATATATTTTAAACTAGCAGTGAAATATGATTGAGTTATAAATGAAAAGCAAATAAAAAGTATTTAGATGTATATTATTAAATCAGGTCTTATTAAATAAGTTAATGGTATTTTATTAATATGTTTATTATTGTTCATTTATTTATTATTATTAACTTATTATTTATATATTCAACTTATTTTTTATTTTTATTTTTCGGAGCAAATGGTATTTTACATTTCTCTTTTTTGGGGGGGGGAGGGGGGATTGGGCATTTAAGCAGCTTTTAAAATTCAATACATTTAAAGGTTTTTTATTATTAAATGCCTTACTTTTTTGAGTAAACCCTGAAGTATGTGAAGAAAGTCACCTGGTCTTTGGCTTTTAAATCGCGGACTAGTAAAAGTGATAAACTCGCCTCTTGTGTTGCGAGTTTGAAGGAACTCTGTAACCTAAATCTTCTGCATTAAAGACATTGCTTTATACTCAGTCAGAGCTTTCGCCGTTTCTCTAATTTTTTTGCTTGTTATTAATGTGCCTCTTTCGTTGTTTTGTTGTATATATTTTCTTAAATTTGTAAACAACTTAATATATCAAATTCTAGAAAGATTTATCACTTTCTTGTTATACTGCCGCCCTATCTTTAATGCTTTGCCTGGCACATGTGCATCATTTCCACTAAACATCAACAATGATAGCCAAGTAATCTTGATTGCAGTGGCGTACATAGACTTAGGTGTGCCTCCCCACAAGATTTAGAAGTGCGCCCTATCTTTGGCTTATTACAAAAGATTGAAACAAAAACACTACGGTGACGGTATATTCGAGTATTTATAACCATTAGTTTTCTTTAAGATAATTAAAATCATATTTATCATTAAATGGCGGATTTTCGAAAAAGTAACGAATTGAAACATTGCATGCACTAGTTTGGAATGAAATTTATTTTAATAATACGAGAAAATAACACACTATCTTAAAGTACTAAAATTTAAAATTTCATTAAGGCTTCTGTTATTTATTTATAAGGCAAATTAAGTAACACTAATGATACAAGGGAAACTATTTGTTCTCAAAATTAGGCACTAATTGGACAAGAAAATCAATGTTATATTAATCTGTGCTAATAGATTTCCCTCTTCGTTTTTTACAATTCAGAAATTTTTGAACAAGTTCGTCGATGTTTAAATTAGGAATCCTGATGCCTTTTATGCTTAAAACAGCAAGACCGCTCAATCTTTCTTCTTTCATCGTACTTCTGAGGTAAAATTCGATTAGCCTCTGTTTGCATAATGATCTATCTGATGATGCTGACGGTTACTGGTAAAGTAAGAAAGATATAAAAGACAATGCGAGACTTGTCTGGGAGACTTGGATGATAAAACATTGTTCTCGATCATTACTAAATGAGCAACTTCAGCTACATTTATTTGTCAAGTTTCTCTCTCCTATTTCACTTTCCAAAATGTTTCGCAAAATGATAATTTGTGATGCAATTGAGATTGCTACATCGTTTTGGTTCTTCTCACAAAATTTAGTCACTGATTCCACAAGTTCTTTATTTGTGCACTCGAAAGCATTCATAGATCTGTTAATGCTTTGGGAGTTAAAAAATTGAACATATTGTTAATTGAGGACATGCTCTCAAACCTTTGATGAATTTGGTTTACCATTATGCCCAATAGCAGCATAGAAAACTTTTATTTTGAAACAGTATTATGGGGCTTTAAACTGAGAAAACCTTTAAAACAAACTTTTTCTCTAAAAGATCAATTAATGCTTTTTCGTAGCAAATAATGCTATCGTAGCATTATACTTTTAAATCGGAGCTTATTTGCATGGGGGAACTCAACTCCTACACTAGTGCAAGATTTGGAGTATGCCCGACAGAGTGTTAAAGACTCTGTTACGAGGCCACCCTAGCTGCGCTCAGAGCCTGTTGCTGGTCGTCACTTTTTTGTATAGTGCATTCGAATTTGTATAATCTAATTTCAAATAAAATTTAATTTAAAAAATGAAAACATGCTCAGCATTTCGATTGTTGTAACAATAAGTGCAAAATTTCTTATGTGTACGTCAATAGTTGTTTTTAAACTCGATTGATACAAAATAGTCAGCCGAAGCGTTACTCGATCGGCAACCCCGGCATTTAGGGGTGTGTCCATATGGTACAGACATAATTCACTTTAAATATTGAGCATTTAAACATAAAAAAATAATGTCAATGCACAGATTAATTTCAAAATAGCGATTTTTTTAAATATATCTATTTTATGCAAATCTGAAATGTGAAACACTCATTAAAAAGCAACCACATACGAAAAAAATACAATTTAATAATTTAAAAAATGGGTAAATACCAAGTAGTGCTCATTTTCCAAATTATATGTTCTTCTTTTCCTTAGAAAAAAATAAACAAAAGTAGAAAATAACACAAAAATGAAAAAAATTATCATTTTAAGACACGACCGCTTAATTTTGTTTACGGTTTTCAAAATTTTGGAACACGATGCTATTTAGCCGGCACATCGCTAAACTAACTCAATGAACTGCCTTTCCAAGACTAGCGTCTAGAGTGCAGGAAAGCGTTGGATATCACGGACCGAAATGTAAACACTTTTTCGTCACTTCCTCGCGCGGCAACGAGATTACTGTGTTTGAGCATGAGCGAAAGTTTTTTACTTATCAACCGTTTCATTTGTTATATTCTAATACGTCACAAATCTTATGACGTCAGCGCAAATGAATAGAATCGAAAGTTGTATAGTTTTAGAATGAGCGTGTTTTACGTTGCAAGATACTAAAAACTAATAATACAAATTTTAAAACACCATTTTGTTATGAAATCAATCATACGTGAAGGAGACAAATGAAAGACATATATTAGTCTAAAAAAAAATTCGGAAAAGAGCATTTAACTTTAAAAATGCGTTACTTGATGGTTTTTTTGTTGAAAATAAATGGATCTGAGATTTTTATTTTAAAATGTTTATTGATATGATTGAATGGGAAAATTCAAATGTTGGCAAAAATATTTTCTTTGCTCGTTGTTGTACATTTTAACTATTTAAGACTTAGAGTGTTTGTAATTGTGCATTTTATTATATTAATAGCTTTTGTGCTAGCTGCTATTCAATTCAGTTGACTCTTCTATACTTGACTGGATAATTAAATGTCATGTTATATGTTTTAGAGAACGTAGCAATACTAAAAATACATGTTGATTTTTGAACTCTTTTACAATGCATATAATTCTCCAACTAAACAAAACTAATAGGAAAAACTAAATTACTGTGGAAGTTGGGGCCAGTCGACAAATAGGATAAATGGATTAAGGAACCTGAATGTAATAACTGTAATTGTAACTGCAACTGTGTCTTTCTGTTTTGTATTCATTGTGTTCTTATGCCGTTTGTTACTTATTAAATGTGATTAAATTCTTACGTGTTCTTATAATTACACACGGTGTCGTTACATGGTGTCAGAATTTCCTAATTAAAAGTAACAAGGTAACTACTAATTCCAGATGTCGGAAGGCGGTATTCGACCTCCAAAACCGTTGATAATTTCATCGGACCAGAAAGAACAATGGGAGGATTGGCTCCAAAGTTTCGAATGGTATGCGGCAGCCGTTCAACTTGATAAAAAAGATGCTAAAGTGCAAGTAGCAACGTTTATGGCCACGATAGGTCGTGAAGCTCAACAAATTTTCAAAACATTTGGTTTGAGTGTCGAAGATGAAAAGAAATTAGATGCGATTAAAAGTAAGTTTGCTGAATACTTTACACCTAAAATAAACTATACATTCGAACGATACAAATTTAATCAAATTAAGCAAAAGCAAGAAGAAACTTTTAAAGATTTTTTGACTAGACTAAGAATACAAGCGTCTCGCTGTAAGTTGGGCGACATGGAAAATGAATTACTTCGAGACAGAGTTGTTGTTGGTATCGATAGCAACGAAGTTCGCGAAAAGCTTTTAAGTGATGCTGATTTAGACCTAAATAAAGCAATACAAATTTGTCTCGCTTCAGAAATTGCTTCACAGCAATTGAAAAATATTGTTGATGACAACAAATCTCAGCCAGTAATTTCTGCAATTTCCAATAGGTACTCTCAGTCGCATAAACCATTTATGGCAAAAACTAAATCTAATTCTGGTTCAGTTAAGCTGATAAATGACTGCAGAAACTGTGGTAATACTCATAAAGTAAATGAATGCCCAGCATTTGGCAAGAAGTGCAAAATTTGCCAAAAACAAAACCACTTTGCAAAAAAATGTAGGTCAAAAAACCAGAAAAAATACAAAGTGCAAGAAATCGAAAGTGTTGATTCTCTAATGGAAGATGATGAAAAATTTCTTATAGCAAGTCTGAATGCCAATAAATCAGATTGGTATGATTTTTTTTTTTTTTTTTTTTTTTTTTTTTTTTTTTTTTTTTTTTTTTTTTTTTTTTTTTTTTTTTTTTTTTTTTTTTTTTTTTTTTTTTTTTTTTTTTTTTTTTTTTTTTTTTTTTTTTTTTTTTTTTTTTTTTTTTTTTTTTTTTTTTTTTTTTTTTTTTTTTTTTTTTTTTTTTTTTTTTTTTTTTTTTTTTTTTTTTTTTTTTTTTTTTTTTTTTTTTTTTTTTTTTTTTTTTTTTTTTTTTTTTTTTTTTTTTTTTTTTTTTTTTTTTTTTTTTTTTTTTTTTTTTTTTTTTTTTTTTTTTTTTTTTTTTTTTTTTTTTTTTTTTTTTTTTTTTTTTTTTTTTTTTTTTTTTTTTTTTTTTTTTTTTTTTTTTTTTTTTTTTTTTTTTTTTTTTTTTTTTAGACGGACATGCACTCGCCAAAGTCTAAAACTGAACTGAGATTTTCCAAGCTTCTCTCTAGAGCTTCTTATATAACATCGCGGATCGCGTGACAGGAATATTCCAGAAATTTCCGGCAAAGACTAGAATTATCCAACGTGATCGGAAAGTCGCTAAGCTTGGCGAGAAACTACATCGGTACCCCTAAGTCCGTAGCATTACTATTATGTTTTGAAACAATATTATCGTATCGAATACTATCGTCAAACAGAAGAATATCAACGGCACTGAACATTCAGCAGTATAAAAAGACATATTTTTATTAAAATTTATTGTTCGAAAATAAAACTTCGGACTGTTCTTTTTTTTTCTTAGTTATAACTTTTAAAAACAGTGTGATGTGAATTTCTGAACATGATGGGGGCCTCTTCTACACACAACCAAATACACTTACGTTCATTATACATACATACATTCATAAAAACATGTATATGCATTTATATGCATGTATGTATTTATCAAACAATCTTTGTCACATTCTACTTAGTTTTCTATTCTAATTATTTCATTTCATACATAATTTCAGTTAAAGAGTTAGTAATGTTGAAATATCTTAAGTAACGGAAATTGTGTTCCGCAAAACCGCAGGACATTACCTGATCTAATATCTTTTGTACTTTCCGGCTAGAGGTATACTTTCAGCTGAAACTATAATATGTACTTTCATTTCCGGGCATAAACATTTTATTTCCTTTCTATTACATTGGATAATTCTGGAGAATATTTTGCAGATACATTCGAACGCCTTCCAGCAATTATTTTTTCTCGATTTTAAAGAGTAAAAAGGGATAGTAGAGGGCACATTCTAGAAAGTGAGCAGTTCTCTTTAGTTGTGACTCAGGGTGCTTATATGTTATTGGTGTTTGGAATGCCAGTCGTATTTTTACTAAACTCATGTAACAGCTAGATATCTATTCCAAAAAGTATGTTAAACAATTTGATTGGAGTTTCAGCTTTGAAGGTTTTCGAATGATGTATAATATTAATATATGAAAGAGTTTTTCTCTTCATATTGGGGAACTAATGTTAAAATTTTAATTAAAAATATACAGCTCAAAACGTAGTGTTTTCATCGGTGCAAATTTTCATGTGTGCAAATTTTGCGGAAAAGAGTAGAAACGAATTTTTTTTTGAAGGAAAAGGTTTCCTTTACATGCATACAATTAAACTTAAAAAAAGCGTGCTAAAAAGAATGGAAAGTGCGCATATGACGTGTAGAATATACTTAAATTAAAAATATATATGTATATATGCTTCTATTCTTTATTCCAATAAAGGCATGTTTTGTTTTTCTTTTTTTTTCTTTTTACAGATTGACACTGCTTCTTTCTTGTGCCATGAAATTTGAGTCTTATCCACACGACAGCCAGACGTGTACCTTGAAGATCGAAAGTTGCAAGTATCCGTTCCAAATACCTTCCATTCAAAAGCGAAATTTAAGCTGTCAAGCTCAACTCAATTTTCCTGATTTTGTTCTATATACTATCTAGAGTGACATCTGAGCCTTCCCTTTTGAAGTATCGTCTGCTAGAACCAGATAATACTCCAGAAGTGAGGAGAAGAAAGATAGTCTGCTAACAGTAATGAATCCACCATTATTTAGGTTTTTTTAAGTAGGAAAGTAGTCTTTCCTACTTAAAAAAAGCTAAATATTGTTATTGAATAAAAGCTGCATATAAAGTAGGTTAAATAAAGACAAAATTGGTTTACATTTGATGAGTAGTATTATCGAAAAAATAAATAATTTCATTCATTTGGACACACAGCATGATGCAGTAAGAAAAACATTCTACATTAATAAAGTAAACTGGTTAACCGGTAAACTTAGATTTGGCGTTTTAACGGTTTAAGCAATCCTGCAGAACATGTTTTCACGACCTTTAGCTTGGACAAAAAAATATTTTAAAATTTACTTTCTTCGTTTCATTGTATTCTACTCATTGACCATTATGCTGCACTCTCTTTTCATATAGTTTCCGATTGAGAGGGCATTGTGTTCTTCCACTCGGACCACTCCCTCTTTATAAACTCTCCGACAGATGTCACTGCAGATTACATAGAACTCAATATGTTTTATTATTATTTTATATGTCGAAAATAGATGTTTCTAGTAAGATTTCGCATATAACATTGTTATATTATTTATTTTACAAAATTTTGCACAGGTCTAAAAGTGTAACGTGTAGTATTGAAAATAGCAATTTTCCGATCTTCTATCATCTTGAAGCATCGTTTCTTCCTTCTCGGCTACCTTCCGTTCTTGTACTATTTTGAAACATCCTCAATGCACCACGGTTCATCCAGGATGTTTCACTTGACATGTCTCAGGATCCTTCAGATCACAAATGAAGTTAAAAGGAAAATCTGGACAATAAGATCTAAATAGATCTTCACCTTAATCCTTATAGGATAGAACACCAATATCAGTTTCGATGATTCAATTAGTCTCCTTGTGATTAGCTTTTTTTCAGCTTATCTTTGATCAACAAGCCTCATATAATTACTTAGTGAAAAAGTCACTCGGTCACCTTGTACAATAATTGAGTGCCCGGGTCTTTTGTCACCCTGTACAATCATTTAATGGGAAGGTCGCTCGGTCACCCTGTACAATCATTTAATGTGCATGTCTTTTGGTCACCCTGTACAATCACTTAGTATGAAGGTCACTCGGATACCCTGTATAACGACTTGGTGTGAAATTACAAGACGGAATTTGTGGACTGAGTAATTTTAACTTGAATGAAGAAAATGAAGGGAAAATGCGGTAGTAATTCAGTGCTTATATCATTTTTCATGCACTATTTATAAAACATTACTTGCTATCACCCCTCTCCCTTTCGATTTTTGTTAATAAATATATAACAGCAGTATTTAAAATAAGGCAACATATTTGAAACGTATATTATATATATTTATATATCTATATATCACTTCAGTTTCATTGTATAAGGCTTATAACCTTACGCAGTTACTCTTTTAAAAATGTTCTTAAATATTTAGTGTTTTTATTTATTTACATTTTATTTATTTTATTATTATTATTATTATTATTATTATTATTATTTTGGTTTGACGAATTCTTTAATTGTCGTCTGCAAAATAAAATTAATTAGTATGGAAAATGAGGAATTTTGAAACTGTAAGTAAAAATTATTTGGAATTATTTAAATTTTTACAGATTTTCGTGATTTTGTAAAATCTTCCAATTTGGAACTACA
The DNA here is from genome assembly GCA_038502835.1 of Octonoba sinensis. Taxonomy (NCBI): domain Eukaryota; kingdom Metazoa; phylum Arthropoda; class Arachnida; order Araneae; family Uloboridae; genus Octonoba; species Octonoba sinensis. Next base: position 113,751,214 of record CM076604.1, on the reverse strand, counting down.
CTATACTTTTCGAGTCTTCATTTAGCAGCTCAGTTGATATATTTAAAAGAAAATTGAATTTCAACTTACAATTTTAAACACTGCAGATTAAATAAAAGAATCTGTAACAGTAATTATTATTTTTTTCGTTTTCCTTATTTTTCTTGCTGTTGAAAATATATAGTGTAAAATTTACGTTCAAAATGCAGACAGTACAAAAGATTGAATTTCACTGTAAAAAGCAGAAAAATGTAGAAAAATATCACCGATGTCTACCATATCAAATTTAAAGCAGCAAATGCAAGGAGGAATTTGCCTGTTATGCTTAAGTCTTAACGCTTCTATCTTGATTGCGTTTCTACTTTAAGTACCATGTCTTAAAACACATTACTTAAAAAAAAATTCCAAGTCCTTTTTGAAATACAAATAAACACTCTACAATAAATATCCTGTAACTTCTGACTGCTTCAGAGCAATTAGCTTGTGTTTTCATTCACTGCAGTATATTACTGCAGTTTAAAATGAGGTTTATTTTAAGGTTGAAATACGCTTATTTTAAAAGAAAATTTTGAAATTAGGTCAACAATTTTAATCACACAGCATTTTGACTACAACGTTTTGACTTCTCTTTTAGCGCGATTAACGGCCTTATTCACAAGCTGATTTGAGCCTTTGAACTGCAGGTCAAAGGCTCCGTCATGTCGGTGGTTCGAGTGACTGACAGAGATTCGAATCGGCTGGTGAATGGGGCCGTAAAGAGTCACTTTAGCCGCGGTCTCAGCACATTTACTTTATGAAACATCAACACTAGTTTTTGGAGCCCTCTTAATAGCTTAATAACAAAAATTTTGCTTAATAAGAAAAAATTGCAAAATATTTGATAATTAACTACCGCTAATTACTTAGTTTCTGATCTTTATTTAATCTTTTCTGATCTTTGTGTGAAATTTAACACAAAATACATACTATTCCAGTGTCGTATACAACAGACGATTTGATATTCGATTGGGAAGACGAAGTGCCATTAGTTGTAGATGATGCCATAGAGCTCCCTCAGCACAACCTGGTGGAATCGAGGCTTGGTGACTGTACCAAAGTCTATTCTACTGGTAAGAGAAATTTTTATTATTGTACACAAAACGCTACGACTGAGAATAACGCTACATCTGATTATTTCTTATATTACTTCAAAGTAATTACATTGCTTGGAACTTAATATATCCTTTACATATATTCTCTACTAGAAAGAAATTCTTTTAAATCAGATTTCTTACTATTGGGAGAAAATGGCTTATTTTCAAGAGGCTCACGCGATCGAAACAGATCCGTGTCAAAATGACTTAGATATGAAAAACCGAGTTCTTTTTTTTTTTTATAAGCAACCCTTTTCTTAAAAATAATTCGGAAAGATCTCAATTTTGAGACCACTGAAAAAAAAAGCAGCAGTTTTTTTTCCTCACTAGGGTTTGAACGCGGCCTTTTTAACGGTGTCCTAGTTTTCTAACCACTGCGCCAGCAGAACGTCGAGCGGTCATAGAAACAGTTAGACTATATAGCTTCCAAACGAACCAGCTGCAAATGCTAAAATATTTTCGTGCCAAATTTCTTCATAGCCCCAATCCAGAAGAACGTTAATTATCCACTCGTCCATTCCGTTTTTGGGTTTACTTAAAAACCTTTCAATGAGCAGGCTTTAAAATCATCGATTGCTTCATCTATCGAACTAAATTCTGTTTAATTGGAACAAAAATAACGCAAATTGTGTTACTCATCTACTAGTTATTAACCCATCAATTCTTGTGTCTAATTTTGCGAAGTTACACATAAAGAAATCTTGAGTAATAAAGATTAACGAGCAAACATTTCATATACAATTATGAAATCTATTTAGTTTAACGTTTAAATGCCTCCGATTAAAGTAAGTTAATACTTCCTTTTATAAAATAAGAATGCTGGGCACAGAATGAAAAAAAAACTATCAATTACTCACATTTAAAATATTAAGATTTGCTTTGTTGAAAATTAATCATAGGAATAAATTTGCTTTATTATTTTTATAATATACCATTAACTTTATGGATCGTGCTCAAATGACACACACAAAAAGAAAAGCAGTTTCGTACTGTGTTTCAGGCTTTGTATAGGTAATCAAAATAATAAACCATTTGAACTCCAAAGGACGGACATTTTTCATATTTCTTCATGGGTCCATTAATTTTTATTTCTGATATTAATTTCACTGAGTGGCATTTGAAATAGCTGTTTCGAGCTTCAGAAACAATTAATTAAACTAAGTTCTGCATTTATCTTTGAAATAGAATTTTGTTTTTAAAATCAAAGCCCATTGTAATTTATGTCGAAAAAACGAATAAAAATGCGATTTTAGATACTAGCGCGTGTTTTAAAGCACGCTCTGATGTTGACCAAATTAAATTTAATTTTTCAAAACTTTAGTTGAATCGAAACTCAGTTACATGTCAGTTTGAAACATGAAATGACTTCCGGGAAGAAAAATGTTTCATTTTACAACAGATTGATCTAGCTCCATACCTTATATTGACGTTTCTGAGTGCGTTATGCGTTATAATAATACACATTGAATAGTTTTGATAGCGGCAGTTTTTTTAGTATAATAAGCTTATTTTAATTTAAGAAAATAAAATAAATTTCAGCACATTTTAGTTCTTAAAGACTGCGAGATCTTTAATGAACTTTCCGTTTTATAAGTTTTCCTTCTTTCCTTTTTAGCCTACTTTCCTATAAAATTAGAAAAAAAAGTGTGAAAGAAGGCTTAATGAATGTATCGTCAAAAATAAAGAAAAAAATATAAAAATGAGTAAAGTAATTAAATAAAGATTAACAAAGAATAAACTTGAAAGTAGGGTTTTGAAATGGAGAAAATGTGTGTATGTCGGTCTGTCATCTGTTTGACGGTTAGTATGTCTGAGGTTTGTCCTCCCCTAATTACTTTTGAGGTAATTGTCCGATTTGACATTTTTTTTCATTCGAAAAATCTCAACGAAGACACAAAATTTCTATATTTTATTTTTTGATTTGAACATCTTTTTGTTCAAATTCGATCGGTTGTAAACAATCTTAACATTACGCAATAACTAAATGCAAAGCAAATTATATAAACCCTGTATGTGACATTCAAGTTCCCTTATTCGAAGGAGCTCTCGACATGAAATATTTGATTTGAACATTTTTTGCTCAATTTTGAACAGTTCAAAAACATTTAATATTAGCGCGTGCGGGGGAATTAGAATCCTATATAAATCCTGATCAAACAGATAGATTTGCTTGAAACAAAAATTTATGGGAAATATTTTATCACGTAGAACATGGACAGATATAAAGATCCAGAACTAAACTAGCCCATTTTCTCATAAAATATTTTTCTCACGATAAAATATAAAATTCAAGAATTATTACTGTATGAAAAATTTTAATGTGAATTTTTAATACAATATAAGTGTGAAATACAATCTTCTGAAATGCAAGTTTTACTATCTCTTGAAGTTTTTGAAAAAAAAAAGGGAAACATAAAATTTTGTCTCGCTGTACCCCATACTTACATCATATGAGGTACAATAAGACAAAACACGTGGTTTAGTGAGATATAATAAGCCCAACGTTTAATAGTAACATTAAATCATATTAAATTAAAAATTAAACTTTCATCGCACATCTAAATTTAAAAAAATAATTTTAAATTGCAAAAAACATTGATTTCGCTTTGTACCATTTCTCTTCATAGGAGCTGGTAACAACAATGGTGGCTATTCAAGCAACGTCATTGGTCACGTGACAGCGATTAAAGCAATGTAAACAAAAGAAGCCGTATAATCACTTTACTTTGAGTTTGACAAATCAAATTAAAAACTAGGCCTAAATAAAGTTCTTCTACATTACATAAAATTAACACTAAATACAATACTATAACTATTGTTATAATTAATAAATTTCTTTTATAATGATTAAATTAAATGTAAATACTGGGTTACAATCAGAAAAAGCTGTCAAAATAGTCTAATTAATCTTAAGATAACTAATTTTGCCTAGTGAACTCCACGTAGAACTTAGCTGAAAATCTTAGCAAACAAAGAGCGGATATCACGTGACAACGATGATCGCTCATGAGTCCCTCTAGCGGTGAATTGCCTCCATTCAATACCTTCATTTGCAACGGATGCAGATGAGTAAATAAACCAAGCTCTTGAAACCCAAAAGGTAGATTTTCGCAGATGTGAACGCTGAAAATGGAAGGATGAACTATCAGACCATTTAGTTTCGTCTTCATCAGTTGCGTTATCTTGGCGTACAATATTTTGGTTCTCTATTTTTGACAATGTTTTTTTATGTTTTTAGTTTTTCTTCTTCTAAAATTTGTTTTTCAGGAAAATCAATTGCAATTATATTTTTCCTTTCTTTACGCCATTTCTTCATTGATCTCCCTTCGGTCTTTAGATATTCTCTTAAATTATCAGTGTCCTAAATCGTGATGGCTCGTGTGTTTGAATTTTATCTGTAATTGACAGATTTATTATGGTCTGCTTTATCTGGGGTGTCGTTAGGAGTCAGACGGTCAGTTACAGATGAAGATAAAAATCCGAATATGTATCATGTGGAAAGATTCCACATTTCTTGAAACCCAAATTGATATTTGTTGCTATTGCGCTTTGGTGCGCAATACCAAGGGCAATCAAATTGAAACACCATCTTCTATGGCAATTTGGACCGTATTTCTCATGAAATCGGCAGAAGATGATTTATTTTGCATTTTTGCTAAAGTAAAATATCTGTAAAACACACAAACAACAATTTAAAAAGTCAAATGGATTATAAAATAAAATTAAAAATATTCCTTTCAAAACAAAATTTAGGGTGTAGCACCAGTGAGACAGTCTCACTCTGCCCCAACTCCGACTGGCTCACTATACCCTCACCTCGCCTTTTTCTACTAATTCATTGTAAGCAGTTCGTTTAAAGCCTGTCCTAAAAGTTTCAGATGATAATTAGTCACACAGATGGAGCAATTAACTTGATCAGATGGTTAACATTTACCCATAAAATAAAATGCTATAAATCAATGCTTGCAAAAGGCAAAAAAAAAAAAAAAAACTTTGCTCATTTGAAATCAAAAAAATTTTAGTTCATTTGATGGCAAACATAAGCAGAGTCGTCCTTTCCCAGAATCCGCCTTGCTAATTGCTGCAAATCCATGGGTAGCTAGTGCTAAATCTTGATTCTTATTTTAAAAATTCGAAAAATCGCTTTGTCTCACTGTGCCCCGGTCTCCCCTGCTTTGTACATTTATTCTAAAATTAAGTGCATATATTCATAAAATCTAAAATAAAACTTCGTAATAAAGAGAAGTAAAGTGAAAATTAATTGAAACAAAAAAAGGCATTAAGAAAAAAAAGAAGTATGTTCCAGATAAAATAGGATGTTCTTGTCTTCATTTGGAAAAAATGTTTCAAAAATACCGCCAAAAATTGATTCATTTATTATATTTTACTTCAAGTGAAGATTCTGTGCCGAAGATAATTGAATTTTATGCAGCTGAGAATGCATTAAAGGCCCCATCAATGCAAATTTTATTTCAGAAATGTTACTCTTTTATTACATTTTTTGAGCACAGAGAGAAAGTTACCAACGAAAGGCATTACGTGAAAAACTTCCAGAGAATTCCTTTTGACAGGAAGAGCTTTTATAAACTTTGCTGCTCTCAAATTTTCTTCCCCAAATGCACATCGAAAATATCGAAGTTGCTGCCATATGGAAAATTTCACTTCACTAAAAGAAATATTTTTCTGACAAGTACGCTGATCAATATATGTCTAGAAGAATTTCAATAAACGAAATTTGCATTTTTTAAGAAATGAAAATGTGGGTTGTTGGGGGAATGAACCTTAAATTTAAAAATGGTGAGGTTAATAATCTTAGAAAAGAAGAAAAAAAAATGTATAATTAAATTTAAAAAAATTAATGTACTAGACTGCTTTTAAGAAAAAAATTATTGCAAACTTTTGTATCTTAAGTTACATCTATGTAGCTTTAGTTATTGAAACGTTTGAAGCCTTAAACACTATTGCTCTTTAAAACACAAGACAGTTTGTTTTATTTTATCACATTATTATTAATAAAAAATAGGATATGGCTACCAAAAAAAAACGAACCTTACTTGTAGAAAGAAACTGAATACCATCTCTAAGAAGCATGAATCGTCCAAATTTTTTATTCCTCACACCCAAGCTTAAAATAAAGCGAGTTATAAAATATTCATCCTTTTCACGCATACGATTTATCCTTGTCATGTTTTATTAGTAGTAGGATTTTTATTAGTGGAAAAGCAATATTTCGGATACCTAGCAGCGCCGAATTTCAACATTAATCTTAATTTATTGTTCACTTTGACAACCACTCATAAAACAGGGATTGATTTTATTTTAAAACAATTCATTCATATTTTTTGCATTTTACTTCGCTTGAACCTCATGTGTCGCAGTAGCGAAACAGTATCAATTACGAAATACTAGTTACAGTAAGAAACTGTTCCTTCGCATCTTGGACATCGAAACGTTTCCTTCGCATTGAGCAGAGTTCTTTGCATTGTAAAATTCATAAAACTACGAATGCTTTTATTCGTACGATTGATTACTTTACCACTATGGGTTCAAGTCGTATAGTTACGAAATAATGTTTAAAATTATCTAAACCTAAAACGATTTTAAGTATGGTTTCCGATGCATGCGTATGTACATAACTAGTGATGATATGAATGAGATGTGTAATGATTTCCAAATCTACACGGAATAAAACACTTGCAGTCTTCGAAATTGCTCGCTTATGCATTTCATATGACTCTCAAAGACTCACATATTTTTCTTTCTCCCAGGGAATTTCACATGCATAGAGGTACTGTTCACACTGAAGAGACGCCTAGGGTACTACATGTTCCATACTTACATTCCCACCTGTCTGATTGTCATCATGTCCTGGATCTCGTTCTGGATCAAGCCAGAAGCCGTTCCCGCCAGAGTCACTCTCTGCGTCACATCTCTGCTCACTCTGTCTACTCAGCATGCGCAGTCGCAGAAGTCCCTGCCCCCCGTCTCCTACATCAAGGCCATCGATATTTTTATGTCTTCGTGCACAGTCTTCGTCTTTGCATCGCTCATGGAATATGCCCTCGTCAATATATTGCTGGGAGAGGGAGCGCCAGATGACTATTACGGGACTGATGATGATGGCCGGCCTAATCCACCACAGCCACAACAACACTGTACAGTCACTAAGAACATCAGAAATGTTGTTGTGGTACCAAAAGAGCAGGTACGGTTTTCAAATTTAAATTCTATAAATTGTCATTACTTCAATCTGTTTACTAATCAGATGTCAAAGCGAACGGTTAACGACTTGAAGATTACAAATACCTAAGTAAAAATTACTTTGGATCATGAATAAATGATCCATTACGTATGTAATAATCAACGGGTATAGATAGAGCCCCTATATATATATATATGCACGCCAACGAATCTGCCGTTTTGGACTAGAGCTTGTGTCTGCATGGTTGCCATATCTGGCCTGCATCACCTTTTGTGGATGTTTCATTCTCTCTGACTTTAAAGTTTTCCCAATTTGGTGAGATTTAGTAATGTAGAACATTATTCCTAAACCTCTGTAATTCCTAAATTTTCAACAATGAAAAATCTGATCCAAAAGGCCTGACGCGTTGGCTCTTTTATATATAGTAGCCTTAGGTGTAACCAAAACCACTGTATATATATATACATATATATACAAGGCCATTTATCAGGCATTTTGGATCAGGTTTTTTATTGTTAAAAGTTAGACTAATGGGAACGAAGTTTCTGGCATTATATCACATTGCTGAATCTCGTTAAACTGATGCAAGTTGAAATGTCAGAGAGAATTTGAAGGATCGACAAAAGGCGATAACATGCAAAAAAGGACAACCCAGAGAACCCCATGCTCTGATCCCAAGTGGCTGGCGCGTCGTCTTTTCTGTTTTATGGCTCCAGATATAACAGTCTGTCGTGTCGAAAACGACATTCTTTCTACATTCCTGTCTTTCCCAGTTTTCAAATTCTATTCCCCCTTCTGAAACTTATTCGTCCCGAGCAGTACCTGGTACATTCCCCTGACCTTTGTGTACAAGGGCATTTTTACAAAGCCCCTATCTCATGGTTCACCGCTCCTCGTGCGCACTTTGTGAATAGTTGTTAGTTAAGTTACTTGTTTGGCATAGTTATTGCCCTTTTATCCTTGTTGTTTTTACTGAAATCATGCAGCAACGGCAATGCCTCTCATTTTCGTCCTACCGTTCTCGTCTGCCTTCTACATGGCCCTAGCGTGGCGAGCTCCTTCTCCTTGGCAACCCTGCTTGGCGTTCGTGCATTAACAACCATGTGCGTCGAAGTTTACACATTACGCTGGGTTTTTTTCAGAGTTGCTGGTGATCTCGTGGACGGGTCCCATTTTTTATATTCCCCCCCTTTCAGCTAGCCCGGAGGACGGCGATGGAATTCCGTGAGTACATGCATTATCGTTCCAATTTTATCTGATTAGCTTAATCTATGAACTAAACCACTCGTGTGCCTAATTGCTATTTATCCATAATGTTATTTGCATTTGTATGATTCCCTGTGTTTAGTCTCCTGGCGGTTCTCGCCAGTCGTTGTGTGTGCTGTAGAGGGTCATTGAATATACATCTGCTTTTCAATAAATATAACGATTTACGTTTAATACATTGTCTTCCTTTTGAGTAATTACAATTTTGGTATCACATCTTGTCTTTTACGGACAATGTAAACTTCCATCACCTTCAGTGCCTATACGATCACGATTATATTTGTTTCGCTGTTCGCTCTCACTTCACACACAACACAGTCAGATAAAAATACATTCACAGTAATCATTATACGCATCAACAACGCTAACTTTATTAGGCAAAATGTTGAATTCTTAGCAGTAAAATTAGTAATGTATACAATTAACTTAAACACCTATAATTTACCCTAACCAGTGGCTCACATCAGTTAACCATTTACAGAAATTACTTATCTTTATAAGAACGGTAGCACAAAAAATTTTAACAACGGACATAAAATAAAACGATGTTGTGTCTCAGCCTGCATCTGCAATTTTGCTAAGTCTGTATTTTATCCATTGCAATTTATGACAAACGATCAAACGTAGCATCCAAAAGAAAATTTAAAGTAATATTATACTGCGGAGAAACGTTCGGGAAAATGCCTCACCAATATTTCGATGATGCACTTATTATGATAAAATGTGTGAATTCAAAAAAGATAGACACAGAAATTGTTTTAAGCCACAATCAATATACTAACAGATGATGTGTAGAAGAAAGAAGGGGTAATTGTCTGTAATAAAGGCGAATAAAACACGCCAAGAAAAGATTCCGTCAATTTGAGTCAATTTTATTTGATTGACTTTTATTTTATTCGTTATTTTATTATTTTTTCCGTCAATTATATTTTTATAATTTAGCAAAAAATTTTCTTGCCGTATTTTGAAGGCTGTTATAATAGACAAGTACCGGAGAAAGACTAATTTATATACATATCAGTGTATGTAGGTTCTTAAAACGAACAAAATATGTTTCATCATAATAAATAATTAAATAATTTAATTAATTAAATATGAAGAAAAAAATAACTGGAGGCGTCTAAGTTTATTCCTCAGGAATGTTCATTAACGTTGAATACTTCTTAAAGCCTAGCATAATGAAATTTAGAAATGAAAATTATTTACCGAACAAGAAACGTCAATTTAAACGCTAGATTTTTTTAATGCTGGTTAGATAGTTAAAGGTAAGTTCTAAAATTGCTTGAGTGACTGGCAAGTGCATAATAGAAATCATGCAAAAATGAATATTTATACGAATTTAAAATATTTAATAACTGAATGTGGGTTGTTTTACACAATGTTTTTGGCTGGCATTCAAATCCATAATGGTGACACGTTAGGTGTTTTTGATAAAAAGGTTCACGAAAAGTTTAAAGAAAGTTTTTAGATTCTTCCAGTTTGATATGCATATTGGACGGGTAACGTAATGCAGTCTTATGTTTACCAGAAATTTCTAAAAATATTTTACAAGAATTATACTTTTAAAATATTCATTTTTCTTAACTTTCTAATGGAATGTGACATTATGATCACCCAGGTATCACGTGATACAAAAAAAGTCGCTTTTTATAACCTGGTATAACAGACGAACAGTTCGAATAGGACCCCAAATGTTCAGATCTATTGGAGCTTCCGTTTTTTACTTCTTTAGTTGTGCTCTTTTTTTGGAATATGTATAAATATTTTGTTTTACCTTTTCGTTAGATAGATAAATAAAAATTAACGATATGAACTAAAAAATATCTTATTAGGCCGGAGTGTTTATAACAAATTATGGATTAAAAGACTTGCACAAAGAATCAATGTTTTCCAAATCTTCAGGCAAGAGACATTGATATTTAATGAAAGCTAAGTTGAATCGTAACATCATAAACTTATACTTAAAGTGACAAAATACGCAGTAGATTACCCATTAAAATTCTAAATCAAACAGAGTGTAAGTTAACGCGAAAATTCGCTGAAAACACATAAGTAAAGAATATGAAAAGTAAGAAATAGAAGAAAAGTTAACTTACGTAATAGGATGTTAATTAATCCAAAACTTTGAGTTAGGATTCAGTCAAATTAACATTATTTATTGTAAATTATTGTGGAAACTGTTTGGGACACAGTAAAAAAATCGGTACTTATTGATCATACGCCCTACCTTGGGGACGGTTTTAGAAATGTCGCTTACATACTAGTCAAATCTAATAAAACATCGTGGTATTTAAATTTAATAAAATTGCTTTTTTTATATTTCGTTTGGCGAGCAAAAAACTGTAGGACGTATAACCGATAAGTACAAAAAATTCTGCTTTTTTAACCCAAAATATGTGTGCGCTACATTTTCTTTACTCCCTAATAAATACATGTAATATTTTATAGAATGCACTTTTATAACGGTGCTGTTTCTTGAATTTGTTTTGCTTTTGTTTCCAGTAATTTATCAACAAACGTTTATGAAATATGTCATGCGTTTTATTTGCATGAAGAACATAGGTCATAAAATGTGATATTTTACGAGCAATTGATAATTTCCTTCATTTCCTTGTAGTATAATATCAACTTTTAACTGACTTGAATAAAGAAAAAAATGGTCTCATTTCGTACTTTTTTTGCATGTTTGTTCACAATATATATACATATGGCTTCTGCCAACTGCAGACGTAGTGCGTTCCCCAGAGATTGGTACCGTCTCTTTCAGTGACACCACAATGAGTCTGGTACCATTGTCGCTTTTCCGCTATATTTGTTATATAAAAGGTTATAAGTGGAAAATTAGCAATTCTTTTATTTGTAAACTTCTGACTAAATAACCCGATTTTAATGATTTATCTTTTAATACGAAATTTAATGATTCCAAATACAGCAAAACCTAGCCCTTGCCCCTCTACAAATTGACCACCTGTCTAAGTTGACCCCTAAAGTGCTGCACCGCAAGTGGTCAACTTACACAAGTTTCAGGTACATGTATGCAGAATTTAATACGTGCAGGAGAAATATATAGTGCATTGTATTTTTTCCTTTTAACAAACAAGAGAACATGGGACAAAAAAAATTCATTTTGTTATTTTTAGTAGCAAATTAGTACTTCATTACTACAATAAATTTTTGTTGTAGACATTATTACATGTGGTCCTATAAACTTTAATTTCCAATAGGCCTTGTAGCACATTTTGAGTTCAGAGGTTACGAGGCTGCACTCGGTCGAATAATTCTTTCAGGGTAGGATCTGCGTCCACAGCTAGTTGGATATCTTCCGGAGTCAACGATAAACGTCTTTTCCCCGAGTGTCTCTTGCTGCGCGTCACATTCAGAGAAATTTCCAGCACTTCTGTACAAAGATATTCCAGGACAGCTGTGAGATAGACCGCAGACTGCGGCTTTACTGTGCCATTTCCGAAGTTTTGTTCCAGCAACTGGTGGATTTTGGCGATGGGGAATGCTACCTGTCCGCCGCGAGTGGTTCTCTGTCTTTCGGATGATGGACCCTGCTTGCTGGAACTGCGAGCCCTTTTTCTATGAACTCCTACAACCTTTCTTCGGGCCATTATCTGTCAAATGAAATTATCCACTTAAAATGAGGTAAAATCTCGGTAAAAATATAATAGAAGACAGATATATCATTACCCCCCAAAAAAACTAACAAAAAAAGAATATTCCATTAATGTGTCCTTACTGAAAGCAGCAAACTTTTAAATAGCACCGTTGGTTTGTAGGGCACGTCTGCTGACACAAGGCCCACAATCAGCTGTAATGCCTCAATCCAGTGGTCCTCAAACTTTCTCCTCCCACAGAACTTTTGGAACTAAGTTTTTTCAGGGATCCCGAATGTACCAGTCATTACATTTAAATTTTTCCGCATAAGTTTCTAGCTGAGGTTGAAATTCGAAATCATTCTTTCGCACCAAAGCCGATACGAAAGATAAGTGCACTATTTGCCTAATATGTTTTTCTGATGTAATTGATTATCACACAAAAATGCCTCGGGAAATTTTTGGCGATCCAAAAACAAAGATTCTGTATTGCGCTCGTTACATAAAAAATGAAACAATCAAATAAAATGAAAGGCTGTAAAGCAGTTATTGTTAGTATTTCTCAAAATTTTAAGGGCCAGCTTTTATTATAAAACAACTAAATGTTAACAAAACTATTTATTCAGTACAAATCGGTTATTATCGAAAACATATTTCGCCGACATTGGGTAGACGTTTCCCAATAATTAGAGCCAAATTTGAACAAAGAGTTATTAACAAATTGCCGAAATTTGAAAATGAGCACTACCATTTTTTCTCATCAATAGTCGGTGGAAACCAGAAATTGCAGTTATTCGTACGTGTTGGCGATTTTGACTTCATTGTCCCTATAACTGATTAGTACCATTTGTCATTTAATCTACAAGAATTTCCAGTTTAATGAACTATAAGAATGTACATTTAAAATGCTCAGAGTCATTGATCAGGGTTAAATAACCGTTATCACAGCCGACGTGCTCGTTAATTCGACTTACTTGTTGCTGTCGTGGCCTCGGGCGTTGCGAGGAAGGGTGGGTATGCTGCTCCTGAGTCTAACGTTGCCCTTATAGGCAGGAGTCCGATTTCTGCCCCTTTTTGAAAGGTCTCTTAATTTTTGAACCAGCTCCCAGATGAGAGACCGTCACCTGGGGTTGGCACCCTCAGAGGTATCGTTTCACTTGGAGGACATTGGAGCCACGACCTATTTAACGTGCACCAGCTCCCTTTAGCGTACACGGACACCACAGCAACCAGCCGCGAGAGGTTGTCACCCTCCCAAACAATGACCTCAGTCAATGTTGCTTCACTTTCGGTGTTCTGCGGGAACCGAGCTTCTACCGACTGGTCCACTGCGTGACATTCGAATTACTTGACAAATATGTTAGCACAATTTGCTATAATCATAAATTACACAGAAAATATAAACTATCAAAACATTTCAAGCAACTGTAAAGTCCATACAATATTTTCAAAGAAGTGGAAGATCTTAATTGTAGAAACCAAAACATGCCATTAGTAAAAGCTTTTTTGACATTATCAGTAAAAGGGCCGATAATAGTGACGGTTTTCCAAATTGTCGCCAACGTGAATTTTTATCAAAACAAAATAAAACACCTGTTTAAATTCAATAAAATTGCTGTGTTTGCTTTTGATTTGGCAAGGTAAATCGTTTTCGACAAGCTTATGAAGATAGGCTTTTCAACTAATTAGTACCATTTATTTCTTATTTATTTACTTATTATTTTTTTACAGCCAGTATGTTTATAGCTGACACCAATAGGTATGAAGCTCATACAATACCTATATACTTAAATTGTATTAGTTATAAGCAATAATATCAACTGAAATGCAATACATAGTAAATAATAACATAGTAATAACATACATAGTAAATAATAACCTAAACACTAGCAGGGAGGAAAATCACTGTTCTATAACTGACATACACATTTAAATTGAATTATAAATGATTAAGGAAGTGTGGGTACTTTTCCGTTTCAGAGGGGCTGGCGATAGTTTTTTTTTTTTTTTTTCGCGAAGTCAAACTGCTATACTATTTTGGGTTGCGGTTGGCGATGTTTAAACATTTTTCGTAAAAACAAAATTCACACACAAAAGAAATTGATTTGGCGAAAGCAAATTTTACCATCGCCAGCCCCCCTAAACGGAAAAGTACCGAGATGTGAATGTCATATTTTTTTTTCACTGAAATTGTATTAGTTATAAGCGATATCTTTGAAATGCAATACACACCGCTACTTGTAAATAATAACAAAAACTACATTAATAAGCTGCTCTATAACTGACATACAAATTTTAACTTAAAAAAAATCATCACAATTATAAATGAGTAAGCAACATAGTAAAAAATTGACACTAAACACTAATAGAAATATTTGTGAAATTAAAAACATAATTACGTTTTCTTGGATTTCAAAATTGAGGAGTGGCGAATTTTTAGTGTCTATGAAAAATTTTAAGGAATGGGAAAGCAAGTGAGCTAGAATGTTTCTTTTGAAATATCGGTTGCTGCGGCATGTGATGATGATACTACCTTTATTACATTATGCTTTCATTGGTAAGGCTTACATGAAGTAGGGTAGGCTGGGGTAAAATGGGTCACTTGATAAAAAACTCAAAATAATAGAACTTGAAATTGATATTTTTAAACCAATACGTTTTATGTTATATTTCAATGTGTTGGCAACATTTTTCATTCTAAAAAAATTAGGTTCTTAAATATGGCAACATAAAAAATTATTTTTGTAATTTTTGGATGATAGCGTGCAAAACACATGGTTTACCAACTTCTGAAAATCTCTATATTTTATCAAATAACAACCCAAATGTAAAGGATTTCCGCACAAAGAAACTTTGGAGAACAATTACAGCCGAGAATGTAAGAAAAAAAATAAATATGGAATTTTTTACACCAGTTTTTCTTGGATGGGGTAAAATGGGCCATGCTTAGGCTTAGCTAGTTGTTTCGATTCGATTTTGGAAATATTGTAGATTTTGTTTTGTGTCATGTTTCTGATAATTTATTCATGTTTGTGTTTGTTAACTTTTATTATTTTGTTGTTGGCAACACCGAATAAGTTGTATAAATACTAACCTTGCAGTGTCAGCGGGGCAGTGCTATATAGTTCAGATTGAAATGTTTCAATAAACTGGTTTTATGTTATTTTTAAAGTACTTTGGACTCTTTATTGCTCTACTAAAGGAATGAATGTTCCACGAAGCAAGGGAACGCCCATCGGGTAGATGAGCTCACCTGCAGTTGAGATACAGTTTGCAACATAGGTTTTTTTGGCGTCCGCGACAGGATATCTTTTGTTTCTGTGGAACTGTGAAACATGGAGTTACCTAAAGGTCAACGTAAAGGACAACGAATTGCATTTACTTTCTTTAAGAAGACAGTAGAAGATGAATTGATTAAGGAAGTCTGTGATGGCGAAAAGTTGAAAATCCTATTAACTGAACTCCATGATAAATTCGAAAGGTTGGATGCTACACAGCAAGGTGTACTTGAACAATTGCAAGAAGAGACGCAATACTTAAGTGATTATGCCGAGTCAGAGACATACCGTGATACTTTCGTAACCTTGAAAGTACAAACAGAGAATAAACTTTCAGTGTTAATGAAGAGTTCGGAAGATGATAATGACTCGGTAGTAAGCCGGCAGTCTGCTACTCGTCCGAGTCGGAAATTTCAACTACCCTTGCTGGAGTTTAAGAGGTTTTCCGGAGAGACAAGAGACTACCTGGGTTTTTGGAGCCAATTTTCGAAGATTCATGATGATCCTGATATCGCGCTAGAAGACAAGTTTCAGTACCTATGGCAATGCGTTGTGCCAAATTCTCGGGCTGCGCAACTTTTGAACAGTTTTCCCCCAATATCTGAAAATTATCCAAAGGCGGTAGAACAATTGAAAGAAAGATTTGGACGGGATGATTTACTTGTTCAGATTTATGTGCGAGATTTATTAAGTCTCGTAATGCAAAATACGGTGTCCGGTCATTCGAACATTGAGTTGTCTTCAGTTTACGATGCCATTGAAGGAAAGTTAATGGCTTTAGAGAGTTTGGGAAAAACAAAAGAGAAATTTGCTGATTTCCTCGGTCCCCTTGTGGAGTCGTGTCTACCAGAGAAGGTATTACGCGCGTGGGAAAGGGAATAGAAGTTCTGATGGAAGTTCTAAAAGTTCGGAAAGAAGTTTAAATAAACTTATGTGCTTTCTTCGACATGAAGTTGAATCTGAAGAAATGATAAAGCTGGCCCGCTCTGGATTTGGTTGTACCCCTGCAAAACGAGCAAAGACCGCTAACATTTCGGGAAAATTTACCGGTAACGTAAATGAGGGACATAGTGAAATTCCGACATCTTCTATGCTTTTTACGACTGGTGATTTTAACAAGGGTAATTTCGCACTGCATTTTCTATGAAAAACAGCATCCGAGCTATAAATGTTTTAAAGCCGAAGGAATGAGTCTAAAAGACAAGAAAAAGATTATTTTTAATAAGAAATGTTGTTTTATTTGTTTAAAATTCGGTCATTTTAAAAGTCAATGTAGAGCATATATAAAGTGTTTTAAGTGCAATGAGAATCACTTTAAGATAATGTGTCCTAATTTTAATAATGAGAATGTTTTCAAGTGTAAGGAGAATGATCCAAAGGTCGATGTGTCACTGTCAAATAATAGCAACCGCGAAAGGGTATTTTTGCAGACTTTATACGTAAATGTAAACCTTAAAGGTAAACTAATAAAAGTTAGAGCGTTACTAGATTCTGCGTCTCAAAGATCTTATCTATCGGAAAGAATTATAAAACAATTCCAGTTAAAGCCCATTCGTAAAGAACGAATTGTACACGGGTTGTTTGGAGGTAGGGAAACTGCCCCTTTACTTCATTCTGTCTTTGTTATAGCAGTTGGTGACTTGAAAGGTACTTATAAATGTTCTTTTGAGGTTTTTTCTGAAGGAAAAATTTGCGGTTTTGTACCAAATGTCGGTGATTTTCATAATCTTAAAGAGTTAAAAAGTAAAAATATTGAGTTAACTGATTCTTTTTGTGAGGAAAAAGAAATTGATTTGCTGATAGGTGCAGATGTTCTCGGAAAATTGTTGACGGGGGAACATGTGCAACTAGACACGGGATTAACTGCTTGTAAAACTAAATTGACATGGGTAATAATGGGAAAACTTGATTCTAAATATAGAGATGAAAAGGCTTTAACAGTGATTTCTATGCACGTCAGTAACAGTTGTTTAAAACAACTATGGGATTTAGAATGTTTGGGTATTAATGATCCGATTATTTCTAGGGATAGAAATAAAAAAGATGTTGAAGATTTAATTAATTTTAAGGATAAGTTAACAATTCTACCTACGGGAAGGTATAAATTGGAATTGCCTTGGAAAAAGGATTGCATGGAATTATCGGATAACAGAGATTTAGCATGGGGGCGGCATGTGCGAATGATAAAACGGTTAAAGAATGATAAGATATTAGAGGAATATCAACGCATTTTTAATGAATGGGAAAATTTGAACATTATTGAAAAAGTTCCCGAAAATGAATTAAATGATAATTGTCATTTTCTGCCGCATAGACCCGTTATTAAAAATAGTAGTGAAACAACAAAAATGAGGCCGGTATTTGACGCATCTGCAAGCGAGAGGAGGAAATGTTCCTTGAATCAATGTTTAATTAAGGGTCCTAATCTTGTAGAATGGATGCCTGATATTATAGACAGGTTTAGAATGTACCCTATAGGTTTAAATTCCGATATTGAGAAGGCATTTTTACAGTTGGGAATTGCAAAGGAGATAGAAATTTTTTGCGCTTTTTTTATCATTCGGACAATGAGGAAATAATATATAGACATTGTAGAGTTGTTTTCGGTCTTCCGTCAAGCCCATTTTTGCTTAATGCGTCCATTAAGCATCTTTTGGATCATTCTCCTCTGAAATATGCAGATGTTATTGAAAAGTTAAAATGCTCATTTTATGTTGACAATTGTATTACTGGTGTATTTGATGTGACTGAGGAAGAGTATTTTATTAAAAAAGTTCAGGGTCTTATGTCGAAAGGTTGTTTAAATTTGCGAAATTGGGAAAGTAACGTCGCTTGTAAACACACAACTAGGCATTCAGGTGACACGTCATTATTGGGTTTATTGTGGAACTTAGATTTGGACACTTTGAGGTGTAATATTAATGTAAATGTGTTAGGTTGTGATATGAAGCTCACTAAAAGACATATTTTATCTATAGTGCAATCAGTCTTTGACCCGATTGGGTTGTTAGCTCCAGTAATGCTGCTTCCTAAACTCATGTTGCAGAATACGTGGAGACGCGGGATTTCTTGGGACGAGATATTGCCACCTGATATTGAAAATGATTTTTATAGATGGATAGCGGATATTCATTTGTTAAAAGATGTGGCAATACCGCGTTATGTCGGTTCCAACGTAAACATTGAATTGCACGTTTTTGTCGATGCTTGCAAGGATGCGTATGCCGCATGCGTATTTATGAGAGCCGTGGAAAACGCGGAAGTTAAGGTAACACTTATGCGAGCAAGGGCAAGAGTAGCACTTTTGGAAAAGTTAAGTATTCCGCGTTTGGAATTAATGGCATGTTGCATTGGAGCGAGGCTTGCTTTTTCCGTAAAAAATGCACTTAATTTATCCGAAATTAAAATAACATTTTGGTATGATTCTACTGTAGCCTTATGGTGGATCAGGGAAAGAGGGGAGTGGACTGTTTTTGTGTCCAATCGTGTCAGGGAAATTAATGAATTGACTCAATTTCAATCTTGGAGACACGTTCCTGGTAACCTGAACCCCGCGGATGTATTGTCTCGAGGGTGTTCGATAAAGAGGATGGTAAATTCTAACTAGTGGAGCGGTCCCTTTTGGTTGAAGGGAAAATCGGAATTCTGGCCGGATAGTAAAATTGAGTGCCCATCGGCAGATGTTGATTTAGAACGGAAAAGAGTCAAATTGATAAATATTAATATGTCCGAAAGTTCTCCCCCTTGGTATGCCCTAAGAACTTTTGATTATGCTAAGATGATTAGTGTAATTGGCTGGGTTTTACGTTTCGTTAACAATTGTAAAAAAAATTCAATTGCTATTAAAGATTCTGAAATTTCTCTTGACGAAATAGAGCATGCTGAAAAATCAGTGATTCGTTCAATTCAGAATTCCTGGTTTTCTGATGTTAAAAATGTTAATTCAGTTGAAGTGATAACTGATAGTGGCAATCTTTTAAGGGTGAAAACTCGGATCACTAATCGTAAAGATACTTCGGAATTTTTGTAACCCATATCTTTTACCTGGTAATTGTACTTTCACAAAAATGTTAATCGATTATACGCATAGAAAGAATTGTCATGCCGGAATTCAAATGTTGCAATGTATATTGAGAGAAAAAATTTGGATTCTTAAAACTCGTAAAACTATTCGTAGTGTTTTTAATAAGTGTGAAATGCCAAAGATATAAAGCGAAACCGATGTGCTGTGAACCTACATCTCTGCCAGCTGATCGAATTGAAGATTGTGCCGCTTTCGAGATTGTAGGACTCGACTTAGCGTGGCCACTATTTTTGAAAAGTGGTAACAAGGTTTGGATTGTTTTATTTACTTGCGCAGTGTACAGGGCAGTTCATTTTGAGCTTGTGACTTCGCTATCGACTGAAGCATTTTTATTGGCTTTAAGGAGATTTATAGGGAGGAGAGGTAGGCCGAGGACCATTTATTCCGATAATGGAACTAATTTTAGAGGTGCGTTTAATGAACTTTCCAGATTAGATTGGAATAAGATTTCGAGAGAATCAAAGACTCGAAGAATATTTTGGAAGTTTATTCCACCCACAGCCGCTTGGTGGGGAGGCTGGTGGTAAAGGTTAGTTAGACTAGTTAAAGAACTTTTGCGACGCACATTAGGAAACTCGGTACTATCTCATGAAGAACTGGAGACGGTTTTATGCGAATGTGAAGCGGTTATAAATTCTAGACCTCTAACTTACGTATCGGAGAGTTCTCATGATTTGATCCCTTTAACTCCGTCCATGTTTCTGGCCGAGAATCATAATTCTAACATTGAGGATTTGGATGAAATAGACAGTAAACATTTGCAAAAACGCATAAGATACAGAGCTAAACTTTTGAAAGATTTGAAAGGGCGGTTTAGAAGAGAATATTTAAGTCAGCTGGTTCAGAGACAGGTTCAGACTAAATATCGTAGGGAACTAAAGTTAGATGAAATAGTTTTAGTCGGTGATGATTTCAAAAAGAGATTGTATTGGCCTTTAGCTAATGGAGTTAATTCCAGGTCGTGACGGGAAAATCCGAACTGTTAAAGTAAAAACTCAGTCAGGGATAATTGCGCGACCTATTCAACGTGTTTTTCCGTTGGAAATGAATCAAGGAGAAATAATCTCTAAGGAAGGGAAAATTAGAAATTTCGCCTCATTGAATTCTTTGGTTAAGAATACAGCAAAATTGGATTTATTTGGTAATTATGTTTTCCAGTCGT
The DNA here is from genome assembly GCA_038502835.1 of Octonoba sinensis. Classification (NCBI taxonomy): domain Eukaryota; kingdom Metazoa; phylum Arthropoda; class Arachnida; order Araneae; family Uloboridae; genus Octonoba; species Octonoba sinensis. The sequence goes on along the minus strand of CM076604.1, from coordinate 113,730,511 downwards.
TACCAACTGACTCAAAGTGGGGAGTATGTTGCGATTCGATTTTGGAAATATTGTAGATTTTGTTTTGTGTCATGTTTCTGATCATGTATTACATTATGCTTTCATTGGTAAGGCTTACATGAAGTAGGGTAGGCTGGGGTAAAATGGGTCACTTGATAAAAAACTCAAAATAATAGAACTTGAAATTGATATTTTTAAACCAATACGTTTTATGTTATATTTCAATGTGTTGGCAACATTTTTCATTCTAAAAAAATTAGGTTCTTAAATATGGCAACATAAAAAATTATTTTTGTAATTTTTGGATGATAGCGTGCAAAACACATGGTTTACCAACTTCTGAAAATCTCTATATTTTATCAAATAACAACCCAAATGTAAAGGATTTCCGCACAAAGAAACTTTGGAGAACAATTACAGCCGAGAATGTAAGAAAAAAAAATAAATATGGAATTTTTTACACCAGTTTTTCTTGGATGGGGTAAAATGGGTCATGCTTAGGCTTAGCTAGTTGTTTCGATTCGATTTTGGAAATATTGTAGATTTCGTTTTGTGTCATGTTTCTGATAATTTATTCATGTTTGTGTTTGTTAACTTTTATTATTTTGTTGTTGGCAACACCGAATAAGTTGTATAAATACTAACCTTGCAGTGTCAGTGGGGCAGTGCTATATAGTTCAGATTGAAATGTTTCAATAAACTGGTTTTATGTTATTTTTAAAGTACTTTAGACTCTTTATTGCTCTACTAAAGAAATGAATGTTCCACGAAGCAAGGGAACGCCCATCGGGTAGATGAGCTCACCTGCAGTTGAGATACAGTTTGCAACACCAGTTCTATTCTATTATTGTTTTAAAATTTACTCTGTTGCACCTCACTGCAGAAAATTCCTAAATTTAAACAATGTATGTTGGTTATTTTATTGAAATTACATTAAAAAAATTTTTTTAATGTTTTTCCTAAAAAAGATAGTGTTGATGTGGTAGAGAGAAGTGACGTTGTTGAAGTGTTATGTGAACCAATATATAACTATAACAATATTATTTTAACATTTCAATGTAATTATAATTCAAAATGTTGCTAAATTTGTTACTTATTTTTTTTTTTTTTAATTTCAAAGTAATAAATAACTGTTTTCAGCATTATTTTGCATTATGACCCATTTTACCCCACAATGGAGTAAATCAGGTCACAACTGTATGAGCTCAGTTAAACTATTTGATAATCAAAAAATAAATATTAAAATGACATAAAATTGATCTAAAGGAGTTCAATGTTAAGATGCAATCGAAAAGAAATGGGAAATGTTTCTGGTTTTGTTTCTATGAAACTTTAAATATGAAAATAGCTAAAATTGACCCATTTTACCCCATCTGACCCTATTGAACAGTTGAATTTTGTTTATGGAATTGTAATGACGCACATAATGCATGCAATCGGGAAGTCTGTGCCATGTTTTCCCGAAGAAAAATATTTAAATGACGATAGAAATGAAAAAAATGTAATGAAGAGAAATGCAGTATATACTATTTATCACGCGTTTTAATTTCGCTTTGTGGACCAGTCGGTAGAAGCTCGGTTCCCGCAGAACATCGAAAGTGAAGCAACACTGACTGCAGTCAGTGTCTGGGAGGGTGACATCCTCTAGCGACTGGTTGCTTGGGACCGCGTACGTTAAGGGGAGCTGGTGCACGTTAAATTTGTCGTGACTCTAATGTCATCCAAGTGAAACGATACCTCTGGGGGGTGCCAACCCTAGGTGACGGTCTCTCATCTGGGAGCCGGTCTAAAAATTAAGAGACAACATAAAAGGGGTAGAAGTCGCTAACGGGGCCCTTATATGCAGAGGATCCTGCCTGTAAGGGCCCCGTTATATTCGGGGGCAACAGACCCTTTCCTCTTCGCTTCGCGAAAGGACACGCCAATAACAACAATTCAGCGCTGATTTCACTCCCATGACATTTCGGGAACCTGTAGAGCCAATCCTGGGATCCCGCAAAATTGGCTATATTATTTTATTAGCTATATTTTGATGCCAATTTTAATATGCTATATACATTTTTAATAGCTTCTTTCTTTCAATTGAATCAATTTTACTGAGCGAATATATTTGGCCGGGGTTTTTGGATCGCTCTGCGTTCGGAGATCGCACCGTTCATTAATCGCACATTAAAATATTTTTGACTAACTTCTTGACTGATCTCTGTTGCAGATATAATTTTTACTCTGTCAGAAAGGGTATGATTCCACAAGAGGTCTCCCGTCCCTTACTCGCTATCTCCTTCCAACCCCCAGAAAAGCTTACAGAGCTCCTTCGATTTGATTCGCGAGTGAAATCTCGCTTCACTTGATCATTACAGACTGAACTGTTGTAGAGTAGCTTTATGGAAAGAATGGGTTCCATGTCACAAATAATGCTCTATATTGCACACAACATTTTGGAATCAAAATAAATGACTTGCAACATAATGTACATAGATTTACATAGAGTCAGAAGCTTAGCGAAATTTCGAATATCGCTGTTAATACTCACAAGCGAAATTGTAGATACAGTTACAAAGTAATATGCTTACTCGGAAGTTTAAAATAAAGCGCACCGCATCCTAAGGACAACATTCTAAGTTCTAGCAGCAATTTACCTATATTTTAATTACACATTTTGTTCATTATTATCACTCTTAGCGACGACTGGCAGAATTCAAATACCTTTTATTGCATATTTTAAGGTTTGTCTTTCAGGCCTTTTTCATATTTGGCGACAAAGAAATATCTTTAAACGCTTAAAGAAATGTAATGCTTTCCTTGGCGTTTTTTTTTTTAATTAATAATGCATGAGAAAACGTTAGTGTCAAGAGTCGCAGTTATTGAAATGTTCCTGAAAGTATAGAAATAAAATAAAATAAAAGAATAACAATCGTGTCAGTTGTCAAGATACACCATTGTTTAAATTTTAAGCGTGTGAGCCTTCAATACGATCCTGATTCGCTTCTGACTGGCTGCCGATCTCATTGGTTCCTGTGACAGCATGCTGGTGGTAAGGTTGCCAACTTTTATGCAATAAATACTCTGAGTTCTACGTCGTACTTTTTTTCCTTCTAATTAATTTATGTGTGTGTGGGAAAAATAAACGTATTTGCATCCAAATAATAATCATCGACAAACACGCCAAATATTTATGCCAAACCCCCTAACAGATGCTTATCGTGTTTGGTTTGAAAACAAACGGATCGTTGTCACCATGCCACCCATCAAAAGACAAATTCATTTCTATCTTTAGCTTCTACCTTTTCTATTAAAATGATCTCGATTTTATGTATAGACAATTTCATATTTACTAATATATATCCTTTACATTGATATTTTTTTACTGCTAATACTACAAATGACTAAATAGTAAGAGGGATCGTAACCAAAAGTAAAGAAGACTTGGTTCAATCATGGAGCTTGGAAATGGCACCAAGGTTGAAATTATAGTCACCCTTACCCTAAATGCTTATTTTATGAAATTTAAGTCACAAGTGGCAGTGACTTCTGCTGCCGTTACAATCTTAAAATATGTCATTAATGTATCAGGTGTAATTATTTGTAAATCATGTATAAAAATTGATGTACATTATTAATAATTTATTTTGCAGGAGGGATCACCACCTGTTCCAAATGGTACGAAACCAAAGAACGTGTCCTCCAGTTATCGCCACAACAGACACCGCCACAGGGCTATCCTTGTCGATAAAATATCCAGAGTTATTTTCCCTTTGTCTTTCGTGATATTGAACACTGCTTACTGGTCGGTCTATTTAGATATTGGAGACCTCTAGCCCACCGTGAACAATAGAAGACATTGACGTTGTTCTGAATTTCGAGGCCTTTAATTCCAAATACATTGGATAATCATTATGTGAGGCAAAATGCAACAATTTCTCTTCCAATTTTTAGTAAAATTAGTCAAACAGTCATCAGTTAATTCTAAAGATATTTGGAGGATTTCAGTAACATACTCAAAATTTCAGTCGCAATTAAGGATAATTTCCACACACAAGACTTATTTCTTTTAAAAATCTGTGTGAGAAACAAATGTATCCTCTATTTTTCTTTAATTAAACGAGATGTTGTTGCATTTTCCTAGTTTTCTGTGAAAAGCAGTTACATTTCGAAATCCGGAAATGCCAAAACAACGATTAGAGCTCCATAAAACACACCTGCGTGTTCATGTGTTCGCAGTTTTCAATGGAAGAAATTTAGTAATTTCATACTTGGTGCGGTTCAACTTTACTTCAAGAACATTTATTTATGCACTCACCGCGAATGATTTCCTCCAAAGGTGCCTACTTGGAAAACAATTGGAAAACCCCCATGAAAAAAACTTTTGTAACAGCTAATATATGATATTTAAGGGATGCCTATTCATAATAGGGTGCGACTGAATGTTTATGATAAGAAAAGACGAAAGTATCGTGCGGTTATAAGTGAACACTAAAAGTCATTGATTTTTTAATTTTCAGCTTTTTTTGACCACAAAACAGCGATTTTCTTACTGGTAAGACTTTAACCTTAAAGGTATGACTTGGTGGGTTTCATCAGAAGGAGCATCTTAGTTTTGAGGCTAAGAAAAGCTAAATATCCGAAATTTGACAATTTTGAATTAGTGTGTTTCACTTGCAATACCACGATATTTTAAAACGTTTGCAGGGTAATGCATAAGCTCAAGTGAATCATTCTGAATTTCGAAAGGGAACGCTACCTATATCCACAGGTGCTACATCAACAAAACTTTGAGATTATTTCTCGAACTACGTACTTACTGCATCAAAATAACACCATACCAAGTTCCGTTAAAAAAGTTCGTCATTACCATTTGTTGTTATATGAATCTTCCTGATTTCGCATCTTTTTGACATTTATTGCACAGGCAAAAATCAAAATTATTATACCACTATCTTAGAGGTGATGTCACAATGAATTTTTAGAAATCTTTATAAGTAACAATAAATTTTCTGAAATTTAGACGTGTATCATTGCTGATTGGACGCATTCAAGCATCAGACTGTCATGCAGACTTTATAACAAAGTCTGCCTTGCAGTGCAATATTGATCCAAGTCCGTGGTTCACATATTGAATAGTACGTGACTATGAACTTTGAGCATAAAAACAGAGAGGAACAGAATTCTTGCTGGGTATTGGCTTTACTCTCTCAGCCAGATCAAAATGCGTAACAGAAAATTCAACTTCAAAGAATTCAAGCAAAAGCTTGTAAATCTTCTAAAATATTTTTCAAATGTACAAAATAAAAATACATAAATGAAAAATATTAATAAATAAATAAATATATGAATTAAAAATATAAATAAAAGTTACTAATAACTGAAAATATATTATAAATCATGACTAAAAAAAAAACGACATCTGACAATTTGGGTTTATGTCATCTTATATAACTTTAAATATTTTATTTATGTTAACGACAAGAAGAAATGTTGTTTAAAAATTACTTCATTTCAGTAATTTTAATCATAACAAGATATGAATCAGTAGAATGTAGTTATATATATATTTTTCTTCTGCTAAATTCATGTAAGAAAAGTAATGAACGAAACTGTTCTTATGCCTTCAAAAAAATTCAATATATTTATCATCATTTGACGCACATTAAAATGAATAAACATCCCTAAAATTCAAACATTTATTCATGATATCTTATGGTACTGTGAAATGTTAATTTTCTCGAAGATCCTTGTACATATTAAACCCTTTTTCTAATTCTTTTTAAAATGGTTTTCGGTAGAAGCAGATTTTAAGATATTTAAGAAAATAGATCTTGCATAATGCAAAACGTGAATGCGTTTAATAGTAGAACATAGTGAATTCAAAACTAAATTTGTATTAATGAAAAAATATTTGGGGAACTTTGTTCATTCTTCAAGTAAAAATTATTTCAACTGCGCATGATTGTCATCTAACATATTTTGAAGTTGTGAGTTTTGAAAGAGAATATATATATATATATTTATTGCATACGATGGAATTTCATCAAAAAACATATTGAAAACATTATGTAGAGTAGTAATTCTAGCAATAAAAATGTTTCCTGAATTTTAAAAGCATGGCTTTTTATCAGATGAAAATAAGATAATATCATTATTCCATCCCTTGCTAACTGATAGCGAAATTCATCATATTTGAATCTAGAATAAATGCGGTTACTGATATAAATTGGAAAGGGGTAATACTTCAAAAAATTAATGGGGGCAGTTAGTGACAATATTTTCCGAGAATAAAATATCTAAGTAACTCGTTTAAGAAACAGCAGACAAATGTATTGCTTTCTTCATTTGCGTGGTATATGATACTGAAAAATTGCTGGTATTTGAGTTGACATGTAATAACTATGTGAATATGAATAACGTGTGTTGGCCTGTTTAGACGGTGTATTTATATCTTTAGCTAAGGCTTCCCACTGGTTCTGATGCCTTTTTTACAGGTATTTACTATTGTCACCAATCTTTCCTCCCCTAAATCATATTTAAAAAAAAAACACGTGAAGAGGACAGTGCTACTAGCTTTTCTCATCCATTACGCGCAAGATGCAGTTTTCATATTCTTTATTCGTTCAAGCTATTCTAGCAAGCTTCAATATTCATTCACGCGACATATAAACGTCACTTGAATAAATATGCTGTGTGAAATTTAAAAAATTTCGCAGTGCACATGAGTTGGAAGACTCATTGCCTGACGCTTGGCGTTTAAAGCTTTGTTTTAGTTTCGTTCAAATTTTAACGACGGTAAATTTGCCGCCTTGAGAATTGCCACGGCTCTTAACTCTCTTTGAGCCATGTCTGGCGGTGTGGTTTGTGGTCTAAAAAAAAGTCCTAAGAAATTTGTCTGCAGCTTTACAGTGGGTGTGAACGTGTGGTATCACGAAGTGATAAAAATAACAAAAATCTTGGTTGAATTTTTATTGATATATGAGAGAGCTATCACATTTTTTGCATGAGAAACACATCGGGAAAAACAAAGATCCTAAAACTTGAATGAATCTGTAATGAAAGATTAGAAGTAGATCATTTGAATGAGACATTGTCAGAAAAAATAAATACGCGCTTTGTTTACTGAAAGGGCTTGTTGCTGACTATAAGTATTGCCCTAAAATCTATGTAAGACTTCTACATCAAATACTGACTGTGTGAAAATATTCATTTAATGAGAAGTATGTCTATGTACCTAATCTGTTGTATAAAGAATGTTATTGCCGTGAGAAAGATATATATACATATGTATTACCATTTATGTATTATACAAGGAATGTTTTTATCTCGTTGTTACGATGAAAGGCGTTTTAAGCTAAGATCTCTGTTATTGATTGTTGTGAATGAAATTGCTCAATGGTTTTCTTGAACGAAATGCTTTGAAAAATAATCTGCAAATGTGATGGAAAATAGATTTAGTCTAACTGAAGTGAAAGCAAAGATAGTCATTTGAATCCTTCTTTTTGACAGCAAGTGTTAGTGCTTTCTGTTTATGCTGCTTTGCATTAGAATTTTAAAAATATTATACTGAAAGGCAAGACTTAGATATAGCTGAGATATGAAAAAATATTGCAGTTATTAATTGTGTGCGTTTAAAAATACATCATCATATAATTTGTGGACATCAGTCATTGGAACCTACAAAATGTAGACTTTTCAAATGTTTTTGCCTAAATTAAAAGAAATAGACATTTGAGCTGTGTAAATTAGAGACTTGTAATCCTTTTTTTTTGCCGGGGGGGGGGGGACGGAAAATCCTTAGATGAATGTGAAATCATACATTTTCTTAAAATTTAATCACGTTTGCACATATTTTTAAAGAGTAGTTTGAAAAAGAATTTTGTTATATATACAAAAAGCCGAAAAAACAGAGGTTTTTTTTCTGTTGGATTTGAAAACGAGGTTGCTTTGAAATAAAGCACGATATTTAGGTTCATAAATAAATTAATAGGCCGAAACATCAACAATTTGCAATAATATCTTTCAAAAATGCAGTTCTGTTTTGTGTGTCATTAAATTTTCTCAAAATTATATAGATTATGCAAATTTCCCATTTTAAAGTTTTCACACAGATGTATCAAAGCAGTACCAAAAGTTATGTCTTTGGCAAATCATTAGAAGTATATCCAATCTAAATGTCTGATAATGTAAATTATCATATGAGCAAACAAATATGACTATAATTTAAGAAAAAGATAAGAAATGCAAACTAAAATATCGCACGGAGAAGTAAAAATATTTTATCGTGTTGCGCCTAGTTAATTGGTAATTGACGTTAAAGTTTATAAGGGGTGCACTAAACAAACACAGAATCAGCAATATAATACATGTGCAATTAGGACAATAGCATAGCTCCAGAGAGCTACGATACCATTGCGTATAGATATTTTACGTTTAAACTATCAATTTTGTACCCAATGCTCAATATGTTCAAGGAAAAAATATCTTTATTTTTCTAAGCCTTTTTCATTTTAAAGAACATAAAAGTTGTAAGTATAAAGAGGAGTATATAAATAAAAGTATATATATATATTATTTATGTGAAGCATTTTAAATGAATATTTGAAGAGGAATTGATTGAACTTCGTTACAACAGTTCTGGCACTAGACCAGAAGCATCAGAAACGAAATCCTTATTTCCTCAGTTTTGGTGCTTACACATTATTTGCAAAGACCAGAGTATGAGTAACAGGATTTTTGGCGATGTTGGCAACACATAAGGTTTAAACGCAATTTATGTGCTGCTTCAGCAACAATTTATTTTGAACTCTCTTATTTAATTTGTTAAATAAGAAGATTCAACTGGTCCCTTTTCCGATGCGCTCCCACCACAGTTGTTGGCGCGATTTTGAAGAATTTACAGACTTATTTGGCCAGTCGATTCGAACTTCTAAACTGCGGATCAAGGCCCTTCTTCAACCAATCAGAAGGCTCAGATTGGTGGTTGGAGATACGAATAGGTTGGTGAATAACTTTTTTTACGCAATCCGAACATACTATTTTCGACAGCATTTATTGCACTCCACCAACCAAATGGCGCAAAACAATTGTGGCGGGCATAAAATAGAAAAGTACTCTCCTTCTGATAAGTAACATATGCAGCCAAATTTATGAATGGTGCTTCTGTCCATTCCTTAAAAGATATATATAACAATGCAATACTTCTGTAATTGCACGTATTTTAAAAATGTACATAGCAGAGTTTGTCTTAGGGATCACTCATAAATGATATCACGCTTCGAGAGGGGAAGGGGTTCGCGAAATGGTGTCAAAGTGTGACAAGGGAAGGGGAGGGGTTCCGCTGAAGTGTGACATGTTGTGACAGAGGCGGGAGGGGGGTCAAATATATGGGAAAAAAGCATCACATCATTTATGAACGGCCCCTTAATACTTATTACTTATGATTATAATTACTGAAACAAGAATTTCAAGTGCACTATGGAAATTAATTTAACATTGCTTACAGTATCAAGGGACCCATCTTAAACATGCCAAACAAGTTTGATATTAATGGTGAGAAAAACAGTATGAAGGCTGGTACAGCATGGACTAACATTTGAAAGATTTCAGAGAAAATATTTAAGGATCATTTTTTTTTACCGCAACTATAAGTCTAATATTTAGAAATCTCAACTTAATAAATGCTTTCTAAAATATATTTTAGTGGTAAATTACGTATGAATGAAATACATTTTGTAATTTAATTTTTTAAAATCCACACTTAGGAACATTTTCAATAATTTGGGCAACCTATTGCTCATCTTCTTTTTGTTGCATGTGAAAACGTTTATGTAAATGAAAATTAAAAAAAAAAAAATAACTATTCCACTATTGCACTAAACCTTTAGCAGAACTCTTCTATACTTTGAAGACATAATCAAATGATTGTATATGTACATATATGAATGTATGAAATCATGAAATAAATTCTTTATATTATATAAATTTTACTTTGAATACATGGTCTTTTCTTTGTTTTTTGTCTCTAAAATTATCCGAACATATCTAACACGGTAACTTAGCAAACAGAACACTTTATGGCTTAAACACTTGAAAGCAAGAGTATTTTGTCCCTTATTGCTTGTCTTAGCCATTTGTCATTATATTTTACATAACATAAAATATTATGACATATAGTAAATGTAAAAGTAATGAATCCAAAAAGGATCCACGTTATATTTATTCAGTGCTTTTACACAACATTTATAAATACCAAAAGAAGTTATTATGCTCGTTTTCGACTTGTTCTGCAGAAAGGGAATATAAGCTTGTTTTTCTACTTCGTCGCGGTAAAGCCCATAAAAGTCTTTATTCTAACTTTTAAAACGCGAAAACAATTTTTTCTTCTTTTTTTCTTTTTTATCTTTGTTTCATATTATTCAAGTTTAGAATCAGTGGAAAATTTCGAATAAATGAAGACCCATTAACTAACTATTCCATTATTAGACCACCAACGATTACTTTCTGCTGCTGCAATTTCTCACAAGAAAATTTAGGTCCGAAAGCATAATAACAAAGTTTGTTAGGACGTATAATAATTTAACATGCAGAATTTGGTGAAATATGGTAAATAATATTTTCTGGTATAGAAAACTAGCATATTAAGGCATAGTTTCCGTCTATGGAAATCTTGTACACATCCACAGAGCAGTTGGAGCGTAACTTCAAAAGTAATCTTACATTATTTAAGTAAAAATGTAATTGTGTTCCTAATTTCAATCTATTCCCCCCCCCTCAATTTATTACGGGACACTTTTATCAGATCTTGCTACTGAGTATGTTATCAACTATCTTCCATCTTCGATGTTACTACGTTCATTAAAAAGTCATAGAAATGGCAATGTTTGAAACGTAAAACTTGCACGTTCGGTAATACATTTTCTTCCTGATAAATAGAAATTCGGAGAACATCGACAAAGCAGATGTAATTATCGGTCGTTTCGTGGGTGAATTAACTCACCGGCGGTCTAGGCCGTGATATCACGCCATGAGAAATCTTTCTTGAGATGGCCGAAGGCGTGATATTACGATGCACTTTTTCCGAGGCGAAATGGTCAGTAGGGTATATTTGCGAGATTCTTTCCCCTCTTTCCAAGTAGGCTCCCTGGTGCGCCGGAGGCGTTGCTTTTCCGCCTCTTCTCTCACATACGCACACAATGACCATTCATTCAATTTGTGCTTTCAAGTTTCAGCATTCAGCCATTACCCCCTGAGGGGGCATTGAAATCAGGGTGGCTATTCCAATCTTTCGACGCGCGAGAAGCGAGATGACAGGACCGCAGAACCGGTCTGACGTCGTAATCCAGTCCATATGCATTCCAAGCGAAATGCGACACGACGGCTACCGGTCGAAAGAAGCGGGAATAGTCCATCCGGAGAAAATGGTAGGGGCGACAGGTTTCTGCGGGAAGAACCAATCAGAATACTCCTTTTAGAGGAGCGAAATTGAATTCAAAGAGCGGAGAGTTCAATCGTTTACTGCGCGCGCCTTTCTTTCTTCTGAGCTTGCTCGCTACCTTATTTTGTCACAATGGTAGGCGCGGGGGGGGGGGGGGGGGGGTTGCTTCAAGCCCCCCCCCCCCCACATTAGAAATCAGGAATTTCTAATGTCTTCATTTTTATACCAAATGATGCAGATTTAAAACAAAAAAGTGTTACTGTTTGTTTTACATTAATCACATTTAATAAATGTATAGTTAAATCAACGATTCGTTGATTAAACTATACATTTATGTGTAGTTGTGTAGTGTAGTGTAGATTAACTATGAATGCGTAAGGATTTCGGTTATTTTGTGAAAACTATGAATTTATTTTAATGATCTATAAAAATATTCATTAGTTAGTGATTTTTTGTAATCACTGAAGAACTTTGGGGATAAATCCCCTCCTAAAATGGTGAAGATTTTCTAGAATTTGACCAATTTTTCTATAAAACAATGAAATTAGCTCACTGTTACCGAAGAAATCTCCTTATAAAGGTGAAAATTATCTAGAATTTGACCAATTTTTCTTAGAAAACAATGAAATTAGCTCACGTTTCCCGAAGAAAACCCCCTAAAATGGTGAAAATTGTCTAGAATTTGACCAATTTTCCTGTAAGACAATGAAATTAGCTCACTTCTCTCGAAGAACCCCCCCCCCCCCAAAAAAAAATCCGGGTCTAAACGCCACTGTTTGTAATTAAAGTAATTTATATTAATAACAATGAGTGAATACTAATTACTTTTTGATTGTTAATTGGTTTTTCTTGGAAATAATTTCGAGCATTTGGAAATGAAATTATTTGAGGCGCTCCCCCCCCCCCCCCCCATGATTTCCATATACAATCGCGAGTCCATATACAATTCCATAAGCGATCGCTGCCCGAAAACCTTCATTATTAAAATTATTTCTCTTTGCTCGCGAAATAGAATATGTTGAAGTAAAAGCAATAGAGGCGTCTTATGAGTGCTAGTTTACCTCATATTTGTCCGTTTTTCGTTTAATAGTGACTTAGTACATTAGGTGTCATTGTGCAATAATATTATTCCATCTGCTTTTAGTTTGTCATGTTTCTTATTATTCCGAAATTGTAAGCAATACAAAGTCAACTCAATCAAAGTACGATAATAATTTTAATTTTTCTAGTGTAAACTTTTTTCTATTAGCGTTTATTATTTTTTTTTTTGCTTCTTCGATCCTTCCACGTGTTACACTTTTCTGCAATTGTGCAGCAATCTCGTTGCATCTGCTTTTAGTGTGCGGTTATTCTCATTATTTCACTTTTAGTTTATAACATAGAAAAGGTTGGTCAAAAATAAGAAACAATTTTCCAGTATAAATGTTTATTGATCGAAATTTATTGTGTCCAAGTTCGACTTACAATTTTTAAAAATTGATTTCTCAAAATTCAAGTTCGCGCGACAGGAATTCATAACATCTTAATAAAAATGCTAAAATTTCATTATTTTCAAAGATTGATCAATGTATATTTTTTTCAAAATACATCTTAACTTTTTTATACGATAATTATTTTGATTTTTAACCGTGTATACTTCTTTTTTTTTAGCGCATTTTTTTGCCTTCTTTGATGCTACGTGTTAGACAGTTGACAGTTTTTCTGCTATTGTACAACAATCTCGTTGCATCTGCTTTCAGTTTAGAATATTTCTTCTTATTTTATTGCTAGTTTACAACATAGAACATATTGATAAAAAAATATGAATAAATTTTTCAGTATAAATGTTTATTGATCGAAATTTTATGCGTGCAAGTTCGACTTGCAATTTACTAAAATTTAATTCTTAAAAAACGAGTTCGCGTCACAGAGTGAAATAATAATAAAAATGCTACAATTTCATTAATATCAAAAATTGACAACGTATCTATAAATATATGTATATATTTTTTCAAAATACATCTTAATTTTTATAAACGATCACGTGTTTTTCAGAAGATATTTGTCAACAGAAAACTGCTGGTGCTCAAAAATATTGGTTTATTTAGGTGACCTTACATTGTGCTCATGAAAATATAAAGAACATGTCAAGTATTTCAGTGAAATTTTCAACTCACAAGAAAAAAAAGCTAATAAGATTAGTTCTTAAGAACCCCCCCCCCCCCCCCCAGCATTCATTTGTACTGACAAAAAAATTTCACGTGTATGTTTTTAAAGCAATATTCAGTATTTCTTGGTTATGAACAGGGGGGGGGGGGCGTTACTGCGAGCGAAATATTTTATTTTTACTTTAGAAAAAGAGCTATTTTTAGTTAAAATAACTTTTATAATGAAAAATAAGCATATAATCGTTCCCGCTTTTCTTTTAAAAACGGGGGGGGGGGGGGGATTATGAAAATTCCGAGAGGATTTCGTTAAAGATACAAACCCACATTATTTGTTAGTCTGTATTATAACATCTGCATTCCTCTCCATGAAAAAAATAAGAAAATAAAGGCAGCCGCACTTGGCATTTGCGGTGCAGGTGTTATAAAGAGAAAATGTTGAAAAAAAGGGAATTAGACCCGAGCCGATCCAATAGTTGTTGAGTTTTTTTGCAAAGATAAGAAAAAAGAATTAAAAATCCTCTGATATAGCATTTTTTTAAACCTCCAAATAGTTTATTTATTTTACTAGAATCGCGAGTGATTCTTTTAGTCTTAATAATTATGTAAACTTCCCCCAAACAGTTTTACGGCGTTTGAATAATGAATTTATGTTTTTATAAACATAAAAATAAATAAATGATTTAAATGACATTTTTGACAAGCATTCTACACGTTTGTTTTAATGGTTTAAAGTTCAAAGTGCCTTTTTTTTCCATCGGCCGATGTAAGAGGAGAATAATCGGCAATCGGCCGATCTCTGAACAATCGGCATCGGCCAAAAAATGCCATCGGTCGAGCCCTAATAACAATAATAAGAATGATAATGTGTGCACTTAATTTGAATAAAATGAGATAAGAGTTACAAAAAAACATAATATGACACAAAAAAACCATAATAATAACAGTAAAAAATATTAATGTTCAAGAGCAATTAAAAACAATTGCATTTTAGACCTTGACGGCAGTTTACTTAGTGAAAAGAAACTTTATTTTAAGAACACAAAATGTTCTTGAAGAGATTAAATTTAAAAAAATAAATAAATAAAAAATAAACAAAAATAACTCTACATAACACCGAATAAATATATCATCCGGAAGACCAAAAGCGTCTTCTCGTGTATTATAGATTGGTCTTCTTCCAGCACTTTGGCGATTTAAAAGGCGCTGAATTAAAATCCCGTCGACAAACGCAGACATCTTTATCAATCTCGCCACCTCTCTTGCCGGCGAGATTCGCTTCGACCAAAAGAGGCGCGCTAAACTCGTCCCGACCGGTTTGGAATGCATGAAGGCGAGATTTTTGCTCCGTACCTGTGAATTTCGCTTCAGCGCCATCTAGTGAAGAGTTTGGAACTAATCCCGCCGTCGGGATTTCGATCTTGGAATAGGGGCCCTCAGCTTGCAAGTACAAGAAATCCTTCTTGATTACAACGTTTAAAAATGCCTCAATACCAAAGAAATTTTATTCTTAAAACGGAAAATATATATATGTATGTCCTCTGTCGTATCTTGTCAGTTTTTGTTTGCTTGTCTGATCAACGAACGCAATTTAATAAAATTATTTATAGGTCATCGCATTTAATGAAGTTACGAAGTTTGAAAAATTAAATTTCATTCGGGTGAAAATAAATTGATCCTGCTTTAAAAAAAAACCTCATTTCTATCTAGGATATACATTGTATATGAACAAGATATATGCACAGAAAATAAAATTTTTTTTTTTTTTTTTTTTTTTTTTTTTTTTTTTTTTTTTTTTTTTTTTTTTTTTTTTTTTTTTTTTTTTTTTTTTTTTTTTTTTTTTTTTTTTTTTTTTTTTTTTTTTTTTTTTTTTTTTTTTTTTTTTTTTTTTTTTTTTTTTTTTTTTTTTTTTTTTTTTTTTTTTTTTTTTTTTTTTTTTTTTTTTTTTTTTTTTTTTTTTTTTTTTTTTTTTTTTTTTTTTTTTTTTTTTTTTTTTTTTTTTTTTTTTTTTTTTTTTTTTTTTTTTTTTTTTTTTTTTTTTTTTTTTTTTTTTTTTTTTTTTTTTTTTTTTTTTTTTTTTTTTTTTTTTTTTTTTTTTTTTTTTTTTTTTTTTTTTTTTTTTTTTTTTTTTTTTTTTTTTTTTTTTTTTTTTTTTTTTTTTTTTTTTTTTTTTTTTTTTTTTTTTTTTTTTTTTTTTTTTTTTTTTTGATGTTACGATTGTTCTGGAAATCTCAGAAGCTAAGTGGTCACAGAGAAATCAAGGATACCATGAAATTGCTTGAGAAATCTTACGTTGTGGGGAAAATAAAAAAGAATGTGAAGAAACATACCTACAGTCAGCATTTTTTCCCTTATCTTTAACTTCACCCAAACTTTGGATGATCATGTTGATAATTATTAGTATTCATTATTGTAACCTTATTAAAAGGCAATGCTTAAATTATTTTTTAAATAATCTGCCTTCAGAAAGAACATTGATTCGAGACATTGCTATTGTTTCCTTTATAATGGTTTAAAAGCTCGTTTTTATGAAGAAAAAGACACATTTTTTTAAAGTCATACTTCTGAGCAGATAAAGTGTGATTTAAGGCAATAAATGGATACATCTTCAGTTGGATGCTTTTACCTAGAAGTGCACATCTGCATTGATAAGGGGGTTCGTTGCGACCTCAAAATGTTTTCAAAATTTACGTAATATATGTTGTTTTTACTCTTTCAAAATTTTTACTTGCATGGATTTACATGTATAAAAGGCATAAATATAAGACATATCATATTACAGTGAAACCTCGATAACTCGACACCCCAAGGGAACACGAAAACATGTCGAGATAAGCGGTGTCAAGTTACCGAGGCTCCGTAATATCAATTACTAATATCGGTCTGTATTGTTATTTACTTACCATTCAAGTTATAAAAGCCTATTCCAGTGAATGAAATTATCCCCATTTATTATTATTATTTTGAAAAGTTATACATTACAAATAAATATATAAGCATAGTACATCAAATTGGAATGCCTCATGAGAAAAAATACGTAACTTTTGTTTGTTTTTTCCTCTGAACAGAAAACAAATTCCTCAACGCTATTAAGCTTGCTAATTTGCAATTTTTTTTTCTTGCTTGTGTTCAGTTTTCAATGCTTCAGGCCTAGACTGACAGACAACTTTGTTATCTTCGTCCGAACTTGATCCGATTTCAGCATTTAACGGATTTGCAGTTTGATTTTATAGCTTTTAAAATATCTCTATCTTCTAGAGGTCCTGAAGTGATCAGTTCAGAGTCAATATTCATATTCCTCACAAATGGGGTAACGGGGAGGCTCCCCAGGGTACAAGGGGAATCTTCAGGAACCCTTTCCAGAAAAGAATTCATTTATTGACGAAAAAATATCACTGTAAAATTCTCAGAATTGTACACCGTGAAAAAATACCGGAAGAAAAAGTTATCAAGAATACGAAATGGAGGTCGATTTACAGGGGTTCCTAGAAATTGTGTGTCGAGTTAGAGTTTTTCGGCCATTGAACTTAGCATTGGGCCAACCATTAGGGAAGGAAATGTCGACTTAATCCGCGTGTCGAGCTACCGAGGTTCCACTGTATTTGGATAATACACTGCGGCACTGCAGATTATGTGCTGAGAAATGTTGGAGGCAAAATAAAATCTGGTTGTGGTTTATAGATTGAAAAGTTAGCTAAGCATAATATTTATGACTACGAAGGAAATATAACTATTAAAGGAATAAATCTTTAAATTTAAGATAAAATTTGAAAAAGTTGACTTTTGTAAAAGATTTAATTCAGTGAGATGTTCATGTTGCTGCTTCATCATTCTGAGAAAAGTGTTTATTCATAACAATTAATGGATCGTGCATGAAGATGCATTAAATATACATTAAAATCCATTGGAGGAAAAATTGAGAGTTCCTTAGTTGTGATAGCAAAGTTTTAATGTCATTTCCAGAATTGTTCTTATTTTTTTAAAAGTTAATTTCAATGTTGAACATTTGACTATATTCACACGACATACTATATCATTCTTATTTCTTCAAAGAAAAGTCATTCTAAATGTTACATGTGGCCCTAAAAAAGTTACACGTGGCCTTGAAAAGGCCCTAAAAATGCCTTAAATTTGACTTAGAGATGAGAGTGGGAACCCTGTATATAGATTCTCATCTAGTTGTAAAAATGGCAAGAAAAATGAGAAAGAGGTTTAGTTGGTGGTTGTCTGAGATTTTGAAGGTCAGTTTGATTTTGTAAAGTTATAAAAAATTGTCTTTAGTATGTCTTTGCAATCTAATGATAAATGTTTAAAATTTTTCAGAAAATATTGCTTTAAAATCTAAGTGTGTCTTATAGTCTGTGAATACTAAATGAATGTTATCTCCTACAAAGCAAAAACTGGATGTCAGTCTTGCATTATGCAAGGTTGACATCCAAATTTGGTTTTTGTAAGTCTAAAAAGTAAGTTACAACCTGAATAGTAGTGTTACACTGGTTGTTATAGCCAAAGTTGTAAATGATTACATTGTATAGACAAAGGTGCCCCAAACTTATATTTTTAGGCAGGGGAAATTCCCAATTTCTGAAATGAACTTTTGAATTTTACCAAATTTGACGTAACTGTGTGTCAAACTTCTTTGGGCCAAGCGTCTGAATATGTCATAAGCGATCGTTCGTTATATCTTGATTACTTTATAGCCGGAGTTTACTGTATTTGTGTGTATATATGTATATATATTTATATTGAACCTTGAAGTTTATTAAGTTGATGTCATTTTGCATAGCATTAGTTTATTTATTGTCGATTTTTTGCCCTAGGTTATCACATTTGGCTGCAATGATGAAGGTGCTCTTGGCCGTCTTACAACACAAGAAGGCTCAGAGTACATTCCCCACAGAGTTGAAATTCCCGAGAGAATAATTCAAGTTAGTGCTGGGGACTCTCATTCAGCAGCTCTTTCTGAGTCAGGACAAGTGTACATTTGGGGAAATTTCAGGGTGTGTTCTCATTTTCTTTTTCGAAATTTTTTTTTTCTTTAACCTTCAATTACAGTACGAGATTCTTTTTCTAAGTGGGACACAGCTGCTCCAGATCTTGTAACTTTATAGTCTCAAGTCTGATGTAAAAAAAAAAAAAAAAATCGGAAATGAAAGTCCTGTTGCTTTGCAAATTTAAAATAAATCTTCAAATGAAAAAAAATGTTACATTTATGCAGAAAATTCTAATTCTCTTTAGAAATTTTCTATTATTTTAATTATCTAATCATAATTTGTTGTGAGAAAATTTTTTGATTTCTCTCTCTCTCATTAATTCATTAAAATAAACTTACAGATAAAAAGAAAACTAGCCCCAAGAAAAAATATTTAATAGTTATTAAAATCCTTATTGATGGAGTCACTTGTAAAAGACCTGAAGTTTTGCTCTGAAAAAATTCAAAGCTGATACATTAATATTTAAAAACCACGGAGATTTGTTTTACTAAAAGTAACAATAAAATAAACTAATCAAAACAACCTAAAACCTAACTGAAAAATATGAGGTGACTAGAATGTGCTATACGGTAAGCTAAACCACCGCTTCCTAACCATCTCTCTTGATGAGATATCAAAAAAGATTCCGATCCATCATTCAGATGAAGAGTCAAATTGCCGTCTGCTCTGCTGAGCATACGAGTGAAATGAAAAAACTAAAAACTAAGAGACAGACTGAAGCGAGAACCTTATTTTAATTTGCAAGTAACCAGAGCATTGTTCAAGTAAACGCATAAAGCGTCAGTCGGTCACTGACACATGCATAAGAACTTTCAAGAATTTTCTCGATTGGTGAAAGAAATGCCTCCAAGTTGTGGAGCTGGCTAACTAACTAGTTTGGCTAAAACATTGACTTGGAAGAACATCATGAATACGATGAGAGTTAACAATATTAAACAAGATTAAAAACAACCTTAAAGAAAAAAAAGTAAGTGCTAAAATATTTTCACGTTTGAATTAACTAAGTGATGAGAAAATAAGTACAGTACCGAACCCGAAATTGGCAACATGCGTGATTTTTTTATTTAAATTGGATTTTTTTTTAAACAGACCTTAGCGACTTTGGATATTTATTATGTTACACTTATACAAATAATATGACACGTTAAACATTATGCAAAAAGACATTTTAAGCCACTTTCACTGCAGTAGATATTTTTAAATAATAGTAAAAATGAACAAATTTTAATATGAATGCACGGTTCAAATGAAATTTCACCCTACCAGGAATAATAGTGTACACTTTAAGTAAAAAAAAAATTGAACAAATTTAATTTGAATCCTTTTGCTGTGGAAAACTGAAAAAAATCAAACCATTAATGGTGTGTACTTAATTTTACGTTGAGTGCACTTTATTTCTTTTTCTAGTTTATAAATGAAATATTATTTAATCTGCCCATTTAGTAAAACATATGTCCATTACTAAAAACTGAAACTTTTCGTTTTAATCGGATATCTTTATTGAAAATTACAACATAAAAAAATATTTCACAAGGAAGAAAGACGTGAGCTATTATGGTACATGGATGGAACGTCTTTAAGGATACTATTTTAATCAACTTTGCTTTAAACACTATTATCCTGAATTATCTATTGTGTGGTATTCATTAAGTAAAACTAAAATACTACATTATTAACATTAAAAACACATTAAGTAGATCATGATTACTCTGAATTGCAATGTGAATTGTTAAATTTGCAAATTTTGCGTAATTGATCAATTGGAAATTAGAGCTCGTTTTAAAAATACTGCAAGAAGTTAAAGCACAGAAACTTATTTTTATTTATTCAGAATAAAGGCAACAATTGACAAAAAACATTACTGAAAAAATGAATCTTTTACAGAAATTGCGATCGCAAAAATGAAACTACATATTTCCAATTGGAATTACATTTAATTTCCCTTCTTTTTAAATCATGTGATATTGCATCACATTTTTTTTTCTATTTAAAATATTTTTTTTTCATTATTAATTAATTTATTTTTATTTTTCTAATTTCTATTTTTTATGTAATGCTTCCTTTCAATTAAATTATTCCAAATTATTTTATTTTCCACGAAATCGGTATTTTTTTGGCACTAAATTCATTTACATCAAAATTTCGCTTGTTTTAATTACCGATTCGTAAATTCTTTTACCATGCTAAACTTTTTTTTAATATAAATCTTTTTCATTCCTTTTTCCAAATTACCATTTTTTTTACCAAATAGCCATCTTGTTTTCAACGAAAGTGTCGTCCATCTTCGAACATCCTGTCTGGAAGATCTTATCAGGTTGTTTTTGATGCGTCATAGTGATGCCTATCTTCGGTTTCGATTCAGAATTCGCGAGTCACGCTTGATTGGTTCCCGCCGAAATTCCTCCTGCGCTCTCATTGGCGCACGTGACGTGCGCCGTTGCCATCGGAGAAATTGCGTGAGGAGAAAGTGACAAAAAACGAGAGAGTCGCTGTGAGATCGGTGCCGTAGAGTCATCGGCCCTGTGCGCTCCTGTAACGCGAGCGATATTGTTGGAGACATGGATGGATGCTGGGCGTAGCTGTAGCCAAGTCGTCATTTGTTAAATCTATTTAAAACGAATTCTTGCATCCTTCATCGATGCCCCAACCTTTTTCCGCCTAGCGACTCCCGATCCTGGGTGACGTCGCATCATTATGATATCCGAGCCGAGCGGCTTGTGGTTGTTAAATCAGAGCTGAAACATCAGTCTCATTCGCATGGCTACAAAGTATCCCTGAGGATCCTAACCAGTGATGAGTGCGAGGGGTTTTCACCTTCGTTCGGCTTCCAAGCCTTTTTTTTTTAAAGTTTCATCATCTGAACATCCGCTTTTTATTCACCACCTTTCAATAATGGCAACTGTACGCCAGGTCAAGATGTACAATATTATCACTATGTTCATTTTTTTATAATGAGTAATTAATGCATTCTGTTTTTGAACCATAGTAAAATATTTTTATCTTTTTGGTGATCACCTAATAGTTTTTTTTATAATATGTGACCCTCCAAAATAAATTCCTTGCTATTTTTTTCTGTAAAATTGTTGTTACGTATTTTTTTTTACAACGATCTACACACCAGCAACTAATGGGTAAGTCGAATTTTTTTCTTTTCAAGGAAATCTGTAAACGCATTCAAGGTAGTCGTTGATCTGGGGAATTATTGTGGCACTTCGCGATTAAAAACATTATGTGCAACCACTATTTCGGCCTATTCAAAATTTTCTGGGAAACTAAATTCTAAAAACATTAAATAATCGAAATCTTAATTCCAACTGGGGGGTGTAACAACACAAATTTGCCGCGAATAAAATTTTTACTTGATTAATTTTCAACCTTGCACGGTTAATACCACAAATCATGTGTAAAAATCAGAGGAAAAAACTTTCCCCAAGTTTCTCTGAAAGTAGAGTACGCAAGGGTTTCTGTTTATTTGTCTGAAAGTTGAGGGTTCGGCTTACATGCAAATCAGCTTTTGCACAAGTATATACTGTAAGATTTTGATAAAAGTTTTATTTGTTTCCTTCTTAATTAAACCCAAAAAATGAAATGAAACAAATACGATTCCCGTTAAAAGGATGCAGAAAGATTACACAAAGAAAGGAACGCATGTTTTCCTTTGATTGTAAGTGGAAATTAGGCCTTTTAATTTTTAAAGTATACCAAGAAATACATATTGCTGCAATTGTAAGGGAAAAACCAAAATGAGGGTGAAAAATTTAGGGTGATTGACTGATTGAGCAAAAAAATGTTGGGAACTTCGACAAAAAGTTTTCTGGTATTTGGAAACCTATCACTCCTGGGATATAAATGAAAAACAAAACTTTTATGACAAATAATTTTTTCCAATGCAATTGAAAAAATTGATTCAATAACAATGCAATCAAGAATTAAAACCAAAATCCCATATTTTAAAGCTAAACTTACTCGTAATAAAAAAATTTCCACATCCCCAACCTCTGTTTTTTGCTTATTTGACGCAATATAAGGGGTTCGCGACATCGCAAACAATTATGTAATTATTATGTGATAATGGTTCTTTCTACAATTAGAAGCAGACATAATGCAGATTAAAACAAAAATATACAAATTTCAAATGAATATAATTTCTCATACATATTGAATTTCAGGTGTTAGAATAATATTGGGCCTTTCTGTTAAATGTTGGAAGTTTTTAATTCCCTTTAAATTTGGCATAAATGAAACCATTCTTTACAGTCTCCCCACAAACTTTCTTAGCAGCTCCATATATTAAAAACACATTGTACAATAGATGGCATGCGAGATGAAAAATTCTTTAGAATTAGCTCTGTAATATAGCAAGAAAGATGTGATACAAATATTGTTGGTCAGTATTTAGCTTTTGATATCTTTCAGATCCAAAGGCTAAAGAGTACATTCAATGCAATCAAATTGCATCCCTGGATTTTTTTCCTAGAATCTTTTAAAAGAAATGCAATTGGTCCAGAATTTGAATATGGTTCCTTTTGAGCAACCGTCCAATTCCAGAATGAGGTGCTCAATATTCAATTTTGAAGCAGCTGATTATGTTTGTTTAATTGATTGGTCAAACTGTGTTGTAACAGAACCACTTCTAAAAATTCATATGAAGGACAGACTTGAAAGAAATGGGCAAAGGACAATTTCCAGAACTAACTTTCAAGGATTTTCTTTGTCACACGCAATCTGTTGAACAATGTGTTTCCAATGTATTAAGCTACAATGAAAATAGATTTATTCATGCCAAATTTCAAGGGAAGAAACAACTTCCATCGTTTGACAGCAAGAGGCAATAGTATTCAATGTGCATGAGGTATTGTATGGATTTTAAATTTGTAGATTTTTGTTTTAATAGGCATTCTGTCTGCATGTAATTATTGAAAGAAACTTGATATTATTACATAATAATTATATTAGAATATTAGTTGTAGTGCCATTTAATTGCTCAATGTGAATGCTAATTTCATAAAATAATTTTCATGGTTTTTTTTTTTTAAATCCAATATATTTTAAATTTTTCTCCAAATTTTGATGACGAGGGAGCGCTTAAATGTTAATAGAATTTAATGGAATTTTTTGTAGGTTCTAACTGAGCCATTATGTAACATTTTTATTGTATGGCAACAAAAATTTAGAAATGTATGTCAAATTTTCTCTTTTTTTTTTTTTCAAAAAAAAAAAATGAATTTCTCTTTTTCTATCAAAGGGGGAAGGATAAATATTGAGCAATATTGAAGAAAGTTTTTGTGTGTTCTAACTACCCCATTATACAAGTTTTGTGCACTATGCCACATTTTATTTCAAAAAACTGTTACCGTAATGTACAATGTACATGTCTTGAGAATCTGATAATTACTTTTGATACCTTAATGGGAAGACAGTTGACTTTTATCTTAAAATCTTTCAACTCGCAGTAGCTTCGAGTGTATGGGATATTGACTTTTGCTATGCACTCTATTATCTAAGTAGCTGGTTTGGCTCTATGCAGGGCTCCCACGGCTGCGCCAATTGCGCAAAACAGCGCCAAAACGTTTTTTCTGCTACATGCTGCTACAAAGTGCGTTTTTTTCGCAAAATTGGCGCCAAATAGCGATTTTTGAAAAAAAAAAATTCGAAAAATTTTTAGATATTATATATTTTTGACCTTAAAATCGAAATAATTCGATACATTTTCCCTTTAGTCAACTAATTTTTTACCTTTAAAGCAGTTTATTAATTAATATTAGCTCTACCCTCTATTAAGAACATCAAATATGGATGAGAAAATTGAGCAGAATGTGTGATGTATCCCACGCTTGTAGAAGAAACAGTGAGACGATTTCTAATATTTTGTAGTGTTATAGAGAGAAAAATCATTCCTTTTATTACTATTTATGTTGAAAATTTTATTTAGTAAGTTTTTCTTGAAATAGATAAAGTTTAATTTCATGGAACGTGAAAAAAATAAATTTACCGTCTAATGTTTAGGAAATACTAATCAATGTGAAAAATCAATAACAGAACAGAAAGATTGCTGCTCCATTATAACATTTTGTTTTCAAATTCCTTAAGCCTACTTTTCACGTGCAAGCAAAGGAGCGCATACGTTCTACAATCTTTTTGCATCCCCTACAAAAATCGGATTTTTTCCATTTCAACAATTTATAATATTTCTTCTGATAGTAAATAAATAAAATGTATATTTATTTTAAATAAAAACATTGTTTGAAAATATATATTTGTTCCCGAAAGTGTTTAGAGGTACTCTTTCAAACACTGTAAAATTAAACATTGAATTTCAGCTTTTTTTTCTTTTCTCATTACTCTTTAAGGTCTGTAATCTATATCATATGACCACAAGCAATTCAAAAACATAAATATAAAGAACAAAATAAGTAAAAAAATTAGTTAAGTTAGAAAATCATTAAAAAAAAGCATGTGTATCTTAATCAATTGATGATCTTCAGCAAATATGTTAAGTAATAGAAGAAAGAGAAATTTTGTTGTGGATGAACGACCTCATTAAAGTAAACTTGCTTAAAGTTTCAATTTTTTAACTAGATTTGAAAGTTA
The DNA here is from genome assembly GCA_038502835.1 of Octonoba sinensis. Taxonomy (NCBI): domain Eukaryota; kingdom Metazoa; phylum Arthropoda; class Arachnida; order Araneae; family Uloboridae; genus Octonoba; species Octonoba sinensis. The sequence continues at coordinate 113,705,360 of CM076604.1, read as the reverse complement.
TGAAATTATCACGCATTTCCTCTATCTTTTAATTCAATTTAGATTCTTTCAGCATCCAATTGTTGTAACCCTAGGACTCTTGAAATTTTATTGTAACTATTACACAATTTTTGAAAGATGTAAAGATAACTTGTTGAAAAAAATAAATAAATCATTAGACGTTAAATTATCAACAGATAATAAGAAATACATTTTGCCTTTCTATTATAGAACTGAAAAATATAATTTGGTTCTTGAATTTTCTAGCTGCAAAATTATAAAACTCAGCAATTTACTTTTAGTGTCATTAATTACTTCCAAATCATCCAAGTGAGCATTTAGGATTGAAATTTAAAGAAATATTTTATAATCAGAAAAATAATAAATATTACTGCTGGTAGAAAATAGGATTAACTTCAAATATATTTTTTGATAAAATATAAAATTATATTTAATTCATTCAAAATTTTACTGTTACTATAATCACAATGATTATACCTACATAAGTACCATTTAAAAAACAAATTTTAATTAATGATAAATAGTTTAAAATAGTTGAACCTTTCATATTAGTTAGTTTTTGCTTATTTTCTTGAAAGAATAGTGTTTTAGCTATTAAACAAAAAGGAGTGCAATGATTTTTGAAAAGAAAATTTTAAGCTTTCTTCCAGCTATTCCCCCCTTAACTATTAGAAGAAGAAAAAACATTTTTTAAAATAATCTGTTTCTTGAAAAAAGTATTGAAAAATACCCTTATAAGGGTTATAGGTTTAATTAGTCTTACTTTTTGAATAGGTTATGAATAATTGCTTAAGAAATATAAAAATAATCCAGTTTTAGAAGGATGACTGACGTTTACATTTTCTATCAGTTTGAAGACTTGAAACTGCTTTTACCCTTGATGTATGAAAATGATATTGCTTTAAAACGGCCATTTAATATTTAAAAAATAAAGAAAAAAATCCTCCAAAAATGGTACAAAGTTGATATTTTCAGCTCCTAAACTGATACAAAAGTCGATTTCTTTTGCTCCAAACTGATACAAAAAGGACATTTTACCTGCTCCGAAAGCTGCTACAAATTGTGTTAAGGCAGTGGGAGCCCTGCTCTATGTTATAACTTCAGAAAATAGGAGATTCTTTATTCTGTTTTATGTGCATGAATTATAATGTAAAGCATACAAAGTTTGAATGTATTTAATTCTTTCTTTGTATGATTTCATTTCTCAACAGTTTAAGGATGGACCAGTAGGTTTGACTCGTGATGGACAGAAAAAGACCACTCCAGTCAGGATATTGACTGGAGAGACAGTAGTCAAGATTGCCTCTGGAGAGGATCATTTGGTGTGCCTATCATCTGCGGGATTAGTGTATACATTAGGCCGTGCAGATAATGGCCAGTTGGGCAGAGTGATACCAAGATGGAGTGTAGATGGAGGACGTAGAGGTCTGGGTAAGTTGTAAACATAATGTTATGAGAAAAGACAATTTAGCAAAAAAACAATTATTAATTGTTTCTTTAATAAATTGTTCTCTTTCTTAAATCATCTTCGATTTTTTGTTTTTCTTTTTAAAACTTTCTATAAATTTTACATTTTTTCCTTTTTAAAGCATTTTTGAATATTTGAAAATTTATTACCCTGTTTAGAATGTGTATTGTGTATGAAAATAAACAACAATTTAACTTAGTTTTCTGTTTTTTATTTTCCTACTTTTAAATATTTATTTTGTCCTCTAACTTAAAACTAATCAATATGTATATTAAGTATGTCAAATATCCTTTTTGCCAAAAAACTGTAGTGCTCATATCAAAGTGTACAAACTGATACAGATACCTTTTAGTGTCTTATTATAATGTATATATTTAGATAAATAGGTCAGACACATGATTTTTCCGTAATTTCGATAATTTTGGAAATTAAGAATTTTGTTTCTGCAAAAGCCTTAACTTTAAAAGGCTTTTTTTCTAGGAAATATTTTGAAAGTAGCCTGCCAGCATACATATCTACCAACTTTTACAAATTAAGAGTGAAATTTATGTATTTTGTCCATTTTTTCCATTTTGCTCTTTTAAGGGTTGGTCCCGATTTTTTATGCGTTTCGAAAGCCGTTTGCATTGACTTCGGTAAAACTTCCTAGTTCCTATTTGCTGTCCGATTCTGAATCTTCAACATCAATAACTTTGAGCTTACCATTATTTTTATCTTTATAACGTTTCAGCTTCTGTAGTAAAGACTGATGTAATTTTGCCGCACTCACTTGAAAGTTCGGCTGAAAATGTAAGGATTTTTCGAACTTTAAGTTTTAGTGAAAAAAGTACTTTTTATTATTAAATATTACAGCCTTACAAAGAGTCTCGTAAAAAAATGTTTTTTTTTTAAATGTCCCCCCCCCCCCCTTCATATGTAATTTAAAATGAGGTTTTTTTTTTTAACTGTTAGTTGTCTTTAGCAGTTTACTTTCACGTACTCATTGTATTTGTTACAAAATAAATTAACAATTCATTTTGCTTTTATTCAATATGTAATTAAAAAGTATGAAAAAAAATTCAGCAATTGTTTCCAATAATATAAAACAATTAAGTTTGAGAAAAAAAATAATCCTAAGGTTTTTGACAGTGCCTCTTCTTGATCTTAGAAGTTCATTAATCAAGTAGTTCAATATTATGCATGTATCTAAATAAAAGTACTATGTGTGTAAATCACAAGTATGTTTATATTGTATATTAATAATCTTGTTCCTCTAATATAATGCTTTGGTATTTTGCAATCCTTTTTTTCTCTCTTCATACCTTAGCCATTAATATTTTAAATAGTTGGTAGATATGAAATAGTTACTCCAGTTTAAAGAGTTAATGCTTGGATGCCTGTTTATTTCTTTAAAAAGTGGAATCAGTCAATAAATTGCACTGAATTCAGACTCTTTTTGTATGAATATAAGTTCCAAAGAATAGAACTTCTGCATTTTTTTTTTGAAATACATTAAGCCCCAATTACTCCTTTATATTAAAGAGTTAACTTTGCTTTGTATTGGATAATTCTATTGCATAGTAAAGATAATTCTATTGCATAGTATTTTTGCGCCACGCGGAAACTAGTTTTTCCTCGGATTTTTATCGGAAATTGCTTACTGTGTTTGTAATTTCAATCCTTTTCCATCCTGGAATTATTTCAATTATCTTGAAAGTTGTAAGATATTTTTTGCATGCACAACCTTCAATCTGCTTATTTGTCGTTTCATATTAACAATTAAAAAGGAAAAAAGTATAAAGATAGAAACAGCCAAAATCGTGCAAGTGCTTCGCCGAAAATTGGATTCTACGTTGGAGATTTTAATCCTTTTGCATCTGGTACAAATTTCAATTATTTTCTAAATTAGAAGATATTTGCTACCCTAAATCTGCTTATTTTGAATTTTTATTTTGATAGTTTCTGGCTTTTTTTTTTTTGAACTGTGCCGATATTGAACCCGTGTTTGTCGAAAATTGCGTTTATCACTATTATTCAATTATTAAATCACTATTATTGTTTCAGTTATTTATTTTCTTTAAATTTAATTTTAGTATTGACAGCTATTTACTTTTTAGAAAATACTAAATTTTGGATAAATAAGACATTTTTAGAAAATTGTTTATTTACCTGGATCTAACTTCTTAAAAAACAAACAATTATTGAAAAGAAGTATTATCACAAATCATAAAATAAATAAGGATTTTTTTTTTTGTTTAAACATTTTACAAAATAATAATAATAATGATAATTATGTGTGTGTATAAATAAAAAAAAAAAACCCAGAGTAATTTTCCAAGGTAGATAATTGTTCAATCAACTTCTAGTAGGAATTTAGGCATTGACAAGCATGAGGAAAGGGAATATTTTTTCAATTCTGAGAAAATTAAGTTCGAAAAGATGGCATTATAGGTTACATTGAAAAAGTCAATCCATAATTTTGGTATTGATTTTGCGCTGTTCGCCGTTCAGATTCTAATACATTGCATTGACAAATATGTTATTATTACATGTATTTATTTCAAGTATAATAATTAAACATTATACTTGATTGGGAAAAAAGCACCAACTAAGAAAAAATTAAGAGTCAAAACTTTAAGGCAAAAAGTATTACTAGCATTAAACAAAATTTTTTAAAAATTATTGCTACCGTCTTGTCCATGCCGCGGTCAGAAGAATAAAAGCGACACACCAACAGATGAGGTCCGGAGTCCTATGTTCGCCTTTTCCGGGGTGCAGTGGGCACCGAGTTCAGCTAATGGATGATAATGCGAGGCCACATAGAGCTTTTCTGGTCGACGAATTTCTCGAAAGTGAGGATATTCGCCGAATGGATTGGCCAGCTAGGTCTCCAGACCTCAATCCTATAGAACATGTCTGGGACGCGCTGGGGAGGGCAATTGCAACTCGCAACCCAACTCTGAGAACCATCCAGGAACTGAAAACAGCGTTGATGAATGAGTGGGACCAATTGCCACAAGCCAGGGTTCGAAATTAGGATGGAAAAGTTAGGCGCCATTGGCACCTGGCTTATTTGTTTTAGTTGCCAAAAATGCCCTTCTAGGTGCCATTTTTAAATAATTCAAATTGCTTGGACAGAGATATCAACTAATAACTATTAAGACAATTGTGCAATTGTTAAAAAATATCACAAAACATCACAACCTTAATGAGAAAATTATAGATAAGTATGAAAGTAAAATGTTCGAAAATCAATTTCTGTTAGTAACCTTTGAGAAGTTGGTCATTTTACTTTTTATACATATACTTTTATTTTAATCAGTGCCCAATAAAATAAAATGGGAGTTTACCTTTTTCAAGCGCTATTTACAATCAAGTGTTACTTAAAAACAAGTAGGTGGCACTTGATAGTAAATTACTTACAAATGAGTAAAAATCACAATTAAAAATATGAAGGTCAAGAAATTACCATAGTCTTCACAGGTATCGTAAAAACTCAAAATCCCGAAGATTGGATGAAATTTGCTCATAAAAATGTAATCCTATAAAGTAATATCAGATTCTAAAAAATAATAAATTTTAAAAAATGACGAAAAATTAACGTCATCATGGTCGTCAAACTAAAAGTTTTATGAAAGGTTAGGCGTCAAAAGTGACGACTGGATCTGAAATCCCGGTCGTCAAACTGAATTTTTTAGTTGCAAAATATGACTAACGACCCCTAATTTCGAACCCTGCCACAAGCACAGATAAACTGCCTTATTTCCAGTATGACATCACGCTGCAAGGTATGTATAGCTGTAAGAGAGGACCACACGCCCTTTTAACCCATTTCTTTTGTGTATTCTGCAACCGTTGTTTCAGACCTTCAGACTCCCATGAGTGTTACGCACAAACATGTAGGTCTATTATAACTGTTGAATGTTTATTTTGTTTGTATTATATCAACCTATGTTCACATCAAATTTTATTAAAATCTGTCCAGTAGTTCTGGAGATCGTAGATCAAATATAAAAATTCGCTCAATTTCTTACACCAGTGTATTTGTTCCCGAAAGTGTTTAGTGGTGGGCTTTTAAATGGTATAAAATTAAACATTGAATTGCAACTTTTTTTTTTCTTTGTAAGTTCTATAATATAGTCACAAGGAATTATAAAACATTAAACATAAATATAAAGAACGAAAAAACGTTGATATTTTCCGCTCCTAGAAATTAATTTTTTATACAGAAATTAATTTCCTCTGCTCCAAACTGAAACATAAGTCCATTTTTTCTGCTCCAAACTGGTACAAAACGTATTTTTATCTGCTCCAAAATCTAATACAAAGTTTTCATGTTGTAAACAATCATTATTCACCATAAAAACTAAACTAGTCGGCTATCAAAACTCAAAAATCTGCTTCATTCTTTTTGGCTCCTTTATAGTTACTAATCGAATTATTCAAAAAATAAAATATAAAATGCTCTGGTATGCGTTGTATGTAATCTGCAAAATAGGAAAACTTAATTTAAAAGGGCATTTTGCACTTTTTTCTGTTTTGTTTACAGCCACTTATGTTCAATCCTTTTATGCCTTGATATGAAGTCTTTATAGGGTGGGTAAATATTTTTATGTAATATTTTCAAAGTTTTAAATTGTTAATCATTTTATTATGCATGAAAACGAATTGCAAGTAGAGCTTACATAACTAATTTTTTTTTACTTTAGGTCCACTCAACTTTAAAAATTTAAATTTGGCTTGGATTTAAAACTTTTAACAAAATGATTAGATTACGTTTATATGTATATATCTACAGTAATTGTAAAAATTTTGAATGAATTAGAAAGAATGAAATAATTTATAAAAACATTGAACAAACCTTTAAAATGTGGAACATTCTTGCAGAAAGATTTTGCCTTGAAAAAGTTTGTCACAGAAAGCATAACAAATTTCTGCCACAGGGCTGATTCTACAGTATCAGTATTATTAATGTGACTTAATGTTTAATAAATTATTTGTAGTGGTCATTAAATCACTTCTAAATCCATTATAACATAAAAATAACAAACATAAAATGATTTGGGTTTACATTTTCTGTGCAGTTTTATATTTGTAAATTATAACATTTGCACTGCAGTTAAGTCTTTTTTTCATTGTAGCTAGTTTGTTGGAACCTGGTGTTGTATTTGTTTCAAGAAATGTGACCATTGAAGAATTGTGGACTGGTTCTTGTGCCACGTTTTTACGTGCACATGATACAGGCTCTATATGGGCGTTTGGTCTTAATAATTATAATCAATTAGGTAAGCAGGGGTCGCAGACCTCCTTTTTTCCTATTTTTTCCTTTTTTTTTTTTTTGAAACATGCTCCTTTTTTCTTTTTTTGTTTTCTCCTGATCGCACTTCTTTTTTAATTGTCCTGAATGTTGTTTTCTCGGCATTTTCTTCTTGCATCGTATGATTCCTTTCTTCAAGGTCACCTGGATAACCAATCCTAAACGTTTTTGGATGAGCGGCTGTCATTTCGCCGAAAATGGCTACCCGTGTTTGAGATTTCAATCCTTTTGCATCTCCTAAATATTTCAATTTTTTAAATGTTTGGAAGTTATTTCAACATGTTCTACCTTAGAGTAGCGTATTTTATTTTTTATTTTAATAATTAATAAACTAATTCTGTTTACTTTTTATTTAATGTATTTTTGTTATTACTAATTTTTATTAAATTTTTACTAAATAAACTTTTAATTCTTTATTTTGTCATTTGTTTTAAACAGCTACTTACAGCGTATAAAGATTTTTCAAATATTAAAGCAATAATTTGGATGGCTTTGAAAAGTATACACAACTAAAAGACCACAGCTAATGGTGCCTGATAACATTAGGAATACTCTCAGCTAAGCACAGCTGCTAAGTAACATGGCTTTAAGCAAGTTTGGATTGGATGCAGTGCTTACATTGAACATTCAATATATAGACTTGGTTTGGGTACAATATATACATTGAGAATGCCCCATTCTCAATTCAGGGGTGATTGTGTTTCGGTTATGCACCGGAATTTCTGTATTATTTAGATCTTGACACCGGAAATTCGGTACTTTCAAAATTTCGAAAATTGGCGATTTTATTTTCATGGTTTATAATTCGCTTCACAATTCCTACGATAACGCTGGTTTTATTAGTATTGCTCACCCCTATTAATGCCATCCTAATGTTATTCTATTTGTAGAAATTCTTTTATTATTCCTGCTATATTTGATACCTTCATTTTTAAAAAATGCAATCTTTTTGCTTCCGCTGTTAGAATTGAAATTTTTTTCACAATTGATGTCTATTAAGAATTGTTAAAAGGCAAGTAAAAAAAATTTGCTTTTATTTTCAGTAAAATCTTGATTTGAAATTTTTTAAACGATATTCTTTGCTTGTTAGCAGTGTAAGCTCTCAATTGTCAGAAAGTTGAAAAATGCTGAATTCAGGTTTATTTTTCTTTGTGTCAATTATTTAATTTTTCGTAATAAGGAATAAAACTGATAACATTTTAAAAATTCCATTTGAAAAGTCAGAATCGGTGACTACGCACTAGTTGCTGTTTCATCATAATAATGATCATTTTTATTTAAAGCATATTCATCGCAATCCATGAATGAGTCATTTAAAGTAAAAATAATTATTTTAAATTCAGGTCAAGCAAAAAGATGAATCTAGCACACATCTTGAGAACCAATTTAAAGATTTAATGTTCTAATACAGGGATGCACAAACTATGGCCCGCCAAACCTTTTGAATTGGCCCGCTAATATAGTTGATAAAAAAGAATAATTATAATAAAATAAAATACTAAAGAAAAAATAATTCTAAAAAAAAAGCTTACGAAAAATCGTAGTAAAAAAATACGATCGCAACGCCGCTACTGATTTTTTTTTTTTTTTTTTTTTTTTTTTTTTTTTTTTTTTTTTTTTTTTTTTTTTTTTTTTTTTTTTTTTTTTTTTTTTTTTTTTTTTTTTTTTTTTTTTTTTTTTTTTTTTTTTTTTTTTTTTTTTTTTTTTTTTTTTTTTTTTTTTTTTTTTTTTTTTTTTTTTTTTTTTTTTTTTTTTTTTTTTTTTTTTTTTTTTTTTTTTTTTTTTTTTTTTTTTTTTTTTTTTTTTTTTTTTTTTTTTTTTTTTTTTTTTTTTTTTTTTTTTTTTTTTTTTTTTTTTTTTTTTTTTTTTTTTTTTTTTTTTTTTTTTTTTTTTTTTTTTTTTTTTTTTTTTTTTTTTTTTTTTTTTTTTTTTTTTTTTTTTTTTTTTTTTTTTTTTTTTTTTTTTTTTTTTTTTTTTTTTTTTTTTTTTTTTTTTTTTTTTTTTCTATTGTATTTAAAAAAAAAAATAGTTTATTTAAATAATCAAAGGAAGTGATAAAATTCAAAGATTAATTAGTGGAATGAGACTCTTTTTACTAAAAATCGTCATGCTTTCTTAGTGCAACAAAGGTCATTCAGAAGTCTCTTTTAGCTTAACATTGAGATTATATTTAGTATACTAGTGATAATTTAAAGCGAAAATTTTATGCGATAAAGACAAAAATTGCATTAGTATGTATTTCTGAAACGTAAGACGTTTTGAATGTGTTCAGGAACGACTTGCAGTTCCATCTTTTTTTATTGCTCCTTCCATCTTCAGGTGGTAAGAAATTTCCCTAAAGTGTTTGCTTAGCCTTTGCAAAATCATGCCAGTGACGTATCATCAAGCATTGTAGAACCTAAGCAGCCCTTAGTGTATCAGGGCAAAACAATTGCAGTTTGTTAAACTGCGATTGGTAAAATATTGTGATTTTTCTCCCAGCTACTTGCACTTAGAGATTCTCACTTTCTGGACTCTGTTTCTCCAGAAAGAGGAAACGAAAGATAAAGAAAAACTTTTAAACACTCTCAGGATACTTTTGTCTTGTGTGAACCTAAACTCCCTTTCAAGTACTTAAATGTAACAGCAATTCATCAGACTCGGAAACTCGCAAATTAATGAACTGATATCCTCTTTATCTCCACAAAGTGGATTACATTTCCTCACCCCTTCGTTTCTGTATTGTCCTCGTGAAAAATAATATTTTATATGTTTCATAATTTCAACATGGCTAGTAGTCTCAAAGTTTGAGATAGTTTTTAGTGTAGGTTAATGGAAGGATGTTACGAATATCAAAACTATCATACAGGAAAGGCGTATGCCAAAAAAAAAAAACTAAAATAGTATAATTACTGACGCTTTTATTAGCTATGATTCCAGACATTTAAAACGAAACTGTTTTGAAACCAAACCTTCTGATTGCCAATAACCTACCGCTTCGTGATCGATTTTCTAAGAATCCTATTAGCTCAGGATTGTGTGTGTTCAATAGTGGTTCAAATGAACACAATTTAAAGGTAATCTTTAGATCACTTCACTTTGCTTGGCCTTATACATTTCTCAGGAATCGGATAAAATATTGCTTATTTTTTTTTATTGAATATTTTGATGCTGGTACGAGAGTCTGTTCTGAATTAAAAAAATATTGCATAATCGGATTTTTTTTTTTTTGCATTGCAATTGTCGAGTTTTGGCTCGATAGTTTTCTTATCAATTGATTTTCGACACTAATCTCAACTCGACAGTTATTGATTCAAGCTGGCAATCCACCACCATTTTGGTATAAAATAATTTAATCAAACAATTTTGAAGTGCAAGCTATTAGTTCTGACAACAAAATTAAATCTCTTGTTTTGAATGTAAGTGACTTTACCTCAGCCTTAACTTCGTGTTAGACATGAATCGTAGCTACTTGTCTTCGGGTACGCATAAAAAACCGTTGCAAACACCAACGACACGTTTCCCTAAAAGGGCTGCAGTGGCCACGGAAGGCGGTTGTAGCAAGTTCATTTCAGAGGATATCCGTTGCAAATTGCGAATTTCCGAGTCCCACCGTTTTTGGTGATTAAAAGACAAGTTCTTCAGTTCTTCGGTGTACCGCGCCCCATATTCTGAGGAGTGCTTCCAACGCATTGTCACGTGTATATAATATCATTGTTCGTTATCAAATGTACATCTTTATATTGTTATTATTTATTACTAAGGTCTATCATCAACTTTCATACAAGGAAGATCTATTAAAGAGGTTGTTTCCCGCTCCTCAGAAATATTGTCTCTTTGTCATTCTTTTATTGTTTCCGTACATAATACTGGTGTAGTTCAACATATTTTCACTTGAGGTTAATTCCACGAGAAGCGGACTTAAATTAATTTTGGTGCGCTTACGCATCTTTATGCCTACTTCCCAAATGGCAGAAGAATTTTAGGCTAAGAAGTTGAAGTACAGTGGAGTATCGTTTATACGACGTTTTCGTGTGGTCTCAATTCTTGAATTTAGCCAGAAGGATGAATCGATTATACGAGATTTTTTTATAGTTCCTTCGGCATCTTATAAACTTTACTCCACTGTATTACGGAAAAACATGCTGTGACGGACGTGTCCATTTTTTTGCCATGTCTGACACACAAGTTTTTGCATAATTACTTGAAATATTTATTTCTTGGACTCAAATTCTGCAACTATTTTTAAAACGGGCATGAAGATGTGCACGTACACCACAATACAGTTTCAATATTTAAAAAATATTTTACAGTACATTGAAAAATATTGAAAAAGTATTTCAATGTTCAGTATCAAAATACAGTGAAACCTGTGTAGGTTGAGCACTTCCGGTGCAGCATTTTAGTGGTCAACTTATAGAGGGTGAGGTAGAGGGTAAAGGGGCTAGTTCTGTTCCTGACAAAAATGGTCAACTTTGTAGGTTTCACTGTAATAAAATTTAGTGAGGCAATCTAAAATAAGTACAGTTCAATTTTCAACATTTAGTACTTAATACAAGTTAGTTCTCAATATTTCGTACTTCATTTTTTTCTTCAATAATTAGTACTTAAAATTAAACTAAAATGTCGTGACAGACATGACAAAAGATCCTCTTAACATTGGCTTTGAGTATTCTTACCCTCACACCTCACACAAATAAAGCTAAATTTTCTTACTACATGTAACGTGATGCCATACAATACACACTTATATAATGCATATTCCTTTATCAGCGTAATATTTTTAAGAGATTTGAACAAAATTTTAAGCAGGAGATATTTATTAACAAAATATTTAAAAAATACATTGACTTGTGATGTAAATTTTTAAAGATGAACTAGCAACATATACATTAGTATAAAGTTGAGTATTTAACTAATTTATAATAAAATTGAATATTTTAACTAGAAACAAATAAAATAGTGAAACAGTTGAAAGCAAAATAAGCAATTTAATACCTTAGTGTATTCTAATTCTCGCAAGAAAAAATAAGCATATAGACAGAGTTTATGAAAAGCATATTTATAAAATGTATTTTCATCCCATTTCAAAGCAAAAGGACGCCTGTTGCTCACATAAATTTAAATTTACGTTATTAAGGAAATGCAGAAAAAATATTACGTCTTTTTTCATCAACTCCGAATTGATCATTTTCTATTTATTAGTCGCGTTAGCGACTAGTTTTCCCCCAAAATATATCTCGACTCTTACTGTTTTTTCATATCTTAATCTGAATTAAATACACGTACCTTCATTATTTAACAGTTAGAAAGGAATGCTCTGAAAACTTAACAAATTGTTGTATTTCACTCTACAACAGCAACAAGCTCCAGTAAAGAATTTCATGCGAAACTTTAAAAAGTTCATTTTTGATAGAGTCGGAGTCGGGTGACTAAAATGACACTTAATCATTGAAATACAGCCAATCACGTTATAGCACTTTCTAGAAGTTCACTACATCCAGTTTAGTAAAAAAATTAAGTATATATAAATAAGATTAGTCTATTGCCATTGAAAATTAAAAACAGTCGGAATTAATGGATGCAAAATAACAGAAAGCGTAACAAATATATATATATTATTAAAACACTTGTAATAATATGGAATTAATAAATTAAAACCTACATTTTTTCTCCCCCGTATATCGATGGGGTTGATAGCATATTCATTTTCAACCTCAAGTTCTTGCACTTTTCTGAGTTTGTTGACAAACTTTTGATTTTGGTTATCCCCGAGAAAGTATTCACAAGGAGCTTAGGTCACCATTGAGGCATTCCATGGAAAAAGGGAATTTCGACCTATACTTGACGAATAATGAAAAGTCTAAAAAACAATTACGTTAACATCTTTGAAGCATTTAACTGAAAATTTGTTAACGGGTTTACTAGCAAAAAAAGAGCTTGATGCAAAATATCTTGAAATATGACATCTTTTACGCATGAGTTCATTCCAGGTATCCCACACGTGAAGACCAATACAAAGCTTATTTTTATAAGAACAACAATTGTGTTGACATCTTTGACATTATTTTACTGAGAGCTTGGTAAAAGATAATATTTTTAATTCTAAAACAGCAAGACTGGTGCAAAATGTGACCACTTTCATCAAGGTATCATGCATGAATTTTGTGTCTGATTGTCCTACACATGACAGTGAAACGTTCCCGTTGAGAGAGAGAGACAGGGGGGAGGGGGAGGGCCTTGGATTAAAAAAAAAAGGAACGCTACCAACACACGCTTCGCTTAGATTAAACATGGCATTCTGAAACGGAGCATTTACCCATGGTAATGATGCAAAAATATTAGTCATTTGGCTACTGTATAGTGTTGCTCTTTTAGAAAACTTCAATGTGTCCTTCGTATTTAAAAGTTTGTCTGAAATTGATTTAGTTGAATTGGATTTCGTTCGGAATACAAAACATGAATATGAAAGAGTCTGAAAGGCAGAGAACCGCATATCCAATTTGCGTCTGGCAAGATAGAACACTTGAAGATGATATCGGAGGGTGGTGTCCAAATATTCGAGCTGTCAGTAGGGATGACGGACTGGCAGTTTCCGGCGAAGGAAGACGTAGAGGACTTTCGAGCCATCCATCACCTTCATTGCGAACAAAGGAGAAAAACCCCAGCGTGGGTTACACGCAAAACTGCAATTAGCATTCGATTCGTATTCGCAATTGGTTTTCGGGAGCCGTGGGGTTGGGATGCGAAAATCACGTGTCTGGAACAATTTTTCTTTTGCTTTTGTGTTAATAGAAGAAAATTTTACATATATCAGTAAAATATTACTCTATGAATATAAATGTAATACAATTTATGCAACATAAACCAACACTTAACACGGAACTATACTTGACGAAACATCTGTTTCATGGTTTCAGAATTTTTATTCATCTATTTATTGAAGGTAGAAGAATAGAGTGTCCAAAAACTAGAGATGAATTCATTTATGCTAATCATAATTTTTCTCTTTTAAGGTTTTAAAGGTTACTGTTGAAATTTCGATAACTGTTTGCTACTGATATATTATTATCGCACAGTAAATCAAAATATTGGTTTTACATACTGCTTACAAATAGCTGGAACTTTTATAAAACATTTCCCAGTTTATAATATTTGAGTAAAATGTAAAAGTATACGGATATAATTCCAATTATGATTTCAATTATCCTGTATTATTAATTCAATCATTTCGTACCCTCATTTTTGAATTATTGCAACAAATAAACGATGTGTTACGTGCATTGTATAAAATCTAACATTGTATAGAAACTCCGAATTCATGCATTACCCGTAGTATTTGCAAATGATTCACAACATAACACTGAATAACTGAAGTCATTTATGACTAGGATTCAGTTAACATGACAGAATTATTTGAATAGGACGAGCGATTTATATTAGATTTAACATGCGCAATTATCTTTGCCATTTCTACTAAAAAAGTAGATGAGGCGATAGAGTAAAAAGAACAGCGAAAATCCCAGCGCTGGCAGATTATTCAGCCGTAAGCATTGTAAATTTCTTAGAGATAAAAAGTCGTTCTCGTTGTTATCAGCGGTTCGTCTGCCAAAATGTATGTTAGAGTATTTGTTCTGTCGCTTTAGAAGAGATAATCAACGGAAATAGTTTTCTTTTCTGATATTAAACAAAGCTCCGAGAACGACACAATGATTTAGGACACTTTGACTTCACAGAAAAGTTGCTCTTAGAAAACTAGGGTGTTGTGAACGATCTTAATTTTATACTTAGACAGTGTAGCAGCGACTCCGAGTGCGCAAAGGTGCTCAAGCACCCCTAAAAATGAATGCAGGGGTGCTAGGCACCCACATTATAAGTAGGAGAAAAAGAAATTATGAGAGAAATCTTACTTTTTCTTTCTATTTCTTAAAAGAAAAAACTTTTTTTTTCCATCGAGCCAAAACGGGAGATTTTTGGTTTGGAAAATTCACTAGGGATGAAAATACGGGAAACGGAAAAAGGAAAAGTTAGTTATTTATGATCGACGGAGAACCGATTCTTCTCAGGTCTCAAAGATCAAACTACATTATTGTGTTTCTAAACGATAAGATTCTCCTTTACATTTTCACGATTAAAACGTTTCTTTTCTTTATTAGTCCATGGAGCTAGCGACAAAAATAACCAAAACCTTCCACTTCCCGCTACCAGTCTGAAATTTTGTACAGTGCTTAAGTATATCAGAGAACAGAAAATCATCGGGACACAGGTGATCGGACTTCAGGAACTCCCTGTAGTGACGTCATAAAAATGGCCACCGGGAAGAGATATATAGCTACGTTTAATTGCTCAAAAACTCCGTTACAAATCATAATCTTGTGGAATATCAACACACCAAGTGAATTCTCTATTATGTATTTGAAGTTTTAAGTTTGCGAAAGGTTGAGAAAATTTTCAATTAATATTCTGAAAAAGACCGTAGTTCTAATAGAGAAAATTTTTGATATTCAGTTGAATATCATATCCAAAAAATATTTCGTAATACTTACGAATATAATTAGAAAAGAAGCTCAAAAAGAAAAAAAAAGTTTTTGCATGTTGTGTACCCGATAATATCTTCACTTTAGGCTCATGCTTGAATATCTTGAGAAAGCTAGACGAGGGCAACAGTTTACGAGCCAAAAAATGTTGGGCTGTACTTTTTCGACTGAACATTACTTAATTGATATCTACTGGCAATGTTTAAAATGCAGCATCTTAAATTATAGTTGAACATATAATTTCATTTTAGATAGGCGAAAGGCGCGTATATTTTTGCAATGTCATTTCGTTTATGATACCTAACTGTAATTAACTCTGACTGATAAATTGGCTAAAAAATAATGGGCCAGAACAATAAATTCAGTTTACTTGTTTTGTACATAAAATTTGGAAACATAATTACTTCAACAGAACTGAGCGTTTTAGATGAAAATAGGTTTGATGTTTGTAAACTATTCAACATAACAAAACAATAGAGCCACTATAATCCCTTAATCCGAATTCGAATTTCAAAGCAGAAAATGCTCTGTGTGATGAAAAATAAGCATCCGAAAAAGGGCGTTTTTTGAAAATCGAAAAAACGTAGTAATAACAAGAATAAGATTCAGAGAAAGAAGTCTGTATAAATACACGTGTCAGAGTGAACACACAAAGTGACAGGCTAGGTAAGGAAGACATAGGGTTCCCTGACCGATCATCCATCACGATCCACTTTAACCTTGTCAGCAAACCAGGAAAACGAGATGGAAAAATGACTTTTTGAAGCCATTTTCCACCATTTTTTCGTTCTACTCTTTCTTTCTTCTGCTTTTTTTACGCAACCTCCGCCGCTGCTATTATTCTCTGCTATCTGTTAACCTCTTTTGCCGTGTTTCGCAGCTCTGAAAAAGAAAGGCTAAAAAATGGCCTTGATCCATCCCGGTCATCAAAAATTGTCCGTCAATCCATCAACTTCGCCGTGTGACCCAACTTCGTCTCTTACCATTATTTCAACTGGTTGATTTTCTTTTTCGTTTGGGGCGTTTATTTCGGGTTGGATGAAATAAGAATGTGTCGCATCACACCTGAAGATCATTTTTTTTACCCGATGCATCGCTTTGCAGGATGTACTACTAACCTGCTAGTCGAATTTTGAAGTATTTTTAGTAGCATATTGGCTGCCGAAAGATGAACGAAACATTGGTGTCATTTTTTACCCTTTTGTTTTTATTAATGTCTTACGAGCGAGACTAATTTCGTTTCTCAAAGAGCTCCCAGCGGATCAGCTCAAATGACAATTTTTTGTAAATACCTTTTTATGAAGAGATGAATAAATTAGTATGTGGTGAATAATCAACTTCTTCTACATTGGTTTTGCATTTTCATTCTTCCAATAGTGGTTTTGGGAAGTTCTATTACTCTTCTAACAACGATGAGAAAAAACTGCAGATATAGATATATATTCATAAATTGATTTTCACATATTTTTTCATCATTAACCCCTTCGGCACCCTGAGCGCACATGCCATACATGATGTTGTTTTTAGTTCGTATACGAAAGACATTTGAGTGGTTTTGGTTCATAGTAAGTTGATTTGCATTCAGATTTTGTTTGACATAAAATTACGCAGATGACAGCACTAAATTTCAAAACAGGAAAATTAATTGAAAAAAACTTAGTTGTTGTCATTGCCGTGTGCCCCCTATTCGAGCGGAATTCGAAGCACTTCCTCCTACTGAGAGGGGAGGCTTCCATATTGTTTTTTGATCGGGCCCCACTGGCTCGTAGTCCGACTTCTGCCCTGAGAGGTCCTCTAATTTCCAACCAGCTCCCATCTTAGGGACCGTCACCTAGCTTGGCACCCCCAGAGGTATCATTTCAAACTTGGATGACATTACAGCCACGATGGGTTTTACCTGCACCAGCTCGCATTAGCTCACACGGTCCCAGAGCAACCAGCCGTGAGAGGTGGTCACCCTTCCATCATTGACCACTGCCAGTGCTGCTGCTTCCCTTTCGGTGTCCTGTGGGAACCAAGCTTGATCTACTGATCCACTGCGAGACAGAAGTATATAAATAGCTCCGGCGAGAAGTTGTAGAGTTCAGAGAATTCGGTTACGTTGTAGACTTTGGCCGAGTGCGTGGTATAGTCTGAACCGTTGTGCTGTAAGCTTTGCGCTTCGTTCTTTTCGTATATGGTTAGGAAATACGGTATTACCGTTGGTCTTACGGTAATGTGTGAATTCCGAGAGATATGTTTATGAGAAATTTGTATATAGTGTAAATTGTTTGCAAAATACATTGCTCTCTGTTTTTGTGTTTTCTAAAAGGAGTTATAGTCATTGAAGTAAAGTAAAGTAAGAAGACGAACCCGTAACAATATTGTACCTCACGAACTAACCAAATTTGGAATTTATTTTAGAGCTTATATCAGCTTGTATTTTATTAAGTATAAACTAGCACATGCTATGTCATGTTGTAGTGTCATTGCCAACTGAAAATTTAATTGTTCATTATAAGGTATTAATGTAAAATAGAAATAAGAGAGGGTATTTATTGCACACTACGTTCTTTTGTACATGGCATCAGTGGCCTTTATAGATCACTCCCGAAGGGTGCGCAAAGCCAAGGACTCGTTTTTTGTACTAAACCATAAACTCTCAAGACACTAAGCAACCAGTTTCTGCCATAATGTCCGAACTGGCGAACGTCTTTCTCTGTGCCATCCCAATAGCTGCGGTTTATGTATAGAGATAGCCCAATACCAGTAAGGCACGGATCGATGGGATTGAGCATGACCCAGCCTGCACCACGAGGAGGTCTCTACCAGAACGCGCATTGGGTACAGGGACATAGCTGAGGGGAGGGAGGGCACCAGTTTTAGAGGCGCTAAATTGGTTAAGTGTGTGTGCGGTTTTTTTTTGTGTATGTCGGGGAGGAGGGATGCACTAAAGCCTGGTCTTACCCCTGTTGGAAAATGGCCCTATTACGTCCCTGATTGAGTAAGAGCGGGTATGGAAACCCACAGCGAAGAGACCATTTTTAAAATTCAACAACAGAGATAAATATTTGCAGGATGAAGCATAAATGCAATATAACTGTTACAAAACTAATCACGTGATCTCTATAAAATCTTAATGAACTTAATCATCACTTTAAATAAACAAGATTAATCAATGACAATTTTTCTTTAGACATCAACAGCGTGTCAGCTTCATGCAATATTGCTTAAGAAAGTTTTGTTCAGATTTTTCAAATATCAACTTTGTAATTGATACCTTCAAACAATTGTACTGGATAAAAAAAACTTCTTTATTTTCCTTACATTTTATCCTGAAAATGACGATTAACTATTTTTATAGAATACAATTCATCTACTACATGTAAATAACATGTACTAGATACATGTATTTTACATGTATTTCAAACAATTTAACATGCATTTTGAGCTCATTTTCACGTTCGAAATGACTTGGAAATCTTGGGTTGGAGGTATTTGCTGTCTACAGTACTCATAAACATGTACTGCTGCTCTGCATCAGCAGCGCCAAGAATAGGAGGGGTTTGACTGGCTGAGCGGTCTATGTGACAGTTTCCGGTACCTGCCAGCGTGAAGTGAAGAGGCGATGGGTTCGATTCCTCTCCAGTGTCCTGGGTGTAATCTTGTAATTTCCTTCTTTGTATTGTAATATTCTATCGTAGTCTTGTTCTATCTGCGATATTGGACGAGATTTTAAGGCATTTCCACTGCAAAAAGCAAATAAACTCGAAAATGTATGTCATTTGAAATGGCTATAAATAAAGAAATAAAGAATAGGAAGAAGAAGAACTTTGAATAAATCAATCAATCTGTCTTAAATACTGTTTGTCGCGCATGCGTTCGATTGGCGATTTCGTGTCACGAAGGAATATTACTTTAATTAATGTTGTTTGAAAATTTAGAAGCAATGTCATTAAAGTTCTATTTGATAGATCGAACTTTTGCAATGAAAATTCGCATATAGTTTGTAGCATAGGTCTCAAAAGAAGAACGTAAGCTTTAAAAGAAGGAACTAAAAATAGAATTATTTCATCTTTGTGATGGGAAAGGAATTCAACTCTGCGGATGGCAGTAAGTTCGATATATTTTTCATTAATCGAATGTTTCTCACGATTGTTTTGAAAATGTAAAGTATCTTCTTTAAAGTTAGATTGTTCAAGTTTTGTGTGAACGAAATTCTTATCAAAGTTATGAGCTTTTAGGCTTTGTGTAAATATAGTAGTAATTGAAAAGTGGCAATCAATCTTTAACCCTATACTGCGCAAATTTTTTTTGCGGTTGTTGTCGGTTTTGTGAAAAAAGATGAACCTTGAGCCCAGTTTACAAGATCTGGGGAATAGTATATGAACTAGTATGATCGTACATACAAAATAAAACGAAAGAATGCTCCACTTGTTAAAAAAATACAAAACAAGAGCTTAGCGAACGAAAATAGAGGTGTTGTTTAAAAACAACACGGCGTAGTGTAGGATTAAAACAGTGCAGTATTTTCAATTAGTTTAAATTTTATAACGTAGTTGTGTGAAAGAACTGAAAGGCTGAAAGTGCCGAAATATAAACAGAATGTTTTTACATTATTTATCTTAAATGTTCGGTTAATCATGAAATTTTACATAGCTCAAAAATGAGGCTATGCAAATTTTGCATAGCCTCATTATTTAAAAATCAAAGTGCGCATAAAGACTCAAATTATATTATCCATTTCAAGAACCCTGTGAAATCATTTATTAGATGAAATCCATATTATTCTGCTTATTTAAAGATCGCGGTGTCTTAATCACTTTTAAGGTGCTGTATTTGGAAAGGAATATTTTAGTAGCGGAAATGGAGAAGGAGTTTAAGAAAACTATGAACGATGAATTTCTTATAAAAGATTCATTTAAAAATAAAAATGTTTATTAAATGTGGCATTTAAAACCCCAATTTCGATCATGAAGTTGCTATAAATAATGTATTCATTTCAAATGGCTCATTTAAGCAGGAAAATTGCAGAAATGGGAAATTCTCCGAAACGAGTGAACGTAAACTTATGTATTTTATTTTAAAAATGAAAATTTTGCTAGAATTCTTTAAAATCATTTGCGCATAAAAATTAAGAACTTCGGTTCCAGTTCAAAGAATTCACCAAAAAGAAAAGAAAAATAAAACGGAATAAAATAGGAATTTCTATATATTAAATATTTTAAATTGAGTTTGTAGGTTTGTAAGTTTTAAAAAATTAACTTGCATTTATTTCTGAACTGTAAAAGACTTTACAGTTCTTACAGTTACAGTTAGCCGTTCTTTAGATTGCAATGATTGACTTAATACGTACTTCACGTTTTGGCATAAAATAATTTTGCGATGTAGAATTTTCTTGATTTCCACTGATATTAAATTTATCTATTTTAAAATTAATATACTTTTTATTGCGCTTTTTTTTTCTTTTTCCACTCTGAGCACCATAAGTCTTGAGTTTCTCTTAAGTCAACTTCGACGCCATAATCTCTTTTTAAACGTACATTCTTGTAATTTTCAATGTACCAATCATATAATTGTAATTTTACTTGTTTTACGAGTAAAATATGCATTACCCGATAAAACATTTATTTAAAAAGGTAAAATTTGTAAAACAATTCATTGTGCTACAATATTTTCGGCTTGTTAATAAGCATGATTGAATTTGTGCACTATGAAATAACTTTAAAGTTAAGTTTCTCATTTAAATTCATTTGCTTGCAAGGTTTTTTTGTGTTTGTTTGTTTCGCATTTGGAATTAGGTTATTCACGGGGCTGGTACAAAAAATATAATTATTTTGGACTTCGAAAACCGTGGTCCATATAGGACGTTTCTTAAACATGCTAGATGGCTAAGATGATTTAGAAGCACTCTGGATGGATTATGATCTACAATCCCATAAAATAATATATTATTTGGAACATAATTTAAACGCAGCGTCTTCTTCACATGTTAGGTTGATTCTTAATTTGCCTTCAAGGTCTACAAAGTTGGTCTGCATGTACATTGTAAAATGAATATAAACGTTATGTTTTTGTTGGGAGTTACCAGTACACACTCTCAGAAATAGAATCGTCACTTTTGAGGACTTTCAATCGTCAAGAAAATTTCGTCATTTACGATACTTTCCTCGCGCGATCACGTGACTTTAAAAAGTTTACTACACAAACTTCGGCAATTTGACGAAGGGCTTACTCGGAACATTTTTCACGAAGCCATTTCGTCAAATACGACTAAAGTTTCGTGAGATTTGAGCATGCGTTTCAGAGAGTGCAGAAAATCGTTGAGATTTGAGCATGGAGTGGAGTAAAAGTCATTGCATGTTGCAATGATGAATAGATGTTGCGTATCGTAATCCTGAACTTATTGTGTTTTCTTTAATAGTGCGGTTTGTATTTCGTGATTTCACGATGCATGTTAAATAAAATATTGTGTGGGATTTCAGTGGGCACAGATGCAAGTTAAGCTCGACTTTCATGTTGTCTATTAGGGTATTTCAATGATTCAACGCATGTTATTTTCAAGCAGGATTATATCTGACATGATTTTGATCAAACCGTAAAATTACCGATCATATAAACGTAATTATGATAGGAAATTGAAAAACAAAATCTTCATAACTTGATAACTCGATTTAATAATACATCTTAATAATTGTTTCATGAATTACCTGTAAAGTACGTAAATAATATTGGATGATATAGAATGAATACCTAGAATCAAGGGTATTAATCGGAATTCCTACTAAAAAACAGGACGCACATATTTCACTTCAAGATACAATTTTTTTCTATCTTTCTGTTTTCTTTTTTTTCTTAATGAATGTATTTCATAGCATTATTTTCAGTTGTTAATCTCAAATTTCTGTAGACAAAAAAAAGCTCCGGAAAAAGAAAATTTGAATTTTTATTTATTTTATTTTTGATCGTCAAATTGCTTACTTTAGTTACTGTTAATGAACAACAACTTTAACTTTCAATCAAACGTATTTATTATGTATATTTTCTAACCTCAGCAATGTGTTAGTAAAATTTGTCATACAAGCAATGCAATTTCGGTTCATATTTCTTGTATGCAAACATATCGAGAATGTTGAGTCGGATTATTTAAAAATGCATAGTTATTGGTTTCTTCGGAATTGGCTCTTAGTGAACCAAATCTAAATTCTATAGTTAATTTCTTTGAATGAAAACACGTAATGTTAGAATTCTTGGGGTATGTTCTGTTGTCAATTGTCGTTTTTATTTAAAAGAAAAGTATCCATTACTCATGTTTCTGATCAAAATCGTGTTTCAGCATTGCTCTCGAATCTCTGTCCATATTTGAATGACAAAATCCAATCAACCAAATCGATCCGTCAGCAAATCATCACCAGGAACCGTCTCGAAGACGGTGAGTGAGGTAAACAACCTCCGAAAATCTGTAGAATTATGCGACTCGCGTTCGACCGAGTGGGCAGAGAAGGGTGGGCCACGATAAAAAGCTCTCGACATCGCTCTTTTTTGATGGATGCCTCTCTGGTGTGCTCGCTGACGTGTCTTTTCATTCTCGATCACAATGCCTCAGAGGCCCTTTTCCGGATAGAACAGGAAAGGGTGACGTCACTTGGGCGAGGAAGAGCTCAATGTTGACCTCTCAGGTGGTTCCTCAAGGAGTTGGACATCTTTTGAGATTTTGTTAGTTTTAGAGCTTGATGGAACTGTGGTACTCTCTATGTTATCCTTTTCGGTGCTTCTCCAAGTTGCAATTGTGGCAAATACACCGTCAATTTACTCTGTTAGCAGATTAAAAAATAACTTTTTGAGTGATGCCATGGTTAGCCTAGACAGCATGTATGCCAAAGTTGTCATTTTATTACTATTGACTTTAATTTATATATTTGACGCTTCCGCCTTTAAAATTGACTTTCAATGACGCAAGCATCCGATCTCCACCCCCCTCCTTTATAAATTGCAGTTGTTTTCACTTATATTTACTAATTGTCGTAGTTTTGGAAGACATTGCTCAATTTATATACGTAATATTTTTCCAAACAAATATTGCCTGATTGCTTCAATAGATTCGCAGGGAAGGCAATTTAATGTTTTGGCATCTGCGAAACGGATATCATAAATATTTCCATGCAGTTAGATTTTCATTCATTCAGAATAATTTTTTCTCGATGTAATTAATCATTGCAATATTTTAAAGCAAAATGAAAACAAAGGGGTTGGCGGGGGGGGGGGGAATTATTGTTCGAAAATATCAGTGTGAAATATCTCTACAGTTAACTTTCCATTTATGCGCCGACAAGAACGTTTTTTAGTGCTGCTTTGATACTCAACTTCTCAAAAGGTGCGTGCAAGCATTTCAAAAGACCTGTGTTTTTGCTATTAGTACCATAAATTACTCATTCTTCCTTTCTTTGTGGTACTGTGCCAATGTTGTGCATTATAAAGTACAACTTGTATCTGATTAACATGGCTCAGATGAAAACCTGAGAGATCGCTGGGACTGGGAGGAGATAATAATTGTTTATGTGTGTGTTGCTGTTCCCCACATAACAAAATTTTTTGACAAGTTTTTAAGTACGCTTTGTGAGCCAAGACAGGAAAATGCTCAAAAACTTTAGAATGCGAACTTCTGCTATGGACTTGATAGAAGTAAGAGTGATGACAACGGCTACTGCGCATGCTCCCCGCCGCCAAATTTTTACCACAGCGCCTGCGCATCGCCAAGAGGCGCTGTAAAAGCGGCGATGCGCAGGCGCGTTGGTAAAGAGTTAAAGCTGGTAAAATCTGTTGTCGTCACTCGTATTACTAGAGGCACGCTAGTTAAAGTCAGTTTAGAAATAAGATGAGTCATGGGAAAAGTTGACTTATCTTCATTGAACATGAGAATAGCTAGTTAGTTCTATGTAACTGGTGCTTGCAAAAAAGAAAAGACACTTGGGACCAGGGTGGGATTAAGAAAAGACAACATTCAAACCTGACCCATAACAGCTATCAACCAACCGACACCTCAAATCCGTTTTACTAGACATGTTATTTCACATCATGGCAGTATTCGCAAAGTCTTCGAAATTAATTTTGGAGATCTAGTGACTTAGAAATATTCTACACCATGAGAAGAAAAAAAAGTATTTTAATTGAAGCACAGATACGCTACAAGATAGTCAAATTTTCCGGTTTCAGAATAATGAAAAAGCAGTCATAAAAACTTGAACAACACGAGAAATAATTACCAGCAGAAAATACTCGGAAAAAAAGTTTTTTTCTGGGAGTCTTTTGAACAAATATGAGGAGTTACGTATCGTTTATTTCGAAGCAGGATGATTTTATCCAAGCTTACTGCTTTTTAAAGCAGTTTTGTTGTAAAGATTTAAATTAAATAAATTGAAACCCCTAATTTTTAGTGAAGAAGCAAAAGAAACATACTTATTGATTCCGTATTTACTTCAAGATAATTTAAAAAAAAATAATAGATTCGTGTTGTTATATTGTGCAATATATATTCTTACAGTAAATGATTTTTATTTATGAACGAGCTGTTGCGAAATTTTATTTCGATCAGCAGTCTCATGCAGAAGAATACGAAACAGAAAGAAAAATAAAAGTATTTCTGCATGCTGCGACTAAACTGACAATGATCCTTGTGAATAATAGGAATCTGTAGCGTAGTCAATAATTGAAGGAAAAGTAATTTTCGTGATTCCTTCGGTAAAGATAAAAATTGATTGATCTGTAGCAAAAGCGACATCAAATCATCTGGTCGATGAATTATTTATGCAGATGATTACCACACTATGAAGCAGTATATAGAGATACAAAGTTATACAATGTTTCGAACCACTTCCCAATTTTATTCACATCACTTAACCAACCCTTTATTCCACCCCAGCCGAAACCTGATCTCCCAAGCAACAAGCACGCAACCAAATACCCATAAT
Organism: Octonoba sinensis; assembly: GCA_038502835.1. NCBI lineage: Eukaryota > Metazoa > Arthropoda > Arachnida > Araneae > Uloboridae > Octonoba > Octonoba sinensis. Next base: position 113,680,133 of record CM076604.1, on the reverse strand, counting down.
TGCTATGTACCGAAATCAAATCATCGGTCCATCATGCCGTTTCCTAAAACCATGATGGATTCACCACCGCAGGTCGCACACAAAGGCATAGTCATATGCAACATTGTTTCAAAAACTCAACAGAATGCGAGCGTTCTTTCTTAATCCATTATCCATCCTGACAGTAATGACTTCTATTTAAAGATATTACGTAACCAAATTCAAGGATTCATCATGGAAGGCTGACTGATGAAGAGTGGTAAGCAGGCCGAGCGCTCATTTCGCCTCAGAGGCAGCGATCTGATACATACTTAACGAGTCGCCGTTGCCTTGTGATCATCAGCGGCGAATTCACCATTGATTGGGAAACGCAAAAGGAATATTCAATTATCGAGGACTGTCGTGCAAGAATCGGAAAAGGTGACTCCCGATTGCTTTCAAACGTCAAAGGCAAACAAGGTTGACAGATTATTCCATTGTTTAGAAATTCAAATGTGTCCGACCCACACACGCTACGTTCCAGGGCTGGATTTTATCGCCTGTTCGAATCTTAATCCAAAATCCTGATTGAGCGAGTTTTCCTTGGGGACCCATTCGGCCGTTCCGTCGCAAATTGCCTTCGTGTTCCTCTGGGTGCTTAGAATGCGATTCCAACAGATTCCGAGAATCATAGAACTCGAGATGACAATGCAGAGAAACACTTATTACTGAGCATCACGTTAGTGGTTGAAAAATGACTACTATAAGACAAAGCCTAAACATTATTCGGAAAGTTTCTCTTTCAAACGAGCGTTCCAGGTGTTCCATTTAGTTTCGGAAGAATCAAAAACTAATTTCAAGGAAGTAAACACAAAGCAGTTTAAAGGTACAAAATGTTTCGATTTCCAAACATGCGGCATTTAAGGGTTAAGCTTTCATCATAAGGCTAAGATTTTTCATGTAAAAGCACAAATAACTCATTATTTGCAGTAAATATTATACACTGGATAACAAAGCATTAATTTGTAATGCAGATTAATTAAGACGTTGACTTTTTCTGCAACGAAATCTCCGGCAGACCGCGCGGATTGGGAATTTCAGTTTTGAACAAACATTGATCATAGTTTCACTTTTGATTATTTTGGTCTTTTAACTAAAAAGGAAATCCGACTATAAGTATTTACCAATAGTCTGCTACTTACTTCGACATAAAATCCTTGGGGGATATTTTCCCATTTTTCTAGGTATGTCCTGGATACATCATCCTGATGTACCTGGGCGTCTGGACGTCTCTACGTCTGTTATATATTAAGCGGGGCACTTTTTTATTATCGCTATCGTATCATTCCTCTTCAATGTGTTTATCTTTCTTTTGGTTGACGATAAATTTTTATATGGATTTAAAAGCAAATTTTAGGGGAAGAGCAACTGAAGAGCTATAATAACAGCGATAGTGGTAAAACTATACTGAGAAAAAATGAGGTTGAACATTTAAATGTAATGTAAACTTAAACTAATCAATCTGAAATGGGAAATGGAAGTTAAACATTTTCTTAACACCCACCCCCCCTCCACCGGAGGAAAACTCTTGGGGCATACAAAATGGTGTATGTCTCAAACTCCGACATTACATTATTTTTGTTATAATGAATGCTTGAAAATTTCCGGTCCCTTATCTTGGAGAAGTATAAAACAAAGGATTTTTATGATGATGAGCAGCTTTAATCAAATGACTAACCATGAGAACTCTTCTAATCTCTAATTTTTATAATCCTCGATCAGAGCTAAGTAGTGTTTAGGAACTGCCTATTAAAGTACTGCCGCCTTTAGATTTAGTTTCTAAAGTTCTGGAAAATCAATTTTCATTTGATTTCAGTACAAAGTAACTTCTTTATATTTCTGTACCTCATTCTACTTATTCCAAGTAAACGAAGGAAGGAAAACTCGATTATGGGGTACGGATAACACGGTCAAGTTGTTCGATGCAGTAGTAGCATTAAACGTAATCATATTTACTGAAGCCTGCTGTCATCTACATTATATATTAAGAACGAATACGACTTCTAGGATATGTACCCCAACTTTTAAACAAAGTTAAAAGAATCACTTCAATATATGTGAAGAGTTTGCTTCAAAAAGAATGTAGCCCAAAATTTTATTCCAAATTAACAAGCTCTGAAAATATGCAATAAAGTTTAAAAAATTTAAGTTCTCAAGAATTTTTTTTTTTCCTTTTGGTAAATTATTTCATATTGAGATTATTGGAGTACTTTCTGTATAAAACTAGCACTTTTTTTTAAAAATAAATACAAGACAGTGCAAAATAAAAATTGATGTAGCATGTTTTATAATAGCATATTAATGGAAATGGGTGTTTTCATGCGGTGTGTTTTTATGGCCATAACAATACAGATATTTATACAAGAGGTTGAATGAATTGTTTAGGGGGTGGCTCTGAGGAGCACTAGCACTGCGACCACAGGTCTATTGTACTAATACAAGCGGTTAAATAGCATAACAGTATTAGGGAAGATACTATGATACTAAAATATACATCTAATAGATAGGGCAATATACAGAATATAAGTGTCGGTGCATTTTCAAGACCCAGAAAATCGTCTGCGCCCATGTCCCATGATGGTGCGGTGTGTTAAAAATCCCTTGAGTAGACATTTGGCTTGGATGTTCTCGTCTAAATTAAATTCCTAGCGCAATTTCAACAGAGTGCGGGTGCTCGCACTTTCAGGTGGAAAAAACCGGACATGAAGATTCTCATGCGGCGATGGTACCCTCATTGTGGTGCCACTGAAAGAGATGGTACCAACGTCTGGGGCGCTAGGTCTGCATTTGGCAGAAACCAACAGCAGCCCATTAGAAATTAAAAAATATATATACAGAGCATTTGCGTTATGGAGGCTGGGATGTAATCCTCAATTTTGAGTATTATAGTGGTCATTTCATCAAATATCGATAAGCAAAATGTTCCTTTGGACCAGATTTCAATCATCATACTATAGCATTGCTCCGAAAAGTTGAATATTTCTACACCATTCACCTGTTGTAGATGCTACCTATTGCAAAAAAATAATCAAATACATCCATTTGATTTATAAGTCTTAAATCCTTTACTATTTTTGGAAGGAAAGTTAAAAAGCCCGCTTACTGAAACGGGAGCGAGGGCAATAGGAAATATATTTCTTAAATAAAATAAGCCTCTTTCGTTGCCTATCATCTTCTCCGTTTGCAAGGTTTAAATTTCGCGATCATGTAACAGGTTGCAAAGTAAAACATCAAAAGTGGGGGAAAACCCTTAAAAGAGTCTGGAATACGGGGAAAGTGGGCGGGAGGGGAATTCCCTCCCCAGCTCTGAGAAAAGCAAGAAAAGCCATTCAATAAATTGAACGCCTCGTTGGACAAGGAGACTCTTCACGTCTTTAACCGCCAGGAGAAATTTTCACACTGCCCTTCTAACACCTCACACTTCAAAAATGGGATATTTATATATAGATATATATTAGAGAGAGAGAGAGAAAAGAGGATTGAGATGAAAGTATGGAAGCATATAAAAATTCCCTTTGCCGATCCATTTATTTCGTTGAGACACTTTTTTTTCCTTTCGTTCTTTCTCACTTTGAAACCGAAGGCCGATTTTGTAGTTATTATGTTTTCGGAGAAGGTCTTTGAGCGAGAAAATTTTCAACCTCGACTGCGATTGTGTTATACAAACAGGGTGTTTTTGGTCGAGTTGATTTTTTTTTTTTTTTCGGAGAGATTCGCTTTCTCGAAATTTAATGGGTGTTTTTATTGTATCAACCGAAAGTGAACAGACTGTTCATGAGAATCGGGGCTTTGTGAGATTTTCGAATTTTTATGGCCATGGGATCGGGTTTTAAACAGGATTAAATGAAAGAAATCTAATGTTGGTTTCGGAAAATTGGATAGTAGCGGTTTCGTTGGAGTGCCGTGTTCTGTGTTTTATGCTTTAGTCGCCCTAAATTGCTTATTTAGTGGGTGAAAATAGAATTTATTCCATGGTAAGTTATGTAGTTTTGTTTACCTTTTTTGTAAAAATATTTGTACTGGGGGGGGGGGGGGATGATATTGTCTCTGATTTGGTGGGAATAAGAAGATAGAAGAATATTTTTTTAGTTAATTTTTTAATGCTAGTGCAAGTTGAAAAATAGTAAAGTCACTTTTTGTTGCTGACAGGTAGCCTTTTCAACATATGCGCTCTTAATTTTGCAGACCCATGCAAAATTAAGTGGAAAGTAGTAGATCATGTTCTTATTTCACTTTCTCCTTCAAACAGTTCGTTCGAAGAGCAAATGACGAGGTAAAGTTAAGATATATTTCTCCTTGCATAAATTTGACTTGAGGTGCAATCTTTTCTAAAACTAAAACCCACTGTAAATTTACAAGAAAAAAAAACACTTTTGCTCAAAACAAAACGAACCTACTTTCAGGTTGCCCCAACATCGATTACTTTGCATTAATTATTACTAGACTTCGACACCTTATTACATTAAGTTGCATAACTTACTGAAGAGCTATCTGAGCAGTCCGTTGCTGTCTGCTCGAACAGTAACATCCAGGGTTGACAAACGTCCCGGATTTTACGGGATAGTCCCGTATTTTAATAAATTGTCCCACGACCCGGGAAACTTCCAATAAGTCCCATGTTCTTGACAGGGAATTAATTTTGATGTATATCGGATATCTGGTAACTGTTGTGTGTCTGGGGGTGTTGGTCAGGTCCGTACAAGATATCTGGCTCACCCCTACTGTTTGAAAGCTGAAAATTCTACACCTTTTTAAAATATCCCACAGGTTATAAATACGTAACGAGTCTTCAATTTACGATACTATCGAATTATACTAATTAAATTAAAAAATCAAATTGATATGCCTATGCCGGATAACTGGATCTTTCATGTAATAGCCGAATTCCGAATATTTAAAAATCGGTCGAATACCAGATGTCCGATGCCAACGTGTAGGATCGCTCCTCTGTGTTTAGTTTTAAGCCTAATTTTCCGTAAAAGTAAAAAAAATAATAATAAAGCATGAAAGAAGGCTTAATGTATTGTAAAAATATGGTTAAAAGTCAATAGAAGTCAAAAATAAGTGCAGTAATTAAATAAAGATTGAAAAAAAAAAAAATTTGAAAGTACGGTTTTGAGATGGAAGAAAAAGTGTGCCGGTCGGTCTGTCGGTCTGTTTGTCGGCCTGTTTGATCCCCCTAACAACTGTTGAAGGAATTGCCCGATTCTAAAGCTTTTTTCTCGCATTCGAGAGATCTCGGCGAGCACATCTCATTTCCATATTTAACTTTTTGGTTTGAACAATTTTTCTTTCAATTTTGCACGGTTTAAAAACTCTTAACATTACTGCCTACGGACAAATAATATGAACTCTGGGCGTAAGATCCAAATTCCAATGAACAAGCATATTGGAAGAAGCTCTCGGCGTGTAATATTTTTTGATTGGAACAATTTCTGTTCATTTTTTAACTGTTCAAAAAAATTAACATAGCGCCTACGGGGAAATTTTAATCTCTACTAATAATAAAGCAGCAAATATGAGTGTGTCTGTGTGTCTGTCTGTGTCCGGCATAGGGCCCAGACCGTCCAGCGGATTTTCATGAAATTTGGCACGAAATTAGCTTGGAACATGGGGGTGTGCACCTCGGAGAGTTTTTTCTGAAATTCGAATTTGTTCTTCTTTTATTCCAATTTATAGCCGAAAGTTTCATAAAATAATCATTTTCTATGGGAAGGAATTATCGCATCGCTTCGAGCTTGATAATGTTGAAAAGCGCGTAAAAAACTACCCTAGGAGAAGTTTCGCTCTACGTGCGAAAACTCGAAGCCTCTAAATTACCTAGAAAAGAAGTTAGAAGCATTTTCTCTGCAGTTCGAAATTATTTTCTCACGGTAATTAACTTTAATTTTAATTGTTACCATGCCGACTGACTATTAATCCTTTTTTAGCCTACTTTCCCGTAAAAGTAAAAAAAATAATAAAGCATGAAAGAAGGCTTAATGTATCGTGAAAATATCGTTAAAAATCAAGAAAAGTCAAAAATAAGTGAAGTAATTAAATAAAGATTGAAAAATAAAAAATTTGAAAGTAGGGTATTGAGATGGGGAAAAAGTGTGTCTGTCGGTCTGTCTGTCTGTCTGTCGGTCTGTCTGTCGGTCTGTCTGTCGGTCTGTCTGTCTGTCGGTCTGTCGGTCTGTCCCCCCCTAATAACTTTTGAACGAATTGTCCGATTGGAAAAATTCTTTTTGCATTCGAAAGATCTCGGTGAGAACATCTCATTTCTATATTTTACTTTTTGATTTGAACAATTTTTTGTTCAATTTTGAACAGTTTAAAAATTTTTAACATTAGCGCCTATGGACAAAATTGAAGCAAATTCTGTAAACTCTGGGCACAAGAGCCAAGTTCCTATTGCAAGCTTATTGAAAGGAGTTCTTGGCGTGAAATATTGATTTGAACAGTTTTTGTTCATTTTTGAACAGTTCAAAAAATTAACACAGAGCTTACGGGGAAATTTCAACCCTATATAAATCCTGATCTAACGGACCGATTTGCTTGGAACAAACTTTATCGGAAAGTTCTTATGACGTAGAATATGTACAGATAGAAAGTTTATCCAGAACTAACGAGCCTTTTTTTCCTATGAAATTTTTTGATTGTGATTTTTAACAAGATTTTTGAATGAATCAATGATTAAATGAATAAGTGAAAGAATGAATGAACAAATGAGTGAATAAATGATAAAAAATAAATAAATGAGTGAGCGAATGAATGAAAAAATAAGTAAATGAGTGAATAAATACACGAATGCGAGAATGAATGAATGAAAAAATAAGTAAATGAGTGAATAATTATATGAATGCGTGAATGAATGAATATGTATTACCGATGAAAAAGGTATTTGAAGTAATTAAAGAATTAAAGCGAAACGAGAAAGAGAGAGAAATAGCTGGATTATGAATTTGAAGTTGGTGTATACGTGAACGTAGGCTCGGGTATAGTTCTAGACGAAACTTCTTGTTAAATTTGTCAACCCTGTTAACAGCCAGAGAAGAAACTTTTTTTCAGCAATGAACGTTTCTAAATTTTTGTCTCCACTGACATGTAGCATCTTAAATACTATAAAAAAGCACTGGTTTTCGTGATCCCGTCGCAATCGCGAAAATTTCCGCCTCGCGAAATTCGTTTTTTTTTCCACCTCAAATAATAATAAAAAAGCAAAAATTTTCCCTTACCAATATTTAATGATGAACTCTTTCTTACAACTATTTCTTGAATAATATAACTAGTATTTCTTGAATATAAAACAATAATACAACTAATGGAATACAGCTCACTCACTCTCAATAATTATACCAGCTTCATTGAAACCATTCAAACTTATCTCATGTTTATCTTCAACACTGTTGAATAAAATTTAGGTTCTTTTCATATTAAATTCGAAAAATTTTTTTCCGCTTTCAAATCTTTCGGTGTTTCATTTTGCACAAAATTTCGTTTTCTTTTTAACCGGGGTCCAAATTTTAAACCTTTTGCTTTCAACATTGCCGATAAAATTCTTCGTAGATTAATTAAAAATTTCGGTCGGGGCAAGATTACACACAAAATCTTCATCTTAAAAAGCTTTTTTTTCAAAAATGGGACATTTGGGAATGTATTTTCGTTTCTTTTTTGTTTCTGAGTTTTTATTCGTCGGGCAAAAGGCTAACCCTTTCGGAATGTTTCTGGAGTTTCTCACGAATTTACTTTAAATTTCCCCAATTTTTAAATCAAGGATTTGCGGGAAAAAGGGGGGGTTTAAAAGGGGAAAAATTATAAAATTTTAAGGAAAAAAATTTAAATTTCATTTTTTAATTTTATAAAAAAGGAAAAGAAAAAAGAGAGGGGGGAGAAAAAAAGTTTTTGGTGGTTCCTTTCAAAAGGAGACCCCAAGTTCCTGGAATAATTTATAATAATTTAGAGCTTCATTTCGAAGCCCTTTTTAGAATTTTGCCAGCCCATTTAGCCCAGTCTTTTTTTTAACATAAAACCCCCAAAAAATTGCCTATTCCCCCTTTGACGTTCCCCCTAAAATAAAATATACAGTTCTTTTTAAAAAAAAACTTTTCATTATTTAAGAAAAAAAATTTTTTGGAATTACTAAATGGAAGAAAAAATTAAATTTAAAAAAAATTTAAATTAAAAACTAAATTAATTTGTCCTTTTTGGGGGTATTTAAAAACTAAAAAAGATCGTTTAAAACTTTGTTAATGCGTTTCTTTTTCTTTTTTTCTTTTTTTGGGGGACAAAGAAAATAAATTGTTAAATAATTAGGAATCAGGGGGATTTTTTTAATTTAGTATAATGTAACTTTTTTAAAAAACATAAAAAAGTTTACCCGTAAAAAGAGGGTTTTTTCACTATATGCCTGGAAATCCGACTGGTTTTTTTTTACGCACTGGAAAGCTTGTGGGGAGAGGAAACTTTAAAAATTCTTATCAAGGACCGATTTGCTTTGAAAAAATTTGTGGGAAAGTTTTTGAGAAATTTCAGAAAAAAGACCAAAAACGAGCTTTTTTCCCATGAAATTTTTGGTTTATTTTTATTTTTGAATTTGGGATTAAATAAAAGGGTGAAAAAAGGAAAAAATAGTGAAAAAAGAAAAAAACATAAATAAATGATACAATAAATTTTTAAAATGATCAATGAGTGAATGAAACTCAACAGAATGCATGATGTTTATGAAAATTATTAACTGCTTAATGTATGTTTCCGAAAAAGGTTTTGGTAATAAAGTATTAAACAAAACTAGGGGGTACTGGAAGAATTTGGTTGGGATACTGAACGTAGGCTGGGTATATTCTAGAAAAGTTCTTTTTAAAATTTGTCAACCCTTTAAATCGTCCCAAGAAGAAATTTTTTAAAATCGTTTCAATTTTTTCCCAAAGAATTTAAATCCCTAAAAAATAAAATGGTTTTGTAGAAAGGAAAATTGGTAATCGAGATGTTGACTTATTTATTTCCCTTCCGAGTTTACAAGTTCGGCTCGTAAAATTGATGCTGGTTCTTGGAAATTATAATCATAATGATGACATTCTTGGAAATTATATCAACATTCAACAACTTCATTTTTCATTGATTATAATGAATGATATAAATTTTTATTTATTTAACTTATATTTTAAAAAACTATGAACGAATTTTATTTCTCGTTATGATTTTTTTATCACTAAAAAAGGGAAAATGTATTAAACCATACATATATATAACAAGGGGGATTGAATTTTATTACTCTGATTTTGGACGACGGGTACTCAGCGTTATAAAAAGGGGGTACTCAGATGATTAAAATTTCGGAAAGGCTGGCTTGCTTACATGATATATACATTCAAAATTTGTGTTGTAATAAATTCATTGTTGGAAGGAATATGATGAAGAGTTGAACATGATGCAAAAAAATATAGCTATTTATATATTTTAAAATATTAGAATTATTGCATTTAAAATTAAGCTATGCTATTTGAAAGTATTTCACCTTATTAAGCTTGATCAAGTTAGGGGCTGTTCATAAATGATGTCACGCTTTTTTCCCATATATTTGACCCCCTTCCCCCTTTTGTCACAATATGTCACACTTCAGTGGATCCCCCTCCCCCCTGTGTCACATGTCAAGTTATGTTGCATAATACATGATGTCACACTTCTTGTTACCCCCTCCCCTCCCCTTGTCACACTTTGTCACAATTTCACGAACCCCCCTCCCCCTTCGAAGCGCGACATCATTTATGAATGATCCCTTATAGTTATCGTTACAGTCTCATAATGGAACAGCCTGTTTTTTTTTTTTCTTCAGAAACCATCTTTCGCATCTGCTCGACTTTTTATTTGCACCAACTATACTGTTCTAAAATAATCTTTCAGTTTGTTTCAGTATACTTAAAAGGTCAATTGATCGACATGTCTAAAAGGAACCGGAGCAAAAACAATCCCCGTTATTACAGGGATTCCCTGTCGAGAAACTACATAAGCAAATGAGTCGTACAGGACGAATTGGGCACCAAACATGAAATCTATTTCCTTTCTTGCTGTTACCCAATGGTCCGGAACGCCTTGATGACACAACGCTTTGATTTATTTAAATGACGGGCGGCATGGACGAGCATACAATTGCGGAAAAAAGCGCTTCTTGGTGGTGTCCGGTGGTGGGATGAATTTTCTCCGGGAAGAGAGGACACATTCCAGGTTGCTTAGGGATCATTAGCTGATTTCATGAGGGATGACACCTTCTGTTTACTGGATTCGTTCTTCCGCGGCATTTGTTCCTCCACGGTTAGTGTTGAAGAAGTTAACGGAGGCAAAAGAGAAATGTCTTCCGCTGGATGGTGTTTAATACGAAGACTCTGACCACAGGTTGTAATGGAATGTCAATGTATCTGCTATTACTGGACACTTTGTAATTGAAATTTGGCTTCGGCTGAGAGGTGGGCGCGATAGAGTGAGTACGTGGGGCTCTCCAACGCACTCATTCCTTTTCAATTCGTTTCTGATTTTCATTTCAGAGGACTTATTGCTTCGTGAACGACTTTTAAATATTTTTCACCTTGCTAAGTATATTCACAAAATTCGAATCTAAGATCATCAGAATTTACATTACCTGCATTAAAGGAACATCGTGGATTTATTGCGGAGTGCCATTCGGGGGGAAAATGAAATTTAAACAGTAAGAATTAACGGATTTAATCCTACTGTGCATTTCAGTCAACTCGTTTGTCTAAGTAGTGTTTTTAAATCTGTTCACTTTTAAATGTTTGAATAAAACTACGCACTCACAAGAGCTATTTATGGGGAATTAAGATGTCAAGATTTGTGTAGAGTACAATATCAACAGTTTTTACAATATTTCAAAAATCGAATTCTTTTCCTCGAAGGATTATTATACAACCCTGTTTAAACTGAGTTAAATGTTGATACTGATTTCTTTTCATGCTAAGGAGCCCCTTGATCAAATATGGCTTAAAATACCCAATATAGAAGAAAAATAAGTCTATGATATTCGCTTTAGTGTATTAAAACAAACATAATTTTGGTTTTAAATCAGCCACTACTAGCATAATATATGTTTTAAAATTTCAAATATAGGTCAGATGTCCTTTTAGAGATTTGCAAACATGCTTCTTAAATTTCGTTCACCTTGCTAGCGTCTTCCTTGCTGATATTTCATTTTTGGTTAGAAGTGTAACCACGACAATAGCAAAAATAAATTCTATAGTTGTCAATTCAAATTTTTCAACTTTTACAAAGCAATACATGTCACATTAAGTTTTTGTACATTTCTACTTTGCAGTAGTGCACAGTAGTATGAACAAAAAGAAATAAAAGAAAATGTGGAACATATTCTATTATTTCGGTACATGTGATGCTTCGATTTACCCAGTTATTCCGGAAAGATAAATTTCTGGTTATTCTTATCAGTATTCCTGGGTTTACTTTGATAATTTCTTAACACAGCGAAAAGTCGGAGATTTTTCGATAAGCTAAAATTACTTGGTTACAATTTGTCAGTTTTTAAATAAAGTTCTCATAATATAAAAGGATTTTCAAAAGTCAGAAGTGCGAAGTGGTGAACTAAAAAAATGCAGTATGATTAATGGAATTGAAAGCTAAGCTGATATTGTATTAAAAGCTATTTCTGAAAAAAAAAATGAGCTTTATCAGCATCATAAGAGGTTGGTGAAATGTGTACTTTAAATTCAAACATTAGTGAGCTTGTAAAACGATTAAAACGAAGATGTAACGTCTATTTTACGACAGTTTGCTAATATCTGCACGCAAGTTTTGTTACAAGCGCAGATGTGTCAGATAGTGACGCTAAATCTCGCCAACTAAATCGGGCGACCGCATCCACCTGACAGTCTCTCTACAAGAGACATTTTCCAGCACCGGGTGCATCCATTTCTTCCGTCCGGCCTGCGACAGCGCATCTGTCCGCGTCAGCCCCATATCCCTCCCTTAAATCCCGTCCTCGAACATTAAACCTCGATGACGGAGTGTCCACGTCCTCGCGCGGACGCGGCCCATCCGTCAGCCCCCCGAAGATTAAAACCCCATGCGAGGGCGGCACGCGCGGCGCCCCAATTACTCAGGGACGTGCGAATCCCGAAGACAAACGCCCGGCACGTGTCCTGCAGGTGTAATTTGATTGGTGGTCTTCCGATTCATCGCTTTGTTTTCGCTGGATGGGCCTGCTTTTTCTGTGTGTCTGGTCCTCCAGGTTCAATTGGCCGGATGCTGCTATCTGTTCCACTGACGTAATGGAAATGTATCGGAAGCACGTGACTACGGTATAGGGGATATCAGTGAAAGTGTTTTCTATCAATTGCCCACTTGTGAGTATGAAGATCCATTTACAAGACGAATTAATGATGCGAGTCCCGACAGAAAACAGGGGAGGTGAAGTATCTTAGGAACCAGGATTTACCATTCCGAAGAAATCGGGTCATTTTAAGAAGTGCTACTGCACAATGACGCTCACTGTAGCAATAAGGACAATAATAAGGTGAATCGCATATTTATCTGCAATATTTAATGCATGGAATTGTGTGGAATCTTGTGCATTCACATCATGACTCCGTGGTTTGCACTAAAGTAAGAATTGATATTTCGTCTAAAAAATAGTTTTTTATATATATACTGTGTCATCAAGGTACAGCGTATTGGTTGTAATAAAGAACTCTAAAGAGAAACTTCTTTGGTTTCCTTCTAATTCATCATTGAAAAAACATATCAGAATTAAAAAGGGCTGTCAAAAAATAAAAATAATTACTTAAATTTATGATAAAGTCATTAAAAATAGTTTTTCAAATGTATAATAATTGGATTCAGATGTAATGAAAACATTATTTGAAGCACAGATACCTGTGATCTCTTACAGGAGAAATATTTTTAAAAAAAACTTTTAATGTTGACGAGTTAAATTACTTCTTGATAGTTTTCTTACATCTCTAACAAACGTCTTTATTTTATTAACTTTTTAAAAACTTAGATAGACATTTAAAGTTTACGTTCAAGTGCTAGAAAATATTTTCTTCTTAAAATATATACAATTTGAAACTTACCGGTCATTCCCACTAAAAAAAGAAACCTATAAAACCCAGCAATGATTAGCTTTCTTTTCAGTTTGTGTGTTTTTTTTTAGCTGCCTGTTAAATTGCGACCGTTGAAAGCAATCACTGCCTGTGTCTTTAGCTGTCGTTTGCAGAGCTAAACAAGTGTGGGGAGGGGGATTCGTGGCTTAGCATTATCGGCGCAGATCCCGGCTCGCGGCAACGATTTATCGGCGCACGACGATATCGGTACGAGTCTCTTGCGACCTGTAGAAAAGGGGCGCCCCAGGAAGGGCGTTAATGTGGCGGTAGGGTTGCGCTAACCCTCCCTAACTTTTGTGTTTATTTTCCCCAATAGGCAGTAAACTCGAAGCAGGGTTTTCTCTTTTTTTTTCCTCCTAATTTTTTGGCGAGAAAGTTTTTGAATTGAGGCGTCTTTTTTTTAAAAGGGCAACCTCCCTCCCCCCCAAAAAAGTATGGCTGAATAATCTACAGTTCAATCCCTTAGTGCTTTTCCAGCAATAGTGTTTTCTCGTAACTTTTTTTTAAACAGGTGCAATACAATTTCATCGTGTTGGCGATGAAGAAGCAAAGGGCAGCTCCCCTATCGTTTCTTGACTATAATCTCCTCTATCATCCCGACTGCAGGTTCTTACCTTAAGAACAATTTAAAGCGCAGTCAATATTACTGTTGGTGTGTAACTGAGAGCCGTATGCTAAGACATTGGGGTCAGACTCAACAATACTATATTATCGGTAATATTTGGGTGCATCAGTCATTGAAGAGCAAATATTTAGGTTGTTCTTCAGGAATCTCCTCAGCTATAAATCTGCCAGAAGGACATTCTATTCCATCTTTTATGTCGTACAGTTCCGTCCTTTTAATTGCAGTGCTTGGTAAAAGTAGACTCGACTATTTTTGACGTGGTCAAAAATTTGCAGATTGTTTCAGATAACACTTTTATTTGTGCAGTTTCATCAGAATATTGTTGTTTGCAACATGACTTGCACACCAAATATATATATATACATATTATTTGCTACAATGTTGTCATAAACGAGGAATTCAATCTTTGTGGTTACTTTTTGTAGCAAGCTGGTTTAAATTTTCATGTTCCCAAGATAAGGTTTTGTAAAAAAGTCAAAAATAGAGAGTTTTTCTAAGATGATTTCTTGAGGACAGAGATTGAGGCAGGCAGAAAAGACATTAAACCTTTATCTTGGTGCAGTTAATTTTTACTTCTTTAAAGGTTAAACGTTACAATCGACTATGGAACGTTTTGCGAATACTTTTGCGAGAGCTGGTAAGATTAGTTTAGAATAATTTGATAGTTTTAAACAATTCTTAAAATGATTCATTCTTAACCCTATAATGCAGGAATTTTTTATTCGCTCATTTTGAGAAAATTTATCAGATTAACAAGAAATATGTTTAAAAAAAATTATCAATTCAATTTTTATCCATCTTTTAAGAAAAATTTAAGTGCGCCAAATAGTCAAATTATGAAATAAACAACATAAAAAGCGAAATTTGAGCAATGCCAATGGAAAGAACAAGTCTATGCAAATAGACTTGTTCTAGAGCTGTGGTTATCAACCTTTTTTACGTCATTTTTAATAAATTTTTACCGCATTTTTAACAAATAAGCGACCGCGAACCCATACATGTACAAAACACACACACACTTTTACGCAAGTATTTTTTACACAAAAACGATACGTACAAGTACTTTACTTTACGTTAAATTCAATCTGTTTCTGAATTCAACCCCACTGTAAATATGTTTTTTAAAAATTATGTCCAAGGATTGTAAAATAAACGAAATTACAGTGGAATTGGACTGAAAAATTGCATTGTTACTTTCACACTTTTTCACGTCTAACTGAAAATATAATGCTTGGAACGGAACTAATCCGACTATCTATGGTCCCTGATGGGAACTAGTGCTGGTGTGTTTTTGGAGGTAATTCCGTGAAGAGGGTTGAATCAATTGAAGATTTTCCCCTTATTTATCCTCAAGATGGTCTAAGACCAGGGGTCCGCAAAGAGCGGTTTGCGAGCCATACGTGGCTCTTTGGCTACTTGAATGCGACTCTTCACAATTACTATACGATTGAAGTTCCGAATTAAGAAAAAAAGGCAGTTTGCATTCAAAAAATGCATTCTAAATATTATCAACTATTCACAAAAATAAAGAAGAAATTATATTCCTTAGCAAATCTAACCGATTAGAATTTGTATGCGTTTATTGAAATTAAAATCAATTAGTTATTTGTGTAATATTATAATAATTAGTAAGTAGCTTCAAATCCTTGCTCTCATTAATTAACATGTTTACTACACTAAAAATTGTTTTCGTTTCGTTTCCACCGTTTTTGGTGTTATTCTCACTGAACACCATTTTTGGTGTTCAGTCGAAAAGTATTCTTTTTTTAATGTGTTTTCAACTTTTTTTAAGTGTGTTTCAACAAAATAGACAGTATAGCGTTTCTCAGCACACGAAATTGGTTAACTTCGTTGCGTATCGAAGTTTCGTTGCGATTGCCCATTTCTATAAAAATAGGATAAACGAGCAATCGTACTGAACTTTTGATGCGTAGTTGAGTCAACGAACATTATATGCTAAAAAAACATTCTGCTGTCTGTATTTTTTTAGACAGACACTTAAAAAAATTAAAAATACATCAAAAAATGACTAATTTTCAACTTTACACCAGCTGAACACCAAATAAATGAAGGACTGCGTGAATGTCTGAATATATGAGTGAAGGAATGAATGAATGATTGAGTGAAAAAAAAAAAGTAATTAATAAAAACCGAAATACTAAACATTGACGAAAGCTATGGATTGGTTGACTGAAACCCAATGAGAAGATAAATAAAAGATCTTTAATTTTCACACATTATAAACTGTATATTTTTTGTACAATTGGCGATTTTTTGTTATTATTGAAAGGATTTTTTTTCCCATACTTATTTTTTAAAATATACGTTTCCTTCGTCTCTGGCACCAAAAATGGTGTTCAGAAACACCAAAAATTTTTACAGTGTACTTGCCGGAGAGTTGTTTAAGAAGACATTCTTTACGTAGATATGATAGTATATTCATTATCAATGAATTATATTAAAATATTTATTACATTGTAATTGTGACTCTTTCAAAACTCTAATGACTACCTAAAAAACATTTTAACCTATTTGAAACATTTCTGATGATGAGAACTTTATATTATTTCTTTACTTATTAAAGGATAAGCACTTAATGGAAGAAAATAAAATGTGTACTTAGTAGTCAAAAATAAGTATTCATTGCAGATATGGCCGTTTAAAAAAAAATCTGTTTGCGTAAACGAAGCCCGCACGCTTCGTTTACGATTTCTACGCCTCGAAATGATTCAAAAATCGTTAACATTTAGTTTTGAAACCATTTTTAAATGATTATAAAGCCGTAAAGTTTTGTATTTACGGCCTTTTTACCAAGCTGATTGGAAATGGTTTAGGTCCCTTAAAGATAGAAAAATTTTCCAAACCGTAAATTTAACGGTGAATTAGATGGACAGAATGCTGCCTGCTATTTAACCATAATTTTCTTTTTGAAATTTTTAACAGTGTACAGAGGTTGAGAAAATAACCTGCGTTTCTATCACGATTGTGCTACAATATTTCTCCAAATTTTACAAAGCGCGCACTTCGCAGCAAAAAAGCGATGATCGCGCCAAATCCGATCAGCTCTGGCAACCCTTGATCCCTCGTCAACTCATCACAGAGCCGATTCCCCAATGCATAATTCGGAGCCGAGCACCGTTCTTGTCACGGTAATTATTGGCCAGTGATAAAGTCAACGGCACTATCTTCCTTCTCTCTCTTTCTCTCTACCACCCCCTCTTTCTCTTCTGTCTATCCTTCTCGTTCCTTTTGGCATCGCTTGTCGTAAATATGAAAGACATATATGGGTTTGGATGAGTTAGATTTTAGCAAGAGAAAAAAAATTAGGGGATCCATTGCAAATAATTTGGTGTGCTTTCTCTTCCTCAGTTTTTTTGGATTCAGCTAACAAAAGAACAAAATTAATCCGTCTTAGAGATTCTAGCAATGAATCCGTCTGTATATTAATAAGATTATTGACTCTCTTTATTTAATATCTGAAATTATTCCAATTGTCTCCATATCTTTCACCCAAAGAGTAAAGTTGCTAAGAAGATATGAATATTTCTAAAACGTATTTAAGTTTAATCACTACTTAATCTGTTTTATTGTGCTTTTATTCAAAATTTTGTTAATTCTACCTTTTCATTGGTAATTAGTAGCGAATGATACGTTAATGTGTATTCTAACTGCAATTATACATTTTACATAAATTGTTATTCATAAGGTGGGAAAAAATGTTTGAAATGAAATGCTTTTTATAGCGATAACCGTGAAACGTTCACATTATAAAAAAAAATGGGTTGCTCTTCTTTTAATTCAACGTGATTTAAGGAAAATACAAAATTTTTTGTACTTGCCTACCATTTATTTGTGGTTAATAGCCCTAGCAGATTGTGCCATCGCCTACTTCGATGGAAATCTTGTGCAATGATAATACACTATTCGTTTTAATCAGTAATTTAATTCAGACGCGTACTGGTAGTTTCAGAAAGCAGTGTAAAGATACTAAACATTTTACAGCTGCCAATAATATACTATATAGTAACAATATCAACGCAAATAACATATTGTAGTAACAGTAGCAAGTTTAAATTTCCACTTAGCGAAGGGTGCAAATAAATTTTCTTTCCAGCGAGTGATACCTTATTGGATTGCTAAATAATTAAATGATATAATAGGTGAAAGTTTACTTTTGACAAAACAGCGTTGTAGTTATAGCGTAATATCCTATGTCAAAGTTTCAAAGATGGCTAAATTTTAAAAATTAGCTTTTGAGAGAATTTAAAATAATATATCAAAAAATAAAGCTAAATTTTCGATGAAATTGAAGATACACTAAATCAAGTTCGCACTATTATTATTTCAGAAGTGATTAAAAATTGAAGACGAGCTAAAGGCCTCGATTGGTTTCAAATTTGTCGACACGTCATTCACACCTTGCGAAACTTGTTTTTTTTTTTTTTTTTTTTTTGTGGGATAGACTCACAGAGATTTTAAACAACACACAGGAGAGTTAAAGCAGCAAGTTCTGTTTTGATTCTCCCAAAAGAACAAGCGAGATTCGTAAATACATTTGCTCTATGCACCACACGCAAATAACGATAGAATTAGACGAACGCTTGGAGGAAAATTAATTGCCTCTCTAGTTTGCATCAGAGACGCTTTTGATACTATTTGCAGTTCAGCAGTCATTGGAAATTCGCAAATGCTCACACTTAGTTAATACAGAATTATTATCACAAAGCAATACATTATTAATATTGGGAAGCAATACTCTATTGCCATAAAAGCATACTAATAAAATTAGTTTTGGGTTTGTACTTACAATTACAAGTTCATTCATAAGAGTTTTCTCTGAATAGTGACAAGTATTTTGATTAATTGATTAACTTATTTGCAATACAAATACAGTAAAATGCTACAATTAACAAAGGTATTTGATTTGAACAAAGTTGTGCAAATAAAAAAAGAACTTTTAACTTATTAGAACAGTTTAATAAAACAATATTAGCGCCTGCGGTGAAAATTGAAAAATATTTAAAACCTGGTCTTACAGACGGATTAGCTTGAAGCAAATTTTATCAGAAGGACCTTATGGAACATGTTCAGACAAGAAGTTCATCCAGAAC
Source organism: Octonoba sinensis (assembly GCA_038502835.1). Lineage (NCBI taxonomy): Eukaryota > Metazoa > Arthropoda > Arachnida > Araneae > Uloboridae > Octonoba > Octonoba sinensis. The sequence continues at coordinate 113,661,273 of CM076604.1, read as the reverse complement.
TGAATGAGACTACTTTCTCATGAACTTTTTGATCTGGATTTTTTAAAGGTAATTTTAAATGAATAAATGAATTATTGAATTAGTAAATCAATGAATGAGTAACTGAATGAGTGAATTTTCGATTGAATAAATAAATGAAGGAATGAGTGAAGGAATAAATGTGTGAGTGAGTGAAAGAAATAGAAAAAGTAATTAATAAAAACCTAAATACTTAGTATTGACGAAAGCTATGGATTCATTGACTGAAACAATGAGAAGAGAAATTAAAGCTCTTTAATTTTCACACAATATAAACTGCAGACGATTTTTGGAACAGTTGGCGATTTTTTAGCCTACTTTCCCGTAAAAGTTAAAAAAATAATAATAACGCAGGAAAGAAGGCTTAATGGTATCGTGAAAATATCGTTAAAAATCAAGAAAAGTCAAAAATAAATTAAGTAATTAAATAAAGATTGAAAAATAAAAAATTTGGAAGTAGGGTTTTGAGATGGGGAAAAAGTGTGTCTGTCGGTCTGTCTGTCGGTCTGTCTGTCTTGTCGGTCTGTCCCGGTCTGTCCCCCCTAATAACTTTTGAACGAATTGTCCGATTCGAAAAATTCTTTTTGCATTCGAAAGATCTCGGCGAGTACATCTCATTTCCATATTTAACTTTTTGATTTGAACAATTTATTGTTCAATTTTGAACTGTTCAAAAAATTTTAGCACTAGCACTTATATGTGAAAATGAAGCAAATTATGTAAACTCTGGGTACAAGATCGAAGTTCCCCTGAACAAGCTCACTGAAAGAAGTTCTTGGCGTGAAATATTGATTTGAACAATTTTTGTTCATTTTTGAACAGTTCAAAAAAAATTAACATACCACATACGGGGAAATTTCAATCCTATATAATTTCTGATCTAACGGACCGATTTGCTTAGAACAAACTTCATCGGAAAGCTCTTATGACGTAGAACATGTAAAAATAGAAAGTTCATCCAGAACTAACGAGCCTATTTTCCTATGAAATTTTTTGATCGGGATTGTCAAGAATATTTTTTAATTAATGAATGATTAAATGAATAAGCAAAAGAATGAATGAATAAATGAGTGAATAAATAGATGAATGACTTAATAAATAATGATTGAATGAATATGTATTAACCGTTGAAAAAGGTATATTTGAAGCAATTAAGAACTAAAGCTAAACGAGAAGAAAGACAGAGAGAGAGATAGCTAGATTATAAATTTGAATTCGGTGTATACCGGAAAGTAGGCTCGTATAGTTCTAGACAGAACTTCTTGTTTCTTTTAACGGATTAAAATTTATTGCTTGCGGTTTTTAGCATTTTGAGGAGCAGCCGATTTTTAATTTATTTATTTCTTTTTTTGCATTTTGATTATTATTTTTTTAAAACGAATTAAAATTTATTTCCTGCGTCTCACAGGCGATTGATAGCTTTGTTTTGATTTCCTTATTTTGACATGTATTTTACGGGACCATTTTCCATACTGCACAGGGGTTTTTAAAACAAATGTTATCCTTTATAGCGATTTTTGTTATTCCAGTTTATTATTACTATTTATACTTTCATTTATTTACTTTTTTTTTCGCCAGTGAATTAGCACATATGTTATTTTCCTATTTGAGCTCGGATGAAAGGTTTATTCCGCTTTCAAATCTTTGCTTGCTGCTGTTTGTTTCTGCAAGCTACAAAATTTCGTCTTTCTGTTTTAAGCCGGGTCTAGACGCTACGTTTTGCACAACCTTTTGTCTGCGCAGTTCAACACGTTGCGGATAAATATTCCGTGTAGATTGGAAAAGTGCGCAGCTTTGATTCCGGTACGAAGACTGTACAGTTGCAGCGATAACTGAGCTAGAAAGCATAGATGTCTTTAAACTGTGCAGACAAATCGGCACATGTAGACGGTAGCGCCTTTTTCCGATTCATTTTGTTTCTCAGTTTCAATTCGTCAGGCGACAATGGCCGACTTTCGGCAATGTTCTCTGGAGTTTCTCACAGAATTTATTGCATTATGCGAAAGTTTCCCATGCATTTGGCGTGTTAAATCCAAGGAGTATAGTGACAGGGATAAAAAGGGAGAGGCTTATGAGAGTTTAGTGGGAAAATTCAAAAAAATTGATGCAACCGCAAACAGAGAAACAGTTGTAAATAATTAATTCTTTGAGAACTGTTTACCGTAAAGAAATGGCAAAAGTTAATAAATCGATTCGATCTGGGGCTGGAGACGAAATCTACAAGCCATCTCTCTGGTAGTTTGATTTGTTACATTTCCTAAATGATCAGAAGAAACCAAGGCAGTCTGGGAATACCACGGATGACAATAAAGAGACTGCAGTTGTCAAACCTCCAGAACAGGCAACAAAAAACTATTTATTTTATGTAATCATTTGACCACTTTGAACGCCGGGTACTTCTGAGACGTTGCAGTCTTTTTTTTTTAACATGACACGATGCCAAAATTGACCAGAGTAGTACCTCCTTCATGACGATCATGACAAAACTGAGTGAAATATACAGATATCTCTGCGCCATGTAGACGCATAAAAAACTGCAACGTTTTCATTCAGTCTTAAGACTGCGCATACAAAAGGTTGTACAAAACGTAGCGTCTGTACCCGGCTTTAATGTTAATAAATAATAGATAAAAATTAATTATACTAATAATTTATTCATTAAAACTATTCTAATTTATTATAATCGTCCTTTTTATGTGGGTACTTGAACTAAACAAACAAAATGCGTTTTCTTTCAAATATTTTCTTTTTTGTTTTGTTTCGTTTCTTTCTTTCCTTTTTCCTTTTTTATTGTGTGTGTTTTGTAAAAAAAAAAAAATGCTTAAATGTGTAGGATCGCTGGCTTACTGCCGGGGGCAGCTAATTTCTAATTATGTGTAATGCTATACATTTTAATAAAATAACATAATTTACACCTCAAAAAGTTATCACTATATACACAATGGCAAACCGACTGGTCTTTTCATTTTTTAACACGGGCATAGCCGTGCGGGTACCGCTAGTGTTCAATAATTTTACTTGGTCAGTGGTGTATTTCTTATGCCGAAAATAATTTTTGTTCAAATTCAGTTCTGTGTTTTCCTATGTACTGAAAAATTCTATTAGGTTTTAAAAATTCTTCGATTGAAAATATTGATAGTTGTATCAGTGATTACTGAATTATAATGCGGAAAAGTATGAGAGAATGAATTTAACATCGTTTACGTTACAGATAATAGTTTTTCTCTCTTATTTATTAAAAGATATTTATTACTTTCAATATTAAATGTGTTCAACGTTGAAAAGGTGTATTTGAAATGCTTAACCCTTTATAAGGCGATGGGAAGTATACTTCCCACCAAATTCATCAAATTGTAGATGTTTATAGTAAGTTATGTTACCCTTTCTGATTGGCAGAATCTTGCAAAGACTCTGGGAAATATATTTACCACCACATGCATCAGTGTTCAAATATTATAACTATCCCCCTCCCCAAAGGGGGGTGGAGGTTTAAAAAATCATGCTAATCTTATTTATTGTTCTATATGAATTTCTTTTTTGAAACAAAACAAAATCTGAAAAATATTTTAACATACCGATACTACAAAAAAAAAAAAAAAGGCTCTATAAAGGGTTAAACAAGAGAGAGAGAGAGAGAGAGAGAGAGAGAGAGAGAGAGAGAGAGAGAGAGAGAGAGATAGCTAGGTTTGAAAATTTGCTGTTGGTAAGCGGGAAAGTAGGCCCGTAAAGCTCTTGACGGGTGCTTCTTCTCATATACAGTAGAGTGTCGATTATCTGAAGGCGGCCGGGAACGAAACAAGTCCGGTTAAGAAAATAGTCGCATAATTGAACATAAACGACTCTGGCATCATTTTTGAGGAAACTTTCTTTCACAATTTTTCCACTCTAAGAGGAGGCAATTGTAGTAGTGCATATTTTAACTCCAACTGTCTTGCCTTGTTTAAATAAATTTTTTGTTTAAATTTATTTTTTATAAAATTGGTAAACGTTACGCGGAAAAACACACAGAAATTATCATATGTAATGCGTACACTGAAGATAAAGACGCATTTTCGTGGGACATTTTTTTTTTTTTTTGAAGAAAGCGGGTAGCATGTTCCTTCAACAATCTGGTCAATTGGACATCCGGATAACCGCAGTTCTACTGTATTTCATTTCATAAAATTCCAAGGCACATTATTTTTTCACCTTTCAGTTGTAATGAAAAGCGCTCCCAAATGAAACTTATAGCATTAGTTTCCTTATCTTTCAATTTTTGTAGCTATAGAATTTCCACATAATCGGAAATTAATAATGAATCAACAGAGAACCCATAAATTTGACTCAAGCAGTGCTTCCATCTGATTAGAAAAGAAACATTAACCCTTTCCAAGGCTGCAGGCCGTGTACTTGCCTCGAAATTTATTAATTTTAAATCTCCTTGCTTAAATTTCCTGACCGATGGATTATATGGAAGCTTTTTAATTCTGAGCGAATGTACACAGAATGGAATACCATGTTTTACATTTTAGTAAAATACACTTAATCTACTATCCCTAGAAAAAAATCTCGATTTTCTTTCCAGAAGCAATAAATGAATCTCCTCACTAATCACAATCTGAACAACGTTTTTATGTACCACTACTATTAAAAAAGCTCCTATTAAGGCTTAATGTAATTCCATTCATTGCTCAAAAAATTCTCAATCACTAATCATTCGAATTTATTAATTAAAAATATATAAAATAATTTTAAAATGTATGCACATTTCTCAAAAAGTAACTTTAAAAGGGTAAGATGTTTTTTAATGTGTTTAAAAAATCGATTATTCAAGCAATTGTGAAAAATAACTTAAAATTAAACATGATTCGTTTAAATCCAATTTATAATAAGTTTTGAAAAATATTTTTTCTACAAACTTCACTTGCACCTGAATTGTAAAAAAAAAAAAAAAAACACTTTAAATTTTTTTTTTTTTTTCCCATAAATTTTTAAACACTCAAAACTTTTTAAAAAATAATAAAACAATTCGGAATATTTTTAGACGGAGTATACAAGTATTTGAATTTAACTTTTTGATTTGCAATTTTTGCTTGGAAAAAATCTTATAAACAGCATTCTTTAAAAAATAATAATAGCGTTTAAAGTTAATGCATATTCTGTAAAATATAATATTTATTGAACATTTGTTTTTTTTTATTTTGTAGTAACTATACACCTTTAAAATGTGTAATATTGTGATACAATTGTAACCGAAGTTTAGCAGAATGTTCTCAAATATTCCCCAAAAGGTTATTAGGAAGCATTTTACATCTCTACAGAGGGCTACTAATACATAGCTTCGCAATAAGTTTTGACGTTAGTCCCTGTTTTATTTAACCAAAGTCTTACTTACACAGTATAAATATTCTCTACTGATTAAACTTATGCCAGGAAAACGGATACTTGGTTTAAATATTAAAATACTTGTTAGGAAATAAGGAATGTATCGCATTAATACCATTGTTTGAAAAGCTTCCAAAAACATTCTGTTCTTATCTAAGCACGCTCATCTATACATAATAGGAAGCATTTTGTTCCTCAAGTCTTCGATATTTATTCCATCTCATCTAATCAGTCGATAAAGTAGGATATCTCTATCTCACACAGAGAGGGAGTATTAAGCTGCGAATAGCCCCTTGTAATTCATGACAGTTAAAACTCAATTAGCGGCGTCCTGCTGATGGATAAGGCTTAACTGTCGCCGAGCTGGACACATCCGGACAGGTTCCGTGACCTGACCAATCTATCAGGACCAGATGAGCTTTCTCTGGATGGACATTCACTGTGACCGTATTCCATCCATTCATTAGCTGCTGAATGGGATCACATGCCAGCCTATCCCCTCTATAAGTAACTATTGGTATCGAATCGTGAGGGTCTACTGAATCTCGAGTGATACCTTCGTGCAATATCAGTTTGTCAGAATAGTTTCAAATCATTAGGTGCTACTTTGGAGGAATTTGTACCAAAGTAAGGTGACACAGTTAAATTGTGTGAGGTACATACGCAATTTTTTGATGTATCAAAATGTCCAAAGGTCCAGTCCATAAATGTCGGACTTTTTTTCAATATATTTGCCTCCCCCCCCCCCCCTTTGTCACAAAGTGTCACACTTAAACATACCTCCCCCTCCCTTGTCATGTCTCACGCTATTTTACATAAGCGTATTTTTGTAGTTCAGAAACAAAGCACTACGTTACAGATAACATTTCAATTTTATTTTTGATCTTTTAATGACATTTTTTGTGAGTTAATTTTCTGAGACAAGTTTCATGCTGTTTTGCATTTGGTGGCGCTATTTTTTTTCTCATTTGATAAAGCAACATATATGGGGCTAGCTTTTTTTGTCATTATTATTACTGTAGCGGACGTCATCGGATAATTTTGTTAGAAATATATAAAACTTAGTACATGGCTTCTAAAATAATGGGGTACTGAAGAATATTCGCCACTTTTTGAAATACTTCAATACAAAATGTAAAACGTATTCTATGATAATTAAGTAATAAAAAAAGAGGGTTAAATAAGAAAAATAAGCAGTCAACGACTTTCATTCATTATTTAATAATTATGTATCGCTTAAATGTCAATAGAACTCCTAATTTTAAATTTTAACTACAGTTTCTAAAATTTTGTCCGCTCTTCTTCTAGAATACCGCCTGCTCATCCCCATGAATGTGACGTACCTAAGTCTACTAAACACTCACGTCGTTCTAAAGTCTGTACATTTATGAGAAGTAGAAGTTGTATCTCGATGACATGACGGTTTTTAATAAAATCTATAACGACATGATAATTATTAGGATTATTTTTAATGCTTTCGTTTTCGTATTCAATATGATACAATGCACATTATCTGTTACTTCTATTTGTTTAATCTAAATTTCCTACTAAAAATGGCGAAATTTCGCATATTATGCATTGAGTATGTAATTATTTTTGTTCATTCCGCATGTCTGCATAATTAAAGCACGTGTCTTCCTCTAGGGACAGCATTGTTAGTCCATTTTAATGGACTGTTGTGCAGAATAATTAGGCGAGTATTCAGTTATATGCGGCTATGGACGAATAGTTGAATGCTGGTATTTCTTAAGGGAAGATATTTGAACATGCATAGCTAGCGAAATCTCATTGGCATTGATAAAATATCATTTTTTCTCTCGCTTAGTTTGATAAACAGTATCCAAGAAGCTATTTATGATTAATTTTTTATTTTCATTGTATTATTATTTTAGAGGTGGTATTATTTGTTCATATGATTATTCACTGAAATAAACAGCTTTTGCAGATCCCATAAAAATTACGTTCGTTGTCTGGAATTCCTTGGCTATCTCGCAATAATCCTGCATTGAACATACAAAGCGTTAACTGATACCCGTCAAAAGTATAAAATTTACCAATCAGTCTAGTAACGTGCAAGTAATAAGTAATCTTAATAATTCACTTTAAATGGTTGGAGGTAATGGCGAGCAGTAGCATCAAGAGAGTCTTGAATATCCTGAAAGTCTCATTATGTTAAGCAGAATAAATTCATTTGTGGTAGTTAAATTTATTCGGTCTTCTATAAAGATCTTTGAACTGTATTGTTGTTAATGGCTTTAAAACATGATGAAGTCAGGTTAGCGACGTAACATTTCAGGATGTTTAATTGGAGGATAATGAACAGGCACGAACTCGTATTGACTGTTTGACATTTCTTATTTCGTTATGAAGTGACTTTCACTCAGACTACCGTGATTTGTCGATTGCGCCATGGAAGACACACTTCATCGCTGTTTGTTTGATAACCACAGAAACAATCTACAGCGAAATTCAGTTACGACGAACTCCAAGGAATCAGGAAAATACTTCGTTATAATGGAATGTTTGTTATAACGGAGTATACAAAATAGGACGAAACATTTGCCTCATTATAACGGAAATTTTATTGTATCGGTGTTCGCTATAACAATATTTCACACTACGATGCAGGCAAAATATCGACGTTGGTGTGAATGCACCCTCAATAAGAATCACTGTGCATTCAAAATTAGTAATAACGAAAATCCTAGAAGAAATCAAATGTTTGATTGGCTAATTCATTGGTGGCTCTCCAACGGTCGTTATCTTCCTAAAAATCAAAGGTAAGGTTTTAAGTCGTCAGACTCCTCACGGGTAAGTTTCATTTTATGGCTTAGAAAAATTGGCCATCCTTTATGAATAGGTGTATTGAACACTCAGAATAGTAACTTTAAACTCATTTTTTGTGTCTTTATGAACAGTAGAACTGACATTGCTAAATATATAAGTATTCCCCATAGTTCACTACATTGGTTAAATATGGTTTTATATAGATACTTTGCGACTGCACTGTGAACAATTTAGAGTGATGTCACACCAAAATATGGTGCAAAACTGCTGTTTACGGAGGATGGTACTTAATTTTTGCTGAAACGTATGCAGGTAATCACAGGAGAAGACATAGGCGAAGTCAATGGGGGCAATTGCTCCTCCCTATAAGAGTCAAGTATTATTAAAGATTATATGAATAACAAATTAAACCTTTATAACTTTTACCTTTTTGGAACACATTTTTCAAGAAAAAAGGCAAATGCACAAAGAAATTTCTCCTCCTTAGTAAAATCCTGTATCTGCTCTTGGCTAAGCACCAATCAAAAATTAAGCACCCGCAATTTGGCCGCACTTTTTCTTTTTCTGTAACATACCACTAAAGGTTTCAGTGTACAACGTGTGTGAATGTATACATTTTGCGAACGATGAAAAATCCTCTTCCCCCTCCCTAAAAAGTGCTGTATGCGAAATATGTTTACATTTTATTTAGAGTTAAAGAAATTTCCGAAACAGGACTTGCATTATGCTAGTTTGCCATGAATTAATGATCTAGAGCTCAGATATTCACCCTTTTATACACTTTGGGGAACCCTTTGGGCTTACTTTTTTTTTAAAGAACCTTTAGATCAATGAGCAGAACAAACAGGATAGCAAAGCTTTATCCTACTTAAATTTACAAAATTATTATTGCATCTTTAATTTATCACAATAAAATAATGAATAATGAATCTACTAATTATTCTGCTCTTATATCTAATTTTAATAAAGTTTTGGCGTTTTGATTAAGCACTCTGCTTAACTCCTGTCGCAACTCAGGTTGAAGACCTCTGATGTAAAGTAAAGCTACTAATTATATGTTTATATATATATATATATATATATGTACACATGAATGTGCATTAATCTCTTTTGTACAAAATCTTCCTCCAACACTGCTGCTGTAAACTCTTACTGTGACTTTGTGAGCATTTTGTCAATCTTCAGGTCATCCGAGCAAGTTTCTAGCAGCTGAAGAAGACATCCACGTTAAAGAAACGAGAAAATAAAAACCTGAAATTGAGCTTTTTATGGAATTGGATATGATCAGCCTCGTCAAAAGTATCACACGATACCTCAGGAGAAGCGATCGTAATAAGGAAACATTGTTTCGAAAGTGGGACGGACGGACGGAAAAAATCGAGGCTCCGTATTAAATCGACACTTAATCACGTCTGAAGTAGGTCAAATAAATCTGTACAGCGTTGCAGCGAGTGTGAACCGAAAGGTTCAACATTTTTGTGATCGGGTGATAAAAAAAAATTGATGAAGTGAAGTGAGCACGCGCGTGAGATAGATGAAATGGCTCGGGTTTTATTTTAAGATATCTTGCTGGATCTTTACTTTATGAAGCTGTTTTTACTCATGTAAATATGTTTAGTTCGATTGGAAAATTCAACATTAGTTCATCATAGTGTATAATATTTATGCAGAGCAGTTTAGGTGCTCAACCAAATTTTTTTAATGGAGGGTGGGGGTGGAATTTTTTCATAATTAGTTTAAAACAATCTTTATAATATACATGTGCCAACAGGGATTGATAAGCATGGATAGAAGCCTAGGTTTATGGGGTTATACCTTAATATGCGCTCCTCTTTTGTTGTTTTCCCTTCGCTCCTACGCTGCGATGCTTATGACCACGAGAATTTATTCAAAACACGTCTAGCTAAAAATACTTCTAGCTATATAGCAAAGATAAGAACATTTAGATGACAAGTAGTTTGCTTAATGATGATTTCTGGATTTTCATGTGTTTACAGTTATCTTTAGAGTGAAATTGTGTGAGAAAATTATGTTCAGTTTTTCTCATTGTGAAATGGAGGAGAAAAATTTCTTTAAATTTTCCCTACAATGAAATTAAGAGAGGAAGCATGCGTTTAATGTTCGAATCAGATCAAAAATATTTATTTAATAGAAGAAAAACTGCATGCAGATAAATTTGATTTTTTTTTTTTTTTTTTTGTCTCTATAACAGTTTTGACCTGATGTGTCGAGCATAAAATTCGTTCTTCCTCTCTTGTGTTGTAGTATCTGAATGCCACTCGGTGAAACATCGATACCGCGTCCCATCTGCCGTGAAATAGCCATCTGTATTTAAGGCTATTTCATGGCCATTTTAATTCTGAAGTGTAAAAAGTTTAATATACGTTTATTGAAATAAGATATGAACAGTAGAATCAAATGTTCACATTAACTTTGCTTTTGTGCGGAAATGGAATACCAGAGAGAACATAATGGCTTACAAAAATTTCAAATTGAATTACTTGCACGTGTTTGGGATTTTGTGAGTAGTTGTGAACTTCAGGAAAAAGTAATGGAGTGAAATTAACAATTTTTTACGATGACAAATACAAAGAAGCTCTTTGTAGCACTGAAACGCACGTATGCAATTTATTTTGAAATTATTTTCTGCCTCAGGATCGTTTCTCTCACATTTAAGTACCCCCACATTGCTTAAATTTAACTGTCTTAAAAATTTCTTCCTTTTATTCAATTTAAACGTTGACAAAACAATCGACCACGATGACAATGTTTCTAGTGTTCACCAAGACGGTCTGAGTTGTTATTTGGACTATGGAAGTTGGAATTATCTGACATCTCTTTAATTTTCATTTTTCTTTTTATGTAGTGCAGTCATTCAGGGTAACTTTGTACTGCGTCATATTTTTTAGAATATTTTGCTTAAAAACTAGAAGATCCTGTGCTGCACTCAGCTGGCTAGGTTATAAAATCAGTTTTCTACTCTTAATGTACTAAAATAAGTTTGCAACACTGTACACAGATAATTGCATAATACAGTCATTTTGAAGTCGCTCCTCGGAAGCCATTTTTGAATGCTATTTGAAGTTGTTGAAACTCTTGAAGCTGTTCTATGGACTCTATCATTAATTATAGAAATCCCCCCCCCCCCTCCGTGATGTTATTTAAAAAAAGTAGAATAATTTTATTGGAAATTTTATTTTCCTGGATCAAAGTTACACAAATATAATATATTAATAATAATAATAATTCTTTTTTAAAATCACATCCTTGTCATGGTTCAAAGTTACCTTGAATGAAAGGATCACTATGAAACCGGATAACAATCCATTTTTAATGAATTTTATAAATATTATTACTTTATTTTTGCTGACTATGCAATACTTTAGGACTTTCACTTCGTATTTAGTTTTATGCCAGTAAATACAATAACATGATTAAAATATGAGTGGGCAGTTAAAAAACAGAGAAATTCTGGGTTCAAGTTACTCTGATTGACTGTAACAACGTTAGCCCTTGGTATTTAATTTCACATCTAACGCCTTCAATCTCATCAAAATGGGCCTTCTTCAATCTCTTATCTCCTGCTCTCCTATTATTCAGTTTCTTATATTCAGTATCTTAGTTCACGTTATGTTGCAGACAAAATTTATAACCATAATTGTGCTCTTCTACGATGGATATTTAGAATATTTTTATTTCTTTTACTAGAATATTTTATTTCTTGTAAATGCTTTTGTGATTTTTAGTTCATTGAAAAAGTTATCATTACCTTCTGCATGCTCTTAATGCGAATATTGAAAATATTTTAAATACTGTTTCAAATATTCTAATAATTATTCAATTTTATTTTGGGACCGAGCGTGGTATTGTTTTCATTTAGGGACAGACGTCGCCTAAATTTGCAAACGGCCCCCTCCGCATCTATGGCCGCATTTGATGGTTGTCGAAATGAGTTCGTTCTGAGGCATGATTTACCTTACTCTGTATGTCCACCCCCCTCCTTTTTGAAGTTTTCACCCTATCTTTTCTCTCTCCCTCTGTTCCTTCGCTCTATCTGCCGATCTATCTCTCCATTTCACTTCTGTGCTCTTAACCGTAGCTACGGCTCTTGATTTATGAAAATGCGCCGCAGTCCTTCTCTTGAAATTGAAACCTGATTTATAGTGACAGACAAATCTGATGGTATCGTCGTAATAGTCTGCGGTTTATTATACAATACTGTGCCGCCGGGGGGTGATGAGGATGATGATGATGACGAGAGCGCCGCCTGTCGGAGGAGAGAGAGAGAGAGGTGGGTCACTTTTTAACGAACGAGGCATTCGGTGTGCTCTGAAGAACCAAAAGAAAAAAATAATAAAATTTAAAAAAGAAGGTTTAGGAAGTGGTGTGTGTGTATTATAAATAACGTTTCGGTTCTGGGAGTTAATTAGTTTTTATTATGGGCAGGTGTGGGGGAGGGGTGCCGGTGGCATTTTTCGAACATTTCTGGAGGGATGCATATGAAAGATGATTATTGGAAGGGACTACAAAGCCCGGCGCAAAAACATTCATTTGGAAAAAGATGGTTTTGTGAATAGGGACAAATATATTTGAAGAGATGATTTTTAAGTTCCTATTCTCGTTGCGTTTTAAAGTCTGATATAGGATTTTATACTGTTAAGGCTGCTCTTCAGTCAGAAAAAAATTCGTGGTTAGGCTTAAGATGGCCTTCGAAGGGCATGAGGGGAGTGTGTCAACCTCAAGTGATTGACATTTCAACGACCAATGAAATGTACGATAGCTCTTGGAAGAAGGGTCTACTGTCCCCCATAATTGACCTGTCACTTCAGGCCGAGACCCCCTGCAGTTAGTGTAGTCGCTAGCGGCATGCTTAGACCATAAACTAAATGGTCTAAGGCGGCATGCACGTGTTTTCTACTACTTACACAACGTTGCTCCTTTCCGGTTCCAAAATTAATTCTCTGTGGCTGAGAGTTGAAACGAAAAGAAAACATATTGTTACCCTTCTTTCATTCTCCTGAATTGTTTGTAAATTGCATATTTAGTGCTGTAAAAATGAAAATGTAAACGATACTTTTAAAACAAAGGTTTGTCTTTCTGAGAACTTGCTTCTAGACCTAATTTAGTACAAATTGATCAATCAAAATTTGCAATAAATTGCTTGATATTCAAAAAAAATTAAAAAAAAATTATTTAGCGAAAACTTGCTGAATGCTGTTCTCAGTTATTGTTACATAAAGAGCACTAATTCGTCTCTTGTATAAAGCTTAATTTAAGAGCAGAAATTTTTGCGTTAGTATGATTAAAATTAAATGAATAAATAAGAAAAGAGGTAACCTAAGCAACGAGTTTTGCCCGAAACAGGAGTAGCAAATGAAGATTTGTTAAGCTCCACTACTCTATTTTTTTTTTCCTGAAACTAAATGTGAATGTTTGCGTTTCTTTCTTTATTTTATATAATTTATTTAGTTATTTTGCATTTTATTTTATTTATATACACTTCTTCAATTATGTTTTGCTAATTATTGCATATTGAATACTTGATTAATATGATGAGACCATCACATTCATTTTATTTCTTTCCTTTATATTTCTGTCATTTAAAATAAAATTCCCGAATCATTTTTCGAATAAAACACCCTGGTTTTCTTTTTCTCTGACAAAAGAACGTTTTCAATGGTTCTTTACTTTCTGTGTAGTTCCGCTTCGTTGGCACTTCAATATGTAGTCAAGTAATATGTGTTTATATAAGCGTGCGCAGAGCTTTAGCAAGGGGGGGGGGGGGTCGCTACTGTGCTAAAGGGGGTACCAAAATACACCCATAAGCAGGGCCCGGCCCGACGGTATTCGGCGCTCTTGGACTTTATAAAAATAGTAGCCCCTAGCCCTCTTTCATCATACAAACTAAAATAATATAAATTCAAATTGTGTATAATTTTATTGCGTTTTCAATTACTTTAAAAGTTTTAATAATTACATACATGAAACAAATAATGTATTTTTTATTTCTAATGGGCTGCTGTTGGCTTCTCGTAATTGAAGACCTAGTGTGGTTCACATTGATTGGTACCATCTAATCATCTCTATCAAGCACCACAGTAGGTATAGTACCATCGCTACAAGTGAATTTTGACGCTAAGTTCTTTCACTTGAAAGATGGAGTATCTGATAGGAGTCACTATCATTGGGTCTGCTTACGTGAAGACAACTAGAATTTTGTTGAACTAATTTTATGAAACACGGATTATTGTTTTTTTTTTTTTTTTTGCTCTTACGCTGAGGCGCCCCCAAGATGATGGCGCCTTTGTACTTTGCACACTGATAAGGCCGGCCCTGCCCATAAGATTTGGGTCCCAGATGCATCTCCAGGGAAACTTGTGACAAATTAAACGCAAAGAAGCATATCTATTGAATACAAACGCGAAAGAGGTTGCCAGTTTTGTAATTAGCTTTCATTTTTATTTGCTAATGGGGGTACAATGGTATCTCTAAGCCCCGCACGCACACCTATGAGTATCTACGTATGTATGTTGTAAAATATATATTGCTCAGCAAAATTAAATCACGAACTTGAAACTGGGGATGTGCATAACATACTTTCGCTGTTGCAAAAGTATTACAAATTCACCAAAAAAAAAAGAAGAAAAAGAAGGCAGGGAAGAAAGGAAAAAAAGAACTTAAAAAAAAAGAAAGAAAATAAGCAAATGGTTGGCAATGACTGTTTTGAAACAGTGGCCTTTTTTCCGAGTGCATTTATTTATTACTTTTTTCCTTCATTATGTACGAAACATTAAATATTTATTGAAATATTAGGGTTTAAACGACTTTTAAATTTTTTCCGTAATACACTGAATAAACGAAAGCGATAAATATTGTATTTGCCATTAAAAACTATTCAGAGCAGTGAATGGAGCTGGAGCGGACTTGAAACTATAACATAAGATTCGGAGGGGAGCTGTAGCATAGCAACTCAAAAAAAAAAATAATAAATTAACATAAATAATAATAATAATAATGATAATAATAACTCTGCTCCAGTTCCCTGCGCAAAAGGTATTCAAAACTTTCAAAATGGCAGCCTGACAACTGGGGCGGCATATTCCTCGGAACCAGAAGTCCCAATTTCTTATCCTGGCAACAAACGTTGCTTTGATAAGCGAGCTGAGGTGGTTGCTGTGATAATTTCTATTTAATACTTATCGAGAAGTAAGTTGAGAGTTTTCCTGGTTTTCTCTTATGATTGCATGCACAAAAACACCATTAGAAGACCTCGCAGGGCGACAGCTTTTTACCAAAACTTGTTGAATCGAGATAAAGTTTGTATGGTTGCAGGTTGAGGTGACGGCTGCCAATTTTAAAACTGCAAATACGGAACAGACGGGGCACATCGACAAGGGGGGGGGGAGGGGCTTGAGACGCGCATTTGCATCATTTCTTCTGTGCCGATTCTTCATGTGCGAGCTTGCCTGTTTTTATTATCCAGTAAATAAAAACGGAGGAGCGCGGAAGATCGCACTTCAAACTGAAGCAGCATAGAACAGAAATGAATATAACCAATAAAGATTCAATATGCGATGCGACTCAAAATGACAACGGTTTTCCCGAAGGATATAATTTACGCAAAAGGAGATAAGTACATCTGGTTAAAATAATAAGGAGTAAATAAAGGAAGTCCATCTACAGCGCATTTAAAAACAGTTTCCGCAGTATATACTTCAAAAAATGTTTCAATATACCTTTTGAAACTTGAAGACGGAAGTACATGATTAACAGTGAATAATCTGAAAATAATGTACATGCACAAAAAAATGACAAGAAGATTTAGTGACAAATTCAGTTATTCAAATGCAAAACCTGTAATGTATGGAATTATCTTCTGAAATGAATTCTACATAGTTCTTTTCCTTGTCATGTTTGTTTGTTTTGTGTTTTCTGGGATGTGCGAAATAAAAAGATTCGTTGAGATAAATTTCATTACAAAATGCAAATTTGCAGGAATGTAACATGCAGTTAAAAAATGAGACAATAACTTTTAAATTCTGAAATTTTTCATGCATCACGAACGGATTTCTCTCCTTTTCGTAAAAAAAAATATTAACAACAACAAAAATAATAATAATGAAAAAATAAATGTCATATGGTGACTCAAAGTCTAAAATCAATGTTAAATTTAATGCATATTGAGATCCCGTCATATTAAACTTCAAAATTCAAGAAAAAATTTACCATTTGAAAGAAAAGGCATCCATATTGTAGTGATTAGTAATCTGACAGAGAAAATGAAAAATTCGGGTTCACATGCCCATCAGAAAATGTAATTATTATTATTATTTTGGAGAGTTTTTTTCTCCGGTGAAAAGAGCAAAAAATGACAGATGAAATCAAAACAATTTTCAAATTAATTAATTCCCATACTAACTAGGGAATTTTTAAGCTCAAACCCAATCATTGGAAATGGTTGATATTTTTTTTCAGGGGAAAAATTTCAAATCGCGAATATAATATTGCAATAGCTGGATTTTTAATTGGTAACGCAAAACAAAAAACAAAATTAAAAATGTTCATACATATTAGAACGGAGATTAAAAATGATTTTTTTTTTTTGTATAAAATTGTTTTCTGTGTGGCATAGGAACTATACGCATAAAATTTGAAATGCACTTATTTCTGCATTGCGTAAATTTGAAAATTTGGATCGTGAAGTGGTTTATTGATCAAAAGGTATTAATTGATCTACATTAATTTTAGAGGTATGTTTCTACTACCATTTCTCACTTTTTCCACGCTAGTGTGAAGGAAGATATTTTAATTTCAAATTTTGTACTCACATTTTAATAATACTTTATTCCAACTTTCCTGCTCTATCTCAATGAAAATTTGAAAACATGTAAATTTCCCAATATTTCTGTAAATTTCCAATATTTCTGTAACTTTTGCGAATTTTGTATATTTCAACGTGGGAATGGAACCCTAAGATATTTATTGATTGATTCTAATTTTTTTTTACTTATATTTCTGGTGTCATTCCGCTATTCCACAACCTTTTCACAGTATCGAGGAAATAATTGCTAAAAACAGAGCTTTTGCAAATTCGTATGTTTACTGCTACTATTAATTATACAAAAAGAACAAATAATAAAAATAAGTAATTAATTTTTTAAATGCTTGTATTACTAATATTATTATTATTATTGTAGCTATTATGTTAGTTTTTATTTCCATTTAGATATTTTAAGAATTGTGTTTCATTGCTTGTTATGAACTGTTGTGAAGCTTGAAAAATGAATGTGCAAGCAAATTTTATTGTTTTCCTACCCGTTTACTAAGGACTACCAAAGGGATTCGCCAATTTCTTTCCGAGTTTTAGAAGGGCTTCGCTAGGAAAAAAAAAGTTGGGAACCCCTGACTTAAATCGTATGCAGAAATTTTGCATAAGAGACATAGTTCTTTTTCTTTAATGACGCGAGTTCGTATGCATAAATTTAATGTAGAGAAATAATTAGTCCTCATTTGAGATGCGAAACTAAAGAATAAAACGTCAACATAATCAAAAATTGCGGACACCTGTTTCAGAGTTACAAGGAGCCCGTGTTGCAATGCAAAGAAGTAAGCTTATGGATGAGAAACAACCAAACCGTTTTTATTCTTTAGCTAATAAGATATTATTTCGTAGTGCCACACAGCAAACATTGCATAACCAGGAATGGGCAGCCTTTGGAAAGCTGCGGGCTAAACTCAAAAGGTTTAAAAATTCGCGGGCCGTAGAGATAAGCAGGTGTCAAGTTACCGAGATTCCGTAACTTCAATCGCTGATATTGGTCTGTATTGTTATTTACTTGCCATTCAAATTATAAGAGTGAATTCTAGTGTACGAAATTATTCTCGTTTATTATTTATCTATTATTATTTTGAAAAGTTAATACATTACAAATAAATAAATATATAAACATTAAATCAAAATACCTCATGAGAAAAAAATCCATAATTTTTGTTTGCTTTTCCCTCTGAAGAGAAAACAAATTCCCCAACACTATTAGGCTTGCTAATTTGCAATTAACTTTTTTCTCGTGTTTGTAGAAAGGTACAAGGGGAATAAGGAAATTTTCTAGGAACACTTT
Organism: Octonoba sinensis; assembly: GCA_038502835.1. Taxonomy (NCBI): domain Eukaryota; kingdom Metazoa; phylum Arthropoda; class Arachnida; order Araneae; family Uloboridae; genus Octonoba; species Octonoba sinensis. Next base: position 113,642,986 of record CM076604.1, on the reverse strand, counting down.
CAAGAAAAGAATTCATTTATTGATGAAAAAACACCGCTGTAAAATTCCCAGAATTGTGCACCGTGGAAAAATACCGGAGGAAAAAGTTAATAAGAATACAAAATGGAGGTCGACTTACAGGGGTTTCTGAAAATTGTGTGTCAAGTTAGAGAGTTTTTCGCCCATTGAAATTAGCATTGGGCCAACCATTAGGGGAGGGATATGTCGACTTACCAAGGGTTAGTCGACTTATCTGCGCGTCGAGCTACCGAGGTTCCACTGTATTTAGTTTAGTCATGTGAACTGTGATGAAAATAATTTTTGCGATTCAGGAAAAGAAACATGTGGTTTGTTTTCTAAACAATGTCCCATGCTTTTCGCCATTCCCCGAGGAAGTGTACTGTACAGTGGAACCTCGCTATTCGCACACAATTCATTACAGGAGGCAGCTCGAATGGCAACTTGTACGAATAGCGAATTATTTTTTCACATAAAATACAGTGTAAATTGGATTAATCCGGTCCAGACACACAGATGGCTGCTTATTTAAACCTATGAAAAACAAATGTACAGTACTGTACATGAAATTATAGATAAATTAAAATTTAACTGCACTTTGCTTGTACTGAGGTGAGCTGATGGCATATGTGGAATGTTGAGATGAGGAAATGAAAGGGCTGGAAGAGGAAGAGGAGGCCCCTTCTATAAAAACATCAGGTAATATCCCTTCAAGTGTTTTCTCCCTTTCTGTTGTCCTTTCTTTTTGCACTAGAAGAATCTTGGGCTTCTTTCCCTAAAAACCTGTCCAATGTTGTCTGGCTTTGACGATTGTTCAGAATTTTTCTAAAATGGCCAATAACATTGTCGTTGAACAAAGCATCCCAACATTGCTGTTGACCACAGCAGTGTTGGGATGCTGTTTTCCCATCACTCTCTGCGTTTTTTTGCAGGAATAACACAGCTCTTTAATTTCTGCAAAGTAAATGCTTTTCTTACTACTTTCCTCCTCTGAAGAAGAAAGTTCTTCAACCACTTCCTCTAGATGCCCCCTTAGAAAGCTAAAATTGTCAGTAAAATCTCAAAAAGTATTAAAATTTAAAAAAAATCCAAAACGCGAAACAAATTACTTCTAGACGAGTTCAAAATGAGCATAATTTCTCGATTTTTTTCTTAAAAAAAGCTAAACTGGCGACCCAGCTGACCCCTGGCGCCGTACGAATTGAGGGACAAGTACGAATGGCGGATTTCCACTGTATATGTTCTACGTCATAACATCTTTCCGATAAAGTTTATTTTAAGTTAATCGGTTGGTTAGCTCAGGATTTGTATACGACTGAAATTTTCCCGTAGGCGCTGTCGATTTTTTTTTTTTTTTTCTGAACTATGAAATTCGGAGTGGATAAAAAAATATTTCACGCCGAGAGCTCCTTCCAATACGCTTGTCCAAAGGAACTTGGATCTTCTGCCCAGAATTTGCATACTTTGCTTCGGGAAAAAGTCGCTAATGTTCAGAATTTTTGAACTGTTCAAAATTAAACGAAAAATTGTTCAAATCAAAAAGTAAAATATGAAAATGAGATGTCCTCGCCAAGATCTTTCGAATGCAGGGAAAAAATCTCTCGAATCGGACAATTCCTTCAAAAGTTATTGGGGGGGGGGGGGGAGACATGCGCACCCAGAACCCCCCCGCACCTGCCATTGTCTGGCGCATCGGATTTTTAGATGCCCCCGAGGCTTGCCCTCGGGGACAAATGGGGCCCTACAGGGGGGGGGGGGGGAGAGACAGACCGACAGACACAATTACCCCATCTCAAACCCCTACTTTCAACTTTTTTTTTAATTTTTCAATGTGTATTTTTTTACTTCACTTGTTTATGACTTTTTCCTATTTTTAACGATATTCTTGTGATCTGATACATTAGCCTTCTTTCGTTGTTTTTTTTTTTTTTTTTACTTTTACGGAAAAGTAGGATAAGAAGAAGTAAAAGATATCGAAAGATGGAAAAATCTTATGAAAGGAAAGGCTAATAAATGTTACGAATGGCATAAAAAAAATCATTAAAAAAAAGGAAATAAAAGAAAGAAAGGAGGTTGTTAGTATCCCCCCCCCCCCCCCAGCTGTCGACCTTTATATGTAATTTTGTTTTTCAAAATTCCAGCTCCACCGGAAGATGTTGGTTTATTTAATCAAAATTTAATTTTTTTTTTTCGGTTTCTAAAACACAAATTATTGAAACATTGCATTCAGAAAGAGGCCAATATAAAATTTTGAAATTACATTCATTTTCTCAAAAATATCTTTTTAATTTACGAAAACATTTAAAGTTTATCATTCCTTTATTCCTTCAGTAAAAAACAAAAAAACTCTATCTCGCTCAATTTAGTTATATCTGTGGCATACACAGTTGTCTTTAAGAGGGCGGGGGGGGGGGGGGGGGTAAAGGCAACGCTTCTCTCTTCAGAAAGTTTTTGAAGAAAAGAAGAATGGATTGTGTAGAAGAAAATTAAATCAATAACCTACAAATGAATAATTACTTACATTAAATAATTTCTCATTTGATTTACTAATTAAAGAGCAGTAATTTTTTCAAGCTTACATTTTTAAAAAAATATTTTTTTTCCCCAATTGTACAAACATTTAATTCGTGAAAAATATTTTTATAGTACCGTGGGAACAGGAATTTGCCCATATAAAGGATTACATATAAGTCATAGCTTCTCCAAATTTCTTCCAAAAAGCTCTCAATTTTCTTCCCTTTCGAAAAAACATGTGGTCTGTCTTCTGTGTCTGGCCGGTTTGAGGGTCTGAAGAGGGGACTACACTTTCCCCATTGTCCGAATCCGAAGCAGCAATGCTTCCCGGAGTGAGAGTCATTAGGCTAATCGACCTCGTAAATCATGCCCCCTTGCATGGGAAGCGGTGGGAGGCGTGGCTTATAGGAATTTCGAGCTTTTTTTGGAAATATTTTCAAACTTTGGACGGATTTTTTTGTCTTTAAAAATGTTTGCATTATTTTAAACAAAAGTTCAAAAGAAAGCTGGAAATGTTTTGCTGGTCTTGTTGTTTTTAAAATTTCGGTAACATGCTTTGAAAATATTTTATAGAGCGAAACGTCTAACAGTTATACACGTTTTTTCCAAAATTCATTTTTTAACGATTTTTTAAAAATACGGTAAGTGATATTTTTAAAAAGTAAAAACTAAAAGACCGAGATATAGGCTTGAAAAATACTCAAAAAAATTCCGGACTCGAAAACTTCAAAGGAACTTTCTAAAACTTAGTCCAACTTTTCCCGTAGGTTAACATTGGTTTCGAAGATTTGAAATTCTGACTGAAGAGCAGCCTTAAGGCTAAGAAACATATTATTTTAGCATGATTGTTACCGAAGTACCTTTACATAATTTGTTTCACAAGTTATCAATGTTGCACGCGTTAACACAGCAGTAAATTCATGCTTCTTTGCTTTTCAAATAACAGCAATTTTCTAATAGTTATTTCAGAAAATCTTCAACCCTTTCTCCCCCAGTGAAAGGGTTGGAAACCCTTTCACTGTTTTGCTTTTTAAGAATTTTTTTTTAGAAAAATTTTCCGATATTACTGAAATTGTAATGATTTAAAATGCAATGAAATGCTAAGACTTTAGCCTCATCTATCTCATTCAGGGTCCTTCGAAATTGGCTAAGGTGTCCGTGTGATAGCGAAATGATTAATAGATGTATTAACATTCCAAAATTTTGAGATGAGATTTCTGCAGATAATTACATTTGTCAGTGCTGTAGAAGTAGTCTTATTGCCGCAAAACAAGAAATTCTTCACAAAGAAGGGATATTAAAACTCCCCCTGAGGGAGATCCGTAAAAATGCAGGTACTCTTAGTTGGACAGTTTTTGGTTCCTCTGCATCAAACATCATTTAGTTCCTCTGCGGGCACCTCTCTATTACGGACAAATATTTCTTTCCCATTGGAGTCTGCTATAGAGGAGTTATAATGTATTTCCTAATATACGTTTCCGTCTCTTATTGTTAGGACGAGCCAGCAGGGTGGTGCAGTGGTAAGGCACTGCCTCCTACCCCCAAGTTCACAGGATCAAACCTGCCCAAGTCAGTGGATTTTCAAGATGCAAAAAATCGTCAGCGCCCATGTCGAATGATTATGCAGCATGTTAAAGCTCCCTTGAGTTTCTGTTTGGTTTAGACATTCTCTGCTACATCGAATTCCTTGCGCAGTTTCGCATCATTTAGAGCTCAGGTGCAGCCATCTAGGGGCTGCTGCAGGGGTGCAGGCCCATCAGGTGCAGCCATCTAGGGGGGCAACTGAGCGTCAGAATTCTCAAGTGACAGTGGAATCCACCAATTGTGGTGCTACTTGAAAGTATGGATGACGGTTTCCCGTGAATATACTAGGTCTACAAAGCTTACCGACCATACTCGGCCCATCAGAAAGAAAAAAAATATTAGACGAATTGTGGAAAAATACTGCGGCACAGAATAGCGTCTGAATTACGATTTCAAAACAGATCTTTCTCTCTTGTTGTGCCGCACACATTTCTCAAAATCTTCTTCCTATTCTAAAACAAACGATAATTGGTCTCGCATCCTCCATCATTCATCTGCAAACTCAATTTTCCATAAAATCGTTTCCGATGCCCCCGTGGTAGTCCCCGCTCGGTCACTCCGGGGGTCATCGCTTAACACCTCGCTTATTCGAAGAGCAATCGTCACGCCTTCGCTCAGGCCAGGATAGGCGGCGACGCCTCTGGGTCTTCCATAAATCTCCGTTGATGAAAACGCCCAAGAGTTGTGTGCGCGCATTTGCATCATTTCTTCTGTGCCGATTCTTCATGTGCGAGCTTGCCTGTTTTTATTATCCAGTAAATAAAAACGGAGGAGCGCGGAAGATCGCACTTCAAACTGAAGCAGCATAGAACAGAAATGAATATAACCAATAAAGATTCAATATGCGATGCGACTCAAAATGACAACGGTTTTCCCGAAGGATATAATTTACGCAAAAGGAGATAAGTACATCTGGTTAAAATAATAAGGAGTAAATAAAGGAAGTCCATCTACAGCGCATTTAAAAACAGTTTCCGCAGTATATACTTCAAAAAATGTTTCAATATACCTTTTGAAACTTGAAGACGGAAGTACATGATTAACAGTGAATAATCTGAAAATAATGTACATGCACAAAAAAATGACAAGAAGATTTAGTGACAAATTCAGTTATTCAAATGCAAAACCTGTAATGTATGGAATTATCTTCTGAAATGAATTCTACATAGTTCTTTTCCTTGTCATGTTTGTTTGTTTTGTGTTTTCTGGGATGTGCGAAATAAAAAGATTCGTTGAGATAAATTTCATTACAAAATGCAAATTTGCAGGAATGTAACATGCAGTTAAAAAATGAGACAATAACTTTTAAATTCTGAAATTTTTCATGCATCACGAACGGATTTCTCTCCTTTTCGTAAAAAAAAATATTAACAACAACAAAAATAATAATAATGAAAAAATAAATGTCATATGGTGACTCAAAGTCTAAAATCAATGTTAAATTTAATGCATATTGAGATCCCGTCATATTAAACTTCAAAATTCAAGAAAAAATTTACCATTTGAAAGAAAAGGCATCCATATTGTAGTGATTAGTAATCTGACAGAGAAAATGAAAAATTCGGGTTCACATGCCCATCAGAAAATGTAATTATTATTATTATTTTGGAGAGTTTTTTTCTCCGGTGAAAAGAGCAAAAAATGACAGATGAAATCAAAACAATTTTCAAATTAATTAATTCCCATACTAACTAGGGAATTTTTAAGCTCAAACCCAATCATTGGAAATGGTTGATATTTTTTTTCAGGGGAAAAATTTCAAATCGCGAATATAATATTGCAATAGCTGGATTTTTAATTGGTAACGCAAAACAAAAAACAAAATTAAAAATGTTCATACATATTAGAACGGAGATTAAAAATGATTTTTTTTTTTGTATAAAATTGTTTTCTGTGTGGCATAGGAACTATACGCATAAAATTTGAAATGCACTTATTTCTGCATTGCGTAAATTTGAAAATTTGGATCGTGAAGTGGTTTATTGATCAAAAGGTATTAATTGATCTACATTAATTTTAGAGGTATGTTTCTACTACCATTTCTCACTTTTTCCACGCTAGTGTGAAGGAAGATATTTTAATTTCAAATTTTGTACTCACATTTTAATAATACTTTATTCCAACTTTCCTGCTCTATCTCAATGAAAATTTGAAAACATGTAAATTTCCCAATATTTCTGTAAATTTCCAATATTTCTGTAACTTTTGCGAATTTTGTATATTTCAACGTGGGAATGGAACCCTAAGATATTTATTGATTGATTCTAATTTTTTTTTACTTATATTTCTGGTGTCATTCCGCTATTCCACAACCTTTTCACAGTATCGAGGAAATAATTGCTAAAAACAGAGCTTTTGCAAATTCGTATGTTTACTGCTACTATTAATTATACAAAAAGAACAAATAATAAAAATAAGTAATTAATTTTTTAAATGCTTGTATTACTAATATTATTATTATTATTGTAGCTATTATGTTAGTTTTTATTTCCATTTAGATATTTTAAGAATTGTGTTTCATTGCTTGTTATGAACTGTTGTGAAGCTTGAAAAATGAATGTGCAAGCAAATTTTATTGTTTTCCTACCCGTTTACTAAGGACTACCAAAGGGATTCGCCAATTTCTTTCCGAGTTTTAGAAGGGCTTCGCTAGGAAAAAAAAAGTTGGGAACCCCTGACTTAAATCGTATGCAGAAATTTTGCATAAGAGACATAGTTCTTTTTCTTTAATGACGCGAGTTCGTATGCATAAATTTAATGTAGAGAAATAATTAGTCCTCATTTGAGATGCGAAACTAAAGAATAAAACGTCAACATAATCAAAAATTGCGGACACCTGTTTCAGAGTTACAAGGAGCCCGTGTTGCAATGCAAAGAAGTAAGCTTATGGATGAGAAACAACCAAACCGTTTTTATTCTTTAGCTAATAAGATATTATTTCGTAGTGCCACACAGCAAACATTGCATAACCAGGAATGGGCAGCCTTTGGAAAGCTGCGGGCTAAACTCAAAAGGTTTAAAAAGTCGCGGGCCGTAGAGATAAGCAGGTGTCAAGTTACCGAGATTCCGTAACTTCAATCGCTGATATTGGTCTGTATTGTTATTTACTTGCCATTCAAATTATAAGAGTGAATTCTAGTGTACGAAATTATTCTCGTTTATTATTTATCTATTATTATTTTGAAAAGTTAATACATTACAAATAAATAAATATATAAACATTAAATCAAAATACCTCATGAGAAAAAAATCCATAATTTCTGTTTGCTTTTCCCTCTGAAGAGAAAACAAATTCCCCAACACTATTAGGCTTGCTAATTTGCAATTAACTTTTTTCTCGTGTTTGTAGAAAGGTACAAGGGGAATAAGGAAATTTTCTAGGAACACTTTCAAGAAAAGAATTCATTTATTGATGAAAAAACACCGCTGTAAAATTCCCAGAATTGTGCACCGTGGAAAAATACCGGAGGAAAAAGTTAATAAGAATACAAAATGGAGGTCGACTTACAGGGGTTTCTGAAAATTGTGTGTCAAGTTAGAGAGTTTTTCGCCCATTGAAATTAGCATTGGGCCAACCATTAGGGGAGGGATATGTCGACTTACCAAGGGTTAGTCGACTTATCTGCGCGTCGAGCTACCGAGGTTCCACTGTATTTAGTTTAGTCATGTGAACTGTGATGAAAATAATTTTTGCGATTCAGGAAAAGAAACATGTGGTTTGTTTTCTAAACAATGTCCCATGCTTTTCGCCATTCCCCGAGGAAGTGTACTGTACAGTGGAACCTCGCTATTCGCACACAATTCATTACAGGAGGCAGCTCGAATGGCAACTTGTGCGAATAGCGAATTATTTTTTCACATAAAATACAGTGTAAATTGGATTAATCCGGTCCAGACACACAGATGGCTGCTTATTTAAACCTATGAAAAACAAATGTACAGTACTGTACATGAAATTATAGATAAATTAAAATTTAACTACACTTTGCTTGTACTGAGGTGAGCTGATGGCATATGTGGAATGTTGAGATGAGGAAATGAAAGGGCTGGAAGAGGAAGAGGAGGCCCCTTCTATAAAAACATCAGGTAATATCCCTTCAAGTGTTTTCTCCCTTTCTGTTGTCCTTTCTTTTTGCACTAGAAGAATCTTGGGCTTCTTTCCCTAAAAACCTGTCCAATGTTGTCTGGCTTTGATGATTGTTCAGAATTTTTCTAAAATGGCCAATAACATTGTCGTTGAACAAAGCATCCCAACATTGCTGTTGACCACAGCAGTGTTGGGATGCTGTTTTCCCATCACTCTCTGCGTTTTTTTGCAGAAATAACACAGCTCTTTAATTTCTGCAAAGTAAATGCTTTTCTTACTACTTTCCTCCTCTGAAGAAGAAAGTTCTTCAACCACTTCCTCTAGATGCCCCCTTAGAAAGCTAAAATTGTCAGTAAAATCTCAAAAAGTATTAAAATTTAAAAAAAAATCCAAAACGCGAAATTACTTCTAGACGAGTTCAAAATGAGCATAATTTCTCGATTTTTTTCTTAAAAAAAGCTAAACTGGCGACCCAGCTGACCCCTGGCGCCGTACGAATTGAGGGACAAGTACGAATGGCGGATTTCCACTGTATATGTTCTACGTCATAACATCTTTCCGATAAAGTTTATTTTAAGTTAATCGGTTGGTTAGCTCAGGATTTGTATACGACTGAAATTTTCCCGTAGGCGCTGTCGATTTTTTTTTTTTTTTTTCTGAACTATGAAATTCGGAGTGGATAAAAAAATATTTCACGCCGAGAGCTCCTTCCAATACGCTTGTCCAAAGGAACTTGGATCTTCTGCCCAGAATTTGCATACTTTGCTTCGGGAAAAAGTCGCTAATGTTCAGAATTTTTGAACTGTTCAAAATTAAACGAAAAATTGTTCAAATCAAAAAGTAAAATATGAAAATGAGATGTCCTCGCCAAGATCTTTCGAATGCAGGGAAAAAATCTCTCGAATCGGACAATTCCTTCAAAAGTTATTGGGGGGGGGGGGGGAGGCATGCGCACCCAGAACCCCCCCGCACCTGCCATTGTCTGGCGCATCGGATTTTTAGATGCCCCCGAGGCTTGCCCTCGGGGACAAATGGGGCCCTACAGAGGGGGGGGGGGGGGAGAGAGACAGACCGACAGACACAATTACCCCATCTCAAACCCCTACTTTCAACTTTTTTTTAAATTTTTCAATGTGTATTTTTTTACTTCACTTGTTTATGACTTTTTCCTATTTTTAACGATATTCTTGTGATCTGATACATTAGCCTTCTTTCGTTGTTTTTTTTTACTTTTACGGAAAAGTAGGATAAGAAGAAGTAAAAGATATCGAAAGATAAAAAAATCTTATGAAAGGAAAGGCTAATAAATGTTACGAATGGCATAAAAAAAATCATTAAAAAAAAAGGAAATAAAAGAAAGAAAGGAGGTTGTTAGTATCCCCCCCCCCCCCCAGCTGTCGACCTTTATACGTAATTTTGTTTTTCAAAATTCCAGCTCCACCGGAAGATGTTGGTTTATTTAATCAAAATTTAATTTTTTTTTTTCGGTTTCTAAAACACAAATTATTGAAACATTGCATTCAGAAAGAGGTCAATATAAAATTTTGAAATTACATTCATTTTCTCAAAAATATCTTTTTAATTTACGAAAACATTTAAAGTTTATCATTCCTTTATTCCTTCAGTAAAAAACAAAAAAACTCTATCTCGCTCAATTTAGTTATATCTGTGGCATACACAGTTGTCTTTAAGAGGGCGGGGGGGGGGGGGGGGAGTAAAGGCAACGCTTCTCTCTTCAGAAAGTTTTTGAAGAAAAGAAGAAGGATTGTGTAGAAGAAAATTAAATCAATAACCTACAAATGAATAATTACTTACATTAAATAATTTCTCATTTGATTTACTAATTAAAGAGCAGTAATTTTTTCAAGCTTACATTTTTAAAAAAATATTTTTTTTCCCCCAATTGTACAAACATTTAATTCGTGAAAAATATTTTTATAGTACCGTGGGAACAGGAATTTGCCCATATAAAGGATTACATATAAGTCATAACTTCTCCAAATTTCTTCCAAAAAGCTCTCAATTTTCTTCCCTTTCGAAAAAACATGTGGTCTGTCTTCTGTGTCTGGCCGGTTTGAGGGTCTGAAGAGGGGACTACACTTTCCCCATTGTCCGAATCCGAAGCAGCAATGCTTCCCGGAGTGAGAGTCATTAGGCTAATCGACCTCGTAAATCATGCCCCCTTGCATGGGAAGCGGTGGGAGGCGTGGCTTATAGGAATTTCGAGCTTTTTTTGGAAATATTTTCAAACTTTGGACGGATTTTTTTGTCTTTAAAAATGTTTGCATTATTTCAAACAAAAGTTCAAAAGAAAGCTGGAAATGTTTTGCTGGTCTTGTTGTTTTTAAAATTTCGGTAACATGCTTTGAAAATATTTTATAGAGCGAAACGTCTAACAGTTATACACGTTTTTTCCAAAATTCATTTTTTAACGATTTTTTAAAAATACGGTAAGTGATATTTTTAAAAAGTAAAAACTAAAAGACCGAGATATAGGCTTGAAAAATACTCAAAAAAATTCCGGACTCGAAAACTTCAAAGGAACTTTCTAAAACTTAGTCCAACTTTTCCCGTAGGTTAACATTGGTTTCGAAGATTTGAAATTCTGACTGAAGAGCAGCCTTAAGGCTAAGAAACATATTATTTTAGCATGATTGTTACCGAAGTACCTTTACATAATTTGTTTCACAAGTTATCAATGTTGCACGCGTTAACACAGCAGTAAATTCATGCTTCTTTGCTTTTCAAATAACAGCAATTTTCTAATAGTTATTTCAGAAAATCTTCAACCCTTTCTCTCCCAGTGAAAGGGTTGGAAACCCTTTCACTGTTTTGCTTTTTAAGAATTTTTTTTTAGAAAAATTTTCCGATATTACTGAAATTGTAATGATTTAAAATGCCATGAAATGCTAAGACTTTTAGCCTCATCTATCTCATTCAGGGTCCTTCGAAATTGGCTAAGGTGTCCGTGTGATAGCGAAATGATTAATAGATGTATTAACATTCCAAAATTTTGAGATGAGATTTCTGCAGATAATTACATTTGTCAGTGCTGTAGAAGTAGTCTTATTGCCGCAAAACAAGAAATTCTTCACAAAGAAGGGATATTAAAACTCCCCCTGAGGGAGATCCGTAAAAATGCAGGTACTCTTAGTTGGACAGTTTTTGGTTCCTCTGCATCAAACATCATTTAGTTCCTCTGCGGGCACCTCTCTATTACGGACAAATATTTCTTTCCCATTGGAGTCTGCTATAGAGGAGTTATAATGTATTTCCTAATATACGTTTCCGTCTCTTATTGTTAGGACGAGCCAGCAGGGTGGTGCAGTGGTAAGGCACTGCCTCCTACCCCCAAGTTCACAGGATCAAACCTGCCCAAGTCAGTGGATTTTCAAGATGCAAAAAATCGTCAGCGCCCATGTCGAATGATTATGCAGCATGTTAAAGCTCCCTTGAGTTTCTGTTTGGTTTAGACATTCTCTGCTACATCGAATTCCTTGCGCAGTTTCGCATCATTTAGAGCTCAGGTGCAGCCATCTAGGGGCTGCTGCAGGGGTGCAGGCCCATCAGGTGCAGCCATCTAGGGGGGCAACTGAGCGTCAGAATTCTCAAGTGACAGTGGAATCCACCAATTGTGGTGCTACTTGAAAGTATGGATGACGGTTTCCCGTGAATATACTAGGTCTACAAAGCTTACCGACCATACTCGGCCCATCAGAAAGAAAAAAAATATTAGGACGAATTGTGGAAAAATACTGCGGCACAGAATAGCGTCTGAATTATGATTTCAAAACAGATCTTTCTCTCTTGTTGTGCCGCACACATTTCTCAAAATCTTCTTCCTATTCTAAAACAAACGATAATTGGTCTCGCATCCTCCATCATTCATCTGCAAACTCAATTTTCCAAAAAATCGTTTCCGATGCCCCCGTGGTAGTCCCCGCTCGGTCACTCCGGGGGTCATCGCTTAACACCTCGCTTATTCGAAGAGCAATCGTCACGCCTTCGCTCAGGCCAGGATAGGCGGCGACGCCTCTGGGTCTTCCATAAATCTCCGTTGATGAAAACGCCCAAGAGTTGTGTGCGCGTGCATTTTCCATCTCCTTCTGGGTCAGTGTGAATAACACGAGTTGAGGAAAAGGGAAACTCCTTTTGGAACGTCATGATGGGGAAGAGAAAGCTCACGTTCCTTCATCATTAGGATATTGAGATCTCATTTCCAGAATCACATTCCTTACCAGCAGGATGGATCCTGTGGTTACGCCTAAGTATTGCGTCTGAATTGCATTTTCGCATAATTGTCTCTTTACAGATGCAAATAAATTAGTATGACTTGAATGAGCTGCTTGGAAGAATTGGGATCAGTCTTTGATTCCGTTTCTGAAGATATGTAGAAAATAGCTTCGAGATTTGGAGGAAAAGAAAAAATAAAATGCAGTGGCGCTAGTTTATAGCGAACTCGTATATAGCAAATTTACGGTTATAACTTTGTACTTTCAATCCTCCCTTGTTTTATTGGGCACTATTCGTTATTTTATGTAACAAAACTATGGTAATAATGACATTTTCATTGGGTCTTTTCGATTTCGTTATTAGCGGAGGCGACTTTGAATTTCAAAAAAATGCATCAACAATTATTTTATTTAAATTATAAAACTGTTTTACTTTTATTATTACACATTAAATGGATAACAACGCAATAACATAAATTTCTTCGCTTCTATCGTTGTTGTTGCTTATGTCACTTGGATGTCCAAGCTTCCGTCGCAGAGCGACCTGGAATTAAGGCAGAAGGGTGCGCCTTCCGTTTCGATAGGAGCACCAACGGTGGAAGTACGACTTTTCTCATACTATACTTGGATGACTCCAGATGGTGCCCCCACAAATACGCAGCCTTCCTTTATAGACCTATGGGTGAAGGGAAGGGAAAATCTAAAACCACCGGTACACTTGGAACTGCCTCGGGACTTCAGGATCCACGGATTTTACATGCACGTATCCCACGTGTACATGGTGGGTCTTCAGCGGCTCGGGTATCGAACCCGAGATCCTCCGATCCGAAGCTCGATATCATAACCACTAGGCTACCACGGCCACGCTTTTATCGTTATCGGCATTATCTTATTAAATATTATTAAAAAATGATTTCTCAGTAAGAAGTACAGTAAAACCCCTCTATAACGGACACCAGCGGGACACAAATATTTGTCCATAATAGAGGGGTGTCTGCAAGAGATTTTTTGTTTAGGCTTCAAAGTTTTGCAGCTGGGGAATTAAAAACTGTCCACCTATAAGAGGGGTGTCCATTAGGAGGAGTTATACTTTTCTTTTTTACTTCACCCCCTACCCTGTTAGCACGTAGCCTTAGGGCTTCCCTCCCCCGGGCACGGAGAAGTGAAGTTTATCGACGGCTCCTTCCACCAGGAGATTGATTAGCTGGGCGGCAGCCCAGCCTTACTGCATTGCTGTGTGGACCTGGCCCTCCTTGATACCCGTATGCTTGAAGAGTATTATTGGAGGGTTGTGGCTGCCTTGGGGGGGGGGGGGGTTATACTGTATAACATTGTAATGCGTTTTTGTTGAAAGAAGTTTTAATCCCTGGCACTATTAATTGATGAGTTCTTATTACCATCTTAATCTAGTTAAAGGCGACCTATTAGTAAAAGACAGATCATGTCAGTAAATGCATATTTTTGACTCATGATCTGTATCATATTAAAAAACGTATTTTGTGTATTCTTAATGCTATTTCTGGGTTTACCGGGCGGTATTCAAAGCAGGTATTTACTGGGTGATGCGCAATGTAGCATACCGCAGCAGTTTTCATTGGAGCATAAAAGTTTCTCAAAGCGGTTAGTTCCATTTAGCCTTTTAGGATAATCCACAAGCAACTCGCTACGGGAATAAGAGCGTATGTAGAGTTCTACCTTTAAAAAAAAAAGAGCTTTGGCTGGCCGAATGCCAAGAAGAATCCATTCATATCCAAGGAGAAACTGCTGGTATAAGGAATGCGCGGTTTCTGTTCTTGTTTTAGTTCGTTCAGCACACTTGATTTCTTTCAACTGATGCTATATGACAGTTTATAAATTTAGTTGCTTTCAAGAAATAGAGATGCAAACATTCTAATTTGCGTCCTAGCAAACGCACCTAGGAAATAAACTCCAATAAAATTCAATTGGATTCGTCTTTTTCTACCATGCGTAGAAGCGTCCTAGTGTCCGAACTTCGTGGTCAAACTGTCCATCAAAACTTTCACTTGACTCCTCCTGTTCGGAAAAAGCCTACGACATCCGCAGGTTTGATCAATGTCTTCCAGCTCGAAAAGTGTCCTGTACAGCTTTGGATTGTGAAAGCTCTAGTACATACAGCATAAGTTTTAAACTTCAACTGGAGATCAAAAGGGGAATTATACCAGAAAATTTTCCGATCTGTGCGGATAAAGAGAGAAATCCGCATGTCAACCGCCACTATATCCACTGGAGCAACTTAACCTCGGACACACCTTTTACTCTTACTCATCGCTTGTTCATCGAATGTTCGAGTGGGATGTACAACAAAAAAAAAATGCTAGAGAAAAGACAAAGACGGAAGAAGAGGGGGAGGGGGATCGAACTGCATAGCAGCTCAAAGGACGAGCGTGATTCCTGTTTTCGAAATAGATCTTCGAAAGGAAAGAACAAGAATAATTCGGGGTGGCGAAGCTGCCTTGTTTTGACCTCCGAGGATGCTGCCAATGATCAGGTCAAAATCTCAGTTAAAAGTGATGGATTCGTGCCCGTGATGAATCGTCTTTTTGTTGTCTTAACTGGAACCGCCTCTCCGAGTACGGATACCGCACGGACGCGCCAACACAGGGGCCATATCCAATCTTTGCAGATTTTCATTGTGAAAAGAACATTCAGAAATGCGTTTTCCTTCACGTCAAATTTGATTTTTAAAATTTAATTAAATAGTATGTTTTTAAAATATATGTAAATTAAACTTACAACGTGTTTGGAAGCGTCAAAAAATATCTGTAGAATTTACAGGTTTCAAGCCTCTGAGTCGGATATGTAGCTCGGCTAAGTCCAACAAGGAACATCGGATATCCGATATTCGGCGAGATCAATTTCCGATGCATTCTTAATTCTGACCTTGGTACCCACCAGGCCAAATTAAAAAATCGGAAATACGAGACAGCAAGTGCACACCGAAGTACGGAGGAGGGGGGGGGGGTGACTTCTAGAAGGCATCGGATATCCGGTATCCGACCGATTTTTAAACATCCAGAATCCGATGCGATCACTGCTCGAAAGGTCCAGTTATTCGGAATGTCAATTTCGATTTTTAAAGTTTAATTAACATATTTTGAAAATATATGTAAACTAAGTACATATTACCTTTATAAATGCTGTGGAATGTTGAAAAAATATAAATTTACAGGTTTCAAACATCAGAGCCGGATATTCGATACAAGTCCGTCAGATAAGCGCCACAGAATATCCGATATCCGGCAATATCAATTTCATGCCAAGAGCACGGGATTTTTCCCGTCCCGTAAGTGCCCTGGTACACGGGACAATTTCTCAGTGCGGGACTGTCCATTTAAAATCCGACGCGCTCGTCAATCCTGGTCCCCCACCCCCCTCAAAGCAGAATCCTGGTTGCGCTACTCCGCTACTGAGTACAAACGAAGGTTGAGATCGAAGCTGTTTAAAAAAATGTCTCACTCTTCAAGTTTGTTTGAATTCTGCTGGACGAAAACGGCGTACATCCCACTCATATAAAAAATAAAAAAAAAACAAAAGAAATAAAAAATCACTTGTAGTTCCGAAGAAAACAAAGCCTTGTCGCTCTCGACGAATTTAATGACAGATGTTCCCCGTTCTGGAGAATCATGGCGATTTGTTCTTTCGCTTGGGGCAATTCGAGTTGCGACACGTGTCAGATTCCCTCGTTTTTAGAATTTCCCTAATTAAACGACGTCCATTGCACGGTAGAAGCCAGCTCGTAATTAACGCACTTAAATGAGAGTAGTGAGGAAAAATCCGACGCTTGTAACGCTTGACGTGTTTAAAGAGGCCGAGGGAAAAAATGAGATTTAATACCTATCAATCTGATTTTTTTTCCGCTTCTGTGCTTTTCTTTTTAGTGTTCGGGACAGCATGTAGAAAGCTGGGCGTACCGTGACAAGAATTGCGTGTAATGAAATTTCGTTTGTGCGATATGCTTAATTTTGAGCTAAATGTGATACGGAGCGAAGTGTTAGTTCGAAGAAATATTATTTATCGGAAGCGATTTTGGGTTTAAATTTACGGAATCTTTATCAGGTTATTGCAACTGGTAACATTCAATTGTGTAGAAATAATGTTTGATTGCGACTATTTGGAAAGTTCAGTTGCAAGCAGGGGGGATCTGAAATTTGGTGAACAAGTAGCAATTGAGTGAATCACATCACAAAATAAAAAAAAAAAAAATTGCCATGTTTACTGAAAAATGATGATAAAGCGTAAAAATAAAAGCAATTGATTGTTACTTTTTCTTTTGGAGAATATACTGATATGCTATGTACATAATATTACTTCTGCAAATATTGTACGATTGATAAACAATACTTCTTTTCAATGTAATATGTCTTCCTTGATTTAGTGAACTTTATATATACAGTGGAACCTCGCTATTCGTACACAATTCGTTCCAGGAGGCAGTTCGCATGGAGAGTTGTACGAATGACGAATTATTTTTTCACATAAGATACAGTGAAAATTGGATTAATCCGTTACAGACCCACAGATGGTTGCTTATTTAAACCTATTAAAAACAAATGCACAGTACTCTACATGAAGTTATAGATAAATAAAAATTTAACTGCATTTGCTGGTACTGAGGTGAGCTGATGGCATAAGCGGAATGTTGAAAGGAGGACGAGAAATGGTTGGAAGAGGAGTCCCCTTCCATAAAAACATCAGGTAACAGCCCTTCAGGTGTTTTTTTCCTTTCTGCTGTTCTTTCTTTTTTCGCTTGAAGAATCTTGGGCTTCTTTCTTTAAAATCCTGTCCAATGTTGTCTGCCTTTGACGATTGTCCAGAATTTCTCTAAAGTGGTCAATAACATTGTCATTGAAGAAGTTAATGTTGTTGACCACAGCAGTGTTGGGATATTTTTTTTTCCACCACTCTCTGTGTCTTCTCGCAGGGGTAACACAGCTCTTTAATTTCAAGGAAATTCCAGAGCTCTTTAATTTCAAGGAAAGCATTTCTGCAAAGGAAAGGCTTTCCTCCTCTGAAAAAGAAAGCTCTTCAACCACTTCCTCTTGCTGCCCCCTTAGAAAGTTAAAATTGTCAGTAAAATATCCAAAAGTGTTAAAATTAAAAAAAAAAAAAAAAAAAAATCCAAAACGCCAAACAAATTATTTTTAGACGGGTTCAAAATGAGGATAATTTCTCGATTTTTTTTCTTAAAAAAAGCTAAACTGGCAACCCAACTGGCCCCTGGTGCCGTACGAATCGCGGGACAAGTACGAATGGCGAGTTAAATATTACTTGAACAAGTTTAACGAACAGCGAGTTGTACGAATAGCGAGGCGGACGAATGGCGGGGTTCCACTGTATATATGCATGTCGAAATTTTTGTTTAAAAATTGCATATTATCAATTAATACCTTTTTGTGTCTGTTGAGTAAAATTTTGAAAACATTAAGCCAACGAATAACAAAGTAACATTAATAAACCCAAAACGTAAAAACAGTTCTTTTTACTTGTGTTATGAGGTTGTTTTATGCCTCCTGTTCAACTTCGTGCGCTTCTCTAGAAAGTTTTTAATTAGCTAGAATGAGAATGCTGCAAATCATATTTCTGAAGAACATTTTGTGTACATGCTGGAAAAAATTCAGTTAGCTTTGAAATATCTCAAGATAAAGTTTTTGTGTAGTACTGATGTTATCTTCGTACTTGAAAATATAGCACAAAAGAAATAAACTTCGGTTATGCAACACAGATTAATTCATAACCATATTTAAATTATATACATTTCAGAGAACGGATAATGTATATTCTATTATTCGATGTTCTTGGCAAAAATTTAGGGATAATGATTGTAAATTTATTTATTTTTTACAAAATTTCATACAGATTCTTCTAACAGTTTTTCCGTATTTTTTACAAACATATAATACTGACTTCGAAGAAAATCGTTACGAAGTTTTTCATAGATGCAAATCAAAAGCAACACTAATTGAGCAGTATTTCTTGTTTTAACTAATAATAACAGAGTAACCTGCTTCTTGCATTTTGTTAGTTTTTGGCTAATTTTGTCCTTGCTTAACTGATAATGATTTTTTCTTTCAATCGGCAAATGTTTCAGCAGAGAGGTATGTAAGGGGAAAGGGAAGCATGAAAGAGGGAGATTTCAAATATTTGTACACTTATTTCATGCAAAATTGGCAAAACTTTTCAATGAGATATTTTTGACTTTTTTCAAAAACTTCATTGATCTTAAATTAGTTGTTTCTGAAGATTATAAGCCTAGGAATCTTTCGAATGTCAAAATAAATAAATAAGTAAAATAAAACAAAATAGAAATATTTTTTAAAATCTATTAATTTTTAAAAAAAAAAAAGTTTATATCTATGTGCATTGTAACGAGACTTCCCGGTACTAATGTTTTTCATGGGGTATATTGCATTCGTTCTCGAGTATGTTCCCTTCATAAACTCTTGCGTAGTTTTTCCTTATTCCGCTGAAAAATAAAAAAACAACAACAACCCTGTCTTATCTTATTAAAATAAAAACCCTCCCGGGAATCCTCTTCTGTGATCTAATGTAGCATTCTGCCATCATATTCTCCCTACGCAAAATCTTTCATCTCCATCAAACCCTTTCAGCAGCTCTTCACTGCAAATCCTCCTCCGAAACCGAAGCTTTTTCATCACCAGCCATCACTCAAAAGCTGCATACATAATCACCAGACATTCCAGAGTCCATCACACCACCCCTAGTCATTCTCCTCCGACAGATGCTTCCCAGAAGACCCCGAGAGCATATATATGTACTCATCCCTGTCTCTCTATATATTCTCGCATGCATGACTATCGCCTTCCATCGCGATAAACATCGAGGACGGAGGCCCCATAAACATGCCGGGGCCAGGGCCCAAGGTAAACACTGCTCCGGTAGTTTAGTGGGGCTAGGTGCCCTATTCGAGGCAGCGCCCGGTAATAAATGGCGCATATTATATGCATTATGGTGCTGGCGAAGAATCGTAGCTGTCTCTCGGCCTTGATTAAATGGCTAGGGGATTCGGACTGGTCCTCGTTACTCTAGGACCGTTTCGGTGAGGTATGGAATGGACTGGAGTAACGGCCGCGACGGCACAAACGACGGAGTCACGAGTTTCAGTAATGAATGAGCAATGGAAGCACACGATATAGTTTTAGTTAGTCGTTAAGAGCTTATGGACGGGGGAGAGAGAGTAGTAGAGTACTTTGTATTGCAACAACGTTTCTAATATTCTGTTTTTCGAATGAGTTGAAACTTCGGAATGGTGCACACATTTTATCAAAAAAAAAAAAAAAAAAAGAGAGAAAACAAATGAAGCAATGTCTTACTTAATATTATTGAAAGGATGTATGTCTATTATTATAAGTCTAGGTTGGGATGTACAACAACGTTCCAAATATTCTGTTTTTCAAATTAGTTGAAATTTCAGAATGGTGCACACACTTCCTTAAAAAATATATATAAGTAAAAATAAATAAACTAAAATGAATTGTATCCGCTTTAATATGAGTGAAAGGATGTTTGTTTATTATTACAAATCTAAGCAGGGGATGTTTGCTCTTTAACAAGGCCCAATTACCAACATTCGAGGCACAAGGCATAGAAAGCTTTCTTGGGCTCATTCAGAATCCAGTGTACGAGGTGCCCCGGTAAATGTTGAGTTGTTGAATAAATGATTCTTTGTTAAATATAAATATCTTAAAATCTTACAAATAATACATTACAGAAATTTTAGCATAGAGAGAAAATTAGTTTAGCGTTTGATACATTTATTGTTAATGAAAAATTATTTGTTAGAATAATTCTTAAATAAATCTATACGTTTGGAAAGTTGGTTTTGGACTCAAATTTGGGGGCCCGGCTTTGTTGGCTTGTGCTGAAATCTGGCCTAGCATTTCCAATTCCCCCAATGATGGTAGTGATGTTGTTTAAATAATTTTACTGTTTGTTGAGGAAACAAAATATATATTTAAAAAAAAAAAAAAAAAATCATGCAAACTAGTGCAAAAATTTCATTCGAAAATTTCATGCACTTATATTTTAAACATACAACATTTTTTGATGAAAAATTTGTTATATTTTTATTGCTTTGTTTAAACAGTCATTTGAGAAACCAAGGGCACATGTCGCAGTTTGTTTCTCTTTTGAGAGTGTAAAAAAAAAAAAAAAAATCGACCGAAAAACTTTTAGAAACAGGTGGAGTCTTAATAACCATTAAAGCATCACACACAAAAAAAAAAGAAAAAAAGAAAAAGCAATTTTTATTTAAGAGGACCAAGACATTTTTGACAGTAAAAATCAAATGTAAGACTCCTTCTATAAGCTGACAATTTTTGGTGACTAATAATGCTCCCCACCCTCCATTATAGAAGTACAAAATAACTTTTTGAGGAAAAAAAAAATCCCAAATTCTTAACTCACTTTTTTTGTAGAATCGCAAAAAGTTTGGAAACAGGTTTTGCAATAGTCGTTTTAGTCGTTTTTAAATGGTATCCAAACTCACACATGTTTAACGCTCCCAAAACACAAATCCATATTCAACTAAGAGTTTCAAAAAAAGTTCTCGCCAGAAAAAATGTTTTTGAACTTTTCTAGAGTGACAAAAAATAAATTTGTAAAGCTGTACTGGTAATTTTTAAAGATATATGATGACGCATAGAAGAAGGAGCTCTTAAATTTAATTTTTACTAATTCGAAAATGTCTTGGTCTTTAGAAATTCTAAAACTGTTTTGGGTGTTCCAAATGAAAACATTTTCTCAAAAACTTAGCTCTCTATACTCCAGCCAAGCAGAGGCGTGTGTCGCCAAGTCTCTTCGCCAAGCTGGCAGCCATTGCGAACGCGGCAGGCGCTCATTTCAAACGTTTCCTCGCTGCCGCGTGTCAAGACAGTGCACGAAATGAATAGGCGGCCAGCCAACGTCAGACAATCATGTGAGAAGGAGCGGGACTTTCCAGACAAATAGCGTTCGTCCGGCCCTTTGTCTCAGTCCGGCAGCATCCCTGCCGGGCATTGTGGGATGATGATGAATTGGGTAACCACGCGAGGTCCAAGAGCGGGCATAAACCACTTCTTAGCTTATCCTGAATTGGAGGAGAGATGGTTGGATAAAGCAGGACATCTAGTCCGCCTCTGATTATTTAGGAGAGAAAGGGGAAAGGATTCGTTCATTAACGACTCAAATTACTATTTTTGAGTCATTTCTATTCGGGAATTGAAAATGAGATTTATGCCTTTATGTAAATAATTTTCAGAGGACGCAATTTTAGCACTTGAGCTCGTGATTTGAGGCATTGCAACTTAATAAGCTTTGGAATGATAATGGAGATTTTCTGCAGATTTGATTCTATATTGGAAGTAAATCCGTAACATTGCGCAAGACAGAAAATCTGGAGTGAGGGTACAAATATTACAGTGCCGGATCTAGGGTGGGGCAAACCGGGGCCCATGCCCCGGGCGGCACTTCTGGGACGCGGCACATTCAACCTGTGATGGACAAAAAAAAAGAAAAAAAAAAAAAAAAAAGAGAGAGAAATAAAGAAAATTTAAAAAATATATAATTAAGAGCTTTTGGAAGAGAATTAAAATTCTAATTCGGCGCTTCGACCGATTTTATCATTGATCAGCTATTTTTCTAACGATTAAAACGATTAATAGAATTTTTTTTTTGTATAAACCGTTGGAAATTCTAAAATTGAGCTTAGGAGGCGGCCAATTTCGAAATGTCCAAATTAAAAAATTTAATTTTAAAAAGTCAAGGTTTTTTTCTCCTCGTGGTCGTGAAATATGCATAAATCATGCTATGCAAAGACAATACCCGATGGTTTTTCTTTTAGAAACTTCCAAAGCCTCCTTTTGGGAAGAGGTGAGAGCTTGTAAATGTCGTTTCAGAAGGCAAACACTTGGCTCTTCGATATGAGCGTTAGTAAGAAGCAGGGGGAGGGGAGGGTCATGCCCTCTGAATTTAAAAGAAAATGGCAATTTTTTATGAAATTTTATTTATTTATTTATTTTTGAGTAAAAGCGTTTGAATTTTCAAAAAGTTTTTGTTTGCCTTTTTTTTTTAAATTTTTGAAGTCCCAAAGTGTCTCCTAAGGCTTCAAAAGGCACCAGTTTGCATATAGTTTTCAAAATTTTCCCGAGGGAGAACCCCCGGACCCCCCTTCAAATGTCAGAATTTCATATCTACAGTTAAGAGGGACCCTTCATATGGCTCTGCCCTCCTAATGTTGAGCTAAAAGGGCCATGTGTGGGAACATTACCATAAGTTGGGGTTCATCATAGCCCAAAAAGGGATAAATTCTAAAAAAAGAATGGCCGTCGCATAAAAGTTGTATGAAATATCAACAATAATTGGTTAGAGGGGCGGCATTTTTACGTTTTGCCCCGTCTCGGAAAATTCCAAGATCCGGTATTTCAAATATATTTGTAATGTCAAATTTCAAACACGGGAAATGTTTGTTTTCTGATATTGGTTTTTACAATGAAGATCAAAAGTGTGGGATATGACGTCACTTTTACGGTGTACTTTGTTTCAGTATGAGCTTTCTCAGTTATTTGCAGACTATAGAGAGAAAGAGGCAATGAGACATTTAATGAAGCTAGTTCTAAGATTGTGCAATAATAAGGGTTTTTAAAGAAATTTATTAACATTTTTATTTTCTCTCTCTCTCTCTCTCACACGTTATTAATTAAAAATGAAGAAATTAGTCCAGAATCGAAAGGACTACTCTCTACTATACCAACATTAATTGTATAACATAAGTTAAATCTCTCAAGTTATTTCAAAAAAAAAAAAAAAACATTTTAAGCAATTGAAACAATTTTCTGAAAACAAGCTATCTCTTTCATGTAAAATGAAGACTTAATAAATACAAATGATATCCATTTCGTTCTATCAAATTGTTAGGAGTTATGTTTCTGTAAATTCGAACGTCTAATAAATTTTTTTATTAGGAATATTTTAAAATACAAGGATTTCCCTCCCAACATTTGCGCATACAAACGGAAGAAACAAATTATAGAATTGAATTGCAACGAAAATTTCGGATATTAACAGGTAAAAATAATAATGATAATAAAAAAAAAATAAACTAATTAATGAGCGAATAAAGTAAGATTGTTATTTTACTCTACAAAAGGGACTTAATTTTTAGCTATTCAATCAGAAAGTACTTTAATCGTTGTTAAAAAAACACTTGGCATCTTTTTTATTTTATTTTTTAATTTTTTTTTTAGGGGAAAGAAACGCGCTTCGATTTTACTGAATCACAATCAAGTTCTTACCTTCATCACTGTCTACAGAAAAATGTTCTTCCCTGTTTAGTAATCACCCCCCTCCACCCAAAATTTATTGAAATAAAAGCTAAAACTATATCGACAATCTCTTAAATTTTCTCAATTTTTTGGTGCTTACAAATAACTTTATTTAGATTAAAAGGTAGGAAATGATAAAGCATTTTTGATTATTTAAACAATCGCATTAATGTTATCATTTTTTTTTTCTCATCAAAAGTTCTTTGCTCGAAAAAAATCCGTGGGTTGGAAACTCTGAATTTCCAATCAAAAAGTAAGCTTTTTGAACTATACCAAATATAACGAAATATTTTTCAATTAAAAACAATGAAATGTGGGATTGAGGGGTGTCCTGGCCCCCTCTTTGGGGCGAATTTTTTTTGCTGGAATCGAACTATTCCTTCAAGGACCGGCCAATAGACACTCATTCCCTCATCTCATACCAAAATTTTCAATATTTATTGAATTATTTAATTTGTTTTTAACCTTCTCTTTCGCTCTCTTTTGTGCGTTATTTGTACGACACATTAGGCTTTCAATCAAGATTTTTCGGGGAAAATTTATAAAAATTGTTCAACTCTCCATCAAGAACAGTAGCACAGGGTAAAATGTCCTCTCTTTCCGTAATTAAACTTCTCTAGTTCTTTCTGTTTGAAGTTGGCTTTTTATCGTTCATCCCAATGATCTTTAGCAATTTTACCGCAAATGTAATAAAACCATCGAATCCAAAGTGCGCCTTGAACCGAAGTCAAGCAAGAAAGGGGAGGGGGGGATCCAGAATTAAAATTTTACCCAAAATAAATCTATTATGCAGGTTAGTTACCCGAACAGAATAACGAAATATACACAACAGCAAGGACCAGCAAATGAAAAGTGGCCCTTGCGTACAGGTTTACCATATGTCGGAGTTTTACCCGAACATTTATGGATTTTTAGTGCTGTCCTGTGTAATATCCTTCGTTACAAAAATTGCCAGACATTCTTGAATTTTACGCAAGGTAGACATTTTGTTTTCAAATTTTAGACACTTAATGCCATTCTTCTGCACCAATATTTCAAAATTAGTTGCGCTTGCAATGTCTCTGCCCAGAACAACTGCTATAGTTGAGAGAGTTTTTTTCAATTATTTGGAACATTTCCGCTGCAGGAACGATTAGACAATCAGGACGTACTGTTAGACATTTGCTGAATGTTAAAAATTTTATGATGGGGGAATTGTGTGATGAAATTTATATTAAAATCCTCTTTTTAAAAAAAAAAAACCTGTGTCTAATCAAAAGTACGACTAAATCACTAGGACCTAAATGCTTAGATTACTTCAATAAACTGTTAAGGTTTTCGAGTAATTTCAACTCATTTTTGTAAAATTAGGAAAGCTAAAACGATTGTTAAAAAACAGGAATGGGAATGCAGTAAGTAGAAAAGAGAGAATTGTGAATTCGGTGGGGCGAAAACTCGTGAAACATCAACATCCATAAACTGAAAACAATAGGCAGGCAATCATTGTTTACTCCATAAACAAACAATAGATAAAATGAATAAATGAATAGGTGAATGAATGAACATGAGTTACTTTTTAATAAAAATGGCCTAGGCAAAGTGTAACAAGCTTACGATTTTTGTAAATTATTTAGAGTCAATTCCATTCTGAAAAATCCAATATTGACAATATTAAGAATAATAGCATTTAAATAGAAAGATAATTTTTTATAAATATGATAAAAATATTCGTGTAAAAGGAAGTTCAATATAACGAAAAAAAGAATATGTATTTTATGATTTGTATAAAAGAGTTTCGAAGTGTCTGGGAAAAAGAAATAAAATTTAACCGTAGAAAATATCAAAATTTCAAAGAACAACTATCGAAACTTGCAAAGTAAGTATTCCCCACAATCCACCCCCCCCCCCACTCGTTTCTTAATTAAAAGAAACACCGAATTGCGGAAGAACAAAAAGAAGTCGTTAATTACAGTCCTCCGGTTGTCGGGAAAACGAACGTATTGTGAATATTCATGAGCAAATCGAGAGGGGAAAAATTAAATTTAAATTACATTTTTTAAATCTTGACACCGGCAGTAAAATTATGTGACAAAAAGCGTGTTCATTTCGGAAAATGCGATTTCTATTAAACTACTTTAATTATGCATAGCTTCAGGTGTGCTTCTCAAAGTTTGTTTCTTGCGTCGAGAAGGAGGAGGAAAAAATAATGCGTGATTGTGTTTGTAATTAAAACTAGTCAACAGAAGCTAGCGATTTCCGGAATTTATAAGTGTCTTAATTATGAAATGATACTTGGCGGCTATCAGGTCTCGTTTGTGTTTTTCACTCTTTTGGGTGATTACATCCTGCTCAAACGAGACAACTTGCCTTTCTTGCAAATAACAAAGTTTATGTATGCACATACACACACATTTATGTATATATATACCTATAATATAATGGACAGAGAATGCAAAAGATTTTTTAATACATTATTACAATGCAATTAAAAATGAAAATGAAATAGTGAAGATTGGGAAAAAAAAAAAAACAACAAAAAATCCTATCCATACTGTACCAGGGGTTTTTAAAAATATTTTATCCTTTATAGCGATTTCTGTTATTCCTAATTATTATTACTGTTTATATTTTTATTAATTTTATTATTGTTTTCCTCTCCTGTAAATTAATACTAATGTCATTTGGCAATTTGAGCTCAGATGAAAGTTTTTTTCCACTTTCAAAGTTTCGCATGCTGCTGTTAGTTTCTGCAAGCAACAGAATTTCGTCTTTTTGTTTTACTGTCAATGAGTAAAAGACGCAAATTTATTATATTAAAAATTCATGAATGTAAACTATTCTAATGACTTATAATCGTCCTTTTTTGTGTGGGTACTTGAACTGAACAAACAGAATGCGTTTTTTTTTATAAAAAATAGTTTATTTCTTTCTTTCTATCGTTTTGTGTGTTTTGAATCTTATGTGTGTGTTTTGAAAAAAATAAAAAGTTTCTTAAGTTGCAGGATCCCCGGTTGATTGCCGTGGGTGGCTAATTTTTAATTGCGTGAAATATTATACATTTTATTAAAATAACATAGTTCAAGCATAAAAATTTACCCCTGTATGACGAACCGACTATTTTTTTCACTTTTTAACACGGGCATGGCCGTGCGGGTACCGCTAGTAGCAATAAGAAGTGGGAGGTGATAGCAATTGAAAATTGAATTTTTTATTATTTTTATCTTACTGTTTTTCTTTTTTTCAAATTCTCCTTTTTGGATAGGTGGGGGGGGGGGGGGGGGGAGGGAATAGCTCGCAGGAGAATTTGAAAACGATATGGTTGTTCAGTGTTTACAAGAACTCGACGACCACTGATGTAATAGAACGAAATACCTAATCCTAAATCCGAAAAAAAACTTTTCGTAATAGCAAAGTATTTTTTATGTTAATCGGTTTAAAAATGTGTGTAATTTTCGGGGACTTCAATACATCCTTTATTTTTATAAAAGTCTTAATTTTTGTCATGCTCGTGTTCCAAAAATTGATCAGTTTAATATTTCATGCTTCTATAATGAGCCTTTTTCATTTTTATTTGACAAAAACTTCAAATCTTCATATTTCTCACCAAAAAAAGAACCTATTATAACTTTTACTCTTTTTCTTCGGCATGCAAAAAATAAATATATAACGAGGCATCTATTAGACAAAGGTGTCTTTAAAGCAACAAAATCAGTCGAAAAGAAAGAAATCCAATACACTAATGGACTTCAAACGCATTCCTGCAAAGGAACCACGTCATTTGTGTTCCGTCAAAAGCAACCGAGTGAATAGTTATTTAATGAAGAAAAGATAAAACATCGAAATCGGTCCTTGAATCTTAAATTAGGCATTTAAAATTCACGCCCGATTAGCGCAAAACTGCGACGCCAAATGAGTCCCCACATTTACAGCGCTGCGCCAATGTATCCGTAAACAATTTAACACACTCTGCCTTCATCGGGCCGTGGGCCGATTATATCCTTCAAACCTGCTTGACAGGGCGGAGATCGAAGCTTGCTTGCACCCCGATCGCCCCCCAAACAAACAAACGTTTGACGGTTACGGGCGACGAAAGAAGATAAAGGGGGGGGGGGGCTCGTTATTGGGTCGGCCCCCGTCTAATACTTTTTCCAATAACAATTAATCTTGGCCGACCGGACACTTTTGTGAATAGGCATTCGCGAATAAAAACCCGGGTCGAATGAAAACTCATGACATTCTATTCTTGGAAGTGTTTAATCATGCCTCGTTGTCAAATAATTTGGGCAAATTTCTGTTAGAGAATCAAAATGTTATCTTGGAACTCCACCTTTCCTAAAATCTACACGAGGAAGGAAGGAAGATGAAAATTTTGCATTCCAAAATGTTACTGAAACTCTTACGTCCCTTTTTGCTTCATTAGTCAAAAGCAATACAATAAAAAAAAATCTGTAGTACTACAGAAGGGAAACTGAGTATTTCTTTAAATAAACGAAGAACTTGTTTTAAATCAAATATAATATAGTTTTCTGATAAGTTTCTCAATAAAATTCTTGTTTTTCTGCACGCTGTAAAACTATAGAGAAAAATGTGTTGAGTTACGTAAAACTACCCATTTGAGATCTGTGACTATCAGTTTAAAAATTGTCGAAATTGCATTATATATTGTTGGCGCATAATTGAACTTTAGCTCTAGTGAGCAACCTTCCAGCCCTCGGCGGCCAGCCTTCCCAACTCTGGAGGCATCATTGGCCTAGGCATCACAGCAGCAAGAGCTCAACTGAACTCACTTTCGACTTTGTGTACCAGAAATAGTAATTTGGCAAATTCTCAGATGGTGCCACTACTGCGACACATTATCTGTTTCAATCAATTTACAGAATGTTCTGTCCTTTTTATTATCTTTATTTTCCATTTTTAAAGAATTCGTATTTTCTTGTTTTTAAGTCTGTAATTTTACGTCAGACTCCGGACAAATGACTTCCAGGGGATTCTCGTGTATTTTCGGGCAAAGTTTTTCTTACAGCGTAGAAATTGAGATACTTAATAAATTATTTATTATTGCTTAATTGTTCCTAACCAAGAAACTTCTTCGTCGCTATCCTATTGCACAGATTTTTTTATGATTTATTTCTCTAAGAATTACACTTCTTAGCTCTCCAGCTCTTCTTAGCTTAAGCTCTTCTTAAACTTCTGATTTCGCAGAAACTAAGCCGTTTCTACTTCTAAGCAAGTAATTGATTTTCCATTATCATCTCGACATGGTATCATGGAAATGTACTGAAAAGTTGAATTTAACCAACACCCCAATGGTAAAACAACGTTATGTAGCACGCAATTGCAAAAATAAATTGAAAACATGTCTTTCGCGGTTCTAGGAACTCCATTTTAAACGAGAAAGGAAAAGCTGTATGGACTTTGAGACACTAGTAGCAGCCAAGATGAAGAGAGATAATATATAAGCATCAGCCAAAAGCTATTAGAACAAATTCAGCAGCTCAAAACGTTGAGGATATAGCAACCTGAATGAACCAACCAGAATTGCGAAAAAATCCCATCAAATGTTCCGACGACAGATCAGAAACCCATTGATATACCTTCGGAATCACATTCAGTAAGGTGATAGGCAGACGAATCAACAGAACGATTTTCCCCATATCAAAATCCTACTTGGATATTTTGAATTTTAATTTAGTTTTTTTTTTCTTTCTTTCCTTTTTTTTTTTAAGAAAACTAGTTCGGGAAAGTAGGCTAGAAAACTCAAAACGAGGCGAAAAGAAAATCAAAAGTAGTAGAAAAAGCATTTTGGAAGAATAAAAATGAAATACTGTCTATAAAACGAAACATAAGGAGAAAGAGGATCCCAAAACAATATTTTCTTTTTAATTAAATTTTTTTTAAATGTGATTACTTTTTTATTTATATTTCTTCACTGCATGAGGTTTGTCATATTTACGAATGTTACTTCTCTTTGGATGAATCTTTTCTTTTATAGAGCATCGGGAGATGGTATATTTCTTTCTCGCTATCTGTCAAATTAAATACCATTTTCTTTAGAAATAAATTTATTTTGCGGTGCAATGTGGTAGTCCTAGCGTCAACAATTCTAAATTTTTGTTTTTGTCCTTTTCCAAGTACTTTTTTGGCTGGATTGATTTTAAAGGTTTCGCATTTAAAAATAACTATATTGCATTGATGAACCTTTAAATTTGTAGTATAGATTTTTTTTTTTTAAAGATGAATGTGGGTTGTCAGTACTTCTCCAACTGCCATTTGAAGTCTGCTGCTCTAAGATTTGAGCCTATCTGAAATCACGAATCTCGTTCTTCCCATCACTCTAGCTGTCAGAGGTAAGACCCAAATTTATTTTCCTTCTTTTCCGAAGTGAGATTTCTCGAGGGGAGGAAGAAAAAACAGAAGAGCCACTTTAAGCGAGACTAACGACGTCGGTCAGCGTTGAGGCCGCGTCACTCGGCTGATTTGATGCCGTCAGAAATGAGCTTTTCCATGTTTTTCACCACCCCTGTGCATAACTCCATAAATCTTATTGGTTTGAGCGATCCACCCTACGCATGGATACCTCGGACGTGTTAAGCGGAGGGCACGTTGCCACATCCTCCAAATTGTTTTCAGGTTCGTTTTTTCCCTAGTCCTTTCAGGCGGGCTCACATGCAAATGAGTCGGAGTTTCTGAAGAAAAAAAGAAATACTGTTGTGGTCTCCCTACTACCAGGGCTGTGGAGTCGGGAGTCGGGCTCTTTTTGGGGCAGATGAGTCGGAGAAGACTTGTGTAGAAAGAAAAGGAAAGATATTTTCTTTTTCCTTTTGATAAATAATGAACCCAAATATTTGTTCTTTATTTTATATTTTTGGAACAGAAATGATTTTTAATGTTTACTTTTATAATTGCAAGAGTATATACACTTACGCAGTGGACTTGTCGGTGGAAGCTCGGTTCCCGCAGAACACCGAAAGTGAAGCAACATCGTCTTAGGTCAGTGTTTGGGAGGGTGACAACCTCTCGCGGCTTGTTCCTGTAGGGATGTGTACGCTAAAGGGAGCTAGTGCACGTTAAATAGGTCGTGGCTCCAATGTCCTCCAAGTGAAACGACACCTCTGGGGGTGGCGATTTCAAGTGACGGTCTCTCACCTGGGAGCTGGTTCAAAAATTTAATAGACTTTACAAAGGGTCGGAAATCGGACTCCTCCCTATAAGGGACCGTTAGACTCAGGAGCAACGTACCCCTTCTTCCTTGCCACGTGCGAGGATACGACAACAACAACATATACAATTACGATTATTACAGATCAGATCTCACGAACAGTAGTTATTAAAAAAAAAAAAAAAAAAACAGTATTGAAAAGTATGAATTTTTAATACATAATATGTTTTTTTTTTTGTAAATAATTATTCTCGAGATCTGAAATATAGTCTTCATTGTATACATTCTGCAAACCGCAAATAGCAGATATTTAGGGGCATTTGTGTTTCAAACTTATAAAATAAATTAAAAAATTAAAAACTTGTTTGAATTCATTTTTATGAAAATTAAGGAAAGAAAAAATATATTATATGTGAACTTTTCTAGTAAAAAGTTGACAAGTTAATGGGAAAAGACTCTCTTTTAATCAATTAATAATAAGGATCAATCAAAACAAGGAAGGAGAAAATATCGACGCCCGGCAAACCAGATGTAGACAATTATGATTTAGCATTTCAAGGAGGTCCTTTTAAATGCAATCACAAGCATAATCAAACAACTATTATTCGTACTCTAGAAAACCTATGTTCTTAAACAGCAAATCGCAGTGCTGTTAAAAACTGCTGTGTAAGTATTATCTCGACAGGATGCATTAAATGCTATATCATTATATGGTAAGAAAATAACAGAAGAATTATTTGAATTGAAAAATCGTTAAAACTCTTAAGTTTCTTTTGTTTTTCTTACAAAATCCTTATGGAGCAAAGTATAATAAAAATACACAGAAAATTAATTTTCTTGTCTTTTTTGATAACGTAAACTTAATCAAATCATGTACTGATCAGGAAATTTTTTCGATGTCCTTTTTCAGTTA
The DNA here is from genome assembly GCA_038502835.1 of Octonoba sinensis. Classification (NCBI taxonomy): domain Eukaryota; kingdom Metazoa; phylum Arthropoda; class Arachnida; order Araneae; family Uloboridae; genus Octonoba; species Octonoba sinensis. The sequence goes on along the minus strand of CM076604.1, from coordinate 113,611,182 downwards.
TAAAATACAGCAATCGCTCTGCTCTGGTTAAGAATATTGTATTCTTTGGCTCTTTTAGTTTGTTGTTAGTCTTCACTCAGTGGAAAAAGTAAAATATTCGAACCATAAATTTAATGTGTTAAACAGCGTTTGCACAAACGAACGATAACAACCATTTTAGTAACGCTAGGCTGTAGATAAAATTTAATTATCGGTGAAGAATTTCCATTGTTCCGAAAAAGAATACTTTTCAAAAAATAACTCCACTTCAGTTTATAAAATTATTTTTGCAGCTGCATTACAATGATGCAAATCCAGAGCTCTTTAATTCGTATTGTAAGATAATCTGTAGTAAATAATTTAAAATTTTGAGGAATTCTAGCGGAGTTTGGGGGGGGGGGGGGTAATTTAAGTGCAGCAGCAAAGGAAAAGAAAAGAGGTTCCCCTCTTATATTATAAGAAAAAGCTTTTGTTTATATGTTAAAACTGGCAAGAATACTGGGAATAGTTTTCCCCCAGTTTGCTCATAAATATTTAGTACTTCACAATTACTTTGATATTTGTAATAAACTAAATGTTATTGGAAGGCAATGTAATACTTGATTTTTTTAAAAGTAAACTTCAATGAAATCCCGCCTTAACTAAATCTTAACTAATCTGTATTAGCAAAGTTCTGCTGTTTAAAAATTTCATACACGATGAGTATTTTCTGTTAATTTTCTTTACCGATATTTATTTTGGATTCGGCCCCCAAATGTCAAACGCGTCTCTTCCAAATTCACGAGTTGTTTTTGAAGAGTCGCTCATTAGGATCTTCGAACTCTGGAGACATTATCAGGGATCCGCCCACATTCAAACAAAAAAATTAAAGAAAAACACCACGAATGTAACAGAAAAAGAAAGAAAAGGTCATACTGCGCGACGCTTTATTTCTCAACACAAACCGGTTACTTCTGATGCCACTCATCCATAATTTGTGCAGACGAAATCTTCTAACCTAATGATTTGTTCTCACGGTATCTTGCTCAAGTCATCATAGGGTGTGTGTCGATATGCAAACGACATGATTTGCTTTCTAAGATGAGTTGTTTCGAACAAAGCAGATTCCATGAAATGTTTGTAGAATCCAGGTAACTATTAGAATGAATAATAAATTATATTTATCAATGAAAGTTGACTCAGTGTCCTTAGTTGCATCAGATTCATTCATTCTTAAGACAAGTGGCACAGCTTGAACTAGTTAGTAGACTTAAGGCCACTAATTTTGGGGAGTCGACAGATCCGACATGTGGGTTCCAGATCTGTATACCAAGAAAGCATCGAATAAAATTTATATCTTTACTTCCTATTTATCAATTGATCGATGATGTAATACTTTAGTCTATAAAAATAGAAGATTTTATTAACTGAGATTTAAAGCAATGGGAAAATGAAACACTCAAGGAACATTTTTCGAGCAAATTATTGCACTAGAAAGTTCAATTAAATTTGCGCGATTTCCTAAAATGACTTTGTGTTTAATATCTTATCGGTTATATACAAGCATATTTTCAAACGCTTCAGTCAAAGCTGGATCCAAAGCTCTCTTGGAACCGGGGTTTAATTTCAAAAGGGAAAAAGAGGAAAGTGCGGAAAGACCGTATGGTCTTTCGAACTGATTATTTTCATACCTAAATAGTTCGGATTCCGTGAAATATGCCAAAATTCTTCGAAAGCTGAAAAGAAGTTCAGAAGCAGAGCTCCCGTGAGCTCCCATGCGAATTTAGACTACTTGAAACCAAAATTTTGGATAAGTTGGCGTGTTTTCTCAGTAGTGCAATCACTTGGGGAGGAGGGAGGGACGGAGGATATGCACCTTAAATGTATAAATATTACAGTATTACCAAGTAAGTTGTACAATTAAAAAAAAAAATAGAATCATGTAACTGAATGTAACTCTTCTTTAGGTAGTATTGCTAATGAGTAATAGATTCAATCATGAAACGGCTGATTTAACTCCTCATTGATTAGTTAAAACACAGTTAGTTAGATATATTGTGAGCAATTTGTTTGATCTGAGTAACTGACTGGGTAAGCATAATTAACGAACTAAATCACCAAGCGATTTTATGAATTAAAAAATAATGAATAAATCAGTAAAGGTAAAATAAAAAATTGCCTGGTGAAAATGTTTACAACTTCAGGCATAAATGGCAGCAACTACCGTAAAACAGTTGGTGAAATTTGCAATAAATGTTGTCAAAGAACAAAACAAATAAGACAAGTACTCATGCTGATTTTTTTCCCCTTGAAGAACGTGGAAGAGTATAATTCCCTGCATAAAACCTCAAATAGAGTTAATAATAGAAAAACACTATCTACCTCAGAAGAGTTCATTTTACGCTTTCATTAGCAAATAAATAAAAATTAAGTTTCCAGTAAATACAAAGCGTTTCTCTTGACGTCTAGCATTGCATTAAATACAATACCACGAGCTCCCTGAACTACGAGTATTTTGCAGTTTCACACTGAGTCAATAAAAGTTCCTTCAGTATGACAATACTTCCGATCACATTCCAGATATGTGATGGCTGAGAAACCAGATCTGTCGATCGTTACAAAACACAAAAAGAGGAAAGCAACGAAGTTTCTTAAAGGGGACTTACACACGTTCCACCATGTTCGATAAGCATGCTTGCGCAAACATGTTTGTGCAGGGAAAGTTTGCATAAGCATGCTTTTTCAATTATGTTTGAGCGTGTGTAGTCACCTTCACAGAAACAAGCATCGCCACTTCACGATTTCAGACGTCCAACGAACGGTTCAAAACATTAGCACTACTCTGGACTCGAGTGCTTCGAATACCAGAATAATGACAATAGTGGCATTTCTTGCCGCTGCACGAGTGTGGTTGCAGATTCCGTCCAGTTTGGCCATGATTGGATAAAACTGGATGAAAACTGCAGCCGGTGCCACGCGAAGGGAATCGTCGCTCATTTCATCACTCTGTTATTCAGGGCATTTTACTTTGGACCACTCTGAACGACATTATCATCGACCATTTTAATTTTTCCTCTTCGTAGCACCACCATTACAAACTTCTCCTACCTGAAGTTATGAAGTCCCACAGAACGCATATGATCGGTGATGAACCCTGCTTTCGTCTGTGGACTTTTACAAACGAATCCGTGTGTGGAGAGTTTGGCCATCACCAAGATGAATTATTTACTAACAAACATCATATATACATTTGATATAACGTTATGATGTATAAAGCACTTTAATATGAGTACATTAGTAAACTTGTATCCAGTGACTCTGCCGTTTGCAAACACCCGCTCTGGAGCTATATTCCAACATAACAAAGCAACTCCTCAATTTGTCAAAATTTGCCAGAACTAAAATATCCTTTGCAGTGATCCTTCCATACTTTCTGCATACTTCAGTTTAAAATATGCATAATATCATTGATCTTACTGAAAATATTGTTATTACTGTAAAATTTCGAAAAACTGTTATAACATCTTAAAATACCATGGGGCAGATTTTACAGCAAATGAAACTGGTACTATTATATTCCATTCCTATGATATATGAAAATGTTTGCTTCCAAAAATGGCGATCCAACACAATACTGAGAAAATTGTGTTTTTCTTGTGCTGTAGTGAAGTTTGTATTCATTTTTCTTTCGCATATTCTGCTTTAGCAGGATACTTTCGTTTACGAAATAGTTCAGGAATGGAGAATACCGTTGTAGTAACAGGAGTGTAATTATAATCAACTGTTATTTTAAAAATTGTTGTCTTTCTCCCACATTACATTGCGATCCAAAGCATTTTTGTGGATGCAGCCCCTACTGACATGCAAATAAGTGTTCTAAGATGTCTTCTTTCAATAGAACTGTAAACAGCATTTGACTAACAAATCGTTGAAGAAGCAAACGTTTTCTGGTTTTTCCTCCACGATCTCATTTTCTGACATATGCCAAAATAAAGCATTTCATTCACGTCAAAATCTCATTTTTCCAAATCAATCTCTTTCCTCATCTCATGACATGGACCTAAATGCCACTTTATGAATCGTTAAGCTCTCTTTTATGGGTTCGTGAGTGGCTCGACAAAAACAATGCGGACTGATATGTTCTCAGTACCAGGCTCTTGACGGCAACCGTCAAGCCATCGCCCATCTGTCCGTCAATTCCGCCCCTGCGAAAGCAGACAAACAGGAAAAGGCCCCGATCGTCATTTGCATAATCCATTCATCAAATCGCTGTTGCAACGTGATGTCTTTCGGTATCTCCAAGGGACAAGGTCACTCGATTGATTTGCTTGAAAAAAAAAAGAACATTGCAAGTGGTTCAATGAAGATTGCAGCAGCATGAGATGATTATAATAAATGATAATGGATGACCATTTTGAGCTGAAAGAGAAAAATACTCTTCTCTTCTTTAGACAAGAACTGTTCCAGGATGAAGTAAATCTATGATAGGACGTCGCAAGATCAGAAACTTACATGAAAACTTTTTTCTTATTCACCGTATGCAATGATTATAAAGTATAAAGAATCTACCTTAGTTCGAAGCCATGAAGACGAATAGGACATATTTCTCCCTGCCCATTACAAAAGGATGGCAGGCTCGTTATATCAAAAATTTAAAGGAGTGGTAAAAAGTATACATATATTTTAGATTTTGTAAAAAAAGAAGAAGAGAAAACATACACCCACATAATATAAATGCCTAATTAATAAATGTAATATAATAATAAAATATATAAAAAAATACATATATTTATATATGTATTTTTTATGCTTTTCCTTTTTTCATACACAAAGTAAGTTTGAGTATTTTTTGGCATTAACTTATCTACGATGACAGTTGCTTTATGGAATAAGTTTTCTTTATTTCGAGAGCATTTCCTATTCGTCATCCCTTGTTATGGGAGGAAGAGTCTCTTGTGTGTATGTACATCTGTGTGAGATATTCAGACAGTAATTTCGCAGCAACCAATATGAAATTTGGCTATCATGTATTCTTCGAGTTGATTTCATGCACCTCAGAGTCAAACTTTCCATATTTAATGCAGAACATTTTTATTCCATATTTTGCGCTTTCCTATTTTGAGGATTTTTCTCGGTATTTTCCCACAGCACAGCTTCTGATAATAATTGTAGAACAAACATTTATCTATCAATAGAGATAAAAAAATTGTTGTTACCGTGATAAATTTGTATTGTAATTTACTGAATTCTCCGAAAATGTTAAAGAAAAATCCCTTTTTCTCAAAAGCGTTTAAAAATTAAGACTGAAATACTGCAATCATCATTCTAATTCTGTTATATTTAGGAATTTCCTTTTATGCGTTATCGTTTGAATAATGATTATTTATTATTCATGTCATAATATTGAGCATAGAGCGACTTATGTCAGCTCTATGGAACAGCTTGTGTAACTTCGTTAATAAAAAATTCGTTTTAAGCAGAAGATATAGGTAACTGCATACTGTTATAATATAATTAACTGCATATTGCTATAACATAATTAACTGCATACTTTAACTGCCTACTGTTTTACCATTTTTCTTTTTAAACAATGATTTCTAACTTTGTATTTTATAATTTTGACATAGACAAAACAGCATTACAGATCAAGCTGCTCCATACACTTAATTTAATAATAAAATTGCTTTTCCAGTTGAACTTTTTTTTTTTTTTTTGAGTCAACTTGCTTATCTTATACCAGCTTATGTCACACCCTCTACTAGCTGTTCAAGGAAAAAATCGTCGCAGGTACTTATCCAGAATACTTAATTGGTTGAACAGTGATGACGATAGTTCGATTATGGGGCATAATATGGTTTCTGGGGTTTTAGATTCTCTTCTAAAACATTCTGTAGGAAAAAGCAACTAGGAGTTCATTTAAAATTCATTTTTGGATGCATTTTTTAATGGCAATAATAATCAAGGATTGCTTTTACTAGAAAATAAAATTGCATTGTACATTGATTTGTAAAGTTAATTTATTCTGTATTCTGATAAATGCTAACACAACGTTCTATTACTTAAAAGGTAACGGAATAAATAAATGAAATAAAAAAGGAAGATGCTATCATGCAAAATTTGCTACAACTTTTAGTTTCATCTAATTCTATATTTCTGTTCGTCAAGAATTTCAGCCACAGGAAAATCATTGCATGTCAATAGCCATAAACTTTATCCCAATTCCCAGCTATTGATCTATTCACGTTTTCCTAATTGTGGCCCTGGGTTTTGATGGATCCGCTTTGAAATCATAAGACCAAAATCCGGAAATGACGTCACCAATGACTGTCAGTTAATGAATGACTCCGAAATGAGAGTCAGCGCCATCTATTCATGTGAACGTCGGGCTCTTTGCACGTGTTTAACCTCAGAGAAATGAACGTAAATGCTCTCGTCGATGGATAATAGGTTCGGAAAACGGGGAAATGATGGCTGCTGTCAGTCCAGATTGTCATTTTCTTCTTTTCTCCCGGTTTCTCGTTAAGATATGTCTTCGGCTCACGTTGACGTTTCTTTGGAAATCGCGATTTGTTATTCCCTTTCTGTTTGTCGAGATAAACGATTCAATGCGGGATTTGAAATGTCGATTACCAAGCTGGTTCTGCGCCATAAATGCTGATTGTTGATTAAGGAAACATAGAATTGATGCGCGGAGAGCTTAGGAGCGTAGTTGCCGAAACGGCAGACGAAGAATAGGAAGTATTTTGGTTCTTATTGTAAATCGTAATTATCGTAACGGACTGAGCATTTATTGCCCGAATATATATATATATATAAACGTGAGAATATCTATCTAGATTATTGCCTGTTTTTTTGTTTGTTTTCCTTTATTTTTCTTTTTCGTCTTTTTAGCCTACTTTCCCGTAAAAGTAAAAAAAAAAATATAATAAAGCATTAAAGAAGGCTTAATGTATCGTGAAAATGTCTTTAGAAACCAAGAAAAGTCAAAAAGAAGTTAAGTAATTAAATAAAGTTTGAAAAATAAAAAATTTGAAAGTAGGGTTTTGAGATGGGGAAAAAAGTGTGTTTGTCGGTCTGTCGGTCCCGCCCCCCCCCCCCCCCTTAATTACTTTTGAACGAATTGTCCGATTCGAAATTTTTTCTTTTGCATTCGAAAGATCTCGGCGAGTACATCTCATTTAACTATTTTACTTTTTGATTTGAACAATTTTCTGTTCAATTTTGAACAGTTCAAAAAAATTTAACATTAGCGCCTATGGGTGAAAATGAAGCAAATTATGTAAACTCTGGGTACAAGATCCAAGTTCCCATGAACAAGCTCACTGTAAGAAGTTCTTGGCGTGAAATATTGATTTGAACAATTTTTGTTCATTTTTGAACAGTTCAAAAAAAAATTAACATACCGCCAACGGGGAAATATCAATCCTATGTAATCCCTGATCTAACGGACCGATTTGTTTGGGACAAACTTTATCGGAAAGCTCTTATGACGTGGAACATGTACAAATAGAAAGTTCATCCAGAACTAACGAGCCTATTTTCCTATGAAATTTTTTGATCGGGATTTTCAAGAATATTTTTGAATTAATGAATGATTAAATGAATAAGCAAAAGAATGAATGAATAAATGAGTGAATAAATACATGAATGACTTAATAAATGAATGACTGAATGAATATGTATTAACGGTTGATAAAGGTACATTTGAAGCAATTAAGAACTAAAGCTAAACGAGAAAGACAGAGTGAGAGATAGCTAGATTATAAATTTGAATTCGGTGTATACATGAAAGTAGGCTCGTATAGTTCTAGACGGAACTTCTTGTTTATTGTATACAGTCGTTCATACGACGTTTACACTTATACGGCGTTTTTGTGTGGTCCTAATTCTTGTATTAAGCCAGAAGGGTAAATCGATTGCAATACGTTATCGATATATATCGATATACGACGTTTTTCGATAGTCCCTTGCTCGTCGTGTAAACGAGACTCCACTGTACTTGTTCTTTATACTCACTTCTCTACCTATAGTTTTCTTCTTTCAGTGCATGAATCCATTATTTAAATGTCGATCTACCGATTTGTTCGTATCAATGTATCTACTTTGTGATTTATTTACCTGTACTTTTGTCAACTTATTCTTACATTTATTTATTTATTTACTTGTATGGCCAGTGTCCGACTTCCAAGTTTTCATACTCAGGGCACTTCCGATTTTTAAAGCTGTCGTTGTACGGTTGATTTACTTAATATATTTGTATGTGGCAGTGGCGTACGCAGAATTTTTCCAGGGAGTGGGAGAGGTCATAACTTTCTGAAACTACTAAAAGAAATTCGAGTATGTAATAAAGTACTATTATTTAGGGCTCAAGGGGGGGGGGGGTTAAACCAGAACCCCTCCCCCCTTGCGTACGCTACTGATATGTGGGTGCGTGTGTGCCTGTTATTAAGAAGAATGAACAGCGGTTATTGTTAATAATAGCCGGATATTTATATTAGACTTTAAAAAAAATAAAAAAAAATGATGATATGTAAAAATTTTCTGCTACTTAGAATTTTCATGCCGAGGGCACGGGCACCGGTTGGCCGTGCGATATTCAGGGTCTGTATATGACAGTATATATAGGACAGTTGTTAGGTTCGGGCAGACAGACAATTGCCCTGCGCTCAGGGCCGGCGCTATCAATGTGCGAAGTGTGCAAAATACAAGGGCACCAACGTTTGGGGGCGCCTCAGCGTCAGCGCAAGAAAAAACCCAATAATAATCCCTATTTTACACAATTAATTCAACAATTCTAGTTGTCTTAACATAGGCGGACCCAGTGATAGTGACTCCTCCCAGATACTCAATCTTTCAAGTGAAAGAGCTTAGCGTCAAAATTCACTTGTGGCGATGGTACTGCTTGACAGAGATGGTTAGCTGGTACCAATCCCTGTGAAACGCACTAGGTCTGCAATTACCAGAAGTCAACAGCAGCCCATTAGAAAAAAAAATAAGTTATTTGTTTCATGTATGTAATTAATAAAGTTTTTAAAAAAAATTGAAAACGCAATAAAATTATATACACAATTGAACTTATAGTATTTTAGTTTGTACGATGAAATAGGGCTAGGAGCGACTATTGTATAAAGTCGAAGGGAGCCGGCCCTGCCTGCGCTTCATACTGGATGGAATCTTACGCTAGATCAATTTTGCGGCCAAGAAAGGAAAAATTGACTTTGATATTTATTAAAAACTGTGATTATTTTTATAACAATAGGTTGAGGCATAACTTTAAAGGAAGAGATTTCCTCAAAATGGAAATCGTACATTTTTCGGTTCTCTTTGCTGCATTCGATAATTATAAACAGTTGAAGAAATTCAGATTTAAAACTATTATAAGTGTATTCAGGTAACACAACGATTTTAAATGAAACGGTAAAAAAAAATTCTTTGAAATTTTGTATGGATTGCGATTAATTAATAAAACATTTTGCTTGTAAAAAGTTCGTTTTCCCCCTTCTTTTTATTAGTTTATTTTCATTTTATTTTAATTCATTTTTGTATTTATTTACTTAGAAGCCCAGTGACTGAGTGGTAGCCTCCGGTGTTACCGTGACACAGGTCCGGGCTTCGATTTCCGGGCTGGGCAGGGTCCACTCAGCCATTCATCCCTGCAGCGGGGTCGATAAAATGTGGACCAAGAATGCTTGGGAACTGACCACTTGACCGGAACTTCTGCTTCTGCACCCCAGGGTCCTCTCTCTCGAAAACTGGGATGGGCACAGTAGGCCATGGCCCACCACTGGGCTGGCGCACCACTGAGTTTAGTTTTTAGTTTATTTATTTACTTAATAATTTATTTAATTTGTCGTTTATTTTGTAAATGATTTTCGTGGAAATGTTTTTTCAAATGATAATATCAGATTACACCTTCGACTGCTTTTCTTTTAGTTTTTTAAAATTTTCTTTTCAGAAAGTATAAGCTTTCATTTTTGTTCCGAACCGCTCAAAAGCTACCTTAGAATTTATAGACTATACCTTTTCGTCAATTATCTAATATTTTACGGATCAATCTATGTTTCTCACATATTGGCTTATGAAAAAGGTAGCATATTTATAAACGATTCTTTTCTGTCAACTGTCCATTGGTGTAGTGTACGTATCTGTCTACGTCTCTTTCATATTAGTTTATTTTAAAACTGCTTACTTATTATTTTTTACATACACCTGTTTTCGATTCAGTGGACCAACTCTCCAACACGTGGAATCAAATTTCACTACAATTTACAATTCATTGCGTTGATTTACTTTTGCCATGAAAGTATAAACTGATTTCTATCTAGTTGCCAGCGTTGTATGCGAGGATTTCCTTTTTAGAAATTTGCTGATAAAACTAAATGTTATACTGAGTCTCTGCTTTATTTTGAAAGAACTTAGGAAGTAATAATGAGTACTAGCGAAACAGAATCAACGCTTATGAAATTTTCTAAGAAAAAAAAAAAAAAAAAGAAAAGAAAAAAACAATAATAAATAAATAAAATAATCACATCTAAACACCAAAAGAATCAACTATAAATTGACGTCAGTAACGAATAGGATAAAAGATATTTTGTGGATTATTATTATTCATTTTTTAAAATTTTGATTCCGAAGCAATTATTCTATGACAACAAAATAAAAGCTTTAGTAATACGTAAGATAATTACGTTAGTGTACGTAATGTAGTAAGGGTGTATAAGGTCAAACCCCTCTCTCACACTAGTTCCCTTAGAGCAATGTTACCAAGAATAATGTATGTCAAGATTTAAAATATACTTATAAGGATGTTTATTCTTTATTTCCTCCCCCCAAAGGAATAAAATTCAGCTTTGAACGGTTTTATTTTCGAGAGATTGAGTGTTAACTTTTAAACTTACATTTAAGATATTTGTTTTAAAATCGTTCGCAAAGTTACCCAACACATAGGAAACAAAGATACCATCACAGGGTCATATAGTAACCAAAGAGGAACTCGAACTCATTAGCGAGTTCTATTCATTGGAAAAGAGCTTCGAACATCCCTTGATGAGGCAGATTCGATGCAAGTGTGTGATCAAGATGGGATTATTCCGACCCTTTTATGTCCCTCATTCAGTCCTTGTTTTTCATTAGTCCTGTGGCCTCTCCCTTTGGGGACTATTAAGGCGGGAAGAGATCGGACGATGGGGATTTTTGTTGGGGTACTTAATCTCGTGGAAAGAAAGGGTTGTGTAGAATATCGGTTTTTATCTAGACGGGATTCTTTCGCAATTGCCCCTTCGAACGTCGGAAAGAGAGCTGAAAATGAAACAGCAATGGATTTTACTCTTTTTTATTAAGACACAAGGTATATTATTGATTCCGGTAGAAAAAATTATATAAATGGATGAACATTTATTCTTTATCAGGAAGATCGGTTAAAGAATTTCATGCCCTCGATGAAATCCTCAAATGATTGGTCAATAATATTCACAAAAATTGAAATACACTGATTTGCAAAATTTAAGGTAGAACTAGATTTTTTGTGTTTAATTTGAAAATGACTTAACATACAAACCAGAAATTCAGATGAACGTTGTTCTAAACAGAAATTGAAAATTATTGAACTCGTCATAACACTTTTTGTACGTTTAACACATATATAATGAACAGAAAAAGCACTCTTGGAAGGAAAGACCGATATTTTAGAAAACAGTTCTTCAAACTTTTACTTGAAACAATTGCGATGACTCTACGAAATGAGTTCTGGTAAAGGATATGACCATCCTGAGCTGAAATCCATTGGCGAAATTGACAATCTATGCTTCCAATTAACTTTTTCTCCACCTAGAGGAGAAACAAAGATCAGATACGGAGTAAACATTGTTTCAACTCATATCACGACCTTGGAGGAAGATCAAAGCAGAACTGGCTGTTCCTAAACAAGACCAATTTGATTCAGATCCTTGGTTGTTGCGGCCAATACTATCCAATACAAACCGTGACTGTCAAGAAGTCTACAACAAGAATAGCTCGGTGAAGTCTTGCTTTATAATCCATCAGAATGAATTCATAAGGAATATCAGCGTCAACCTTTAGATCAATGATTTCGTCTTGCTATCTCTCAACAGGCAGAGTTCCTCCATAAAATGTATGCAGGCCAGTGTAACCAACAAGAGAGACTCCTTCCCAAACCATTCTAAAAAATCTCGCCCCGGTAGGTTCTAATGTTAATTTTTAAATATTCAAAAATTATCCAATTCGTTCGTTAAAATTTTTTAAACATTCAGAAGTTAGTATGAGTAGTTTTCGAATCCAAAACTGAAGCAAATAGGTAGGACGTGCTTGGAAGGGAATTTGGAAAACTAAATTCCTTAAAATTATAACTTGCTTTAAAATAGTTAAAATTTTAGATCACCATTTCGTTCAATTTGATGGCTTCACTTCAAAGTTAAATCTCTTCATCAAATTTATAACCTCTAGATCTGAACCTCCACTGTAGTACAAAGACATTAGTATATTAGTATATGTAGTTGAAGAAACTGGCTTTTGAATAAGTTGAACCGCATTGCGTATCTTCAGTCTACGTTTTGTCGAGTCGTTATAATCTTGAGTGTCCGTAACTTAACTTCCACTCTAATTTGAGGCGCTATGTTTTTAACTTTTTAATTTCCCATAAAAGTTTATAAAAATTATCTAGAAGTATTTCATCTTTTTTCCCCATAAAAATACTAAGGGATTTTTTATATGACTCGTTTTTATTGTTCATCGAATGATTGAGAAAAGAAAGAGAAATCATACAGAAAATTTTGACTTAAATGCTCAAACAACATAAGGAGTGAGCACGGTGATCTCCAGGGGTATCGTGGTAATCCCTCACCCCATTAGCTCATTAAAAGAACCGCTAATACAAAATTAGTAAAAGTTCATCAGTTCCACATCTCAGATGTCTTAAAAATGTTTCTTTATATTTGATTCTTCAAAATTTTTCATGTGAGAGCACCAGGAACCCTGGATTAGTTCAAACTCCTAGACCTCGTTTCTCCTCGGTACTATGGTACTCATAATGCTAAAGCTTTATGCTCGCCTATGGCAACATCACGCACTAATAATGATATTTGTTATGAACCAATCATCTAGCCCTAAAACCCTCACTCGCCTTTGCAGAAATAGAAACTAACATTTTACAGAAGAGAACTTTTAAGAGAATTTATAACTAACTTCTCAAATATCTTAGTCCAACCTCAGTCCGAGAAAGTTGTTTCCTTTTCGTCTGTTTAGTACAAAATATCAAACAGGTAACCCTTATTGAAATGCCTATGCATTTGGGGCTGCTCACTGTGAAATGGAGACTGAATGAGTGAAATCTCTTAGGTAATGAAGACAGGAAATCGATAATTCCGAGATTTGCAGCCTACCCTAAGCCGTTTCGCCAACCCCTTTCTAACGACCTTCTTACGACGATCGAAAAGTTCGTCTGGTCAACACAACCCCAAATCCCTAACTTGTTTATTTACCGGGTTAATTGGGAGGGAATCTATATAAAGGGTAAAGCAGGGAGGGAAAACTTTACGTGCTTAGCAGCAGAGGTTAATTTCGTCGTTTTCTGCATGTTCCCCCCGAAATTTTTATGGATACATTAGCGTTTATAAAAACTATCAAAGAAAGAACCGAGGTTAATGAATGATAGGCTCTGTTCTTAAGGAGCGATTCTTTTCTTTGTTTCACGTATCAATTTTTAATTTTAGCTATTTTTTTCTCACTGTAATTTTTTAAAATTTTTGTAAAGAAAAGAAAATTAATGAATAATTATATAATTTAAAACCATTAATTCTGTAAGTTAAAAAATTAATCAATCAAAAATGTTTTAAGTTATATGGTTTTATTTATTTTAAAATTCAAAACATCGTTGCATTAAAATTGTTTTCCCCCTAATTAACATTACAATAAATTATAAAAGATGGAATATTGTATTGTCATCTAAGATAAGCTCGTGTGCAAAGATTGAAGATAATTTATGCAGTAATAGTGATCGAAAAGCGCGTAACAAACTTCCGTGACAAATCAAGTTAAATAAAATTGTGTAAAAAACGTATACGTTTTCAAAGCATATTAAAATTAATTTTTTTCTAACCGCTATTTTATAAATTGGGGGTTTTTAATACAGACTATATCTAGAAATTCACAGCCTGGCTTTGGAGAAATAAGCCCCAAAACCAGCTATGTCTATATAATGCTTTTACAAATTCAATTCTTTTTAAAGTTGACCATAAATGAAAGAAAAAAAAAAAGTTTTTTTTACACGGTGGAGCGTTTTTCTTTTTGTCTTATTTTTTCTTCTTTTTCCTTTTGCCTAATTCTTTTTTCTTTGTCGTTTTGTATTGCTTGCTTGTATTTCAAATTTTAATAACAATGCCTTACAACTAAAAAATCTAAAAACTGTTAGGCATAAATCACTTGATTTAGCCAGTAGTGAGAAAATATAGGCAGTTCTAATGAAATGGGAACAGATTTTGTTTTGTATTGCTGCAGAATTAAGGAACGACGGCCGGCATATTCTAATTCATTATAAAGATCATGGCGGATTTTTATCATTTTTTAAAAAAATATGTAAGTGAAGCATCTGTTGACTATACTTCGTAATTATTTGTTTTTATGCTTCAGAAGAACCAAATGTTGCATATTGATAAAGAACAGTACCTTTGCATCCACTTTCAACACACGCTTGTCCATATTAATTGATTTTGAAATACATACTTAAAAGACTTTTGGATCAGCTTCTAATTTGTAGAACTTTTAACGGTAGAAGGGAGAGAGGAGAGAATACATAGTTCACCGCAGAAGACATCCTTGACCATGTATGGCTTTAGTGGTCATCAGAATATTGGATATAAACTGGAATTGATCCTTTGGCGTATCAAATCAAGTATCACTGTAGTACCAGCGGTTTTAAGTACATGGTATTGATGGTATTGTATAAGAACCAGGCATCAAAGTAGCTGCGGTTAGTCATCTTGTGCATTTGAAGCGTAGTCATCGAAGTAATAACAATGCGGAGGTCTTTTTCATGTGTAACCATTACGGATAGTTTTTGCCACAAAAAAAAAAAAAAAAATCTTGATAGTGTATGGCTTTAGTGATCATCAAAATACTAGATTGGGGGCTCCCAACTTTGGGGTAGCCATATAATATTTCTAATTTTAAATGAAAAAATCATGTTTATTTCCCCACATATACGAAATAACTCTTTGTTACACTAAATATCATTTTGAATTAACTTGTGATAAACTTAAAAGCATAAAAATTATAAATAAAGTGCAAGTGACACGGCAATTTTTGTCATGTCCGACCAGGATAAAATCCATCACGAAAGTTAGAAAAAAAAAGGTACGAAAAATAATCAAATGATGTACAGAATGTGAATAAATTCAAATACTTCACAGACATATTGAAATAAAAGCAGTCTCTTTTTCATGGTAACAAATAATTTTTGTTTGAATATTTTTCATTATTTATTGAGATCATTTATTCATAACGTGAGAAACGTTCAGTTGAGTCATCCTTTTTGACGGGATTTCCGTCAAAATCTTATCAACAATCTATGTTTGTACCAAATATAGTCAAGTTCTATCCCAATTATTATGCTTTAAGTTAGGGTGAACACAAAAAGGTGCCAAAGTAGAGATACAATCTTCAGCAAACTCCACTGTAAATTTGTTTATTTTGCAGTCCTTGGATATTATAAAATAAACTCATTTACAGTGGGGCTGTATTCAGAAACAGCTTTTAATCTAATGTTTTGTTTTTGTGCCAAAATACTCGCATGAAAGTGTTTGTGTGTATATATATGGGGTGCGGGTTGCTTATTTGTTAAAAATGGGGTCGCGACGCGAAAAAGATTTGGAACCACTGTACTAGATAATAAACTAAAGCAGGTATCCTTTTAATATATCCAAAAAAAGTTAAAAATACCAGCAGTCTATTAGTTTTGATATGTAATGATCAGTCATCACAGTAAGGACGTGTGTCATTTTGCACATTAAAAGCATAGTCATCAAAGTAGTAACAATGGGTAGGTCTTTTATGTGTAACAGTCGTGGTCATTAAAACAGCAGCAATATGTCAAAGTAAGAGCAAGGCTAAACCCCTTGCTTCGCTGACATGACAGGGCGATCCTTACGTTTCTCATTTCAGAGCAAAGCTTGAATGACTAAGGAACTTCTCCTCATCCCTTTTATCTTTTCTTCGCTGCATCTTTTAATGACTCTCTAAAGACCCCGTCGCTTTCCGAAACACTGCCACCACAATGCCTATATATCTGACTCGCACTTTTGACTGCTAGACGTGTGTGATTTTGGTGTTACGTGGGAAAGTGGTGCAACAACCTGTCTGCATTTTACCTATCCAAAGTGAGTGCACTTGTAATTGCAGATGAATGTATTTTTGCAAAATATAGGTAAAGTACTGATTTAATACAATTATAACTGGTTACTCCAATTATTGTTTTATTCCTTAACAGGCGCATGTAAAAAATGATGCTAACAAAATAATATAATTGTCTTGCAAGTTTGTCGTATGAGATTCTGCTTACAAACGCAAAACAAAATTTAAAATATGCATATACAACAATATATGGTCTTCAAGTTATAACAAGAAGTTCCGTCTAGAACTATGCATGACTACTTTCCCATGTACCAACATCAAATTTATAGATGTAGCTATCTTTCTCTTGCTTAACTTCAGCTCTTAATTATTTCAAACATACCCTTTCAACGGTTAATACACGAATATAGAAATATAATAAATCTCTTTTATAAAAAGGAAAAATATTACTGCTTATGTGAACAATATCAAATTCATTCTCTCACGCAAGAGGGCATTATATTTCAGTAATTTCCTGTTCAAAGAATGTCAATATTTTTAATTCGAGAATTTTTTAAAACCGAATTGAATTTTTTGGGAAAACACAGAACTGAATTTTGACAAAATTAAACACTTTCTGATATTTAATCGTTGACAAAGAGAAAAAGAAAATGTTAAAACTAGAAACTAACCCTGAAAACACTTCTTCGCAATAATAATTTGTACAAAGAATCCTGTGCAACTCTTTATTTTGTGTGCAAAAGAAAGCACCTTCAATTCACTTTGATTCAGCCAAGCAGACTATAACTTTCGCCCATGTTCAGCATAAGAAAAAAAAATCAATTTAGGTTTTTATTTATTTATTCTATCTTTCTTTTATGCACTAATTTATTAATTCATTCAAGTCTTTATTCATTCACCCTTTCACTCGGTAATTCATTTATTCATCCATTGTTTTACTCACTCATTTAGTCATTCATTCCTTTAAAGTTATTCGTATAAAATGTACACTACAAAGTAGTTTCACCGGAAAAGAGGCTCTTTTAGTTCTAGATGGACTTCTTGTTTGTACATGTTTTACATCATAAGTTCTTTCAGATAAAGTCTGTTCCAAGGAAATCCATCTGTTAGATCATGATTTATATATTATCCAAATTTTCCAGTAGGTGCTAATGTTAATTTTTTGAACCGTTCAAAGTAGAACAAAATGTTGTTCAGATCAAAAACAAATAATGAATGCGAATGAGGTGTTTAAAAATGTATTGGAAGACAGCGGAAAAAACATTCTTGCATTCGTCGCTGGGTTGAGCAATTTTGTTGTTTTTAATTTTTGTTCATTTGAATAAAATAATATAGCAATTTAAATAAACTTAGGCAACGTTGGGGACAATATAACAGACAAAAGTGTTCATGTGCTTTGCATTATTTTAGCGGAAACTCTTGTACTCTTTGCTGAGCTGTACTTTTATGCAGCGCAGAAATTGAAAAACTTTCCAAAAGTTTTTGATTTAAAGTTACATTCCCAAGCGTCCACTGTAACTAAAGTAGGGGAGATGAACTATGCATTGGGTTACTCAATTTACATGCTAATTCGTACCACAGATTTTCCAAAAAAGTTTGCATAGTACTATTGTACTGGATGGAGAAGGCTGTTCTCCGAACAATGGCCATAGTTAGAAATATAATGTCAGCCGCAAAGTTCTAATACATTTCAAAGTTAATGCTTATGACAGAGGAATTAATAGTCTCACGACTGAACAATTAAAATCACTCTCTTCATCACAAAGGATGTTCGCGTTCACACCGAATTTGACAGTCCTCCTAATCCAGTAGATAGACAAGATGGGTGCCTTATGAATCCGCCGACAGAGATACGTCTGTGGTAGGCACCAACGCATCATTATATGAAAGTTTCTATTGGTACCGTTCTGGACTTTGTAACGAAAAAGTTTAAACTCTCTTTCTGCTAAACTATATCCTGTTATGATGGTGAACTCAGAACTGACACCAAACCTTCTCGTTTAAATTGGTTACTTTATAACTGTCAGTGACCGCACAGATTTTCTATCTCTCAACGGATACTTGCTGATAGAGACGACGCAGTATCACTTTCAAGCTGACTACTATCTGAGGACTACCAGTTCCCCATGATCTTCAGAATTCGATGGCTGCCAGTATCCAATGTTCTCCAGTCTACCACTTTCTTTTTCAGACATTTCGATTTCATAGCGGTGTCTCTCGCAGTTGATTTCGACACACTCGATAAATCCCAACATGCCATTTAAAATTTCCTTAACGCAGTTTTCAACCATGGTGTCCGTTATTTTGCCATTTTCTCTGTGATTTCCTATCCTTTTACTAACGTGACTCTGATAAAAGTAAGCTTTCTCAAGCTTCCAATGACCTTATACTGTTAATTGTGCCGCATCAGACCACATCATAAGTTATATCATCTTCTCTCTTTAAGGGTGTGTGGAATAACTTTTCTATACGTTAAGTGTTCTGTACATTTTCCGTTCTTCAGCGTGTGATAATCAGTTTGTTCAGTTTAAAGCATGAAAGAAACTGAGTTTCTTGACTTATTGCATAATATTTTCTTTTCCCTCTTCTTCTGATAAGTGGGTAGTTTTGCTTCGTTAACAGCGCATTTTCGGATTTCCTATTCTTGCTAGATACCTAGTGTTGTTTTGATAACAATGAGTGAGTTTGAAAATTTATTTGCTGTGATTTGTCGAACGTTTAATAATAATAATAATAACCATGGGAGTCTTCATTCATGCCTCCTAAATTTCCGAAAGTCATATTCCATGTAAATGCGCTTAAACTAACAACCCAGTTTATTGTTACCCAGTTTTATAACAGTCAATAGTGTCATAAATATCTAATATATGATTTGCTTTTTATAAATCAAGCATTTCTGAGTTTTATGAAAATGGAAGGATGCTTTGAGTGATCTAGCAAAGTGGTCCTATGATGAAGTGGAAGCCAGAACTCGGGATCTAGCGACCTCATTTGCGGACACGCTGATGATTTCAGGTTTAATACCATATTTTGCAGATGAGGCTAAGACATGCATGGAGAGTGGGGGATTATTGCAAATAATATATACCAAGCGCTTCTATCTATTTTATATTTTTCTTTGCCTTATCCTAAGTGACTTGAAGATTTGATACATTTGCTTTAGAAGCACTTAGAGAACGCGTCAATCTTCTCTTTAAAACAGGACCGAATCACACTCTATGAAACTGGACTCGTCATAACAATTGTAGGCTTGTGATTCAAACATCAGCCACATGGACATTGGAAACAACAACGTGTTTGGTCATATTCAAGAGCTTAAAATCGAACAATTACTTGAAATCATGATGGGCGACAATATTACCTTTATTGAAAATTGACTGGTTTGGGAATTGTATGAAAGTAGGTGTCACGAATACGGAACAAAAATATTTCCCAAAGAAATACAAATAAGGGGGCTGAAGGACATGTTCTGAAAAAGTTTCTAGCACGTATCTTTGTAATACTCGCAGTGTTGCATTGTCGTCGTGGCCAACTTGTAGAATGTCATTGTCCTCAGGTGGCAGGTACTCAGGCCACTGTGTCCCTCAGCAAACAGGGGGGTTGCAGAGATATGAGGAAGACTGGAGAGCTGTATGACTTATTTTATCGCATCAGGACGACATACTGCTGCAGCCACGGCGCGAAAAGGGCGCTACCGTTACTTAACATTTGTCATGCAGAAACCTCGGCCGCAGAATGGGCGCGAAAAGGAGTAGGAGGGGGGGGGGGACACCTCCGCCTCTCGGCAGAGAAGACGTCCTCTCAGGTCGGGCATTCGTCATTTTCGCCTCGGCCACAGATGAAGTTTTGCCTCATTTGCACAAATTTGCGCGCACGGAGAAAACGAGCCGAATGGGTGCCCCCCGGAAATGGAAACGGGGGAAGCGTGAATTGTGGGCGAGAGAAATGGAAAGAAGAGCCCCCGGGTGGGTGGGGGGCGACCCTATGCAAATTTATACCCTCTTTTAAGAATGGTGGTGGTTTGTTTCTTCGGCTTCTGCGAAAGGCGCGGGTAAAAGTGACAAGATGAAATACGTTTATGAGACGTTCATTTCTCTTGATGAGATAATGTTATAGAGGGAGAGCCGAAGCTTCTGGTGGCCTATGGCTCCCTTGAGGGGGGAGGATCAGCGATAGCCTCGCTCTCATTCTCTCTCTACCTTCGGGGAGAGTTCATTAAAGACGAGCCGGGGTACCTTCTGACGGAGTCTTCCTCCAGATTGGATGACCGCGCGGATGAAGGTTTTATGACGGGCGATGGGAAACAGATAAAGGCGAGGGGCTGTTAAAGGGTTTAGGCCAGTCCTTGATAGACGGACGGAATAATGGAATGGATAACGACACCCGTCTAATATGATGAGGGGCCCCTTCGGTTATGACCTCGTGTTCTGATTGGCTGAGAATGACCTCTGCGAATAAGA
The DNA here is from genome assembly GCA_038502835.1 of Octonoba sinensis. NCBI lineage: Eukaryota > Metazoa > Arthropoda > Arachnida > Araneae > Uloboridae > Octonoba > Octonoba sinensis. Next base: position 113,590,402 of record CM076604.1, on the reverse strand, counting down.
TAAAAACGGATATTTATGGAAGAAAAGGGATGGCTTTAGTGTTTACTCTGTCAGCGGGTATTTCGTTAGGAAAAATCTGTAAGAACATGAAAAAAGGTATCAATGTTTTTCAGTGTTTTTCTGAAAATGGTGATACTTTGCCTGATAAGTTTTAAACAGCTTAACATACAGCGCGATCCCATGTCAGCGAACTCCAAGGGACCCGGAAAATACTTCGTTGTAATGGAATCATACTTTCCTATTGGGGTTTAAAACGGGACTGAAAATTTGTTTCTTTGTAACGAAAAGTTCGTTTTATCGGTATTCCCTGTAACCAGATTTTACTGTATTTATACGCACACGTATGAATAATAAATTAAATTACAATATATGATGTAATAGAAAGAAAAAATCATTTGAAAATGCCTTCCACATGGTCATGTAACACGAAGAAATGGCAACCTCTAGTAACGCTAGATTTAATAGGCCAGTCATTTCGACTGTTTCGAAGCTTCCATTTTGCGTAATTTTTTACTAATTTTAGTTCAACTTTCAATTGCAATGACTTTTCCTAATGCACAGTGCAAGTTAATATGACTGAAAGTTTTATTACAAGTTTACGAATGGTTAAAAACGGCATGTAAATCTAGTGTTAACTTAGACTGATCGTGACACCAAGTAGTCGAAGCCTTTCTTTTCGTTCAATATTTGCTTATTTTTAGTTGTTCTTCCAAGCTCTTTGATACGTTTTGTGTTCTTTCAGTGTTCATTCTTGCAATATCAAAATTATAATGCATCATAAGAATACACTCCACGTATTTTCTTTTCTTTCATTCTAAACGTTCCTATGTTTTTTAAATGGTGGCTCCCCTTTAGAATAAAATCTTAGGTAGCGTTTCTTTATAGAAGGGTCAGGAATCTTTACAAAGCAATGAAAGTAGTATTTTTTTAACAGATGAAAATATTATTTTTGTAAAAACAATTTTATAGTCATAAAAAAGGCTTTTTTTTCTTTCAAATGTTTTTTTCCTCTACTATTGAGTACTCTGTGTTTGTATTTTTCTGCGAAGTTATGCCTTCATCAATTTCGTATTTTACTTACACGAACATATAACACATGTTATTTTTATTCTTGGCTTATTGCTACATGTTTATTGACGATGAGGATGTTACACGACAAGTTTTTATGCAAGCTTCAGAATGTCAATTAACAACCTTGCCAGAAAGCTTATTCTTGAAAATCAGAAATTTATCTTTGCGATTGCTCATAAAATTCTTGCAATGGTACATTGACAACTATCTGGGGTATCTCAATCGACAAAAAAATAAACAGCTCTCTTCCGTAATCACCGACAATTGTGGCAAAAATACAAATCAGTTTCGTTATGATTGCATTAATGTGACAAACTCACTTCTGGCGAAAGCGACTTTTCCAGTCAACGATTTAAAAATAACCGCGCATAAATAAGAAACTCTCAGGAAAAGGGAAAAGAAAGACTCGGGAAGAAATCGAAGCATGATGCTTAAGTGTGTTTTCAACTTGAATTTCGGTTTTGCTTCACTTCGCAGACATTTTTAATTTCTCGATGACATTTCCAATCCGGAGAATCTGGGCGAATCCTTCGCGGCGAATAAAAGAAGGGACGTTTGAATCCAAACCTTTTCCGACAACGAGCTTTATTAATCTTTTATTCTCTCTTGAGAATAGGTTGGTCGGGACGCAAAAAAATGCTTCTGACTGTCTTCCTTATGCAAATGCACCCTCCCGATTGTAAGCTGACACCTAAAAACAGGGTTGCCAGGTGAAAATGGAGAACTGATGCCAAGCAACTTCTGAAAAAAGCCAAGTATTGCCAAATGAACTTTAAAATATTTTAGTAATTTGAGCTAGGGCAACACAATGGAAACGGGCAAGTGTCCGATTTGGTGGTATCTGTTGCCATGTTTTAATTACCACACTAAAACTGTCTTTTTTTTTGAAACACATGCATAATATATATAGATATTTTGGTTCTTTATATTTTCTAGAATCATGTCTAAAACTTTCTCAGATTTTCTTTCAGCATTTCAACTGTACGAGAATGGTTAAATCCAGGTAATCATTGAGATGATATCCTGTATTAAATTTTCTGTTTAATAAAAATGTGAACAGGAACACTTCAAATGTACACAGAAAAAGCTGATCTAAAAGTAAAAACAGACGTCAAGTTTTCGCTTTGCTTTTAAATTTCCCGCTGTTTCTCAAACTCGCTTGTGTTGATCCAAAAGAAGAGAGTCGGGATTTTTGCATTCGAAAAATGTTTCAGAAAAACATTTTAAAATATCTGACTCATTAGACGAAAAAATAAAAATAGTCTGATCTCATCATTCAGTAGATATTCAACGTGCCATAAATTGTAAAAAATTAGAATGAATTAATAAATAAAAAGAATAATAAAAAAATAAATAATAAAATAAAATAAATATATAATAAAACAAATAAATAAATAAATAAAAAGAATAATAAATAAATAAATAATAAAATAAAATAAATAAATATATAATAAAACAAATAAATAAATAAATATATAAATAAACACGATAAAACCCCTCATCCATTTATTTTTTACTTTTTGAAAGAAAAATAATAGAGCAGTGAACCGCAAGAAATTCTTTGTTTCTGTTCTGCTCCAGTGCTCCACTACTCCACGTTCCGCTCCAAATTCCTGATTATTATTACTAACACCCTTTTTTTTATGTACGCTTTATTACAAAATCTTCAAAATAAAAGCAAAATATCGATAAATTGGCTTAAAAAAAGCCAAACTAGCAACCCTACTGATAAAAAAGTGAGGTGTGAGTGAAGATGCAATATCGTCGGTGGGCGATAAACTGGAGGAGACAGTCGCACTGCCGCGTGGTGGCGATTTCTTTAACGAAGGACGTCCTCTCATTTTGCAATTAAGAGCGCGCGGAGACGAAACCGAAACAAATCGGAATTGAATCAGACGGACTGTCGCTTCTAATCGGGGAGGAGACTCGATTAGCTATTCAAATGCCGAGTCGGGGAAAAAAGGGGGAAAAAACATTTTTCGTGCTAAACTTTAAAAGTAACGCCTTGTCGTCACTCATTTAGGGGAATGGCCACGAAAGCAGAACACCGAGACAGATAATTATGTGCAGTCATTAATACGCTAAGATAAGAATCGGAAGGGGGAGGGGGGAGGGCTTTTTGTGAGCGCGGGATTTCTTCTGTTGGCGCCCCGTCTTTTTTACTCGCGAAATGGAAATGGAGGATTTTTCTGAACGCATTCGGGGGAAGGGGAGGAGTGTAAAAATGAATCTGAAATATTATTGCAGCATTTTTTTTTTCTTTTTGACTTTTTCCACTAATTTTGAGCAATGTTTTAGCTTCTGATATTTGAAAAATCGTGCAAATATATTCGAGTTTCTATTGTTATAGCTAACTACAGCAAACGAAGCCCCCTGCTTCGAGCACAGCATGGGGCGCTATTATGTTAATATTTTCCAAACTACATTTCTTTAGCATCTTTATTACAAAATGTAAAACCTGTATGTGAGCTACATAAAACTTTTTCCATGGTTTTACTATGGTTAGAACGCAGGGAATAATATTATTTTTGAGCTCTTCAAAGCAAGACTTAACTAGATTTCGTATTGTTTGCTTCTATTAGCATAGTTACAAACTACTGAAGTGGAATACTACTACTACTAATGATAATAGTAATAGATATTCGACAAAAACAAATCTTTCTTTCGTTTATGTTTGATGAGCAGGTGGATAAAATGGCAAATATAATTCAAGACATACCAAAGCAATTCAGCTGGTTGCCAGAGACCCCTAATAAGTACATAAAATAAATCAACGCAATTCAAAGCTGTAAAACTTACGAAAGAAAGCACTCTTTATGTATCACCAAATACTTCCTCAGTTGGATGTGTATTGGGCTATTTTTAGTATCACGGAAAGAATTAAACCATCAATAACTTTTGGCATTTCATAATTGAAATGCTAAACTCGTTAGTTCTGAATGATTATTTTTTATAGAAATATTAGCTCTTTGTTTGCTATTGGTACCCATCAAGTGGACAAATATTGACAAAAACGGACGAAGTAGGATCATTTCACTTAAAAAGGTATTTTCATTTATGTGTCGAGCTTATTATGCGAAAGAAGAAAAACTTGATTAAGAGAAGGAATCATTTGTGACGTTATAGAGATAATTTCCATGAAATCCAACTTTCGTTGAAGTATCTCTTCTCCTTATTATGTTAATGACAAACAATGCTTCTCGTATTCTTATGTTTTTTCTTCAGTTTACTCTTCACTGCGCAATTCTTTTTTTCCCTTCTTCTCTCATTGACGCCTTTCATATTTCGTTATTATATTTGAAGTTTTGGGAGCAGGCGGGGGTGTTTGGAACATATTTGTCAAGGAGCCATTCCAGACGATATCGTTGGGAGGCAGACCATTACTTTGCTAACGTCCGGCGCTTCTGCCGGGCGGAATGGTGATTACATAGCGCTTAACTGCCGGATCCCATTTCTTCGCCCGGACCGTAAATATCTGGCAAAACGAGCGCCTGGATCAACGCAAAAAAATATCACAGGAGATTTTATTTAAAGATCTCGGTCACCGAGGCAAAACATTGGCCAGCACTTTATCCCTCACCAAAGCAAACAAAATTTTTAATTTGAATTAATGGACTCCTCGTCTTTTAATAAGGGCATACGTTATTCTTCGGGTGCAGGCTATCGCGTTCGATTGCCAAAGACCATTGGGAGGGAAAAAAGTGCTAAAAATCACCAATAAAACTTGAGCACCGGTAATAAAACAGACCTCCTCTGGCTTAGACGATTCGGATGGAATGTCTGAGGGGTGGTGGCGGGAAAAGAGCATCCCTCGCGCACGAGGGACATGATTAAACTTTGTAAATCAGCTGCTAATTGCTTCGGGACGTGCCTGTTCGCACTTTGAATCCATCCCTCAAAGTTTGTTCTGTGGACTAACTGTCGGGGTAATGGAGGCCCACCTCTGGGCCTTATGGTTATGGACGACCTCTCCGCAAAGTCTCTAATAACCCGGGAAACTTTGGACGCGCCACATAAAAAGTCAGGATCATTGCGTAAAAATGAGGCCACGCCTACTGCCTCCGATGAAGTGTGTGGTCTTGAATTAAACACATGAATTCGGAAACCCGCTTGACTCTGATAGCCCAATCCGGAATAGTCCTGGAGGAAAAGTTTCCCGCTTTAATCTCTTCGCTTCCATTTTTGTCGCAATCGCTGGCGACTCTGTCCGAAAATTCATTAACGGCTTCCCAGCACTTGAGCACGTAGCACTTGACGGCTTATGGCTGCTTGTCTGTCGTTTGCCCGGCTGAGAATGCTAATGCTGGCGTCGTTCGAGAGCCAGTTTTTCATTTTTGAATCCCCAGTTTGGCGGGTAATTGAGGAACAGATTTTTGAATAGTCACGTTCGGAATCGGACACCGTACGAGAATGGCATGGACATGCGACTTTTTTTAATTATGCAGATGGAATTTAATATCTTCAGAGCAAATTTCAGTTTAGAGTAGGAGATGAGACCAAAGGAATCGTATATGAAATAGCCTTCTGGAATGAAACGAGAAGTGAAAATTTATTTTCTTGAACTAACGCGTGTTTACTTAAGTAGACGTGAATGTCAAACAAAAGTATTCTGTCTTGTGTGACTTAAGAAACATTGTTTCTACTTTTAGACTTGGACTTAGTTTCATTTACGCTAACACAAATTAGTCTGCAGACGAATAACCATCGAGTTTCCAGAGAATATGGTGTAAAGTGACCAGGAAAGTTTTACATTTTGCCTTAGCTATTGCTCAGTGGAGGCACTTTTAAAGAATTTACAGTACACCGTTAAAAAGAAGCTCTCTCAGAATTAAATAAGCCACATTTCTCATCGATATCTAAACGGTAGCGATCACAAGTTTTTGTCTCGATATTATTTTACATAGAAATTTTCTTTGGTTAAAAGGAAATAGAAACTTTAGATTGAAAGAAAACTATTAGCCATAGCGAGAACAACTAAACAATCTGTGACATTCAAACGCAATGTTTTGGTATCAACATGCCTAAACATCAGAAACGAAATACGATCATCTTAAGACTAACTGTGTTATTCTTTTTTAACGCAGAATAATTCTGCATTCAGTGAAAAACAAAAAAATATTTTTCTCCCTAAAAGACATTCTTTAAATATCTCGGCTTAGTTCAATAGTGAGATACCTTAACAGAAATCACTTCCAAATAAATAAGTGCCTCATTTTGTAACTAAATTCTAATTACATAGCTTAAAACAACAATGTGAGACTAGTAGGATGTCCAAACTTCACTTTTCTTGGCACATTTTCTGAACTACGGAGCAGAAAAATAAATGTTTAAATGCGTTTTGCAAAACAGTAGTTTTAACATATAATAGTATTGAACTAGGATAGCGATGTACTCGTATTTTACATAGTTCGCACAAAACTTTCTTAAAAATTTTCGACAGCATGTATTTACTATACACATTATATATATAAATCAGACGACATTTCTAGAAAGTTTGAGATGCCTGTATACCTTTGAAGAGCTTTTTCTTCACCCCTATTTGAAATGTTATTCAATTCATACTTTATAGTTATTTTTTTTCTGTAGAAAATTTAAAAATGTAAAATGCTTCTGAAAAACACGATATCTTGGTATTAAATATATATGTTGTGATTTTGTAAGTTTTATTACGATAAAAATAACTTTCTCCAAGGAATATACCTCTCTCATGATTGTAGATTTTGTTTTTAAATTTTTTCTCATCTGTTCAAGTTGTAAATTTCGTACCTGAGAGCCATAATATCTTAAGTCCATTTTTCGAACTTTTCCGAGTTTACACTCCTTGAAAATACAGAGTACCGACGACAAAGCCACTAGCTACACGAGATTCCAAACTTTTAAAGTTCCCATCGGACATCTTTATTCTTTAAAGTTCGCACAAAAACGTCTAGTCTTCTAGTACTGAAAATGTTTATTTTTTAACTTCTTCGCCAAAAAAAAAAAAAAAAACTTGAAAATTCGACTTAACACACTATGGCTCTCTCAGGTACAGAATTGGTATCAATTTTGAGGATTTTTCATTTTGCCTGTAATTTATCTCCTGCTCGTAAATTAGCTCTAATAATAAGAATGGTATATTCCCTGGAGGAGGTTATTTTCATCAGACTGAAATTTACAAAATTGCAATTTCATTTATTACCGAGATATAATGTTTTGCAAAACGTTGTATTTTTTAAAGAAATTTATTGTTATTTTTATGCGAGAAATAAAGAAATTAAAATATGTGTTTGTTTATGCATTATTCAGGGTTTCCAATCTTGTTTCCCTAGGAAATATAATTCAAACAAATAATTCAAATAATTAAGAAAAAAGCCCTCCGAAGGTATTTTGGCCCTTTAAGTGCTTTATTGATTTATCGACAATATCAGTATTCGATACATTTTTAGAAATGGAAAGGGCGAATATGATCTCTTCAAGCTAATTTTAAAATAATTCGTTATTAAATAGACAATCAGAATTTAATTAAAACAATAATCTATTTTTGTGTTATCCCATTTTAATTTTTATCACACAGTTTTGTATTATTTAAATATAATGAAGCATCGTGGAATTTCCAAACGCTACTCTCTTTTTTTATTTTTCGAAGCAATAAACTAATTGTTATAAGATTTTAGGGAGGAAAATAATGACAATATCTTGAAATGATCTATGAACTGAAATCGAAAAATTATGTTTAGCATTTTCTCAAAACTCGCTCTTCTTTTTTAATCTGAAGTGGAATTTTTACCTACGAAGGATAGATTTGAAGTGAGTGCATTATTTTCTGAGCTTATTTACGCCAGTGCGGAAGCTCTGTTGCGAACAGGATGCGTTCAATTTGACGTTGATGGACACTAAACTGCAATTGAACGTCAACGTGTTTACCGAATAGACGATCAGCTTCACAGGTCGAAGTTTTTCAAAAATGCAGATTGTTTCACTGTAAATTGCAACCATTAGTAGTTCTCACGGCGCGATAATTTCTTCAGCAATGATGAAAAGGTTCGCCCGTCTCTGAGTAATTGTCTTGTGTGGCGTGAAAAAAAAGCGCATCGGTGAGCTTTTGAGAGAGCAGTTTATGGTGGACGATAGGAGGAATATACGTTGTTTCCTACTGGGTAACTTGTCAGGACTTGAAGTTATAATTTTCTGCTTTTGTTGGTGAATGTCACCCTTATTAAAAGGCACTGCAATAGAGAATCGCTGTGAGTACTGACAGGATTATGCATGATAAAAGAAAAAAATTCTTTAATTGGATGATTTTTTTCTGCTCATTTCCTATACATAAGCTATATTATAAAATAAAAGACGAATGAGATCTACGTATACAAAAAAAAAAAAAAAAAAAAAAAAAAACATATTGGGCAACTAAATACTCAGGAGAAATTAAGCAGAAAATTAAACTTCGAGAAATTTAACTGAAATTGCTCGAGGTTTGCTACACAGGTGAAAATTGACAATCAAAGAGGGCATGCATTTTTTGAAGCACAAAAATGGGCATTGTTAAGTAACAGGATAATTTGAATGTGTGACATCAGATATGCAATCCAAAATAAACAACAAGAGATAGAATTGATTGAAAGCCACTGTAAAATTTTTAAATAAAACTCAACCTGCATTAAACCAAATTCATTGAAACAAAAAGTGAGTTAAAATCTTATTATTATTCAATAGAGCTTCATGGATTATTTGCTTTCCTTTAGTCGATATAAATAGAAAAAGGTATTTCAAGAATTAAAGAAGCCTACTTTCCGTATACGAATGCCAATTTTGTGATGTTCATCAAAACTTAGGCTTCAAATTTATTCATATAATCCTTCTCATCACTTGAAGTATTTGCATTAAAGCAGAATTTTTGTGCAAACCATCAGTCAATGGGGACAGGTTATCAAAGTACAGTTGAACCACGGACTTTGGACATTTGAAGTGTCCACTGGAAAAACGACCTAAGTCACATACTACTTTTGAACTTTGCTTTATGTTTTGTTATAAATTATGTATTATAAATATATGTATCATAAATTGGAAGTTGGGTGTTACGGAAAAGTAGGCTCGTATAGTTAAAATTAGCATTTATGTTATAAAATAATTGAATAAAACATAACGCAAATTTCAAAAAGTAGTATGTGGCTTAGGTCGTTTTTCTTTGGAGGCTTCTGCGCATGGCAGAAAAGAACGAATCCATTCGCGTTTTAAAGAACTCCGTTTTGCAGGTGCGTTTATTTTGTACGCGAATCAGAATGCTTGCTTCACTGTTTGTTGAAAGCAACTAAATTTATAAACTGGCATAGAGCGTCAGTTCGGGAAAAAAAAAAGAATCAAGTATTCTAAGCGAGGGCCGTGGGTAGCCTAGTGGTTAGCACGTCGGACTTCCACCTGGAAGGTCACGCGTTCGATACCCACTGAAGACCACCATGTATACTTGGGGATATGTGCATGTAAAATCCGTAGACCCCACTACCTCTCCCCGTGCGTAAGCAATCCTAAGGCCTCGGCTAACAGGTAGGGGGTCTGGTGGAGAAAAGTATTCTAAGCGAAATAGAACGGGAACAAAATCGGTACATTTTCATGTACCAGCAGTACTTCCCTTGAGTATGTATGGATTCTTCTTGGCAGAACTGCAAATCCCTCAGTTTGTTGGGTATCCACTTTCACTAAATTTCAACTGAGCAGCTGTGCTATATTTTAGAATCCATGCATATAAACGCATGTAAAGTAAAATTTGAAATGTTAAGGAACACAGAACAAAACAGCAAGTGAGATTTTGAATTACAGCAAAAGGCCTCTATACAGAAAAAATAGAAGATGTACTTAAAATAATAACGATAATAATAATTACTAATTTCTTAACAAATCTTATATATTTAAGCGAGCGATTCTTGTATATATTGAGTTCCGGAAAACGGCTCTAACGATTTGGACCAAATTTTGTATTTAGACCAGGTTTTGTTTTTTAAGAATACCCATGTAGGTGTTTTTCCCGAAAAAGCGAAACATATATTTTTAATAACGCAATTGAGTACTTGTAACAATGAGCAAACATCATCCGCTATAGATATTTTATTTCAATTGAGATAGCAATACACTGGGTGGCAACACTTATTTTTAATTTACCTTTTGTTGATCGAAATTTTGTTGATGTTGTTACTATTTGTGAAATTTAAAATGCCTAGGGAACCCATTGCAAAAAAAAAAAAAAAAGCTTTAGTAATTCTGCGCGTAATTTGAATGTATCAGAAGGTCTATGAAATGATATAAAACTTATTGTGAGAAGTTTAAGTAAAAACATGATGAAGGCAAGAATCGTTATAGTTTAGTTTGTTATATATTTGGTAAGTTCTAGACGTATCACTCTTTTCGTGGCATCTTTCGTCGCCAACCGAAATAAATTGCCAACCGGACGCTATACTAATCACGTTTCTTTGCCATGACAGTACACGCACCTCAAGGTCAACAGCTTTAATAATCGGCATGAAAATTTATAGTTAGAAAACACTTCAACTTTTCAAATTTATCTAAATAAGAATCTTCTACGGGAAAAAAAAAAAGAAAAAAAAAAACTACCGCCGAGCAAAGCTCCGTCACCCAGATAATGTTATTGGTACCCAGGTACCCAGTACCCAGGTAATGTACTTTAAATGCAATAACTTAATTAAAATTAGAATGAAGTATTTTCTTTCTGATATCTCTCAAAGCAAACATAGAAGTAAACATTTTACATGAAAAATAATATGATTAGGTTTAAAACAGAGTAACCAATTTTGTCAAGGGAAAAAAAGAGAGAGAGAGAGAGAAAGAAAGGGAGAAAAGAACAAGAAGTCTAGAACTATACGAGCCTACTTTCCCGTAGACACCGAATTCAAATTTATAATCTAGCTATATCTCTCTCTGTCTTTCTCGTTTAGCTTTAGTTCTTCATTGCTTCAAATATACCTTTTTCAACGGTTAATACATATTTTATTCAATCATTATTTATTAAGTCATTCATGTATTTATTCACTCATTTATTCATTCATTCTTTTGCTTATTCATTTAATCATTCATTAATTAAAAAATATTCTTGAAAATCCCGATCAAAAAATTTCATAGGAAAATAGGCTCATTAGTTCTGGATTAACTTTCTATTTTTACATGTTCTACGTCATAAGAGCTTTCCGATAAAGTTTGTTCCAAGCAAATCGGTCCGTTAGATCAGGAATTATATAGGATTGAAATTTCCCCGTAGGCGGTATGTTAATTTTTTTTGAACTGTTCAAAAATGAACAAAAATTGTTCAAATCAATATTTCACGCCAAGAACTTCTTCCAGTGAGCTTGTTCATGGGAACTTATATCTTGTACCCAGAGTTTACATAATTTGCTTCATTTTCACTCATAGGCGCTAATGTTAAAATTTTTTGAACTGTTCAAAATTAAACAAAAAATTGTTCAAATCAAAAAGTAAAATATGGAAATGAGATGTTCTCGCCGAGATCTTTCGAATGCAAAAAGAATTTTTCGAATCGGACAATTCGTTCAAAAGTTATTAGGGGGGGACAGACCGACAGACCGACAGACAGACAGACCGACAGACCGAACGACACACTTTTTCCCCATCTCAAAACCCTACTTTCAAATTTTTTATTTTTCAATCTTTATTTAATTACTTAACTTATTTTTGACTTTTCTTGATTTCTAACGATATTTTCACGATACATTAAGCCTACTTTCATGCTTTTTTATTATTTTTTTTTTACTTTTACTGGAAAGTAGGCTAAAAAGCAGTTTTGTTAATACGAAATCCAAAATAATTATTTAAAATTCAATGCGTTGAATTTGCTGGTTGTTTACAATTTATTTTCATTTTTAACTCACGCGCTGTTTTATTGAACAAAATATCATGGGTATATTTTAGAAATCTGTAAGTTTACAAATTCGTGGAGTAAACATGTAACTTTCTCTCTTCTAATTTGTTTAAATGACAAGCTTCGAAATTCGTTTGAAGACAATAACTACGTGTTTTTAAACTGCTCAAAATTCGTTTAAAGTGGTCAAATATAAAAAAAAAAAAGTTTTTTTATAAGCGACAAGGTTTTTCTTATAAAGTTGGTGAAAATCATTCCATCACAAGAACTATGGGATATAATGTTTTCCCCTCAAAGCTAAACATTAATAATTTTAAACAGCCGGAAACTAAGCAAATTTACTCAAATAATAATTAATAAAATATCAAAACTTATTGTTTTGTGGTAGATCCTTCTAACATATTTTTTCTCTTCAGAATCTGATAATTTCCCCAAATGTTACCATAGGGATGACAAGCAGATTGACCTGAATTTTCCCAATTTCAAGTACCTAAATCTTTTAATTTTATTTTACATCAATTTTAGTTTTATTTCTTGATTTATTTAAATTTGACTTTTAAATTTCATCAATTAATTACAGCCTTCTTTTAGTTTTTAAGGCCTTTATTAAAACAATTAAGACATACTTACACAGATCCAAATATCTTTTATATTAAAAAATACATAACTATAAAGTTGTATTTCACGGGAAATTAGGTGAAGAAAACTCGTAGTATAATTGTTTTTACCTCTTTGCCGCCCCTAACGATGTTGCCTGATGCGATCACCTCTTCGCATCATAGCACGGCAGGTCTCTGTTGAGGGCTTTGTTGAAGAGTTATTTGCAAAGAAAATATTTGTTCTCGAAATTTTATTCTGAAGAAATCAAATTCAAAAAAATAAGATAATGAATTTAAGAGAATTGCTAAATGGAATTCAAAGAAAAACTGAGAATTAAAATCTTGATGAAGGCCTAAATGAAATTTGATTTTAAATACGTGTCTTTAGTTTAGTTGGACTTGCAAATGAATTGAATTATCCGAAAGAAGTAAGTCTAGTTTATTGATGAAAAGTGATAATTAAATTACAGTAAAGACGTATCATAAAGTTAGATTTCTAAGAAAAAAGTGGCGAAATTTACTCCCCCTGAAATAGGTAGTGGGATAAATTAATTTTTTAGTATTGATAAGGAAATTTTTAATTTATGAAGAGGTGACTGGAACTGAGCAGGGTCGAATCCAGGAATCATTTCTGGAGGGTGTAATAAGAAGTATAAAGGCCCTCGTAACTATTTTAATAATACAGCTTCCATAAGAGATTTTAGGCCCGAAGCATACGAACGATTCTTTAGCGGTCTGGCAACAGTTCCGGCGCAGTATTACATTAAGTTAAATAAGTCAACTCACACGTCTGACAGTCCAGCAGCACATTGTCGGCCTTATTCACCAGCCGATTTAAACCTTCGAACTGCAGATCAAAGTCTTCCTCAACCAATAAGAACGCTCAAATGTGCGGTTCAAGCGTTTGACAGAGGTTCACATCGGTTGGTGAATAAAGCTGTGAGTTAAATGGACTGACTCACATAAGCGACCGGTGCCTGACCGCTCGTCCGTGTACATCGAAGTTTACAATCTTTAGAATCCCTTAAAACCATTTAATCTACATTATAGTGCAGAAAACTGAGTAAAAAATATTTAATGGAATAATTACACCCCTTCTCATCCTCAAAGGAAAAAATATTAAAAAATCCATCACTGGAACAGAGAAGAAAGCGAGTTGATGATTTTTTGTTCATAACTGAAAATAAAAACGAGACTTCGGATTTTCACTCAGCGAGTCTTAAGTATATTATTAAATAGAAAATATCTCCATTGCCATTTGACAGAATTGTTTCTCTTCTCGCCCCCAGAAAGAATATGGGGCGATTAAGACCCGTATATTAACATCTCAAACAGATGTCGACTCTTGGCCTATTCAACTGTCACCGTCTCGTTAATCCCTGCGATTGCTCTATCTACACTGAGCTGCAGAGTTTAACATGAAGGGAGGGGGGGGGGGGCGGAGATGGCATACGGAAAGTATGCCACTCAAATGTTTTCTGCCACCCCCCTTTTCGGAACAAAATTTTCCATGATCTCGTCTCATGATCTGCGAAATTTGCACAAAGGAAATAGAGATAAAAGGGAGATAGGTTTGAAAGCCGTGGAGATGTTATCGGATGACGATATGTTCTGTCTCTCCAGCTTCTCGGATGTGACGAATGGACTTCCGTTTCTGTGATGAATCTCTGACATTCCATGTCACGGCGACATTCGATACTTCCATTCGAGAGATCTATTTCTTTTCATTCGTTGACAGTTGAGTGATGAGAACGGCGACGCACTTCTGAAATGAAATATTTGCAGCTATATCTGAATAGAAGACTTGAGTGTACCTATAATCTCTAGAAAAGATCTGGTTTCCAAATCTTTTAAGTTCTGAGTAGGCTGAAAAAAGGCTGCGCTTATATACACGTACACAACATTTAAGGTAAACTGTTGTGGTTGTGCAAATATTTTGTATGGTTGTTGTGGCAAAAGATTACGAAAAGAAACTTATCGAAAGAGGTTCAGCATGAAATTCGTCCACAACTAAATAAGCCTACCTTTCTCGTATATCAACATCCCCCCCCCCCAAACTTGAAAATATAGCTATCTTACTCTGTCTATCTTTTAGCTTAAAGGGAGTCAGCACCCAAAAATGTCGAGAGAAAAAAAAACGCACATTCTTTTTATTGGCAAAAATTGTAAAATAAATCTTCAAAAATGTTCCCTGAAAGTTTCAGAAAAATTGAAGCAATATTTATTGATTTATCATTGATTTTATTATGGTACGATTTGCCACCTTTTCATTCCGAAACCGAAACTGTGCTGAATATAAGTCGCATATTTATTTTTGAAAATAAAATAAGTGAGAAGAAGCAATTTCACCGTGACTGTAACTGAAAAAAAATAGTTCCGTACTTGAAGTTTTGATAAAGGTATTGCAAGCCGAAAACTTCAAATGCTGTTTTCGCTTGCTTTGCTGTTTGTGCATTTCATCTCAATTAAAATGCAATCTTTTTTAAAGTTTTATCTATTACGTGGATTTTTTCCCCACGTGTTCCTGAAACTATACATAACAAATTTATGCATTACTTTTATGATAACTTAAGTATTTTTTTAAAAAAAACTCTTTTTGTAGATTTTTTAATTTTTCGTTGTTTTTTTCTTTTTTTTTTTTTTTTTTGCGTTACTTCAGTTTTTATTTTTTTTTCTCAAAAAGTGTCTGATTTATAAAAGAACCAATGCATAACTGTTTTGAATTTTGAGCAATGAATCAATAAAAAAACTTTTGAGATTTTGCGCCAATTTTTTTAAAAAAAGATGCATTTTTAAAAAATTGCTTGATTTTTTTTTTAAATTAAAATTTTCAAATTATATTTTAAAAATCCAGTATTTTTAATATTAAATTTTTGAACTGTTCGAATTTGCACAAACAATTGTTCAAATCAAACAACAAGGTATAGGAAGTAAGTGCCCTCGCCGAGGTCTTCCGAAGAGAAAATAAAATGGTTGAATCGTACCATTCCCTCAAAAGATATTGGGGGAAAGGGGCGGGCAACAGACCAACAGGAAACACTTCTTACCTATCTCAAAACGTATTTTTATTTTTTAATATTTATTTGTTTATTTATTTTAATCATTTATTTTCTTTTTGAGGATATTTTTGAGCCTTCTCTCTTTCATGTTTTTCCTATTAAACTTTTGCGGGAAAGTAGGCTAAAAAGGGTTAGAAATAAAAACTAACTATGCAAAGTATTGCGACCGAAGAATGCAAAGAAATATACAAATTATGTTAATTATAATTAATGTAATGAACAAGATCTGTGAAACGAATGTTGAATGTGAGAAGTTGTGGACTTAATATTTTAAACTTAACATCAGAAAAACTGAGCAAAAGTTTTTCTAGGTTAACCTCTTTTTGACAGAAATGACCGATTGAATCTCAAATAATAGAACCGTACACGAGTTTTACTGAAGAAAACTTTATTGAGGTGCAAATTGCAAAGGAAAATACAGACTCATATTTCAATGAGCAGGGATCCTCTTCTTTGTATAGAAATGGAGCTAAAAAGGAAAAAAATAAACGAGATTAGTGATTTGCTGTTTGATTTTCATAAAGGGCCGTTCATAAGTGATGTCACGCTTTTTCCCATATATTTGACCCCCCTCCCCCCTTTGTCCCATGTCCCGCTACGTTGCATAATGCATGATGTCACACTTCTTGTTACCCCCTCCCCTTGGCACACTTTGTCACAATTTCACGAACCCCCCTCCCCCCTCGAAGCGTGACATCATTTATGAATGATCCCTAACTCAATTTCATTGAAATCAAAGAGATTGTTCTTAGCTTTGAATACATTGTTCATAGTCAGATCTAGGGGTTTACAAAGACAACATTTAGAAATGAATGTGCACCCTTTGAAATTTAAAATAGAAAGTGTTTGTTTCTAAAATATTTTTTGGCTACATGTTCTATTTTCGTTGCAAGAAGTAACTGCATTTGATAATGTGAACGTTGATGGAATTTCAATTATGTGTGGGGGTTTTTAAGAATAGAAAAGTAAAATTCCGCCCACTTCTCAAAATAATTCTAAGTATGAGAGTGCACTTCTCCCCATTCTTTGTAAATTCCACGGTGCGGTACATATCGTTGAAAATATTTCCTTCGGTAGCCTGCGATAGTTCAGGTAACAACAAATGACACGTGATCACCACCCAGAAGAATGATTGGCCGGGAGGAATTTGTGCTGCCAACTTGCGGAAAAGAAAAGTTGTCTACCGAAACAGATTAGCAAATAATGATCCTTGCAGCAAATGCGAACAAAGCCGGGCCTTTTAAATGAGCGCCGAACGCAGCTGTCACTCCAATTTATCATCGTCACTCAAAACTCTGCCAGAATAATACAGGCGTTTGTTTTCTGGGAACACAGATGCTCGGCAACCCTTTTTGCAGTTATGCCTTTTTTTGTTTACGGCTGACGGGAGCTGCGCTAGAGGGCGCAAAGTTAAACAACACGATTCTCCTTTGCCTATCACTCAGCCAATTAGATAATTGCATAAATGTATGCACAATGCTTTTGTTAATGAAGAACTATCTGTTTTTTTTTTCTCCAGAACTCATTCAATGAAAGTTCTTTTCAAATAATTTGAACCCTCGTTTTGCAACAGAGCACGAGCATAAATATTGCTACCGAGCAAACAATACGTCACCCAAGCAGCGATAAATACCTTTTGAAAGATGACTGTTACTGCTTTTGCCGATAATGAAACAGATGCATTAAATTTGCCTTCATTTCGGTAACGAATAAAGAAAGCTTATCTTCTCTGTGCATCATTCAGCAACTTCTGACTTCACTTAACTAAGACGTTATTAATTAAGCCGTCAATTACTTTACCTCTAGCAACCAGATTGTTGATTAATCCAGTATCTATAAACTACTATAAACCAAGCTCTCGGCTGACTGTGGCTCGGCCGCTAAAGAATAAATTAGCAAAGTGTCTGTCAACTAAGGTTTCGAGCTTTAGTATACATCGCGTCAAAATTCCGAGACAGAGTCAAGCGTTGATGGACCAATCATTTTTAACAAGCCTTACATTAACCAGTTTTTTTTTTTTTTTTGGCTGATACAGAACTAATTATTGGCTTTTAACTAGTAACAAAGCAGCCAAAAAAATATCACTAACTGTCCTGAAATTTCTCACAAGCTCTAAGAAACGTGTCCCCTCTCGCATATTAAAAAAATCTCTTAATTGTTGGCAGGAACAGTAAATATAAAAGTTGTTAATACCAAGTTCTAGAAATATTCAGTGAAAAGAGTTAACTTGATAACATTTTCTCAAATGCAATACCAAGGCTGAACTTGATCGTAACCGTTACGTTAAACGGTAAACTGGATAAAGTTCAGCCTTGGCAATACACAGACAGAGAGGCCAGCAAGAAAAATAAAATTAGAAGTGGATAAGAGACAAGAAAAATACACGAAGATTTAAATTTTAGGTTCGGCAGTATATTTTCTTACAAACTTTTATTATTGTCCATGTTTCGTTATATCATAAATCATTAAATCCTTATGTAATTTACAAAAATTAAAAAAGAAATTGTAAAAAAAGTTCACGTACAGTTAACCGCAAAGCATTTTTTTTCCCATATAGTTATACGTTCGATAAAAACTATCGAAGGAATTAGGAAAGAAGGGAACATTCAGTTTTACCTGAATATGACCCACCTAGTTGTGCATGAAGAATAGAGAAAGAAAACAATACCATGCAGTTCAGTAAGTAATATATATATATATTTAACATTTATTTTAATTCTTTCTTTTTAAACGAAAAATTCAGAATGTGAATTGAAAACTGCATTTTGGCAGATGCAGTTTTCAATTCACATTCTGAGTTTTTTCATGATGTTAATGAAAAATTTTTTAAAAGTTGTAACGCTTAGGAAATGAAGGTTTGGTGTCAATTTGATACTTAGAAAGGGCAATTAACTAACTGTTTAGCAGAGAGAGAGAGAGAGAAAGAGAAATAAAAAAAAGGGCGGGGGGGGGGGGGGGGCTAGAAAACTAGCTCATAAAACTACATGTAATTTTGTTCGAAATAGGTGATTGATGCAACTTCTTAATTCTTTCTTTTTTTATACAGCGGTCTGGACCAACCTCGGAGAGAATTCAAATCAACATTAACAAACGAAAAGTAGTTTATAGTGCTTTTACTTCAAAGTAAAAGGTCCTTTATTAAACTGTGTGGGAAGTTAATAAAAATGTATTATTTCATAAATATGGATTTATTTTGTACTGAAGTTTACATCCAGGGAGCATGAAAAATAAAATAAAGAAGCTTCAAACAGTTAGTGAAATTTTAGAGCTTTCAGTAAGCGAAATCTCGCTAAAGTAAGAGCACTATTTTATGCAAGTCCTATGTAGCCTAGCGATGAAATGTGATGGAAGCATAGCAGTCAAGAGGTTCAACGCTTTTGGAATCCAGAAAATCTTCGCTAGACCGTTTTTATCTTGACGTGACAATTTTTTGCATTCCAATTGGCGCGATAATTCATTGGCGATCATTGGTTATTACTGGTATAATTACGTCAACTGGAGTTATAAAAAACATTTCTCGCCAAAAAAAAAAACGCAAAATAGATTTTTAACTCTATTGAAATTTGGCGGCACAACCAATTGTCATGTGACACTAAAATTAACATCTGTTTTATGTTAGTGACTGGCAAACAACCAATGCTCCCGCTATTGGATGCTTGCACTAAGGTTAGGACCGTTGCCTTTCAGTTTATGGGGAAAGTCTTACTACTTTTCCCGAAATATAGAATCATGATTGTTTTTTCTGACGTAAATGCCTTCATTTTCACAAAATTTTATGACGCTAACTAACACCTCTAAATACACGATTTAACTAAAGTTTTGATTCAAGACTATTATTTTTATTTAACACACTTTTTAGAAACAACGTCCTAACATGCATTAGTTTCACTCATGAAATTCCTAATTCCATCAAGTGAGATTTGATCCAACTGTGACCAATACAATTGATCTTCACCCCCATGACATGTCAAGGTCTTCATCAACTTTTATTCGCTCCTCTGTTAGGCGCATGGAAGGGTTAAACGTGTTAACTCCCGATGTATTCGAATGTATTCCGATAAAGAAAAGCGATCGAGTGTCTGAGGCAATTTATTCTCGGAGCGTGGTGATTAACACCTCCTTTGGTTCCATCCTTCCTTTCTTCAGACGATAAACATGCCTATCAGGTGATTCGGTCACTTCGCCAAAGGTCAACGGCGTGAGAGATAGAGGAAAAATAACAGAATTCTTACGTTGGAACGAATATTTGTTGTCGAAGCTTTTCAGAGAAATGATCTGAGATTGCGGTGCTTCCTTGAAATATTGGATAAGAATCGGGGTAAAGAAACGATAATCGATGTAAGAATATTCTGCATTTTTTTATACTCCAAATAACAAATAAATTATAAATAATAGTTCGATATAAGTTGGATATCTATTAACAATGGGTAGATTTTAGTAGCTTAGGTAAAAATGTTTGATTAATGTAAAATTGCTCAATGTTGGTTGATCATTAGATGAGAGACACAATGAGACAGAAAAGCTTTAACCACGAAATTTGTTCGTACTGTTAGAGGCCAGTGAGTACAAAAAACACTGAAGGCTTTGTTTGGAGTGATTGACATCCAAATTTCAAGCGTGGATGTCCACTCTAGTGAAAGTTAGGAATTGAAATTAAGTTTTCCAACCTTAAAGTTACTTGCTTATTTCTGTTACATTCCATATATATTTTCAGTTAATTTTTATCTAGGTATTGTTTAAATTTTTCACTTTTTCTCCACTTAACACTTAGAAATTAACTATAAATAAAAATAATGGCACATGCCCACTGGCACTGATACTCAACCTTTATTTCCTTATCACATTGAAATAGTACATCATGAGACATGGAGTAGGAGTACACACTGAAACAAGATCTGTATACCACTACAAGTATATTTATTTCAGAATAGTAATGCACATTAAATGATACCGTAATGTACTGTTATTGTTATGGTTCTGCCTTGGCCAATGCCCATAACAACAGACTCGGGATATGCCCATTTTGACCTTAAAAATTTTCTTGATACGATTGTAAATTGACACCTTCTGTATAATAATGAATCATTGTTTGTATTTAGGATTGGGATATCTTTTTTAAAATGCCAAAAATAGCAATGTCTTACTCTGTAATAGTAGTGGTGCACAGTGAGCTGAATTTTTATAATTTTTCAGCATTAATTCTTTCGAGTTTCTGTTTACATATTTGAATGCATTTTATTCCAATAAGCAAATCTGAATATCCGAAGTCAAAAAGTTGTTTAGGTGGTTGTTTTTCGCTCGAAATCCATGGCATTCTAAAATTTGTTTCCCTTTGTACTGCTCTCCCCTACTTTTAAATTACAAATAGCTATTGATTTTTCCACCGATTTGTAGTTTATCTTTTCTTTTACTGCTGTGATGTCTAAGAAATATGTCTTTAAAAGTATCCATAGCTACATGAAACGTATTTAAAAAAAATATATCGATTTTTTTTCAGTACGCAGTCATTACTTACTCCATACTCCATATATATAAATCATACCAGCTTTTTTACAGTCTACACCATACTTCGATTTAACTGACAAGTGTTTTTTATTGACTTGAACAGCTCATATAACTATTTTGACATTTTGTTTATTGAATTACTCTGAAAAACTTCTTTTGATAGTTTCGGTTTTTTAACTCTGAAAATATTCACACCCTCTCTAAAACAAAAAATCTGTACAAATACTAAACAATTATTTTAGTTCTCCTTAGACCAGTGGTTGCCAAACCTTTTCACCTCGCAATCCCATTTTTAACTAAGTAACCCGCGACCCTATGAATTTATAGGTAATATTTCTATGTACTTTTACACAAATATGTTGAAGCAAAAAGCATCAACACGACACTGGGGTCTGATCCCACTGTAAATTTGTTTATTTTACAACAAGCATGTCAGTATAAAATAAACAAATTTACAATGGGGTTGCACTGACAGACTGCATTTTAATGAAATTCGATAAATAAAAACCTGCCGTTTCATCTTAATAATCTCTTGACAAGATATACTATATACGTTGTTATTGGCAAATTTAACTTAATTTTGATCGTCGTGGAAATGGTTTTTATGGTTCTACGGAAGTATTTCCGCAGTCGTAATCTCGCAATTAACAACATAATAAAGGAAACTAAAAATGTTGCTGAAAACTTTATTCATGTAATAGTTTTAAAACTTCAAAATGTTGCGTATTTTAAAATTAGAATTAATGTTGTGAACCCAAAGGGAATGCCTTAGATATGAATATTTGTCTGAAAAGTTTATGCTTAGCAAATTTTGGAGTAGAATGAGATTATGCTATTTTTATAATACACTATTTTTATGTTTCTGAATTTGATTGTTTGTACAAATGAACTACACAGTTTTGAATAAAACATCGTCCCTTTCTCCTCAAATGATTATTACACAGTATTTTGATATCAAACCTGTTCTATCAACTCAACACACACAAGGGAAGTAAACATTTAAAAAACTCCGACATTACCTCTGCAAAGCATACATCACGTTCTTTAGATGGTTTTTCAGATGAGGAAGTGTCTTTTCCATCTAGAAAGATGGCCAGCCGTCTAAGGTTACTGACCGCGCACTTTGAAACCTTTCCACACCCACGAAGAAACCTATCAGAGCGATTCCATCGGCAATTACTCATAAAATGTGGTTTTCTTGAATCCCTGCTTCAATAACACATTCTCCGATAAAAGTTCTACTTCAGGATTGCTTTTGAAATTGCATTTGTTTTAAGCATAGCTAAGTGGGTTATCGTATTTAATGACAGTTGGAAGAATAAGTGATTAATTTTAAAGTAAAGATATTGTAATTCTCACGGCAAAAAGTAGGCTAAAAGAAGACCCGCTAAGGAAATTGTGAAAAAAACCTTTCTATTTGGAATTGTACAAATTAATAATAACAAAAAACAGCGAACAAGATAGTGTTACATTTTATTTTTATTTTATTTATTTTTTATTAAATGAATTAGATAATGAGATTTTTAAAAAATTACTTTTATTTCGGATTTAAATGTTAACAATTTTGTAAACATTTTTGCCACAAGTGTAGCTGAAAGCTAAAGAATGTTTCAGTATTTCTCTGTTTGAAAAATGTTATTCAAAGGTAAATCTTGTAAATAAAAAAAATTCATTTTTTAAAAAATTCATACTATTTAATCTAGGTTGCTAACTTGACCAGTTTGATTTACATGAAGCAGCTTGTTTCTCCCACTGACATTCATTCAAAAATAATGTCAACAAATTTGTCACTGGTAAAGCATTTTTGGGAAAAATGTGAGGTTTTCTATCACTATTGAGAATGGTTCTTAAATAAGTTAGTGTACCAAAATATTCTCAAAAATACTATGAATTACTCCTAGCAACAATTCTGAGAGGTTTTTCTTCAAATCTATAATTCAGGTGCAACTAAAGTTAGGAAAATTATTCTTAAAAACTAATCATGGCTACAATTCATTTTTCACTATAGCCTGGATAGTAGTGTTTAAAAAAGGATTTTTGCGATTAAACTTTCAAGTTATTTTCTCTGTAACATGCATTTTAAAAAATCTTTTAAATACACATTTAACCTCTTCATTCCAAGTGTACCCAATTGGGTACATTTTAAAATACTGTTTATAAACTTCTATTTGTGCAATTTGAAAGCTAAAACACTCAATTGTTTTTGAAATCAATCAACAGATAGTTTACTTCGTTTTAAACATGAAAAACGAGGAAACTGGGCGTTAAATATTATTTAAACTATTTATTAATTAAAATTTAAAAAAAAAATTAGTTATTTTGTTTTGTAATCATTTTTTAAATCAGAGAACCAAAAAATTGCGTCGAAATTGTGCTTAGTTCTGAGGTCTGAAGAGGATAATATAAGCATTCATTCTACTACAGAAAAATTATAGAAGAATTTCTCAAATGACCAAAATTTTACGTTGTTCAGAGAAAATTCTCCGAAATGAAATTATAGTTATGGACTGCAAATGTGTCTAAAAATAATGTTGCTTACATGAATTGACAATGATAATTGGATATTGTTTCGTAATTTTAACAGTGTTTATAAATTTAAAATTCAAAATTTACTTTTAATAAACAAAGAAAATTCTCGAAAAATCAACTTCAGGAGAATATTCTCATTCTCCAAAAATATTCTCATGGAAATATTCGATGCTCACATCTCTATACTCATCAGTAACATTACTTTTCTCAACTACGTGCTTAACTTAAGTCACTTAATTACGAAAAAAATGGTACCTTCTGAAACGTTAATAATAATGCTATTTCTTAATATTATTAACGTTTGCAAATTTAATTTTTTATATATGCTTACTTTTAATTTTAAAACATTCCCGATTATTCTCGAAATATCAACTTCAGGACCATATTCTCGTTCTTCAAAAATACTTTCACGGGAATGTTTTTGACTCGCATCTCTACTCATCAGCAGGATTCGAAATTAGGATGTAAAAGTTAGGCGTCATTGGCACCTAAGTTTTTTTTATTTGCCAGAAATGTTTTGCTAGGCGTTATTCTAAAATAATTCAAATCGCTTAACCTCTTCATTCCAAGTGTACCCAATTTGGTACATTTTAAAATACTGTTTATTAATTACTGTTTGGGCAATTTGAAAGCTAAAGCACCCAATTATTTTTGAAATTAATCAACAGATAGTTTACTTCGTTTTTAACGTGGAAAACATAAAAATTGGGGATTATTTATTATTTAAACCAATTATTAATTAAAATTTTTAAAAAATTCTTTTAGTTATTTTGTTTTGTAATCATTTGTTAAATCAGAGAACCAAAAAAAAAAAAAAGCGTCAAAATTGTTTGTGCTCAGTTCTAGGGTCTGAAGAGGTTATGCAGATATATCAACTGATAAATGTTAAGACAATTAAGCAATTGTCAGAAAGCTTCTTAAAACATCACAATCTTATTTAGAAAATTATTGATAAGTAAAAGGTTCGAAAATTCATTTATAATAGTAACTTTTGAGAAGATGGTGATTTTACCAAATTTCGTTTTTTTTTTTTTTGATAATTAGAAGTTTATGGATTCATATAAATGTTTATTTTAATTAATGAAATAAAATACGAGTTAATTGCTTAACTATTTTTTCTTGAATCTTGTTCTTCATTTTTAAGTGAAAATTTACAATTTGAGGGTCAAGAAGTTATGGTAGTCGTTACAGGTGTACTCTACGTGTAACTATTTAGATAAAAACATAATTATGAAAACTCATATATGAAAAAAAGAAAAAAAAAATGACGACTTTGTGAAAAAGTGCGGTTTTCAAACTAAAATTTTTGTAAATGGTTAGGCGTCAAAAATGGCGACTGGGGACTGATATTTCGGACTTCAGACGGAAATCTTTTGTTACAAAATACGACTAACGATCGCTAATTTCGTTATGTTCTTTAATATTAGAGACATAGGTGCATTTATCAGCTACGCGCTTTAACTTAATTGCTATACTTTTTTTGCATTACTATTTCCACGTTGTGAGCCACATTCAAGGACTTATTTTTCTGGTAAATTTTAGGGTTCAGTTAAAAGGTCAATATGACTTATTACGGTTTTGACTTATTACGGTTTCACGAAATTATTTTTAGACAATATATTCTTACCTTATTCTGAGGCTTTAGAGATTCATTATTTTTCTTATTAGATGTATTGTAGGATCAATCTTTTGTTATCAGATACATGAGTGGAGCATAGTCCGTTTTCACGTGATACAATCATTGATGAATCACTTTGTATTACATATATACAGATTAAAGATCGATTGTGATTATAAGCATTTTCATCGGGTTTTCAAGATGTTTTTTTCTTTTGTCGGGTCATTATTTTGCTTTAATTCAAACCATTCAAAAAAAATATTTAATCGCATTGACTCAAGTGGTTATGAATAATTTCTTCGCCATATATAGTCGTGATCAATTATCTGTGTCAGAGGCATGCAGTGAGTATTATTCCTCTTCACTTGAAGCAATTACGAATTAGTGACCTTAATGAGATACCACCTTTCATATTAAAGCTATGAACTAATTAATTTTAAAAGAGCTATTATAAACGTTCGAGGTTATTTTGAATTTTCCTGGTTCATTTGTGAATGATTGTTTTCTACTTAGATAATAAATATAGAAGTGTTTCGTGCTCATTGGTTGTTATGCCAGTTACATTTCAAGCTTTCACCTCTATCAGGTACGGCATTGATTATTACGCACTCATCATTATCAACCCGGGCAAGAATTCTTCGGACCGCTAATTCAGTTGGGTCACTAATACATCGGTCACTTTCACTGGTCACTAATACATCGAATGCAATCACGAATTAGTGACTTGAATGAGATGAAGATGAAAATCACGCATTCAGCTAGTTTTTCAAAACTCTTTATTTTGGCTTTCCAAATATGTTCCAAAATTATTTCGAAATAAATCGTCTATTGGGGAAACTTTTAACAGCAACCTGTCATTTCAGGAGAAACCGGGAGTTTATGAAACATTTAAATTCTCGAGTCGACGGTTTGAAGAATTCGCTCTTCATACTTTCCCCGATAACGAGCGCGACAGCGGCAACTGTTTCCATTCCAAAGATCCTTCCAGCCCTCCCCCTCCCATCTTCATCACTTGTTCCAAAATACCTAGATGTGCATTCCCCGTGCACTTTCATCAGTAATTGTTCCTTCCACTCGTTCGGTTTCCACGTTCTCCGAATGTGACATCTTTCGGTGAGGGAAGGAGAGGTGTGTAGTGTACCAGAGCCAAGGCCGATCTCGACATGAATGTTCCCCTTCCTTCTGTTTGTCGCGAGGATTTGTTTGTGGTGATCAGTTGTCTCCCTGTTTTTGACGGTTCGTTATTGCGAGTCAAAGGCCTGCCGTCTTCCTTTTTGTTATCCTTGACATAGTCTATTCTTGTCTTCCGGAGCAAGCGGTGGATTTTGAAAGAGGGTTACGGAGGATTAGAACATGTTCAAATATGCTTTTCGACATGATCTTTATTCGAAACCTGTTCAAAGATTGTTGGAAAGTGTCCATATCCTTTTCTTGATAACTTTACTTATTGTATTTTTGCTTGAAATTGGGGCTGAAACTACTATCCCTTACTTGGGTCCATTCACTCTCAGAAACGGATGCTCAAATCTCACGAAACTTTCGTCGAACTTGACGAAGTGGCTTCGCCAAAAATGCTCTGAGTAAACCTTTCTTCAAATTGGCGAAATTTGTGTAGTCATTTTTTTAAGTCACGTGATCGCGCGAGGAAAGAATCGCAGTAAATGACGAAATTTTCTTGACGATTGCAGAATCGTCAAAAGTGAGAGCTCCATTTCTGAGAGTGTTATGTATTTAACCAGGGATCTAGAGTGTTACGTGAAGCAGTGGAGCAAAGAAAGAGATTTTGCTCAAAGCTGGGGCGGAACCAGTGCAAAGAAATTTGTTGTGCTCCGATTTTTTAAAATACTTTTTTACTTTTTTATCATATAAAAAATGAAATTAAAAACAATGGAGATAAGTAATATAATCTGTTAAAACTACTCGGTGCACGGAGTGGAGCCCGAGCAGGTACTTGAAAATCGGAGTGGAGCTGGAGCGGAGCAATTCAAAAAAGTAACTGCGCAAAATCCCCGTATTTAACTATTAAAAGAATCTGTCAGGGTGCACGATTGATCATATCTTGTTCGTGTCCTATGCCCAAACCTTTTTTAAGATTAAGAGCAAGCACAAAGAAATTTGTTGTTCTCCACTGCTCCGATATTTTACAATATTTTTGGAGTTTTTTCTTCTAAAAAAAAGAGAGATAAATAACGTAATCTATTAAAACTAATCATAGCACGGAGCGGAACTGGAGTGGATCTGGAGCAAGTATTTAGAAATCGGAGTGGAGCTGGAGCAGAGCAACTCAAGAAAAAGTGGATGCTCCGGATCACTGTATTTAACGATTAAAAGAATCTTCCTGTGCCCTATTGATCAGATATTGCCTATGTCCAACACTTTTTTCATGATGGTGTTTCACCCTATATCAAGCGATCCATATGTTAGCCAGTCTCAGTATGTTATAGGGCTGTAGTAGCCTAGTGGTTATAGCGTCGGACTTCCACCTGAAGGTCGTGCGTTCGATACCCGCTGAAGACCACCCATGTACACTTGGGGATACATGCATGTAAAATCAGTGGACCCCACTACCTCGCCCCGTGCACAAGCGATCCTAAGGCCTCGGCTAACAGGTAGGGACGCTGATGGATAAAAGTCTCACTATGTAATCCCTAAGGCCTAGCGCCAACAGGGAAGGAGGTTGGATGAAAAAAGCCTTAGTATGTAATGTTGTAAAATAAAGTAAATAAAATTTGAAGAGATAATTATTTTATAAGCTAACATTCTCTTTGAGAACGTGATCAAAGATGCAGGAAAAATGTTTCGATTTTTCTCCATTATACGAGTGGCACTGTTGAATAATTTGAAAACTTGTTTCTAAAGATTGTTGGTTTGTGTCCCTTTATGAAGCATGTTAAGTTTCAGTAGGTGGGTTTTGCTTTTAACTGAATTTTCGAACCACACACAAAAAATCTTTCCTGCGCTTCTCATCATCTATGAATCATCTTTGCGTGTGTTCTCATGAAAAAAATTATCTGATGAACTTGATGTATTAAATCTAGATCCTACTTATAATGACCTAAAATATGCCGTTGCAAACACATTTTGATGCTTGAAGTAAGAAGCACCGATGACTTGGGTAAGTCCTTTGTTGAGCTTGACTTTAATTTGAAACTTCTTTTTTTCTTTTCAACCGAGCTTCAAAACTATTACATTTAATGTAAAATTATTTCAGAGTTAGAAATTGCTTTATTTTTGAATTATTTTGCACCAAACTGTTCAACTCAACATTTCGGGAAAATGTTCCATTTTTAATTTTTTGATTAAAATCAACTTTATTAATATAGTTGAGTTTACTTAATTGGTAAATTCACACGTAAGCAAAATGAAGGGTTCTAGATTTTAATAGAAAAATAAATGCAATAGGATAACTGCAGCATAAAGAGGCAGAAACATCGACTTGTGTTTTTTTTCTAAAAGTTTCATAGTTTACCAATAGCTGCAGTTAGTTTTGAGGAAATTTTTTAATTAAAAAAATTCAAAAAGGAATTTTAGTGAGTCTGAAAGAGTTGCTTAAAAGTCGACATAAATGTCAGCAGCTTATATTTCATTAACCGTTTTGGCTTACTGTGGTTGAATAAAAAATCAACCATAAGTGCCATTACGTGTATAAAAGAGGTGGGGGGCTGTGGGGTGGGGGTGGAATCCCCTCTTAGACACGAAAAATGACAATACTACATACGCCTACATAGCTTCCATCCGCTTGGGTGCAGCCATTTTGTGTATTTGTGGACTGATTTATATGTTATTGTATTTGGATAATACATGATAAAGTAGAAGGTACCACAAAACAAATTCAAAGATGTCTGGGAATATTCGACTCCTTCATGAAGGATTCTCATTTTACTCATCGCTTATTCACTCCACTAGTTTATTCCATCAATAGGCTTAAGCTGTTGGACAACAAAGAGAGGAAAAATCTAACGCAATCCAGACTATTAATGCTTCTCTTGTATTAAAAAAAATTCCGAAAAAAAAAAAAATCGCAGCGCCCTACCATTCTGAAAGCCGCATCTCATATGTCAAGCAGCTTTGTGGCCGTTGTCGTTCAAGCTGCGAAGCCCCTTTTGGGGCGGAGGGGTGGTGGGAGAAAGGGAGATCTTTGAAGCGTCACCTCCACATTACCGGAATAGATAAAATATGACCCGCGCTTGTCAACTGTATGATGACTAATTTGAAATATGTCCTTTTTGCGCGGACGTCCACCGAGAGACACTGGTCTGGGGCTGTCGCGGACGTTGATGGACTGCCGCTCGACCCTTCCCGAAAAATTCTAGCTCCCCCCCCCCCCCCCGTATATCGGAGACTTTAAGCCCCGCAGCGCGACAGTCAGCCAACCGCTCGTCACACAAGTTTAGTTTATTTAGTTTTTCATTTAGTCGGATTTTTTTCGAGTCGGAATTGGCGATGAAGCGCTCTTTTGATATGAAGACTAATTTTAATTACAGCGGTATCATGGAAATAAATGTCATTACCAAATGAGCTTGTGGTTACTCATGTGGTAAGAATAGACAGTAGCTGAGGCCCATTGAGAAAGAAGAGCATGGTTTTTTTTTTTTTTGAGCAAAAGCTAATTTAATGTGCAAAAGAACTGTCATATATTTTTTAAATTTCACTCATTCATCTACGATTTATCCACATTGAGGCAAAATTTTGCGTAGACATTTCATTTTTTTACATATTATCTGAACACTATATTAATGTTAAGAAAATTTAAGGAAACTCCGCGAAAATGTCGCCAAACCAGAAAGTGACCAGAAGACAAATCATAAACAATAATTGCTTTGCTTAAAAAATGGCCCCATTTTTATACTTCGAATAAGCTATTCCTTGAAGAAGTATGTAATTAGGGACCGTTTTTCAACGCACTTTCGGAAATATTAGAGCAATTGAAACATGACTAGTAACTCCGTGTGACTACTAGATCATCAACGGATTTGTTAGAGTTTTGAAACGAAAGTACAATCTGTCCTTTATAAGTTAAAGCAGGTATCTATTGAAGTCACAAGAAAAGAATAGTTATGGTTTCACAGAAATGCTCTTAAGACCATGCTTTTTTACCTTTGAAAAATTTTCAGGAGAACATGCGATTCTATATTTCTTATCTAAATATGAATACGCAAAGATATAACAATTAAGTACCATTTTCTCCTATGTTTGTCAACCGATTCTCTGACCTTTTTCTTTATTTAGTAGCTACTGATTTTTAGGGCTATCAATATAACAATTTTGCAAATAGTTGTTTTTTCCCCTCCTACTTTCGACCAATATTCGAAGCTTTTGTTTTAGAGGCCCTGATTCCTCATACTTTCGTAATGCTCCTTACATCGCCAACTGAAATATTTAAGTAAGACAAACTGTTGTCAAACAGAAAAACTAAAATGTCTAAAAGTTGTTTAAACGTTCGAGGCTGAACTTGAAAAATGTAATGAATTACGGTTGAAATTCCACCGCTGGACGAACTCTAGTCCTAATTAAAGCCTATAAACTAACTTAAACTTACATTAAACCATTGACATTGAGTCATTTGGAAGAAGGCTCGTCTCAACTTTTTAGCAACCCCCCCTTTTTTCTTTGTAAAACATGCTTTCAAATAGGTAATTGGGAAACCGGTTCCGATTTGGATTTCTTAAAGTTGAAGGCCAATAAGGATGTGATGTTAATAATATTAATTAATATGATTAATACCAGATAGTACTCTTCATTAAAAAACATATTTCTGCTCGATCTTGCAAAACAAAAGAAAGAAACTTGAAATTTTGGGATGCGCCCTTTTTGAAACACCGATTCAAATTTAGAAGAATAATATTCATTAAAATTTTATTGTGTGCAAGAGAATCTCCCCTCCATTGTAATCAGCTAGGGATGCGGCGGTATAACTGAAGGGATGGATCAAAGTTTCATCCTATTCTGATGGGGAGGGATGAGCTCTCATTCCTCCCCATCTCCCTCAACTAACAAAGTGTCCTGCAAAGTCTAGTCATCCCATTCTCATTTCTGGCAGTCAATCAGCCGTTGGCGAAATTTGGCTGCTGATCATCCGTCATCGGAATCGAGGTAACCCTAGCGATCGCTAGCCAAATGTAGGACGGCCACAGCATCTCACCCTTTTTTTCCCCTTCCTCCGCTATTATTTATTATTATT
The DNA here is from genome assembly GCA_038502835.1 of Octonoba sinensis. Lineage (NCBI taxonomy): Eukaryota > Metazoa > Arthropoda > Arachnida > Araneae > Uloboridae > Octonoba > Octonoba sinensis. Next base: position 113,558,979 of record CM076604.1, on the reverse strand, counting down.
TATCGTCTCATCCCCTTTCCTTTCTTCCCTCTTTTTATTACTATTATTGTTATTACCGTGGGGCCCGGCTACCAGAGGTTCAATCTTTTCTTCCTCGCATGACATTTCATCAATCAGCGCCGGGTAATTTTGGCGATAATCGCCGGGACTCCTCTCTCTCTCCTCCGAGTTGGCTGTCACACTCGGTTGGCTGCCACTCTTATTTATTTATATTTTGATCTATGTGTGTATGTGTGTGCGCGCGGATCTCTCTCTCTCTCTTTTTATTTCCACTCGGGTCGCCTATCGTCTGGGATTCAGGTTGAACATCTGCCAGAGGTTTTTGGCAACCCCGCCCACCTCGGGATCATTTTACCATTCTTTACCCACCCCCCTCACTCATCCTTCGCAAAAGGGTGCTCATTAACTCCCAGAAAGTACAAACGGAGCAAATATGTAGAAATGACGCGAGCCGATTGTGATACATTGTGAAAATACAGTTTTGCCTGCCTCTCTAAGCAAGTGTATTGAATGTCTTGAATTGTTTAGTTCTTTATGTTTTGTAAATAGTATCTTCGCTATTGTTGATTATCGGATAACTCCTTCTAATAAGTGTTTATTTGATGACGTCAAGTATTATAATACAGTGGATCCCTGATATAACGCTTTGAGCATGACATATTTTCGGTTATTTGTGCTATATTACATCAATTAAATTTCTAAATTTAAAATTATTAAAAAAAAAAAAAAAGCTGCTTAACTTAACCAGTTTTGTATTTATTTTTGATCGGAAGTTAACCTTTTAAAATATTCCGTGATTGTGATAAATCAAGAATAAAAATTTTCTTTTGACACAAGTTTCTCGACAACTTCTCACTCGTATATATATATATATTGTAAAAAAAAAAAAAAGAAAAGGGGGGAATTAAGACGGCAAGCACCTTAATGGACTATTTCACCATTCTAATATCTTTAAAGCATGGGAAACAGGAAAGAAAAAGAAATGTAAAGACCAAAAACAGAACAATAATAATAACTTTTAAAAAATGATGAATTATTGCGTACGACGTCATACTTTGTATGTAACTAAAATGTGTACATTGTAGTCAGAATAAAATATAGCAACACTATATATGTGCTTAAACACACGTAGAATGCGGTCTAGTATACGCATGCGCATACGCATATAGTATTGGTCGTACTTTATATGGACCATGGGAGGGGGGGGGGGGAATCTGAAACAAGAAAGTAATTCGAATTTTTAACATCATGTGAGAATTTCTTGCTTTTCCAGCAATTGTAACTGTCCCCATGCTGCTGTATTTGATAAAGAAACCATTCACGCAACTGACTAAACACGCTATAACACGCGACTGACGCAGATGAAATGCACATTCAACCAATTTCATGCAAAAAATGATTTTTTTTTTTTCGAATTTTTGCTTTTGTTCTTCATACGACCTCTTCTCACCTCGTGGCAAAAAATTGAACTACTATTTTCTTGTTTCAATTTTCCCCCCATCACCTAGAACGTATATATACCGTTTTTATCACATACGTCTTTTAAAAGGAGCTCCGAGTGAGTCTAAACAGGGCAAATTGTAACCACCCTATTTGTCAGGAGCAGGGGCTTGATGTTCCTATTTTGCACTTCGCCTAAATATATCGGCCACTCTTTTCGTTCCCTTAAATGGAACGTAGAGTCATTTTTTTTATTAATTGCTTCCAAGTTGCACACATTTCAGAAAAATGAAGCCAGGCAGTAAAATACGTCAAAGAAAATCAAACAAGCAAAATGACGGTCGGAAAATTTCTCAAAAAACAGAAACCAAAACAGAAACAGAACTATTACCAGCGCGGAAAGTGAAAAAATAAAGTACCAATATAAATAAATTAACTCATAAATGAAATAGTATATGGGTGAAAAATATATTAAAAACCGACTTTAGAAAAGCTGGTTCGACATTGTCAGAAAAGAAAGTGTATCAAGAAATACACTAAATAATCATGTAAGAAATTAAAAATTCTATCGTTATGAAAATATTTTCCTTTCATGATGATATCATTCTTCATAAAAGAAAATGACGAATATAACAGTGACAATTACACAGAATTGCGATGGAAATTTTATGCACTTGTTTTACAGTTGCAAGAAACTTATTTCCCAAAAGATAAAATTTGTAAAAAAATCTGCATAAAAAGTTGTATTTCAACAGATGGAAGACTTCCAAAATAACATTGTAACAGTCAAACAAGAATTTGTAGCGTTAAGAGCAAATTTTGGCTTAGATTTAAGAATCAGAGCACAGAACTAATCGGTCCCCCCCCCCCTAAAATATAAACAACTGCATTTCAGTTTTTGTACTTCATTTAGTACACCTGAAGAACTTTGAAACAAAAAATAATAAGTTATAGTCAGAAATATAATAACATTTTTTCATCATGTAAATTTTAAGATCATTTGTGAATTTTACGATCTAACAAAGAAACTCATTAGTGGCAGTCTAAGAAAAAGAGGAAAGGCTTCTTCCCTTTATCTTTATCCTACTTTTAAATTTTGAAACATTGTTTATGAGCAAACTTCCATGTAAAAGCATCAAATAATGGCAACTTTATATCAAAAGGTTCTTTTGTAACATAATGTCCGTTGAAGAAGAAAGCATTTTCCTCTGCCTACGGTTGCAATACTAGAAACAAAGAAAACAAATGTAGAAATGGTTCACTCGCTTGGAACGAAGTATTTACTTAGAATCGTTACAAAGTAAATCATACCCTTTTGCTATTCCAACTGCTGTTTAAGAATATAGAATTTTTCCCATCGATTCATCATCGTTAACTGAAGTTGACTGCAACCGCATGAAAAATGAGCCGGTTGCGTCTGCAGTTGAGAAAATTGAAGGGAGAGATGAAAAAGAAAAGAAAAAAAAAAAAAAAAGGTAGAAGGAGCGGCGATAAAGAGAATTGTACAAGTGTGTAAAAAAGCCCAGTAGCTGATTTTTATTAAATTGATATTAATCGTAGCACACTATCATTGCATTTAAAACTTCTTGTCGCCTTTTTTTCTTCTTTTGTCGGCAACTTTGAAAATTGTTCGCGAAATCGAATGAAATAAACGTCATTTTTACATTAGAAAGGATTGCGGACATATTAAATCTGCAGAAAACAAGAATTTTTTTATTGCTGGATTATTTCTTTTGAATCGAATGAAAAGAGCTGGAAGTTTAAAAATATTATCTGTCACCGAAAATAGAAAGTTTCTTGAGAATCGTTTGTCTTGCATAACATTATTAAATTATAAGTCATATCACAGGTGTTTTATTTGTAAATCGTGATAAAATATTTTGTATTTTACTGCGTGAAAAGTAATTTAAAAATTCTATTCATGCAATGCGTATGATTACAAATGATTCAATTAACATGTGAACCTGTATTTAACAACTTCTATAAATAAGCAGACTGTAAATTTCTGATAATTATCAAAAAATAATAATTAATAATAGTGAATAAAAATAACTGTCACTCAGATTTAACTTTTATTTTCCCTGCTCCTAAAATATTTATACATAATTCTCTCTCGATTTTATGTTACAAAATAATTGTATTAATATTAAGTCTTAAATTCTGCTAATTTATGGAACTTTTCAAATAAATGAGTAATTGTGTGTTATGAGTATTCTAAAATAAAAGTTAATTTCCAATTTTTTTCATCAGTTCAGTTTAAAGCAAATTTTGTTATTGGTTAGAAGACATAGGATGCTGACTATTATAAATCAGAAAAAACAGGAACAGAAGGAAGAGCTCTTTGTAATACTACAATTTGTGTATGAAAATTTCCATTACAAATTTATTTATCATTGGTACTTACTTTCTTCAACTTACTCGAAGTGAAAGAAATTCCTTCCAGCATATTTTATGGGTAGCTTACAAATTGACATGAAATTGAACTAGTGGTTTGAATTTTAGTATTTATAATCAGAAGTAATTTTGATTTAAAATATTTATTTACAAACAAGTTTTTTCCTTCAATGAAAGGGAGAAAAAAAGCACAGAGGAAATAAAACGTTCTTCTTTGCAAATAGACTTAGAGTTAAGTGCTTATTAATAGTGGTATTTAATCCCATCCATGAAAAGGTAGACGGGGGGAGGAGGATAATGTATTACAGCGCAAACATTCATTTCGAAATGATGTCACGCAAAATAATGAAGTAAAAATGATGCAGTGAGAAGCAAAGGGATGCAATTGACCAAGAAACTATTCTGAGTAAAACGCGTTAATAGTTTGGAACTTATGGAAGTTTTTTTTCTAACTCATGTTGGGGCGAAGCATCTGTTAGAGCTATCATTAACATATCTTGCCACAATATGGACTGGTGCTTTTGCTATCATTTGCACCAATTATCTCCAAATTTTCAATTTTGTCACTTAACCCCTTTGCTTCTAGGCGCTTCAAGTATAATTTTTTTTTCATTTTTCAGGTACAGTTTTCCCTCTCTACGTAGATGATTTTTATAACAAAAAAGGGAGTGTGGGATTTCAGATTAAGTGATAAAAAATAAGAGTGTTAAAATTATTGAATTCTTCGTTGCCCTGAAAACATTCACTCTTTCTGAATTAGGTGTTTGTTGAAAGAATGCATTCTTATTCGACCATTTGGTATCGGATATTTCAGACTACAAGGTGAAAAGGCCTTTGACTACAAAAAGGCGTCACCCGAAGAAAGATTGCCTCTTTGTTTGAGGAAGTCTCCTTAAATCACCCCTCATAAATCCCGATATCCTCAAAGTTTTATTTTGGAGCCCAAATTTCGCAACAATGACCATAACGAACCGTGTAAGAGCACGCGGATCGAGGCCGAGAGCGAAAACAGAGTCTTCCATATTTCATGTACGTCATATCCCCATCTGTCCCGTTTTATCACCGGGACAGTCAAATGGGAGATTTGAGCCGACATGCGAGACGTAATGAAAATCCGTGGGCACATCCTTTCCTATTCTAAAGAAAGGGAGAGAGAAGGAAAAAAAGGGGGGGGGGGAGCCACCTTTTCTGGAGGCATCTCATTCTTTGTTTCCTTGACTTTGAGCAATGGTCGGATGACGCTTAATGCCTAGAGATGAATAATATTAATAAATAAAGCGAAAAAGCTGACGTCACGTTTCTCTGCAGATAATTTATTCTCTCATATTGAAAGACCTGGTTGACAAAGATGACCATAAAGTATGGCAACTCCCCCCTATCCCCGTGTATGTGGCGTATCGGTGTTCCCTTTCTTCGCGTTGCCTGCCACCTGTGTGATTGGACAATGCGGCGGCATTTAGGGTGGCATTGTGCCACCAAGCAGGCCTTGGCTATTGAGTTATAGTTGGGGGCCCCGGTTTAGAAACTACTGTTCTCTTTTAATATGTAAAGTTTGAAGATGCAAAAATCACGTTGATATATTCGCTGAGTAGGGATGTGTAGAATTTTGGGATATTGGAATGCATGGTTCAAATGTTAAAGACATTTGATCAGTCATTTTTGCTTCAAAGTCTGTATTGAACTCAAACGTAAATCGAGTAAAATATGTAATCAAATTTAACTGACTTACAAAAAGTGTTATCTATTCCAGTCTGTATTGAATACAGAAGGAAATCGAATGAATTGATTTAGGATTACGAGTATTTTGTTTGTACACTGAAAATTGTAACAAGGAACTCAATCAATATTTTAGTATTTAAAGTTGTTTCAATTAAACAAGAAAGGTAACTGTTAAGATTTTAATGATCAAACGAAGGGAAACTTTCGTATGCATTAAAAACAGTTTCACCAATCTATTCTTTTATATTCTTTGTATGAAAAAGAAGCAAAACCAATGAATGAAAAGTGATCCTCACATCAACCTTGGCCAAACAAAACAATCGGCAATTTTTGATTGCTCAAAATATTAAAAAACTGCATTAAATTAACAGTAAAATTCCTTGATGTACAAATATTTTAGAGCTTTAGCGAGAGACCCCATTTTTAGAAAATAAGCAACCCGCAACCACATGTATACACACACTTTCACACAATTATTTTGACGCAAAAAAACTACGTCAGATTCAAGCTCTTTTTTAATCCAACCCCACTGCAAATGCGTTTGTTTTACAATGTACAAGGGCTGTAAAATAAGCAAATTAAAAGTAGAGTTGAACCGAAAGATTGCATTTTTACTTCAACGTCTTTCTGTTTCCACTCTAACTCACAATATAATACCTGGAATGGAAGTTAATTTGGTATACACATGGACCCTAATGGGAGCTAGTGCTGATATTTTTTTGGCGGCAATTCCGTGAAGAAGAGGGATGACTCAATTGGAACCTTCCTCTCGTTACGCGTAACTACTCTCAAGAAATAATGAAAGGATTTAAAGAAAAGTGTTTGTCGCCATATAATGAAAGAGACACAGCTTTTATTTAGATATTTCTGTAAACTGTTTACATTTAGTTAAAGTGAAACATTCCGTTGAATATTTTCCGTATATAATTGGAGTATTTCTCGATATTATGTGAATGTTTTTTCGTGCATTTCTTTCTTTTCAACATTTTTGATGGATTTTATTGCGGTCGGATATGGCAAAATGTGTCATGTTATAGACAATTTCTTTGTAATTTATGCCTTTAAGTTCCGCACCGAATAATTCAAATTGACATTTTGTGTAAGAAAGCGTCATTTTGTTTATGTAGTAAGGTTATTTAATTTAAAATTAGACATTATAGGGCCACCCCATGAAAGGTGTCTCGCGAGTACAAATGATCCTCTGGTTGAAAACCTCTGTTCTAGTTCCATCAACAAGATTGCATTTTCCTGTCTTGCAAAAATAACGAGGCGAGTGTAATTATAGCCTGCCGAACCTTATTCATCAGTACCATAAGTTTCCAAAACAATAACCTCTGCATAAATTTGGAAAAATACTACGTAAACGTGTTGGGGGAAGGACGAAACTTCTCTTCCAATGCAGAAATGTTTTTGAGTTTCCAGATCCTAAGCAGTACTCATTTTTCCCATTGTATCTTTAATTCAAATTCATTTTAAACAGTTTTTCTCCTATTTTCAAAATCGACGTTTTCTGTTTTACTCATGCGCAGAAACTTTTCTTACCTCACTTATGTATGGTTGTAATTGAATGAATATGAACAAGTTTAGCATTGTTTCTTCGTAGGCTTCTTCATTTTCATTCGTGCATTTTGAACTACTAGTAAGCCCGGCGGTCATACGAAATGACCGCTGTTCTAAATATTATACATTGTAATTAAAATGATTTGTGCAAAGGTGTCTGCTAATTCAAACTGAATTACCCAGGTCAAGCGGCGAGGAAGCTCCTTTGCTTACTGCCCCACACTACTATGTATTTATTTACTACGTAATCAAATTTTTTGTGAAAAATATATATTTATCATCGAAAGAACTTATTGAAAATTTTATTATGCTTTTCAAAACAAAAGCTTTAACATAACTGGGAAGAGAGCTGCCACTCTAATACAAAAAAGCGCAGACGATATATAAATAAATTAAAAAGAAAGGAAGGATTAAATTAAGTTCGCGTATACATTAATTTTTAAAGGAGATTGCAAATACAGCGAAGCCTCACTCAATATGCTAGAGAAACGTTTTGATTATTATTAGTATATTTGTTACATTTGTTACAATAATGGCAACTGCATTGATTTGTTTGTTCTTACGGCAACTGTAATTATATGGTTGGAAACAACGGCAACAAAGCAAAAATAAAATAAAACGGATCAAAAAAATCATTGAAAAATTTTAAAAAATTTAATTAAGAAAAAACTAATTGAGTCACAACTTTCATTTTTGCAGCGATAAGTTTCTCAGGTCGTAAACATTAACCGTGCCGAATGTGGTCCTGATCGATAAAAGGCCTGGAATTCTATAGCTTACAGACAGACAGAATAAGCCGCTTATATATAAGAATATGAAAAAGTTAAAAAAAGAAAAAAAAAGAAAAAACCCCACTGGCATCCGTATGATCTCTGCTTTCAGCATGGCAAAAATTTTCTTCCTCTGGCGAATTTCGCTGTTATGAATTTTAAAAATAATACAGCCTCATGGATGACATTGATAAGATGTCTATTCGAAATCGTCCGGTAAAATTTGCCTTCAATTCCACTGACTCTTTCATCCCGAAAATAACAGCGTCGAGTGAATGCGAAGTTCGTTCCAGTGTTGGAAAACTTCAGAGACTTCCTTCCCCCATCAAAACAACTTATTTTGTTTATGCGGAGAAAGTGGGGGAGGGGGCTGAGGGCAACCTTAAAAGAGCAAACGGTTTATGCTCACGATAAAGAGCCTTCAAAAACAGGAGTAAGTAATGCTCGCAAACGAATCTCCGCCGCAAAGGCGAAGCTGGGGAAGTGTTCCATTCGGTCTCCAGAGACCCCTCCACTCTCCCCCAAGACTCTTGTGTGCACAAATAACCGCCTCCGCCATTTTGGTGTGCAACATTTTGTGTTTTCTGTTTCTTGTATGATATCAGTTACACTAATTGCTAATTCCGTGGGCAAAATTTTGCTCATGATTAGCCTTTCAAATATTGTAATGATTCTCTTACTTCAAACATAATATTGAGTCCCGAAAACTTGGGCCTAATGTGAGCCGAAGAGTTTCTGAGTTTGAAAATGCCGGGTTATCGGGAATGCGGTAAAAAACAATAAGTACGAGCCAGAAAAATCGTCATGACGTCATGAAAGCATAAAGCTGTCCGTAATGAAAATCGACAAGCCGATTCTTCAAAACCTGGGAACAAATGAATGTGGGACCTTGAGAGTGTCTGCGCTCGGGGTATATTATTTTTTGCTCTGCTAGGTGTGGTCGAGTTATCCGGACTAGCGGATTATCGAGTGCCGAATGTTTGGACTCTACAGTACTTTAAACAGCGGAACAAAGCTGGTTGCAAAAGGCCGAATATCCTTATGTAGAATGTGTAGAAGGATCCTCCATGAGAAGGATTCTGAGTGGGCATGAGGCAGGGTTGGCCAGATTGAACTCAATTGGGTGGAATACAATTAAATTTTTCGTAAAACCCCCATATTTTCCCCCACTTTTTGGATTTTTTCAAATTTTTATATAAAATAAATCAAATAAAATACTTCTGCAATTTAAACCATTTTTTAAATTTATTCTACACAATAAACAATTAACATAAAGAATTTTCATGTTTTTTGATAACCTTTACAAATGCATTGTCCTTTACTTTTATTCAACCATTTCGATGCACTTCTAATGTCTTTAAGAGAAAGGGGAAAACAACTCAAAGGTTTTAATGAAAACCACATTTTGTTTTTTACTATGACTGATCATGACCAAGAAATAACTCATAACACCTTGTTTAAGTGTTATCTGATCCAATTTTTTTAAGGTTTGTAGATTGTGTAGTGAAATCTGTACTATTCAAAAAGCTTCGATCTGATTTAGTTTCTGCCAAACCAGGGGATATCACAAATCTCAGATGAACTAAAGACTACTTTTCTACATTCGTTTTTCAGAGGCTTAGAAATTACGAAAATTTTATGAACTCTGGGGTTGAAAATTGAACATATGGACAGCGTTTTTACTGTCCTGCAATAATGCTTAATATTCGTTATTCTATATATAGGAATGAAAAAACAGATATTACTCTTAGACACTAAAAATTTGGGCTCGGTTAAGTTTTGGCTTATAAAATCATCCTTTTCCAAACACTAAGCAGTATTAGCAAATTAAACTTAACATTTGTGAAATGGCTGAACCGATTAAAGACTGGGACATAAACTGTCTACGAGGAGAAATATTGTAAGATCTGTTCCACCATGGGTACACTTATTTTTGAAAACTAGTGTACTTAAAACCAGTTAGTCGATTATTAATTACAGAATAGCGAGCATAGTTGAATTGTGACTAACTAGTATGTAGTGAAATAGAAGTACCATTAATGTTTAATATTTAAGTTTTTTTTAGTAAAAAAATTTATTTCTGAAAAAGAAAACTATAGTAAAGTCTTTCCTTTAAAGGAAACCTTACCTTTTCCCTTTAAAAAGCTGAAAAAACCCCACCTTTCCTTGAACCCCCTCCCCCCAAATTCCCCCTCTCAGTTTTGGCTGGGTTTAAAAAAAAGGGAAAAAATCCAAAAACCCTGGGTTCATGGGTTTTTGACAACCTTGGCATAGGGACTTAATCCTAAATGGTTCCTAAAAATCCCAACTGGAAATTGAAAGCTCTTCCTTCTTTTAGTAAGCGGGCTCTGCCAAACAGCTTGAATACTACACATACATACTAGTCTCTAAATCAGAGGCAAATCTACAAGTGGAGGGGGTTATGATCAAAATTCCTCAAAGAATACATGACGTCTAGTCTGTAGGTGCTATTCTTGGAATAAAAAGTATATTTTAATATTTTTGCATAAAAATATTAGCAAGAGCTTTAAGCAAGAGTTTTGCAAGAGCTTTAGAGACCTTTCATTTTAGTTCAATCACTTATCAATAAGATTTTTTTTTAAATTCAAATTCTGATATATAGTTACTTCTTATCGAAATACTAAAAATCAATAATTTAATAAATGTTATGAACCACTCATGAACTGAAGCATGTTAAACGTTGTAATTAAATGCAGAAAGGATGTTGAATAGCGAAAAAATAGTTAGCAAGTTATAAAAATGCAAAATGAGAAATAACTAAATTTTACGATTTGTAAATAAATTAAGATTATCACATTGTAAAACAAAACATTTATTAAACATTGCTTAATATTGCAATAGAAAACTCAAACTATTATTGACAAACAAGATTCCTAGAAATTATTTTTTTCTGTTGTTATCAAATCTAAAATGGATACCAAATTAATGACCACATTTGTAATCCTCTTTTACATGGCTTAACATAATTCATCGGTTACATGATGAATTCACGAAAAATCGTTTTTTTTTTTTTTTTTTTATTCACGGCGCTGGGCACCAAAATGGCGGACAGACATCCGCTCGCGCGGGCAGGGGCGCCCCCTCCTTCCTCCCAGAACGTCAAATTCAGAAGAGAACGCGGGGCGCGACGGAGTAGAAAGTGCAATTACTGATTGAAGCGAAAATGCAATCTTTAGTCTCATGGAATATCTATTGAAGGATTCTCGGGGAAGGAGAAAGTGACGAAAGCGAACGAAATTATTCGACGAATGACTCGCGACTGTCTCGCTCATTATCGGTAGAATTATGAAGAGGAAATTCTTTGGGCAGAAATAACTCAAATGCATCGGTTATTTAAATTCATCCCGCTTTTTGTTGGCAACGGGAAATGAAAATATAGATTGTTCGCGGCTTTGTTTTGGATTAAATGCAAGCGAAGCGTTAGTTTGTTTCCGAGAGAATCCATTCGGCTAGGGTCGACTCTGTTGCGAACAAAACTCAGTTTTTTTTTTTCTTTTCTTAAATATTTTTATTTTCCGATCGTAAGAATCTTTTCCTTTCACAAATCAAATGAACTTATTATATCACGGTTGGTTACGTTTAATCTGGCCATGTTTATCAGTGATTCTATAAAAGTAAGTTTTTGTTTCAGTGGTGAACGTTCGCATTAACTATTTTAAAACAAAACCTGCCAGTATGTCCATTAACAGGCCAAGAGTGTCATAAAGCATTTTGCAAAATTTAGTTTAACTGTGAGCGGTCGTTCAAGGTTTATCCCATGTCTGGCAGATTAGAGTTGGTACCATGAAAGTGACGGTACATAATATTACGATTGGTCCCAAAGAAACCGATTTAATATATTAGAAGGGGGGGCTGGACTGGGCTTTTATATTTACTTTCAGTTACTTGCGTATCATAAAGTCGTATATTTTTTAGCCTACTTTCCCGTAAAAGTAAAAAAAAATAATAATAAAGCATGAAAGAAGGCTTAATGTATCGTGAAAATATCGTTAAAAATCAAGAAAAGTCAAAAATAAGTGAAGTAATTAAATAAAGATTGAAAAATAAAAAATTTGAAAGTAGGGTATTGAGATGGGGAAAAAGTGTGTCTGTCGGTCTGTCAGTCTGTCTGTCTGCCGGTCTGTCTGTCGGTCTGTCTGTCTGTCGGTCTGTCCCCCCCCCCCTAATAACTTTTGAACGAATTGTCCGATTGGAAAAATTCTTTTTGCATTCGAAAGATCTCGGCGAGGACATCTCATTTCTATATTTTACTTTTTGATTTGAACAATTTTTTGCTCAATTTTGAACAGTTCAAAAAATTTTAACATTAGCGCCTATGGACAAAATTGAAGCAAATTCTGTAAACTCTGGGCACAAGAGCCAAGTTCCTATTGCAAGCTTATTGAAAGGAGTTCTCGGCGTGAAATATTGATTTGAACAGTTTTTGTTCATTTTTGAACAGTTCAAAAAATTAACACAGGGCTTACGGGGAAATTTCAACCCTATATAAATCCTGATCTAACGGACCGATTTGCTTGGAACAAACTTTATCGGAAAGCTCTTATAACGTAGAACATGTAGAAATAGAAAGTTTATCCAGAACTTACGAGCCTATTTTGCTATGAAATTTTTTGATCGGGATTTTTTTTTTTTTTTTTTTTTTTTTTTTTTTTTTTTTTTTTTTTTTTTTTTTTTTTTTTTTTTTTTTTTTTTTTTTTTTTTTTTTTTTTTTTTTTTTTTTTTTTTTTTTTTTTTTTTTTTTTTTTTTTTTTTTTTTTTTTTTTTTTTTTTTTTTTTTTTTTTTTTTTTTTTTTTTTTTTTTTTTTTTTTTTTTTTTTTTTTTTTTTTTTTTTTTTTTTTTTTTTTTTTTTTTTTTTTTTTTTTTTTTTTTTTTTTTTTTTTTTTTTTTTTTTTTTTTTTTTTTTTTTTTTTTTTTTTTTTTTTTTTTTTTTTTTTTTTTTTTTTTTTTTTTTTTTTTTTTTTTTTTTTTTTTTTTTTTTTTTTTTTTTTTTTTTTTTTTTTTTTTTTTTTTTTTTTTTTTTTTTTTTTTTTTTTTTTTTTTTTTTTTTTTTTTTTTTTTTTTTTTTTTTTTTTTAGGGATTTTAGTTCTAAGGCAAAGACAGTTAAAATGTAAAATCGAGATCATTCGAAAATTGAGCACCATTATTGTATGAAGAGTAAGAAAAATCATTTTGTAAAACATCCGATACCAAGTAGAAAATATGTTGAGCAAAAATAAGAACATTTAGTTGTGATCAACCAAGGTAACTTATTTCTTTAAACACCGAAATTCTTAATAATTAAACAAAGTCGTTCAAACACAAGCATAAAAAATCTTGCATGAAAATTTTTTGCAACGGATCAGTGAATTAAGTAATCACGTCCTTTACCATGTGATGGTGACAGTCGCTGTCATGCGACACCTCACAGAGATCTTCTGTGTCTATCTTTTCTAGTCTAGAGACAAAAAAGAATTTCGACAGAGCAACCTACTTTTGAGTGGAACAATAGACGGCTCCTTTGGCAAATCATTCTCATTTGGAAGGTCGTCTGTGCATGGAAGACACCCACGAAAGAGGGTAGGGAGGGGGGGGGGGGTGTTAACTTTTCGCTGGTGGAACTTTCAGTTCAGGATTAGAAATAGTCCTGACTATATTCCTATGTTAAGCACTTTCCTTTTATTCTGCACTTTAAATTTTAATTTGTAAGTTAGTCTGGAACTGCGCTTTTTGAAACTGAGCTTTTTACTGAACTGCGCTTTTTACCATGACTGAAAAAAAGGTAAGGTTTAATCTTTGATGAAATTTTAAAAGGTAGCATCATTAGGAAAAAAAAAAAAAGTAAATAAACATTTCCGAGGATCAAGTGCCACGCAAAAATAACCTGGCAAAACTGTTTAATACTTTCGGTTCTGGAAATACTTTTGCAGATTCGTTCCAGAACAGTTGTCACTAACAATCTCGTGCATACAGATGATGTTTTAACCTCTTCAGACCCCAGAACTAAGCACAAAAATTTTGACTCAATTTTTTGGTTCTCTGATTTGATTCTCTGAAAAATGATTACAAAACAAAATAACTAAAGAAAATGTTTTTCAATTTTAATTAATAATTAGTTTAAATAAAAATTAATTCCCAATTTCCATGTTTTCCGAAGTAAATGGTTTACGAAGTAAACTATACGTTGATTAATTTAAAAAATAATTGGGTGTTTTAGCTTTCAAATTTCACAAACAGTAGTTAAACTATTTTAAAATGTACCCAATTGGGTACACTTGGATTGAAGAGGTTAAGCTTGCAAAAGCCTGGTCTTGGGGGGGGGGGGGGGCGGGTGGATTTTAGACAGAATTTTATAAAGAGTTCATCATAACATCGAATTTTTCAAAATGTTCCGTACTTAATAAGCTCATACTAGTTTTTTATTAGCATCAGTGGAACGCAATGTTATTTGTATTTATTTATTTATTTAAAAAAAGGAAAAAAAGTTTTCCTTATTCAGGCATTTTATTTCTCATATGAAATTTTTACGTGGTTACCTGTTCCATTACTTTTGAAACTTGATCAGTGAAGAAAAAAAAGTTGCTTCTAATTTTCTAGTTTTTAAGTTTTCAAATTAAAATGGAATTAAATCACTTATGCCTCCAGAGTGGATCTCTTTATTTGTTTTAATGTAGAGAAGATTTTTATTAAAACACTGACAAGTGCTGGTTGTTTTCACAGCTTTAATATAAACTTCTCAAATGCAACGTTTTTTTACTCAAATTTTCGAGCAATTACACATACGTATTCCGGAATTACAAAAAGCCACTTCTAGAAATGAAAATGAAGATGTGCGAGAAAAGTAGGGTAAGACTAGAAGTTCCTTGTACCTCTGAAACACGTGCATGCAACAAGGCCGTATCCAGAAGGGGGGAGGGGCACGGGCCCCCCTCCCAAATTTTTCATAAGTGTTTCAAAGTCAAGCCCCCCCCCCCCCCCCGAAAAAAATTGCTGGCTACGGCCTTGGCACGCAATATCTCAATTTCTTAACATAAATGCCCAATAAGCAACCATTTAAAAAACAGTAAACTGTATAAATTTGTTTTTTACAAATTTACGAATAATGAATTTCTTGTATCAAAGTTCTTGTTTAAAAAACAACATGAGAAGATCATTGCGTTTTTTTTTTTTTCCTTAGAGCCAATGGTTCTCAGTCTCTTATTTATTTTTATTGTTTTCGGTAATGAAATAAATAAATGATTTTTCATTTTCATTCAACTAGAACATTTATTTATTTTTGATTAACAATAAAATTCAGCTCATAGCTTCACTCGAATGGAATTCCGTTTGTCATATTTATTGATGGCATTTAAAGTTGAGACTGTACTGTACATGTGAAATCCATTAGCTTTAAGCATAACTAAAAAATTTTAACTGTAACACATAAAATTTTACGAATTTTGTGTGAGCGTGAGCTGGTGGAAAACAGTACATCTGAAAACGAATATTGAAACAAAGAATCTATCCGAGGAAATTCATTAACAAATTCAAATAAAATCTTTTGTAAGAAGATCTCTGTAGATAAAGGCATGGTGGGAAAAAAAAGAAGATAAGTTAATAAATAAATAAATAATGATGATGATGGGGGAAAAAAAAGCACTCATTTTGTGTAAAACATCTCTTAAAATACAATTACTTACATCTGAATTCTTGCTCGCAGCGCTTAACGGAAAATGTCAAGTAAACAAATTATTATCTACTCTATATCGTAATTATTTTTTCTTTCATTAAAACGCAAAATGGAACATCAGAATAACATTATTATTAATAGAGTTTTGCTTTTGATGTATTTAGATTTGCGTATGAATTAAAGAAATGTTCTAGAGATTCATGAATCTTTTCGGTTTAAGAGGTAAATCTTTGAAGATCTATTTACAAAAGTTTCTTCTTGAATGCAGAAACTGCCTTTGTTGAAACCATGGGCTGTTTATTAGAATGTTGTATATGTGACTTACTGCATGAAGTAAAAATGTTTTTCATAACTTATATTTTGACATCTTTTATTTTTACCGCAACTTAATAATAACCTCTATAAATATTTCCATTGCGCCATGAATGAAGTGGGTGCTATAGATTCGATTGCTGAAAAGTGGGTCACACTCTTTAAAAGTTTGGGAACCCTTTCATAGCGGAACCAGAATTTTCTGCAATGGGAGACAGGGGTCATAAAAGTTATACCCATCCATATTACAGTACTAGGTTTAATAATATGGGTTAGAACCACGAGCTCTGTGTGTCTCCCCCCCCCCCCTCCGCCCAACACCGCTCCCCTCACTGCACACCTGTTCCATGCGTAGACATGAAAAATTTTTAACACAAACAATCGTTTCAGTTATTCCAGTTTTCGTAGATGAAGTAATGTTTAACAACAACCTTCTTAGGTAGAGTCCTTTTAAAACAGCAAGTAGTAATTCAGCAACTAAGCGCTATTCTACCCCCCCCCCCCCCCCCCCCTTCTACGAGCAGTCCTTCATGTCCATCATCATCGATTCCGAGCGCCACATATTGGATGGATGAACCATGGACCCGGAGTTCAGCTCAGCTGTGTTTACCACTTTCTACCGCCACCTGTTACGCGTGACGTCATTCGCGGATATCCGGCGCTACGCTCCCTCTCTCTCTCTTCATCTCTGTATGTATCCCTCCGCCGCGTGAGGCGGTCGCCTTCGGAGGCCGGTCGGCCAGTGATTTATTGGCCGGCGATGCTTCGGAGTGGTCGGCCGCTGGAGGAGAAAGCTCCTCCCGTCCGATCGTTTGCAAGCGTTCTCCCTCTCTCTCCCGCGAAAACCGGGGGATTCCGCACTGATTGCCAAATGCGTAATCGCCGATCTATTTTGGCACTCATCCGTAGTGATTTTGACCTATCAGAGTATCACTGTATGTTTCTTTAAAAAGATTAACCTTTCGCAAAATAGAACGTGCATAGCTATGTGAGCATTTTAAAAGTCATTTTGCATTATGTCGGATTTTTTACTATTACTAGAAGTCCTCTTGAACTAAACGCTAATATACCTATAAAAACATCAATTTGTAACATTAACTGTATCCCTCTCTATATCGTATTTGGTGTGTAGACTCCAAATTATTATAACCTTTTTTAAAGGTTGATTTAAAACAGTATTTTTTTTTTGTAAAAAAAAAAAACTATGTTATTACGAAAACAGTACTAACTTTATTCTTTAAACTTATCGGTGTGTTAAAATTTCAGTAAAGTCTAACGATTAATGTTATTAAAAAGTAATATTTTGAAATGAAAAACTATCTCAATATATCTAAGCTTACAAATGTTAGAAAGACGTAGTGTCGAACTCTAATTACAGCAAATCTTCCCATATGAAATTTAAAAGTGAATTGATTGAAAAATATATACATAAAATAACAACAATTCTTTATGAATACTTTTCAACGGCACGTAATGTAATTGCAATAGTTTATTCCGTAGGAAAAAAAACTATTTTAATTTTTTAATCGTTGCTAAATAAAACAGTACATTTCCATAAAAAACAAACCCCTTTAGGGCTTTCTTTCTTTTTCTTTCTTTCTTTTCTTTTTATTTTGCGTGAAAAATTGAGAATTTTTTTTATTAAAAATAAAACAAATTAACAAAATTTATAGGAATTAATTGTTCAACCAATCACCTTCGTTGCTTGCGAATAAATTGTTATATTCATAACTATTTTTCTCCTTTTTGGAACAGAAAAGTGTATTCAGAATTTCTGTAATTTCTTCGACGCTTTAATACTGAAATTTTATTTCTAACTTTATAACTTTTTTTTTATTTTTATGGATATAAAGATATGAATCTGTACAGCAATGTTTGATGTCCTTGAATTGGTCATGACGTCATTTAAAATAATCAAGTTAAAAACAACTTTTTTTTTTGCTATATATTCTAATTCAGCTCTATCCAATACATTTTTTTGAAGCAATGCCTGTTTGATACGAAAATAGATAAATATAATAAACAAATAAATAAATAAAATAAAATAAAATAAGAAATAACAATAAATAAATAAATAAAATAAAAATAATAATTAATAAACTAAAAATTTTGATAAATAAATAAAAACGTAATAAATGAATCGTATTTCTTTTACTATATTAACTCGAATTATTCCAATCATTTTTTCTCCTGCAGCAGCATCCCTTTTTTCACACTTCGATGTCGGTATAAGCGTTTTCATTCTAAGCGACATCTTCATGAACTCCGCGACTGTCTTTCGGAGGAGGGAAGAAAAAAGGGAAGTGATAAAAAAAGCGAGGGCCGATTTCCGGCAGTGAAATTCTCTCCTCTCTCGGTAGTAGAGACAGATCCGCGAGAGCTGTCTACAAGAGGATCCACTCCCCGCCCCGACGCTTATCCCGCGAAACTCGACCACCGACAGATAAGGAGCTACCAACAGGGGTCGCGCACAAACTGCAATTCGTTTTCGTTCTGGTTTTGTTTTGGTTTCTTAGGTAACATGCAACTTTTTTTTCCTTATCGCCGAGCAAAAAAATAATATTTATTTTAACTTTCCGTCTTTGTACTGTAAATCTCTTTTTCACAACACGATGAGTCTGTCTTTCAGGTGCGTCATTTGTGCGATTAAGGCAGTTCAATCCCCCCCCCCCCCGACTATTAGAAATTCAGTGTATTTAAATCTGTTTTGTTGTTTGCCAATAATATGCATGAAATGTGCATCCTGTGCCCTCCCCCTCTTACCGGAAATTTTTGAAAATCCGTGCTTGCTGTCGACCAAACGATACTTTCAGCTTTGTGAATCTATAAAACAAATTTGTCTGAATTTTCAAATGAAATATTTCGTTTAGACCAAGAAATATCACCCATTGGTTGAAATTTATGGCATCTCTTTTGGTTCCAGATAAAATTTTCTGAAATTCAAGAAAATCTTCCACCAGAAAATATTTCTTTCACCTTCAAAAACAGTTCACGATGCATGATAATATTTTCTAAAATTCAAAACCATTGTTCTACGCTTGAAAACTTGGAAAGAAACTCTTTTTGATGAAATAATTAAAAAAGAAAAGTAAAATAACTACACATCTCTTTTGTGAGCTGTAACGATCAATTGCTCCATAACAACAAAAGTTCCTCTTTTCAACATTTTTATGTTTACAAATAGACGATTCACATGGGCAAAAATGATAAAGTGACAACGCGGGAAGCAAAGGGGGGGGGGGGGATAAAAAAGACATTTTAGTAAAGCAAATACAAGGTTCGAATCATGCAGGAGTCATTTAGCATTTTTTCTAAATCGTGCTAGATAGCAGCACCTGTTACAACTACTCTTGCCACAGATTAGATTGGTGTTTCTCCTGTCAGTTGCCAATTATTTCCAAAGTTTCATTTCTGTAACTTAAGTGTCTCAGTAGAGGGAGTATTATTTCATTTGCACGTGCATGTCGAATATTGGTGATTAGAACTTTGAGTAAACGAAAGTTTGCATTTCAGAATGTTTTAAAATCATCTATTTTCAATGACAGAAGTTTTTGCTTTGTGTAATTTCCACCGTTGTCATTGCTGTTTTAGTTGTTTCATCCACGCAATGTCTTCAGTTGTAACGAGAGCATTGAAGACAACTTCAACTTCTATGGACAGCACTGTTAGATATGTAATTCAGGCTTACCCTTGACGCACTGGAAGCCACATTAGGAAGCCAAAAAAAAAAAAAAAAAAATGCAGCACACATGTCCCGTGACACGCATAAATTAAATAAATAAATAGATATTTTTTAACTCTTTAATGTTTGCTTTTTATGCGTATATATTTCTTTTCTCACTGGAAAAAGAAAGATCAGAAATGAATTTCTGCAATATGCCATTAATTCATTCCCTAATAACATTTTCTCTCAGAGTTTTGAAATTATGAGACAGAAGCAAAATGTGACGCTTAATATACCTGTGTATGTAAAAATATCATTTGTCTTTAATCTTGCTTTTGTAATTCATTTATTCTACAGTAGTATAACTGACTATTTATATCACGTTAATATTGTTTTTAATGTACTGCGATTTATTGATTTGGCTTGATTATAAGAAAAAAACAATAATAGCAAGTTTGCCGATTTTCAAACATTTTTTAAACTACTTCTTCGGCCATTGATAATTTTTTAAAACATCGTCGCAAAGAGTTTATGCTGCTTACTGCTGTAGAAACTTTTTTGAAAGGCTGATATTCTTTCAGTTTCTGATTTCAGGTCACGAACAACATTATCACAAAATATATTACAGCTCGAAAACTTTTGCCATCAACCTTCTGATTCATAAAATAATCGGGCGTTATTTTTAAGGAGTATTTACTTATATATTATTATTATTATGCATTACTGTTGTTGTTGCTATTATGCGTGTTATTTAATGGCAGCTATAACTGCCGTTAAAGAATATACTGTTGGTCGTGTCCAAATATATAATTTTTGTACTATATATATATCCACACAAAAAAGAAATATATATATTTTAATGCTTTATAGTTAGGTATTATAATTAATCACGGAGTACCAAGCGTCACTATTTGTAACCACATTCTTCAGGATGGCCACAAGCCACGAAAGTGGCGAATTTGGAAATTTGTTACGAAAGTAACGAAGAGGACACGAAAAATTCCCATCCATCGGGGAATTTTTCGCCCAAGAAGACATTAAATACCCGGTTTAGGACAGATTTTTAAATATCCGGAATCCAATCCGGCGGAATATCCGGCTATCCGGCATATTAAATTTGATTTTCAAAACTTAATTAACATATTTTTGAGTATATGTAAATTACAAACTTACTACGTATCTGGAAGCTGTGGGAGGTTAAAAATATTTATAGAATTTACAGGTTTCAAAACATCAGAACCGAATATCCGGTACGGATCCGGCAGACAAAGGATACCGGATATCTGATATCAGGAAGATTAGGATCCGGTGTATTAGCGAAAGGTCACAAAAAAAGTCCCGAAATGTCACTTTCGAAAATCTGTAGACACCCTGACTCTTGTTTTTCAAGGGCTTCAAAACCAATGCCGTATAGAGTATTCTTCTTTATCGGTCTCCTTCGCCTATTTTGTGCACAGTCCCCAAATCGCACCTTCCCGCAAAAATGTAAGAGAGCGAATCGTGCTAAAGGGGGGGGGGGAGCAAAAACCACCGCGAATAAAGCATCAAAAAGAGCGAAGAGTGTCAAAAAGCGAAAAACAAGTGAAAAAAGGGGGAGAAGTGAAAGAAAACCCGCTCTCTGCCAATCTCGGAGAGAGAGAGAGAGAGAGAGGAGCACCAAGAGGAGGAGGAGGATGGAGGAGGGGTTGGATCGGTTTTTGCGGGGACTGACAGCGCTGACCCCAACCCTGCTGCATCATTGACTCGGGGCGCAAGACACTTGACAGAGCTAACGTGCCACTATTGATCCGAGTCACTCAGAAATAAGGGGCCTCACTCCCCCCGCCCTAACGGCGCGCAGCCGATTTTTTCCTCTGTTTATCTCTCTTTCTAGCGTGCATTCATACATGCTCATGCCGTCACAAGCGTGGATGTACGTTTTATCTCTCCCGCTTTGTGGGTGTTGTTTATTTGTTGACTCGTTTTGCGGGGTTTATGTTCAACGGGGGCGGCTGTCTTCTTTTCCCGCGAAGGGTTGCGGTCACATCTATCCCTTTAAATCGTTGCCTTTTCTGTTCCTGGGATTTTAGCCAGTTTCTCTTGTATGTTTCGAGCAATCCATCGCTCATGTTCGGAATTCGTATTGTATGCATGTATTTTTAGACAAAAATTAATCAAATTAAGTTTCGATTTGTGCATGTTTACTCCATTACAGCTGTTGCCTGAGCAAATGTGTTCTAATTTTCCAATTACTGTACTACACACTTCAATAATTAAATGAATAAATAACCGACGACCAAATTTTTTGTGATATGTTTTTGCACGTCAACTCCGTTGTGGAACAATAACAAAAAAAAAAAAAAAAACCGCGCTTTACTGCAAATAAATTTATTATGGTAACTGAAAATAAAAAAGCTTTTCCAAGTATTGCGACTGTTCAGAAGAAAAAAAGACTTTCAGAAAAAAAAACCATCTTCATTTTACGGTTGTTAATGCAGAATTGTGCTTTTTGCTGTATTTTAAATTCTGAGTAGAAATTTAAAAAAAAAAAAAAACTCTTCAATGTAGGGTTGTTTATGCGGAATTGTACTTTCTGTTGTAGTTCAAATAAATAAAATTAAAAAATATTTTTTAAATGTTATGTTCTCAAACAACCCGTTTTGCTCTGTACAATTTGCTACATCATTTAAAACTACAAATCTTGATTTTTCCCGCTTTTTAGAATGACGAAACATTTTTGTAATGTAGCAATATACTACTTGACACTGAAAAATCCCTGAGGCCACGTGCTAACAGAAGAGGAAGTAGAGTAGCGAACTTCTTTCGTGCGTACATTCTAAGTATTCCAAAAATATTTTTATTAGTAATGAATATGAATATTCTTTTACGTTATAATATGAAAATGCTATTACAATAAAGGGTATCCAGCTACAGCAGTAGGACTGTGCGTATTAAATACAAATAAATAAATAAATAAAAGAAAGGTTCATGCTTAATACACATGGAACCGGAAAAAAGATTAACATGAAACGCATTTCAAAATTCCTGAATTAAAGTTTAGAGAAGCATTAATTTAATATAGGAGTTCATAAAGTCAAAATCATCTGAGTATGGTGGAAAAATCGATAAGTATCTTAAAGTATTTTTTTATAATGAACATAACGTTTATAAAAGTCTAGAATTTCATTTAACAATTGCATCAATTAATGTAATTTCATATGATGGCAATACAACAGAATAGAACTTTTAATTAAATTTTCTATTCAGTTAAGCTAAGTGCATGTTCACTTGATACCAGGTTTTGTAATGCATAACGGTATTCGTAAAGACGCATTGCTTTGAGAATCGTTAAAGATGGCTTTTGTGCAAAAGTAGTCAAGTTGTAGGAAAGGCAGTTTTGCAGGATTGCGCAGCAGGGGGTTCAGAATAGGGGACCCGTCATGGGAATAGAGAAGAGGGAAGAACTGCACGGCGCATGATGGACTTTTAAAGAAATAGCACTTTCAATGAAGAAAAAAGCTCTCTCTACATCTTAGTTATTAAACGAGCTATTTCGCACTAAATGTTTGCATCGGTTTTGCTACAAGTTCTGTTATTAAACAAAGAAAATAATTAATAGAGTCATTTTTGTGCACTATGTCAGTTTGCGTGGATACAGGACGGAGGCAATGGGGATAATTGCTCCTCTCTGTAAATCGAATATTATTAAAGATTATTTGAGTAGTGATAGCTAACTATATAATTTTTTTTCACTTTAGAGCAAGTTTTCCAGGAAATAGGTAAAATTGTAAAAGCATTACTAAGCCCCTCCTTAGAAAAATTTTGTATACGCGCCTATATAGCATATATAAAATCAACTTTAAAGGCGATCATATTTTTAAAAAAATATTTTAAGTCACTATGATTTACATTTTTTCATATAAATTAATTTCATATGATTAAAATAGATCGGTTCTCTTTTTTTTCTCTCTCTCCAATCACCAATTTACTTATGCTTGGAATAGTGAATGTAATAGCAAACGACCACGTGTAAGATCCTAGCAAAAAACATAATTTTCGCCGAATCCATTCTTTCATATTAACTATTCGGTAGTTGTGTATTTAATGAATTTATTGTTCAAGAAATACTTTTTTAAAAAAACTATTTTTTGACATTTTTTTTTGACTGAGTCATGATTTGAATCACCAGCGAATTTGGTTGATTCCAAAAATTTTAAGTACACCGCAAACCTTATCCTAATTTTCCTCTGTTCTGTTTTGCATGTTGAATCATATTTTAGCTGTAAACTCCTTCTAAAATAGAACTGTAACATTTCTCCAGAAAACTCCTATATATCCCCGTCTCCGAGCATTTCCTATTCAGATGCCAAGCGAAAGACTGAGGATTATAATTTTACCTTTTCCATCTATTCACGCGGCGGCCATGACAGTCATTTCGAAGCCCATAGTTGTCAGCCTATCAAACGAAGGGGATGCGAAGACGCCTGTCATTTGTGCCTAAATGCCGTCGTGAGCGCCATTACGATGATACCTAAATGGTGGTGTTAAAAGGGTTGCTCGATCCTTGTTTAGAATCCGCGAAATTCTGCGATTGGTTTTTAAATTTGATTCGGGAATTGCTATGATGAGAGTACTTTGAGAAAGCACGATTAAGAACGCCGCTAACGAATGTTAAAAGATCCCGCGATGATTAAAATAAAGAATTCGAAGCGTATTTTTAAGAGCTTGGAATTCTTTGGATTAATGATGTTAGTATTTGTAGTTGTTTGAGTTACCGGAACGTGTTTTTAAGTGAGATGTATTTTGTTTGATGACTGGAGATGCTTTCATTTCTACCAATATCCAATAAAGTTTCATCTCTGGCGGATGGCATACCATCCTATTACCTCTCTCTCTTCTTCTTGCATACTAAATCGAAAGTCAAATTATGCATTTGTTAACCGGATACTATTTGTTTAGTTCTCTTTTTTCAGCAAATTACGAAGAAAATTTAATACGTTAAATGTTGAAAGAAATAAACATTTTCACTTGAAATGTTAGAATAAAATATTTTCGAGAAAGTATAATTTATTCCAGACGTTTCGGTAAAATACTGATGCTATTTTTTATGAATATTATTAACGTTTCATTAGAAATTGGCTATTATCAGAGACTTTGTTAGTTTAAATCCCGCTTTTTCCCAAATTGTATCAGGAATTCTTCCCTTTTTTCCTTAACTTTAATTAACTATTTTTTTTCCCTTCTTAAATAGAAACTGAACCATGCTTTTTTTTTTTTTTTTCCAGATTCAATTTGCTAAAAATTGGCGTACTTTAGGCAACTAAAGCCATCTCTGGAATAAAACCTTAATTAATGTCCAAATACTTGAGAAATTGCATCGCTTTATGAGCAATTTTCGCTACGTTTACGTTGCACGTGGAAATCGCGGGATAATCAGTCAGAGGATTGATCTGCTTTATTCTCACTCCGATAGATTCAAAAACTCTAATCAAAGAAGTCCCTCTTGCCTATTGTACCCTGGCTGTCCCTTTTAAAATGGAAGTTGCATCCGGAAGAAAGTTATCCTGAATAAATGGAAAGTAGGGAGAGAGTGACCCGTGGGAGCCACTGAGAACTGTCACCCTCCGCAGCTCCCTGCTGACGATCCAAGAGTGACGATTTAATGTCTTCGCTTGACGTTTTTCGATTTCCCTCGTGACTAGATAAAAGGGACTGTTCTTGGCTGAATACGGAAAGAAAGAGTGACGATGAACGTTCTCGGTCAAGATTTCTATCATAGCTCAAAGTATATAAAGAGATGATGTGATTTTATTATCATAGTTCTCATTAGCCAAGACTGAGAGAGCAATAGTTGAAATTATTTTTAACAAAACAAAATTATTTATTGTTACACTTCTTATATATACAACTTAATAACAAGTTGGTAATCGAAATGGGCAGCCAAACTGCTGTAGATATTTATATCGCTCAAAAACGGTCAAACAAATATCTCTAAACATATCACGCCATGTAGCTCGGTCAAGATGAATTTTTTTCTACTAATATACCATGAGATCATGTGCTCTCGAAACGGGGGTGGGTTGGTTATTCCATCTAGGAATGTCTTAATTTCCAAACATTTCGCTGTCAAACATTATCCTGGTATGGTGTTTGTTGTTCAATCATTTCCAAACACTATAGTATGCTGCTTCTGATTTTCAACTCTGTACCTGAGAGCCATAGTATCTTAAGACCATTTTTCGAGTTTCGGCGATGAAGTTAAAAAGTAAACATGGTTTAGTACTATAAGACTAGACTTTTCCGTGCGAACCTTGGAATAAAGATGTATGATGGAAGCTTTAAAAGTTCGGAACCCTCATATAGTTAGTAACTTTGTCGGCGGTACTCTGTATGGCCATTAAGTGGCAACTCTTAAAATCTCGAAAAATGGACTTAAGATACTATGGATCTCAGGTACAGAATTGATTTCAGCGAAATTCCTTAGTTTATTAGATGGTCTGACTCAGACCATCTAGATTGAGGAACAATTCTGGAGCATTTGATGTCACGAAGAACAAAGATCTAAGATAGTTCATATCCACCTGTTTTCCCCCCTTGCACGATGCAGTTTCAAACGTTCGAATGTTTCCACTATGTTGTGCACATCTTAGTTTGAATTGTTTATTCCATACAAGTCGTTTAAAGCTCTTTCTTGTGCATAGTACCGAACATATTCTGTTCGGCCTCGTTCTTTTTCTTAACTTGGATTCTACTCTAAGTGACTCTTGTTAGATTCCTCTTTGTGATTTTAAAAACAGAAGTTAAAAAAACCTCTTTCATCCACTCTATCTGTCTTAATTTGACTTCTACTCCATGTGAATATTTTTAGACTCCTCATCATATCGAGAAAAAAATCTCTTTGCACCTCGTTATTTGGCTTCGTATTTCGTTTATCATAATTTGGCTTCTACTCCATATGAATTTTTTTTCTCTTGTGTTTCAACTTCATTTTATGCTTCTACTTACTCTATGTGAGTCTTTTTAGGCTTTTCCTTGTCGTCCTGAAAAAAAGAAAAGAGAGAGATAGTCCTTGTACAGTTAGTTATCAATGAAGACTTGCGTCTTGAACATCTTCGCTTACTTATATCATTGTTAAAGATCTATGCTCCTATGTACATTAAGCAGACTACATCCCAAATCTTGAAATTCCTTAGTAATTCATTAGACGATATTGCGTGGTTTAGGAAGTGTACCAGATAAAATTAGACTAATATTCATACATTAGTGCTTATTTTTATCTGCTTTCATACTTTTGTTTTTTCTCTTCGTCTTTTTTTTATTTATAATTTATTTCTTGCTGAAAAAGAAAAAATAACTGTTTCAAAATATTTTTATGACAGAATTTATTCGATTAATAATTACTTCATGCTTTTTTCTTATTGATGCTTATCATCATCATCATCATCCTCATTTTCTACGGTACATACAGTCTCCCTTTCGAGGATTTTTCAACCGTCAAACAAATTTCGTCGTTTACAACGATTCTTTCCTTGCGTGATCACGTGACTTAAAAAAGTTACTACACAAATTTCGTCAATTTGACGAAAGGTTTACTCGGAGCATTTTTCACGAAGCCATTTCGTCAAATACGGCGAATGTTTCGTGAGCTTTGTGCATACGTTTCTGAGAGTGTATTATTAACTTGTTGGAACTAATTATTAATTCTCCCTTTATAAAGTGAATTTCTTTTTTCGATACCAAATCGAACGACCATCTTCATCTAGACGGGCAACATTTTTCAGCCTCTTCTTTTAACCCGTCAACTCGTCAGTTGTTCTGGCAGCGACGAATTACCGAATCATTTCCGTATGTGCTCACTTGTTTATTTTCAATTTTTAAATCTAATTCCTTTCTCCCCCGTTAACGCCCCTTAGTCATATCTCAATTTTATTCTCGAGTCCAACTCTTTCACTCTTTCACCAGACGTCTAAACTCTCGCTTCATTACCGGGCCGGGGATAGTTTACAGAGGGCGTGGGCAATTAAATTAGAAAACTCGCAGAGCCCCACCGTCTCTTTCTTTCTTTTTTACTGCGGCGGCAAGGCTTTATTTATAGTCTTCCCCAGTCCGCGCTTTTATGGGATAATTTTTGAACGTTTTTCGCACGTTATAGATGGGTATAGAGATAGATATATGGGGGCGGTTATCTTTCGGGCCGGGGGTGTAAATTTCACCTTCTTTTTTCCGGAGCTTTTCTCTCCGCTTTTAATTTTACAGCTTGATTTAAAACAGAAGGATACAGCTCTTTGATAGCGGGGAGTAAATGTCAGCAACGGTGGCAGAAACCACTTGATATAGGGCGCTTGTAAAGCGAGCCCCTCTTTTTTCTCTTTAGCTTTCTTATTATTCCAGGCTTTATTTGAGTTTTAAAATATCAGTGTCACTCGAGGGGACGGAATTCTGTCGATGGAATGTGTGAGAATCGAAATCGTTTTCGAGCGGTAGGTACTTTATGCTCGTGCTTATGCGCCATGTCTGTTTTAATTTAAACATTTATTTCCGTTCAATTTTTGCGTTACTTTATCATTAAAACTAAACGTTTCCGAAATAAAACTGTTTGCACTTGTACGAGAAAGAGTATTTTTAATCTTTCATTTGTGATGGGGTGGCTGTAAAAGCTATTCTTACGCTAATCACGATGAAATTAATTAAACGTTTATTAGCTTGCTCGATTTTCGGTATTGCTAAGTTTTTTGCTCCGCGGTACATCATTTTATAAATATATTTATAAATTAAGATCTTAGTATTTATTATTTTAAGAATATAAGCAATCATTTCTTCATCGAAAGAATCCATAATAAACTGCATTTTTAATGAAATTTAAACAACATAAAGAACGTTATAGATCGACATTGGAGGATGGACACTTAATTGGAAAGATTTCCCCCGATTTCGCAATTTAAAATTAATTTTGTTTTTCAAATTTATGTCACAGGAAGAAGAATATAAAACTGAATCAGAGTCGTTTCAAAACGCGCTCTCAAACTTTTTTGAACCCTGACCATTTAATATTTTAAATTGCATTCCTTCCCTCTTCTGCGAGAATCTGCCCGTCCTCTCCTGGAAATAACGCATAACTTAAGTTATTCTAATTAGGTATTATTATAGTGCTATTTATGTTATTGATATGAAAACAAACATTGTTTCCCTTTCATAACATAGCTCATTGCATCGCCCTTTTACGAATAGTATTTTTTAA
Source organism: Octonoba sinensis (assembly GCA_038502835.1). Classification (NCBI taxonomy): domain Eukaryota; kingdom Metazoa; phylum Arthropoda; class Arachnida; order Araneae; family Uloboridae; genus Octonoba; species Octonoba sinensis. Next base: position 113,530,235 of record CM076604.1, on the reverse strand, counting down.
AGGAAATTTTGAATAACTTATTTTTCTCAGCGTTTTTGAAATCACTGGATTAAATCACTGAATTAATTAGAAGAACGATAATTCTTTACTTCCACTTCTGTGTCATTTCGAATTTTATTACTATTTTTAAAAAATGCATTGAAAAATCCCTTTTGGTTTTTGGAGTTTCTCATTTCAAAAATAATGTAAAATTGAAATATTGTTACTCAATATGTGCTCAAATACACACACAGGTCTATGTCGAAATATGGCCCCCAGTAAATAACGCATAGAATACGACAATATGTGACCACAGAACTCTCGGGAGTTGAACCACAGCCAACTAGACTAACAGGCTGGAGAACGGATTAATCTCGTGATAATTTCTTCTGGTATCTTTACAATAAGGCAAACAAAGACAAAATAATCAAAATCGTTTGCTTTTCCACTCAATGGGATGCATAAACGTTACCGATGGGTAAGGTCACGTGAACGACCATAGTTGGTCGTGGATGAGCCGAGCCCTGCGCAAAAAAATGGAAAGCACTCTTCTCTTTACTCATTCAAATTTCTCCATTCAAGCCAGGCTATAATTGTTATTGACAAAGTATAACATGCTTTACAAAATTAAATATATTTTTTCTAATCTAAAGCCTGCTGGCTTCCCTGCACTCTTTCTTTTTGTCCCTGCGCAGTTTTGTTTTAAGAATGTAACAAAGCTTTATATTATTATCAATAATTGAATGTTAAAAGAATTACTAAATTAGCTGATTTAAAATCAGACTTCGATAAATTCCTTTTTTTATACATTTAATTTACAAAGTGATTTAAAAATACTTTCATAATAGGCAGCTTTTCGATTTTCATTTCGAGTCGAAAACCGTTTTTGAGAAGATTAAGTTGAGTTTATAGCAAACATTAGGCTTTCAGTTTTACACCATTGCGTTGAGCTTAAATCATTAAATGTTGACTTATTTTTCAAGAAAGACTATTAAATTAAGTTTTTTGAGAACATACTACTTTCGGTTTCACCACTGTATTGAACTTAAATCAATGAATTATTATTCCACAGAAAAGACTGAAGTTGAGCTGGTGGTGAACATCAACACAAAAATGGCGGACATTTATTATCTGCTGGCATTTATTAGTACAACGCTTCGTAAAGATTGTTTTCCTGAGTATTCCATCTTTTACCTTTTATTCTCACTTCGCAAGCAATTCCTTCATTCCCTCTGTAGTTACATTTGGCCCTAGACGAGCGACCATGAGCAGAACGTTTTCTCCTCGAATTCCCTTACACCCGGATTCTACAATGGCTCTCGGAACGAAAGAAAAAAAAAAGAAAAGGGGGTGAAGAGAACAAAAAAGACGAAGAAAAGGACGAAATAAAACACACACGCACTTGGTATAAAGTTTACACTTTGCATGCAAATCCCCGTTCTCTCTTCTCATTCTTTTGTTCTCTCCCTCCTCGTTCCATCCTGTCACGAACACGTTCGAATGTCTTGGAGAGCGAATGAAGGGGAGAGAGGTTTCAAAGTCCCGGATGACATTCTGGACTGTCAGGCTGACGGATGATTGACAGCACCGCCTCAAACAATAGGGGAAATGCCCGGATGTGACTGGCATGCACATGCCTTACTTTTCGGACGGGGGGGGGGGGGGGCAGTACCGGTCGATACCGCCTCGACGAGTGTCCCTTGCTGTTGTCTGTCTGTCCGTTCGTCTCTCTCTCCTGTGTTTTCCTGTGTCGCAGAGGGGCCGGCGCCCTGTTTGTGACGTGTTGTTTGACGGTTGCGGTTCTCGTCAAACCAGAATTTGAATATCGTTGTCCAAATAAAAACTGAAGCATTTATTAAAACACCATTACCGTCTTCTTATCTCAGTCATCTTGGGAAAGTTGTCTCAAAGATTTTTCGCCAGATGAAAGTTTCTAGATCCTGTAGCTATGGTCTTTGGATGTATCCGTTTTAGACCACGTGAATCAATCAGTATTTTTAGCTCGGAATCTTTCATGGAATATGTGCTTATTAACTGTAAAAATGCCTGGGAGAAGCAATATCTTGAGAATGTTACGGCATTGGATAAATAAGTAATCTGTTCGTTTGTGTAAAAGTATTTTTCAATAAAACAGCTGCTTGTAAACAGACTAGTCCCTAAAGCAGTAACACATTTCAAACGTTCCTTGTTGTTTTCACCAAGTTGTGCATTGTTTTGTCTTGGAAAATAAAAGCTTGAAAGTTTTTAAAAGATCAAAGGCTCGTGGATTTTAGAATAATTCTTGTGAACTGTACTCCCAAAATGCGTTTTTTATTTACCACAAAATTATTTCGTATACGATGTGCAAATGATTATGTACATGAATTGCTATACAATGAATTTGCTGGTCAATAAGATTTTACATTGAAATGTAGAAGTATGAATGATACATGTCGCATACAAGGCAATTCTGCTGGATTTTCCAGGAGACTCCTGGATGTCCTTTCCTCTTGGTCTCCTTGTTTGTTTTAAAAATCTCCTGTCTTTTTTTTTTTGTAAATTTTGAGGAAACCCCTATATTAAGGGAATTTTTGGTGAGGGGATGAAAGGAAAAAATTCCTTTAAAACCAATTTCACAAAAAATATTTACCAACATACTTTTTTTGACAGATTTACTCAAGAAACCTAGGTTTAGTGATATTTCATTCGTTATCATGAGATATTTCACCTTTTTGTGCATGATCGTACCTAACTTAGTTAACACTTGCTTGTTCTTTAGCTGTTATTTATTTCATAAATCACAAAATTGCTTTCACCCAGGGGATCATGTTTCATGATTTCTTGAGTTCATTTTGACTTGAAATGGAACTTGAAGTTGCTATTTTATTTCTTCCTTATTTATTTATGGATTATTTTATTTTTCATTATTTATTTATTTACTCTTTTATTTATTTATTTATTTTGCATTCAATTATCTGCGTCGTTTAAGTCTATCTTACATGCATCTCTTACAATTAGCGATAATGTACCTGGTCACTTAAATTCGTTTTTAAATGTTATCAGTTTTTTTCTTTTTTTAAATTTAGATGTAACAACATTCTGAGATAAATTATAAACATTAATTCAGAAAAGTGTTTATGGTGCTTAAGTGATTTATTTACATTTTCAAAATCAATTTATGGTTGATAGAAATTTCAAGACGTATAAAATGAATCAAAAGTCAAATATTTAAATGCAAAGTATGATTATTTTTTGTTCATGCTATGCAACAGTAAAAAAGGAATGCACATTATAAAAAGTAACTAATTTTTTTTATTTAATTTACGTAAACTACAAACATTTCCTACAATTAAAGAGGTTGACAGGGTGTCTAAAATTTATGCCTTTAAAAACTTCTCTCGAAATTTTCTACTTTTGTTACTGCAGTTCAGTGATCCGCATCCCGTGTAGTAAGAACTCAAGATATCTTCCCTTTTTTTCTGCCAACTCCCGGCAAGGGGGCGTACTGATAAGGCGCAGGCCTCGTACGCTCAAGTTCTCAGGTTCAAACCTGGCCCAAGTGGGTGGATGTTCAAGCTGCGGAAAATTGTCAGCATCCATGTCGTATGCTGCATGTTAAAGGTCCCTTGAGTATGTGTTTGGCTTGGATACTCTCCGCTAAATTAAATTGCTAGTGCAGTTTCGCATTGCATCTCAGGGGCCTCCATCTAGGGGGGGGGGGGGGGGACTGGGCGCCAAAATTCTCAAGTGGTAACGGCATTCACCGATTGTGGTGACACATGAAATAATGGTTGCCAGTCCTTGGGGAATACGTCTGCAAATGGTAAGGAATCAAATTGCAACCTCATTAGAAAAAATTACAACAACTTTTTCTGCCAAATGGCATTTTTATTAAACAATTTCATTTTAAATCTTCGTCACTTAAAATGAAATATCCTCTTTGCTGCTACATCTCACCGTTTCCCCCTTTGAATCGAATGTTTGTTCCAATACGTCCCCTGTACAAAAAAGAATGACACTGAGTTGGTGTCAAAGCGTTCTTTTGCAAAGGCAAAACACTTTGAATTTGACCAGAGGCGCTTGATGGATGAACTCACTCACGAAGTGGACCTTTCTTTTGAGAATCTTTGAGAGGCGTGGGCACCCTTCCCTCCCCGGATTTTGACAAATGTTCGCAGACGATTTCGCAGAAGGAATGCTAAATAAGTCCATTCTTCCCCCGCCCCAACGCCTGAGTGATAGTCATAGATTCTGTATTGATTTCGAGTGACCGCTTTTGTGTGGTTCTTGATGGAATACCATCTTGTTGTTGAATGTTCTGGATCTCTATACTACTGGATATTCAGAGAGGTTGGCTCCTTTTATCTCACCATCAATGACCTGGTATTCCCTCCTAGTAAAAGCTCTCATTTTTAGGTGGCTAATACTATAAGAGAAATTTTCACAATTTTCCTTTCTGTGCGTTTGTTTTTCATTGTGTTTTACATAATTCATGTTTTTATCAGAACTATTGCAAACATTGTGGCATGCACCTTAAAAACATTAATTTTTCACCGTTTTTATGTATTAGGTGTTGCTATTATATAAATTCATTAGGCTTTATGCCTACATTTAGAAACGTTAGAGCTACATAACTTGAAATAATTACTACATTATGTAATCGTATTCAAATAATTTCGTCTATAGGTCTGCTGAATGCTATGATACTTCTCAAAATCACGCTGTTTACATAGTGAGAAAAAATGTTTCATTGCGGGAATTTAAGTGAGAAGAAATTTTATTCATATTGACAATTTAGTATAACTGTTAAGCCATTCTCTTCTTAATGTGAAAAGGGTACAATATCGTTAAAATCGCTTTTGTTTTAAGATTTTTTGTTTTTTCAATTTTTAATATACTGTAGAGCGCCGATTATCCGAACTCCAATTAACCGAACTTCCAATTATCCGAACAGCCTGTTTCTCCCTCACTTAAGGGAAAAACTCCTAACCGAACTTCTAATTATTCAAACCCCTATTTTTTTCAATCCCCCTTCCCCCTCTTCAGATTTATTATGTGAAATCGAATCCCAGATAAGTATTTCGTTGGGAGCAGTAACAAGAGAATAAAAGGCTTGGTGAAAGAGGGTATAATCAAAATCAAAGCACAAAATTCCTGCCATTCGCAATGACCATTTCATTGTAGTCCTTTCAGCACAAATAGGTGCTGCCAGTAGTAAGCCTGGATAAAGTGTGAAGGTGTTTCTATTGTCACAATATCTCTTAAATTGTCTGTCCAATTATCCGAACTTTTGCTTATCCGAACTAGGGTCTGTCGCGATGTGTTCGGATAATCGGCGCTCTGCTGTATGTAGAATATACGCAAAGAAATTGTTATTTATTTATTTTTTAATTATATCTTGCTTATTGAACGTATGTGCCCACTGCGTAGTTTCATAAAAACTAAGATCCACGAGATTCATTTTAATACAGAAAATTATTGTGCCTAAGGTATGGCAATTTACTTCGACATTTACCAGCCGAGTCAATTTGATTTTGCTCATTTCGTTGATAAAAATATCTTGATGTTAAAAAAGTGATTCTCAGCAAGCTATAAGTACGACATCAGAACTTAACTAGATAAATTTTTACTGTTCAACTTTTACATGTCCCTTGCCATGATGGCTACAAAATGCTGTATCATAACTAAACTTAGAATTGAAAGAGCAATAACACGCTGTGGGCTATCTCGCTTTCGCTTATAATAGAGGAAAAGGTGCAACGGAACAAGACCAGCTAGGCTCAAATTTGAAATTTTTTATTACAAATCTGACGCCTGTTCAGGTTGGATTTATTCCATTGTACATTCACAACAAGAGTAATGAATTATAATTTCTAAAGTAATAAAGGATTAATTTATGAGAAGTTGAGTCGCTTGGGTGTTTTTTAAAGTGAAGTCACTGTATAAGTTCCAATGACGAATTGTAAACACTTGCAAAAAAACAGAAAGAAAATTTGTTTTAAAGGGTGCATTGATCCTGCTGCGTTATGGGCTGAAAACTTGTTTTAGCCCAACTAAAATCATAATTTCAGTTCTACTATAATGACGTGTTCCTACGAACTAAATTTTCGTTTGATGAAAGCTTGGTTTTGAAGAAACTACACTGTTACTGTAGCATCATAGCGCTATTCGGAGTGATGCATTCAGTCAATCCTGGTTGCATCTTTCTGCAAGATGGTGGAAGTTCTAAATCCACTAAAATAATTTTAATGGTTTGGAATAGCGGGTGGGGTAGTAGAAGATTCCTTTTTCTGCCACTCGCCGAGCAGACTCTCCATCAATTCAGTGATTTACGATGCGAACGCAGAGGTCACAGGGGAGGGTAAAGAGAAAGAAAGTAAAAAAAAAAAAATGTTCCACTTCCCCCCTCCTAGAGGCTTCATTAGAACACCTACCTGCGAGAGAGGAGCCGCTTCTCATTTGCATCCTTCATTAGTGGCTGGCCCCAAGGTCGATGAAGGAAGCCTGCCAATCATTCGCCGAGTGATTGGTCATTCTCACGCACCACGGACGAGGGGTTGCCGGAAGATTTTGTTTGGCAATATTGGCGAGCAACCATTCATTCATCCGTCGCCATCAAGATGTAGAAAATGATATTGAGAAATTATTATTTGACTGTACTTAGTGAAATATCCCGGTGAAGCCCCCCCCCCCCCCAAAAATCAGGTTCAGATTGCGAGTTTAGACGAAGTTGTATCATGATTTGGATACGGAGTTTATCCTAAAAGAACGCTGCAAGAACTTCAGACTACTGCTCAATGCTAAATAGAAGAAAGTTTGTTGGGAATTATAACAAGAGCGAGAGAATGAAAAGTTTAGCCTGTATAAGAACCAAAAACAAGGGAAACGCAATGAAATGGAGTGAATCGAACACAAAACACTACCTTTAAGCATCGGAAATTTTGACGTAAAGAATTTTCGTAGTTGCATAATTAAATCTTGATAGATTTTACTAAATATGTGGAACCCCGTTTTAACGAATGTCAATGGGTTAAATGCTATCATTAAATCGAGAGTATCGTTAAATCGGGGAAACATTCATCAAATCCAATCCGGCATTTTGAAAACTTATCGCTTAATTTGAGGAAATCATTACATCGAAGTTATACTACCGCCTAATAAATAATTTAATGTGTTTTCCACAGTAACAATTGTAGTCATGAAAGTTCTGTTTTATTTGAAACCATTATTTTGTCAATAAAAAGAAACAGATGGACTAATGGGGAAAGGCAGATAAGTGGAGATTTAAGATAATTGAATTCACAAGACCTATGTCATTTTACAAAAAAGTTTAAATTAAAAAGTACTTTTTTTTTTCTTTCGACTGAGGATATTTGTTTAAATTTTTTGAGTTACGTTTGTTAAGGACTTTTCTTCATAACAGTTCCTTTAACCATAAACATTCTTACAAATTTGTTGGACAGCAACTTTTTATTTATTAGTCTATAATTTGAAAATTTTATTTAAAAGTTTGACTTTAATATGTATTTCTTCCTGCAATTAAACAGTGTAGTCCGTGGGCCCAATGCATTTTCGTTCAAGTTCGTTCCGATGCTCTGGGGGCAATTTTTTCTTTGTAGGAAACTATTTAAAATGTTCTAGTAATTCTAATTTTATTAAGTTCTCCAAAAAATACTTGGCCATAACTTAATAACAAGAGATTTCCTTTTGCACTCTTTTTTCGATGTATTCGTACTCTGCTCCAATGAAATCATCGAATTATTTTTTGCTCCGCGAAGTTAACCAATCACGCCGACTGTAACATCAGTCGCTGACATCATTGTTTGTAAACAAGGTTTCGACCCTTGCTATCATTCTATTTTAAACTTCATTTTAAAAAAGGCTCTTGTAATCAATTCTTGCGACCAATGTATTTAAATATAGACAAAATATATGCACTGGATTCAAAAGCATAGGCTATTTGTAATATAAAACAGCATCAACGAAAATTATTTTGTTTTAAATATAGCACTGTTATGGATCTTTAAAAAAGGTATAATTTTTGGAGACGATCTGTTTTCAAAATGTTTTTGTAGTAGTAAGTAACATATTTTTTCCTCCAAAATTTCTGAAAATCTATATTTTTTTTACATCGTGCACAATAAAATAATAGAAAGATATATTATATATTATTAGCACATGTGTTATATTGGTATTCTATGTGCGTATGGAGCACTTGCTTTCTGTGTTATATTTGTATTGTACATTTCCAATTCAGCAGTAATTTAAATAGTGGGTACGCATCAGAGGACTTACCTCACAGTTGCCTCAGTCCTTGTTGTCTTCCATTTAAGTATCCATTCCGTTATTGAATAAAATATTGCATCTTTTACATTGGGAGCTAAATTTTACACTACATTGTTAAACGGAAATATGTTAGCAAGAGAGAGTTTTTTTTAGACATAAATATACACGCATTTGGCATTGAAATGGGTAGGGGTTTTCCCATCTTATTTAAGGCACTATTTACAGCTTTAAGTTTGACACATGTGGTATCAACGCAAAGTTTATTACTGTTCATGTCCTTGAACTTTATTTCTGATACCACTAATTCACTTATCGAGGCGAGGAAGAAATCTTTTCTTCCAACATGAAATAGAATAGTTACCTGTGTTTTTTTTTTTAAACAACATCTGTAATTTTCGTTCATTAAGCTCTTGTTTTGTATTATTTCTAACAAGTGGTGTATTCTTTCATTTTGTATGTAAGATCGTATTAGTTAATACAGTTTCCCCTAGATCTTGTAAACTGGGCTCAAACTTCATCTATTTTCACAAATCGTAACACATGCGGATTTTGCACAAAAAAGAACTAATTCTTAATTTTTTTTACAAATTTTAAGCAACATTTTTTTGAAAAATAGTCTTTATTTGCTTACATAGTGTTAAAATAAAATAAATATAAGTTGTCCGAAAATTTTCTTGAAAAATACATGTTAAGGCGCCTTTTTTACTTGTTATTTTAAAACAACACCGCGCATTCGGGGGTACTTTTTATGCTCCTGCATTATTTGCAGTGTAAACAAGAACAGGTGTCTCTGGTTGTTCTATTTCACTTTATTTGGTATCTTTTGGAAGATTATTCTTGTAATTATATAACAAATTAGTGTAAAGTGGTTGACTAAATTATTTTTTAGGAATTTTGTTTTAAAATCAATTGACTCTCAACCAAAGAAGAAACAAACATTATTGCATCAAACCCCCTACAGATGTTAGGTTTCTTGTTTAAAACCTTTTAGTGAAATTATTAAACTTTATTGATAATTAAAGTAAAAAATTTGCACATGTAACTAGTAATTAATAGTTACATGGGAAAATTTTTACTTTGATATATTTTTTCAATTTATAAATAATAATAAAATAAATTATTTTAATAAATTTTACTATTTTATTGCTATTTTATGATTATAATGCATACCTATTTATTATTAATTTTGTTTCATTTATTAAAATGATTATATAAAAAATTATTAATGTTACCCCTAAATGCTCGGTGTTGTTTTTAAAAAACATGTCAAATTTCCTCGGATTCTATTCTTCCGAATTTAACAAAAATTTTTTTACTATTTTTTCTACTTATAACTAGCACATACAAACACAATTTTTCTTTCTTTTTTGTTTACAAAGAAGCGAAAAATTGCACGGTGTAGGGTTAAGGAGCGTTTGTCATATTTCAGTTAGCAGTTACTTTGTTATACCAGTTTATAAAACTAAAAAAGGCGTGACCAGGAATTACCCCGTATGACTACCGCTTATGTTAACTCTTAAAACCTCAAATTTTTATAAACGGGTCATAGCGGTTTCTGAAGAGATAAAAAGTGAAAAAGCCGATTTGTGTCCTGAGATTATGTCCCCCTTTAATGCATATCAAGGCCGTATCCAGAGGGGAGGAGGGGGGGGGGGCACGGGCCGGGATCGTGTTGTCCGGATTTCGGGCCTCCCCCCGAAATCCGGAAATTTTTCGCAATGTAGCATATATTCCTCCCTAAAACTTTCCTCAACATAAGTGTTTCAAAGTCAGCCCCCCCCCCCCCCTCAAAAAAAAAAAATTCTGGCTACGTCCTTGATGCATATTTGTCTGGAATGATATAGAATATCCCCAGATTTTTTTAAAAGGAAGAATATTTTCAGTGACGTAGTAATTGTTAAAAAAATCGATTGACATTTTTTATGAAGGGGTTTTATTACTTTTCTCCTACAGAATTAAAAGTTTAAATAAAAATTATTTAAATAAATCATTAAAGTTGCATGAACAACTCAAAAATTACTGTCAATGAACTAACATACCCCCTTACATTAAAACTGCAAGTGACAATTTTTTAAAAGCGTTAACATAAAAAAAAAAAAAAAAAAAAAAAACAGCGTGAAAGCAAAAAGAATTCTATAACTCCAAAGAATCAGACGTGAACGCGCTACTAAAACGTAAACAGCGGGCAGCTCCTGTTGCTCTGATTGGTCAATTTCTTTTTTAGTGACGTCACAGTGCTATCTTTTTCGGATATCCATGCGCTAACGTGAAAATGAAATAGTTCCTCATAACTTTGGTTACTGTGAATTAATGGACAATCATATTTTGAAGAACTTTATGAATTTACATTTACCAGCCAATATTATGCTTTATTTTGGCAGAATAAAATTGCCCCTCAAGAGTCGGAACGAAAATTAATTTTAAGCTCTTTTTGAGACTTCGGCCCACGGACTAGTGCTCAGTTACTTTAAATCAGTATATTTCCGGTGAGAAGTGTTTTGATTATTTTTAGTTATAAATATTTAAGAAAAAAGTAACATCTGTTCTATTTTTTTTACTTATTTTCCACAACGCTAGCGCCGAATAACTTCACTTAACCTCACTTGTACACAACCTAGATTTCAAAACAAATTGCACTAACTTAACAAGCACCAGATTTCCCTCTTGTTTTTCCTAACAACGCATGCGCAGTGTTTTCCTCTAGACAGGGAAATGAAACTCTTTGGAAACATCTGTCAGTTAATTTTACCAGCGTTGCCAAACAATAAATTCGAATTTTTGCGGCCCTTTTTATTTGCGCGAATCTTTTTTTTTTTTCTTTTCCTTTCTCTCTCTAACTTAATTTGTTTCGTCGCGTGTAAAACTCGATGTCGCGAAGGATTGGAAACTTTCCAATAATCAGCTCACTCTGACTCTGTCAGTTCAGTTGCGCTATTGCCCCCCCCCCCCCCCCCCCGGGAAGTCGCCCATCCTTTTGCTTCCGAGTTTTTGAGCTGCTGCTGTGGAACATATCTCTAAAGTAAAATTTATTTTGTTAGAACTGCAAAAAGAGAAACGATCCACGTAAAAGATGAATTAATTTCACAAGCGAAAAATATGTAACTGATCGTGACAAAAGAACACAACAAAATTTCATATAAGGTTCGCGGTGTTACATGGAAATGGACATCGTCGGCTACAATAAATTGTAACCGTTTCATTCCTTAAAATGATACTAATGTTGGTAAAAGTCTGATTCGGGCCCTGTCCGAAAAATAATGCCTACTAGCATTTGTGTATGGCTAATAAAACGAGCATTCTTAACTAGAATTCTTTTATTTTTATTATTAGGTTACGATGTTATTCATATTTTTCAAAAATAAAAATCAGTTATATTTTTGATATATTAACCGTTATACATGCACCAATAGAGTTAAGTTATAGATCTCTTGAGTGCGATATGGAGCCAAAACGCACCCTAACAAATTTCGCTTGCATTTAAAAAATATTTCATATTACTTTTATATAACATTATATACATGAATTATTGTAATATTAATGTACCCTTTAAATATTTTAAAACGTAAAAGCATATTAAAACACGTCCCCTCCCCCCCCCCCCATATTTAAAAATACGGAAAATCTGGCATCATTCATTTAATGTAGCACATAACCTTTTATCCGGTACCCAGAAAACTGGGAACATTTTTGCCCGATTTTCCACCACTTTCGAAAGTACCCACTGCCCCGCAATATTTAATTTTCCATTAAGTGCATAAAAAATATATCTTCATAATCCATGAAAAAATACGTCGATATGCTTCAGTATATTACTTACTCTGTTTTCTCCTTATTTTGAACTGCATTTATGCATTACTATTTATTATCGTGATTTTGATTTAATAAATCTATCAATAAACGACTTTTTTTTTTTTTTTTTGCGATCCAGGAAACCTGGAACTTTAGGAATTTGAGATGGTCCCGAGCATTCCGGATAACTAGTTCTCCAACATACTTTTCTCCACCAGACCCCTACCTGTTAGCCGAGGCCTTAGGATTGCTTACGCACGGAGAGAGGTAGTGGGGTCTACGGATTTTACATGCACATATCCCCAAGTATACATGGTCTTCAGTGGGTATCGAACGCGCGACCTTCCAGGTGGAAGTCCGACGTGCTAACCACTAGGCTACCACGGCCCAGTTCTCCAACATACTGGGTTGATTTCGAGCAATGTTGATCCTGAACCTCGGTCTCATTGACCCATAGGTTCCCAAACTTTTTTATCCCCTGGACCCCTTGTCATTCCTTTCTGTTTTTCGCGGACTCCCTTCCTAGGGGTTCCTTATAAAAGAAGTCAAGTAGTGCAACATTTACATTTGAAAGTTGCAGAACTAAAAGTTCTTCCCATGAACTTTTTAAACAGTAGTCAACGCAGTTCAAGACAAAATGTTAATCCTTGAGCTGTCACCGACCCCGTCAAGTCGTCACTTCGGGTCATATAGACCCGAATTAATTTAGTAAATTAGGTTTAAAAAATGTAAAAAATTGTGTTTTAATTGCAATATAATGTGAGTATATGAACCATATAAAATGCATAGAAAAGAAAAAAAATTAAAATTGTACCTGGGTCAACATGACCCGACGTTACAGCTAAAGGGTTAACTATTGTTTTTGTATAATGTAAAAATTTACTTTTATGCGCCAACATTCCATGGCGAAGTCCCCCAGCTACGGCCTTTCTAATAACATTAAATTATATATAATTAGTAAAGTTATATGCTTATCATGTAGATAAACAAGTGATATTAACAAAATTTCTCTTAGTGCATCATGTCTAAAATTTGGTGATAATTTACTTAAATGAAAGCCAGTCTCCATAAACCCCTATTTTCATCTCATGCTCCTCCAATGTTTTGTTTTGTTGAAGTGGACTCCCGTCGCAATAGGGAACCACTAGCATTAACTGTATAATTTTTGAGTGATGCTCGTTAGCTGCAACATCGGTAAAAGCTCATCGGCTTGTAGAAAATGCCCTTTTGAAATATTTTTTAATCAAATGCCGGTTTGCTTTATGATGTGCCTGAGATGAAAGGGATATTTTCTAGGTGGGCCCTCTCCAAAGTAATTGATGGTGATATTGTTTGGTTTAAAAGGAACGTTTTTTTTTTTTTTTTTTTTTTTACATTACAACGTTTTCCTTAACTCGCTTTCTTGTCTGTAAGCGGAATTTTGCAATCGAATTTTCAACCATTTCCCGATAAGCTATTGGTCTGGAACCTTACATATAGATCAGAACCAGATGACAATGCAATATTCTACCACTTTTTTCATGATTTGAAGAGTTTCTGAAGTATTTCCAATAAAATTAAATATGGCGATTAGTTCCGAAAATTGCGACCAAAATTCAGTAGCTGCGATGTTATTTTCTCCCTTTTTAGTGCGCAAGAAAAACGTTGTTTTTTATTATTGAATAAAACATTTTTAATTATTTCTTTTAAATATCTCTTAAATATTTAATTTTAAATATCTTTTAAATATCTCTAAATATTTCTTAATTCTAGTTTTTTTTATAATTGTGGGTAATATACTCATTAATCATTAATAATTATGAAAATTGTCTCAAATTTTCAGTTTTCGAACCATAATTTATTTATATACATATTAGTATCATCAGTAGTCTTCTTCTACTTCTTATTTTCAAAGTAATTTTCGACTTGTGTTTCCCTTTTTAAAATGTGTTAAACTTATCAAAATCGCAATTTTAATTTTTCTTTGAAAATATTCGTCCTAAGTGTAATGGTAGCGCTGCCTCGCCAAATATGGTGACGCAGCCTATTTTCTTTCAGATTAAAACAACGCGTGATTGTATACGTAAATCAGACCGCCGCAATGTGTATTTATGTATAATTAAAAGTATATACGACCGACTTTTTGGAAACGCCGTCTCTCCCTCTCTGTATCACGAACCATCTTATAAAGAGAAAACGGGAGGGGGGGGGGGGGGGCGAAATCCGGCTCCACAGAAGCATCCCGGTCGGATTTATTGACAATAAATTCTCGTCTAAAATATGAGCTTTTTATTGCAGAGACACAAAAAAAGTTGCCAATTACGATTGTGCCAACTTCCTGTTAAGGGAGATTCCACTAAATAACACTTTCGCCAAAAAATATGGCCGCCGTGCAATCACGGTTTGCGGACATGATTCTCGGGAGAAGAGTTTATATCGTAGCTAATTTCCCGATTTATGGCTAATGAGGCAGCGGAGGTTTGGAGGATGACTGATTCGAACCTTCGCCTGGTTGTTTCTTCAAGTGTTTTTAGAATACGGAATGCTAAGCGATGTATTTACGAGTCTCGCCCGTGATTTAGATAGGAACTTCTTTACCTGCGCTATTTACGAGGGAGAGGTTTTTTTGACGTAAATTTTATGATGGGATACCTTTGAATGATGTGATGGTAGCACGTTGTCTTTTAAATCAACGATACAATCGCTTGCCATGGCGTTTGTTGTTGCCAAAATGAACTTGCGAAATTTCACAGTTCAAGGAACTTCTTAACCTCATTACTTTTCATTAACATCAAAAGAAAAAGGAATTAAAAGAGAATTTAACCTGAGCTTAAACTACATATTAGATTGAATCGAATAGCTTATTAAGTTTGAATAAATTAAACGTATGTATTAGTAAGACCAGAAAAAGGTATAAAAACATATTAATCAGGAAAAATAAATAAATAAGTTAGCTTTATAAAGTCAATGTGCCTAAATGAGACAAAGACGTTTATTTATAATCATGTTGCAAAAATTACACCTTAATGCGACATGATGAAACATTCGCATTTCAGGGGGAAAACGCAAAACTTTCCATCGCATTAAAGTGTTATTGTTAGGCTTCTCTTCTCATTGCAAAAAAATATCAATCTACCCCCAGCACTCCATATGTGCCTCGGGAACTTAATTGCGACATTGCAGAATGGCAATTGCAATTAAGTCAATGAAAAATGTTTTAGAAATGAATACTAGTGATGTTATTTAGTCATAATGCTGAATATAGAATTATTAATATTTCAAAATCTTAGAACTAAAATATTAAAATGGAGATTCACTGGAGATAAACAAAATATCTCATTTAGGACCATCATTTTTTTTTTTTTCAATTAGAAACATGATTTAGGTAAACTGCCCCAATTGAGGCAGAAAGGACCTGAATGTGTGATGCTCATTTACTTTTAAATTTTAGAATTAAAAATTTGAGTTTTTCGAAAAAACGTAGCTAGGCATCATAAGAATATTCATTTAATCCTTTTTACCTTACATGAGGCCAATATGTCCTAAATGCGGTCAAGTACTTCCTAAATCCGATGAACTTATAAAAATATGCTTCTCATTTAGGCACATCAGCCTTATATTACAGGTCTAGACCGGAAAAATTTAAAACACAAACTGCGTGTTTCATGATGAAATATATTTTAATTTCAAGAGCTCGCGGTGGGTAGGACAGGGTAATTGTAAGTTCCTTCTCTCGCGTTATGCTTTGATCATATACGCACGTTAAAAGTTATATTTCTTAGTCTCATTATTTCTGCACCTCAGAAGCAGAAGGTAGTAAGTCCAAAATTATGTTGCGCCCATAGTCTAGCGTTTCTTGAATTAATTCAAAACAATGTTCTAAAATAAATAAAGAATTGAAGTTTCTATCAGTACAAATTTTATTAAAATTGATGCCTATTTCACTATTTACGAGACTATTGAAAGTGAGATTCGAGAATTTTAACCTTTATTCAGCTCTCCTGAAAAATTACCTATTTGGACTTACCACCTTCTGCTTCTGAGGTACAGGTTTTTTAAATAACTTTTTCGTTCACTTTCACTCTCTGTCGATGCAAAATAGTAAATATAGAGAATGGCACTTTCAGTATTAAAGAACGCTTCTATTGGCTTGAGAAATCTGAAATTAAAACAACAGTAACTGAACGGAATCTGCAAAAGAAAAAAGTAATAATGGAATAGACAACAACGTAAGTGTGCCTTGTGAAGCTGGAACAGCATTTTTGAAAACCTACCTAATGGGGGAGGAAAAACAGTTTTACAAGATCCTAATTCTCGCAAATGCTTTAACGTGGGAATTCTGCGGGAAAGACGTCAAATATGGCATAAAGGTCATATCATAAATATCATACTTTTCTCATTGTTTTGTCCACGATCTTTCATTATGCTGCTCTGCAAGCTGTAACTATCCCCTAACTGCCCTAACCATCGTGTCTTCTTACAGCTGCAAATCCTCCAAAAAATGTCGATCTCTCTCTCTCTCTCTTTCTCCTTGCCACGATAACCGGCTGATGCTCCAGGCTGTGTTGGGGGCGGGAGGGTTGTCTCCCCCCTTGTCAGTCTTTGCGAGACGTGTGCGTCAGCCCCTTGTCGATAGCTCTTCACAGAATGATGGCTGTCTGCGCTGTGGATGCTGCGCATCAAACACTCCATCTTCCCTTTCTGTGCTTTTCATCCCTTCCCCCTCTGAAAGACAGAACGGAGCAACATATTGTGACATGGGATCAGGAGACGGATGGGAGATCTCGATCGACTGCGGATCGCTCTTCAGCTTCCTCCTCCTCTTCTTTTTTTCCTCTTCTTTCTCTCTCGCTCTCGTGTGATAGACAGGGGATATATTGGAACGTAGCTGCGAGAAGATGCCCACTGTGACACGCAAAGGGAGGAAGACTTATAGAACTTTGTTCTATTTTGTCGAAGCAATGAATGGGGTGCTTGAAAATGGCATTGGCGATTTGTCATTCAATGCAAATCTAAATAAAGTTGCAGTTTGAGTACAGTAATTGACGGCCGGGGATTAACTTCTTATTAGAAATAACTTTTTCCACTCATTATTCAAAAAGGTTTATTGATTTTACTTTTCACAAAGAATAACAAAAATAAATCATTCTTTATATTTTTAAGGGAGAGTTAAAAGTATTTTTTTTTCTTCTGTCTTGCTACGGTAAAACATTTCACCTATTTTGAGAGCTCTTCATTTCATGCAAGTTTGTATTTAGTAACAATACAATTATTCGCTATGAAATGAAAAAAAAAAAAATATTTCAAAATTTTTCTGATCAACTTAATGTTTTTTTTTTTTTTTTGAATAAAGAAAGTAATTATTCAACTTTTGGGGAATTTGTTGCACCTGAACGTTGCTATACCTAATTGCTTTAACATGATTGCTTTTTTAAAAAAATTATCTACAAATTATGCTCGCTCTCTCTTCGTGTTTGCGTTTTGCAGAACCTTTTAAAGTCACAATCTCAAATCGTTACACATTCTTATAGCAATGATTTTTTTTTTCCTGCTAACTGTTTTCAAGGTTATTTCAGTTATCTTTAAAGCACGTTCCTTTTTTCGTTTTAACGAGATCTGATGTTTCTGGGTTATACGTGTGACGATTTACAACTTTTCATGCTTTTTTTTATAGCATTTTTAGAAGCTGTCTATTAAATTAAATGTATGAGTTTCTTTTTTACTCCCCTGAGTGTTTTCAGAGAATAGATGCTGGTCTTTCGAATGTGTTTGGATTTAGGACCATCTCTGCAAATTTAGTGAATGTTTGTTTATGCAATCTATCTTAATTACGACTTACTTTTAGGTTAGATAACTTGATTTTTGTTTCCAAGATTTTAATGAGCCCTAAAGAGGAAGTTAACAATATAAATATTATAGAGCATTCAAATATCATATGAAGGAGATTATCTTCACATTCGCTGGCTCGATTGAACAATATAAATTACTTAATCTGAAGTACGTACTTCCTTCAGATATGTTTCGTAAATGAACACAGAGAACAAGATCAGTTCGATTTTGGGGAAAACACCATAATATTGTTCACAACTATTTATTTATGAAGTATGAGTGATACTCTACTATAGTCCGTAACATTGACTATATTATTTAACTGCATTAAAAAAAAAAAAATGCTCTTATAAAAGTAAGTGCTTCTGCATTAAAATATACCCTTACTCTTGCACAGTAGTTACAAAGAATCATCTCAATCAATTAATATGTTTTTAATTTAATTTGACTTTTCAAAAATTTAGCGACATGTCATTAGACTAATATGCTTTGAAAACATTTTCATTTGGTGTCATTGGGTAATGACTGATGCTTGATGTATAAAAGTCGGTTTAATGTAAAAAGGGAGAACAGCTTAGAAGTTAAATAGAAATATCAGACATTTTGAGTAAATATCAGACAATTTGAGCAAATATCAGAATTTAATAGTTGGCTCAGTTTTGGTAAATTCAATATTATTCGGGATACAACTGTTTAGTTGTATATTCAATTCAGTAAAATGATACAATTGGTCAAATTAATTTTAAGCTTAATATTTAACTAAGATCAATTGCATGCTAAGACCAGACGAAATTAATATTATTAGTTTGAGCTGAATCATACTGTGTTTTTGAGTTTAATATCCACGCTGACGCCAATCATTTGAAGAAAATTCACCGTTCATAAATTTTCTCCTGTATAAGTATGTTTCCGCTGTTGAAATTGAGAGTCGTGAGAGAAGGATTAAGTTTAAATAAGACAATTACCGTCATGTCCGTCTCCCCACACGTGACCGCCCCTCGAGACGGGGGGTTCCTGCAGACGATGACACGTGTCGCTACCTGAGTCGGCAAACAAGCTGCCGAAAGGGTGGGAACGGGGGTGCTGAGCAAGGCAAACACTTCACGTCTTTGCTCAAGAGAGCGCCGTGGACGTGTGTGGGCTCTCGTGAGGGGACCGTGTAGAAGATGAACTCGGATAGGGTATTTTCTGCGGTTTGTCATGGAAAAGAGTAATATTCATGAAATCGGAAATAAGTCATCAGTCATTGAATAAAAGTAACTCATGAACCAGAAGGGTCATAAAATGCATCCATCTCTGAAAATATAAAATGAAATCAGGGTTCAGGAGAACGTGGAGCAATGACATTTTGCTGAAAGCTGATCGGAGCAAAAACTTTGTTGTACTCACATCCTCGTTTTATTTTTTTTTTTTTTTTTGGGGGGGGGGGGGGGTTGGATTGGTGCTTATTTTTTTCTTAGCACAGTACATATTTCGGATATGTATTTATTTATTATTTAATATAAGTGACTATCTATTTTTTTAATTACGTGTTTATCCATTAAAAAATCATTGAAAAAAAAAAGGGGTATATGACATGATTCCTGAAATCATTGTCAGAACAGGCTTTAAATAAGACTTTAAAGTTTCAAAAATCGCAAAAGTATAAATGTTCGCCAAGTCTATTTTTATAAATAGAATAGATGAGCGTTTCCCAACTTTTTTACTCTTATAAAACCCTTTCTCTGTACCAGGCGATAATGAATGAAAAAATATATTGATCAGTTTGAAGGCAGTGTTGTGGTGATAATATTCATAAAAACATTGGAGTTTTTAATTCTCTCCTGCAGTTAAAGCTGCTAATAGTTTGTTTTTTCGCTTTAGAGAAAACTAGTGCAGCTCAGACTCTTTACGGAACCCTTAACAATGTTTCTCGGAACCATTGGGTTATTGAGAACCAGGTTGAAAACATTGGACTATATTGCATTCAGGGAGAAGTGATACCAGAACTAAACATGGAGGGTTGCTGTTTTGTCGCCAGCATTTGCCACTTTTATGATTTAGTTACTTTCTGAATTGGCGCTGTTTCCAGCCTTCCCAGCGCCAAGCAGGCAATGGTATCTCCAAGTGTTATGTTACTTTGTTTACCTCAGGTATCACTTCTCCCTGGATCCACTGCAGATTAAATGGAGAGCACAGAGTCATGAAGTTAGAACTATAATGGCTGGATGAGATTTCGTTAAAATAAAGATTTCGACAGTAAAAGTCAAGAAGCTGTAAAATAGCATTAAATCAGAAAACGATTGGGAAATATTGCGAAGTTAAACATATTAAACTTATGTAAATCAGTAGGGGCAATGAAAGTCATAGTAAATGAATAATTATCATGAGCAAAAAAGTTTGATATTGATTATGAAATTTTATGATGGAAATATAAACAAACCGAAAAGTCTTGATGTTATAAATTAGTTTAATATCATCTGGAATGAAACTTAATGAAATTAAAGAGAAAAAACTTTAAAACGTGTTCATAACAACTAACAAATATTCATTAACAGGTGTAAAGAATTACTGATGTCAGGGAATATCATGGAGTAAAAAATGGTAACTGAAATTTCCATTTTGGGATTAATTATATTTTTTCCTAAAAATTCTACAGATGCTATATTTAATCAATGCTAAAATTATCTGGCCAAACTGAGTCATTTTGTTCATAAACGAAAAAGAGGAAAGTTCATTAGTTATGCTAAATGGTTGTTAGATATTATGTTTCAAGCAGCCAAGCTCGCTATTCCATAGTTATCTCCATAGACAATAACAATAAGATTTAAATGAACTTACTCTGAATTGATCCAGTAAAATTTTGTAATTAAACAGTTGTACCATGTTAAATAGATATAGTAGTATCAAAGCTTTTATGTAAAATATTTAGCGACACCCTAATTGTGCAAAAGAAAACTTTCAACAACACATTCAACTTTTGTAACGTATCAAAGAAATTAATGAAACGTGATTAAACGAATGTACAATGGTATCGTGTGAATAATTTATCAAGGTTGAAAACTATATTCAATCATGAATAAATTTTGCGGCTACTTGAAATACTTATATTCTTTTTGTGGATTAATATATTTTTATTATGAAGTTTCAATCGAGTAATTGTTAGTTTATTAAATGTAAGTTATAGTATTATATGTAATTCGTTCCAATGTCAATTTCATTCAATTGTAATGAATAAACGATTTTTTTGACTACTCACGAGAGGAAAATGGAAACATTATTTCATTGTTACATGAATGCGCATATCGATTTATTATCTTTCTTTAACTTGAATTATTTTCCCATCAGTACGGCGAGCAGAGTATTCCACCTAAACGCTTTCGTCTCGTAAAAGTCCCATTAATTCGACCATTAAACGGAAAAACTCTTACGACATTGACATCATCGACGAAGCAATTATCAAAATGACGTTTACTGACCGAAATAGAGTCTGCTCGTCTTTCGGAACTGGCTGCAACAACCCCTTTTGGAAAGCCACAACCTCTAAACGCTGGCTGCTTCAGGCTTTATCTGCTGAGAGATCAGTTCGACAAAATGCTCATTATGTCAATAAACTGATTATCCAATTTGATAGACATCGATTCTTACGTTTCGAATGTTGTCGAAGTCATCCACTGGCGTCGTATTCGATATCAGGTATGAGTCTGAATTTGTGACTCATTAAAGCACCATTTGGATAATCGAATTAAGAGTAGTCATTGAACTACTATCGCGGCTCACTATTATGATGAGTCTTGGCGAGATAAAACAACGCAGTTACTAAGTCATAACTCCATCATATTGACATCTGTACTGAAATCCTATAATGAACCTTGGGGTTTTTTCTCCCTCATTTTGTAGGGTTAATCATATTATCAGTAATTTTTAAAGAAATTATTTTCGTACGTGAAACAAAGATTCGATTTGTTAAGCATAGAATGAGCAGTGTTTTATTAGATAGGTCACTGCTTTATTTATGCCTTCAGTTTTGATTATTGAAATAGGACTTGCCAATTTATTGCAATTCTTTCTTGAAAAAATGTATCGACATTTGAACAGTTATGTTCAACATGCACATTTCTTTGCCATCATATTGTTTTATTAACATTAGTGATTTAAGTCTCCTATTATATCTATTAAGGATTTGATTAACTATGTAAGAAATTCAAACTTGAGCGCAGAATTTAATTTTGATTGAAATCTCTCTCTCGCTCTCTATACATTATATATATAGAGAGAGTTTGCTTGCTTGTTTTTTTTTTTTTTTTTTTTTTTGCATGTTCGCTACACAAAGCTGCACCAATTGACGTATTTGAACGGAATTCGGCACAAATTTGAATCATCCCTGTGAGAGGTAAAACACACTACACACGAGCTCCCATTCAAAAATCCGAATTAGTTTTTTTTTTTTTTTAATTCCAATTTTAAAATTTGTTTTGGCAATAAAAAACAGAAAATATCTCCTCCCTTTCAAAAATTTTACATTATGCTGTAGCTGATAAAAAATTACATCGGATAGGATTTGTTGCACAAATATACCCAATAGAGACATGGCTATCGGTCTTACCTGTTTCCATGAAATGCGTATTAGCGTATTATATGAATGAAAGAACCATCTTACTGACTATCCGGAGAAATAATAATTTGTCTTAAATTGTCAAAAAAAAAAAAAACCCCTCTAACTTTTAGTTATTCTCGCAGCAGTAAGAATATACATATATACATGCATACAATAATGCAAAATTTGCGAGAAGAATAGGTAGATTGATATCGTTATCAATTTGGGGAAGATTTCCCAAAAAAATGAAAATCTAAAAGTAAGAATATATTTGAGAAATTGTATTTCGTGCTGTAGATGGATTTCCTACAATGTTGAACGATATGGGATACGAGTTCTTTTCGCTTTCTGGGCGTCTGAGCTCAGAACTGAAAAGAAGCTTCCGAATTTTTGAAACAATTATTCGCTTTCATGCAAAAATTTTCTTTTTGCTTTACTCGCGATGGTTTTACTTTTTTTTATTGATGTATAATTATGTTTAGATTAGAGATTCTTCCAAATCATTTTTTTTTTCTCTAATGTGAAAGCCTCTTGTTTATAAAAAATTCTTCAATGTTAATCGGATTCTTGCCATATTAATGCAGATATTGCCGAATTCCCAAATTTAAGAATATTTTGCATGCAATGAATAAAAAATTAGCTCTTCTGCATGATTCAAACTTATACTTATTTCTCATGAATGTGTCTAAGTCATGAGTTTTGAGTGAACTTGAAGATCTTTGAATGGCTACGACGGCGCAAAATATGAGATTGTATCATTGATATTCGTATCTTCTTTGTAATATTTTGTCTTTTAAATACAAAATCCTGGCAGTGTCGGTGAATTTTCAAGATGCGGAAAATGGTCTGCGCCTATGTCGTATGATTATGCGGCATGTCAAAGATCCCTTGAGTAAACATTTGGCTTGGTTGCTCTCAGCTAAATTAAATTCCTAGTGAGATTTCGCATCAACATATTCCGGCGTCTCGCCCTTTCCGGTGGAGAAACCGGTAGCCATAATTCTCAGGCGGCGACGGAACCACACTCATTGTGGTGCCGCGGAAAGAGGGGGTACCAATATTTCGGGAACGTACTAGGTGTGCAATTGGCAGAAGCCAACAACAGCCCATTAGAAATAAAAATAAAAAAATCTGAGACTTTACGACCCAACTTTCTCTTTTGAGTCGAATTTTCGTCCGAAGAAAAAGTGGACTCCCATACGAATATATACGGTGCATCTTCAGGACCATCTCTAGAAATTCTCTTTATAGGGGATCGTATTGGTTTTCCCAAGTCGGCATTCGCTCAGGATCTGCAAACAAGAATTCCGAATGAGCATCGGGCCCCTTTTCGGGCCCTTCTATCGGCTACCGTTGCGAACTCTCCTGTCTCTCTCTCCGCGGGAGGTGGTGAGAATGATTCTGGAGAACAGGTCTGAGCCCTCTCTACCCCTCCCCGCTGCCCCTGGGTGGTATCGAAGAAAAAGCTGCTTTATTTGATATGATAATTATTCTGCGACGAGTACAGCTGAGCTCTAGCTCTACCCGCTGTTGACGAGGAAACAAATTTTAAGTGCCGCGGAGAGTTCCCCTCTCTTCCGATTGAAGTGTGCGCTTGAATATCTTCCGAACTGTAAACCACGGGTGGGGGCGGTGATTGTGTTATGGCTGG
The DNA here is from genome assembly GCA_038502835.1 of Octonoba sinensis. Lineage (NCBI taxonomy): Eukaryota > Metazoa > Arthropoda > Arachnida > Araneae > Uloboridae > Octonoba > Octonoba sinensis. The sequence continues at coordinate 113,506,167 of CM076604.1, read as the reverse complement.
TTAGGAGAGCTGTTCTACTTCCAGAAGATTCTTTGTGGCTGTTTCTACGATACTTTTTAATCAGTTTTTCAGTCTTCCCAGTGTTTGTCAAACGTATGACTTCAGAAGGCGCACGTACTCTTAATTGGCAGAAGAAGAAATGGTTTTTCTTTTGTAAAGCGACTCAGTGGCTCAGAAGTCCGCTAAAAATCGAATTTGACGCATATTCAAATGCAACTGTGTACCAGGTGGACAAAAAAGAAGTACATATACGTTTTTTTCTCTCCTCCAAAGAGTACGAAAGCTTTTTTCGTTATTTTTGTCGAACATGTAAACATTTTGGCAGTGTAACATCGAAGTATTTCTTGGATTTCGTAAAAAGTTTTCAGTATCCCATGTTGCTTTAGTCAATATTAAAGTTTTAGTAATAATTAATTAATAATAATATTGATACAAATAAAAGTTTGCAATGTTTAAAATGGGTTTAAATTTAACCCAGAAAACTTTTGTGTTTGTGAAGTAAAATATTAATATTTTAAAAGACAATGATAATCTGAAATAATTTTTCAAATTGTGCTCCGCGGAGCACTTAGTGTTCATGAAAGCAATTCTCATTACTCCTCAAAAGGACGTATTTAAAATTAAAATCAAGTTTTATTAAAACAAATTTTAAAGTTTAAAATTAAGATTTTTTTTTTTTTTACGTCTTGAATGAAAAATTGTGCAAAAAATAAATAACGAAGTAACGGTGAAATCTAATGTCGTACTAGCTTAAATGATGGAATTACATTGCGTCGTCAGTGCTTGTCACTTTATTTAATAAATAGTATAGTGTATAGCTACGAAATAAAATTTAGTGCTCCAGATTGAATCTTTAGTTTCAAAGGGTGCTGCTAGACTTATAAAGTTTGAGAACTTCTGCTCTACAAATCCAGTTCTTGTTGTCATTTGCTTTCTCTAGAATTCCAACAACTTGTCGATTAAGTTTAGGCCACCGACGTTTGTCGTATTTTATGCAGGGGGATATTGAGGGCTAGATAGTACAAGAGTAAATTGTTTTGCTACTGCAGTGATAATATGTATGTTTTTTTTTTTTTTTCAATATCTTTTTAAAGCAGGACAGTTAGAAAATCAAGATGATCGATTTTGGACATGAGTTGCAAAATCATGTTTCTTTTTTACTTGTATTATTATAAAATTTTATTAATTAATATATATATTGTTTTCATCCTTGTCTTATCTCTGTTTGACTGCATTTTTTATTTACTATGACTATGATTGTAAATTCACTGCTTTATATTGATTTTTTCTCTCTTTCTAGGTAAGTACATTTGACTGTATCTTTTCGCTGGTTGTTTCTAATGGGTGAGTGTTTTTTTTTTTTTTTTTCAATGTAGAAATAAACTTCTGAGTGAGAAAAAGCTGCATTTTAACCCCTTCCGCCCTGAATATTTAATTTTGAAGATGAAGAATTGATGCTTGGTTAGATAAGCTGCAATCTATGTCATTATCCTAAATATGAAATATTGGTAAAACATTCTACCGATTGCCGAGCCAATTAAAAAATGTTCTAATCGTAGGACATCAGGCTATAATTAAGCAAAAAGTGAAAATATATTTTACGTACAGTTTGCAATTGAATGAAGCATTTTGAAAGAAAAAAAATTTGTGCATGGAAACATAAAAATGCATATATAATTTCTAAATACTTACACATCTTTATGTTTTCATACACTACTGTGCGTAGTTTTGCATGCACGATATTCCAGTTTGCATGTCTATAGTTTGGTTCGTTCATTCGTCTTGTGCTTTTATTATAGAACTTCAAGATTTAAGGTCTAGGTACATCAATATAGGTAGTATCTCTTTTACTCTGTCTTTTAACTATAGATCCTGTGCATTATCTGATAAGTTTTGTTTAGTAGAAGCCTCATTCAATAAAAACCTTAAAGTATTCGATTTATACGTACAACAGAATATTTTTAGAGAAAATATTGTTTTATTCTGAAGGAAAAACACAAGTTTTTTACTAATAGGCATTTAATGTACTTTTAATGAAAAAAAATAAAAATACACATTTTTGCTATAAGGTCTGACGTCCTATTAGTAGAACATATATTAAATTCCCATTTTCAATGTAATTTCTAGTTATGTTTTTAGTTAAAAGTACTGAATTGGGCTTAAAGAGTTGAATTTGTACTATGGAATATTTTAAAGATTCATGGGAGTTTCATATAATAATATTTTGAGAACTAATAAAAGAAGCAAATGCCCTCTAGCTGCAAATGGGTAGACGTTTCCATAATTTGCTCTGCTGAGGGCATACTACGATCTACTGAACAAAAATGACTGCGTAAAATATTCTTGGATGTATTATTAGTAAGATACCAGGCTTTGAGATTAAAATTCTTGAAAATGAAGAATAGAGACTATTGGTAAAGGTGTGTTCTACTACTAGGACGTGAGGGCCGAAATAGTTAAGATATTTTTTCGTTTTCTTTCTTTTCTCTTTTCTTTTTCAAGAATTTTTGCATGCATATAGGATGCGAAGAGACATTGACAGCAGCGCCATCAGGCGGAAAGCAACGATAGTGAGTTTTTTTGTGTGAGACTCCGTTCTGAGTGGACGTACGAGCGCTGTGTGTGCTTGAGGGTGGTGATGTTCGCAGTAGAAGTTTTTTGTTTTTCTGTAAATAGTGATTTGTGCATAGGAAAGTGTAAATAGAGTAATTTTGATATCTTTATGGTGAGTCATTATTGAAGTAAGCCCTAGACCCAAACAAAGAGCCTACACATATAAGTACGCTTAGAACATATTTCTGTGACATTTTTTACTGGCCGGTTATGACAATTCCCTACAATGAATAAATTAACGATTCAATCAGTTTCACCATTTTAATATATATAAGGCATTAAATAAACAATTGCCGAAAAGTTTCTTGGCCCATGTCTTGTCATAAATGTTTCTCATCCGAAGTTGAACTCTACTTCGGATAAATAAATATACTCATAAAAATAAATATACTCATAAAGCTTTTTGAGCTGATTTTTATAGCAAAAAACATCTTGTCACTTTCAGAAAAACGCGAGTAAACTTCTAGAAGTTGAAATTTAGTGGTTATTCATAATTTTTCCTAATATGCATGAAAAATTTTAAAAGTGAATAAAATAAAATATGTTTAAAATTTTTCATCCTGTTTTTTCTTTGCTTTAATGTGTTGTAACATAGTACAGAGATTTAACTGCATCATGCCCACGCATTGTGTGTAGTCCGTTAGAAGAAAAACGGATTAGTGTATTTTTAATGCATAAAATCCATGCAAATCTTGGCAAAGAGATCTCGAGGAGTCTCCGCGAGAGGGCGCATTCGTAGAAGGACCCTTGAACCGCCAGCCGTAAGATTTACAAACAAAGGTGTTTCAATCATTGGGGAGGGTCTCGTATTTAATACATTCCCGTGATCGTGGGGTCCACCACAAATAAACTCAGCATTGACAGTGTGTCAATGAAACACGGGGACAGTGGAAGATTTGACTCCAAAACACTTTAATTACGGTATTAATAAGAATAAAAATATGCAGTGTCTAAAATAGGTAGTAAACGCAATCCAGAAAACGTTTGTGTTTGAGAAGCAAAATAATTATAGCAAGAAAAATAATAATGATCCATAACAGAGATTCTCCAACTGTGGTTCGTGGAGTACTTGGGGCTCAACAAAACAATTTCCAGTACTCTGCGAAAGGACTTGTTTAACCCCTTAACTGGTCGATTTCTTTACCACAAGTGTTCCTAAAAAAGCAAATTTTTTTATTGCATATAATTAAAGTCCTAACTTGGTATAAGAGGAAAATGAAAGAATTTTTTTTAAATTTCGTAATTAATGAATTTATGCATTTTTCTATTTTATAACTTTGAAACACAAATGCACCTGAATGACTCTCTTTCAATCTATTAATAATACGCCCAACTCAAAACAAGAAAAGCGGTAGTCTCAATGCCCGTCCGCCGTACGGGCAAACCAGTTAAGGAGTTAAAATTTAAAAAATATGCATTAAATGAATTTTAAAGTTTAAAATTTAAAAAGTTAGGACCAGATTAATTTTATTATTCATCCCTTAAGGCTAATGTCGAGACGAAAAGTGCTGTTCATAAAAGCTTTAGACTCTTTTTTTTTTCTATGTAGAAATGTAATATGGAGTAAATCGAAACTGGTTTCCAGTGACTCAGTGGATTATAGAAAATTACATTTTTCCGTCGTTGTATTCTTACGAAGTCCTCACAGTGGTGAGAACGCAATCTGTAATGCAATTTGCTATTTTCTATTTGTATGTAATTTCGATGTATAATATTTTTTATATCATTCATCAGCAATCGAGCTATGCTGTAATAATCATCTGAACTCATTTTTAAATCAGCATTGTCTATTATGTTAAAATGTGACGGCCATTCTAATAGCCATTTTCTTCAGATGAGTTAAGTTTTCGTTATCTTTAGTTATTTTTTATATAATGAATGAATTATCTCTATAGACACTCTCTTTGAACCCTTATGTATTATGATTGAAAAATAAATTGCGATTATTCGAGAAGAATTGTAAAAATTCTTAACTAATAGGTCTCTTCGGAATTACCTTTAATGAGGAAGCTCATTTGGAATAAGACTGTATTTGTTAAACGTTAATAAGATTATCTTAGTTTTAAAAGAAAGTTTCTTGCAAAAAAAAAAAAAACTAGAAACTAAGCTCAATTTTAGCAGTTTGAAAGTAGAAATCTATATTTTAAAGTAAAAAAATCTTTGATTTAATGTCATGTTGAATTTTATCAACGAATGAAGTCACCCTCTTACAGAACATTCTTTTTGTTCACACAAAAAAATCCTCGTGAATTGCATATCCGAAACATCGCTTTATCTCGCGGGGAAAAATATCTTTTTGGCGACTGAGAAACGACTTGGCGGCATATAAAAATTCCCTGCAACCCATCAACAGCGAGTCGTTGTCATAGTAACGCTTCAAGCTTTCAGAGCTCTTATAACTCATCCATGTGATCATGTTGCGATACTGAGTTCGGATTTTTCAACCGCTTCTCTGTTGGGTTTTCCTTTTTTTTTCTTTTACTCTTTTTTTCTATTTATTGGATCTAAATAAAGTGAATTCACTCCTTTGAAGCGAGTTTATGATCGTTTGAACTTGAGCATGGAATATTTATTTTTAAATCATATCTTTTCTTTATTTTTATGTGCGGTCGGGTTGGTGTCATGCATTTTTAAGAAGTTACGTATTGTTTTATGGGAACTATACCAATGTGCATTGTTGCAAAATAGGCGTGATTAATGTTTGAAAACATTTGTTTTTCTTCAGCACATTTGCGGAGCCTTTATCGAACAGTCGAATGAGTTTTCTTTTAATACCTAATAATGATAATAAACATATATGCTGTTGTTGTTGTCTGTCGAATTCCTCTTGTACGAGTGGAACTCGGAATAAGTCCTCCAAGCGAGACTAAAAACAAAGGGGCGGCTTCCAGGTTTTCATTGGATCCTTTTTTTTTTGGGGGGGGGGGGGGGGCTTCAACTTCTGCCCTGAGGGTTATCCAGTTTTGAAAAAGCTGCCAACTGAAAAACCGTCATCTAGGTTGACACCCCAGAGGTTCTTTATTCCTTCACTCATTCATTCATTCATTTTTAGAAATATCCTTAAAAATCTAGATCCAAAGATTTCATGGGAAAACAGAATCGTTTAGTTTTGGATGAACTTGGTATCTACACATGTTCTACGTCATATGATCCTTCCGATAAAGTTTGTTCCAAGCAAATACGTCAGTTAGGTCAGAATTTATATATGATTGAAATTTCCCCGTAGGCGCTAATGTTATTGCTAAAACTTTTTGAACTGTTCAAAATTGAACGAAAAATTGTTCAAATCAAAGAATAAAACATGGAAATGGGATGTTCTCTCCAAGATGTTCCGAACAAAAGGTATTAGGTGGGGACAAACTGACCGACAGACACAGTTTCCCTCTCTCAAAACCATACTCTATTTTTTTTTTTTTTTCAATATTCATTCAATTAGTCAACTTAATTTTAAAATTTTATTTTTAACTATATTTTTACGATACATGCCTTTTTTCATACTTTTTTCTAAAAATTTTTTCGAGTAGACACTGTACTGTTATGGCTGTACAACTACCTAAAATCGCGGTGCACTCACAACTTCCCTTTCCCCCAAATCCAAGTGCGCCGTCTCTCCGACCGCGCAATATCACCACGTTCTTACCTTATAGTAATAAATGGCACATAATAGCATATTTTATTTAATAAATAGCACATAAATAACTTTTTCAATGTTTTATCGCATATTTAAATTTAAATAAACTAAAGCGATGCATGGTATGATTTTTATCAAAACTATTCAAAGCCAGAGCAAGTGCTTAGGTCGGAGCGGAGCAACTCAAAAAGAAAAAAAATGGTGTCTCTAGACCCGCTATTAATAATGAGAAATTCATAATTTGATCATCAATTGGCATCACTTTTTACTATCTTAATTTCGTTCACATTTTGAGACCGATTTGTCTGAGACGCCGTGAGTATGAAGAAATTGAAACTGCACTTCATTCCGAGGATTAGATCAGACGTTCCATTAGGTCTTTCCATAATTGACTTAGATGATTTTCGTTCTGCTTCAGAGGAAGCGAAAAAGAACCTTTCTCATAAGTTAAAATTTCTACCTATATAATTTTGGAACAGCATGTCTGTGATAGTTATATGATCACAGTATGTTATTAGCCATCATTGTTGTAAGACTCAAATCAAGAGTTTGAGGATGTTGTTTTAGTGTGGTTAGATATCGTTTCTAGAAAATGACATGTAAGGGTTTCTGGAACTTGGCATCAAATGTAAATTAGTGTTCTAGGCTCATTTAAACATATGAGATAATGGAAGGTTCGTATTAAGTAGAAATTTTCTCATTATGTCTTGTGCATAAGTGATGACATTGCTTTTTTTCCTTTTTAAAATTAATATTTCTTCGAATGTACGTAACATCGAACCACATGAATTTCCCCTTACTGTAAAAAATAAATAGGTAAACTAAAAATAAAACGGAATTCTGGGTTTCTGCTAACTAAACAAGTACTTGTCAGAATTTTAGCGTTTTTGATTTTTGTTATCACATTTACAAAAAAAGAAAGAAAAAAAGATGAAGAAGAAAGGAAGAAAAATGTGTTCCAGTCATTTAAGAAAAGTTTTGAACTGCTCACGGCCAATCATACGGCCTGTACTGTATTTAGGGTTCATTCATAAACGATGTCCATCTTTTTTTACTATACATTTGTCTCTCTCCCCCCCCCCCTTTGTCACAAAATGTTACACTTCAACATACCCCCTACCCCCTCTTGTCATACAGTATTTTTCCATGGCGAAACAGTGGAAGCAAAATATAAAAATATTTCATTTTTTATCATGTTGTAAAGAATTATATTTATTTAAAGCACGAATCTGTTCATTATTTATTAATTTCTCATTAATTGCAAGAAAATACGTTATTTTAAAGTAAACAACTTCTTTTTTTAGCGCAGTGTGTTTGGAAAAAGATTTTCCTTTGAAGTTGATTCCTTGTTCCGCAACTGATTCAAACTGTTCTATTTTAGTTATACAGATTACTTATTCCTTAAAAAAAAATAATAACTTTGAAGCGGGAGGGGGGGGGGGGCTAGGTTACTCATTGAAAGAATAGGGGGGGGGGAGAAAGAAAGATTGTTCCAGAATAGGAAGGTGGAAACGTTAGAAGGGAGTAAGGTAAGAGGGGGAAGACAGACACCTGATCATTAAAAAGCTTGAAAGTCACCTGAAAGTTAATGATTCGCCATTCGGGGTCTGTTACAGTCCAGCTTGGGGAAGCTGTCAGTCAGGGGAACAAATAAATAATAGAAAAGGAGAAGGGTGATGATGATGAGCGGAGGTTCGATTCCAAACGTGGCAATTAGTCGATGACAAACGATACGTAAACCTAGAGGTCGTCCTGGATGGATCACAGAGACGTATGTTGTACCTGCTCATTTGACAACCATTAGTCTCTCTGGAATGGCGGATGCTTGATGGAAAGCTATATAGTACCTTGGCAGCTGGAGCCCAAATGATGGAAAGGATAGCTTTCTTTTCTCTTTTTCTTTTTTCTTTCTCCTACCTTTCTGGGGGTCTTTTTTTGTTTCGGTTTCTCGCCTTCCATTCCAGACGACTCTGGGTTCTTGCGGCAACTTCGATTTTCCTCTTGTGGTAAGAACTGAGCGTAACCTTGGTGAAAGCACTCTACAGATGATCAAGTAGATGACTGTTTCGTTCTGATCTTTGAATGGAGTTCTTTTTGTCTCTAAGTTTGAAACAAAAGTATTACTTGAAGTGAAATCCAACTATTTTGCTACCCTTTTGAAAATCTTAGCAGGCAGCTTTATGTTTTAACATACACGCTATTTTCTTGCTAACTGGATTCAGCGTGCTGCATCTGTTGCTTCATTTTATTTTATTTATTTATTTTTGTGAGGGGGGAGTACTTGAAAACCTTTTATTAATGCCTGCTTTTTAAAATAGTTTTGATTATGAGGATTCGCAGGGGGTGGTTCTGGGTATATATGATGTTCTTCCTTATTGTATTTAGTCTGCTAAACTACACGCTTTCATTAGACATTTAAGAACATTTATGCAAGCAATGCGTGTTTGCTAATTTTTAAGTATCTGCAATCCAACCCGGTTACTGCTCTAAGGATCCTATTATTCGGCCTGTTAAAAAATGGACATCCGGAGAGGTTAGTGCAAGTATTAAATCTAGAGTCGATTACATTTCTAGATCAGAGCTGTGACAATAACACCATACAGTCAGAAGTTTATGTCTGTCGATTAATGTTAACTACTTGTCAAACCAAAAGCAATTTTTATTTTGTTTGATTTTAATTTGCAAAAGAGTATAAAAGCGTTTAAATTTTTAAAAGTTTTGTTTGCTTATTTTTTTCCTAATATATTTGCAGTCCCGATTGCGCTTCCTAAGGCTCCAGCACCAGTTTGAATCTAGTTTTCAAAATTTTTTCTGGGGGACAAACTTCCCGACCCCTTTAACTGGACGTACATGCCCATAATTAAGAAGAGGGTGCACTCTTTTTATATGACCCTACCTCCCTGAGGTTGATCTGAAACGTAGTGAAACATTCATGGTATTATCAGTGCCCCCCGGGTAAAAAAAATCCTTAAAAAATAGCCTGCCTTAATGTAATCAATTGCTTTTAAGGAATGGGTACTAACGAACATAAAAACTTTGATGGCAAACTAATTATGAAAGAATTTACGTGGTGAGAACTCCTTTTTACTTATTGATGTCCCTTTCAAAAATTATTTCTGGATCCACCCCTGGACGATGATGAGTAGTTTTAGTTGGTACGGGGAAAACGAAAGCTAACTAAGGTAACGGTTGATTTTTTCCTGAGAAATTCTTTCATTCATTTCCGTCCTCATGAGCTGTATTGTTTTTTTTTCTTTCTTTCTAATGGGGCTGCAGTATTGGTCATCAACCATTGCAGACCTAGTGCGTCCCCAGAAGTTCGTACCAACTCTTTCAGCGGCACCACAATAAGTGTGGTACCATTGCCGCATTTTTTTTTTTTTTTTTTGACGCTTAGTTTCCCCTAGATGGGGCACCTGAGCTCTCCTTGATGCAATCTGCACTAGCAATTTAATTTAGCCGAGAGTATCCATGCCAAACGGATACTCAAGGGATCTTTAACATGCCGCATAATCATACGACATGGACGCAGACGATTTTCTGCATCTTGAAAATCCACCGACTTGGGCCAGGTTTAAACCTGCGATCTTTGGGCATACGAGACCTGCGTCTTACCACTACGCCACCCTGTCGACTGAGCTGTATTGTAAAAGAAGCAAAAAAATCAATATTAGTAACATATTCTCAAATTAAAAATCAATCTGCTTGTCAGAAGCCATATGTATACAGCTATTTCTATGATTCACTTGACGGAAATCTTTCCAAAAGCGAGAATATCTTGCTGTGTCAAAAAAATAGAACCCATGCCAGAAGTGAATGTGTGCACGTTTTATGGACGACCCCCTCAGGGGTGGATCACGATGCTAGATGTGTCAGAGCGCTCTCTGAGACTGACCGCAATTTATAAGACAGAATCCACAGCCTGAGTCAGCCTCAACCGGAGAGCGAAAGGTTGGGGTAGAGACCATTATGGATGGCCTTTGTTTCTGAAGATTCACAACTATCAATCACCTGCAGATGGGCGAAACGAGGCGCCGCGGCGACTGGCTGGCCCACCTCATTGGCTCTGCCCCCCCCCCTCTTCACCTCTTCGGGGGGGGGGGGGGTTCCTGGAACACTTTTTTTCTCTCTCTTTTTCTTCAACTATTCCGTGAATGTTAAAATTTGGGTTTGGGGGCGCTGCTCATCGGTATTAATCAGAGATAAAAAACTTGTTTAGTTACAATGTTGCAGTATGGTGCTCTTGTCATTTTTCATTGAAGTTGACTCGCTCTCAAATGAACGAACTACATTACGAGTCACTCCACTGAATGATTAGGAATGGGTAGAACGATGTTTTTTTTTTTTTTCTGCTGTAGATATCTTGTCAACTATGACAATTATGTTTAGTTTTTAAGTGTATATTTTTATCCCACGAAATTTATTTCCAGAAATTGCCATATTGTTTTTTATCGTCGCAATTGAATTTGAAAAAAAAAAAAAAAAATGCTTTTAAAAGATCGAATGTTTTATTTTGTTTATTTTTTACCATTCTCTATGCACTTTTAGTTTTGAATTTCTAAAAAACTTGGATTCAGATATTTGCGGGCTTAAAACGTCACGTTTGAAATTGATATGTAAATCAATATTAGTTTATTTACGTTTTGTGTGGCGTACTAAAGGGAATTACAGCAGTTATAAATCGTTATTATTTATTTATTTATTATGATTGCAGCTATTAAACTTTTTTTCTTTTTTTGGATTTGCACTTCTAATCAAGTTACTTTTTACATAATTGAAAATATGTATAACCACTCAATGAAAACTGACTGTATTTCGGGTAAAATGATTGTAAGGTTTCGAGGAATAATACTAATAAAATGTACTAATACTAATATTAGTAAAATATACTAATAAAATGCTCCGATTATCTGTTTTTGTAGGAACTTTTACTTTTATTTCATTATGGCATGATGTATTATATTTATAGTAGTTTTATAAAATCAGTTTCGGCTAAATAATTACACGGCATTTATACCACGTCCTTAAATGTGTAAGAAATTAACTTAAGTACAAAATCAAATCGAATCCTTTAATCGTTTGGTGAATTCTTCCGAACTGATGCTATATGCCAGTTTATAAATTTAGGTGCTTTCAACAAACACAGAAGCAAGCATTCTGATTCGCATAGTAAACAAACGCACCTGCGAACTGCCATGCGCAAAAGTGTCCAAATGTCATAAGTCCGTGATCGAACTGTACCACTTTTTCAAAACTTTAAAAAATATTTCCCATTCACATACACTCTCAGAAACACATGCTCAAATCTCACGAAACTTTCATCGTATTTCACGAAATGGCTTCGTGAAAAATGCTCCGAGTAAACCTTTCGTCAAATTGGCGAAATTTGTGTAGAAACTTTTTTAAGTCACGTGATCGCGCGAGGAAAAAATCGTTATAAATGACGAAAGTTTCTTGACGATTGAAGGATCGTCAAAAGTGAGAGCTCCATTTCTGAGAGTGTATGATCACAAAAACATTGTATTCAGGCAAAATAAGTGACTAAGAACCACCTGTGCTGGCAATAACTCGATTTTGTCTTAAACTGCAGTTTAACACTTTTTGAAAAAATCGAGTTATTATTAAATCAATATCGGTAAATAGCCCGCCTCGCTGTATGGGTCCGCAGGAAGAAAAATTCATTCTAAAAAAATTAAGTTCGGTGTATAACCCGCATCGTTGTATAACCGCACCCCAGAAAAAAACATGGGATACAACCCTAGAAAATAATGCATTCGCCTGTAGCGCCTGAGCCCCAATCTGCTTTGGACCATTGTTTCGAAAGCTACGATTTTTTTCTCTGCATTTTGTTTTGCAGGAAAACAGATTTCGATATTTTTGAACGGTAGTTGTCTTTGTAATAATACTTTTTTTGAATTTCATGTATTGCCCGCATCGTTATATGCCCGCAGGTAGTAAAAAAGAAGTATTTTTGTAGATAATCCGCAAGCTATACACAGATAATTACGGTACTGCCACCAGGTGGCGACTTTTGTGTTTAGCGCGGGAGTATAGGCTCATTGATTTATTCAGACTAAGGTTCACAGCTCGCTAAAAAGTGAAATTAAAAAAATGTTTTTGCTCCAACTGTAGCAACAATGATGCCAACTGCACGCGTCACCCCTTTGTACCCCTGCGTCCACCAGAAGGATCTCAGTGATCTCACGTGCGAGTTTCAGCGTTTTCTCGAACTCAGGAGGAAGTGATCGTGCCCCGTGGGTTCAATGGAAGATGTTTTAATAAAGGTCATCGTCTCGGGATTAGATCGGTCAGCGTAGGTTAACGTTTATTTAATTTGACCTTTATTAACCTATTATTTTTCGTCACGAAATTTGAAATGTGGTCTTTTGCTCTGTTCTCAAGTATTGTTGAATTTCAAAAAAAAAAAAAAAAAAAATCGAATGATAGTCAAAGTCAACAATTACCGTAATTATCTGCGTATAGCCCGCGGGTTATCTACAAAAAAAAGTCCTTTTTTTACTACCTGTGGGCAATATAACGATGCGGACAATACATGAAATTAAAAAACAAAATATTAGTAAAAAGACCACTACCGTTCGAAAATATCGAAATATCTTTTCCTGCAAAACAAAATGCAGATAAATAACTAGCAGCTTTCGAAACAATGGTCCACAGCAGATTAGAGCTCGGGCGCTACAGCGAATGTATTGTTTTCTAGGGATGTATCGTATCCTATGTTCTTTTTTGGGTGCGGGTTATACAACGATGCGGGTTATACACCGACCTTAATTTTTTTAGAATTAATTTTTCTTCCTGCGGACTATACTACGATGCAGGCTATTTACCGATAATTACGGTAACATGCATCTCCGTAAAATTCGAATTCCCTTCTTCTTGTGCGTAGAGCTGCTGCCAATGGTCACATCATTTCATGACATTTTCCAGCATAAATTACTTTAATTTGCAGTAACTCGCTTCTTGACGCATTTAAGTGGTTTTTTTTCTGGTGAAATTTTCTTTAAATGTCCCCACGATATATATAAGGTATATAAATTAAGAATTCTTTGATAAAAGTTACCTCTGGGTGGGACACTAATTTTTAGATCGCGTAATCTATTCATTTTTTGGAAAACTCCATGTTCCTTTAACCACAAACTCAGCAAATCTAAATTTTCAAGCTATACAATGCTTTGTGGCTCTAGGAACTCTTCAAAGCAAATGGTTTTCATAAGAAATTTATATTTGCGATGAGTTTTTATAGAACTCAAGTACTAGGTTAAAATTTACTATTTCTGTAACTGTTCAAAACTCCAAAGTATTTTAGTTTAATGAATATTCCTGTAACGCCAAGTCCTCCCAGTAAGCTGGGCTTTATCAATAACATTCCTTTTAAGAATTTCTTTATTTCATTATAATCCCCACACTTGGAAAGTCCAAATTTTAAACTATATGTTTTTTTTTTTCATTTGAACGCTAATTTAATTAATGCGTTTTTACAACTTGTTTTATTTTTATGAGTTACCAAGAATGGAGTGATTAGGTCTTGAAAGAAAGTTTATTTCAACTTGTTCTTTTCTTTGATGGCTACTTATAATTGGGAATCAAAACTAGATTACAATTTATGATTGTCCACGTTCTGAATTCACTCTAAAAAGATTTCCCGTCGAGAGCTTCTTCCAATAAGCTTGTTCAAAGGAACTTGGATCTTATGTCCTGGGTTTGTTTCATATTTCCCCATAGGCGCTAATGTTGAGATTTTTTGAACGAAAAATTGTTCAAATGAAAAAATAAAATATACAAATTAGATCTTTCGAATTAAAAAAAAAAAAAAAAAAAACTTTTGAATCGGACATTTAAAAAAAAAAATTTTTTTTTGGAAGGGGGGGGGGGGGCGGTGGAAACAGACTGACAGACACACATTTTTCCCATCCCAAAACCATATTCTCAAATTTTTTATTTTTTAATCTTTATTTAATATTGCTTAACTTATTTTTGATTTCTATTTTTAACGATGTTTTTACAATACATTAAGCCTTCCTTCTTTTTTTTTTTTTTTTTTACTTTTACGGCAAAGTTAGCTAAAAAGGCGTTCAGTAAGAGTTCTGAAAGTTCTGAAATGAATTTAGCTGTTATAAAGCCAAATAGTTTTCTGTTTATCCGAAGTTAGTCCCATTAAGTGAAGTTTCGATATCATTCTGGCTAGCGTTTTGCAAGCAGAGATCTACTTCAGATGATTACTTTCAAGCCATCTATTCTTGAGGGAGGAAATTAATTAGTCTTTTCGCTCAAAATTTATTTTAGAGCTATAAAGCTCCCAACTTTCTTCAATTGCAGTTCATTTTCTTTTGCACTAAACGCTTTGTGCCCATTAATCAAAGTTCTTGCCTAATTGCGCTAATGTTCAAAAAACGACCTTGATTATACTTGCTAATTCAAATGCTTCTCTTTTGAGTTTTTTACTTCTGATATGAACTTGGCTTTCTTTAATGATTTTTCCTTATTGAATGATTTTTATTTTTATGCAAAGTTGGTTTCCGATAAGTCATAGTTGTAGAGAAGCTCAAAGTGTTCAGAAGAAGATTTCTTTTGTTTCAAAGCTACTAACGTTGAAGTAGGAATTTTATTTTCGACTGAGAAAACACTATTACGATTATTCAGATATTAGACATAAGTTACCATTTTTTTTTTAAACGGGAGTAAAATTATAAAATTATCTATAGCTATAGTAAGTGTTTTAGATTAGAAAAAACATATTTTGTGGAAATACACTTTTAATTGAAATTTTGGAAAATTTGAATTTCATTTGCAAATTTTGTACCAATAACATATAATCGAACGAAGAATATTTAACTCAGCTATTTTATATTAGTGGCTTTGTATATTGTCCAGCTGTCCACCCTATAGCCTCGCGATGTAAGCTGTTACATATTGAACGACGTGATTCGTTTCAATTCGAATTAATATTCTAAATGAAGAAACTAAAGACTAGCATCATTTTTCTAAAGTTTGTTTTTATATTTTATAATTGTAATAATAAAAAGTAAATCAAATATAAAAATATAGTTTCTGTGCACCCAAATAATTGTCAGAAGGACGTTCTTACCCACAACTGAAGCACTGGCTATAATTACCAGGGTTCACACTGGGGAAAAATACAAGGTGGGATTTTCCTCCTTGACCAAAATTTTTAAGTGGGATTTTTAAAGTTTAAGCCTAAAAAAATTGAGTGGGATTTCAAAAAATATTGCGGGAATCGCGCGATCGCGCGGCCTAGCGCGAACCCTGATTACTAAAATGTTTAAAGTTTTTGGTTATGTTACTAATGATCTTGTAGCTTATGAAATGCATTTCAATGCAACTCCTGTTTAACTTCTTTTAGTTTTCAGCTTTTAAATCTAGTTACAAAGAATCAAAATCATCGAACATCTTTATCTTGTTCAACTGCGTCCCCCCCCCCCCCCTTGCTTGAAATTGCTTGCCTTAAATACATTTTGATTTCAGCTGACAAAAGCGTGTCCTTTATTTGCTTGGTGATAGATCACAATTTTTTATCCTCTGGATCAGGCCTGTTTTTTAGGGGGGGGGGGGTCAGGAGGGGGCAATTGACCTCCCCATGGCTTTGCGAATCTGATGAATTTTTATGAATTTGCATGCATTTTTTTTAAAATGAAAAATACAAGTAGCCCTTTACCGCACACCCTCCTCTGAAAAAATTCGAAAAGACGGGCCTGTTGCGGATAGAAAGAGTTCTTAAATTACGTGCAGCAATGAGTCCTCAAGCGCTTCAGGTGGTATAAAAACGAGAGATGTTGATGATTCGTTTATCTTTCATATGATCCGTGTTAAAAGTCGGAAGTCAGTTACACAAGGAATGACTAAGTGTTCCGTTATGCTCATTCAGCAGTCGAATGGAAAACAAGTTGATGCTATTCATCTCTTTCCATCCCCTGGAATCGTGCCACCCCTAAACCAGTGTCTTTGAAAAACTGAAGTTCCAGATGCTTGAATGTCACTCTCGTGCTACAGACACATTAATCGGGCTGGCTTCTGTGTTTCTGCCGAAACCAGTGCACTGAAAATGGTAAATATCTAGTGAAGAATTGAATCCCAAGCTATAGTGAAACTAAACTTAAAACAGATTCGAATGCTTTCAGTTGGAGCTGGGGTTCACAAATTCTCTAAAAACAAAGGAGCCGGATTAAAAAGTGTTTGCTTCGGTGCAAAATAAAAAAAATAGTGCACTGAAAATGCTAAATATCTAGTGAAGAATTGAATCCCAAGCTATAGTGAAACTAAACTTAAAACAGATTCGAATGCTTTCAGTAGGAGCTGGGGTTCACAAATTCTCTAAAAACAAAGGAGCCGGATTAAAAAGTGTTTGCTTTGGTGCAAAATAAAAAAAATAGTGCGTGGAGTCCCTCCGCGCGGAAGAAGTGAAACTTCGTAATGTTGAAATGAAAATAGGAAGGGGTAGAAATTGATTTTTAGTGAAATCATATTGTTTCTTTAAGACAAACTTTATTAACATTGCTTACAATTCACAATTGATCGCATCTTTTAATTATCATTTTCGAGTGGAGAAATATCCAAATCTATAACATTTACAATGGGATTATGATAACTAAAGTAAGATACGAAATGTTTGAGCTCTATTTTTTCAATATTTCTTGCAAAGACTGCATCAATGGTAGTTCCCCCTTTGGTTGTTGGATCATTCCTACCATTTATCATTTCCAATCCAAATTTGTCTTTAAGGAAGGTTAATAATGTTTCAGCTTCAGGTAACGAGAAATTCACATTAAAATCTCCCGCAAGGATCACAGGCCGCTCACAATAATCAATTTCTTCACCAGTAACGTCTGCCAGAGCTGCCTCCATGGTAGCGTTAAGCGTTTAACGCAACCTTGTTGGAAGTCGCATTAGAAGTTTCACTTCAATAAGTTGATTTTCTTCAAATTATCAATAAAATTCATTAGCAGTCTCCGATCTTTGATTTAGGATCTCGACTTCATATTATTTTGTCAAGCATCTGTAATTTAGCAAAAGAAGTTTTCATTGTCTAAAGTGCATGACAACAGAATTCAAATATTTCTATTTTGGTTCAAACGTCCAAACCTAGTTAGAAACCCTCCTAGGTCGAAGCCATTTTACAAAAGTCATTTCAAAAAATAATAAATACTTCGTTTACAATAATTTTTCTCAAATGACAATGCGAAGTTTGTTATGCCGCGGCACGTGTAACATGAAATTGTGTTTCATGTCCTTTTTGTGTACGGTTTCTGACTTCAATATAGTACTTTAAGTTTTATTTAGAATGCTTTTCTGGGATATTCTTTTGTGAAATTTGCATGCATTCTTTTAGTGCAGTGTTCAATTCATTGAGATTTGGCGAGCACTTGATATTCGTAGAGTTGCCTCACACAAAGCGACGTTTCGAAACGCTTCTGTATCTCTGGAAATTAAATGAACCCTGTTGAGATAATTTGAATAAATGCTCTTGGATGTAGCTAAGGTGGATGCTGCTTGTCAGTCTTCCGTTATTTCTTCTGGCTTAATGTCTTTCAAGGAGAGGGAAGATTCAAGCGAAACTTGTTGAAAAGCCCAGGCAGTTCCGAAACAATCAATATCAAAATCCTTATTCAAACAAACCCCTTTCTTTGCATAATCAGCCATCATGGCATCATATTTCATCGGCAGAAGATCTTTTCATTTTTTCTTCCTCCGTCTTCATATCCATTCTTTCTCCATTCCGCTTTTTTTATCTTTATTTTTTTCCTCTTGTTTTATCTCTGCAGATTTCTCCCCATCAAGCTCTTCAAGTCGTACTTTATTTTAATAGGCACCCGGTGGATTTGACATGCATAAAAAATATGTGTATATTAAAAAAAGTGGGAGGGGAGGGGTGAGCTTTCGCTCAGTTGCAGTTAAGAGAAAACTCGGCAGGGACCATTAAACGGATTTAGTCGGGAGCAAAATTCGGGATTTCCTATTCTTATTCTTTTCTTGATATTATTCTTGTGGAATCATTAAGAATTGGCGCCGGTCTTTCATAACGGCTGCAACTGTATTGTTAACCCATTAGGAATTCACCAATGCACAGACCTCCCTGACAAATGCAGATCGACTCTTTGGCTTACCCAATCATCGTGGGGCTGCCGATTTTTTTTCCCTTTTGCTGTTTCTTTTCTAGTTTTTTTCTGAGGAGAAAGGCTTATTGAAGAACTTTTTTTAGCTCTTCTTCTCGAAGATGCAGTTTTAGATTTTAATGTGGGCTGATGTCAATTGTTTTTCGAGAGGTTCGCTTTGTTTGTGTTTTCTCGTGGGAGATTTTCTGATTTTCTGTTTTTTGTTTTTAAAGTGCTTCTGGCTGCCTGAGCGTGATTAATCTTTTTTTGTAGCATTCGACCCGTCACTCTTAACATCTGATCATTTTGACTTTCCAAGAACTATTTTCAAATGAGGACGTAGAGCGATTCTAGAATAAGAGGAATTCTGCATTAAATGCTCTATCGGGAATTCGACCGTGTCATTACAAAGAATTGTTTTTTTCCTAGCTAGCCTAACAACGTGCTTAGGTCTTACCTACCTTTATTTGGTCCACAAATAAGGGACATACTTAAAATACAAATTCTCAAATTTGTTTCATGGATTTAATGTACTTGTTCGTCCTTCGTAAAGTAAATGAGGGTAGAAAAGACATTCATTACCTCATGTCTAAAGATCTATAAAGTACTAAGCCATTTTTTGAAACTTTTTTCAGCATTCAAGAAACTTTTATTTGGAGGAATTGTCTTTCGAATCTTCATTATAGGTGAGAAATTAATTCCTTTTACATGGCTGTTTTATCTCTTAAGAGACAAAACTCTAAGCTGAATATTTTAAGTCATCATATGCAATGATAAGGCTTTTTTAAATTTTTTATAATGACCAAATTTTCTTAATGACCAGCCCTTAATGATCATTAGTAAGCGAAATTTTTGCCCTCATCAGCAGTGTTAAAGATAATCCCCGAAAGTGGCTTACATCAATGATCGTTTGTGATGGATACTACGTGGAAAAACAGTAAATAGTTAACTGGTAAAATTCTGCCTGGAATGAAATTAATTAAACATTTTACAACCAGGTTTAGTTGTTGTATATACCTTTTGTGTGAATATGCCGAAACATCATTTCAGGTGTGTAAAACTGTGTATGCCAGGATCAAGTTAAGAGCCATGTTAATTCATATTCTCTGTCCATTCGAATCCTCGAACGTCCTGGAGGTTTGCTAAGAGTTATTTTCTTCTGTCGTTATCCTGTCACTTGCGATAAAACTTGTGCGCCTATGAGATTTTGTATGGTTTTTCTTTTTCTTTTTTCCTTTTTAGATGTACTTCGTTATATCTTAGGTGCGCAGTGTAGTAGATTTACCACAGACCTTTAAGAAAAGAAGCCCAACTTGCATATTGATTTTGCGGTATTCTTTGAGAAGAAACGTTAGACAGACACAACCATAGTCAAAAACAGACCGAGAATGCTAGCTTTGAAAAAGGCAACCGGCCCTTCTCTTCCTTAAAAAAAAGAAAAAAAAAGGCTTTTAATATAGCATGGTATTTTAAATGTAATAATACTTTCTTTTGTGCTGTTGTTTCGGATGCCAATTTGGCATCCAAGCTCCCCTTCGCAGATCGACCGGGAATTGAGGCAGTACGGGAGCGCCTTCCGTTTATAGATGAGCACTACAATGGTGGAAGTACGACTTGGCTCTTAATGTATTTGGATGACATCAGATGGAGCCACCACAAACACCCCACCTTCCTTTTTTGAACCTAAGAGTGAAGGGAAGGGAAAATTCTCCGCCCTCTGGTACCCTCGGAACTGCCTCAGGACTTCAGGGTTCACGTATCTTGCATGCACGTATCCCCAAGTGTACATGGTGGGGCTTTATCGCTTCGGCTATCGAACACCGAATGTTCGATTTGGAAGCCCGACATCCTAACCACTAGGCTAACACGGCTACATACTTATCTAAAAAATATCATGGTATGTAAGGTAATCATTTTTAAATGCCACTAGCTGCTTTATATATAATGGTAATCATATTATAATATGATTACCATTCCCCCACTTACGGTAATCACATGGCCATAAGTAGGTGGACAAAATTTATGAACACAACGTTTATTGTATTAACTGGCACGTTTGCTGTTATGGTGTTTGCAAATGGCGCCGTCTTTTGCTCATAATGCAAGAGCTTATGCAAGTCCATCTGTAGGTGTCTACGATAGGTGTCCATCTGTAGGTCTCATATGTAAGGTCTAACTTGGTGAGCTGTTCTTCAAGATGCTAAAAGTATCACAAATCTTTCAACTAACAACGTCCTTATAATTTTACTACTTTATTTGCATTTGAAATAAAGGATGTTTCAGGTTAGCATCTTGTATTTCACAAGCAGTCAGGTAGGGATCTTTGCTAATAGAATTTATTAGAGAATGTACGAAAATTTGTTTTAATTAAAATCTAAGGAATTATGATAATTAAATGGAGTGGTGGAACTTTTCAGAAAAAAACTGAAAAGATTAAAATAATTTGTTTTTGTAAAAAAGAGCGAATGAAAGTGCTTATAGTACTTGAAATAATTAAAAAAAATTGATACCAGTCTAAATTCTTAATTGGATATACTGTTAAAGGAATAAATAAATGTTGGACGTTAACCTTTATAGTCAGAATAATTATCTGGACGTTTGTTACAAAATATCAACTCACGAAATGGCCAAGGAGGGTCGGAAAAAAAGGAGTAATGGGCAAGCATTCACGCTCATCGAACAACAGCGACCCATCATTAGGTTAATTTTCTTTCGGATACTTGCATGAGTGGGTCGAATTCAATTAGACATGACTTGCCGAGTTCGAGGACCCTCCCTTCAAAATAAAAATCGCTTCTTTGTGCCCTATTTTGGATACTTTTAAATCAACAGAAGAGGAAAAAATCTGGAGAGAGAAAAAATCGAAGTCGTAAAAAAAAAGGAGCACCATTTGAAGAAGCAGACATCAACAGGTATCTGAACACAAAGTAAGAATCTACTGGAGGGGTTGACTGACCAAGAGTGGAAATAAATGTATACGCGGTTCGCTGATTTGATAGCACAAAGTGACACTTGTTGCGGACCGGTCGAATGTATCCTTCCGCGATACAAAATGAGGACCACGCGCATCGAGACATGCAAGTGTCGAGTGAGTTGTTATCTGGCCGTCGCTCGTTTTCCTTTTTTCGAATACATGTTTGCTTTTTATTTTCTTTGAAAAACGGTATTCGGCCGAAAGGCGACACGCAACGCTTTAATCTAAAATTACAGGTTTTGTTTTGAAAAATGTCTTTAGAATTCTGAGCAGAGGTTCTTATTTTTTGTTTTCTTTTTTCGTCAGAGTCCCTTTTTTGCCTATGAAGTTGATGCGATAATAGAGCGTGTAAGTTTGTGTTTTTTTAATCTCTTAATCGATAGTTTGCTTACAGGGGATAAAAACTGCTGCTTCTGAGAACTTTTTTTACTTTTCTTTTGGAATGACTTCTAATAACACAGCTTAGGACAACAGCACCCTAGTACAGGCTTTCAAGAAAAATTTTCATGGTAGAGATATTCAGTCGTTTTCCTATTTACCGAATGTAGTACGAAACTGGCAATTTCGTTATTATTTCGCAGAGTCGCAAGAATTTAAAATTTATTTTTATAAAATTAATTTTAAAGCGAATACAAATAAAATATATCTTATCTTATCCAGTAGACTAAAGAACAAAGCGTTGCGAGATTTCCATAAATTTAATGTAATTTTTATTATTTATTCTTTTTAAATTTCTGGAAAGAAAGCAAAGATCAAAATTTATGATTGTTCGCTTTTTCCTTTCATCTTTGTTTGTAATTTTCCAGATATTGAAGATAGATGATAGATTTCTACTGCAATTTGTTTTAAATGTAAGAAGTACTTATGTGTATACACATGTATATAGATTGGTCCTGCACATATAAGGATCTGCGAGTATATATCCCGGGGGGGGGGGGGGGATGCTTGATCGAAAAATCCCTCTAACTGGTTTTCGCCTCTGTCTCAGCGAAGCTGCTGAAGTTGTTACTCTTTGCTCTGTGGTTCTGCACAAACTTCAAACTCTGTTCAAGCAACACCCTGAATATTGTTACAAAACAAATAACGGACAAAGAGGAGAACTGACCACCACAGTAGTCTCCCCCAGAAGCAAAGCCAGAAGAGGAATGCCCCTTCCTCTCCCCGAGAGATTTCTTTGTGCCCTCACGCGCAGTCCATTTGTCCGGGAACGTGCCCGATTCCTTCCTCCGGGGGAAAAAAAATAGGGATTCGGAGCCCATCAAGATTTTATGGCTCAAATCAATGGCTCCTTGAGCCTGCCCGATCGTGACCCGGGGAGATGCAGGTTTTGCCCGCAGAGAATGCCCGGCCATGAATTTCAGAAGAGGATTCTTCTTTTGGCGAGGCTGAAGATAGTTTTATGTAATCTTGAAATATTTCTTTCCTCTACTGTGACGAATTTTTAAAGTCGTTATTAGACTTAAAGTCATCATGACACACACACAGAAAAAAAGTTTAAATTTTTGTTACTTACATTATAAATTAAGGATGCAACATGCAACCATTCTTAATTCTTTGTGCCTCTTTATCCTAAACAAAGGCCGATCCTGCATTTTTAACGGGGGGGGGGGGGGGCTGTTTTTGTGAATTTTAGTAAGATTTTTGTGAAAACTCAAATAATTTTGTTAAAATTCGAAATTTAAACATGCGGTAATCAAAAATTTTATTATTATATGCCGCTTATTGAAGAAATAATTCTGTGAAAAGTACGATTTGGTAGCTCGGAAATTTGTGAAGGGTCCTAAAATTGACTCGTATTTTGTCTGGCACGTCCCCCTGCTATAGATGCACAAAAATTCCAGCTTTTGATTTTTTAAATATATTATGTTATTTTTCTAACTGTTCCATTCTAATTCTTAAAATCTAATTAAATTGTACGCACACTGGTAAAATATAAGGGAAGGAACAAGGGCGAGCTCACCCATCGAGCTCATTTGTAATTCTTGACAAATATTACCTCATCAAAACAGTGCATTTTCAAATGAGCAAGTTATTCATAGAAAGGTGTTGGGAGTGTACCTGCATCTCAGAACTTTTCTGAATCGCTTGTAGGAAGTAGAAGATAATCAAGAAAATAGTAGAATGAATTGGGGGTGGACTAAATGTTGTTTTCCCCCCTCGCGTGTTGTCGTCGTCTGCGAGATCATTTATCAAGCACTCATTTCCGTGGGCGACTTCACTTTTCTCACCACCCAGCACACATGATTTTAAATAGGTGAGTCAGCTAGCGACCTTGGCGCCGAGCCGGACGAAATGTCGCCAACTTTTGCTTAAAAGTGGAATAAGAATTCTTAGAAATGGAATAGCACCTAATTGTTTACAAAACAATTTTGTTGAAGTCATTAAATGATCTTTTAAAATGCTTTCAGGCCACTGTTCCGTAGGGGTTATAAGCATGTGTGCACGCGTGAAAAAGTTTCAATATACACAAAAATTTATGATTCATTCAATTTTAAAAAATTTCTTTGCTGTTGTTCTCAAATGTAGTAATAAAACAATTTAGACCGGTTTAATAAATAAGCGTCCTAAAACCTCATGGACCGAGCCCACAATGAATCGAATCTTTGTTAACACTTATTGGGAAATTTGACAAAAGTCTTAACGATATTATTATCACTGCTAATAGTGACGAATTTTAATTACTGCTATGCAACTATTTTTGATTATGTTTTGCTCTATCTAGCACGTTCTTATCTTCTTTCGTAGAATACGCTGAGTATAGATAATGTTCAAAAAGACTTTGAGATAACAACAAAGGTTATTATAACCATCGAGGCAACATTGCATTCAGTGTAGTAAGTTCAATCTTACCAGAAATCTTCTGAAGGGTTATTCATAAATATAAGGCTCGACCGATGCATCGGCGCCGATTGTTCAACAAAGTTGCCATCGGCCATCGGCATCGGCAGCCGATGTTAACTTTATAAAAACATCGGCCCATCGGCCTTAAAAAACATCTAAAAGCCGATGCAAGGCCGATGTTTCTCGCAGGGACAACTTTCCTGAAAACATTCTCTGTCTTTAACTCACTTTTTTCCTCCATAGCTAAATTTCTATTTCCAGACAATAACAAGCAGCACATCAGTTAAAGAAAAGCACAAAAATAATGTCATTCTACAAAGTGTATTTGATAAAATATTCGGAAAAATAGTTTAATCGATCGCTGCCCGAAAACCTTCATTATTGAAATTATTTCTCTTTGAACAGAATGCTAGCGAAATAGAATATGTTAAAGGGGGAAATACGTGTATAACGGCGTATTAAGAGCAATTTTTATGATTTTTTTTTTAACATATAAAGAATAAATATATTTTACTGAGATTTTGAGGTTATTTTATAGATAGATTGAGGAACATTTACTGAAATTTTCAAACATTT
This sequence comes from Octonoba sinensis, assembly GCA_038502835.1. Lineage (NCBI taxonomy): Eukaryota > Metazoa > Arthropoda > Arachnida > Araneae > Uloboridae > Octonoba > Octonoba sinensis. The sequence continues at coordinate 113,481,407 of CM076604.1, read as the reverse complement.
TTCTTGAAAAATCCGGGAGATATCGGCTGCTGCACACTATAAAAAGTCGCCACCCGGGTCGGCAGTTTGCGTACATCCTGAAGGGCACAATTTTTATCTGAAATCAATTTTTTTTTAAATCAACTTTTTGTTATCAGTGTCTCTTCTAGTTGAACTAAAATCATCACAAAAAACCCCCGAAAATTGCTATTTTTTTTAAAGAATGGTAAAATTAAATACGATTTTTAACCGTTTTTTAGCCTTCTTTCCCGTAAAAGTAAAAAAAAAAAGAATAATAATAAAGCATGAAAGAAGGCTTAATGTATCATGAAAATATCGTTAGAAATCAAGAAAAGTCAAAAATAAGTTAAGTAATTAAATAAAGATTGAAAAATAAAAAATTTGAAAGTAGGGTTTTGAGAAGGGGGAAAAGTGTGTCTGTCGGTCTGTCTGTCTGTCGGTCAGTCTGTCGGTCTGTCCCCCCCCTACTAACTTTTGAACGAATTGTCCGATTCGAAAAATTCTTTTTGCATTCGAAAGATCTCGGCGAGGACATCTGATTTCCATAGTTTATTTTTTGATTTGAACAATTTTTTGTTCAATTTTGAACAGTTCAAAAAATTTTAACATTAGCGCCTATGGGTGAAAATGAAGCAAATTATGTAAACTCTGGGTACAAGATCTAAGTTCCCATGAACAAGCTCACTGGAAGAAGTTCTTCGCGTGAAATATTGATTTGAACAATTTTTGTTCATTTTTGAACAGTTCAAAAAAAATTAACATACCGCCTACGGGGAAATTTCAATCCTATATAATTCCTGATCAAACGGACCGATTTGCTTGGAACAAACTTTATCGGAAAGCTCTTATGACGTAGAACATGTACAAATAGAAAGTTCATCCAGAACTAACGAGCCTATTTTCCTATGAAATTTTTGATCGGGATTTTCAAGAATATTTTTGAATTAATGTATGATTAAATGAATAAGCAAAAGAAGTTTTTTTTTTTTTGTTCTTCTCTTACAATAAAAAAAGTAAAAATAAAGAGATGTATATGATTCTAGTTCAACTAAAGCGAGTATATATAAAGAAAATGTGTGCTAAATTTGATAAGGATTGATCAAAATCTTTGTGAGCTAGAGTGTACGCAAATTCGAAAAAGTAGTTTCGAGAAAAACGCGTTTGAAGAGAAGAGTGGTATTGAAGGTAAATTTAAGGCAGTAATGAATCAACTTTTTTAATACTTATAGATACTAATACTTATAGAAATTTCTATCCAAGGTCTCAATTGTTAAAAAAAATAAAAGGACATCTGCTAACGTTCTCTAATACCCTTCAGGTCATTCATGAGGGACTACCTGCTCAACTGCTCCGAAAGGGCGAAAGGGGCGCTCGCTCAAATGCTTATAACTTTTAAACGACTTGGAATTTTGCTTTGAAATTTTCAGGGTATATTATTGAATAGTTGTAGAATCGATTTATATGAAGACTTTTACACGTATTTCCCCCCTTAAAGTAAAAGTAATAGAGGCGTCTTATGAGTGCTATTTGTTATTCGCACTAGGTTAGTTGCCTCATTTTGTCCGTTTTACGCTCAATAATGACTTAGTGCATTAGATGTCATTGTGCAATAATCTTATACCATCTGCTTTTAGTGTGTCCTGTTTCTTATTATTCCGAAATTGCAAACAATACAAAGAGTCAACTCAATGAAAGTACGATAATAATTTTACCAGCTTAAACTTTTTTCTCTTAGCCGTTTTTTTTTCTCCACGCCACGTGTTACAGTTTTTTTGCAATTGTGCAGCAATCTCGTTGCATCTGCTTTTAGTGTGCGGTTATTCTCATTATTTTATTTTTAGTTTACAACATAAGAAGAAAAGGATCAAAAATAAGAAAGGAATTTTCCAGTATGAATGTTTATTGATCGAAATTTCATTTGTCAAGGTTCGACTTGCAATTTTCGAAAATTGAATTCTCAAAATGTGAGTTCGCGCTACAGGATTTAATAATATCTTAATAAAAATGCTCGCATTTCTTTATTTTCAAAGATTGATCAATGCATATATTTTTCAAAATACATCAAAATTTTTTATACGATAGTTATTTTAATTTTTCCCCGTGTAAACTTCGTTTTTTAAGCATATATATATATATATATATATATATATATATATTTGCTTCGATGCCACGTGTTACGACAGTTGACAGTTTTTCTGCTATTGTACAACAATCTCGTTGCATCTGCTCTCAGTATCGAATATTTCTTGTTCTTTTATTATTAGTTTACAACATTGAACATATTGATAAAAAAAATGAATCAATTCTTCAGTATATAAATGTTTATTGAGCAAAATTTTATGTGGTTCAAGTTCGACTTGCAATTTTCAAAACGTAATTTTTAAAAAACGAGTTCGCGAGACAGGGTGGAATAATATCTTAATAAAAATGCTACAATTTCTTTATTTTCAAAAATTGACAACGTATACATACATATATATATATATTTTTTTTTTTCAAAATATATCTTAATTTTTATAATTGATCATGTGCTTTTTCTGAAGATTATTTGTCAACAGAAAACTGCTGGTGCTCAAAATATTTTCCAGGTTACAAAATATTGGTTTATTTCGGTGACCTTACATTGTGCTCATAAAAATATAAAGAATATGTCGGGTATTTTAGTGTAATTTTCAACTCACAAGAAAAAAAAAACTAATAAGATTGGTTCTTAAGACGGCCCCTTCATTCATTGGCAATGACAGAAAAATCTCACGTCTGTTCTTGAAGTAATATTCAGTATTTCTTGGTTATGAACATGGGGGTGGGGTTACTGCGAGCGAAACTTTTTAACTTTTTATTTTTATTTTATAAAAAGAGCTATTTTTAGTTAAAATAATGTTTATAATAAAAAATAAACAGAATCGTTCCCGCTTTTCTTTCAAAAACGGGGGAAAAATTAAGAAAAAAATCCGAGGGGTGTTGACAATTTTGTTAGATACAAACCCACATTATTTCTTAGCCTATATTATAACATCTACATTCCTCCCCATGAAAACAAAAATAAGAAAATAAAGGCAGCTGCACTTGTCATTTGCAGTGCAGGTGCTACAAAGAGAAAATGTTGGAGGAAAGGGAAGGAGACCCGATCCGATCCAATAGTAGTTGACTTCTTTTGAAAGGATAAAAAATTATTAAAAATCCACTGATATAGCTATTTTTTTTACCACCAAATAGTTCAATTACTTTACTAGAATCGCGAGTGATTCTTTTAGTTTTAATTATTATGTAAACTTCCCCCAAACAGTAACAGTTTTACGGTGCTTGAATAATGCATTTATGTTTTATAAACATTAAAATAAATAAATGATTTCTTCCATCGGCCATCGGCCGATGGAAGAGGAAAATAATCGGCAATCGGCCATCGGCCGACCTCGGAACAATCGGCATCGGCCCATCGGCCAAAAAATGCCATCGGTCGAGCCCTACATAAATATCAGTTTATAATCTACAAAGTTATATAATTGTGACGTGATATAATTGTATGAATTTAAAATTTTTAACATGAGTTGTATTGAAACTTTCCAGTGCAGACATAGAATTTCTGTTGCTGGAATCATTTTAAGAAACTAGAAAGGTTCTTTAATACGAGTAAATATCAAATCAAATTGTTTTGAAGTTTTTAGCTCCCAAAACTAGATGCAATCGTACGAGCCCACTTTTTTGTATAACATTTTTACTGGAAGCATAATTTGCAATTTCTAAATAATTTTAATTCTCAAAACTGAACGGTTGAAATTTCTGTATGACGCTCAACAGTGCAAACCAAAGTAAGCGCAGCTTATATAGTTTTTATCGCTAATTATCAATGAAATACATACCAAACAAGGGTCGTGCCACAGGAAATTTGGGTATGTTTTAGGACCCTTCACAAAATTCCAATTAATCGAAACGGACCTTTCCCAAATTTCCGAGCTACCTAATCGTACTTTTCACAGAATTATTTATTAAACAATCCAGCAAATAATCATAAACAAATTTATCACTCTATGTTTAAATTTTGAATTTTCACAAAATAGTTTGATTTTTCACGAAAACAATGCCCTGTTATAAATTCTGGATCGACTCTGCAAACTGTATTTCATTCCTCTTCCCCTCAATTAGTTGATGACACTGTATCACAAGATGGCTCCATTAAATTCGTTCTATTCCATGACGTTTACTGTACTCCCAAGAACATCGCCAGTGTAAATTTAGCTGGACTTCAAAAATATCCATTCCATTGTTTGTAATTTGTACGCATCCCCGGTAGAAATCCCTCTTTCCACCCTAAGCTCCTAAATCCTGCACCCACAGAGAAGCAAGTTTAAAGTTCAATCTCCCCACCCGCCACCCCCTGTCGCAGAACTGCACACACACTCCTTCCATCCGAAAGTATCACCTTCCCAATTTACAGCAAACATTCGAGACAGGCCGGGCCCAATTTTCTTCGTTCGAACACCCCCTCCCCCCTTTTCCTTTAATCGAAATCTTCGTTACGACGGGTCGCTATCTCCTTTACCTGTCTCTCTGTGTCCTTTACTTTGGGGGGGATCGATAATTAAATCTTAAAAGGAAGGGGGGAGGACTTGACATTTTCCCTCGGTTTATCGTCTGCGGGTGACAATCCTACGAACCGCCGAACAAAAGGCTAGATGGAAAGCTCTCTCGGAAACGTCGTTCCGGCTTCCTTCTCTTGTCTTGCCTGTCCGTCCGTCTCTGAGTGACGAGTTCTTTTCTTCTTCCTACGGAAAGGAGGACACGGAATTTTTGCTCTCGCGTCCTCCCTTTTTTTCAAGAAGGAAAATAAAGGGGAAAAAAGGGAGGTGTTTTATTTATGTGTACTTTTTTCCCAAACTCGCTTCTTTATTTTAGCAGAGAAGTTCGTTTTTGGAGCTTTCTCATTATGTTTGAGTGACGTCGGCGGATTTGCATGCCTGTCTTGTTTTAAGAGTTTTTAAGCGGGAAACGCGTTTTAAGGCTATGAAAGTGGATTTGTTGGGAAAAACGAGGGAAGAGTTTTTTTTTTTTTCATTTAACCTTCTTCTTTTGCCTCTTTTTTTTTTTCCCCTCAATTAAGGTAGAAATGTGTTCCGAAGTGAAAGGATTTTCTTTCTCTCAGCAGAAAATTCATTTCAGTGATTTTAACAATGAGTGATCAAATATGAAGATTTCATCGCCGTGGATCTAATGCCGTATAGGATTACCAAAATGTTTATTTATTTATTTTTCAAATTATTTATAACGTTAAGTTATATTTAACGGGAGTTTTTCCATGTTTATTGAACATACTCAAATAAAGTAGGATCTTCTTAGAAAGTTTCTCATGTGGTACAAAATAGATTTAAGTAGTGAAGTTGAATGCCTAAAATAAATATAATTCCTACATGACGTCATAAAATTTTCGTTATTTTTAATATTTAACATATTTTTATCGCTTTAAAAACTCGGAAAAAGGCCACAGAATGCGACTTTTATTGAATTATAATTTCTGGACAACAGATTAAATGGTACTTTTTCGTAACTTATATAATTTGTGGGATATGTTTCATTTCAGGGATTTTGCGCATTCTTACTGAAATAAATGAATAAAATAAAATCAATATTTATTTCCCTTTTGCGTTTTCTGTAACGCTCAAATTGCAAATAATTAAGCTGTAGTTTGCTTTTCGGCTCTTTGCGGCGATGCTATGCGGTTTTGTTATGTAGCATAATTTTGTTTATTTTACAGCATCTATAAAGAACCTAACAATATACGTACTTTAGAATATAGCAAGGAAAACTTCCTTTTTTGTCGCTTTTCTCCACATAAGGTAAAACCTGGTGAGATGGCGTGGTCGGAGAGGTGGCGCACTTGAATTTTTGGAGGGAAGAGGAAGTGTGAATGTTTTCTGATTCCAGGTAGTTGTACATACACAACAGTACAGTGTCTACTTGAATTCCTCCTCAGTGTCTACTGAAGGGGCCGTGGTAGCCTAGTGGTTAGCACGTCGGACTTCCACCTGGAAGGTCGCGCGTTCGATACCCACTGAAGACCACCATGTATACTTGGGGATATGTGCATGTAAAATCCGTAGACCCCACTACTTCTCCCCGTGCGTAAGCAAACCTAAGGCCTCGGCTAACAGGTAGGGGTCTGGTGGAGAAAAGTGTCTACTGAAGTCTTTCCTCCGAAAGTGTATGATACAACGTCGTTTTTGTTCTTTGCTTTCCAAATATACTGGCTTAAATTTTCATTACTGTTCTTCCGATTTGCAATGTGATGAGGGTACTGCAAGGTACGTTCTAAGCAAACCATTTTTCAGCTATTTTTGACAGTTGACTTGCAGTTATTATTAATGTAATCCACTTATTATCGACAGTCAGTCATCTCCCACGTGCGTAAACCATCAACGTGCGCAATGGCGCAATCTCACCCTCCCTGAAGGAGAGAAGCAAAAAAATAGCTGTCTTGGCTTTATGCCCGTAGTCGTTTTAAATTACAAGATAACAAGGAAATAGTGATAGAAATGCCTACAGATGGAATGTAATCTATAATATTTACCAAAAGTTTGGCAAAAAATTAACGCTTTCTTTCTTTTATATTGTAACATATTCAAGGATTATTTCGGGACAACAGAATATGTAGAGTTTTTGTACGACAACTCTAGACAACTCTACCGGCTTTACTTTATATCTTTGTCTTGATACATTAGCGAATTTAATGTTTTGCGTACTTTCAAACTTGAATTTCATGTAAAGTTTTATTAGTAGATGGTTTAAAACGCTTTTTAAGAGCTAACTTATTTTCACTTCTGTAATTTTGCTGCTATATTCGACGGTTTCGATTTCTTAAGAAGCTTAGCTCCTCTTTCTTTCATTGTTTTTATAAAAGGTGCTAAATAATAACTCACGTTATCTCTATTCTAGAGCTTTCGAACAAATTATATCTGACGTAGTTTTCTCTAGCTGCATAATAATGTAAAGCTTTAGAAAATGCGATGATTTTTTTCATACCTTTGAAACAAATCTTGAAATTAAAAAATAAATAAACTCTTATTCGAATTTTCGAATGAAACTTCGTGCATTTCCTTTCTCATGGGATTATTCCCCTTTATTATCTTTCTTTCAAAATTATTTTTAGTAGTCTCTATTGAATTAGAAAGTTTTATTCGTGCATGTACTGCAATATCTTGAGGGCTACAATCTATTTACGACTTCTTTTGGAAAACGGGCTATCACAAAGTTTGTGATGGTGATACTGTTTAAAATATCTAATGAGAATTGTCTTTTCTATTTTTATTTTAAAAATTTCTTTAACCGTTAGTTCCAAACTAGTGATGCTTTTTGCAGTAAAAATTAACTGTTTTCATAAGGAGTACGTATTTTCAGTTTTCTCTTTTTGTTACTAAAATCGTTTCAAGTCCTCCAGACGTCTTTCCTACATTCGAATCGTACCCGTCACCTAAATAGTACGTTGAAAATTGAGCCTCATATTGACTTCTTATTAATCTGCTAAAATTGTTTTAAATTTCAAGCCCAAGAATGAAAAATTAATAAATGAACAGGAAACAAAAAAATTATACCCATTCCACAAAGTTCACCGATTTGCTTTTGAGCTGTATAAGGAATAATTTATGGAGATCTGTAAAAGCTGCAAATCAAGTTCTCAGTTGATTTCTTAAATGCTGAGTCTTGCCTGCATGTAAACTTGCTGAACTAAACCACTTCCGTTTCCGGTGAGAATTTTGCTGGGTGCGGCGAAGAAACGCCTTTGGATGTCATCTGACGAAGAAAATTTCGAAAAAGGCGGTTGGAACAATAAAAGAACAAACATGACTTTGTCGGGGATGAGGAAAAACGTGGGAAATGTTTTGTGTTTTATTTAGATCGGTTAAATATAGTTCCGTTTCAGTTTTTTCAAAATGCAGATCCGAGGGAGAAAATGTCCTTTACGTTAAATTTTAATGTAAGTTCTTTGGTGCTGTCAAATGCGTTCAATTGAACATATAAGATATAGCTTGAATTTGTCTTGTCCAAACAAATTGTTTCACCCTCAAATCAAAGTCTGAGTACATTTTATTTACTCCATTCACTCTCGTCGTCTGCTATAGCGGTTGGCGCAAACTCATGATCGCCGCGCTGCCGTTATATAGTAGTTGAATTGCGCGCCGCGCCATTTTTTCGTATCAAAGATATAGATAGACCTAGAGCACACTGAAACTTTACAATCATATAACTATTATTAATTGAGAGTAAATTAAACTATCTCTGTGTCTTTATGAATTCCTGTTTTTACGTACTCCTGTATCTATCACTTATCTGTCTTATATTCAGCATTGAAAGGGTTAAATTAAAACGGGCAAAAAAGAAAGAAATGTTTAGTTTTTTTCCCTCCTGTAGTGCCAGGTAATTTTCGAATTCTATTTCCAAGCTTTAGGTGGAATACCATTCGCTTAGGGATAAAAATGATTTTTGATTTTTTTACAGTTGACGGTAAATTCTGTAAGTGCCAAACAGCTCCAAAAAGACGGCAAACGAAGAAAAGTGCGATTTTTTTTTTCCCTTCAGAAAGTCTTACTTTTCGGTGTCATTTAACCTGTCTTCTACAAAATATGACTTTCATGTCCGCTGACTCGTTGATCCCCCCCCCCCCCTCTTTTTTATCACGTTCTAAATTTCTAGTTAAAAAGAATGAATGTCTACTGATATTTGCTTGCTAGTCACCTTGTAATTTTCCATGCTCTGCTACAATCCTGTTCCATAATGTAAAAAATAGTCTACTTTGGGCGTATGTTCAGTTTAATACACGTCGTCCACTCATGCGACGCCTTATTACCTAGTCACATCGAATCGGAGACGTCGGGTCCGTTTCCTAAAATAATGTATCCTTGTCAACGCGGATTAATATGTTCCTCTTGAAAACCTGCAATCTCGGGTGCTTTACCGGAGGATGTTTCCTTTTTCTTGCACTCGGCTTGCTTATAAATACAGATCAAATGCTTGCGCAACCGCAAAGAATATGCGGTGATTTGTGTAAATATATGTTGGCGTGCATGTCGGGCGAAAACATAAAAGGAAAATTGTGCAGTGGACATCCATTGCAAGTTCTGCTTGGCTTGTTCTCGAAAGAACCATTGTATCTCTTCGAAACACTCTTCAAAAGAACAGCGCTGTAGGTGGACAATGGTCTTCACTAAGATAAAGGCAGCCATTATGAAAGTGGCAAGTAAAGATAACGTACAAACTGGTCCTATTTCCATAATCAGTCGAAATGCATGGGATTCGACAACAGCATCTTATCAATATCTAGAACAAGTATGCAAACAGTGTCAATATCAGTAAATATCGGATTCGACAGCTGTGAATATTCTTTCGCAATCTCCAAACAAACGCAAAATGTAAATGAAGTTGTTTCCTGAGCAGATTCTAAATGCCTCATTTCTCCATCCACACTTCATTTGACCCGTTTGTCCCAAAAATACCACAATTTTTAATTGGGCTTAAATGCGTGTCGTGCAGTCCAGTTGGTTTAATCAGTCGAGGTGGGTGTACCATCTGAGGAAAATTGTTTGCATTTCATTTTAAAATACAAATGAGATAATTTGCCATTTGAAATCAGAAATGAAGTAACAATATCAATCAAAGCAAGTTTTCCAGAGGATGGGTCAGTGCACCATCTGAAATATTTATTTAGAGGAGATGAGCTTTCTTTCACCTACAACCGAACTCTTTGGATGATAGTAAAATGTGTCCACTTTGAATCCACTTTTAATGTATTTGTTACCGGCAAAGTATGAAACGCCGGCATTCTATAGAATGCCTAAGAATTGTTTAAGCTGAGATGTGATATGAAGAAAGAAATCTTTTGATAGTGCCACAAAAATTTAATTTTGAATACATAATAATTAATGTTTTTTTTATTCTTATTTATTTAGTAGTTAATTTTACTTATTACCCATTAATTTCCATTATACTCTTTCCGGAATCCTTTTCCCACCGCCTTGATTGATCCTGTTGGTTAGTACTGTCAGCCCCGCTTAATCGGGTAACGGATAAAGGAATACCCCGCTTATAAGAATAAAATCTTCCGGAACCGAATATTTCCTCATAGACGCAAGGTTAAAGATCTCCGTTTAATCGAATAATTTCCCCGGATAATCCAATAATACAGGTCTGCTTTTGAAATATTTTTGATAACAAAATTGATTAAATTTCAAAAATAAATAAATAAATAAAACAAAATTTTTAATTTTTAAGTTGATCTTTCAGCAAAACCTCCTCTTGTCCACTAAATTTGAAATTTAAAAATACTATACAATAATGTATTTAATTATTTTGTTTTTATTTATCTTATTTAAAAAAACTTTTAAACACTAACATTAATAACTTCTTTTAGTTAGATATACTTTTTTTTTTTTTTTTTTTTTTTTTTTTTTTTTTTTTTTTTTTTTTTTTTTTTTTTTTTTTTTTTTTTTTTTTTTTTTTTTTTTTTTTTTTTTTTTTTTTTTTTTTTTTTTTTTTTTTTTTTTTTTTTTTTTTTTTTTTTTTTTTTTTTTTTTTTTTTTTTTTTTTTTTTTTTTTTTTTTTTTTTTTTTTTTTTTTTTTTTTTTTTTTTTTTTTTTTTTTTTTTTTTTTTTTTTTTTTTTTTTTTTTTTTTTTTTTTTTTTTTTTTTTTTTTTTTTTTTTTTTTTTTTTTTTTTTTTTTTTTTTTTTTTTTTTTTTTTTTTTTTTTTTTTTTTTTTTTTTTTTTTTTTTTTTTTTTTTTTTTTTTTTTTTTTTTTTTTTTTTTTTTTTTTTTTTTTTTTTTTTTTTTTTTTTTTTTTTTTTTTTTTTTTTTTTTTTTTCACTGAAAGAAATTCATGCTTGCAAATTTAATCAATTTTCATTTATAGATTTTTTTCTTCTCCCCGGGTGCAAAATATGGATCATGCACTTATTTTCATGTATTCGAAAGGGGGGATCACACTTATTCAAATTAAATTGAAAGCATAAAACTTGTACACGAAATAAATAAAAACTTGCGCCTTATTGACACAATTTTCTCTTCACTTCAGCTGGAAATCAGAACAAAACTTAAAATTCTTTTCTAAGTAAACAGCGTTTTTTTCTTTATGTATTCTTTAGCATTTTCATGATTAATGAGTCTATTTTCGGAACCCAATCAAAATATACTACTAAAAATAACATAAAACAGATAAATAATTGTTAATGTATGATCATTAAACTGATGTGCAATAGTTCTCCAAGACGCCGCATACAAAATCAACAATAGATCTTTGAAGACCAAAATTTAATTTTATCGTCTTAAATAAGTGAATACAAATCTTGGATTCCACATGACTTAAGTTATCTTTACATCACTTTAAATAATACATTTATAAAATTGCTAGGGGAAAAAAGCGGTCAAATAATTTGTATTTTAAAAGGGTTAAACGCAATATACTACAATACTGTACTTTTATAATGTACAGTTTAACATCATTTTTGCACACGGAAATTTTTCATAATGTGGCATTTAAATTATAAAAATAATTTTTACTCCAACACAGGATAAATCAGTAACAAAACGTTTCTCTCTGTGTGGAAACTAAATGACAGATAGCAACAAGAAGCTCATTGTCATCCCGAAAGAGGTGCATGAAATATATTCTTTTACAGTTTGGGCCTTTTTACAACGCTGTTCTCTTTCTTATAGGTCAGGCTGGGAGGCTAAAGGCTATTCTGAAATTTATTGACTTATCAGTAATCAAACAAGTGCTTCCAGAACTAAAGACTATTTGCCAGTGAAAAAACATAAAATTTGTGACCTTAAGTGTACATCTCGTTCAACTTAAACTCTAAATTACTTCAAGTATAAATTTTCAACAGTTTAGACACTAAGGTCAAAGCAAAATATCTGGTTTTAAATAAAAAAAAGAAACTATTACCTGTTTTAAAAATGGATCGAAATCTTCTCAAAACCAACTGGCATGATATTTTAGTAATTTTCAGCTGTCAGTGCTTTTGATCGAAACATTTTTAAACAAGCGAAGTTCTTTTCAATCTGCACGAAAACCAGTGTTAAATTTCAACAAAAATTCTTTCCAATGTCTAAATTCACAATTCAGTAGATAAAACAAATGAATAAATACAGTAAAAAAACTTTTTTACAGTATTATACGAAGACTTTGTTTTGAGCAGAAAATATCAAGTATGCAGACGTTCTCTTCTATAAAATAAAAAGAAAGAGAAAAAAAAAAGAAATTCTTAATTTTTAACCGTTGACAAAAAATTGAAAATAATAATAGTAATAATAATAAAGAATGAAAGTAAAAAGTTTTCATCGCAATAATCGTTTGTATCAACAAAAAAAAAAAAAAAAAAGATAAAATCGTCAGTACTTTTTTAGCGTGAAGAATAAAGCGCTCCATTCCATTTCACTTTGCTTCAATCAATCAATCTAAAATTCGCCTATGTTAAATCAACGGAAAAATTTAGTTTGGTTTTTATTTACTTTTTTTTTCTCTGCTTCCTGAAACATTAAAAAAAAAGTAGTTGTAAGCTATAATTATATTCGGTATTTCAGTGCAAATAAATTGTTCTTAGCGTTATCGGCTGTTAATGGTTCGACTTATTGTCGTAGGCAATAATGTCAAATTTTTTAAAGTTGTTTAAAATATACCCTTAAAATAATCAAATCAAAAAATCCTGTTTCCTACATATTCTATGTCAATAGATCTTTGCAACAGAGACTGTTCGAAAGATAGATCAGGATTTATTTGGGTTTCAAATTTCGCCGTAGAACACTAGAATGTTATTTATTTTATTTTTTTAACTGCTTAAAATTGAACCAAAAATCGTTCAAATCAAAAAATGAAAATAACGTGTATTAGCTGAGAACTTTCGAACAAAAACTTTTGTTCTCGTCGGATTAACCATTAAAAAGTTATTATGAAGGGTATGGGGTAACAAACCATGAAACCATTTTCCTCATTTCATAACAATGATTTCAAATTTTTTATTTTAAAACATTTCACGAAATAATACGTTTTATTTTCTGATAAATATTTGTTTTTAGAGATATTTTCACGATACTCTTTAAGCCTTCTTTGTTTCTTTTTTATTTTAAGGGGGAAAAAAGAAAAGGGTAAAAAACGAGCTACTTGGCTAGCCAGAAGTGAAATTGCCCCAAATGAAAATTCCTACAAAAAGTGTGAAACAAATGCACAAAAATCCGCAATTTTAGCAATTTTTCGCGCACCCTGACAGTTGATAGGCTAAAATTCAATCACTCAATTTGCTTTCTATCTCCCCCCTTTCCTTTCCATTCTTAGAAGAAAAAAAATCATGTTGAATCACAAGGAATAATACCAAATGTATTGAAACCAGCTTTGACAAATTTCGTAATTATTGGATGAATTTGATTTTTGTCCAAGAATTCCCCAGTGACTCATATACTTTTTTTCTTTCCATCCAATTAATGAAGTGACGCTTATTTATGACATCATTCGTAAACGTATTAGAATGCAATTGTTCTCCCAAAATACTAAATGTGGGAAAATATTTAAAAAAATACACACTCAAAGAAGAAATAATGTCTCAAATATAATCATAATAAAAACTGTATGATGAACCGCAAAAAATAAAATTGATCAAATAAAAGTTTAAAATAAATAGTAAAATATAAAAACAATAATTACGGAAGTAAATAAAGAAAGAAATAAATAAATTAACGAAACTAGAGAAAACAGCGGGAAACAAAAATGTAATTCAAAAATTCCATTTTGATAATGAAATTTTCTAAAAATCAGGATTCGAAATTAAAACATCAACAGTTCCATCCATCCGGCGGACGGCTATCATTAAACTAAGTTGGAAAATCACCACCTGTAATGCACATCGAGGAATTTTAACGTCCTCTCTTCATAGTTCCAACTTCGGATCCAAATCAAAGCAGCAAGAAAACGGCACTTGAGGTTTTTATTCATAACATTAAAAAATTAGCCTACATACCACCACCGCGTTCGCAAATTACACAACTTTTTAAAAAAGTGTTACAGTAAAAGAAGTCAATTAAGAACTTATTACAAAAAACGGGGCATTAAAATTCCTCAGAGTTTTTCTGCGAAAATTTTTTGAGCGAGTTTTCAGATTTCCTTTAGGGAATGATTCTGGAATTTTAATGCATTTTTGTAAGTTCTTAATTACATAGCTCTAAAAGGTACTCGAGTTTCAAGAGTTGAAAATGCTTTTCAACTTTGACGATGTAATAATGATAGACGAAGTCTTGATTGAATTTGGGAAGACAGTTTCTTTTTGTAAAGGTAAAAATCGGTCAATAAGCAAAGACAATTACTCGGTAGGAATGAAAAGAACTGAAATTTAAATTGAAAATCGAGCTTACTACTAATTATATGTCATAAAGTTCAAATATTCTGAACATAACTTGAAACTGAACAATCAAACACATCGCTTACTGCATCTTTAATAGGAAAATGTGCATTACGTTTTCATCGCTCCCCCCCCCCCTCCCAGTTTTTTTCTTTTATTGTGAACAATAAATGCTATTGACAGACAAATATACCTGTTTAAATAACAATAAAACACTATTTAAATTTTAAAAAAAAACTATTTATGCAAAAAGATTTTTAAAAATTGCGAACCTGACTAAATGAACGTAAATTAATATTTGCTAATCAACTGTTCAACCAATTTTCTATAACTTCGGTTGAATGATTTTCTGAGGCATCAAATTTTTTGAGCTTTTACACTATTTCTATATTAATTATACGTTAGGAATATTTGATGTACACTCAAATCCGTGTTTCATACAAAAAGCATTCAAAACAAAGAGAAAATGTACTGTCAAAACCATCTCTCCTTTGATAGATTTTTGTTGCCATTATTTGCGTAAGATATTCAATATAATAACTTCTTTATCGGCACTTAGCCTCTCTCCAGATTTGTGAGAAAAATTATAAAATTTGAAATTTATTAACATTGTGCACGAATATTAATCAACTTAAACATAAAATTAAATATAAATGTCAGCAAATAATCCAACATAAAAAAGGGTAAAAGATAAAACATGAAGTAAATTACTGAGAAAATTAATTGCGAATTTAATACAAAAAAAATCAAAACGGCAACCGATTACAGAATGTTTTGTTTTGTAATGGCCATTTTAGCCGGAAGCGCGGCCAATGTAAAATGTTCAAAAGAAATAAAAGTTTTTTTCATCTAATTTAAAAATACATTTTAAACTGAATTAGAAATAAATAAATAATTTCTCTATTTGAAATTAAATAAAATCATATTTTAAAAAAAGGCATAAAAAATTGGAATGACATTGCATGGTTCTTGTCGCATTCACTACAGATAATATTTTTCTATTAATTTATCAACTCCTATGACGATTGATAAACCATGTTCAAATGTGAAAAAGGAAGCAAAAATCAGCATATAAAAAACCGTCTACTTATTAAAATGTACACAATTTGCCCGTTTAAAAGAAGTACCTCATGCTTAAAATTAAAGGACCAAAAAATGTGCCAATGAAGATTTTCTACTATGGAATGAAATAATGCAGAGAAAATAAACAAAAAAATGTATAAATAAATAAATGAATAAAATGAATAGATAAATAAAAAATATATATAATAATAATAGAATAATAGTAATAATAATAAGGATAATAATATCAATAATATTAACAATAATATCAATAATAAGTAAGTTCCATCATTCAAAAACACACTCACACAAAGTTTTATCAGTCTATGGTTTAATTTTTCGTCATTGATATAAAGTTTAATGTTAAACTAATATAAAATAATTCGACTCATGTAGCTCAGGTTTTGTACTAAAATATCGGAGCTAATATATGGATTTTGCCACATACAATGCTCAAAATATTTTGGTCAACGCTAAAATTATTTTAATCATATTATTAGTCATAAAATTTCAGCGACAGAATAGATAATCCTCCGTGGATATAATGATCCAAACCACACTTTCGACAGGATTGCTTTTGATATCCTTACATGTTCTCCCTTGAGAATCATTTACATATAAAATTACAAAGAATTTTATTTGTAGTTGAAGTAATCCAATATTAGAACCAACACTGAATAATACTTGATATTCCAATTTTTCCTTTACCATCTCTCCATAAAATTAATTTCTTTTTTTCCTTAAGAGTCTGGAATTACAACTATTTTTTCAACCAACAGAACTCATGAGCAATCTTTGTTTTTCTATGATCTTTTCCGTCACAAGATCTATCAAAGAAATGGCAGTGGCTGTCTTGGAAAAATCAAACAAGATATTGAACACACAACATGACAGTTTAAGAGCACACTCTAAAACAAACAAAGGGATTGACAATCAGAATGGAGTGGATTGAATCGTTACATGACAAATGCGGCAAGGAATGCCTCATTAGGAGCCATCATCTCCGAAAAGCAAGGCTGCAGTGATTGGCATTTCCTTCAAACGCGCGCAGGAAAGTAGCCGTGTAATTGTAGGCAGGAAAAGCTTTCAATTGAAAGCCAAATGTTCAAATGTTAAATTGAATAGCAAGTTAAATGAAACATAAAAGGACAGTTTCACTTTTTCCATACGAATTATACATCGCTTTCCAGCCAGAAGATTACGGAAAGAGAATTCGAACGGAATTTTTAAGTAGCACTGCATTTCAATCAGAACAAATTTGCATTAAATTTGGAACTCGGGCAAATTAAAAGCTGAACCAGCTTGATAGTAATCTTTCCATATTTAAACTGTTCTCCATATATGATCAACATTAGACCTTTAAGAACCAGACACCACAAGTGGCCGCAGTCGATGGAGCGCAAGTAAATTATGTAAGAAAGAGTTATAGAACCATTCTTTGTACAAAACGGAGAGAGTAGCTATAGGTCCGGGAGCTCTTTCCGCCCATTGCCAATTGATCGAAATTGTAAGGTCCCCTTCATGTAATCTGCTCACATTCGAAATGAATGCGAAATAGTGCGAGATCGTTTATGTCTTTAAAGTCTCTGGATATATTACTTGGTTCATGAATCTATAGACAACAGGAAAAACGAAGGGATTACCTGTCGAATGAGAGTTTTTTGTTTCAAAACCATATTTTCTATTCTTTAGGTTTAAAAAAAAATCAGTTTTGTAAATTCTCTAATAGGGGGAAAAGATTCCTCCTTTAAATATTGTAAGAATATTATTCGAAACGCATTTAAAATTTTCGTTTTATTGACTGCATAAACTCTTGAAGAATCATGAACTTGATATGTTCTTCATAACTGCTTTGAATGTAAAGCGCACATAGGTAGCATCAAGTTCGAGGTCAATTAATTCGTAAATTAAAATGCGATGCTAGATGCATGAGAATAATAGATATCTCGTTCGAGTTTCTTAAAAGTCAAATTTCCTGAAAATCGAAAAATTTTGGAACATGTGAGCTCACATTGTTAGGCTTGTAGAGATCTAAAAAATTGCTTTACAGTCAGTTTACTTTTGGGCTAAATTCAAAGTTATTTCTCAATGCAATGAACGGTATTTAACAAAAATCTAAATTATTAGTCATTAAGCGAAAAGTTTTATCTTTCTTTACATGAAAGAAAAAAAAATATTTTTCCTTTAATAATTCTTGAACATAGTTTCTCTAAAAATTAATTTGTATATTTTAAAAAATTAAACATAAATTAGTAGATTAATAGTTTTACAAAACATTTTGTTGTTCTTATTACAAATCTCATTTCATAAATAATACCTTAATTAATGCTTGGAACTAAATACAATGTCATATGGTAAGTGTGCTTTTAACTCTGCATTACATTGAATAACTTACTTATATCATCTACCTGGGTTCCTGAAAGTTTGCAAGGGGTTCCGCAAGTATTTGCTAAATCAAAACGTTAAAATTTCAGCAAAGTTTTTATTTTTATAAAAGATCGAACTCTTAAAGGCTGTTTGCTTGTAAAATTAAATATTTTATGGATAAAATAAAATCTTTCATATACATTAATCAAGACGAATTTGGTCGCATGTTAGTCTATGTTCTTTTGTAATAAAAGAACAATCCCAACCAAGTCATTAAAAACATTCTTTGTATTAGTTTTTTATAATTTCAAAATACTGATGCTTTTGTTTATTGCTCATGGAATAAATTTTTTTAAAAAGAAAAAAAAAAAGCTAACTTACCCTTTATTACCTTATTAAGATGTTTGTATTGTGATAAAATAAAGTGCAATAATAACTTTGTAAATTTGAGTAGGGTAAAGCTTTGATGTCCTGTTTTCTCTGCTCTTTAATCAAGAGGTTCCTTCAAGAAAACGGTAATCTTAAAACGTTCCCCAAAGTGTAAAAGGTTGAATACCTTTGCTCTAGGCATAACAGAGTTTGCAACAATGATTTGAGATGATTTAATCATCCAACAACACTTGAAGACCGAGTTTTGATTGACCTAAACTTAGCCAATCTGCAAATTAAAACAGAATCGTCGAAATCAGGCAGATTTTTCCTTCTTCTTCTGTTTCTTTAACTAACTTGTTTCGGTGAGTTACTAGACTCCCCCCCCCCCCCCCGTCCCCAAATGGAACTCCTTGATAAACATTTTCACCCTATGAAACAAATATTAAGGATGTCGCATTATTCGTCCAGAAATTATAGAAAAGGGCTTTCAATTTGGGGAGAGGGCTAGAGACCCGCCAATTAGGCAGGAGAAAAGTCAAGCACGTACCAGGAAACTGGATACGGGTTAGAATATTCCATCACAACAACCATTTTTTTTCATTCTTCCAAACAACGTCTGCGATTCGAACACGACGGAATCTTCAGATTTCTAGAAGAATTACTGTTGGCTCGCAAGTAGGAAAAATGTTCCTCTCTTTCTAGAAGGTAATGTGCCTACATTTTGTAACAGATTTGCAATAAACATTATTGAAATGAAGCATAGAAATTTTGAGAAACTGTCATCGTATAATTAATAAACTTTGTCTAAAATTCATTAAAAATCATGTCTAATTTCATATTTTTGTAGAGTTCTTTCCTTAACCACAGGCATTATAAAGTATTTTTAAAATGTCTAACTCTGTTGAGTCTGATCTGCCGCAGAGTTTTAATGATTTGTAAATATTCGATATTGTCTGAGGTGTTTTCTTTTTAATTTTTTTCCTTTGATAGCAAAATGCTGATTCCGCTTTTGAGTTTATTAAGCTGCGGCGACTAGCAGTAGAGTAATAATTTGATGATTCATAATTTCTTTAATGAAAAATGTGTTTAGGATGGACTGTGCGGAAATTCTTAAAGCCAAGACTATTGATACAAGGATTATGGATGAAAACTACGCCAGATGGCGACATATCTGTTTCAAAATGATGCGACCTTGAAACGTCATCGGAACAGATGGGAAAACAACGTGTCGCTTGCAGCGAATAGGGTGGCGGGAAAAACAACGAACAGAGAAAATAGTCGACGGACAGGTAATACTTTTTGTTTTCGTTGTTGATATTCGCCTGCAAGCGAGTGTGACTGATGGCTTTCCTTTTTTGATGAGCAAATACAAAGGCACTGCTCGCAGAGGTCAAGCGAGGCGCTTTCGACGAACAGCTTGTCGTTCTCAAGGTTCGCTAAGGTGACAATTAGACGTTTAATGGATTGTTCACAGAACTTGATCTCTTGCCGGAAATCGAGAAGTTCGCCTGATCGAAGTTTAGAAGGTTGCTTGATTGTTTTTTCTTGCGTAATTCGGCACGAACTATTTTGGACCATCCCCTGTTTTTTGCATTATTATTTTATTCTCCATAGAAACGTATTTATTTCAGTCAAAAATAATCAGCTCATTTGGATGAATAATGATCTTATCGTCATTGTGCAGTTTGTAATCTTGAATTGTATTTTTTTTTTGTTTTACGTTCAACGTCTACTGTGGCGCTCTTTTTGACCTTCAATCATTGTCAAGACGTTGCGTAAGGTTTAATGCGAATGAAAACTGCCTCATGATATGCTTGAAGTCATCAGTCATCTGCAGAAACTCTCTGCATAATTTTGTTTCTCATCGTGAACTTCAGCAGGGGAGCAACTAGGGGGAAAGAGGTTGGGGGTTGATCACAACCAAGTACCCTTGACTTCAAGCCACATTGCAAATCCTAACAAGTAAATATATTTATTTACATGTATGTACGTTTATGACCCCCCCCCCCCCCCCTCCTACTATTTTTTAATTTAGTAAAATTAATTTTTGATCTTTGAGAAATATTTTTTTTTTAATTTAATGAATTAAATTTAATGGTAAAATATTTTTTTTTCCGGACAGTTGTGCTAGTTATCAATAAAGCACGTCAATAGACGTCTACATAGTCTATAGATATTATCTGCAACGAAATCTTTACAAAAACAGAACCGAATGTTTGCACAATCTAGAAGCTCTACTATTGCATTGAAAAAGGGATTCCAAGCAATCCCGAAACATGTGCCTGCATTTTAATTCATATTTGTGCTTGATTAACGTGAAAAATTTATTACGGTTTACTAGTGCACAAAGTTAGTTTATTATTTTATTATCCTTAGGGCTTATTCGAAAATTTCTGTAATCCAAATTAAAATTAGCCTCAGGCTATGAAAGAAGTTACGCCTCATTATTAGAAACAACTATCTCTCATTAAGTTTTCATACCGCGAAGTGATATCGCAAAAGTTGAATTACGAGCTCTACGTGAGATACAAGTCTGCGCTCGTGATCCTCGTAAAGAAACGTTTTGCAAGAGACTAGCTTCTTATCCGGTGGAGACTGGAAAATGCAGTCCTATTTAGGCAGGAAAAAGTCTCAAGATTTTGCAACATAATTTCTACAAGGCTTGAAGCTTGCATATATCATGTTATTGCGCTTGCGGAGGAAGGGGAGGGTGAGAGAAAAAAGGTATTGTCAGAAAATGAATTTACGTTTACTTTGATAAGATCCGGGAATGAACTCATTTTAAAAATTGGGTATTAAGCAGTTTTATGCACAAATCGCAAAAAATTGAAAGTTAAAAAATAAACTAATCCTTGAATAAATTTAATGACGATCAAATAAATTAATAAACTTTTAAAAGCTTCCCAACTTTCGTATGATGTCAAACGTTAAAAATATTCCCCACAATGTGTATTAAATAGATAAAAAATATATAAATAAAGCTTTTTGACTGAAGTAAAACAGAGACTTAAAGTGGAGATTTTTTATGAAAAAAATCCTGGCATACATTTCGTATCAACAAGGAATTTCTTCATCTATGCGTGGAGATAGTTATATATACTATTTAGCAAACCTATAAATTAAAACTTACAGAAAATCTGCGAAACTAGAAAAAAAAAAAAATCACAAATTTATAACTTGCATAAATTTTCGAAACATGCTAATTAAATTTTAAAAATTAAATTTGAGAGGCCGGATAACCACCTGATTTTTCGAGCAGCTACCGGATATTAAGGATTGGTCGGTTTTCAGATACTGGTTACCTTCCGGAGAGGTGTTCTGCCATTCGCCCCCCGCCCCCCCCCCTCGATATGATATATATATATATATATATATATATATATATATAGATAGATAAATAGAGAGAGGGGGGGGGAGGTACACGAATATGGAAGAACAGGGTCAAAGAAAACAAATAAGCTCCCATTCCTTCTAAACACTGATAAAAAATGTCGACAAAACTTAAACTGGAAATTTAGATCTCAGGCATTTCGAAGTAGCCAATTTTAAGCTTTTAACATCATCAAGATTATGATTAGATGAAAGATTTCATCTAAGCGTATTGCATTTTAATTAGTATTATTTATCTGATACATTTAGTCGCAATGACGCAAAAATTCATTTCCAAAAGCGATAAAAATAATTCACCAAGAGAGAGAGAGAGAGAGAGAGGGATTTCCTGAAAAATATGTTGACACTCTATAATTCAAAATAAGGAAAATTTATGAAACTTGCTTGCGACGCGTGCCCCGAAACGGACACTGGAAAGAAGTCATAAGATCGGATTAACCGCGACCGTAACTCAGCTACTTCCAAGGACAATTAGAACTGGTTTGAAAACGCCATTGGAGAAAAAAAAAATCTTACGTGTGCCTCTTTGTCCAATTCAATCCAATCAACTGTCCAAATACTTTGACTTCACGACACATCAGAAAGACATAAATGAATAAATAAATAAACCAAACTCGAACCGTTCTACACATCCGACACGATCTACATTTCAAGATTTCAATTTCTTATCATCATTCATTTGATTTTCTTATCCATTTGACAGCTTTAAAAATTTGATTTTGAAATATCACTGAAATTAAAAGAGAAAAAAAAATTGAATATATTTCTGGAAAGGTTTTGTAGTCAAGGGCTACACTTAACATTGCAAAGATTGATTCGCACACGAGCATAAATTATAGTAAATAATGAGAAAAATTCTTTGAAATTTAAAAAGATATTTCTTTCCGGCATCTGAAACCTGCTATTGCAACAACTAACTAAATGGAAGAAAAGAAATAAGAATACAATTTAAAAGTACTTTAGAGTGAGATGGAAATCATTAGGGCTCGACCGATGGCACTTTTTGGCCGATGGGCCGATGCCGATTGTTGGCCGATTGTTCCGAGGTCGGCCGATGGCCGATTGCCGATTATTTTCCTCTTCCATCGGCCGATGGCCGATGCCGATGGCCGATGGGAAAAAATCGCTTTTAACCATTATGCTTATCAAAAATGTCATATAAATCATTTATTTATTTTAATGTTTATAAAAACATAAATGCATTATTCAAGCACCATAAAACTGTTTGGAGGAAGTTTACATAATAATTAAAACTAAAAGAATCACTCGCGGTTCTAGTAAAATAAACTATTAGGTGGTAAAAAAATAGCTATATCAGAGGAGATTTAAATATTTTTTCTTATAATTTCAAAAGTAGTCAACTACTATTTGATCGGATCGGGTCTCCTTCCCTTTCCTCCAACAACCAAAGGCCTGTTTTACCTAGTTCTCTAAAATCTCTTGAGTCTGTGTAAAAAGCAAAAATTTCTACGAATAAAGAAGATTCCTTTTTCTGAATCAAATTTTCTTGCAAGAAGTAAAAGGGAAAAAAACGGAACAGAGTTGGAGCAAATATTTAAAAGCCGAAGCGGAGCTGGAGACAAGCAAATCAGAAATATTGTTGCCAGTTCCCTGATAATTAGTAAGGTAAATAATCGTAGGTAATCCTTTTTTGTTTCTTTTTCGTGTAGTTCACTCTATTTTCACGTATAAAGATTTCTTGAAACGAAAACTTGAGAAATTAATAGAATGAAATAAATGTCTGAACCATGGCTCAGCATTACCTTTGAAAAGCGTCAAATAAAGAGAACACCCAAACAAATAGGGCACCTAATGAAGACACAGTTTGACACAAATATTTAGAGCACAATTCTTGAGAGAAAAATGAAATATGGTTTGTATCTCGAATTTGAAGAATAGCTTTTAACATTTCATCCGACCGCAGAACAACGATTTCAAATCATGAAACACAGAGCGTCACTGCCATAAATTATGCAGCCGACTTTCAAATAAAATTTCACTTCTCGGGAATATGCTATCTTCAAAATCACAAAACAAACAATCGCGAATATTTCCGGAAAAATCTCCCGAGGCAGACACCCTCTCCCGCCCTCTCCCAGCGAAATAATTAATACGCGCTACATTAGAAATATTCCATTCGCGGTGAGGTTTAAGAACATGTCAGCAAGACCAGGTAGAACTCGACACCCCCTTCGCTTTCGCTATATATGTAACGAATCGACGTGTACCCCGCAGAGCAGAAAGGGTACGGTTCGAATTTTACTTAATAATGATTTGAATTCTTCAAGAAAATTCCCAAGATCTTTCGCGAGGATTTGACTTGTCACAAGGAAGCCTTGCCTCACTCCCCGGAGTCGTCAGACAAGCGCTTTGACTGATTTGGAGGCTTTAAAAATAGCACCCCCCTCAGTTTATTTATGGGGGGGGGGGCTGTCTCTCTTGCAACCGCAACTTTAACCGCAAAAATATCGGAACGTTGGGAAGGTGAGAGGGAGGGAGGTCGAAGATTAAAATTTCTAAATTCCTACTGGGAATTCCGGAGGCGCTCAAATTCACTTATGAATTCAAAAAGCGGCAATAACCGAATCAAAGAGAAATGAAAAATTAAGTCGGGGTGCCGTATGAGCGTATCAGGTGTTGGCACGGGGGCTGTTGCTGAAAATATCGCCGATAAGAATAAACGCGCTGCGATTAATTTTATAATAAAGAATGTCGACTTTGAAAGACCGTTGGCCCACAAGGGTGAAGCGGGAAAATCTGCAGCTTCCAAAACTGCGGAAGGGCACGACCCATGATTAAGTTAGTGGGTGTTTGTTCTTTTAAGTTTTAATGCGTAAATAAGGGAACTTACACGTTACCGAACGTTAGGATGAAAAATATATTTTATTTTATTTAAAATTATGGAAATATCTCCAACCTCATAGCGCCCTTAAAAGGAAAGTTTATTAAGGTCATGAAAAACAAAATAGAAACCGTTTAAAAAAAAAAATTGAAGTCGTCTTTCTTGCTAGCGTTTGGAAATACTGTCTGTTTTTTTAAGACGAAACCTACATTCGTTTTACGCATGCGTCAGGACTGCTTCAGTTTCATCGAAATAGGGGTAGTAGAAGAAATAAAGATGAGGATATGTTTACTTTTTTCGAAGCATGACAAACTAGCTGCGTTCGTTTTCTTTTCTTTTTGTGATAAATATTCAAATGAGAAATGGAATAATTCAACGTCGAGCAGAATAAAAAAATAGTCGGCTAAAATAAAGCTTCCAAAACTGGTCTCGGCGTATCACCCCTTCGCCAAATGGAATAATTTCCGACTGGTAGTCGCGGCTTTCGAGAACAAGCAGTAAGTTTGGAAGGGTGATGTTCTTACTATTTATTATCATTCTGGATCGTGCAAATACCGCCACTTTTTGCGCGATACAAGGAGGCAACAGAAGTCTACGAAAACAGGAGAATTATTTTTTAATTCATGTAAATAAGATGTCAGGAGCTCATTATATATTACAGAAATATTTAAAATGTAGGAAATTACCCTTTACGAAGGGCGGCGGGGAGGGGCGTAAAGAGCAATGCATTCAGACGCAAAATTTCAGACAGATGTTTTCAACTCCCCCCCCCCCCCCTCAGTGTAAACTCTTTATGTTTTTTCAATAAAATAACCTATGTTGAAAGAATTTTTTTTTTTTTTTTTGAAGGGTGCTTTTTTCCTGAATGCACTAAGTAAGAGATACATTTTCCCTTGTATGCACATACAAAATGTCATACATATATATATATATTACATCTCGTATTCATATATCACGAATAAGAAAGTTGCAATTTAAAATAATGGTATGAAATAGAAAAGTAAAATTTCATAAAAGAAACACTTTTCCTTCTAGAATGCGGAGAATAAATTTGTTTCAAAAGATAATAAATAAATAAATATTTTAAAGAAATGTAGATGAAAATCATGCATTTCTACGAATAACTTGAACGATAAATTGTGCTATGAGGTTAAAAATGGTTTGCATGCCCCCTATTACGACAAGAATAAGTTTTCAGTGATCAGGAAAACGAAAAAACATAACTAAAAATTTCACCTCTCATAACAAATTCGGAAAATAATTTGTAATTGATGTTTCAGCATGTCACGTTCTGAAACCAAACTTAGTACCTATTTATGAAACACGTAAGAACTAAGTTCGGAAATTCATAAAGGAACATCGTTTACACGTCGTTTATACGATGGTTCCATTTAAACGACGTTTTTGTGTGGCCTTAATTTTTGGATCTAGTCAAAAGGGTAAATCGATTATATGACGTTATCGTTTATATGACGTTTTTGGGCAGTCGCTTCGACGTCGTATAAACGCTACACCACTATATAAATAGCAGTTCTTAATATTAAAGCATTAAGTAAAGGAAGATGTAAATAAATAGCCCTCCGAGTTTAAAATTTTATTCTTAATTTCAAACTGAATTCGTCTGTTAAAGCATTCACAGCAGGAGGTTTTTCTATTTTAAAATAGACGATACAGAATAACCCAAACTTTTTCAAGCCATAGCTCTCTTGAAAGAGTTAAGCTTTTCTTGCGGCACCCTACTCATATAATACTTACCCCGGATACAATCATATACAGTGATCCCTCGTTTTTCGCGGTTAATGGGGACCAGAACCTTCCGCGAAAGTCGAAAAACCGCGAAGTAGAATTTGCCCCTAGGAATTTTGTGCATGCGGGTACACGAATGTTTTAAATGTGTAAACAGTATTTATACTTTACACATTTAAGACAAAAATTACAACAGTATACGTATTTACTTAAACGTGTCAGTGCTAATTAATAAGGTTAATTACAAAACCTTATCGTACAGTAATAAACATGAATCAATATTGCTTTCTGAAAGAGGCGAAGAGTCTTGTGTTGGTGGGAGCTATTGAGAGCCCGTGGTATGTACTCTGAGTCACCTCATCGCTTTGTTTGACCATGCAGGGATCCTTCACTCTCGCGCATCAACATGAAACAACGCTCCTTTCCGCAATGTGGCTGCCGACACAGTTGTATTTTCTCATTTTTATTTTTTGATGAATATTTTGGAAAAATCCGCGAAGCACTGAAGCCGCGAAACATGAAGCGCGCAGTGGCGAATGAACACTGTATGTATTATCATGAGCACCTAGTGGCACGTTTCATTTTTAGTTGTGGCCCCCTATGTGCCGTTACCCCTAGTTTGGGAACCGCTGCTGTAAACAATCGAAAATGTTCATCAGTTTTGCACACTTCCTTCAATTCTTTTGTTTTTTTTGGGTATGGTTTTGGTCAAGGCCGTATCCAGAGGGGGGGGGGGGGGCGACGGGCCTGCCCCCCATTCCGAAATCCCGAACATTTGCGCAATGTATCATATATTCCTCCCTGAAACTCTCCTCAACACTAGTGTTTCAAAGTCACCCCCCCCCCCCCCAAAAAAAAAAAAAAAAAAAATTCTGGCTACGGCCTTGGTTTTGGTTATTTTGGTTTGGAGGGAGAAGGGGACTATTCTCACAAGAAAACAATTAAAATTTATAATAAAAATTTACAAATACTAATTGAAATTAATATTCGAAAAGGTACGGTGGAGTGGTGCGATTCTGTTGAAACACTTAGTATAATATCAGGGATCCCCACGAGGGAGGATATCATGGCGCAGACTACTTACTCCATTAAAATTCGTAGTGGAGTGCTTTTAGGGGGTCTTAATTTTTTTGGGAGGGTATCTTTGTTTAGGGGGGGGGGGGGCGAAGAAGGTGCTACATAGCTTTTGAGGAGGTGCGCCATCATACTTGGAGGGATGGGCAGAGGGGCAGGGCTCTTGATGACATGTCATGCAAGAAATGTCAGATTAGTCATGAATATTATGATTTGGTAGTCGAGTGACAAGGAACTCAATCTTACAACTCTTGTGTATGCAGGGTATCTCGGAATTACATGTAAAAACTTAATGGAGAGGAAGAGGATATTATTAGGAACAATGATCATGTAGAAAAGCATAGGTGAAACGTTACCCGCACTTCATGTCAGAAAGCGATATTGACACAAAAGGGTTAATATTAAAAACAGTGTAAAACACTTCGCTACGCCCCAAACGAGAGCACAATTTCTTACAATCACCACAGAGGATGATTTGGTATCCATTGGTACCGACTGATACATGCATGACACCTGCGCAACGTGAACTGGATAACATTGGCTAAGATGATTGGTGTTTCGTGAATCATAACTGTACGATGACAATTTATGCCACCTGATCCATTTCAGAACTAATAGGTGCGTTGTAACAAAGATATCCATTGTTCTCAAGAAAAATAACCAAGATGTGATAATGAAAGCTCGCGTCGTGTCCTATCCAATACACCAGGGGTCTCCAAACTACGGCCCGAGGGCCACATCCGGCCCGCGGACAGATTTTGTCCGGCCCGCGGAGAGCTAGCATACTTGAAAGAAAAATCCTTCTAGAGAACATATTTATTTTTTATAGCAAATTAAATTAAGTTTACTGAAGTAATCTATTTTTATGTTGAATAATTATGTTGTAGGGTAATCAATATGGCCCTAAGGCTGGAAAGTTTGGAGACCCCTGCAATACACTATTGCTTTCAACTTAAAAAAATAAATATTTCGGACAATGGTTTCCGGCTCCAGTGTATTGAAAAATATTTCAGAAAAGGGATAGCACTTAACAGGAACACAATTTCAATCTATAGGGAAAATATTGCTGCTGAGTAATAGTCATGGCATACTATAAAATGCAAAAAAAAAAAAAAGTTAGATAAAAAAAACAAGAAACGAACTTCTAAAAGAACCAAACATTGTCAAAATAACTATAACCCAAGATTACGAGAAATATCAGTGACAAAGTATTTCGACCTAAAAATAACAATCGCGCAATGGGAGACGACCCCTTGTTTGCTGCAGTAATCTTTGAGTGATGCCTGTCAGCAGCGGGAGACGTAAAGATGTTACCCGGGCGGACAGCGCCCTCTACGCCGCATGCAAAAACAAATTCCCCCTTTCCACGGCTGCGCCCTCTGTCGGACCTCTCACGCAGTGACGCGTGTTTCTGGAACTGGGAGTTGCTTTTCTACTTGCTATCTCTCTCCCTCTCTTTCTAGCAGCGATCGATGAAATCTGACAATAGTGGCGAAGTCTCCTTCGATTCGAATAGAAAGAAAGGGGGGGGGGGGGGGGTAGAACGTTCCCGATTCCGTTCCATCTATCTGTGGCAAATTAGCTGTCATGGGCAGATTTCTGGAGAAGAGTTTCTGGAACTTCTCATTCCACTTTTTGGTTTCTCCACGACTAAGAAATAATCAGATTAATTCTTAATTTGTTTCTTTTTATATTCTTTTCGCTTTAATTTTTCAAAAAATTATCTTTCACAAATGGAAGTGATTAGCGGTGAAAAAGAAATTTTCTTTTTTCTCTTAGTCACACGAGAAAACGTGTCACTTGCTGCATTTCTGTGTGTAGCAGAAATTTCTGGCAAAAATTAATTGCCCATTTTTACTCGCACGTATTGGCATCATTCAGGGAAATGTTCAAAATCGTTTTTGCAGATTTAGCGATGCAATCAATGTAGAGCTGCAGGTGACCAAATAATAATAATAATAAAGGTTTGCTCGTACATTTTTACACTGCATCAATGTAAATTTTTAAACCATTAAAACTCTAAGTCGTCAATGAGTTCAGATTATTGAGGCTTAATACTAATTGCTAACCAAAAGAAAATTGGTTTGAAATAATCCGAGCATGAGCTAAAGTAAGCAAATTAGGATGAGAACTTTTACAGTGAGAAAACATAATCGACTCCAAAAATCGCCCGAAGAAAAATTATTTTTCTTATTATTATTATACGTTAAGAAAATGAATGTTGGATCCTGGCATTCATTTCCTGAAATTTCTATCGAAACAAAAATAGCAGCACAGAAGATAATGACATTAGCCATATTATAATATCACTAAAATCAAAAACTATTTCTATTGTTCTATTCCCCAAATATAATTTAAACTTGAAACTCTGCAACGAATAAATAACAGATTCTTTTATTATTATTAAAATAAGTAGCAGATTATTCATAACGGAAATTCCCTTACTTATTTGGATACCTATATTTTTTTGTTGCAACCCTGGAACGCAATCTCTGGAGTACAATAGTATTTAATAAGCCGAATTACTTAAGACCAACACCAATGATATTCGCGGTACAAACCCTCATCTAGGTAAAGCTATCGGGACATACAGACAGAAAAATAAAAGGGCGGAAAAGGTGAATGAAGGGGAATAAATCGATATGACTTGGCAACCAAAAATCTTCAAAAATGACACTCGTCGTCTGCTCATTTACGAGGATGCGATTCGCACGAGGCAGGATTCCCCTTTCTTTGTTTTGGGATTCGCGGGAAATTGGCTCACGTCCCTCATTTATCCCCTCGCCTACCATCCTCTATGGCAGGGTTGCCACGTTGTCGCGTTTAGCAGTCTTGCGGCGTTCTTTTGACAGACAGGGGGAAAAAGTAGTATTAAACGGTCAGGAAAAAATATATATATATATATTCTATATATACATGAAAATGAAGAATATTTTTGTAATGAATAAACAGAAACCTTGAACGTTTACAAGAAGGAAGACTGATTTAGAATTAATAAAGTTATTAAGCAAGTAGCAACTATACGATGATAATTTACATAGGTACAAGGCATAACAAAAAGTAGGTAAGACATGCAGGTTAGAAATTAAATATTAACTATGAAGAGGCGATCTATGCATGAGCGTATCTGAGAATTTATTTCGGGCGGGCCCAATCAAACATTAAGATTCCCAGATTGAAGTTCTAAAATATTACAATTTATATTCAAAGTAGGTTTTTCTGAAGGGTGTTATAATAAAATAATTTATTTTACATTATTAGTAATACTTTTAATCAGATTTTTCCATATTCGCCACCCTTTAGAGTACATGCGTAACCAAAAGATGTAATCCGATTTTATTTATTTATTTATTTATTTTAACCCCTTTTTAGCCTACTTTCCCGTAAAAGCTTTTTTTTTAAGAAAAAAGCATGAAATAAGTAAAATCGTAAGTAAAGCATCGTTAAAAATAAAGGTAAGTCAAAAATAAGTGAAATAATTAAATAAAGAACGAAAAATTAAAATTTTGAATGCAGGATTTTGAGATGGGGAAAATGTATCGGTCGGTCTCCCCCCTAATAACTTTTGAGGGAATTCTCCTATTCGAAAGATTTTGTTTTGCACTCGAAAGATCTCTTCAAAAACATTTCATTTCCATATTTTATTTTTCGATTTGAACAATTTTTTGTTGAATTTTGAACAGTTCAAAACTTCTTAACATTAGCGCCTAAGGAGAAACATAAAGCAAATTACATAAACCCTGGACTTAAGATCCTAGTTCCTTCAGACAAGATAACTGGAAGGAGGTCTTGGCGTGAATAAATTTTTTGATCTGAAAAATTCTATTCAATTTTGAACAGTTCAAAAAAATTTAACATTAGCACCAACGGGAAAATTTCAATCCTAATAATAAATTCTGACCTAACACACGGATTTGCTTGGAACAAACTTTATTGGGAGGCACGTATGACGTAGAGTATATACAGATACGGAATTCATCCAGGGCTAAACAAGCCCAATTTTTGATGAAATTTTTAAATCGGGATTTTTACGAATATTTCTGAATGAAAAATGAATGAATAAATCGGTAAACGTAAAAATGAATGAATAAATACTTGAATGAGGGAATGAATGAGTGAATGAAAATGTATTAACCGCAGAGAAGGTATATTTGAACTAAGTAAGAAATAAAGCTAATGAGAAAGAGAGAGAGATAGCTAGATTATAACTTGGATGTTGGTGCAATGGGAAAGTAGGCTCGTATAGTTCTAGACGGAACTTCTTGTTAGTTTCTCCAATTGTCTCGCGCTAACACATAAAACTGGTACATGGTTGCAACCACTTATACAGACGTATTTTTACTTATTTTATTGCTAAACTGCGCAAAGATATATATATATGTATATTGTATACAATTCAATTTTGGTATGTTATAAAATTCTATTTTGGAAAAATTGGAAAGCGAATCCTTGCATTCACACCCAATAACATAAAGAAAAGTATAAAGACACTTTGATGCAGTCCGGCACTAAGAAAGTGCTAATCAATTACAATAAAACTCAAAACAACTCAATGTAATAATACTACAGTACCTCAACCTCCCTATTTCTATCTTCAAAAATGTCATTGATGAATTATCGACAAGCTATGGCAGAGTAAAAAATCTGAAAACCCCATCTTCACATTTTGGACACGTCCCCTCTACTTTTCCAAAGAACGGCAGTTAAATGGAATAATAAGAAACAAAGATCGAGAAAAGCAAAGAGAAAGAGGTGGCGAGGGAAAAAAAATCCCCAAATATCTAGTGCCTACTGCAACGCATGCGCCGTCGCCCGGGGCAACCATCATGAAGCACCCGTTGATAATGAGTCCGTGTAGATTGCCAAGATAGACAGGAACTATAAATCACGAGAAATGTTACGTGGGGAGAGGGAAAAATACTCATATATATATGTACACACACAATGGCACAGGGGGGAACCTGAACTTGTATTTATTAACTGCCAGGCAGATGGCGAATCGCCCTGAAACTAAGTTGCTCCAACGTATGAATTTCTGGTTGGTTAATAGGGAAGAAGCCACATTGTGCTCTCTTTTTTTCCTTCCTGAAAAATAATGTTTGTAGTCAAGTAT
This sequence comes from Octonoba sinensis, assembly GCA_038502835.1. Lineage (NCBI taxonomy): Eukaryota > Metazoa > Arthropoda > Arachnida > Araneae > Uloboridae > Octonoba > Octonoba sinensis. Next base: position 113,449,071 of record CM076604.1, on the reverse strand, counting down.
ATTTATTTGTCGACATCATGCCATACCTACAACTGCCCTGTAAGTAGTAGAATTTTGCCATCTGATGCTAGAAAAATTATTTGACGCCCCATTTATATAAAAGCTTAAGAGAAAAAAAAGTCTGCAATAGAAAGAGAAAGAAGACCGTAGAATCCCTAAAAGAAATTGCATATTGAAGGTGTCTTTTGACTTTTTTTCCTACAAAACAAGCACTTCGTTTGCTAAACTTTCATTGAATTTTTTTCTTGTTCTTTTACAAGCTAGTTTTACATTTCGGCTAAAATGTTTACTTCTTCATTAATCTTCGATTTTCAGATTTTCATACTTCCTTCGCAGGAGCTGTTTTGCATCAAAAGTAAGACTTTTAAAACCAAAATTGAATGACGTAAAAGCTAATTTTAGGGTAAGCTTTCATTCACAATCTTCATCGATAGCAACAACTTCACTTAGTAATGCTTTTCATTGGACGTATCTCCTTCGGGCATTACTCTATTGGATATAGCACACATAAACTCCTATCGATTGATCATATAAAACATCATATTTAAAAATACAACGTAGTGCAAATAAAGTAACTTAGAATAAGAAACCCTGTTTCAGCATTTTTAAAAAAGCTAATAATTTTCTGTAATTTTCCCCCAAATCGTGATTTTTAGTAAAATAAGTAGAATATTAAAGTTCTTTGAAAATTTTGGAAAGTAATTTAAATAGGCAAGTTTAATTTCTTTATAATATTTTTATTTGCATTTATCTAATTATATATTTTAAATTTCCCCAGTCCAAGAATATGACCTTCTGTGCCACCAAACACTCATTAAGAAAAATTCATTTTGAAGCAGGATCATATAGCCTGAAATCATGATTAATAAGCTTTTCTGAAGAGATGACCTTTATGAAGCTAAAAACTAAAATTGGATCTTGATATAGCAAACATATTTTTTTAAATACGCAGCCAAATTTTAAATATTGATGAAATTCAGAATGGATAAAAATCTACTTACTTACACATTTCCGTAACTAATTAACAAGGTCGTTGTAACGGGAGAGTAAAATGAATTAAACTAAATAAATCAGTTTCTAAGGAATAACATATTTAAGATGTGAACTTTCTGTGTAATTTACATACATGTAATATAGAGCTAGGGAGACCCTGTAGAGGAAAGTTATACAAAAAGTGACTCCTAAGTGATACAATAATAATAATAATAATAAAATAAGAAAAAATAAAAAAGAATATTTATTTTACTTCTCGAGATAAGTTAGTGGTCCATTAAAAACGCGCGAGTGCATAGTTTGACTAAATGATTTTTGGTTCCTTTTTTGGAGATTAATTTTGCACAGCAATTCAAAAAAAGGAACATCTAAAAAGTTGGTAAGTCTTATATTTCCTATTGGCATTGCCCTAAAACCAAATGCGAACTATGATCAGTATTATATTAAATACAGTCTGGGGAGTTCCAAACTGTTTGTTTTAACTGCATTAAGACTACAAGCGTAAAGAAACCCTATTTAAAGGGGGAAGATTGCGAAAGGAAACCACATGAGTGGGGAGAACGAAAATATTTGTGGGCTATTTATATTTATTTAGACCCAAGTTCCCCCCCCCCCCCCTTAGCGATGAATTGAAGTCACATTTTAAAGACAGTCTTCAATTATAATTTATTTATTTATTTATTAATGTAATAGAAGTAAATTTCAAAAGAGTTAACATACGAGCTGAGATGGCGAAATATGAACTTATATCACAGTGTCGAACTTATCATTTTAGAACAACTACAACAATAAACAACTTCAAAAAAAAACAGTACATAATCCTAAATAAGGCTAGTTGGCGCTGGATTGAAAGAGTGGACAATTAATTTATTGATTTTTTTAATTTACTTATAGAGTTGAGATGAAAAGTATATAATGAACAGGCATGACTAAGTACATGAAGTACTAAGTACATGATGAAATCGTTCCCTTTTAAAAAGTAAGCCTGTTAAACTCAGCCTAGCCTAAGACTTCTATCAAACCAAAAAAAAAAAATAGTTGAATTGTATTAGTATATGTACATGCGGAGAAAAATGAAACTATTTATAAATTTTAAAGCAAAATCTAGTTCAGCTATAAGAAATTTCTCCCAATTAATCTTGCATGAATAATAATAATAACCGGTATTAATTCATTTACGAAAAGCAAGCCGCCATATTTTAAAAGATCCTCACTCAGAACACAGGAACAAATAATTCCACGCCAGTGTCGTCTGCGCCAGATGACTTTAATTTATAGCCTTACTTTTCACTTAGCTCTTACAATCTTACCGCACCGAAAGAATGCAGTTTTGTAAAAACGAGACCAAAAAAATGAATTCAAAAAAAAAAAAAAACCCTACTCCCGCATTAGTTCTTACATTAAGTTTTTCAACACTTTTCTTACAACATTAAATTTTTTCGCCAGCCTAATTTCATTTTTTACGTTTTGCCTCACCCCCACAAGTTTTGTGTCCATAAAACGCATTCCTACAGTTGGATTTTTTTCTCCTTTGCCCGCCTGTGTGTGCAATTAACCATAAATTATTAATTGTGTTTTTTCCTTCATTGGACGGGATAAAAAAATTCCCCGCACGGCCTCTAATGGGTACTTGCTAAGGTATGCGCTATTATTGCTAATTGTGCGCATTTTTTACGCCGCTTTTTTTTTTTTTTGGCGTATTTAACTTTGATATTTTTTCCCTTTCGTATGAAAAAAAAAAAAGGATTTGTTCTGGACAGGGCTGGAAAAACGTCTGGAAGTCATCAACTTTGCGGCACTGAGCCGGAGGGGGAAAAAATCCAATACGAGGGAAAATATGCAAAAGAAGCAAAGGTATGTTAAGCGATATTTTAACAAATGAAGCCAATAAGGCAGATAGTTTTTGTAGACTCCATTTCCCTCGGCGCTGTTGCTTTTATTAGACACACGCTGCTAGAAGCAGTTGTTGGAATCGAAATATTAATCGCAAACCACCTGAAAGGGGGATGGGAATCCATTAACTGCTTCTTTTATTAAGTCATAAAACATTGTTGAGATACTGACCCACGCAAGTGAATCCGGTTAGGCTTGAGTCCCCTATATAAGAATTTGGTCTGATGTTGCCTGATAAAGGAATTCGAGGTCAAGTTGGCTCGAATTTCCCCAAACTGAATTACGTCCATCGGTAGCTGTTGCACAAGGCTCGTCCCCAGCTATCGAGACAAAAGCAAAGACTTTTTGTAGGAAATTAAAGAACTGGTTTAACCCTCGTGGGTTCCTCCAATTTTGGTTGCGCTGAAGACCCGGGGATCATTTTTGGCTCCTTCAATTACCTTATTATGATATTGCATGCACTTTTTTAAGTTAAACCACTATTTAATGATAAAAAGAGAAAAAATAAAGACACAGTCAAAGTAAAATTTAGTTTATGCATTAAAATTATCTTAATTTTAAAGGAAAACATTTATTTCCAATTGTTATAGACCTGAAACGAATGGTTTTTGCTTAAAAAAAAGACTTAAAACATTTTTTTTTGTTACATTTTCAATCCAGTTTTCTTAGACAAAAATTGAAATGTCTTTTTTTTTGTTGACCCCAAAGGTCTCGTGTGCAAAAAATTCAAATTTAAGAAAAATAAAAAGAAATTCACAGCATTATTTTACATAAAAAACCAAAAGAATATATAAAAATCATAAAATGCCATTTAAAACAACTGATTAGTTAACAACATATCTTGAACAGAAATCGTGTAGGGGACACAATATGTTATATAGATATAATAAATACATTATTTTATGTATTTTATATATGAACCCAAGGAACCCTAGGGTTAAAAAACTCTTAGAGTTAAAAATTAAAATTAGTTAAGTTCTTAGGCTTTTAAAAAACACTTTTAAAAAACAAGAAATAAAAACCCCTCTCAATTACTTAAGATTTTTTTAAACGGCCACAGAGGAATAGAGTAAAATTGACAGCACTAAGAAAAAGTTCACTTTCGTGGAAAATTCGAACCACAGCTATTGTCAAGAATCATGGCCACCAGATAGAAGCAAGCCACCTCAAAAAATACGGCATTTATTAGATAAAAACTTAACTACGAAAATTGTTCCCATAAAGTGCGAACGGCCTTCTGTATTATGCATTGTGCGATTCAGTTATTAGGGGTCGATCTAGCATTTTTTAACAGGGTCCGTTTTTTGTGAATTTTCAAGAGATTTTTGTGGAGAATCAAATTATTTTGTGAAAATTGAAAATTTAAACATATAGTGATGAAAAATTTTGTTATAATTTGCCGCTTTTATAATGAATAATGCGGTGAAAAGTACGATGAAGGGTCCGTTCTGATTGATTTGAATTTTGTGAAGGGTCCGTTTTGATTGATCGCAATTTTGTGAAGGTTACGAAAACGGATCCATATTTCCAGTGGGCGAGCCCTGGTTATAGTTGCTGAAAACATTGCATTTTGTTAGAGTTCTAGTACAAATTTTTGAGACGGCATCCCCCCTCCCTCCAAAAAAGAAAAGAAAAACAGCCGTAGAGCCGGGCAGAGTATTAGACGATACATAATTTTCACAGGAAGAATTCTTTTTTTTTTTTTGGGGGGGGGGGGGGGGAATGAATTTCAAATGTGAAAAGGAAATAACAGCTCCCCCCATTCCCCCTCTTGCTAAGGCGAATGTCGATTTTCTCGCTGGCCGCGTCGTTATTAAAGCCCATCGAGGTGCATATGTTTATAAACCCAAATGAAAGCCTCTGAGTGCACTTAAAACCACTGGCAGTTGAGGCTCGACACCTCCTTTTAAATAGAGAGAGAGAGGGGGAGAGGAAAAAAGAGTAGACCTACACTCTCTCTTTGTCCGCGACTACAAAAAAGATCCCATTCCATCTCTGTTGGTTAAGTTCTTTTTTTTTTCGCTTCATGAACCGATCATTAGATATCCACTCTATTCATCGGAGGTCGGTTTTATTTATTCCGCGCATCCCACTTCCCCCATCTTTTGCGAATTCGAAAAAGAGAAAGGAAAAAAAGTAGAGTTTTTCTGCCATCGACGGAAGCTTCCATGACGAGATTTTAATGGGGTGGTTTGTTCTTTTTGTCACACATCGTCTGTTAAGAAGGGAATGTATGTTTCTTGTTAGCATTCGATCAGGGGGAACCGTCAACTGGGGTAGAATCGCACATTCAAGCTCGATGACGGCCTCGAACGTTTTTACTCTTCACATCACTCGATCAAGGAATTTTCCTCGAAAATTTGTATAAATATTTTACATCACCATCGGCCATTGCACTAGGATTATTACGGTTACCACGGAAGAAATGTCATATATCAATAAACAAATAAATGCGACATCCGAGCGCATCAGATAATGTAAAAAAAATGATTTAAAAAAAAAGATATTAGTCAGAAATATCTTCGCCAAGACAATATCATTACCTGTTTCATTTATATATTTTGACAGCTTTTTGCTCAATTTAGAACAGTTTGAAAAATTTAAGATTAAGCAAAATTAAGCTATAAGTGCAAAATTAAGGCCTTTATAACTCAACTCAAACACGCAATTCAGTTCCAAAACTTTTCCCAAACAGAACTTTCAACATAGAATACATAAGCATAAAAGGAGTTTCATTTCACCAATTTAAAAATATTTTTAACAATTGCACATTAGTGTCAGCCGGTAGAATTCAAAGGTTTTTCTTTAAATAGTCAACAATATCAAGCATAATACATTCTTAGTTTTTGTTTTATGAAATAGAAAAAAAATGCTAAGAACGAAAAGCAAATAAATTCTTTGTAGACTTAACATTGATGGACAAACTGCCAGATTCAACTTAATCAAGTTATAAAGAAATTTTCAATGCACCAAATTCCGTTTTTGCATGAACTTTTTTTACACGAATTTTATTTTACACAAATCAAAATAAAATATCTTCTTTTCTACGCGAGTCAAATTGATTTAACACGATTGTTCAAATCCAATTTCTGGCTAAATTCCAAGAAAACAAAGTTATATTTGTGGCATGTACTAAATTATCTTTGATAAAGTTTATTGATTAATTTTCATCGAAAAGTTTAAAAAATCGAACGCTCATGCTTTGCTATAAAAATTAAATTTTATTACCTTAACTACGGAGCTAGACGCATATGACGCTAAAAAGTTCATTTGCAGCTGTAAGGGAGAGGCTTTCTGATTGGTCAAAAAACAGGATATCATGTCGACTAATTCAACGCTTATTTATCGTTAGCAGATTTTTTTTTTTTTTTTTTTAAAGCTTTTGCCTATTTTTCGTAAGGAAGCAAATAATCCCGAAAAACCCTCGCATTTGACTGTGCGCTGATTTACGGCGAAACTCTTCGCCCAATCTCAGTAGAGAAAAGTGATCACGTGATTCGACATTTGGCGGGAAATGCACAATGTCACGCAAACCAAGAAGAGAACGATTTTTTTCTTTCGATCTCTCTCCAGAAAGAGTAAGTTGTTTCAGGGAAGCCTTTTTTTCACCTTAGAGATTGAAAACAATAAACACATTACGTTGCAACGACCAAGCTCCAATTCTTTTTTGGATGAGAACCAACAACTACTAAGAGGGGATTCTAAGTAACACTGGACGCTTATGATTTCTAATCCAGTACATTACAGTTTGGGCCCGGGTCAGGCTTACACAAAAAATTTCCGCTGAAGGTAAGTTCTCACCTTGCATGTTGCCAGTGCCTCATTCAACCAAAGTTGTCATTCAAAGCATCAAATTTTGTTGTGGTTCCCAATCCCTCTCACAAAAAATCTTTTCCAACTAAAATGTTTTGTAGCCTTTGAAATGCTGTCTGAGTTCTCGAACTTCGTAAGCTAAACCATCTAATTTTGCCTTGGGAAAAATTGCACTTCTTTCTCACTTAACATTTTTTTTTCTTTCTAATGAGGCTGCAGCATTGGTCCTTAACCACTGCAGACCTAGTGCGTCCCCATAGATTGATACCAACTCTTTCAGCGGCACCACAATGAGTGTGGTACCATTGCGGCATTTTTTTGTTTGTTTTTTTTTGACGCAGAGTTTCCCCTAGATGGGGGCGCCCGAGCTCTCGTTGATGCTAACAGCACTATGAATTTAACTTAGCCGAGAGTATCCATGCCAAACGAATACTCAAGGGACCTTTAACATGCCGCATAATCATACGATATGGGAGCAGATGATTTTCTGCATCTTGAAAATCCACCGACTTGGGCCAGGTTTGAACCTGCGATCTTGGGCGTAAGAGACCTGCGTCTCACCACTACGCCACCCTGTCGACTCACGTAACATCAAAACGTACTTCTTAAAAAAGCATCGCTGTAAATAAAGTGTAATTGCATAATAGTAATTTTACATCAAAGTTAGTTAACATAAATTTGGATTTAAAGGCGTGCTTCATAAACACGTAGATGAAGCTCTGCCATACATGTTCCCGAAAAAATCCCGCATCCCCCTCTCGCCCATCTCTTTTTCTAAAGCACTGTTTGCTTGCTCTTCTGATTTCATTTTGGAGATGCTTTTTTTCTCCTCGAAATTCAACACTTGCCAGGAAACATAATATTTAAACTGATACGTACAAAAGCAACAGGAAACATCTAAGGTTATTTGTTACAGAAACTAAAACCTTTTCTCTCATTATGCAAAAGAAAAAAAAGAAGAAGTAAAGCTGAAAATGCAAGGAGGAACATTCCTCGTAAGTTTGTTGGGAGTTTTGAATCCGGCATTTGGACCTGCTTCCGGCTTTTCTTGGGATCCTATGAATTTTTTCTCCTCTTGGCTGCGCCCTAGGTTGGCTCCAATTATTCTTCCCTGACAGAATTTTTGCTTTTCTAACCGAATCGAAGAGACCTTTGCCACACTTGAAATCTCTCTCTTTTTTTTTTTTCTGGAGCTAAATCGAACGTGCTTCGGGTGAATACTCCGCGGAAAGGACCCTTTCGCAGAATACAGCGCAGACGATTGCCCATTTACGGAAAACATGTCTCTTTAGTTATTATAAAGTCGCATCAGAAGTAGATACCTCCGCGTAATGGCAATAAAAAATAAAGCCTGATTCTGAGCGTAGGACAATTACTACGAACCAGCAACAATTTTTGAACTACTGCTCTGAAACAGAACAACAATAGGCCATTATCTTTAGCGTATTGGGACCTCGTCACATTTCACTAGAATATCTCAATCGCGCGTTCTAATGCAACGCACCGGGGGAGATTCGAACAAAACAGAAGCGGTAATAAGGAACGAATATTTGTTTCCGATTCCAGCTCATTATGTTTAGAGATCGCGTCGTTAGTTTTCTTATCCGGGAATTCTGAATAAAACATTCACTAGGAATATACAAAACGATTTGGTAACTGAGAATTTTTTATTTATTTTTTACCTTCCAAAAGAACGACTCGTTCAAGCAATAGAATACGTTCAGCATAACGATCTTTTGACATTATTCCAATAGAACACAATGCCGGAAAAATCTCTCGCGTTTTATACGTCAATTAGGAGGTGTCGAGATTTTAAGTCGTTTCAGCAAATCGCTACCGAACTGATTTGACTTTTACACTCGCATTCCAAACAAGAATTTGCCGTCTGTTATATAAACATCACTTAAGCCACCTTCAGAACAGGTGAGGAAAGATAAATTCCTTTTTCGTATTTTACAAGAAAGAAACTTGTTGAAAATATATATTAAATTATGGATATTTTTTTCCAATGGTTGAAATCGTGGTGCATACTGAGAAGAAAAAGCAGTCGCCTAATTGCTTAAATCTAACGAAATCGAAGGTTGGTGTTCATTCTTTTGAAGTTATTCTCTCGCTCGATTAGCTACATCTTTCCTTCTTCCAATTTATCAAACACGAGACAATGTTCTCGGAAGACATTTGGGAGCAAAACAGAAACGGTGGAAAATTATCTTTATTCTGAATACAAAGTTTATGTTTAATTTATTACAGTCACGTGCGTTATATAGTCGAATAAAAAAATATACATACTGACAAATTTAGGCTATTAATTGAAGCATAAATAAATCTAAAACATTTTGACGTAAAAATTTTTTTCTATGCAAGCAAACGTAATGAGCCCAGATTTTGATGACGTAAAAATTCCCTAAACGTGCCTTTAGAAATATTAAGAATCATTTCTTAAAATGTAAAAAAAAAAAAAAAAACGGTAATGATTAAACAAGAATACAATCTAAAACAAAAGTCTCTCCATAGTATGTCTACCGTTAATATTTTGACTTGGAAAATTTTTCTATGCAAGCAAACGTAATGAGCCTGGATTAAGATGACATAAAAAATCCCTAAACATGTCCTTAGAAACATTTTTAAAAGATTCTTAAAATGTAAAAAAAAAATCTAATGATTAAACAAGAATACAATCTGAAACAATAGTTCTTTCTAAAAATTGCAATTGCATTTTAACATATTAAGAGATTGATAACGAATTTTCTTAAAACCTTGAAATAAATGTTAAATGCTAAGATCACAAATAGTTAATAAATAAAACAAAAAAGAAAAGGATAAAATATATAGGTACCTGACATGTTAATCTGTTTTCAAAAATTTTAATGTAGGTACTTCAAAACCTTTGTTTAAGAAAATTGAAAATATTACCGATGTGATGGCGCATATTTGAAGAAAACTGACTCACCAAACGAAATGTCATCTTCATTTCAAAAATCTCAGATTCGCATTTAAAAATGAGAGATTTCTCTTAATGTTTGAGAACCATAATTCTTCTTCAAAACCTTGTTTACTTTTGTGATTGTTAACTGCTGTGTTAGGTTTTTAAAGAGGGATTTTTTTTTTAAACATTAGTTACAATATGAAGCTCAAAATCACCAGAGGAATTTTACATTTTGTATAAAAATGACCTAAAGCCAAAAGAAAAAAATAAATACACAAGCAAAATGATATGAAATAAAACATTAAAAGAAAAAAACTACCCTGAAAAATCTCAAAAATGTAAAAGTCGTCAAATCCGGGAGATAGAAATAACATTTTACAAAGTGTAGAAGAGCCGTTAAGTGCATGTTTCACCTAATCAACCAAGTCAATTAAAATTTTTACTGAGATATATCGACAGCTTATTGCGCCTTACTTTCTTCTTCCCCCTTCTTTAAGTTTTTTTTTTTTGACATTTTATAACTGATAAAAATCAGACTCTTCTTGATCTATTAAATATTGAGCTTTTACACATACATACACAAAAGGAAGACATGCTGTATATGATTTTGTGTATATAAATTTGGTTTGGTCAAGTCAGAGGATCGAGCCTGTCAATGTTGGTGGATATTCAAGATGCAGAAAATCGTCTGCGCCCATGTCGTATGATTATGTGGCATGTAAAAGATCCCTTGAGTAGACATTTGGCTTGGATGCCCACTTGGTTAAATTAAATTCCTAGTGGAATTTCGTATCAACATCCGGGTACTCGCCCTTTCAGGTGGAGAAGCTGGACGTCAAAAGTAAAGTAATCTTACTTGAACTTCTTCAAATCTTACTAGATGAGGAAAAAAAAATTAAAGTATCGTTCTCAGAGGAGGTTTCATCTAAATATATAAAGAAACAGCTATCGAAGAATGTCAAATTCAGATTTTTTTAAGACAGTTTAATGTTGCGTTTTACCTTACATATGTATATATTAAAGTTCATCGTTCCATTTACAAACTAACTTTCATCATTGTCCCCTTTTCGAAAATAAATACCGTTATGGCCATGATTTTAGAAGCCTAATTTTGTTTTTACTCCTGCTTAGAAGTACTTGGAAGGATATTTCAGCATATCGATTCGTATTAATGAAGAAATATGTCATTTTGGTCATTCGTCAATATTGTAGAATATATACGCTCGACAGACTACCAGAATCAATATCATAAAGGTGGGAAATGATCATTTTGCCTCACAAAACTGAAATAACAAGTAAATATATAAAATAAAAGTACCTCGCACTACTGACAATCATTTCAACGTGACGCTGCAGGGGTGTTCGATTGTTCGGACAACCCTCTCCATATAAAACGAACGCCATCTCATCTCCCGCTGCTCTTCTAATTCCACCCTTCGCAAAATAGCCTCTCCCCTTTCATCGTCCCCTGTAATTCATTTCCTTGCTGCTAAAAACGCTCAAAAAAAGTTTTTTCTCTCCTCTCTCTCTCTCGCTTCTTTTTGTCCCGCTCTTTATTTATCTATAGCCTCCGTGTTTTAATCCAAAGAAACCGTTTGTTTGATAGTTTTTAATTATTCGAAGGTTTTTACCTTTTATTCCACTGTCGTTCTGTTCCTTTTTGTTTGCTTCAAAACGCGATGCATTAAAAGAACTTCGAAAAAAGAGAGAGAAAAAAAATATCGTTTGATCTGTATGAGGGTTATTCATTACGAAGCATGTGTAAGTTAAGTAGAGTGGTGGCATTTGTGGGTCCGTATAAGTGTTCTTTTTTTTTCCTCTCTTTTTTTCACTCGATGTTTGTTTCGTGTTTTGTTTCTTTTAAGTATTTATTGCAAAGCTGCAATTTTTTATTATATATTTTTTATCTTATCTATTGTAAAGTCATTGGGATTCTATTTGAAGTTTGCTGATTAAGAGCAAAGCAAGATGCAATTGAGCTAGAATAGAAAAACTTCAAAACGGTTTGCGTATCCGTTTTCGTCACATTTTAAAACATTCAAACTGTCTGACGCTTTATTTTTCGCTATTGTTCTATAAATTCAAGTTGACTGCATGCCAAAAGTTCAAGTTATCATACGAAATGACTAAAAGTCGAGCTAAGACAAAATTTTGAGGGTTTACACATAAATAAAAATTAAAATTTAAAGAGCATTTCCAAATTTATCAAAGAGTTTAGTAAAATTTCTTAAATTCATATATCATTATCTTAATTCATATATCTTAAATTCAATATCATTGTCGTTGTTATGCCCATAATTTCAATTATTAAAGCTCAATGTTATGCAGTGACTCTTTTTTCTTTTCTTGAATGCATTTCACAGTTCGCATATTGAGCGAAAGTTAAACTTTTCTTTACTTCAAATCATGCTTTAATTTACACAGAAACTTTTTTAAGAAAAACCGTTTGCAAAGATATTTGATATCAGCACAGTTACAACCTGAAACTGGAAGTCTTGAGCAGCTTTTCTTAATAAGTAATTTTTTTAACGGGTAAATCGTCAAGTCATTTTTTTAACTGTTATCCGACCTTGCAAATCACACCCTCTATCGTTATCACATTCTTCTTCCTCTTTATTTTGAAGGTCATCATATAAGAAATGATCTCCACTTATATGAAGGGCATTGCAAATTCTAGTTTTCAAGAGAAATTTAGCACTAATTTGCTCATTCTTTTTTCGAAATTTTATTTAAAATTTTTAATTTCCATGAATAATGATTTTAAACATTTTTTAAAAATTTTATTATGATTATTACTATAGTATTATTTTTTGGAACACAAATGCCCCTAAAGGTTTGCTATTTGCAATCACAGAATGTATACAATGAAGACTGTTTTACAGAGCAATTAACTGAAAAATAAACAGCATTGAAAAGTATGAATTTTTAATGCATATCAGTTTTTTTAGATAATTGTACATGAGATCTGTAATAGATTTCACTGTGATTGCAAAAACCGAATATTTAAGAGCGTTTGGGTTCTAAACATATAGATCCCCCCCCCCCCCTAGTGTTCAAAATTAATTATTTATGCAAATGTAAAAGTAATCAATCAATAATCAATTGTGAATATAAAGGGCCCGGCCCAGAATTAGCAACAGTTCCAAGATGAAGTAACACATGGTGTAGTGGTAATTATACTCTTAATTTTGCACCAATTTCTAAAACTATGTTTAAAAGTCACATCGATGTTGTTTAAAAGAATAAATTTATTTTTTACTTTTTAGCGCAATTTATAGTTGCTATGCTTTAAAGTCGGTTCTGTTTTTTTCTCAAAAATTATTTTATTTTTAATACCAATATTTTAGTTAAATACGTACATGCAAAAAAAAAAAAAAAAAAGAAAAAAAAAAATATATATATATATATATGCTTTTTTATGAACCTTTCTGGTAAAAAAAATAATGACTTAAGGCATAAAAGCCAAATTATTAAGGAAAAAAAAGTTTCGTACGCGCCCACAAATACGGCGTGGTTCACTAAAAATTAATTCGGACCACTACGAGATAAAGCTCGGTAGAACAGCAATGAAAAGTCATCATTTGAGTAATTAAACATTATTTATTTTTTAATTATATTTGCAACTATTCTGAGTAACTACAATAGGGAAAATTCTTTTCCTTCAAGATAATATAATTTATCTGTTTAAAAAAAATAATTAAAAATTAAATTTAATTAGCTACGTCATGCAATTTCTTTGAGAAATCTATGACATGGGGCCAAATATGATAAGTATATTTAGAAATGCGGGGAAGGTGGGGCTAAGTGAAATGGTGAAATATTTATTACATCTGTTTGCAAAGCGAACTATTTAATAATATTTTAACCATGTTACCTAACATGTAGTTTATTCTACTCAATTAATAGTTAACTCTAAAGATCAAGCCATATGATAATACAAGCCATTTTCAAAATTTGATGCTCAAGTTGCAATACTTTGTGTTAAGTCTTTTTTTTTTTTTTTTGCTGTGAAGTAATGATAAAATCCCTATTGTTAATATATTGAATATTAATCAAGACCTACTAAAGTTCAGTGAAGCGTTAATTTGTTTTACGTTAGGCTTGTTTAGAGTACAATTTGTCATGCGCATACGGGCAAAGTGAAATGCACATTTAATTTCACTTTGTCCCTACATCAGTTATCATAATTTGTTCTTCATTTATTCATTCAATTGTTAATTCATTTATTTGTTCATTTAAGTAGATTTTTTGTTCGTTCGTTTAATTAATCCTTTATTTTTTTTACATTCATTAATTCATTTAGTTATTCATGTACAATAAGTGTTTATAACCCTCTGTACTCATAAGTATGAATTACTACATGTTATTGAACTACCATAAGGGGACATACGAATGCAAAAGGGTTAATTATCCCATTGAAAAACTATTTCAGTATATTCACCCTATGTATGGGGTAAAGTGATAATTTTCAATTCTTACTTTTACGTACAAATTTACAGCCTAAAATGAATAAAATAATTTTTATAAAAAATAGAACCGACTTCAAATTTTAAATTGCGCTAAAAAGTGAAAAATAAATTAATTTTTTAAACAACATCGATGTGACTTTTAAACATAGTTTTAGAAGTCGGTGCAAAATTAGGATGGATAAAATCTTTTGTAATCACGAATAAATTACAAATATATGTATTTTTCCAGAATTAGCAACATTCCAATATGAAGTGCCAAATGGTGTAATGGTAATTAGATTCAAAATTTTGCACCGACTTCTAAAACTATGTTAAAAAGTCACATCGATGTTGTTTAAAAAATTAATTTATTTTTCACTTTTTAGCGCAATTTAAAATTTGAAGTCGGTTCTATTTTTTTATAAAAATTATTTTATTTTATTCTTTTTAGTGTAAATACATTTTTTATATAAATACTCTATTTTTTTTTAAAAAAATCCATATCAAAGGGCAAACATTCTTTGAATGAATGGCACTAAAAACTAATCATTTGCACGAAAAACTCCGTTTTGAAGTCGATTTTAGCAAACAAACTGATTGGATTTTATTTTTGCCTCAGAGAAGCCTTCAGTCAAACTTTTGCTATAATTGCTTTTAATATTATAGCACAATGGCAACAAACAGTTTTTAAACAATGACTTTTATATTTATTAATATTTTTCCCAACAAAGAAAAATCAAGCAAAGCCTTTCCAATTAAAATCAAAAATACTTATTTTTTACCCGCAACGTTTTTTCTAAAAAACAAAAGTAGTCAGATTGATGTACAATATTTGAGTTAGACGACCCACTATCGATTAAAGAAAAAATCGTCAAAATCGGTTTATTTAGTCAAAAGTTATGGATGGAAAAACAAAAAACAGACTACAATTCTGCCCATTACTTTTGTTCTATTTATCGAATATGGTCAAACGAAGGTACGGGACCTATGGGAAACCACCCTTGATCGATTGAAAAAAAAATCATGAAAATCGGTTCATCCGGTGCGAAGTTATGAGTGGACAAACAAACAAAAACAAACAAACAAACAAAAAAAAAAACGACATACATACAATACGAATGTATAACCTCCTTCCTTTGAGAAGTCGGTTAAAAATAATACCTCAATGCAATTCTATTACAAAATGTATTTCTACTTCTCATAGTTCTCCCTTTACGTACTGCTATTTTCAAAATAAATTTCCAATTTGTTCATTTAAAAAAATGTAATTTATCTTAACTATTTCACTTTGCCCCAAATTCCCCTACTTCATATTAAACTTTTTAACTGGACCAATGGCATCGTCTGTGGAACATTATAAATCTTTATACTAGTTCGAAGAACCAATGTATTTTTTAGGAATTTTTACACTATATACTAATATATATATATATATATATATTACTCATTGCGATTTCCCCTGCCTGAAATAGTAAACCCAAACACAGATACACACGAGCAAGGTCATCCATAAAGTCCAGTAAACCCTTTGATGGGCAATCGCAAGACCTCCCCCTCGGACCATAAAGAGGCGGAAATGGAAGGCATTAAGGGGCCCCCCTTTTTTGATGGATATCGGGACTCCTCTTCATCAGCAGAGATCCCGGGAGTCAAGACACGCTCCCTGCTCTCTCTCTCTCCCTCTCTCTTTTTCGATGCTCCGCTATGTTTCGCTCACATCACACAGTGGAGCCTCCACATCAATGGGTTCAGCGCTCAAGTTGGCGCGTTTTGGAGATTTGAAGTACATATTTGCACGTGGAAGGATACCTGGTTGACCTTACTTTAAAAATAAAACTGTGAGCTTCACTAATACTGCTTTTTTCATTTCGAGATAATTTCGAAATAGTTCCAAGCTTTATTAATCCAACCTACATCATTAGTTTATCTGCATAAAGACACTTTCTCAATAATTAATAATAAATAAACATCTGGGGGTTTTTCCCCCCTCCCCCCCTCCCCCTTTTCCAATCCTTAAAGTTTGCTTTATACAACTATGCATTTTTCTGCCCAACCTCCCGCCTTTCTTTTCTGGTAGATACACATGTAAAAACACCAACGTACTATATTATAAAAAAATATTCTCTTCATTACATCCGTAGCATTCTGCGGAATTAGTTAGCATGTTTTGTTATATCATTATTTTTGTTACTGCCGTGATAGGAGTAAAAACTAAGTATTACATAAAGGGTCATTCACAAATGATGTCACGCTTTTTGAGGGGGGAAGAGTTGAGAAACTGTGACAGTTTGTGACGAGGGGAGGCGGTAGCAAGAAGTGTGGTATCACACATTTTGGTTAACATTAAAACATTTCGAATCGGAAGATTAAATGTTTTTTTATATAAGTTTTTTTTTTTTGTGTTGTATTCTTATGGAATTAATTTTGTATCGAAAACATCGATGCTGTATAACGTTTAAATTAACTTCTAGTAGAAATTTTACATTTAAAAGGAAATATTCTTGGGCATTTAATAAATAGAAATAGATTTTATTTTACATAAATTGAATATACACACAATTTTTATTATTGTTATGCTCAAAAATGTCATTAAAAGTTCAAAAATAAATTTACAAATGTGACCTTTAACGTAGTGTTTTGATTCTGAAATGCCCGTACATATGCTTATGTAATGACATGTAACAAGGGCAAGGCCCTATCCAGAGGGGGCCCACGCCCCAATCCCCCCGAAATCCCGAAATTTTTCGCAATGTAGCATATATTCCTCCCTGAAACTTTCTTTAACATAAGTGTGCCGAAGTCAGCGCCCCCCCCCCCCCCCCCGAATAAAATTTCTGGAAACGGCATTGGACAAGGGGGTAGGGGTTGACGTGGAGCACTTTATGACAAAGGGGTAAAGTGGCTAGAATATTTTTTTTTAAAGCATGATAACATTTATAAACGACCCCTAATGTATTACAGAAGTATTAACACAATATGCTTTATTTTTTATTATATACTAATTTTTAAATGTAAAAACAATAAATAATAAAGAGATAGTTAAATTTAATATTAAAATTGAAGAATAATGTGATAGATATACAAGAAACGAAAACAAGAAAAAAAATGATAAAAAGGTGAATGAGATTTTAAAAAATAATTAAATAAAGAAAGTTAAGGAATATTCAACAGGGGATACCTTGCTCGCATATAAACGCACATTTTAAAAGAAATTCTGATATGGTAATCAGTAAACTTAGTTCTGAAACGGTTCCCAAAAATTTCTTACTTCCACTCATCGAGTGCAGCTAAGGACAGTCAGTACGATACGTTTCGATACTGACCCGCAACGCCTGAATCCCGACAAAGATTTTAGTCTTCAGTTACAGCTCACTAGCTATATTCATCTTATTATTAAATAAACCTGAATCGTGAAACGCTATGCCCCTACTCATACACAATCACCTGGTGAATATAATCCCCCAGTTCGGAAACGAATCCGAAGCGGGGAAAAAAATTTAACAAATAAATACAATGCGCGCATCCGGGATTCTTCGTATCTGTGTGGCAGAAAAAAAGATATTTCCGGTGTCTCTTGGCGACAAACAGAGCCGTCGCCAATTGCGGCAACCCCGCCTCTCATTTTCCGGCCGGAGATGGATCAGCTGTCATCTCCAAGCCAAAGGCTAGATCTTCCCCTCGGCCGATCCGCATGTGTCCCGGCAATACAAAGTTACACAGTAAATCGCTTGTGTGTGTATGTGCTCTCGAGAACTATCCCCACCCTCCTCCCCAGCTACTATCGGTTTTCTTTTGATAACTGACGATTTGGGATAAAGCGCGCTCCTTTTTTGATTCTCCGTTTTTTCCCCTCTCTCCCGCTCGGGATGAAGTACGAATTGCCAAACTGGACACGGGTGAATTTGTTACGGGTATGGCTATATTGAAGTAAATAAAAAGCAAAGCAAATGTTTAGCAAAAAATTGCTATTTGCTATAAACGACATAATGGTTATGCAATCACTCCGATAATTGAGTATATTTAAGCTTGTAAGTTGCTTAACTGACTGTTTGATACATTTAAATCCTAAGTCTAAAGTACCTAATAAATTGTAACTTTTTCATTTTTTCTTTCTAATCGGTCTGCGTATATCATTAACCATAGCAGATCTAGTGCATTTTCCGGAGACTGGCATCCATTCTTTCAAGTAGCTCCACTATCAGCGCATGTCATTACCACGAGCATTTTAACGCCTAGTTTCTTCACTGGAAGTTGAAGCACTTGGGCTCTGAAGGCGCGAAACTGGATTAGGAATTTAATTTAACCAAGAGTATCCAAGTCAAATAGATAACTCAAGAGATCTTTAACATGCCGAATAATCATACGACATGGGCGCAGACGATTTTCTGCATCTTGAAAAGATTCCGACATGGGCGGGGTTTGAACCCCAAGAACTAGAGCGTACGAGGACCGCGTCCTATCACGACGCTACCATGCTGACTAATGTTAACTTAAGTGATTGATATTTAAAATTATTTTATAAAGATTGAGTTTCCAAATACTACGAAAAGAAGAAATGGCTTCTTTATTTACATCTATTTACCATTTTAAGGTACCCGCCGCACACACATCAAACTTCTTCAAGAGAGATTTTACAGAACGCCGATCAGATGGTTAGTGATGCGGGAGAAGGGACCGACAGCAGCTCATTTTCCCCCCATCTCAAAACCCTACTTTCAAATCTTTAGTTTTCCATTCTTTCTCTTCACTTATTTTTGACTTTTCTTTATTTTTAACGATATTTATGATACTTAAGTCATCTTTCCCACTTTATTTATTTATTTTTTTACTTTTACGGGAAAGTAGGCTAAAAATGACGAGTTAGTGTAAAAATAGAACAGTCAAGTTAAAATTCTTATTAACCCTCTAATGCCCAAGCTTTGTTATCGTCGTCCGCCTTGAAGCGGAGTTGGGAATTAGAGGGTTAAAAGCTATGCATCAAAAATGACGACTGGAAGCACAATAATAATTATTGTGACGACTACAATTATTGTAGTCGTCAAATTGAAAATTAGATTTGTAAAATACGAATAACGACCCCTAATTTAGAAATCTGACCGTTAACATGCTGCATAATTATACATTTCTCTACATCAGTGGTGTAGTCGAGGGAGGACGCTGGGGGACAGCGTCCCCCTACCTTTTTATTTTAATACAAGCGTCCCCCCACTTTTTTAAATTTTAACATAAGCGTCTCCTCACTTTTGATTTCAATTACTTATCTTCGTATGCATAAGCGTCCCCCCAAATTTTAACATTTTTTTCAGGACTACACCACTGCTCTACATCCACCAACGTCGGACGATGTTAAGCCCGACAATTGGAGCATATGAAACTAGTTCGCCACTGTACCAGGAAAATCCCCATATTTGCAACAATAGTATAGCAATGTTTAATAAAAACCAAACGCAAGTAACAACAGTAAAAAAAAATAAAAGAAAGAAAGAAAGAAAAAAAGAAGAAAAACTTCTGGAAACAGGTTATAATGATCAGATTTCGAAACTTCTGGAAACAGGTTAAACCTTTGTCTTTTTATATTCCTTTTAATGGAAAAGAACTACATGAAATATTAAAACAATCACTTTTAGTATAGCCTCAGAAAAATGTCATTTCATTAATGTTTAGGGTTCGTTTGGGTTGAAGTGCAGTAGTACACACGACTTCCAAACTCACAAGTATCATTTCGCTAAAAGAAATTTCATCTCCCATCTAAAATAGTTTCTGTTAAAAAGATCGCGTGCCAATCTATTATACGCCCGGGTGATTTACTGTAAATCAAGAAAGGCGATTTTTCCTTAAGACATTCGGAAGTTTTCTTAGCCGGAAATAAATGCCCGCTAATTATCATCCGCTCTCTCCTCGGAACACCGCTAATTATCAAATTATTCTATTTCCTGTAATTGGAAAAGTCCGAAAATAAAGAACGCTGGGACAAAAAAAAATTAAAAGGACAAAAGAAGATAGGATACAAAAAAAATTAAAAAACCTAAAATCGAGCGTTGCAATAACGTTCGAAATAAATGTTGATTTGGTTTTTTTTGTCGAACTTACGAACGTACTTTTTCCTACCTTTCTCTCCTCCCTAAAGGTTTTTTTCTCTCTGAAAAAGAATTACGATTGATGGCTGGAATTCCTATGACTACGATGTGACGTGTTTTAAGCATTTCGTATCAATCTAAAGAGGAGGAATTCGAGACAGAAAAAACAGCAAATTAATCAAAAATACGAGAAAAAACATTTTAGAAGGAGCTTTTTCTATTATTTTTTTCCACCGTCCTCAGGAACCACTTTTAATCCATTTCTTTTATTTCAGAGGTAATTTGGATGTTAAAATGTTCGGCATTTATAAGGACCATCCATAAGCAAAAAACGATTCGTTAATGGGGAGGCATTTGTGGTTTTACTTAGTTTTGGTAGCCTTCTGATTATTTTTTGATAGTGAGATTGTAAAAACGGAATCAATGTTTTTCCCAAATATTCAACAATCTTTCAAAAAGCATCGTTAAAGAGATTAAAATATAAATAAAAATGATGTAAAAGTAATTGCTATACTCCTCTCGTAGAATACATAAGCCAAATTTCCATCAAAGGTAAAAAAGTAATACTATACATGTTAAAGTCGTAAAAGCAAATAGTTCAGTAGCACACATAGGCTTTTGTGTTGGAGGAGAGCAGGGGGGGGGGGGGGGGTCAGGATCAGGGATGCATCGGATATTGATTTTGTCGGATATCGGATATCCCGGTGCCTCTTGTCTGACGAATTCGTATCCGATATCAGCACTGATGCTTGTAAACTGAAAATTCACTACATAGTTTCCAACAAATCAAAGCTTCAATCTTTTTGGTTCCCATATATTTCCAAAACGTACTAATTACTTAAATTTTAAAAATCAAACTTTCGTTTGAGAGAGAATTTCAAGTCTGCGTTGACACTTCGGATATCCTACCGAATGTCCATCTTCACATTCTGCATAACCCGATCTCCAGTACAGTGGCCGTTCGGATACTTAGGGGCCTTAAAGAGCGGATATGCACCAGGTATCTGATGACTTTTCTTTTGTGTTCCTCCCGTTCGTCCCTCCCAGTTTGTCCGCTCCTGAAGATAATGTCCAAGAAATACTAAAAACAATTGAACAAACAAATTATTCAATATCAGCGTTATCTTTGTTTTAAATAGTGAAATTCACATATTGATATTTCAACTGATTAGTAGTGGTTTTTGAATAATCTTTACGCGTGTGCACAAGGCAAAGCTAAAAGAAAATAACGAGAAATAAGTACAATCGCATGATGAAATTGTGAGCAGTTTTGAAGAACTTAAATGCCCCTAAATCTATTACATATTGTTTTTGCTTTTTTTAAATACAAATTTGATCTCAGTAAATATCTTTAGAAATGCTATATCCATTTTAAACTCATTTATTTATTTATTATTATTATTATTTTAACGTTTAAAGCAGATTTCGTAGAATTCGTGGGAATTTGGAAAAAACGGGTCGAATTTAGTTTCTAAGTATTTTGGTTTCTTAAAACCATAACGGAAGTTTTTATGTTACGAAAGGGAGGAATGTTCTCATTTTGTTTTTAAATTTGGTGGTAAAAGTATTAGTTTGTAATAGCATGCGATTTAGAAGGTAAATTCTTAAAAGACAACTTCAACTGATGCAGGACAGGGGAAGAAATAAATAATTTCTTTAAGGTTATGATAAGGACATTCGGTTCTCGAAAACTGGTGATGAAATAATTTATGATGCACCTAAATCTTTAAGGATGGAAAAATTTGAAGTTGAATTTTGTCTAGGTAAACACACAATCTTAAAAACACTAATTTTAAAAATTTTCACCTTTGTTGCAGAAATATTGCACTGCCAAATTTTTTATACTGCAAAATACTGTTTTTCAATATTATAACAGTACAATATCTACAAATGTGTGCTTTAAATACGTTGTTTGTATGATTTTTTGCTATTTACTCAGATTGTGAAATCATTGCATGCAATTGCTAAGATTTTGCAAAGTATATTTTCATCTTCCTCTAGCAGGAATAAACAGCTGCATGAATGGATTCTTTTTTTTTTTCGTACAGTTGTAAGCGGTAGTTCAGCATTCTACTTAAATTAAAATGAGAAAAAATGGTTACAATGGCTGCATAAATCCTGCCCGATTGCTATTTTTTTCTTTGAACAAAACAATTCGCCATCTCTCCGCAAAGGTGGATTTCTCAGACCACCTTTTCCAAGTCCTATCCTTGTTGCCAGAATGTGTCAAGAAGGAAAGCAAGATTGACTCCCCTCCCTCGAAAGAACCTAATTAGTTGCTTTGTGCACAGTTTATTTGTGACGAAGTGATTGAGGAAAACGCACGAGGGAAGAGGAAGAGAAGTAAAAGGATCGAGGAAGCAGACGAAACAAAAATCCACAGTTTAGAAGAGATGAACGGCCATCTCGTGTGATTTTTGTTCTTCTCAAAAGAATGCCGCCCCATGGTTCTCACTGAGCTGCCGATGGATAGGTGAAAAGCAGCGGATGAAAGAGGTTGCTACATTTCTCCCTGGACCGCCACATTTGGCGAAACTATCCAAAGTCCAGGATCGTCATTTCAAAAGTTTTCCAGAGGTGGGCAAAGAGAGCATATTCAATGCGGATTATAGGAAAAAAACAACAAAATACATAAACACATTGTATTTCTGAAAGTCGGGGCCGGATCGCCCAAATGAAGAGCCTGCCAACGTGCATCCGGATTCAACAAAATAGTTCTGAAGTTCTGTACAATTCGAACAATAACTTACTTTACGGACGTATCCAGGGGGAGGGGCGATCGGAATATTCTTCCCTCTCGAAATACCGATACCTAAATTAATTCATTTTAAAAACAGATATAGCAGGCTCCCAAATAGCATCCTCATTAATTCAAAATGTAAGATTCGCAGGAATTCTTGTTGTCAAATTTTCAACAAAAATTAATCTCAAGTAGCAAATGAATGTAAAAAACTATTTAAAGGACCAATTGGCTAAAAAAGTACTTATCTTTTTTTTTAACACTATTATTTCCGAATTTTAAGTTTCAAAAGATAAAAAGTATTATACAATATATATGTGGTTATTTGACGCGTTTTCATATTATGAGACCAATAACTTTCGTACTAAGGTCAGTAAAAAACTGAATATGTCCAGTTATGTTTCAAAAATCTCATTAAAGAACTTACCACATCAAAAAAGCAGAATAAATTCCAAATTAGTATGTACTCACCTAAAACAAAAGAGAAAGAATTACTAAATTGTTTGTAAAAAGTACATTCATAAACATAAAAGTATTAAATAAAATTCACGATATTCAGTTGCATAAAATGTTAAAAGCAAACATTAAAAAGTAATTACGTTAAGTTCAATAATGAAAATACAAAGATACTACGCACAGACTGTCTGCGTTATTGAATAGAATTTGGAAAAACAAATTTTGATTAAGTAGAATTACGGCCAACAGAGTCATTATGCCCTTTCCACGTACTCATTGACTTTAGATACAAGTAAACGGGAAAAAAGGAGAAAAAGAAAGGAATTTATAATTAAATCCCGTGATTGTAATGACTAAAATATTATAGTTATCGAAGAAAAAAAGTTAAGCGAAGTCCTAATAAGTAGGAAAAAAAATTCTAATGATATTGACTAGTTGATTGAGTAATATTGAGGTGACTATTTTAATGATTAAGGGAAAACTAGTAAGTAAAATCTCTTCACAACTCAGAACTATAGGCGCTTTGTACGTATTGTAATGATTGAGGGCAAATTTTTCATGGCTAAAAGGTTTTAATGAGTAAGAAGAGAATCACTTCACAACTCAGAACAAAATTGCAAGAGCTTTGAAAAATATTGTAATGATTGAGGGGAAATTTTTAATGGTTAGTGAAAAGGTTTAAATAAGTAAGAAGTAAATTCAAACAACTAAGAGAAATTTACCAAAAACCATAGGAAAAAGTGCTAATGATTAAGAGAAGCATTTTAAAAATTAAGAGGTACATCGTAACAACGGGAAAAAAAATTCCAAGAAGTAAGGAAACAATTCTAATGACTGGAAGCATAATCCCAATGACTATGGTTGAGAGGGGGGCTCCCTACAATACCTTCTAGTGAGTAGGGAGGGTTCTAATAATTAAGAGAAACATTTTAAAAATTTAGAGGTAAATCGCACTAACGTAGGAAAAAATTTCAAGAAGAAAAGAAACAATTCCAATGACTGGAAGCATAAATCCAATGACTACGGGTAGGGGGAGTCTCTACCCTACCTTCTAGTGAGTAGGGAGGAAAAATCTATCCCTTGTGTTTAGTTTACAACCAGTATTGGAGTAAAGTGATACTTTACCGAACTTCCGATTTTGCTGGGAGAAAGTTTTAAAAGAAGCATGTATTTGAAAGATAACTTAATTTAAAAATAATAATTCACTTATTTGTCTATTTTACTCAGTTATTAACAGAGTAATATTGTACGTAATTTAAACAGTTATTATTTTTAACAAAAATTTTAATTTAAAAAGATCTTATAAACGAGGTAAAGCTTGAAACTTTTCGTTTCGAAACGACATGAATTGCAATAAGTCAGTATAAAATTTTCTGTTGAAAATTTAATGTAGGAACACTAAAAAATTCCCATAAAAATATTTGAAAAATTTTACTATTTATCAATTTACCAAAAGTTTTAGGGATTAACTAACGCTTTTTTATTGGTGAAATATTTCATGCAAGGCAAAAACAATTTAAGTTTATAAAGACTACTAAACGTTAGATGTTGAACTGGAGATAAGGAGATAAGCATTGAGCAGAAATTTGCAGGTTTAACCCGATCAACTTTTTCGATTTTTTTCGAGGAAGATTGGTTGTGGAGGAGAAACAGTTAATATTTAAAAGATAAGTGTTAAAAAAGGTGATAGATACATAAAATATATATTTGTTACTCTCTCTCTCTCTCAGCTGCTGATTCAAATGCAGAGAAAAACATGCAAAATTAAATTGGGTTATACGCGTAAGAAAAGAGATCATCTTCTTCCCCACGGTTTTGAGTCTTGGACCTATCCTTCATCCTTTCATTCCATCTCTGCCCCCACATTACACATACCCATGTATGCTTTTTGGCCTGACCTTTCCTGCTCATTCTGTCCATGTCTGTGCGTTCGTCATTCCTTCCTCAGACACCTGTCAGTAACAGGGCCGTCCCGAGATGAATAGCTCCCCATTAGCGGAGTGCTCCCTACAAGGCTACGCGATGGTCATCTCCGTCGCTCACCATCCTACTCTGCCTCCTCCTCAGCTTTTATCTCTTCACTTCACTTCTTTTTATCGGCAGATACGGGAGGAAAAAGATCTATATAAAGCATCTATCCCTGAATCGCAGCTGCCCATCTCGGCTGACATTTTTTGTGCCGCTCTTGACAGAAAACCGAAACTTAGCAAAAGAGGAACTCTTCGGGAGTTTTTTTTTCTAACTATCCTTCCGAAAGAAAAGGGTTCTTTGGAAATCTGTACATGCTCTGTAAGAATTCAAAAACGAGTTATGGTTGACAGGCCTCATTTTATGGAACGCCTGTTACATGGCAAAAAAGTGGTATTCGATTTCAAGTCATACCAAAGGGGCCAGATGGGTCAAAAGACGTAATGTTAAAGCAGTAGTTTTCGCTTCTACTTCAGGACGTATTAGTTTGGAATAACTTCAAGCATCAGTGCTTGAAACAAAATTTGGTTTTTACTTTAACATTCAGTTCGAAAGCACACGAATATTTTTCACTCGCTGTCAACAAGAAAATGAATTTGTTTCTTGGTTCACTAAAAGATTTAATAAAAATTAAAAATTATTTGCAGTCACTTGTTAACTCTGTGTGCTAATAATAGTATGCTATACATTCACGCACACACTTTTTCTTGTTTCAAACACTTACATAAATCACCATCGACCCAATACCATTCCGCTGCTGAATGAAATTTTTCTAGCCGGTTCCGAATGTCTTAACAAGTCACTTCCTTTTTTTTTGGACTGCAACAAAATCATATATCGAACCATCTGGATTCTAAACGGTTTCTGAGAGCGTTTTAATGCTTCAAAGATTAAAGTCATAATCGGTTACAGTGCTTAGTCCTTTCACGTTAAGAGAGAGGGGGGGGGGGGGTAATTGTAGAATAGAAGGAAATTAGTAACTTTTTACAAAATGTTCTTTTTTTTTAATCTGAAAAAAATAATTAGGAAAAAAAATAGAAATTATTATGTCCAAAGGTGGCCCAAAAGTAACCCTTTTTGTCCAAAATGAAGATATTGACATCATCATAGTCTTCCTTTCTTACTTTATCAATGTATATTCACAGCAAAATATTTTTCATTTCTCACTGAGTATATCAGAACATTTCGAAGCATTCTTGCCCTGAAACATAGGGCTTGCTATTTGAAAACTACGTGCAAGGTAAATTGACAGTCAAAATCACAACACAAGCTTATCTAAACATAGTCTTCATAATCCACCTTCTGCTCTTACATCACAATGTCTGTTTTTTTTTTTTTTTTTTTTTGTTTTTTAACAGTAATCACACTCCATACGTTCTTATATTAATTTCATTGTGTTTAACACTGATCACGCCTGGGCCGGCGCTAGGCTGAGGCGGTGAGGCGCCCGCCTCAGGGCGCGTCGTTCTTAGGGACGCATTGGCCATAAATATTGACATCGTTTTAAAAAACAAACAATAGTTTTTATCTCAAAAAAATTAAATAATATTTAAACTATTTAGTTTCAAAGGATGCATCAAAACTTCATCGAATTTCATTTTTGCATTAATATATATTACACGTTGAATTTTGATAAAATCAAACACAGAAACACATCAGGAACATCTTGAAACGTTTCGGTTTCCTTCCATCCTTTGTTGAAAGGATATATTTTTTACTTTTTACTCTCCAACGGGGCTGCATATGGTTACTAACCTTTTTGCAGACCTAATGCATTCGCCGGAAATCAACATCCATGCTTTCCAGTAGCACCACTGTCGGCGGATGACATTATTGCTGTGAGAATTTTGACGCTCCGTTTCCCCTAGATGACGGCACTTGAGCTCTAACTGCTCCAGATTGTACTAGGACCTTTTACATGCCGCATAATCATACGACATGGGCGCAGACGATTTTCTGCATTTTGAAAATCCACTGACTTGGGTTAGGTTTGAACCTGCGAACTTGGGCGGACGAAGCCTGCGCCTTACCACTACGCCACCCTGTCGACATACTTTTTACTGGGTTATTTCTTGTTTTTACATTATCCTTTTCTTCTTCACAGCGACAGGGGGCGCTTTGTAAGTGTTTGCAGTTCCAGAAAGTGTTTTCTCTATTTTATGACGAGCAAAACGCACTCTGGTGCTTTTTCTCTTTTTCATTTTTCCTTATTCAGTCCATTCTGATCAGCGATTGTTTTCCTTCAGCTTTTTGAAAGTTAAAATATATATAATTAAAGTTAGTATAGATCATCTTTAATCTCTATTACTTCATAATATATAGTAGGGACGAAAAAATGTTTTTTGCCTCAGGGCGCCATTCGTGCTAGCGCCGGCCCTGGATCACGCTCACGCTTATTACACAATAATACTTCTGATGTTTAGAAATTATCAAAGACATATTGTATATAAGTACATGGTTTCATCTTCATGATCTTAAAAGCATATAAGAACGTTGCATTTCAAAAATCATTTTAACGTACTAAAGCTTGACTAAACATCAAAACTTTGCTAGTCGCAGTTAAGAACATTGGAAAATTTTTATGAAATTAAAAGTGAATTTGCATCGAATACAACATTACTGCCTTCAACGCAAAAGTAAGCATTTGCAATTCGTTTTTCATTTTCTCATAAGCACATTAGCCAACACAACACTGCTATGAGAAACGTTCTGAGCATTACATAAATAAATCGATATTAACCAATATGGGTAAGAAACGAAGCTAAGATAGGAGAAAATTATCTGCATTAAAACATATATAACACCCAAAAATAGGAATTGAAATAAAATGGCGCCCTAACGAGTAAGATCTAACTAATGAGGACACAGAAAACGCCACAATATTAAATTAATAGCCTCATGATGTTAAAAGCTCTATGAGGACGACTCAAAGCATCCGCAGCCATGAGAGTTAAAAGAACTAAAGAATTTTACTAGAATTGTTAGGAAGATAAAAGTAGTGGATCATTTGGAAAATGCTAGATACGAACAGATAAGTAAAATGATCAAAATGCGGAAATAAATTCCTCCCTAATGATAATAATATTAAAAAAAAAAAAACTCATAAATGTTTGGTAAATGTGTAATTAATTTAGAGTAAAAAAAATTCAGATTGAATATTTTGATCGGTTTACAACTATATGCAAAATATAATTCACGCCGAAGTAGAATGGAAACAGCGGGATCTATAAATGAAGTTCTACATTTTCTACCCAATCCCAAAAGGGAATAAAATTCTTCTCCATCCTCCGACAAGAAAAGAAAAGGAAAAAATTGCGGGAAGGGCAAACGATGGGCAAACAGAGAACAAGCGAAAGACAGTAGTGCGTACAAGATGAAATCTCTTCCACAAGACCTGAATCGTCTGAATGGGGGAAGGAGTTGTTTGAGGTTGATCAGCTGATCGACGTTCGGTTGACCCCTATCAACTTATTTTTTGTCAGCGCTGACGGTAGTAAAGAATATCTCATTCATTCTAGGAAATAGAGCTCTCGATTTTTTATTTATTATATTTTTTTATTATTTTTATTTTTTAAATGCCTTGATGATCGGCTGTTATAAAATGTTTTAAAAAGAACACCACACAACAGTTGAAGAGAGCAATGTTTATTGGGCAGCAACGGCCACTGAAATCGACTGAAAGAAATTTGCATTCAATGCTATTTAGTGCGCCCCCCCCCCTCCCCAGCCTAAGCTTCAGTAGCCCATGTTAAGATTATTCATTGACCAATTTTTAATTAATGAACAACATAATTCGCAACTTCAGCAAACTACAAAGCACGAATCTCAACATATTTTACATGTCAACATTTATTTTATATAAGTTAAATTTTATATTTCGATTTTTGTTCTTTATTATAATTTTAACATCTGATTTGATTCCGAAAATGAGAAAAAAGGGAAACCTCACAATACAAATATTTTAAGTTTTGTAGTTCTAAAGGAGTATCCATCAGACACTTTGGAAATTCAAATTTCAAAAATTCATACAACATTTATACATATAAATATAAAAATTATAGACCGTTTTAAAGATAGAATTTATTCCTTTTACTACTGTCCTATCATAAGATCGAAAATTTTAGTTCTAGTAATGCTTTACAAACAACACAACTTTTCATGCAAACAAATAAGTAAAGTTATGTTTTCATACGAAATTCTTAGTTCCTTTTAAAAATTGTACCTTGTGACACACGTGCCGTTAAAACTATTGTTATAATTTTATTGGGATCTATGATGAAACAGTTTTCCTAAAGATGACGAGATTTTGCATCCAAGAAAAGAAACATATTTTCATCGCTTAATTAACGAAAGTAAAAATAAATTTACATTGTGATATGGACCACAGAGGATATAATCAGGTTCCAAAATGACATTATTGCAACCGGCGGTAGCTATTTCTTAATTGCATTAAAAACAAGTCTATCCATAAAAAAAAACAAAATAAATAAAATAAAAAATAATGAAGTTTCTTTTCTTATTGAGAAGCAGTGAGAGGAAGTTGATACTCTATTGGGATGTGGTTGTTTTGAATCCGAAAATACCTCTTGGAAAATCAATTTCTACAAGAATAGGTATTGGTCAGAGGGCAATTATTATAAAACGTGGTCGGTCGATTAATCGGCGATTGGTAATCAGCCAGTTTGCTTACTGGTGCCCTAATTTCGAGTAATTCTTACATTCTTATGTGATATGACGCAAAGCATCATTTAAGTGGTAAGATGCAAAGAATAAAAAAGCAAAACTATAAAATTTATTTTTAATGATATGAAATATAAAATAATTTTGTCTTTCGTTCGATTCTATTCGTGTTATTCTTTATGGGGGAAAACACACAACATTTAAGCTATTTTGGAATATGTGCGTCCCGTAGGACACGTGATTATTTGAAAACAAACAAATTCTTTGGCCTTAAAACGGGGAATTTGGCGATTTATAATCCCACCACCACACACCCACACATGCCAATCATTCTTAAGCATTCCAAAAGTCCTTATAAATTTTCTCTGTCTCGCTCGCCAAACTGCGGAAGACGATTTTTAGAATTCCCAAATCCAGGGCAGACGATCGGAACGGGAAATGTGTGGAAGCGTTCGTATTCTGACGAAGAGGATATTGCAAATAAAAAGCACAAACGCTTTGTGAATATTGATATCGAGCATTGTCTGTCGCGGAGAGATCTTTATTTGACAATCACGGGAGCCAATTAAGAAGGACTGTTATCAGAGGAGGATGATATTAATATTAATGGCGATGCATCATTTTTCAGATCACCATTGTCTGCGCTCCCCACTCGTAAACATGACGCCAGACGACGTTGATATATGACATCCGTCACGGTCACAGTTGGGACTATGAATATAAATTAAAATAATGATGCGCATAAAATACAGCAGCGTTCGTTACAGGTGGCGAATGTTAATCGCGCACAATTGGCGAAACTCTGGGTGTTTCTAGGAAAAATAAAAATAGAATCCCCGGTTCTCTGAAATTTTCGGCACAGCATGAGTTCGACCGACTGATTAAAGCGATTCGAATCATTTGTTTCTTGATCTCGAAACGATATGAAGTTTTGAGTTCTAAAACAAACATTGGAGACGAATTCAGTGACTGGATATTTGATCCGTTACAAGCGAAGATCAAAAGAGGCGAAAAGACAATAGTCTTCATGCAATTATAGCAATAGATAATTCATAGTGAAGTAAAATATGTAATATTGGGATCAGTACAAAGAATTAACCACCTCGGACAATTAAAAAATGGAAAAGTTTTGTTTTGAGGTCGAATTATACATTTGGGAATAGATTATAGTATTCTCAAAGTAAGACCCCTAAAAATATACGGGAAAAGATGTTATATATAAGTGTAGAAGATGAATCTGAACAGTCAAGAACCATTACTCCTTTCACGCTACTAAAAGAATCAATCAAGTTAAATTACGATTTTTGCAAAGATTTTACCATTTATAGCTTTTAAAAGAAACAAAAATGAAGGTTCAGTGACTCTGAGGTTGACAAATTTTCTGAAAGGTAATGAAGCAGAAAGTTAGGTGAAAGTTCTTATTTTTCACTATTTTAACATTTTGTAATTTCTATAAGTTACATCCTTTTACCGTTATTTTTCCTAAACTCGTTTATGAGCTATAAATCGACAAGCAATGGCAACTTGGCGCCAGGTATTTGTCGAACTCTGCACTTGGTAGATATCATTCTTCGAAAGAAACTCGGAACTCAAGCTTACAAACCAATGCTCTACACTTATCATTAATAATCGAATTTATTAAACCGAATATACAAATAACTTATTACTGAAGCCACATTTCCGTGTTTTGATCAATAAAGAGTTCGAATTGGCAATATATAACAACAGTTTCAAGAAAACAAAGCCATTTCTGAAGGAAGAGAACGCTAGAAGCGAGCTTCAGAGCGCACGCAACATTCCGTATCGGTTCAAAAGACAATTATAAGATGGTATCAAGTGAAAAAGGGAATGAAGACGGCAACATAAAACCGCGATAAACTGATTTATATCGCCACAAAGTTAATGGGCTATATAATCATTGTTACAGAAGTCATTTTACTTATGCAATATTTAAAAACAATCAGTCGTATAAGTTCTTAATTAGTACATGCGAGGCTGCTTAGATTCACTGAAACAAACCTTGTATGATTAATCATCACAGAAATAAAATGTTAAGTGAGCGAATCAGGAGTGTTCGTTACAAAGTTACAAATAACTTACTTATGTAGAAGTACAATTCGAAAGAGGTAAATAAATAATATCTTGAGACACACATATGGCAAACTAAATGCTTGAGACTTGCTGTAACTTAAATACAGAGCGCAGGTACGAATTCTGTTCTCTCCTTAATACATTTTAAAATCAGATCAGTTAGTGTGTAGATGTTTCAGTGTAGTTTTCTTTTTCAGTTCGCATAGTTTATGATTAAATATATTTCACCTACTGCAGCACAGAAAAATCTCACCTAAAACACAGAGTGTTATGGGCAGTTTATCTTCTAGGGTTGTACTAATCCAATTAACAGATCATAGATAATTACTGAGGTGGTATTGTTAGTAAAGTTTCTAATTAGTTACTAATTCTTCCCAAGACCGGATCCAGGTTTTTTTTCGGGGGGGGGGGGGGCGCTTCGACTTCGACACACTTATGTTAAGAAACGTTTCAGGAAGTAATATATGCTACAGTGCAGAAAATTCGGGGATTTCGGAAAAAGGGCGTGCCCCCCCCCCCCCCCAGACTCTAGATACGGCCTTGATTCCTCCATAGCGCCATCTTTTTCTTATCTCTATAGTCATTTAGTCATTTCTACGTTAATTTTAAAGCTACTGCGCCGAAACAATAATAATCATTGGTCAAAAACGTTCTTCGACTTAATAGTTGAAACAATATGACTGCCTACATAAGGATTTTATTTCGGTTTATTACTTATTAAATAATCATTATCTATCAATTTTAATCATTCATAAAGTTATGATTCAACAAGCGGATATTACTAGGAATTAAAATTGCCTGTTTTTTCGAAAGCTTTTGAATTCTATAAGATTTTATTAACTCTTTAAATTGAAAAGCAATAACAAATACGTCGCTATGTTTGGTCCTGCATGACTCCCCCTCTCTTTTCCCAGGAGTTGTTTATTGAGTTATTATTTCGATCAGCCAAGCTTTGTCAATCAAGCAAACGCAAAGTTCGTCATCACAGTTACATGAAAGTTCGTCACGTAGAAGTATGGATAAATTAACAAAATACATTATATGACGAAATGACTAAGTAAAGCTTTTCTTTCTCGCAACAGTGCATTTCTTATGTCGTTTTAAAAAATCTCAGCAACCAAATGAATACTAATGAATTTCCAAAAACAAAAACAGAAAGGTCGCGTATGAAATCTTCAGAAAGACTAAAAGATGCACTTGAAGATTTCGGTCGTTTTGCATGGCGTGATAAGTTTCTAGAATGTTTCATAAATGATTTACAGGAAGTTGAAATGGATTAAACTCCATCTGCAAATGGATTTCAGGAGAAATTACTTGGCATATGAAGACTCGAAAACCTTGTAGTTACTAAAAATCGTGCAGTCATTAATGTTCATTTGGACATTGGAGGATACTTTTTTTAATAGAGCTATTCAGTAAGTGTTATACTTAGAGAACTTTTGATAAGTTTATGGAGTAACGGAAACACGAAATTACCCATTGTTATTTATTTCATGCTTAGGAACGTACCATAATTTTTTCCTGGGAGGGAGAAGGGGTTTATTTATAACAATCTTGATCAATAGATTACACATACATGTAAAAATATGCGACTATACCTGGAGGCTACAGATCCTGAGGAAGATGAGGGGGTGGGGTTTTCAACTCCCGCATCCCATTACGTCCTTGACTACGCTCATATTTTACTAGAAAATGTTGCTGAGAGTAGTTATAATTGTGTGAATGTTTGTTATTTATTATGTTCACAGCTGCTTAGTTGATTTTAAATGACAGATTACAGTAAAGGTTTTTTCACTTCAAAGGCGATAAAGGCAATATTCCTGTCTTTCCCAATCTGCGCAAGCGCAGAGGATATTTTTGCTTTCAGAAATATGTTCCGCGAACTGCGTTTGCACAGATGAAAAATGACAAGTTTTTTGTCTTTGTCGACTTTGGTGTAAACGCACCCTAATAGTCAGAAATAATAACACTTTCTATCATCACATGGAAATGAGTTAAATGAGTCTAGAATACATATAAAAAAAGAATCTGCGTAAATGACTTCAACAATTTTCTTCCCAGGATGTCGAATTAAAACAAACAAGTTAAATACATATAAAAATAAATAAATTGATTATAAATTTAAAAATTAATAAATAGGACGGTTATTTCAGATTCCACACGACACAAGTACATAAGGAAATATTTATTTCAAACGAGGTACAAAATAGCTGTTCAACTGCATAATTTTCAATAATAGAACGTAGAGTTATATTTTGCGAGAATCTTTTAAGTACTATCTTTATATCATGTATCCCTTTTTTCTTTTTTTGTAAACTACATCAAAAGTGTATGAGCAAGTACAAAAAGAGTTTACTCTTTTTGTCTTTCTCACCCTTATTTTATCTACACCTCCCCCCCTCCCCCCCCCCCCTCTGTGCGCATGTTTTATCAGTAGGATTTCAACAGAGGAAAAGGGATCAAAACACAAATTAAAGATCTGAAAGAATCTTGTTCTATAAAACCAAGTGAAAGCTCGTCATCTAGGTGTGTATACTCAGTGCGGCAGGTGGTGGGACGGAAGCATACAGGTGGGAAGGCATATAAAAATGACACTCCGCTGGCAACATAAGGAAAGCAGAGAGAGAGAAAAACAAATGGGTTTCGGAAATGGGTCATTTGAAGAGGTCCTTTCTCTACCCCTTCCATCTACATGCCTCGATGCCTTTTCCGGTCAATGTCGGGCACACACACACACACACACCCAGAAGAGCATCACCTGACAGGTGGGGTTCCAAAAGCATAAAAAAGTGTGAAGTAATCTCTACCAAAACCGACTGCGAAACACGATCCGCTGCGCATCTATGCCGCGGATGGCTTTCTTGGATAAGAGCTTCTGATAATACTTGTCTCACCCACCCCGCAGAGGTGAGCTAAAGCTGGAATGGTTGTCATTTTCTGACAGGGGCAAGACCAGCCCCCGCCCCCGCCCCCCCCCCCCAATATACACAGAAAAAATTATATATTTATATATGCACACAGTCAATCTAGCGGCCCTAAACTCTAGCACCCGGGGCACAGGCCCCGACTTCCCGCCCCCTTTTTAGTTACGTCTCCGAGTATAAGCCCTTTTTTTTTTGGACGAAAACTCAACTCAAAAGTTAACGGCGGGAGGAGGTCAAAAATTTGTAAATTTGAACCGGGTAATACAGGTCTAACATATGGTAACAAAGTAAAAATCAAACATATTAGATTTTAAAAACAAAGGATTATAAAGAAGATAGAAACATTATTCCATCCTTCCAATATTAGTCGTCGGAGCACCCGAAAATTTCTTGGAATTCACTTAGTGCCTTGACTAAGTAAACAATGTAGACGTCATCAAAATCACCATCAACATCTTATACGGAATTGATTAAAAGAACTCAGAATATTCAATTCAGAATACTCAATTTACTAAAAGCGCCACTTTTCAAAGTAGGTTGGGATTATACCCAGGTCACTCGTTTTTAAACAAAATTTTGTGGAAAGTTGGGAGGCATATACACGTGTATGTACGGTGATATTCCATAATTCTCCTATAAGAGTATATATAATATCTTTCTGCAAAATATATGAATTGCTTGTCTAAAGAGTTATAACACAAAATCAATATGACAGCCATCAATGTTACCATCTGGTATCATAATATATTATAATCAATAATTGATTAATTGACTGCAGTGTGTTACCCTCAGCGAATTGTATACTATATTCAAGATTCAAAAGAATCATGTAAGATTATGGTACACTAGTGCTTCAGCTTGAAAGCCATGTTCTAAAAATATTTTTCGGAACAAAAGTATTTTTCTTTCCCTGAACATTTCCAAAAATAATAATTATGTTAGGGGCTAAAATACTATTGTATTATAAACTAAAAACAAAACAATAAAAAGTATTCTTAATTGTACATCGTTTTATTTCTGCACGTGATAAATCCTAACCGAATTACTCAAACATGATGCTACTATTTCAACTTTCTTTTTTTGCCAAATCGCCAGAAGAGGCGATGTCGCGCCGATTCCTGAGTCCCCTCGCCACCGAAGCGGATTAAGTTCATCTATATTTCATGAACTTCCGAATCAGAGATGGATCACCGTGAGAAAACTATGATACGAAATACCCTAGTGGCTACTTTTATTGGGAGCACGCAACGCGAAATTCCGATTTCGGCACCGCTTGCCAGTCATTTTACCGCCGCATCTACTTTTTCTTTTCTCTTCTTTTTTTTTCATTTTAAATGACGTTTCTTTGTCACCTGTCGTAAAACTTCTGTATGTAGCGGTTGGCATGCAGCAAATTTCAAAAGTCCGCAGAACTCAAATTTCTTCTGACACAATGATACTAAACAATGGTAGAGACCGATGCGGCCGATGCATCGGCGCCGATTGTTCAACAAAGTTGCCATCGGCAATCGGCATCGGCGGCCGATGTTAACTGTAGAAAAACATCGGGCCATCGGCCTTAAAAACATCTAAAAGCCGATGCAAGGCCGATGTTTTTCGCAGGGACAACTTTCCAGAAAACATTCTGTCTTTAACTTTCTTTCTTCTCCATAGCCAGATTTCTATTTTCATACAATAACAAGCTGCACATCACTTTTAAAAAAAAGCACAAAAATAATGTCATTCTACAAAGTATTTGATAAAAAGTTCGGAAAAATAGTTTAAGAGATCGCTTCCGGAAAAACTTCATTATTAAAATTATTTCTCTTTGAACTGAACACTCGCTAAATAGAATATGTTAAAGTAAAAGTAATAGAGCCGTCTTTTGAGTGCTATTTGTTTTGCGCACTAGATTAGTTGCCTCATTTTTGTCCGTTTATCGTTTAATAATGATAGTTCATTAGATGTCATTGTGCAATAATATTATACCATCTGCTTTTAGTTGGCATGTTTCTTATTATTCCGAAATTGTAAACAATACAAAGTCAACTCAAGCAAAATACGATAATAATTTTAATTTTTAATAGAGTAAACTTTTTTTTCTCTGCGTTTTTTTTTTTCTTTTGCTTCTTCGATCCCACGTGTTACAGTTTTTCTGCAATTGTGCAGCAATCTCGTTGCATATTGCTTTTAGTGTGCGGTTATTCTCATTATTTCATTTTTAGTTTACAACATAGAAAAAATTGGTCAAAACTAAGAAAAAAAAATTCCAGTATAAATGTTTATTAATCGAAATTTTATGTGTCCAAGTTCGACTTGCAATTTTTAAAAATTGAACTGTCAAAATGCGATTTCGCGCGACAGGATTTAATAACATCTTAATAAAAATGCTAAAATTTCTTCATTTTCAAAGATTGATCAATGCATTTTTTTTTTTTTTTTTTCAAAATACATCTTACCTTTTTTTATACAATAATTATTTTAATTTTTCCACGTTTATACTTCGTTTTTTTTAGGGCATTTTTTTTTTTTTGTATCTTTGATGCTACGTGTTAGACAGTTGACAGTTTTTCTGCTATTGTACAACAATCTCGTTGCATCTGCTTTCAGTTTAGAATATTTCTTGTTATTTCATTGCTAGTTTACAACATAGAACATATTGACAAAAAATACGTATCATTTTTTCAATATAAATGTTTATTGATCGAAATTTTATGTGTACGACCTGCTATTTTCAAGAATTTAATTCTTAAAAAACGAATACGCGCGACAGGGTGGAATAATACGTTTAATAAAAATGCTACAATTTCATTAATTTCAAAAATTGGCAACGTATATATAAATATATTTATATATTTTTTCAAAATACATCTTAATTTTTATAAATGATCACGTGTTTTTCAGAAGAATATTTGTCAACAGAAAACTGCTGGTGCTAAAAATATTGGTTTATTTCGGTGACATTACATTGTGCTCATGAAAATATAAAGAACATGTGAAGTATCTCAGTGTAATTTTCAACTCACAAGAAAAAAAAAGCTAATAAGATTAGTTCTTAAGACCCAGCATTGTGTAATGACAAAAAATCTCACGCCAATGTTTTTAAAGCAATATTCAGTATTTCTTGGTTATGAACAGGGGGCGTTACTGCGAGCGAAATTTTTTAATATTTTATTTTTATTTTAGAAAAAGGGCTATTTTTAGTTAAAATAACTGTTATAATGAAAAATAAACCATAATCGTTCCCGCTTTTCTTTTAAAAACGGGGGAGGGTATATTATGAAAACATCTGAGAGGAGGGGGTTAGTTAGTCTGTATTATAACATCTGCATTCCTCTCCATAAAAAAAAAATAAGAAAAAAAAAAGGCATTTGCAGTGCAGGTGTTTTAAGAGAAAATGTTGAAGGAAAGTGAATTAGACCCGATTCCATCCAATAGTTGTTGAGTTTTTTTTTTGCAAAGGTAAGACAAAAGAGTTAAAAATCCTCTGATATAGCATTTTTTAATTTTTTTTAAACCTCCAAATAGTTTAATTACTTCACTAGAATCCCGAGTGATTCTTTTAGTTTTAATTATTATGTAAACTTCCCCCAAATAGTTTTACGGTGCTTGAATAATGCATTTATGTTTTTATAAACATAAAAATAAATAAGTGATTTAAATGACATTTTTGACAAGCATTCTACACGATTTAATGGTTTAAATGGCCCCGGGATGGAAGAGGAGAATAATCGGCAATCGGCCATCGGACGATCTCGGAACCATCGGCCAACAATCGGCATCGGCCCATCGGCCAAAAAATGCCATCGGTCGAGCCCTAGTAGAGACAATACCCCAATACACACAGCAATTACCGGAAAGGCTGTTCGTTTTATGATCCACGCTATGAAAATATTACATTTATTTTTTAAAAAAACTTAAATTTCAGCGTTATTTTACGTAACGTTTGTCAACATATCAGACAGTGTCTTTTATTAGTTTTATGAAAGAGTTAATTAGTTTTCATTTAAAGTAACAGTACTGAGAATTTTTCATAAAACTATTGCTGAGCCAAATAAACACAATCATAAAACCCTTTTAAATTAATTAATTTTTCAGAAAATGACGCCTCTTAAAACACTATAAAACAAACAATAACCGAAAAAATAAAACTCTCTACGATGTACATTTTGATAGTGGTACATATTGTAGAAGCACTGCGTACATGAAATCCCTAAAATATCATGAAATAAGTACGCAAAAATTTTGCTACCTGTGAGACATCACGCGAGAGCATTTCATATTTTATTCCGCTTTAAATGAATAAAATCAACTTATGCAATGCTCAGTTATATCAAGTCAATGATCCTTACCAAAAATAGGTTAGTATTATTACTTATTCAGTATCATGCCATATAAGCTTAGTGTTTATTTTTAGTCTTACTGATTATTATTATACCGATTAATGTAGACTATTAAATTTCGTTAAACTTAATCTAGTTTAAACCAATGAATCAATTTAGGAACAAGATTTAGATGCTTTTCCTTAATTATTACTTATCAGAAGTTAAAAATCCTTCTTCTCCTCTTTTCAGAAACTTAACTTCCTTACCGTTGTTTTTAGGGGTAAGAATTTGATACCGTAGACATTTATAAACTAGAACTGAAACTTTTACGTTTTTTGGGTTTTCAGAAGTTATTCCTGCCCTTCGTTGTTGTTCTAAATAAAACATTTATACAGATACTTAACTTACTGAAAATAACATTACAAATTGTGTTATATTTAACATTACAAATTGTGTATAATTTAAATACTATGGAAATAGTCTTCTCAACAGTCTGTCTGTGGGAAATTAAAATTTTTTATAGCCACTATATGTTTTTCATTTGCAAGTGTGATTACACTCACATCGTAAAACGTTGGATTTCATTACTTCATGAAATTTATCACTCGTTTACCAAATTCATTTTTAAAGTCGTTATCGTCAGACAAAAAATCAAAAGAATTATGCATGTATTTCATATAGCGACGCAATTTCAGATTTAAAGATGACCCAAGGCAGTATCCTGGGGGGGGGGGGGAAACGCCCCCCCCCCGGAAATTCCGAAATTTTTTGCAATGTAGCATATATTCCTCCCTGAAACTTTCATCAATATAAAGTCAAAGTCAGCCCCCCCCCCCCCGAAAAACATTTCTGGCTACGGCCTTGAGATGAGCTATAACGCATACATTAGTCTGGAAAAAGTACAAGATCTTTGAACTCCCAGTGAATTACGGATGACACAATCTTACAACGATTACTCATTTTAAAAATATTAAAATCCTTTTATTATTAAATTAAATGTGAAAAGATTACCAATTTTTAAAAATTCAGCCTGTCCTTGACCTTGAAGCAATCTAGAAACATTTAATCCAAGAAAAAATGAAGAAAAAAAATCTATATAACTCCGAACTTTTCTCATGGTTCGGAATCTTCACGTGCTGTATCTCTTCAGAGTTCGCCGAAAAGAGGGGTTAGAAGAGGGGCCTGTTTCCCAACACCCCCTCTCCCTCATGTTAAACACCTTCCGACATAAAGTCCACTTCCCGAACGACAGCTTCCAACAACCCCTGTACCCCTGCCCCCCTTTAACCCGAGTTTTCTTTCCCTGGCTACTTAACTGTGATCTCGCCGCAGATTCTGCTCTGCCTCAGAGGGGTCGTCGAGCAAGTGCGCCGTTTTTGGTTTCTGATTACTAAATGGTATATATATCGGAAAATGTCGACAATCACCTCTGTCTGAAGGATGGTAAATGTCGACATTCACCGGTGATTGTCGATATTTTGTATTTGGTGCATGTCGATATTCACTGGTGATTGTCGACATTCTGTATTTGGTGCACGTCGACATTCACTGGTGATTGTCGACATTCTGTATTTGGTGTATCGGTGAATGTCGACATTCTGTATTTGGTGCATGTAGACATTCACAGATTTCGGACCTTCACAGTAACATATATACCACTCAATATACTTCCGCGTTTCCTTACTTGATCAATAAAAGAAAAAGTGGAAAAATATGTTGAGGGACATGTCAAGAAGATTCGGAACTCACACGTTTTGCGCGATCTTTTTTTAAATTTTCACTCTCCAAAGCTTGCGCGAGATTTCTTTGATCGCCTCCCTAATGAATAAGTGATTCCTAATTTAGGTTTATTTGCTGTCTAATTTGTGTGAGCTTTCCTTCTCTAACTTGTGTAAACAATTGGGTGCCGGCAGTAAACTCGAATAAATTTAGCATAAATAAGGACAAACTTGCATTGTAAATTGCATGCACGCGTTTTGCAGTTAACAAGAACCTCTTTGGAATCTTTAAAAAAAAAGTTAATCCCGGTTGAGGGGAGGGGATGATGCTGAGTAAGGGGAAGGGTTTTAGATTTTTTCTTTAATATTTGTTCCTCTTTTCGGATGCACATGTTGCAATTAAAACCCGTGCAGTACCGTGACAATTAGCTAGTTTCACAGTAAATAAAGTATAAATAAACAATTACAGCTAATTTTCCGTCTCAGCTTAAATCAAGCAAAAATGTTGAATTTAATGAATTAAGAAGAAAAATATATTTAAACCAATACCAGGAGAAACATTCCTTGATAAGGATAAAAATCCCTTTTTTTCCCTCGACTTTCCCGTCATATTTCATACTCCTTGAATAATACAGATTTCCCACTGAAACCAAGAATGCGATTGTGGCTGTTCCATGCTGTGATCCGCTGTTTAAAAGAAATATGTCTTTACACTTTCCTTAAAAATTTTTGGCATCGGGGAGAATGATAACACAAGCTTCTCGGTCAAACTCGGTTACAAGCAGGGTGAAAGGACTGAGACAATTCACTCATGAAATCTGAATGCTCCTTATAATCGGGTTTACTATAAATTCAAATCAACTCATAAAAATGCATTTAATAAAAGTGCTGGCAAAAAAGAAAGATATCATTTTGATTATTCGGTCATTTACTGAAGAAGGAAAAAACTGATGTTATTTAGAAAATTTTGTTTTCTGGCAACAGACAGCGTTGAAACTGTTCCGTTCCGGAATGATATAAGGCTCCCTCTAGCGAGCTTCGATGTAAAGACCTTCAGAACACTGCTGAACGCCAATGCTCTAGCACAGTATTTCCCAAACTATGGGTCGCGACCCATTGGTGGGTCGCAAGCGAATATTGCGCGTACCCTCGCCGCTGTACACATGAATTAAAAAAAATAGGAAGTCTGCGAATAAAAGTAACTATAGTGAAGTTGATTCTAAAACTTTAAGGAAGAGAAATAAGAAACAAATACATTATTAGTCTATATATACATAGTCTAGGTATTTAAGTAATAAAAGAAATAATTTAAGTTGTGTTTCTTATTTAAACAGTCTTTCTTTCATAACATTAAAAAAAAAAAAAAAAAAATTCAATTAGAACAAATAAGACAGCATTAAGTAGTTCCACAACTCGACACTAGGGAATCTGATCATTACCTATATTTATGTCCTCTTTTCTCTAAGACTGCTAAGAGGTGGGCCCCAAGGTCGGAAATTTTTGTTAGATGGGTAGGAGCCAGTCAACTTTAGGAACCACTGCTCTAGCACATATATCTCAACAGATCCACCCGTTGCAAGCGGTGGTACTTATTATTATTATTACTCAATTCCTATGTCAATTAAGATTTATGTTGTGTGGTTCTCGTGTTTGTCTTTTATGTTAAATAAAAAGTAATTTAAAATCAAATCAAGTATCTACAGTCCACAATTTTCGACGGCAAACCTTCAGAAACTAAACAAGAAGATAAGCAATTCTTTCCACACATTACAAAAATTTTTGTGTGTGTGCCCGTTATCCAACTCTCGTAAAATTTCCACTTTTTTCATCGAAATTTCAATGGCATTCCGTGAAACTCGTTTCCGAGAAGAAAACTGCGAGAACGTTGCCATGACAAAGTGCTCGTTAAATCCCAGTCATGCTTGTAATTACCGGGTTTAAGACAGAGTTTTTATACTTCTCCTCATTAAACCGGGGTCCTCGTTAAATCCGGACTCACAATAACGGAGTTCAACTGTACTCTATTGCTCTTAAGTATTGTAAAAAATTTGGTGCTACTGAACGCCAGTTTAGGTGTTCAGTTGGTGTAAAGC
This sequence comes from Octonoba sinensis, assembly GCA_038502835.1. Classification (NCBI taxonomy): domain Eukaryota; kingdom Metazoa; phylum Arthropoda; class Arachnida; order Araneae; family Uloboridae; genus Octonoba; species Octonoba sinensis. Next base: position 113,405,947 of record CM076604.1, on the reverse strand, counting down.
TGAAAATTATTCCTTTTTTGATGCATTTTAAAAAATTTTTAAGTGTCTGTCTAAAAAAACACAGACAGTAGAATGTTTTTTTAGCATATGATATGTTCGTTACTTCATCTACGCATTAAAAATTCATTACGATTGCTCCTTTAACCTATTTTTATAGAAATGAGCAGGGCCCGATTTACGTTTTGAATCACTATAGGCACAACTCATGTTTGGGGGCCCCTCACGCAACAAAAATTTTTTAAACAAAATTTTGGGGGCCCCAAAGCGCAAAAACTAATTTGTTTTTCAAATGTCGAAGAGTCACACCAAAATTTGGGGGCCCCCAAAGCGCAAAAACTACTTTGTTTTCAAATGTCAAAGATACTAACATTTGGGAACCCCCAACGTGCAAATTGATTTTGTTTTTAAATTACAAAATGTTTGAACAAAATCTGGGGGCCCCCAACGTGCAAAATCGATTTTTTTTTCCAAATTTCAAATTATCAGACCAAAATTTGGGGGCCTCCAAAGTGAACAGTCCTTGTGGTTTTAAAATAATTTAATAACACAAATTTTCTGTGAAGCAACAGAACACTAACAGTTTGTTTTTGAAAGATGCTATTTTTAAATATTTTTCTGAAAAAATTTTAAATTACAAAAAAAAAAAAAAAAACCCATAATAATAACCAAAATTAGGGGCCCCCCTTAAAGTGGGGACCCTAGGCCCGGCCCTCACGGAACTAATGGTAAATAAGACTCTGGAAATGAGCAACCGCAATGAAATTTCGATACGTAACAGTGTTAACAAATTTCATGTGCTAGGAAACTTTATACAGTTTATTTTTTTAGACAGACACATAAGGGGCCGTTGACCCGCCCCCCCCCCCTTTGTCACATGTCACGTTATGTTGCATAATGCATGATGTCACACTTCTTGTTACCCCCTCCCCTCCCCTTGTCACACTGTCACAATTTCACGAACATCTTACGCGTGACATCTTTATGAATGATCCCTAACGCAAAATTTTTACAGTGCACACACGACAGAACGACCACTTGGAACAGGTATAGATATCGAAGATTACGCATTTCCACAATGTGATCTCACTTTGTGACTGACCCACAGGACGAAAGACCACAGAGAGGGGAGGTTATTGAGATCGGAACAAATGTGGCGAGTGGAAATGGGCCGAAAGGAAGGGGACAAAAGACACGAAGAGAGCGCTCCTCACTGTATAACGGACAGGGCTCCGATTTCCAGGAGAGTCCATAAAATAGCGGATGTTCCAGTCACACAGAAACGGTAAAATAAACGGAAGGTTTGATTTTCCCCATTGATTTTTTTTAAGGACAATCTCTTTTTATTCGCGGCAGGAAGTAAATATTAAAACTTTCGCAACTGCTGAACAAGCTTTAAAACATTGGTTTTGGGGACAAAATGTTTAATGAAAAAGCAACCCCATTCTGGATTTTCATTACCGTAATTATCTGTGTATAGCCCGCGGGTTATCTACAAAAAAAAAAACCCTTTTTTTTCTACCTGCGGGCAATATAACGATACGGGCAATACATGAAATTCAAAAAAAGAGTATTATTAAAAAGACAACTACCCTTCAAAAATATCGAAATCTCTTTTCCTGGAAAACAAGATGCAGAGAAATAAATCGCAGCTTTCGAAACAATGGTCCAAAGCAGATTGGGACTCGGGCGCTACAGGCGAATGTATTGTTTTCTAGGGGTGTATCCCACGTTTTTTTCTGGGTGCGGGTTATACACCTAACTTAAATTTTTTTAGAATGAATTTTTCGTCCTGCGGATTATACAACGATGCTATTTACCGATAATTACGGTAACTTTCTTTAGTTAACGGCAAAAAATTATATCGCTACTCACTGATCAGCCATTATGACGTCATCTACTACGATGTAAATTTTATCTCTGTAGTTTGTACGAGAAATTGATTAGTCACTTTAAAAAGATTTTTTCTCTGAAGAAAGAATATGGGCATGTAATGCGTGAAATAAAGCAATAGACAACAGCATTGTGTACCACGGCTGCTGTTTGATGCACCATTCTGATCAACGTCATGCGCAATGGGAAGTCAACTGGTTAACACGAGAATATTATACAGCTACTTTTCGCTGAGGAGTTCTAAACCAATTCTTGGTTGGTAAGTTATTCTTTTCTTGAGAAGCAATAAGGAGTAAATTTTACCTGCGAAATAAAAGGTTAAGCACTGCATAGAAAATTAAATTTTCGGTTCTTTTGCAACTGTGTTTTATGCTGGAAGATTATTGGATATAACAGTTGATCTTTTTAACTAGCGCACATTGTTCGAATCTTTGAACAACATACATGGAGGAGTAGAACAGAACTGACCAACGCTTCCAAATGGTTTAATCGCGATCCTCCACCCCAAAATAAACCTTCACATTTACCCAGGAGGAGAAAACCGTTTAAACGGTTTATATAACGCTAATTGGTTAAACACTTTTAATTTAATAACGGCAAAATTTCGCCTTTCTTTCGGGTGCATGCCCTCCCCTCGTTTAACTCGGAATAATACCTGGAGTTAAAAAGCAAAGAACGGGAAAAAGGACTCTATTCTGATTGTCTGAAAGCGAAGAGAAGAAGGAAGAAGGGGAAAAAAGAGGAAAACAAATAAACCCTGCAATTAGCCAGTGAGCGTAATTAGGGCGGTGGGAAGTTTTGTTCAGTAAATGATTCGCGGGTAATTATTGCAGCAGTGCACGGATTAGGACAGAGCATTTCGCGTGGAAAAACACTGTTAAAAGGAATGACTCTCTCTCTCTCTCAAAAGAAAGAAAGAGGAGGGAGGGACAAGTATCTGTCCTGGTTTTATTCGAAGTTCGAATTGGATTCGATCATTTGAGCGCCTCCAGGCAACTTCGCCAGAAGCTGACCTTTAATTTCATTTTATGAACACGTTAAAAATCATTTTTAGGGCATACTGTGCAGGAATGAATTTGGCATTCATTCATAGGAATTCAAAAAAGAGAGGCTCATAGCCTTTAGTTAATACTTACAGAACATGAATCAAGCTCTTAGACTGAATATTTAATTCAGTGTCCAGAATATTGTTATTTATCTGTAACTCTTAGAAGCAAAAAGGTGAAAATGAAAAAATTGAAAATTTTGAGATACCAAGTGTAAATGATAAGAGAAATACCTATCTGTTTTATGGCAAGATGTTAGAGACAGGTGGGGCTCTCCTGCGTAATTTGGGAGAAAAAAATAGAGCTTCTTATGATTCGAACTTTGCCCGCATTTCAATCACAATCTTTCTTTTATATGCTTTCTTTGCATCTCATTGTATCAATAGCTCATAGAGTACTGATTGAATAAATAAACCACCATTAATAAGGATCTCTAGCTAGAAAATTATTTATTTACACCTACCTACATCATTGCTGTGATTTATGCATAGAAGTAAGGCCAAAAAAGCTATTTCTATCCAATACGTACATCTGGACACTAGTAGTACTACAATTCCATCCCATACGTACGTCTGAACGTAAATAGTAAGAGCCGTAATGCAGCCGGCAGAAGGAGAAATACAACTCAACAGTCCCATGACTACTGAGTTGTATTTCTCCTACTGCCGGCTATATTACGGCTCTTACTACAAACGTTAATACGTATTTATCTACAACTTCTACATTGCGATGCCTGTAGTAACTCTTGAAAACTGTTTACAGTAATAAGATAATGAACATCTAATTGTTCTGATCTGCTCTTTATAAGGCTATATCTATGTTCACATTTACGTTGATCCAAAAAGGATTGTTGATATCAATACCTAATTAAGTCTATCATTTTTATCTAAATTATATCATTGATTGTTACACATAGACGCTAAATTCCAAAAACAAAAGCTATTTCCTTTTTTTTTTCTCGCTCTCTTCTTCCTTTTGTTTTTTCCTCCCCTGAGCGAATCTTCGTCACTTCTGAAAAAAATTTGATTTGCGGTGTGACAAAACGGATTGAAGAGTGAAATGGAATGACATGTAAATCAAGGAAAAACAAGATAGTCAAAAGGAACCTTCGAAAGTGGAATTACAGGAGAACATAATTATGAAATGTAAGGAATATTTTCCAAAGAGGGAGCTTAGCTACTTAAGGTTCCTAAAATTTATTAGAAATTTGTACGCAAAACGCATATAGGTGCACGGGTTAAAAATATATTTAGTTTACACACAAGCCTCAGTTTATATTCATAGATATATTAACGGTAAATAAGTTAATTATCGAATTTTACAATGCTGAAACAAAATAAGTTTCATCCCCGGCTCCTCGTCGGTTCCGCCATTATTCTACCTGCCAAAAGAGCTTCTTGATCTACCTTCTTCTAAGGTGCCTCCAAGAATGACGCCCTCCCCCTGCTAACCTTCTAAATCGCCTGCTAATCTCGTTTGAGCCCTTCCAGCTGACTCCTCTTGTGACACAAACCAGAAGCCATTTCGAGATTCCTTTTCTTATCAACCCCGTGATTGAATAGTTCTGTATGGAACAAGAGGGTTCGAGGATCTTTTGCCTGATAATTGACTCCCCCCCCCCCCCAACGGTTCCATCTGATTTGCATATTCGCTACCGTCAAACAAGCTGTTCTATTTGATTAGAGAGAGAGAGCCCTCTTTTCCTCTATCTTGGCTCTTTTTATTATCTTGCGAGGTTCTAATTTCCTATGTGGCGCCAAAACGCGAGTCACGTGATTACCAGCTTTGCGCGCCAATTAAGCGTGATTGGGGCCGCTGTCTCTCTTCCCTTGCTTATAATTTGTCATTAGAGGGTTCGCGGAGGGGTGGAGAAATGGGCCGGTTTTGTGATACAAAACGTCAACTTCGAGGTACCGACAACGAACTTCTTGTACACGAATAACACCGCACTGACATCAGTGATTTATACCAGAAAGCTGTAATATTAAGAGAATGATGAATGTAACGCAATTATCATCATTATGATGACTAATGATCAAGGGAAACAATTTCTGAGGGCCAATCTTAGAGTTGAAGATATTTTATGCGAATACCGAGGCAAACCATACGTCAGGAAACAATATGACAGCTAGCGCCATCTGGAAATTGTTCGTTCAAATTTCCAGAAAATGTGAACACATGCAAGATATACGTACTGTAAAACTTCTCAATTTGATTTAAAACAGAAAACTGATTTGGCTTTTATTTTAAGCTCAGCAAATTATTAAAAATAAAAGTTAATTTTAAAAAAATCTTATAATCCGTTTTTCTACGCAAACAGCTAAAGTACAAAGTGTATTAAGAGTCAATCAGTAACTAAGTAAACTAAGCACCCAGAATTTATTTTTTCGATACCATGTAGCGAAAGGTTGTGCCGCATATGTCAGCTATTTCTATTCAATGATAAGCACATTGAGGTTTTGTGGTGACGCACTCATGACATGAGAATGAAAGAAAAAAAAAGTACGTCAGAAAGAGGCAAAATTTGGAATTGCAAAAGCAAATGAAGGAAGGGGAGCGTCGAAGAAAAATTTTTATTACAAAGAAACCTCATTAGTCAGGATTATTTAAGAACACTACGCTAGCTATCTGATTTGTCAGTTACTGAAAGAAAAAGACAGGTTAGCTTATTTCAATCAAAAACAGCAGGATTAAAACCTTGCCTTAAGCACATAAAAACATAGCACTTTTCTTCTTTTCTTTAACCCCAAAGCAATTTTTCGCAAAAAAAAAAAAAAAAAAAAAAAGCTCAACTGGTCAACGTTGTCAACAACAAAGTCATTGAAAACTCAATGGAATTCCAAAAAGTCAGACCTTATCATATAATTGCTTCAATTAAATTTCAATAAATGTTCATTACGGCACGAAAAATTCCTCTCAGATCACATTAGTAGCGACAAAGTTTTTTTAAGTTAAAGCGAAATTCATGTGAACGTTTAACAGTTTAGGTTGAAACATAAGTTTTCACGTGCCCTAAGCGTAGATGTTAAGTCAAACTGTGCAGCTCTTAGACTGAAATGTGCATTTTTTTTCTCTTCCTAGCGGTTCCATTGAGTCATAAGCGAAACTAGAAAAGCACCAGTTTAATCAAAGAAACAAATACAACATCTCCCATCACATGGAAACATTTCAAAGGCACTACTTCCATCTCTGCCCTCAAAATCTACATACCGCTTATTTGGATGTCTTGTCCGATAACAACAAAAAGATAGCAAGCGCACGATAGTGATTCGAGCATTGTGGTATTTCAAATATGTGCGAAACGAAACCGAAGCGCGAGATCAGGAGAACGCAATTTCGTCATCATTCATTTAAAGCGCGTTTTATACCGGGAGCACAAAGAAGGGGGCAACTGCGGGCAAGCACTCTTTTCTTACAAACCACAGAAAAGGAACAACACGCCGCGGGGCGAGGGTCGATACGAACTGTTCGAATGTCGAGGCACACCATCCCCGTGATGTTTTTATTCAAATGGCCCTCTAATATTCTAATGGGGTCGGAAAGATGTTCTCCCCGAGAGAGTAGGCGGAGGAGGAAAATGGAAAAATAACCACACGCGAGTTGGAATATTTTATTGAATCCAGACGGTTTGTGCAGAAAAATCGGGCATATCACGGAAGAGGCTTCTATGAATACTGATTGCGGCTTGTTTTTATCTGGGAGGGCCGGATAAAAAGGTTGTGAGCAGGAACAGATGCAAAACTTGTCGGATGCGTATGCAAAACGTAACGAGATACACTGGCAGAAGGTGGGAAATATCGCTTCCGATATTGATATCTGTGGGTCTGGCCATAATTCCCGGGAATTACGGGGCAGGTGCACGAATGCAAATCCGATTTATATCCGGAATTTGAATTTATGGCGTCCCTGATTACAGTCTACTGGAAATGACGGGGAACAAGGAGTCACAACTGATTTCCAAATTCTGAGAATGAAAGATAATGTTTCTTTTGCAGGGAGAATATTCTAATCTTTCCAATATGAAACTGATGCCCGAAGCTGTTTGGGCGGCTCTATAGCCTCTTTAGGCGATTCTAGTGCATCAGACGAAAGGCTGTTAAATGCGAAAGTCGAATCAAAAGATCCAAAGTCTTAGTAAGAGTCATAACCAGCTGAAGTCTAAAATTGAAAACATTTCTTGTAAATTGATCCCACAACTGCATTAGCTTCGCAAGAATATACACCAAAAAAGTTTCAACGAAATGTCTGCTGCAGTTTCAAAATCCAAGTCTTAATATAATTTTCTTAGGTTTGACATATAGAGTTACCATTATGATAGTAACTCAATAGCAGTGGCGTAGGTAGACCCGGATTTGGGGGGGGGGGGGGGTTCTTCGGGAGAAGTGAGCTAATTTCATTGTTTTGCAAGAAAAATTGATCAAATTCTAGACAATCATTACCATTTGAGGAGGCTTTTATCCCCAAAACGACCCCCTTGTAGTTTTGGCAGCCAGTGCTCAATAAGTAATATAACAATTTTCTTTAATATTTAAAATTATATTTTATTTATGTGCGAGAAAATTTTTCGTGCGTTGCAATTATTTTGCCGTAATTATGAGAATAATATTAATATGCAGCTATCTTTACATTCCAATCGTTTTACTCATCATGAGACTTCTACTTATTTTGCTTATTCTCTGGAATATTGGGTCCTCTCTTCAGAATTAGTCTTCTACTTATGTTGTTACTGGTACAATTTTTATGTATTATAATAATTTCCGGAACACTGTATCTTGATTTATTCTTTATATTTTAAATTCACTACCATGCACAGCAATGGAAGCAATGGGGACAATCGACTCCCTCTGAGAGTAAGTATTATTTAAATTATTAGAATAACGACCGGAAACATTATAGTTTTTTACCTTTGAGGCAAATAGTCCGGGCGACAGGTAAAAATTACAAAAAAAAAAAAAAAAAGCCCTTTCCTCTGCAAAATCTTGTATTCTTGCCTGGACATACGAGATTACTAATCTTGATTCATACTTAAGCTGCTTTTTCAGGTTGCTATTGATGTATGTTAGAAAAATTTACTTTCATATTTTTCTTTATACTGTACCGTTCATATAGGAACAAAAAAAGAGTGGGAAATGCCCACAGCACAGATCCAGGAATCCGAAAAGCTAGGCTTTAAATTAAAAAAAATACACTAAATTTAAAACACAGTGGTGCAAGGAAGAAGGTAATGGGTGAAGAGAACCGAATCTACTATGCCTAGAGCCTCGAGAATCTTGTCACTATCTTCTCTAGTTTTATCCCACCCCACTCCATCCTTTCCTTAATGAGCACAGCCACAGACGATTTTTAAAGAAATACTTAATAAAATTAATTTGCGACTAAAGTCTTTGACTTTCTTGAGCGCATCGCTTTCATGCTGTACTTTTGGAATCCTTTCAAACTTCAACAGCCGTTTAATCAGTCTGTTCGAAATTTATATTTTTTAAAAAGTATTTGATGCAGAAAAGTAAAATTATCTAAAGTGGGAGGAGAAAAAGAAAAATTTTTAATCCCCCCCCCCTCTTCATACAGATGAGTACGAAAGGGGGCGGGGGGGAAGCAATTTAACAGTGTTGAAAACACGGAAAATAACAATTTCCAAAATTTGAGCCCAGAAAATAAGGAAAAGTCCATAAGTGCAAGGCAGACAAATGTCCTCTCTATCTGACGTCATCAAATGGCCACCTCCCCTCTTTGTCCTCCTCCCATCATCACCTAGCAAAACGTGTGAACCACCCCATCAAAATCCACCGGAAGAAAAAACGAGCCCGAAACGACCCTATAAAACCATCAATGGCATCCAGGAATACAAGACGGGTGGCTGGAGAAGGAAAAAAATACATCTCTGGAATCGTGTGCGAATATCTCAGATGAAAGGGATAAGGTCCCCTCGCGGGGGGGGGGGAGGGATGGGGAGGTGTCATCCCCCGGGGGGCACCGGGAAGAATGTGCGCGAAGATGCGAGGAGTATTGAAATGTTATGATCTGGGGACTTGGGCGCGTGAGCAGACGACCCGAGGGGTCCTCTGGATATAGATGGCGCTCTCATAAGGGGATAGAGTTATGAAAAGTTTGCCGATATCTTTCTTCCGGGGTGATCCGAGCCTAAGCCGCGCATTCACTTTCGTCATTCCATCATCTTCGAAGCCAATATCGGAGGTGATTCTTCAGAGCTCGAATATGAAACTTCTGCTCGGAGTTGTCTCTCAAGAGGAATCACGGAAAGCGGATGAACACGTACTTCCCTTTCTCTGTGTGCCCGTTTTTCATTTTCGACCATCATCACCGCTTTTCTTTTTCTCACATTCAAAAAGCAATGTCCAAAAACTGCAAGGACTCATACCTAGCAGCGTTGGGAGAGGCTATGCACGCGTTGAGCAGAGAACTGGAGGAACAACATTTTTGAGTTGCTAGGCTCCGACTTCTAAATACTTCCCCCAGCTTTGCTCCGTCCTCCAACTATTTGGAGCACGGAATAGTTTAAGTTGGAGTTTAATAGGGACCATATTTATATATTTAATTTAATAATTTTATTTATATTGGTGATAGCAAATTAAGTTATTTATAGGCTCTCATAAGAAAAATCATCTTTCATCATCGTCACTCAAAATTAAATGCAGAAAAAGCGTTGTTTCTTAGTGGAGCCCACAGAATTTTCGGATCCCCTACTGCAAGCAAAAACTAATAGTTCCAGTGCTCCACGACCAGATATGCATCTAAACAAATTATTTAAAGAATGTTGCTGACGTTTAATAACTAAGCATTTACTTCTAAAATGTTTTCGAAAGTCCTACATCACGTGTAATAAGAAAAGAAATAAAAATTCGTTTATTATGAACATCGTTTCTCCACCTGGTTATTACGATCAGCTAACTAATTAATTTTTTTTTCTTGGGGGGGGGGGGGGGTTCAAGGGGTCGTAACACTAATAATGTTTAGAAACGAAGATTTAAAAGATAAAAACTATTATCAATATTAGGTTGTAAGCTTGTATATTTTTTATCAGATTACATTATTTTATTTTATACATCATTTGTCTCTTTATTTCACGATACTATAAGGGTGTAATAGTTAGTTTTATGCAGTTGCTTTGATCATTTGCTATTAGGCTATTTGATTTGATATTTTAAAGGTTAAATTATATTTTATTTTCACTTATAGTGTTCTTTCGAGCTAAACTAAGATGAACGATTAACATACTTTATGATGTCAAATCCGCAAGTTTTATACAACATGTTTATAAAAATAACTGCGTAAACACATACTGCGCATGGTTTGTACTGCTTTAAAATAAATTAATAATGTAATATGAATAAAATTAAAACTATATGAACAAAATGATGTTCATGGAAAATTATCTTTGCCTGCCAATATTTTTTCATAAGTAATGTATAAAGGTAAAAAAAATACCAAAAAAGAGTACACTAAGCAAACTTTCCCAGACGTAATACATAAATGGGCATTAATATAGCTATTTACTCATTTTGAGATAAAGTTTGTTCAACGTTTAGAAAGTCGCTTAATTTATGAAGGACCAAAATAAAGTACAAATTTTACTTTTTGAAAACGTCACTTAAAAATTGGGGGAAAATACAAAATAATTTTAAACGTTTGTTTCCAAAAGGTTGTTAACAAATTCAACTAGTTCTACATTTTGAAAAACAACGCTACTTAGTCTTACCAGAGCAAAATCACGGTGGAAATCTGTGAACACTCAGCCGGGAAAGGAAAAAAAAAACTTATATTCTCGCTCAATAAATCACATACATTTTACTTTCTAGACAACTGGGACCAACCTGAAAAAAAAATCCCAATTCTGCTCTCAGATGTGTCAGAGCGATAAGTTCCCCTAATCATTTCACGTTCTCCAAAAACCTCGGCTTTTTGTTTTCTCCGCGAAATGAAATCTCTAATTTCCTCTGCGAGAGTAGTTTTTTCTCCCCAAATTCATCCTTCAAAAACACTACACAACATTTTAAAACTTATCTCTCACAATTGTAACTGCGAAACGAATAAACAGATATTAATTTTCCCTCTCGGAAAAAAAGACAACTTTTTTTCCGCAAAATCCATGAACTCTTCCTCTTTTGAATCATTTATAACCCACCTTCCCCCCGAAAACGCTTCCTCCCACTTAATTATTGCACCGGATATATAAAAGTTTTAATCTGTTTTTGGGCGCGCGGAGTCGTTCGAAAATAATAAGCAACGCCTGATGTGAATCCCCTCTTCGGAGGTGACAAGCCCCCATCATAAAGAATGGACCTGGCAGGTCGTCCTGACAAATGGCGCGTGCACCCTTCTTTTGGAAGCTCGCTAATTGTTAGATAACAAGACCATTAACTATATAAATGCAACTGGGAGCGGCAGTGGACTAAGTTTTAGTCGGTGCTAACATAACCACATATGGGGATCTGAGTATGCTTATGTTTGCAGATAGCTGTAGTAATTGATGACGAGCAACGCACTACATACGTATTGAATTGAAAACTGCAAATATTTTTCGCAGCACCTTTGAAATGGAAAGCACTGGAGTTACTGTAGACGTATAACAGCTGTTTTTTTTTTTTTTTTTGTTATTTGGAAGTATTCAACACATTGAAAAAAGGAAAGAGGTTAGCGAAAGCGAGTACAGTTTTATTGGAAACTTCAAGAGATTTTTCAGACATGAGAACTTTAACTGCCAGCCATTTCTTCTTCGAGGTGAACCAAAAACGGAAGGGGGGGGGGGGGTGAAAAAGACGCGGTGGGAAATTCTCCCTTACATATCAAGCAACGTTTTTTTTTTATTCCCTCAAAAAAGGGAGGGGGGGGGGGATAAACTGATATACTTTCAGTATACATTAAATTTAGTTAAAGGGTTTCTTTTTTTTCGTCTAAGTTTTAATTGCATGTACATAAATACCGTAATTATCTGTGTATAGCCCGAACAACGATGCGGGCTATTTACCGATAATTACCGGTAATTCTATACGAATTTTGTATTCCTTTTTCTTTCTTTTTTTTTTTTTCAAAAATTAATACAACTACTTCGGCAGTCAATAAAACACGAAATATAGCATCAGACAAAACTCCAAGAGCGAAAATAATAAAAGGAATACAAAGCAAAAATGAGAACACAGAAAAATTCGAAAATTGAACAAATATTTATGTACTATTCATAAAGTTTTTGATTGGGAGTGCATCAAAGCTATTTGAATTTCATGACGTCACCAGCAAGGAAACCAGTCACTGGTCTCGGAAATAAATGGAGCAGTCCCAATACGGAGAGCCAGCAGGAACAATAAACGGGAAGACACGTTTTTCTGCTAATTTTATTCCTCCATGTACTTTATGAAAAGTAAAATGAGACGAGGGGGGGAAAATGAAGTACGCAAAGCGCTGCTTAAAACTTTGGTCGTGAGCTTCGAAATTAATCAACGGAGCACATCGCCAATAGATTTATGACATTTTTTTTAATCCACTCCTCTTATTTAGCTTCTGTAGCTCTTCCTAATTTTAGCAGTTGGTTAATGCGTACCTTTAACTTTTTTTACAAAAAAGAGGGGGGAGGGGGAGGTACATCCTTTTTCGAACTTCAAAAACAGTTTTACAGCCGGCGACGCATATTAATCTTAGTGTCGAGTCCATGTGCCTATTTAGACTTTGGAGTTTCTCCTCCCCTTTACCCCGGAAATTTTCCCTAAAAAAGGAAAAAAAAAGTGTCCAAAAAGAGGAAAAAAGGATTACTCACGTAGTAAATAAATAAATAAAATTTAAATTAAAATTATGAAAGAGACGAAGCTCAGATAAATGAATATATTTTCTTTCCGGAGATGAATATGTCCATTAATTTTTTCCCTCTTTCCCTAAGTTTGGAGCTAGTTGATCACTAGAAAGAGTGCCGTAAGTCAAACGGGAAAATTGCTTTCAAGGGGGAAAAGGAACACCATGAAGCTTGATTTTTTATCTAAATTTTTACTAAATAAGCTGTTAACGAACCAAAGGAAGCAAAAAATACTTTTTTAAGTGGTTGATTACATCGAATAAAACGAACGTAGAACGCAGTACACATATACACTTAAAATACTCCTAGTAGTAGTACTACTATCGATTCTCAACGTTTCTACTTCGTTTGTCACGATTTTTCATATTCTTTCAACTTTTTAGGTACAACTAAAATTGAACTTCTGATGTATCTTTTTAGCAAAACCTACTATTTTTAGCATTTTTGAGTTAGAACAATAATCTCAACGTATATGTTAGCAGATTTTGTAAACTATATAGCTACAATTTTGTGTTCTTTTGCTCAGAAAATTTTAATAAAAAAAAAATATTTAAAAAATGCATACATGCTACATAACAAATGGCTAAACCTACCAAATAATACGTTCAATACTAAGTTAAGAAGAAATGAGAAAAATGAGAATTTTTATTTTTTTTAATTTTAAATAATGCACTGAAATATAAATTAAAAAATTGCAAGTGCCTTTTTTTGACATTTTATCATCTTTTTTTATTGAAAAGTTGGAGCTTTATTTTATTGGAAACTAACAATTGGTAAGAAAGTTGTATGAATGTAAAACATTATACTTTTTCAGTTAATATATATATATAAAATATATATATATATATATATATGTGTGTGTGTGATATATATATAAATAAAATAATGTTATACTTTTTCAGTTTTGCGCCCGATGAAATAAAATGTCACCACTGTACTTTATCTCTTTAAGTATTAAATCTAAATCTTTAGCTCTCTCTCTGAATTTAAAAGCAATAGATTTCTTACCTGATAATATGAAAAAAGCATAAACGTGATATTAGAATTCAAGGGAGTATAATATTCGAAGAACTTACCTAAAAGAAAAATGCAAAATTATTAGCTGTAAAAAATACTAAAAAATAATAGAAAACAAAAAAGAAGATGAAGAGAGAGAACAGAGGGGAAAAAAACCGAACACATAAGAATTTATTTTGAAGATTTAAAATGCAGCAAAACCTCCATCCTTCCCGCATCTATCGTTTTGCCGAATGTTTTGTCTTGCTTTATGCTGACCTTCATTCGTTGTTTTCCCGTATGTATCGCTTGAAATAAATGATCTTGTGTGAATTGATCGACTGAGGTAAGACGATCATGACATTACATAATACGAAAGCAATAGAAAAAGAAATACTTATTATTATTATAATTATTATTATAGCAAAAAAATAATAATAGTAATAATAATAATAATAAGTCGACAGGTTGGTGTAGTGGTAAGGCGCAGGCCTCGTAGGCCCAAGATCGCAGGTTCAAACCTGGCCGAAATCGGTGGATTTTCAAGAAAATCTTTTGTGCCCATGTCGTATGATTATGAGGCATGTTAAAGATCCCTTGGGTATCCGTTTGGAAAGGATACTCTCGGCTAAATTAAATTCCTAGTGCCGACTGCATCAACGAGAGCTCAGGTGCCCCCATCTAGGGGGAAACTGAGCGTCAAAAAATAACGGCAATGGTACCACTCATTGTCGTGCCTCTGAAAGAGTTGGCACCAAGCTCTGGGAACGCACTAGGTCTGCAATGGCTGAGGACCATACTGCAGCCCATTAGAACGAAATAATAATAATAATAGCAATAACAATAATAACAATAACACTGATAATGCTAGCAATAATAATAATAATAATAATGTTGATGATGATGATAATTAATTAACTAATAACAACGATAACAATAACAACGATAACAATAATAACAATAATAATAATAATAATAATAATATAACAACAATAACAACAATAACAATGACGACGACGACGATGATGATGATTAATAGTAATAATAATAATTTCAAGTTAAGGTTGCGTGCCAGTAAATCTAAGTTCCTCACTCGCATCTTAAATTTATATTATTATTTACATACTGTTATCGCAATCACATTTGATTAAAAAAAAACTAAATAAGTTTCAAAACTAACATACGTACGATTCAGAGTCAGCATGCTGTCTCTTCAACGTATACCGAAATCTGCAAGGATATATTTATTGGGGGATATATTTATTGGGTTTTACAAATAAATATCTTTATTGCTCCCACCCAATGAAGAGGAAAGCAATTTTAAATGTTTTTGCATTGTTTTAATACTTACGATTATTTTTCTAAACATATATATGTTAAAGTGAATGAGATTAGTTGGTTAATTTGAATAGTAACCGGTGATTATTAATAGTGACCATCGTTACTACTAACAAGAACCGATTACTTATTACTAATCGTAACATTATACAGTGGAACCTGCTAAATCTGACCAAGACAAAATTGCTCCCCTAAAAACAGGTAGTCATTATAGCGGACCTCTACAAAGGTGGTCACTTTTCCAGATTCCATATATATATTGCATATATATATTGCATCAGAAATTAAGATTTTTTGGTTCCGACTCCGTTCCCTGTTATCTAGCTTTTCCGCGCATTTTCTCCCACCTGTCCATAGCACACATTCTAAACTTTCCGGAGGAGAACACGAACGGCCCAACTTTGAATAAACAAATAGACGTAACCAGAAAAGGGTGAAATCTTCCGGTTGAAGGAAAGTAGGGGGTACAGCAGAAACACAAACAGACGATAACACATTCACGAGCGAAAAGAGCCAATTTTTGTAGACGGAAGCCTGCATAAAAAAGAGACGCATAAAAAATATTTTTTACGAGGAGGAAAAAAAAAAAAAGAACCTGCTAAAGAAAACTAATTAAATGAGCTAAAAAACAAAGCCGAAGATACACGACATTCTACAATGAAAACCTCTTAAAATGTGACGGTGTTGCGTAAAGTTGTAGAGCTGCTTTTTTGCGCATACGTAACCATTTTTTTTACCAGGTCATTACTAGTGGCTGAAAAAACTAATTACCAAGGGTCCAGTGACATAATTGTTTTTGTAATCTTTTCGCTACAAAAATGAGTTTGCAAAAAAAAAAAAGTGGAGAAGAAATTGAGAATACTTTCCGCTAATCTTAGCAGATGTCGGCGACGTGGCCCGTCTCTTTTCGCCGCTGTACACATTTTTAAATGCTGTTTTATTTTATCTCGCACAATAAACGCGATATGTTTTGGCGTGTTTAAAAGTCGTGCCTATTTAAAAGCTTCTGGGAGGGACTCCTCTCTTCATCTTCTCTTTCCTTCTCTCATTATAGAATTTTTATTAAACGCTGTCGACACAATAAAGAAATTCATTCCAAAGAAATTGGAACAAATAATATATAGTGCTCATTGTTCATTCAAATAGGTTCATGGAAAATTAACACAAGCTGCATGAAGGTTTTATCAGTCGTTAAAAACCGTTATTGTTGTAAAAATTAAAAAATCTCACACGGATTATTTCATTGCTTACTTCGTGGTATTCTCATTTTATAAATACTATTTTGATATTAAACGAATGCATCTGTCCATTAATGCTATCATTATAAGATTTATGATCAAAAGTGCTTTGTGCTAAAATATGAGTACAAGGGCGAAAAAAAAGAACAGCAACAATCAGAAAGACACAGGTATTTGTACAAAATGGGTCGGATTAGAGACTAACCAATAGGAACAAAGACAGGAATTAAGAAGACCAATCAGTTCCTGGCATCTGTTTGGTCTTTTTTCTGTAAAAAATGATTACCTTTAGGCTGGCTGTGCAACTGAATAAAGCGAGTGTAGTAGCGTGCAATTTGAGAATGAAAGAGTCAAAGGGAACTTATATTCAATAAAAAGGAAATGAATTCCTTCTTAATTCCGCAATACGTGTTTGAAGTGTGCGACAGTTCAAGTCAAAAGCGATAACTTCGCGATATTGCTTAGTATGCGATAATTTTATTATAAACGAAAAACACTGACAGAAAACGTTAATTATTCAAATTAAAGTCTCAAAAGAGTTTTCCTGGTTTCCTGCCACTACAGAAAATTTGCCATGGAAGTCTACCAATTTCTGATTGAGTCCCCTAAACTGGAACCGTCGAAGTACACGAACTGGTCGCGCTCGCATATTTGTGCGGTTTACACTTCGACAAATGGAGTTCAGAACCAACTATAAGAATAAATCCCAAATTTACAGGACACAGCATAATGATACACACCCACTTTCAAATTACACTAAATACAGTAACATAGATTAAGCAAGATTTTTTTTTAACTGTCTTATAGAGCTATGTTTGCCACTAATTGACATTAAGATAATAGTCTAAAATTTATCTCATATTTTACTTAAAGCCATATACTAGCTAACTCTTCGGAAGTCTGATATTAGAGTCAAGTGATTAAAACATCCCCAGCGGTCCGAGAATTTATTTTAGATCAAATACCTTCGGACGCTTGTGTGTAGTCGTTGAAATTCAAAAACGTCTTCCAGCGTCTAAAAACTTTTATTAAGAGAAAACTGTGATTAAACTCTGTTAAAATGATTGGTGGTATGCAAAAGAGAATCTTCTAATAGTTTAAGGTTAAATGTTTTTCAAAGATTGAAAACATTTACAGACGCTGGATTCTAGTTAAGTAGAGTTCAGAAGAACTTTACACAGAGTAGTCCACACTACAATAAAACAGAGGAGGAAAAAAGGTTAATTGCACTGGACGATTTATGAAAAATATAAACAAAGATTGAAACTTTACAATACATTAGCATAGGCAAGTCCGGAAATTTTAATAGAAAAGCTATAATCGGTTAAAAAATGAATCAGTGTTTCTAATAACACCAACATCATTTTTCTTATGTCTACAACAAGCCGCGGAGCAACCACTTGTGTACACACCACTTTTGAGCGGAGGCGGAGGGGCGAAGTGGGAAGGAACATATTAACGTCATAATTCAATCAGTTGCGACAGAAAACAGAATCCACCCCGTGGTAGCATATTTTTTTCCCCCGAACAAAATCAAACGGTAGCTCGGTATTAAAGGTTGCGAAAAAGGAAGAAAAAAATTCCAAATAAATGCTACTTTCCCTTTTCCCCTACCTACCTATTACGTCATGGATAATTAAGCTTGTTCGCCTAGGAGCATAATCCAATAATCCAGTTCGCACTAGATTCTATATTTATATACATAAATATATAAAGTCCAAGGGGGGGGGGCGTGATTACGGAGCACCTAGCTAATGATGGTGAGCAAACTTGAGGTATGATGGCGCAAAAACAGAAGCATACTTTACCGATTATCGACAGTTATTCTGCATTTTTTCCCTGTCTTGAAGGTTGTTTTTTTACTAATCGTTTTCCAAGCTGTGTGATTTTTTTCTCGCAATTTTTTAATAGCCTTAACAAGACATTATAATGTTATGTCGTGCCACATACGACACCTACGAAGACGATTTGACACATTGAAGCGCTATTTTCACTTTTTGCTCAGAATAAAAAAAATTTCATTATTATTTTAATATTCCGCTTTTTAAATGAGTGAACAAATTTGATTTTTTCAGCTCCAGTTTTCGAAAAGTAATGTAATTAGTAATTAGGTAATGAAAAAATTAGCTCTTTAATGGATTTTGTGGATATTAAGTTTGATATTTTGTCGCCGGATGATATCCTGATTTCAGAATTAAAAAGCGCGAAAATAGCTTCCCATCACTTCATATCGATGGAAAAAAGTACTCTGAATCATATTTTTTCCCGTCCTTCTCTAAGCCAATATGTCAGTTATTAATAGTTTAAAATTCGAAGCTGAATAAAAAGATGTTTAACATCTTCATTGCGATACGTAACATGCCTGTTAATAATATGTAACTTTAAATACTTTCAAGAAGATAAATAAATATTTGGCCCAATATTTAAAGCCCGAAAAAAAGCTTACATTTTCGCATTCGAATTTCATTTCTCAAAATTTCCCGCTGCACTTTAAAAATGTTTTACTGCTACTACTTACAATTTATGCCAACATTATGAAACCTCGAAAATTTAAAGAGATAGCACAATCGAAAATTCGTAAAGCCCTACAATGATATCGAAGAAAATTAGTTTTAATTTTTTCTACATTAGTGCAGCAAGATAATAAGGATTACTGAAAAAAAAAAAAAAAAAAAGAAATGAATAAAACTCTGAATGCCCTTTGAAAATTTCAAAACTTATTATCACTCATTTACATATCTAAAATTGTGTTACATTCCCGTTAAACAAAGTTTTCGTCATACCCTGTTTCTGAGAACTAAATTTAAGTCCCGATGATTGGAATCTTGCTAAATTCGAACCTCACTAAATTCTTCTACTGTGACAACTTGAAAATTAACAATTAGGATGCCTTTTCAAAAAATATTTTGGCAAGAAACTACCAACTCAAAACATATCTTTAGGCAGGATACTGAAATATTTTTTGTTTTTGTCACATTCACTCAAAACCAAAAATGAAGCCATATTACTGAGCATAAGAAGAATATACCTACTGCTGTTAGATTTTGTGTGTGCGTTTAGTTCAACAAATCAAAGCAAATCTTAAGGCTATTTTTTCTAAAGTTTTAGAGACTGTATTCAAAATCGATTTTTTTTTTTTTTTTTTTTTGTTCTACGCAAATGCAACTTGGGTAATTACTTAAAAATATAAGTACAGATTTCAGGTGTCGAACCAGCATTTTTAACTAGGTAAGTTTTTTGTAAATTTAAATGGAAATTTGAAAGTTCAAAACTTAACTATAAAAGAATACTGTTTCCGCGTATTTAATAAATAATTGTGCAGAAAATACAATTTGGTTGCTCGGAATTTTGTGAGAGGTTCGTTTTGATTGATTGGAATTTTGTGAAGGATCCGTTTTGATTGATTGCAATTTTGAGAAGGATCCGTTTTGATTGATTGCAATTTTGTGAAGGATCCATTTTGATTGATTAGAATTTGGTGAAGGGTCCGTTTTGATTGATTGGAATTTACTAAGGGTTTGAAAATGGATCTAAATTTCCTCTGCCGCGACTCCTGGAATTATTCTACAGACTCAAATATGATAAATCGAATTGTTGTGATAACAATACTTATTTAAACTTAGAAAGGGTTGGATTTAAATTTTCATATAGTAATATATTAAACATTGTTCGTTCAAATATTTCGTTCTCTTTTATGAACATTAATTCTATTCTCATCCAGAATAAAATGTGCTTTCATAAGAAGGAAAAGGAAGAGGGCAAGGAAGGCCATTTAGTGACTCTAAAAATTCTAGAAGTTTTCGGAAGCAAACAAAAATAAATACAATACAATGTGCAAAATAAGAATTCAAGAGAAATGTGAGCTAAAAGGATCTTAACCAAATAATTATTCATCATTTGACGACAATTTCGCTCAAAAATTCAAAGGAAAAGATTTAATAGGCCATTCTTAATCTTTAAAAAATACCGCCCCCCTCTCTCTCTCTTTCCCCTTCTTAAGATATAATAAAATAAATAAATAAATAAATCCTGCAGGTGTGCATGTACAACAATAAATCTCGTTTAAAAAGTTATACGCTAATAAATTTCTAATTCATAGCACAGAAAACAAGAGGAGGAAAAAACTAAAAAGGAAAATGTTCCTTGGCTGAGAACCAGAGCCATAAAACATAGGATTCGTGAAGAGTAAAATTGATATAGCTTTTGAAGCACGGGAAATTATACTAGACTAATAAGAATGAAAGAATACATTCGGAAATGCAAATAAAAAGTGAGAATTGCATTGATCCTCGGCAGACGAGAAGAAAACGATAATCGTCTGGACCAAATTAAAACACGAAACATAACTTCAAATGAAAGGGAGAGTAAAGAAAGAGCTCAATTTTAACTCAAAATTTACCAGTTGGTTTAAATTTCAACCAAATTAGTGAAAGTAACAATGCAGATAATTGTTGATGATTAGTGTTTTTTTTTTCTTTTTTTGCAACCGTAATTAACAACGCAATGAAGAAAACTAAAAGTGATGGGTTTTTTTTCATAGTTTGAAAACTATGTTATGCAGTTTAAAATTGGAAATTATCCCATAAGAACTGCTTCGATCATTGTGCTATTGGTTTAAAAGTTTTCTCAGATGTTCGATCTGTCAATGCCAAAACGGTGGTACTATTGTGTACAGGTGAAAATTAACGATCGCCGCTCGCCACGTGGCGATTGAAGTAGTAAAAGTGAAGATTAAAAAATGCGTCATCGATCGCCACTTGTGCACGATTACGCTTTAGCCATATTCCACTGTAATCGTTTTTTTTTTTTTTTTTCGTTTTTTGCCGTTCGGAATGAATTTTTCTGCCGAAAAGTTCATGTCGAATTTCAACTTTCAACATCCTGTACATATTTTATTAAAAATTCTTTATTTATTTATTTTCTTTTTTTTTTTTTTTTTGCATGTGCTAATTCAAATCTGCATATTTCTTCTTTTAGTTTAATAATTAATTCATTTTCTAAACAATTTTAGAGTTAGTTTTCAATTCTTATTCGCAATTTTAAAAAGTGGCGACTAACGAAACTGAGTCTACCGGCCACTGGCGACTAACCAAATTTCCCAGTTTCTCACCCATAGTTTAAAGACATTTTCTTTACGAAAGATGACGAATTGAAAAACCATTTTTTAGAGAGAAACATAGAACGAGAAGCAAAAACATTATAAAACTGTCTGCATAACACTGCCCGTAGTTGCTCGATCAGGGGAAAAAAGGTTAGCAAAGTTGTGTTTTAGTGCACGGTACACATCGAGCGATCCTAGCTGGTGGTTGCCTCAGAGGGGGGAGGGACACAAAAATATGATTTAGTGCGGCATTCGTTTGAGCGCGATTTCTAATTACTCATAGGAAAGAAGTGCATTCTGGGTAACGTAAAGCGCCCCTATTTGCAAATGAGATCCGACACATTTTGGTGGATTTAATTACTTTTATAGCTTGAAAAAGAGAAGCTGGCTCGCTTGTTGCGCCGAGTAGGGAAGAAAATCCGGGCCGAGTGATTTATTTTGAATAAATTGTATAATTTCTCCCTCCCTCTCTCTTCTTTTTTTCTCGAGTTATTATCAATTTGTTTTTTGCTCAAATTTATTACGGTGGGAGCGGAAAATATTAAAGTAGGAAGAAAAAAATGAACTCTTAATGTTGTTAAATCTGTCAGCTTTCGTTTACTCATAAAAGAGGTTTACAGTTTTTTCTTCAACTTAGTCTCTGTCCCATCTTTCTTCTTTTTATTTATTTATTTACTTTTTTATTTAATTTTTTTTCCGGTTTCCAAACCTTTTAAACATTACATCTTCATCATAGAAGCATGGCAAAAAAATTGCATTGAAAAATAAAATTTAAAATATAATAAACATAATTTTAAACATCCCATTTTTCCCTTCTCTTCAAAGGGTTTCACTGTAGCACGCGTATCCTTCAGGACGAGTCAAAAATACTCGCAAAAAAGGGAACCTTTATTATTATTTTAAACTCATTTTTTAGTTATCGCTTACAAATCAAAATCTAATTTATTAATTTGTGAATATGATCAAAATTACTAACTACAAAACACGTTCTACGGAGAGAAACGTGTTTGGTAATAACTGCGTTTTAGTCTGTAACGACTCCAATTCCTTTTTGGTTCACGCAATGATGCACAAGCACTATCCTTTGGTTTTCGAAGAAGAGTACGTGGTTAATACTACTGATCATGGTAAAGATATAGAAAACAAAATAGCTATTCACATATTCCGAGGTAGACAAGAGATTAAGTCAAAAAATTAGGAAAGCTGTCTTAGAAAAAGAAGTGGTATACATGCTACATTTGATTTAACAGGTTTTAACCTTGATGTGAAACTAAAGTATCTTTTTTAGAAGAAGTGATCCGAGATTTTCAATAATAATAACAAGCAAGAAACATAAGTTTCAATGATTTATCATTTGTAAAACATACAGCAAAACTCTTATTCCAGTAAGTACAAAGTGTTTCAGTACTTTCAGCATGCCTACCGCCAATTGATATATTAAACACACACACACACACACAGAGAAACTTGTAGTTTAAATATACTTCCTTCCAAATAGCAGCATTTTCTGCTCCTTGGGGTATTCCATACAAAAAACGTTCCCCCTTCAAACACTCGAAGAAATTTAAGAAAAAAAAATGGAAATTTTATTTCTATTCTTTATTGTGTCCAAATTCACTTCTTTGTCGATTTAATTAATTATGTTTCATTTCCAAAATATTAATTTAAATCCCTGTCTTCGGTTAAATTCTACGACTTCATGTGCTCTATAAATTAATTTTCAACTAACTTCGCTTCCGCCTCATATTTTTGAATGGTCTCAAGAGATCAGTAAAATTGGTTTCGTTTTGATATTCATTTATTAATTATTTGAAGACAAAAGTCATTCCGCCATTTTTTCCAAAATCACTCATAATTAAGATTTTAATAAACAGTTTTCAGGCATTAATTATTAAAATTTATGAGTGGCATTTTTTTGAATAGAAGAATCAAGTTATCGCAACAAATGTTAAAGACTATCAAATGCAGTAAAAATAATGCATTCAATTATCTAGAAGTAGTAGTGGGAAAAAGACATAATTTAACCCCCCCCCCCCCCCAATGCAGCTTAATTGTTTCATAAGAAAATGCTCATTCTTTTCACGAAATAATGAATTGTTTTTAACTTTATAAAATTAGCAACGCATTTAAAAAGTATCGTATGAGATGCATGCATTTTTTAGGAGTGCTTTTTTTTTCCTTTTCATGATTCGCCGACATTGATATATTGTAGATGTGTTTGCCTGCCTCGAGATATTCCCACGCGCTTGGCCATTAGGTTTCATCGGGCAGGTGTCTGTTGAGGAATCATCATTCATCAGGGCTATAAAACTCCAATCACAATGAGAAGAAGCTCATCTTCTGGAGGGCATCAACAGAAAAGAGGATGTTCGTCTGGGTAAGCACCGCACTTAAATAATCGCGATTTTGAAATCGCAATCCATTCACTGCAACCGACTGCACTTTCGGAGTTGATCGACGCAGCAATTAGAAAGCTTTGATGAATCGTTATTTCATATCTGGAAATGTCTGCACTTTTTTCAAGGAGCAAACGAAAGGCAGCCTTTAAATTTGCGAGCTTTGATATCTTACCCTTTACAGAGAGGCGCACATTTATTTCGGAAGAGCCCAAACCAAACATTAAGATAATTTTCCAAAAGTATATTAAAATCTCCAAAATAGCTAATTTTGAGTTTGTTTCGTAAACCGGAGACCCCCCCCCCCCCAGCCCATACATACACCCTTGCTTTTGGATGAAGAAATCCTGAAAAGTAAGTAGTACGTGAATTGGAAAGTTTTCGCTTTAAGTACAAAAATAGTATTTTTTATCTGTTAAAAAAAAATGAATGGACCATAAGCAAGAAATTTTCTAACTGTCAATGGAACATAGAGCTCTTTCAGCTTTTGTAGGATTCCCTCTTTTAGCGGGAAATCTTCCATCTTAACAGAATGCCAAAGGCGATAAAAGCGAATATTTAATTAACGTAATTTTTATTCGATTTGTGTGTGTCAGCATGCGTATCGAAACTTCCTTTTTAGCGAAATATATCTACGGAAATACATCAGTATCTAAATTCTCAGAAAGGTATGTATTTTAACGAAGATCTTTTTTTTTTTTTTAAGTTTTGAACAGAAGTATTAAAAAAGAAGAATAACACCTCATCGTTTGAAATTTTGAAAGGGGGTGGAAGGAACAAAATTTGATTTTAGATTAACACTCACTGTTATCATCTGAATATCCGACATGCTTGATAATGACACAGTTACTGCGCAACACCAAAGCCAGAAATTTTATTTCGAACTTTCTAAGAGAAGTGGGAAGTTGCGAAGGGGGAGGGAAGTCGGGGAACTAGGATATAAACTTGAATGCATAATGCATTTTTTAAAAATAACGAAACGCATCCTAGCACATTCATTCATTTTTCAATTCATTATATTTCTCATGCAGGGTGTGGGGAGTGGAATTGCCCCGACGCCCTAGACGACGGACCTGATAAAAGCCGTTGGCTCACTTAAAATATTTCTTCCTTGTTTCGCATATATTTTTTTCTATTCCGTCATACAGAGTACTGGAACACTAACATATAGGAAACATTTTGCAGCATCCGATCAATTTTCACATAAACCTAATATTTTTTTTTTCTTCACATGCAACAGACATGTATATTTTCATTAAAAAATTCCAAGACGTTCCATTCACAGGTACACACATCCAGACTTATCTTCGAAGTCTCAGAAGAAAAGAAAGAGCTATGATAAATTTAGAAAAAAATAACAAAATAAAACTTCTTCCCGCGCACCTTTTTTAAAATGTAATCTCTCCGCTCGTAAAATCTTCTGCAGTAGCTGATTTTTCCCGCACACACCGGATGTTAAGAGCGAAGCATTAAGGGCCAACACATATATTTTCATCTATTAAAAATAGATTTTCAACCTAAGTGACACGAATCAATTGACAATAAAGCTCAGTGTCTGATCGACTAGCACATTAGCCGTTATGACAAGGCATTTATTACGTCCTGCCGCCCGGGACCAAAAACAAATTGTGAAGATTTTTTCCCCTCTTTTTCATTTCTACAGAATGGCAACGGCAACGGAATTCATCATCTTCTTTTAATCTACAGCCGCTAACATTGAGTGTGTATCAGGAAAGATGTAATGAAGAGACGCTTCTTCTTGAAGACGCGATGCTTGTCCGTTATAAGCAACACGAACAAACAGAGGCGTAAATGTGATTTGAGTCAAAGCAAAATTTTAATCAATTACAAGTTTCAAGACTGTGTGTGTTATAAAAAATATTTCGATTAGTTACAAACCCATTTAATACCTCAGAATTGTGGCGCGATATTTATTTTTGGAAATTTTTGTACTGTATAAGGTCAAGTGCCCAAAAGCTGGCACCCAAAAAAATGCTTCTTAAACTTGACACCCTCAAATAAAAAAACATTTAAAGTATTACCAATTAAAGAGATTGAAGAAGTGATACCATTCAAAAAGAAAGAAAATCTCATTTTAACTTATTTTAGGGAATCGGTAATACTTTAAATGTGTTTTTACTTGAGGGTGTCAGATTTAGAAACCATTTTTTGAATTTTTTTTCTACTCCTTTTTTTTTTTTTTTTTTTTTTTTATTTCATGCGAAGTAATATAGACGTTTAAGGGATAACAAGTAGTTATTTTTACTGAAGGCAGACTTTCGTAAAATAATTTTTCGGGCTACGTCTTTTGGATAGTTTTATTTCTTCGCTCTAAGAAAGCATTCGAAGTAACGCCAAACGTATTTGAAATTTTTATTGAAAAGCATTGTGTTCATACACTATTGTTTCATAGACCTTGGAATTTAATTAAAACAGTAAAGGCTAAAAAGTGGAAAAAGAAAGAAAGAAAAAGAATAGGAAGGAAAGCCCCTGTTTCATAATGTCGCTATCAATTCAATAAAAATATTAATACATTAGATAGCTATGCTAATATTTCTATTTTAGATGCATAATATATTGCTTTTATACATTAAATAATATATCTTTGTTTTCTATGTTAGATAATATCTTTAATATTATTAGTTTATTATGATATATATTAGTTTAATCCCGAGATGTTATCAAACAGTTTTTTTTTTCTTTTACTTTCCTGGAAAGGTTACAATCTGGTAATTACGAGTTATGCCTATTAAAATGACGATGTTTATTTTAAAATGCAATCCAATAAGTAACTTGAATCAACTTTCCTGTGAAAGAATTTAAAGTGCAAATAAATCGAGAGTTAGGTGAAATCATTCATACTTTAAATAGTGCTTACTTACCGCAGTAGTTTTAATGCGGCAAAGCAGCATTTACATTTGAACAAAATTATACTTAGGCAACTACTGCAATGAAAAGTGGACTAAGTTATTATAACGCGTATAAATTATTGCACCGGTCAGGAGTTTAAATAAAATGGTGATGTGGAACCCACACAATAAACATTAGCTGAAGCAGAAGTTGTTTCAAAGGTTATACGTATGTACACTTGCACGGTTAGGCTAAAGTTAATATTGTTAACAAAAAATTGATTAAAAAAAAAACAACCAATATTAAACTGCTCTTTATTCACCTTTCGATTTGCTCTCCTATATTATTCTCACTTATTATTATTATTATTATTATTATGAAAATGACAGGTAAGTTCAGAGCCCGATTAAGACAGTCGGGGGCTTTAGGCACAGAGTTATTTTGGGGCCCCTATGGTACGAAAAATAAAAAAATTATATCTTTTAAGAGATATTTTCACAGAAATCTTTCTTACAATTTGAGGGCCCCTAAAATTTGGGGCCCAAGGCCGCGGCCTAGTTGGCCTGTGCAGTAATCAGGCACTGGGTAAGTTGGAAGTGTATAAAAGAAAAAAAAAGAAGGAAAGAAAGAAGAGAGAGAAAAAGAACAAAGACCGAAATCTTTATTTATTTATGCTAGAAATAATTAAAAATGAAAATGTTTGAAAATGTATTTGGATCGTACAAAAGAGCACACCATAAAATTAAAATCTCTTTTTGCCTAGCTTTCCTTCTCCATGAATGGACATTATTTGTTCAAAGACAATACTCAATTAGACAGCCTGACACTACTCAAAAACAAAATTGGTAACGTTTACCATTTAATGAAAACAAGAAGTTCCGTCTAGAACTATACGAGCCTACTTTCCCGTATACACCAAATTCAAATTTATAATCTAGCTATCTCTTCTAGCTTTAGTTCTTAATTATTTCAAATATACCTTTTTCAATGGATAATACATATTCATTCACTCATTCATTCTTTCCTTAATTCAGCCATTCATTTATTCATTCATTCGTTTACTCATTCATGTCTTTATTCATTTATTTACTCATTCATATATTTATTCCCTCATTTATTCATTCTTTTCCTCATTCATTTATTGATTCATTCTTTCACTCCTTCATTTATTCATTAATTCATGCTTTCACTCATTCATTTATTCATTGAGAAATATCCTTAAAAATCCCGATAAAAAAATTTTATAGGAAAATAGGCTCGTAAGTTCTGGATAAACTTTCTATTTCTACATGTTCTACGTTATAAGAGCTTTCCGATAAAGTTTGTTCCAAGCAAATCGGTCCGTTAGGTCAGGATTTATATAGGATTGAAATTTCCCCGTAAGCGCTATGTTAATTTTTTGAACTGTTCAAAAATTAACAAAAACTGTTCAAATTGATATTTCACGCCAAGAGATTCTTCCAGTAAGCTTGTTCATTGGAACATGGATCTTGTACCCAGAGTTTACATAATTTGCTTCATTTTCGCCCATAGGCGCTAATGGTAAATTTTTTTGAACTGTTCAAAATTGAACGAAAAATTGCTCAAATCAAAAAGTAAAATATGGAAATGAGATGTCCTCACCGAGATCTTTCGATTGCAAAAAGAATTTTTGGAATCGGACTATTCGTTCAAAAGTTATTAGGGGGGGGGGACAGACCGACAGACCGACAGACACACATTTTCCCCCATCTCAAAACCCTACTTTCAATTTTTTTATTTTTCAATCTTTATTTAATTACTTAACTTTTTTTGACTTTTCTTTATTTTTAACGATATTTTTACGATACATTAAGCCTTCTTTCATGCTTTATTATTATTTTTTTTACTTTTACGGGAAAGTATGCTAAAAAATGAGAAAGGGTTTCTTTATTGTTATTTTTAAATTAATGTTAATGACTCACGCTTTGCCGTAAGTGTAAACGAAAAAACGTAAAGTTGAAATACACGTGTGCTCTCTATATTTTGATTGAATAATTATGTCTCGCATTACCTTTTCAGAAAATAATGAACTAACGTCACAAAGGATTTTTTTAAAGCAACTGAGCAAATTTAGTTTTAAAAAAATAAGTGAAGAACAATTTAGACAAGTACAGCGTAGGACCATGTTGAAATAATAAAGATCTTTAAAATACTAAATTTATTAAATTTTGTGCAGATCTTACTTTTGAAATAGACATTTTTTATTTCAAAAGAGTTCTTCAACAAATTTTTTCTAAAAATAAACTCCACAGCCAATAAATAGAAAAAGATTCTATTCTTCTTCTCTTCCCTTCATTTTATTCTTGAAATGGAACCGAAAAATTAATTGATGAAAACAAGAAATTATATTACGATTTTAATATTTTTATTTACTATTTTATTTTAATTTTATATTTTGGCATATGCTTTATCTGCTTTAGATTTAAAGGCTATATAGGATAGCATTTGAAAAAATACGTTTAAAAAAATGAAACTTTTAAAAATTGAAAAAAAGAAAAAAAAAGTATTTGGGGATATTTACAGCAATTGAAGTTTGTCAGGGTGAGACGTAACTTTTAGAAAAAGACAACAGCAATTATTTTCTCCAACAAAATCAATCCTTTGAAATAATATTAATAGCACGACTATGCAAATGCACGAAAGGAAAGAAAAAAGTCACAAACCATCAAATTCGACCATTAATAAAATTATAGGAATCCCAACACGCACTGCCGCTTCTTTTCAAAAAATATAATGTATGCAAAAACGAAGACCCTGATAACCATCAACTAAATGATTTTTCTTTGGATATAGCCAGAAGCATCTTCATTTGTATTTCAAGATGAGGACCGTTTAGTAATTGCTATCAGCCGTTAGTTCGGCGTTATCAGAAGGAAGATCTGTCACAGCAAACGTCTCTAAGACTAGCTTATTTGGTTTCGTCAGGGTTGTTTAGCTTAACTGTAGGACGGGACGACAAAAACTGGAATAAAATATACTGTACAAAAAGGAACTTTTCTCGGGTAGGCCTCGCTATTAAATGATGATGCATAAAAGTAAAATTTTAGATGGTGGAAAAACTAATCCTTAACATTTTGTTTCGAATTATGTTTTGTAACCTTCACGTGACATTTCAGGACATTTTTCTCTATCTCCCTACTGATTTAGAACGTCTCGGGGAAAAACTTTATCCTCAATTTTACTTTGTTTAAGAACTTTCAAACATAAATGTTGCATTAATTGACTTCTTTTAGAATGATTCTTTAGGGGCCCACGAAAAACAAAAAGGAATGACAAGGGGTTTATGGATAAAAAAGTTTCGGAAACAATCCAAGCAAGCAACTTTCAGTACTGCTTCAAAAAAAAGGAAAAAATACTCATCATTCAGGCCACAGTTTCAGCAGTTACTGGTCAATTTAATAGTGATTTAATCAATTGATTGTGGAATAATACTTCACAAACACCTGATGACAACTTTACCCCCGGAGTTTTTCAACTACTTTCTTTATTACTATACTCGGAAAAGATTTCATCTTCGTAATAAAACGAAAAGTAAATATTATTTAATAAAAAGAAAAAATCATTATACTGTCTCAAAATGACATTAAAACATCCCGTTCTGATTTTTCTTTTTTAAAAGGCGGTAAATTTAATACATACGCAACTCTCTATCTCATTATTCAAATCTACTGCGACCAAGTGATAAACAATCAAGCAAACGACCCCTAGAGGAAGAGGGGGGGGGGGGGTCGAAAGCAACTTTTTCAGCTATTTTGTTATTAGACCTTGAATTGTGTCACAAAAAGACAGGGTGGAGAGGACAATCTTGAATGATTCTTCTCTCTGCCATAAGAATTTGCAGACAATCCCTAATTTGGGGCAATTTATTTTTCCCCTCGCCGGTCCTTTGCAAAAGCAAATGCGATGGCGTCATCCCTCATAAAGCGTTTTTTTCCCCGAAGGTAGGACATAAAATTTTTTAGACACGCCAAAACGCGGGGTCCAAAGAAATGTTCATCTATCCATCAATCCATCAGATTTCCAGGAAAAAATTCCCTTTCCCTTCCTCTTTTAATATTTATTTTCTCCCTCTTTTTTATCTCCTTTTGTGTGTCTGTCAAAGCGATCGCTCACTCTCGGTTCTTCTTAGAAAATCCCGGGCTTGACAAATATTTGCAGAAGACCGCCAAGCTTGGCGCCCCTATTTGAACAGCGGATCTCTTGGCGCTGCCGAGATCTGCGCCAACCGATTCCATTCAGCAACAGCGATAAAATGTCATATAAGAGCATGTAACTTGATTTAAGGAATCCTTGCGCTTGCAACAAATAGTTCCATACACAAAAACTCACATTTTCCTTTCCTTTCTTATGTTTTTGATTCTTCTTCAGGGATCATTCATAAATGATGTCTCGCTTCGAGGGGGAGGGGATTCGTGAAATTGTGACAAAGTGTGACGAGGGGAGGGCAGGGGGTAACAAGAAGTGTGACATCGTGCATTATGCAACATAGCGTGGCATGTGAGAAAAGGGGGGGGGGGTCAAATATGTGGGAAAAAGCGTGACATCATTTATGAACGGCCCCAAACAAATTTGTTTATGAATAATCAAGTAGGTTTGTTAATTTATTGTAAAAAAACACAGGAACCTAGCGTTCTCATTTTCAAAGTTATTTCTTTAAATCATTTTTGTAATGTTTTCCCTTTCCCTGCTCATCAAAAAAAGAAAAAAAGAAAACGAGATTTATTTTTTAACAAGAAGTTCCGTCTAGAACTATACGAGCCTACTTTCCCGTATACACCAAATTCAAATTTATAATCTAGCTATCTCTTTCTCTCTCTTTCTTATTTATCTTTAGTTCTAATTATTGAAAATATACCTTTTTCAACGGATAATACATATTCATTCACTCACTCATTCATTCTTTCATTTATTCAGCCATGCATTTATTCATTCATTCGTTACCTCATTCAAGTGTTTATTCATTCATTTACGCATTCATGTATTTATTCACTCATTTATTTATATTTTCATTTATTCAATAATTTATTCATTCATTCTTTTCCTCATTCATTTATTCATTGATTTATTCTTTCACTCTTTCATTTATTCATTCATTCATTATTTCACTCATTGAGTCACTGAGAAATATCCTTGAAAATCCCGATCAAAAAATTTCATATCAAAATAGGCTCGTAAGTTCTGGATAAACTTTCTATTTCTACATGTTCTACGTTATAAGAGCTTTCCGATAAAGTTTGTTCCAAGCAAATCGGTCCGTTAGATCAGGATTTATATAGGGTTGAAATTTCCCCGTAAGCTCTGTGTTAATTTTTTGAACTGTTCAAAAATGAACAAAAACTGTTCAAATCAATATTTCACGCCGAGAACTCCTTTCAATAAGCTTGCAATAGAAACTTGGCTCTTGTGCCCAGAGTTTACAGAATTTGCTTCAATGTTGTTCATAGGCGCTAATGTTAAAATTTTTTGAACTGTTCAAAATTGAACAAAAAATTGTTCAAATCAAAAAGTAAAATATAGAAATGAGATGTCCTCGCCGAGATCTTTCGAATGCAAAAAGAATTTTTCCAATCGGACAATTCGTTCAAAAGTTATTAGGGGGGGGGGGGACAGACCGACAGACACACACTTTTTCCCCATCTCAATACCCTACTTTCAAATTTTTTATTTTTCAATCTTCATTTAATTACTTCACTTATTTTTGACTTTTCTTGATTTTTAACGATATTTTCACGATACATTAAGCCTTCTTCATGCTTTATTATTATTTTTTTTTACTTTTACGGAAAGTAGGCTAAAAAATCGTGAAATTTTCTTGAATAATAAAAATTTTCCGAATTAGCCATTTCGTTTAAACAATAAGGTAAACAAACTGAAACATCAACTTCAGTTTATTGAATCAATAAAATAATTTTCGGAAAAAAATAGAACCGACTTCAAATTATAAATTGCGCTAAAAAGTAAGAAATAAATTACTTCTTTAAACAACATCGATGTGATTTTTAAACATAGTTTTAGAAGTCGGTGCAAAATTAGGATAGATAAAATCTTTTGCAATCATGAATCAATTACAAATATAAATGTCCCAGAATTAGAAAAAATTCCAATATGAAGTAGCACGTGGTGTAATGGTGATTAGGCTCATTATTTTGCACCGACTTCTAAAAGTATGTTTAAAAGTCACATCGATGTTGTTTAAAGAAGTAATTTATTTCTTACTTTTTAGCGCAATTTATAATTTGAAGTCGGTTCTATTTTTTCCCGAAAATTATTTTATTTTATTCTTTTTAGTGTAAATACATTTTTTATAGAGATACTCTATTTTTAAAAAATCCACATCAAAGGGTAAACCTTTTTTTGAATGAATGACACTAAAACCTAATCATTTGTATGAAAAATTTCGTTTTGAAGTCGATTTTAGCAAACAAACGGATTGGATTCATTTTTTGCCTTAGAGAAGATTTCAGTCAAAATCTTGCTGTAATTGCATTATTATAGCACAATGTAACAAAAACGTTTTTTTCAATGAGTTTTATATTTATTAATAGTTTTCCCAACAAAGAAAAATCAAGTCAAGCCTTTCCAATTAATATTAAAAAATACTTATTTTTCACCCGTAACGTTTTCTCTAAAAAACAAATGTAGTCAAATCGATGAGCGATATTTGAGTTAGACGGCTCTCTATCTATTAAAGAAGAAATCCTCAAAATCGGTTCATTTAGTCAAAAGTTATGGATGAAAAACCAAAAAAGGGACCCTATTTCTGCCCATAACCTTTTTTCTAATTATCGAATATGGTCAAACGAAGGTACGGGACCTATGGGAAACCACCCTCGATCGATTAAAAAAAGAATTATGAAAATCGGGTCATCCGGTGAGAAGTTAGTCCGGTGTTAGTTAGTGGACAAACAAAAAAAAAAACGACATACATACATACAATATGAATGTATAACCTCCTTCCTTTGTGAAGTCGGTTAAAAATAGAATTAAGTATTAGTTTAGGAGCAATAAAAAGTGAAACAGATTACATATACAAAAATGCAAACAAACAATTACAAAGAAAGTGCATACTCTTATCGAAAAGACAAACTAAGAAAAGAAAAGAAATGATTTTGCAAAATTGCTGGAAATTTAGAAAAAAAAGGGGTGGGAGTAAAAGAGAAGAGAACAAGAGAACGCATAAACACCATCTTTTACAAGGGCTGGTCACTACATTCTTTCATATAAAATGATTTAAAAATTTGAAAGTAAAATAACTGTCTACATCCACGGTGAAAGTTGGTAGAAAAGCTTTAAGAGTAGCAAAAAAAGTTCAAGTTTTTTGAAACAAATAATAGAAATATCAACTATGATTTCAGTTTTCAATTTTTCGTGCTTGTGAATATTACAACCATTGTAACTCGATTAATACATGTATGTGCACACTAAGCACATTAATTTACAACCATTTTAAATGCTATCGCGGAGCTATAAAATATGCAAAAGAGAAATGAGAAAAATAATAAAAATAGAAACTAAGATATTTTTTTGCACACACAAGCAAAGCACAAAACTACCCCCCAGAGTAGTTTGGTGTTTTTCCAAAAGTTAGAGAGAGCAAAGGTTGATTTATGTTTCCTGAATTCTTTCCAAAGAGTCACGTTAAAGTGAAGTGAAATGCGATAATCACCCGATACGCTTGGCCTGTCACACAGTGATACTGCTGTTGCCTTTGTTTGCGGCAGTCGCCATTACGGTCGCGAGAATTAGGGAAGGTCCGGTTGAATTTCGTTTTGAATCGCTCTTAAGAATTCTCGAAGCGATTTCATTCGAAAGAATGACCATACAATGATGATTAGCTTGTTATACAAGATGGATTTATGAGTTTTTAAATTTGTTTTTCATTTTTGAATGCTTCATTTCACAAACGCTATGCGGCCCGAGAGGCTTTTAAATGCTGGGTTCGTTTGACTTTAGAATTTTCGATCAAAAGCAAGCGTTTAGTGACGCTTTATAATTTAACTGCGTTCTCCCAACTCGTGATAAAGGGGTAACACGAAATCAGGAACATTCTGGGTTCGAATTAGAACCCAGGTAAGTTTCTTTGAAGAACGAGATGGGATGGTTTTCCGGTGCACTCGCACCGACGACGACAAGCGACGTGTGACGGCAACGAAACTTCCAACGAAATCCATCATTGGTTCTTTTTCATTCAATAACCACGCCCTCGTGTTTTCTGATTGGCATTTTTTATTGCGTCATTAAAAAAGGGCTTTCCTTTCATACAACCGTGATTTGTTGAATGCGCCGTGATGTCACTTATTCCACCACGCTGTTAGTTTGATGACCCAAAAAGCAACAATCTATTACGACAGGGGGGCAAAAGGTCTCCGTCATTTTCGCCCTAACCTTTCAACAAGCTTTTCCCGACAGAAGTTCCCTTAGTTTTCTTTTTATTCAACATGTAAAGGCGGGCAACTACAGGTAAAATCGTCCTGGAAGAGCTTTTTTTCAATGTGCTGTGCACCGAAAAAGCAAGAAATAAACTTCATCGGACGCAGTGCAGACTCGGAGATTCTTGAGCCATTAAAAAACCCCAAAAAAAACAAAAAGGTTTTTGTATAGGTGTATAGAAAATTATTACATGTATATACATTAACATGCTATAGACAAACATGTTCGAGTACAAGGGTTTGGAGATAACCCTCAAAAAGCCTTTTTGGGTTTTTCCCAAATTTTTTTCCGTTTTCCACCATTTAAAAGAGGATAACCGTTTTCTGGGATTAAATTCAACACATCTATAAATTATTACAAGCGCATTCCAAATACTTTGAATTCTTGCAACAAAGTATTCGGGCATTTCATACAAAACGGTGCATTCTATCTCTGAATTGATATATTTTTTACCCACTAAATCACACATAAAGACAAAGAGGCTATTATCTGTCGATAAGATTCTCAGTCCGATTTATAAATAGGGGTTTGGGTTTGACGAAGCCGAAAAGTCTGAAAGTGCGCATGTTGGACAAGTCTACCGCGGCGTGAATGATACATTATTCATTTGGAGATTTGAAAATGAATGAGGAAGACCTACGCACGTTATTTGACAAATGATTCTTGTTAGGCGATCATTAGCATACTGGAACTTCCACACATCGGGCTGATGTGTCCCAATCATTTGCAATGTCGGTGGAAAAAACCTGCACACATAATTCATCTTTGTTTTTCCATCATACTCCGTCATTTTAATGCCGCTTAAACGAAACAAGTTTCACACGACAAAGTTTCAAAAATAAGGGAAGAGCAAAAAATAAAAAAAAAGGTTTTTTCCAAGGCGCATGCTTTAAACTTCTGCATTCATTAATGATGAAGGATCAGTAATACGCATTAACTCAACATTCTTAATCTTTCTGTCATAATGATCTCTTCGCACCAATCCATTACTTAAATCTCATTCAATTGGACAAGTTAGACCATCCATTGGTTAGTTGGTTAATCTGAGCATATTTTGTTACAGCAGCGGTTCCCAATCTTTTTTTTTTTTTTTCGCGCACCACCATTTTTCTTGCCAACCATTTGCGTACCACTGAATTTCCCCATTTTTGATAATTATTAATTAAATGTCGATGCTAGCGGTCGCTACTCGCCATTGGCGATTCAAAAATTTTATTGGGCGACAACAAAATGTGATGTCGGTCGCCAAACCTGGCAACTTGTAGTTTTTTTTAATTATAACTTGGCCATTTATAGTCGCCACCTAAAGCCGCAAACGCAAAAACGAAATTTTATATAAATCGCAATCGCAATCTCAATGGACCTTCTCAGGTACGAGTATGATATTTGTGTAATTTTGGGACAAAGTGTAGTTTAAGGTGTTATATGTATGTACAAAATGAGGCCCCTGTTGGGGAGGGGGGATTAGTTTGACACACGGTTCTAAGTGTCAAAGTGGCTACTAACTTTTTTGGGTTTACTCGCCACTGGGCACTATCGATTTTTTTTAGTTTCAAGCATTATTATTAATGCAGAGAAAAGGGTTCATAAAAATAAAATTGCATGTATAAAATATGAAATATATAGAATATAATTTAATTACGTATTTCCAAAACACATTAGAAATACGTCCCTAAGTATAAAGAAAATGAAGAAACGAAATTAATGAGAAGGTAGCTGCTGCATGGAAGATACCAGCGAAGTGATATCTGATTCAGTAGAAGTTAGTTTTAACCTCAAATTTGGGTCGACATTTAATTTGCTTCTATATTTATTTTTAATAAATATCAGATTGGGAAAAGCAGTTTCACAAAGATAAGTGGTTGTGGAAGGAATTAGAAACATCAATAATTTTTTGACAATAACTAGAATTTATTTTTAACTTTGAGCCAAAATTCTCACAACTCTAATTGGCCAAATTCGATCCGCCTGCACGCGTACCACCTGGAGAGCCTGCGCGTACCATTAGTGATACGCCCAAACCACAGTTTGGGAACCGCTGTTCTACAGCATCTTTTAATTCCTTTACTTATTCGCTTTTCATATTCATCCCAAGAATTATCTTCGTTTGCTTATGTAAAAAAAGAAAGGAAGTCAACAGCTTTCTGTGGTTGACTGCATTTCCTGACGTTTTCGTCTTCTCGGCAGAAAAGAAAATTTACTTATATTATTATTAATCATTTGTAAACCTTCTGTGCCATTACGTGTTGTATGGAAAAATAAGTAAAAAAGTGATGCATATTGGAAACGTATATTGGATTGAATCATACATCATCGTTTATATATAAATACTACATAGGCAACGACAAAACAGTTAAGTACCATCTTCTCTTCTATTTGTCAACTGATTTTCTAACTTGTTTTTATTTGGTAGCTATTGATTAATATTAGTGTTATCAATATAAAAAAAAAAAAAAAAAATAATTCGACTTTCGACGCAGATTCGATGTTTCTTATTTATTTATTTATTTATTTATTTATTTATTTGGAACTCTTTACTTGTAGATCTACAATTAACAACATTTGTACAACTTACGCATTTTTTACTATTTATAATTCAAAGAAGAAGAAATGTCGAGAACAGATTAAAGGTGAACAAGTAAAGAAAAAAATCTTGAGGTGTCAGTTAAACCATTTCCAAAATACATAATGTATGATAGGTCAGTCAGATTGTTTGTCTAGTGCCAAAAAAAAAAAAAAAAAAAAACCATTTGAAGTTAAATAATGTCTCATATAAAAATAATTTAACTTTGTGCAAGTAAACAATAATAATAAAATTACACGTTAATTTAAAGCACAAATGAGCAAAAAAATGCAGACATATGTTTCGGGATTGCTTGGAATCCCTTTTTCAATGCGACAGGGAGCTTCTAGATGCAAATTTGCATCTAGAAGCTCCCTGTCGCATTGAAAAAGGGATTCCAAGCAATCCCGAAACATATGTCTGCATTTTTTTGCTCATTTGTGCTTTAAATTAACGTGTAATTTTATTATTAATGTCTCATATAATATGAATGACATAATAAGCGTGGTGACTCGTTATTTTGCTTCGAATCAACGTTTCGAACTTTTAATTAAATTGAACGTGAGTGTCTGTACTTCTAATTTATTTAACAATAATAGGGGTGGCATAATTTTTTTTTTATATACTTTTTATGCAGGAGAAGGGGTGCAGAAAGATAAAGTTTATTTACAATATGTGTTACAAGTGCATTAAATTAAGCAACTAACTCAGTGGTCTATCACTTGCACCGAGGAGAGATTCTCGTAAATTGGGATATTTAAACATAACAAATTGTTGCCAAACAGGGAAAAAAATGTCTAAAAGTTGTTTAAACGTCAGAGGCTGAACTTGAAAAAAGTAATGAATTTCGGTCAAATTTCACCGCTGGGTAAACACTAACACTTTTGCTCTCCTTTACTTGCGGTGAAAAGTCAGTAATAATGACATTCCCTTGGTTTGCTTTAGAAAAAGAGAGAGAGAGAGAGAAACATTCTTAGAAGAGTGAGTTGTTGAAAAAAATAAATTCTTAATTAACAAATCGTTGTAAAGACAGACTCGTTAAAATAAAGAGTTGATGATGAGATAGTAGATCTTTGTAGACGCAGAGATATTGATGGGATATATATGAAAAAAAGTCGGTAGAGAGAAAATTCTGAATAAAGAGATTTAAAGAAAAGGAGAAAATAACGGTAGAGATGAAAAGAGAGATGTTTCAGGAGAAAAGAGAGAGCAGTTGGACAGATATATCGTTGAATTAGATATAGGTGGAAAAGAAAGAAAAAATTAGATGCTTGAAGAGAGAACTGGTGAAGAGAGAAACGCTTGAAACAAATAGACGTTGCTTGAAGAGAGAATTGGTGACGAGCGAGAGATTCTTGAAGAGAGATTCGTGAACATGGAATCGGAAAACGAAGAGACAGTAAAAAAAAGAGGGAGTTGATTAAAAAAAGAGAGCTGGTGAACTGATTCTCGATAAGTTTATTTTGGTAAAAAGTTACTTATAAAAGTAACATGTATAACTTTTTTAAATGCGAAACCATCAAGCTGTTAGAAGCGCTCTAGTTAAAAGACATTGTGTAACTATGTTCGTACTAAGCAAGTACATTAGCATAAATTAAAAATAAAAAGAAACTTACTTATAAAGAAAAATTTGGTGGGATCTTTCGGAAGAAACATTGTTGAGTAACACTCGCTTGTGCTGGTTTAAAAAATGTAGCTTACAATATTACATATTTTTGAGAAAGCTTGCCTTGGTTATGCAGGGGAGGGCCCATGGGGTTAGGCGAACTGGTCCGGTCCTCACCCCAGAAGGCATCGGATATCCGGTATCCGACTAGTTTATATCAAGAATCCTATCCGACCGCTGAACGAAAGCGGTTATCTGGCAAGTAAAATTTGGTTTTTAAAATTAAATTAATTAGCATCTTTTGAAAATATAGGTAAGTTTAAAACTTACTTCGAATTTGGAAGCTGTTGGGTGCTTCAGGATATAAAATTTATAGGTTTCAAACATCAGAACCAACATTATTTTTAGACGTTTCTGTTGTTTTTTTTTGACTGGGTTTGAAAAAAATATTATTAGCATTATTCGTATTTTAACAGAAAAAAAAATAGATGCCTTCTATGAATTTATAGAAAAAAAAATATGTTATACGTTTCATGATCTTAAAAAATTCGACTTAAAACGAAGAACTTTTTTCTGCATCAAAATCAGTACATGAAACACAGAGCAAAGTACCACGGATTGTATCACCAACAGCTATAAAAAATAATATATTATTTGCTTAATGCCGATTGTGGAAGCCAACAGCTATCATTAAGACATCATTACTTCTACAGACTTTTTTTCCAAATAAAACGCAATCATTAACTAAACTTGATCATGAATTTCCTTCGGTCGAGACAAGATTCCAGGAAAGAATTTCAGAACCGAAAGACATCCAAGCCCCTCTTCCACGAATGCAAAAATACCCCCAATGCCCATTTCAATAATTTCCGAGACAGCTATTACGGAATCCGGCCGCAGCACAATCTCAGAAAACTCCTCGCCCGGATTGGAAGGATTAATTTCGCGCCGCCGGGCCCTTGCTCTGTGACAAGCTCGCGTGTGTGCGTGTTGCTCGCTCGAAGAACAAACGATTATGCAACGCAACAAAAATATGTATTCTTGAGATACCTCCCCCCCCCCCCACCGATGTTCTATGTCATTTATGCCCCCCTTCCCGAAAGGGCGTTTTTAAATGGTGCGGGGAGGCCCTTTGATTTATCGTCTACAAGCCTTGACTGATTAACGCACACATCCTCCTAACGACTTATTTGTTCCACGATTTTCGTTCAGCCTCCCCCCCCCCCCTCCCCCGTCCCTCTTTTCGATTTTTTTAAAAAGTCGGATGTTTTATGGCAAGTAAGGGGGGAGCGAAATTTGCGCCGTAAAAGAATGGAAGATTATGCTACAGTATTATGCTTGATGAGCTAAAATTTTCTTTTCCTTTGTGTTTTTGCATGGCGGTGAATCATCATCGAAAAAGACGAGGATTTCTTTTTTCCCGTTGCCTCCATCTATTTAAGGCTTTTTGTATTTAATCTCCGTCCGCGTTTTCCATTCGTTTAATGACTAAATGTTTTGTATTTAGCCACTGCGGCGGTAATACACTCTGTTGTTTTAGTCAGGATTCGGAATAAATTGTATCCATCAATGACGTACCACTGGCGCAAGAGAGAAACGAAGAACGGGTTTTGAAAAAGCCCAGCTGTTCGTTTTTTCCTCCTTTAGTCTCTTAATTAATTTATTCATTACTTCATTTCATTAGGGAATAATTAAACGCGAGCAAAGTTGGGGCGGACTCGGTTAATTGAATATTAATAAAAGTCTCGCGGCTATGACAAAATGACACGCTATAATGCGCAAGAAATCCCAGCTTAAAATCGACAGTCGGCCATCCCAGTTTTACTAATTGAATGTTCCAAAAAAAACTGAACACAGATTCCAAAGTTTGACAATACCTCATTCCAGAAACCCCCCCATCCATATCCTTGAAACACTTGCCCCATTTAAAGCTTTTCAATCCTAAATAAAAAAGTTATAATTTGTAATAAAATGACAAAAAATAGGTTCAAATTTTAAGATTTTTGCTTCTATTAAATCCTTATACTATATTTACATTACAAAAATACCAAAAATGACAGTTAAGTCTCAATAAATTTTAAAAATATAAGTGTTTTTACTACTCAATTTTTCATTCGCCCGATGTGACTGAAGTATGAAAGCAAAGAAATACTATTGCCAACTTCTTTTTGAAAAATTGGAACACATATCATACCTGAAGCTCTAAAGCAGCGGTCACCGAACTGTCGATCGCAACTGTCGGGGTAATTTTCGAAAGTCCGTGTCCGCGCTCCTGTGACTGCGTGTGGGTCCGCATCAAAATATAATGCGGAGAAAACGAGGATGCAGTTTTGCTCACAGGAAGAGAATCTTCGAACCGGTAAAAAAATTTCAAGTTTGTAGTAAAAAGCGCAGTGCTCCTTATTTTTCTAGTTTTTAAAAAAACAGGTTCCTATAAAAAGGTAGTACTATCCCATTTTAATAAATAAAAACATGATGTTACAAAGCTGATAAAAATGCTTTACCTTTTAATAGAAGAGCAGTGCCTATTTCTAAAAAAAACTAGTTTTAAAAAACAGGCTCCCATTAAAAGGGGGTGCTACCAAAATGTAATGCGTAAAAAACGTGATGGAGAAGTTGTTTCGAGTGGTGTCGAACTGGTACCTCTTCGAAAGGATGGTCGGAATGCTGAAAAAGTTTGAGTAACGTTGATCGAAAGGAATCAACAAGGTTCGGCGAACGTCTTCCAAAAGAACAAACACGCATCGGAGTAAAATAAGAAGTCCAACTCGGATCTTAATGACCGACGAGGAAGGATGCGATCAATGATGGTGGGGGAGGAGCGGTCGAAAAGAGGAAGAAAAAAAAGGAGAGAAAAATCGAACTCGAAAGGGGAGGGGAGGGTCATCCCTCCTGGGGGGTCTAAAGACCTTTTCCTGATTTATCCTTTGGTATTCCCGCAGGAGTGAATGCTTTTTCGAGAGATCTGGAGAAAAGCTTCCTTCAGCACGGCAGGGCTGTTAATAGGAATGTAGTGGGGGTTGCGCGGGAAATGCCGGGGCTTGCTCCTCGGTCGCGAATGAAAATGATTCGTCCGCATCCATCAATCGCGATTGGCAGTTTTTCTCTGCATTCGTCCACAGTAACTCAATCTTGTTTCATTAGCAAGATGATGACCTTGTAATCAAACACTGAATTTTGCATAAGTTACTCCTATTGACTGTTTTCCCGAGTATTTTAATTCAATCAAAGATACTAATAAAAATTAAATTTAAGTGTAGCTTTATTTTAACATTTCAGCCGTTTTAATGCTAGCAATTTTTTTGAATAAAACAGCATGGCTTTAGTCTATCGATTTATTTTGTATTACTAGCTCTTGTCAAATAGTTTGTACATATATGTGTGTGTGGTGTGTGTCTATATTTCCAATAACAACAGGGGAGTTCTCTTGTTTGCTGATTTCACCTATAAATCAAGCAATGCAGAAAAATGGGAAGTAGTCTATTAAAATATCGTGCATGTTTCCAAAAAAATAAAATAAAATATTACCTTTAATTAATGTTCATTAAATGAGAATTAAATCAACCTCTCGGTAAATTTCAAGAAACACATTAACAAAGCGTTCTTCGGGGGAAAAGAAAAAATCCTGCTGACTCCCTTACTTTAGAACAAGTTACCTACGACTAATTTGTAACCGAAATTTATTTTTAAGAGAAATTTCTGTAGATACTGTCACAAAATAGACACATAAATGTATCAACTAAAACGTTATGAGAAGAGCACTATGAAACTTTTCCAGAATTTTTACCCTTGAAAATTATAACTATATTATTAACATTTCTTCATTAATATCTCTTTATGAAGGTGAATTAATTGTGCCTCTAATCTTTTCATAAAAATTCAGTGGCAGTAATTTTAGTGCAGTTTTATGAAAATTATTTACTTTAATAAACGTTATCATTTTTAATGCACGTGAAAAAAGTTAATTTTGAGCAAAAGAGGCTCTCGAGCCCCATCCGTATCGAGAGCTTATACCCATACCAAAATAGTCTAAATTCCGTTTAATGCGTAAAAAATTGACATAAATCACAAGGAACACATGAGCTGAGATCCCGTGAGCTTCCAGTAAATGTAACTCTGCATGTGTAATGATATACAAAACATTAAACACATTTATTTACAAATTATTGGCTTTTTTTACAAGCTTTTAACGGCCCTTGAGTTCGTATCAGTATTTAGTGAGTAATGAATCAGAAAGTATTTAAGCCCGTTATGTAACGCTTTTGTGCTATAAAATATCTGAATATAAATGCATTATGTTTTGGTAATATATTATAGAAATTTGTTTTTAATATGTTTAATGAAAATATTTTTTTGATAGAATATCTTACATTTGGTGTAAAGTAGTTAAAAATCAACTTAAATAGTTAATATGTGTTACTTCGTAAGTCGTAAAATATATTTTGTAAAACCCTGAACCACCATTGACACCTTTCCCTCTCTTTTCCGCACAGTATTTTTACGTATCGGACTTTTATGGGTTGGAAATGAGACTGATGAAGGACGTGGAAAAGGGAAACAAAGTGAGAGAAAATCACGAATCTGATAACCAGACAGAAAATTTGTGGTCCTCTAACGGCAATGTATGTAAAAGTGGGAAAATACGAATTCAATTCTCGGCTTGATTTCTTCAAATCGGACTTTTCTTTTTTCCTTCAAGCCCACTACAAATTTTTATTCATCTTCATCTCAACAAACAAAAGTCAATACAATTAACAAACTGTCAGTCGGCAAAAACTTCAACCAATCAAGCTGCAATGGTTGTATGAGAAGCACAATGAGCTAACAACTAAATTTTCAAAAGTATTTGCTGATTGATGGCTTGCGATTGTTGTCTACAAGATGAGTATAAACT
This sequence comes from Octonoba sinensis, assembly GCA_038502835.1. Taxonomy (NCBI): domain Eukaryota; kingdom Metazoa; phylum Arthropoda; class Arachnida; order Araneae; family Uloboridae; genus Octonoba; species Octonoba sinensis. The sequence continues at coordinate 113,361,776 of CM076604.1, read as the reverse complement.
ACATTTTACCAAACCCATGCCGATAATTTTAAATTTTCCTGCGAAAATTCTCATTTGATTGATTGGCCAAAGCTTGCGAAATTTTCCCCACAATCTTCAACATGAAAGGACTCACCAGAAGAAGACGGAGAAATTGCGGAGAAGGAGGAGGGAGAGCAGATCGGAGGGACTCCCCAGCACGTGAAGCGCCCTTTAAACTGGTGGACATCCCCCGAAGCGCCCTGGGGGGTTGGATCGGAAATGAGACTGATGAAGAACGTGGTTAAGGGGAACAAGATGGGAGAAAATCACGAATCTGATGGGCAGACATCCCCTGCCCCTCCCGAATTCTCGTAAAGAGCGCCTAGGGACCGCTGCCTCCACTTTGATTCGAAGGGAGAGACACCTTAAAAAGAGGCTGGGCCACTCCTCATTTGCTCGCTCATCAAGCCTGAAGGGGAACTTAAGAAATTAAAATAATTAATCACCAGACATTAGGATAACGAACCGATTTCTGAGATCTAATGACGTCATCCATCGTTGCCGTCATACAGCTCTCCTGCTCTCCTAATGGCGAAGGGGGCTTTTTGGGGTCTATCAGATTCTGTCATAAGGAGAAGGAATGACGTTTGTCATTCCAGTCATCAACGGGACGACAGGAGGCCTTGCTGAGGCGCATGCGCAGATCCTGCCGGAATGAGGCAGCCGGTCCGGTCAGGTTCTGGATTTCTTTCGTTTTTCCCTTGCTACAGTATCAGTTAGATGTTGTGGATGGTTATCATATGGCAAACATTTATAGTATGAATTTGGACTAAAAACTGCAGACACGTGTTTTGAGGACAGACAAAGCCTTTTCGTCAACGCTTTTAAATGTATGAGAAAAAATAAACGTGTCCGATTTATAGCTGTCGTTGTGAAAGTTCGATAGAAAAGTCACTTCTCCACGAAGAAGAGAGTCTTAAAAAATGCAAACTCAAACTCAAAACGAGTTTGCGAGTCCTCCAACAGCCCAAGCTTAACATTTTACATAGCTCTTTTCTTAACTAATAACTACAGATATTTACGATTCGTTTATAGAAAATTGTTTTTCATTTATTCATTTTCATTATTTTTTTTGTTTCAAGATTCAATTATTTCCCGCAACATATGAAGGCGGCCTCAAAAAAGATGCGAGTGCAGTTTTATTTCAAGTGTGGAACCTTTTTAATAGTCCCACTCGAAAAAAACTTTCATGTTGTTTGTTTTGCTTTAAAAAACATTGCTCCAGAACACATCATTCCCATATGTTTCACTTTTGATTCTTTCAATTTCGAACAATTCAAAGAAACTAGATTGCAATCCACGGAGACATTTGAATTATGAATAAATCTTTATCAAATAGGAACATTCCGCCAATAATTTTAATGTAGGCGGACTTATAAGAATCTGTGACGCTCCAACAACAATGCATTTACAATGCAGGTTTTGTAAATAACTCTTCGATAGTTTTGTCGGACATATGGAACATAAACTCAACTAATAATAACTAAAGAACGTGGGTCCTAAATGAAAAATGAAGACACTACACCTAATCATAAAAATGATTGTAGTAGTTGAAGCTGTTAAGGGTACAAAATGCACGATAGTCGAATTTTCGTTAAGCTGTGTTATTTCGCAAAACAGCTGCTTCGAACACATGTTTAAAAATACTCAAAAAACAAAAACAAAAAAAACAAAAACAAAAAAAAACAAAAAAAAAACTACAACTAAATTTTGGAATGTTGTTTTTTGGTCAATTTGAAAGGAAAAAAAATCACTTCGTTCATTCAATGCTTTGTATTTGTGACCAAAGCATCTGTTCCGAAGCAACTAGCAAAATTCATTTTCCTGACCTCTCTGCAAATTAAATGACATTTATTCTAAAGTACTTTATGCATGCGGGAGCGTCAATGAAGCACTCTTAAAAAGAAAGCTTAATTTGTAAGGCAATATTTTGAGAAGGAAATATTAAGGAAGTAAGAAACATAGAACTAAGTGATTAGTGATTGATGTTAGATTGCCTTTATGCATTAGATAATACTTAGACACAGGGGCACTCCGACGGAGGAAGACCCCCCCCCCCCTCCGAGACCTTCTTGTGTGGGCTCTCATATATCCAGTATCCAACCGATGGTTTTAAATATCCGAAACTCGGTCCGATCACTACACGAAAAATCCGGTTATCCGGCAAGTTAAATTTGATTTTCATGGTACAGAATTTGCAGGTTTCGAACACCAGAGCCGGATATGTGGGCCGGTATGCCATATGAGAAGTACCGGACATTCGGTATCCGGTAAATCAATATCCAATTTATCCCTCATTTTGACCTTGGCAGGGGTCGCGGCAGAGGAAATTCGACCGTTTTCGGACCCTCCCCAAAATTCCAATCAATCAAAACGGACCCTTCACAAAATTGCATTCGATCAAAACGGACCCTTCGTAAAATTCCGAGCTACCAAATCTTACTTTTTGTCGAATTATTTATTAAATAAGCGGCCAAAAACATATATAAAATTTTACTACTGTATGTTTAAGTTTTAAATTTTCACAAAACAATTTGATTTTTTTTACAAAAATATTTTTAAAATTCACAAAAACCGGACCCCGTTAAAAATTGCTGGATCGACCCCAGTTTGGTGCCCCCTTAAAGCAAAATCCTGGGTGCGCTACTGCTCACACACATCAATTTTTATTTTTAAAAATCGAATCCATACTTAAAAGAGCAATAATTACTAATATTTGGAATCACTGGGATAAGTCAGAAATATAAATAACAAATTAACAGAAAATCGGGAATTTTAATGATTTTAGAGCATTTCGAAGCAAATACTTACACTAGTTTCATCGAGGAAACAAATTCACATTTAAAAGAGTAATAATTACTAACATTAAGAAACACTGGGAGAAGTCGGAAATAAATAACATCATTCAGTTACATAAATGAATTCCATCCATTAAAATTATAGAGTTCGAATGCGGTTGCTAAACGAACTCTTAAATCTTTGCCGAAGTAATTCTGTCGGAAACGGTGCCCCATTATTTAGGGGGTAATTAAAACCAGACTTCTCGCCTGCTTAAAAAATACAGGAGGCGGTGCCAGTGGTGATGGAAGAAACGTGACTTGCCGAACCCATTCTACACTTCACTAATTAACAGATTCACACTTCTTCATAGGTAGGAAATTACACCGGGACATTAGAAATAAAGTCTAATCAAACTCGCCGATACGAGTCCGACTCATATTTCCCCATTTGAGAGTGGGGAGAAGTGGTAGCAATTAAAAACGAAAATTTCATCAACGGTCGCGTGCGCTAAATCACGGCCTTAGCATTTTCCGCGAGCAACTTCCACTAAATCTCCGGCGAAATCCCGATATGCCCTCGCATCAACCACAAACGAGGAGAATTAATAATAAACACCTCTAAAACCCGGGCCAATTACTAGAAAACCTAGCGAAACCGACAATCAACGCGAGCAAAAAGAGGGGGGCACCATCCGAAAATGGTATCTTTAATTACCTCCAGAATGGTAAAGAGGGGGCCAAAGAAACATACGACAGAAATTAGCCCCGGTGTGGTGTAGAAGAGCTCTCGACACGTCCGCATGTGACGTAACGGAGTGTTTTATGCCGAGGAGAGAAGGGAGTATGGAGTTAGGATGATAATTTAACCAGGATCGTTTAAAATTAATCAAGACACCAACGCGGCTCCACGCACAAGATACGACGTCGGTGATCAGAAGTTGTATGTACCGTGACTAAACCTTTGGAAATTAAGAAGGTAGCTTTTATCGGGGGAGATTTAAAGCGGGAGGGGAGGAGATGCCACCGGTTTGAAGTGCTTCCTACTGATGCTGCCCGTCACGGGGAATGTGCGAATCAGGGTTGTCGGAAGAATCGGTTTCTTCGCCAAGGGTGTCGCCAACTCGGAGTAAGTTCCCTACTGGAGATTCCCGGAAGAGGACCGAATATTCCAAACTCACAGATGGAAGCGGAAAATGTTGTATACTTCTTATTATATCAGGGGGGCTGAGAGTGAGAGCTTGTCTCTCATATGTCGAAATCGGATAAGACATCATGCCGGATAATGAATGCCACACTACTTCGAAACCTTGTTAAATACGAAGACCACAGATCGGGGGACCTCTCAGCATTGTTTCTATCTTTCCTCAAAATGATACAGGGCCTTTTACCGTAATTATCTGTGTATAGCCCGAGGGTTATCTCCAAAAATCTACTTTTTTTTTTACTACCTGCGGGCAATATAACGATGCGGGCGGACAACACATGAAATTCAAAAAATAAAGTATTATTAAAAAGACAACTACCGTTCAAAAATATCGAAATCTCTTTTGCTACAAAACAAAATGCAGATAAAAAATTGCAGCTTTCGAAACAATGGTCCAAAGCAGATTGGGATTAGGGCGCTACAGGCGAATGTATTGTTTTCTAAGGGTGTATCCCATGTTTCTTTTTTCTTTTTCTTTTTTGTGGGTGCGGGTTATGCACCGAACTTATTTTTTTTAGAATGACTTTTTTTCCTGCGGACTATACAACGATTGCGGGATATTTACCGATAATTACGGTAAGTCTACCACGATATTATTTGTATCGGAGGTTGATTAGCATCTAATTGATCAATTGGGATGCGATTTGTATCTAAAAGATAATCGTTTACTAAAAATTGTTATTATTATTATCATTATTATTTCTAAAACAATACCTCGTGTTTACTTGTGGAGCAAAAACTACCAAATTCAATAGTTTTAGTGTTTTAAATTGCATTTAGATGAGAAAATAAAATTTTACAAACGAGGAAAGGGTTAAGGTATATTCTGACGGACTTGCCCTGATATGAACCATTAAAGGGTTAAGAGCACCGTGTAATATTTTTGCACTGGAAATGTTATGTTAGTATTACATGTTTAAGACGTTATAGTTATTGTACACTTTTACAGGTCCCATGAGAAATTGAAGACAAAGATCTGTAATGTGCGAGTGAAAAGAGAGAGAAACACAAGTTGTGGTACTTACAAATTAAAAAAAGCAAATGTGAGCACTGTGATATTGATCAAATTTGGAAAGAGAAAATCAAATGATAAAATCACTACATCTACAGCCTATTTAATTAAATCGTATAATCATGTAAATAGCTATATTTGCTGAAACAAAAGCAGCACTTTTCGTTACAGAAAAACTTCTGGTAAGAAGTAGAAGCAACTAACAAAATGTCGCTGGTTTAGCAACAATTCGGCTTGTACAATAACTGTACTTCTGATACCAAGAACAAATTTTGACAATAAATTATTTCACAAAATTACAGTTCTGCCTTTCGACTGAGTTTTGAGTAAAAATGTACAGAGCTGGTATTTACTTATTTTAAACTTAATTATTTATTTACTTATATTTTTTAATGTCAATCTCATTAATGTCACATTTTACAGAAAATTAGTTAGTGCTGCTTCTTAGACGCGTCACCCATTGCGAGATGAAACTCACATAAAGCATGCACAGGAGACGGAAACGAGTAAACAAAATTGCCAACGAATAGCGATAATAGACGTAAGATTGCAACCCAGTGATTCCTCCATCAACTAAGATAGATAAAAAGAAGCTTGAGGTGCTCTTCAGTTCTGATCATTATGGTTACCTTGGCTACAGGGAGCGGCAATCAACGACTGCATGGAGAGAAGAGATATTTAAGGGGGTGGACTGACAACGACACCCATCTCTGACGGCCCCCCTCGAGAAAGATGACGACCGAAAAAATGAAACAAATAAACAAATATTCGAGTTTTTAAGTTCGGCGACTATCGGCACGGCAACTTGATGCCGCACCGTCAGTGATTATGTTCCAAAGCGCAAACGAAGAGAGAGAAGGCTGTAATTATTTTTAGTCGCTGTCAGTTAAACGTCAGTAAGTTTAATTTGAAGCGTTGATGCCACTTAGGAAAGGGGGGGGGAGGAAGATAAAAACGATGTTTGTTTAGTGAGCTCGAACAAGCGCAACAAGGTTCTGGACACGGGGAGTGCAGGAAATGACGGCTTAAGCCAGTAAAGGCGGAAACTTCGCAAAAAGAGATCTCAGGAACAGTTAGAAAATAATGAGACGGAAAATTTTCGTTTTTAAGGCATGAGATAAAGTGGTTTGCTTTGTTTTCAAAGCGAGATTCCAAAAAAAAAAAAGAAGATTCACACAGTCACATCTACAAGAGAAGAGGCACGGTGGTCAATCTCTCCAACTTGGGCGGCATTTCATATTGTAATTTGGCATGAAATATCACATAGTTTCTATATTTATCTTTTGATTTACTATAAAAAAGGGATAACGGCCTTTTTTCAATTAACTTATTTTCCATAGGTCATTTAGTAGTACTTTCAAGTCCATGGGTTATGGAAATAGAAAAGAAATTTTAGTTTTTGAGCACATCTTACTAATAATTATTGTAAACTTCTTCTGAAGTATATAAAAGAAAAACCCTGCATTTACATCTTTCCCTCCTCTTTAATTCTTTTTTCCTACTTAGTTCAACATTCTACCTCTAAATTTGTTGAAAAGTCAATAGAAGTCATAAGAGACTTTCCTTTGAAGATAAACTAGTTTGTATTGCTCAGAAACGCAAGTTTCTATTACGATTCATTCCTCGTTTCTATAGAAAATTTAAAGACAAAAATTAAATGTTTTCGAAAAAAACCCTCCTATCTAATGAATAATATGATTTCAAATTTTTACTTCACAGATCTAATTACTAAACATTCTAAGCAATAAAAAGGATCACTTAAAAAAATCATCATCCGATTACCTTCGATTCTGAGTGGCTCCGATTTTATGCGTCTTTTATTATTATTAATAGATTATTATTACTATTAGTGAATCATTTACACATCTAAATGCCATTATGTATTAAAGGAAACCCTCACCCTCTTTTTTTTTTGGTTTCATGCAGAAAAACTCATTGAACACAATTGTTTTATGCATATTTAATTTTAAAAAAGTTCACTTTTTTAACAGTATAATTTTATTTATTATTTATTTACATATTTTATTTATTATTTATCTACTTATCTCATTTATTATTTGTTGCGGCGCATCTAGTACTTAGTATAAATACTGCATTTTATATGAACTTTTTCTTTCTTTTCCCTTTTTGATTTTGAAACCCTCACCCCCTTTTTTTTTTTTTTGGTTTCATGCAGAAAAACTCATTGAACACAATTGTTTTATGCATAGTTAATTTTAAAAAAGGTCACTTTTTTAACAGTATAATTTTATTTATTATTTATTTACATATTTTATTTATTATTTATCTACTTATCTCATTTATTATTTGTTGCGGCGCATCTAGTACTTAGTATAAATACTGCATTTTATATGAACTTTTTCTTTCTTTTCCCTTTTTGATTTTGAAACCCTCACCCTCTTTTTTTTTTTTTTTGGTTTCATGCAGAAAAACTCATTGAACACAATTGTTTTATGCATAGTTAATTTTAAACAAGAAGTTCCGTCTAGAACTATACGAGCCTACTTTCCCGTATACACCAAATTCAAATTTATAATCTAGCTATCTCTTTCTCTCTCTTTCTTATTTATCTTTAGTTCTAATTATTGAAAATATACCTTTTTCAACGGATAATACATATTCATTCACTCACTTATTCATTCTTTCATTTATTCAGCCATGCATTTATTCATTCATTCGTTACCTCATTCAAGTGTTTATTCATTCATTTACGCATTCATGTATTTATTCACTCATTTATTTATATTTTCATTTATTCAATAATTTATTCATTCATTCTTTTCCTCATTCATTTATTCATTGATTTATTCTTTCACTCTTTCATTTATTCATTCATTCATTATTTCACTCATTGAGTCACTGAGAAATATCCTTGAAAATCCCGATCAAAAAATTTCATAGCAAAATAGGCTCGTAAGTTCTGGATAAACTTTCTATTTCTACATGTTCTACGTTATAAGAGCTTTCCGATAAAGTTTGTTCCAAGCAAATCGGTCCGTTAGATCAGGATTTATATAGGGTTGAAATTTCCCCGTAAGCCCTGTGTTAATTTTTTGAACTGTTCAAAAAAGAACAAAAACTGTTCAAATCAATATTTCACGCCGAGAACTTTCAATAAGCTTTCAATAGGAACTTGGCTCTTGTGCCCAGAGTTTACAAAATTTGCTTCAATTTTGTCCATAGGCGCTAATGTTAAAATTTTTTGAACTGTTCAAAATTGAACAAAAAATTGTTCAAATCAAAAATTAAAATATAGAAATGAGATGTCCTTGCCGAGATCTTTCGAATGCAAAAAGAATTTTTCCAATCGGACAATTCGTTCAAAAGTTATTAGGGGGGGACAGACCGACAGACCGACAGACAGACCGACAGACAGACAGACCGACAGACCCACTTTTTCCCCATCTCAATACCCTACTTTCAAATTTTTTATTTTTCAATCTTTATTTAATTACTTCACTTATTTTTGACTTTTCTTGATTTTTAACGATATTTTCACGATACATTAAGCCTTCTTTCATGCTTTATTATTATTTTTTTTTACTTTTACGGAAAAGTAGGCTAAAAAGGTCACTTTTTTAACAGTATAATTTTATTTATTATTTATTTACTTATTTCATTTATTATTTATCTACTTATCTCATTTATTATTTGTTGCGGCGCATCTAGTACTTAGTATAAATACTGCATTTTATATGAACTTTCTCTTTTTTTTCCCTTTTTGATTTTTTAAAATAAATATGGATTGACTAAAATAATTAACGTTAATGAAAAATGTATTTTTCCTACTAGGATGTTTTACAAAGGAAACAAATAACTTATGAATAGTTTAAGAGTCCTAAAATCCAGCTAATCTCAACGGAAGTCAACACAAAGTCTCTGGTTTCTGACATCCTGGCAACCCTTTAGATCACGCCAAAAAGGAATTGTCACAAATCACTCTCAGAACAAAAGACTAGGGATAGATTGGGGAGAGGGGGGTTAAGAGCGGCAAAAGGAAAGAAGGATTCGATTCCAGGCTTTATCGCATTATCTCTCAGCAGTTATAATTTTGACGATAGGCAGTTCCTCCTGAGGTGTCTGTAACCACGGAAGGCAGGGGAGGGGGTCCAGTCAGTCATCCCTTTCCCAGCACACAATCACTACTTCCCGTTTAGCTGCTCATTAGAAATAATTAGTGCGCCAATTTGGTGGACGCATATAAGCGCACGCGTTCGTCAACAAAAGCAAAATAATTAGCGCGCCCGCTTGCGCTTCTCGGCAAGGACTGCAATTGGTTAGAGGTCGCGCCATCTGTCGGCGGAAAGTAGCACTCCAGAGTGGACTGAGAGAAGAAATCCACGGAGGTTATTTATAAGTGTAGATATAATGATGTGTTTTTTCGAGGGTAGTTATCTATTTAAAAAATAAATAAAATAAACAGTATTTGGCTGAACCAATCCCTGCTTATAACAAATTTCAAGCATGATTCATTTCACTTCCGTCGCTGCTCAATATTTTATACAAGAAGTACAACACATTTTGAATTTTCCACCCCCACTGCATCGTGTTTAACCCATTAATGCCTACCTTTTTAGGGCAGTCTGAAAGGTACGTCTGAAGCACCAAAAAAATAAACATTTTAACAAAATATTGTTTTAATGTATTCCTAACCTTAAAATAACTGATTAGGAATTACATCAAAACAATTTTTTGTTGAAATGTTTTACTTTTGCGTGCTTCAGACGTACTTTTCATAGTATCCCTAAAAAAAACGTCAGGCATTAATGGGTTAACAGTCAAACTTATGCATACTTCTGTGAAAAATATACTATGCCAAACTCAGTAGACTATTAATAGAAGACATTTTTTTCTTTCAAATTTTTAATTTAGAAAAAAAAATCCTAAAACCTGTTAATAGCATTTCTAAACAGTCGCTTGAAGTTTGAATCCGTATTGGTTAAATTACACTTCCAAAATGGTTTTATTCCAAAGTCACAAGAAACGCTAATTTGGAACTGCTTTCAGAAAAAAAGAGAGGGAGAGAGAAAAGAAAGCAGAATAAAAAGGAAGGGGTCTAAGTTGCTTTAAATGATAATCCATGAATGCTTGAAAGTAAAAGCGACTGTTAGAAATGTTTTGGAAAAATCTTTCGACAATCTCCAAAGCAGGTGAATTACAGGTAAAAAAGGGTTACAGGTATGGTAAATTAGATCTAAAACAGTTTAAGGTTTTAACTTACTTAGAAAGACGTTTGTAATTTCAAAAGTGCGAAACTCGCTACCTTGGCAAAAAAAGTTCTATATTTAGATAGAAGACTGGGTGAAACGTACATTTCATGCTCTACGCTATATAAATATAATCATCGCAATAAGGGAAGGGATGCTTGAATATCATGACGAATGTTCTAAGAATTTTCCTAACTATATTTTCAATTAGCCAAGTTAATTTAAAAAATGCAAATTCTAACATTCTTGAACATATGATGTATATATAGCAATTGAGTGCACTCATTTCAAAAAGGCATAAATTATGAGACGTCTCACGCCCCTGCCTGAACATGCATGTTTGTTTTTTGTTTTTTTTTAATTTTCTTCTAAAAATGTATTAATCTGATTTTTTTTTTTTTTTTATAAATAATTCACACATTTATTTATTTTTTGAAAATATATAGCACTACTTTTTTTTTTCTCTTGTAAGATCAAGAAATGTAAAACTATCTCTGCAGGCTATACAATTACCACAGCTACAACATAATTAGGACAAATTTCATTATTTCATTCTTGGCCATCCCATCTAAAGTATTGCATTTACGTCTTGTACAATTCTCAAGTTACAGAAAGATATGATTAATGTCACAATTTGTTACAGTTGGTTTTACTCTTCCTACATTTTTAATTTATTTAGATTAGAATATTTAATCTTAAACATTATACATATACCCGTTCTAGAGTAAATGACTGGTATAATCGTTACTTACATACCCCATACTCTTTCTTATTTATACGCATTAATAAGTAATCGATATGGCTAAAAAAGATACACAGAAGTTTGTTAAAGTCTTTTTGGTTTCCTAAAGTTAATCTATGAGCTAAAAATCTTTTTTGTATTAATGGGTCAGTTTTTGTAAAACGATAATTCATGAAAGGATACTTCAAGAAAGTTGTTCAGCTTCATGAAATTTTTTTAACTGATAAAGAACATTACCGAATACCAAAAATAAAAATAGAATACTGCTGAATTTTACAATATATATATAGAAAATAAATAAAATACAGGAGTAATTTGACTGCTATTGGCAAAAATCTTTCGGCAGGTTTCCGAACTTGGTGGATTTTAAGAAAATGCAAAATTTGTTTGAACTAAAGAAACCACCAATAGTGGAGTTTACAACTGTTGGGCACCATCAACTCTAGATTACGTCGATTCCATACTTTAACTCTCAAACAGACATTTCCCGCTTTGCATCATTTTGTTATCATTTCAACGAATGTGATTGAATGCTCCTATTAATGTGTGACTAGTTAAATTTTAGCAAATGAACCAGTGAATTATGATAAATTTCTTCATTTTCAGAGCAGCATATGTGCCCAAAATTACAACAAAATGTCAAACATCAATCTGAGAAACACCTGCATCACCGATGTATGGAAATCTGCAGTGAGCTAGAGACCCCTTCCCTCTTTTGTTCCACAAAAACATCATTTAAGTGTTTGATCGATGTGGCTCAAATCAAATTGCAACTAAACGGCGGCAATTCCATTTGCAGCGCGAATTAAGCCAAGTTAGTTATGTCGGAACGAAATCTCGCTCAGCTTGATTGAGTTTTGTCATTACTGCTCTCAGATCCCGATAACGTTCGGGCGACAGGTTAAGGCATTCGAAAAGGCCCTCCTCCTCCCCCTGCCAGGGGAATTAATCCGCGGCCCTTATCTGAAAAGGCGCGTTCAGATTACTCTCGGAAACAGATGGCCCTCATTTATACAGCCCCCTGATTCGGCTTAAAACTTTCCTAATTTACATCATGAATTTTGTTTTTGCCCGCATGCCAGTTGTTAATTTTTCGAACTCACTGGATAAGATTTGCAAGAGCATTGTATTTGATTGTAACGAGCATCAATACCAGCGAGAGTGGAGAGGTATTCGAAACGGATTTCAAAAGAGTTGCCGAAAGCTGAGCGGATTATTTCACTTGGCTTTATTCAGCTCAGTTTGTTTATTCGGCTTGATGAACATGATTGAACAGGCCTAGCACTGAATTGAAGTCATATCCATGCAACTTTAAAAGGCTAAAAAAGTACTACAACGGAATACTTAAGAAGGGTACTCTTTAGGGTAAATTTCATTTGTTTCGTGGGTACCACGAGTTGAGAGGTACACAGTATTATTTTTAGGCAGATCATTTCAAAACAAATCATTTTATTGACTGATACATCATCGATTAATCACCAATGCATTCATTTAGTTTAGAATTTCTTTCTTTAAATATCTAACTTTTTGTTTTCATGTTTTCGAGTTGAAAGTTGAGACAAATGAAGGACCCAGAGGTCAAGGGTCTGACAGAAAATATTTTTAAAATCTAAGAATATGTTATTTATATGATGATAACCTGATGATTTCGTTTTTCTCATCAAGATGGAACCATGCAAATAATTCTTTACATGGCAAAACAAAAGGTACAATCATTCACCTCTGCATTTCAGCTTGCCGGTATTTTTTATGTAAAGATAAAAAATTTCCATCCCTCTTTCATGAAACGATAAAATTTGGGCTAGTAAGTAGATATTAATTGAAGATTCAGTTTTCTTACCCTTTTTATTTTTCATTAGTATTTCATTCTTATTTCTTTAGGAGAGGTCTATTGCTCATGTTGCCGCTCCCATGTATTTTATTTGTTGGGGGCAGGGCAGGGCGATCCCCCCCCCCGCCCCCCTCCGTGGATCAGTTACTGGTTGGCGGAAGAAAGTGCTGCTTTAAGTACTTTCGAACTTAGTATATGTTTTTTCCAAACAATTTCGTAAACGAATATTTAACGACTTCATCGACCCATCAAGGAAGCCTCCTGCCATTTGCACGTCAAATCGGGCAGATGGGCACACACACGCATTTCGGGCAATCTAACTCTTTTAACCTCCCACACGACCGTGACAGGAAGAATTATAGAGCAAACATTTTCATTTCCCATGAATGACGCCGCCAGAAATCCCAATTCCGCGTCGATATCACATATGGATGCAATAGCCGGGCAGAGCTCAAGCGTTTTCTTAAACTTAAGCCGTTGTTTAAGCCCGATTCCAGCCAGCAGAGCCATCAAGCATTCGCCGCCCATCCTCTCTAGTCTCCTTTATTATTATTATGAATACACTCCGCCTACCATTCCAGGAGAAATAAAGGGCAGAGCAAAGCCCGTCTCCAACAACATATATATTCCTGGCGAAGAAAAAAACCCATATCCAGCAGAATGGCCAGTTAGGCACGGGGGTTCGCCACACCAACGACCCCATATCCATCCTTCTCACGTCTTCCCGGGACGGTGCTTTTAAGCCCTCCGCCTGACAGGCGGGAGGCCATCGGGCCTAGTTTATGGCCGGCACTTTGCAGCTACCGTCCAGGCCTTCTAATCCTGGTTCTGTTTCTTGGCGAGAATTTTTTTTTTCCTCGCCCCTTCCCACCATCGGAATATATGAAAATGCGAAGTTAGCGCTCGGTGGAGGGAAACAGTTTTTTCGAGGATCGTTCGGGGGGAAAAAAAGAAGCCTTGGTGCATCACGTGATGCATTTATATCGTTTTGTAATTAGCCATGACTGCAACATGTCAAATGAAACATTCGAAATATTTTCCCAGTTACATATCGTGTATTCTGTTTCACTCGAGCGTTTAGTGGAGGAAAAACGGGCAAATACGCACATTATTCATATTAAATGTTCACAGAAGAAGTAAAAAGTTTATCTTTGTATAATGAATAAATAAATAAATGATACAAAAACAACCTAATTAAAGCACAAAATGCTTAACATATTGTTAAATTTTTGAAATCTTATCAATATTAAATGTTTTAGCAATCTATATTGAAAAAACATCGGTAATACATTCTAAGCTTAAGAGTACGAAGTTCATAACTGACCACTTTTCAAAAAGAAAATAAAAAACTAATTTTCATCTTTTCTTCCTCTTTTCCTTCTCTATTTCTCTCTCTCTCTCTCTAAGACTGCCTTCCTCGTTTCTTTTTATATTATTTTTGATTTTCTTTTAATTTTCTTTTCCGCTATAATTAACTATACGTAAATTATTGTAAGATACCAAGCGGTTTGAAACTTTTACCGGAGAGACATCATTTTTAACCGACTTCACAAAAGAAGGAGGTTATACATTCGTATTGTATGTATGTCGTTTTTTTTTTTTGTTTGTTTTTTTTTTTTTTTTTTGTTAGTTTGTCCACTCATAACTTCGCACTGGATGAACCGATTTTCATGATTTTTTTTTCAATCGATCAGGGGTGGTTTCCCATAGGTCTCGTACTTTCGTTTGACCATATTCGATAATTAGAACAAAAGTAATGGGCAGAAATGTAGTATGTTTTTTGTCTTTACATCCATAACTTTTGACTAAATGAACCGATTTTGATGATTTTTTCTTTAATCGATAGAGGATCGTCTAACTCAAATATTGCAAATCAATTTGCCTACATTTGTTTTTTTAGAAAAAACGTTACGAGTGAAAAATAAGTATTTTTTATTTTAATTGGAAAGGCTTGGCTTGATTTTTCTTTGTTGGGAAATTAATAAATATAAAAGCATTGTTAAAAACATGTTTGTTGTCATGGGCTATACTATTAAAAGAAATTACAGCAAGAGTTTGACTGAAGGTTTCTCTGTGGCAAAAATTAATCCAATCAGTTTGTTTGCTAAAATAGACTTCAAAAGGGAATTTATCATGCAAATGATTAGTTTTTAGTGCCATTAATTTAAAGAAGTTTTGCCCTTTGATATGGATTTTTTAAAAAATAGAGTATTTATATACAAAATATATTTACACTAAAAAGAATAAAATAAAATAACTTTTAGAAAAAAACAGAACCGACTTCAAATTAAAAATTGCGCTAAAAAGTACAAAATAAATTCATTCTTTAAACAACATCGATGTGACTTTTAAACATAGTTTTAGAAGTCGGTGCAAAATTATGGGTCTAATTACCATTATACCATTTGCTACTTCATATTGGAACTGTTGCTAATTCTGCGGAAATATATATATTTGTAATTGATTCATGATTACAAAATATTTTATCTATCCTAATTTTGCACCGACATCTAAAACTGTTTAAAAGTCACATCGATGTTGTTTAAAGAATGAATTTATTTTGTACTTTTTAGCGCAATTTTTAATTTGAAGTCGGTTCTGTTTTTTTCTAAAAATTATTTTATGATATTTCGTTTGATTACGATCAATATGACATAATGCAATTACTCATCGGATGGCGATCATTAAGTTCATTTAATACAAATAAATATAATAATAATCTTCAAATGTTGACACTGTTCTGCTACGGTATTTATATTTAGGAGCATATTTGAAAAAACAGTTCAAGAAGAGATGATGGATTCAAAGGGTTTTATTCATTCATTTATCCTCAGGAATTGGCGAAAGGGTTCACTTAGTATTACTTAACTTAACATACAGGGATCGCGTCAGAGGAAATTCTGGTCCGTATTCGGTTCCTTCACAAAATTCCAATCAATCATAACGGATCTTTCACAAAATTCCAATCAATCAAAACGGACCCTTCACAAAATTCCAACCAATCAAAACGGACCCTTCACAAAATTCCAATCAATCAAAACGGACCCTTCACAAAATTCCAATCAATCAAAACGGACCCTTCACAAAATTCCAATCAATCAGAACGGATCTTTCAAAAAATTCCAATCAATCAAAACGGACTTTTCACAAAATTCCAATCAATCAAAACAAACCCGTCACAAAATTCCAATCAATCAAAACGAACCCGTCACAAAATTCCAATCAATCAAAACGAACCCGTCACAAAATTCCTATCAATCAAAACGGAGCCTTCACAAAATTCCAATCAATCAAAACTGACATTTCACAAACTTTCAACCAATCAAAATGGACCTCCTCACAGAACTTCAAGTTACCAAATCGTACTTTTCACAGAATTATATCTTAAACAAGCGACATATAATACAATTTTTTATAACTGTAGTTTAAATTTTGAATTTTCATAAAATCATTTTGCCTTTTTCTCAAAAATCTTTCTAAAGTTCACAAAAAACGGACCCTGTTAAAAATGCTGGATCAACCCCTGACATATTTATTTTCCTTACAGTCACATGTTGAGCAGAGTAGTAAAACCTAAACGATTATAAAAGTACAATAGTTTCAGATGTTTTTTTTTCTCTCTCTTTTTAGCGTTACATTAATTGTACAGAGTAAGACCCAGAAGGTTTTAAAACACTTTAATAGAAAAATATCAATAAATAAATAACTAGAAAGCACAAAGCAGCACTTCCCGCCAGCACTCGTAAGCCCCGTAACTGCAAGGGTTGGCTTTCCATTCTTAATGCTGAAAACTTAAGTTGCAGCCAGCAAGCTTAAATTTCTTTAAATTTAAAATGCATGAGCGTAAAAAAAATTCTTTGAATTTAAAACACATACCACAATTAAAAAAAAACAGTTATATTACAAAAGGTATACAGATAGTAGCGAGATGAGGCATATACATATCGTTAAAGAAACTGAAGTAAAAATTCCAACCGTTCCTCACGAGCAGTAAAAAATTCAGGCCTTTTTTCGCCGCCAATCAGAAGAATTACACAAGAAGTTCCGTCTAGAACTATACGAGCCTACTTTCCCGTATAGACCAGCTTCAAATTTATAATCTAGCTATCTCTCTCTCTTTCTCGTTTAGCTTTAGTTCTTAATTGCTTCAAATATGCCTTTTTCAACGGTTAACACAGATTCGTTCAATCATTCATTTATTCAGTCATTCATGTATTTATTCACTCATTTATTCATTCATTATTTTGCTTATTCATTTAATCTTTCATTAATTCAAAAATATTCTTGAAAATCCCGATCAAAAAATTTCATAAGAAAATAGGCTCGTTAGTTCTGGATGAACTTTTTATCTGTACATGTTCTACGTCATAACAGCTTTCCGATAAAGTTTGTTCCAAGCAAATCGGCCCGTTAGATCAAGATTTATATAGGATTGAAATTTCCCCGTAGGCACTATGTTAATTTTTTTTTTTGAACTGTTCAAAAATGAACAAAAATTGTTCAAATCAATATTTCACGCCAAGAACTTCTTCCAGTGAGCTTGTTCATTGGAACTTGGATCTTGTACCCAGAGTTTACATAATTTGCTTCATTTTCGCCCATAGGCGCTAATGTTAAATTTTTTTGAACTGTTCAAAATTGAACAAAAAATTGTTCAAATCAAAAAATAAAATATGGAAATTAGATGTCCTCCCCGAGATCTTTCGAATGCAAAAATAATTTTTCGAATCGGACAATTCGTTCAAAAGTTATTAGGGGGGGACAGACCCACAGACCGACAGACACACTTTTTCCCCATCTCAAAACCCTACTTTCAAATTTTTTATTTTTCAATCTTTATTTAATTACTTAATTTATTTTTGACTTTTCTTGATTTCTAACGATATTTTCACGATACATTAAGCCTTCTTTCATGCTTTATTATTATTTTTTTTACTTTTACGGGAAAGTAGGCTAATAATAAATTTCACATACACACATATCCCGTTACCAATAAACTATGAAAAATTCAGCCTTTTTCTTTGACGTAAGAGAATTACATATATAGATAGTTTCGCGGTAATACTTTTCAAAAGAAAACCTAGAACAGGTAAAAAAATGATATAATCTTGGAGAGAGTTTCTTCAAAGTTAAAGAGGACACAGAAATATTTGAAAATTAATGCATTAAAGTAGCTTACCACGACAATTCTTAAATGGATGACGAAAACTTTTTCACTTACCTAAAAAAAAAAAGAAAGAAAATTAGAAAAATGCTTAAAAAATAATTTTATAACAATAAGTAATTTCTTCAAGAAATCCTAAGAATGCCTAGCATTAACTTACGCATTCTAAGAATTTTCTACTAATTGCTCGTCAGTACTAATTACTAATTAATTAATGCTAGAAATGAAATCAGAAAAACGTTAAATAAATTGTTTTTAAATAGCTGTTATACTTTTATCGTACTTTATTATTATTTTTAATGAACTTTGAAGAACATTATATAAAGCATCTGAACAGCTTTAGACTACAGTTAAATAATTCGTATTCTGTAGTGCTTACATCCACAAGCGAGACATTAAAATTGAAAATATGGCCTTAGTATAACTTAATAGTAACACATTAGAAAAATTCGATTGCCAAACATAGAATTTAAACAAGTGCATATAAACAGCTAGACACTTGATTTTGTTATGCAAATAGCGTAACACAAGAACACATTCTTTTTTCTTCAAATGAGATCTTCTGAAAACGAAAATCGACTTTATTGTTTATGCACAAAACCGTGACAATCAGACGATGCTGAAGATTCTTGACGTCGACACGGTCTAAAAGTTTGATTTGTGAAGCGAATTCCGAGATACCATACGTAGCAGGAAATGAAATGAAATCATTTCCAAATGAGCCTTGAAGTTACTATGTTGCACTTTTGTCAAGAGATTCCAGATAAAACCATAACCATTTTAATAATAGATCACATACATTAAAAATGCAGTTTAGAACTACATTTCTTTTTCGGTAAAGCTAAAAATAGTAAGTATAATTTGAAAACTTTTTTAGAAAACAAAATAAATCGAAAAATGAAATGAAAGTTTGAAATTAAAACATAGAACAATTCCATTTATTCTTTTTATTCCAAATGATAGCAATATACGGAACAAACTTGTATATAACGAAACCCTTTTATTCCTTATATTATTATTTGATCAAAAAATATAATTTTAAACAACAGCATTTTTTTTTCTATGCAATATAAAAAGTTCTAGTAAAAAATGAACATTGTTGTCATTGCTCTTTTTAGCCAACTTTCACGTAAAAGCAAAAAAAAATCTAAAAAGGCTTAATGTATCATAAAAATATTGTTAAAAATAAAGAAAAATAGTGAAGTAATTAAACAAAGAATGATAAATAAAAAAATTTGAAAGTAGGGTTTTGAGACGGGGAAAATGTGTGTCTGTCGGTCCCCCCCCCCCCCCCCCCCACCAATAACTTTTCAGGGAATTGTCCGATTCGAAAGATTTTCTTCGCATGCGAGAGATCTCGATGACATCTCATTTCCAGTTTATTTTTTGATTTGAACAATTTTTCGTACAAATTTGAAAATTTTAATAGCGTGTATAGGGAAATATGACGCAAATTATATAAACCGTGGACATAAGATCCAAATTCCTTTGAACAAGCTTGGAAAAAGCTCTCAACGTGATTTTTTGTTTAATCAAAACTATTTTCGCTCAATTTTGTACAGTTCAGGGAGAGGAGAAAAAGGAGAAAAGTCAAAGAAGTTTTCTTCTTTGTACTTTTTGTATAAAAATCTTATGGAGTACTAAATTTCTTAACAAAAATTTTCGACATACAGACTTTTCCAAAAATAAATAAATCAATAAATTAATATAATAAAACAGGTCAAACAAAATTTTAGGGTAAGTTCAATACAGCTTTCTTGCAAATTTATACTGTTACTTTTCACATTCCTCTCCTTGTACTATTTGTTCATCAATTTAAACCAATTTACAGCTGTTCAATATCAATCAATTACAAAATGTCCTCTTTTATCACATATCCGTCGAGGAAAGCAATACTTTACAAAAGATACATTTCCCTGCCTAAGCAGAAATTAATTCCCATTCACAAACTTTTTTCCTACACAATTTGTTACACATTCTTCTTTCACATAAAAGAAAATGTAAAAAAAGCGGTACAAGTTCTGTAGCATATTGCTATTATTTCTAATATTAGAGCGCCACAAATTAATTGCAGAATTTCAAAAATTCGCTTTTTGTTTAGTGCTTCGAGAACCTTTTCTGCCTTCAAGCTTTTACTGAACAACAAGTGTGTTGCGGCAAAAAAAATCATGAAAACGTTTAACGTAAATTTTTTAACAAAGATATCGAATCTTTAAACTTAAGCACAAAATAATTGTAAACTTTTCATAAACTAACGATATTTAATATATATATATATATTTACTCATTATCATGCCTTACAAACTCAAGGAGAATTTTAACGGCTAGATTTCTCAATTTGCGGACTGCATATTTTCAACCTTACATTTCAAACAGGGAGAATTTACGTAATTATCTGTGTATAGCCCGCGGATTATCTACAAAAAAAACCTCCTTTTTTTACTATCTGCGGGCAATACATGGAATTAAAATATATTATTTTAAAAAGACAACTATCGTTCAAAAATTTTGAAATCTATTTTCCTGAAAAAATAAATCAAGAAAGAAATAATTCGTAGCTTTCAAAACGATTATCCAAAGCAGATTGGAGCTCGAGCGCTAGGAATGAAAGGACTTTATGGAGGAACGTAGTTAGGTTTCAGACGAATGCATTGTTTTCTTGGGATGTATCCCATGACAAAGAGAACTTGCACGGGAAAACTTCGTGCAAAATCTTTCCTTCTCTTAAATAAAATGTAATGCTCACACACAAACGACAGAAGACCAGGGAGAAGGATAGAGATAAGCAATCTAGCTGTCATAGGAGCCTTTGCCTCCCTACCAATTTAATCACAATAGGTGGTAGGACCAGAGCAAAGGTCGCTGTCCATGAAAAGATAGGCATCCGCGCTTTTGGATAGCTATGTATAAATATGGTAAAATGTAAACTTTTTAAAAATTTATTTTAAATAAGTGTTTTGTAATATAAACTTGTTTCCTTATAAACAGTGTACCTCATAGAGTGATTTGTTTATGTAATTGTTTTTGTAGTGGGTGCGGGTTATACAACGATGCGGGTTATACACCGAACTTAATTTTTTTTAGAATGTATTTTTCTTCCTGCGGACTATACAACGGTGCGTGCTATTTACCGATAATTACAGTACATGCATATGCCGCCCATTCCGATGAGCGTAATTTTTTTTTTTTTTTTTTTACGAACCTTCCACTGGTATATACAAGAAAAAAACTTTCAGACGTCGTATCTGACTGCAAGATTTCACTAAAAGCATTTTTTTCTGTGAATCACACACACACACACACATCAATTAGGAATGGAACGCATAGGTTACAATCAGATTGTTAAACTCCTATATTTCTTGCTAAGGTAAACATAAGCAAGTAAAAAATGAAGGTTATCCCCAAAAATAAAAATGTTTTCTAGTTTCTCTTCCTAGCGTAAATAGACACATTTTTCAGCAAACTTTATGGTCTAAATTTTTGCTGGCTTATTTTGGTCTTAATTTTACTAAAAATGTTGAAATTTCAGTCGTTTTCATTTATCGCGTAGGAAATTTAAAGGTGTTGGTGTGGCTCAGAGGAAGAATATTATATTTTCATTTCTAACAGAATCTATTCACGTTATATGATAATTTCGTCAAGCTGGAAAACATCTACAAGAAATTCCCCGATTTAGTTTCAGTAAGTCGATTTTGAATTGCGGAAATAATCCGTTTGAGCGGACGTATTCTTCCAGTGATTCAAGACGAGAAGATTCGTCGAAATGGAGCAGGGCTACCGGAAAAGAATGCATCTGTCGTAACTAACGCATTAAAAGGTAGCAGAATGCCCATGATTTGTAAAACTTAAGCGATTCCGTGAATTCAGCAGAAAAAGGAATATTAAACCGGGAAAAATCTCTAGCGAAAGTGAAATACGAGTCTACTGAAGGGGTAGAAGGAATAAATAAAAAAGGGGGGGGCGGAGCTTTAACAAATGAATAGAAAATAAGAAATAAAGCAAAAGCGATTCCAAGTCAAACTGGCAGAAAGAAATTGGCGCTAGAGTAAAGCAGGAACGGATGACTTAAGAGATATAGGCCCGTCTTTCGTTGGCTTCGGCGTGGCACCTGCAAATCTGTGCATGCAAATGAGAACCGTTTCTGATTGCGAAAAATCCCCACTGCTATCTCTGATTCCCTTCTCTTTTTCCCTAACAGCCGAAATGACAGCAGATTTGAATCAATCAATAGATTTCTGGAAAAGGGGAAATGATAAAAATAATAATATATCTATGGGGAGGGGGAGGGAGAATTGGAAGGGTTTCTCTCTCCTTTTATTTATCTTTTTTTACTCCCGATATTATTTGTTCTTTTGCGTATTTAAATTCCCCACTGAAGCAGAGGTATGAGGGAAAATAAATAATCATTCTTGGGGAAAGGAAAACGTAAATAACAATAATAAAAAAAAAAGAAGAGGGGAATTTTCACGGTAATAAGCGACGTGGCGTGTGCACGGCAGGACTTAAATCTTGCAACATGCACAAAGTGGCAGAAAAAAATGGCTGAAAACAAAAACGTGGGAAGAAGGGGTTTCAGAAATCAGATTACATTTTGCATAGCCGGTGGTTTGGTTATTTTTTATTCTTCTACGAACAGCTTTTTGTGGTGCAAAAATTCCAGAAGAAATGAATGTGTCAAGAGTTTTTGCTAAAGTTTCGATTCATTTATTTCGATTTCAAATATTGATGAATCGAGATAATTTTACTTTAGATAGATCGATAGATAGACGATATGAATGCAAAAAAAACTTTCCGTAACCGTAATGTTGTTGACCTCAAGCGACCAAAATTTTGTGTCGCGATTAGATGAAAGTCTAAAATAAAAACAGACGAAATGATTTAAGCCATAAAAGTTATTTTTAAGCAAAGCTTAACTATTGATAGATTATAAGTAACAACGTTTTAAAAAAATTTACACCCTATACAAATAAACAAATATTTTAAGTTTTCAAAGCAACATTTTTTCAGTTCGCATTTTCAAAAGTTCTAGCTTAAAATTTCTCTCATTCTTTCTGATAAACATGAAAGGCCTGAATCATTAGGTATTGTCAAAAAACTGCTAGGTTTCGCACTGTGCGCGTGAAAAGTGAAAACAGATTCAGAAAAAAAATATGCAATCATACTCACATGGATATTAAGATGATTAACAAAATAAAATGAGAAAGATTAATTTTGTGAATGTAATCTATTTAGATGAGATATGTAAGTCGATAAAACAAAATCTACTCGAGTGAATATTTTTTTTTACTATGAGCGTATAAATTTACATACAAATTTACACAATATCCATGATGATTACTAAAAGTACCTTTTGTTCGAAATGCAGTTTGTCATGTCATCGAGCAATAACAGATTTAGGAATTCTCTAATAATGAAATGAATTGAAGCGAAATGTTTCAACTGACGAAAAGCGCCGGAAACAAAAGAAAAATCATTTCATCTCACACATTCCGTCTTCAAAAGGTTTGATGTCAAATATCAATAACTCCCGTAACACATCCTTTGTACGATATAAGATGGAGATCAACAACGAAAGAAAAGCTGAAAACAACGAAAAGTCAACCAGACAATGCATTTCATCAACGTTGTCCAATTCAAAATTTTCGAAAACACACAACTCCAAAGGGGACAGCAATAACATTATAATAGACCCACGACAGTCATTATATTGCTAGCTAAAATCCCACCTCCCCTTAACCGAAACGAGAATCAAAAGGAAGTCATTTTTCGAATATTTCTCCCTCCCTCAGATCGTCAAACACGGTCTGAATGCATCGTCTCTTCTGATCTTCTTGATATTAACTCTCTACGACTTACTTGAAAACAATTTCATTTCCACGCTCTTCTCTTTACCCATCTAGCGCCATCTGCTGGCAAAGCTGACAAACCAAAGAGAACCGTTCCCGCTTCGAAATTGCATCTCTTCTTCCAAAATTAGTTTGTCATAAAACAGGGTACCTCATTTATACATTCGCTGGATTCTTAATCCCACCAAAACCTCCCCTTCCCACCCTTTTCGAGCGACGTTCCCAAATGACAGAAATGACGGTGACGGTTAAAAATGCTATAAAACTTTTGTCTAATTGCGATCCTCTTTTGGAGCTTTTTAACTGACCACGCAATACATTTTATAGTTGAAGAATAAGTGTTTGACATCTGGCAACAGTTTTATTTCTGATTTCGATTCATTCACAACTCTCATCTCACGTGATCCCAAATGTGAAAATAAAACTGTTTATTCCGAGATGAAGATTTTTCTCACATAGCTCGATAAATGTAGCGATTTTATGCATTTTTCCAAGGCATTGGCGGAAACCCAAATCTTTCTAAATCGCTTCCTTTTTGATTAAATTAAATAACAGATATTGTTTATGAACCTACCTCTTGTAGTCGGATTTATATCTTAAATTACCTTTAAATAATTCATATATATCGTAAGCATACTTCGCGCACTAATTTGCAAACGAATTTATTACAGCTGGGTTCTTTTGGGTTTTTACTTGGGCTTCGCTCTAATATAGCAATTCCAAAAATAGTAGAAGGAAACGAAGGTCACTCTGAATCTAATGACAAAAAGTAAATCCAAAATACTTATTCATGTCTTAAGTAAATAATTTGAAATTACATGATTTTTATTGGGAAAATTTTAACAGATTTTCACTGGGCGTGGCATTTTTTCTTTCTCCAACTGTTGTCATTAATAAATTACACATATTTTTCTCCATATAACCTTAGAGATCGGTGATCACATTTTTTACTGCATTCTAGCATGAACAAAACTTAGTTAAAAACAGGGATCGCGCCAGAGGAAATCTGGGTCCGTTTACGGACCCTCACAAAATTCCAATCAATCACAATAGACCCTCCACGAAATTCCGATTTACCAAATCGGGCCTTTCTCAAAATAAGTTATTAAGTAAACCAAATTACAAGTGCTGTCCTTCCAAAATTTGCGTTCCTATTGAAAAATAAAAAAAATTTTTCACAAAATTATTTGATTCTTCGCAAAAATCTTTTTAAATTTCCCAAATATATGACCCTATGAAAAATACTGGAACGACCCCTGAAAAATGCCAAAATATTGCAATCATTTTTTATAGTAGGACTAAAATTTCTAAACGAAGAAGTGTGGCAGCGCTATGGTCTTCAGAACTGATTTTTATTTGTAAATAGTCCGAAACCATAAATATGAAAAAATGTCACAGAAAAACTGTACAGAATAGGGATGTAACGAATAGTGATTTGGCCGAATAGCCGAATACCGAATATTCGGCCCTTTCTTCCAGGCCAAAGGGCCGAATATTCGGCCAAGGGTCTTAGGCCGAATACCGAATATTCGGCGGCCGAATATTAAAATTTCTCAAAAATCGTTCTAATAGAAAGTATTTATCAAATTTAAAATTATTCACAAATTCAAGCCCCAATTACACACAATCAATGACGTATGGTTTAATTCTGTTTCTTAAGAATTTAAAACTATTTAAAATTAATCTATTTTCTCTATTGTTTGACTGTAAGAAAACTAAGAATTTCACCCACAAGTGGAATAGAAATGAGACAGGTTTTATGGTAGTAAGCATTAGCATTATTTTATTAATCATTTAATTCAAATGAAAGAACTACCATTGCTTAGTGAACTTTTACCTTGCTCAAAACTGTTTTATGAAGATATTTTTAAAGTTGTAAATGTAAATATTTTTATTTTATGGGGATTTTTACATACCTATTTTTAAAAGATCTATTAAAATTTAATACACTTAACTGGAATATATTTTTATTTTCAAAAACCTTAACTGGAATATATTTTTATTTCAAAATAACTTAAGCTATCTAAATATTCATGATATATTCAAGGCTTTTCACATTTCTTTCTTACCCAATATTCACAATAAATCAGTCTACCCAAACAAAGTCTGACTACCACTTCGTTAATAATAACAAAATTAATTTCTCATATTCTCCATCATTATTAACTATTGCCAGCTTTAAATGCTAAATATAAAATACGATATTACAACTTTAAAATCTGTTTTTGCTCAGTCAAGCCTAAAACAAGGTTTAAAAAAAGGAGTTTTTTTCTAAATTATTCTTATTTATTAAAACTATATACTAATGTATTCTTTTGCAATAATTATAATGCAACTTTAAATGCTTAAAATCTTCTAATTTCTTTATTTTTTTACATTTCTACTGCAGCAGAACAATTCGGCCGAATAGTCCATCAATATTCGGCCAGGCCGAATTTGATCTTACCCAGTATTCGGCCAAGCCGAATATTCGGCTAGATGATGAAATGACTATTCGGCCAAAGGGCCGAATAGGCCGAATAGTGGCCGAATATTCGTTACATCCCTAGTACAGAAGGGCAGGGCCTGAGCTCCATTGCAAATTAAGCCCTGATTCACACGATTAAAAATCATCTAAAAAAATCATTACGATTTCCTCAAATAAACGTGCTAAATTCAATTGAAAGAGTCAAAATGTCAAAAGCTAGATGGTTAATAATTATACTTCCCACCTGAGTAACAGTTAGCACTAGGGATGTAATTAATAGTGATTTGGCCGAATAGCCGAATACCGAATATTCGGCCATTGCTTCCAGGTCGAAGCCGAATATTCGGCCAATGTCTTAGGCCAAATACCGAATATTCGGCGGCCGGGAATATTAAAATTTCTAGAAAATCGTTGTAATAGAAAATATATATCAAAATTAAAAGTATTCACAAAGTAAAACATCAAATCCACACATTAATGTATGATGTATTATTTAATTCTTGTTTGTTAAGAATCTAAAACTATCTAAAATTAATGTATTATCTGTGTTGTTTTGAATGCAATAAAACTGAGATCTCACCCACAAGTGGAATAGAAATGACAAGTTTTAATGTAAGCATCAGCATTATTTTACTAATTATTTAATTCAAATTAAACAAATACTATTGTTTAATAAACTCTTGTCTTGCTCAAAATAGCTTTATGGAGATATTTTAAAAGTTATAAAAGTTCATATTTTTATTTTATGGATATTTTTACATACCTATTTTTAAAAGATCTATTAAAATTTCATACATGGAATATATTTTTATTTTCAAAAACCTCAATAACCTTAACTATCTAAATAAATATTCATGGTATATTCTATGCTTTTCACATTTCTCTCATACCCAATATTCACAATAAATCAGTCTACCCAAACAAAGTCTGACTTCCACTTTATAAATAATAACAAAATTAATTTATCATATTCTCCGACATAATTAACTATTGCCAGCTTTTGGGAGCGAATGCTAAATATAAAATACAATGTTGCAACTTTAAAATCTGTTTATGCTCAGTCAAGCCTAAAACAAGATTTTAAAAAAGTACTTTTTTTCTAAATTATTTTTATTTATTAAAACTATATACTAATGTATTCTTTTGCAATAATTATAATGCAATTTTAAATGTATTAAATCTACTAATTTCTTTATTTTTTACTTTTCTGCTGCAGCAGAACTATTCGGCCGAATAGTCCATCAATATTCGGCCAGGACGAATTTGACCTTACCCAGTATTCGTCCAGGCCGAATATTCGGCTGGGTGATGAAATGACTATTCGGCCAAAGGGCCAAATAGGCCGAATACCGTATAGTCGCCGAATATTCGTTACATCCCTAGTTAGCACACATTTGCTTTCAATAAAGTTAGAAACATAAGCTAAATAAAAATAATTAATGGATGTATCAATTGCTGGGAAAAAAGCACTTAAAGAAAGAACAGAAAGATACAAAAAAGTAATCAAATTACCACACAGAAATATAACACTTTAGCTTTCAAATTTAAGAAAATAAAGATTTTTACTGTAAAAATGTAGTCTACGTGAAATAAAAAACTTCTACATTACCGGATATTCAGTTTTTGAAAAATATATATGAGAAGTCAAAACTGGAAAAAAAAACTGAACGAATTCTTAAATTATTATAATTCATTAATTTTATTTATATTTATTTATTTTTATTAATTAAACATTTCTTTTGCTTATGAACAGTTTTGTTAATTGCTGTTATATCTATCTATCTGTACATACATTAGCCTAAATCACGTGTCAGTCCATGGTTTAAAAAACAAGAATGGCTCGTTTTAAATACATAAATTTGTTAAATGAAAGATCTGTCTTATTCACATTTTTCGAAAAAATTATTCTAATGCCCATAACATAGGGGACAGCATTTCTCAATATGATTTTTTTTCCGATGTTTTCACCTGACTTAAAATACATCTGGCAACAGCATGTGAGGATTCAATGATTCAATCCCTTGCGCTGCTGTATCTACGAATTCGGCATGCTTATCTGGGCTCGGTTTGTGGCGTTCCAAATACCATTCCTTGCTCTCACACACACTCCCTTCTGAAAGGGGGGGGGGGGGTTGAATCAATAAAGTTGGATTAACTTCCTACGTTGCTTATTATTCCGAACTGCTCATTTGTGAAACGGTAATCATTTACTTACAGTTGCTAAGCGTTGCTTAGAGAGCTAAACTGCGGTCGCTTCCAAAGCGTAATCGAAGTATTCATTAAATCTAACGTCTTTCAATTACACTGCCGGCGATATTTAGATGGAAGGGGGGGGGGGGCGGTTAAATGGAGGCACACGGCGAAAATGGATCTCCTCAATTTTTGCTCCGGCCACTGCGTTTTGTTTTAATTATCACCGACATGAGATTAATTTTTGGGCATGAGTGACGCATACTTTCTGCTTGATTTATGACGTCATTTTTATTCACTGCAATTATTCCATTCCGTTAAAGTTACGAGTTCGGCATTTATTCTCTGAACAACCGCTCCTTTAGTGAAAGGTAATGACTTTTCGTGATGCTGTCCCATGTCGAGGCCATTGGAAACAGCAGGTATTTCTGCCTTTCACAATCTTTTGAAGAACTCTGATATTACGACTTCGGAGTAATGTTGTTGACCATTGCTCGACAATCTGAATCGTGGCGTCACATAATGGAGATTTTTCTTTCTTTCGACGAAATAAAACAAATATTTTCAAGTAAGTTTTGAGTGCAGAATGTTTGAAATTTTTAAGAAAGTTGAAAATTAACATTTGGTAAAACATTCTTCACATTTGATAACTCAAACATTAATATCCGACAGACCAGATTTAACTATCAAGAAATACTAACTGGTTTCAGACGTTCATTGTAGAAATCAATGCACTGATGTTTTTTTTTTTGATAGGTTAAAATCTTAGTTCTGAAAACATGCTTCACGTTTGAAATTTTTTTTATTTGATAAAACAAAGCTGAATTTACGAAGACTAATTTCGAAGCTCATACTCAACATTAAGTGCAATGAAATACTATAGTAAATATAAAATATAAGAAGTGTAAAAATAGCTTTAATAAAATAATTTTTATAAAAAAACAGAACCGACTTCAAATTATAAATTGCGCTAAAAAGTGAAAAATAAATTCATTCTTTAAACAACATCGATGTGACTTTTAAACATAGTTTTAGAAGTCGGTGCAAAATCAGGATAGATAAAATCTTTTGTAATCATGAATCCCAATTACAAATATACATATTTTCGCAGAATTAGCAACAGTTTCAATATGAAGTAGCAAATGGTATAATGGTAATTAGACGCATAATTTTGCACCGACTTCTAAAACTATGTTTAAAAGTCACATCGATGTTGTTTAAAGAATGAATTTATTTTGTACTTTTTAGCGCAATTTTTAATTTGAAGTCGGTTCTGTTTTTTTCTAAAAGTTATTTTATTTTATCCTTTTTAGTGTAAATACATTTTGTATATAAATACTCTATTTTTTAAAAAATCCATATCAAGGGGCAAAACTTCTTTAAATTAATGGCACTAAAAACTAATCATTTGCATGATAAATTCCCTTTTGAAGTCTATTTTAGCAAACAAACTGATTGGATTAATTTTCGCCTTCAGTCAAACTCTTGCTGTAATTTCTTTTAATATTATAGCCCATGACAACAAACATGTTTTCAACAATGACTTTTATATTTATTAATAGATTTCCCAACAAAGAAAAATCAAGCCAAGCCTTTCCAATTAAAATAAAAAATACTTATTTTTCACCCGTAACGTTTTTTCTAAAAAACAAATGTAGTCAAATTGATTTGCAATATTTGAGACGACCCTCTATCGATTAAAGAAAAAATCATCAAAATCGGTTCATTTAGTCAAAAGTTATGGATGAAAAAACAGAAAAAGTACTACATTTCTGCCAATTACTTCTGTTCTATTTATCGAATATGGTCAAACAAAGGTGCGGGACCTATGGGAAACCACCCTCGATCGATTGAAAAAAAAATCATGAAAATCGCTTCATTCGGTGCGAAGTTATGAGTGGACAAACAAACAAAAAAAAAAACGACATACATACACTATGAATGTATAACCTCCTTCCCTTGTGAAGTCGGTTAATAAAGCGGAAGAGTTTGTTTGCTTGAACGCGCTAATATCAGGAACTACTGGTCCGATTTGAAAAATTCTTTCAGTGTTAGATAGCCCATTTATCGAGGAAGGCTATAGGCTATATATCATCACGCTAAGACCAATAGGAGCGGAGTTTCGAAAATTGCATAAAATAGTCTTTTTCCATTGGAAGAAATTATCGCATCCTTTCAAGCTTGATACCATTGAAAAGCACTAAAAAACTGTCCTAGAAAGAGTTCTGTTCTTCGTGCTAAAATTGGAAGCCTCTAAATTAAATAGAAAAGAAGTTATGAGCGTTTTTCTCTGTAGTTTGAAAGTATTTTTTCATGGTAATCAACTTTAATTTTATTTGACTCTGATGAGGACCATTTTATTTTATTTGCATTGTTGCATCTTTTCAAGAATTGTTACAGATGACGTGTGAACAAACAAATCAATGCAGTTGCCATTGTTGAACAAATCAAATATATTAACAATCAACGTTTCTAGCATGTTGATGAGGCATCGCTGTATTTGCAAAATATAATTTAAGATAGACAGTGCAACGCCGGGCGTCGCAGCTAGTCATAAATATAAAACGCATTGTTAAAAAGAGTTTATTGTTAAAACATAGTTTTAGAAGTCTGTGCAAAATTAGGATAGATAAAATCTTTTGTAATCATGAATCAATTACAAATATATATATTTCCGCAGAATTAGCAACAGTTCCAATATGAACTAGCAAATAGTGTAATGGTAATTAGACTCATAATTTTGCACCGACTTCTAAAACTATGTTTAAAAGTCACATCGATGTTGTTTAAAGAATTAATTTATTTTTTACTTTTTAGCGCAATTTTTAATTTGAAGTCGGTTCTGTTTTTTTATAAAAATTATTTTATTTTATTCTTTTTAGTGTAAATACAATTTGTACATAAATACTCTATTTTTTAAAAAATCCATATCAAAGGGCAAAACTTCTTTGAAATAATGACCCTAAAAACTAATCATTTGTATGACAAATTCCCTTTTGAAGTCGATTTTAGCAAAACAAACTGATCGGATTAATTTTTGCCACAGAGAAGCCTTTAGTCAAACTCTTGCTGTAATTTCTTTTAATATTATAGCTCATGACAACAAACATGTTTTCAACAATGCTTTTATATTTATTGATAGATTTCCCAATGAAGAAAAATCAAGCAAGCCTTTCCAATTAAAATAAAAAATACTTATTTTTCACTCGTAACGTTTTTTCTAAAGAACAAATGTAGTCAAATTGATTTGCAATATTTGAGTTAGACAACCCTCTATCGATTAAAGAAAAAATCATCAAAATCGGTTCATTTAGTCAAAAGTTATGGATGAAAAGACAAAAAAAAAACTACATTTCTGCCCATAACTTTTTTTCTAATTATCGAATATGGTCAAACGAAAGTACGGGACCTATGGGAAACCAACCTCGATCGATTAAAAAAAGAATCATGAAAATCGGTTCATCCGGTGAGAAGTTATGAGTGGACAAACAAACAAAAAAAAAAACGACATACATACAATATGAATGTATAACCTCCTGTCTTTGTGAAGTCGGTTAAAAATAATATTTGTACAAAATCAACATAACCACAAAACCAAAATTCTGAGAAAGAAATCTAAAAGGACGGTTTAAAAACTGGTTGATAACAATTGGCGAAAAACTTTAACATGATCCTTACACATGTATATTATATTGCCACAATAAGATCGTCCATATTGCGGAAAAGTAGGGGAAAACCTAGTTTTCTGGGGGATTGACTTGAAATCCCTCCCCCCCCCCCTCTTGGTTGCTCCCATGCAGACAACTTATCGGTAGTCATAATTACTGTCTAGCATATCCCGGATTATGCTTTGGGGTGGAGGAGGGGGACCAAGGTCAAGTTTGGGATGCTTCGCACATTGACTATGCCGGATATCGGATAGCCTGCGTGCCTCGTCTGACAGATCTGAATGGAATACCCGGCTCTGATGTTTGAAACACAAATTCTATGCATATTTTTAAACATTCCAAAGCTTAAAAACACATCGTAAATGTTTAATTTGCATAAATTTTCAAAACATGTTAATTAAATATAAAAATTAAGCCCGCTCTTCAGTGCAGTGACAGGAACTGAGTCCAGATAATTAAAAATTGGTCGAATATCGGTTATCCGATGTCTTTTGGGAAGGAGGCGGTCCCGATTGTCCCGTCGATGCGTCCCTGATTTCTATTACATCTTCTTATTTTCAAAACAAAGTTTACATTATTGTATTCGAACGCCACTTTTCGATTTGGGAGATAAATTCATTACCATTTAACCAACGAGACGGAAAAATCTGAAATTTAACTTTTTCCTAGTATCTTTACTCAAAGCTGGAAATAATTAACTTTTTTTTTTAATCATGTGCCCGTCTGCGGCTTTTCTGCCATCAGTCGAAGAACACTCCAGTAGAAAGATGAAAGAGTAAAAAAATGATGATGAGGATCAGCCACCGTAGAATTGTCAGTCATGAACTTTAAAACTATAGGGCAGTTCTTGAGGGGTTTGATATCCATATGACCACTCTAGCACAGGGGGCAACAAGAGGAATCAATTACGATTTATACGATGTAAGTGTTTTTGTAAGTAATCATGGCCCTGTTGTTACACGAAAGCAAGCAACTCGAAGGCAAGGAATTGCAAATTATATTAGAAATGTCAAACAGCAGGCCCTTCATTTCAAAATCTTCCGGGGGGGGGGGGGAAGCAAAGGGTTTATATTCAATGCTTATTGTAGGTAAAAAACAAGAAAGTACATAAACACATTGTATTTCTAAAAGTCAAGGGGTATCCACTGACCCCCCCCCCCCCCCCCCCCCCAGATCGCCCAAATGACGGATCTGTCAAGCAGAGCACTCCACTTTTTACTTTTGGCTTCATCAACAGTGAAACAAAACTGGCTGGCGGAAGCAGAAGACCTCTTCCAACCTTCTTGTAACGAGACGGAAATAAAACATTAAAATTATTTATTTTTGTAATCTCTCACTTCGCCTCCAAACGCCGATGATAAACAAGGCGAAAAATAAATAAACAACGGCTGAAAAAAATTCAGAGGCGCATCGATTTATAATTTGCCCGCTTCGGACAAGCAACACATATTAACGACTATGTGCGTGGTGATGATCTATTGTACGTCAATTGGGACTTTAATTGAAACAAATTCTCATCAGGACCGAGGGAGGGGGAGGGGGTGCTTTCGGACGATGCTCTGAGTGTTATATTTCATCGTCCATTAAGTTATTACTTTAGTTTGTTTGGGTACCAGGCCTTCCCTTGATTAGAAGGTTTGAAAGCTGATAGAGAATAATGGTTTGAAGTGGTTACGCTGTTGCCTGTTTTTCGTTAGGCAAGATAAAAAAGTTATTAGTCTTCCGCCAAAGATAGTTTTTCTCTTTTTTTTACCTTAACGGTTGTGGGTTTAATTTAAACGTTTTTTGAAGGAAAAGAAACAAACTAATTTTTTCGGGCAGGTAATTTGTCGAGAAGACGTCGACAATCACTTATACTACACAGCGCATGCGTCAAAAGAATTTTTTTTTTTCGAAGTTTTTTTCCCAGACAACTTCCGCCATGTTTGGAACAGTCAGATATATTAGCTACGTGTTCTGAAAGTGAAATTAATTGCCTTTATTCCTGCGGTAGATTTATGCTTTTAAGTAAAGTTTTTTATGCGAACGAAAAAGAATCAATGCCTTGTATAACGAAAACAGGAACGTTTTTGTGAAATTCTGTTTACTGGTATTGTAAACAATTTTCGAACTCGTCAGTTAAAAGCAAAATGGTAAAATTATTAGCATTTCAACGTTGTTTAGTGAAGCAAAAATGTGGAACACTAACAAAATGTTAACACAGATTTTCCTTTTTCCGCGTGACATGTAATTAATATATTGAGCAGATCTATAGACAAACAAGGGTTGAAACGTCAATGTGCAAAATTTTAGGCTTTTACAAAAATAAACAAGAAGTTCCGTCTAGAACTATACGAGCCTACTTTCCCGTATACACCGAATTCAAATTTATAATCTAGCTATCTCTCTCTCTGTCTTTCTCGTTTAGCTTTAGTTCTTAATTGCTTCAAATATACCTTTTTCAACGGTTAATACATTTTTCATTCAATCATTATTTATTAAGTCATTCATGTATTTATTCACTCATTTATTCATTCATTCTTTTGCTTATTAATTTAATCATTCATTAATTCAAAAATATTCTTGAAAATCCCGATCAAAAAATTTCACAGGAAAATAGGCTCGTTAGTTCTGGATGAACTTTCTATTTGTACATGTTCTACGTCATAAGAGCTTTCCGATAAAGTTTGTTCTAAGCAAATCGGTCCGTTAGATCAGGATTTATATAGGATTGAAACTTCCCCGTATGCGGTATGTTAATTTTTTTTTTGAACAAATTGTTCAAAAATATTTAACCAAAAAAGTTGTTCAAAATTTTTACCCAAAAAATTTTTTTTCACCCGGCCAAGAAAGGAACTTTTTCTTTTCCCAAAAAAAAGAACTCGCCGAGATCTTTCGAATGCAAAAAGAATTTTTCCAATCGGACAATTCGTTCAAAAGTTATTAGGGGGGGCAGGGACAGACCAGACAGACACGACAGACCGACCGACACACTTTTTCCCCATCTCAAAACCCTACTTTCAAATTTTTTATTTTTCAATCTTTATTTAATTACTTAACTTATTTTTGACTTTTCTTGATTTCTAACGATATTTTCACGATACATTAAGCCTTCTTTCATGCTTTATTATTATTTTCTTTTACTTTTACGGGAAAGTAGGCTAAAAAGGAACGTGCTTTAATGCTATCGTATGCAAAAGCTTAATTCTTGTCGCAGTTACTGCAACATAACAAAAATGTCCAAATTAAAATGCGTTAAATTTGCTCTTTTTTTCTTCAGTGTTCTATGAAACAAGCAAATAAAACCTGTGGAGTTTTTCAGGTCACTTTTACGCACCGTATCACC
The DNA here is from genome assembly GCA_038502835.1 of Octonoba sinensis. Lineage (NCBI taxonomy): Eukaryota > Metazoa > Arthropoda > Arachnida > Araneae > Uloboridae > Octonoba > Octonoba sinensis. The sequence continues at coordinate 113,326,319 of CM076604.1, read as the reverse complement.
GGTTACATAGTAAAATAACAAATTTGAGGCGAATAACATTTGAAAAAATATATGAGGTGGAATGCTATTTTTTAATTCATCGAATAAACAATGCTTGGGAAATCAATCGTAAGACTTCGCGTAACTCATTTTAATAAATACTGAATTTCGACCTAATAAAAAATTAAGTGAAGCACGCAATTTAAATTGCTTTATCGTTGTCAAATCATGCCCATCAATTGGCATCTTTTGTTCTGTCCCTCTACCCATACCGGGTTGCCAAACGTCCAGGATTTTCCGGAACAGTCCCGCATTTTGAGAAATTGTCCCGCGTCCCGAAGAGCGGCAAAAATTCCGTACTCTTGCGAGGATATTTATTTTGCCGGATATCGGGGTATGCGGTGAGCAATGTGAGGTGTTCGTACCGGATATCCGACTAGGATGTTGCAAACCTGTAAATTCTATGCATTTTTTACCCACAGCTTACAAATACAGTTCACAAAACTAAGTTTCTAACTTACTTATATTTTCAAAATATGCTAATTAATTAAGTTTTAGAAATCAAAATGACATTCCGGAAAACCGCATCTTTCATGCAGTGGCCGGATATTGGATTCCGGATATTTAAAAATCGGTCGGATATCCAGTATCCAGACGAGGACTCCCCCCTCCGTCGGTGCTTCCCTGCTGACAAGTATTTGCAGTTTTTAAATTTCCCACAGCTCCCACAGCAAATTTAATGTAATGGCTCCGAGTTGAGACGGGTAGAGAGAGAGAGAGAGAAAGGATGCTTTTTTTCTTCGCGAGTTTTCGAAACCGAAACTAAGAAGTAGAAAAAAATTGACCGATCAAAAACGTAATGGTGTCAGCCAAACACTGTACTTGCTAATACCAAACTTCAAGGACTAGAAGTACAGCAAACAAAAAGCTTATTTTAAGAGGAAATAATTAGCACTGTTACACATTGCTCACAAATATGAAACAGGAATACATTTTAAATACCGCGAAAACGAAGTTCGCATCTCACCGTTCTCGTTGAAATCTTTTCATTCAATCACTTTGTACATATTTTTAAGCAAAATAGCGCATTCTAAAATTCTTTTTTTGGTATATCATTTCCCGTAAGTCATTCCGCAGATTTGGAACAGAGAAAACAAAATGGCCGATCGGCGCGGGAAAAAAAGGCAAATCACTCCGCGCTTCGCTGTGCAGTATACACATCGAAGTCCATTAGGTCGCCGGAGCGGGGTAAGTTATTGCTTCATGATTGGCTGCTCGTGGTTACATTGTTAGGGCGCGCGTAACAAAAGAGTCCCGAAGGGTTACTCGGAAAATCCAGGCGATGATTTAGCGTCGCTTGTTGGGAGTAAACGGGAGGTAAATTGAAGGAAATCTAATGCTGCTCTTTTACTTCTAATAAACGAATCTTGTTTGGGGGGAATCTATCGGTTTTATACGATCGGAGGAAATGGAATATTTAAGCGGCGCGCGACTTCTCAACACAAAATTAGAGCAACTATTGCGGATGGAATCGTTTTATGCAAAATTTCTTCAATTTTTTATTACGTGTGGAGGGCAATTTTATGAAACGTATCAACGCTGAACAGTCAATGAACAACGCGTGAACAGCTTAATTGACTTGCATAAGCTTCTGAATTTTTAATGCAATAACAATGTAGTAAGTTTTTTTTTTTTGCCTTCTATTATATAACCCATAATTTTCCTGGATTCAAATATTTTGCGCGTGATTGTGTATAGAAAGTTGATGGTTGTAGAAGAGTAATTTGTAAGTACAATTGTATGAGCAAGACTGATTTGTGAAAATATTTGAGTGGTTGCACAAGATTCTGAAATAGATTTCTCATTTGTTATGTCGTGCAAAGAGTTATGAAGTAGATTCGTACACATCGAAAGAAAAAAACGTTGGAGCTCAGACTCTTATTATTATCTTATGATTATATTATCAATTTATGATGATTATCTTGTAATGGGATAGTTCTGGAGATCTCGGCACCTTAAAAGAAAGCGATGAATTAACATTTGAAGATTTAATCATTTTGTCAGACAAAATATTGATTTGTATATTAGTATCACATAGTGAAAATTTGATTTGTTTCAAAAGCACCATAAATTATATAAATACATATAATAAAAATAAACAGCGAGAGATCTCGACAAGTTCTTACGGGGCAGCAGGTGCAATTCAGAACAATGGATTTTGTAAGAAATATTATGAACTACCATGTTCCCAAATATTTGATCCTACTAGTCAATCACATGGATATCGCCAAAAACCAAAGCCATCAACATTTATTAGTTAAGCTTTATAAGTTACGAAGAAATTACAGGATAGACTTATCATATTTATTTTCTTGCTCAATCTCTAAATTTTCAATAGCTTCCATTCAAAATACTGTACTATACTTTTATAGGTTATTCCAATACAGGGCTTCTATAAACATGGTCCCTGAATAACATTTTTTTTTTGGCGTTTATTTATTTGGTACTTGTCTGTTATAACGGCGACCAAAATGCGACAAGAAAAAATTTCGCCAAATCATAAAAATATACTCAAATGTAATGTACCCAAATTGGCACTTCTTGATCGCCGTTGTAACTGACACTTGGTAAAATTTTATCTTGGCGCTTTTTGGTCGCCATTATAACAGACAAGTCCCCTTTAGATTATTTATTTAATTTTGTATTATTTATTTATTTTTGATTCTTCAAATAAAAGGAAGACTTTTAATATCAAATTTATGAGTTTTAATATCCTTATTTTAATGATTAGTTTTATTAATTTGATCGAAAGAAAAATTTCAATACTTCCAGAGTAAATGAGATGAATATTTTAAAACAAATTGACGTATTCCTCGGAATTGAAGAAGATTCGTAACTCTCCCAGCATCTATCTACCTACGACAGCGGCCTTCAGTGATCTATTCAAGGCTGGCCCGCATGCAAATCAGACTAAGCGGAATTTTAATGAGTCAGGTGGCAACACGGAGGAACCAAGTGCTGTAATCTCGCCTTTCGTCGCATTCCGAACAGGTTCCCATCCCCATGGGTCGTGCGGAAGATAAAAAAAGAGAATTTTATTCCACAGAACGAGAACAGAATGTTTCCTTTTTCGAAAAAACCACAGGCGATATCGACTTTTGACTAACAAATTTGTAGAACTTCAATGGATGTTATTTTCATTGAATAAATATTATCTGTCTTATTTTATTTGTTTTTGTATTACTCATGCGTTGAAAATGATTGCTGCCATATACCATTATGAAACGTGTTACATTTCACCATGACACACAACATACCATCAGAAAAATACAATAAGATATTCAACATTTCTATGGATTCAAATTAGCATTCGTACTCGTTTCATGGACTACACCCACATTTGGCCCATCGACATATCACTCACTGGCTTGTCGATTGGCTACAAGTACAAAAAGTTGTCTTTTCGATGAATTCCGCTTTAGTTGGAGCTTTATCTGCGTTAGACGTTATATACCAGTAAAAGAAATTTTTTCGGAGTGCGTTATCCACCGCAATACTGGAAAAGTACCGAAAAATACCAAGCGTGATAAACAGAAGAGATATGCGCCATCACGGACGATTCAGGTGCTAAGAATTGTGGGCAATCAACAGCAAACGGTGGGTCAGAAAATTCTGAAGCCCGAAATCGGACGTGTATCCAGGGAGTGAATGAATATATCCAGTCCGACAAAAATGCGAAAATCTTAGGAGCAAGGGAAAATTCTTAGGAGCCAGCTATAATATTTTCATTTGCGCCAAATATATCACCTTTTAAATGCTGCTTATTTACATCAACAAACAAAGCAAAGTATTGCAGATAGATAAACAAAAAAAGTTTAAGGCTTAATTACGGTTAAATTTACTTTATTTTCTACTTCGAGTTATTATTGCGCCATAAGTACTTTTTTTAAGCATTTAACTCTCAAATTTTGCCGTGAAATACTGTATTTTCTACTTAGGTATTATTTTTTCATTTATTTGTCAAGTTTCTGTGGTGAAATACTCAATTTTCTATTTAAAGTCATTATTTTGAAAGAAAAGTTGAGAAAAAACGAAGTCCACCTGCGATTTCAGAAGGAAAAAAAAAAAAAAACAATCCAAAAGGTGCGTTATTTTGTAAAAAGAATGAAGTTCGGAAATAAGTTCAACTTTTTGCGATGTTTAATGGAAAAGTAATCGTTCAAAAGAAACCCCCCCCCCCCCCCTTCCCCCAGGTTTAGATCGTTAGTTTAAAAATAAAAATAAAGTTCGGATTGATACTTTGGTGATTTTTGCATCGGGAATGTAACCCCGGTTTGCGACGAAAAACAAAATCCAAAATGGCGCCAACGTTCAGTTGTGGGTAAGTTTCACCGTGACATCATTTATGAACGGTCCCCAAACGAGAGAAGTCGCGCATTCGCTGGCTGCTTTACGTTTTACGCGCAGAAACCTATGCGCACTTTACGTATCCTCCTTGCATATCTTACTTCTTGATGGTGTGTAGATGATCGCATGACCCTATACAACCAATATTACTTGAGAAGGGGAGAAGGAAACGGAATGAACGATTATCAGCGATGCAGCTTGGCGATTGAATGTGAACAAAGCTAAATACTGAAGTGGGGAAAAGCAAACATCCACTTCGTGTCTGCACAATGGAATCTTCTTCCCACCTCAAAAACTAGTCGCCAAGGCATTTGTTTTAGTCGCTTGGCGACCTGGCGCCCGGAATTTGTCGGACCCTGGATATATCTAACATTTTAAAAAGTTTACAGCTTTGACTGTCCTGTTTAGTCAGATTTGTGGAACTGCAACAGCAACGACATATTCCAAAACCCTTACCACAGACCTAAATGCTACGCAAGTCACTTTTAGTAAACCAGAAGCGACACTAATTCGTAAAAAAAAATTTAAGGAGGTAAAACTTTTTAAAAACCTGTCCTCTAAAAAAACACAATTGTCTTCCTCGAAAAAAGTTTTAAAGTGAAGCACCTAGTTAAAACTGTCCCCAAATACGGAAATTTTGTTTCATTTCTACGGTTTCTAAGCAATAAACGTAGTTTCAAACCTCTTAAGACTTAATTTTAAAGAATTACTTTTATCGAACATTTACTTCAACAAAACATATTAATAGTGTTCTACTGTAAGAAAAATTAAATCCAAGTTGTCTTGCGATTTTTGATATTTTTCTTTTTCACAAGTTCATAAAGAATAGGTTGTATGAAATTACTTAAAATAACTGAATCTATTCCACAAAATATAAGGTGAAATACATCATCATGCTATAAGAATCAACATTTCAGATTTTAGATCTAATTTTAAAAATTAACAGCATTTCGAAGGATTATAATTACCGAACAAATTACAGAGGAAGTGCAGAGGAGATCAGAGCACAGGGGCTCTGGAAGCTGGATCTTGCCATTGCTCGGGGAACCCAGAACTTCTCTCACATAATGTTACTCTTTTTGAGAAAGTCTATCCGGTTAGTGTGTTGTTTCACGAAGTTATTATGATTTTTGATCATCTTCATGTGTAAAATAAGTGCCCTGTTTGCTTATTTCCTTCTATAAAACCAAAGCAGTTAACGGTTTTCAACTAAATTGGTTTGAAAGAGTTAGGACAAAATCCCCCTTTGGTGATCTCATAGTCCCATCGGATGGTTAAGGCTGAACTTGATCGTAACCGTTACTGTACAGTTAAACAGTGAACTGGTTCAGCCTTCGTTAAGGAAAGACAACTGTTGTCTAATAGCCCCAAGTGGGCAAGCTGGTAGCGGCTGTTGCCAGCCCAAGTTATCTATTTATTTTAAGCCGATTTTATCATTTATTTTTGACTGAAGTTAAAGAAGGCCATTTTGTCCGACCATCCCGGGCAAATTGACCATTTGGGTACTTTTTGTAAAATGATTTTTTTTTCAGTTATTCAAGTTATCTCTAGAATAAAAGAAAAATTCCGGAATCTACTATTGAAAAATAGCAACCACTCGTACTTAAGTCGGTTCTTACGAATTTGTTGAAAAATCAGCAAACCTTAGCTTAGCCACTTCGCCCTGCTCTCCCCGAATGCTGTGCGATAACCAACACTCTTGCTATATGAGATTTTTGGAAAACAATTCATCTTTCATTATGGGGGTGGGGTTATGAGGCAACCGATGTCACTAAATATTTAGCTGCAAAAAAAAAAAAAAACTTCCTAACTAAAAAGCAATGATGAAATACGCCTCATTGGCAGAAATTATGCATTAAAATATACAAACATAAAAACGATCGCATCGGATTTATTTTTTCGACTCTACTCACATATCCATTGCTTCACAGTGACCTCGTGTTCGCGAAGGATACAGTGAAGTTCACGATAATTACAATCGTCTGACGAGGAAAAATGATCTCAGGGAATGCGAATATTATTAATTTTAACCTATGAGGAAAAAGAAAGAAATGATTAATTGAATTAAATATTTTATGATGAAAAAGGTGGCATGGTGTGTATAAGTTAATGCGTAAAAATGCCTCTCCCCCCTCCTTTTTTTCCCCTTGAAAAGTCTGTTTTGATAACACTCGCAGATGTAACTCATGCTTATGAACGAAGTGTTTGATAGGTGGTATGTATCAACTCGTCTAGTGTTTTGTTTGATTTTTAAAATGTGACACAACAAATTCATTAATCATCCACAGAAAGAAAGTGAAAGATGTTTAAAATTCCGTTTGATTTTGTAAATAAGACATTATGGAATAATTTTGCCTTATTGTGCATAATTCCAACTTATAACACATTTTACAAAAGATTTCCTAAAAAAGAAAATCCTTAGAAAACATTAAAATTAAGCTTTAAAAATTTGAAAGCACAGTTGTATTTATGCTTAACTTATTTTCTGATGCATGAGCGGACTTTCTGAACTAATTAAGAGCAGTAAATTTAGGAGATCGTGCTAACTCGAACTCGAGGTACAAAATTGGACATCCAAAGAGCAAATCGTCCACGCATCTATTGTTACGATATAGATGTCAATAATTCCATATCCGTTTCTTGTCACAAAAACTTTGATTTTCGACTTTTTTTCTTGGGGGGGGGGGGGAGGGGGCAATAATTTAAAGTTATTTTCGTAATCAGAACGAAAGCGAGATAGCTCATACTCTAGACAAAGTGCGAAAAGCAGAATGAAGCACCTATTTCCAGGTAGAACATTTGAAACATTCTTTACCTTAGAAAAAACTGCATACATAATTGTTCACTATCTTTTTAATATCCTCGGAAAATAGAACTACCGTCTCCGAAGCGAATGAATTCAGGGATAGACGTAAACACTGAATGCACAAAAAAGTTCCCTTTTTTGAAGTTAAAAAACAGAGAGCAGATTGAATAAATTATACAATAGTTGGTGCGAAATACAAACGATTACCACCTAGGATTACATCCGCATTTACGCAGACGCGTCCGTATTTGGACGGTGACACAACGTCAGCGTACATTTTTGAAAAACTTGGTTTTTCCTGCAGTTTTGGGGAGCATTTTAGATTATTATAATTTGGGGAAAATTTCAGAATTTTTGAATTAACTGTAATTTTTCACTCTTGTAACTATAAATGTACGATTATTTTAATATTGATAGCACGAAAAAAAATACGGGATACATTCTTAAATATTTTTTTTTTTCACATAACACCCTGATGTGGCTCAAATTTTTGATCTCACACACTATTTTTAACACTTCAGTGCTATTTTTTGCATTACACGGGCAAGATTTTGAACTTTTTCTGTAGTAAATTAAATGTTCATGTCGTAAATGAGTTGACTGGGTGCAATAGAGGACGTTTCCTGCATTTTAACAATTAGAAAAATTGTAAACTTAATTAAAACCAGGGGAGTTCTTTTAGACGTCATTGCATTTTGAAGAAATTACTGGTCCAAGATTCAAATCTTACAACAGTATTAATATTATGCATATCAAAAATCGATTTAATCCATTTGACATTTGGCTTAGCATTGTTAAGAAATACAATATAAAAGCCATTTTTTTGAAAAAACACTTGGAAGAAAGTCTTTCTACAAGGCAATCTTTAGAAACCAAGTGATCCTGTTCTAAATTTTAGACTTGGCAGTTACTTAGGCCATCATGAAAGTTCTTAAGTCCAAACCTGTATTTAAAGATAGGTGAATAAGGTGAATCGCCAACAACAAGCAACTGCTGATTCCCCATCTGCTATCGCTTCAAACAAATCAAAGGTTCGAGACAGATTTATCATTAATAATCATTTTCTTTTATGTCCCTCACACCCATTTCCTCTAATCCGTGTGACAGAAGGAATCAGTAAACCTTGTCTGGAGCATACAAATGATGAACATATTTGCATAGGAAATTGCCCATAATCACAATTTTTAGCTCTCGACCGTTTTCAGTCTCCTTAGATTAGGTTTTCTCTAAATGGCACAGGCTCATGTTATGCATGAGTTGAGATGTCGCCTTCTGTACAGTGTGATGCGAAATATCTTTCACACACTTATTAGCAAAGAAACGGATGTTGCTGTTTATGATGTTTGTGTCTGAAACATAGTCAAATTTTGGAAGACTTGAATAAATAATATTTACCATGTGACAAGAATTGGAAGATGGAAGATTTTTATTTTTGATGGACTGAAATTACCGACTATATGTTTGCATAATTAATAACATATAAAGCACGTCTTTAATAAGTTATTCATTCCTCAGACAGAATCATTGCATACAAAAATCACTTTATTGTCGAAGGAAAGTAGGTAATCAGAATAGAAACTATAGTAAAGTACATATCAAAATAAAAAAACGACAATTTCGTATGTGGGGAGTTTATACCAAAAAGTTCTGACGCCAACTTAAAGGGTTATGTCTCAATAATGAAGATTTTAAAAGACCTTTCGTTTTTGAAGGGCGATGGAGCAGTCTCCCCAATGAAAAATCTCATCTCTTGTTTTTGTTTCCTCTTTTAATTTGCAATTGATGCTTATGATTTACCAGTAAAAAATTTAAAATTTTCACAATAATTTCAAAAAATAGCGAACTTAGGAAAACAGCGGGATACGAATGGTCAAACGTTGGGAATTGGTCTTGCGGAAGGTAGTTTAGGTCGAAGAACACTGACAGTATGTAAACTAAAAATACCTAAATTGGCATCCTAGCATCGAGCGACCCAGAAAACGCTTAAAGAGAAGATAGTCTGACTAATTGAAGATTTTCGCTGGAGTAAATGGGAAATCAAAACCCGGAGATCCAAAGGCAGCTAGGTAGAGGGAAGTAGAATTTTCGTTCATAATGCCTGAAGCGAGGCTCTAACCTAAATGCCTCAACAATTCATCCCCGTCCAAATCTTTCTTTCTTTTCTTCTCCTTTGTTTTTCAATAATACATTTAAGCTCAGGATTTTTCAGGAAATTCTACTCTGTGTATTGGGTGAGTCTTATGCAACAGGAATACAGTTGAACTTGGCTATAGTGACAACTCTGTTATAACATCAAGAAATTGCAATCCCTTCATTCACCCATCAATAGTAATGGTGATCACTTATAGCGTCATAAATATCCCGGTCCCGTGAATGACGCTATAACAGAGTTTCACTGTATATACATAAACATAACATAGACAAAATAGGTACATATTGTACGCAACGTACCATTGCTATTTTTACACGTGATTAAACTGAATACATGTGAAATATCTAAGAACATTTAGTTTGACATAAATTTAAATTGCCCTCGGTCAAATTCGCTTCATCGTTTCCCCAATTTCAGTCCAATCCAAATCAAAATTTTACATGACTTCGTCTTCATTATTTCGAAATTTATTTTGGTTACACGATAGTTTTGAACGTCCTCAGGAAGGTATTAAAATGGAAAATATAGCTCCTTAGAGTACCACATCGGCTGCTCTCAAATGAATCATTGCACTGCAAAGGATAATTTTGAAAGGAGCCCTCCGCTAGTCAGCCAGCCACCAAGGTTACTACACATTCCTTCTCTCTTTACGATTCTTTACTCTTCGCGTCAAGATGTCGGCGGCCATTTGTCACGGCCAGCTCTGGACAATGGCTTCTGGGTCCCCCCCCCCCTTTCAATCACGAATATATTCCGTTGAGCGACACGAATATCGTTATGGAGTCCGTCTTTTGTACGGACGCAATTACGGGCGTTGAGTTATGGATGCCAGAAGGCGGTGGGTGGATATTGGATGCAATAATTCACACTTCTCTGAGAGCTAAATAAATAAATAATGGCGAGAAAATGAAAAAAAAATGGGGGAGAGCCAATCTGCATAAGGCGAACACGTGCACGGTGTGGGTAATCTAAAATCGTGTACGATCCGAAGTTGCCAGATTACAAGTTGTTGCCGCTCATTAGAAACTCACTTTTGATGAAGAAGAATGGGCTTGTTTTGACGTCTCAACTCACCTCTACCGTACCTGCGGATGACAGACGAAAGGCGGCTATCTCAGATTTCCTTGAAAGGAATTTCATGGATGCTGACTTTTCAAAATTCGTGGGAGTCTCGCAGATATATACAACGCTTTTGGATCTTGAACATCAAGTAAAATGGCGGTAATTTAAAAATGATATTGGACCGATAGATAGATGGAGTAGAAACGAACGTAACAGTAATGCAAATATCTACAGAAATACGCATAGAGTAAATAATAGTTGTGACTTTTAAATAAGAAGAAAAAGGCTGACAATTAGGGCTCGACCGATGGCATTTTTTGGCCGATGGGCCGATGCCGATTGTTGGCCGATGGTTCCGAGATCGGCCGATGGCCGATTGCCGATTATTCTCCTCTTCCATCGGCCGATGGCCGATGGAAAAAAAGTCGCTTTAAACCATTAAATCGTGTAGAATGCTTGTCAAAAATGTCATTTAAATCACTTATTTATTTTTATGTTTATAAAAACATAAATGCATTATTCAAGCACCGTAAAACTATTTGGGGGAAGTTTACATAATAATTAAAACTAAAAGAATCACTCGGGATTCTAGTGAAGTAATTAAACTATTTGGAGGTTTAAAAAATTAAAAAATGCTATATCAGAGGATTTTTAATTCTTTTGTCTTACCTTTGCAAAAAAAACTCAACAACTATTGGATGGAATCGGGTCTAATTCACTTTCCTTCAACATTTTCTCTTAAAGCACCTGCACTGCAAATGCCTTTTTTTTTCTTTTTTTTTTTCATGGAGAGGAATGCAGATGTTATAATACAGACTAACTAACCCCCTCCTCTCAGATGTTTTCATAATATACATTCCCCCGTTTTTAAAAGAAAAGCGGGAACGATTATGGTTTATTTTTCATTATAACAGTTATTTTAACTAAAAATAGCTCTTTTTCTAAAATAAAAATAAAATATTAAAAAATTTCGCTCGCAGTAACGCCCCCTGTTCATAACCAAGAAATACTGAATATTGCTTTAAAAACATAGGCGTGAGATTTTTTGTCATTACACAATGCTGGGTCTTAAGAACTAATCTTATTAGCTTTTTTTTTTCTTGTGAGTTGAAAATTACACTGAAATACTTCACATGTTCTTTATATTTTCATGAGCACAATGTAAGGTCACCGAAATAAACCAATATTTTTAGCACCAGCAGTTTTCTGTTGACAAATATTCTTCTGAAAAACACGTGATCATTTATAAAAATTAAGGTGTATTTTGAAAAAATATATAAATATATTTATATATACGTTGCCAATTTTTGAAATTAATGAAATTGTAGCATTTTTATTAAACGTATTATTCCACCCTGTCGCGCGTATTCGTTTTTTAAGAATTAAATTCTTGAAAATAGCAGGTCGTACACATAAAATTTCGATCAATAAACATTCATATTGAAAAAATGATTCGTATTTTTTATCAATATGTTCTATGTTGTAAACTAGCAATGAAATAACAAGAAATATTCTAAACTGAAAGCAGATGCAACGAGATTGTTGTATAATAGCAGAAAAACTGTCAACTGCCTAACACGTGGCATCAAAGATACAAAAAAAAAAAAAAAAAATGCCCTAAAAAAAACGAAGTATAAACGTGGAAAAATTAAAATAATTATTGTATAAAAAAAGGTAAGATGTATTTTGAAAAAAAAAAAAAATGCATTGATCAATCTTTGAAAATGAAGAAATTTTAGCATTTTTATTAAGATGTTATTAAATCCTGTCGCGCGAAATCGCATTTTGACAGTTCAATTTTTAAAAATTGCAAGTCGAACTTGGACACATAAAATTTCGATTAATAAACATTTATACTGGAATTTTTTTTTCTTAGTTTTGACCAATTTTTTCTATGTTGTAAACTAAGAATGAAATAATGAGAATAACCGCACACTAAAAGCAATATGCAACGAGATTGCTGCACAATTGCAGAAAAACTGTAACACGTGGGATCGAAGAAGCAAAAGAAAAAAAAAACGCAGAGAAAAAAAAGTTTACGCTATTAAAAATTAAAATTATTATCGTATTTTGCTTGAGTTGACTTTGTATTGTTTACAATTTCGGAATTATAAGAAACATGACAACTAAAAGCAGATGGTATAATATTATTGCACAATGACATCTAATGAACTATCATTATTAAACGATAAACGGACAAAAATGAGGCAACTAATCTAGTGCGCAAAACAAATAGCACTCAAAAGACGGCTCTATTACTTTTACTTTAACATATTCTATTTAGCGAGTGTTCAGTTCAAAGAGAAATAATTTTAACAATGAAGTTTTTCCGGAAGCGATCTCTTAAACTATTTTTCCGAACTTTTTATCAAATACTTTGTAGAATGATTTTTGTGCTTTTTTTTAAAAGTGATGTGCAGCTTGTTATTGTATGAAAATAGAAATCTACCTATGGAGAAAAAAGAAAGTTAAAGACAGAATGTTTTCTGGAAAGTTGTCCCTGCGAAAAACATCGGCCTTGCATCGGCTTTTAGATGTTTTTTAAGGCCGATGGGCAGATGTTTTTCTACAGTTAACATCGGCCGCCGATGCCGATTGCCGATGGCAACTTTGTTGAACGGTGCATCGGTCGAGCCTTACTGACAATCTCAATTTACTTAAATATTTATCTTTCAACAAAAAATATTAAAGAAATAAATAAAATTTTTCGAAGTACCCAGCAACAATTATAGAAATATATAAATATTTATTATGTAAAACAAAGTAAAACCGGAGGACCCCCCCCCCCCCCCCATATCGCCATAGTACTAAGTTCGAAACTCTTGGCTGTTGTACCAAAAGCTAGCAGCAAAAAAAGCAACTATTAATTAAACACACTAAAATTGTATTAAATGTATATGTTTTAATTATAACTAAAAGTGCTCAATCATAAAAAGTAAAATTCGTGATTAGAGTGAAATGAAAATCAAGAACTTATGGTCATGCAACAGTGACGTAGCAAGGATTTTCTCAAGGGTGGTGTTCAAGCTAAGAATAGTGAACGTTGATACTAGAGAATTTAAATAAAAACAATCAGAAGTACAGTAAAACCTATAAAGTTGACCACCTGTCTAAGTTGAGCACTTTTGTCAGAAACGGAATTAGCCCGTCTCCCTCTACCTCACGCTGTATAAGTTGAACACCTGTCTAAGTTGACCACTCAAGTGTTGCACCGAAAGTGGTCAACTTACACAGGTTTCATTACATACGTACGTACATAAAATTGATCAGAGGAGGAAAAACAACTTTTAAGCGTAAAACAGTAACTTTAATTTTTATTGTTAGCTTTTTTTTTAGCTTCAAGGGAGGGCTCCAGGTCCGGGGACCACCCCTTTTTCTACGCCACTGCACACAAATAAAATGAGAACAATGAGCGTGAGAGAAGAATAAGGGATCGTTCATAAATGATGTCACACATTTTTTCAATATACTTGACCCCCCCCTTGTCACATGTCACGCTATATTACATTAGTATAAAATAGGTTTAATTTGCTAATTTAACTGTTATTACAGAAATCAAAATGTACGATGTCACATTTCTTGTTACCCCCTCCCTTCCTCTTGTCACAAACTCACACTTTCATGAACCCCCCTCCCCCCCCCTCGAAGCGTGACATCATTTATGAATGACCCCTAAGTAGAATCGGCCTGAAACGATTTGGTAGGGTTATGAATTTCATTGAAAAGTCTGTACTTGATACTGATAGTTTTTTAACATTAATATGTCTATGGTATAGCTATATATAAATATTTAAGCGTTTTGTTTTTTAAAAGAGAAAGTTTTAAGTCATTTCATTAAAGGTTTAAAAAAAAAGGACCGGGGTCGCAATTTTCAGGGGAATTGCATTTAGGTATAACAAGGGGCACAATCTGTCCAAAGAAGTAAAAACAGTGTTTTTTGCATTGTACGGAGTGGACTGTAATTAGGACTGATGGAGATTGGTTCTTCTGAAAATTGAAAAACGCGTGTAAACTAAATAACAGCATTTATTTCTCTTAGCATGGTAACATCTGAGAGGAGAGTGGTAAAAAACTCACTCCTGAATCTGCGGAGTTATGGTTGCGATTTTAGGGGGGCCAGTTCGAATGGCACTAAATAGTCAACAAACCGTACACGAAACGTCTTTTTGCTGTATAAAGTACTTTATTTCATAGGAAGTAATCGACTTTAAAAAAGTATTTTAATGCACTATAGTAAATATTTTACAAAATTCAATATTGTACTAATTATATATTGTATAAAAGGGGGGGGGGGGAGGTCGCGAGGACGCGAGGCTTTTGATGTATTTTTTTTTAATTTTAAGGAGGTCGTTACACTAACAAGGTTGAGGGAAAATGTCATAAACAACAACTTTTAAACTATCAAAAGCAGTTTTAAACATTCTTCCTAAAACTAGAAATAAAAAAATATTTCAAAGGAAAATGTAACCCTTTTAAGTTATGCATGAAACTGTTTATAATATAATTTAAGAACTGCATACGTTTGTAATGAGTGTAAGCTAATCCACTATTCATGCAAAACCTTCAGTTTAATCAAGGACGGATTTGATATCCTTAAGCAGTACGGTCAGCGAGGAGAAATTGAAAAGTGATATGATTGTAACTATTTCTTAGGCTTCGAATAATTTTACTGAGACGTGATGTTAAGAAGTGTTAGAGCTCGATAGGAATCAATCCAATAATGTAATATATTCTGGAGCTCCTTATCCTTATTCTGGCCATTGCAATAATCCAATTGTCTTAGAAAGATCTCGACATTTCAGTCAGTTAACAATAAGACGGCGAAGAAGATACCAGTATGGCTCTCCAATCATTCTGCAAAATCAACCGGTACTGAAGAAGAAAGGTGTCATTTACCATGGTTAGCCACAACCAACGTCGTTTCATTGCGGTAATTTAACCTGCACTTCAACAATGAACACAGCGCCCTTAAACCAGTCAAAGTTTGGAATTAATTAACCTGCCAGAAGACACGAGCATTTCGGAAAAATGTCAAACACCCTTCGCGCCCCTTTGCCCCATCATAAATGTCTCCCAATCATCTCCCTAACACGTCCTCGACACAATCCTTCTGTCTTCGACAACAGCCCTCTTTCCCGCTACCTGGCTAACGCACTCGAAAACGGCGCGTTAATCATTCGCAAAACAAAACAGGGCTAAATGCCCGAAAATATCTCCTTCCCTCTTAAAAGCGCACTTTATTTGAAGATCGGGGTAAAAATTCGTGTTTCCCCTCCTCCTCGTGTTCGGGCATTTGACGAGGAAGAATCCAAAGGAAGCCACTAATTAAAAGTGTACACATCCCGACTGTGACTTGAAGCAGAGAGGATGCTTTACGGATGTGTGTGTGTATACACATTCAGGCACGCATACAGACGCGTCGCCGTATACCTGCGGTCCTGGCATACTTGCCAGACACATCGGGAAATCAATAAGTTCGACAGACGGATCTTGTAACAGCAACACACCCCACTCCTTGGAATCCTCGAAGTGTACACGGCAGCAATTAAAAGTGCACTAGGGGGACTCCATTAGAAAACTATGTGAGAAGGACAGATAGACAGATTAATTTCGCTTCCACCTCAAGATGTATATATATATATATACACATCGCGATGGAGGGAGAGGCAGGACAGGGGAGGCTTCGAATTTGGATTCGTTTCGTTTCGTTTTGTTGTCTTTGTTCTTGTCTGCCGTTAATCGTTCGAAAAGGTCCTTTTGTGAAAGGTCGAAGTCCGTTTGTTCATTAGTCAGTAACTGATTGCAATTTAGTGTTGCCAAGCAGGAGCTATCTCCAACAATTCCGCAGAAGAACTTGAAGCGGTTTGGGCTCGTTATTTTGCTGATGCCCCGTATATGCAATTGACAGATGGTGACGATAAACGTAATTGTAACATTTCTTCTCGCGAGTTACCTCCGCTGCTAGGATGAATGGCTACATGCCAATATAGCAACAACAGTTTTAAGATTAACTGCGAAGTGTAATTTTAATGATTTTTCTTTTCCTTCCGAGTATCACCGAAATTAGAACACTTCGAATAATAGCGCCGGCGCGACTATTGAAGGGATTGGCAAATACCTTGAAAAATAATTTAGTCTTGGTAACTCCTTCTCTTAAAATTCTGAAAGTAGTTAATTAGCTACCGCATATGCATATTAAGTTTAAATATTATTCATTTTCTATATAACCTACCTTGCATTTCAGAAACAAAGCACTACGTTATAGATCGCAATTTATTTTATTTATTGATTTTTTTTTTTTTTTTGAACTTTAGCTATGTGTTGAAACGACATTAGTATTTTAGAACTCAACATAGTTTGCTTTATGAACCTTATCTTTATTTTCTGAACACAAACCACTATTAAAAAGATTGAATTTAAAAATAAACGCTATGTTGTCTAAAATGTAAATGCCCAAGAAGATTTCCTTCAAAATTCAAACTTTTAACTGGAAGATAATTTAAACTTTAACCGGCATCGATGCTTTCGATGAAAAAAACAATGAGAATACCAAAAAAAAAAAGGGGGGTGGGGATTATTTAATTTGCTGCTGTTAAATGATTTTATTTTGACGAAAATGTGTAATGTGCACACTTTTTACCGTGTTCCCCTCCCCCTGTCACAAACTGTCACAACTTCCAGAACTCCCTTGAAGCGGGGCATCATTTGTGAATGACCCATAACTGAGTATAAACGTGAACAATGGCTATTTTCAAATGAGATTTTTTTTTAAATTGAGTACATACAGTGAAAGTTTTAGTCTAACAAAGCTTATCTCATCATAATAGTTCATACACTTTTAATGAACTTCATAATAATTTATTTACCACCGACAAAAAGAAAAACAATTTGAGTGGAACCATTAACTCATTCGACTATAATGTCAAATTTTAAAATCAACGTTTTTTTCTTTTTTTTTTCTTGTAAGTGAATATTCTTGCAAAAAAACATATGCAGGGTAGACGTTCCTAGGTCAAACCAATCTTCAGTAGAAATACCATACAGCTCTTTAAATTAATTTAAATAGCACACATTAAATATGCATTTTCTATTTTACTCTTAATATTCTTTTTATAAAGTATATTTCATTCCTTCAAAATCGCGTAGTTAGAACGCGAATTCAGCACCTTTTAATTTCTCCCTAACACAAACGCCTAATGCATTTCTTGCCAATATACTTTATACAATCCTCATTGAAAATTTTTTGCAAAGAACGCTACGTTTGACAATGTATTCAACCGGGGAAAGAGTAATAATTTTATTTCAAACGAAACATGTTGGTATGCGAAGTAAAGCTATTAAAAAATCTTTTTTTGTGTGTGTGTGTGTTATCAAAATGATTCAATGACTTTGGTCCAATTAGTAAAAAGAAAAGAAAGAAATTACAATTATTGGAAGAAATGAAACACATCGACAATATTAAAATCATCATCCATGATAACTATCCTTAAAAAAAGGGGAACGTCAAAAGAATCTACTAAAACAAACTCAATGACTTAGTATACTAAGCCTAAGCAGAGAAATAATTTTTACTTCAGAATCTACATAGTAGTTAAAGAAACATTTTAACAAGGTGAACTTTGCTTCGGCGGTTTTAGAACAAGTACATTTCAAACTATTTCTTTTCGAAAAACATTTTTTGTTTGCTTTTCCAAGAAAGAGAGTTGTGGTGAAAAGTCCAAAACTTACAGGACAGCGAAATCAACTAATTAAATTTCTGTAATTTAATTACATTCATGATGTTAATTAACAAAATTACGGGCCCCAAGTTTTTCTTTTTTGCGTTTTAGGTTTAATACATAAAAAAGAAAGCTACAGTCAGAAGGTGCTGAAGAATAATATATTACAAGAGGAAAAAAATAAGAAGAAAATCACTTGGTTTTTCGAATTTTAATTCTACTTCACGGTAGATGGTTCACTCCCGGTGGATTCTTAATAAATCTTTCTTAATTATTATTTCTTGGAGAGAAATTTCTTATCCGGAATTGAAATCAATTTTTTTTTAAGAAAACCTCCATTTGTTTAAATTTAAGAATATTCCAACAATAATAGAAGATGGGTACATTCGTACGTACGCGATAACTTACTAAGAACAGGGAAATCAGTATATTTTTGGAAAATAAAGAAATAACTAAAACGTAAGTTTCCAAGCATGCACACAGGAGGAGGAAATGAGGGTAACAGCCCCCCCCCCCCCCTTACCTCAAGCCGACAATGAAGTATTATTACAGAATATATGGAAAACGAAATAAAACCTGCAATTTTTCCCCCTTCGAAAAGAGCTTTTACCGGGAGATAGGTAAAATTACACACACTACACACACACACACACACACACACACATATATATATATATATATAAATGCCCCATCTTCAGCAAAACCCTTTATCCGCTCCTGTTCATTTCGAATGAATTCGATAAGTTTAATGAATTAAAATCATTTCAGTTACGTATACGTTACCACAATGAAACAGCAAAGTAGAATGCAAGAAAAAATTAAATATTACAAAAGAACAAATGCTATAAGTATTTTGTAAAACTTTTGTTGATTTAATCTATATTTTTATGAAAGAAAGCCTTTATCTTTCTATACATAGAACTTATGGGTTGCACCCGTTAATATTACATCTTTCGCCGTGGATTAAATAAACCTTAGTTTTTAGTTCCTCAACGAGTTTATGTTTACTGTGATATCATTTTCCTGTTGCTTCAAAACATAAATTTAAGAAGCTCTAGATTAGTCTTACTAACAAGCCACTTTTCTTATAATAAGTTAAAACTGATTTTTATTTATTTATTTTTAAAAAAATCTGATGCGTGTACCACATAACTATTTTGTACGTGTAGTACAGAGTAAAAGGTATATATAATTAGAATTGTGACAATTGTGTCCATCTTTTTAAGACTTAAAAAAATTGGTGCGTGTATCATCTACGCACGTTAAAAGTTATATTTCTTAGATACCTTACTTTTTAAATAACTTTTTAGTTCACTTTTCCACACCTATACAGTATAGAAAATGGTACTTTCAAAATTAAAGAATTTACTATTTTTATTGCCGTGAGAAATCTGAAATTAATACAACGGAATCTGCAGATGAAAGCAAAAAAAAAAATACAACACAAGCCTGTCTTTGGGTGAGGAGAAGAGCATTTTAAAGACTAACCCTCCTCTAATTTGTTAAGAACCGATGCTAGAAAGACAGTTTTACAAGATCCTAATTCTTGCAAATGCTTTTAACATGGGAGACCTGCAGGAAAGTCGCCAAATATCGCATAAATCGTCAACCTGACACTGGATTTGGCTTTTCTACATTGGCGCTAAATTTGGCGAAGCATTCGCAAGTCGTCCCCAAATGGGCGCCAACATACTTAACTATGAAGCTAGTTTCAGTAATGCCTTTGGGAAAATATATGAAAAACGAATGAAAATTTGCATGACTTGACACAAAAAGACACTCCTTTTGGAACATCCGATTGCAACAAAAAGGGAAGGCACACAACTAGACCTTGTACAGGTCCTATATACGAAATTTCAACCTTCTGCGATTATCCGTTATTGAGTTATGAAAGATACGCATATAAGAACGTATGCACATACAGATGGCACGACAAAAATCGTCAAAATAGACTCAAGGATGGCCAAAATCGATATTTCAGTGGTCCATACGCACGTACGTATGCATTGCACATACATATAAACATCGTGAAAAAAACGTCAAAATTAGTTGCTTTGTGATTAAAATGCAAATATAAGTTGAAATTTGAGTAGAAAATTTTTCGTAATTACAATACTTCCTGTACTTCGTACAAGGAAATGAAAAATTGCATTGTGAAATCGCGTATACTTCCATACCCTCGCGAATAGTGCACATGAGCAAAATTGACCTTCAACGCGAAATAAATGAATATTTACACAGGTTTATTTCTGTTATTCATTTGCTCAGATAAAATCATTTAAAACCGGCACATTACAGTGGAAAATGTGGGAGAGGGGGAAATATTGTTCGTTAGTTTTTAACATTCAAAAAGAGTCATCAAGTAATTAATCAATGTTTATTGATGATTAGAATTGAAATGAAATTCGTCTAAAATTCTCGCAGCCATCTATCAAAGCCTCATTCTAGCAGCCGACAGAGGGAAAAGGAGAGTCGCCATAACCGTAACTATCCAGCCGTGACAATCCGTTTTTTTTCCCTCTGCATTGTCATAACTGTGATATATGAGCTTTCCAAGAAACAGTGCAGTCAATGCTGTTTGTCTAATAAAGGACAGCTTTCCATCGCGTTATGCTGATGCCGCTACTTCACACAGAAAGGGAAACTATAAACAAAGGACATTCGTAAATACAAAATGCTTAGAGGGTTAAAAAAAAAGTTTAGAAGAATTCTTTTTATTCTTTTCTCTCTTTTTTTGGTTAACTATAAACTCAGGAGCCGTCGGAGAGAAGGCGGCAATTGGGTATCTGCATAACTACAAACTATCGTGATTTTTGCAATAGTTGTTTTACTTCAAAAGATTTTTTTTTCATCACCAGTTTCTCTCCACCCCTATCTCCCACCTCCGCCCCAACCACTTTATATCTACTTAACCACTCCAAAAAAGCTCGATAAACAGTATTCAAGACTAAGTCGACTTTGTTTATGTATAGAGAGAGAGAGAAAAAAAAACAGAAAGAGAATATATGATAGTTACATAGTAGGCTAAATTACATTAGTATGCAAGGAGACATAATAGAGCATTTAAGGAAAGTTTATTTGATTGTAATCCGAA
Source organism: Octonoba sinensis (assembly GCA_038502835.1). Lineage (NCBI taxonomy): Eukaryota > Metazoa > Arthropoda > Arachnida > Araneae > Uloboridae > Octonoba > Octonoba sinensis. Next base: position 113,305,101 of record CM076604.1, on the reverse strand, counting down.
GCAACTTCTCAATTCAAATACCGTTCCAATGAATCTAAAATTTTCAAAGCTTCATTTTCTCCAGAACATCCGACTTAAAACAACCTATTTATATTACACTTATCACACTACTATTATATGGAACCTCAGTCAAATCTTTTGAAGATTCTCAGTAAGACATTGTATCAATATGAAGCACAAACCTCAAGTAAGTGTGGACACTAAAATATCAGAAGAGATCTACTGCTTTGGGAATCGACTTTAGGGAATAAGAGGAATCAAACGGCCTTGTAGCCAGGCGGAAATTACGAAAATCCAAACAAGAAGCTAAATTAGTGATACCGGATGAAATATGCACTAACTCTCAAATATACGTCAATAAATAAATAAATAAATAAAGAACAGCTTCCCAAAAGAGATTCTTCCTAAATGAACAATAATGTCTATTAACTAAAAAAAGTTTAAAAGAACATTTCAGCACAGAATGAAAATATATTTAACGCAACTGATGATGATATTACAATCTAACTCACCCACTTCAATAGTAAATGTTCCGAGGGTAGAATCAAAACCAAATAAATTTCTTAAGCTGTTCGAAAATAGAAATAATTGTTATTCTAGTGATAAAAACGCAAATTCGCAACTTTTCAACAATGAGTTTTCAAAAACGTTATTGAAAGATGTTCATTAAAAAAAATAATGTAACATCTGAATCATATCTATATATTGTAATAAGTTAGTGGTATATGCACACAGAAAAGAAGTGAACACATTGGAATTGAATTTTCAACCATATTTATTCTCCATTTTGATAAATGCAAAATTGCTTTGACTTAATAGCACAAACGCTTCCGTCATTTTTCTGATTAGAATTCATCCAACGTAGCAAGTCCAACGACCAAAAATTAAACTGGCAAATTTCGTCGAACGCCGCAAACGAACCATCGTGGAACGTGCGAAGGAAAAAAAATCGAACGCCCCCATCGCACGCTTAGCTTCTTAACATTCATCGAGCAGACGAAAAAGCCTAAAAAATTAAGTTAAAGCTCCTTTAATATGTAAATATATCGAACAACTAAAGGCGGCAAATGAAAATCGATTCGCAATAGCGGGCGGAGCGACAAAATGAAGATGAAAAAAGAAGGATTAAAAATAAAATAATCGAAATCGTTTGAATGAAAGGAGAGCAGAAAGAAAGGAGACGGTCTTAAGACCAAGACAATGTGAAGAAAATGAAGCATTTTAAAGGAGTCGAGATCGCGGAGAGAAGGAAGACAAGATAACAACCAAATAAAGAAATAAACAAACGAAAGAAGGAGAATAGAAAAAAAGAAGAGAAAGAAAACAGTTACTCTTTGAGTTAACTTCCATTTCATTTTTCCTTTTGCCCGTAACTGTATGTATGGATGGCGTGCGTAAGTCTTTAGAATAATAATAAAATAATGAAGTGAAGGGAAGAAAATAAAGCGGGAAAAAACCGTCAGAACGAGCTCCCCCTATTATCGATTTCGGTAAACAATGGTTGCCCAGATAACGAACAGCTATCCGTCTGTCTGTCTGTCGTTTCCTCTGCTTTGGCAGCAGCCAAGCCACTGATCAAAGAATTTATGAAAGCCTTCAACTAAACGAATGATGCCTCTCCCCTTTACTTTTTTTCTCCCATTTTTTCCCCTTTTTCACTTCACTTCGTTGACTGGAAGGTACAAGAGCTCCCGGGGGGGAACTCCTCACTAATTACGTTAGTTCCTATTAAAGACCCGGAAAAAGTTCAAAGTGTGCGAGGTTTTTCGTATTTATTACGGAGAAGAAAAATCATTTCAGATCGTTATTCGCGGCCAGAAATGGAAAAAGAACAGAAGGTGTTTCGAACACAAAGGGATGAATTAGCATTTATCCACATACATAAATATTTGGAAGATTCCGACATCGTTTTCGATACAAAAAATGGCTTCACTGACTGTTCAGGTCAAAACAAGGCGATTCAAACACATTTCTTTAAGGTTACTAACTTGGTTACACCATTCGTATTCAAACTGTAATCTTATTTGTTCATTTCCAAAAACATCACTCCAAAAGAAAGGACATTTTTCTGAAACCCAAACCCATAACCCACATGTTGATAATGAAAATCAAAATATCAATTTGTCCGTTTGTTTGTTTTTGTTGTGTTTTATCAAGTGCGACGATGAATTATCGAGAAAACAAAGTTTATACAAAGTAGCGAACGCTGTTTTTTTCAAACATACGTGAGAAATCAAGAAAGCAACGGGCACGATGAAAAAATTGAACACAAATTACTTCAATACAGGAAGATTTAAAAGCTAAAACTGACGAGAGTCGTTATTCAAAGTTGATTTAGAAGTCTAAGGAGATGCATAGAATAGTAGAATTTTGGTTATTTTAACCTTTTAAAGGGCCGGGGTTTTTTTCCTAATAGATGCATATTGAAATATTTTTTGAATTTAAATTAGTTTCAAAAAATATATGTATATTTTAGATATAGATCATTAAACGAAATAAACTTCATTTTAGCCTCCCTTTTCTCCCCCCTCCTACCTCTTCTTGGGGTAGAGAGTAAAGAGCATGCTTCTCACACTTAAAAACTGCTGCACTTGGTGGTAAATGTACTACAAATAACCTACTAGAAGACATTTGCAGTTGATGAATTTGGTGGGAAGTATAGTTTACACAGTTCTAGAAACGATTAATTGCAAAAAAATAAATTGAAAATTAGAACATAAATTAAGCATGATGCACTTTAAAAAAATATTCGAATTGAAAACGCCATATTCACACGGAGGAGCTTAACAGCTAAAACCATTCTAAAGTGGGCAAATGAAATTCAGCAACGCACACTTCAAGCGATAGTAAAAATTTCAATATGTTACGATGAGCATTGGAACGGCAATAAGCTCTCGATTAAACAAAATGAATAGGAAATAAAAAAATCCTGTTAACCATATGTAAAATTAAAACAACAGGTGCATTTATTATTATTATTTTTTTTTAAATCAGACAAACATTTTTGTTTCGCGTCTTCGAAAGTCTTTTATAAGTGGTAATGATTAGATTTCTGAGAATTGATTTCGTGACGTTGATATCGTCTTCGTATTCGAAGGGTTTGCAAGTTTCAACTTGTGTTTGCGGAGAATGGTGACCCATTACCCTCAGACATAATACGGTCCTCTTCCTCTTCTGCGAGATTGGTTCATTTTTCCACCATCTATGTCTTGCAAAATGTTCCAAGACCATATGGAGTGTTTTCAAGATCAAAACATTTGTCCTCACTTCCTCCGCAATACTTTTAATGTTGGTATCGATTTTTTATTTATTTATTTTTTTTTTTTGGCATAAGCAAATGAATTATATACAACAATATCAAGTTCTTCCAAAGTGCAAGGATTTATTTGAATTCGAAAAAATATTTCTAAGTGGAGGATTTTTTGTTTACAATTATTGCGTCTTTTCACTCCGGATAGTTTGCTAACGGAAGTTTACTGTATATATTTCCCAGGGAGAGGAATCAGAAAGCGGACTAAGGATAATGTTCATTGTAATATATTCCACTGTCCAAACTGCGAAGTAAAAGTAGTAGTGTAAAAAAATCAAGTAGCTAATAGTCTAAAAATTCCATAAAAACATTGCTTAAAAATAAATAAATAGAAATTTTTTAAAAAATGAGTAAAAAATATTACAATAACTATTTATTTAATTATAAAAAATTAAAACGACTTAAGAGGAATTTTACGCCTGTCTGTTTGTGTATAAATTAATATATTTTCAAAGGACAACACAATTCAAACAAACTTTGTTTACAAGATTTTAACGAGGATAACTCAAACATACGCTTCATTTTTAAATTTGAACAACGTTTTGTTCGATATTGAACAGTTTTAAAAAAAAGAAGGGGGAAAAACCTAAGTATTAGGGTGCACGGGGAAATTTGAATACTATAGAGTTCCTGATTTAATTTTACTACAACACTTAAAAAACATTAAGGCGAAATTTAAAAAGATCTGACAGAGCTACACAATGAGAAAGTCTAACAAATTTTAACATGTAACAACACTCATTTATTCACAGGCCAGGGAAATAGATAGGCCCTATTTGACCAAACGCGAGTTCTCGTTCTCGATTAGACAGCATATAAATTTGATGCTAATAACGATACAAAATAAAATCATTGCAAAGTCACACCCCGAGATTTACTCTTGGTATAAATAAACTGATTTTTCTACTTTTCTTTATTTTATTTCATTCTTTCTTTTATATTAAAACCACAATTAACAGTAATTTATTGAAGGATATTTATTTATTTATCTATTTTATTTATTGTTATTGTTGCTAAGTATTATTATTTTGTCTATTTGATTAAAAACTTCGTAACTATTGTCGAAATACGTACTTGAAACTACGTAATATTAAATTCTAAGTAATTATTCGTAATATTAAATACGACTTCCCAGCAGGCTTCAACTTTTTCATAATTATCATAGAAGATTAAGTTAGATAATTTTTAACTAACAACTAACCTTTTTTCAAACATGAAAACAAGAATAAAAATATTAAAGAAATAAAAGCCCATTTTGATAGTAGATAAAAATCAACGAATAAAACAAAGGTTTAACAAAAAATGTAAATTATAAGCAGTCCGTCATTTAAAAACGAATCCAAGAAATTCATAGCTGCAACCATTGACTAAAATTTTATGAAAGATTTGATGTATCAGTTTTTCCAAGAACTGTCAGAGGCGATATCAGATTAGACTATTGTACTACAGTAGTTGTTCTCTCAGAATAGTATTCGAAACTTGGAAAAAAAAAGTTCATTTTTTTAATATGCAAATCTTTATTCTGCAAAACTTCGTCACCCGAAACTACTCATTTATAAATTGACGAATGATAAGGTTTTTTTTTTTTTTTTTTTTTTTGTGTGTGTGTGTGTGTGTGTGTTGCTCATTGGAATACATGTTTTACATTTGTTTTTCAATTCCATTAATTTTTCATCGACATGAGTAATTTTACTGTAATCATTCTTTTGACATTTCGAAAGAAAATTACTTCATCATTTTCAAAAGCTGCATTCAGTCACTGAAATTACTTTCAAAAAAAAGAAAGAAAGAAAAAGAAAAGTCTCTTAATATAGAAAATAAGACCCAACGTTTCTAGAAAACCTGTAACATTTCAGTAGCACTATTTGGTACTCCGTGATGTTCTCACTGCCCCCCCCCTCCCCCCATTTTTATGAAATTATGAAAATTTACGTTCAATAGCAGCATTTTGAAGCACATATAAAATTAAAAGCCACTATAAATTATGCAAAATTGGTTTGAGATTAGCTTCAAATTACAAAACTGCAATAATTTTAAAGATAAATAAAACTCTCCTGAGCAAATTTTAAAAAAATATTAAGACAAACCACACAGATGAAAATATTTAATCTTCAAGCAGAGATTTAATATATATAAGTATAAACGTAGAACAAATGAAATGCAAAACTTACAAACAGAAACGCCAACATGAAATTTCAAAATTTAGTGGACCGAGAAATAAACAAAGTAAATAAAATAACAAATTAATAAATAAAATAATTAATAAATAAATAAAATAATAAATAAATAAATCAATAAAATAAGGAATATTAATTTTAAAAACAAATTTTTTCGTAGGCTTACTATTTGAAGGCAATAATTGATAAAATTCATTCAAGAAGCGAATCGTTTTACTTTTAATCTCTTCAGTACAAAACTTAAGACATCCTTAAAAATTAAGAGCGAAATAAAGAACTTAAACTTCAATAGTTACTTGTATTAAAAAATATAAAATAAAAATGAACTTTCCCTGTTCTTTTTTACTGCGAAAAGAATAAAACATTAAATTTTCGGAATTCATAAGTTAAACTAACCATCTGATCAACAAATTGTCCACTTAATAAGTCAAGTCTAAGCAATGTTTAAAGTAATAATAATAATAATTATTATTATTATTATTATTATTAATTTATTTAATTCATCTTTTAACCTTTATGGTCTAAAAAACCTACATTGCTGGTGTCTGTAAAAGTTAGAAAGAAAAATCAAAAATAATTAAATGCATGAAACAAAGCTTTATGCTCCCTAAAAACATTGCTTAAAAATGAAATAATAAAAATTAAAAACTGGGTAAAAAATTACTTAACTAAATATTTAAGTATGAAAAGTTTTATAGATGACTTAAGGGATGTAGGAAATTCACGCCTCTCTGTTTGTGTCTCTATTAATATTTTTTTCACAGGGCAGGCCCGATTCAAACAAAACCGATTTTTCTGTTCACAAGATTTTAGAGAGGATATCTCAATCCCACGCTTCATTTTAAAATTTGAACATCGTTTTGACCAATCTTGAATAGTTTAAAGAGAAAAAAAATCCCTGAGTATTAGGGTCTATGGGGAAATTTCAATCCTAAAGAATTCGTGATCTAGTGGTGGATTTGCTTCGGACAAAATTGAATTGGAAAGAAATTATGACGTAAACATACATAGATTTTTTTATTTGGTTATTTTAAGGCGCATTTTTGAACATTTCAGAAAATTTTAAACTGGGAAAATCAAACCTTTTTACCTTATGACTTTTGATGAAAAAAAGAGATTTGCTACGTTCATCAAAACATAAGTAAAGCCCGTAGAGATGGCGCACTGTTGGAAAACATGATAAAAAGAATGAAAACGTTGATTTTTTGCCAAAGTTTGGTAAATATTATAAACCACATTCCTTCAGAATGCCATTTCCATCACTACTTTTTTGTTATGCTATAATTTAAAACAACAACAGGAATAAAACCAAGACAGCTATTTTTCGCTTCTCTCCTTGTGGATCATGCTCATGAGAGATAGCTTTCGATAATAAGTAAAGTATATACTAATACTACAAGTGAATTGTCAAAATATCTGAAAAAAGATCTTGCAGTACTCTCATCAGAATGAAAATCAGAGCAATAGTTAAGAAAATTCAAGCACCTACATTTAAAAACCAAGCAACAAAAACGACGTTGTATCTTACACTTTCAGAGAAAAACTTATGAATTCGAGTAGACACTGTGCTGTTGCGGCTGTACAACTACTTGTAATCGTTGCGCCCTCATACTCCCCCTTCCCCTAAAAATTCAAGTGCGTCATTTCTTCGACCACGTCATCTCCCCAGGTTTTATCTTATTTATTTTTTTCCCCTTTTGCATTTCGTTGATAACAGCACAAAGATGGCAAAACAGTTATAAATGTATCATTGTTTAATATTTACTCAATTTTTGGACTGGTGACGGAATGATTTTTGTGTAATTCCATCACAAATCTACACTATAAAAATTTTGGTGTTTATCTGCCACCATTGTTGATGTTCTTTTCGTGTTCAGTAACACCGAAATTGAAAATTATTCACACTCTCAGAAACGCATGCTCAAATCTCCCGAAACTTTCGTCGTATTTGACGAAATGGCTTCGTGAAAAATGCTCCGAGTAAACCTTTCGTCAAATTGGCTAAATTTGTGTTGTAACTTTTTAAGTCACGTGATCGAGCGAGGAAAGAATCGTTGTAAGTGACGAAATTTTCTTAACGATTGAAGAATCGTCAAAAGTGAGCGTTCTATTTCTGAAAGTGCATTTCTGATACATTTTTAATTTTTTTATGTCTGTATAAAAAATATAGATGGTACAGTAAGTTTGTTAACTGAGTTACATATCACAATTTCACTATAATTGCCTATTTGGTGGCAACTAAACCCCAAAATTTTTAGTGTAAAGACATGGGGGGAAAAATATTTTTTTCCTAGCATATTGTTATATTTGAATTGTTAGCAATGAGATTCAGAGAGAAAGAAATATATCTTCATGAACATAGCTTTGTTGTAAAGCGGAAATCACTGCAACTTTGATTTTTGGTCACAAATATCACTTTCTTAGCAATGGAACTGCCTCCAGATTCTGGCAGTTTGTTTTAGTTTTTTGTTCTAAGAAACAGAAAAAGATATGAATTAAAATCAAAATAAATTTTTGCGTTAGCTTAACATTGGCGAAGATAATAAGTGATTGATTGGAATGTCTGATTCTGTAAATCTGCAAATTTCAAGAGAGCAGCAGAAAAATATTCAGAAGGATATTTTCCAAGTAACACTTTTCCAAATGGCATCAATATTTTGCTTCTGTTACTTTTTCTGATTTATTATTTATGCATACAATGACCATGTTCATAAGTACCTAATCTCATACAAAGCAATTCTGAGGTTTAGCAATAAGAGCTAATTACAGCTGCTGACATATCTTAATTTTTAATTTATTTCACTCCTTGTTTGGGGTAGGACTCTTAACGGGCGTGCACAGAGCTTTATTCGTGGGGATACTAACCGTGGGGGTCTATTAATCTCGATTACTCCTAGAAGATGGGGGTTCCAGGCGAGATGACAAATTTTGACATATTGCTCATGAAGAAACGTTTTTAAAGCATCTGAAGTATGGAATTAGTGCATCTAAGACGCAAAATAACGTCTGATTTGAAGAGTGAATGGGGTACCACCGTACCCCCGGTGACCCCCGTGCGAACGCCTACGTTAACAGGGTCGCATCAGGGAGAGAGAAACACCTAGCGCACTATCAAGAAGCCCCCTCCTTAAAACGCTGTTGGCGTACAGGCTAAGCCCCAATGAGTAGAGGGCTGTAAACACGAAGCGCCCCAGCATTCCCTTTTTATGACACACGTCAACATGATCGACAACCAGGGAAAAAACACTGAGAGGAGGGAAAAAAGGGCGGAGGAGGGAAGATTTCAGATGCAAAGGAGAGAGAGAGAGAGGAGCAGAGAGATTTTCTCAAGAAAGAGAGAAAGGGGAGGGGGACACCCCAGAAAGAAAGCCGAGGGGGAAAGAGAGGGGTGCGTTCCATCCATCCCTTTTGCCAAGTGCCACATTTCTTTGGACGCTTACGCAAGCGGCAATGATTGAAGGAAGCGAGCTGTCTGGCAGCCGGTCACGTTCGACATTGTTCTGCGGATAATTTATGAGAAGAGCAACGAAAAACACGTCATTGAGTAGGTTCCGCAGCTCCGACCATTATGTGCTCAACAAAGCTCTTAAATCATCGTCTGGAATATTTTTTTCCCGCCGCCCCTCCCGCCACCGCACTACTATTATTATTCGATGCTGAGCTTCAAAAACCGCCTGCGCCCCCCCTTATTTTAGACAATCTCCCGATTTATGGGGCCCGGCTCTCTCGCGCAGCGGCGATTAAACATCTCTTCCCTCGCCATCCCTACGCCCGGTTTTTATCCCTCTGTGCAGGGATTTTTAATGTCCGTCAATTATAGAGCGCGGTCGATTGACTCGGACACAGCCTCTCTCTTTCGGGTTAAAAAGAGAGAACTTACGCTTCATTTCGGAGGAAAGGGGGAGGGATGTTCCTCCTCCCTTTTTTTCAGTTCGCGAAAGGGGTGACATCGCGTAAAGATAGGAGTGGTCGAGAACAGATTGACGAATGATTACAAGTCTCGTTGGGGGGAAATATTCATCCCGGGAAAGTGTCGAAAATGAATATTAGTAATTGTTTTAAGTAATAAATGATGCATTTAATCATAGTTTGCATTAATGATCATATTCTAACAATCTTCCCAAATCTTTACTTGCCTTAGCTTTACGCGAAGTTTCAGTTTTTAACCAAGTGGGGTGCTTGCTAATCACTCCGTTGGATTACTGCATCGTTCTACAATTGACAAGGGATCCTTCATAAATGATGTCACGCTTCGAGTGGGGGAGGGGGTTCGTGAAATTGTGACATTGTGTGACAAGGGGAGGGGGTAACAAGAAGTGTGACATCATGCATTATGCGACATAGCGTGACATGTGACAAAGAGGGTAGGGGTCAAATATATGGGGAAAATGCGTGACATCATTTATGAACGGCCCCCAACTTTTGAGAGCGAGTCGGCGACAAATAACAAGTCAAATTTTTAACACAAGGTTTCAGTTTTTAACCAAGTGGGTTGATTACTAAGCCTTTGTTGAACTGTAATATCCGTATACTTACTGCTTCGTTTTACTACCACAACCTCTTGAGAGCGAATCGTTAAGCAACAAATACCATGCTAAATTGGGTACACAAGGCTTCATTTTCTTACCAAGTTGGTTTATTGCTAAAGCCCTTTGTTGGTTTGTTATATCGGTGTACTTAACTACGCCGATTTACAAGTGAAAACAGTTGAGAGGGAGTTATTGGACAACCATGTGGAATTTGGTACACATGATTTCAGTTTTTAACCAAGTCGGTTGGTTGCTAAGCTCTTTGTTGGTCTGCAATATCGGTATACTTACTGCACCGTTTTACAATTGAAAACTCTTGAGTGGGAGTCATTAAGCAACAAATACCATGTTGAATTCGGCACACAAGATCATAGCTACTAATAAAAGATAGAACTAAATGCGATCAATAATTCAAATCGCAAATTGAATCGTTGAATGATTTAAAGATTGCGATTTTTCTTTAAAAGGTGAACCAATTTTAAACGATTGAATTTAAAAAGTGAAGTTACCACCACATTAAGCCAGAGCGAATTCATACTATACTATGTTACCTCTAATTCAAAAACAGGAAGTTCTATCTGCAGAATCTTGACACTTATCTTATTTGTAAGAAAGTGATCTCTTCTACGACACTAAATCCCGTCTGAAGCAGAAAATGATGTTTACAGAATAGACAAGGGCCGAACGCTTTTTTTCCTATGCAATTTTCAAGGTCCTTGAGCGAACCAAAAATAAATGACTTGTTCCCATCCCACGGGTGATAACACTCTCTCAGATGATTAAATTGGAATCAAGAGCTCGTCCTGTTCCCTTTGCCAAAAGTGTCAGAAACAAACAAATAGTCCTCGTTTCGTTTGCTTTTAATTTCTGACGACCTCCATGTCGGCGGTACAGATTCCTTGCTTCTTATACGACATTTGTCATTCTCGTGAGACTTCTGGTTGGCACGAGAAACCGCCAACTGGCAGACAGTCTGCTCACATCGATCAATTCTTCACTTCGATTTATTCAAAATATTAATTCTTTGTAGATTTAGGGTTTAAAATGGATGCCATAAAAACAATGGAGTTGCGTAGTTTAACAACCCATAATTGTCCTCGGCGTATTATCGCCCCATCGATCAAGTCTCTCGATTACTTGGCTAAAATGTTACTACAGTACATACCAGGGCTTGGAAATTCTGAAAACCTTTACATGCCCTTTCGGGCATGTTAGTCTAGAAAATATAACCCCGAATAATACTTTCAACAGCCGATAATCAAAGTTACGCTGTTTAGTCTTTCTGATAAACGTATGTGATTGAAACTAGGTGATACGTTATACGGACGTTGGGAAAAAGAAATATGCAGAAATAAAATTTTAGTACAAGTTTTACCACCAGGTAAAAGGGGGCTCAACTTCTTTATTTATTTTTTGTTTTATTCATTCATTTATTTATAACTGAATAAATAAAACAAAAAATCTTCAGAGAATTCTGAAGCTTTCTTTTTATGCACTTTTGACGTGCATGCTCTTCCACATGCCTTGTTCCTATTGTTGAAAGGAATCAATGACATATTATACGAAGTAAAAGAAAGTTCACGAAGTGAGGACACAGATTATATATGTCTAATACGGCACGTGCGTGAGGGACAAAGGTGTTTTTCCGACAAAGAAAAATATTTATTTTTTGGAAAGTTGTTTTTTGATTAAATATTTATTTAGTTTAAGTTTTTTAAAGAACTGACAATTTTGTAAGAGGAAAACAATACACTTGTTGTAAATCCATGGGGAGGGTATTTTAAAATGAAGAAAGTTTTGTCTCTTCAATTAAGAGTTGAAAAATTGGTATATGTCGCGCATAAAGTCGGAAAAAATGAGACTCAGCTGTAAAGAAATGCGTGTGCTATACAGGATACAGGATCAGGTTAGAAGAGGATGTAAGCATTTCCGACAGGAAAGATCATTGTGAACCTAAAATATATATATAGGTTAAAATTAATGAAAAAAAAAAATTAAAGGAAGTTTTTTTGTAAATAACTTTCAATTTATATTTTAGCCAGGTATATAAGATTTTTTACAACATTTTTATTAGAAAGCATTTACTGAGCTCAAAAATTTCTCCTAAGTACACATTTCACAGAAAATTCTCGTGAACTACCATTAAGGTGTGTAAAGCTAAAAAATAATTATATATCCGTGTTTTGATCAGATTGTAAGATTATCAGTTTAAAAGCAAGAATAAATTCCTGAAAAAATTATGGTTGCAACTGTGACATATCCCTTAAAACTAAAGTAGGTGGACCTTGAAGAATGATGTATACAAAAAGTCGAAATACACATCGACTCTGATGTAAAAGTGAAGATACTATGCCTCAAATGCGTGATTTAAAAGAGCAGATTCGAAGACTCTATGCTCAATTTCATAATAATTACTATATTTACAACATTTTCCACTTACTTTTACAAAAAAAAATGTTTTCAATTATCCTACGAACATTCTCCACTAACATTTTTAGTTAAACCACAATCAAGTGCTGCAAAATCCAATATTCTGCTAAAAAACTTTGTATCAAGAGGGTCGCAACCTTTTTATGCATATTTTTGGTTTCATATAGGGATACTAGAAATGTTGAGAAACAGTGTCCTAAAAAATCGGATCCTGACAGCCAATAAGCCACTCAGTATCAGCTCCGAGACTACTTGCAAATCCATAACGGCAATACGCTACCCGGACGCATCCTCAGACTGAAAACGAGCATCAAAAAGTTGCGCCCGCAAAACTTTTCTTTCACCTTCTATAAATGAATTAAATAAATATGCGTCGCGGTAGCCGTCCTCATCTCAAAGGAAAGAAATTGGAAGCTGAACTACAAAGTGGATCGGTTTCCTGGCGTCCGTTTTTCAAATCACGATTTTAATATATGATTGAAAGCGGGTTATCGTTCAATTTTGATTTATCTTGTATATAATGATCGCTTTTCGCTCATAGATCATGCGCCAGAGCGAAAAATGGTATCTGTCTCTAATTCACGTGTACACATGCACCTCCTCTTCAGAGCAACTTTTTATCCTTTGACATTATTAAGAATCTGTTCCGCGTGATTTGACCATAAATTATCGGAGCTTTTTGCACTTGAAGCGCCGTATGCAAATATTTTCCCTCACAGCGAATCGAAAGATGTTTTTTTTTTTTTTTTTGATGAAAAGACTCCGTTTGCTTTTTAAGTAAAGGCATCGTAACTTTTCGTTTGATGCAGGATTTACCAACGACTTTGAAATGAAAATCGAAGCTAACAGCTCAACGCAAGTGTCGTTTTCTTAAATAATATTTTATAGTAACAACAATTTCAAGCAATAAAAACATCTAAAAATATCATCAAAAAAACTAAAAAATGAAAATATAAGTTCTTTCTATATTCATAGATTTTTTTAAAAGATTTTTTAAAAAATATTTCATAATCTATGCAAACAAAAATAGCTCATAATGTATGTAAAACACTTTTTTTTTTCTTTGAAAGGGGCACTCATTATAATGAGTGCCCCACCGAACATACGCGTAGCCTGAAACTAATGCTACTGATTAATGTAAGATATTCATGTTTGTTCTTCCTGAGAACTCGAGTCTAACTCATATGTCGAGTCTAATAATGGATAGTCGAAGAATTATTTATTCATTTGACTCATGGAATCCCTAATTGTGCATAGATTTATTTAGTCACTTATTTATTTGGCTACTTTTATCAAAACCTATGCTAAAGACTATCAAGGGCGAAAATCGGGTTAAAAAAAGGAAATATTAAATAAAAAAATGTCTAGGTTAAACTTTGATATCCGTGCTTCGAGGGGCAACGCCTCCCTCACCTTTCAGGCTACCGGTTTGCCACACTTTGCGACTGTAATAAGGTAAGTGCGATAGATTGGTTTCGTCTGGAAATCCCACATAGACATATAAACACACAATTCTGAATGCATATATAAATATGTAGAGAAATAGTATCAGATATTTATTTACGTATGTTGTAAGATGAAATATCTCCCATTGAAAATACTTAATTGTTGCTACTGAGAAGCTTTTTAGAAATTTTAATGGCGAAATATTTTAGGGAATTTCGCATCTGGCGTTCCACAGTACTCTAGGGAGTTCACGAAGAGAAGAAGTGTACTAAACCTCTCTCGACAACTAAGCCTTTTTCTCAACAGAATTCGTGCCACTGCGTAAAGAATAGCTTCTTGTGTGCCAGGTAGGCCGCTTCTATAAGAAGAACATACCTTGAGGATGAGTACAAGGAGGGACGTGACAGGTGCTGAGTTAGTAAGGACTCTTCATACATCACTGTCACCTCAGCGGGGGCATTAAATTACACGGCACCACCGGTTTGTGTACACTACTGGTGGGCGTCCACGGTTACAACGCCAGGTGATTAATAGTCGTAAATAAGATGATTAGAACGAACAAAAACAGGAGAGTCTGATGCACTTTTTATGCACTTGATGGCAGTGGAGATAGAAAGAGAGAAGGAAAAAATGGCGCAAATGCAGCGATGAAATATGAGAAATGGGAAAAGACACTTGGCGACGAATAGTAATCAGTTTAAAAGCGAGAATATGTTCTGAAAAAGCGATGGTTGTAACAGTGACATATTCCTTAAAATTGAAGTAGGTGAACCTTGAAGAGTACTGCATACAAAAAGTCCAAATTCACGTTGACTCTAATTTAAAAGTAAAGATACTATGCCCCAAATGCGTGATAGCAGAGGAAACATTATGCTTCGTACTACAAATCTATCTGCAAAGATGGAGTGAACCGTTTAACGATTAGCCTATGACTTATTTCTGAAGACGAAAAGAGTTGTAGGAAATTATAATTCCTTAAATCTGACCTATTTGAATTTGAGAAAACAAAGGAGCTTTTCGACTCTCAAAAGATGCGGTTTTAACAAAAATTGACTTGCCGGATTATTACAAAGTTCGGTAGCAAGTGATAGGCGTAATTTGAAGTACTTGATACTTAATAAGCAATAAAGAAAAACGGCGAAATTCTTGCATCAAATATGTTGCATTTAAAAAAAATCATTATTTTGCTAGGAATAAACTTTTATGTGACAAATATAAGCTTATCGTTGAGTTACAAATGAAATTGTTAGTCGAATAATGACAAATTTGATGGAATACATTAAAAACTTTGTACGTAACATCAAGAAAATCTCAATATTTTGGCTATTTTCTCCACCTGACAAACAAATAAATGCTATAAGTTTTAAACTGAGAATATGCCCACATTAAAAAATAAACAAACAAATATATCGGTTTGAATATTCAATATTTCCAGGTACAAAAAAATACTCGTAATGCTCAACTGCGAAATCAATTTTTAACATATATACATATATGTATTAAGACCATAACAAATCTTAATTCTCAAATGCTTGAGAGATGAATTTTGAATACTGGACCCGTGACATCTTAACACCGAACATTTCAAAAGCCCCTCGAAGCATTTCAGGGTTCCCTTTCTATAACTTTTTTACTGAGGCAACTGATGCGACAAACTGCAAAATGTCTTTATGCGGTTGGACTCAAAGGTAGTAGGATAAGTTGCAAGAAATGTTGTTTAACAAAGGCAGAACCCTGTGAACAGGTAAGGTGGAGCCTTGTGAACACGATTTAGATAAGGTGGGGAGATGACCTAAAAAAAGATATAAAAAATGCAGTGAAAGGGAAAGGAGCATAGGGAACAGGGAGACCTTCCTGAAGTCAGTAGCGAAGTTGAAATAGAATCCCCTGATGCTGAATGTTTTCAATGTGCTTCCTTCTTTAACATTAAATAACTAAAATAAATTTAATTGTTAAAGATGTTCTTCTAAGTGGCTACAAACAGTAAAGTAATCATTATGTACATCTCAATATTGCTTGAACTAATAAAAGTTTCTAGAGGATACAAACATTCAACACCTTGCTTCTGTTCAAAACACTAATTCCCCTTTTAACTTCCGAATGCAGCAAGGAAAATTAACAACGAAATCCATGAATTAAATCAGAAACAATAACCAATTTAGAGTTTTTGTTTTTATTTACAATCAAAGACATAAACAGACTTGTCAAATAAAGAAAACCTGTAGCAAAGAAAATTAGCAACGAAATCCGTGTATCATAATCAAACAATAATCAATATAGTTTTGCTTTTTGTTGTTTATGCCACTGGGAAATCCAAGCTCCCATACGTCGAATCGACTAGGAATTAAGATAGTAAAGAACGCCTTCCTTTTCAAAATGAGCACCAATGGTGGAAGCACGACTTTGCTCGAAATGTACTTGAATGACACCAGATGGCGCCACCACAAATACGCCGCCTTCCTTTTTAGACCTATGGGGGAAGGAAAGGGAAAATCTCCACCCACCGGTACCCTCGGAACTGCCTCGGGACTTCAGGGTCCATGAATTTTACATGCACGTATTCCCAAGTGTACATGGTGGGTCTTCAGCGGCCCGGGTATCGAAATAGAGATCTTTCGATCCGAAGCTCGACATCCTGACCACTAGGCTACCACGGCCATATTTAGGTTTTTATTTCTATTAAAGACATAAACAGGCTTGCCCAACCTATGAAGTCAAATAATAAATTTTTGTTGTTGCTTATAATGTTACGTTGTGTAATTTAAAAAAATCCCGGGCTTTTTGACTGCCAGGGGTGGCGTCAGCATGAATATAAATTATACATATTAGAGAAGTTATTTGTGATTTTTATGAAATGTTCTTTGTAATACTACTCCATGCAAGTACACTGTTAGCATCATCAGGCAAACTGAAGTAAACGGTACTGAAACGACCACCGTTACACCTAGGTAGATACTTAACTGTACATCAATACATCATGTACCTTTTCGTGCTCAACAACAAACTGAACAAGCTGGTATGTTTGGGTACATCCTTCCAGAGAAGGGGCGTCCAGTGCCATTTGTATAATGGGGCTATGTCTCGATGATCGATGAGATGTATCGGTATAGATTACAGGCCGGTGGCACAAAAGGAGCCCCGACATGTGATTGACGGTGGCACCGAAGAGCCTTGATGGATGGATCTTAACAGATGGGATGAGCAGGGTTGAGGCTTGTCTTCTATGAAAAATAACTCTCTCCTTTGGCAACGCACTAACTGGTTTTGAAACTTCCCACAAATGGCACAATCGAACTTTTGCAAAACTAGCTGACTGATTTTTGCAAATGCATGATGTTTGACTTTTATACCTTGTGACAATCAATAATGGATCAGAAGTGCATTCATCAACTAGTTAATCATATGAGAGATCTTGTATGTGATAGAATCGACCAACTGGGTTAACCACGGCTAAGTCACATGCTGAGCTTGTGATTGAACAAGCGAACGTTGCAACTTAAGACTATAGGGTAAATTTTCTATAAAAATCAGACAAACAGGGGATGAATTATTAAGAAATCAAACTGTACAGTGACAGATTATCCAAAACACATTTATATAAAATCACAGAGAAATCCATAAAAAGAAGCAAGACGACTACCCTAAAAAAAACTAGCTACACGCTATCATCAAAAAACAAAACGAATGTAAATTAAATGCTCATTCCTAAAATTAAAATTTTCAAGCACTAAATAATTGTAGATAGGTCATATCAGCAAGTAAAAATATATTTCAAAATGATTTTTTTTTGTCCTAAAACAAGCATTTTCGTTTTGAGAAATATACACAAACTTTGCGTAGAAAATTAACGCAGAAACAAACTGTTAATTTCAACTAGCTTTAAAACAAATCGTCTATATTTCTTGATGATTACATGGCATGTAATTGACATGTAGGTGATTTAAATATTTTTACCCGACAGGTATGTGTTTGCTTAATTAGACAACAAGTAGCTAATTAAAGGCATCAACGAATCATTATCAACAAGTTAGAAATCATTACAAAGCTTTTTGCGATCATTGAAAGTGCTATTTCGTTGAATTCTCGCCCAGTTGAAACAGGCAGATGGGGGTAATCCTCCCCAGATTGTTTGAATTTAAGGAATATTGTCAATCCCAGAATGTTAATATGTAAGGACTACTTTTATTAACACCCCGGGGGAGAGAGAGATTTTGGTTAAGCTAACGTGCTGGCCAATAACTACTTTTCTCAACCAGACCCCTACCTGTTAGCCGAGGCCTTAGGATTGCTTGCGCTTGGGGCGAGGGTCCACGGATTTTACATGCACGTATCCCCAATTGTACACGGTGGGTCTTCAGCGGGTATCGAACACGCGACCTTCCAGGTGGAAGTCCGATGCTCAAACCCATACAGGCTACGACGGCCTAGGCCAATAACTACTAATTTTAGCAAAGCAGTCAACTACTTTTAAACACTAGAATGAGTAAGACGCAGTGCAATAACTTTGAGGCACTAAATGTATTAGTCACAAAATCTCGGCGTATTAATAAAAAGGAGAATCTTTGGCTATTAAAAAGGTGAATCTTTGGCTAATTTATGAAATAAAGAGTTGAATTATCTTATTGCAAGTAAATTTCAAATCATAAATCATAATCTAATTATGTTTGGACGTCACCCACATTCTTCCAGAGACTGAATTCCGAATCAGTCGAACAAAGAAATGGGCTAATTGCAGCCTACTGAATGGTCAGACAACCCCAATTAAAAATCTCTCACCATTTCTTATTCGGAGGGTGGCTTTAATCTAAGATCAAAATACAAAGAACAGAACTGCTATCAGAAATGCAGACCCATTCATTTTTCATTACTTCTCGATGAGTAGAGTTTAGTTGTAGACGAAACGCCTCGAAAGCATGTTATTGATGTAATAAACGTGATGGCGATATGCGCAAGGAACATCGTTATAAAAACTACTCTTCTATTATTGGGAAATATCGGAGGATTCTTTTCAAAAAATCGACTCACAATAAATATGAGGCGGGTTAACAAACTTAAAAACTTCACGTGATCGAAGTCACGTCAGGCGACCCCCTCCCCCCTTCCTAGTAGTGTAGCCTTATTGTGGAGCTGTCATCGGGGCCATGTAATAAATGCGCGCTTACAATGGCGCGCATGTTGCCACAATAAATCAAAAGTAATCAAAACTCAGAAGGTAAACTTATTAGTGGAATGGATGAGGCTCATCCGCTGAAATAAATGGTAGCCATGTGAAAAAACTGGTTTGGAGATGGCAACAGATAAAACGCAGGTAAACCACAAATGGAAGCGCTGCCTTTGACTTTAGAAAGGTGGGAAGTCCGATTTCTGTCATAGGATTGTAACAAGGAAGCTTTTGACTAATTGCAGGAGAAGTATTTTGTAAGAGTTTTGCAAGGCGTTATATTTGGTATGAAACGATTCTTGAATTCAAAACTTCTGAATGTAGAACGAAACAAAAATTACGTCATGGAAGAATAAGAAATCCTTATGCGTAGGTATAACGACTCATTCCAAACTTTCGTATTACGTCTTAATCAAATATTCATATTATGTCTTAATCAAGAAGAATATTCATATTATGCCTTAATCAAAATTCTAATGAAACAATTCCTATCCTTACTTAATAGTGTACCAAAACCAATAAACATTTGGATGTTAATGCTCTGAGGGAAGCGGAGAGACTTTTATGGGACGAATGAAATGTCATATCGTACACTTGGGACAATAGTGGCAAATATCGGAAAAATATTAAAACGTAATAATTATTGGCTCAAAATCAGATTTTTTCTTTTCTGCACAATATTTGCACAAAGAAAGGTAGTTTACGTAACTGGCACGTGGTAAATTATTAACCTTGGCACTACAATCAATAGCAGCACATATTTAACAAATCCCAATTTCGGGGGTCGATCCAGCATTTTTTAACAGGGTCCGTTTTTTGCGAATTTTTAAGAGATTTTTGTGAAAAAGCAAACAATTTTGAGAAAATTGAAAATTCAAACATATAGTGATGAAAAACTTTACTATTATTTGCCGCTTTTATGGTGTAAAAAACAGGATTTGAAAGCTTGGAATTTTGTGGAGAGTGCGTTTTGGTTGATTTGCATTTTTTGAAGGCTCCGTTTTAATTGATTTGAATTTTGGCAATGGTCTGTTTTGATTAATTGGAATTTTGTGAAGAGTCCCAAACCCAAAAACGGACCCGAATTTCCTCCGGCGCGACCCCTGAGTTTAGAAAATGAAAATTGTGGAGTTTTATAACACACTAGAAAAACCAACCAGGAGTCAAAAGAAATAATGAATTTTTTGAGAACATTGTAGTTGTAGTTACCTGAGAATTAATTAAAATTAATATAAATAAAAACCTTGAAACTCCGTTTTTTTTTTTTTTTCAAAAGTGAAGAAGTGGTTCAAGTCACTGTCACCAGTGGTTAACTGTCACCAAGGTTAACTGTCACCAGTGAGCGATATGCATAGAAAAATACAAAATATCAACATGGCGAATTAAAACGACTGATCTTGTTGTGAAAAGCGAAAAAAATACAGAGAGATAAAATCTAAACATTTTTCATAACGATATGAAATAAATGAAGATTTTTAAAACAACTAAAATTGCTCGCAGCTGTGTAAATGAATAAAGAATATTTAATTTGCACTGTGAATTCAATTTATTTAAGATTTTTTAAAGCAAATGATAATCTTTAGGATTTAGCTATACATATTATATTATATACATAATATAATACGTATAGCTATATTTCAAAAAGAGATGAGGGTTCTTTTGAGAATTTTTATGGTTTTAAAGTAAGTAGGAAATTTTTTGTCATTTTAAGAACTAAAAATTTTCAGCTGTTTATTACAAAATAATGTTTTTCAGGAGCTTTGTAATATGAATTTTTTAAAAAAAATTAAGAAGTACGATCTCTCTCTCTCTCTGTTTTAATGATTTTACAAAATGATTGAAAATTTTTGTACTTTTAGAACATGAATAAAGATATTTCAGATTCTGCCAAGTGAATCGACATTTTTCATTGCTTTGTACTACATAACAAAGTTTTCAGAAATATATTTAACATATTGCTTGTTCTGTAAACACTGAGATTATAAGTTTTCACAATTGTGAAGAGATAAAACGGTGTAAAATATATAATAATTATAAGGAGACAATATAAAATGAACGACCTTACATTACTTTTAACGAGTTAACTCTATCAACATTAATTTTCCTTATAAATCTAAAGAAGAGAGTTATTATTTTATTGTAAAATAAAAAAAAGGGACAAAGCTTATTTTTTTTCCTTTCTGAGCAGGTGTGCGAAGAACTCACCTGGATTCGTTATGGGACAGGTGTTCATCCTAAGGAGTCATAAACTGCGACTTTTAGTAAATGAAGATATATTTTTGACGAAGTACCTAGCATTAACGTTTCACGCTAGAAAAGTTTTTTTTTAAAAAAAAAAGCGATTTATCTCGTAGAATTTCATTTAAACAACTCGAAACATAATCAATGTCCAATTTTTATTTATTTATTTAAGAACGATGTATAAAAAATATATTATTAAAGAAATAAATGGTACTATTAAGTTGGATTTCAGGAACTAAATCTCGTCACTTTGAAATCTTGCCGCTTTTCAGTAAATAAATTTGCATCTCCTCTTTTACCCTTACTCAAAATTCTTCTATACACATATCTGAATTACTAAAGGGTAGATTAGGAAACTGGCTAGACGCATTTTTTTATATATATATATTTTTCTACCTTTGAAAGCAAAACATCAGTAAATTTTTATTTTTTTATAATATTTTTTCATTAAATAATACTTATTTTTATCCTTCTCATCAAAATTAGATACATTTTTAAGGTTAAAAGTATAATCACTTAATAACCTGCCTTGTCATCACAATAATTTTTAAAAAAGCTAAATTAGGACTAAAATAATATAAGAAATCACAGTATTTCTGCATAAACTTGATATTTTAGCTTTGGTAACACTCTTTTTAGTGGTAGGATTGCTTCGTCTTTTAAAGGGAGGGCTATATGGTTGGTCTGTATAAAGCCCTGCGAATAAAAACGAAAATTATTGGCACACTCTATTTCTAAACATATATATATCCATAGACCCCTCCTTCCCCCAAATAATTGAAACGGTTGCCCTTCTATAAGTAACATAATTACCTTTTTTTCATTTCCAATTTTTTTCGAAAGTTCCACTAAACTTTAATGTAACTCCTAATTAAGCATGTCATTTCAATTTACTCCACATCTTTTCAGCGATGTTCACCTCTTATTAGACATTAAGCATTGTCATGAATCTGAGTTAAATCAGCATGTAACTGTACTTATATTAACGACTTAAACAATTTAAGACAAAAAAAAAGCGGTTCATTTGCCTTTAAAAAAAGTTACGTCACTGTTGTGTATCATTTTAGCTAAATTAATGATAGTCTACAGAATGATAAAAGAAAACATTAACTAAATGAAATGTTACCAAATATTAAGCTTTATAATAAATAACGGAATGAAATAAGTTTGAAATCCGACGCTCGAATTTTACCACCTAACGTTGAAAGTACCGAACATCGTTTTGTTTTTCCCGCTCGTAAAGGGCCCAAAATAAATTCGATCAAAATCCAATTCAAGTTGCCACTCCACTTAACATTTTAACTCATTGGTTCAAACATATGAAATCACATGCACCACACCTCCTAGGACAAGAAAAACGTCGAAAGTTCAAAACCAGGAGTTGTAAAGAAATGTCCGTAAACCCCTCCAAAATACAGAGGAGAAAAGGACTCTGAACGACCGGACAATTTGTACTTGGAAAATACCCCAAAGCTAGAAATAACGTCAGATCGATTTCTTTTTTTCCTTTTTTAAAGTTTTTTCTTTTTCCTTTTTTACACCCTCGCTCTCGAGTACTGCGCGGAATGAACTCGGGTGATTTTGAAAAGGAGGCATCGAAATGTGCACTTTATTCGATACCACAAAAAAGGACTCCGTGACCCGAGCCCATAAAAATGCTCTCAAACGATCACCTTTAAAAGGAGATTTCTTTTAAATGAAGAACAACATGTAATCTGGCAACAGTCGTGCAAAAACGCATTATTCATATTGATACACATTTTATTAGTCCAGTATTAAATGGAGTGCTAGCATGGGAAGTTAGCATTTATGCGTTGTAATCATAGCACAATTTTTATTTTAAATACTTAGCTTCACTTCTTATAAAATTATAAACATATTACAATAAAACCACTGGATTCTCCATTATTTATCGCTTTTTTCGGAAGAAACTACAGAATCTTAAATATAAAATAGCAATTAAATAAATGAAATATGAAAGTTACTATGGTTACAATTTCATACTTTATAATTGCTGCAAATAATTTGTTGAGCAATTAGATTAATTATTTCATTACGACTTTTTTTTTACTGCTGACAAATGCGAAAACATATTAAATTCATTTTTTCATTTGACTGAAATTTAATAACATTCAAATATTTCAAGCTCTCTTTATCTATTGAATGCAAATGTTTCGAAAACGTAGAAGTTTCTCAAATGTAGTGAACATACCGAACTTTGAGACACAAGAGATTTTCAAGATATAGAAGTGTTCGCGAAAAAAAGTAACTTTGCGAAACTAAAAAAATACAACCAAGTTTGACGAACGTATTAACTTTCGAGATATTGAGATTTTATGAACATAGGATTTGGAAATACGACGCAGGTGAACATTTAATCGTTTTCGGTATATAGACGATTTTCTAGGGCTTCAGGTTTTAGAGACGTAGAGGTTATCCAAAAATATTTCTTTAAGGAATTTCCGATACAGCAGCTCAATACACACTCTAATATATGTTTAAAAGAGTTATACAAACAGTTAACATTATTTTTCATCACATTACATAAACTGTTGCTTGAAACTAGAAAAAATTACTTATAATCCTTAGAACGACAATAGAAGATTTCAATGAAATTCATTGTGTGGTACCTAACCAGGGTATGTAATGACCCAGTGGTCAAAAATGCCAGTATGTTTCCAGTATTTCAATTGCATTACCTAATAGCTCTTTCTTTTTGTAATATGCAGAATTGAATTTCTAAATAGGCAGAGTAGGCAGTTGTCTAAGGTGGAAAATTTTACTTTTCATACATTTTTGGTATCACCCTTGAAAACAAAATATCACAAAATTTTAATTTGTTTTTATAGTGACATCTTTTTCTTTTCATTAAATGATTCTTTTTAACAACATCTCATGAAAAAGAGGTATATTTTTTAAAATGCTTCTATGTCAATCACTTAATAACATGCCCTAAACCGGCAATTGCCCTTATGCCGACATTGAAATAAATAGCACAGTAACAGAATAGAATAGAAAAAAAATGAATGTTTCTTCATACACTTGATTTTTTAATTTTGGGAACGCTCCTCTCCAAGGATTTTGTTGGGTGTACCAAGTCAAGGTAGGTTTGCTTCTTTTGAGGGTAGGGGGCAACTTGCCTACAATCAGTACGAAGCTAAATTTGTTTCTGGTAATATGTAGTATGTCTTTCATGAACTTCCAGTTGTTGAGCCCTGTCTTAGCAGAATTTTCAAGATGAAAAAGTTCTTTCTTAGCTCAAAATAACTCCAGATTACAGAATTTAAGAAGGGCTGAACTATTTTGCTTCTATTGTGATAACTAGCTTGTCTACAATTGAACTTCATGTTCTTGAATTTTAGTAGAAAGGAAAAAAAAGCTCTATATTTGTAATACTCTCAAAGAAAGAGAGAGAATAATTTAATAAAGTTAAGAACATTTAATATTCTACTTAGAATTTTAATATAATCCGCATTAAAAGTGGCCATAGAAACCGCATTTTCTTCTGATTTCTCAGACCTCTCAGATATTTTTCTGGTTTTCCACAGCTTTATTTGAATTTTTCTGACTATTTCATTCTTTCCCTGACCTCATTTGCTAGGGGACAAGATATCTGTTTGAGAAAGAAAAATGCTAACCAAAGTTAGGGTCATAATGAATTAAGCATATTTTGCTTTTAATTCACATCATAGGAACATATTTATTCGAAAGTAATTTAACACAAATAAATGTAACACTTCAAAATATTATTCCAGTATTTCAATAACATTTCCAGTATAATTCCAGTACTTCCAGTATGTAAAAGTAACTCCAACGCATTTCCAGTATCAATAGACGCCCTGCGAAGTTGAGCTGGGAATGTCATTTCTAGATTCCTCTATGTAACGATTACAGCACCTGTGAAAACAAGTGGCAAAGATTCTGATAGGCTCTCGTCAATGGAGTCATTAATTAATCAAAGCAGTTCTTTACAAGAGAGAATTTGCGTCCTTGATTTATAAATGGTGGACTCGTGCCTCTCTTCAAGGCGTCCTTGGAACGCAGGGCCGTCAAAGTTTGATTTATATCCAGGAATGCTCATTACCATCTTGACCTTCGCGACCCCCAGCGAGAAGATGCCTTCTGAGAATTTTAGGGAAAGGCATCCGTTTGCAAAGGGGCAATCGAACAGATACAATATTTTCCGTCGCATTCTAAACGATCTGGAGAAGTCCTGCCCGATACAACCTGATACAGTTGCGAATTGAAACGGTTTTCAAGAAATGAAAGTGAAAGAGATAATAGCAATGAACCACTTGTGACGCATTCCTGGTGGCACGGGCTAAGTTACGGTTTTATACTCTAACGATGAGGTCGATTAAGTTGCCCCCTCTCCCCCGGAAACGAATTATAAATACGAAACTATCTACATTATGCACCCGTTTTGCACCCTATATCAAAAAAAAATATATCAAAGATTTAATTTGAGGAGGCTAACTTAAGCTCAAGTTCGAATCCCTCACCACTAAATTTTGAGAGGCAGAAGTTTTGTTAACAACCCTCGTTATGCACCCCTCATACACAAAATTCGACATTTTGCACCCTAAACCGGAAGAAGTCAAAAAGAATTTTAAAGGGGGCGTAGCAGAACAGAAAGCGTTGACACTAGCCCCCCCCCCCCCCCTCACTCAAATTTTAAAGTAAGGATAAATTTGTTCGTTTCTTGCTGTTTGTTAGGATAAATTTCTGAATGAATGTCTCGCTTTTAATGAGGATAAATTTGGCATGACCATCGTTATCCACTTATTTTTACACTTCATTTGCGAGTTCGGCAATGCGAGGGCCCTCATTATTATCCCCGTGAACTACTTTTCTTTACAAATCCGTAATAATGAGCTAGCGCTGGGGCTCCCTGCCGCGGGGCCCTGGGTGATCGCCCGGCTTACCCAGCCGTGTATCCACCCCTTTGGTATATATATATGCTGTTTATATCTATATATTTCTAAACCGATACTGCACGCCACTGCACGAACGATGCTGTTATCCCGCATGTTAAATTTGCTTTTTAAAATATAATTAATTAGCATGTTTTGAAAATATATGTAAATTAAAAACTTACTACGTATTTGGAAACGCTGGCTGTTTAAAATATGTATAAAATTTCAATGCTTCAAGCATCAGCACCGGATATTCGGCTCTGATGTTTGAAACCTGTAAATTCTATATAGGCCCGAGCCAAACCTACTCGGCGCCGTCGTGCGAATTTCTGCAAAACGCCTTTTTTAGGTTTCAGGAAAAAACATGGTTTTTTCGGATTTTTTTTTTTTTTTTTTTTTCGGGTTTTTTTTTTCTTCTTCTTAAGGTTACAACTAAAGTATATCAAGATCGCTGAAAACTCTTTTTTTTTTTTTTTTGAAGTTTCGATTTCCACCTTCGAATGATTGGCTATTGAACGAACGATTCCTTCGAATGACTGGTTATTGAACGATTCCTTCGAATGATTAATTAATGAAAGATTCCTTCGAATAATTGATTATCATTCGAAGCAAGCACTCGATAACCCATTATTCGAAAGAATCACTCGATCACTCAAACGAATTATATTCGATCTCTATTTATTCAACGATTAGAATCACATGATATTCGATAATGCAACTTTTCCGATCATACCCATTAATTCTGTACACAGACTAATGTATAATTACAGTCACTTTTACATTGCGTATCCATGATTTTTTTTTCTAATAAGATA
The DNA here is from genome assembly GCA_038502835.1 of Octonoba sinensis. NCBI lineage: Eukaryota > Metazoa > Arthropoda > Arachnida > Araneae > Uloboridae > Octonoba > Octonoba sinensis. The sequence goes on along the minus strand of CM076604.1, from coordinate 113,278,076 downwards.
CGAACTTCATGAGAAAAAGAATACATTAGAAAGTAAAAAAAAGTTATATAATAAAATAGTGTTCATTACTAAGCAATACAAAAAATAGCACGTAACGTTCCAAACGGGAAAATAGTGGGCGTGTTCTGATGCGGTGAATGACAGTAACTATTAGGGCCCCCGCAGACTGCAGACTTTTTATCGGCCGATAGTTTAGTCGGGTTGGGCTGAAAGTGCGCACACCGAGCCAACTAAACAGTTTGGTTGGTGAACAGGGCGCAGACTATCCAACAGCCGGCAACTTTTCGACGGAACTTTCTACAATCAACAATTGTGATTTGGGCGACGCCATATTCAAAATACACGCACACGACGCCAAATAACAGAGCGAACTGAACTATCGGCCGACTAAACAATCGTCATGTATGCGCAGGCGTGTATGCGCCAATACTGATTAAACAGTCGGCCGATAGTTGGCCGACAGATTAGTTTGAATGTAATCGGGTAGCCCATCAAACTTTTTTATCGGCCGATACTGAATCGCTGTAGTGTGCGCATATGCATTCCTCTCCATACTGGTTAAGAAGCCGACCAAACTATCGGCCGATAAAAAATCTGCAGTCTGCGGAGACTCTTAAGTCCCGTCATAATGTTAGTCACCATACTTCAATGATTAGCGAACAGAATTTCTATCAGAAAAAAAAAAAAAAAAACGCACAGTCGCAAAAAATTCAGTCATCTCTGCTAGAAGAAATCGAATCTTTACAACCACTTCTACCACCCCGAAAAACACGCGCAGTCGCTTATCTCCCAAAACAGACGATTTCACTGGCAGTAGCCCCCTCGTTTTTTCTCCTCCACGCCCCTGTCATTCACTTCCGGCGGCAATAAATCTGTCACCGATAACCACATTCTCGAGCCTCCTTGCGACGTTCCCATGTCACCTACCCTGCTCATGTCCACCGGAAGGCATAAATTACGCGGGGTGCACAAAAGTGCGGGCACGGACCTATGCATTGTACACCTCCCCGGCTTACATAAATCAAGTCAACACACAACGTGAGAAGACGCACGAATGGACCTATAACACTTCGCTCGGAAATTCGGGATTCCGAAAGCCGGCTTAAATTTGAAAACGACATTCGAACTGCATAAAACAATGTTCCATTGAAGCCAATTTCTCTTTCTATGAACTCGATTTCATCAACGCCGAAATCAAAAATAAATTTCATTTTTTGCTCAACCTAGAGCTAGAGTCCTATTCCTGCGTAGACTAATAGAAAAAAAAAACATGTGTGAACGCCGTTACCGTGTAGAAATTCAATATTAAATTAATCATATTTTTAAAAATTAATGCATTTCAGTTATTCATTCAATTTCACGTTCAATCCTCAACGAAAATTTCCCCATAAAAGATCAGCAGAATAGAATACGTAATAGTCTGGTTTCGCATTGAGTATTTGTAATTTGTTGCCGCGAATCAGGAGTCCACACTGTCACTAGAATCCTTTTGTACCCAACTAGGAATTAAAAAAATAATAATAGCTGATGAACAACATCGTTATGATTTACATTTCAGATTTCCAGACATAATTCCATTTTAGAAACTGACTTTCAAGCCATGATTTCCTTTTAGATTCTTAAATAGAACATCATTCCACCCCATTACAGGAGTCCTCTTTCATTTTCTTCGCATTCCATCTTGGGTACTCGTTTCCAAAACCCGATTTCTTAAAGCTCAATTTGCCAACCTTTTTGCTGTAGTACTTTCTTCAACAGAATTTTCTAAGCTCAATCGTGTCCTTTTATCCAATAGTGCCTATAGCTAAGACGTCTGACAAACAGAAATGTACCTTTTGTAGGAAACGAAACTAATTACGCTAAAAACACCGAATTTAGCATAAATGGTACAAAGAAATATTTCAAGAAGAATAATCAGTGTACCCGTTTTAGTTTTCAAACAGTGAAGTGTGATTACTGTTTGAACCCCACACCTATTAGCGGGTCCTTACAAAATCACGCCCCACGCACCCATTCTATTAATGTTCAGATTAAAGTAACGTATAAAAAATTTAGTTTTTTTTTTTTTCTTTCTCTTCTGAGACCCTTCTCAACCCGGGCCCTATTGCTGTGGTACAGCCTATCACCCCACTGGTGGGAGCCAGTGGGCAAAAGAGGAGTGGGCAAAAAAAAAAAAAAAAAAATTATTTATTTATTTATTTATTTTTGAAGTAATAATGGGGAACAGTTGCGAATCGGGGAGTCGAAAAAGGATTAAAAAAGAAATAAATATGTAAAAAGGGTTTAAAAAAAAGGAAAGAAAGAAATATGTAAAAAGGGTAAAAAAAAAAAAAATAATAAATATCTTCTGGTGTCGCATCTGTTGTAAAAATTCACTTTAACGATTGGCCTTTATTCGAATGAAATAGTTCAAATTCTTGCGTATTAGAACTACAGAAAATAATGTTTAAATAATTATTAAATTCATAAAGATCTTCAATGGCACAATGCTCCAACTTTGATGAAATTTAAAAGAAAAGAACGAGGTAAATGAAGGTGTGGTGTGTCACAGTTTAAGGAGACAAAAAAAAAAAAAAAACTAACAACTTGGGTGTCGATCAGCATTTACGATCCTGTTTTTGTGAATTTTAATAAGATTTTTGTGAAAAAGCAAATAATTTTGTGAAAATTCAAAATTTAAACAAACAGTGATAAAAAAAATAGCTGCTGCTTATTTAATAAATAATTCTGTGATAAGTACGATTTGGTAGCTTAGAATTTTGTGAAGGGGCCTAAAACGGACCCAGATTTTCTCTGGCTTGGCCCCTGCAATCTTCTGTTTTTTTCTTTATTGAATACATGTTTAAATGTTTTACAACAATTTAGTTCAAACCGTTTTTAATGTTTATAAATATATTTTTTCATCATATTTTTCCACATTTCGGCAAACTTTGGAGCACATGCGCGACCGGAATATGTAATCCGATTTTATTTCTTCTTTTACCACTTTTTGGCTTCTCCAATTCACATCATTCTCGCGGTATTACAAACCAAGAAAAAAAAATATTTTTCTAACTTTTTTCAGCCTACTCTAATGAGTATGATAATGAAAATTCACAGAATAAGATTTTCAGATACAAATTAATTCCTCTGCTATTTTCCCTAACGAAAAAAAGCAAAGAAGACCGGCGAACTACATCAACCTACATCAATTCGAAGGAAATTTTATCGTCTGAATTGCTAGACTTCAGAGAAAAAAAAATTTCATTTGAAGGAAGGAAATAGTGAAACAATTCAATATGTACAGATTTCATTTTCGATGCAGAAAAATATTTTTTTATTTATTGATCTTATGGTTTTAAAGAGATTTTCGATATATTAATGGCGGAATTAACATATTAAAATTCGAAACTGACAAATCAAGTATTTTGGTAATGGCATGGGGGTGAGGGTTGAGGTCGAAAAATCTCCTATAGTCGTGACGTCTTTAGAATTTACTAAAGTGAATAAAGGTGCTTTTCTACCAGATATCATATGTTCATGTATTAAGTTCTTAAGAAAACTGAAAAAAAAAATTAAGTGACATTTTAATGACATCACAATAATTATATAACTTATAGCGTCGAATATTATTTATTATTTAATGTTACAACGACGGGTGCCAAAATTCAAATATTAAAGAGTATGCCTTACAAGCTTAATGTAAGGAGGGGATTTTCGGAGGGAGGAAAATAGCAATACTTCAGTATTTTAACCTTTTGGGTTCTCCCGCCCTAAGATATTGCGTTTAATTGCCCATCTTATCAAACACTCTATCCAAGTTATGAAGAATTGCTCAACTATTACTCTATAAAGTTACCCTAAATATTCCAAAATTTAATAAACTCTTTCAAAAGAGGGGATCTAAGGATTTTCGGCGGGAATCCCGTCATCCCGCCATGGACGAAATACATTGAAAGAGAAAATCGGTAAAAAATACATTAACGAGTGAAAAATTATGTTTTTTTTTTTTTTTTTTTTTTTTTTTTTTGTGGGGGTGGTGGGAGACTGCAACCCCACAGCCTCAAGTGACGTTGCTTTCGTCACTTGTATCACTATGATACGGCAACTGCGTGAGAACTAACAGAGGTCGCGCCAGAAGAAATTCGGGTCCGTTTTCGTACCCTTCACAAAATTCAAGTTCATTAAAACGGACCCTTTACAAAATTCCAGTCAATCAAAAGGACCCTTCACGAAATTCCGAACTACCAAGTCTTACTTTTTTCAGAATTATTTATTAAATAAGCGATGAAATATAATAAAATATTTTATTATATTTCATCGCTTATTTAATAAATGTTTAAACGTTGAATTTTCACAAAATTAGTTGAATTTTCACCAAATTATTTGATTTTTAAAAAAATCTTTTTAAAATTCATAAAAACAGGACCCTGTTAAAAATGCTGGATCGAATCCTGTCTAATCAATTATAATGCATCATTTCGAGCATAGAAAAGAACTTTTTGCTTCGATAGAAGTCAAAGATCAAAACTATAAAGTTTGTGCAGCATCCTTGGAGGCCAAAACACAACTAAATGGAAATTCTTTAACGCAACACAAAAAAACAAGAAAGTCTCCCCGAAGGCAACTCGAAAAAACATTTACACAGAATATGCAAGAAAAGTCTAACGTAATTGTTTTAAAATAATGGTCGATACCCCGAAACGAAATGATCCGTTCATCTTCACTTCTCGCAGGCAACGAAAGTTTGTGGCGAGTTTCGAGAAACATTTACATTCTGACGAAACAACATTGAAAGGGAATGGGAATTGGTTGATAGTTTTCGCCCCACTAAACGATTCCATGACGCGTGAATATTCTCGACTGCCCACTGCAGGGCACGATTTGGCGACCCCCGCAAGATAAAAAAAATTCCCGAAACTACTGTGCCACACATGGAAAATAAAAATTAAAGAAGGCAGAAATAGTTTTTAAAAACTGCTAGCCCAAACATCAAAGACCTGTTCTTTTTCTCACGCTCCCATTTTACTCCTCAGAAATCTCTCTCACTCCTGTTTTAAGTAATATAAATTCACTGTATGTATAGGAATAAAAATTGTCTTGAATGCAAAAATAAATAAGCAAAAAAATAATAAAAATAACGAAATTTAATTTAGTCCAGAAGCAAAATAGTATAAATGTTGTATAAATAAAACTAAGGGAACGTATTTTATACAGTAGTATCTTCTTTAAGGGGCACCTCTAATTAAGGGACACTTTTTCTGGTCCCAGTCCCTTTGAATAGGGATGGCAATGTATTTACCTCTGAATAAGGGACACTATTTAAAGGACATTCACAGATAAAAACTTCAAAAATTCAAGTTATATAGATAAGAAAAAATTACTGGAAGCTGAAAGTCGTTTAATTTTCTAAAAATTAACTTTTGATAGGTGGTATGAGCTCTAGAAGCATGAACAAAGAAACAAGTGTATTTTAAAGTTCCTGCCAAAACCTACTAGTGAAGGCTTTTACCTCTTCCATACTATGGAATACAAGTGGACTCCAGACAATACCTGGCTACCAACAAGTTTTTTTTATGCAAGGATTGGAAAAAACCCACTAAACGTAATTTGTACTGTATTGCAAACTACATACTTTAAAACAAACCCTTGTAATAAATTACTTCAAATAAATTTCTGCAAGTTACAAGACTTTGCCAATACGACAGTTTTGCTAAAATTTTAGTTTTTCAACGAAAAAGCTCTAAATTTCGATAATTTCTTCTTATATTTGCATGCATGAAACTTTTCAGTACTTAAGCTTAAATGATAGCACACTTATTATTAAGTTAAACTAAGTTAATACACTATATGTATACATCAATTTATGAACCTCCGAGGAAGGGGCACATCTATTTAAGGGACAAAATTTCAGTCCTTTTGGTGTCTCTTATTGAGAGGTTTTACTGTATGATAATTTGAAAAAGTCATAGGAATTACAGTATTCTGAACAAAAAAAGCAAGATGGATACTAATGCAATAAAACTCTTCTATAGCAGAAACCAGCGGGACAAAATATTTGTCCGTAACAAAGAGAGAGGTGTCGGCAAACATGGATTCTTTCGTTAGGCTCAATACTTCGTTGACGGGAAATTTAAAACTGTCCGTATAAGAGGGGTTTTCGTTAGGGGAAGTTTTATTGTACCGTAAAAACGGGAACCAAAAATGAGAGAAAATGTATACTAGTTGGTGGATCTAGATTTTTCTTTTTTTTTTAATCTTAAAAGATGAATTAAATGAATTAAAATTCAAAGAATGGTTAAAGGCTATGACTTTTGAGGCATGACTCTTTAACCATTGTTCTTTAACGTATCATTCATACTCTTTCTGAGCGGATCAATTGAGAAAATTATTTTATAATTTCCCGTTACCAGAAGCATAATAGGAGTTCATTTCGAGACTGGCCCCCAACCCAAACAAAAAGAGAACTTTCCAAACTAAAATTTCAAAATATTAAAATATTTATTCAATATTAGGTGGTTTTGAATTTATTTCGATAGTGGCACTCCCCCCCCCCCCCCCTTCCCTTCTATACGCCCTTGTCTGGGTCCTATAAAAAGCATCTACGGCGGACTGATATAGAGACTTTAAAAGAATTTTAATGGCGTCCACCAATAACTCCTCTGTGTTCAAATATACTTTATAACTATATTGCAGCTATTACAATAAAAAAATATTATTATTAGATAATTTAAATAATAAAATGCTGTAGACTTTGAAAAAAAAAAAGAATGTAATGTTTTTTTTTTCTCCAGCGTTGCCAAATATATTTCGTTCAACTCTTTTTATCTCGCGTTTCTCGTAAAAAAAAATGGCATTTTTGCAATCTAATTTTTAAAATTGGATTACTTCTAAGACGCTTGTGAGTTCATGAAGTTATGAAATTCCATTCTTTCTCACAATGAAATTAGCCGCTTATACTAAATAATTTGCCATTTTTACTTAAACACTACTTCTCTCTATGAAATAATGAAAGCTCTTTCCACTTCTGTTTTGCATTCTTCTCATTCGCACCATTTTGCTCTTCCTTTTCTGGTATATCTATTCTTTCCCTCCCAAGGCATTATAAAATTGCATTAAGTTTAATGATACTCATTTGATATTAAATTCAGCTTTAGAGGCCCAATAAAAAAATAATAAAAGTGCTGATTCTCATAAATTTAATAATGTTTTTTTTTTCATATCAGGGGCAGCTTTAAAGGCCGAACAAAAGGAGAGGATTTCTTGACTTTTCGAAAAAATATGATGATTCCAATGGCATCACTAGCACAGAAAGGGTTAATAATAGGGGGGGGGGGACTTGAGACACCTTGTTAGGAACAAGGAGTTTCTTTTTTTAGTGATAAAACATCACAATCTCAATTATATTCATAATTGAGGGAAAACACTTCAAAAGTGAAAATATCTGCTTATTTTTTAAAAAAATGTTTCGTTTCAGCTTTTGCTTTCTCTGAATTTCAGACTCACAACAACTTAAGCACCAAAAGCTATTCGTTCTTGAAATAACATGCATAAATTCTGCAATTAAAATATCATTGCATCATCAAACATTTCAATCGAAAGTACGAAAAAAACGCCTCGTGAGCGTGGTCTTGCAACTGAATCTAGCTGGGTCACAAAAGTAGTCAAATGACAGAATGAAACAGCTAATTTTAACTTTATTGCAATCTTTTTTGATGCTGCCAAAGCGCGTTACAAAAACGCACCAACGGCAAAGGCAAAACACGCACAGATATCATCTGTGGTTGATACAATGTTATACATTTCTGTGGATAATTATGATGAAATGCCCAGCCGAGGACTTAAGGAGTCCTATCAAAAATCGATCAAGACCTAGCTCTGTTATTATGGTCCAGACGATGCAAATGTACGGGGCAAAGGGGAGTACTCTTCAGTGACGGATTACTCTTGGACTATTCAAGTTGATCCCTAAACGAAAATACGAATCAAGGCCACACTTGTACACATACATTGGAGTAGATAGAGTCCATGTTAAGGAAAAAGGCAATTCAGAGCTTCATACCCAAGCATGTATGCAAAAAAAAAAACTACGATATTTGAAGTCCACAATAAATAATGATGTATTTCACTAAGGACTCAGAAAAAGAAAAAAAGGACTTGCTTTGTGTTTCACCACACCTCTAACAGCACTTCAGTTTCACATCTTATTTAGTCAACTTATCAGAAATGCTTGTAACAGAGAAAATATATATACAGTAGAGTATCGGTTATACGACGATCATTTGTTACCACTACACTTATACGACGTTTTAGTGTGGTCTCAATTCTTGGATTTAGTCAGAAGAGTAAATCGGTTATACGACGTTATCGTTTAAACGAAGTTTTTCAATAATTCCTTCGGCGTCGTATCAACGATACTTCATTGTATATATTGAACTACTTGTTTTTTTTTTTTTGTTTTATTTTTCCCCAATGCAGTTTGACATCAAAAATAAGTAACATCCTTCAAATTTTCCTGCTTCGTATAGAGAGCATTTTAACCAAAACCACAGACCTCTTATGCACTTTTCAGGCTTAACTGCACTCCTCGCGTTTTCGACGATTCTTCAATCGTCAAGAAAATTTCGTCATTTACAACGATTCTTTCCTCGCGCGATCACGTGACTTAAAAAGTTTTTACACAAATTTCGTCGATTTGACGAAAGGTTTACTCGGAGCATTTTTCACGAAGCCATTTCGTCCAATACCACGAAAGTTTTTCGTGAGATTTGAGCATGCGTTTCTGAGAGTGTGACCAAGCAAATGGATCAGGGAGGAAGGGGTACAACAAATCCCGGATTTTACTTTAACTACAGCTGTTATTAACCCCTTAACGGTCGGGTAATTTTCAAGAAAGCGGTCGTAAAAATGCCTATTTTTTTATCCCTGAAAATTATATAAAAATATGTGTATGAACAATACACACATTGATTTTTAATTTTTGATTTGTTTTAATTTTGAAATTTTAAACACTCCAGCCAGAACATGTCACGGGAGCGAGAAATAGAAGGCGAAACCTCAGCCCGTCACTTTCACGGGAACGAGAGGGAAGGGGTTAAAGTAAGATTTGAGCCACTGACACATGATCAGAGGCAGTGGCGTACGCAGATTTTTTTCAAGGGGGAGGGGGGTTCATAATTTTCTGAAACTACTAAAAGAAATTCGAGTATGTAATAAAGTACTATTATTTAGGGCTCAAGGGGGGGGGGTTAAACCTCTAACCCCCCCCCCCTTGCGTACGCCACTGATCAGAGGGGGTGCATATTTCCGGGATTGCCCACTCGCCGGAATGAGAGCCTGGGACTCAAGCCGCTGGAGCAACGTGTTTTAATTGCTGCTATGCCATTGAGTAACCATAAAATCTTTAGAACAACTATTTATTTTTTTTTTTTTTTTTGGTTGCAAATTTTTTAAGCTCATGGTTTTATCCACTGCAGTTCAGCCAAAACTACAAAATTATATTTAATCGGTTATCGTCCACAAAAAAGAAAAGAGACTTTATTTTTAAAAAAACCTAAATTAGAAGTACTTATTACAGTAATACAGAACAGTTAGAATCACACTAATCCGAACCCCGTCATTTAAAAACAAATCCAAGCAGAAATTTTGGAAAATTTATGCAATTTTAATTTTTATATTTTAAAATGAAATTTTTATTTCCCAGCCTCAGCGTAAATGTCCTCTTTACTTTAGCAGTTTTCTGGATAATCCAAATTTTGATAATCCGAACAACGACTGGTCCTAATTAATTCGGCTTAGCGGGTCGCAAGGGCACTTAAAATGATAACTGACATAGTTCACAATCAAGTGACTTCGGGTCAAATAAAACTAATATAATAAAACAAAGTGAAAACATTCTTAACTTATTATAATACGAAGCCAAATTGCAGCAATTTTGTAATATTAAAAAAAAAGACAAACGATGTGTTTAATCGCATCATTTATTCACTCTCCCAATCGTGCAGAAAAAAATACCCGAAATAGGATTTAATAATAATAAAAAAACACTCTTAACTCATTATGTTTCCAGGGCATACATAAGAAAAATAATATGAATCATCTCTTATGATCCGTCGCGTGATCATTAGTTAATTATTCATTTGTTTATTTATTTTCTTTTAACTAAAAAATAAATGAATAAATTTAGAAAAAAACAAACTTTTCGACGCAACAGAATTTTGAACTCAAATCATCAAGGCGAAATGACACCCATCATTTTTATTTATCTATTTTCTATTTTACTTTATCTATTTGTCTACTTTGTGTCAGGCATGGCCTTACTGAACAATAGTTCAAATATTTTTTCGCAAAATTCAAAAATAAATTTGTAACCGGATAGACAAAATCAGAAAATAGTTACAATAATTGCTTAGAAGTTAAAATGAAAGTTAAATAAAAAATGAATAAAATAAAGAGCTGCTCAAGAAATTGAAAAATCATTGTACTACTTCTGAATCAACAACTAGTATTTCAACATCCGAGGATTGCAAAACGTACATCAAATGTATTTGGCAGACTGCGAAAACCAATCTCAGATAATTTCGAACAAAAATTGAATTCGTTTGACTCAATATTAATAATTTATAAAAGTTGCGACTTACGAAAGGAAATCTTTGGTATAATTTGGTTCTTTCCGCCCGTTTTATAACACACACGCGCTCGTGGCATTTATCCAAAGAAACTTGTTAAGATAGCAGCTGTATTTCTTTTACAAAACTTGATACTTTGTTCTCTTTTTAATAACGCAAAATAAGCTATAATTTAAGCGTTAAAATTATAAAATAAAATTCGGCAAAAATTACGATTTTAGCTTTTAATTTCACTTTTCAAATTGCAAGAACAACAAAATATCTTTCATATAACATGTTTCATACTTGCAAGTTTAAATTTGTCAAGGAATCAATAATTCAGAATCTTTATCATTTATTACAGAGAAATGTATAAAATACGACAAATAAAAAATGAGGGGAACAAATCTTTGAAACATTATAGAAATTCTATAGAAAAAACAACTATATAAATTCAAACTTTATAAAAAAAAAAATAAAAACACTAAAAATCAATTTTTACCCACAAAACAATCCAGAAAATTTTACTCTGAATGTGTTTTCAGTTTTCTTTCAAGAAATTTAAAACAAGTTACAAATAGAAGTCGGAATAAACTAGGCAGAGTAGGCATTGTCTATATAGAGCGGTACAATTTATTTATTTATGCACTTTTGTCTATATAAATAGAAAGCGAGCAGTAAATTTTACCTATTTATACACCTTTACTGTCAAAATATCAGTATTTTTTAAAATATACATAATAACATATTTTCTTTTTATCAAATAAAATTGATTTCCACCTATCTCATGAAAAAGAAATATTTTCCAGACATAGGAATAAATTAATTGAAGAAGTTTCTAGGCAGATGGAAGAGTGCCGATCTATGCGCGGCATGAAGCTAAATTCGATCCTGATTGTACAAGATTCGTTCACTAGTTCCCATAAATTTAAAGACTTTTACTTTTCTCACACAAGAAACGGCAGCAAGCGGTTTTATTTTTGATGCATATGATTACCCCCCCCCCCCCCAGATGCAAAAACATTTTATAATAATTCTAAATTAGAAATACTACTTTTTGGAGGGGCAACAATTAAAATGTAAAATAGTTTGCTTGTGGAGTAAAATTTGAGATTTCAAGATTTGTTTCAAAATGAGTGCCTTAAAAATAAAATAAAATAATTTATAAAATAAAATGTTGCATATAAACTATTCTTACTTTTTAGTACTATTATTATTAACCTATTTAGATTTAAAAATTTACATCTTTTTTCTTGTTTTTTCTATTTTTTTTTCTTTTTTAAATCTTAGTTCTATAATTATTTCTCATACACTTCAGCGCTTACACATTTATAAAAAAAGAAAAGAAAAGATAAAAAGAAGAAAAATACTTTAAAGTGTTCGCGTAAATGTAAAAAAAAAAAAAACAACACTAGTTCGAGTTTACTGAAATTAACTTACGCAGTTTTTCTCCCACCAATTAATAGTTTTCTTTTTACATGAGAGAGACATACATTCTCTCCAGAAAATCGTTTCAACTGTTAAACGGGTGCATTCGGAACAATTTGGAACAAAAGCTAACTGAGAGAGAGAAACAGTTGATCTTTCAGATTTTAGAAAACGATCATTAGAAGATGATGTAAGAGAAAGTAAGCTCCTTTCGTAAAAGGAAAACTTAATTATAATAAAAAAAGCAATTAAATTTCAAGCAATTTAAAATATATATATATCTTTGCCAACTATGTACCAGGATGAATGCTTTTAGTACCGAAATTCATAATGAAACACCCCCCCCCCCCCCCCCCAAATCGAGAAACATTACAGAAAGCTAGTTATCTGTTACATCGTTTATCCTTTTCCAATTTAATACTATTTATTTACATTTACATTTTATCGTTATCAAGGTGGAATCCATTTCTTTGTTCATTCTCAAAATGAATTGGAAAAAAAAAAGAACTCACAATAGGGATATCTTATTTACTGATGCGACTACACCTGTTTCACAGAAACGAGCAAAGTAGTCATTCTTTTTCTTACACATCCGTTTAATTTTCGAAACTACTAATTTATTCAAGAAGAAATATCAGAAATAAGTAAAATTTCAGTGCTAATTAAAATCACAGAGCAAACTGTTCAATTTTTAAGATAATTCAATAACTGTATTATTCTTTTAAATATCAGAAGGATATAAATTTCTTACAAATTCTGCATTTACTAATTACACAAAACAAAAATTTATCCCTGGCCTCTATGTAAGCAGCTCCTTACAACCCATACAGCAACAGACTAAATTTCACAAGATTTAAATCTATGTAAAAAGAAAATCTAAATCTCTAACCATGCATAAGTTTTGAAACATTAAATAATACTTAAGGCGAGCTCTTTACTTCAATGATTCTCAGTTGCTACATTGTAATTGAATTTTTATGCTAAACATAAAAAAAGAATCCAATTTCAATGGACTAGCAGAACGATTCAAGCGGGGAAAAATGCTGCTTAATGGAGAATATCTGGAAGATCATACAAACCTCAACTTTAGTTAGTAGGAAAAAATGTTATGCCAAATAGTGAAAACTTACAACAACGACACATATCCAACAACTACAAAGCCTAGGAATGAATGGTAGTTTGTATGCTAACGGAATGTTATACAATAATAAAATATATTGACTAAAACAAATCTGCTGACATTTTTACCACATAGAGAACTAGCTGTACATGCGCAAACGTCTATAGGAAGAATTTTTCATAACAGCTTCAAGAAAGTCTTATGCACTTTTAACTGAATTTCGTTAAACAAATCTCAACTAAATAGGCCGACAAAATAAATTCTCTCATTGTAGTTTTACAAATAAACTACTCTGAATATTTTTAAAAAATCTTATTTTTTTCTGAGGAACTAGTCCGCCTCCACCCCCTAAAATCATTTATCCCTTTGGTACAGTTATTGCTCTTGTATAAGTGTACCAAATATGGACCTCAGTAGATAAACACTATTGTGTCAACACCACACGCCTGTGCAAGTAAAAAGGTAGCAGGTTCGACTCCTGCTCTCGCAATGGGTGCTTTTTGTTGTTACTATTATTATTATCATTTTATTTATTTTTTATGGGCTTCTGTGCTGTTCATTCATAATACACCATCTGTAACCTACAACCCAAAACGAAGTTACAAACGGATCCTATTATATTCAGTATGCAAGTTCGAATATGTATGCACTAAAACGAAGAGTTATTCACGAGAGCAAAATATATCTAATCGGGTGCACTGAGGGCTGTTAATTATACACAGAAGATTAGGACAGCGAGGTAATTAAGAAATCACAATGTCCAGATCGGAACTTGTTATTACTATCTTTTTTCTTTTCTTTAATTTTTTGGATGCGAAAAGAAACATTCCAAAACGTACCACCCCCCCCCCCCTACCACCCAAAATGAATAGATAAATAATTTAATACAAAAATTAATGGGAGGGAGGGACCTGAAACCAAAATATAAAGCTCTTGTTTTACAAAAATTAGTAGGAAAAAAAGTTCTGTTTCCCTTATAAGAAGCACAATTATTTTCCCCCGTTACTTAAAACTTCCGATAGACTGATGGCTCATAGACTGTACAAAATGTGGTTAATGTATCAGTACAAGGGAAAAACTACGTAAATAAAGCAATTGTCAAAAAAATATTGCAAATAACTATTTCGAGGCAACACTGAAACCTCTTCATCAGTGCAAGGAAAGAAAAGTGCTCAACACGTAGCAAGAAAGTTGTGAGCGAACGGGCACGTTTTTTTTTTTTTTCTTTTTTTTTATTCTTTTTTTTATAATTGAACTTTCTAAAATTGTAAGCTCTAAATTCACATTTAATACTAAAAGTAACTTCCGGAAGCGAACAAATCGAGGTTATCTGAAATAACAGATATACCTCTTCCAAACCAACGTAAATATTAGGGTTACTACGTAAAACAGTGGTAAACTTTCAGTAATGTTAAAAAGAAAGTCATTGAAAATATGAAAATCCAATATTTTTAAGTTAGTATTTTTTGCTTTTAAGCGTTTAATTTATTCGAGCCCAAATATTTTTTTCCCTCACTGCTAATGTCATTAATATCCACCTGCATAAAGATATTTATAAGACCATTAAAGAACCGGATTTTTATCTTAGGTGGACAGTAGTGTTAAATTATTTTAACCCTACACTGCGCCGTGTTGTTTTTAAACAACACCTCCATTTTTCGTTCACTAAGCTTTTATTTTGTAATATTTGTAATATGTGGCGCATTCTTTCGTTTCGTTTTGTATGTGTGATCATATTAGTTAATATAGTTTCCCCTAGATCTTGTAAACTGAACTCAAGGTTCATCTTTTTTCACAAAATCGTAAGACGTGTTGATTTCGTAAAAAACAGTAACTTCTTAATTTTTTTCCCTACAAATTTTAAGCAACAATTTTATTTAAAAAAAGTCTCTAATTGCTTACATAGTTTTAAAATAAAATAAATATAATTTGTCCGAAAAATTTCGGGAAAAATATATATTAAGGCGCCTTTTTTATGTGTTGTTTTAAAACAACACCGCGCAATCGGGAGCAATTTTTATGCTCCTGCCTTATTCGCAGTATAAACAAGAACAGGTGTCACAGGTTGTTCTATTTCACTTTATTTAGTATCTTTTAGAAGATTATTGTTAAATATTTCACAAATTAGCTTAAAGTGGTCGATTAAATTATTATTTAGGAATTTTGTTTAAAATCAATTCACGCTCAACCAAAGAAGAAACGAACATTATCGCATAGACCCCTTACAGATGTTAGGTTTCTTGTTTAAAATCTTTTAGTGAAATTATTATTAAACTTTATTGGTAATCAAAGTAAAATTTTGCACATGTAACTAATAATTATTAGTTACATCTGCAAATTTTTACTTTAATAAATTTTATAAATTTATAAATAATAATAAAATAAATAATTTTGATAATTTTTCATATTTTAGTGCTATTTTATGATTATAATGCATGTCTATTTATAAAAAATTTGGTTTCATTTGTTAAAATGATTATATAAAAGAATTATTTTTGTTACCCCTAAAGGCGCAGTGTTGTTTTTAAACAACATGTCAGTTTTTCTCGAATTCTACTTTTCCGAATTAAATAAGAATTTTTTTAGTATTTTTCCCACTTATAAGTAGCACAAAGAAACACAAAAAAAAAAAAAAAAATTTACAAAGAAAAAAAAATTGCGCAGTGTAAAGTTAAGTTTTAAATTTATTTTTAACAATTTTTGAGTAAAATTTGAAAGACATAAATTAGCAAATGTCTTGCATATACAACGTTTATTTATTTATTTTTTAATTTTATTATTTATTTGAATGAATTTTTCCCTATTTTTTCTTTTTTTCAATTTAAAATTATTGTATCGATTTAATTCAGCGTATGTTATCATCAAAATAATTTTTTTTTATAAATAAATATATTGTCGTTTTTTCCTTGCGGTGTTTTGAGCATAGCGTCAAAACAAAGTACTACCGAACAAAAACCCACCTTTGAAATCCGTAAAAGAAAAAAGCAATAAAAAGACCCCCCCCCCCCTCTTCAAGAAAAAAAGAAGATGAAGAAAGCAACATGACAAAAAATGAATCCAAAATCCTGATAAATAATTTTTAAAAAAAATCAGATTCCTATCAAAAACAAAGAAAGAACTAAAAGAAAAGAAACGTGGCATTGCAAATTTGCAATCAAAAATATCTGTCAAACGTAATAAATACAGTTCTTTTACACTAAATTAGGATCCATATAAATTAATTTAATCAACAATTATCATTTCGTTTGAAATTTATTTCTAAAAAATTAGGACACAAGTTTAAAATTGTAAACAATTTTAAAAAATGTTGAATAACTTACATAATTGTTATTGTCCTTAACCGAATATTTTTGAGGGTAAGGGACTTCTGTCCAAAAAAAAATCTATTAATGTCCCACGCCCCCTGAAAAGCTACGGAGCTGGACACCTTCCAAAAACGATGTTCGCCCCCCTTGAAGTCACAGACCTCCTAAAAATTTTTAATCTTTCAGTCTGCGCCTTGAACCCCACACCTCGTGTGCACCGCTAAAATATCATTGCATAAATGACAATATCTAAAACTATTTTTAAGATTTTGTACATTAAAAAATATCGACTTGTGGAGATATTGCGTTTGTATGATTCAAAAGTTTTCGACTGAACCGTTTAATTTAAACGATGTAGCATTCTGCGAGGAATTTTATACATATAATACGGGTCTACCTGTCTCTTAACTTTCGAACATATTGCTAACTTTGTGACTTACTGTTTTAAATATTGATTAAAAATTTATGGATTTTAGAAAAGGTTCTTTTTCAAGATTAGAAATGTGATAAATTTGTTACTGTAAAAACATATTCCTACTGAAAAAGGAAAAACATTAGAAAAAAAAAAAAGATTCCTTTAAAACTAAACGGTTAGATGAAGGTCTCTATTCATAAACTGATCGTAGCTCCACGTGCAACAAAATACTGCCTCACCCTCTTCCCCCCTCCTCTCCAAGGAAAAAAAAAACCTATGAACCAATTTACGTTTCAATTTTCTAAATACGATGCTCCCCAGCATCATGAACGGGCATCTATGGACATGAACAATACCCATTTAATAAATAAATGTAAATCTGGCTATTGTGACATAAAAAAAAAGGGGCGGAACTTTAATTTTAAATGCAAGTGAAAATTTCGTACTGGACTTTTGGGAGGAGAGAGGGTAAACTGCTAAAACATTCCCTAATAGCTCAGGTTTTATTTGTTAAAAAGAAAGACGGAGATTAAATTTCGTGCTTTAAAAAATACAAGTCAAGTATCGGTCAGTGATCGTCTTTATTTTACTACTTATTTAAATTGCTAAAAGATTAAATTGCCTTCATTTCACAAAACATACTTGTGAAAAACTGATAAATAGAGTTGGTTTTTCTTTAAGAGATTATTTTTCTTTAATTTGAATCGCAATGATCGAATAAAAATCTTCGAAAAATAGAAATAAGTAACTGAGAAGTACATGAGGTAAGCTCTAAAGACATTATGCAAAAATATTTACATTAAGTATGAAGTTATGATGGGAAAATTGTAAAAAGAATATAATACTGTTTTTTTCTACACATTTTCAATTAGGAAAATATTTGGACACACAAAAAATAAATAAATAATGTTTTCAAATCGGAAATTTCCAGATTTTCTTTTTATTATTGTCAGTTTCTCGGAAATTTTTCAATAAAAAATAAACTAATAAATAAATGATCTTAATTAGATTATTCTCATAAAAATTTAACATTTATTAGTCTCTTTTAATTAAAAAATAAGACACATGCTGTAACAAATCTCTCAAAATGTACATTTCAACTCAATTCCTCAGTTCAATAAATTCATTAAAGAATGTACAAAATTATCGAAACATGTACTATATTTACAAAAAAGCATCTTTTCCTGCCAAATTTTTATTTAAAAAGTGCCACAAAACAATTTAGGCTCTTTTTAAAAAGGCTTGAAAGAAAGAAAAACGTATTCTGTTCTTTGACACTCTAACTTTTGTCCCACAAAATAAAGGCAGAAACAGTCACAAAATGTATAGCTCCACTTTCTTTTTGACTTGGAGAATTATAAATGAATATAGGCTTTTTAAAATGCATGACTTATTAAATTTTGTAGCCGAAGTTTAAAACAAATAAATTAGATTTAATGGTTAAATTTTTTAAAAAATTAAGTTTTCATGACATAGACTTCCCTCAATTTTTAAATCACAAAACTTGTGTTAAAAGTATCTATAAGTTTTAGAATTCGTTCAACTCTTGTCTCATGCTTCTATAACAAAAGTTCTAATGATTTATTTCAAATTATGCTTAGGACTTTTAACCACACTAGTACTAAGTATTAAAAGGAAATTCGCATTTCTTAAAGCTCTAAAAATCAAATTTTTGAAAAAATTTCAGGTAAAACCTGCAACAATTCATATGAAAATTAGAAATTAACCTAATAAAACGTTGTTTTCATACATTATTCTTACAAGTATGCATTATTTACTCTATTTTCATAAATAATTCCAATGAAATCGCGAATAACTAAATTTTTAAAATTAGAAAATTAAATTTTAAAACTTGCTAAACCGTATTAGGAGTAGTAAATTTAGAAATAAATTAATTCTTTTTTTTTTGTGTGTGACCACAGCAATTTTATTATTTCCTAAGTATATTAAATAAATGTAGCCCCCCCCCCCCCCTCATTAATTTAAAATGTCAAAATTGTAGGGAAAAGCAAAAATCTACCTGCAACCCAGAAGCATGACAGGAATTCCCACGAGGTAGAAAACTTCCCAAGTTCCGCTTTTTTGTTTACATTCATTCCAACATTCCCACGTTTTGTTCTATTCTTGCAGGACATTCCCCGGGACGAAAACGCGCAAACCCCCAGCCCCCCGGGGAGCCGCGAGGGGCCCCCAATCTCGCTGCGCAAACCTTCTGGCGCGCCAGGCTGCCGTTTTGATGTTTGACGGAAGGGCGAAGGATAGCTGTCAAGGTATTGAAGAGAGGCTTTGACAATCGGGCGTCTGCGTTAAGCCTCGATCGCGCGGCGTTGTGAGGAATTTTTGCACTTACATTTCATCCGTTTCGGCCGGTCCTGTTTTCTTCTGGGCATGCTGTTCTCCTGTACGGTACTAACTCCAGAAAGAGGCGGGCGCCTTTTACGCTAAAAAGCGTTCCTAGAGCGGGCAGATCACAGAGCGCTTCCCGCTGCTGACCTTCCATTCAGTAAACTGCGAGTGGCTCGTGTGACGTCAGAAAGATAGACAGCCGCTCGCCAGTTGCATCTTGGGAGGAGCCGCGAGCGAGAGACGCGGGGCGAGCGCCTGCCGCCATCTGTCGGCAGGAGCAGGCGGAAGGACGGTGGTGAATGAGCACGCCGATTGATGTGGAGGACTGCGGAAAAGGGGATCACATTTTCGGGGAGTCATTTCTTGATTTCCCAGCAGAACTACATATGACCGAAATGATTAAAGAAAATTTAAAAACGATCACAGTGGAGCACCACTCCGTTTTTGCAGTACTTCAGACAAGCACTTAATGTACTGGATTATGGAATTTAAAATTCTCGATTTATCTCAGGAAGAAAAATGCGGAGATCTCCTCGACGATTTTCAATTTTGAAAATCACTTCTCTAACAAATCAAAAAATGAAACTCCTAAACAGATTTAGATTTACTTTTGTAAAGTGATCATGAAAATCTTGGAACCCATCTAATGTGACCTCCCTCTGAACTCACAAAATTGGTCATCTTAAACAGGTGGTTACTAATAGGACATTTTCCCCAACCGTTACTTAAATTTTACAAAAAAAAAAGCTCAAAATCGGGTGGTCACTTTACTAAAGTGGTTACTTTTCCACGTTCCACAAAAAATGATCGGATATTTTCCCCTCGTTTTCTAAGTTTTTTTTTTTTTTTTTACTTTTTCGTATGAGCTTGCATTAAAAATTATGTTAGACTCTTTTTAATTATTCTTTTTCGGTCAAAATATGTTTTTAAAAAGCACGGATTCTGGGTTTCGCGCGAAGCTTTCAGTTTTCACATTCTAGCGGTTAAAGTTAAAAATGAGAGAGAGAGAGAAAGAGAATGAGGTTCAGCCGGATGATCTTTTGGTGGACGAACAAAATGATATACACAATACATATTGATAATTCCTATTCCTGAATCCCAAACAAACTGAAACCTTTTTATTAGAAGACTTCACTCAAAGCCCTTATTATAATTGCAATTAATATTAATCCTTTATGGCAGTGGAACCTTTTTCTTCCTTGCGAACCCCTTATTAAATCTGAAAGAAAATGGCGAAACCCCTTCTGCAGTCGTAATTAACGTATAACAAACTTAGAAAATTTGCTAGCCCATTTATTTTCCATGTTGCGCAATCGTTCCATCCTTACAGGGTCATTCCATACCAAGCAATGCAAGGTATTTTACCTCACCTTTTTTCTTTTTTCTTTTTTTTTTTTTAAAAATTTGGCTTATCGACTGTACCCTTCAAGATACTTGAAAATTCAAATTTTTATATTTCTATGTTGTTTAGTTTTTTAGCTATCGGGCTTTGATTTTTAAAAAAGCTCACATTTTTACACGTATGTTTCAACACAAAACAAGCCATAACTCATCAAAAAATAGAGATAAAAAGTTCTAGTAAAAAGTATTTTGAAGTATATTGAATGCTGTTTCATTTGATATGGATCATGACTGATTTAATAAAAAATTTAAATTAAAAAAAAAATGACCTTAAACTTTAAATTTCTCTTAAACCGTATAATGAAAATTTTACAAAAACTCTCAACTATTTCTGTCTTTTTATCTTTGTTTACGCGAACTTTCAACTTAGGATCTCAATGGGATCATATTTTCCAGAATTTTCAAAAATATTTAATTTAAGAAAAAAATGCATATGTTTCAAATTTAAGAAGTTTTAAGATGTTTTTTAACAGCAACCCATAGTTTTTAGCCTACTTTCCCGTAAAAGTTAAAAAAAATAATAATAAAGCATGAAAGAAGGCTTAATGTATCGTGAAAATATCGTTAAAAATCAAGAAAAGTCAAAAATAAGTGAAGTAATTAAATAAAGATTGAAAAATAAAAAATTTGAAAGTAGGGTATTGAGATGGGGAAAAAGTGTGTCTGTCTGTCCGTCTGTCTGTCGGTCTGTCGGTCTGTCCCCCCCTAATAACTTTTGAACGAATTGTCCGATTGGAAAAATTCTTTTTGCATTCAAAACATCTCGGCGAGGACATCTCATTTCTATATTTTACTTTTTGATTTGAACAATTTTTTGTTCAATTTTGAACAGTTCAAAAAATTTTAACATTAGCGCCTATGGACAAAATTGAAGCAAATTCTGTAAACTCTGGGCACAAGAGCCAAGTTCCTATTGAAAGCTTATTGAAAGGAGTTCTCGGCGTGAAATATTGATTTGAACAGTTTTTGTTCATTTTTGAACAGTTCAAAAAATTAACACAGAGCTTACGGGGAAATTTCAACCCTATATAAATCCTGATCTAACGGACCGTGTTGCTTGGAACAAACTTTATCGGAAAGCTCTTATAACGTAGAACATGTAGAAATAGAAAGTTTATCCAGAACTTACGAGCCTATTTTGATATGAAATTTTTTGATCGGGATTTTCAAGGATATTTCTCAGTGACTCAATGAGTGAAATAATGAATGAATGAATAAATGAAAGAGTGAAAGAATAAATCAATGAATAAATGAATGAGGAAAAGAATGAATGAATAAATTATTGAATAAATGAAAATATAAATAAATGAGTGAATAAATACATGAATGCGTAAATGAATGAATAAACACTTGAATGAGGTAACGAATGAATGAATAAATGCATGGCTGAATAAATGAAAGAATGAATGAGTGAGTGAATGAATATGTATTATCCGTTGAAAAAGGTATATTTTAAATAATTAGAACTAAAGATAAATAAGGAAAGAGAGAGAAAGAGATAGCTAGATTATAAATTTGAATTTGGTGTATACGGGAAAGTAGGCTCGTATAGTTCTAGACGGAACTTCTTGTTTCATTTAAAATGTATTCAGTAAGTCATAACACACAATTTTAGGCTGCCTTTATGACGTTAAAGGTAAAAAGAAGGAGGGCTGTTCTCCCGATTTTTTTTAGAAAGCTGTCCTAAAACCAATTTTATGTTACTTTCGGTAATGTTGGTAAAATGTTGGGGGGTGGGGGGATCCCACGTAAAGAATTAAGTCTCCGAAATGCTGTTTTAGATGGTCTTTGCCGATATCAGAGAAAGTGAAAAAGTAAACTCTCATCCTAAGAAAATGTTCAAACTTAAATTCCTATGCCACAATTTAAGCATTTCTTTGCTGATGGTAGGTCATGCCATCTTTCGTCCTACCCAGAAATTGGAAATTTTTTTTAGCAATACACAGGAACAATTTTCATCTGGCTTTTCATAGTAGGTGATAAATCAGAAAAATCGAAATTTCAAAGTGGATTACTTGTTTCTTCATCTTTATTATTATTTTTTATTATTATTACCGAACTGTTTTCTGCAAGTGTCCCAGATTTTTGAATAAGGTTTAGTGCAGTTTTCTTCACAAATTTCAACTTGTATTAGTCTTGAATATTTACAGCATTTATTACCTGCTCTCATTTTAGCTGTCAAAGGGGGTGCAGAAATATCTATCTTTGAAAGGAATGAATACTGAACATAGACTTGTGTATAAGCCTACTTTTTTGGACAAAAACCAGATTCAAAAGTTGGTGTGTGCTTACACATTGGTCCAAAAATTCCAAAACTTGATCCGCGGAATAGAGAACTGACATACGGTAATAAAGGAAGTAACATGTGAAGTTTTTGTATTTGGAAAGAATACATAGAAAATAAAAACCTTATTCCAATATTATTTGTCGTCGGAGGATAAGAAAACTTCTTAAAATTCGCTTAGAGTGTTGAATTTAACTGTAAATACTTAAGACTAGTACACCTTTGAATTTGTGAAGAAAAACTGCATTAAACTTTATTCAAAAATCTGTGACACTTGTAGAAAACAGCTCGGTAACGAGAAACAAAACAAAAAAAAAATTATGAAGAAACAAATAATCCACGTTGAAACTTCAATTTCTCTTATTTATCACCTATTATAAAAACAAGATGGAAATTGTTCTTGTGTATTACCAAAAAAAACTTTTCAATTTCTGGCTAGGACAAATGATGGGATGACCTACCATCACCAAAAAAGCCTGACATTGTGGTTTTAGGACTTCAGTTTGAACATTTTTTTTGGGGGGACAGCATTTTTGAGACTTACATTTTTTGGGTGAGAGCTCCCCCTCCCTCCCCCCCCCCCCCCCCACTTTAACAGCATAACCACATAACCGAAAATAGCATAAAATTGGTTTTAGGACTTAACTTTCTAAAAAATTTCATGAGTACAGCCCCTCCCCCCTTTTTTTACCCTTAACGTCATAAAGACAGCCTAAAATTGTGTGTTTTGACTTACTGAATACATTTTAACTGAAAAAACCATTGGCTGCTGTTCAAACCATATTAAAACTTAAAAATCTGAATCTAATCTTAAATCTGAAAAATATGCATTTTTTTCTTAAATCAGATATTTTTGGAAATTCGGGAAAATATAACCCCATTGAGATTCCAAGTTGAAATTTTACAAAAACAAATATAAAATAGACAGAAATAGTTGAGAATTTTTTGGAAATTTTTCGTTATACATTTTAAGGGAAATTTAAAATTTAAACTTTAAGGTCATTTTTTTAAATTTAAAATTTCTATAAAATTAGTCATCGTGCATATCATATGAAAGAGAATTTAATATATTTCAAAATGCTTTTTAGTAGAGCATTTTATCTCTATGCTTTGGTGAGTTATCGCCTGTTTTGTGCAGAATCATAAATGTAAAAATGTGATTTTACATTTATGTAAAATTACATTTTACATAAATGTAAAATCACTTTTTTTTTTAATCAAAGCCTAATAACTAAAAAACTAAGAAAGATCAAAATCTAAAAAAAAAAAGTTTTTTTCTCAGATTTTTGATCACTTGACATGGAATGACCCCATAACAAGAAATAAACACATCATTGGTAAAACACTTAAGTTTAAATATAAACTAAAATATTAGCTAATGGGACGAAAATATTTCTAAAAATTATTTTCCCGATAGTGCGAAAAAGATGTGGAATGGCATGAAAAATGTACGTGCAAAATTTAGAACCTATCAATACATATCTTCCGGTTCCACTTCCGGGTTTCAATATACAATAATCGCAAAAGTAAAAGAAATTTTCAGAAATAATAAAATTGATATATTTTCAAATTTCTCCTTGCGATAATGCAGAAAAGTTGGGAAAAAGTATGACAAATGTGAGTACAAAATTTAAAATTAATGAATAAATATCTTCCGGCTCCACTTCAAGGAAAGATATGAGAAATTACCCCCCTCCCCCCCCTAAAAAAAAGCAAAACTTTACATTTTAGTAAATTGTCATATTTGTGCCCCTTCTTTTGCGCTAGCACGGAAAAAGTGGGAAATGATAGGATAAATTGTGCAAGTGCACCAATTCTCTTTGTGCTTTTAGCTAGTAAAATCTTGCACATGACAGTAACTTCTCCAGTGGTTTCCAAAGTGCTCCACATGGACCCTCAGGGGTCTACTACGGCCTACACAAGGGGTTCACGTCAATGAAAGAAAAAAACAGGAGGTATATGAGATGAAAATAGGGATCTATGAGATTGGATCTCTTTTGAGTAAGTTATCACCAAATTTTAGACATGGTGCACTTAACAGAATTTTTGCCCACGTCACTTACTTAGTTATATAATGAGTATGTAAATTTACTACTTATATATTCACAAACAGTTCACCAATTCTCTTTGTGCTTGTAACTCGTAAAATCTTGCACTTTTAATACTAATAGAAAGGCCGTAGCCGAGAGGACTTCGCCATTAAATGTTGATGTATAAAAGTAAAACTTTACCATGATAGGAAAAGAAAATCTTAATAGTTTGTTTTAAATTTCATTTCGTGACTTTCACGTGACATTTCATGACTTTTTTCTTATTCTCCCTACTGCTTTAGAGCTACTCGG
Organism: Octonoba sinensis; assembly: GCA_038502835.1. Lineage (NCBI taxonomy): Eukaryota > Metazoa > Arthropoda > Arachnida > Araneae > Uloboridae > Octonoba > Octonoba sinensis. Next base: position 113,252,849 of record CM076604.1, on the reverse strand, counting down.
GAAAAACGATACCCTCCAGTTTTACTCTTAGAACTTTCAAATATAAATACATATTGCACTAATTGATTTTTTAAATGATCCCTAAGTCGTTGTCATTTGTTTCTCCTCTTAATCCGCAAAAAGTAGGAGGAAATGTCAAGGGCTCCACGCGATAAAAAAAGTTTGAGAACCTATGAACTACTAAAATGATCCGGTTTTTATATCCTTCGCACTGTACAGCCCCAAGGGTGGCTATACAAATATTTTTCTGTGGAACTATTTTCACATTTTTCTACAAGGTACATATACAAATTTTGTTACTGAAACATTCCTTTTTCTATAATTATGCACATTTTACTCCATCTCGTAACTGTTTGTTGCTTTTTTTTTAAAGATTTTCTACTATCTCATTAAAAAAATCTTTTATAATACTGACGCATTTAGTTCGGGCTCTGGAGATAAAATAAAAAGTGCTACAAATGGAATAATATGTAACTTTTTAAAAATAAATGTATAAGAATTCGCAAATTCGTCAGAAACTACATCTGTGTACAAAATTTCATATTTCTTGGTGTTATGTTTTCCGGGACGCTCGCCACTAACTCTCATACAAACAAAAACTCCTTTCTTTATTAAATTCTTAGCTTTATTTATTTATTTTCTTCTCTGGTTTTAGGCGACTAAAAGCCCCCCCCCCCCCCCCTTTTTTTAGCAACTAAATTATAGTACGTAATGACGTTTCGATTTTGATACTTCAAGAGAGAGAATGTATGATCAGTGTATGTATGTAGATCAGAGAATGTATGTAGATCAGAGAATGTATGTAGATCAGTGTTTCCCAACGTGGGGCCCATGCCCCACAGGGGATCAATTTGATTGTTAAGGGGGGCAATTCGAGAATGGAATATACACGAGTTTAACCCTTTCGCTCCGAGCCATTTACATGCAATGCTAGATTTCGGTGCCAACTTCAATGAAAGAAGCAAACTTAAATAATTGCGTTAAGTAATTATTAGGTATAATTTCGCTAGACGAAACCAAATTATTAACTGGGTGTTTGGTGTCGTCAAGTAAACTTCACTGCGGCAGACGGCATTATATTAAAATAATAAATTAATATAAAAAAATCATTTTAAAAGTTATTTGAACTTTGAATTTCAGTTTTTCATTATATGTTTTGAAAATTTACTTACTGCGTTTCGTTAGCAATTTCCAAGTGATTTCTTCCTAAAACCTATCATTAAAGTTTCTTAAGTACACAATTCAATTTTTTTTATATATTAAAAATTTAGCATGCTACATAGGAGACATAAGAATTTTATTCAGGCTAAGGTGGGGCATGGCACAAAAAAGGTTGGGAACCACTGAACTAGATGCTCTTCAGTGTTTCGCATCGGATTTTTTTTTTTTTTTTCATTTGAACAACCCTATCTAGAATACTAAATAGCGACTTTCGTTTTGGTACATCAGAAGAATGCATCAATAAGATGTTCAATTTTTCGGTTTTTATAGGCATTATTTCGCTTCTGATTTTTCGATTTCTATATCTATTTATATGTATCTATTTTTCTTGTGAACAACCCAACTTTTGTCTCCCTAATGATTAATGACGTTTTACTGCAGACATTTATATCACTTCTGATTTTTTAAATTTTTTTATCAATTTACTAAGTTTTCTTTTTTTTTTTTTTGAGCAACCGTATCTCTATTTAGAATACGGTATAGTGATTTTTGTTTTAGTACATAAGAGAAACACATCAATAAGATGTTCTTCAGTTTTTCGATTTAAGTCCAAGTAATGTCTCAGTGCTATCAACAAATCACGTTCCTCTGGATGAAAGTAATAGTTAATGATGGAATGAAAAAATACTTATGTGTCCTCACGAAGTCGTGAAAATGGAATTAGTGTCTCGAATGCCAATGACTGGCGCTGAAAGTCTAAGACGAATTTATTGACGCTACCATGTTGGGGGAAAATCACCATAAGAATTGGGTATCAGATGTTTGAGTAACGCCAAAACATCCCATTGATTTTACAAATGCAAAGATACTCTAGAGCCCGGATTAAGATCCTAATTAGGGTCAGTTGGGGTAATTGTAAACCCCAACTGAAAACTTACTGTTTGTGAGTGATAAACTGGCAGCATAGGGAAAACATTGAAACAGTTTTGTAAGTTTCAAAGCAACTGCGGAGGTGTCACTATTGTTTGAAAATGGCACAATGAAAAAAATTGTTTAACAAAATTTAGTGATCTTACATTTTCCTCTCCAGCTCATCTACAAAAGCGATGTAAGCGGTTTCAACCATTTTTATTTGTCATATGGAATGCCGCTAAAAACATTTAGTTATGAATTTAATCATGTGCAAGTTAGGTGTTTACAATTACCCCATATATTTCGTACTGTGGGGTAATTGCAAACACTTAAATTTATCCTATTTCCAATATTTTGGGGGGACAATAAGTATTATATTTTGATGTAAATTACACTTTTGCGTCTATTTTACATAACTGATGTTGATGTGGCCAATGCCACTTGGACATCCAAGCCCCACTTGCAGGGCGACCATGAATTAAGAAAACTCCTACTGATTATTAATGAGCTCCGCCAGAATAAAGTATACTTGGTTCAGAGGGGCCTAATAATTTTAAACCAGCTCCCAGATGAGAGATCGTCACCTAGGATGGTCTGTCAGCGGAAATTATTTCCAACTTGATGGAGATTTGAAGCGACGATGTATTTTACGTGCACAGCTTCCTTTAGCGTACTCGGTCTCAGAGTAATCATTCGCGGGAGGGGGTCACCCTCCCAAGCATTGACCACGGCTAGTTGTGCTTCATTTTCGGTGTTCTGTGGGATCCAAGGCTAACCGACTGATCCACTGTGGGACACATTTCACATAAATTTATCACATTACTTGATTTTTGCAAGATATTTCTCGTTGAATAATCTCAGCGGACTCATTACATAACTCAGCGGACCACATGCGGCCTGTTGCCCGCAGATTGAGAACCATTTCTCCGGAACTTCTTAAGCTTCCAAACAGACTGTGTATGAAACAATTTTTTTACTTGCATCAACCTTATTCGAAAATAAATCACTGTTTACAATTACCACAGAGCCTCTGGGGTAATTGTAGACACACTGGGGTAATTGTAAACACGAACTCATTCGCTAACAAATAGTCATAAAGTCAACATTTTTGTACACATTTACACACAAGAAGTACAGTATTGGCTACAATGCTCCCAATATTATCTCTGAATTCATTCAAGAGGTAGGGAAGGATCAAAAGTTAAACACTGAAAAACCGTTTACAATTACCCCAACTGACCCTATTAAATTTGAGGGAATTCCGACCATTAAAACAGGAGATGCTGACAAAAGGACCATCATTATTTTCAAGATGCTAATTTAATGGTCGAGGATCACGAAAACATGGAAACAAGTATTTGGGTATTTTAAGCAGGGACCTTGAGCGGAGCTTGAGGCAGGATCGTAGAGTAGCGGAGCAACGAAATTTTGCTCGAAACCGGAGCGCAGCTATAGCAAAAAAAAAAAAAATATTGCGCACTACTGCTCAGTTTTTTTTTTTTTTAATTTTTGTTGTTGTTGTTTTTTCTAACGCCACTTGGGGATCCAAGCTCCCCTTCGCACAGCTACCATTAATTAAGACAGTAAGGTGCGCCTTCCGTCTATAGAGGAGCACCACAACTCTGCAAGTACTACTTCGTTCAATATGTATTTGAATGACAACAGATGGCGCCACTACAAATACGCCACCTTCCTTTTTTGACTTAAGAGTTAAGGGAAGGAAAATTATTTGTCGGGTATCGAACACCCAATCTTCCGGTTAGATGTCCGACATCCTAACTACTAGGCTACCACGGCCCCTTTTTAATTTTTACTTTTCAAAATTTTTATTACGTAATAGAAAAAAGGTAAATATTCGGAGCACTGAGAGGAGCCGGAGCAAGTATTTAGAAGTCGGAGCGGAGCATTTCAAAAAAGTCTAAAAACGAGATTTCCCTTCGCCAAGTGTAGGACTAAATAGCGAAACAGGATAGCAAACCAATACCGGCGACAAATTGCCATTTGTTATTGTCACAGAATAAGTTTCCCTCGAAATCCAGTATGGTATGGACTATAGTAACAGAAAAACTTTCCCTCGAAATTCAGTATAGTTTCGACTATAGTAACAGAAAAACTTTCCCTCGAAATTCAGTATAGTTTCGACTATAGTAACAGAAAAACTTTCCCTCGAAATCCAGTATAGTTTCGACTATAGTAACAGAAAAACTTAAAAATGCTCCGAGTAAACCTTTCGTCAAATTGCCTAAATTTCTGTAGTAACTTTTTAAGGTCACGTGATAGCGCGAGGAAAGAATCGTCATAAATGACGAAATTTTCTTGACGATTGAAGAATCGTCGAAAATGAGGATTCTATTTTAGAGTGTTGTTATTAGCTCAATAGTGATCCGAAATTCTTTGTTTTAAGTTAATAATGAAGCAATTTCACCCCTGACAAAGCATGAGTGCTTAATACGTTATCCACGTTATAGTAGCAGGAATATCGTTGTAAGTATGTGCAGTAAAGAGTACAGTATAAAGAAGTACGGAGCGAGTGTAATAATGCTAATGATTATATAATGTATGATGTGCACTGTATATATGTAATGAGTAATGTAACGTGCCATCCCATTACATGGTTGTAAGCGCTCAGTTCTACTAGAATACGGAATTCAGTTCTACATAATAAGGTACAGAGCTGTGTAATACACTCTGTTTTAATGTTTGCTCTGTCCAACAAGCGCGGGTCCAGAGAGGGGGACATGGGGGCCATACCCCCCTCCCCCGAGAAAAGTTCCGAATTTTTTTTTTTTTCGGAACAAAAAAAAATCAAAAACCAAATTATCAACCCCAAAAATTTGTTGAACAGATTGTGAAATACTATCATCAGTTTCCCATTATAATTGCAACCAGTGCGTAAAATAAGATAGAAAGTGGGCGACATTGATGTCGCCCAGGGCCGAGATGTTGTCACCCAGTCACTACAAATGGTGCCGGGAAAAAAAAGGAAAGAAAGGAAAGAGATATTTGATTTTAAAAAATATAGTTTATTCCTTTAATTTTTCATTTTCGTTGCAATCCGGCGGATATTGATGAATGCTTCTGCTGTTTTTGCTTTCTCAATCAATGGGATATCAATGCATAGATCTTTTATCAATACATAAGTTTCGTTTCCAAAAATTTCTGACGGAGAGCCTGGGGCAACTCCCTAAAGTTATCAAACGTAGCCAAAATTACCTTCTTAGAAAGTTAATTTTAAAAAAAATCTGCGGGAAAGCACCGAACGAAAAATTCATTCATTTGTTTTCAGAAATATTTGAGGAATATCCCTCACGTCATCAAAAAATAGCGCCTTTTGAATTTCAAATTTGAAAAATGTCCAGGGAGAAGTAGGTGGCCTGGAATTACGTTTTTAGATCTTCAATGTCAAAAAGTACCATACAAAGTTTCAGAACCTACTTTCCATAACTTCACCAAAGGTGATCTAAAAATGCGTTTTTAAGATTTCAATTTTGAAATTTTTCCGGTGGAAGAGTTTTTGATACCCCCTGTCCCCAGTTCCCTGAGAAACCTTCGGGTAGAGCAGGGCATGGGAGGTTATTGGGTACCCCCTGTCCCCACCTCTTCCCTAACGTCATCACTCATCAGATATATCCTAAATTTACGTTTAGAGGTTCCCGAGAGTAAGCACCCGAGTTCTTCCTTCCCCTAGAGTCACCTAGGATACTCTAAAATTCACTTCAATTAAAAAAAAAACAAGAAGTTCCGTCTAGAACTATACGAGCCTACTTTCATCTTTCAAAGCACCCTTTTAGGAAGAAGAGGCGGAGGGGAGGGAGCTTGTAAGTGTCGTTTGGGAAGGCAGACACGTGGTTCTTCTAATAGGGCATTAGGAAGAAGGGGAGGGCCTTTCCCCTGGATGTAAAAAAATGCGAATTTTGTTCTGTATTTTTGTGAGTAAAAGCGTTTAAATTTTTATGATGTTTTATTTTTCAAAGTAATAGGTTATTTTGTGTAAAAAATAAGGTAAGTGAGTGTCTTTTTAATACCTAAAAATTTCTTATTTTTAATACCTTAAAATTGCTTTATTACCCAGTAAAAGACCACAAATTTTATTCGAATGGCCCCCTTCGAAATTCTCTCCTGGACCCGCCCTTGCTGTCCAAATGTTTGCTAAAAGTAGCTGTCATTAAAAAAACTAACGGAGATTTTGAATCATAGTACTGATTTTTCCTTTTTTTAAATCAAATTTTAGGCCTTCACTTCACAAGCTATTCGGATTATCCGGAATTTTGGATCCTCTGGGGTTCGGGTACTGAAATGCCTCTTACGTACCACGTGCAACCTACTGGCACGCGTGCCGTAGGTTTGTGTCATCTTTGCGCTAGCATAAGCAGCATTCAAACGAAATTAGTCAGTGGCGTAAATAACACCCCCGAAACCCCAGCGGCACGGGGGGGGGGGGAGGTGCACAAGGTTTTAGGGCCTACGCTCCAAAAAAAAAAAAAAAAAAAAAAAAACTCCATTGAGTTACAATATACATACATTAATATTTTTATGCATATTTTTTATTCAACATTTATTTTCCACTAATGCAATGTCACTTCCTACGCTTCCTAACTAAAATTCTTCTCTGAAACGTCACATAATGCATAATTAATCCGCCCACCCCCACCCCCTCTCTTCCTCTCTTCTGTGTATCTGCATGTTATAATATAGTGATCTCTCACTTATGCGCGGGCGCAAGTGCCGCGGCAAAAGCACGCATAAGTGAAAAAAGAGCATAAATGAAAAGCTCACAAAAAGTGAAAAACCCCAAAAGGGAGCTAAAAGTAAAACATTTGTTCAGTGTACACAGTAACTGTTAATTAATATCATTATGTATGCAGTCACACTGAAAAAGGGAAATAGAGATTACATAGCGTCAAAATGCACGTTACTTAAGTATTGTACAATTTGTTTATTTTTTTAAACTCTTAAGGATATGAAATTGTACCCAAATTTCATTTTACACTTAATATAAATTTCTCACAAAATAAAATACAATCAAGAATTACTTTTGTTCTCGAGTGTTTTCAAAAAGAGTCTGTTCGAGTCCATTCCGAGAGGAGATCATTCATAAATGATGTCACGCTTCGAGGGGGGAGGGGGGTTCATGAAGTTGTGACAAGTTGTGACAAGGGGACGGGAGGGTGAACATCATACTTATGCAGCATTGCATGGCATGTGACAAAGGGGGAGGGGTATGTTGAAGTGTGACATTTTGTGACAAAGGGGTGAGGGGTCTCAAATACATGGGAAAAAAGCGTGACATCTTTTATGAAAGGTTCCTAGATTCTTTCTTCTAGATTAACTTCAGTGCTTTTAAGCACTGAAAGCTAACCTGCTCAGCGTGTTTAATTGCCTTACGTATATTACGTATATTATAACTTCAACTTAAGGTGTGGAAATAGCAAAAGTAACTAACTTACAGAAACAAATGCTTTCTTTTAAATTCTGTTTAATGCTAGTATTTCAAAGCAAAATACTAGAAAATATTAATTTAACTTTAAAACCACTTTAAAATCCGGGAGTATCGTTTTATGAAGCCAGTTGTCCTCTAGAAGAGAACAACATAACTTTTCTTCAAACATTTCGTAAGAACTTTGATAGCTAGTGAATGAAGCAAAAGAGCTTTCAAAACTGAAATTGCATGTCCCTCTAAAAAAGAAAGATGAAAGTTAAATGTTTTTTTGATGAACTGGGAAAAGATTATCAGTTAAAGGCTCCAATTTTAAATTTTTTATGGTAAGCCAAAGATAGGGCGCACTTATAAACCTTGCAGGGGGCGCACCTAAGTCTGTGTACGCCACTACAAATAGTGTTTTTTTTTTCTTTAAATTCTGGACAAGCATGGAATTACCACAGTTGTATGAAGCTTGAAGTCATTTTCAATGAGCAATTCAATTTTAGCAATTTTAGTGGCGCCATCTCTTGCATAACTCATAAAAATAAGTGTACATTGTAAGTTTCTCTCCTTTCTTTTTGTTTTTTTATCCTACAAACATGCCCATTACCTAAATTTATAAATATTTAATTTAAAGTTAAAGTTAGTGAGTAAAAAACCCATTTTTAGCCTACTTTCCCGTAAAAGTAAAAAAAAATAATAATAAAGCATGAAAGAAGGCTTAATGTATCGTGAAAATATCGTTAGAAATCAAGAAAAGTCAAAAATAAGTTAAGTAATTAAATAAAGATTGAAAAATAAAAAATTTGAAAGTAGGGTTTTGAGATGGGGAAAAAGTGTGTCGGTCGGTCTGTCGGTCTGTCTGTCGGTCTGTCTGTCTGTCGGTCTGTCCCCCCCCCCCCCTAATAACTTTTGAACGAATTGTCCGATTGGAAAAATTCTTTTTGCATTCGAAAGATCTCGGCGAGGACATCTCATTTCCATATTTTACTTTTTGATTTGAACAATTTTTTGTTCAATTTTGAACAGTTCAAAAAAATTTAACATTAGCGCCTATGGGTGAAAATGAAGCAAATTATGTAAACTCTGGGTACAAGATATAGGTTCCCATGAACAAGCTCACAGGAAGAAGTTCTTGGCGTGAAATATTGATTTGAACAATTTTTGTTCATTTTTGCACAGTTCAAAAAAATTAACATACCGCCTACGGGGAAATTTCAATCCTATATAATTTCTGATCTAACAGACCGATTTGCTTGGAACAAACTTTATCGGTAAGCGCTTATGACGTAGAACATGTACAAATAGAAAGTTCATCCAGAACTAACGAGCCTATTTTCCTATAAAAATTTTTTATCGGGATTTTCAAGAATATTTTTTAATTAATGAATGATTAAATGAATAAGCAAAAGAATGAATGAATAAATGAGTAAATAAATACATGAATGACTTAATAAATAATGATTGAATGAATATGTATTAACCGTTGAAAAAGGTATATTTGAAGCAATTAAAAACTAAAGCTAAACGAGAAAGACAGAGAGAGAGAGAGAGAGAGATAGCTAGATTATAAATTTGAATTCGGTGTATACGGGAAAGTAGGCTCGTATAGTTCTAGACGGAACTTCTTGTTTATCTTATAATGTGGACCCTTTTATATCCCATTGCCATTATTCGAAATGATCCTTTAAATTAATTACAAAGTTACAATACTACTTTAAATTTCAAATTGGAAAATGTACGTTCATTTCGTGAACTTAAACTATTAGCCACGAAGATAATAGCATTCCAATCTTAGAGGGAAAATTGTTATTCAAAAAGGACTTCCCTATGCACCATCACAATATCATGTTAGTTATTAACTACATATATTGTAAAAATGAAAACGGTTGATACATGGGTAGTTATCTACCTATGCATCTGCGTTTTGTGTAATGCTCATTAAGAGCACTAACATCTGGAGAATCCACAAATTTTTTTGCCGTTTACTAATGCCAGTTGTTCAAATGACGTCTTTTAGATAGCAGTATTTCGGGGGGGAAGGGGATATCCAGGCCTATCATTTCACATCTTCCTAGGTGGGGGAAGGCAAACGGTATCAATGTATATTGCATTTAAAAAATAAAAATGAAGATAGAAACACTCACTTATAAATACAACATATTACTCAAACCAGGGGGCGATGGCCCCCTCCTCATCGTCCTATATGTTGGTTGCAAAGGACTGCAAGCAAATTTTCATATGGTTAAATGGAGATTTGCTGCCATTTTCCATATAGCTGCACCCAGGATGCAAAGAACATTTTTTTAAAAAATAATAAAATTAAAACATTATTAATTAATATTAATAAATATTTCAATAATAATCATTATTTTAATTTTAATTAATGTTACATTAATTATTGCTAAAAACGTAAATTATCTTTATTATTGCTATTAACTATTACTAAGAACACTGGAAAATCAGTTGTTCAACTGTTTTTCCTCACTGCTTTTAACGGTAAAAAATGTTTCAGTGCATGTAGTTATTGTGTTGAAAATGATTGTAATGCAATTAATACCGTTGAAGTAATGTAATTAATATATTTTCACTTCGAGCATTTTGAAAACATATTTTTTGACCTACATTGATGACAGTTTCAGTGCATGGGCGTAGAGACGTGTATATATTTTTACCTGTGCATGTATGTTTGTAAATTTACACCCCCTCCCCCCCATGTGATTCATTTCTGTAGTTAAAGTTTTGAATCACACTACTTACTATTGAAATTCATAATACATTTCCTTTATATTTCAGGACTGCTGCTTAGTTTTATACCATCCTTACAGACCTTTAGTATATTATGTTCAGGATATTGGTCAAGAAGATTCACTTCTACCAATGGCTTGGTAAAATCTTTATCTATAAATATGAATAGGTAAAAAAGAAGGTTTCATGTCATCATGTGTAAGAATTCAAGTTTCAGAACATTTTTTCTTCTGAATTGTTCAAATTTTTGTTCATCTTGCTTTATCTCTTGTTCATCTTGCTGTGCCTCTTTACATATGCGTAGCCAAGGGGGGTCAGGGAGGAGCCAGAGGCGTAGCTAGAGATTTCAGCGCCCGGGGAAAACTGAAGATTTTGCGCCCCCCTGTGCCCCTGGAGACCTAGGGGTGCCCCTAAAGGGAATTAAAAAAGCTTTCATGCTTCCTAAATGATAAATATCTCTAAAAAGCAGTTCTTTTAACTTTCATTTATATTAACGACCATTCACTTCTAAGGGAAAAATGGGACACTGGCTTCGCAAAATTATTTGTCTGATTTCCCACGCACTCCTGTTCTACGTTGGTCATTCCCGATATGGTTTGCGGTGCTCCCACTTTTTTGTCGAACATATTCACACCTCTTCAGTTCAAATAATTTTCTTTTGAAAATAAAATTAATTAACATTAATTTGGAGCCCCTTGACGCTGCACCCGGGGACAGTTGTCCCTCCTTGCCCCCACCTAGCTACGCCTCTGGGAGGGGCAAGGGAGAATCTAAGAAGGGGCAATTGCCCCTCCCTTGCTCAGGCAGGTTTAGTTCATTACCTTGCATTCGTTGTGAGTGCAAGATTTCCACTGCAATATTTTATTCCGAGGCGAGTAGACACCTATCGGTAGTGCCGCAAGGCAATGCGAGTGACCCATCTGCGTTCTTCTAATAGGGCTTTCTTACAGTGAAATGACAGAAGTCTCATAAAACCATCCTTCAGCGCAGAAAAGTTTAGTTTTCGAGATGAAAGAAGATAAAGATTCTCAAAGAGTGATGGCTTATCCAATGCGTGCGGCATTTTATTCATATCTTTTATAGTCCATCAATCATTAGAAGCCAAACAACAAACTACTTCTGGGAATGCTAATAGAAATTAACAAGTAATAAAAGCCTTTTCACCTCTTTTGTATCTTATTTCCAGATAGATACAAAATCTATCAGGCTGTTAATTGGAGAATTGGAGGGGTTTTTGTTCTGATGATCACTGTTTGGTGCTGACGTTGTTACAAGGCTTTTACCATGTTATGACATCAATATTCCTTGAAATAATAGGGGATCTTTCTACGGTTCTGAGGAGACATAAGAATCCCAGGACAAAAACTTGTCGTGTTTCTAGCCTTTCCTTCCCTCCCTTGGTTTCAGTGGTGTAGTCGAGGGGGGACGCGGGGGGACGGCGTCCCTCCACCTCTTTATTTTCACTCAAGCGTCCCCTCACCTTTAATTTCCAGGGAGGACGCTAAGGACGCGAGGGGACGCTGAGCTTCCTAACTTATTTGAGATTCAAAATAGGCACTCATTAGTAAATTAACAGCTTTAGGAAATAAGACAGAAGCTTTTAAAACTATACATAAAGGCTTCTTGCTACTTCTACTTTAAATTCGTGAAAGAAAAGGGATTCCCTAATTCTCTCAAACAACAATTAACAATCGTAGGTTAATATTACTCGTCAAAATAAGCGCGTTAAAATATGAGTAAACGGGAACTACATAAATTCAGAGAATTAGTTTCAGCTGTGCTGGCCTGCCTAGGAAATAGGTGTACGGGGGGGGGGGGGGGAGAAGTTTCAAATATCATAAGTTTTGAAATCAAAATATTTACACTGCTTGTACTGTTTTTTTTTTTCTTTTTTTTTTTTTTTTTCTTTTTTTTTTTTTTTTTTACGAAACAGTGAGACGTTGATATTAGAGTAAAAAAGTTGGGGGACAATGAACGTCCTCTTTCGTTCCCAGTAGACTTCCCTTTAAAAAAAGTAGCTTTCCTTTTGGTATGCAATATTGAAAAACCTACAAGCATATTAAACATTTTCTTTCACAATCATTTGTTTTCTCGTCATCGCTTCAAGCCTTTTGCATATTCAAACTTTATGCATTGCGCTTTTTGTTAAACAATTTCAAAATCAAATTTATGTAAAAAAATGTTTGGATTACAGGTGATTATCTGTGCAAAAACCTGTTATGGCACGGCACAAAATTGCGGTGTAAATTCAATGCCTTTATCACTTTCAATTTATTCAGCTTTTTCTTCTTTTTCGGTGATTATTAGGCCCGAAAAATCCAAAAAGTACTTCAGGGTTTTTTTTTAATTTTGATTTTTTTCAAAGACATTTTTATATAAAACTAAAAAAAATTATAACCACATAAAAGGCCTATATTTTCACAGTCAGAAAAAAATTTAATAAGACTGGAATGAAGAAAAAGCAAACTGATTTTTCTCAGTCCCACGCTTTTCCGTTTATTTCCTATTGTGAACAAACTTTGCTATTGCCAGCTAATTGAAACCATCTACATGGGGGGGAGTGGGAACCGGCCGAATAGTTTTTCTCTGTCGTGACCCCACATGTTGCCACAGTTCATCAGGTAGTATTTTATGATGTTTCCAAATTGCTGCTTGCCCAGGGCTACAAGGCTTCAATCACCCGACCAGAAACTCCTTTGAGACAAATAAACCATGCTGTCCTACGGTCCCTTCAAGATAATTGTTTTCGTTATTCGTGATCGTCGGTTTCAACCGAACCCCCTCCCCCAAGCCAAAAAAAGAAAACAGATTCGTAGAAAAAGTCTGGAGATATGGCTCTGTTTAAATTGCTCTCGGAAACCAATACTGTCTATACCTGCTGAACGACATCACATGCAAACTAAATTCTAAAAGTGACTGACATAACGCACAAAAATATAATCTGTCTGTCCTAGTAGTGGTACGCTACTCTATCCATTGATGCATTAATCACTCGTTATAGATCGAACAAGCAATTTCTCAAAAAGCAGGGGGAAAAAGAAAGAATGAAAAGATTTAGGCAACAAAATCTGTTGGAAACACTTTTAACCCCTTCCAAACGCAGAAATACTAGGACGGAGTTATCAACTGAAATAAGAGATGAAACATCCAATCAAAGTGAATTGTAAGTACTTTTTTATGATTTACACACTCATGTTTAATAGTTTTCGATTATAAAATTAAACTGAAATATAATTCATTTTCTTCTCGCTCCGAATATTAATACGATTGAGTAGTTTGAATTTTGGTCTGTGTTTTTTCAATTTGAAGTTTCTTTCCTTCTTCTTGGCTAAGTCTTTAAATAAGTGAAACTTGAAAAGCTGGAAAAATAAATTTGAAGTTGTTAAAATAAAAATAAATTTACTTTTTTTAAAGTGTTTGCATTGAAATATTGTATTTTAATTAAATGAAGTTTTAAAAATTTCTCAAACTCTTTCTCCTCTACATGAAATAAATACACACACATAGAAATATGATGAAAGTCAAGGCCGTATCCAGAGGGGGTGGGGGGAGGGCACGGTCCCCGCCACCCTCCGAAATCCCGAAATTTTTCTCAATGTATCATATCCCTGAAACTTTCCTCAACATAAGTGTTTCAAAGTCAGGGTCCCCCCCCCCCCGAAAAAAATTTCTGGCTACGGCCTTGGTAAAAGTTAGCTCCTATTGGCCTCCTAGCAAATTTCTAAGGAATTAACAGATCTAACGAGACTACATTTGGTTGCCCTCGTTTGTTCGGCGCCTATTGATGTGTATGATGTTATGCAAATAAAATACAAAAATTGATCTCTGATTTTAGTTCAAAACAAAAATATTTTTTCCCCCCAATGCATCAGGTATCCTTATGTTACCCAAAAATAGTAAAAACCACTGAGAATAATTTGTACAAGATTTCTTTTATGTTTTTAATATAATTATTAACATTGTTTGTTGACGAACTGTATAGTTCAATTTGAACAATAAAAGTTTTTGACGTTTTCTTTCAGTTTAACAGTTTTAACCTCTGAAATTGAGCATTTGATTAAAGCTAAATTATTGTTTTCAAAACAAAATATATATTATATGCTTTTTTTTCCCACCGTATTATATATTATATTTGTAATTTTGCGCTTCGGCATTTTTACGTACAGGGTGAAGGGTGGTCCAAAATTATTGGGCACATTACATGTTTGTAAAAAGAGGAACAAAATAAAGAATATGAGGAAAAGTTTTCATGTTTGAATTGTGTTGCGGAAGTTAATCGAATGAAACATAATCATTTGATACCATGATACCTCCCATTGTGTTGTCTCTCTCTTTCCTTTTTTTTTTTTTTTCAAACATGATTTGTGCTCAGTAATTTTTACCACCCTGTATAATGAAAAGAATAGAAATAATTACTCTTAGAAAATAGTTTATTATGAGTCACTTAATAACTATTAGGGTTGTAATGTGTAACTTGCTATCTTCCTAAAAATCACGTCTTAACTCTTTATAAGGCTGGACCAAAATTTCTGGTTTACTTTTAGTAATGGTAGACCAATATATTTTTTAAAATATAGATCAAAAAATAAAGTTCATATTGGTCATTAAAAATTACAATGCGTTTTACCTTCTAACTCGCTAAAATAGTTTACTATAAATTTTTTAAGTTGGTGAATTTTGTGTGAAGTATACTTTAACCACCGCCCTATTAAAGGGTTAAAAAAAGTTACATATTTATGAATATGTGAAACAAAAGAAATGTGAAGTTGTTTTTTTAAGTTATTATTGTTATTATTAAAAAATTATTATTTCAATTAATCAAGGTAGAAATATCATAACATATGGTGTTTTAATACATTGTTTTTAAGCACTTCAATAACTAAAAAAATTGAAATTTTGGAAATATAAGTATTTTATTTTTACAAGATACATGTAAAATTCATTCTTCAGTGGGGACCACTGTCTGGATTGTTGCTTTTACTAAGAACTGTCGCCCTTTTTGCCACCAAAAGACAAACCTAGACTAAATGTCCAGTCATTCCAAAATTTTCCGGGATTATATATTCAATGCATATTATAGGAAAAAAACAACAAAATACATAATCACACGTATAAATACTATGCGTTTCTAAAAGTCAAGGGGGGCGATTGACCTCCACTTCTGATTGATCAAATGCCGCGCCTGTTGAATGGAGGGAAACGACGCTAATTTTTTTTTTTTAACTTTTCCCTTCCCAAAACTCATATAAGTAGCTTCCATTTTTTCCGTTATTTCTCCAATGCAATACCTGCATAGGAGAAATAACAGTTAAAAAATGGAAGTGACTTAGGGGTCATTCCATGCAAGTGATCCAAAATCTCAGAAAAACTCACCTTTTTTTATTTTCTTCAAATTTGGCTTATCATCTGTACCTCTCAAGAAAATTAAAAATCCAAATTTTTAGATTTTTATCCTGTTTTGTCTCTTAGTTATCAGACTTTGGTTTTGTAAAAAAACTCGCATTTTTACATGGTATGCTTCAACCCAAAACAGGCTCATCAACAAATAGAAATAAAAAGTTCTAGTAAAAAGCATAATGAATGATGTTTCATATGATATGCATCATGGCTAATTTTATAAAAATTTTAAATTTAAAAAAAATGACCTTAAAATTTAAATTTTAAATTTCTCGAAAAACGTATAATGGAAAAATTTCAAAATATTCTCACATATTTCTGTCTATTTTATCATCGATTATGCAAAATTTCAACTTGGGATCTCAATGGGATCATATTTTTTCAACCTTTTAAATATAATTTGATTTACCAAAAAATGGACATTTTTGTGATTCAAGCTATTTTAAGACGATGTTTCCTTAAAGGCGATGATTTAGTTAGTCTGCTAAACACATCTATGTATGCGTGAACAAGCATGGACATGTCTGTGCATGAAATTAACAAGTTCAAAATTTATTTGGGGGGAGGGAGGCAACAAATACATACACATTTTTGTCATATCATAGCACCCTATTTTAAAATATTGTTTACAAATAATTCAATAATTATTTAAAAATGAACAAATTGACTTATTTTATGCATTAACAATAATTTTTTTCTGACTTATTCTTTGTTTTCAGACATATTTTAATGATATATTAATGATATGAAGGGAAAAAAGTATTGAATTAAATTTATCTGAAATAGTGAGGAAGGGGCCCAGCTGGCTTGATTTTACAACTTTTGGTTGTTAGTCTTGATTTGCGCTTATTAGCATCCATTGGACAAAGCAAGACAAAAAAAAAAACTATGTAGCTTACCCCCAAGGCCGCAGCCAGAAATTTTTTTCGGGGGGGAGGGCTGATTTTGAAACTAGCGTTGAGGAAAGTTTCAGGGAGGAATATATGCTACATTGCGAAAATTTTCGGGATTTCGGGGGGGGGGGGGCTGGGCCCGTCGCCCCCCCCCCCTCTGGAAACATTTTGAAAGCACAAATTGCTTCTTGTGACAAAGATATATGTTCGCATTTGAAAGCGTCCCCCCACCTTTTTTTTCCAGGACTACACCACTGCTTGGTTTCAAAAAAAAAAAAAACACAGGAAGAGAAAGTAAGTTTTAGAGTCTTGACAAATGTGGCCGTTTGTTAGTTGACAGGAATTTTTACTGTCTGTTTGTTGTTGCCTTTAACGCCGTGGGAATTGTGCCATCCAGCCAAAATTTTAAGAAGTTGGGTTTATGGATCTTTGATTTAGTATACAATTATATTGTCTCTTAATTCTATGTGCACTATGAATCTTAGCATTAACAGGATGGAAAATAGTTTTTTACGATTGTTGCTAATGGGTAGTCTGGAAAACGTACTATTGGTGGTTCAAAATGCACATAAAAAATTGGAAATTTTTCGAACAATTTCTTAATTTCCCGCAAAGCGCTCAAGTTTCAGCCAAGTGCTTTTTTTAACAAAATTTGTAAAAAATTTTTTTACTAGTTTTCGATGATGGATAGTGAGGAAAAGAAACCATTGGAGTCACCAAATGCTCATTAAAAAAAGGAACTGTGCAAAATGATTCTTTCTTTTGTCGTAAATGCGATCAAAAATGTACGGCAAACTATTGTGTATTATTATGGAAAAATTTATTTAAAACATAACAAAACACCCATCTTCTAAAATAGTTTTTTTTTTTTTTTTTTTTGTTTAAAAAAAGTTTCGTTTCCCGAAAATTCAACGCATGAGTAGCAAATCTATAAATTGTCCTACAAACTTCAGCTTATTTATTTGCAATGTGTACCACCAATGGCTACCCTTAATCAAAAATAGCTGAAGTTTTCTTTTATTTTTTTTTTCGAATTCTTGAAATTTATGTCAGTATTCTGATACCTGTATGTGGCAGTGCCTTGCCCTAAGGGTTAACCTATGCAGGCCTACGACGCAATACACAGTAGGGCGTAGTGAGCAATAATTACCAGTTTGTGGCATTAATCAGTTTCATTGGTATATTTTTCATCTTTTTACGCTTTACTAGTGTTTTTCTTTTCTACGAACGTTTTCCTGAAAATTAGTATTCTATACGGACATCCCTGAAATGATATTGAATGAAATATCTTTTTAAATGTCTTAGTAGAAATTTTAACTTATTAATTCAAAGTTTCAGTGTTATGCGAAACACAATACTTTTGTTTTCCTAAAAATACTTTATTTCAAATTTTCGACATTTGCCCATTTCCTCCTTCCTGTAAATGTAAAAATGGACCAAAGAAAAATGTTTTTTCCAACAATGTCCAGGGATTTCATCAATATTAAGTTGTCTCTCGCCCAATTAACTTTAAAAAGCAACTCTTATGAGAAAATATTGCTGGTATATTACACTGCTATTATGAATAATTAGATTGCAGTAAAATAGTTTTAAGACATATTAATGCATGCGTTTAGAAATACTCTGCATCGCTTATTTTATTTTAAAGAGTTTTAGTATTTATAACTGAATACAGGGTAGGGAGGTTTTTAAGTTTTTTTTTTTCTCATTTATTTTCTTTCATTTTTTCTGTAAAATACGTTTTTACACGTACTCCCTCCCTCCCCCTTCCTTTTTTCTTAAATTATGCATATTTTTAAGCAACTCATTTCTCCACAATGGTGTAGTTTTTTCTAAGCGGCAATAACAGGTTAAATCTAAGATTTTATTGACTATAATTTTTCGTTTGATAATATGCAACTTTCTTTGAGAATATTTAAATACTTATTATTTTATTATTATGCAGTTAGCTGCAACTGCTTGTGCTTTCGTTTAGGATTTAAAAAAAAAAACACTAGAACTATAAAATTCAAGAAAGGGGGGGGGGGGGAGAGACAGAAAAAAGAAAAGAAGACGAAAAAAAGAAGAAAGAAAGAAAAAATGCTGTAATGATTTTATAAATTTTCCTTGAAACAAACATCGCGAAGAAAAAGGCTATTTAAAAATATTTTTTTATAATTTCAATTACAATGTAAAATAGCTAATAAATAAGTTTGTCACAGCCCGCAAATGCCATTGAGCCTTGAAAAAACTCACATATAAATTACTACCGCTCCTTCTTTTCAGGTTATTAAAGGAGAATGAAATTATGGATCGTATCTTAATTTAAATCACAGGAAAAGACAAGCTCCAAATTTTCCTACTGTCTGTCAATTAGAAAAAAAAAACATATTCATTTATACAGAAAAACATAAGTAACAGGCCGCACTAGGTAGTAACATTTTTTGAATTGTTCTCTTTTTTGCGGCGCTATACTCCTTGAGGAAAAAACACATTTACGGAGAACCATTGTTTGCCACACGCATTCAGTATAAATATCGATGTTTTTGATACAGCATCGATGAACATTGTAGCTTGTACTTGTTGAAATTAGTCCCGCAGTGGAAGCTCGGTTCCCGCAGAACACCGAAAGTGAAGCAACATTGACTGAAGTCCAAGGTTTGGGAGGGAGACAACCTCTTGCGGCCGGTTGCTTTGGGACCGTATACGCTAAAGAAGCTGGTGCAAGTTAAATAACGGTCTCTCATCTGGGAACTGGTTCAAAAATTAAGAGCCCTCTCAAAGGGGTGGAAATCGGACCCGTGCCTATAAAATAAGGGTCTCGATAGACTCAAGCGCTGCTCACCCGTTCTTCCTCGCTTCGCGCGAGGATACGACAACAACAACAACAACTTATTAAGATTCGTTGTTTTTTTGTATTGCGAATGTTTTATTTTTGAACGAAAAAGTATCAGCATCGGGGGGGGGGGGATGTTGTAACTGTAAATATTTGTGATTAAATTTTGAGGACATTGATCCCCCCCCCCCCCGTTATTAAAAAAGTTGTGTTTTAAAATTCTAGTTTTTTATATTTTATTTAACGTTTTATAACTTTTTTTTTCAGTTTGGACTAGCGATATTTTATTTAACATTTTATAACTTTTTTTTTTCAGTTTGGCGTAGCGATGCGAGTCGAAAATATCGAAGTATTTCCGTATTTACATATTTTTGCATTTTGAAATTTGTCATTCACATCTAAATTATGTACTAATGATGTGATGTTGTTGTAACTAAATTTTAGCAGAACATTCTCGAAAGTTCTCCTTCATGGAAAAATTCTTCAGAATGTTCTCTAAAAGATAACTACCGAGAATTTCACATCTCCAGCTTTCGGGTCAATTTTATATGGAATGTAAAATTCTTCAAATGATTTTGTGCTCTGTTGTTACTCTTTAAAACTTCCCTCCCCCATAAATGTAACAAAATAAAGTTTTGTTGTAGTTTGCCTCCAAACAGTAAGGAAAATCTGTTTTATCTTTGCAGGAGGAGCGGCGACACTTGAATCAAGAAGAAGTCGCATAGGTTAATTCCAGGAGAGACGGACATGACAAAACACACCTTTTTTGTTTCAGTTCAGGTGCAAAATATTAAAATCTCTCAAAAATTTTTTGTGTGCTTGCATATCTTCATGCTCACTTTACAAATAGCAGAAGAATTTCAGGCTAAAAAATAAAATTTTTGAATATTACGTGAAAACATGCTGTGACAGAAGTATTCCTTTTTGTCATGTTCGTCACAGCACGTCATGTCTCCCGATCTCTCTTTATATTATACTAAACATTGCTAACTTCAAATTGTATTTTATTTTGTTTGACATTGTACCCGACAAACAATCTGACTGGCTTATTATACATGCATTTGTATGTATTGTATTGCAAGTGAATTAACTGACACCTTAAGATTAGTATTATTTTGCTTTGACATTCATTTAATAGATTACATTTTCGCCTTTGTTTTGATCTTGACGTTTCTTCTTCTTTGAATTATGAGTAGAAAAAATGTATCGAGTATTGTACAAATATTGTAGATTGGAGATGTAAAGAGTAGTGTAAAAAGGTATGCCGAATTAAGACTTCTAAAAAAAAAGACTTCGAAAGTAGGAGAAAATTTTTAAAACTATTTCCAAAATTTGTTTATTGATATCACTAAAATTCATTAATAGCTACAGTCGAACTTCGATAACTCGAAGTCCCAGGGGACCCCCTAAAATATTCGACTTATCCGAAGTTCGAGTTATCGAAGTTTCCTCCCATTCCTCGGCACTTGATGTTCGACATGGTTTAAGTGGTTTGATATGTGCCATAATACTACAGCTGTACGCGTTTCAATTTTTTGATAGCCTATGTAAACAACAAGAGAGGAATGGGGTGAAAAGGTTTATTAAAAGTCACAATATTTGGCCTCTTACATATTAGCATACCATGTAAATCTTATTTGAAAAAAGCAGTTAATTTTTGTTGTTTGCATTTTTTAAAGTTGTTGGCATTCACAAAGTCACCTAATTTTTGAACACAGTTAAATAGGGTGTTGTCTGTACCTTCGGTGGTCTCCAGGTATTGTTGTAAGATGTGAACAGCGTCCTGTGCTTGCTTACTTGTTGGAGGTGGTGGGATTTCAGCTTCCTCTTCGTCCTCATCTCCTTCGGGCTCTCCGCCAATAGCATTAATTATTGCTTCGTCAGACAAGGGTTCTGACGTTGCAATGTTGTCATCGATGCAAATGAAATATTTTTCCCAGTCCATATCACGCATGCCTTCAATGTTGTCATCGATGCACATGAAATCTTTTTCCCAGTCCATATCACCCATGCCTCCTAAGGGATCGCAATTGTCGTCTCTCGCTACATTGTCATTTGAACTGAAGAAACCACAGTTCTTGAAACAGTTCTCTATCACCGTTTGAGAAACATCACTCTCCCAGGAGCGCGAAATGAGGTGCATGGCATCTAGCACATTGATTTTGTGCTCTACGCCATTCTCCACTTCCTCGTTGGATTGGCGCACTAAGCGTTTTCGATAGGCATGCTTCAGGCACTTGATGATTCCTTGATCTGCAGGCTGAAGTTTTGCCGTTGTGTTGGCCGGCAGGAAGAGCAACTTAATCGCGGACAATATCTTTCAAAATCGTAGATAAAGTGTTTGGAGGTATGCCGTACTTAGAAGCCACATCTTTCTTTTTCAACTGAGGATTTTTTTCAATCTCCAAAATAAGCTTTGCTTTTTGATCTAAAATAAGCGTGATCAATTTCCGTTTAGACATTCCGGATACAAAATGCTGATTAATTCAACAAGCGCAATTCAAAGAACGCAACTGCAACGTCACGGAGTCAAAGAAAGAAGAGCAGCCAGCTGGGAATCCTCATCAGGAATGTGCAACTCTTTCTACACGCTGCCGGGAAGGACCCAATTTTCACAAAACAGGTGAAAACCTACCCAACCTCACAAAACAGGTGCTCTCCCCCCCCCTACAATCTCCAAAGTGAACCCACCCCCAAGACAGTGACCATCTTTGTTCAGTCCACTCCAACCTCCCCTTCCCCCTTCCCTCCACAATCTCTTATCCCTGTTTATCCTCTCGGACAATGGAGGGGAGGGGGTGAAGGGTATTCCAAGAATGTGTGACATAAGTGGATGCCATTGCAATTCACAGAAGGAAGACATGAGTGGACTGGCATTCGAACTTTTGAACTGAATCGTATTTTTCCGGGGAAATCTTTCGCAAAAACTTCGACTTAGAAGATGTTCACTTCGAGTTATCGAGACAGTTTTTTAAAGAAAAGTATAGAAATGATTCGGGACTTGATTAAAAGTTCGAGTTAGCGGATTATTCGACTTATAGGAAGTCGAGTTATCGAAGTTCGACTGTATTAAATAAATAAAAAAAGTAAAAATTTGTTGACAAACAGAGGAGAAAAAGGAGCTTAACTGTTTTGTCTTTCCCTACTTATGTATAGATGTTGGAAATTTTACGTTCATCTCTGAAAAAGAAGCTCAACTTCAATTACATTAAAAGAAGTAAAAGGTAATAAAATATCATTACGGGACAACAGTGTAACCAAATGTAAAAAACAACAAGAAGGCTCATCTAGAACTATAGGAGCCTACTTTCCCGTATACACAAATATCAAATTGTTAATCTAGCTATCTCTCTCTCTTTCTCATTTAGCTTTAGTTCTTACTTACTTCAAATATAGCTTTTTCGCGGATTATATATATTCATTCATTCATTCATTCAATCAATCATTCATTCATTCACTCACTCATTCATTTATTAATTCACTCACTCATTCATTCGTTCATTTATTCATTCACTCACTCATTCATTCATCCATTTATTCATTCGCTCATTCGTTCATTCATTCATTCACTCATTTGCTTATACATTCATTCTTCGGAAATATCCTTAAAATCCAGATCGAAACGTTTCGTGGGAAAACAAGTTCGTTTAGTTCTGGATGAACTGCGTATATGTACATATCCTACGTCAGAAAATCTTTACGATAAAGTGTGCTCCAAGCAGATCCGTCTGTTAGAGCAGTATTTGTATAGGATTGAAAATTCCCCGTAGATGGTAATGATTTTTTTTAACTATATAAATTGAACAAAAATTGTTCAAATAAAAAAGTATTTTACTCCAAGACCAATAAGCTTGTCCAAACGAACTTGGATTTTAATCCCTGGTTTTACATACTTTGCTTTATGTTTCCTCCTAGGTGTAAATGTTAAATTTTTTGAACTGTTCAAAATCGAAAGAAAAATTGTTCAAACTAAAAAATCAAATATGGAAATGAGATGTCTTCGCAGAGACCTTTCGAATGCAAAGAAAAAATACCTTTTAAGCGGACGATTCCCTCAAAAGTTATTGGGGAGTGGGGACACCGACAGACACACATTTTACCCACCTCAAAACCCTACATTCACATTTTTTATTTTTCAATCTTTTTTAATTAATTCACTCATTTTTGACTTATCTTTATTTTTAACGTTTTTTAACCTACTTTCCCGTAAAAATAATAAAAAATAACAATATATCATGCAAGAAGGCTTGATTTATCGAGAAAATATCGTTAGAAATCAAGAAAAGTAAATAAAATTTGAAAAATAAAAAATTTGAAAGTAGGGCTTTGAGATGGGCAAAATGTGTGTCTGTCCCGCTTAGTAACTTTTGAACGAATTGTCCGATTCAAAAAAATTTTTTTGCATTCAAAAGATCTCGGCGAGGACATCTCATTTTCATATTTTACTTCCATATTTGATTTGAACAATTTCTCGTCCAATTTGAACAATTCAAAAACTTTAACATTAGCGCTTATGGGCAAAAATGAAGCAAATTATGTAAACTCAGGGCACAAGATCAAAGTTCCTATGAGCAAGCTTATTGGAAGAAGCTTTTGGGCGCGAAATATTGATTTGAACAACTTTTGTTCATTTTTGAACAGTTCAAAAAAAAAAAAAAAACGATAAATAAATAAATAACATTAGCGCCTACTGGGTAGTTTCCAGGGGCGGACTGGGAAGAAAATTCGGCCCGGGCATATTTCAAACAGACCGGCCCTTGGGAGGGCAGGTATTTTGCAGATTGCAGGAACTAAAAATATTGTCAGTAAATATGTCGATATGTATTAAAATATTAAATGTTTACGGGAGTTATTTTACTTATTCAGCATGGAAGTGTAATGATACGTAATACAGTATAGGACCATAAATTCGGAATCCCAAAAGACCCAAAATCCGGAACTTCTTCAAAAAAAAAAAAAAAATCAGGAAATATTTTGAGCCGTGTTTTTCTTTCTGGAAATAAGTCATTTTAAGAAGAAGGAAAATAAATGCAATGAACATGTTTAAGATCGGAAATGTGCAGCTCGAATTTATTTCTCGATTTTCTGAAAAGGGTTTGTTTTGCGATTAGAATTAGAGTGTTATTAATTGTTGCTTTAATTGCGAGTTAATATCATTAAATTTTGCTTTTTTTATTTCTTGTTGTTTTATTACATTTTCATTTATTTTTTTAAAATGAGCTCTAATTTTCTCGCGATACAGAACATTCCCAAAATTGAAATTCGGCGCTCCTCGCATTTTCCCGATCGTCTGATCTTTTACTGCAATGAAGCAACTAGAGAATATAAAATCATATCAGAAATTACCGGAATTTTTTTCTTTTATTGTTAAGAGATTAAAATATTATCGGGAAAAGTCTAGGTTTTTCGATGTTTTGCCTTCGAATGTAAGCCAACTCCAACTTCGTTTTTTGTGATAATTTCATGACTTATAGGCGAGTGGTATACGATAACCAAAAACAGTGGCATAGCTAGACCCCAATTTCGGGGGGAGGGGGAAGGTCGATTTCTCGCAGTTAATTTTACGAAAACAATTGGTCAAATTGATGATTAAAAAAATTATTATAAATGGAGTTTCTAACCAGACTCATTTTAATGTGAAAATTGAAGGGAAAAACATATTTATCAACTTAAAAACAATCTGATTTACGTTTTTATATAATTTTCGCTTCAGACAGAATTTAACTAGAACGGAAGCTGTTTTAGGGGAAAATGCAAGAAAAAAATACAATATTATGTTAAAAATTAAACACTGATCAAGTTTACGTGCCTTGGAAAGGATGGTGATTAACGAACAAGACAATTTCTGAATCTCCAGTCTGAGTGAATACAATGGAAAGAATAAAACTGTTAAGTCAATCCAAATGTTTTAAAAAATTGTTAATACAGAAAGTTAAATATGCAATAAAACAAGAATACCTTTAACAAAAAATAAGATAAAAATAAAAATAAAACTTACCAAACTTAACGAATTTACAGGAATAAAAATATGTGTCACATAGAACATAGAACTATTTTTAATATCAACTGATAACTTTTTTCCCATTATCATTTTTAGCCTACTTTCCCGTCAAAGTTTTAGGCAAAACTAATAAAGCATGAAAGAATGCTAAATGTATCGTGAAAAATAAAGAAAAAGTTAAAATAAGTGAAGTAATAAAAATAGACTGAAAAATGAAAAATTTGAAAGTATGCTTTTGGGATGGAGAAAATGTGTGTCTGTCGGTCTGTCTGTCTGCCCCCCCCCCCCCCAATAACTTCTTAGGATTTGTCCGATTCGAAATATTTTATTTTTGAATCGAAAGATCTTGGCGTGAGCATCTCATTTTTACATTTGACTTATTGATTTGCCCATGTTTTCGCTTAATTTTGAATAGTTCAAAAATCTCAACATTAGCGCCATGGGCAAATTATGTGAACTCTGGGCGTAAGATCCAAGCTCCTACGAACAAGCTTATCGGAAGAAGCTCTCAGAGTAAAAGATTTTTTGATTTGAACAACCTTTATTCATTTTCGAACAGCTCAAAAAATAAAAAAAAAATTAACATAACCCCTACGGGGAATTTTCAATCTTATATAAATCATGATCTAACAGACGGATTTGCTTGGAACAAACTTCATCGGAAAGATTTTATGACGTAGAACATGTACAAATAGAAAGTTCATCCAGAACTATCGAGCCTATTTTGCTATGAAATTTTTTCATCGGGATTTCTAAGGATATTTTTGAATGAATACATGAGTGAATAAATTCTAAAATAAATAAATGAGTGAACGAATGGAAAAATAAATAAATGAGTGAATAAATACATTAATGAGTAAATGAATGACTGAATAAATGAAAGAATGAATGAATATGTATTAACCGTTGAAAAAGGTATTTGAAGTAATAAGAACTAAAGCTAAATGGGAAAGAGAGATAGCTTCATTATAAGTTTGAAGTTGGTTTTTAACGGAAAGTAGGCTCGTATAGTTCTGGACGGAACTTCTTGTTAGATAATCCATTAGTACTAAAAGCGGCAAAAATAAAATTACCTTCAGGAAGTGTCTAGTGAAACGAATTCTGATTCGGCAGATTGTACTTCTTCAGAGGACATCAACTTTCTCTTTTTATAACAATTATCATCAATTTTCTCTTTCGAATTAAAAAAGCTTGTAATAGGTTTATGCTCGCTTCAATATTGCCTCTCATTCAATTCCCTTCCCTAAATATATTGAGTTGGAATTCTGAAAAAAAAAAAAAAATGCGCAGGACAGACCGACCCACCGATGCATAAGGGGTGGAGGTGGGGGATACAGCTTTCACGAGAGGAAAGTGGGTGGGCTCCAGCTCATGGTGAAACATTCATACAACAACCTACAGGCAAAGTAAACGACCATTGGGGGGGGGGGGGGAACCATTTAAATTAGAATAGTTTTTGCTTAAAGAACGTGAGAAAATAGCCTTTTTATGGCTACAGTACCATTTGTTAGGGGAGAGGAGAGATTGAGAAAGAAACTATCATTTTATCTCCCACTATCTCCCTATCTTCCTGTTCTACGCATCTGTTTCTGTATATGCAGCTGAGGTGTTATTATTGAATGGTCAGTAGGGTTTAGTTGAAAGTGGAGAGCAATTAACGCAATCCCATGTGGTGCTTGTAAAAGGAAGAAGTCATAAAAGGGTCTTGCCTCCGCTCTGGGCATGAAACGTAGTAAGGGACTGTTGATAAAATTGTTAAATGAAGGAGCATTGAGAACAGTCCTGGGAAAGATTCTAGTTTAGATAAATTTATTGTTATAAGTTCAGATTGCTTGCATTTGAAAGCTATTTCCAGCTTCCTTTTTTTTATTCTAATAATGTTTCTTGGCTAGTCTTGTGTGTGTATACTTTCATTTTCTATTTTCTCCAGACTAGAGACCCATATCTAATATTAGTAGGTCTCATAACTGCAAGAGTTGCACTGAATATATTCTAGTTTTAAATTCTACTGCAAATCAAAACCTTCCCGAAAATGCTGCCAAACCAAACATTTTCCAAAAATTTTCATGCATTTTAGCTCACCAGGATTTAATCTCAACTGGAGCATTTCATGATAGTTTAAAAATATATATATTGTTTGCTTAAAATTAAAAGAAAATCATTAGAACCAATTGCGATAACAACAAAAAGCCTACATTTAATCGCTATACTATATAAAATCATCAGGTTCGGGCTTGCGAGGTATATAGGGGAGTGGAAGGAAAGTGGTTCGATTAGGGGTGCAAGTTTGTCACTCCGTGAATTCCCTCGATTTTTAAAGCTTTCCCCTAAAATCTGCGATTTTTTAAAAATACCACGATTTGTGCGCAAATTGTTTAAAATTTGAGACTTATTTTGTTTTTTACTTACACTTTAACGGCAATTTATACTGTTCTGAAATTTTAAAATGTATAACAGATGTACTAAACTTTTAGAAGAGTTCATCAATAGAAAAATAGCTATAAAACTAGTTATAGTTAATTCCTCTCATGTTTAGAGGAAGTTTTTGATCCAAAACAATACAAATATTTAAATGTTTTTGACGAAGTTGATAGTTGTTCCATTGTTAACAATAACCCTACGATACCCCCCTCCCGAAATGAGTTACACGTTAAAGGAGGGCAATTCAACTCTGGAAATTCAAGAGAGAAAGTGTTCCAAACCTGTCCAAAGTGGCAATCCGATGTTTGTCAGTTCCGTCTAATAGCGCAGATGCTGAACGGTCCTTTTCTACATATAAAAACGTGTTAAGTGATAACGACGAAGCATTAAAGAAAATAATTTAATCATGTACAATATTTTGCACCAAAATGCTGTACATTTAATTAAATACCTAAATATTGCATAAAATTGAAAGTAATAAAATTATTCCTTTTTTATTTAAGAAAATAAATTTAATTGGAGATATTCAAGTTTTTATTACATTATATTTGTGTTCTCGCGAGCATTTCGCGCAATTTGCCGCGAATTTCCGGCTCTTTTTTCTGCGACAAACTTGCAACACTAGGTGCGACCTAGTACGACCCTATAACCCAAAAGCCCCAAAATTGTTGTTGTTTTTTTTTTTTTGCATTTTATCGCGCTTTTTTTTTCAGTGTTTCACTCTATTCAATTGTTATTAAAAAACATATTTTTAGAATAGTATAAAGCGTAGAGAGAGTTAAGGTCTCAAAAAAAGTTTGCGGACACCAACATTTCGGTGGGGTCCCTCTAAGTCTCTAAGTATCTCAGTCAAAATTTCGGGTGGGGGGGGAGTTGTCCCCCCCTTATCTACGCCAGTGACCAAAAATACTATAAATGAGCAAAATGCTAATAAAAACTTCCAGAGCAAATTATATGAGCTCTGATGCTACTTACTACATTTTTTGAATGAGAGCCCAAAATCCATAAAATTCCGAAATCTGGAAAGATGGCGGCCCCGAGAGTTCCGATTTTGAGGTCCCATACTGTATATAAATTAGCTGCTAACAGTCGCCTCACTTTAATGCGTTGCGCAGTGAGACAATCGTCTGAGTCAACTGGCCGGAGAGAAATTCTCTGGGGCCGCCCCTGAGAATTTGCCTCACCTGGATTGAGAAATTCTCAGGGCCGTATTTTGTAACTTGTAGGGATTTAAAATATTGTCAGTAAGTATGTAGATATGTATTTGAATAATATTAAGTGTTTACAAGATAGATTAATTTTTCTTATTCACCATAGAGGGCGAATAATACGTAATATGTTAATTAGCTGTTAATAGCTGCCGTCCTTTAGGGTGTTGCGCCGTGAGGCAATCGCCTCGCCGCCTTAGCCCCCCCCCCCCCCCGCCTGCACTGCTCATAATTAAAAACATCAATTTTGCGACTCCCAAAAGTTAGCATAACAGACGGCCGCCCAGGTTTTCTATATGGACGAGCCGGCCCTGAGAATTTCTCGAGCCAGCCTCGAGAGCTCGTCCATATAGACGACTTAGGCGGTAGCCTAAAGCGCAAAACTGATGTATTTTATTTATTTATTTTCAAAATTTAAAAATAAAACATAATCATTTTTGCTCCACGGGCAGCCGTTTAGGTTGTCTATAAGGGACCAGCTGGCCCTAAGAAATTCTGCCCCCTCTCCCTTGGGGCCTAACGGCCAGACCCTAGAGATTTTGCCCCATTGCTGCATTGCACTCTCTGAAGCCCGGGCTACGGCAAAGTATTGGTCCCCGTTTTTTTATGAACATTGTAAAAGCTGTATACTTTATTAAAAAAAGATAGATATTTTGCGACCGGCCCAGGTTGGACCGGCCCACCGGGCATTTGCCCGAATGCCCGCATAGCCAGTCCGCCGCTGGTAGTTTCAATCAGATATAAATCATGATCTAACCGACGGATTTGCTCGCGACAAATTTTATCGGAAAGATGTTACGATATAGAACTTGTACAGATACAAATTCAACATGAACTGAACTATAGCCTATTTCCCTACGAAATTTGTGGATCGGGATTTTTGAGGATATTTCTTAATGAATAAATGAATGAGTGAAAAAATAAATGAAAGAGTGAAAGAATGAATGAATAAATAAATGAAGGACTGAATAAATGAAAGAATGAATGAGTGAGTGAATAAATATATATTATCAGTTGAAAAAGTTATATTTGAAGTAATTAAGAACGAAAGCTAAATAAAGAAGAGAGAGAACGCGATAGCTAGATTATAAATTTGAATTTGGTGTATAGGAGAAAGTAGTGTAGCGGTGCGAGTCAACCCTTCAAATAGCCCTCTTTGCTCCTGCCCAGGGGGCGTGCCTTTTGGGAAAGCGGTAAAGAATGCGGCTACCACCAAAAGATCTTGGTTCGCCTCCCGGTGCTTCACGGCCACTCTCGCACCGTTACATCTGGTGACCCGGCATTTACGCACGCAGCAATGGAGACCCGAACACTCCACAGATGGCGCCCCGAGATGAGTTGCTCGCACTTGAGCCCAGCCACGGATCCGAGCAAACAGGCCCAAACTTCACTCACTCACGCAGCAACCTCAAGCAGCCTTTCTCTCGCGCTGGTGCACCCATCTGTGGTAAAATATCGTTCACTCTTCCCCTACTCGTTCACTGGGGGCGGAGTATGTAGCGGTGCGAGTCAACCCTTCAAATAGCCCTCTTTGCTCCTGCCTTTTGGGAAAGCGGTAAAGAATGCGGATACCACCAAAAAGATTTTGGTTCGACTCCCGGCGCTTCACGGCCACTCTCGCACCGTTACAGTAGGCTCGTATAATTCTCGACGGAACTTCTTGTTTTTTCATGATACATTAAGCCATTCTTTTTTTCTTTTTTAAGAACTTTTACGGGAAAGAAGGCTAAAAAACGTGCTGTCGAAAATTGCAAGTTGAACTGATAAAAAAGAGAGAGAAAAAAAGATTCAAAATATATCACAATGAAAAAACCACGCAAGTTACAAAATTTGAAGTAAAATCCGTAGATCCAGAAGTCCCGAGGCAGTTCCGTAGGTACCAGAGGCTGGAGTTTTCCCCTCTCTTCAGTTTTAGATCAAAAAAGAGAGACGGCATTTTTGTGTTGGTGCCTACTGGTGTCATCTGAGTACAATTTCTGCATTGAGGTCTCGCTTCCACCCTCGTGGTGCTCATGCGAAAAGGAAAATGCACTTACTCTAAGCCTTAAATTCAGATGGTCTTATCACCCGGGACTCGGTGGTGGAGTTTCACTGTGTGCCATAAGTCACAATATAACACACCAATCAAGGATTGTTTTTTAAAAAAACAATCATGACAAAGAATAACACGCACACACTCAGGGCCGGACCGATGGTATTCGGCCCCCTTGGACGTTATCAAAATAGCTCCCGGTCATCATACAAACTAAAATAATATCAATTCAATTGTGTATAATTTTATTGCGTTTTCAATTATTATAAAAACTTTAATAATTATATGCATAAAAAATACCTTTTTTTTCCCCTTTCTAATCGGTTGCTGTTGGCTGCTGCCAATTGCAAACCTAGTGCGTTACACAGGGAACAGGAATGGTATACGCTCTTTCAGCAGCTCCACATAATTGAGTGTGGTACCATCAGGGCCTTATTTATCATTAGCCCCGTGAGGCCCGGCAATAGGGCCCCACTTTGAGGGGGCCCCTTAATTTTGGTTATTATTATCATTAATTTTTTTTTTTTTTTTGAATTTAAAATTTTTTAGAAAAATAATTAAAAATAGCATCTTTCAAAAACAAACTGTTAGTGTTCTGTTGCTTCAAAGAAAAGTTGCATTATTAAATTATTTTAAAACCACAAGGAATTGTCACTTTGGGTGCCCCCAAATTTTGGTCTGACAATTTGAAATTTGAAAAACAAAATCCTTTTGCACGTTGGGGGTTCCCAAATGTTAGTCTGACTCTTTGACATTTGGAAAACAAATTAGTTTTTGCGCTTTTGGGGGCCCCAAATTTTGGTGTGACTCTTTGAAATTCGAAAAAGAAATTAGTTTTTGCGCTTTGGGGCCCTCAAAATTTTATGTTTCAAAAACGTTTGTTGCGTGAGCGGCACCCAAACATGAGTTGTGCCTATAGTGATTCAAAATGTAAATCGCGCCCGGGGTACCATCGCCACAAGTGAATTTTTGACGCCCAGTTCCTTCACGCGAAAGTGGAGTATGTGGGCTGTGTTGTTGCGAAATTGCACTAGGAATTTAATGTAGCCGTAAAAGTATCCAAACCAAATAGCTACTCAAGGGATCTTTTACATGTTGCATAATCATGAGCGCAGACGATTTTTTGCATCTTGAAAATCAAGGGTTTGAAACTTTTACATACGAGGCTACCTTAACGCTACCTAGCCGGTTCAAATACCAAAATATTAAACTATATACAGCGGAACCCCGCTATTAATACACAATTCGTTCTAGGAGGAAGTTCGAATAGTGAGTTGTACGAATAGCGAATTATTTTTTCACATAAGATACAATGTAAATTGGATTAATCCGCTCCAGACCCACAGATGGTTGCATAATTAAACCTATGAAAACAAATGTACAGCGTTCCGCTTTCTAACTTTGCAACGAGTTCTTTTTTTAACTCAATTGTAGTTCTTACTGGTTTCCTTTTAGGCTTCGTTGAATCAAGCTTTTTTGGACCCATGGCTGCCCTATTTTTAATAGAAATAACAACAAAATGTCACAATTCCTCACGGATCTTTCGTGGATGAAGTGTAACGCACGGAAAGAGAGACGAGACTGAACTGAGAACACAGTTGCTAGATGAAAAGGGTCTCAGAAGCCAAACCGTTCTGAAAAAAGGCCACAGAAAAGCCGAACTATTTTAAAAAATTAAGAAAAAGAATGAATTCTTCAAAAAGTGAAAAAAATAAAAAAAAATTATTTTGTTTAGAAAGTTAAAACTGTCAATAAAATCCTAAAAATTATTAAAACTAAAAAAAATCGAAAACGCCAAACAATAATTTCCAGACGAGTTCAAAAAGAACATAAATTCTAGATTTTTTTCTTTAAAGAGGAAAATACTCTCAACCCTGTTCCCTGACGCCTTACGGATAGCGGGACAAGTACGAATGGTGAGGTGAATTTTACTTGAAAAAGTTGTACGAATAGCGAGGTGGACGAATAGCGGGGTTCCACTGCATTTTTTTTATTCCCCATATTCATAAAGCAATACCAAAAGCGTTTTTTCCCCCATCAAAATACGTTCTCTTTCTTTTTTTTTTTTTTTTGTCAATATTCTATCAATACAAAGATAACTTTTCCCTTCAAGCATTTATTTTTCACTACAACTTTACATTTCGAGATTTAACATTGGACATGCTTTCTAAATTCTCTTCTTTGAAAGGGATGCAGGGCGAGAGACATTTTCAAAACAAATTTCTTTAATGTCAACTTAACGACAACTTTCTGGATTTTCCTTTTTTCTTTAGTTTGACTCTTTATTTTGATGCCCATGTCGAAAGGGATATCTAGCTTGCTTGAGAGATTACTCTTTTATGGAAGTACCCAAACTGGGTGCCGCTATACACCCTAGGGTGCCACAACAAAAGAGGATCAGTGCCACGAAACACTATATTTTTGTTCCTAAACCAGATAATATACTACTAGGGTGCCGCGAGAAAATTGGAATTCTTCCAAGGGTGGAAAAGTTTGGGAACCCCTGCCCTATTAAGTTTATAGCATGACTATGGTAAGTTTTGTTTGTTTGCTGCTTTCTTGATGTCTTGTGCAGACTGGGATATATCATATGGAAACCCACCATTTATTAAATACGGACATTCTTGAAGGTATGGAAGTAGTGCAACTATCGAGAAACGAAAGAAAAAATGCTATGTTGTATTATTTTTAGCAGTTAAAATTTCGCGTGTTGACATCAGAAACGAATTTCGCAAATGTCGGATTTTGCATGGAAGGGAAAATTGGTGGGAAATGAGTTTTTTAAACTGAGGGTATACTCATGCCAATGGTGACGACAACGTTTTAGTTCTGTCTTAAGAGAGTGCTTCTACGGTTATCAATTAAACAACAAGGAATCATCAGTTCCATAGCGCAATCAACAAATTACGGTCCTCTCGGTGAAGGAACTTTTATTGGCGCAACAAAAATTGCCAATGAGTCCAGAAAAGGACGTGAAAATTAAATTATGTAAAACCAATAATGGGGGGGGGGGAGGAAATCCAACGACGAACTTTACGTTTATGTTACCAATGAGGGGAATGCACCCACCAATCGTGATTCATTGATTGCACTGTAATGTCTCTTGGAATTGATGATAATTAGCAGTTAGTTTGATAATCATAGCAACAGTCTATTACGACAGACGCAAAAGTTTCCATAGCAGTGAATGCCCCTTAAAGTGTCATCGACAGCTCAAGTACTAGAAGACGAAATTAGCAATTTGGACTTTTGAAATGGTATGATGGTGGTTGCAGGGCGCACTGATCAAGGGTCCAAGGCACCGAAAAGGTAACAGAGGACCAACGAAAGGTGTAAAGGCAGAGGCGTAGCTAGGTGGGGGCAAGGAAGGACAGCTGTCTCCGGGCGCAGCGTCAAGGGGTGCGAAATTAATGTTAATTTATTTTATTTTTAAATGCGAAAAGAAAATTATTTGAACTCAAGAGGTATGAATATGCTCGACAAAAAAGTGGGAGCACCGCAAATCATATCGGGAATTACCAATGTAGCCAGGAGTGCGTGGTAAATCAGGCAAATAATTTTGCGAAGCCAAAGTGTCCCATTTTCCCTTAGAAGTGAATGGTCACTAATACAAATGAAAGTTAAAAGGCTGCTTTTTAAAGCTTTATCATTTTGGAAGCATAAAAGTTTTTTTAATTCGCCTTAGGGGTGCTCCTAGGCCCCCAGGGGCACAGGGGGCCGCAAAATCTTCAGTTGTCCCCGGGCGCTGAAAACACTAGCTACGCCTCTGTGTAAAGGGCGCATATAAAGAGGCATGTTTGAAGGGATTCAGGGCGCACCTAAAGCGCAGAGGCGCACTGAGCGCCCGCACCCCCCCCCCCCCAAAAAAAAAACACGCTAGACATGCAGACTCATTGGGTCTGCCTACAGTAGGTCTGCTTATGTTAAGACCTAACAAGTTGAATTGTTGAATTAATTTTGTGAAACACGGATTATTTTATTTATTTATTTAGGTTTTTTTTTCTTATTTTTGCTTTGACACTGAGCGGCACAAGGTGCTGCCTCCCGTGGATTTTGCACACTTTGCACATTGGTAGGGCCGGCCCTGCACACATGTATACAAGAATTTTGAATTTAATCACTTATTTTGATTATATCATGTTACGTTTGTCTGTTATACTTTCCCTACAAAAATAGATTCAATTGATTGCACGTTGTTTTGGGTATGTATGGTTACTTTTGGATATTTAAAGTGAATCAAAGTTTCATGGAGAGGACCTTGAGGGGTGTGATGCCGTGGGCGGTCACCCACTTCACCCACGCTTTGCACCGCCTTAAAAACGGAGACGGTGCGTAAAGGGCCTTTCCTCCATGCCTTGTAGTTTTCTCTTTGTGAAGAGAAATATTGCTGGTTTGTCTGTGACCGTGGATGTTGTTGACATCATGGATGTTTACTCTTCAATGTCAGTTTTATTTAGGCACAAAACCATGGCATTTTGAATGTATAAATTATAAAAATACATTAGTGATCCGAGTTCATAATTTTAAGATACTCTTAGATGGAGAATTGTTGCCGTTACTACTTTAAAAAGAGGATAGAGTTAAAAGTTTTGTCATTTATAAAGTAGTATTCGACATATACAGGACTCATTTGTATTCAATTTATGATTTGAGATAATTGTATTTTTAAGTAGTAACATTAACTACAGAATTTTTAAAAAGTGGTAAATAACTTTTTGTGGTAATTAATTCGCATTAGTTTATGTACTTTTCTCATTATGTATTTTTAAAGCTAAAATTATATTTGATTTTTACAGATGCCCTGGTTATGCCTATGTCCTCACTAACAATAGCAAGTCCCTTTTTTTCTCTAACTGGACAAATTTCTCAACATCAATTTGTTTAGAAAATCAGAAGAATTTGTTTATAACTTGGTAAAAATATCCTTTTACACAAAAACTTCTTGATTGCATTCTGTACCAAGAATATTTTTCAAAAACTTCAGTATCAGAAATTGAGGGATTATAAAATGTTTTTGTCTTTAATATTTTAAACCCTCAAGGGAAGGTTTAATAAGCTGAAGGGAGCCTAAAATACTCTATTTTCCGGAGTTTATAGAATGGTAACTTGGTGTAAATGTTGGTTTTTTATTCAATATCCCAGATTTTGCTTGCATTCACTGCGCAGTTTTACCCCTAAATTCATTCAAGAAAAAAAGAGAAAACAAAGAATGTTTTTGTTTCTAAGACTGTAGTACAGAATAAGGAAGTTAAAATATTTCTTTCCTTCCAGTTGGATGACTAAAGGCAGCAGGGAATTAAAAAATAGATATTTTTTCTGTTATCAGTCTCTT
Source organism: Octonoba sinensis (assembly GCA_038502835.1). NCBI lineage: Eukaryota > Metazoa > Arthropoda > Arachnida > Araneae > Uloboridae > Octonoba > Octonoba sinensis. The sequence goes on along the minus strand of CM076604.1, from coordinate 113,216,507 downwards.
TACCCAAGACTTATTTATAGGTTATAAATATATATATTTATAGGTTATAGGTGTAAGACTTATTAGGTTATTTTATTGTTCTTTCTATTTTTCAGTTAAAATTTGAAGAGCAAAATAATGTGTTCTACAACATCTCATGATTATGTCAAAAACCTGTTTAACTCTATCACAATTTCCAAAAAAATTAAAGTTTTAAAAAAAGTGAAATGATTTAAAAAAGGTTCACAACAAAATTGTAAATTAAATCATCTATATCTAGTGAAATTAAATTACTTGAAAAATAAAAGAAGTGTTCTCATTTTGAGCTAAAATACAGAAAACTTTTCATGTAATAATAATTTTATATTTTTCATTAATTGATAAAATGAAAAATGTCCGTATATATTTATACCCACGTAAAAATGTGCGTGTGTATATATGTGTTTTAATTTAAAAAATTCAAAACTCAGTTTGAGTTTATAATGTTTGTTTTTCCCCTTTGTACTATTAGTTTAAATTTTTCAGTATTTCACATATTAATTGTTCTTAAAGTATGTTTCATTTATTCATTTAATATAAATTTTACTTTAAATATTTTTTTAATCTAAAATATTTTCAGATTTATGATGGAATTGGATGAAGACAATCATTTGTGTCTACGTTGCAGTAAGACAATAAATGGTCTAAACAATTACGTACTGCATCGACAACAGCAGTGTAGCCAATTCAACAATGCTTCTACATCATCCCCATTTCTGTCTGATTCAACAAAAGCACTGCCAGTGTCAGAACCCCATGATTTAAATACAGCATTTCCACAAGATATTTACAGGCTTTCAGCAAGTGATTTCTTTCTATCCCTCAACTTACAAAGTATTTCTTGTGATAGCCAAAAATGTCTGACAAACATTAATGAGAATTTTCCAAATCGCATGGACTTGCCATCACTGGAAAATGATTTGGCATCCCCATTAGCTGAAGTTAAGACTGATATGTGCTCAAATATGATTGAAGAAGAAAATGGCTTCATAAATAGTGGTGAAATTGATATCAGTAATGAAAAATGGGACTATAACTTTAAAATGGACAGCTCAGACAGCAATGTTGAGCAAAATTCTTCTCAAAGTAGAACAGAAAGTACTTTTGTTACTGGTGAAAATTTGATGCTTGGACTTGAACCAGAATACGTAAATAATTTATGTGATGTTTCACAAAATTTGGAATCACATTTGACAAAAGAAGGTTCCAAAGAAGAATTTTCAACCAAAAAATGTGTCAATAAATCTAATACTTTTCAAGAGCCCAAATGTGCCTTTGATAAAAAACATCAATCTTGTTACACTTTTTGTTGCATCAAAAGTGAATATTTTATGTGCAGTTTATGCAGTGATAAATATGTTTTTCCATCAAATTTTTTGATTCATTTGTTGAACTGTAAACAGAAGGCAAATAATTTTGATGGTTGGAAGTCAGAGATTTTCAATAACAGTAACTTATTTATATGCACTTTACCATTTAAATGTGATTTATGCTTATTTTACTGCAATGACGCAACTACATTTTTGGATCACTTGAAAAGTTCCAATCACTGTCAAAATGCAGCAAGTTCAAAGAACTGTTTGATATGTCTTCCTTGCCAAGAGGAGTGTTTAGCTACTGAGGAAATTGTTGAGCATTTTTTGAAAAATCATTTACAAAATGAAAATATAGAGCATCCAGTTATTGTAGCTGAAATGAAAAAGAATTCCCATTGTTGCTTTTGCTTATTTCTTGTTAAAAGGATTATAAATTTAAAATCCAAAATTAGTGATGTTGTAAAATATGACATTGTTTACATGAAAAGAGCCTTTCCATATTTGATTCTGTGTGCCATGGGCATTGCAAAAAACCTACTCAATTCAGTGATAAGAACTATAAATCAACTTTTTGATTTCATTGACAAGTCAATAAATAAAGATCTTAACCAAATACCTAAACAAGTTGAAGATTCAAATTTTGAATGCCTTAATAATAGTAATAATTGTAGTGGTTCAACCCCAACTGCAGATAGCACATTACAAAATGGTTCGTCTCCAGATATCCAACTTACTGCTCTGACCAAATTACAAAACAATAGTGAAACAACAGTTTATGGGAAAAAATCCAGCAGCTCCTTTAAGAATGTTGTGAAAATACTTATTAAGGAAGCAAATAAAATTAAAAGAAATGCCAAAAATAAGCATATTCCCCCAATGTGTGATTCTCGATTCTCAGAAATGCCGTCCTCACAAAAACACTCAAAACTACACAAAAGTCAGAAAAAGTTACATAAGTTCAATCCACCTATATCTGATTGCTTTTACGAAAATACAATTCAAATGAGTACATACTTATGTGATGAATGTGGCTATGCTGGAAAAACTGTACACCATCTGACGAAACATAAACGATCACATACCGGTGAAAAACCATTCAAGTGTACCTGCTGTTCCTACTCTTGTTCTCTGAGTAGTCAGCTACTTCGACATAAGAGACTTCACACTGGTTCAAAGCCTTATAAATGTCCGTACTGTTCTTACACATGCAATACTCAAGAAAACTTGAGGAAACATGTTTTAAAAACAAAAAAGCATGAGGGGAAAAAATTATACCCATGTCAACATTGCAGTTTTGATTGCAATATTTTCTCCATATATAAGGAACATTTGTTGCAGTTCCATGTTGAGCATTTCCCAAACAAAGACAAAGACATTATTTCATCAGCAGTAGCTGGCATCTATGATATTTCTCAAATAAATAAAAGTTAAATAATTTCAATCTTTAGACAAAACTGACTTTTTTGTACTATTTCTATTGGGAACTAAAGAATATATTTCATAAAGTTGAAAGTAAAAAATTACAAGTTATTTAACAACTTACAATAAACTGCATATTTATTTGTATAAAACATACAATTAAAATGATTAAATTTTGTTTTCAGAACTTTACAAATTGTTTATTTGCTATTGACATTTAACATTACAATTATTTATCAGTGTAGCTAGAGCTTCTGCTTTTTAATCAAAATTCTTTTTAACCCATTTTCTGAACAAGACGAAAAGCACTACTGCTCATGCCGCTGGTAACAAACAGGTTTACATTTCGCTACAATACAGCGACTCTTTCCTCCTCATTTTGCTACTTCGATTTTAACATTGTATTTGATGTAGAGCATGTATTTCGAAATTATTTCGTGAAATTAGTGCTCATGGAAACTCGTACGAAGTTGTATATGAAAAAGAAGGAGAAGGGAAAAAGTAAACAAAGACCAATATTTTTGTTACTTGGTTGTTTATCTTTTAAAAGGGGAGAATTTTTTTCCTACCAGGAAAATACGGAAAGTAGTTACTCAAGCATAAGCAATATTTTAACAGTATTTTAACTACAGTCCCCCCCCCCCCTCTAACAAAGAATTTCTGTTGAGAAATTGGTGATAAATGCTAATTAATATTATAATTAGATTATTTTCTTGTGTATTTGAAGTGAAAAGAATAAATTTTAAAGATCAATAGAGAGTTAAATTAAATTATGTTCAGAAATGTATTTTTGGTGATAGAAAAAAATCAACTTGCCTACCTTTAAAAACTGAGAATCGCTTAAATACAGTCAATTCTCTCAAATCCGCGAGCATCTAAAATCCGCGTAAGATTTCTGATGTAAACAGTGAAACTTAGTCAAAAAACAAATTAAAAAGACTTTGTTAAAAAACTAGAAATTTCTTAAATTTTCAAAACTAGAAGCATTTTTTTAACTTGAAATGTTTACAATAACTCACATCTGTCTTTTATACATTGAAAACAAGGTATTTTTAGCTTATTTTTATGTTCTTTTATAGCCTCATGTCATACGTAATATTAGCTGTTTGCTGTAATTGGACATCAATATCCTTGCATCTGTTTTCGGTTTGCGAGATCTCTTATTATTTTTTCATTAGTACACAATTCAAATCGTATTCAGCAAAAATATTAAGCTATTTTTTAGTATAAATTTTATATTTGCATCAATTTTATGATGTAAATGTTCTTCCTGCTTGATCTAATTAATGGAGACAATTTTGGCTGCCAACTTGGAGATCGGCAATGAAATTTTTGGTCACCATTTAAAACTTTTGTGGTATCCAGTTGGAGAGTGGCGACCACCAATCTGCACCTTTACAAAGTAGTTGAATAAAAAAACTTCATTTCAAGTTTACATATGTATATATATTGCATCTAATTTGTATAAATTTTCTTTCTTTTCTATCATTTAAAGTAATAAGTAAAAAGGTGAATGCAACATTATAGCGTCGCAAAATGCGTACACAGATCAATAGCCCGAAATCCGCAAAATTCTAATATCTGCAGAACCCTTGGTCCCAAGCAGTGCGGATTTCGGAAAGTTGACGGTATTAAAAGAAAATACAATTTTTTAGAATTAACATTAATGACTTAAAATGAAACTTAATGCTTGTTATAGTTAATAAAGGAGATTTATTAAATAATTGTAATATAGAAAGCCTGCTACTTCTGAGCAGATACAATGTTCTACGTTACTTTCCTGCACTGTTGCTTCATCAAAATGTTATGAGTTCTTTTTTTCCACTGCATCTCATACAAATCTCATAATGTGACTCATCAGTAAAACATTTTAAAAAGGAATGTATATTCTGAGCATCCCCCCCTTACTTATATAAAAAAAGTTGGTAATTATTTTCAGATGCATTATATTTTTCATTTTTAAAGGCAAAATGTCTTTTATACATTAGGTTATTTTATACTAGTTTTAATTTTGACTCGGTTTTAAAGAGAGAAAAAGAAAATTCTGGCAAACTATTGCTAAAAATATTATTTTCAATCAAACACTAAATTTTTAATCGAATTTATTATCTGCATTATAACAGATGTTCTACAAATTTTGTTTGTTTTGAAAAACTGTAAACTGATTTTTAAAATAATAGATAAGTACTACAAAAAGACATATTTGGCAAAAAATTAATGGGTTATAGTTTTTGTTAATACATTTTCATTTAGATATTGTTCCCCACGTCTGTTTAATTTTTATATTATTAATGTCAAACATACATTACTTGAAATAAATAGCTAAAAAGATATAAATTAGTGTACAAAAAATTAGAATAATGATATAATTATTTTAAGGAGCAAAAAAGGGTTAAAAATAGTTTTTCTTTATCACTTGGAGTAGGTTCAGTGATAGGATTCGCCGATTCGCATGTACCGGTTCTTAAACCTTTTCGAATCTCTGCTTACTGGCTCTTAAAATTTCCAAAGCTTTCCGTAATGGTTTAGTTTAACAAATCAAAACTTTAAAAACATTAAAGCAAAGATTTTTTTTTTAATGTTTATGTTTTTGCTCGCTCTTATTATTGGGAAAGAAACAACAACATATTTGTGGGGCCGAGTCAGACCTACTTCCATTCTTTTGTAGGACACGCACTTCATGACCTCTTACCAGGCGGCTCAGATCCTCGTAGCTTGAGTCACCACAGTTCGAAAAGGAGCATATCCTAGATATGGATCCGATTATATGATGGGCATGGGAGAGTACTATCTTCTGTGAAGCTGCCTGGGGATGTTTTGCATTTTTTTCTTTGATTGTTGTCATTTCAAGTTAAAGTGTCTGTAAACAAGACTCTTTTCTCCTTTTTTGCTTCTTTTTTAATTTTTTCCCCCACAGTTTGTACAGACAAAAGATGCTAAAAAGGGAGATCCCCATCAATGTCATTCGTCCCTATCTTGGTTAATCTGCTTTTACCATGTGTCTGCTGTAGGTATTTCTTTTCTAACCATATCTCCCCTCCCACATACTAATGAGGGATGAAGATATTATTCAGAGTCCTGAGGAGGAAACCATAAAAATTACAGCAAAGTTTTCCATTTGCCGCTTCTCGTAAATCACATTCATAAGTATAAAAAACCATGCTAATGTATATTACATTGCTACTAAAGGACAGTTTTCCAAAGAACTACAACAAGAATTGTTGAATCTGCTGCTTAAAAAATGTTATTTTTAAAGTGTAGCTCTGAGAGGTCCAATAATTTTTTTAAAACTTAAATTGGTCATTTGCAGTTGTTCTCTAAATGGGCTTTTACGGTAAGTTTTGCTCACAGCTCATTTTACTTAACTTTAGTATTCCAACCTGTAATGTAAAACCAAAACTTTCCTTTATCATGCTTTTGCCTCTGTAGCAACAGCTATAAGGAGCAATTTATTATAAGCAAGGGAATTAAAATCGTGTAAGTTCTAAACATAAAAATTAAATAGTAATGTTATACAATCACTGCACTAAAACGTGTTGTTAAAATGTTTTCATAATATAAACTTTTGAATATCATATTAAAATTATTGCCTTAAACTTTAAAAAATATCAAATAATTTTAGTAGATATAACAAATCATCACAATGGAAAATGTACTTGCATTGTTTGATATATTTTTGAGAAACATTTTGTCGCCGTTTTCATGCAAGAGAATAAATATTTTAAAATATTTATTACTAGCAAGTTGCAATTAATTTATGATATTACTTATTTCAAAATTAAAAAAAACATAATTATTTTCTTTAAATGTTTGTTTTGAATAATATTTTATGATGAAGTTCATAGTTCAATTTAAATCTTTGTACATGAGCATTTCTATAAATAGATTCTACGCCAAGGAAACTTGCTGCAATGAATTTTGAAGCATCTATGTTGAAGACCCCTTGACACTTATTCCATTTTTTGCAGTGCATGAGTGCCAATAATGCATTGGCATCGATTCAGTGTATGGCCTGCCTAACATAAGTCAATTAGGGCAGTATTTATATTTGAAAGTTCCAAAACAGAGTGAAACTGAGAGTTAAGTTTCACCCAAGTTGTTCTAAAACAGTTAGGAGAGAGAAAAATGCATGGAAATGTCATGAGAAAATTACAAAATTTAAAAACTTTTTGTATTATTACTGCTTTTTTCTGTCACGTAAAATTTCAGTTACATGTCAACTTTTCGTAGGGAGCCTCCCCTCCCCCCCCCCCCCCCCCCCATCGGCTATGCCCTTACTACTGATATCGCAAATCAGAAGTACAAGTTTTTACTAGCTTCCAGCACACAGAAAATGAGTACCTTCCTTGTTTTGAAACCTATGTTTTAAACAATGAATTGCATATTTAAGCATTTTCTCAAGAAGGAAATCCTCAATACAAAATAAGATGATCCTTGTGTCAAAAAAAAAAAAAAAAAAAAAAATCGAAGAAGCCAGTGAACACTAAAAATCTATCTGGAAATATCTTTAAAAATATTATATAGTAGTTAATTATTTTTTGTTAAAATAAATAAGCTTGAAGAATGGTATGCACTTCATTTATTTATTTATTTTTTGATATTTAGTTATAATTTTCCCTATTAAAAAAAATCCCAAAAATATTTCAAGTGTACCGTTTCTTAAATGATTTGAATCCCATCACTGGGTGGGCTGGACATGGACCAATGTACCCCATGTTCTCATATTTACAAAAATGCTGAAAAAATTTTCACATTATCATAAACACTAAATAAACTACAAATAATTATGAAATTAAGGGACTCACTTTATGATAACAATTAAATTTGTCTAATCCTATTAAACTAATGAATAAAAGTTAAAGTTGCAAACTTCTAAAAATTACTCGGAGGTGCTGGAATTGAACTTCTTGGAATAAAAGTTACTCAATACCACTGTGCAATGTGATTTCATTATAGGATATGAAGGTACAGCTAACTGTTGGTTGTAAAATGAATAAAAAAATATAATGTTAAAATGATCAAGACTGGACCAACGTGAAGATAATAGAATTGGGGCACCTAGAAGCAAAAAGGATGTAAATGACAAAAATGAAGATTTGGGAATACTTAGAGAAATTGAAAGAAAAACACCAAAACTAGGGATACTTTTCTCCACCAGACCCCCTACCTGTTAGCCGAGGCCTTAGGAATGCTTGCGCACGGGGCGAGGTAGTGGGTTGCACAAATTTTACATGCACGTATCCCCAAGTGTACATGGTGGGTCTTCAGCAGGTATCGAACACACAACCTTCCAGGTGAAAGTCCGATGTGCTATCCACTAGGCTACCACAGCCTGAACTAGGTATACTGTGGCAAGAGATGTTAGTGGTAGCCCTAACAGGTGCTGCTATCTAGTGTGATTTAGAAATATGATTATATTTCAAAATAGCCATTTGTTATTCTTGACTAAAATGCAAATGTGTATGTGTGTATATACATATATATATCCACATACACATATCATAGCAGATGAATAGTTTTTGGTTTGTAAATTAGGTAATATTTTTTTTCAACTTCAATGTAAAGAATATTTACCTTCTTTGTTAAATAAAGGAAAGATTATATTTACATTAAACTCAAAAGTGTGCAATTCAATTTTAAATAATTTTAACTTGTATTTTATTCATTATGTTTGTATTTGTTTAATTTAGGAAAATTAATTATTTATTACTTTTGAAACATTAAAACACTTAAAACTTCAGAACAGGTATCCTTGTTAAATAAATAAATATCAATTTTCAAAATCCAAGTCGGTATTTTTCCCACCCTCTTTGATTTCAGAACCAACTGATCAGGACATCAGTCTGTTCCAATTCTGGAAAGTGATTTTTATAAAAATTCAGTTTCCAAGGTTATATCATTGAAAGCGATAATTAACAGGAAAGTAAAACATTGGAATGTTTGAAAACGTTTAAATTTCGCAATAGGCAAAATTACTGCAATCATTTGATGAGATACCCATATTAAACACATAAAAATTATTTCTCAAATAAAAAACTATTGGCCCCCATTGAAAAGAAATTTCATACTAATGTTGGTCAAGGTGTACCAAAAAAAAAAAAAAGAGAGAATGCCTTTCATTAATATTTTTATAATTAAAAATATAAATACTCCAAAACATCCCGTATGCGAGACAAAAATACTGTGGAATAACATATTCATTTAGTTACCTTAAAATGGATCAATTTTTGAAACAATGCAGTTGAAAAATGTACTTTGCAGTGGAATAAAAGGAAAAATGATACTTGCTAATCACTTAATATAATGAATCAAATTTTAGAACTCAAAGTATAACAAACTGATGAATTTATAAATGGCTATTTTTATTAACTTCACAGCAAATACTTTAACAAGCTACAAAGCATCTGCTAACTCTTTCATAGTAATGTCTTTTGAAGGCCCTTCGTTTCTTCTTTTTCTTTGAAAAGTCCGAGAAGATCCACGACCAAAACAAATATTTCGTGGAACACTACATTTGCCTCGATCAGTACTTTTACTTTTTGTAAGTTCTTCATTTTCAGATGTGTCCATCTGTTCACTAAATTTCTTAATTTGAACATTAGACTTTTGAAATTTAAAGTCTTTTGGATACTTATGAATTTCAACGACATGTTTAGTTCGTAGATCAGCAGCAGCAAAAGATTCTTTACAACCATCGACTATACAATAGTATGAAGCCCTGTTCTTTTCACAAGCAGTTTGGTGATAAGTGTCATGGTGTTCTTGTATATGAATATCAAGTAGATTATAAGAAGGAAACGTTTTTTTACATGCGCTGCACACCAGCCGATGAGCACTTCTATAATGGATTTCATACTCATGAACTGTTTTAAAAACAGCTCGACATCCAACTTCACCACATGGAAACTCATCATAAAGTTTATGAAGTAAATCTTCATCATCCACATCGATAATCATTTGTTTCTCTCGTATTTTACAGAGGCTATTATTTCTTTCAAAATATTCATTGTTGAAAGAATAAATAATTTTTTGCCGCTGGAATGGTATCGTAAACAATGAAGCAAACTCTGAATTATTAGCAATATGCACCATGATTATAGTTCGACTTTCTTATAGCTGTTCAAGTATTGTATTTCTCAGTTTCTCACCAGCACATTCATTTGTACAATAATATGCTCAAAATGTAAAAGGCAAAAACAGAACTTACAACAAGAAGCTTGGGAAAGAAAGTTTTGTTTTGTTTACGCTAGAATATGATGCCAACAGTAAAAGTTGAAATTTTTAATCGAATGAGATCTTTATTGAAATTTAACTATTCATATAAATATTTTGAACTATTTCAAAGCAAATACAGCTAAACCTCGTATAATTTATGGCAAAGAAAAAATAAAACAATTTTCCAAAATAGTTTTTATGTTAGTTTCGGTTTCCCTCCTTGCTTCTTTACAAACGGATAATTTAGCAACGGTCTATATCTGACATCACTTGAATAGGCGGAGCTACGTTGGAGTTTGATGGTTTTGTGGCGGTCGACGTGTGAGGACACGGAGGTGATGGTGGAGGAGGTTGTTTGCCGGAGGCAGGGCCAGAACCTTGGACCTTCTTGATGGAAAGCCAGTGCTTCCGTGCTTTGCCAAAAGGTACCTAATGGCCAGGACAGAAGATAGCTCTTTAAGGTGTCGAATCGGTCGAATCGTACCGCCACATATACTCCCCCTCCAGTGAACGAGTGAACGACAGTGTGGAGGTGAGGAGTGAACGATACCAACCATAGATGGGTGCGCCAGTGCCAGGCGTTCTGGCGAGATTGGAAGGCTCGTGTCCGCGGTCGGGCGCTGATGAGAGCTTGTGATCGAGCGCCTCGGTCGGGCGGATGAGTGCGGGTGTTCTCGTGGCGCCATCTATGTGGTGATTGGGTCTCCATTCGTTGCGTGTAATTGCCGGGTCACCAAATGTGGTAAAGTCTATTCCATACTAACGATAGTCAAGGTTTTGAAGTTAAAATTGCGTGTCACTCGTACAATGATAACTCTGTCATCTTATCAAATATTTATTACATAAAAAATAAACACAATCATGCAGTATTAAACAATTAAGAATGAGGCTTCCGAACAACAAGCGTCGACATACATCGCTACTACAACAACCGCTAAATTAAAAAATTTTAATTAGAGTTCTCTTTTTTGGTGAAAGTGAAAGTTATTATTTTTTTAGAAGTTGAAGTGCTTAATCGCCACAGTTTCGTTTCTGCTGGCGTTGTGCCGATGTTTTTCTTTTCTCTTTTAAATTTTACCTTCATTTTTTAAAAACTTTTCAGTTTTAACACAGCAGTATGTAAGAAACTGTTTCTGGTTTTACTTTAATACAGTAACAGGCGGTTTCATTTTATATTTCAATGAAATAATTAATGAACATATCATTAATTTTGCATTTACGATGAATACACATAAGAGACATTTTGGTGCAATAACTATCATGTTAGATTTGGTTGTTTTGAAAAATTGCGACTCTGAAATTGAAAAGAAGAAATCATCTATATCATTATTATTATTTTTGAATTCATTGGGAATATAAATAGTTTCAGGGTAGTAACAATATCATTTGGTTATTATTATTAAAACTCTTTGATTCCAAAAGTGATTGTCACACCTTGGACATCCAATTATTTAAATGTAACATTTTAATATACAGTTGCTTACAGACACTATCTTAGGGGGGGGGGGGGACAAAAAATATCGTCAAATACAATCGAAATCCTTTGCGAAAGGAAAAGTGTGGATGTCGTTGAAGACGAATAACATGCTGCTGTTTAAAGGGGTTTTTTTTATCAGAATATTTTTGATCCTCTAATTTTCAAATTGTCATTTATAGCAGGTAAAACTCGGGGGGGGGGGGGATGTAATTGAATTTTATACAGAAACGTTTTTTCTTATCTGAATATTTTTAAGTTTCAAATTATCATTGATAGCATGTAAAAATTTCAGAAAGTTTCGGGGTGGTAGAGGGGCAGTTTAATCCCCTCCTTCTGGCTACGGCCTTGCAATTTTTATTTAAAAATTAATAACTATGGTATTTAATTAATTTTTATTAATTTATTTATTGCAATTGAACAAATACATTTATTATTATTTTCAAAATTAAAGTTAAATTTTTAAAGTTAATAAAATTTTTAAAATTATTTTTTAATTAAAAATATTGTTTGAATCAAAAAATTAATTTAATTTCACTTTGAAAAATTTCAAGGGAGAACATGGTCCCCCATCAACTCCTACAGTGTCTTATTATCAAGTCAGAAGAACAAAAAGCAAAAACAAAAAAACACGCAGAAATGAATGAATCACCGAAAACCGAAACGAGGAGTACAAGTAGCTCCACCCCCACTGTTCTGACATCAGAAGGAACCATTCGCCGCTTCCCGTGACGTACAAGGTAGACTGTTGCAGAGTTATCCGTTCGTGTTTTAATGTCGTGTGGTTGTTTATTTTAGAAACATTTCACGGTGTCTGTTACTTTTAAAGTTTTACAGGAATGTTCTGATGATAATTTTTTGGAAAAGCGTGAGTTCAAATTACTTTGCCTGCCAGTTAAATTTTAAACAAGTTTTAAAAGTATACACTAGTTCGTTGAAATACGACTGTAAATAGCAAATTCCGTTTAGTTCACGTCTTCCATCATGCTTTTGTTTGGCTTGCTTGCTATTATAATTCACTCTGTGTTTTTGTACTCTGTTTTCGATATTTATTTCAAATCTCCAATCATTCATGGAATGACCCCATACGCAGTACCGGTTCCCGCTCCTGCCAAAAGATTAGTTTTAATAGTAGGAGATGGGATGAGGGCGGACAAATTTTTTGGCCCTAGTGAATCTGGTGAAATATATGCTCCATTTTTAAGGTAAGTTAGCTTGTATTTTCTCATACAAATCTTAACTAGTTTAACGTTAACTAGTACACAACCATGTTTGTGCAAATGTGGCACTTTAATTTAAACATGTTACTAATATTCCTGTGTATAGGAAGTTCAATCAAAATGCTGTTTTATTGCATTTCAAAATCTTCTACTATATCTTATGCATACAGTAGTGTACCCAGGATTTTGTATTAATGTCGCAATCATAGCCTAAAACTACGGCTTTTGGACGTCAATTTCAAAATATTTGCAGGAGATTTCCCGGAACCTTTCCCCTAACAACATGAAGGATAGTCCTTTTGAAAAGCCCATAAATTCCTCCAGCTTCTAATCTCACCAAAGATAGCTTACAATTGCATCTTTAAAACTTAAATTTCAAAAAACTTCTGGAGGAGAGCGGACCAAACCCCTTCCTCTTACGTTATGAAAGATATCCTGAACTTTACCAGATTCACAAATAATTTCGGGAGAGAACTCTGACTTCTCCTTCCACTAATGTTTACAAAGATAATATAAATCTGCAATTTTTGAAAGTCAATTTTAAAAAAAATCAGGTTTAGAACCATTGGTCCTGTCCTTTCCGTCTTAACCTCACCATAGATAACCTAAACTTGAGTCTCTAAATTTCCAAAAAATTCTTGAGGAGTTCCTTGAATCCTACCCAAACATAGCCTAAAAGTGAAGTGTGTTATAGGACTTCAATTTTGAAACATTTCTAGGTGGGTTAGCCCTTGAACCCCTTCTTTTCCCGGCGCTACCGAACGTAGCCAAAATGATGTTGTTTGTCAAATAATTTAATTTGCGTTCTCAATTTTGAAAAATTTTCATGGAAAGCTAAATTTATGTTCTGATTAAATATTGAGAAAAGTCATCAGATACACATTAGTCCAAAAATAACCCAAATTTGTTTTTAAAACTTGAATTTCGAAAATTTATGGCAAAGAACTGCTGGAACTAACGATAAAAAAGTTGGTCTAAAACAGAATTTTTAGGACATCAATGTCAAAAGGTTCCAGGGGGAGTGCTCTAAATGCAGTTCCCCTATATCGGGTCACCATGGGTGGTTTAAAAATGTGCTATTAAGACTTCAAACTCTAAAAATTTCTGGGGAGATTTTTACACACCAGGAATCACGCCAGATAGGATTCGGGTCCGTTTTCAGACCCTTCACAAAATTCAAATCAATCAAAATGAACCCTTCGCATAATTCAAATCAATCAAAACGGACCCTTCGCATAATTCAAATCAATCAAAACGGACCCTTCACAGAATTCAAATCAATCAAAACGGACCCTTCACAAAATTCAAATCAATCAAAACGGACCCTTCACAAAATTCAAATCAATCAAAACGGACCCTTCAAAAGATTCCAGGCTTCCAAGTCGGGCTTTTTACATCATTATTTAATATAAAAGTAGCAAATAATAATAAAATTTTCATCACTGCTTGTTTAAATATTCAATTTTCACAAAATTATTTAATTTTTCACAAAAATCTCTTTAAAATTCACAAAAAACGGACTTTGTTAAAAAATGCTTTATCGACCCTTGCACTCAGCAAACTATATAAGCATTCTGTTTAGATCTTAGGAGCGCCCACCCCGTTGGAGCGGTTGGTGATGAGTGCACCACCTTGATAGTCCTGATTTGATCGTAACCCTGCTTGTATCATTCTACGAGATGGACGCCAAATTGGTGGTTTTGAAACAGGGTGGGCTCTCCTAGGATTTTACCTATCCTGCATTAGGAACTACTGTGATATAAACCCCCCTTGGCGACTTTTTCGTTGGCGCCAAGAAACCGTCGCCAACTTCAAACACAATACAACACTCTTGGCGATGATTATATCGCCAACAATGTTACATCATACACATAGCAAACATGTCAAGAAAAAGCACTAAAAAGCAATAAAATACCAAAAATTGCAAATTATATCTTAGACATAATATCAACACTACTATGTAAAGCACGTACAGCATTTTTCAACAGCAATTCAATACATTAACGGATCGATAATTACTCGAAAAATAGAATTATTTACTTTAAACACTCAAAGTTGAATAAAAACCCTTTCTTAAAAGAACATGCAATTTATGCCCAATAATAACTACTGCAATGATTCATTATTGAATAAAATGATATGCATTCTTTAATGAAAAACATATAATATGTAACATTGATCAATTAAAGCACATATTACATCAATCTATTGGAAGCCTACACTAAAACTAGCATAAAAACTAGACAACAAAATTAATAACGGTCATCACTTCAAGTACATTTTGTCTTAAACTATTGGAAACCAACATTAAAAATACCATAAAAACACTTCGTTGAAAGAACACGCATTTCATGCACAATAATGACTATTGCAATTAATTATCATTACATAAAATGACATGCATTATTCAACGAAAAACATAGTAAAAATATCGCGCAATTCCACGGAAAACTTCAAATACATTTTACATTAAACTAACGGAAACCCACTTTATCAAAACTAGCAACGCCCCTAATACTACAGCTAATATTTTAGAACAATTGAAAATTCATTGTTTTATAACCTTACAAACACATAACATAAGCAGATAATAAACTTTTCTCCACCAGACCCCTACCTGTTAGCCGATGCCTTAGGATTGCTTACGCACGGGGAGAGGTAGTGGGGTCTACGGATTTTACATGCACATATCCCTAAGTATACATGGTGGTCTTAAGTGGGTATCGAACGCGCGACCTTCCAGGTGGAAGTCCGACGTGCTAACCACTAGGCTACCAGGGCCCATAGCAGATAATAAACTAACAAATAATGCTATTTGGGATTAACATTGAAAAACCAACTGGTTTGAAGTGAGTTCTTTATCAGATAATAAACTAACAAAAATAAAGAACTCACTTCAAACCAGTTGGCTTTTCAATGTTAATCCCAAATAGCATCAAACTTACAATCCAATACGACGAAATGGTCCGAAAATTACCACTTTATTTTTCTTTGCTTTTAGTCACAATTAACCAAACTTATGCACTTATCAACCAAAAAAATTTCGTACTTCAGATAGCACAAACTACAAACCACGTTTCCGTCAGATTCGAAAAATGGCGCCTTAACAAACTAATATGAATTCATTTATCTCGCCATAATACAAAACAATTGAACCAAATTAATTCACTTTAACACTTTACATTCTTCCTTTATCAACAGGAAATATCTCCACAAACTTTAACGATGAAATTAACTACTAAAAAGCTACCTATTAGTTAAAGAGAACTTTCTAAAAGTCCAACCATCACACTCTAAAAACACCCATTGCATAATCAGGGTTGCCACACATTACCTCAGCCAACATCGATGGCGCTGGGTAAACGAAAAGATATCGCCAACCGAAAATCATTACAAATTGGCGCGCTAGCTCGAATGTCGCCAAGGGGGGATTATATCACAGTAGTACCCTGCATTATTTATAATTCATCAATTTCAATGACAAAAAGGTTACCTATACCTACACTGTCATCTCATATGTTCGACCTTTAAAGTTAACATTTTTCCGTGAAAGCTGAATGAGGTTGGTTAGTTTGAACGCGTCTACTAGCCCTACCACAGGGGTCGCATTCCCCCTAAAATTCTTAAAATTCCCAAAATTTTTTGCAGCACCTAAAATTCCTAAAATTATACTAAAATTTTGCTCATGTTCCTAAAAAAATGCTTTTCCTGCCGCTCACTTAAGTGGGACTCAAAGTTTTCCTATATCCCCTATATATTTTTTTTTAAATTAGGGGAAAACCTCTGTATTTCTGCTGTAGACACTAAAAACTTCACTGAAAATCGTCTACGCAAGCGAGAGCGCCATGTTTGGTCCGCAATTAATGCCTTCATTACTGCATTGGCTGAATGCCTTGCTTTATGTTTGTTAATTTTTTTTTCAATAACAATTATTTTCAAGTCCTCAATTCTATTGGAAAATGTAAGTTAATTAACCAATGCTGTCTTATCTCCAATATATTTTGCATTTTCCCTTTCATCAAGCATGGCGGCTACGTGAACAAAGTCGCCATGTTTGGTCATTCACGAAGCTTGAAGTAATAAATAAGACACCTGCATAAGTTTTTGGAAGGAGGATTGCGTGCTTATTGCAATGAAAACAATGTAAAATGGAATAAAAAATTGTTATTTTTCTGCTTAAAAAAATAATTGACATTTAAAATTTTTAATTTTTTTTTTAATTAAGAATTTTTTTCCCGTTTATTTCTATTTATTATTAGTTTTAAATTTTGGATAATAAGCCTAAACTACATTTTGCCTTTTGTTCTTTTTTTTTAAATTTAAATAATGGGCACTATATAATTCCTTTTTAAAAAGGCAAGTTTCTTTAATTTTATTTTTCATGAAGCAAATAATTTTTAGCTAGGGTTTTTTCTCTATAAGCATGTGATTAGAAAATTCTATTACTGTTCACCTGGGGAAATAATGCTTAAAACGTTTTTAAATTACAATGAAAATATGCCGCAAAATACCCCTCCAACTGAAAAAGTCCTTCCCGAAAATTAAAGCAAAGCCCTTATCTCTTTTACCTAGCTGAAGTTTCACAAGAATCCATACAAAAAATATAAAGCTCTGAAGCACGAAAAAATAATTATAATGATAAAAATTCTATCAATAACTAACTTTATGGCAGCAACAATTTGAGAAAATCAACTCCAGTTGAAACTCGTATATCAGCCAAGACCTTTTTTATTTAGCATAGAGCCAACAGGAAGATATTTCTCTTTAATGTTGGTTCTGCAGTAATTAAAGTAATTATTTAAAATCTTAAACGGTCCCTTTTCTGACCATTTTTTCAGGACTTTAAATTTTTTGCCTTGAATAAAATTGTATAATTTCTCCCAAAGTTTGCAGGCAGTAAAAGTAATCACTAGCACTCTACAGACCGTTGTTGTACATTTATTAAAATTCAGAATCAAATCACTACAGCACTCTTCTTGGTTTCTATTAATTGTTAAAATCTTGCAATTCATTGCGCAATGTTCCCGCAATATTTTTTGAAATCCCACTCAAAAAAAATTTTGTTTGGGCTTAAATTTTAAAAATCCCATTTAAAATTTTGGTCAAGGGGGAAAATCCCACCTTGTATTTTCCCCCAGTGTGAACCCTGTTTTGAGCAATTGAAAGCAAAGCACAATTATTTAGGCTTGCCTCATTGGTTCATTAAAGAATCCTTATTAATAATCCCCCCTGCGGAATGCTGGTTCCCCTTCAGCAACTGTTGTAGGAATTGTGTGAAAGATTCTGATCACTGTTTGTTCCTAAAAATATTCCTTTAAGTCTTAATTTTAAAATGTTGTTTAAAAATATTTGGGCCCTTCCTGTCTTTCGCCAATGTTTTTAAACATTGTTTTGTGCACATTAGGGTCTTAAATGAAAGTATAGGGGAAAATATTGATTGCACTTACATACTGGTGGCAAGTTGAGAGATAAGTGTGTCTAAATGTGCTAAGAGATGTAAAAGAAATAATACAACAACTTGACCGTTTTATATTAAACGGTTTTGATTCATGTATTAAATCAAGCTCCCCATTACTACTCCTGTCTACAGATCATGAAATAAATTCAAAAGTCATTAAACTAGAAATAGATTATGAAATTTTGCAATAAATTGCCCTAAAATTTTGCGAGAATGTTCTTAAAATTCCCCTAAAATTTTGAAAAACTTGACTGCTACCCCTGCCTACCACCATATGGCCACTAGCCCCATGGAGCCGTTTAATTTCTTTGCATGTAAGACTGCAAAATTTAAATTTATTTTACACCATGCAGGAGCAAAAATAAATATCAAAAATGCAGCAATTATATTTTATTCATTTGTATCATTCTATCTTCTTTCATTTGAAACTATGAATTTACCTTGTCTAAATTAGTAATTTAGTGTACTTTAAGCATTACGTTTTGCTTATTTTTATGATTAGACTCTGATTTAAAAATAAAATTTTCTTGATTTATTGCTTAAAGATAATATTACAGCATTTGTTTGAATATTGCTTCCAAGGTTTTTTGTTGCTTTAGTGTTCTTTAAGTATTCATAATTAACACATGATTAACATTAAGTATTTTTGTAGTAATATCTCGATTTTTAACTTATATCTCTACATGAATGTAACTTTTAAGTTGTTAGATTTAATCGCCGTTGTTTTAAAAAATGTAAACTTTTTAAAGAATAACACAACATTTAACATAAAAGAATTAGTACGATGTTGAATTAATGCTGTTGTTAAAAAAACACTTCATAATCCAATGAACAGGTGTCATTTGGCAGTTACAGCTATGTAATCAAAAGATGTAGCATCACCTGTGAGTGCGTGTTCTTAGCCGGATTGATACCCACTTGTTTTCACTGCACATACAATGTTTGAAATACTGCATCCACACTCTACAATTAGGGCAGAGATATTGTTTGTAATTTTATGCAATTATAAATGTTTTTATATCTTAATAGGATCATCATTATTGGTGTATAAAAAATCATATGATCATTATATAGTATATCAAATTAGTAATTTCTTGCAGTGGCTCATAATGCAAGGGTTCTCTGTATAAGTTATTTTTTCTGTTAACCGCCTACCGCCTTCAGTGTTGGGTTTTTGACATGACATAGGTATAATACCGGTTTAAACTGTCAAAAACTTCAATTTGTCAAAAACCTATCTTAATCTTCAGCTGACCTAAATTTTACAAGAAATTACATAAGTTTAAACAACTGCTGCTAACAAATGTTGAACTTGATCAAATTATGATTAATGTAACAACAATTAAGACATTTTTAGATAATAAATAATAAAAAAAAATTGGCTATTATTTATTTTAACTCTCAGAAAAAATATGGCAAAATGAATGTTTAAAATAAACATTTTCATGAGTTAAAAGGTAATAATACATCTATAACATTAGGCATTGAATTTTAATTATGACATATATTATTTTTCCAGTCAGTCCTTCTTTCAAATTACGGAAATTTCAAAACCAAGGAAGCAAAAAAAAAAAAAAAAAAAAAAACAATATTTGGATATTTGACAGAATTTAATAACATTAATGTAAACTGATTATCCCAGTATTCAACTAAGTTACTTGATCAACAGCGGATCTAAGGGGGGGGGGGCGATCGACCCCCCCCCCCCCCCCGGTCTGATTCAAGTGGATACTACATCGACACTCCTAATAAGTGAGTTTTTACTCTTTGTGCCCCTGGACCAGCCATGTTTTTATGTTCTTGGAATCAAAGCCTAATAGCCCAGTTTCAAGTTCTATGCTTTCCCCCTGTCCCTTTGTCCTCTCTCCTCTCTTAGTATTGCTGAGTTGCTAATCCTTGGAATAATGGAAAAGAGATTCCCTGCTCTTTTCTTCTACCTATCAACTGGTGACAGCTAGCCAAGTCTTAGCACATGGTGTAAATTCCTGCAGCATTTACGCTAAAACCTGGAGTCTGAAACATTTCATTGAACATTCATAATTACAGATGTTTATATAAATTGCACATACACGTTGACGTTTTTTTAGTACGTATTTTGTATTACATTTTAAAAATTTTAGAAAATATATTACTAATAATTGCTATTATTTTGTAATTTAGACATATCAACTAAAATTAAGAAAATGTATTTACAAGCCTACATTTTTCTTGAGAAAGCTTGAAGGAAATCCTAACTTGGTTAAAACTTGGCTAAGAAGCAGAATGAGTGATGATAGATTCACTGGATTAGCGTTATTGCATATCCATAAAGATATTACATTGGACGTTTGAAAAAATTATAGACAGATTTCCGAAAGCAAAAAAACGGCAGCTTGTGTCCCTTTTATACAGGCTTTGAATAAACGTATATGCATTGAAAAAATGTGTTGGTAAAATTTTAAATATCAGTACACTAGCATTTTCTTTTTTGTTGTTCCTGCTATTTGGAGAAAATAAGGGGGGGGGGGAGGGTGGGGACTGTTGAAAATTAATGAAGAATCTCCTCCATCCATCCTTACATTGAACCCCGAGATTTCTAAAATCGCCCCCCCCCCCCCTTGAAGATTTTCTAGATCCGCCTTTGTACTTGATAGACTAAATATTGTGAATAAACTAGATGACATATTTAGAATATTACTAGAAAATATTAAGACATTTGTGCTGTCTAATCTGAATCATGTATTAGAAAAATTATTATAAATTACTTCAAGGTTAAGAATTATTTTTTTAAAGCCAATAGTAACAGAATAAAATGGGTTTTTAGTTCTTTGGTTTTGGGTCAAATAATTTGTTTGAAAAAAATTCAATTTGTGATTTTGTATTTAATTATAAATAAGCTAACAGCAATACCAACAGCATCAAATCTGAAAATAGTTATGAATTATTACATGTTTTATGATTAACACTGACAAATGTACGAATGTGTAATTAGCACTAATTTTAGTCCCTGTTGTACTCTTACTAATGAAACATATATTCTGAAATAACTACTGTTATTTATAAGCAGTAATTCTTATTAACAATGTGGAAATGTAAAGG
Organism: Octonoba sinensis; assembly: GCA_038502835.1. Lineage (NCBI taxonomy): Eukaryota > Metazoa > Arthropoda > Arachnida > Araneae > Uloboridae > Octonoba > Octonoba sinensis. The sequence goes on along the minus strand of CM076604.1, from coordinate 113,195,309 downwards.
AAAATATGTTTTTATAATTGCCCACATTTTGGGCTCATAAAAAATGCTTTGCAAAAATTCAGTGGGCATTTGCCCTACCCACATCACTAATATGAAGCACAAAACAACATTTTTTCATTCAAGGTTAAAAGCACTTAAGAAGTGACTAATTAATTTTCTCTGCAATACCTTTCGAGCACTACTTTATTAATAATAAATTTTAGTCGTTAATAAATTTTGCATACAAATATGGGTTTTTGACATTTTTGACAAGGAGGTTTTTGACGTGACAGTTTAAACCATGGTTTAAACCACAGTTAAAACCATGGTTTAAACTGTCAAAAACTGTCACGTGTCAAAAACCTGCCAACCCTGACCGCCTTTCTGTTTATTGTAAAATAGTCTTATTCAAGTTACTAAAACTGGTTTGCCTCAAGTTACTAAAGTTTTTTTCTTCTTCTCTGTCTTCCCTTTCACTTTTTCCTCTTTGTTTCTACTTATTGGACTGTTTTATAAACAAAGTTAGTTTTGTAGATTTTTTTTTCAATTAAAACAATGAGTAACTTACAAAGAAAGTTATATTCAAGTACTTTTGGGGTTTTGAAAAAATTTTTTTTTAGGATCTCAAAAAAGTTTTCAAAAATTGAACGATGACATTATAGGAAAAATAATAATACATGTACAATGCAGAAGGTTTGCTTTGGGGAACAGGTTCCCCCGACCGAGGTCGGGATTTGGGATAAACTGGATACCGATTTTTCACAGGTACCGGATATCTAGTGCTTCATCTGTGACTCCTCCATACCGGATATCCGGCTCTGGTGTTTGAAACCTGTTAATTCAATACATCTTTTTAGCATTGCTAAGTTTTTAATTTACATATACAGTACAGAACCTCTTATCGGGGAACCAAAAAACCAGAAAACCGGGAATGTTTTGCATGAATTTCCACTCATTTTTGAAAAGTTCGTGTTTTTTTGCCCATTTAATGAAAATACGAATTTTTTGAAAATACCTTAAAAAATGCTCACTTTTTCGTTACAAGTAATATATTCAGTGTTTATAAGTCGAATAATTTAGTCTAAAAACAATGTTTTATTAGGGGAGGGAGCGTAAACTTACTTGCAGAAGAAAATTAGAAAAAGAATTTTCTCCAACAAAACTTCAGAAAACCAGATGCTTCTCTATTTTATTTCAATAATTAAGCACGGAAGAAATATGTATTTAGATTCTTATACATTAATTTAATTGTCTGGTGAGTATTTGAAGAAGAATTGCAACAAAAGTCGGACTGTATGACAGTTCGGAAAATTTCCAATTCCGCAGATTTTCAAATTTTCCGTAATAGCTGATTGTGTGAAAATTAGAGTTTGTTTATTTTTGCTTTATAAATTTAACTTATTATTCGTTTATTTTTCATTTTGACTGTGAAAATGAATTCTTTATTAAAATAGAGTTTACAAAACTGAAGTCTGCACAAGTATGAAATTTGTGGGTTTCTGCATGTAAACATGCTTCTTAAAAGAAAAGGATCTCCAAATTGAACTTTGGGAGTATTCTAGAATGTGGCTGGAATAAGATCTTTTAATAGAAACCAACATCGACGATGCAGATAAAGATGTCCAATTCGGAAATTATTCAAATGGTGCTACACCCGAGCAATGACAAAAGCAAGACAGCGATGAAGATGAAAATAATGAAATTGTGCCTGCTATATCTAACGAACCTTGCGTTGAATTAACTAAAGTACTTATAGCAAGAATTTAAAAAAAAATCTTTTATATACGAAACACACATAATGGCTGTTCAAAAAATCCAGCAATTTTTTCGGATACTGAATATTCAATGTCTTCCCTGGGCATGCCGGTCTTGTTGCCCCCATCCCTGCATTGATGCACCCCTATAGATCAACTATATATGACTAAATCACAAACATGTGTTTATTGCACATCAATAATCTTGTTCTTCTAATTATTCTTTTTCAATTCATCCATTGTTAAGCTTATTCTCTCTGTTAAGCGTTGTTTAGCATCAATCTCCCCCCTTCCCACTTCACTAGATTTATCACTTTATGCCTCATTCATTAATTTTTTTTTGGTTGACAGGCATGAAATAATATGTTCAGTTTTAAAATTAAGGTTCAAAAAGCTATTGATTTCTTAAGAAAATGCAGTCAATTTCCATTGTTTGGACTGAATTCCAACTCTACCCTATGTAAGTTTAAGAAGGTTACAAGGCGTCTGTATGAGTATGAGTACTTCAAAATATGTCTTTTCATTCAAAAAATACAAGTAATTTAAAGTGCACATTCTGATTTTCTCATATTCCACTACAAAATGTATGCTTTAATGAATTTGAAAATCGGCATGTAGCTCGAAAACCAAGACAATTTCAGTATGAAGGAATTGATGACGAATCTTACTTCTGAAGATAATTTTCGGATTCAGTTTTTCATAGTATTAATCGATAATGCTATGACATCTTTTGAGAAGAGATTGAAAAATTTCCATGCCAATGAAGATACATTTGACTTTATATGTAGTTCAAATAATATTAAGAATTTATCAAAGATAGAGCTTAAAAATTGTTGTCATATTGCAGGTCAGGCTTTAAAAGATGATATTGAGAGTGAACTTTCTTGACGAACTCGTAATTTGCCGTCGAGTTTTGCCAGACAACTATTCAATATTGGAAACAGTACAGTTCTTATATAAAAATAATTTGTCAAAACTTTATCGAATTTTTGTTTCTCTGCAATTAGAGTAATTTTAACACAGCCAATGCCCGTAGCAACAGCTGTGAGATCTTTTTGAAAGTTAAAATTAATAAAAAATTATTTACGATATACTGTGGGCCACAGTGCCGGTTCTAGTGAGGGGCAAGCCGGGGCCCATGCCCCGGGCGGCACTTCTGGGGGGCGGCAAATTCAACTGTGAGGCACAGAAAAAAAAAGTAGAAGAAGAAAGAAAGGAACAGAAAAAATATTTGATAAAGAAAACTTAACTTTTGGAAGAGAATTAAAATCCTAGTTCAGCACTCCGATCTTATCATTGATCAGCTGTTTTGCTAACGATTAAAACCGATTAATAGACTTATTTATTTGTATAAACTGTATTGTAGGGGGGGGGGGGGGGGAAAGGGTACGGGACGATTTTGTAAATTCACAATTTAAAACTTTAAATTTTAAAAAGTCGATTTTTCTTCCCCTTATAATAGTGAAATGCGTATAAATTATGCTATGATCAAATAATACCCGATAGTTTTCTTTTTACAAACTCTCAAAACATTCTTTTAGGAAGATTTGGGAGCTTGTATAGTGTTGTTTGAGAAGGCAAACACATTGCTCTTCGATATGGGCGTTGAAGGAGAAGGGGGGGAAGGGTCCAGCCCTAGTTTAAAAATAAAAGAGCCAATCTTTTTATGCATTTTTATGATTATTTTTATGAGTAAAAACGTTTAAATTTAAAAAGTTTTCATTTTTTTCCCTACAATTTTTGAAGTCCCAAAAGCATCTCCTAAGGCCTCAAAATACACCAGATTGCATATAAGGTTTCAAAATTTTCCCGGGGGAGAATCCCCCCCGTACCCCCTCTAACTGTAAGAATTACATAACTCTTGTTGAGGGGAGCTCGTCATATGGCTCAACCCCCCCCCCCCCTTCCCCAAATGTTGAGCTGAAAGAGCCTTGCTGTGGGAACATTAACGGCAGTTCTATCTGTTTATCAGTAGCCAAAAATGAAAAAATCCTTAAAAATAAATAAAAAAGGTCAGCGCCTAAAAGCTATATGAAATATTAACAATAATTGGATGGAGGGGGGGGGGGGGGCATTTTAAAGTTTCGCCCCGCCTCGGAAAACTCCAAGATCCATTACTGGTGGGCCAAGGAAAGTTGACATCTTTGGCAATCTTAGCGATTGTATCAGAATTTGTGAAGAAGTTAAATTGTGATAAGGGCTGTATATGAATTTGCTTTAAGGCATCTTTGTGCAGTTTTTTTTAATAAATCGTCATTAATCTGTAATAATAAATTTTCCTTATGGAACGTGAATGCTTGTAATCAAATATGTTACGATGTAAAATACTCAACAGAAATCAATATGTTATACAAGATAAAAATCGAAATTTGTACAAAAAATAAATAAATTTGTACTGCTAACAACTATTCCATTGTAACGTTTCCACTTAGTTTAACGCACGAACATATCTATCTATATATATATATAGGCCCCGCAAATAATTCCGCCCCGGGCCCCGCTTTTGTTTGGGCCGGCCCTGGTTACTGGTACTGGTTAACAGTGAATTTCGCCCAATCCCTCTCTCTTCACAATGTTTAGACACGTGACTGATTATTATTGGTTGCTCGAATGGTCAGATCATGCCTAGAAAATATATTTCATCTGTGTTAAAATCAAAAGACTAAACTTGGAGAAGCAATCCCAAATTTCTCAATTTTTTTAAAGCTGTAGCAGGTAATTTTTTATATAATTTTCAGTACTTAACCAAAGAATATTTTGTAAAAGTACTACTCTACTTATAGGTTCCTGTTTTTGTATGTATATGCTATAGTTTTGTCTTCTATGTTATGTACAAAATGAATTTTATTTTGTCTGCAAATACAATGTTTAATTATTTTATATCATGCCTTGACTTTTTCCAGGAAAGATTATTGACGTTATTTTTGACGGAATAAATATTACCGCATTTGTGGGCCATAAATTATGCCACAAAAATTAGACTTGTGTAATTCGAAGTTTTGGATAATTCGAAGTTTGGCTGTGGTCCCTTCAGCTTTGAATTATCCAAGTTCTACTGTATAATGAAGTGATGTCTTTGCTTTGTATTTGATAATTCTATTGTATAGTAATTTAACTAAGTTTGTGATATCACTTTTTTACTGTGCTTACGATGTTATGTCCTAATGTCAAGGATATTTCAGTTTTTTTTTTCCTCAGTGACTCACATGTCTTGTCTTGATGCATTTGATATAAAATTAATCAATAGAATTTTAACAAAAAGGCTAATTATATATATTTTAATTTAATTAATTAATTAATTTTGTTTTTTATGTCCTGCATACTTGGACTGCTATTAATCAAAGAGTTATTTCACAAAAAGAAGTTTGCTACAAAGAAGAATAGTAAAAAATATTAAATCTTTGAATTCTGAAAAAATGATTCCTGCTATTTTATCTTGAAAGTGTAACTGCTCAAGATTTCCTTTTAAACTTTTGACTAGAAGTAAATTTTAACCTTAATCAACATTGGTATTTTCGATTCAAAATTAAAATCAATGAAAGTGTAAAGTCAAATTATAAAAATCGAAAAAACTTTAAAAATAAATTTAATTTTCAGATTTCAATTATTTTTATAGAAATCAACCTCTACTATGTCACACTTCTTTCTACCCCCTCCCCTTGTCACAAACTGTTACACTTTCTCGAATCCCCCCTCCCCTCTCGAAGCATGACATCATTTATACTATTGCATAAAATTTTTCATTTCAAGCTTGTACCTATTTTGTTAGTTTATTTAAAGTGTATATGTAGCTGAAAGATATTTATTTGCATTGAGTTACAAACTCATTTAGAATGTTTTCTTTTGCTAGAGATATTATAACAAATGATGGAGCCTGGGGAATCTCCCATACTCGAGTGCCGACGGAATCTCGTCCGGGACATGTTGCTCTGATTGCAGGTATTTATGAAGATGTGAGTGCAGTTACAAAAGGATGGAAAGAAAATCCTGTCGAGTTTGATTCTGTGTTTAATGAAAGCCGCAACACATGGGCGTGGGGAAGTCCAGATATTCTACCCATGTTTGCTAAAGGTTTGTAGTTTTCTTGCTCTAAAATTCATCATCGCATTTTTTAAAAATTATTAAAGATTAATGTTGTTTAACTGATATATGCTCAGCATATGTATAAATGGGGGAGTGTAATCAGCCCTCCTCCCAGATTTTAGAAAATAATATATATATATATATTTTTGGCTTATAATTTTAGTCCCTTCCCCCTTTTTTTCTTACCATGCTTCCATTCCCCTACACTCATTAGATTATTTTACACTGAATATCTTTTCTAAATATCATTCCTTTTTAAGGGATTTTCTTATGCTTTGTTCCCCTGGAAATGTTCATAAGATGTTGTTGCTGTTTAAGTTGAGTAGTGAAAACAAATAAATAAATAAAATGTACTTATAAAAATTGAATTTTCTATTTCCAAAGCTTCCAGCGTGTGTCGTGGATTTTCCCCTCCCCTAAAAGTCCTTCTTTTGTCTCAAATCCTTAAAAGTTTTTTAAAATGTTGTTCCCTTTTTCTTTGCAACATTTGTTTTTATTGTCAGCGTAAATGTTCCAATTCAGTTGACACTTTTCTACTCAACACTGATCAAAATGTTGAAATTTGTAATTAATACTTTTGTTAGTCTGTCTCTTTGTAGTTTTATCAATGAAATGTATGTATAAAATAACTGTAATGTTTATAAGTTGTAATACTTATAAAAAATGTCAAAATGTGTTTTTATAAATGGCCAGATTTTGGGTGCTTTTTAAGCGCTTAAAATCTGCTCTACGAATTCCCAATGTAAATGCTCGTTTTATAAATGGGCTGCCCGGTAGGTATTTGTTGCCTGGTACACATCACCATACACAAGATTAATTTTGCAGGTATTTTTCAAATCATTTTAATGAAAAATATTGTTAACATTTTTCTAGGGGCAAAGAAAAATGTTTTTATCGATACATATTCTTCGACTGAAGAAGACTTTGCCGGAGCTAACCCTCATCAGTTAGATACATGGGTGTTTAAAAAGGTTGAGGTATGTTAATTTTCATTAATTAAAGTCGAAACAAAAGTTTTACTTGTGTGCTTTTTAAAAAAGAATGATGTTTAATGCTGTTATTATAATAAAAAAAGTGACTTCAACTTCCTCAGCATTGATCATAAAAACGTTATCCTACTGGTGAATAAAAACTGAAAACTATTGGGGATTATATTATGTTAATGAGTGAAGGAGCTTCCACAAAAAAGTGGATAAATTGCTTTTCTCGAGAAGTATTAATATAAGCAGGCCGTTTTTTAATTTTTTCAAAGGGCTTGATAGAAATATTGAGAGAATAATATCAACAGCCCTGGACACCTTTTAAAGTATTTGCAAAAAATATATTTAAAGAAAAAAATTGTGGATAATATCAGTAGAAATCTTAAAGAGTTGTTTGCTTATGCAATTACTGAAAAAACTTAAAAAATGAGGATGGGAACTTAGTACTTAATGATGTAGGTTTAGCTGTCATTATAAAAGTCTATTTTGTTGTTCATTCATCAGTAATTATTTCTTCTTATTGGAGAAAAGAATAGAAGGTTGAAAATGTTATGTTACATACATTCAACTCTTTCTGCAGCTAGTAGATATGCAGAAGAAAATATCAAAGAAGTTGTAAAATAGAATTATTACAACATTTACTGAGGCATAAAAACTATAAAAAACAAATAAATTTTAATTACTTGAGCTTGTGCAGAATTTTTAAATTACCATCATTAGCAATTTTTCGTAAACATTTTTAATTTACTAATATGGTTAAGTAGTTTTTTTTTTCTTTCAAATAAAAATAAAGTATATAATATTAGATAATGTAGGTAGATTTTGATCAACCTGGAATTTTTTCTAAAATCACCTGGAAATGTCAGATAATTTTGTTCCCTAACTTCAGTGGAAACCTTGTAACCATGTTTTTTACTGTTTATTATTTAGAGGTTACATAAGAACAATTGTACGGTTATTTTAAAAAATGTAGCATTTTATTATGGTCTCAATTTTCATTGAATTTATAATAATGAAAATTAATATATGCGTGGTTTTTTGGTTAAAATGTTCTTTTATATAAATTGCTATATCAGTTTATTTTTAACAACTGCAAAATTGGTGCTCTTTTATTTCAGGATTTTTTTAAGGAAGCAAAAACCAATTCCTCCTTAAAAGCATTGCTGGATCAGGATAAAATTATATTTTTCTTGCACTTACTTGGAATGGATATTAGTGGACATTCTTACAAACCTGGTTCAGAGTAAGCTATGAGGCAAGGCTCCTCTGTTTAGTTGCTGTTTTTTTTTTTTTTGAACATTATATTTCTATAAGAACTATAATTAAGCTTTTAAAAAGACGTGAACACTTTTGTGTTTGTACAAATCTTATTCTAAGTATAAGATGAGGTATAAAAATTGTAAATTAATACTTTATGCAATAAAGTAATTCTTGGAAAAAAAAAATTAACCGGCTTCATATTAAAAACAGCACTAAAAAGTAAAAAATGCATTCTTTAAACAACATTGGTATGACTTTTGAACGTAATTTTTGGAGTTGATGCAAAATTATGACAGTCTAAGTACCATTACACCATGTGTTACTTTATCTAGGAACTGTTGTGGACTCTAAGACATTTATATTTCAAATTGATTTATGATTGCCAAAGATTTATCTATCATAATTTTACACCGACTTCAAAAATATGTTTAAAATCATACCAATGTTGTTTAAAGAATGAATTTTTTACTTAGCACAATTTTTAATATGAAGTGATTTAAATTTTCTTTCCAAAGTTTTTTTATTTTATTCTTTTTAGTATAAATTTTTTTTTATGAATGCTCTATTCAATATATATATATATATATATATATATATATATATGAAATATAACTGTTAAGTGCACTTCATTATTTTAGTCGAATGTCTATTTATGACGCAATCATGGCCGTAATCAAGGCCGTAATTCAAGGCGGTTTATTTGAAGTTTCAATATGGCAAATACACATTCCAAACAAAGCAAGATATGATGCAGCTGTTCATTTTATCGAATGTCCTTCTGTAAAACATATTGATTGAAATTCAATGAACATTTTGTCAATTTGTAACTTCAACATCGTAAGTACACATTCCAAATAAAGCAACCAGACGACACAAAACAACACAGACTATACTACAATATTTACATCATGAATCTCTAGAAATTTCTGCGAAACTGTCTTTTTATAATCTTTCGAGGTCTCTGTCACATGACGGATTTACTGATCAACGATTTGCCAGCCCTGTCAAAATTTGCTCATCGTACATAATCTTCCCCGGGTAAGTTCCCGGGCAAAAGGGAACGTATACAAAGCAAAAAGATGAAGAATGAAAAGTACCGAAAATTGCTTTCGTGTACCCAGAAAAAAAGAAAAGGTACAATTTCCCAGTCGGGCTATATTTTCAGATCAGATTTTCTCCTGATTAGTTTCTTTTCAGATTCTAATAGTAATAATAGTTAATACAGAACTGAATAAATGAAGAATAAACTATCACAAGAAAAGAAAACATCAGCTAAAGCGACCTTGTAAGGCTCATGCACGAAGCATGACTGGTTCTGGTGATTCATCGTTTCTGCTTCGTTTTCTAGTTAATGGTTGAGTGTTACATGAATCCCTTTATTTTGATGCAAAGAAACTACAACACTTAGTATTTTATATGCAACTATCGAATATGTATTCGATTTGAACAGTATTTCAATTTGAACTTGTGAAATTAAAGATTTTTGTGTGCCCAAAATGTCTCATGCCGTTTTCAAACTTTGTTGTTTTAAAATAGTGCAAGAGCTTTAAATAAAAGTTTATAAAAGTTTAGAAATATCTACAGGACGAATTTAAGATTAATAACCTGCAATTTTCATTCTCATATTTGAGAATGGCCAATTTCACGATAGCAATTTTTTATCAAAAACAAACATGTTCACTCGCAACTTTCTAGTTGCGTGTTACACTTCTATTCTCCACTGATGAAGAGGCTCCATTGTAGCCTCAAACTAGCTATTTGTGATACTTTTCTGACAATTTGCTTTTTAACGTTGTTTTATCTTTGTACTCAATGTGTGCATATGTTATTTATATTTTTGTGAATGATATATTTTAAATTTTTTTTAGGTAATTAAGTTGACCTCACAAATTTTCAGAAACATAAAAAAAAAAATTGAACTTTAAATATATAAATTGTTTTTAATTTGTAAATTTTTCAACTATAGAAAAAAGCTTTTTTTTAAAAAAAAATTTTGAAACAATGTCAAGACATTCAAACTAAAACATAATAATAATAATGCAAATCACTTGTTATGTTTGATGGTGCATTAATTCCCCCCCCCCCCCCCCGAAAGCATTAAAAGGTGTCCTATGGTCAAATATATGTGAAACTACAACCAAAAAAAATTTAATTAAAATAGTTTCTAACTTAATTTTGTTTTACTTTTTGATTTGTAGCATAAAGGTTTACAACTAATTCCATGAGTATTTAGTATTAATTTTTTAAAAATTATGTTCATGATTCACTTTTCTTCCATCATAAAAAAAACTTTTTAGGTAAAAAATATGCCATTCTGTATGTGGATTACTTTTTAAATGATAACATACTTTTTAAAAATGTTATTACTTTTTCGGTGTATTTAAGATATACAATTGTGCTAATTGCTAAGTAAAATGTTATTTTTATAATTAATGGCACTAATTTTATGAAATGTCTTTAATGTAGGGAATACATAAAAAACATTCGTGTTGTCGATGCTGGGATTGAAGCCACTGTCAACATTATTGACAGCTATTATCAGTTTGATGGAAAGACAGCATACATTTTTACTTCTGATCATGGAATGACAGACTGGGGTTAGTTTTATTTCTGGCATGATCAGTTCTTAAGCAGTTCTGAAATTCATTTATTTGAACATTATACGAACAAAAAATATTTTAAAATGTAAAGGGTATTGGTTTTATGTAACATTATTTATTTATTTATTCATTTATGTTGTGGAAAAAGAGTTGAAAAATAATTCAGTGAACCACGTTTTTTCTCATGAACATGAAGAAGCTTTTGTTTTATCTATTCCAACATTGGCAGATGTATCCAATCACAAATTTATATTATTTCAAGTTAAACATTTTAATAAATTCATCTTATATTATTCCATTGATTCACTTCTAAGTTAATGAAATAATGAGAAAATATAATTATGTAACAGGAAGCATATTGGAACTAGATTTATAGTTATGAGCAGGATAATGATGAGACTGAGAATCAGAAAATCCACAATGTTGATTGGCTTTTTTTTTTACTTTTACTAGAGGTAAGTAGCACACTAAACTCATAGTGTAAAGTTTTTCTACCTTAACACCCCCCCCCCCCAACATCAATAGAAACATACCAAAATTAAAAGTGTGTTGCTCAAGTGCAATCTGCTCCGGGCGCCATATTGCCTAAGCGTGTGTGGCAATTTTTTTTTCTGACTAAAAACTAAAAAAAATCTAGTTTTAATTTGCTTAAAATAATTAAAGAAAAAAGTTCAATGCCGAGTCAAATTAAGTATTGATTTAACGCGCATAAAGAAGAGATGGGATGGAAGAAGGGAGAAAGAGGGGGTAGGAGGGCTCAGTAAGTAGTGCAAATGTATTTGTATTTCTTATTAGACTGCTCAATGTTAAATTTTTGTATCTTATCTAAGAATCACCCCACTCGGTGATGGAAGTAGCGATAGGAAAAATGGCAAATGCTCCACAATGCCCTTTTTCCGCTAATAAAACCATAAAACTGTCCTAATGATGTCTTCCTTTTAGCTTAACAATGACGGGTGCTTGTCTAACTATTGACCTTAAGGCAGCGTTTTCCAAACTGGGAGGCGCGATAATTAGTCACAGTGAACAATTTTCCAAATTACGTTTTCCATTAGTTTGTATGAATAAATTTTATAAGAGTAAAAATGTTTGTGTTTTTATTTTATGAAATCTTCAGGGGGGGGGGGGGGGTTCGCCAAGTGATTAAATATTTTTAAGGGAGGCGTAGTAACATCAAGTTTGGAAACCACTGCCTTAAGCTAATATTGCTAGGTCCCTCATGGTTCCTGTTTTAGGCTGTTAGGCACCTGAATTCCCACTATTTTCAGTGGACGAAAATCCAATAGAAGCCCATTTTAATGCAAAGAAGTGGGCTCATAAATGTCGTTTTTTTCTGGATGTTTCTCATCTATAAGCCCATTCCTTGAGGGGGTAGGAATTCACCTCACCTTATGAGGTGAATTTCTTGTTACATCCTATGTGCTTCTAAATATGGGTTTCAGGAACAAATTTTAATGTTTAAAATGCTAAAAATTGTAGCAAACATGGAAACTCCAGAGCTACATCTGGCTATATGATCGGCAATTACAGTAAATAATATAAGGAGGAACAGAGAAAGTATGATTTTCAACTGTAGTAGTAGCATTCGGTTTAAGAAGAAAAGGCTTGTGTAAGATGTATTCTTATTTAATGTTTTGTAAAATGGAAAATATGTGTAAAAATCAGGGCTGCCAAATTTTAGCCACGCCAAAAAAAAAAAAACCCTGCCGGCTTTTTTTCTTTTCTTTTTTTGGTTTGAACCGCTTAAAAGGGACCTGCTCTTTTCAATAAAAGGCGGCTTGCATTTTTTTTTTTTTTTTTTTTTAATAATGCTATTAAAAATAAAAATAGCACAAACGAAAATGCAGCTATTTGTTGAAAAAAAATCGCATAAAATAAGGATGCCCATCTTGTAGCAGACCTACTGGTCAACATCAGCAGTCAATACTAAATTCCACTAGAATGATTATGGATCTAATAAATTTAATTTTCCTATATACAGTTGAACTTTATTAATACAAACACGGTTAAAATGAAATTATGGCTAAAACGAACAATTTGTTTCTCAAGTTTGGTACACTATTTATTTAAATTAATTATCTTGCGCATATTACGAAGGCTAAAATACAAATTTCAGCTAAGACGAACAAAATTTCTGACCTATTCATGAAAAATTTTCTCGATTACATATAATAATTAATTCTTTTCTTTTTTTTTAAATTGTTGGTTATTTTGAGTTATTGTAAGCCACCAAGTTTCTTAGCTGTTGGAGCATTTATTCTAAATACAAAAGAAAAAGCTTTTTTTTTCTATTTTATCAAAATATAATCATTATAAATGGTGCAAAAGAATTATTATTTGAATGAATATCGATAGAAATGAATTTCCAAAAAGAACAGAACTTTTGCAAGAATTCAAATTTCTGTTTGTAACTTCTAATTATTTACTCTAGCACTTCAAACTTAATTTTCAGCTAAATTAAAGTCAAATTTCAATAAGACCTCAAATGTAGAACAGCTTTCCAAAAAATCGAAAGGGAATAAATTCAAAGCAAATGTTTCAAAATAAGATAATGTTTTTCTTGAAAAACGCAAATTATGACGAGGATTTTTTCAATTTTATCTCCTTTTTAAAAAAATTGTCTGGATGTGTACGTCAAGGGGGGGGGGGGGGGGTGCTACAGCCTGCTCTTGCCCCAGCCGGAAAAAAACCTGGTTACGTCCAAGTGCAATAACTAAGACATATTAAAACTGCTATTTTGCGATTAACACATTAAAACATTTTTTTTCCACTCTTTAATTCAGGAAATGTACCAAGGAAGTTTGGGCATGTTTCTAGTTGTTTTAAGCTATGTAATTAGGATTTAGTTACAAAATGAGCCACTTACTAAGAGTTGTTTTTTTTTTTTTTAAATATTTTCACAGTATTCAACAATGATGTGTCAGGTATAGCATAATTGATGTTTTCTCATTATGATGAAAAAAATTACATAGCACAACAATTGCAACTTTGCATTACAATACACAAATTTACATTCCTATTATAATGAACAAATTTACATTTATTACATAAGACGTAAATGTTAAATAATATGTACATAGACAACATTAGGGGAACATCTTTGTTTTAAGTGAAGTAATAATTATTGAAAATCTAGATATATCAATATTTTTTATAACTACAAGCAAATGTGTACTGACTAAGTGAAGTTTAATTAGGAATTAACACATTTAATTGCAATATTCTGGTTTATATAATATCATAAATGTAAATAAACAGTTTTAAAATAATTTGTATGAAAGCATCAGTGTTATATATCGGCAATATTTATGACTATGTATCTCATAAATATTCGATATTTTGATATTTATATAAGTATCATGATATTTTCCAATGCTGTCAATTAGTAATTAAAAGTTCCTTATTGGCTAGGGAGAAAAGAGACATTTATACAGCATATTAGTGAATGTTTGTATTTTCAAGTGAAGACAAAAGGGAAAACAAAAAGTTATATACCTGACTTCAATGTAATAATCATTCTTTAATCATTAAGAGTCATATTTTATTGTTTATTAAATTGCATATATTCTGCATAATGCTGTGCAGTGTAGGAATTTTTGCAATGTGATCAGGGGGCAGACTAGCCCATCAGCCCCCAGGCCGGTGCTCCCTCAACTCTATACGCCTCTGCATCTCCTCTGAAAAGCTTTTTCAGTATTTTTTGTGGTGACTATGAACAAGGGTGACTCCCTTCCAACACCAGTGCATCCTACAGGAAATCATGGTTCCCACCCTATTAGGGTAGCCAGTCCACCCCTGATAGTGATGCATCAACAACCTCATATGATGTTGAAACACATCCTAATGTAAAAAAGTGGATTCAATGCTGCTTAAACTTCAACTAAGAATTCATTAAAAATTTAATATATTTTAACAAATTATTTATTGAAATGAGTATTTACAATAGTGAAAATTATAATTGCCTTTTCTAAACTATAGTTTTATTTAAAAAATTACTTTTTTATATCTTAGTGGTATCTATGTATAAGGTAAGTATATGATAGATGCAGAATAACAAGTACAACCAAGAAATTATTTTAAGAATGATTTATGGTTAATTTTGTTAAAAAATGAAACTATATTTTTTGTCATGTTCAAGAAAATTTTGCCTTTCTGCACATTTTGGGGACAGTGAAGCTCTTTGTTTGCTTATGATATTTTCCCTGAGTAAAAAGGCAAATTTTAGCCAAAATATTTGTAATGATGTTTTTTCCATCACTCTAGTCTTGATCAGAAGAAATTTTAGGCATTAACAAATACTCATGTTGCTCTTTTTTAACTTCTTGATAGGGATTTTATTAGCTCTTCATATTTTTACCCAAATAAGAAATATAAAATAACTAGACCTATCCTTTTTATTCTAGACTAGACACGCAATGAATAATCATATGGCTGAATACAGAATATTTGGCCCCAATGGAGCCTTATTTGATCGACAAATAGTGAACTGCAACTAGATATGTATTTCTAATTTCAATATTGACAAAAATTCTCAAGTGTACCAGTGCTTTCAATTTAAGTGAACAATCATCCCGTGTTTCAAAACGTAGCCTTATGCATTACAGTCAGTGGTGCAGTCGATGGGGAAACCGGGTTGGGGGTGGTGGCGTTCCCCTACCTTTTTATTTTAGCACAAGCTTCCACATGCTTGTTTTGAATTTGACATAAGATTGTTAACCCCCATTTTTGATGTTCGTATATGTCCCCCTTTTTTTCAGGACTACACCACTGATTCCTCTAACCATAATCACATATGAATATTTCTGGTTTTGATTCAAAATGATTTTTGATTTTTTTTAGGATCTCATGGTTCTGGTGAGGAACAAGAAACATTCACTCCAATTGTGGCATGGGGAGCTGGAATTCGAGGTCCACTTGGTGAAGGCAAAGATGTTTATCATGATGGCTTGTCTGCTAGTAAGTATTTGCATAAGTCTAATGTCCAATCTTAGCATCCTTTACACAGCTTCTTTATTTGATGGATTTTTATTAAAATAGTTTGTTGTTCTAAAGTTCTCCCTCAGACTTTCTCAAGCCCAATACTATTTTTTTGTTCATTAGCATGTGAGTTGTCATATTGAAAATCCATATCATCCATTGCAAGGTATTATAGTGGAATGATTGGTAAGGGATTAGCTGTAACATTAACTTAATAAGCCCGAGATTGTTATAATGTGATACATGGCCCGCGGAAGTTTCAAGATTTCAGTGAAAGCACAAATATCCAAAAATTTTTACTGGTATATATAGTTACAAATATGATTAAAAAAAATTTTTCCTCCCTTCCAAAAAATTGCAGTCCCCTCCATTTGAAAATTTGAATTTTAGCCCCTGGTACAAATATGCACTTTCTACATTGCTGTCATTCAGTTTTTTTTCCCTCTGTAATTTAGCCTGGTTTGATAGGCTTCAAAACAATTTTCCAGATGTAGGAGAACTTGACTCTTTTTCACAACCATCCTGCCCTTTTTATGGTGCTTGGAGCACACTTTGCAGGAAGACTTAAAATCCGAAAACAGACAACGGAACTTTTCGTGCCTCGGTCGTAGGTCCAATAATATGGACCAGAAAACCGTTTTTTGCTACAGTGTAAATGAGTTAAGCAGAACTAAGCTGCTTAATATAAAGCAGGTCTATCGTTGCAATGTCCATAATTGTCACATTTTGTAGAGTAATATCACTCAGTGGATGAATAATTTATACATTCTGTCTCGTCTTGGAATGTACTGCTAAAACTGCTAAATAAATGTTATGAATGAAGGTTTTCCGTTTTGATTCTGGTACTACACAATATATTTTTTAATCTCAAAAAATTCTATTGATTGATACTATTTATTTTGTGAATCTATCCTTAAGGTCTAAGAAATGTATTGCAGTTGTTTCTATCACACCAAAAGAAAAAATATCTTTTAAAATGTCACATTCCTTATCTTAGTTTGCCAAAAAGTTGATTTTTGATTTGTTCAGGGGTCGGCGCGAGTCACTTTTTTCACTAAAAGTCACTTTTTTTTGCATTGGTCACTTTTAGTCACTTTTTCAAAAATTGGTCACTATTTTCACTTTTTTTAAAAAGCTGGTAACTATTTTCACTTCTTTCCCTTTCTCTGGCAGAGCAACCGAAAAAAGTTACTTTGTCTGGTTATGTGTTAAGAAAACATTGCAATTTTGCATAAAAATATGTGTGCCAGGGTTGAAGCTTCCGCGTATCTGCCATTTTTGGTTCTGTAAGTCCGCCGTTTTTGGTTCTGCAAGTCCGCAATTTTTGGTCCTGTAAGTCCGCCATTTTTGGTCGTATTTTAAAATTTGGCTTGGCGCCGGCCCCGACTGTGCCGAAGTTAAGGTTTGATATTGCAGTGTGGTGCAACCAGAAGGGGAGGCCTAGAGTCCCCGTTCTCTCCCCCCATCTAGAATGATAATTTTAATTTTTTTTTTTTTTACTCGAGAAGAGCAAGTCCTAAGAAAATTAAGCAATATTTAAATTAGAATAGAAACTAAAAATTTTTAGCAGTGCAGAGTATATCACTCAGAAAACTAGCTTAATTTCTCTTTTCTTTCACCCCCCCCCCCCCTTCCGAACTAACTGTCACAATCACAAAAGAAAATTTTTGGAGGGGATTTCTCAACGAAAAGACAATACACAATTTTGAGAAAATAAAGTTATATTCTTGTCAAGAAATCATTAAATAATGATGCTGGGGAGGGGGAACTCTAAATTTAAAAAAAATCTTTAGATCTGAAAAATTCTTAGTAGTTGCAGATTGTATATATTGCTCAGAAAATTAGATTACCTCTTTTTATTTCCATCCCTCCCCCCAGGTAGGAAAAAAAATAGTGCACCCCCCCCCCCCCTCGTAAAGAATTTTTCTGATTGCCACTCATACTGTCATTATGTATGACAGTTATACCGTGTAACTAAAATTATAAAATCAGGAAATTTTTCTTGGATTTTGTTACTACCATAAAATTACAAAAACAATATCGAATAATCAAACGGTTTGTTTCCTACAATGGTACAGAAGATTAACACAGTAATTTCAGTCTGAATAATTTTGATACAATATCAAATTTAGATTTATTTCAAGTGGAATTTTCTAATCTTTAAACAAGTATAAAAAATATTTAAAAACGAGCATTTGCAAAATAAATTTTATTCAATGTTGAACATAAATTAAAATTTGAAATTTGTGCCGATTTGAATAAATATTTATTCATTTATATTTTTAAATAAGTAATAATTTGAGAAAGAAATAACTTTCGTCTCTCACTCTTACCCATTTATGGGTTTTGAAAAAGGTATTTATGAAGATAGTTACAGGTATAAAAATTCGTATTTTTGAATAGGCTATGAATTTTTATTTTTTTTTTTAAGTTGGGTAAAAGCACTATTTTTTCAGGTTTAGTTTTCAAAAGGTGTTGAAACTGCTCTTTTTCAAGTTATATTTAGTTTAAATGAAAAAACACACACACGTTTACATTTTAATGGTCACTATTTTGGTCACTTTTTTTAAAGCTGTTATCACTTTTTTCACTATTTTGAAGACTCCAAAGTGCGCCGAGCCCTGTTTGTTTTGTAGTGTTCCATTTGTTTTACTTATAAAGTGTATTTATTTTTATTGCTGCTATTAATTTATAATATTTGATTCATTTATTATTATTCAACTGAAAAATTATTTACTAATTTAAATTTTTAAACAGAATGGAAATTGGCTCAAATCAAAAGAGTGGACATGAATCAAGTAGATATAGCTCCTCTGATGGCCACTTTGATTGGTATTCCCTTTCCTGTCAATTCTTTGGTGAGTGTGTAGTTTTCAGTGGTGTAGATAAGTGGTGTGACACACGACAAATCACTCACACAGGAGCTACCAAAACATGTATTCATTATTTCTTTCTTCCTTTCAAATGTTGTACACACACACACACACACATAAATATCTGTGTACAATGCACTTATCTTTTCCATCTGATTTTGCTGACTGGACGAAGTCCCCGAGGGGGGTAACACCCACCCCCCTCCATGTTTAACAACGGCCCTCATATGAAATGAAGTTTTTACACAATTGCAGAAATTTTATATTAGTCTGCAAGACTAAGGATACTATATTAATAATTTGTTTGCATCAGAAGTTACAGCTATTCTTTTTTTTTAAATTAGCATTGTTAATGACTTTCTTAATGTGCAGCTTATTATGCTTTAAAAATTATTTTAATTTTTAATTAGTGTACGCTATTTAAAAATTTATGAAGGAATGTTATACAGTTTTTTGTCCACTGATCATTGCTAAATTAGAGATAAGCAGTTGTTTAGCTTTTGGGAGAAATTTTCAGCAACCTATATTGAGAGAGAGAAATTCACTGAGCAAACAATTTAGTCTACTTATGGTCACAAAAATTTTACTTTTATGCATATTTTTGTTTGGTCACTAAGAAGTCTTTCTTTGGTACTTAAATTTTCTTTTGCTTGACATTGTGCTTGCAGCTAATGTAATTCCTATTTAATTATCTTTTTAGGGCATTTTGCCTGTAGAATTCCTTGGAACAGATTGGCCTCATCGAGCTCTCTCTTTATTGACCAATGCTCGGCAAGTCTTATGTCATTATCAACTTCAGATGTTAAATAAGAAAGAAAATACTCTTCCGTTTTTTTTCTGGAACTTCAAGTAAGTGCATCTCTTACTCTATGATATTGATTGAATACGATTAATTGAGCTACTGCACGTTTTTCATACCTTCATCTTGTTTAAAATATATTTTGTTAAATTACCTTATTATTATTTTCCCAGGGAATTATCGCCATCTCGCCAGGTAAAAATTAATTTTGTTCTTTTTAGTTCATTTTCAATTTCCAATAATGCTTTTATTGAAAATTATTATGTTCCAAATTTTGTTTATAGGCTGAATTAATGTCTATGATTGATACTCTTCTGAAACAAAATCGTTACAAGGATGCTGTAAGTTTTCTTTTTTGTTTAGTTAGAGTTTGAAAGAAACACTTCTTAACTATTGGTTATGTGACACTGAATAATTGTAAAAATTTATTATAGACCAATTTAATTAAGCAAAACAATAGAACATAATAAAAAAAGAGCTGCAGTATATTGCTACCCCGCTAGATAAGCACAAATTATAATTTTATAATATCTATGTAAATGTTTTTTAGTTGAAAAATATTCAAGTTCTGTTTTTACACAATTTTTATAAAAAGTCATGTCTATTGACTTTATATTTTAATATATATATATATATTTTAATTTTGCTAATAAGCACGCAGTGCAGTAATATTTATCATAGTTAGTTCTACAAGTCTTCAACTGGTACTGGTAAATGGGTTACTTTAAGATAGCAAAAATTTTAATATTAGAGTCAAGACAACCTGTAAAATAATTTCTTTATTTTGGTAGCTATCAAGAATTTATATTTGTACATTAGTTTAATGTTTCTAAAGTTCTCTATATTTTTTCTCCCTCTATTTAAGAATTTCTTTTGTTTTCATAGTATAGTGTGGTAGTTTCAAGACAAATAGATAGTTTTAGAACTAAAGATAAATTTGGATAATGTAAACATTGAAAAATGTCTTTCTTGTGCTTTTGTAATATAGATTCAAGTTGGGATGAGGTTAATAGAAGTTGCTTTGAAAGGTCTTGTGTTTTATCAGAAACATGACAGGATTGCTTTAAGGTATGATTATAATCATTACTAATTAATTTTAATGTGTTTTATTTGAATCATATTCGAAAAACACATGCTACAGCAAAGTTTGTAAGGTGCTTTAAAACTTGTTTGAAAAAGTGGTGTAAATTTTTCAAATACATTATTGATACCATTGAAAGTATGATTATATATGTATATATATATATATATATATATTTCCTTTCAAAGTAATCTATTGGCTACTGTAGATTCATAAGATTTATTCATTAACTACTGAATAAATTCATGCTAATAGTGTATTTTGTTCCTTTAATGCCTGAAGAAGGAAAAATTTTAATTGCATCTTTAAATGTAGTCAAAACCATTTCCATTCTATCCACAGCAATAATTTTCATATTTTTGTAATAGAACATCTTAAAAAGTTTCTGCTTTTGTCTTTGAAAGTAGTAGGAAGTTTTTTTAAAGTGTGAAATGTTAGTTAATTCATTGTCTGTGAATTTTACAATAAAATTTTACAAAACTTTTCTCTGAAATCTCTTTAATTTGTCCAACGAGAGTTGTAAAGTTCATGTTCCATGAGTTTTATTAGATTTATTTTCAAAATACATCTAATGCTTTGTTGATAAACTTTGTATGAATTGTTTCTACTTTAACAAAAAAATATTTTTGGACAATAAATAGTTTTGACTCATAAAGATTTCAATATTTTTATAGTTTGAGCATTTTTCTTGGCTTTTTGGGCTGGATTAGCTACATAATTGTATTGCTTTTGAAAGACTACACCCTTCTAAGCCATACATCCTTAGAGTCTTCAGTAAAATTGCCAGAGGACAACTTTTCTAAAGTTAGATGCATCGCTTCATATGGATTTATTGGATTTCTAGTTACATTCCTGTTACATAGTAAGTATATTTAAGACTCCTTAAACACAGAATAGGCATTGTCATAAATCTTGCCGACATTTACTAAAGTATTAGAGGAACACAATAAAATTGGGTAGGAGGGGGACAAATAAGGAAAAGAAAATACCTATTAAATACCCCCTCACCTGTTGATTCAAATAAAGCAATCTGCTCAAATGATTAAAAATATTGCTTTTTTTAAATGTTATTTTATGATCTCTGACAATGTTTGACAGTTTAAATTTGAAATAAAGATAGTTTCATTAAGAAAAATAAGAAAAATGCTGTGATGTGTTGATATTTTTAATGATGAGCAAAAAAAAAGTTTTAATTCACATTCTGAAAAACCTTTGAACAAATCATCCAAATCACCGTCAAACAAAATCTCAGGATATTCCGACTGCAAGATGTCTCAGTTACTTGCTGCAGCATTGGTTTCCGAAAAACAAGAATGAAAAAGTCAGTCTTCCCTCCAGAAGCTTCAGGGTTCCCACAGATCTTAAGAAACTGTTGTTTCAGTTTGCCATCTTTTTTAGGGGGTCAGTTCGGGACATATTAGTGATCAGTTTTACTACTGAATTCAGCTGCTTTTATTCTTACACAGTTTTTCCTAGCATTACGGAAAGGAATCAAAAATACTTGAAATCTTTAGCATTTTATTACATTTAAAAAGCCATTGTCCAATTGTACTTTTTATACAAAAAGCATTTTTTTTCCTCTTAATGTTTCTCATTAGTAATTTTAAATAATTTGTTTTGTATATTTATCATAAGTTTTAATAAAATATATCTGCTTGCTTTTGTAGTTCAAAACTCTCCACCTATGTATTATACATACTTCTTACTACCTGTTCTCTTGTGGATGTTGGTTTCATTGAAGTAAGCAATTTTGTATTTTAATGAGATTCTTTAGAGTATATACCTTAAATGATTGTGTACCATGGGTTAATGTTTTTTGAATTTACAGTCCTTCAAATACATTCTTTGCTTGTAGTTGCTGCTCTTTTAATTCATCAAGCTATCAAACTACATCTTATGTCATTATTTTCATGGTTTACCAAATTATTTCTTATTAGTTGAGGTTAATATTCAACATATTAATGAAAAATGCTCCTCCCCCCCCCCCACTTTATTATGTAATGTAATGTGCATTTTTATAGATTTTTCCATTAAATTTTTTAAATACCTCTTAAAGCTTTTTAAAGCATATACTTATAATTTTTTAAGAATCTTGTGCAGTAATTATGTTATTTAATCACTAGATTACTCAGAATTATATTTAACAATTTTTTTTCTTTGTAAATTAATTTTTTACGCGTATTTATTAATTCATAATATGATTTTGTTAATCAATGTTGCTCTTTTTAATTGGAAAAAAAATGGCATGATATGATCGGTCAGTGCAAGTGCCAAAGTAATTAGTACAGCTTGGATTCAAATATGTTTTAAAAATACTTGAACTATGCACTGAAAATTGCAAAATATGCAGAAATAATTTTTTACTTGCGTAGAGAAATGTTGTAACATCTGAATAAAAAAATGGGGACACATCGGACTTAATTTTTGTATTTTGGCAATTAATCTATGCATATTAATTACACTTGTTACAAAAAATCACAATATGTTTTTCCAGATTTTGTAGTGAAACATTTCCTGTTGTTTAACATGATTTTAAAGGTGAAAATATCTTTTCATTTCTTACAATTGTTATTATATTGGACTGTGTAAGAAGTATTTAATTTTGTCCTGCAAAATACAAATAAGAAGATCTCAGATCTTCACAGTTTAAAAAAGTTTTGCCGTTTAGAAAAGTCGTTTTTATTTATGACTTATTTATACCAGAAAATTTGAATTGCTATTCCATAAAATAGAATAACCATTTGAAAAAAAATCAGTTGCTCAGACCAACTAAACTTGTACTAGAGAAATATTCTAACTCGGGGTTGCTTGCAAAACCCCCAGATATTTTTTTTCTTATTGCCTACCTGAAAGGGCAGTATTCATTTTCAAAATGGGTTTCCATGGATCTCCCGATATTTCAATCTTTATGAAAAAAACAAAAAGAAAAGCACCCTAAATGCAAGCAAAAAAAAAAAAAAAAAAAAAACCTGAAATTCAAACAATGATAACTAAGTGGAATTTGTAAAAGGACAAAAAATGTAACTTAAATGTGTATTAGGGTGAGGAGAACCTTTTACATACTTCAATCACTTGTTTGTTGAGAACGAATTGAGGAAAAACAGTTTTAAAAGATTTTACTAATAATCAACTAGTTTTCTGATATTACTTGTCTCAAAACCATATCCAGATTACAACCTGTATCAGTTTTGTTTTTGTTGTGCAACATGTTCCTCTTTTTTTTCATTACAAATTTTTATTTTTGCAATATGCCACAGATTTTTAATATAATACATATTATTAAATATATGATTGATATATTTAATATTCATCCGCAAAAGGAAAATACAGCCCTGGTTCAGTTTACTTCATTAAGACACCATAATTCTAAAAAAACAATAAGCAATTATATATATATATATTGAGCCAGCCTAGCTCAGAGCTTGTTGCTGGTCATCACTTTTGAATTTTTATTGATTTTCTTTTATTGTGATTTTGTTTTGCTTATTGCCATAAATTATTCACACAAATTTTGAAGATTATTATTTTGCTACATTATTAGTTTGCATTTAATGTTATGAAGATTGTATAAATAATTTTGGAATTATGCAATAAAAATGTTTATATTTCTGTAAAATACTTTTCCTTTATTCCAGGTGGGATTTAATTTATAACGCAAAATTGCATATACAAAGGAGGAATAATTTTTATAAGTTCATAGGATTAGTGTTGCTCTGTTTTGTTGCCTTGGAATTACTGGTATGATAATTTATTTTGTCATAGAAATAATTCCTAATTCTAAATAATGAAGATAGCAGAAATATGAGAATTCTGTAGTGCTATTTTTAATCTGTTTCTAACAGATTTTTTTAAAATTGCAGATTCATAAACAGTTACAGCAGGTACAGATGTTAGGCACAAAAGGATTTAAAAAAACTAACAAAACTTTATTAATCCAACATGTCTCTTTCCTCCCAGTAGCGCTCGGCTAGGAAATTCTGGCGAAGTGCAGGGTAATGAAGCAGGTGTCCAGTGTCCATATTTTCTCCAAGGCTGGACAGGGTGCATGTTGGGGAAGAGACAATTTTAAATTTAAAAAGGTGTTTTCGCGGGCAGTCGTGTCCGGTGGCCAGGTGGAATTCGCCGACCGTACTGTGTTTTGGACCTTTATGAAGAGCCAAGATAGTGTCCTTCCACGGTTTGAGAGATACACGGTTAAACAGATCCTCTTGAGCTCAGGTTTGAATAGACTTTTAAAAGATATGTTTAATGGTACAGAAGGGCACAGGATGAGTGTAACAGATTTTCATGGGAATTAAAAATGCTTTCTTAAAAAGCTTTATATTTTTTGTTTCTTTAGAGTTGTTTCTTAATTACTGTGATATAATCGATATCAATGTAATCGATCTTAGGTCAAAAGATTAAGTATTGCCGGATGGCAACATTGCTTTGTGTTTTGTGTATGTAGCGTTTTTGGTTGTGTTCCCGTATTAAAGATAGTTTGAATGTCTTCTGGTATATCGTAATATTCACAACAATACATGGTGGCAGCTTGAATACACGCCTTCAAAATGTATCAGATTCCAGCGCCCGAACAATTTTCCTTTCGGCCGGATGATTGGAGTAAGTGGATAGATCGATTCGAACGATTTCGATCGGCGTCAGGTTTGAAAACAAAAGACAAAGAAGAACAGGTAAACTCTTTAATATATCTTATGGGTGCGCAATCTGAAGATATCTTAGCGTCATTCAATATGACAGAAGCAGAGAAGAAGGATTTTGACTTGGTTAAAACAAAATTTGAACAGCACTTTGTTCCAACACGTAATGTTATTTACGAACGTTATAAGTTCCATACCAGAACACAAGAAGAGGGCGAATCAGTTGAGCATTTTATTACTGCATTATATTCGCTAGCTCAAACGTGTGAATTTCCTGCTTCGTTTCACGATGAGATGATTCGTGATAGAATAGTTTGTGGTCTTAGAGATAAAAAAGTGTCGGAAAATCTGCAACTTGACACTAAACTAACATTGGAAAAAGCCGTTACGCAATCTCACCAAGCTGAAATAATCAAAAGCCAACAAAGCGTTATAGTAAATGATACTTCGTCATTTAAAGTTGCTAATCGAATAGCCGTAACGCCGAAAAATCAGACGTTCAAGCATAAACAAACCAATGATAAATTTCGGTCTGAACCTAAATTTAATAATCATTCCCAGTCAGTAGTGTCCAAAAACAAAGGAGCTTGTTTTTGGTGTGGGAAAAATGAGAAACATACTAAACAAGAGTGTCCAGCGCGTAAAGCGATCTGTAATAGATGTAAAAAAACCGGGCACTATGCCAAAGTTTGCAAATCGAAACTTCAGATTAATCAAGTAGAGGGAACAAAACCATCTGCATTTTTGGGTTATGTTTTGAATGCGATTAACAAAAATGAGAAGTTATTCGATCGATGGACTACCCAGGTTGTAATACATGATACTTCCATAGATTTTAAGATTGATTCAGGAGCTGAAGTAACGGTCATTCCAAAAGACACTTATGATGCAAAACTTAAACATCTTAAGTTATTTAATTCCAAGAAAGTAATCTGTGGTCCTGACGGGGGAAATCTTGATATTGCTGGTGTTCTCCGTGTGGATCTGAAGAACAAAGATCTAATCTTTAAAGATGAAGTGTATGTTGTTAGTGGCTTACAACATTCTTTACTAAGCTATACGGCTAGTGAACATTTAAACTTTATTCAGCGGATTTTTCAAGTGAATTCCGAATTAAACCCTGTAGATGAATTTCCAAAATTATTCAGTGGTCTCGGAAAAGTAGAAAAGCCTTATAAAATTAAATTAAAAGAAAACGCAAAACCTTATGCTATATCTGTTCCGCAAAGAGTTCCTCTGGCTTTAAGAAGTAAATTGCAAAAGTTATTAGAACAAATGACCAAAGAGGGTATAATTGAAGCAGTTGATGAACCTACGGAGTGGTGTGCTCCTATGGTAATAGTTCCTAAGAAATCGGGTGACATTAGAATTTGCGTAGACCTTTCAGTTTTAAATGATAACATAGAAAGAGAATATTTTCCTATGGCTTCAGTCGATTATACGTTGAGTCAGTTTAGTGAAGCTAAAGTGTTCAGCGTTATTGACGCTAATGCGGGGTTTTGGCAAATTAGCCTTGATGAAGAATCAACAAATTTAACAACTTTCATTTCGCCTTTTGGGAGGTATAAATTTAAAAGGTTACCCTTTGGAATAAAATCTGCACCAGAAGTATTCCAGAAAAGAATTAGGGAAACGGTTCCAGATGGTCCAGGAATTGTCGGACTGATGGATGAATTTGTGATATTCGGGGCAACGGAAGAAGAACATGATAAACGGCTAAGGGAAGTGTTAAATAAACTCCAAGCTGCAGGTTGGACTCTTAATGTCGAGAAATGCCAATTTAAAGTTAAGGAGGTGAGATTTCTCGGACATGTAATTTCAAGCGAAGGAATTAAACCAGATCCGAAGAAAACAGAAGCTATAGCAAATATTCCCAGACCTAACTCGGTAAAAGAGTTAAAAAGATTTTTAGGCATGAGCGGGTTTCTAAGTAAATTCATCCCGAAAATGGCCGATATAGCAAATCCTCTATATGAATTGTTGAAAAATGATGTTGAATGGATGTGGGGGCCAGCCCAAGAGGTGTCTTTTCAGAAAATTAAAGACGAACTTTGCCAAACTCCCGGGTTATCAATGTTTGATTTAAAAAAAGAGATTTATATTTCGTGTGACGCATCATCATATGGTCTTGGGGCAGTTTTATATCACATGGAGAAAAGTTGTATTTCACCAATTTGTTATGCATCTAGAACGTTATCAAATGCAGAGAAACGATATGCACAGATCGAGAAGGAAGCTTTAGCCATAATATGGTCTTGTGACAGATTCAGAGACTATATAGTAGGTAAACAAGTACACATTCAAACGGATCATAAGCCTTTAGTGCCGATATTCATGTCAAAACCTTTAGACATGTTAACTCCTCGTTTACAAAGGATAAAACTCAGGATGATGAGATATGACTTCACAATTTCTTACAAACCAGGCAAAGAGCTAGTAATTGCCGATGCTTTGTCTCGGTGTCCTACATCTGAAAATGAAGATGAAGAATTGTCAGAAGAAATTGCCGCGTATGTCCAAAACATCATCGATATATTTCCAGCATCTGATGAAAGACTAGCAGAAATATTACAGTTACAAAATGAAGATCCCGTTTGTAAAACATTGATCAAATACTGCGAAGGCGGATGGCCACCTAAAAATGAAATTTCGGTTGAGATTCAACGATTTTGGGGACATAGACATTCTCTATCACTGCAAAATCAAATTCTGTTCAAAGACGCAAGAATTGTGATTCCTGAAAAGCTTCAAAAAGAAATTTTAGATAGAATCCATGATGGGCACCAGGGAATAACTAAATGCCGCGCCAGAGCTCAGCAATCTGTTTGGTGGCCAGGTATATCTAAAGAAATTGAAGTTTTAGTCAGAAATTGTGCAAATTGCATACAGTATCAAAGCTATCATAAAGAACCTCTGATTTCAAGCGATTTCCCAGAAAGACCATGGCAAGTAGTTGCAACCGACCTTTTAAAGCTAAAAGGTCACTGGTACGTCATTGTAGCAGACTACTATTCCAGATATTTTGAGGTAGGGAAATTGGATAATCTGTCATCCTTAGAGGTCATCGAACACTTGAAATCAATATTTGCCAGACATGGCATACCCGAAATAGTCCGAAGCGACAATGGGACTCAGTTTTCTCAGGTTATCGATTCAGAATATCGAAAATTTGCAAAGACATACAAATTTTCAATTTTAACATCCAGTCCTAAATTTCCTCAAAGCAATGGCTTCATTGAAGCCATGGTAAAAAATTTCAAGAATCACTTCGTGAAATCTCAAGGAGAGGATCCATACCTGATGATGTTAGCCATAAGATCGACCCCCTTGGAAAACGGGTATAGCCCAGCAGAGTTGCTGATGGGAAGGAAGTTGCGAACTCCCATACCCGCAACAAGTCAAATGTTGTGCCCTAATCTGGCTAATTTCCAATCCTTAAAGAAAAAGGAAATAGAACTAAGGGATAGAAAAAAACGAAACTTTGACAACCACCACGGGGCCAGAAACCTTCAGCCACTGGAAGTAGGCCAACCGGTTTGGGTGAAAGACTTAAGATCATATGGAAAGGTAAAAAGTTTGCATACAACCCCTCGATCATACATCATCGAATCACCAAGAGGTGTGTTTCGCAGAAATAGAATTCATCTACATCCTGCATCCCTTCCTCTGAATTTCAGCTGGGATGAATCGGAGATAAATCCAGCATTGCCTAACAACCTGCCAGAAAATGTGCCGCCAACTAAGGACAATGCTGTAATGTCAGAAAATGTGCCTGATCCAGTTGCGGATACAGCTAGGGATGTCCCTACACCAGTTCCCGAACTTAAGATAAACAAAACTCGCAGTGGTAGAATCATTAAAATTCCAAAGAGACTTTTGGACTAAAGACTTATAGGGGGAGATGTGATATAATCGATATCAATGTAATCGATCTTAGGTCAAAAGATTAAGTATTGCCGGATGGCAACATTGATTTGTGTTTTGTGTATGTAGCGTTTTTGGTTGTGTTCCCGTATTAAAGATAGTTTGAATGTCTTCTGGTATATCGTAATATTCACAACAATACAATTACTTTAAAGTCAGAGTGTGGTTATGTATTTCATTGTTTGGAATTTAACCCTTCCAAACTCGCGACATGAGCAAATACTCAAGTCACACTAAGAAAAAATCTGGTATTTTAATGCATAGGCGAGAGGTGCTTCACTGTCCAGCTTCTGCTTGTAATGCCTCTTGCTGACCCAGTGCGCTTTGCAATCATTAAGTCGTTTGACTGTTGTTGTGGGGTGTTTGCTAGTTGGAGTAGTCAAGTATCAGTGTTTTTCTCATTATTCAAGTTCTTGGGAAACTTTTGTTTTTGAATGTGAGTGTTTTTCTCATCAAGAAAGTGCTTGTGTGATTTACTGAAAACGTTTTTTCTTAAATTTTGTTTCCTTAAATATTCAATCTAAATGAACTAAAATAAATGTATTAATCAATTACATAGTATAGGTATTGAATTATTTAAATTTCTTCATACTTAAAATTGTTTCTATTTTCAAGGATGGCTTCATGATTAAGGTTGTTGGTTTAAATGACACTAGTTCAAAATTCTTTAACCTATAAAATAGACATAACAAAAGCAATTTTTCTTAATTTTCATAAGGAACTACCTACCTAAGTTGCGATTTCATGAAAACATATTGACTTTTACTAATTAAATTTTTAAGCTCAGAGGATGAATGAAAGTACTTTAAACTATGCCAACTATGAAAAATAAAGGCAATGACGGACATGCATTTCTTCTTCAAAGTTATTTTCACACAGGTAAAAGCAGAAAACTGGTTAAAACAGAACATCTCAACCAGATTTTGAACACGCCCATACATGTTTATGTGGGCGTCGCTGAAGTTTCACCTGTATGATATAATTTGATTAATATTATTATTTTGGG
Organism: Octonoba sinensis; assembly: GCA_038502835.1. Taxonomy (NCBI): domain Eukaryota; kingdom Metazoa; phylum Arthropoda; class Arachnida; order Araneae; family Uloboridae; genus Octonoba; species Octonoba sinensis. The sequence continues at coordinate 113,165,353 of CM076604.1, read as the reverse complement.
TAGCATTTGACGGTTTAGAATAACCAAAAAATGCTTTTTAAATGAAAATGTTTCATTTACTATCATTTTTAGGAGGTAAATAGGTGGTGTGAGGAAAAATTCTCCTGCAAAAGTTCTCAGGTTACTCATTTTGACACAGGTTAATTGTTAAATAATTTAAAACTCTCATTATTTATCTTGTAATAGTTTATGAAATGATTTTGGTTATTATGGCTTTTAAATATTTAATCAAAGTTAAAACATAATATTAAAGATTCAACTTCAAACTGTAGTAACTGTAATTCATTTTGAAGGAGTCTTTTTAAAATTTAAGTATAAATAATATAGTATTCAATTAATTTGTGGAGTTAGGTTTATAGGTCATTGGATTGATGTATGTTTGAACTTTTAAAGAAAATTTAAATACTAAGTAAAATGATATTTTTATGTTTTAATATTTTCCTTTGTACTGGGCTGTAGGTCTTGTCTTTCTCTAAAAGAGAAGTTATGTCATTTACTTTGTGGGCTATTGCTGTGTGGCCACTTTTTTCACCTCTCACATCTCCTCATAAGGTATGGTGGCTTCAAAATTTTCCATATGAATACATAAAATATTCAAAAATATAAGTAGGAAATGTTTGGAAGAATTAGGTGCTGATATGTCTACGCCAGTGGTCGCCAAATCGTCAATCGTCATACTAGTAATTTGTTGGGAAATTTCCAGTAAGTCGCTGTTATACTCAGGTAGTTTGTCTGCACATTATAACATTAATGATTTTTACTTGATTTCCCATATTTTGCTAGATTTGTATTGAATGTGCATAGTTTGGAAAGAAACTCAAGAATATTTTGTTCATATAAAGTATATAAAAAGATTATAGCTGCCAACATTGTGGAATGCTTGTGTTTTTGGCGTATCACATAATAAATAACTGAGAATTGAAAGATTTCTTACATTTCTGTCCTTTTTTTTGTGTACGGGGGTGGGGGAGACGAGGTAGTTCTTAGTAGAATTTGAAATTGGTATGGTTGCTCAGTGGCTTCAAAAGTTTGGCGACCACTTGGTTTAGACGTCGAAGCAGAACTGAATATTTCCTTCTTTTATTAGGCAAGCTACTTGATTATAACTATGCTATATATGAATGCTTATTTTCTTTCTTATATATAAAAGTGAAATTTTAATACAATTAAATTAATTTAACTGTATCACAGTGAGTCATATTTAGCTTAACAAAAAAAGTCTTAAGATTTCTGAAAAGCATGAAACTTTTCCTGCTTGAGAAACTTTTTGTTATTGATCCCTGAGATTAGATAAAACTTTATTGTAATCACTTTTAGATATAATGGAACAAATTTTGAGGGTGTGCGATTAAAATGAAGGTTAAATTTTAAATCAAAAGTGAAAACCATACTACTATGTATTCTAGTATTAATTGCTCTTAAAGGTAATTTTATTAACCACCATTTATTAACCACTATTTGCTTTATGTTTTCAATTAGTTTTCACATTCCCTTTTCTTTTTATTACATAGAAATTATGTGCAGCTTGGTTTATTGCTTCAGTTGCTTTATCTGTCTTCCCTTTAATGCCAGTTATAGGAAGAGAATCAAATTATAATTTAGTGTAAGTAAATATTTTCAATAGCAAATGTATTCAAACTTTGTTGAATGTAATTAAATAATGAGCATAAATGTATACTAAAATATCTCACATTCTGCTTGGCAAAAAGTTATATTTTAAGTTTTTTTTTTCTGTTAATATTTTTAGTAGCAATTCTTCATATTTACCTTTCTCCCTCATTTTACTTTTATTATGTAGTTTCCATGGTTGCTTTTCTTCATTGTCTAGCTTTTAAAAATTAATTTTGCAATATCAGGGTGTCTGCATGTCACAAAGAGTCACAAAAGTAACAAAAATTACGGATAGGTCACAAAATTTTACCATCCAATGAGACCAGTCCCCCTTCCCCAGAAGACTTTGGATATCTGGTATCTGACAGGTTTTTGACTAACCGGATTCTGATTCGACCACTGCATGAAATATCCAGTTAGTGTCAAATTTGTTTTTTAAAATTTAATTTAAATGTTTTGAAAATGTACGTGAATTACAAATACACAACATATTTGGAAACTGGAATGTTTAAAAATATGTATATAGAATTTACAGGATTCACACATTGGAGCCGGATATCTGGCTATATATGTCATGCAGGTGACACTGAATATCCGATATCCACCAGAGTCAATATCCGATATATATCGCCCAACAATCCCGAAAAAATCCTGAACATCTCACGAAAAATTCATGAAGTTTCACTTTTCAAAACCTGTTGACACCCTGAATATGTTAAAAATGTGTTTGGTGAACAAATAGTATACTTTTCTTTTCTATAAATATTCATATAAAATAGTATTATTTGTTCATAATTACCCAAAGTTCTGAGAAAAAAAAGTATTAGCCTTCAGTGGGCTCATTCTTCAAAAGCTTCAGAGTAATATTTTAATGTAATTTCAAGCCTTGAAAAGTGTTAGTCTTTTTTCCCAAAAGAATTTTTTGGAAAAGATTGATATGTATTTTTGCTGCAAAATCTTTTTGTTAAATTTTGATTTTGTTTTTGAAAATGAATTGATAAATAAAAGAAGTTACATCTAAATTAGTTTGATATTGTTTCCTTATCTATGTTTTTATAATAAATTTCCATTCAGTTAAATTTTTCTTGTTACTGTTAAAAATTTTTTATCTGCATCTTAAAGAAATTTTGCTAATTTTGAACTGATGTCAAAATAAATCATATATATTTTCTCCTAAACGTTTAAATGGCTATTTATATAAACGAAGTACATTTATTTACATGTAATGCACTTCAAATTCAGGTATAAAAATCTCCTGTTTCTTTATTGTTTTTAATGTAATAAAAGTATGAATTTTTAAAATCGGTATTTATATGCTATTAAATCTCTTTTTGGCATATTTCAGCATTTTAGCTGGCTGGCTTTTTGTCATTGTTGTAGGATTTTGTGCAAGACGGTAATACTATTTAGTTTTAAAAAGTTTTAACTTAAAATTGAGTGTGTCATAATTTGATTTTAATCTGTTACATAATTTCAGGCCAGAAACAGGTTTAATTTTGAATAACAGACAGTGCAAAAGAGAACCTCAGCAAATTGTGTTTTTGACAGCCTTGCAGGTATTTATCATTATTTCTTTCAGTAATGCAGGAGTGATTGAGTTCTGGTTATGCACCAGAATTCCGGCATTTTTTCTTGATTTATATTTCACCCAATATTTTTTATGGGGCAAGAAAAGGAAATTTCAGGGGGGGAAGTGCAGTAATTTTAAATTTGGTGCCGGATCAGTTCCAATTCGGGAGATTTTGGATCGATTCAGGAGGGTGGGAGAAGAAACCCAAATTCGATAGTCTTCCACGAAATGCGGGAGAGTTGGCACGTCTGCAGAACTAAGAAATACAAAATTTAAAGTTACAAAATATTTTTTAAATTATAATTATATCCTGTAAATTATAATTATATCCTGTAATAACTTGTTTCCAATTTTATTGCTTATATACGTATTTAAAACCATTTTTTGTAACATTACATGTAAGAAAAATTCTTTAAAAATATTTTATCAATGTTTAAAAAATTCATTTTTTTAAAACGAACTTTAAACTCCTTGCGGGCATCTCAAGATGTTGTAGTATTACAAACCAAAATTTTTAAAATTCTTTTTCAACCTAAAAGGCCACTTTTCTCCATTATTACCAAACTACGAGGGTCATTTTTTAAGTAAGAACTGTTTTGTAATGGAGTAAAAGAAACTTTATTTGATAAGACAAATTATATCAAAAACTAAAATATGAACATTTTTTCACTTTTCAACCTTGTCACCATCAACATTCAAGCATTTGTCAAGCCGTGGTAATAACTTTTGGATCCCTTCATCAAAAAACTTGCCGCCTGATTATTAAACTAGTTCGCAGCTATTTCTTTAAGCATGTCATCCTTTTACAAACGCTTCCCACTGAGAAATGCCTTAAGTTTTAGAAAGAGATGAAAGTCTGATGATGCCAAGTCTAGGCTGTAAGGCGGATGATTCTGTATTTTCCAGTGACAAGTGTCCAGTTGCGTTTTTGTTCTCGAATTTCAGCAGAACGAACGTTTTTTGCATTCAAAACCGAATAACGGCACGCACATCACAATCGGCAGTATTACTGAATATCATGACGACAAAATATGCAGTATAACCACACAACGAGCACTAGTAGAGACGTGAAACGTAATGGCGGTGTAGTGGGGGACAGGCCAAGAATTGCTGACTTTGAACTGACGTCAATTGACTGGATGCACAAACACGATGCACAATTGGTTCTTACTTAAAAAATGACCCTCGTGCATTTTTTAAAAAATTAAGGCTGTTTTTGTTCCACCCTAGTGTCCTAATCTATTTGTTGGCTTTGTGATTGTTACCAGAATAACAATGATGTATTTAGGTACCTTTATAAAATTTAATTCATAGCTGTCCGCATCTCATTTGGATTCAACAATTATCTGCAAAAACTAATTAAGCTTCCACGTTTACAACAGGGGACTCAATTTTGCAGGTTTTAACCCGCAAAATTATGATTTTGCTTTAAATAAAATAGAAAAGGGATAAAATTCACATGGTAGAAGTATTAGAAATGTCAAGTGCAGAATTTATGTAAGCATGTGTAGTTTAGATTTAATAAATAATTATACACAATGTGTTTTTTCTAAGTAAAACTACTTTATGGAAAGTAAAATTACTTAGAACAGAAATTTTCCTAAATGTGCAATGTGCACTTCATTAGAAACAAATAACAGATAGTTAAAATTACATGGAATGTTCTAATAATTATTTCGTTTGTTAATGAGATTTGACTATAATCCACAATACCATTTTTTGAATTTTCTCCCTTTCTCACTGTAGTTAGCATTTTCCCTGACCTTTTAGGTGATATTACTCTGCGTAGCAACATATAATGTAAGAAGTACTGCTCGTAGCATTGCTGAAAAAGAAGGGTTACCATTTCTAAATCAAACTGTTTCTTGGATGATTTTAAGTAAGTTCTTTAACCTGTTAGCTCTGTTGTTTCTGTTTTTCAAACGATAAAGTAAACTTTTTTCTTTTCATGTAAGAAGAATATAGTTTATGAAAAAATTATCTACAGCTTTGGATGAACAATTTGATTTCACCTAAAATATTTTCATAAAGAAATTTCAGATAAATCATCTTTCTTGGAACAAAAACTAGAAGTGTATTCAGAATCTTTGATTTTCTCATTTTTTTCAGAGCTAAAAAATATTTTTTTTTTTTTTTTGTGTTGCTGGTTATTTGTGTATAAAGGTTTGAATTTCTATGTAGGCACTAATGTTAAAATGTTTTGAATTTTCAAAAATACCCTTAAAAATACAAAACAAATATCTGTTTTAAATGTTCTGTATTAGTGGTCACCAAACTTTTGAAGCAATGGCACCATTTTTAAATTCTACTCTACTGTGAGCTATCCCCCACGTCACACACACAAACCAAATAAGAAAAAAACCATCGAATTCACAATTAGTATTTACCTTATGATATGCCCCACTAATACGAGAGTAGTTTACTATATTGGCACAGTTATTGTCTTTTCATTTATATTTATGCCATATGGGTGAAAACTGGGAAATTTGGTTAATAGCCAGTGGCCGAGAGGTTCGGTTTTGTTAGTGGCTACTTTTTGAAATTTCTAATAAAAATTGAAAACAAACTCTAAAATTGGTTAGAAAATAAATTATTGAAATAAAACAAGAAATGTGCAGATTTGAATTAGCATGTGCCAAAATTAGTTCAAATTTTAAAAATGATTTTTATATATACTGGATGCTGAAAGATTGAAAGTTGAAATGTGACATGCAAATTTTCGGCACAAAGCACTTTTCAATATTGGCAAGTTTCCAAGGGAAGAAAATGTGATTAATAAGAAAATGAAAATTCAATTTATATTTAAGATGTTCATTAAATATTTCCAATCTTGAAATATATCAATAAAAATACATAAAACATTCACAGAATGAATATGAAGCAGTTAGTAAAAGGGTGGAGGAGTGGCAATTGATGAGGCATTTTTTAACCTCCACTTTTACTACTTTAATTGCCACGTGACGCTCGCTAATTTTTACCTATATCAGGGATGCACAAACTTTTTTGGGTGAAGGGCCAAAAAATTAGAAAGCATCAGGTTGGGGGCCAAAGTCACGTAATGTTTTATTCATAAAAATACCTACTACCTGTATAAATACTACCTGTATTTCAGTTTTTATTTAGAGGTAATATGTACAAATTACATGTATATGTAATTACTGTTCTCGGGAAGATTACACTGGTCAACAAGTGTTTTGCCCAAAGAATGAACTTCACTTTTCCTGATGTGGTTTTGCACGAGGAATCCATATCTGGCATCAAAATTTTTCCATCACGTATAGTTTTGTAGTTATGAGGAAGGAAAAGTTCGATTTTTACGTTTTTTCAGTGTTTTTCCAATCACGCAGCATCGTTTTTATTGAGATAAAGTACTCAAAAGAACTTGGATGTCAACCGTTAAATCAGTGGTCACTTTATTTTGCTGTAAAAAACTTAGTGGAGTGTCGCAAACAGCCCCCGCAGACCCCGAACGGAATTTCGTATCAAATTACTGCACTGGGTGTGGGTCTCGGTAGGAATTTCTCAAGAATTGGGATACAAAGGCAAATAGGCAAAAGATTGATACTGTACGACACGTTTAATGAGCATGAGCTACTATATTTTATCATAGAAATCTCCTGTTGTGTGTAAAAATGCCCCCTGAAAACATGGGAGTTGTAAAATCGATGAACATGGAGAGGGTTCCATCAGGACATTTCAGTTATCGAAAAAAGATGTCAAGGGAAGAGGAGTGCAACTATGTTAGCAGATTACTGCTGGACGTTAAAAAGGGACATTCCTGAGGCAAAGTTTGCCATAACATGTCAAAATGAAAACTTTTAAGGAAAATAGAAAATTACTTGGGTTTTTGGTGTAAATGCTTCTAATGTAAAAATTACAATGCCCTTAAAAAAAGGGGGGGGGGGGGTCCTAGGGACTTTTATTGACTGATCTTAGAAGTATTTTCCAAGCTGAATTCGAAAATGAAAACCGTTTTCCTTATCACTTAAGGGGAGCTTGTAAGGTACTGCAATAATTTAGGGTAAATGTTATTAATGTCAACTATTACAGCACCTTGCACAGAAAATCCTTACATGATAGATAAAAATGATTTTCATTTTCGAGTTCAGCGTGAAAAATACTTCTAAGATCAGTTAACAAAGTCTTTGGGGCAGAAAAAAGGTTTTTTTTTTTGTAGACCAGTGTTATTAAATAAAAGTTTAAAAAAATTAATGTAAATGCATTCAAACAAAATAAGGTATATTTCTAAACAATTAATTGCACAATATTCATGTATATCAATGAAGTGATTGGTCAAATGGCAAAAAAGAGGAATACTAAATATTTTTACAAAAATGTGTGCAAATTATGAAAATGAAACAAATGGAAAATGAAAAGGTAATTTAAACTTAGAAATACAGAGCATTATTCTCTAAATTATAATAACTTTCTTTATAATTTAGATAATTTTTCTTTGACATTTTATAGTGTAAAATTTAAAATATATATCAAGAGTTAAAATGAGAAATTAATTAAAAGTGCGAATATAAATACAGAAGAAATAAACACACATATATTAAATAGCAAAATATAAATGCCGTGAGTCTGTACATCACGTTAAACCCTTGCGATTCAAAATTACTACTAGTCAATTTGGCTGGTAGAATTGTTTTTTTAACTAACCATTTACAAAATCTTATTAGTTAAATTAGCATAGTAATATTAAATTCATACATTGCTACATGGACAATAAAAAAAAAGTTAAACTGATTCCTTTATCAAAAATCAACACATCATTATTTTGTTCCATGGCATATAATTAAATTTAAATCCTTTAATCACTAGTTTTTCTGAAGATTAGAAATTGATCTTTGTGAATTAATGTAAAAAATCGTTATTTATTCATTTCCTAAATACATATCAACAATAAATGTTCCTAAATATATATCAACAAAAAAATTTTTACATTTTGATGATAAATTACACTTTATAAAGTAAAATAATTATTTAAATTGATATTATTAATTCTGAAAATTAATGTTTAGTTAATAAATTTTTATTCATTCATTACTACTAGTCAATTTGGCTAGTAGAAATTGTTTTTTAACTAAACATTTACAAATCCTATTAGTTAAATTGGCATAGTAATACAGTACAGAACCTCTTACTCGGGAACCAGAAAACCGGGAATTTTTTCGTGAATTTCCCGCCATTTTTGAAAAGTTCGCGTTTTTTCGCCCATTTAGTAAAAATACGAATTTTTTTAAATGCCTTTAAAAATACGCATTTTTCCGTTACAAGTAACATATTCAGGGTTTATAAGTCGAACAATTTAGTCTAAAAACGATGTTTTTTTAGGGGAGGAGGGCGTCATCTTACTTGCAGATGAAAATTAGAAGAAAAAAAATATCCAACGATACTTGAGAAATATCAGACATTTTCTCTATTTTATTTCAATAATTAAACATGAAAGAAATAAGTGATTACATTCTTATACATTTATTTAATTGTCTCGTCAGTATTTTTGAAGACGAATTGCAACAAAAGTCGGAATATACGAAAGTTCGGAAAATTTCTAATACGGCAGATTCGCGAATTTTCCGCAATAGCTGATCGTGTGAAAATTAAACCTCGTTTATTTTTGTTTTATATATATATTTTATTTATTTAAGAGCTGAAATAAGGTAATAAGATAAAGGTCAAGATTCATGGTCGCAAATCGCCACGTGGCGACCTTGTTTGAAAAAGTGGCGATTCAAAAAATTAGGAGCGGTCGCCACCTTTCATTTTTTTTAATTTTCAAAGTAAATCCTTCCTTTTCAAATACATCTAAGGACCCTTGCCTCTTTCATGCACACAAGCACAAAAAACGCATCAATTTGCATTCAAGTAACCGAATTTCCTGCGATAGTCTTTGTAAAAAAAAAAAAAAAAAAAAGGCGAAAACTTTTCCGATTGCGCTATTGTTTATATTTATTTATTTTGAAATTTCTTCTCTCTATTATATGAATCTCTTCTATCTATTACATAAATAAAGGAAACAATCTTAATCTTGTTTCCTTTTTTATTTTTGCAGCCATAACACATTCATTTCAAATCAGCCATTTTTACTTAAACTTATGTAATCGAACTAGCCATTTTCACTTAAACTTATGTAATCGGACTTAAGTGTCGCGCCATTTTGGAAATGGTGTGAAAGTGGGAAAAAAATTAAAAGAAGTTTTGAAAAGAATAAAAAAAAAATGTACTGCACAAAATTATTATTCAAAATATACATTTTTTCATACTCGTGTTCGAAAATGGTCCGTATTTGTGATCGCGATTTTTTGTAAAAGTTCGTTTCTGCAATTGGGATCTTTGTTATGTGTTGTTTCTATTATTAAATAATAACATTAAAATTTTTCATTTAAATTTTTTGTACTCTATAACATTCAAGCTGAAACACTATATCTCAAAAATTCATAATTCCTTAATTTATCATCGCTAACGACGTTAGTTTTTCCTCATTCTTTTTTTTCCCTTTTTTCTTTTTTCAGTTTAAAAGTTACACACTCATTTATTTATTTATTTTGTGTTGTAAACTTAATATTTTTGACAAAATATTATGTTTCCTTCACGGACACATAAGGAATTTTAGTGCACTAATGCAGTTTTGTTTTATGACGCACAGGTGGCCACTGAGTTAATTGAGTTTAGTGGCCGCTGGCCACTTCCAAAATTTCTAAGTCTTGACCTTTATAATAAGAATTTAAAATTGATATTAAGGCAACAAAAATTGCAACTGTGAAAATAAATTCTTTATTACAATCGAGTTCGCAAAAGCGAAATCGTTTTACACAAGTATGAAATTTGCGCGTTTCGGCATGTAAACATGTTTCTTACATTCCGTTTTCCTACTTTTTGAAATCATTTATTACTGTAAAAGTGATTGATGATCAGATTTTACGAAAGTAATAATTTGATAAACAAGATGTCCGATTCGGAAAGCATCCAAATGGTGCTACACGCGAACGATGACAAAGAGCAAGATAGCGATGAAGACGAAAATAATGACATTTTGCCTGCTCTGTCTAACGATCGTTGCTTTGAATTAACTAAAGAAATCATAGCAGGAATGAATGGGACAAAATTTTTTTTAGACGAAATAACGCACATAATGGCTGTTCGAAAAATCCAGCAATCGAATTTTCGACCTTTTCCCGATAAGCTATTGTTCTGAAACTTTACATGTAGCTCAGCACCAGATGACAATGCAATATTCTACCACTTTTATCATGATTTGATTAGTTTCTGAAGTATTTCCAATAAAATAAAACTAAATATGGCGATTAGTTCTGAAAATTGCGACCAAAATTCAGTAGCGGCGCTGCGATCGTATCTTTTTACTACGATTTTTCGTAAGTTTTTTTTTACAATTTTTTTAAAAATTTTATTATGATTATTCTTTTTTATCAACTATATTAGCGGGCCAATTCAAAAGCCTCGGCGGGCCAATTTTGGCCCGCGGGCCATAGTTTGTGCATCCCTGACCTATATTATGCCAACAAAAATTGTTTTGTTCCTTTCTGCATATCCATTGCAAATATAGAAAAATCAGCTAATAATTGCCGGTGTGATGTGCAAACTAACGTCTCAAGCGCGACCGCAACTACCGAAAATGTCCCCGCAAGTTATTAGTAGCTCGCAAACAGCAGTTTGACGATCACTGTTCTATATCATAAGCTTTTCCCGATAGTTTGTCCCAGGCCAGTTCTTTCTCTTAGATCAGAATTTATATATAATGGTACAAATAACCCCACTGGCACCAATGGTTTTTGAACTGTTCAAAAATAAGCAAAAAATTGCTCAACTCAAAAAATAAAATTATGTAATAATAAGATGTTCTCACCAAGCTCTTTTGAATAAAATAGTTTTGTTTGAATTGGAGTATTCACTCCAAACTTATAAGGAGTGGGGAAGGGAGTATCAACAGATCAATAGATGCACATTTTCCCCATCTTAAAAGCCTGTTTTTAATTTTTATTTAATTAGTTAGTTGTTTATTCATTTATTTATTTTTCCAGTTTAGTGGGTTTTTTAATGATTCATTAAATCTTCCATGCTTTCTTTCATTTTTTTTATTTTTATGATAAAGGCTAAAGAAAATCAAATTTTTTACAGATTTAATAGTAATTTAGTTGATGTTATAGCAGCCTTTTCTATACAAAAATAGCATGTCCAACCTTTCAAATAGTATGTTTTAAATGGGAGAATTGGTTATTTAGGGGAAGGAAACATATATAAATGCTTTAAATTTTAAGTTTTCACATTCCATATATGATTTATCCATATGATAAGTTTTCATTGTTGATACTTTTTACGTCTGAAACAGATTTTAAAATATGTTCATGATCAGCTTGATTTACTAATGGAAGGAAGGGTATAATATGTATTTTTAACTTTTCAGCAATAAAACAAGTTAGCCATAAGTATAAACCACTCCTCCTAACTGTCCTGAAACGTTACATGAATATTTTGTTTTAATGTAAATTGAACATCCCAATGTTGCTAGAAAAATATGTAGCAAACGCTCCCCTACTCCCCCCCCCCCCCCACGCAAATTATATTAAAAAAAAAGACTGAATAAACTTTCCTTTTAATATAATACAAACAACTTGCAATTACTTGAACTTTGATAACTCATATTTTTTGACATCCGGAAAAAAAAATTTAATTCCCTGCACCTTTATTACTTTTTAAAGTATCTGAAATTAATGTAACTTTATCTTAATTTTACCTCAAAGATTTTCCTTCTTATTCTCGAATGACTCAAAATTTTTTTACTCATATTTCCTTTTTTCTATCTGAATCCTTACTGTGTCTAATCCTTTAAAAATATGGCATTGAAAATGCTACCTTACTTAAAATTTAAAAAGTCAGTTGCCCCGTTTAACCTTCTACAGGACTGCTTCATAACGTTAGCTATGAATGTATAAGTGTTTATTTTGTATTTATTTTTGTTATTCTCCAAAGTAGTTTATTCATTATATTTTGTATATGGAAAGTTATATTGTATGTGTGCAAAGATTATTTATTATAGGGGTTTGTAGAAACAAAGTAATGCTATTTCAAAAGCATGGATTGGGATTGTAATTAGTTCCACTCTTTAAGCTGTACATTCATGATCCATTTCACTTGTTGAAATTTTTAATCAATATATAATAACACTGTGCAACACGAAAAATGTCCTTTAGATGAAAATGTCTGTTTCTTATGTATTTTTGGCTGAAAATTAGATACTGCAATTATATTTTGCCTACCACGTACCATTTTCCCAGAATTACACATTTTAGCTTTTTACGTATTTTCTGGATAAATGTGCATAGTTTCATAATTTCTTGACTTAAATTATTATAAATTACATCTTTCTCATTGACAGTGAGATTGTTGTCATTCTAGAGACCATTTTAATGCACTTGGGTTACTTTAGAGACATTTCTGGCAATGAAAGCTTAAATTATTTCTTGAAGTTTCGAGTTTTTTGCAAGACGACAAAGGCATTTTGTAGTCTATTTTGCGGAGAAATAAAAATAGTATGCTGCTGTGATCTGAATGTACTATTTCAAGCATTAGGACATTAGCACAATTCAGCTGAGTTTCACTTGTTTATCAGGGCTCCTCCATCTAAGTATTTTTTTCTACTCATTCCTGTAGCATATTCTGTAAACACAAAGGAAATTTCAAAACTATGAGTGGTAGAAACATATCAAATGAGCCACTTGTAAATCTACAATGTGCCTTTTTCCACAATTGCACATTAAACTTGGTTTATTGAAATATTTATAAAAGCTCTGAACAGAGAAGGAGTGGCTTTCTTGCATCTCAGGATCAAATTCAAAAATTTAAGTGAGGCAAAAGTAAAAAAAGGATTTTTATTTGCCCATAATTTAAGGAAGTCCTTTCATGATGAAGAGTATGAAAACAAACGCTCAGAAGCCGAAAAACCCGCCTGCCTGGCCTTTAAATCAGTGTGCTCACGTTTCCTTGGAAATGAGAAAGCTGAAAACTACGAAAATCTTGTTGGTGACATGATAAAATGCTTTTGTATTATTAGGTTGCTATATGTCATTAAAACTGCACTTTTTGGACTTCCATATGGACTTCTTTCCTAAAAACCTTGGTGCAATTTATTATGAGCATGGGGAAAGCTTTCATCAGGACATTTCTGTGTTTGAAAAGCGTTTCAGCTTTCGATGGAATGGATGTATATGAATTGAATATTGCTAATCTGTTACCAGGGCACACCAACATATGCCCACAAGATGAAATGGCCAAAAAAAATCGTTTTTAGTGTTTGTGTTTTCAATAAGTAAGCCTCAGTTACATTCATATACAGTATGGGACCTCAAATTCGGAACGCTCGGGGCCGCGATCTTTCCGGATTTTGGGTCTTCATTCAAAAAATTTTGTAAGTAGCATCAGATCCCATATAATTTACTCTGGAACTTTTTATTAGCGTTTCGCTCATTTACATCATTTTTATTATCGTATATACTCACCTATAAGTCGCGAAATGTAACACAGAAAACGAAGTTGGAGTAGGCTTACATTCGAGGCAAAGCATCGAAGCATCTAGACTTTTCCCCATGTTATTTTAACCTCTTGAATTAAACAATAAAAGAAAAGAATTCTGTCAAATTTGATATGATTTTATATTCTCTAGCCACTAAATTGTAGTAAAAGATAAGACTATCGGGAAATTGCAAGAAACGCGGATTTTCAATTTCGCGAATGTTCTATATATCGCGCGAAAATTAGAGATGGTTTTAAAAAATAAATATGAGAAAACTACAAGAAATTAAAAAAAGCAAAATTTAATGAAATCAACTCGCACAATTTAGAAAAATGAATCGCAAAAACGAACCCTTTTCAGAAAATCGCGAAATATTTTTTTTTTTTTAAACAGTACATTTTCGATCTTAAACGTGTTTATTACATTTTATTTTCCTTCTCTTCAAAACTCCTATTTCCAAAAAACGTGCAAAACATATCCAGATTAAAAAAAAAAAAAAAAAAGCTGTTGTGTGTATTTTTTTTTTTTTTTCAGCTTCCGGATTTTGGGTTTTCCGGATTTCGGGATTCCGAAATTGGGGTCCCATACTGTATAACCAAATTGTATAAATATGAGAAGTGGGTTTCCTGCAAAAACGGTACGTGATGAACCATTTTGGTTTGGATATTTGAATCAAGCACCTTTTGTTTATATAGAATCACATAGTTTTATCTGAAGCACAAAAAAAAAAAAAGATCAAATTTGTTGCACAGTGTAATCAGGGGTTACGCCAGAGGAAATTCGGGCCTGTTTTTGGACCCTTCACAAAATTGCAATCAATCGAAACGCACCCTTCACAAAATTTAAATAAATCGAAAGGGACCCTTTAGAAAATTTAAGTCAATCGAAATGGACCCTTGACAAAATTCCAATCAATCAAAACGGACCCTGCACAAAATTCCAATCATTTGAAACGGATCCATCACAAAATTCCAAGCTTCCAAATGGTACTTTTTACACAATTATTTATTATAAGAAGCAGCAAATAATAATAAAATTTGTTATCATTATATGTTTAAGTTTTCAATTTTCACAAAATTATTTGATTTTTCACAAAAATCTTTTTAAAATTCACAAAAAAAAAAGGGGGACCCTGATAAAAGAAATGCTGGAATGGCCCCTGATAATATTATAATTAAATGTGTGTGTGTGAATTTCTTGGTTTATCCTTAGTTATCAGTTGGTGTTCTTTATTTTGAATTGATATTGAAGTATACTTTATTTTTAGTATTTAATAATAGTGTTGTTTTGAATTTTTTATAAAAGTTTTCTTTTTTTTGCCTACAGTCTCATCTTTAACACTTCCTTTGTTTGGAGCTCAATCTGTTTTAACTCGTTTAATGAATGTAATGACATCTTTATTTTCATCATATTTGCTATTATGCATCTCGTATCCTTTATTGATGTACATTGCCTCTAACCATTTAAACAGGAAAAAGTATTTGAATTAATTACATAAAAAGAAAGCTTTTTTTTGGAGAGGGGGGGGGGGGGCGGTGGGGTATTAAGAAATATTACTGCCTGTTTCTTTTTTTTTTTAATTTAAAAGGAATTTTTGTAAAATGTATTGTAATTAATTCTTAGTTTATATTTTGTTAATATTATAGTTTGTTTGGAAAATAAGTAGGAAATGGCACTATCAAGGACATTTTTTTTGTAAAATGTGTATTCCTTTTGTATATTTTAGGGAGATTATATTAACAGCCTTGTTTAAGCTTGCTCAAATGTTGTTTTGCTAAATTATAAAGTGTATAACATTATTATAATGAATCTGTTTTATTATTCTTGAATTAAATAGACCTTTCAAGGTTAACCAAACCAAGACCAATCCAAAATATAACTTTGGTTAAAAATTATTTACATTTTGCTCACAAGTAATTAAATATTGAAAAAAAAAAAAAAAATAAGTGCCGAGAATTGATTATATCATGCACGTTATAAATTAAGAAGATAACAAGCAATTTTGGAAATTTCTATATTGTTTATTCTTGTGAAAGAATCTTTAAGCCATATATTCTAGTTGAAAGGACCACTATAAAACACAAATAAAAATGTATAAACATTGTAATATCAGTAAAACAACTATAAATATTTCTCAAAATTTTATGAGTTTTACAACTTCCAAATTTATTGTCTGATATATGCCTTTGATATAAAAAGCTAACTAAGTATTTAATTTCATATTTTGTGCCCATTGTTATTGCAAATTTTTAAAATTTATTTTATTATAATTTTTGGTTATATTAAATAGCAATAAATTTTGCAAACATATATATGTATTTATAAATTTTTTAAACAAAGGATGATAGTGGCTAATTAAGTGAAGCGTTCTCGTATAAAACTTACATACCAATTATAATATTAAGATATTATCCATCAATCAAAAATTCTTTTTTTTCTTCAAATCTTTAACCATTTTTAAGACATGAGGCAATGTTTTGCTTCATTTTGTGCATTCAGATGGTTTTGTGGCTTTCACTTGAGCATCATCTGTCTTACAACTATACTAAAGTAAGCATTCCTTTGTTGTCATTGTGATCATCTTAACTAAAATGCCAAATATTAAAATGTCTTATCTTTGTGCTGAATGTATAAACTTTGCACTGTAATTCATATTAATATACTAGTATTGAGAAGAAGAAAAATATATGTTCTTCATTTAAATATATATGTATATATTCTGATTCCAATTCATTTAGCAAAGCAACTACAAAAAGTTTAATTTAATGAACTCTTGTACATCTATGTTTATTTTGTAAAATCAATAAACTTCTTTCTTAGCTTCAGGATTTGAACTTTGTATCTAGTCCAGCTCATTCTCAAAAACCCGTTCCACATCAATTGTCTTTGAGTGACATTCGAAGAGCTTACTTTTTTGTATCCTTTTTATTCTTTTAGCTCACTAAAATTCGTTAATGCTTTGAATTATAGCATTCTGTAATTATTATCATTCAACTTATTGCTGTTATTTTGTAATATCATAATTAAGATAATTGATATAATTTTGATTTTAATCTGATGGGCTTATACACAGGTCAAAACAATTCCAAGTATGATCTGTGGAGCAAAGATGTGACATATGGTAACAAAATAAAGATCTAACTTATTAGGTTGTACTACATTGATAGTACAAGGATTCCAAGGCAGACAGCTGTTAGTTTGACCATTCCTTGGATCTGCTCCTACTATCATGCTGGCATATTTATTCAGTTTGATTGTTACAAATATAATTATCCTTTACTCAACTTAACTTTAGATATTCTTTATTTTGCTAGCTTTTTTTGGTACTGGAAATATTGCAAGCATCAACAGGTTTGATTTTTTTTTTAAATTTTAATAATGCATTTCTGCTGAAATGCTATTGATTTATTCTTATATTTCTATTTCAGTTTTGATCCTACCAGTGTGTATTGTTTTCTTACTGTATTTAATCCCTTTGTTATGAGTTTGCTGATTCTACTAAAGGTATACAATGTTTGATTATAAAAGAAAAAGAAAATGATTTTATTAATATATTTTAGTATTTTCTAAAATTTATTTTTTATTTAGAAGTCAATAGCAAATTTATGAACTAACTGTTTTTACAATAACCTAATGTACTTATGCAGGCATATTGCATTTCAAATGTTAAGTTTATTATCATTGAAGCTACTAATATTTTTTTATGCAAATAATTGTTTGTTTCCACTGGTTCAAGTAAAGAAGTTAAATATTTTCTACCTTTTTATACTTGACATTTTTCTCCAGACAGAAAGACTGGAAGAAGGCAGAAAAAATCTAAAAATTAATATCAAGAAAATAATGATCATAACTAAATGTTTACTTTTTCGATAAATTATTTCGTTCGATTACTAAAAAAGATAAGTAAAAATTAAAATTTATTTCATGATACATATCACAAAATAAAATATCGGCAAAGAACATTTGCATAATAGTTTATATTTATATTCAAATTGTAGTGGAAATTATATGCAATTTCAAAAAAGATGGTGCATTGGCTGATGCAATCATTGATAAAGTTTAAATTATAAGAAGTTATTAATTTAAGAACTGTTTACAATTCTTAAAATAGGTATTTTCTATATTTTAAATATTTATAATATTATTTTCCAGGTTATGATTCCGTTTCTACTTGTAAGTTGTGCATTTCGAGCAGTTATGGTGTCATTGAAAGCTTCACCAAGAGCCTTGTTCCTTATAATCCTGCTAATGTCAGACTTTCTTGCCTTGGTAAATATTGATCTAATTAAACTAACATCATCAGCACTTAATACCTATTGTTGTATGTATAAGTTGATGGGGAGAACTAATTTAATCAATTTGTAGTTCATTTGTTTCTTCATTACTTTACTGTTTCAGTTTTTCTTTTTTATAGAAAAAGTATACCCTGGTTTCCTAGTTTTATGTATTCTCATCAATTATACATAACAGCACTTCAGGAAATCTAAGTATATTATGAATTAGATCCAGTATTCTATTTGATACGTTTATACTTTTATTACAGAGAAAAAGCTTATTCAGACTTAGTATGCATTGTGAACCAGTTCCTAATTCCATTCATGCTTTCTTTTAGCTTTGGGTTTTCAAAACATTTTGGAGAGGTTATCATTTTTGTTACAGTTGAAAGTTTTGAAATGTATCTAATTGCTATTAATTATCTCTGCATGTGGTGGCAATGATGACTTTCCAAGGTTTGCTAGTAAGATAGAAGTAGTTCTTTTTGTTCCAACAAATCTATGCAACACTTATAAAAAGCTTGCAGTCCTGGTTTGTGACACAAAGCTTTTCCTCTTCTAAGGGCCCACCTCTTTTAGATTTTTTTTTTTTTTTGGGGGGGGGGGGGGGCTGATTTTTCTCATGCATGAAACTAACTTCACTAATTTCAATCTAATCTGGTCTAAAGTCATGTGCTCATTGTTTTATAATTTTCAACTGTCATTAAAATGTTTAATTATTTATACAGATATCAGTGGTGTTCCTAACATGGGTGTCCCCCCCCCCCCAAAAAAAAAAAGTTTTTATATTGTACAAACTTGAAATTTTGCAGTTTATATTATCTTCAGTAAGCAATAGTGCAAAAAAAAAAATCTTAAGAAATTCTATTTTATTTATTTGCTTTAACTTTCAGTAAACTGCATTTGTTTTCAGCTCGTTTTGCAAAAGGTTAATAGCCGGATATTTAATCTGTTTCTGAAGCGTGTGTGGCAGCGCCTAAATTAATTTCACAATCATGGAGCGAAACCAGTGGCGTAACTAGGGGGGGGGGAGGGGGCGGTCCACCCTGGGCGGCACTGTTCAGGTGGTGGCAAAAAGTCCGGAATTCCCATCTCAACAAAACGCAATCTTGTTTTTTGCAAATTTTGCAAACAGGGCGAAGTTTTTCTTTTTTTCGAAAAGTCCCATTTACCACCCTCAATAAGGGCGGGGGGGAGGGGGGGGGGACAGAAAGCGTTATGGCCACAGAGTGACATCAGGTTTCGGCTTTTTCTGCACCCCCTAGGCATGCTTTTTGTTTTGCTTCTTAGGGAAGAAGGTTACTTCCTTTCTGTGCTGTTTGGGATAATAGGTAGTAACTTCTAAATAGTCTATAAAGTCATTTCCGTGTCCTACTGTCCTTCAATGGCAACAAGTATTTCAAAAGATTCTGAATGGTATGTGGCTAAAAGGACAAGTAACAAAAAGCACTGATACGAAAAGTATGGAGGTACCCCAAGCCCTGTTAAATTACTCAAATAACAGCTGTCATCTCTCTTATTAGACCCCGCCCATTGACACTGACTATTCCCTTGTGTCGGCAGAAAAGCAAAGGGTTCCCAGAAAGCAATCCCTTGAAAGAGCGCCGACGAAAACGAATTCACCGAAGTCGTTTCATGGACAATGGTCAAAAGCTCTATTTTCACTGAAGCTCTTTCTCCAACTTTATTACCCTACCGGTCCCTTGCCGGTGGTCTCAAACTGTGGTCATTCTTCATGACCACAAGTTGGCCACAACGCTTATTCCAAAGTGTCATTTTCTCGGTTCTCAGCGTTGTGTCTTCTCAAAAACAAAATTCGTATTTTGTCAACTCGGTCATAAATAATAATCGAAAAAAAAAGTTTTTTTGTTCCTAATAATTATCTGTAAAATCATCTGAAAGTTCTCCAAATAAGTAAAAGACAGCTCCAGAAATAATCAGATTGAGTATTTTTGAACAATATGCAACCTGATCGACATTTAGTGTTTTTGTACGGGCAAAAAATTCCTTCTTTTAATTGCTAAACGAATTAATGAAATTCGGATAGTCTTGAACTTTGGCCAACTTTATAAGTATCTTCTGATTGTGAAGATGAAAGAGACATTGTTTTAAAATTTTATGTTCAGTAGAAATTTTCAGCAACAGCGCAAGTAGTCAGTAAGTACAATATATACATTTCTTCTATCTTTGAAAAAATGTTATTTATATGTTCATAAAAAGAGAATTCATAAAAATAATAATTTTACTATCTGATAACTTTTTTTAATTGCAGTTCATTTAAAATTATTTTGATCTTGATGAAGGCTAATAAATCATGCAATTCAACCAGTGTTTCGGTGTTTAGTGCGTAATATTTCCTTTTTCATGCTTTCGTGTTTATTGAGGGGTCTGATGAATTTCGGCGGGTCATCTTCCCTCTTTCCAGACCCGGACTCGCTCCCTCTGGGGCCCTCGGGTAGGTACTGAAAAAGGGACCCCTAGAGGGGTTCTTCCCCGAAAATTTTTTGAAAATGATGTGTCAGGAAACCGTTTTTTACAATTTTTAGGGTCTTATACAGTAGTTAAACTAAAGCGACATTTTTATATTAAATGAGAAAAAAAATCAAAGCAGTGGTTTAAAGTTATGCTTGACTAACTGTTTAGTACAACGAAATTTCATGCTATTTTTATTATGTCCAATTACGTAGAAACTGGAGAAATTGTAGTAGTAAACAATGAAATACAATGAGAAAGGAAAAAGTCATTAAGTAAGCCAATAATTGATTATTAAATGAACAAGGTTGCCGTATGCTTCAGTACTGTAAGAAATCATTTGAATATAACTTTCGTTATACTATTATAAAACTAAAAATCTGCCCTTCTAAATGATGTTTGTTAAGAATTACTTTTTTGAAAATATATATACATTATCTTAAAAATCAAACATAGATTTGCTCCAAGTTAAAATTTAAAAATATTACTAGCTTGTACTGAGAAAATAATAATAAAATTAACATTTATTTCATTTAAATCACAAGCTTGTTTATCACTCCTTTGATTTTTTCTGGCCGGAGCAGTTTTTCTACCAAGTTCCAAATGAACGAGTAATTACTTTGTAAGCACGTAACTGGTTAGTGACTAGAAACAAATCAAGCAAAACAGCAATAGTTTTTAAATTTAAACCGTCGACTGATCCAATACTTTGTTGCCAATTTTGACTTGCATTCAAAACTTCTAACAGATGTATCTTTAAAAACAGTTATGACATTAACTTATTTTGCTGAATTTTCATCTCCTTTACTGCTCAAAAACTCATCAACAATTGCTGAAAGAGTTTTCTTGTTGTTTGCAAAGTTTGCTCCACCGTCGTCGCTCATGTTTTCTTGTAATCTGTATAGTTTGTCACGGGGCAGTATATTATCTCTTGATTTGTTTCTCTCATACCGCCATTCTTTTATAAAGGGCACTTAGCAAAACATCGACTCTTCTTATTAACCCAAAGGGTTCAAAACTCATTCAAGTTCAAGCACCAGTACCGAATCTTGGAGTTTTGCTTGATGGGGCAAAACTTAAAAATGCCACCCCTCCCCCTCCTGCTACTTATTGCTCATATTTCGTAAATGTTTATGCTCTGGCCATTTTTTTAGGGAGTTTACACCTTTTGATCACCCATAATATTTTTCAGGCCCAGAGAAACTACCAGGTTCTTTTACATGAACATTAGGGGGATTGCGCCATATAAAGGGATTAACTGGAGATATGAGAGTCAGACAGTTGAAGGGGGTTCAGAGGGATTCTCCCCCGGAAAAATTTTGAAAACTATATGCAAACTGGTGCATTTTGAGGCCTTAGGAAACGCATTTGGGACTGCAAAAATATTAGGGGGAAAAAGAAGCAAATTAAAACTTTTTGAAGTTTAAACGCTTTTACTCATAAAAATGCAGAATAAAATGAGCATTTTTTTTAGTAATCCGCCCCCTCTCCGCCTTCCTGCTAATGCTCATATCGAGGAGGCACATGTCTGCCTTCTCAAAAGACACTTGCAAGCGCCCACCCCCAAGCGCCTTTTCCCGAACCAATGCTTTGAAAATTTGAAAAAGAAAAATTATTGCATTGTTTGTGCATAGCATGATTTATATTTCAATGTTACAAGGGGAAAAACCTTGCCTTTTTAAAATATATATATTTTTTTAATTTTGGCATTGCAAAATTTGCCGCCCCTTAAAATTGCCTCCTCAGGAGCCCTTGCCTGCCACAGGAGCTGGCCGACTCATCAACGACGCAACATATTCAGTATAACTCAATTTTGGAGCTTCTAACAGTTTATTCAAATAAATAACTCTATATTATTTGGTTTTAATCGTTAGCAAAATAGCCGATCAATGATCAAATCGGAGCGTTGAACTAGGATTTTAATTCTCTCTTTGCAAAAGTTAAATTGTCAAAAATGAATATATTTTTCTTTTTTTATTGTCTTGTCTTTCTTCTTCTTCTTCTTCTTCTTTTTTTTTTTTGTGCATCACAGTTGAATATGCCCCCGTCCCTCCAGATCCGGCACTGCCTGGCATCTTTGGAAAATTACTTTCTCATTGTACCTTAGTCAACTTGTACTATAACCTGCCCTGACCATGATATTGTCTATCTATTCATACATAAATACATATTTTACAAAGTACTATAAAAAATAAGATTCGCCTTTTATTTTTCAGCAATTTTACAGAAAAATGTAATTTTTAACACTTATTAATATAGTATATTGCAAAAGGCAAATAAAAAGAATTTTTTACTACTTTATAAAACCAAATTGGCTTTTAAAATAGAAGTCATGCAATGAGTTAATGAGTAGAAGTAAAATCTTCGTCAAGAGCTCAATGAGAAGTTTGGGGACCCCTGGCGATAAAATAAATATGGGACCTCCTTAAAATACCCTTGAAAACATTAATGTGAGTGCTCAGTATTTGAATTGCTCATTTTTTCATCCAATTCCTATTCTGTACAATTTGCATGAAACATCATTTATTGCGAGGCCCTACCTGTATCCATGTTTGAAATAATGTGGGGCCCCTTTTCAATTCGTGGCCCCCTTGGTTAGCGGCCGCCAGGTCCGCCCACTGGTCCTTGTTTCTCTTCTTGAAGTTGACTTATAGGCTGTTATCAAATCCGTTCACGTTAGCAGCTCCGACAAATGAGCAAGTAATAATATTTTATGTTGAAGTGCCCCATCTAGCTAATTTGGATTTTACAAGCTCATATAAAGCAAGTCCAATTGGGCCATCGACCACTGTTATGTCTAAAAGTCTTAAAACTTTGTCAGATTGCGATAGTGAAGCATCCTGGGAAAAAGTGTAATGAAGCAGAGGCAAATAGTTATGAAGAAATTAAAGATCTGTAAAAAGAAGTTCGGATAAAAAATTATTTTTTTCCCCTCCCCGTTTGGGGGCCCTCGGCGATCGCCGACCAGCCGACCTGGCCAGTTCGGGCCAGCCTCTTTCAGACATCAAAGCCACTTTCTCGATTTGGTTTTACTTTGTTTTACTATTATTTTCTGTTGGCAGGGTGGCGTAGTCGTAAGGCGCAAGCCTCGTACGCCCAAGATCGCTATTTCAAACCTGGCCCAAGTCGTTGGATTTTCAAGATGCAGAAAATCGTGCCAAATTCTTTTTGAAATTGTACGGAGTTCAAATCCAGGTGTTTCTTTGAGGAACAAAAAGGTAAAGTAGTTGTTGTGACTAACCTTCATCGATTTGACAGATTGGAGCTTTCTTGGTTTTCCACTATTCAATATGTCAATTCAATGCAGAAACCCACCTTAAAAAGACTTTTAAGTAGGCAGCTTTAAGATGTTTCTCACCGGAGAACATCAAAAACGATATATAAATATTATTTGCAATGGGATGTCAATACATAGTACCTTTTGTGCAACACCCAACAATACATACAGCCATTATGTGATGTGTTCAAAAAAATTTTCTTGAAATGTTGATGAAACTTTTAAGCATCCTCTTTTTATTGAAATGCGGAGTAAAATATTTCTTATACTTTCATGATTCATTAACAGCTTTGAATAATCATCAAAACTTCTAGTAAACTATTCAAGAAACTTACGATTTAACTGCGGAAATTGTGGATTCAAGGGATTTCATAGGGGTCATGACACGAATCTTCTGTCTCCAAATATAGGCTAAAACTGCATTTTTGGAACCAATATGAATGAATTTTTGGTGAAATGCATCCATAGGGAGGGGTGAAGTGTATATATATATATATATATTAACTATTTGTATTCTCCCGATCGAAAAAAATAAAAGGTTGATAGTCGCCAAATTCATGCTCTCCACCCGCCATCCCATTTTTTGACTTCAGGTTGTTCTGCTGTCGGCACGATTGAGGGGGCGGCATTCCCAGATTTCGCCCCGGGCGCCACTAAGTCTAGTTACGCCACTGAGCGAAACAGATAGGTTGCCAGATGCTCACTTTAAAGTGCTTCATATTTAGAATTTATGCTACGTACAAATGCTATATACAAATAAATAATCAATTATTTTTAAATTTCTGCCTAACTATAAACAAATAATGAAGCCTATTTTTATATAGGCTTCATTATTTATATTTATTTTAGTGTAGTTAGAATTTCAGCACTATAAAGATTTCTGCTAAACTTCAATATAAACAATAAAGCTTCGAGTTGAGTTGTAATGAGCAAAAACACATCAAAGAGAAATAAGCCATTGGTTGAACTTTAAACATCACTGATGTGATCTCATTTCTGATTGACTGCTATTATTAGCCATTACAACTTCATTGATTTCTGCGACCCCATCATTAGATATTTATGTATAGTAAGAAAATTGTTTCCCAAATGCTTCATTGTATTAACCCACTGAAGCGATAAAAGACTGAGTCCCACCTACTCAACCCAGTATCAAACCCCTGATCTGTGGTATGATAGCATGGAGCTCTACCGCTCAGTCTGGGATTCAATTAAAAAATTTAAATCTAAAAATGAGCTTAGTCAATTTTGTGCAATTCATGAACAATATATATATAACAGAAAATCAGATAAATTTTTCAAACCTAAGGGAGAAAATACTATGAACTATAATTTTCTTAAGAATACTTAAAGAACTAATGGTCCTTTGGTATTAACTACATGCATTGCCTTTTATTGGTGCATTAAAAACGTTTTGCAAAATAGAACCGTATAAGATCATTTGTCACTTAACTTATTTCATACTGGTGTTTAATTTATAGCATGTGGCTTGAAATTTTTGTCAATATTTTTCATGATAAATTTATTTGTGTGAGGTTTACACCAAACTAATTGAAAGCTTTGTATAGTATCTTCTTTGTTATTTATTTATTTATTTCTACAGCTGTATGTAAGGATCAACATTATTCTTTTCCAGCATTTCTTCTTCTTTATAAAAGATACTGGTAGCTGGCTTGATATCGGCACTTCTTTAAGTCATTTCATAATCAGCATGACAACAACTATTTTTATAATGCTTTTATATGGCTTAGCACAGATCCTCACTTCATTTTCATTGACTTGTCCAGCTCTAAAAGCGAAAAGGCATTTACTGTGATTTTTGAAGTCATTACTGCCTCATTTGTGGTTGGAGATTGTTCAGGTATAAAATTAAAATCTTTTCATTCAAGAAGAGAAATTTTAAAATGCAACTATATGATTCTAGCATTTTTTTTAGTTATGAGAAGGAACCTGATTGTTGTAATCATCATTTTTATTTATTTAAACTTTGCTCTATTCATGTGATATTTTCTTTCTTTGTTTTATGTTACAAGGTTTCTCCCCCTCCCACCCCCATTCTTTTTTCATCATTAAATAGAATATCAACACTATGAACACACTAGTCAGCTAGTTTTAGGCAAGAAGTTAAATCAGTATTTTTCAGATTAAAACGTTACAGTATATAAAATTAGTTGGACAGCTATCCTTTTAGAAAAAAAAAAAAAAAAAGATTAGAAAATTAGAGGAAGTTAAATAATTTGTATCTTTACATAGTATTGCAAATTTGTACAAGCATCAGTCTTATATTGTTGTTGTTTATAATTATATCCCATTTTAAATCATAATTAAATTTTTAGGATGCTGTTTTAAAATTTAAGAAATTTAATTACACTAAGTATTTTACCTTAGTTAAACTTGTGTTCTTTGTGTTTCACCAACTTGTTTTTCCAAAATTAGATACTTCCTGAAGTATGTGTTTATGTTTAAGTATAAAGGAAACTTTTAATTGTGAAATATTTTTATCATTAAAATGGGAAAATGCTATGTATTCACTGAAGTGTTTTTCCTCTGAATGCTTTAATTTTGTAAGCTTACATAGTAAAGTTTGGAAAAATTAATGAACTTTTCAAATACTCAACTTGTATGTTTTCATATCAAAACAGAGCATTTTTGGCCCTTTGTTCAAATGAATTTTCAAATTTACTCGCTAAGCAGTCAGCCACTTACAGTTATCTAAGTTACAACTTTAATAAAAATTTTTGATTGTAAAACAAATAATGTGCATATTAATGGTAGTTTTAATAGCTGTTGTGTGCTTTTTAAAACTTCATATATAACATATAGTACGTCCGTCTTGTCCCATATTTGCCTAATCGGACCAGCCGGTTTATAGGACCAAAATGATTGTGTCCCGATGTGATCTGATTAAACGAAACCGACTGTACTGTAAAAGCATTTATTTTTACATGGCTTAAATTTTCCCAAGCCTGTCATTATCACAAAAGTTTTTAAACGTTTTAAAGTTGAAATATATATTTTAAACAACTTTCTTCAACTTTCGGTTCTGTTCAGATAAAATTTGAATTTTTCAGCTCGCAAACTTATCAATAGCTTCATTTTCGCGAAAAATGAGGCTCACGAAAAAGTGCTCTTACAGTAGTTCATCAGAAAGTTAATGTAAATGATACTGAAAGAGAACGTTTAGTGAGTGTTTATTGTGATTAATTTATGTATAACTTGTTATTAATAATTGACAGATTTCTTACAAAGATTTTACTACAATAAAATTAATTTACTGCAGCCCCCAAAATGCCCTGTCTTCATTTTGCAAGTAGTAAAAAGACACTCTTGAAAGTCACATGGTCCTCAAAAAGTTTGAGAGTTTTAAATTTAATAATAGTTATGAATTTAATACATTTTAATTATGAATTTAAAAAATAATTCCACTATTTCTTTGTAGCTTGAGCTTATGTAATATTGTGTGATAAATTTCCTTGCATAGTAGTTACATTTGAATTTTCATATTGAAAAAATGTAGAAAAAAACATTATTTGAGAAAACATGGTAATTATTTCGCATACTCAAAAAAAATAAAATTGTTCAGTACAAAGTTTATTAGGCTTGCTCTGTAATTTCTTAAGTATACATACTTTAAGCTATGAAACTAAACTTTATAATAAAACTTTGGTTATCAACATTATTAATTCATTTGTCTGTACCTTTAAAATCAGTGCCCATAGATATTGTATCAAAAAGGAGTAGATAAAAATTTTTGTAAAATTGGAAGTTTTCGAATTTGTTCTAGAAATTTCTTAAAGTTTTATTCTGAGAATATCACTACAAAGATGTCATTATTACATGGAAACTTTAAAAGGCAACTACAATGTTAGAAAAGCATGAAATTGAGATATGGAAAGGAATAAATTCCTACAGTGATTGAATCTTTATTGTTCTTGTATCTTTCCACTTAATGTATTTCCGCAATTCATAAATTTGTTTGCAAATTCATGAAAAGAAAATGCTGCCTAGTCGCGTATATATAAGAAGCAGTAAAATAATGTGGAAATTGGTGAAAGATATTTTGCAAAATATCAAGTATGCATTGCTAATAGCATGTGTTATTTCTAAAACTTTTAACATTTGAATGAACTAGTGCTATTTATTTTGCTTGAAGATGTCTATATTTTAGTTTTTAATTAAAACTAAAATATTGCATAAGAAATTTGATTTTTAAAAGGTGTATGTATAAAAGCTTTTTGAACCCATTTTTTAATAAGCAAGCTTTGTACTTGTTTATCAAAAAGTTAATAAAATATTTTATATTGTGTTCTTTATTTTCTCTTCTTTGATTAAACTGTTAATCCTTATTAATTATCAATTCTCTTAATAGTGAATGACAATGTAATTGTTTTCTGAGTTATCATTTGAAAACTAATTAACCTGTTGATAATGATTTCATTGCTTTTGGTTAGATTTTTTAAATTTTATGATCGAATAAGAATTTTACTTCTTAGTTTGGATTTATGTATGATTATGCCTTGAATAGCAATTAAAAAATAAATAAATAAGCAAATTAAGCAAAGATTAAATAAATAAATAGTCAAAGATTGTCTTTTAAATATGATCATTATAAAAGAAAAAGGAGTACCATTTTGTATTTTACTAACTTGGGTCTGTAAGGTGTTTCTTTTCTGTTTAAAGTTTAGCTGTAGACTATGTTACAGAATCGTCTCAATTCACTATGCATAGAAGTAATATAAAATTAAACTGTTATAATAATTTATGATTAATTGGTTTTATCATAAAAGCAATTACCTACATAAATTTAACACTTAAAATGGTTATAATTACTCCGTTTTATCTATATATAAATAGGCAAAGACAAAACAGTTAAGAACCATTTTCTCCTCTGTTTTTCAACCAATTTTCTTACTTTTTGGAGTTTAGTAGCTGGTGGTGACTTTTAGTGACATCAATTCAAACATTTTGGAAACTTTATTATTAGTTCATTATTTTTCCATTTTCTTTTGTCAGGCAAGCCTCATTTATAATTGTAATTTTATATTGTCATAGATAGCAGATGGGAACATGTTGAGTAAATTATTAGGTAATAAATGTAAAAACTCGTTGTTGAAAAGCGTTTTTTGCCATTAAGCAGTAATATTAAAAACAATTATAATGAAGAATTTGAGTGAAGGCTTCTCTGAAACAATGGAATGAAAAATGAGAATAGTGTATAGAAGCAAACATTTAAGTTCTATTCAACTGCCACTCAACTTTGTACAAAATTGGCAGAAGTACAAGCGGCTACATTTATGAGCACAATTGGCTCTGCAGCGACAATTATTTACAGTGCGTTTGCTGCAAGTGAGGATGATCAAAATGAACTCGAATGTATAATTGCCAAATTTGATGAGTAATACTTATGTAACTATATAAATAGCATAATGTGTTCAATGCTAACTTTAAATATTACTCTTGAAATCCGACTGTTGGGCGAACTCTAGTATAAATAAAATCATTACCATGAATACCACTTGCGCCAACTATAGCTTGAAGGTAAATAGTGTAATAAATTTCAGTGTAAACTTTCATCTGTAACTGGCTAAGTATTTATATTTTGAAAAATTCTTTCAAAATAGATAAATTTTTGTTGATTTTTCGGAATTTTTTAAACTTTATGTATCTATCCTGTTTTAGGATTAAAAATACAGCAAGACAATGAAATGTGTATGCATTGTTGCAAGACCTTGTTCATTACTTAGTGCAATCCAATATTTTGAGTGAATGTAAATACATTTATGTATATACAGTAAAACCTCGTTATACCGCGCCTCAGTAAACCGCGAAATTGGATATACTTCGGTGACTATCATCTCCCCCAACGTTTAAACCAACTTTTATCATTGCCATTTAAAGTTGATTCCTTGTTTACCTTTAAATAAAGCCAGCCCGAGTATACAAATATTCTAGCCAAAGAGCTCCCACCACACACACTAACATTTAAAGCCCTGTTGTAATAGGCCTGAGGTACACCTTTTGGTTTTATAACCTATTGCTCGATAGACTGATTACGCAATTGAGATGTGTGCTCCTTGCACTGCAATTACAGTTAATAAAATGGAAGTAAAGAAGAAAAGAAAAATTATGCTATAGAAGAAAAGTCACGAGTAATTGATAAAATTAAAAAAGGGTGCAACAAAAGCGAGTATTGTTTGGATAAGGTGGTTCACTATACTGCGGTTATGTTATAACGCGGGTGGCAAACACGTCCCCTGACACCCGCGTTTTAACAGGGTTTTACTGTATAATATACTTTCATTAACCACTGTTTGTTAAATAATTTATTAATGTTGTTTTAGGTACCATTGTATAAATATAAAAGTTCTCTGAAGGGGTACTTTTCTGTTAGAAACATAAAGCATTTCTGCCAAAAAATTGACAAAACGAGTTAAAATAAAGCAGGTTTTAGGTTAGGTCAGGAAGGTTAGGTTTTTAGCAAAAGCTTTTAGAAGTTTAGAAAAGTGAATTAAATTGGCGATGCTTCGCCCAGGAAAAAGTTCCCCAAAATATTTTTTGAAGTTTAAAGTGGTGTGTTTCTAATGCGAAAGTGCCTCTTTAAGTATGTTTTGTTGTAACTTGTAAACCAAAAATAAATAATTTGAAAAAATGGAGAGCCTTTTGTTTACAAAAGTTTTTGTCACTACTACAAAAATCTCCAAATTTTTACTCCCTAGTTAGAAGAAGGGTTGTAAGATAGCACAAATTGAAAACAGTTTACAAGGGGTATCAGATTTGACATTTTTCATTTAAAATTTTTAAAAAACCTAGGTTTTAATTTTTCTGAAAAACTCATAACCAAATGTCACTCAAAAGTATGTAAAAATTAAGAAAATTTACAAGAGTTTTTTTATTTGCTGAAAATTTTCTGGATGATGTGCAATTTATTCTTTTGTTTTTCATTTATTCAAACTAGTAGGAATAAACCATTTTATGTATTCAAATTATTTGTATCAAACCACAAGCCTATTTCAAAGATAATTTTAAGGAAATAATTAAAATGGTAAAATTCATTCACCGTCTCACAAAAAAATAGAATGTTGTATAAAATCTGATATTAATTTTTCCAGCATAAAATTTTATATTCCTGAATAAACCACATGCCATCAATTAATTCCAGATAATTTCAGGCATTATGTGGAGGCACCCCTATGAGTAAGTCATGCCCTTAAATTGTTTTGCAAGACTTAGAATAGATGCATTAGTTAACGCCTAAACTACAATGGCATATCTCTATTTCATTAGACTTTTTGCTTGTACCAAAGGCATAACTAATTTATAAGCGACTCATTTAAGAAGCAGCTTTATTAAAAGTGCGGTGTGTTATTTTATCCTTGTATTTTATCTTTTTTATTATAACTCTTGTGTGAAAGAAGGTTATTGTGTCTTCCACTTTTCACTAGTCAATTTTTTGTTTTTCCTTTAAGAGTTTTTTATGTAAAATATACCAGTCAGTTGTCAAGTGTTATTTATTTGTTAATAAAGTTTATTACATTTCTGAATTTTGATTGCATTTCTTTCTTGGAAACAAATAACTAATAGCAATAACTTCAAATATATTCACATGTCATATTAAAGAAAGTTAATTCTGCATTTTTAAACAGCAAGTGAAGAAATGAAAAGTTTATATAATACTCATTGAGTTACGGCAGAATTGTGTATCCAGTCTGCAAGTTCTTGAAAGAAATTATAGTACATACCCCCAATAAAGCTTTTATATATGAAGTTTTAAAGTTTGTGGGCAATTTATCTAAGTCTTTTTTTTACATTGGGCAATTTTTTGTGCTTCTTAAATATCATACAATTTTAACAGTTGCTTCTTGTGTATAGCATAAAGAAATAATTCAATTATTGTTTACTTTTTTACATCCTTTACACATTAAAATCCGTCTTAATGGTTTAGTATTACATACTGCATATGTAATAGTGTATCATAATCTAAAAATTGTTTTCATCTGAAGCTGTGTAATTCTTGAATCATGATGATTTGAAACAATTAACAAATGATTTAAAACGTAGTTTTCTGCAAAAAAAAAAAAAAAAAAAAATTCCCCCGTTTAAAAGCTTTTAACAGACTACTAGACACACTAAAAAAAACTTAGAAATAATGCTAGAAAAATAGCAGTTAAAAGTAATTTATTATTAATTGCTTGATTAAAATAATTAATTTGAAAAATATATCATTTAGTTTTTAGAATTCTTTTCCACGTAAGGATGAATCTTATTGCCGCCCATGTTAAAATTATTTGGTACTTTTGGGTAAATTTCATCATTATTTGGAAGTTGTCAAATTGAAGCTATATTTTAGCCCAACAGAATCGATTGGGATACAATAGAAAATGTAGAGTATTTGTTTCCTGAAAATCTTTTATCTTTTGAGGCAGAAACAACGAGCAAAGTATCGGAATCTCCCTTTTTTTTTTAAATTAGTGAAAGCGTTCTGTTCCATTAGGCTAAGGTATTGATGTACCAAGCACCAAACATATAGAGGCATAAAGCTTTTAGCTCATTTTGAGCTCAGCTGCAGATACCATATTTGTGTTTTCCACAGCAGAATACGCAAAATGACAAATATGATCATTTATCAGTTATTTATTCAGTTTTCAGAAGCAAAACAATTGACTACTTTTTGGAATGGGCTATTAACCACCGCAAGACAAGGTCGATGTTTTCTTCTTTTCGGCAAGAAATCATATAACTACATACTTCCCGTTCTTCTATCCCGCTCAAGTTCATCTTTTCAGTGAATTCTTTTTGGTTAAGTGTATTTGGAAGATCAGTCTTATTTCCCAAAACTAATACAGGAACAAAAGTTAATTGCTTTTTCAGCAGTAATTCTTGAAGTTCCTTTCTTGACTCTTCCAATTTCTCACAATTTGCTGCATCAACCATAAAGATTATTACATCTACACCCCTACAATATCTTTCCCACATGCCTCGAAATCTTTTCTCTCCTCCTAGATCCCAAATTTTAATGACCACATTTCTTCTGGTGATTTTTCTCATGTTGAATCCTATGGTAGGTATTGTATCTTCATAGACATCAAGAGCTATGGTGTTAACGAAAGTTGTTTTCCCAGCTTCCTGCAAACCTAAGATTGTAATTTCCAGTTCTTTGCTCCAAAATAAGCTTTTGATCCAGTCTAAGAATCTGCATAATACTTTCCACATCATATATGACGAGATAGGCGCTTTAGAGAAAAACTTTTTGACGTTGATTACAATATAATTAAGATAGAAAGAGAAAATTGGTTTTGTCTTTAACGCATCTCATGATAATATCGAGTTCACGCGCATTTGTTTTATTATAGTTTTAGCATATCACTAGCAAATTCGTTAATTTTGCTATTCTTTTCTTTCTTACTTTTTGCTAAATTTCTCAAATGAAGAAAATACTAATGTAAGATTTACTTATTTTTTTTTAAACATGAAATAGTTGGAAATATAATATTAAATAATTCTAATGCTTGGATGGTGTCTCATTAATAAAACAACCAACGGCTTCATGAGAAAGAAAGAAAATGAAGAGCCTACTTGATAGGAGTGCATGAATCTATCGGAGAAAAACTTTCAAGATTGTAATGTCAGAGAAATTCAATAAGATGACTGAATGCTCGGTTTATTAAGTATAATTTAATCGTCCCCCCCCCCCCCTCCTTTGAAGTTTTGTGCATGAGATAAGTATTAAACTGTAACCGCAATCGCTAAAATCGTTTGTAAACAAAACCGATATACTAAAAAGAAAACTAAAACATTACTTGCTGTGTGTGTGAATCTAAAATTATGAATTATTATATTAAACTGAACAAATATTGTTCATGCTAATGCATTAATTCTCGACCCAAAGGAGTTTCGGTAAATGCGTTAAAAATGAAGAAAATACTTAGATAGAAAAGTCATATATTTTTAATCTGTTTTTTTTTTTTTTGGTTTTCTTTATTAATTTAAATGCAAAATTGTTATGATTCAGTCTTAATTACTCTGCTAAAATGAGTGATGTTTCTTCGCTAAAAGCGAAGAAAATTTTCAACTATTCTGATGAAGGTATTCTATTTTAAGTTTAATGAAACTTGTTTGTGAAAACTGATGTTAATCAACTTTGCTTTTAAAGGATTTTATGAAATAATTAAAGTATTTAATTGATGATTTAAAGTACTGTAATACTATTGTAAATTTTCAAAATAGAAGATAACTCTAACTCCCGCTCCCCTTTTCTTTTTTTGTAGATGATTTCTTGGATGTTTCTGAACCAGGAGATTTTGTAACCTTGAGTCATTTGAATAATAAAAGTTCCGGTTAGTAGATTTCTGTTATTTTAAATGTATTTTGATCTAATTATATCATGTTTTTTAGTACTTACCTATATTATCTATTTTAGTGTTATGTCCTGAAACACAAAATATTACAAGTCAATATTTAATTCTGCAACAGCTTGATGCCCATCAACGCATGATATTAAGAGCTAAAGGTAAATAAAAAATGAATAGTAATGATTATTTTGTTTTAATCATACCCAATTTGAATTAAACTTTTATTTCTCTTAGTTTTTATTTTACATTATTTCTTTGAAGCATGATATCAAGGCAGTCTTTCAATGTCAATGATCTGTTACATTTTTCATTACTACATTTTAACACTGCATGAATATTTTACATCTTATTGGGGAAAAAAGATTTTTATATGTGCCATATTTCAAATTGACCTACATATACTTAGGTTTGTTTAGGAAGTCTGCAGTAATACAGGTTGAGCCTTAGATCAGCTACAAAGCATCCTTCTTTTGTAACCAAAATTTAAAAGAGTAGAAATGATTTTTTATGTGAGATACTGGAAAGTTAATATACTAATAAGAGATGATACGGTACTTATGTGCTGTTATCACTATCATAATGGCGAGGATTGAGTAAAAATTCGCAAGGCACTAATATATCTTTTACCAAATCTAAATTTTCTTAGTACTCATCTGTTATTTTGAAAGTCAACTTACTGTTTTTCAAAACAAGCAGAAATTGTAAAACATGTGTTACATTAAGCAATAAATTTAAATAAAAATTTACCATTTGGTTTAAAATTAAGAATCCTTATTTTGACAGAACATTATGGTTGCTCAGAAGTAGCAGGCTTTCTATTTATCAATTATTCTTTAAAATATTCTTTATTAACTTTAAAGTGCATTAAATTTCATTTTGAAACATAAAAATTATATTTTCTTTTATTACGTCAACACGTTCTTACTAGAAGTAGAGGCAGAAAGTAAATAAATTGAAAATGACGCTGATGGTTGCCATAGGCGCTTAGATACCAAAACCAGGTTGCCAAATTTGGTGTGTTAGTACGTAATGGTTGCAATGGTACGTAAGTACCAATAATACACTTAAGAGTGGCTTGTATATTATGACCTCGTGCCAGATGAAAAGTATTTTTAATAGTGGAATTAAAAGATTAAAAAAGGAAAAATTTAAATTAATAAATATCCTAATGATCGGAAATGTGGGGTTTCTTTTTTGCAATCCATCTTTATTTTTGTAAAGTGTTCATTATTGTGATTAGAATGCAATTTTTGTTAATTGTTATTTTCATTCTGAATTAATATCAACAAATTTTTAATTTCTTGTAGTCTTATTTTTTTTCATTTTTGTAAAATTAGATCTACTCATGATCAAATGTATGTTAAGTTCACGAATCCAAAAATTCAGCATTTGCCACTTTCTTGAATAGTTGGGTTTTTACTGTAGTTATAGCAGGTTTCTATTGTAGTTATGTGTAGTTACAGAGAGATAGAACTACAGTAATATTGCAGTCGTATCTCTCTGCCCACCCTTCTCAGAGACATGATGCATCCCCTAAAAACTTTGCACCATCCCCCACGAACAACAAGAAAATATTCAATAACAATGCTAAACATGTACAGAAGTGTGCAAAATAAATAATAATTGATTGAACAAATAAACATAAATGCGGTTTTAAGGATTTTGCAATTACAAGAGCATTTTCTTTCTTTCGATCCCCGCCCCCTTTTTGCATCCTCCGACTTTTCTCTTAACACTTTTCATTGGTTAAAGTACGAGAAAATATTCCATTTTCATGACCACTTAAATTTTAAAAATCCCACTTAAAATTTTGGTCAAGGTGGGAAATCCCACCTTGTATTTTTCCCCAGTGTGAACCCTGTATTAACATCAGTTATTAATTGTTTACAAAAGTGAAACAAAGCCTCTGAGAGAGAGGGGGATGTTCTCAGAATTAGGGTTAAGAATGACACACCCCAGGGGGTGTCGGTAAAAAAACGGGGATATCACTCTATTCTTTTCTCCTCAAGGGGACAATGGAAAGGCTGCTTGTTCCTTTTTTTGGCTAATGTGTTTTTCGTCCAGAAGGAGTTATTCAACGGACATCGGACACTTAAAGCTAACTTCCTCCAGGAATTTCTGGGAAACGGCCAATTGACATCTGAATTAGAGGGGTACATGTACTCCCGGGGTGTAGACATCTACACAAACTTTGCAGTACCGTTTTTTACCGATTATAGCAATTGAATGGTTCAGAAATAAAAGTGGCGGAATTTTTCTTTTGTTTCTGGAAGAAAATGTGGTCGTTTCTAGAGGGCAACTTTTTAAGTGTGGTCGCTTAATGGAGGTCCAGTTAGTATTAAATTAATGCGGGAAATTCTGTTCCAGCAATTTTGGGTCATTTAGAGAGGTGGTCGTTTAATAGAGGTGGTCGGTTAGAGAGGTTTTACTGTATATATAAAATATACAAAATATTCAGTGAGAGAGATATTCTGAAAAATCTCTGGAAATCAGGGAAACTCGGGGAGTCTTGCTGCTTCAAAGTTTCTGTAACCACCATCTTAAAAGAGTATAAAACCAAGTCGTTCTAGCTGTCTGTATGTTTAGATCTTTTAAACTATGCAACAGATTTTAATCTGGTTTTCATCAAGAGAGAGTGATTCAAGAGGATGGTTTATAAACCCGTTAGGAAAAAGATCCGATAGGTAGCTCTTTTTTTTATTCCAATTTTACGCAAATGTCCACATAAATTCCCCAATATAGGGGTGAAAAACCTGTCGCATATTAATATAATATATTGATCAAAAGCGCTGATTTTTCTGCACAAGATGCAATTTGTTTGAAGTTTCTAAGTCAAAAACTCCAGTTATAAGCTTTTTAGTTCGATTTCTTAAGACTTATCTTGACCTAAAAATAATAATTAGCAGAAAAACAATAATAACGCATATCTTCAATGTACATCACCATGCGGGTAACGGTAGCAAAGCTTCATTTCATTAAGAAACTTATTTTTCTGTTAGCGAGACAACAGTTCAGCATGACCGGAAAATAAAATTAATATGATACTGCAATTTCATTCTTGCAATCAACTCTAAGATCATTGCCAAGACTCATTCCAGGTGAAACATAACGCAACAAATTGGCAGTTTTAAGTACCGTTTGGTGACAAATCTGACCGCCTTTGGAATTGCTCCCAAGTTTTCTTAACTGATCGTTTTATATGTTATATTTCAAGCGTTGACAATGACTATTGTTTTTCCCCTTTTTTTGACAAATAGACGGATGACGTTTTTCAAACCCTACAGGCTTTATGCCGCAGGCGATATCTATTTTATACTCTTGGCAAAGACAGTGCCGCATGCAACATTTTTTATATTCTTTCTTGGTATGTGGGGCATGGGAAGAAAAGGAGCAGAGTTTTTGTTAGAAAAACGTCTTTCTTTGTTAGCGAAATCAGGGAGACGAAGATGTAGCTGAAAATCTTTGGAAATCAGGGAAACTCGGGGAGTTTTGCTGTTACACAGCTACATCTTTGCAAGGAATGGCGCGGAGTATGTACAGAATATATAACAGACACACTCGCACATGCGCACTAACATTTAAAAACACCAACTGAAACCATAAGGACCAATAGAGATGCAGACTTTGTTAGGCCCTCCAAAGTTTCGAGAACATTTTTGGGCATCTGAATATATATCTTTTGATAGGAAAAAGAAGGATTGGATCACGAAATAGTACTTACATCATGAGAAGTGTTTTAAATGGATTAAATGAGAATAGCACAGTAATACAAAATAGGTCATAATATACAATATTCTTATAACTAGAACAGCGTGTGAGGTGCCTTTTTTTACATTCTTATCAAGGACGTCTCAAAATTTCAGCTCGGCTATGCCGTGCAGGTACTGCTAGTGTAATAATCAAGTAAAATAAATATAGTGAAACGTTGAATAACTCGTCACAACATAATGTGTTCACATGTCGAGTTAAGCGGGTGTCAAGTTACCGAGCTTCCGTAATTTCAATTGCTAATATTGGTCTGTATTGTTATTTACTTACCATTCAAGTTATAAAAGCCAGTTCCAGTGAATAAAATTATCCCCATTTATTATTTATCTATTATTATTGTTATTTTGAAAAGTTATACATTACAAACAAATAAATATATAAACATAGTACATCATCTCAGAATACCTCATAAGAGAAAACAAATCTATAATTTTCCCCACTCTGAACAGAAAACATTAAACTCCTCAATGCTATTAAGCTTGCTAATTTGCAATTCACTTTTTTTTTCTTGTGTTCGTAGAAAGCGCTGGAGGACATCTATAGCTTTCAATGCCTCGCGTCTAGCAGAGCTGCAACTTGTTCATTTTGGTCCAAACTTGATTAGTTTTCCACATTTAACGGATTTGCAGTTTGATTTATAACTTGCAAGGTATCTCTATCTTCTATTGGTCCTAAAGTGATCAGTTCAGAGCCAATATTCAGATATTCCTCCCCAGGGTAAAAGGAGAATTGAGGAATCTCCCAGAACACTTTAAAGAAAAAAATTGCTTTATTGACGAAGATACATCACAGTAAAATTGTACACCGTGAAAAAATACCAGAAGAAAACGTTAACAAGAATACAAAATGGAGGTCTACTTACAGGGGTTCCTGAAAATTGTGTATCAAGTTAGTGAGTTTTTCACCCATTGAAATTAGCATTGGGCCAACCATTAGGCAAGGGAAATAACGACTTACCGAGGTAATCAACTTATCTGCGTGTCGAGCTACCGAGGTTCCATTGTAGTACATACATTCAGTTTTACCAAAATGGTACATTGAACTATCGATTGAATCACTTTTAATACCCTAATACTCTATAATTTCCTATAATTCGTGTAATTAATGTATATTTCAAAAGCACAAGAGTATACCTACTTATCAGATTTTTTTAAAGCCTCCTGAAGGTTGTTTTTAATGATTAATAAATATTCCTTAACCTTAATTCTATCTATAATTTTCTTTTCTATGTCATATATAATGTATTGAATTTTGTCATTTCTGAACATAGTTAAATTGTTCTGTGAATACCCTGTGTTAAAGTACCAAATCCTTGGTTTTCCAAAAGCTGACAGGAAAAGTAATACTTTTAATGTGTGTTTTTTTTTAGGTGCTGTTGATACCTCCCCACCTAAATCTCTTCAAAGCTATATTAGCAGTAAGTAAATGCAAATATATATTTAACATATTTGAGGTAAAATATTGAAACACAGAATATATAGTTGTTTATGCTTTTGAGATAATTTTCTGTCATTATATTTTGCTTTTGAAAAGAAATTGTAATTTAAATAGAAAATTTAAAAAATCATTTACCCCCCCCCCCCCCAAAAAAAAAAAAAAAAAAAAAAAAAAACGTGAGAGCAGTACATCTGAAAACAACAAGCAAGAAAACTCAAGCTGTGAGGTGAAAAATGCTAGAAAAAATTGATTCATTTAATGTTCAATGAATTTAGGAAAGTGTATGCCAAAAAAAGTGGTTGGCCTTAGAAAAATTGCTTACTTTGTTGCTTAAAAAATAACTTTAATGAAAAAAAAAAAAAAGACTTAACTACTTATTTTAAAACTACATTTTGTTTTTACAGTACAGGAACAAACATTCTGAAATCACTTAAGATTTGGAAGTTCAAAGAATTTAAAATTTTCAAATACATAAAGTTTCAGTAAGAATTTACATAGTTAAAAAATAAAATTTCCTTTATTTATTACAGATTTATTTAGATTAACAAAAGCATGTATAAAAAATTTAAAAAAAAAGGGAAATCAAAATAAACAGGGTTCGTACGGTCCTTAAAGGTCCTTAGAAAGTCCTTAATGTTCATTTTCATTGTTAAGGCCTTAAAAAGTCCTTAAATAGTCCTTATTTTTTATTCCAGGTGCTTATTTTATTTTATTTTTTTTGTTAAAATAAGAAGGTGCCCATGCGCTGCTCTATTTGTTTTGTTATCTTTTGTATTCTTCACAAGAATCCAACTTATTTCATTTCAACTACTTAATCGAACCTTAAATTTAGTTTGCTCGGGTCCCGATACTGTCACGGCTTTCGAAAAGACCCAAAACGGTGGATTGACAAAACCAAAAATGACGGATTTACATAAACACCATCGCACTTTTACTACAAATTGCAGTGCTTTCTCAACTGGTAGATAAATAATTATTAATTCTTTTTTGAAAAGATATAAGTAAATTGATGTGTTATATATTTTTACAAAAAAAAAAAAAAAGTTCATGGATTTTGATAAAATGCTTCAAACTACAACACCCAATTCAGTTAAAATGAACTTGTACCCACCCACATGGGAGCTCCCAATTTGCTATTTCCTGCAACTTTTTCAAAAAGAAAATTGAGCTGCATCTAAAAAAAAAATTAAAATATTAGTAGAAAAGTCGAATCAAAACACTAAGTATGTTTACAAAATGCAATGGTGCCGGGTAACTGGGCACCATTTAAGACCACAGAAAAACAATTCACACAAGTTCCCTCATTTTGCTTTTAAAAGAGAAAAGAAGAAGGAATAAAATTTGAAAAACGGACTTTTAAGGACTCGAGGGGAAAAATTTAGTAAATAATTAAAAATCGGGAATTTTCGGAAAAGTGCCGAATTTTGGGATTTCAAATTCTGGATCTGATACTATTTATTAAGTTTAGTTAAAAAGTAAATAAATATTTTTTTTGCATGAAAATTGTTACTAAATCATCTACATTCTAAACAATTTTCAATAAAGCAAGTAGTAGCAGCTCTTAACAAGTAATCAGTAAATAAATATTGCTTTTGAAACTTTTTTTTTAATTTAAGGGGGGGGGGGGAGGAATACTTCAAAGAAGCATATTGTTGACATCTAGCTCAATAAAAGAGATACATTTAACTAATATGTAGGCAAAAAAAAAAAAAACTTTCAGCTTTTTTTGCGTTTTACCGATCGCATGTATGATTATCTCTTATTTATACTGTTAAAGGTAAAAGAATGATTTATTTTTATTGAATTTCATTTTTCTTACGTCTTACACTATAATAAGCGCCGAGGTGCCAACTCTCCCGATCGCTTTTCAGCTGATCTTTCGCTAAACAGTTTGTTCTCCCCTTGTTTTTTTTGTATTTTTTTTAGATCAAAGAAATTCCCGTATCGAAAATTTGTTTTAAAGCAATGTTTTAATATTTAGTAAATTGTGATCGACCAATTTGGCTTCTCGA
The DNA here is from genome assembly GCA_038502835.1 of Octonoba sinensis. Lineage (NCBI taxonomy): Eukaryota > Metazoa > Arthropoda > Arachnida > Araneae > Uloboridae > Octonoba > Octonoba sinensis. The sequence continues at coordinate 113,124,052 of CM076604.1, read as the reverse complement.
TCTTTCGCTGTGGGGTTTTGCTGTGGGGTTTTGCTGTGTGGGAGATGATGGATATTTACTGAGTTAATCAAAATTTGTATCTCGTGAAATTTCTTAATTTGCAGTAAATTGAAGGAATCGACATTTTCTTAAACCTATACACTGTAGTTGCCAAATACTCCGTTTCCCTCCTAGTTTTCTGTTTTTATTTTTGAACTTCGAAAATTCGATTTTTTGCGAAAAGATCCGATTTTTCAAGCTAATGTACAAGTATTTTTATCTAAATGCGATTAATACTTGTGTTGTGTGCTTCTAATTACTAACTCCAATAATTATTTAACTCTCTGACTGTATTGGACATTAGAAAAGCAACAAGTCAAAGAAAGCTCCATAAAAGCATTTGTGTTGTGTTCCTAATAAAAATATGATGTTAAATCCATTTCCTCTTTCAATAATGCTTCCTTTTGAAATAAACATAACAGTTTGTATATTTCGAAAACATTTTGAGGTCCTTAAATTTTTTTTATTGGTCCTTAAAAAGTCCTTAGAAAGTCCTTATTTTTGGTTTTGCCAAAATCGTACGAACCCTGATAAAGCGTTCTAGAATCATTCAAATTTTCTCCTGATTTAACCCTTTCGGGACGGGCGCCGCAGTCAACGAGCTGCAGCCACCAGCCGGGGTTCTACCAGAATACATTGTCCCTTGCGGACGGGCGATTTGCACTGCTAAGCCTAACTTTGGAAAAAAATTCATAAAAAAATTAATTTTTTATTCAATTGCTTCAAAATTTGTTACATTATAAGAAAAACTTGTTGTCAGCTATCAGGATTAATTTTAAAACTTCATCATAATATTTTCCGTAAAAATTCCATAAAATAAATTTAGAATGATGAAATTTTTTACTTACCTCAAAAAAGTTATGTACGAAAAATATCCAACAAAAAAAATTCACAGATTTTAGTTCACGCAGCATATAGATATAAATAAAATAATACAAATTATTTTATTACTAAAAATTATCCCTGCTGTCGTTCGATGTAGAAGGCATGCATGCTGCAAGTTCTGTGCCTGATAGTATGTCAGTAACAGAGTCACTATCACATTCCAGTTCCTTTGAAATATCAAAACTATCCTCACTATCTCAGAACGAATCATTCACTAATTGGGTGTATATCTCTCTTTTTAAATATAGTTTTCTCTTTGCCGTTTTAATAATAAAGCATTTGTCAAATGATACAAGAAAATTTCCTCTGAGCTAGCCAAATCCGAATATAAATGAAGACAAGGAAGCAAACCACTGAATATCTATATATCGACCAAAAAAGAAATAAAAGTGCTTGGAACGATTCGAATCATTTGCATGTGTTTATATCAGCTAATCCAGTTACAGCGCCAGCTTGTTTATTTTCGTTACTCATGCTCTCTCATAAATCTTTCCCTCCAACCCAAACCAAGGAAAAAAGAATAAAAAAAGCTAATGAAATGAAGGTCAACATTCTCCAGTCTCGATATTATACACCATAAGTCTTAGAGCCCCATCTATTATCAAAGAAAAATACTAATATTTCATTCCATCTGAAATCCCGTATACGGTACACCCGTCCTCAAGTTTCTATTAGAACAGCGAGACGTATTCGTCACACCCGGCTGTGAGGTGGCTCTCGCTGGCGGTTCGTATACGTCACACCCATCCCGAAAGGGTTAAATTTCTGTCCTTATGTTACTACTTTTATATCACACTTGGTATAATAATACGCTAATAATTGGAAAATTTGGGGAATTTTTTTTAAATGCAGATGATTACAAATGTTTTTAGGCATGGGCAATTATATTTTTCCTCCTTTCAAATTATTTTCCTTACTTTCAAAAATGTCAGATCCGCTCCATTTGTAAGGCTTGGAGGGGAGCCTCCTTCCTCATATCCCCTGATATGCAATGCTGGTATCTATTTTTTAGTTATAATGCTTACTAGCATTAAGTTTCATACATTAAATTGTCAGGTTAAGCATTGAAAACACATATATTCCCTTTGCTGTTGCTTTAGAATGATCATAGAGTTTTTGAATATTTTTTTTATTTAAAAACCCAGTGATGATTAAAGTCATATTTTATATTGAGTAAGAGACATATCGAATTTCTGAAGTTTTGAAAGACATTTTAAAAACATCAAAATTTGAAAATAAAAGGACAAAATTTAAATATTATGTATAATGCATGATAAATGTATTTTGTATTAATCAATGGTGAGCAAAAGTTAAGTTACATTTTAAGGGCTGGTGTAAATATCAAATCTTGTAATTTGTTGTACACTCTAAATTTCTGTTCCTTTGAAATTCTTCCCTCATCTAAAATAAAACATTTTATGCTCTGGTTTTATTTTCAGGTTAAAATTCTAGTATTATAAAAATAAATATTCAAGTTTTTACAAGATAATTTTCTAATCTAGTATTTTTCTCTTTTATAGTTAGAGATAGGAAGAAAAAGGAACTGTGGCAAAGGACTCGTCCAGAATCTCAAGCTTCTGGCATGAATGATTTTTTGGATAATGTCAGCATACCAAGTTCTTCAAGAAGTCATCCTAATCACTTGAAAGAGGTTTTTTAGAAATTTTCAAGTTTTCAATTTTTTTTTTCCTTTTATGAACCATTCTTATGGGCTTGTTTAGGACCATGTTCATGTTTCTAAATCGAAGCAATTCATAGAATTCATGATCACAAAAGAAAATCCTTGACAGAATTTCCAATAGCAAAATCCGATGAATCAAAAATTCTTGATTGTATAAATTGAGCCTTCACAAAATACTTGATTCAGAGAAAGAAAACCTTTCACAAAATTATTTATCATAATTTCCATCAGAACAGTCTACTGAATTATTTTATTATCATTTTCATATGTTTTTAAAGCTAGTGGATAAGCCATTGCTCATACATAAAAAAAATTTAAACTCTTGTACTACTGCTGTTCATTACAAATGTGCAGCTGAGATGTGTACTTTTTATAAGTCTATTGACCTCCAGAAACCATTTTGGATTGGGGATTTCTCAGAGTGCTGAAGAATAAGGGATCTTATTAACATAAAAGGATTTGCAAAAGTGGAAAGGTTCGTTCTTTTCAAACTTACTCAACGACAAGACTAGAGATGAACATCTGGGGAGGGCATTAAAAGTGGTGCATTTTATTACTAATTATGTTTATAAAATGGTAGTAATTTATAGAATTTTAATCGTGGCCTTGTAGTTAGGAGCTTGGACTTTTGACTGGAGGATCTGAACTTCTATACCCGACCCACTGAAGATCCACCATGTACACTTGCAGATACACGCGTATAAAATCCAGGGACCCTGAAGGTCGGAACCAGTTCCAAGGTTAACAAAGGTTGGAGAATTTCCCTTCCCTTCAGTCTTAGGTCCAAAAAAAAAAGGTGGCATATTTGTGGTGGTGCCATCTGGTGTCATCCAAGTACACTTTCTATGCTTGAGAAAAGTTGTTCTTCCACCCTTGTGAGGCTCATTAAAAATGGAAGGTGCTCCCTTGTAGCCTTAAAATCAGTAGATTACTGCCAGTGTAGAGTGACTTTGTGATTAACAGAATGGCATCAGTAACAATAACAATTATAAAATTTTTGTAACAAAAGTATTATTTTCTTAATTCTGGATGTTAAATTTCATTATTAATGTTATTGATAATTGAAGATGTACCTTGAATAAATGTGTGAGTCATACTGAGAGGTTGTTTACTTAAATTTTTCTAAGATGCAGCTCATTTGCAAAGCCAAATGCAATGTGTAAGAGTGCCAGGCAATGCACTGATGTTAAGGAAATTAATTTCATATTGGGCTAAAATTTTCCCCAACTTTCTGATTTACAGTAAATATTTATCAATTTTTCAGGAAACAGAACAAGCTTCAGTTTTAAAAAAATAATTAAATATCCCCAGAAAAGAGATCCCATAGAAAAGTTGAGTTGGGAGAGAAAGAATCGGATATTACAAGTCAGAATGAGAAGAGAGACAAACATTAGAGAAAATGTTAAATGAAAAAGAGAATCCAGTGAGAGGCACTAAGTGAAGCCCGTATACATTTGTGAAAACGAAAGTATCTGAGTAACAACCAAAAATCATTAATTATGAAGGATATTAAGTAAGGAAATAAAAATTTGCAAATTTTTTAAAGTTAGAAGTAAAAATGTAAAATAATAATAATAATAATAACGTAGAAAAATTGAAGAAAAAATGACTTAAGAGTTGAATCATGGTTAAATTTTCAGGTCTACATGTAGGAAATTCGAAAATGATACATTGTGAATAAACCAATATATTATGCGTCAAAACATTTTTACAACAAGTGGTGAATGTTTCATTACTCATCGAATTTGTTATTTGTCAACGATTGGTTTGCTATTGCTGACCCTTACCATATGATTACCAGCTCTCGGTTCAGTCTTGAAAGTTAATGTTTTATTTACATATATGTAAACCTAAAATATAAACATTAACTCTGCTTATTTTTTCAGGATGTAAATGAAAGTTTGAGAGCATCTTCAGTAAACAAAGCTATTCAGGCTGGTATCCCTTTCTCAGCATCCAGAAGCACTACAGCAGACAAAATATCTTGGTATTTAGAAGCTCTCAGAAATGGGGACCTATTCTCACATTCTCTGTCATATGCTGAGCCTTCATCAGTGCAGTTGAGAAATGGAAAGTTCCCTGTAGCACGGAGAAAGAAGATCAAAGGAGATTTAATGGAAGAGCACAGGGAGCAGTTTATCTCCCCTAAGAAGCCTTTCTGTCCTAGAATTTTAGCCAATCCAACATCCAAGTCAAAATTGAAAGACATGCGCTGTTACAATCCTCCAGTTAGAAAGAAAAAAATCACGAGATCACATTCATCTGATGTAAGTTTGCATCCTTTTTAGAAAAATATATTGAAAATTGACAGCATTTGTTTTATTAATATATATATGTATGTAAAATTAAAGGGAAAAAACATTTTGTTCGAATACTTGTCTAGTTTTTAATACATGTATTTCAATATTTTTATTCTACAAACATATTTTTCCTAATTTTATTTCATGTCCTTTCCTTTGTGCTTGAAAATTAGCACTGAAAATTCACTGTGTTTTCAATCAGTATAATTTACAGAATAAGAATTTTAAATGGAAGCTTTTTTTTTTTTTTGTATTGGTAATAATTTTTATTATAAGAAGAAAATTTTAATCACTACCATGCAATTTTTTTCTTTAGACGATTTATTTTGCATTGTCACGAAATGTGCCATTCTATACTGAAGCCAAGAGAATTTTATAGTGTGAAAACTTTTAAAATGTTCTGTATTACTTCATTGCAAAAAAAACCCCTATATTTCTCTCTCCCCACTTCTTATTTATTTATTTAACTTTGTGACTCATTTTTGAACTTTTAACTTTAAAATTATATATATAATACGACTGTATGTTTGTAAATAACATAAAGGCTTTCGGCCCACTTAAGTGATTTTAGAGCTGTTTGCACCAATAGATGGACTAATTCATGAGGAAGGTTTAGGTACATAATTTGTAAATTGGTTGAAATATAACGGAGATATATTTAAAAAAGCTCATATTACAAACCATTTTCATTGTTCATTTCTTTTTCGATTATTGCCATTTTTGAATTACTTTGACCCAGAAGGCTTACCTGTGAGTTCATTCGCTCAATTTGAATATTTTTGCCAAAATAAATAGTACTTTTGTTGCTAAATAGATGATTTCTTTTAACGTAAAACTAATGAAAATTACCTTTGCATTAAGTGGCATACACATACACTTGGTTGTTAGGTTTTCGATATCGCTGATTTTTGATGAATTTTAAAATTTCATGGTGCATGGCTCTCCCCATGCAGTTAATTCTTCTCAATATATCATTTTGCGATTCGTAACTTTTCCAAACTGTGGCAAAAATCATTGTTAGTAATATTGTTCTCATTTAATTGAATACGTGATTTACACTACAGGATCATTGCGCATTTGCGCTACGCTTTCATTACTATAGTGCAATTTGGAGATCTTCTGCTTTGTCTTTAATCCTTTAATGTAGTGGTTTTGATTTATTCCATATTTTACTCAAATGATTTATTTTATAGCATTTATTTAATTTTTGAACTGTTTATTTAAAACCATTTGGACATAATTCAGTTATTTCTTTGTGTCAACTTCAATTTCACACGTCAGTTTTGGTTCAATACCAAATTGTTCATTTTCTAACATAAATGTGCAATGTGCATGTTTATTTGCTTTTGGAAATAATGCTCTTCTCTCTTCCGTTTCCTGCTGAATTTTATAAAAGTGCTATTTTATTGAATTTTCAGGAAATGTTTTGGCAGTTTTGCAAACGGGATTTGTAGGAACAGGTATCGTTATTCTGATGAGGATTTTAAGATGGACTGTTGGTAATTTTAGAGACAGCAGCTCTTATTCTGTAGTCTAATGGGTATATTCAGCCACTGACGTCTTTATTCTAATGGAGATTTTTTGGGACTAATGTCCTTATTCTAGTAGGGATGTTTAGGAGTAGTTGTCTTTATTCAAATGGGGGCTTTAAGGATTGTCTTCTTTACTGTAGCAAAAATATTCAGGGTTCGTTGTTCTACATCCGATGGGAATTTTTAGAGAGAATGCTGCTGCTATTCTAATGATAATTTTTAGATGTGGTGTTGTCCATATTGTAATTGAGATTTTTATCGACTTGATGTTATTTTGGAATTAATTTTCTGCATATGCGTATTTTTGCTTCAGTTGCTCTTATTCTTTGGTGATTTTTATGAACTGCAGTTTTTATTTTAATGAAGATTTTTATGAACTGTTATTTTTAGGCAAAAAAGAATTTTTAGACTGCTCCTTTTAATGTAATTGTGATTTTTAAGGAGTTTTACTGTTCAAATAGGATTTTTTAGGACTGTCGCTCTTCTACTGGGGTGTTTCTTTACATATTTACAACAGAATTTCGGACATATGTCACTTGGCCTGGGAATGATGCAATCTTACCCCGTGCAACGCCGGGTACTTCACCTAGTATGATTATAAAACAAACAAAGGAAAAATGTTTCAAAGGGAAAATAGATGTTTCATCAGTGTAGATGCTCTGATGAAAGATCATTGGAGCAGTTATTTAAAGAAATGGAATGAAGCTTTGGCCACTTTGCAGAAGCTTCGATCTGGCTGAATTATGAGCTATGATTCAGCCAATTTGGCCTATAACAATTTGTGCTATAAATGTTCTTTTTACAATTATTATTGTGTCAAACTAAAATGTACCATCTCAAATAAACAAATTGTAAAGAAGAAATTCAAGATCATGAACTTTTTTTTTGTTGTTTTGTAAAACATAGGGACAAAAAAAAAAGAGAAAAAGGTGCATTGGATAAAAAAGCGTCTATAATAGGTGGAGGGAATGAATGAAACACTGGAAGGGATATTTTGTGCATATATTGCAATTTTTTCCCTCTAGTCTTGGAAAAAAATACATACCATGTAAATGGCGGGGGAGAGGGCTTAAGTTCTTATATAAAATACGTATTGAAAAGAAAAGGCCTACATTGTAATTTTTATTATGCAAAATGAGCATTGATATAAACTATGACGGAAAATTGGAAGATACCACTCTAAAGCTTTGATTTGATTTGTTACTTTAAGGAGGCATCTAATTTTTAATTTAATTTTTTCATATAAAAAAGTTCAAAAACTTAACATACTAAATGTTTATTAAATATAAATATTAAATGATATGTCAGTAAGAAGGAATGCATATATGTTACTCTTACAAATTCCCTTTCAATTAAAAAATTTTACATTAAAAATAGGTGTAGTATTAATCAGAGGCGTAGCTAAGTGGGGGCAAGGAGGGACAGTTGTCCCCAGACGCAGCGTCAAGGGGCGCCAAATTAATGTTAATTTATTTTATTTTTAAATGCGAAAAGAAAATTATTTGAACTGAAGTGTGAATATGTTCGACAAAAATGTGGGAGCACCGCAAAACATATCGGGAATGACCAATGTAGACAGACAAATAATTTAGATAAAATAATGTAGTAAATCATTAATAATGTAGAAATCAGACAAATAATTTTACGAAGCCAGTGTCCCATTTTTCCCTTAGAAGTGAATGGTCGCTAATAAAAATGAAAGTTAAAAGGGCTGCTTTTTAGAGCTATTTATCATTTAGGAAGCATAAAAGTTTTTAAAATTCCCTTTAGGGCCCCCCCCCCTCGGCCTCCAGGGGCATAGGGGGCGCAAAATCTTCAGTTGTCCCCGGGCGATGAAAACCCTAGCTACGCCTCTGGTATTAATACACAATATAAATAAAAGCTAATTTCTAGTTAGATTGCTCTATGAAATAATATTTGATCATACATTGGTTATTATAAAAATCAACCTAATTGCAGAACATGCTTTTAATATTCCAAATATTGTTTCATATTATTTTTTTACTATAAAAAATAGAAATATCTGATTTTCTGGTATGACTAGTGCAAAGCAAAAATACCTAAATTTGTGATATTAATTAAAAAAAAAAGAAACTTACACAGTAAGTTGAAAATGTATGAAATTATGACTATTTTCACAGAATTATTTATTAAATTAGTGGCAAAAATTAATAAAATTTTTTTTATCAGTGTCTTTTTAAATTTTGAATATTTACGTTTTTGCAAGAATGTTTTTAAAATTCACAAAACACGGACCCATACATCGATCCTGGTTCAATGTGCCCTGACCTACCCCTGATTTCGAGCCAGCACTAGCTTATTTCTGAAGGAACAAGTGCCCTGATGTTACATAAATTTAAACACTACAATAAGATCTCCTGAAATGATGGTTTCACAATATAAATTTAAAATACGGAAATTTTGATTTATCTGAGCAATCACTTTACATTATCAATGATATGATTTATTTTAAAATTTAATGGAACATAATCTCAAAACAAATCATTACATATTTGATTATTTTTCTTTCTATACAGACATTTGAAAGTTATGAAGATGAAGATACTGCTTCAGAAGATAAAGCAAACGTGTTTCCCATCAAGGAATCTGTTGAAGAAGAGACACAAATGAGTAGAAGATTTTTGAAGAATCATCACTTTTTTAGAAATGAAACTTCTCGGCTACATAGTTATCAAGAAAACCAATCAACTTACAGTAGCATTCCTAGGCTTAATGAGTAAGGCTTAAATCTTCTTTTACATGCTTAGGGATTATTCATAAATGATGTCACGCTTCAAGGGGGGGAGGGGGGTTCGTGAAATTGTCACAAGGGGAGGGGAGGGGGTAACAAGAAGTGTGACGTCATGCATTATGCAACATAGCGTGACATGTGACAAAGGGGGGAGGGGGTCAAATATATGGGAAAAAAGCATGACATCATTTATGAACGGCCCCTTATGCACACTCAGTCCATATACAACCAGTCTGACCACAAAATCGAGAGCTCTGCCTGGCAGAGTGCCAAGATGAATCCATTCATGATCAAGGGAGAAACTGGTATAAGAAATATGCTGCATTCTTTTCTTGTTTCGTTTTGTTTAGAGTAGTGTAATTTATTTCTTCTGACTGGATTTTTAAGCTCTTGCTGTCTTGATTTTTAAAGCAGATGATGTCTGAATAAGATTGAAAGTCATATTTTTACCAGTGGTGTAGTCCTGAAAAAAAGTTGAGGGGAGTCGTATGCATACCAAGATAAGCAATTGATATCAAAAGTGGGAGCACGCTTATGTTAAAATGTAAAAAAATTGAGGGGACGCTTGTATTAAAATAAAAAGGTAGGGGCACGCCGCCCCCCTCGACTACACCACTGATTTTTACAAGTCATGCGCTACTAAATAAAAGCTAAGAAATAAAAAAAGAGGTTAGATATTTATGAATGGATGTTTTTGTTGTGCTTTGGTGAAAATGTACCTGAGAATGTGGAATAAATCTATGAAAACCGTATGACTTGATGCTTTGTTCGTAAATAATTTTATTTTAAGTGCATTCCGTTAAATCATCATTTGCTGGAAGCTACATTAACCACTCTGCAGTTCTTGGCGAGGTATCTCTCGTCCATTTAACATGTAACTCTGGGACTTTCCGTACCACAGGGTGATTAACCTTTGGTAGACATGACAGGGTTGCTTATAACTGAAAGGCAAACATATTTGGGTGTTAATTAATAAATGCATCTGCAAAACTCGCTTCCCTAAGCCTAGATTGGATTAATCTTTTTCTGCCATGCACAAGAGTGTCTCAAATTCGTGATCAGAGTGAATGGAAGTTGTTTTTAGTATTATTAATTTAGAAAATTAATTTTGTGAATAAAATATTAATTGTGTTACTGAGCCTGTAAGAGTTACTAAAAAACAAGATTTAAGAAGAACATAAGAGAAAACAGAAAAGAAAACATAAATAATCCAAAAAAGTTATATTTTGACCTATCTTATAACTTTTTAAATTGCAATTAATTAAAAATTATTTTGATCTTGATGACGGATCCGGGTGGGGTGATAGAACCGGGAAGTCAAGGAGATCAGGGAAACATCAGGGAATTTTAATGTTCTGGAAAAAGCAGGGAAAGTTGCAATAATTTCTGAAAATCATGGAATTTTTTTTTTTCATTTTTGATTTATCCCAAGGTTTCAACTATGTTATCTGTAATTGCTAGCATTAATTATAGTTCCCTTATTAAAATTCAACTCTGAAAATATTTTACTCAAAACAGTTCGTTTATTAGCATTTTTTATATGTTGCCTACATTTTGAAAAATGCAATCTTTTTGCATCTGCAATAAGAACTAGACTTTTCAAAATTTTTATGTTTCGTTAAAAAGTAAACAATAAAATTTCTTTTTATTTTCATTTTCACAAAATTTCGTGATCGTAAGGGCAAATCAAATGTTGAAGATAATATCTCTGGTTTGTTTCAATTTTTAAGTGCATGCATAATTCTTCTGATTGTTTAAAACACTTGAATCATTTACTATGCACAAGTTTCGCCTTCATCATCGCAATATTTGTTTAAAAATTAAACACATTCATTCATCATATAAATTGATTTTGCATATGAAAAACATATTAAATATCAACAATTGTTGGCAAACACATAAATAAATAAACAATAAAATAAAAACTAAATAAGTAAAATTTATTTCACTTTGTATTCAGTACCCATGTAAAATTTCGAAGTAAATTCTCAACTGTACGCCTGCTGAACATTGAATTGCTCACTTGTAACAAGTGGTTAAAAAATGCATTTTGTCTTTTGGAAGCACTACTTTGACACTTTATTTTTATTCTGAAAACTTTTTTTGAAATTTTACCTGCTGTTAATTTTGTTATTTCTAATATTTTAATGTAACATTCACGTGTGTTCTGAATTGGCCTGGTTTTTTTCTTTGATATATATGTATATTATATATATATGAAATATGTAGTATGTATATGCAAAATATAATATATACAAAATATATAATATATATATACAATATATATATATGCAAAAGTGACAACCTGCAACAGACTCTTTGCCTAGCTATGCTGGCCCCAGTCAATTTACCAATTTTTGAAGTATATAATTTTGTTAAGAGATATGGATTTTGTCAACAATAATGTTTAATGAATAACTTTCTTGTGTGTGCAGAAATGAAGAAGATAGATATTTAAATTTTCTCAGTAAAGTTACAGAAGACATTTTAAGAAGTGGAGTATATTCTGACAGGTACATTTTTCCCCCAATAAAGAAGTGTTTATATTGAATCATTATAAAAATTTCAGATTTGAACATATATCTTTCTTTATTTAGGGCTATCCAGCGTGCTTTTGATTTTCATAGGCAATTTCATCAGAATGATGCCAGTCAGGTAAGCTTTTGATTTTATTTGAAAATATATTTTGTGGAGAAAATATATTTCGTGTGGTAAAAATTTTGATGAGTAAAATGTTTGCTTTACTTGTATGAAAAATCAATTAATGAGTAAATAAATGTTACTATAGTACAAATTGGAAAAAATAATGCATGAACCTGTTTTAGATTTAGAAGGAATCCCTCTATAAAGCAAAGTTGCAAATTTTGGGATGTAAGTAAATACAAATAAAATTAGTTACATCCTGAATCCTACAACACACATAAATTTAATGTTATTTCTGTTCTCGGGCAGTAAATGTATTTTTCTTTTCCTCCATATCTAGAAGGTACAGAAAATGATAATTAAGCTGTAAAAAGTTTGCTTTCAGAGCTAAGATATATGAAATATATTTTTGCATTACATGTATGCATACTGTGGTACAGTCAAATCTGTCTATCTCACATATGATTGGAGAGGAAGAAAAATCCAAAATGAGTTTTAGAGATAAGAGGTTTTGATGAAGTTATAAAAATAGGCAATTAGAACAAAATTAAGAAGTTGACATAATTCTTTATTTTAAAATTCTTCTGCATTAACATTGTTGAAATTTTACTACATGATTTAGTGTAACTACATACTTTACTAATTTTAGAAACACTTGAACAGCAGAACCCAGTGGTGTATAAACAATGATATTTTTTTGTGACTTTCAAAAATAAAATTCACAAAATTTGCCACTTCTCAATATTTTTCCTGACCACATTAGAATGCCTAAATAATTTGCTCTGTAAACATGGCATTTGCGGGTTCTATTGTCTCCTGTGACTAAGAGAATCTCCAATTTTTGTTGCTGTAAAACATCACTAAAACTCAAATCTGTAAATGAGAGTTGCCAGAAACTGATGTGGTGGTTTTGGGGAAAATTTATTTGAGAAACTTATAAAAGGAAGGATTTGTGCTACTAATGCAGCAAAATTGAAAAATTTTGACTGTATATTCATATATATACTTTATTTAGGTAAATAGAATGCAAGGGCGGATCTAGAAAATCTTCAAGGGGGGGGGGGGGGCGATTTTGGAAATCTCGGGGTTCAATGTAAGGATGGATGGACTAGATTCTTCATTAATTTTCAACAGTCCCTCCGCCCCCCCCCCCTTTTTTTTCAAACAGCAGGAACAACAAAAAAAAATGCTAGTGTAGTGATATTTAAAATTTTACTAGCACATTTTTTCAATGCATATACGTTTATTCAAAGCCCTTATAAAAGGAACACAAGCTGACGTTTTTTTGCTTTCGCAAATCTGTCTATAATTTTTTCAACGTCCAATGTAATATCTTTATGGATATGCAATAACGCTAATTCAGTGAGTCTATCATCACTCATTCTGCTTCTTAGCCAAGTTTTAACCGAGTTAGGATTTCCTTCAAGTTTTCTCAAGAAAAATGTAGGCTTGTAAATACATTTTCTAAATTTGAATTGATATGTCTAAATTACAAAATAATAGCAATTATTAGTAATATATTTTATAAAATTTTCAAAATGTAATACTAAATATGTACTAAAAAACCATCAACGAGTATGTGCAATTTATATAAACATCTGTAATTATGAATGTTCAATGAAATGTTTCAGACTCCAGGTTTTAGCGTAAATGCTGCAGGAATTTACACCACGTGCTAAGGGTTGGCTAGCTGTCACCAGTTTGATGGGTAGAAGAAAAGAGCAGGGAATCTCTTTCCCATTTTACTCGGAGGATTAGCAACTCAGCAATACTAAAGGACAAAGGGACAAGGGGAAAGCATAGAACTTGAAGGGCTATTAGGCTGGAATTCCAAGAACATAAAAAAATAGCTGGTCCCGGGGCACAAAGAGTAAAAACTCACTTAGGAGTGTCGTTGTAGTATCCACTTGAATCAGCCCAAGGGGGGGGGGGGCGATCGCCCCCCCCCCCTAGATCCGCCGTTGATAGAATGGTGATAAAAAGTTGAAAACGTCAATGTCAAGGACAGTACATTGAAAGTATGATGGTAAACCAATTTAGGAAACTTATATTCAGTAGAGCTGTAAATTTAGAAAACCACACTTCTCCTTCTCTTTTTTGTCTTTGTTTTGAGTATGCACAGATATGTTTTGATCTAGATGTTGTCCGTTAATAAAAAATTAAAATTTCCTACCCATTTACACAAAATATAAAACTCATTCTCCTGAGTGCAAAAGCAAACTTTGAAGGGTATAATGGTCATTTTCTATGCAATTTAGACATAAGAAAGTTGGAAATAACACCCACTAAACAAGAACAGAAAGTACACTAAAATCTTGTTGCAGCAAATGCCGATACAAAGAAATTTCTATTACAACGAAACAAATATTTAATCCGATTTTAAACCAGTTGTTTAATGTACATTCCATTACCAGTGGCGTAGCGATGCCAATGCAAACAATGCGATCACATTGGGGCCCTTGCCTTTGGGTCATGCCCTTTGCAAGTCGATGCTCTGAGAAAAAATTGCTTATTTTAAATTTTGTGAAGAAAATGTTAAAAAATTAGACTAATAATTAATGATGAAATTAATAATAATTAATGATAAAATTAGTATTATCCTTATTTTTAATATTCACAAGGGCAATGGCACATATTATTGCATGTCTTTTGCATCTTCTTACCACCTGTAATCTGTAGTGTGTAGTAAATTTTCATGTTTTAAATGTAAAAAATAAAATTCAGGGGAAAGGGGTCTGTTGTACTACATATTATGTAATTTGTACTATGTAATTTGTAATATGTCATTGCCACATGCAATATGAAATGCCTTATATAAGTATGTGGGGCGGGCTTTCATATATTATATGTATATGGGTGTGCATGTCTAACTTGTAGTATGTTTTTAAGGAAAAATTGCAGTCATTATTGGAACAAATTTTGGATGGTCTGAAAATTTCAAATGATGAGCCAGAAGATATTGTGCACCATAGAAAACTTTTTTCATCCAGCCAAGAAAATACACCCCCTGAAAAAGATTATCTCTCTTATAATTCTCTTCGGAGTGTGGTTGCAACTTCAGAGAAAGGAGATGAAGCAGATTTTCTATCTAGAAGTCAAACTGCATCAGATGTCCCCTTAAATGAAACAGCTGAAAATGATAGCGAATCAGAATCTAAATATTCTTGACAAATGCCTTAAGGATTATTTGTTCATTTTTTTGTAAATTTATGTACAGGATATTCCTCATTTAGTAAGCACATTTGTATAAATTGTTCATCTGATTCACGTTGACTTCTCATTCTCATGTATGTGTTTCTGTTTGTAGAGGTCATAAATATAAAATTTTTAGAAAATTTACATAAGTGTAGCAATTTGAAAACTGAAACGATACTGATATTGATTCAAAGTAAATTTAATGAAAAATATTTAAAAATAAAATCTACTTTTGAATTTTTTATATTTTAAAAAGTTTTAACGGTGCTTTTATACAGTGGTGTAGTTCTGGAAAAAGGGTGGTGGGACATTTAGATTTACCAACATTAAAAAGTGGGGGTATGCTTATGTTAAAATTCAAAACAAGTGGGGGGACGCTTGTGTTAAATGTAAAAAGGGAGGGGGACGCTGTCCTCCCTCGACTACACCACTGCTTTTATATAATATCATAGAATCAAACTTGAACATGTATGATGAAATGTTTAATGATTATGAATTACTGAATTTTAATGATTATGAAATACCTTTAAAATATGGATGGAGTATTTTTCTTTTAGTGAATTAAATTACAAATCTCAGTCTAAAATATTTAGTTTGTATGATTATACATTATTTATAAGTTAAGCAGTCTGTTTCAGGCATTTGTTCCATATTTTCATTTATAAAATTCTTGACTGTGTGGTTTTTATTTATTTATTTAATGTGCATAAACATTTAATGTGTCTCATATGCCAGGAAGTATAATAAATTGAATTGTTTAATGAATTAAATAACTAAGTAGACTTATTTATAGATTAAGGTGTTTTGTTGGTTTATGTAAATAAAATGAAATTTGATTATTGAATAGCTATTAACATTATTTGCACAAAGTAATTATTTGTAAATATTTAAATTCTATAAAACAAACTTTAATTATTATATGCGTCTAAACATTTATTCTAACTAAATGTATAATATAATTTTTGAATTTTGTAATAATTTAAAAAAGATTAAATCACAAATACATATCAGATATTTATTATGTTTTTGAATTATATTGTTTGATGTTGTAAGAAAAAGGAAAAAGAAAAATAAATTATTTTCTAGTAATTAACTTGTAACTTCATTGTGCAAAAGAAACTTTTAATTTATCCAGTGATTTATAGTAAATAATAAGTTGTTAAAACAATAAAAGATTTTAATTCAAGCAATCTGGACTTTGCTTTTAGGGGTATTTTAAAAAGAATGTAAATTCTCATTTAACCCCTTAACGGGTCGCATAATTTTCAAGAAAACAACTACAAAAGCAACTATTTTTTCCAGAAAAACATTTTAAAAAATGTTTAATCCCTAATTATACTATGAATAGTTTGATACTATCCTCTCGTATATAAGACAAGGAATAAATAATTTTTCAGGATGAAGGGGAGCAGTGGTATAGTCCTGAAAGAAAAAGTTGGGGGGACGCTTACGCATACGAAGATGAGTAAATGAGATCAAAAGTGAGGGGATGCTTATATTAAAATTTAAAAAATGTGGGGGGACGCTTATATCAAAATAAAAAGGTAAGGGAACGCTGTCCCCCTCGGCTACACCACTGAAGGGGAGGATTTTTTTAAATGGGATTTGCTGCCATGATTTTGACGGGAACAATAGGGAAGTGGTTAAAGATGGAGTGCATAACTTCTTTTCCAGCTTTGATTAAAACCTGCAGATAGTTTTCTTCCAAAAATAATCTTTACAGATGTAACAACACTTGCTCCTTATATATACTTTGAATACATTACATTTTAACTGGCAAGCAAAGGTTCATTTATTTTTTATTAATTTTGAGCTATTTGTTAAGTATTAATAAGTTTTAAATTTTACTTTAAAATTGTTGATTTTTTTTCGTAAACCCATGCTTTAATTCTGTAAATATGTTATCCATTTATAAGACATAATTTCAGTTACTGAAGTATGTTAATTATAGTGGATAATAACATTCACACAATTAATTTACAAAATGCAGTTCCTTAAGTGTATTTTCTAGTATTTTCTCATAACTTGAAATGTTTTGGAAAAATGAAGTGGCATTTTGCATAAATGATGATCAAATCATATACATAACATGACATAATTGTTAGCCCGAGAAAAATTCTGTCAAATACTGCTGCCAATGAATTGTCTTATAAAAATAATTTAGAACTCCAGCTCCAGGATTTAGGAAAAAATCTGACACAAACACACCCAACTTCCTTGTAATTAAATTACATTACAAAAATCATCAGCAAAAGTGAGCGATGTAAATTTGTAATTCAACTTTTTTAAAAAGTTAAATTAATTTAAAGGTGGATAAGTCACATGAAACATGTAGGAAGAATAGCAGTTTCAATTAATGTATTTATTTGATAGTCAAAAATGATGTTAGTAGAAAAGTAAAATAAAAATTGCATAACTTGTGAACTTGAATTTGATTTTTTGAAGTACGTACATCTATATTGAATTTTTTTTCACATTTAAAATGACTACAATCTCTCTCAGATGCTTACCATGTTAAGGCAAATACATCATCATTTTGCAAAAGATTAGTTTTTTAAAACAGAAAATTTGAAAAGAATGGGTGGAAAAGGGAAAAAAATAAAGTAGTACAGTGTAAAAAGGTTATGAAACTTCTTCAATTGTATACAATCAAATAAGATAATGGAAGGTAGTCAAGTCACCTGTCACCAATACTTTCCAAATGGAGTAAAATATTCACTTGACAAGCAGCGATGTATTATACAATGCCTTGAGGAAAATTTTTGTGTAAAAAAGATCACACGAAATTAACTAGAGCTTGGCCCTTGGAGCTACTAACTGTTACACAAGTTTAAAATATGAAATTTCAACACCCTTTTGGAGCTATACAGTACATAAAGATATTATGTCAAGACTTGTCAAAATGGTTCCATGAAAAGTTTTGGCATCATTCTGTACATCATAACAAAATTTGAGGAAATGTTTTCGTACAGGGCTTTTTTTTCTTTCTCAATGCATTTTTACAGATTAGATGGCATGAATACGAGCAAGGGTGCTCAACTCCTAAGAGTGATGGTGCACCCCGAAAAGCTAAAGTTCCTTCTAGAACAATAACCTCTGCTCAGAAAAAAAAAGAAAAAAGGGAAGACTAAAACCCCCTAAATCAGCGGCAAACATTAAACCTTGTCACAGAAATTAAGCAGGGGTTTCAGGAATGGTCAAAACGTACATGTGAGTCGCCTATCCCTTGGGTTCCCACTGCCCCAGCAGATTAAAAATTAGGGTCTTTTTCAGGCCAATTTATAACTATGTATAGGGCCACTTTACGTATTAATACATAGTAATACACTTAAAAAAAATAAATGTTAGGTATATACTTAGATAAAAGACACACACATATAAATCATTATGTCCCTTTCACACATTATTTAATGACCACAGGAAAGATAACCAAATGATTTCCTTTAAAATATCAAAATTTCTAATACTTTTATTTTTGCATTGATTGTAAATTACACAGGGAAAAAAAAAATAACGTGGTTTACTTTTTGCCAAGTCGCTGATTGAAATTTTAACTAAATTATTTTGATTAAATTTGCTCTATTATTAGTTATAAGCATTAGAAAAATACTTTTATTTAAAATGTTTACTTTAAATTTTACATACTGTGGAAAAGCTAAACACGAAACAAAAACATAGCTTTTGTGAATTTTTTTTACTAAATATAAAATTAATTGATAAACATAAAACTTCAAAATAATCCATGAGTAACATGTCCTTGCAAAAAAAAAGTATAACTGAGAAGGTTTGGAAAAAATTAGAATTATTGGGCAAGATTAGTGTAATTAGGAATCAAATTGGTCAATTTTTTTCCCATCAATTTTAACAATTGCTGCAATTCACATTTAAGATTCAAACATTGTATAATATGGTGTAATTTCATTCTCATGATTCAAGTGAATGCTAAAAAATAGAGCCTTTGATTAAATTTTGGGGCTTTTATCTACTGCAAATAGCCTTTAGATAAACCAATCTCAAAAATAGGGTCTTTATAGGGCTTTTTTATGGCCTGTGCGAACCCTGTATATATGCATATGTGATGTGCATATGACAACCTTATTTGAAAATTATACCAACACCGTGTTTGTTCATTTTGAGATACAGAGCTGCCTTAAAGCCTAATGATTGCAGAATAGTCTGTGGATAGTGGTACTTAAGATACTACCTCCTATTGGCCACCGGAATAAGCTTGATGTATTTGGTGGGATGATATTTTCCACTGCCTTATAAAAAGGTATAGTGGAAGTGGAAATATAAATTGAAATCTCAGTGGGGAAATATTTCATGAGCATAATCATTTCCTTTACTTTGTACAAGGAAGTAAAAAAACTGAAGAAGTGCATTTTAACAATGGTCTTGAAAATTTATCCTTTTTTGAATGTAAAGAGAAGTTTTTTCTTCTGATGCCAGAAAATCAACAACAAAACATCATGCAAATTTTTAAGTGTAATTCTTTCTGATGATAAATAATAGTTTTTCTATCCAAAAGGAACTTTTATTGAGCAAACATTGATATTCTTACATTGCATATCTGACTGAATAAGAGAGCACTTTTATAAAAAAAACCACATTTCTAATAGAATTTCAGCATAAAAATACAATGACATTTCATATTTGCTAAAATTTGTCAGATCCATTTAATTAGCATCTTGCAATAGGGTCACTAGGCTGAGAGGGAGGGCGGAGTCCATGGGGGGGGGGGGGGGGGTTGAGGGGTGACATTTAAAATGAGATTAAGAGTTACTGAAAAATAAATATAGTTAACTGAAAGTTACACCAAATAAAATAAAATTAGAGCTTGTTTATTTTTTTAAATAAATTTCTTTACTTATTTAAGAGCTGCAATAAGGTAATAAGAATTTAAAATTGATATTAAGGCAACAAAAATTGCGATTGTGAAAATGAATTCTTAATTAAAATCGAGTTCATAAAACAAGTTTAAAATTTGCGTGTTTCTGCATGTAAACATGCTTTTTTAAAGAAAAGGATCTCCAGGTTGAACTTCAGGAGTATTCTAGAATGTGGCCAGAATTGGATCTTTTAATAGAAACCAACATCAACGATGCAGATAAAGATGTCTGATTCGGAAATCCTTCAAACGGTGCTACACCCGAACGATGACGAAGAGCAAGATAGCGATGAAGACGAAAATAATGAAATTTTGCCTGCTATTTCTAACAAACGTTGCATTGAATTAACTGAAGAATTTATAGCAGGAATGGAACAAAAATCTTTTATAGACGAAATGCACATAATGGTTGTTAGAAATACCCAGCAATTGTTTTGACAGCAAAAGCCTTATTTTCGTCAACTGAAACTTCATGAAATGCTTTAAAAAATAAATACTATTTATATATTTCAATCATTTAAGTCATTTTCAAACCCTCCTCTCATTTTGACTTGTGAATGGTTGTGATTTGTATCTTTTAAAGTTCTTTTCTTTCAATATTTCTTAATTTAAAAGTATTTCTTTACTATTTTCTACTCATTTTGAAGTCTTATTACCATTTTTATTGTAATTTGGGTCCGATAAACCTCCGAATATCGGCATTTTTTAGCGACCCAAAAATCCGGGAAATTCGGTTATCCGTGATAGCGATGATCCCGAGCATGCCGGATTAGAGGTTCTGTACCGTAAATATAAACGTATATATTGTGGGCGGGGGATTAGAGAGAGAGTGTTTCCCTAATCATGTGATTTTCATTTTAAATTCTTGGTGCACACTTTTTCTGAAAATTTTGTGTGAAGTTCAGTTTTTTTCTTTTCTGAGAATCACCCATGCTGGAAATCCTGAAATTTTGCCTTGAATTTGAGCCTGCACATGCTTAATTGATAATAATAAAGCAAAGCTGAGAAATTAATTTTGCTTTCCAAACAACAAATTTACATTTATATCAAAAGATGCTTTAATCCTACTAAATATACATACAGTTAGCTACTGGATTAGCATGAATCTCTAACCTGCTGTTATTTTAGAATCATATTGAAGTAGCAGAATTTGCTGTATCAATCTGCAGCACAAGTTTCAGAAGTTAAAATTTATCTGCATCACCAAATGATGTGGAACCAAATTTACAATCACAAAAAAAGCAAACTATGCATTTTAAAATAGAATTAAATTATAAGAAAAGGGTGATTATTTATCCTGGGAAAAAAATATAATCATTCAAAAACCAGAAAACTTTTTCCCCCAGTCACATTTTCTTTTCCTTAATTTTTGTAAGGTAGCTAATTAATCTGCAAACTTTAAGATAACTCTACAGCACTTGCTGCTGTTCTGCATGATTTCTGCTATTAGGGGATCATACTAACGATTTTTAAAAGAAAAAGACCTCTTAAAACAGACAGATACCTTAATTAAAATACAAAATTGGATAAAAGAAAATTTTCCACAATAATACACTGAAATCAACTGTTCAACTCAGTTCCCCAGTTAAATCAGATTTACGGAGTAGAGATTCAAGTTCAGTCATCTTGTGCTTCTGACAAATGATGATAGCATTACAATCTCTCAAAGCTAATACTGCTTCATGACTGACTTTGACCAAAGCACTCAAAAATGCTTGATAAGTCGATTTAATATTCCCTTCTAAACCCCTCTCACTCACTCTTGCAAATGATCTAATGATGTGCTGAGGCCATCCACTTTCTATTAGAAAACCAGTAATCCAAGGCATGATGGGCAACAAGGTTGACAAGGCCTGCATTCCTAGAAACCACAGTTCCATTACGTCAGACCATACTTCTCGATATTCCCTTGTAATAACAAAATTCACTATGCCATTAATGTCTTCAGCATTATGCGCATCCCAGAGGAACTTGACACTTGATGATAAAAACCCATAAAAACTAGTTTCACATATTCGCACCCGCTTGTAAAATTGCCTTGTAATTAAAAGGCCCAAAACAGAAAAATTTGCTTTTAAAGAAATCATTGTAAGTCTTGGACTTAACTGTGGGAGAGCATTGAAAAGGAACTTCAAAAAATAAAAGAACTCTTCTGTATCTGCAACCAGTTTAGCTTCCAGGACCACAATGTTCAAGAATATACCACACAAAGTTGCCAAAGCTACTTCTTTGTCGGAAGAGTCTTCTTTATACGCTGACCATTGATAATCCATGTAACGAAACAGTATCTTTAAGAGGTCGTTCTCAAGTAAAATCTGTCGAGCTTTGTCGTCTGCTGTAAGGTGACACAATGGAGAAATAAAAAACTGAAAAATTTTGAAATCATTGGCTTCCACAGAGCACAGATCGGAAGGATTTTTACAGACACCCAACACAAAAGGTAAAATTTCTAACACATTTTCTTGTAAGGCAAATGTTTCTTCAGCTAGCCAAGAGCATAAGACTCTAACCGTTGCAATTATCACATCTTGAAAGATACTAGTTTTTATGATTGAATCATTCTGACTGGAGGATACAGTTTTCAGAAAATTGACTATGGCTTTAAAGGCCATGTTTACAGAATTTAGCAATTGTTCTAAATGAAGTCTATTAGGTTGAAATAAGCTCTCATCTACCATAATTCCGATGATTCTTTCCAATATGCAATAACATGAGCTTAGAAGAAACAATTCTTTGTTAATATCATCTAATGTTTTGTCTTCAAGTAACATACAAATTTCAACACTAGTGATTTGCACTAAAATGGTGAAAAATAACTTTGAAGATTCAGAATCTTCAGAAAACCATCGGGATCCAAACTTATGAACAATAATTCCAGCCAATTTTAATGCTGAGTCTCGCTGAGGTTTAGCTACTTTACTCTGTAGAATGTCAGTCAAGCCCATTTGAATAATGTGACTGCATTCTAATTCCAGACAATTACTGTATTTTAAAAGAATTGATATCATGTAATTGCACAATTCAAATTTTTGTAGAGATTTCTCAGCTTGAAATTCAACAGCCATTATTTTAAGCATTTCACTGACACTTTGTTCATAAGACTCATTATGTTCGGACTGAAGTATGAACATGACAAAAATTGCAAGAGTTTTATCCTCCTTGAGATTTCGATACTGATTAAGTAAAGCATTTAAAATTTCACAGTCTAATAGTTTTTGTCGACATTCCTCGTTGACAACTACCGCTGCTGTTACATCTAAGGCATCATTGATGGAATCTTTGTTTTCTTCTTGACTCTCGCAGTTTAAAATATCAATTACGCTCGGAAGGAAAAGCAAAATATTCGGATTGCTTATTAACTCTTGATTTAAGCAGAAACAGGACAAAATAGTAATGGCTAGCGTTTTATATGGATTAACAGTTGACGCCTCTTCACATTCTGTTTCCAGCAATCTTAATAAGAATTGAAAGCCAATAGTTTCAAAAATTTCTTTCTTTTCATTTTCTGATAAATTTTCAGATCGCAAAAGTTTGGCTATGATCATAAGAGCAGCAAATTTTTCTGTATCAGTCTTTGCAGCACACCATACCACCTTACACTTATTCACAGTTTCCATTTTTATAGTTGGCGCATTACCATTTGAATGATTTCTTATGTGAATGAATAATTTATAAAATAGATTGCAAGCTTTGCTTCAAGTATAAAATGATACGTATCATAGAAAAATGCAAAGATCTTCAAGACACTGAAGGTTTCCTTATTCCGTAATACATTTCTTCAATGCAAATTAACAAAGTCAATCAGGCCCATAAGAATGAATTGGATGATATATTAAAGAATAGTGAATAATTTTATTTATAATTACAATAATCAAGCGATCTTTAAAACAAAATTAAAGTCAAAAGTAGAGATTACAGAAACAAAAATATCTACTTCTGTTTTGCGCAGTCAAGGTCGAAGTAAACAACACGTTACTTCAGTTCTTTAACTTGTCTTATCGGTACTTTTTGATGAGTACGTACTTTGAAAATTTGAGGGCTGATTTTATACCTAAAATACAACATCAATGAGGATTAAAACTTGGGATCAATTGCTTAAAGTTTTTTTTTTTAGAACCCGTTATTTGCTCAGTACGACTCTTGCCGATCGAAGGAAGCATTTTGAAGTTTTATGGCAACATCTACAATGTTTACATATACAATAATAATAAACTTAACCTCGTGGTTTGAAAGTGTCATTTGTAAGAAAGTTTCTATGTAATATGATTAATATTTGCTATAATTTATCAAAAAGTTTTATTTTTTTATGATTTTTTATAATTTTTTCATATTTTTTACAAACCATATTTGCCAACATTGCTTTTTTTAAACAACTTCTTTTCACTTGCATAATTTTTACTTTGTTTCTTAAATTGAAATATTTATCGGCGTTTCATTTCGCATGATAAAAAGATCGTTGTTTTTTTCATTGCATAGTATGACAAGCTTGGTTAAAATACAATAAAACGCCTTGAATTATGAATAAATTTTAGCACTCCCCGTTTTAGAAAAACATAGTAAGCCCTTTCATCCAAATGATAACATGCCAACCCACCATCAATCATTAATCATTCTACAAGAAAATATTTTCGATGCTTGAAATTTAATATATATGTTTGCAAAAATCTTTTTTCGATTTTTCCTTCTTGGATCTCAAACTCTAGGAAGTAGGCCCACCTGTGTGCCGATTGCGGGTGTGCAGAACCGATACCTCCGAGACTGGGAGGGGACTAGTCTCGGAGGTATCGGCAGAACTGGGACTGAACTGAAATAAGATTACATTTGATTACTTTGTAGTAATCAAATGTAATCGTATTTTAGTTTTGTTGAGAGGGATTTTGTGTTTTTTTGTTTAACTCTTTAGCTGTCACTTTGGGTCATATTGACCCAGGTACAATTTTAATTTCTTTTCTTTTCTATGCTTTTTATATGTTACATATTCTTAAATTATATTGAAATTAAAACACCATGTTTTAAATTTTTTATACCCAATTTAAGAAAATTTTTAATTCGGGTCCATATGACCTGACATGACGACTTGTGTCATGTCTTGCTCAAGGGTTGAGATTTTTTCCCCCCTTTTTCAGATTTCTAGAAAATGGCAACTTCTAAGTCCAGAGTGGAGATTAAACAAATTGATGGGTCTGAAAGTGACTTTGATGAATCTGATGCAGAGATGCAAAATGAGGACTCTGAATTGAGTGATGAGAACATTAATGCAAATTCTGGAAATTTGGGTTGGGCCAATGTCATGTGTAAAGTCCTTAATACCCCTGTGCATACAAAAAATTTCATTTTAAGTAAAGCTAGAAAAGATACTGAAATAAAAACTAAGAAGAAAGATGAAATTGAGTTGGTTGATGAAAGCGGTAAACTTCTAAAGAAAGATAACTCTGAAGAAAAGAAAGTTCTAAAAAGTTTTAGTCAAAAAAGAAAAGAAGCATTAGAAAAGCAAAAACAGGTATTTTTAAACTTATTATTTCATTTTAGCATATTGATTGTTAACCTCTTTTCACTCCAGAGTCCAGATAAGTGTCTCAGTAGCCCTATAAGCAAAGTGTATGGGTGCACCACGGCTCCATGTTACCCCCATTTGCTCGTAAAATCAAATGCTAATATGGCACTGGTAAACTTTTTGCACTTCAGTTTTACTAATTCCATATATCAGATACATTAGAATGTTTCTTTTCAGTAAATTTGTCAAAAGTTTCCACGGAGGTGCTATTGAGACCCGTATCTTGTGTTTAATCTGAATTCCTGCCACATAGATGCCCTAACTACCGTAGCACCCCCATTTCCGAAGCTCTGCACACACTTATGAATAGATCTGAAAATAATTTCTCTACCCTCGCCACTTATGGTGTCAAGGTTATTGCCACCGTTTGGTTGAGGAGCACTCGACCAAAGTATACTTTAGCTTTCATACTTTGGTGATTAAATAAAATTCCCAACTGGCAATTATTTTTAGTTTATAATTTCTTTTTCAAACTAAGTTCTTTCTATTTCGACTCGCCATCCTTGTTTTGTTAAAAAGTCCAAGTTCACCAATAGTACCAATTGTCACCTACTGAGGAACAAAGCTATGATTTATTCCATGTGAGCATAAAAATGTAAAGATTTAAAAATATAAATTAATTTTAAATTTTTGATAAAATTTGCTTCAAATTTTATGAATGAAATGCAAAATCATGAATTGTGATATAGTGCTTTTAAATACCTTTACAATTAAGCAGTTTTTGTGACTGAATCATCAAGAACAAAAAATAAATGTGATATCTTAATTATATATAAAAAAATGAAGCAGTAATTTTGATAAAAAAAGTGCTTGTTTGACAGATGTATGACTGATATTTCATAGTTTTGTAAGAGAACTAGAAACATGTTGTAAGTATTAATAGCTTTACCTTTTCTCTGATTTCCTCCATACTATGGTTAAAAGGGACAATACCTTCATGTAATGAAAATCAGTTAAAGTCTTTAAGCCTTAAAAGTTTACCAAAAATCCTTTGTAAGAAAGATATTCATATATCATGAAGCTGTTTCAATAAATGTTCCTTTTAATTCCTTTTATTAACTAATAGTTTTAACATAAAAATAAATAAATGTAAAAAATATAATCAGGGTCATTAGGATAAGATTCTATGAAAGTAAGCAACGATTTTACTATTCTATTTTGCATGTTGAATAAACATTATTTTTCTAAATGGCTCAAGTTTTTCCCAGTTTTCATTATCAGAATCAATTCTGCTCTGCTGTTTTCCCATGTGCTTGATAAAATGTCTTTGTCAGCAGGGTATTCAGTCTCTAATATTTTGCCATGAATTATGAACTTGTAAAAAATCCATGGAATTTATCATGAATAGACTTTTCAATTTTTACAGAAAGTTTCAGTCAATTTGTAGCTCTACATTTATTATCTTAAGGACCTTTTATGATCCTAAGTGCTCAGGAATCAATGCAATAAAAAAAAAAAAGCGGGAGACCAAATCCATTGGGGTAAAAGGAGGGCTCGGAACAAAAAATGCATTAAAAATAATTTTCACTTGCTTTACCTAAATGGGTAAAAATTTAATGATTCATGATAGACAACTTTCCTTGCTTGTGATTTTGTGCATTTTTCTGACAAAATGTCCTATTGGAAACTGAGTGCTATGTTGGATGTTGGTATATATTAATATTTACCTTGAGGTGCTTATTACAAAGTATTAGAATAGGGGGATATATTTCACCCTTTGTCTCTTTTCAGAGCTCCAACCTTGAGAAAAGGAATGCCCTAATCTTTTTTTTTAGGGGGAAAAACCTTGCAAGTATTTTACGTATGATTTGCAAAAGGAAAAACAGAGCAATTTCTCACTTATGGAATTTGTTAGCAAAAAATTAAAATTTTTTCGCAAGGTCAAAAAATAAAATACAACCAGTCAAATAATTCAACTGAGCGAAATTTGGTTTATTGAAAATAACCCCCACCCCTCTTGGATTCGATAGAAACCAATCATTACTTTGACTTATCAATACAGTCGAACCCCAATATAGTGAACCGTCTGCGTACTCGGCAAGTCCACTATAATCGGTGGTTCACTATATCCAAATTCTTTGAAAAAAGTCTTTCTTTTTAAATATGACTGCAGTTGTTAGAAATAATATATAAATTGCTTATAAATACATAATTTGATCAAATAAACATTAAAACAAACATTAAAAAGAAAAAAAATCAGATGTTACTTACAAAAACTTGATTTTATTCTTACTGTCTATGCCAGGCAAAAATTTGTAATTTTAGATTGAACAGATTTCGATTTTAAATATAGTTCATCAACTTTTTTATCGACAATCAGCAAAGAGTCCAATACCTATTGATCCATTCTCCGTTGAAAAAAAAAAAAATCTTCAAAGTATTTACTGCTGATTTCACATCTGAGATAGAGGGTGTCGGTATTTCGTGTTCTTCTTCAACACCGTCTTCTAAACCTGAATCTTCGTCATCGCTTTCTTTATTGACTTCAGAAATGATGTCATCATCAGTGGGAATGCCAGAAGTGCACACATATGCAAGTTGTGCCTTTTCTTCGATTTTAAATGCTTTTCTTTTTAAAGTAGTCATTTTCGCTGAACTTGGAAAAAAGGCGTCTGCTCGCCTCAAATCAAATCGAACATAATGAGGAGAGGCACTTGAAAACGAGGGAAATTCTTGGAATGATCCAGTCCCCAGGGGGGGGGGGGGAGGAATGTTCTGCTTAACAACTTGTTTGCACTAGTTTAAGACGATAAGCGTGAAAGAGTGAAATTTGACACAATAGAAAGGAATGCTGGCTTTTCAATCACAACACGTACAAGTTTACAGTTGGAGAACTGGAAAAAAAAAAAAATCCAAGGGGATGAAATTTGAGTTCACTATAAACGAACTACCAATTTCTCAATTGTCCACTATAAACATATAAAATAACATTAGTTAAATAGGAGTTTTGACGGGACCACTAAAAAAGTTCCCTACAACCGAGTGTTCACTATATCCCAGGTTCATTATAGCCGGGTTCGACTGTATTTTCAACTCATCAATGTTTGACTTATTGAAGTTTCACTGTACTACATTGTTGAATAAAATACAAATACAAAAGTGACGACCAGCAACAGGCTCAGGGCCCAGCTAGGCTGGTCCTAGTCAATTTAGCAGTCCCCAATGAACATCAAGAGCTTTCTTAAAAGTTTTTACCCCACTGCAATTAACAGTCGCTTCCGGTAAACTAACTATTCCAACTGCTTACAACCCTATTGAAGTAGTAATTTATCCTAATTTCAAGATTAATCAGAGATTTGAAAAGCTTACAACAATGACCTCTGGTTCTACTTTCAGCACATAGCTGTAGTCCATCAACATTTCCCGTTTTAATGAATTTAAACAACTGAATCATGTCCCCTCTGACTCTCCTTTGCTCAAGACTATACAGCAAAAAGTGTTATGGCTGCATTTATTTTAAGAGTTAAAAAAAATAGTTATCAGATTGGGTCCTGATATTTTGAATAAATTATTTGAGCTTTCAAATTATGTTAAAAACAAGCCATGGGTTGTAATAAACTGAACACAGGGTTATAAATCTAATGAGAGTTGACAAATGCTGCCCTCTATTGAAAGAAACCAAAATTATTCACAATTATGGCTTGTTGAAAAAGCTTAGCTGGCTTAAGAGGGTTTAAATAGACAAAGTAGAGTTTGTAAATGCCAGATTAAAAAAATTAAAGTCTATGCTGTT
Organism: Octonoba sinensis; assembly: GCA_038502835.1. Lineage (NCBI taxonomy): Eukaryota > Metazoa > Arthropoda > Arachnida > Araneae > Uloboridae > Octonoba > Octonoba sinensis. Next base: position 113,094,850 of record CM076604.1, on the reverse strand, counting down.
GATATTTCATAAATATTTTGTGATAAGAAGGCAGATAAACGTTTATACATTTGTTATAAATCTTGTTTTAATTAGATGAAGGATGAAGGCAGTTTGAAAGTTTTAAGTCGATGAAATTTCGTTATTAATATTCATTTTAAATTGCAGAAAGCACTATGGGAAGCAATGTGTAGAGTGAAGCCCGACATCACGCAGCGAGAAAAGGAAAGAGAACTGGTAAAAATAGCTACTAGGTAATGTAATAATTTTATATTAGTTTCCTTTTTTTTTGCATTTTCAATGCTAACATTAACTTTTTTTGTATTCATGTTGTTGTAGAGAGTACATGATACAACTCAACTCAACTCGTTCTTGTAGTATTATCATCAATGTCTAAATAAATGTTTATTGTTTGCTTTATACTTAGCACTGAGATTGTGTACTATTTACCGATATTTACATCAGGTTATGGGGCCAAGCATGCTTTATTTTGTGCAAAATTAGTACATGCCTCTTTAGAAATTAGGTGAAAAACGATTTGATCACAAATTGGAACTGATTCTTGGAATTGAAAGTTCGTTAGGCCTAAGTGTCATGTCGGATCTGAAGATTCAGATTGAAAAGCTAAGTGGTTCTCAGAACTGGAGCAAATGGAAATGGCAAATGCTGATGCAGTTTGAACAATATGAACTGACAGCGATAGTTGATGGAAGTTTAAAATGTCCCGGAACATCAGAAGCAGAAGTGAAGAAGCCGAGTGAATGGCGCCGAGACAACGCGAAAGCGGCATCGTTGATTGCTTGTTCTTTGAGTTCTGCTGTGGCTGATCTTGTAATTAACCATTCAAGTGCCAAAGAGATATGGGATAAACTTGTTAGTGTGTACGAGCAGAGCAGCATTCAGAGACTGAATCTTCTTATGACACAATTCTTCCAAGTCTGTAAAGATGAAGATGATAATGTTGTGACGCACGCCGCCAAGGTCGAAAGAATTTATACTGACATGAATAATGAATTAAAACGCATTGGTTCTGGATCAATTCCGGTTGAACTGTTACATGGTAAAATTCTACTTACTGTCGGCCCTGAATATCAAGAATTCAATAATGTGTGGGAATCGCTAGATGCTGAAAAACGTACAACGAATAATCTTGTTGAAAAGCTGTGCACAATAGAACAGCGTGTCAAATCTTCTGCAACAGTGGACTATGGTGCATTTTCAGCTCGAGCTCCTGTTGAGAAAAACGAAGCTAGTCGTGGTGCTTTTCCAAAAAGTAATTTTGGAGCTGATGGAACAAAGAATAAGATAAAGTGCTTCAAATGTGGTGGTGGACATTTGTGTAAAGATTGTCCAAAGAAGAAGAAGTTTCCAAATAAGTATGTTTCTTCAAGAAACAACAAGGGAGCATTTACAGCATCTGTCGAAGGTACTCAGCCAGACATCTGGATCTGCGACTCGGGGGCTTCTCATCACATGACAGCAAACAAGCAGTACTTTGTAACTTATGAGCATTTTCCTGTACCAGTGGAGATTTCTCTTGCTGACAAGAACAAGATCTATGCATATGGGTCAGGCAGAATAAACATCAAAGTATGTATCCATGGAAAATGGTATGAAGCTCATATGGAAAATGTTTGGTATGTTCCAGATGTACGAAGACATCTTTTCTCTGTTCAACAAGCATCGAAGCACAATGTTGAAGTGAAAATGAATGACAGAAGTGTAGAGTTTCATCGAAATGGAGAACTTGTTGCAGTCGGCTCTTGGAAGGAGGGCACATACATTATGGCTATGCGTGTAGTAGTACCTGCATGTCCAGCTGAAATAAGTGTGGCAACAGCTTCTGAAACTTTACAACTGTGGCACAAGCGTTTGGATCATCAGAACAAACGTCATGTTCGAAAAATATTGGATAAAATGGACATTCATGTGCCTTATGCTTCAACAAATGAGTTTTGTGATGGATGTGCTCTTGGTAAATCTCACAGAAAGCCTTTCAAACCACGACCCTACAGAGCTGAATCGGTGGGTGAAATAATTAATGCTGATGTTAATGGGCCCATGTCAACTGAGTCTTTGAATGGTGCAAAATATTTTGTGTGTTTTAAAGATGACTATAGCAAATTTCGTAAAATTTTCTTTCTTAAACATAAGAGTGAAGTCAGCTCTTGTCTGCGCATGTTTCTCAATGAAGCTGCTAATCTTGGCCATGTTGTGAAAGCATTGCGTTGTGATGGTGGAAGGGAATTTGACTGTGCTGAAGTTCGTCAAATTCTTGCTGATAAAGGTATTGCTCTAACGTTAAGTATTCCATATACACCGGAACAGAATGGTTCTGCGGAAAGGGAAAATAGAACGATTGTAGAACTTGCACGTTCTATGCTTGCAGTGTCTGAGCTCCCTCGATCATTGTGGGCTCATGCCTGTGAAACAGCAGTCTATCTGCTTAACCGAACTGGTGTATCTTCAGTAGAAAGTAAAAGTCCACATGAGCTCTGGACTGGCAAAGTAGTTCCTAGGTTGAATAACCTGCGAGTGTTTGGAACGGAGTGTTATGCACATATACCCAAGATCTTCAGACGTAAATTTGACAACAAAAGTGTCCCAGGTCATTTTGTGGGCTATGTAAATGATAAGGATGGTCATCAAATTTATGTGCCTTCTATGAATAAGATAATAAAATCTCGAGATGTGGATTTCAAGCCAGAAAGACTCTGTATAACTTCCATTTCAGTGGAGGAAATCTCTGAAGGATCACCTCAAGTGGAGGAAGACTTGGACACAGAAATGGAAAATTCAGTAGAAGACAGATCTTCAGATGTTCAAAGAGATGAGACAACAGTTCGACAGTCTGAAAGAAAGCGAGATGTGCCAGCTTGGATGAAAACAGGAGAATTTCTTTTTGCGAGTGCTGCAACAATAGATGAATCGGAAAACCCAACTACATACTCGGAAGCTGTTTCCTCTGACGAAAAGAACTTGTGGCTAGCTGCCATGAAAGAAGAAATAGATGCTCTACATGAGAATGAAACTTGGGAACTGGTCGACAAACCAATTGGTTCTAAAGTCATTAATTGCAGGTGGGTACTGCGAAAGAAATTTAAACCTGATGGAACTGTTGATCGATATCGTGCACGTCTGGTAGCTAAAGGCTATGCACAGAAAGCTGGTTTTGACTACGATGAAACATTTAGCCCTGTAGCACGATATGATACAGTAAGATCTGTTCTGTCTATAACTGCAAGAGAGCAATTGCATCTACAGCAGTTTGATGTAAAAACTGCATTTTTATATGGAACTCTTCAGGAGGAAGTGTTTATGCTGCAACCAGAGGGATTTGAAGACAATAGTGGGAAAGTTTGTAGGCTTCGAAAGAGCTTATACGGTCTTAAACAGGCTCCTCGCTACTGGAACATGTGTTTTGTGGATTTCATGAAGAAACAGGGACTGAAAGCTAGTGATGCTGATCCATGTTTGTTTGTGAGACAACACGAAGGAGCAAAACTAATAGTTGTCATCTACGTCGATGATGGACTAGTTGTTGGGACTGATGAAGTTGAAGTGGAGGAGTTTATGTGTAAACTTCGTCAGTCATTCAAAATCACCACAGGCTCCATAAGTCAATTTCTCGGTATGAACATAACCAGACTGTCTGATGGTTCGGTTTTTGTGAATCAAAGTACCTATGCAAAAAAGGTGCTTTCAAAATTCAACATGGATACCTGCAATGCTGTATCAACACCGTCTGACAAAAGCTACATGTGTAGTGACAAAAATGATCCGGTGATAGGAGATGAAGTTTCTTATCGTCAAGCCGTGGGCAGCCTAATGTATTTGGCTATCGTAACAAGACCAGACTTGGCCTATGCTGTTAGCGCTGTGTCAGAGAGTCTGGAAAATCCTAAGTCTTCAGATTGGTGTGCCGTCAAGAGGATTTTAAAGTACATAAAAGGAACTCTTGAATTTGGATTGCTCTATCAGGGAAATGAGCAGTCGGAGGATTTGAAAGCATATAGTGATGCAGACTTTGCTGGGGATATTAAGAAAAGACGTTCAAGATCAGGAGTAGTGACTAAGTTTTCAGGTGCTGCTATAAGTTGGTTGAGCCAAAAGCAACGAAGTGTAGTTCTATCAACCACAGAAGCAGAATACATTGCTGCGAGTGAAGCTGCAAAAGAAGCGATTTGGCTAAAGCGACTTTTTAGGGACATAGTTGACATCAAGGACTGTCCTTCTCTTTTCGTTGACAATGCTAGTGCAGTGAAGTTAGCTCGAAATCCTGAGTTTCACAAGAGATCGAAACACATCGAGGTCCGTTACCATTTTGTTCGAGAAAAGGTTCTCGAAGGTGAACTTAACATCGTTCATGTCCCAGGAGAAGACCAAATAGCAGATATCATGACTAAACCCTTGCCTGTTGCAAGGTTTACTAAACTAAGAAAAATGTTGGGATTGACTTCTATATCTTAATGTGTTTTTCTATGTTCTAATGATGTGTGAGTTGTGACATGTGGAGGAAGTGTTGTAGAGAGTACATGATACAACTCAACTCAACTCGTTCTTGTAGTATTATCATCAATGTCTAAATAAATGTTTATTGTTTGCTTTATACTTAGCACTGAGATTGTGTACTATTTACCGATATTTACATCACATGTGTTTCTATTTTACATTATAAAAAAACTAAACAAAACAAACAATAAAAGAACTCTACATGACAGTGGTATCCTTAATGCTAAAAGCAGTTCAATATTTTAAAATGAATTTATTTATTTTGGTAAATTGTTTCTTATTATCTGAAGTTGAATGAATGGAATCTTGAACATTATTAGGGTCAAGTGGGGGTGATTGGGAACAAAATTTGAGTTTTTCATTACTTATAAACCTCGTGACCTTGCAGTAAATTGGAAAATTGTTTTTAAAACATGAATTTATAATTACACATCTTAATTAACTTTTTAATAGGTCAACAAGAAAAATTGATACTTTTAAGTGATTGATAATTGATGTTTCCATTTACTCTTCATTTTCCCATTTACCCCATGGACTAGGGGGTAATTAGGAATGACTATTATTTGACCTATTTGAAACTTGTCATTTTCAATAAGAGGAAACTTTGACTTAGATAGGTCAATACTTTTGAGACCAGTAAACTCCGACTCTGTATCCACCACCGCATGCATATGTAAAACTTGTTTTGTTTCTAAATCCTCCTTTTATATCTACCAGCACGTACATGAATGGAGCGATGATTGTAGCAGATGGCTCCATATATGGAACCTCTTCAAGTTCTTAGTTAACCATATTTTGCAGGTGGATATCAAATCATCCACACTTTTATCATCATAGCTCTCCATTGCATATTCTTCATCATCAGTTTTGTTATTATTCATTTTTTTGTTTCTCTTCTTAACTGGTACTTTGGAGAGGGTGGCACCCTCGTCCAATTTGTCACATCTTGTTGTTTTGAATGTGGAGTCACTTGCCTAGTCGGCATTCGCCCTTTTCCAAGGGAATTGCTGGCCATTTGTGATTGGTCACCTGAGAGGTGACCAGGGGGCATTGACCCTAACACACTGTAGTCAGATGACACCACATGGCACCACCCCAACCACACCACCTTCCTTTTTTGACCTAAGGGTGAAGGGAAGGGAACATCTCCACCCTCCAGTACCCTCGGAACTGCCTCGGGACTTCAGGGTCCATGGATTTTACATGCACGTATCCCCAAGTGTATATGGTTGGTCTTCAGCGGCTCGGTTATCTAACCTGAGATCCTCCAATCCGAAGCTCGACATCCTTACTACTAAGCTACCACGCCCTGATTTGTTACATCTTTTCTTAGTTGTTTTGCTCTTTTTCTGCCTCATGTTGCCGTTGAGAATGTTGTTTACCGCATTAGTGATGTCTTCTACTATATATAGGAGGAGACTTCTTCTTGACATACATTTTAGGTATCTTGTTTGAACTGCAACATTTATTTTAACAATATTATCTTAATCTAATAAAAAACATTGTCTAATAAAAAACACACCACGCCCTGATTTGTTACATCTTTTCTTAGTTGTTTTGCTCTTTTTCTGCCTCATGTTGCCGTTGAGAATGTTGTTTACCGCATTAGTGATGTCTTCTACTATATATAGGAGGAGACTTCTTCTTGACATACATTTTAGGTATCTTGTTTGAACTGCAACATTTATTTTAACAATATTATCTTAATCTAATAAAAAACATTGTTTTAGTTCACTATATTGTAAAAGAAAATGTAAAGAGTAGTTAATTCCGTTCCCAATTATCGCTGATGTAAAACGCTCAGGGGAAATTGAGAGCATCTGTCTACTGCATTCTAAAAAAAGTAATGTGCCACAACTACCACAAATACTGTTAATTGATTCATTAAACAACAATAAATAACCATAAACAATATTTACCTATGATTACTGTAAGCAGAATTAACAATTAAAATCATGCTATCCACTTTAATTGTCAGTTGTTTTGCAACACACATATAAAAACCTATTAGCCCTACCCTGTCAGTTGATTACCAAAAAGGCAGGAATACATTCAATGGCTTCCTAATGATGCATACTTTCAAAATCCAAGGCAGTTTAGCGCCAAAAAAAATCACGTGAGCTTTTATGCTCTTTGTTTTCAAAATCCCCTTATTCTCAAATACCCCACCTGACCCTAATAGAATGATAATTTTTGTAGTACCTTTAGCATTTAATAAGGTAATTAGTCACTAATGTGAAATTCCTATGAGACACAATAGTCACTGTTCACACTGCCACATTATAAGGTACTTTCTTATTTTAATGTTTCCTACATGTGCTTAAGAGTGAAAATTGTTATTGATATAATGCTTTCCTTATGTTCAAGTTTTATGAAAGAACCTGAAAGAAATAATATTTAAAATGCCAGTAATTATTTGGCTATGTGTGTATATGATAATAAACTGGTGTTCAAAATAGAATTTTCAGATTTGGTTGAAGATTATCTCCCTGAACTAATGCACAGATTTTAATCAAATTTGGTTTGAATGTAGATTGATACAATTCAAATAAAAAAAAATATCACTCAGCAATTGTGAAACACATGCAAGGTTGTGTGGGCTGTTTCATGTCTCACTTGAGTTGATAGGCATGAAACAGCAGTTTCAAAATTAAAACAAAAAAGTAGGCTAATAGTTTTTATTTATAAGTTAAACATAGTTTTCTGTTATACCATTATCGTTTTCTATTTAGCATAAATTTCCTCTCTTACAGACATACAATCCTCACACAGCGATTTCATTCTCGAAAAACCTCAGTTTATCAGTTTTAGGGGTAATTCATTCCATTCAAAAATAGCAAAATGGTGTTTTCAGGCATTGGATGTTTGTAGAAATGGGGAGCAATTTGTAGTTATCTTCCCTGGAGAATGCTAGATCTATATGCTTCTATGAAGTTCAGGTTTGGAGACCTGGCTCTCAATTCCCTCTATTATATCTACACTTTTTAGGAAATTGTTTACCAGATAATTACAATGTAGCCTCCTGTTATTTACCATAAAAATAAAATCAGGGTTACCTGCACTCTTGAAAAGGCCATTGTAGTACCCCTAGATCCCCATGCTAACAATTGTCACAGTGGAAGGATGTGAGGCCCTCTGACACGATTCCTACCAGACCATCAAACCCCCACTGCCATAGCATTTGATTTCTCATAGCATGCAGGTAGCAGTTAGCCTGGTTCTATCCTTATGAAAATGTTTAAAGATCAGTAGTTGTGCTGAAGCAGGACTTATCAGGGGAAAGACCTGTTGCCCATTGATCAGTGCTCCAATTCCTAAAATGGGCTTGCCTGTGTGAAAAAGTGAGTGGGGTGCAAATGGTCTTTTTCAACAGTGTCATCTTGCAAACAAATATCTTGCCAATGATTAAAAAGAAATCATTTTTAGCCAAGTGCATTAAGAACCACTTAAAACACTCTACAATTTTGAAAGTGCCAAAATAAGGTACTATGACATGACAAATGAGTAAAAGAGAAAATTTGATTCCCCCCCCCCCCTTTTTTTAAATTTATGAATTTTAAACAAGTAACCAAGAAATCAGTACTTTCATTTTTAGCCTACTTTCCCGTAAAAGTAAAAAACAATAATAATAAAGCATGAAAGAAGGCTTAATGTATCGTGAAAATATCGTTAAAAATCAAGAAAAGTCAAAAATAAGTGAAGTAATTAAATAAAGATTGAAAAATAAAAAATTTGAAAGTAGGGTATTGAGATGGGGAAAAAGTGTGTCTGTCGGTCTGTCTGTCTGTCGGTCTGTCCCCCCCTAATAACTTTTGAACGAATTGTCCGATTGGAAAAATTCTTTTTGCATTCGAAAGATCTCGGCGAGGACATCTCATTTCTATATTTTACTTTTTGATTTGAACAATTTTTTGTTCAATTTTGAACAGTTCAAAAAATTTTAACATTAGCGCCTATGGACAAAATTGAAGCAAATTCTGTAAACTCTGGGCACAAGAGCCAAGTTCCTATTGCAAGCTTATTGAAAGGAGTTCTCGGCGTGAAATATTGATTTGAACAGTTTTTGCTCATTTTTGAACAGTTCAAAAAATTAACACTGAGCTTACGGTTAAATTTCAACCCTATATAAATCCTGATCTAACGGACCGATTTGCTTGGAACAAACTTTATCGGAAAGCTCTTATAACGTAGAACATGTAGAAATAGAAAGTTTATCCAGAACTTACGAGCCTATTTTGCTATGAAATTTTTTGATCGGGATTTTCAAGGATATTTCTCAGTGACTCAATGAGTGAAATAATGAATGAATGAATAAATGAAAGAGTTAAAGAATAAATCAATGAATAAATGAATGAGGAAAAGAATGAATGAATAAATTATTGAATAAATGAAAATATAAATAAATGAGTGAATAAATACATGAATGCGTAAATGAATGAATAAACACTTGAATGAGGTACCGAATGAATGAATAAATGCATGGCTGAATAAATGAAAGAATGAATGAGTGAGTGAATGAATATGTATTATCCGTTGAAAAAGGTATATTTTCAATAATTAGAACTAAAGATAAATAAGAAAGAGAGAGAAAGAGATAGCTAGATTATAAATTTGAATTTGGTGTATACGGGAAAGTAGGCTCGTATAGTTCTAGACGGAACTTCTTGTTATTTGCACAATTAGTCCGTAATTTTCAACTTGTTTGAATATTTTAAACCCAATCTCTGAGCTTTTTTTCTGATTTAGAACACAGCACCTTATTTTTTCTCACATGGTTTATTCTTATTGTCTTGCCAAAATCTACTATACAGTCTTATTCAGACAATAATATTTGCTTAAAAATAATTGTGTCATTTGGCTCACAAGGAGGACATTTTATTGTAGCAGATTTCTCTTGTTTGATTTTCCATTCATAAAGAAAATAATTGCCTTTTCAAAAGCTTTTATTTATTTATCTTATCCAGATTTAGGGTATCTTTCATTTATTTATCTATCTATTTATTTATACAATTTCTAAAACTCTTGTTGTTTCCAGGGGTGTGGTGCATCTTTTCAACACTGTACATGAGCATCAGAAATCTACAAAAATAAAGAAAGCAAAGGCTTCAAAAATGGGTGAAAAGCTTAATGTTGTGAAAGGAAACTTTATGGACATTTTAAAAGGCTATGAAAAACAGGATAAATTAGCTCAGGTATGGTTTAATTTTTGGTATTTAAGAAATTTATAATTTTAGAGGTTTTATTAAGGGCTTTTCTGAAAAAAAAAAAAATATATCTCCAGAATTATCAATCATTACTACAATGTACTCATGCTGACATTTCCTTATTTAATTTTCATATAATAATTACCTTATTTAAAAATTCTTGCTATTCATGATTTCACATGAATTCAGCTATTAGATACTTAAAAAAGAAAACACAAAATAAGTCTTAATTTTATTAAATACACTGCTTTACACGATTATCTCAAATATTGTGTCATCCTCTGGCAGAGGAAGACTGCTGTCACATGACACATCTTCAACTATTTTGTGCAAATAAAGAGAAAGTTAATTTAAGAATTCCCTACCCCCCTATAGTCTTTTAATCATTTTTGAAGATATAGATCCATATATTTCTCAACTCGAAATGGCACTGAGGTTATAAATGCACATCATTGATGCAGTATACATAGCTGTAATAAATCATTCTGCAAAATTCGTTTAGCTATTTTTTCTTGCTAAAGGCACACTTATTTTTTATTTTGTGGAATAGAAAAGCTGACCAAAATGTAGAAAATGTAAAAAGAGAGAGACTAATGCTCAATAGTACTCCAAACTGTTTAGGCACTTTTCTTGGGTGCAATATTATGTTATCACAGATATATCATTTAATTCTCTAAATAAAATGCCATGTCCTGTTATTCATATATCTTGTCAGGCATTGATTTTTGGAAGTGTGGAAAAGAACATGCTTCTGCAAATTACATTCATGTCAGTAGGCATGCTTTTTTTAATGTTTATTTATTTATTTATTTAGTATTGCATGTAAAATGATTCTTAGCTCACCACAGCGGATTTTCATATACTTCGTTATAATAGTTAAGTTCTTTTAAATTAATTTATTAATTATTTAACAGAATCCCCCCCTCTCCCACATACGTTCAGTTATATTGATTTATGTATGATTTTTTTTCACTTTTGCATATTTCCTTTCTTTCTCTCTCCCCCTTTCTTGGAGGAAAAAATCAGGCAATGCTCATGGTGGTTTCCACAAAGTATTTTTCTGTTGATTTTTTGCTTTTTATTCTATATTTACTAGTGTGAAGATAAAAATATCAATAGCTGCAACATCCTGTATTTTTTGTAAATAAAACTGTATCCACAAACAGCATATTCTGCTTAATTTTGTTCCAAATTATTATGATTATTTTTTGCTTTCACCTGCTCTGAAATGCCTATTTTTAAAAAGCAATTTAGCTCGTCATTGAGTGTGAAACTTGTTTACAGGGTGTCTAGAGTTACCTAAGTCCTGAAAAAATCAAATTGGAAATTGGTCATGAAAGTAACAAAAATTTTCCATCCAATGGGACCAGCCCCCACTCTCCCCAGGAGGCATTGAGTATCTGGTATCCGACAGATTATTGAATGTCTGGAATCCGATTCGGCCACTAAACTAAATATGTAGTTGATTCGCATGTAAATTTTATTTTAAAAATTTAACCAGCTAACATGTTTTGAAAACATGTGTGAATTACAAACTTACTATGTATTTGGAAACTGTGGGATGTTTGAAAATACATATAGAATTTACAGGTTTCAAAGTTCAGAACCAGGAAATCATGATCAGGCAAAATCAATATCCTGTATGGCAACAGATTTTTTGAAAAGTCATGATAGTCACATAAGTCAGTTTCATTTTGAAATTCTATAAACACTAGTTCAGTTCATATACATTTTTTTGTTCCAAATGCATTATTATTTTTCTCCCTATTCTATATTCCCCTGTATTACTTACATTTGTTATAAATTTCATAAAATTTTTATTTCTTCCCTTCATTTTGAGACGGCAAGAGTTGATTGTAACATCCTTCCTACATTCTTTTCCCTTTTATCAATTATCATTTCTCTAGGCAACAAACTTGTCACTGAATTTATTTTGAATTTTTTAATGAAAAAGTGATTAATTTTGTTCTTAGACTGATCCAGTTCTTAAGAAAACAAAGCAAGAAGAAACATGGAGTATACTGAAAGATGATTTTATGATGGGAGCTGAAATGAAAGATTGGGATAAAGAAAGTGATGATGATAAATAAAATAATTTTTATTGACATGTATTAATTCTTATGATTGTTAAAATTTTTAATTTATTTGGTACATAGAAGGGATTTACAAAATAAATTTTATAGTTTTAAGTATAGCATCAGTATCAAGTGAAATTCAAAGCTTATTTTTCCATTTTGACATTCCACTAAACTGCTTTTAGAAAGTGACAACCATACATTCCAAATTTTTTCACCTCCACCAAGCAGGGCTTCAGCTTTCATACTGATCTTGAACAATTAGGTACTACAAATTACTTCATCAATATGAGCAAACATGTAAAAATATTGGTTACAATTAAGAGTCCTTTAGGTGATGAAAACTATTAACTGAAAACTTTTTCACGAAAGCTGACATTTATTTATTATTTTTTTTGTGAAAATCCTCTTCTTTGGATAAATCTTGTCTGAAAGAGAATTTCCTGATGTATGAAATCAAAAGGATAATTTAAAAATAAATACGAAAAAAAAAAAGTCTTCTAAAAGCTTGACCTGAGTACTCCTCCCCTCATTCTTTTATCGCTCTAATAAATTACTCTCTCTAATCATCAGTCTATATACTGAGCCGCTTATATGATACCACTTACAATTATTATTTCTGGTCCCCAACATTTTCTCTAGGGGTGTTGAGATAAAAGAGTTACCAGACCGCGGATGGTTCTTACTAGTTCTTGAGACACATTATCGAGACAAGAAAATTATTACATACAAAAACATGAGCACCATAAAAAATAATACACATAACATGGCTCATATATATATATTTTAATGATGTAGCATTATAAAATGCCAAAGCTGAAGAAATTTGTAAAACACACACACAAAGCAACTAATATCAGGTTAAATGAAATCTTTAAAATTTAGAAATTTAGGATTTTACCTATATTAACACGTTCACGTCGGTGTTACCCACTTGGGTCACGCTTAACTATCCGGTGGGGCGGCATGCATCACAGGTGAGTCACTTGTTTTCAGAAAAGAAGTCGTTAAAGAATAAGTTTATTTTATTTTTTCTCAACATTATATATAAAAATTCGAAGGCCTTCACGAAGCGTAAGGATACAAGACAGTCCCGCCTCACGTGGAAAAACGTAGATATTTGCCCCAGCGCGAACGTGTTAAACTAGAACACTTCCTGTAAAGAGATAAGTTCATTTAATTTTGGTATGTTTGTGTGGCGGGCGACAACGTGAGGACATGGAGGTGACGTGGTGGAGGAGGTCCAGGCAGAGATAGAACCTCGGACCTTCCTGATGGAAAGCCAGTGCTTCCGTTCTTTGCCAGAAGGTACCTAATGGCCGGGACAGATGATAGCTCTTGAAGGTGTCGAATCGTACCGCCACATTTGTAAAGTTTTTTTTTCAGTGGTATAGTTGAGGGAGGATGCAGGGGGACGACGTCCCCCGACTTTTTTATTTTAACAAAAGCATTCCCCCACTTTTTGATTTCAATAAATAACTTAGTTCACATATACGTAAGCGTCCCCCCAGCATTTTTTTGCAGGACTACACTACAGATACACATTACACATGGGCGTTGGCACATAGGGTCAAGGTGGGTCACTTGAGCATCCTTTAAAATCTAAGGAATTCTAGCGTAGGGGAGAAAAAAACAAAAAAGAAATTGAATTTTCCAATTGGAAAGAAAGAAACAAGAAAATTATAATGCTATGGTGCAGGGTTGGTTGGTTTAAACCAAATGGTTTTTTTAAAAATACCACTTTGTTTAAACCAAATATTTTTTCATTTATTTTGCACCCTTATTAAAAATTGCAAAATCCAATTTATGCAGAAATTACAAGCACAACACTGGATAATTAATGAATTTGAAAATTAACAAAAATTTTTTTTTAATCAGTACAAATTTTTCTCACCTCCTATCTACAGACTACCTATGTTAGACTATTTGGGTTTTTCTAAAATTAGCTCTGAAAAAGCTAATTTGAGAAAAACTCTTCTCAGTCATTATAAAAATTAAAATGATATTGCAATTGTAATTCCTGGAGTTAAAGAATATATATTAGAAATATGTATCTTCATAATAACCAATTTGCAAATGTATGTTACAGATAACAAGTAAAAAAAACAATTTTTTTTCATTTATTTTACACATTATAAAAATTGCAAAATCAAATTTCTGCAGAAATAACAAGCACAGCTTTGGATAAATAATGAATTACTGAATTTGTAAATTAACAATCTTTTTTTTTTTTTAAGCAGTGTAAATTTCTTTTTTTTCTAAATTATTCTCTTCTTTTTTAAACATATATTATATCTTTAATTAGGAAAAATAAAGTATGTACATTGTATTATTTTTATAAAATTGCTTTTGCTTTTAAACATATATTTAATCAGGTTAAATAAAGTTTGTATTTGAAAAAAATAAAAATTATGGTGCTAATTTCTAAGCAAATGTTGCTGATTTGTATAAGTGTTATCATTGCTAAATCCGGTCAGTGATTATTTATTTTTTTTTTTAACTTTTACAGTAAAATATATCTATAGGAAGAGACTTGTAATCATTTAGAAATAAAATTTCACGTTAAATTAAAGCACAAATGAGCATTAAAACGCAGACATATGTTTCGGGATTGCTTGGAATCCCTTTTTCAATGCGACAGGGAGCTTCTAATTGATTGATTGAAGTACATTTATTTTCCAGTTCGTGTGCTTAGTCTCGGGACTCGCTTATGAACTGTCGTCCAATATGACAGATAGCAGAAGACAATACATGAAAGATTTTATTACACCACAAAGAAAGGAAATAACAGAAATACACCCAGGGCAAGGTGGGAATCGAACCCACGACCTCGTTACTGCGCGCAAGCAGCGGGCGGAAACTGGTACTAAGACCGCTCGGCCACCGAGGCCCCCAGGGAGCTTCTAGATGCAAAACATCCAAATGAAGCAGACAGAACAACAAAAACAAAGCTTATATAGCCTAAGAATTAACTGTAAACCAATGAGAATAAAGGCAGTGTGAAGTGGAAGTAGAAGTAGTAGGAAAGGCACCAATAAGAGAGCAACAAACGAATGCAGTTGGAAGTACAGAAAGTAAAAAGGAATATCAATAAAAAAAAGCAAAAAAGACAACAGCGTGCATAAAAATGTGAAAATACATGAAAATTGCAAAAAAATAAAATAAAATACAAGGAATAAAATGGAAATAAAATAAGTACAGAAAATACCAAAACAAAAAGCAAAACAAAGTACACATGCAAAAGAGGGGGAGGGGGGAGAGAGAAAAAAAAATTGACACAAAAAAGGAAAACTAACAAGAAAACCAAGAAAGAACAACAAATTAAAGGAACTTATGCCAGACCTGTGAAAAATAAGGATCTTGGTTTTCTTGTTAGTTTTCCTTTTTTGTGTCAATTTTTTTTCTCTCTCCCCCCTCCCCCTCTTTTGCATGTGTACTTTGTTTTGCTTTTTGTTTTGGTATTTTCTGTACTTATCTTATTTCCATTTTATTCTTTGTATTTTATTTTATTTTTTTGTAATTTTCATGTATTTTCACATTTTTATGCACGCTGTTGTCTTTTTTGCTTTCTTTTTATTGATATTCCTTTTTACTTTCTGTACTTCCAACTGTATTCGTTTGTTGCTCTCTTATTGGTGCCTTTCCTACTACTTCTACTTCCACTTCACACTGCCTTTATTCTCATTGGTTTACAGTTAATTCTTAGGCTATATAAGCTTTGTTTTTGTTGTTCTGTCTGCTTCATTTGGATGTTTTGCACCTAGAAGCTCCCTGTCGCATTGAAAAAGAGATTCCAAGCAATCCCGAAACATATGTCTGCGTTTTAATGCTCATTTGTGCTTTAATTTAACGTGAAATTTTATTTCTATTACTTTGCAAAGTTTAATCATTACTACTTGTAATCATTTGTTGATATTACCGATATTGTAAATCAACACACATTATTTTTAATATATCTTTCATTTTTGCTTATTTTTTATTGTTTTAATAAAATATGCTTTTGGAAAACTTAACCAGCATAATTATTTCTTTAATAGTTTACTGAAAGTTCTGTATTATAATATGTTAATACAGTAAAACCTGAAAAGTTGCCCACCTTTGTAAGTTGACCACTTTGGTCAGTAATGGAATTAGCCCTATATTATTTAATGTAGGGAAACCTTTGTAACTTGACTACCTGTCTATATTGACCACTTGTGTATGCCAAATTTGGTGGGAGTATTATAAAAAACCCTTTGTAAGTTGGCTGCCTAATTATTACTATATTTATTTGTTTATCTATTTTTGCAAAGATAAAAAAAAAAAAAAACTTAAATAAGTTCTCCAGGATAATAATTTTTATGCTAAAATGTTAGACCAGTATTCGTCTGGATGGATAAAACATCAACATAAAATTTGCCTAAACCTCTGTGTTAACTATACGAGAAAGCTACTATGAGCACTCTTTTGTTCTCTAAATAAGTTTCTTCTTTTTCTTCTACTTGATCTAGCCATTTCGAAAAATTATGTATTTTTAGGGATCTTTACAATCAAATAAGTAAACTAACATATTTATCTTTAACTAAGTGCTTCAATTTTAAAGTTGTTTAGGATACATTGTAAGTCATTCACAGTTAATTTATCTAATGGTATTTTAGATAATTGTTAAAAAATAGCCAATTACTAAGTTTAAAATAACAATAGCACATGAAGCTATATTTTAATTAGTCACAAATGAATAAACGCATAGTGTAAGAAATAGAAAAAAAAATCTCCACCCTCTACAAGTTGACTACTAAAGTGCTGCACCATAAATGGTCAACTTACGCATGTTTCACTGTTGTAGGTAACTTTTTGAAATTATAAAAACTTGATTTATAAGGTAATTAAAATTCAAGGTTTTAACTTAGTTATTTAATTATCAATAAATTTATTACTAATAACATTTATTCGCAATTAATGATCTAAAATCTCCATTATTTTCCAAAAGTCAAATTTTTTTTTCCTACAAATGCTATTTAAACCAAAAAAAAACCTGGTTTAAACCAAATAAACTGTTTAAAAAAAAAGTTTTTTTTCCAACTCTCCTATGGTGTTATTGTTATTTTTCTTGTTGTTATAGACTCATGTATAGAGAGTTGATAATATCGCTACTTGTGTATGACAAGTCTATTATAACTCTTTCTTTTTGACAAAAAAGTAACTCACAAGTTGGGGGAAGAGTCCCCCCTCTTTGGAGGCCAAAAAACTTTGATGCATAGAATAAAGATTTGACAGATCAGATTTTAAAACCAAAAGGCAGAAGATTAGAATTTTATATGCCAAGAAGGTACCAACATTAATTGATTATTCTAATATTCTTCGTCAAATGCATAAATACTGTTTATCAACTGTATCAAATTGTATTATCAAAGTAAGGGAGGGGTGCTTAGATACAGGCCAGTCATTTTTGAAAAAAATTCAAAAATAACTGGGAGATGGGCTTACACACAGGAATACATGCTTACGTACAATAATAACAAAGGAATAAATAAATGAAAATGAAAAATTATGCAAATAATAGTCATTAACATACAAACATACCAAATGTAGGTTTGTTACCAGACTGGTTTGATTGCAGTCGTCACTTAACTTTAATTAATAAAACTAGATGATTTTGGACTTACCCTTGTAAGTAAAAATAAATCTCGCTTCTTTTCCCATCAAACAAGTTTCATTAATTTGAATGGAATGTTCAAATTATACAAGAAAACTTTCCTGATTCTGAGAGAATATTTAATGCTTATTCATTAACAACGCATAATTTAAAATATAAGCTTTATTATTTTTTCCCCGTGATTTGATATGATGTTAAAAAATGTAAAAGATATAGACAAAGGTTACTATTAATTATATTGCTCTTTATATAATTGATCAGAAATAGATAATGCTGCCACTATAAATATTTTTGATATGCTATGCACATAAAACTCATTAAAATACTGATTTGGTTTTTAATGACAAAAATCGATTATGTGGTGAGTTGTTCTCTTTTCAAAATGTAGAAAACAAGATATGAAACATGTTTGGTTTTCCTATATCCCTACTGCAATTCATTCAGTGATCGAAAAATATAATTTTAATTATGTTTGAAATGTAGAACTAACCTTGTTGACTTCTGTAACAAAAAGGAAGTAATTTCTAGAATTTCCCATTGCATTCATACTATTAAATTTAAAGTTGAAAATGAAAAAAGAAGAGTGAATAAAGTTTTACGTATCTAAATTGTGTTTTTTTGGGAGAAAAAGCCACCAGTGTCGTTATTTCAATCAATTTGTAAATAAATAAAGCAATGTAGAAAATTGCACTGTACATATTTATTTTAATTTCATTTCTAACTTATTACAGTTTCACAAAAATAAAGAGTTGTACACATTATGTTATACACATAAAACTCTTTCCTTTCTTGAAAACATCAAATTCATGTGTAAACACACATATATGCAACAATTATTCTTTAAAAAATAAAACTTTTCTTCTGCCATTCTTCCAATATAAAAAGTAATTTTGATTTTGCATTGCAATGAATGCTGGCACCATTTTATTTAGTATGTATTCTAGCTGCTAACTTTCTAACCCATTGGCTTGATGACTTTTTTACTATTGCTTTCTTCCATCTAAAAGCTTTTCTACTTTAATTACATAATAATTGCACATCAAGATCAATATTTTGCATTTTGACAGGCACTAGAGTATTTGATAATTTATGTAAATAAAATTGCATAAAAACTATAAAAGTAGAAGATTTTTAACTGACATATAATAATTTGATAAATAATTTCATACTAAATAATCAACAGATTAAATTTAAAATAATTACACAATATATACAAGCAGAAAAAAAAAATTTAAGCACACAAAACCACACAAAATTGCCTTATTAAACAGATCCATACATAGTTGCAATTTTCAAAATCTTAACATAATTGGTATAGATTTTTTTTTCAATTCCTTACTTTTAAGTAAATAAAAAAGAAAAGAAAAAATATACACATTACTGATATACAATATATATTTGTGTTGTTGAATGAAGTATATTCTATCATTTTGATAGAATATTTGATTTTACATGGTATATGATGTTCTTAACTACTTGGGGGGGGGGGGGGGGGTCTGAAATAATAGTAATTGTAGAATGATAGCATTTATAAAAATGAAAAATCTACTCGGTAAAAACAAAAACTAATTATTTCAAAAAGGGGGGAGAGTGAAAAGGAAATTAAACAGAGCTCTGAATCAAATTTACATATCTCTGCAAAATGAGCAAATTGAGAAACTGCTGTAATTACATTCTATTCAAATGTCAAGGATATTTATTTATTTTTTTTAAAGCCAATGGGTTCAACTTTCATCTACCTTCTGCACTGCAGTAAATACTCTAGTTCAGTTGGTGGCTTTCTTTTATTTCAAGACTATTGCAAATGAAGCAAGTTCCCTGGGGGTTTTGTGCGAATCAAAGTGCACTATTGACTTCCAAAGCATCACAAAGTACCTGTTTCTGAATGCATATGATGAAAGGGAGTATTCCTTAGAGTTTTTTTTTTTGTTTTCAGATAGTTATGTTGGCAAAAAGAGATCAACTCATAAGAACAAAGCTGATGAATAGAGTTCTCTGACAAAAATTAGAATAACTATTGGTCAATACTCCTTCCTAAAGTTCCCGTGCTGCCATGGAAAGAGAACTGCTGAAAGTATGGTTGCTCCATCTCTTCAGAGATCGAGTTGAGGGGCCCTTGATCTGGAGGAGTCAACTCAACTGACTCTCCAGTAAACTCCTGGTCAAAGTATCGGGTGTCAGTGTCTGAAGTCACTTGAGGCTTGAATGGGGGTGTAACCTAAAAACAAAATGATTATTTAATATTATTGGATTTTTTTTCGCTACAAACAACTTTAAAAATGAGAGTCAACTATATCTTTAGCCCATTTATAACTAGCATCCCAAAAAATGGAACTGTTTTTAAAATAGCTATAATTTCTATATTTATGGAATTAAATAATTTTTTTATGGTGATAAACTATTCTCAATGGATTTTCTTTTAAATTTAAAATGACATCTGGAAGCACATTAGTAACAGTGTACGATTAAAAGCTGGGAAAAATTCGTCTCTTTAATTTTATGCTGTTTCACAATGTTCATGAAGAAA
This sequence comes from Octonoba sinensis, assembly GCA_038502835.1. Taxonomy (NCBI): domain Eukaryota; kingdom Metazoa; phylum Arthropoda; class Arachnida; order Araneae; family Uloboridae; genus Octonoba; species Octonoba sinensis. Next base: position 113,074,918 of record CM076604.1, on the reverse strand, counting down.
AAGGCAGTTGGTGACATGAACAGGATTGGCCGTAGGTGAAAAAAAGTGGTAAAAACCATCCCGGCAAAAAAAGTTTTTGCCACCCAAGTGGCAAAAATAGCGTTCACTGTGTCCATTCAGTTTTTTCCCCTGACAGCTAAACTAAAAAAATCAGCTAAAAAAATTTAAATTTCAAAGTAATACTATTCATATTTAATTTGAGCACTGAGTATAATATGTATATGTATAATATCAAAAAGATACAGTTCATGAAAAATTCTCAACTTTTCAACAAAAATAATCTATATACAAAATTTATAGTAAATAAATAAATAGAAAATATTTCTTTTAGCCAGTTGCTGCTGATCAATATTAAAGTGGGGTGCAATACTTGTGTATGGGGCATTTTATTTTTATACTAATGTCATGATTTAGGTATATTTGACAGTGAATTTCGGAATTTGAATGGAAAAGACAGAAAAATGAAATAACTTTCTTTTTCTGCAAAAGCAAAAGGAAGAAAATAAATCTTGTTGCTTTCTAAAGACATAACAGAAGTTTTTTCATTGTATCATTTTGAGTGAGTTAGTTCTAATCTAGAGACTAACTTAGAATTTTCTAAGAATAGTTGTTTAAAGTATAATATTTATTAACAAATAAAAATATTGAATAATACCCAAAAATTAATTCAATTATTTCTAGAATTAGAAACTTAGTAGACGTTACTACACATTATTTAAGCATTTTTGCCATTTTGGCCAGTTTTTGCCATCACAATGGCAAAAATACTTGCCCTGGTCAAGAATGTTTTTTGTTTTTACTATTCCTGGATACTTTTTTATCTTAAGGCTTTACTGAGACATGTACTTTCCAAAAACTATGTATTTTAGCACCATTTTCCCTCTTATTTCAAGAGCCCTGATTTTTTTGGAACGTTTTTGTTTCCTGAAATACTTAAAAAACTTTTGCCATTTATTTTTTTTTAAAACTATAATGATTACATGTATGGTTTTTCATTGATATTTTTATTAACAAAGTTGTCCTAAACCAACATTTTGGAAACATACTTGTCAGTAATTTCTACATTACCATAATTGTAAGTTTTAACGATATTGGATATATCCTACTTTCAGATGCTCCATTTTATAGTACTCAGATGCAATGGAATAAAAGACTACTGTATGTGTATATATTTTGCACATTTTAAGTACTTAAAATGAAAACTACTCCATAAAAGAATAACTAACAGAATAATGCTTATATATTTTTTTCAATTATATTTCAATTAGAAACATTATTTACGCTTGAAATTAGCGATGGAACAAAGCCCACTTGAAGCTTTGGCTGAAGTACATTTTGAGCTTCACCATTAAGCGCACATTAAATGTATAAAATATATTATTCTCTATAAATTTTAATATTCTAGATTCCTTTTCAACTTACTGTGCATTTTTTAAAAACTAATATTGTGATATTGCATCACATTTTTTTCTATTTAAAATATTTTTTCCATTATTAATTAATTTATTTTTTTTTCTAAACTTTTTATCATTTCTATTTTTTTATGTAACGCTAACTTTTAATTAAATTATTCCAAATTATTTTGTTTTTTTTCACGAAATCGGTATTTTCCACACTAAATTCTTTTAACATCAAAATTTTGCTTATTTTAATTACCGATTCGTAAATCCTTTTACCATGCTAAACTTTTTTTATATATAAATTTTTTTCATTCCTTTTTCCAAATTACCATTTTTTTTTACCAAATAGCCATCTTGTTTTCAACGAATTTGTCGTCCATGTTTGAACATTCTGTCTTGAAGATCTTATCAGGTTGTTTTCGCTGCGTCATAGCGATGCCTATCTTCGGTTTCGGCTCACGATTCACGGGTCACGCTTCGATTGGTTCCCGCCAAAATTCCTCCCGCGCTCTCATTGGCGCATGTGACGTGCGCCATTGCCATCGGAGAAAGTGGGAGAGATGCGATTCACTCTTGCGGAGATTACCGTGCCGAGAGGTTGGCGGCGCATCGATTTCCTTTTCTTGGAAATAATGGCCGAGGACTGCCGATATGCGGTTTTCGATCCTGCCCCTGACACCGTGTGAGCCACACGTCATGTCTTAAAAAAAAAAAAGGGGTAATCTGCAAATATTTTCAAATTATGGCAACAATTATTACCAGCAAAAGTCCGGCGAAATCCATGAGGACGCATCGCTCCCGTTAGGAATGTACCGAACTTTGGCAAATTATGTTCTGTCCTGTGATGTTTGTCTCAGATTGAAACCATATTCTATCAAGCCCGCACCCTTCCAGAATGTCTGGATCCCAAGACGTCCGGCCCAGTTTGTTTCCATAGACCTTCTCGGGCCAATAAAACAATATGGTCACCTTTTGACAGTGGTGGATCATTTTTCACGTCATGTGGTTCTGTACCCTCTCAAAAATATTACTGCCAATACTATTGTAAAGCATATGTTGAATTATATTTCTCACCATGGCAGAATGTCATATCTTCTTTCTGATTTGGGTCCGCAATTCAACAGTGATGTGTTTCATTCATTAAACAAAGCTTTGGGTGTGACAATCCAGCACTCTTCTCGTGCTCACCCTGAAGCGAATGCCATCTCTGAACGCATTAATGGTGCAATAAAATCTTCCCTTTTGTCGTTATTAGAACAAAATGTCTCTATAGAAGTAGCAGTTATGGTGCATATGTCTATCTATAATGGGACTACCCATTCATCAACTGGTTTTACACCTAATATGTTGCATTATGGAAGGGAACTATCCCTATTTTTTGATACTTTTGATAATGATGTTCAACCTCGTTTTCTTGATACTTCCCATTATGTACAAAATGTTTTACAGGATCTTCGCCTAATTTATTCGGAAGCTTATTCCTCATTAGAACGTAAACAAATTCAATAAAATAATAGGCAATTGCCTTCATCATGTATTCGAAATTTAAAATCAGGAGATATTGTTTATGTTAAGTCTTCGGACACTTTTAAACCCAGATTTTCGGGTCCTTATTCTGTAATCAATAAGTTAGGCGAAGTTAATTATGAAATCGAACTTTTGGGCGACGATACTGCACAACCTTTTGTCATACATATTAATCGTTTGCGTCACGCACCATCTCGTAATAGCAAATTAATATCTGTTGAATCACCAGTTAATCCTCCACAGCAGACACGTTATTTTCTCCGCTCTCGTAATTAGTAATTCTAGTGTTTTTGGTGTGCTTGCTCTTGCGAAAGGCAGTCATGCTGGTCGTGATTGTAATTCCGGAATCTTTTTGCAACTTGCTTTGTGCTCTAAAATACTTCTAGTTTTATATATTTACGTAAATTTTCTTTAAATTTTTCTTTTCATGTATTTGTTTTTAAAATTTTTCACCCTATAAATTTTTTTCATTTTTCGTTTTATGGCCATTTGTAGAACTTTGAGATGATTTCTGTCAAACAAATTACTTGCTGATCTGCTCTTTTTTTATATATGTCAAAAATTTACTGTGTATTCAAATTTTTTTACTTTTCAAATGTATAACAGGACGCTGTCTTATATTGTTTACCATGAATTACAAGATTGTGTCAAAAATTTCCATGGATCACTCTAATTATGTATGCAGACGATTACAAAAATTATGTAATTACCTCAATTATGTCACGAAGCGAAATAGTCTATTAATGATCAGACTAACAAGTCAGTTATTGGCTCTATGCGAGCATACAGTAAATTTTTTTCAGCCAAGCAATGATGAACTTTTAACGAAAGAGAACATTATATTGGTAGATCGCCATATGGTACAGAATGCCAAATAATTGCTGGCAATTCTTTTTTATGTTATGTGTTGCTTTAAGAAAGTGGTAACATGTGATATTTGTCATAAAAAGGTGTTATGACATAATTTTTTTCAATGTGCATTGATAACATGTGCGTTAGCCATTAGAGCAAATTTGTAGTAGTTTTTTTTGTGTGTAGTAATTTTTAAGTAAAATTTTTCTGTTGCATACTAGTTAGGTATGAAGGTTGATGTCTGTAAATGTACAGATACAATTGCATTCTCTGTATCTAATTTGAAATTTTTTGAAATTTTGTTTTTGGTGGGGATTTTGCAATGCATTTTCATGAGAAACACTATATTCTGTTTCGGCTTACCTTATTTTTTTCTTTTTTTAAATTTTGGAGGAAATATTTGGTTTTCAATAGTTTTGTTATGTATGTATTCATGTTATGCAATATGGTATACTTAAAGTCATGTGTAAAATTTTTTTGATGTAGACTCGTTGGAAAAAAGTTGGCTACTGGCCTTCCCATTTCTTTTTTTTTCTCTTTTTTTTTTTTTTCGTTTTGCCGGTGTATGTGATATTGCATCACATTTTTTTCTATTTAAAATATTTTTTTTCATTATAATTAATTTATTTTTCTTTCTAAACTTTTTATCATTTCTATTTTTTTTATGTAACGCTAACTTTTAATTAAATTATTCCAAATTATTTTGTTTTTTTTCACGAAATCGGTATTTTCCGCACTAAATTCTTTTAACATCAAAATTTTGCTTATTTTAATTACGGATTCGTAAATTCTTTTACCATGCTAAACTTTTTTTATATATAAATCTTTTTCATTCCTTTTCCAAATTACCATTTTTTTTACCAAATAGCCATCTTGTTTTCAACGAATTTGTCGTCCATGTTTGAACATCCTGTCTTGAAGATCTTATCAGGTTGTTTTCGCTGCGTCATAGCGATGCCTATCTTCGGTTTCGGCTCACGATTCACGGGTCACGCTTCGATTGGTTCCCGCCAAAATTCCTCCCGCGCTCTCATTGGCGCACGTGACGTGCGCCAGTTGCCATCGGAGAAATTGCGTGAGGAGAAAGTGGGAGAGATGCGATTCACTCTTGCGGAGATTACCGTGCCGAGAGGTTGGCGGCGCATCGATTTCCTTTTCTTGGAAATAATGGCCGAGGACTGCCGATATGCGGTTTTCGATCCTGCCCCTGACACCGTGTGAGCCACACGTCATGTCTTAAAAAAAAAAAAGGGGTAATCTGCAAATATTTTCAAATTATGGCAACAATTATTACCAGAAAAAGTCCGGCGAAATCCATGAGGACGCAGCTGCACCTGTAAAACGGGAGCGATGCCCGCCACTGCAATTTTTTTTCTCGGAGCCAGGAGGCCCTCATCATGAGTTTATAAGTCATACTTCAAGTTTATTTTTATTGATTTTATGTCCTGGATGATCTCTTACAATTAAAATGGATCAATAGTTTTTTTTTGCACCGTCTGAGGATGCTCAAATGTAATCTGTAAAAAAAAAAAAGTGGATGTCTAACAGTCTAATCTAATATAGTAATTGTGCAGGTGATCACCTATTTTTTTATTTCATAAAAGTAAAAATGCAGCCAGTTCCTCCATAAATAAAATTTTTTGTTATTTGTTAAAACTTGTTAAGTTTTCTTTTCATGATCAACACGCCATCCACAAGGGGTAAGTCGAATTTTTTTCTTTTCATGCCAATCTGTAAACGCATTCAAGGTAGTCGTTGATCTGGGGAATTATTGTGGCACTTTGCGATTAAAAACATTATTATGTGCAACCACTATTTCGGCCTGATCAAAATTTTCTGGGAAACTAAATTCTAAAAAAAAAAACATTAAATAAATGAAATCTTAATTCCAACTGGGGGGTGTAACAACACGAATTTGTGCCGCGAATAAATTTTAACTCATTTAATTTTCAACGTTGCACTGGTACTACCACAAATATCACCAATTAAGGTTTATACTTTTGGTTTGCATTGGTTGTACCAGAAAAACAGATATTTCTAATTTTTTATTACAAATAGGTAATATAAAGCATTATTTGGAACATTAAAAGCATGTTTTGCAATTAAGTAGATGTTTATAATAATCAATTGATATCATCAAATATTAAATCATAGAATAATATAATTAGAAATTAGCTTCTATTTATGTTATCTCTTAATATTATAGTAGATATCTGGACATTCTTAATGTAAAATCTTTGAATTTAGGATTAACGTGTAACAGTAATATACATGCATTCTTTCTTACTAGCCTATCATTTAGTACTTATATTCTATAAACCATTTAATATGTTTAATTTTGGAACTTTTTTTATTTGAAAAGAAGTTAAATTAAAATTAAGGTTTTCTTTCAAAGCATAGTTTTCCAAAACTTTTTTTTTTATTTTGTAGACTTGTCATTCTTTTGTTTTTGGCGGTCCCCTTCCAAGGAGATCTTTCAAAAGGAAGTCAATTAGAACAACATTTATCCTAGAAAGTTCCAAAACAGAGTGCGGCCTAGAGTGAGAATCTCGCTATTATGAGTGATTTGAGAGTCACCGTCAATGAGCTAATGAAAAAATACTAAAATAATGGGTTTGTAATGAGTAGAAAATTTACTTGAGGGAAACTTGGATCGAAAGGTTCAATGCAAACTTTTAAATGAAATATAAATTTCTACTATATTTTATTATAAGGTACAATTGTGCATAATTTAAAAGACAATATTTTATATAATAATAATTGTAAAAAGAATATTCACAACGTAAATTGTTATAGTCCGAATCCCAACTCATTATTTGGCCTTACCGCAGCTTCGTTCTATTTTTACTTGAAATGAATATTTGATGTTCAAGCTGATCTAATTTCACAGACAAAGTGTAAAATAAGAAATTAATATAAGAATAATAAAAGAAACAAATTCATTTTTCTCTAAATCAGCTTTTTTTCAGATACATTATATAAAATTAATACAAGCTTCAATAGCATAATGAAGCTAATGAACAGAATTTTCAAAATTTATGATCTTAACATTCTAGAAGCTTTTCACCTGAATAAAACATAAAAATCAAAAACACACTTAATTTTTCCATTAAAGATACAAATACAGTCAGTACCGCCTATATGGTCATCCTATTATAAGGTCACACCGCTTACATCGTTTTAGAATTATCGGTTGTATGGGCACTTTTCCTTAGGTTGGCTTGTTTTCTTTAGAAAAATGAACAATTCTTGAGACAGGAAGCAAATGGAAATGACAAGACTTCCATTCGACCCCCCACAGAGAACTGGAATTCACTCCTTTCTTTTGTTTCCCTACCCTCCACTTTCTTTTGCATTCATCGTCAATGTTGTCCCACTCACCCCCCCCCCCCCCCCCGAATTCTTTTCCCTTCTCAAGAGCAAAGGGTTCTCTGTTGCAGCTTGAAAATTTAAAGACTCTTAGGGACTTAGAAAAATTGTGTTAACAAGCAAGAAGCAACTGCAGTTCTGCTTAACAGAATATTTTTATTAAATGTAAGGTAAATAATTAAAGTTTTCTAAAATACGAATATGTGCGTGTATTTCTTATTGCTTTAACATTAAAAACCTCTTAGGAAGTTTATTTGTTTAAGTTCCGATTCCAAAAATATATTTATGCCATATTAACTGTACTTTTTAATTGTTCTTATTTTTCTGGGCCCCAGAGGTACCATATAGCCGATATGGACTGTATTTAAATTATTATTGCATGTTAGTGTAATGCCATAATGTGCATGTAATTACTAATTATGATAAGGAACTTTTCACAGCATAATAACAAAGATTCAATTAGTTTTTAATGCTTAAATCAAATAGCATGTTTGAGAAAGAACATTTATAATATTTTTTCCAGAGATATTCTATCTTATTTTTTCAAAACGAGGCAAGGTACTTTTTTCCCTAAAAACTTGGAGAACATTTGATAGCTACAATTAGCATCCAAGAATATAATGTAAAGCATACATCTTAGATATCAACATAAAATATTAGACAATTTAAAACCAGTTGAAGCAAATTAACAATAATATTTATTAATTAACTTCAAGTAAAATGAACAACACTACCTTCTTCTCAAGCAAGTCTTGCCAAGGCATTGAACGAAAGAAGGGGTCTAGCATCACTTCCTTTGCATCATCAGGACCACCACCTAACCTATTAAGAAAGAAACCAACAATTTTTTTAATATGAGATAGGGCATTTCCAAATGCAACTTTTCCTGTTAGATACTTAGAATAAACAAAACTAATACCTAAATTTTAGACACATAAATTTTTGGAGATTAAATTTCTTTGAGCTTTGGAAGTTCTTTTTAACTGCAACAACGTTAAAATTTTAAGCTCTGCGGAAAGTGATTTCTTTTAACTTTTTTTTTTCAGCATAGAAAATGTTTTAAAATTAAACAGAATAATTTAACATTATAAATAGAGTAAGCAAAACACACTCCTAATACCAGGTTAACATATCAATGAATGCATTTCCAATTTTTATAATGCTGCAATAGGAAATTGCTTTTCAACACTTTATGTTGAGCATTTCAAATTGCTTTTCTTTTTACCAAACAATGCATAACGTTGAAGGAAATTCCTATAAATACTTGAACAACGACATTTAATTGAGGAGCATCATTTCTCAATTTACACATTTCATGCAAAGATTGCAGCTTATGAAAATTATGACAAGCTTAAAATGAAAATTGCACGTACAATGTGGTGCAATGTCACAGATACAATTATCTGTGAAGTTATGAAAAATCCCTTCGTTTGAGACTTAGGAAAATGGATCAATGTCAGAAAATAATTTTTTTTCTGAATTTTTGATGGGCAAGGGGTGGAAAAAATGAGCTTTAAGTTTTTAAATGAACATGTATTAAAATTTATTCAGTTTGGATAAAGTTAACATACTCTCTAAGCCTACTAAAATTTGAAGGAAACATTACATTATGTAGCTTTTTTTCCTTCGCAAACATTTATAATAAAAAAACTGTGGGTAACATTTTTTGTGCTATTCTATAAAACATGAGTTCCCAACCTATGGGTCCTGACCACAATTGAGGTCGCAACGTCAAATATTTTTTAAAAACATAATTTTATTAAGTTTTAGAACAGTTACATGAAAAAAAAGCATCTTTTTTCCCTGTTTATGGCGAGATGAATTACCTATGGTATAATACTTCCACAGAAACGCAAATATCATTTTCGAAATGATCAAGATGAAGTCAAAGTTGCAAAACACACCAAAATATTGTCAGGAGTGTTTGTGTTTATTACTTAAATTTGGATTGATACAGCATTCATAAAAGTGGGTAGTAACACTAAATTCCATTGATAGATTTGCGAGCTGCCCCCTTACAGTATTGTTACTATTTCATTACTCACTTTTGTATCATTATTTGTTCTGGCGTTTTGTCGCTATACTGTGCTGGGCTGGTTCGACATCTTTCTGCAGAGAAAGCGAACAATGTTTTGTAACTTTTCTACTTCAGTGTTTTTTAATTTTTTTGATGTGGAACCCTTTATAAGGTTAAATTCTACCTTGGAATCCCTATTTTCTTCAGTAGTATGGTATTAATGAAATATTCTGGATATGAAAAATTTGCTATAAAAATGTCAGTCGCATCAATTAAAAATTATTGGCTTCAAAAAATAGTTCCAAAAATTAGCAGTTAAGACAACTTATATAAATGACCTTCAAATATCATACTCAAAAAAGATTTTAAAAAGTAAAATTTACTATAACGAAACGAGTGGCATTGATTTTCAAAATATCTATCTAACTAACTAACGTCTTTCGCTTTTTACTTCCAGTTTCGGACATTTAGATTTTTAAGGTTTTTCTCCACCTTGTCTAACTATCTTTTAACCGGCCTTCCTCTTTCCTCTGGCCCTGGCAATGTCCCTTGATTATCTTCTTAGTGCCGCTGTTTTCTCCCATCTTCTCAAGGTGTCCCAGCCATTGTATTCTTTTTGATTTTACATAATTAATTATATCTTTTCTTTTGAATAATATTTCAATTTCGAAATTATAACGCTTCCTCCAAAGATCCCCCTTTTTGACAGGTCCAAAAATAGCTCTTAGAATTTACCTTTCCCAGATGATTAGCATCTTCTCTTGTTTTTGAGTTAAAGTCCAGGCCTCTGACCCATAGATAACTGTTGGTCTGATACAGTTTTATAAACCTAGATTTCGTTTTTCTCAATACTACTTTAGATGTTAATAATTTCTTAAGTGCAAAAACTGCAATTTCCAGCATTCATTCTTTGTTTAACCTCTGGCATAATATTGTTGTTTTTGGTGATAACAGAACCTAAGTACTTGAATTCTGTAACACTTTTAAATTGTGTTTCTTCATTATCTTAAGTTCTGTGTTTGTATTAATTCCCTTACAATCCATTATCATGTATTTGGTCTTGTTAATATTTATTTTCAAACCAAAACGACTGGCTTCTCTGGTTAATTCTTTAAAAGGTCAACAAGTGCGTCTTTACTTCTTGCCATCCATACTACATCATCAGCGAAAGCTGGAACCTGTTTTGTTCTATTAAAAATAGTTCCACCTCTATTTGATAATGCATTACGCATCACTTCTTGGAGGCAAACATTAAACAACAAGGTTGATAGAATATCACCCTGTCTCAATCCAGTCACAATTTCAAAATTCCCTGGACTATTTGTCTTGTATCTTCACTTTTGCCTTAGTTGGTGTAGCTATTCTTTTAACCAACCTTATCAATTTCAGGGGAATGTTAAACCCGTGTAAAGTCTTTATCACCATTTCTCTCTCTATTTATTGAATCATAGGCCTGCTTGAAATCAACATAAAGCTGATATACATTCACATTCATTTCTTTGAACTTTTCCAGGATATTTTTTATGCAGAATATCTGGTCGACCATTGATCTATTCTGTGTAAACCCACACTGGTAGTCTCCAATTTCTCTCTCTATCAATGGTTTAAGTCAACTAGCCATGACTTTAGTTAAGACTTTATAAGTCAAGTTAAGTAGAGAGATCCCTCGCTAATGGTTGCAGCCTAAGATACTTCCCTTTTTAAAAATTAGACAAATTATTGCACTGTAACATTAGCTTGGCATCATTTACCAAAGCATACACCATCTTGTATAACTCCCCACAACCATACTTTAGTAGTTCTGGAGAAATCAAATCCTCCCCAGGAGCAGGGGTGCCACACTTCAAAAATTTTTAGACTGAACTTTTCACCATGCACATAATAGCCAAATCACTTAATAGTTTTTACAAATATGCGGATTTTTTAAAGATATACACATATTTGAATGTACCAATATTTTCTTCAAAAAAGCCGAAAATTCTTGCTTTCTGATGTAAAAATATCATTCAATATATGTAACCAAACAGTTTCGCACGGAGATAAAAAGAAGCACACAATATATCTTAATCTTGACCGAAAATTGGAGCTATAAAATCCCGGCAGTTGAAGGGGGTCTGGGGAAAATTTTGAAAACTATATGCAAAATAGTGCATTTTGAGGCCTTTGGAGACACATTTGGGATTGCAGGAGTATTAGGGAAAAAAAAAGAAGCGTAATACAAACATTTTTAAAATTTAAACCCTTTTACTCATCAAAATGCAGTACAAAATTGGCATTTTTCTTTTATCTAAGGGGCAGGACCCCACATTTTTTCAAACGCCCATATCGAAGAGCCCTGTGTCTGCCTTCTTGAACGACACTTACAAGCTCGCCCCTCTCTTCCCAAAAGGATGGTTTGAAAATTTGTAAAAGAAAAACTATTGGCACCATTTGAGCATAGCATACGGTATTTCATGATTACAAGGGGGGAGGGACCTTGACTTTTTAAAATTTAAATTCTAAAATTTTGACATTGCGAAATTTTCTGCCCCTACTTAAAATTTTAGAGTTTCCAACAGTTAATACAAATATATAATTATATTCGTTGGTTTTAATCGTTGGAAAAATAGCTGATCAATCATCAAATCGGAACGCCGAACTAAGATTTTAATTTTCTTCCAAAAGTTAAATTCTCTTAATTATTTTTCTTTTCTTTCTTTCTTTCTTTTTTCTTCTTTGCCCTTTTTTTTTTTATTTTGTGCATCACAGCTGATTTTGCCGCTCCCCAAAAGTGCCGCTGCGCCCTAGATCCGGCACTGCATATCATGGTTTTAAAGATATCGGGGGGGGGGGGGGGGGGGGGGTAGCAGCCCTCCTTCCACCATTTCAGGTTGCATTTCCTGAAATTTCAAAAAAAATTTCCTGAACATTGATTCTTTTTATTAGCTACTAAGGTACTGCAATGTCAGACATATAAGACGAAATGTGATTGTACTTTAAGGTTGTACTTTATGAAAAATACTGGGATCAAACAGAAATGGAAAAAATTACTTATTTTAACTAGGGGTCGCTATAGGACAAACAGAAAAATAGTTTTAAAAAATCATGTACTATTTTAATAAAGTGTGTGGATTATTAAACGAAATAATGCAATGACATCTAAGTAATCATCAGAATGTTAAAGAAACGTTATTAAAATTATTTACATACATTTAATACATTTATTTTGCCTACTTTAGTTTCCTGCATCATTCACGGCTTTTGCTGCTTCATTATTTTGCATAATTTTTCGTTTTAATACTGCTTGTAGTCTTTTGTGTCCTTCATCTTCTAGGCAAAAAGTGCAGAAAAACGACAAAATTCGGATTGGCGAATTTTGCGTAAATTGATCGAGTGGAGCTTGTTTTAACAAAAATAAATTAAATGTAATATTGCAAGAAATTAAAGCGCAGAAACTTATTTTTATTAACTCAGAATAAAAGCAACAATTAACAAGAGACATAACTGCAAAAACGAACCCTTTACAAAAATCGCAATCGTAAATTGAAACTATACATTTCCAATTGTCATTGCATTTCATTTCCCTTCATTTTAAATAATTTGTGTCTAAAAATCCGCAGCAAAAACATACCCGATATTTCTCTGAAAGTATGGAGGTCGACTTGCACAAGGGTTTCCGTTTATTTGTCTGAAAGTTGGAGGTTCGGCTTACATGCGAATCTACTTAAACGCAACTATAAACGGTAAAATTTTGATAAAAATAAGACCATTTTTTATTTGTTTACTTTTTAATTAAACCTACAAAATCAGTGAAATGAAAAAAATACGATTCCCGTAAAGGATGCAGAAAGATTACGCAAAAAGGAACGCATGCGTTTCTTTGCTTGCACATGGAAATTAAGCCTACGTAATTTTTAAAGTATTGCTCCAATTAACTAAGAAATACACGTGGTTACAATTTAAAGGGGAAAAAATGAGGGTAAACAATTTACAGAGATTGAAGCAAAAAACTTTCCGGTATTTGTGGAACTCTACCATTCCTGAGATATAAATGAAAAATTGGAACTCTACCATTCCTGAGTTATAAATGAAAAATAAACTTTTTATGACAAGAAATTGTTTTCCAATTAGCAATTGATTCAATAACAATTCGACCAAGAATTAAAACAAAAATCCCATATTTAAAAGCTAAAAATCAAGTCATTGACTTTTAGATGAATGCCAGATTCGCGAATTTTCCGCAATGTAGATTACATGAACTGTGTAGCATTCTTTCTCTAAATAGTGAATGCAATAAGGCACAAATTAAATAGGAAAATTTTGTTTATTATTTTATTTCAAAATAAAAGCTCAGCAAAAATCGTAATTGCGAAAACGAACACTTTACGAAAATTCTCAATCGTGAAAACGAAACCTTTTCACACCAGCAGATTTAAAGAAACGCATATTTCCGCACTTATTAAACATCAGGCTGATTATATCCTTAAAGAAATCTTTGGGCATTGAATCTCCGAATTGTTCACCTGTTTTCCTTACCTAAGCCGCGACAGCGCAAGCTAGCGCCGTTTTCCCACCTTCTCTTCATATAAAAAAAAGCTGCAAGAAAAGTGCGGGTCAAAGCCGAGCAAAAACTAGTTTTGCGTATCGATTTTTTATATATTTTACTCGAATAATTATTTTTTCTCCCGCGATGATTATCACGCGTCCCGGGGGATGCGTAATATATATTTTTTTCGTATCCCTGTATCCGATTTTTGCGTATTTGACGCGCTATAGCGCGTCCGCGGCATCACTGCTTACGTCCACTTTTCTTGTTTTTTTTTTCACAAGACACATGATTTTTTTTTTGATGTTTTCTTCCTTTTATGTGAATTAATAAATGCTTCTGTTTCAATTATCAATAGTAATCGGCATCGTCGAAAATATAGAGTAAATTAAAAACAATTTTTAAAAAATTGCTGATATCAGTAATTTTAAAAATTTTGAAAATACCGAATTTCCGGTATTACAAAGCGGAAAAACATCGGAGTTCTGGTGTATAACCGGAATACAATCACCTCTGGTTCATTGTTTTATAATTTGGATAACAATCCAAGTTAGGGTTTTGTGCTCGAATTCAATTTTTCGATCGAGATTTTTTTAAAGGGTTCGTTTTTTCAAAAGCGATTTTTGTTGATTGTTTGATTTCGTTCCTTCTTTCTAACTTCAATAACAATTCAAGTTGATGGGGGCGAATATTCAGTATTTTTTCAAGCCAGAATTTTTATTTTACAATTTTTTTTAAACCAATAATTTGCGAGATGTAAAGTTCCGTTTGGATCATCATAAAAAGACGGATTTCCGTCTCCAGGACGGAATAGTGGCAGCCCTGCCCAGGAGCCTTTCCATTATGTAACTTTTTAATTGCTTCAACAACTTCTTCCACCTCTAGGAAGTCACAATGATTGTTTGATGTAAACAAATCATCTTCTATTTGTAGCATTATTTTTTAACATATCAAATATGCTTAATATTATTCTTTACAAACGAACGTTGTCAGGTTGAGTGGGCCTGATACAGCATTTCGTTTTGTTTTTTGTGAATACATAAATTGGTAATTCCATTTGCACAGGTATATAGGTTGCAAGCGGCAAAAGTGATGGTGTAGTCTTTTGTGACCATAGGAATAAATATTCATCTTTTAAAGTACGCTAGAATTTCACTGCTGAAGGTATTAATTAAAATTTTTATAGCAAGGATGAAAGGATGCATCAAGTGGAATTTCATTTACTGACATAGTGGGAATCAGAAGAGAGGAGGGAATATTTGTAAATAAAATCATTTGAGATTTTAATGTTTCTTAAAAAAATATTCTTTTGCAAATATTTAAAATGCATCATTAAAAATATTTTAGATGGCTTTATCATAATTCATTTTCTAATCATTGCTTTTTCCATTACCTGCATATTAGTAAACTTTTTTTCATTTAATATGGCAGCAAGCAATAATATCAAAGCTAGAAACTAGATTTGTGAAAATTTTTCATATATAACATATCACAGTATATAAATATTTAGTTGGAATTATTCAATCACACATTGGCCATAATGTGGGATTGCCAAGTGAGCAACAGAACAGAATTCAGCTTCTGTGTGAGAAAGAGAACCAGGTACTATTTCAGGTAATTTACCACACAATAGAATGTGAAATGGTTCATGGAACAATACCATTTGCAATATTATTGCTTCTTTGATCAAATATATCTATTAGATTAGTTTCTTTTTTAGTTGAAAATTGTTTTAATTGCCAAAAAAATTACCTTTACCTTTTTTTTGGGTCCTTGACCAAAAGTCCGCTCAATAATGATTTTGCTTCTGGCGAAAGAGATTTAGGAAACTTCACTTCGTCCACCAGAATAGATTCAAAGAGTATGTCATGGTCTCTATTATAGAAGGGTAAACGTCCACACATCATTTCATACATGACGACTCCCAAACCCCACCAGTCTACAGCACGACCATAGTCGGTGTCTTCCAATACCTATAAATTGTTATTTTTGTATCAAAATTAAAATGCAAATTTACAGGCATTAAAATAATGCTTAATCAATTATGCATGTAAATCTATTAGACTAAAGCATAATATGAGGGGAAAATAGCACAGCTGTTGCAGTGATGCTAATAGCTTCAAAGTGTTTTGGAACACCTTTGAGAGCTATTGAACATTTTGGAACAGAACATTCACTTCCAAGTAATGTTAAGCATTTGAGTAATTTCTCAGTGTTAGTGCAACTGAGTGTGCAAGCTGAAAAATATTTTGAGCGATTGTAAAGAAATAATCATAAAATTTTATTAACTGAAATAAAGTTCTTGATCAGGAGAAGAAAAAAATAAGTTAATTACATTTTTCAAAGACATGTATTAAGAATTAATTTAAAGATAAACTACAGATATAATTATTATAATAATAAAGCATCACATTTTTTCTTAGTTTTATTACAATCAACACACTCATATATAAGAGTTATTTCTTTTCAAATCTCTAGTCAGGGTTTCATATTCTTAACAATTAGCTGTAGGAATTTTCTCAAGAGTTAAGTGCAAAATTCTATAGATCAATAAATTAACATTTTCTTAGTAATTAAAGTTAAAGTTTTCCATAGTAATGAAAATACCTCCTCCTATTTCAATATTATCTGGCTTTAGTAATATTGAAATAAGAGTCATTATAAGTTTACTAATCAATTATATTTTGAAGTGCCATTATTGATCAACTTGTACTACTCAAAAACAAGACCAATGCTAGAAAAAAAGGGGGAGGGGGGAGGGCGTAGCATATTTTCAAGAAACAGTGTTGAACTTTCTTGCTAAACATTAAAAAAAATAATTTTTATTAAACAGCCAATAATATTAATGACTCAAAACAAGAAATCACTAAACTTTTAAGTATAATGCATCTACAAGGTCCCCATAGTTAGTAAAAAAATT
The DNA here is from genome assembly GCA_038502835.1 of Octonoba sinensis. Classification (NCBI taxonomy): domain Eukaryota; kingdom Metazoa; phylum Arthropoda; class Arachnida; order Araneae; family Uloboridae; genus Octonoba; species Octonoba sinensis. Next base: position 113,058,308 of record CM076604.1, on the reverse strand, counting down.
CCAGAGTCCTGAAAAAAAAAAAAAAAAAAGCCAAGCAGGGGTCAATCCAGCATTTTCAACAGGGTCCTATTTTTGTGAAAATTCAGTATTTAAACATGATAAAAAATTGATCTTTTTTTTGTGGTTATTTAACAAATAATTTTGTGAAAAGAATGATTTGGTAGCTTGTAATTTCGTGCAGAGTTCGAAAACAGACCCAATTTTTTTTGGGATGACCAGAAAGATTTAGGGACATCTAAGGAGTTCAGGAAATTATACTTGAGAGAGATAAATATAGCAGGCTGTATTATAACTATCCAGAAGTAACTCTAAATCTATAAGCTATGAATCTGTTCACCTCAAAAATAATTTAAAATACTATGAAAGTAGAAAATTTTAAATAAACTAATTGTTATTTTGCTTAAAACATCAAGTAAAAATTACTGCAATGTATGGGACGTTTTAGTATTATATTTAAAACCATTTTTTTTATTTAATTAAAAATATTTTGTTAATGCTAATTCAAAAACTGCTCAAGCCATTTTGTTTTCAAACTATTAAATAATAGGTCCTTTCCTATATAGGAAAGGAACATTTTTATGGAGATGAGTTTACATTACACTTCATTAAAGTCTTAATTACTCTATCTTACAAGCTAGATTGTTTTTTTCAATCTGATTTGATAAATGACTGAACAGAAAGAAAACTGAACAGAATGAACACTATATTTACCAAGCCATTTTAACCATTACTAAACTTTCATTTTACACCAAGTTGCAACTAATTATAATGAAACTTTCAGTTGCATTAACTTGTCTTACTTACCATGTATTAGGAAGAGCCAATGCAATTGAAAGTTGCCCTATAATTAGTAACGAATTATGCAAAATGGAAGCTTTGAAACAGTCAAAATGACTGATCTGGTAAATTAGTGTTAATTAAAATATTTGACTTTCTATTTACACTTCAAACTGCTGTCACTAAGTAAAACTGCAACAAACCTCTGGAGCTAAATATTCTGGAGTTCCACAAAATGTCTTAGTTGTAGCACCATAATTAATATCTTCCTTACAAAGACCAAAATCAGCAATTTTGATGTGCCCATCTTTGTCCAGAAGCAAATTTTCCAACTGGAATTATACATGAACCTTAATCTAATTCACAAATAGACTGCTTCTTGCATCAATTTGGTACAAAAAAAAAAGTTCATTAATTTGCAGAAAAACAGTTATAGCAAAATATGAGGCAAAAAAATTACAAGAAATCTTTTTCGACATCTTTGTTATTTTAATATTAAAAATAAGTAAAATAAAATCAACTGCAAAAAATAGGAAGCAAAATAATAATGCTACTTTAATTTTCATGCAATACTTTTTAAAGCATCAAATAAGATGTAATGTGAATAGCTTTCAACTTTGTTTATTTCTAAATAAGCACAATTAGAACAGCAGTACATTCAAAGCAGAATTTACAAATGCAGCAACCATGTTCAGTAAAAATTACATAATCTCATCTAAAGGCATAGGTATTTTAGTATCATCAATATTCTATAATGTGTTATGTGCTATACATAAACAATAAAACCTGCTTGGAAAGCCCGTTTAAGATTTCTTGTATAAAGTACAAAAAGCTTTGGAAAACACAATTTTAAATATTTATGAGCTAATTCTTTATACTTATTAATATTAATGAAATCTTATCATTACAATTTTCCTGTATTTCAGAAAGCAGGTAGTATATGAATACTGCGACAGCCATACACTCACTACACAAGGGTAAGAACAGGCAATAAGCAAATTGGTGAAAATTTCAAAATTCCTTTTCTTTAAAATACAGTAGTAAATATAAGAATAATAAAAAGCCCCTTATTTAACAATTGCTTATGATGCCATTGTTAAATCAGCGTGACATAACATTTTTAAAAAATCCAATCCCTACTTTAAGAGCTGTTGCAAATTTGAGAAAATAGCTTTTGAAAGTTTTCTTACCCTACTATAGGGTAATTAAATAGTAAACAGATCATATGGGGAAAATGGTCTTGCAGCTTCCAAAAACCTGCACATATTTTTTTCAAATTGTGGTTGTACATTGCATATGATGGCAGAAATAAAGTAATGGTAGTTACTTTGAGCAAAATATTTAATACGATAAATCACAAACTAAAAAAGAAAAGTCACCGTAACAAACTAAAACAAATTACCTGATTTCGACATACCTTTATATTAATGCTGGAGAAGAATGCAGGCTTATTTTTATTATTATAATTTTTTACACAAGACAAAAGAAGACATTTTAGTTAATTACAATATACGCTTTAAAATACAACAAGCTAGCTAAAAATGTTTTAACACTAAAAGCAAATGCTATCTAAATTACTAAGACAGTGCAGCTATATTAAAAAACAAATAAAATAAATTTCAAAACACAAAAAATTGATATAACTTCAAATACTACTCAATTCACCTTTAAATCTCTATATATGATTCCTTCGGTATGCAAATAATCCAAGGCTAACAAGATTTCCCCTCCATAAAATTTCGTCCTTTCTTCACTAAATATTCTTTCTCGGGACAGATGGAAAAAAAGCTCTCCACCATTTACATATTCCATTACAAAACACAGTCTATCAGCAGTTTGAAATGAATACTTTAAAGACTAGACAAGAAATAGAGAAATTCATTTAATGACAGAAAAATAAACAAGACAATTTGAATGATATATACACATAAACTTTTAAAATATAGACAAAGCTACCGCAAATAGCTCATTGTTTGGTAAATGACCAAGAAACATTGGATCAAGGACCTGACTTCAAACTCAAACTATGAACTTTCCCAACTTCAACTTGGACAAAAGTAAAGGTTGCAACATGAACTTAGAACAATTAGCCAATAATTTTTTTAAATATACATCACAGGGTCGCTGTGCAATTTGTCAAAAAAAAAAAAAAAAGCATAAAGCATGTTTTTCCTCATATCATAGTAAATAAAGCTGTCAAAAATAGAAAGGTAAACAAATTTATTGCAAAATTGTATTAAATTGTTGGATATTTTCAATTTTTTGTTCATTTATTTCTAATAAAATGATATAAGAAAGGTACTCATCAAATGCTCATGTTCCCATTTGAGAACATCTCAGAAATCAATATAATTTTTCTTTTTTGGTGAAATGTTTATGTTTATTACTTACAAAGGATCAATAAGCGTACTTGATCAAGCATATTTGAATACAACATCTATCTATTCCATAATTCAGCTTCTAAACGATTAATTGTTAAATATTGCTCATAAATCTATTTTTTATTTTTTTGGTGTACTTACAAAAGATTGTAGAGTAAAAAAATGAAATTCTTACCAGCAATAATGTTACTTAATTCAACCTTTACGCACAATGAGCACAAATCTTTGACACAATGTGTGCGCTCTTTTGTGAGCTACTGAAATAGTTTATATCGATGATGCTGTCCGTTTGGTAAAAGTATTGTTCCGTAATATATCAGAAACTTCTTTTACGGAATGGCAGAATGTATGAAGATTTCAGTTTTTCAGTGAGTTCCTGAAGAAATGCTTTCTTTAAAATAATTTTTCCTGTGGCTTGTTTGTATAAAATCTGGGAATTTATTCCCACAAAATCAAGGACATTGCAGAAGACATGAACTGGCCATCTCCTTGATTCTACCTTTACAATGTGTTTTTAAGCTATTTGATTTGCAATATCCACACTAAATTTTGAAAAGTTATAAAATGATACCGTCTCTGGTAACTTTTTTGTATCATTATGATAAATATGAACAGTAGGATGAAGTGAGCTGAGTAACACATTTTTCTTTGATCTGGATCTAGTTCACCCGCTGGCGATTTAATTTTATAGTTTCTGCCTTGTTTCTTTGCCATTAGGCATTGAGCATCTTTCAGATAATGTAGTAAATTCATCAGATACATTATCAAACATCATTCTTCATTTGATGGTATGTATTCTTCTTCTAAAACTAAAACATCAGTACTTTCATTTTCAGATTCAATTTATGACAATTGCTGTTTATCTTTGCACAATTTTAAATCAAAGTGTCAATTACTCCGGAGTAAAAAATATTAAGGCGCGAATTTTTTCACAGGTTGACCTTCACATGATTTCGGGAAAAGCCATGAATATTGATTAATTTCTGCTGGGGAAAATTTCGAAAGAAACAAGAACGAAATTGGACTTGGGTCAAAGTGATTCTAGTGTTAAGGTCTAAGGTTGCATTAATGCCAAAATAAACATATAAATAAATAAATAAATTTATAATGTATGAAAGACCTTTCACAGAGTGCCTACTGAACTGGTGATCCAAAATTCCAGTACAACACTTTAAAAATTTCTAGTATCACTTTGTTGAATTTTTTAATCAGTTTCATAGTAAAATGGGCAACAAAGTAATACATGGGCATACACGAGTTTTTTCAACCAATTCTATTATTGAATTAATTGAAAATATCTGAAAAGCCTCCAGGCTTTTCAGATATTTTTCAAATTTCTCCGACTTTTCCACAACTGTTTGGCCTTATTTTAAATTTATCTGACTATTTCAAGTTTTTTCTTACTTTTTAAGAAAACCAGTTACTCATTTGTTAGTAGAAAATATCTGTTTGAAAAAAACAAAAATGCTGACCAAAATCTAGGTTATTAAAGATTACAGCATATTTTGCCCTCAATTTATGGATATATTCCTATCAAAAATTTTTCCAATATTTTCTATATTTTTCCAATATTTCAATAAAATGTCCAGTATAATTCCAGAATGTAAAAAACAGTTTCATTTCCAGTATTAGTAGACCCCTGTACAAAACATAAGAACATGTAATGAAGGTTTCTCATTTGAACTTCACTTCATCAAAAATATATACACTTAAAAAAAAAAAAGTTAATACCGTAGACTTCCAAGTATCTGGCATAACTTTATTTCTCTGTACTATTTGGTCTAATGGCATGGCCGCATTACATTTTACTTGGCTTGAGATAAATAGAGGCTTTGTACTAAATAAGAAGTGAGGAAATATGCATTATAACAGTGGGTTTTGGTATAAAAACTTAGTCTTCTGGTATTGGAGGAGCAAAAAAAAACAAAAAAAATATTACATAAATAAACGAGTTCATAGCACTCCCGACTATCCGGCCTGCCCTTCTGCCACATCAGCTTGGACACCCGAGAGTTTATTGTACATGAAAAAGGGATCTTACAATCTAAAATAAGCTGTGTATAATGTAATTCAATAGGGCATATGACTACAAAAATACATAAAGAAATATAAAGAACAAACTTACAATCAAGAAAGGATGCTTAGTATTCCTTAAAACCCTATTTTCAGTTAATGTATGAGCTACTTCGTCCTGTAAGAAAAAAAAGACATTTTGAATTTTAATCGTTTTAAATACACCTCTATATAAGTATTTCACTAATATAAAATAATGGATCAATAAATTTAAACAAAAAAATATGAAGAAACATAAAAATTAAATGCTTAAAAATGATAAAACATCAATTCAGTTTCATATTAGCTTTATATTAGTAAAAATACCAGTTTTGTATGAAGTCCATGTCAAATTTTTTTGTATCAGTTTCATTAACAATGTGTGAAGGAAATAGTAAGGAAGAAACGTTTATGCAGTAACATCACAACGGGGAGTCTGGGGGGGGGGGGGGGGTTAGTATTTAATCTGTCAATAAGTAAATTGCACCTCCTGCCACAAAATCACTTTCACCTGGTTTGTTTGTTTCTTTTTTTGTCTCTTGTTATTTGTTCAGAAAAAAAAAATTTTCTTCAGTTTTTTTTTGTGGGAGATGTGTGCGTGTGTGTGGGGGGGGGGGGGGGGGGGGAGTGATAGCAGAATAGCTGCACCGGGGGTCATCTGTGATAGGAATGTCCCTGTAGCAGTAGACAATTAATTACAATGCTTTCCAGACTACTACAGTATAGAACCTCTTATCCGTTATGCTTGGAATCATGGCTATCCCGGATAACTGACTTTCCCGTTTTTTTGGATCTCTAAAATATGCTGATATTCTGAGGTTTCTCGAACCCAAAGTACAATAACAAATGGTAATAATGCTTCAAAAAAAGTAGAAAACAGTAAAGAAATATTTTTAAATTAGACCACATTTTAAATTAAAAATATTAAAAGAAAAGAACTATAGTTAAAAGATAAAAATCAATAACACTCACAAGTCAAAACGAATATCATTGGTCGTAAAATCTGATGGATTTTTTTTGTATCCTCCCTCCCACTGGAGTAGTTAATTATGCTTTTTTAAGCCTAAATGACTTAGTAATTTTTCTGAGTCTTTTATAAGTATAAGTTTACCTATTTAATTCCTAATTTATTAATCAATAAAGAATGGTCATATTTTTTAGTTTCTCATTTTAATTTGTCAATTAATAACTTTCTTATTTTCCAACTTTGTTTTAATAATGTTGGTGATAGTTCATGCTTTAAGTAATTAAGATTTTCTGCAAACTTGTATTACACTTCTGTGGAGCAGTATTAACGATACGTTTCTTACTTATGTGTTGTGATGCACTTTTCATTTTCGGGAACGTTTTGATGCATTTTTCAGTAAAAAAGGATTTCAAAAGGGAGGAAAACAAAACGTACGAAGCATGTTTACATGCAGAAACAAATTTTATACAGTGAAACCTCGATAACTCGACACCCCAAGGGGACACGAAAACATGTCGAGATAAGCGGGTGCCAAGTTACCGAGGTTCCGTAATTTCAATTGCTAATATTGGTTTGCATTGTTATTTATTTACCATTCAAGTTATAAAATCCAATTCCAGTGAATAAATTATCCCCGTTTATTATTTATCTATTTTCCATTATTTTAAAAAGTTATACATTACAATTAAATAAATATATAAACATATAGTACATCAGCTCAAAATACCTCATGTGAAAAAATCCATAATTTTGGTTTGTTTTTAACAAATGTGGATATAGTGTTTCGAGCTATTCCATATTCTTTAGCTTGATCAGTTTGAGTCCTATCCGTTTCAAGTTCTTTGTATAATTTCTACTTTCGATTTCTAGCTTAAAGTAGTCAGTTTACAAGGAGCCATTGCGGACACGCCTACTGATTGACAAAGGTAAGAGCAAATGGCAAAAAGTATAAAGCACGGCTATTCCAGCTTTCAGTGATTGTAAGTGTTATTGCATGAGCGCATGCGTGAAGCGTTTGCACCTGGATGGTCCTTTCATAGACTGGAGGGAGTCTCAAGCAGTGACTGACAAGATAAAGAGAGGTCACCTTGACCACCTCTACGAAGAGCATGCTTATTGCTGGGTGTTGGGTTTCTGACTCCCCAGAGTACAAGGGGAATAGGGGAATCTTCCAGGAACACTTTCGATAAAAGAATTAATTTATGGACAAAGAAACATCACTAAAATTCTGAGAATTGTACACTGTGAAAAAATACCGGAAGAAAAAGTAAATAAGAATACAAAATGGAGGTCGACTTATAGGGGTTCCTTGAAATTGTGTGTCGAGTTAGAGAGTTTTTCACCCATTGAAATTAGCATTGTTCAAACCATAAGGTACTGAAATGTCGACTTACCGAGGTAATCGACTTATCCGCGTGTCGAGCTACCGAGGATCCACTGTATTTGAGTATAACAACTTCGTGTTTACAAACTCTATTTTAATAAAGAATTCATTTTCACAGTCGCAATTTTTGTTGCTTTAATATCAATTTTAAGTTCTTATTAGCTTATTGCAGCTTTTAAATAAAAAAAAAATATATAAAGCAAAAATAAACGAACTCTAATTTTCACACGATCAGCTGTTACAGAAAACTCGTGAATCTGCGGTATTGGAAATTTTCCGGACTTTCATATAGTCGAACTTTTGTGGCAATTAGTCTTCAAATACTCACCAGATAATTAAATAAACGTATAAGAATCTAAATACATATTTCTCTCGTGTTTAATTATTGAAATAAAATAGAACGTCAGGTAAAACTAAAACGTCAGGTTTTCTCAAGTTTCGTTGGAGAATTTTTTTTTTTCTAATTTTCTTCTGCAAGTTAGTTGACGCCCCCTCCTAAAAAAAAAAACTTTTTTTTAGACTAAATTGTGCGACTTATAACGGAAAAATGCATATTTTTAAAGGTATTTTCAAAAATTCGTATTTTTACTGAATGGGGGGGGAAAAAAAAAAAGAAAAAAAACGTGAACTTTTCAAAAATGGCAGGAAATTCACGAAAAAATTACCAGTTTGTTGGTTCCCAGATAAAAGGCTTTGTATTGTATTATTAATTTAACTGAAAAAAAAAAAAAAAAATTACTTTTGTATAATATAGATTATTAACATTAGATAAATACTAGTTACTTTTACTAGTTGTTTAAAGTTATAATTCATTTAATGAAATAAATGACTGAAATTCAAAACTCAAAAAGAAAATATATTTACAAATAGCAAATTATGTTTCTCATTATTGTGAAAAAAAAAAAAAAAATTCTTTGAAAATATTTAACTTTTGAGACTATTAAAACAAAGTTGCTGATCAAAGTAGTGGTACTAAATGCATGTCTCATTTTTAAATTTATTTTATTATTAGTATTATTATCATCATTATGTGATGGAAGAAAAGTTCTTCTGAAATGAAAAATTCCCCGTTATTGCGGTGGTTGGGGGAATAAAACTATAGCGCTGTCTTAAGTGTATTGTCCAGGTGTTCTCTGGTATTCTGTCTAAACTGAAGTTTTAAATATTATATACAGTTTTAGCCTATCTTTGCTTTTGTTAAAGGGTGGAGAATGGGGGGAGGGGTGATCAGAGTTGTTAACTTTACAAAGTGAAAAATCAGGAGATTTTTTTTAAACATAAAATACCTGTTTTTAACCTCTTCTATATGATGCGAGAAAGTTGTTGGCTTTAAAGGCATTGAAATGTTCAAATTACGAATTTTATCATTTAAAAAAACATGACAGCTTGTTGATATTTTAGAAAATTTATTTACATTTTGGGATGAGGAATGTTGTAAAATTTCCTAACTTTTTGCCTAACTTAAATTGCCTAGTTTTAAAGGCAGCAAGACAATATTTTGAATAATTGGTACAACACTATTGTAAATTTTACACAAATTTCTTCTACTCACTCATCCGCTTATTTTCTACTTTTTTTTGAAGTAACACAAATTTATTCCTGTATGTAGTTTGACAGATATTCAAATGAAATAAAAATGCAAAAATAATGCTTCAATTATGTAAAAATTCATATTTTATTTTAAAAACAAATGAAAAATTAAACTTATTGCATATTTGTTTCAAAGTTATTCCCCCCCCCCCCAAAAAAAAAAAAAACTTGCAACTAATAACAATTACATAATAACAAAATTAAATTTACAAAAAAGTATTAAAATTAAAAATAAAACAAGCCAATTTCAGGCAGCTTATGTTAAATTAACTTCCAACTTAAAAAAATAAATAATTGAAGCGTTTACAGGATGCAAAAAGATGGAAATCACAAGCACGGCAGGTAATTTTTGGCGAAGCACATGTTCCATGTTTGCCTACCCAAAAAATATTTTTTTACTCATATTGTGTTAAATTAATGAAAAAGAAATCAGAGCATTTTAGAAGGCCTGTGTGCATTGATAGAAAAAAAGCTTAAAAATTAAATGACTATTCGAGTGGTTATTGTCATGATACTTCATCAATTGATAGCCTTAAAAATACATATCATTAAGAATTCTCGTTTTGCTTGATTATTTTTTTATGTGGCTTTCAGGAACGAAAAGTGCAATTAAGTTCAATTTATTACTTTTTACAGAACATTTTAGAGTATTAAAATTGTAGGTTTGGCGCAGAAAGCTCAAATTTTAAGTTTTTTTGTATCGAATTTATCCGGAATTGAAAATTGGAGCAATATGGCACATTTTCCGCTTCTGTGTAATCGATAAGATGCGTAAATTTTTAAAATTGCTGCAAATTTTCAGTCCTAGTCTTATAAAAACAACATCTTATTTTCAAATTCACAAAAAAGAGGACCCTAGTGAAAGATCCTGAGTTAATGCTCATTTCGTTTTCACAAAATTTGAAATAGATTTTTCAATTTTACAGGAACAGGACTATCTGAAAGTCTGGACAGACCCTTAAATGTAATAGAAGCAAATACTGCACTTGTATTGCTAAAAACTTACACATAAAGTTTTTTTTTGCAGACAGAAACAGGAAATAACAATTTAAATAATTTACCTTTGCTATAATGACTTCTTTTTTTAAAACTTTAATTGCAAATAATGAACCAGATCCTTTTTCTCTGCATAGTATAACTTTTCCGAATGTTCCCTTGCCTAAAACTTTCAAGAACTCAAAATTGTCCAATGTCTAAAATAAGAGGAGGGAAATTTTTTTTTTAGATAAAAATAACATTTTAACCACACGCAGAAATAATCTGTAATGATAATAATAATATTAATGCTATTTTGATCATCCTTATTATTTACAGTACAAGCAGACTCAAAATTGCATATTTTGTTAAATTATACAAGGTAATCTTACATATTACACATACCATTTTTATCATGATTAAATAAAGTAACATACACATACATTACTTAAAATATATTATGGATTTTTTAAATTATAAATAGATTAATAGATAATGGGCAACTCTAAATTTACATACAGATTTCACACCTTGCAAATGAAGCTAAATTGGGGGGGGGGGGGGGGGGGCTCAGCTTATATACGGGTCCGATAATCTGAAAAAAAAAAGTTGGTCTATATATCGTGAAAAATCATCTAATATAGATTATAGAACTAATTTATGTATCCTACATTAAAGAAATAATTAGCTGAAAGTAAGTAGAGTTTTATTTAAAAGAATATACGTATATTTTACAGCTGGATTTTGTGAAATAATCAGAAACAAAATGGTGAAATTTGCTCCCGACTATAATAATTCACTTGCAACTAGCTGTGTATGCCTTTCTATTCCCTTTCATCCTTCTAATATAAATGCAGAAAATAACTGAATAAAAACAATAAAAAAAGTAAAACAAACTAGCAAATGCAGGGGGAAAAAGCACAATGAATGAATAGGGGAAAATGTGCTTGCTTGCTTGCTCTGCCCTCACTTCAGACAGGGTTACCAGAGATCAATCTGTCGCCGTTAGCGACTAACTTCTCACTTTCACAACGTCTTGATCTGTGTTGCCTGCTTGGCGAAAATTTCGCTCCCTTTGGCGATTTTCTTTGAACTGTAATTTTTTTTCATCTAACTTTTATCTCGGTTTATATACCAGCTTTGAATTTTTGGTATTTTTGAAGGAATAATGCACTTTCGGCTTATGTTTGGAAATATACGGTAAGTACATAACACGAGATCTATTTGTATTTATTGCGCATTTATGATTTTTTAAATATTTTTTTTCAAGGACAAATATGTTTTATGATTTTTTTAAACTTTCATTTTGTAAAGTTTACTAGAAAAAAATTAAATCCAATAAATGATGTGTCGAAATATGTGCTTGTGCATTGATATGCAGAACCCAATTAGTTACTCACCAGCGTTCACGTCAAATCTTTGAATGTAAACTTTAGCGCATGCGAAAAGTCTAGCACCAACTAAAAAGACGCTAGGCTAGTTCTCTTCTCGCCCAACCACACTGTTCATGAATTCTCTTCCTCTGGATGTGATTTGGGGCAGTCATTACTAGTTATGTCTATTTGACGTTTGGGGAAGAAATATTTATTTGAGTGTCAGCTTGGTTGATTTGCATCTTGTGATTCACAATGCAAATGTTTTTATGAAAGAGATTATTTGCTTAGTTTTTTCAAGCCTAAAATTATTATTTTACAATTCTTTTAAAAAGACCATTTTTTTAAAACCAATAATTTGTGAGACGGAAAGTTCACTTTCTATCATTGTAAAAAGACGGATTTCCGTCTCCAGGACGGAAGAGTGGCGGCCCTGTCCCAGCTTACAATTTTCCTTCCTCTAGATCCAGATGCTCTATTTGATATATTCAATCTTCCCATGAGGTCATCTTGTTCCATCATTTCAACATCAGTATCAGGTTCCTGTTCTTGAAGTCTGTCAGAAACATACTGAATGGCCTGCATCCATTCTTCCCTGAAACAAAAATTATTGAATTTTGGAAGTTTAACCAACTTTATTGTATAAAACTATTCTGTAACTATTGGACGATAGATTTACAATTGCATTTTTAACATTCCGATCATTTTTTGTGTGCACCAAGATTTATCCAAAAGAAGAAAAAAAAAATCTCCCAATTCGAATTAATTTTGATAAATTGAACTTTAAAAGGGTAACTGACTTTAATGTATAAAACTAATTCTGTAACTATTGGACAATAGATTGAAGATTATTATCATTTTTTATGTGTGTATATATAAGCAACTATCTTTAAGGACACACAAAACACATTATATTTTTAATGAATAGGATACATTAAAAAAAAAAAAAAACCATAACAGGAAAACTGAAGAATTTAAAACCATAACATACAAATACAAAAATTCATGCATAATTATAAAATTTTAGTTAGGCACTTCATAGCATCATTAACGATATAACTTATAAAATTTTATAAACAACAATATTAAAAATTTGGAATAAGCTATTAAGAAACAAATTTAATATAAAATAAAAAGACAATGTGCAAGTTCTTAACATCATTTTAAAAGGAAATCTTTGTCAAATATACAGGGCTCCCACCGGCTTAACACAATTTGTAGCAGCTTTCGGAGCAGGTAAAATGTCTCTTTTGTATCAGTTTGGAGCAGAAGAAATTGACTTTTGTATCAGTTTAGGAGCCGAAAATATCAACTTTGTACTATTTTTGGAGGATTTTCTTTTCTTTATTTTTCAAATATTAAATGGTTGTTTTAAAGCAATGTCATTTTCATACATCAAGGGTAAGAGCAGTTTCAAGTCTTCAAAATGATAGGAAATGTAAACGTCAGTCATCCTTCAAAAACTGGATTATTTTTATATTTTTAAAGAAATTATTCATAACCTATTCAAAAAGTAAGACTAATTAAACTTATAACCCTTATAAGGGTGTTTTTCAATACTTTTCTCAAGAAACAGATTATTTTAAAAAATGTTTTGTTGTTTTTTTCTTCTTCTAATAGTTAAGAATAGCTGGAAGAAAGCTTAAAATTTTCTTCTTTTCAAAAATCATTGCATTCTCTGTTTTGTTTAATAGCTAAAACACTATTCTTTCAAGAAAATAAGAAAAAACTAACTAATATGAAAGGTTCAACTATTTTAAACTAATTATCATTAATTAAAAATTGCTTTTTAAATGGTACTTATTTAGGTATAATCATTGTGATTATAGTAACAGTAAAATTTTGAATGAATTAAATATAATTTCATATTTTATCAAAAAATATATTTGAAGTCAATCCTATTTTCTACCTGCAGTAATATTTATTATTTTTCTGATTAAGAAATATTTCTTTGAATTTCAATCCTAAATGCTCACTTAGATGCATTGGAAGTAATTAATGGCACTAAAAGTAAATTGCTGAGTTTCATAATTTTGCAGCAAGAAAATTCAAGATCCAAATTATATTTTTCAGTTCTATAACAAAGGCAAAATGTATTTCTTATTATATGTTGATAATTTAATGTCTAATGATTTATTTATTTTTTTCCAACAATTTATCTTTACATCTTTCAAAAATTGTGCAATAGTTACAATTAAAGTTCAAGAGTCCTAGAATTATAGCAATTGGATGCTGAAAGAAACTAAATTGAATTAAAAGAAAGAGGAAATGCGTGATAATTTCATAACTTTCAAATCTAGTTTAAAAATTGAAACTTTAAGCAAGTGTACTTTTATGAGGTCGTTCATCCACAACAAAATTTCTATTTCTTCTAATAATATTGCTTAACATATTTGCTAAAGATCATCAATTCATTAAAATATTCATGCTTTTTTTAATGATTTTCTGACTTAACTAATTTTTTTACTTATTTTGTTCTATATATTTATGTTTTATGTTTTTGAATTGCTTATGATATAGCTTACAGAGCTTAAAGAGTAATGAGAAAAGAAAAAAAGCTGAAATTCAATGTTTAATTTTACAGCGTTAGAAAGTCTACCTCTAAACACTTTCGGGAACAAATATATATTTTCAAACAATGTTTTTATTCAAAATAAATATACATTTTATTTATTTACTCTGAGAAGAAACATTAAAAATAGTTGAAATGAAAAAGATCCGATTTTTGTAGGGGATGCAAAAAGATTGTAGAACGTATGCGCTCCTTTGCTTGCACGTGGAATGTAGGCTTAAGGAATTTTAAATAATGTTATAATGGAGCAGAAATCTTTTAAACATCTGTTCTGTTATTGATTTTTCATATTGATTAGTATTTCCTAAGCATTAGAAAGCAAAGTGCACTGAGGAAAAACGCTAAGTTTTTTTTTTTTTTTCCACGTTCCATGAAATTAAACTTTTTTATCTATTTCAAGAAAAACTTACTAAATAGAATGTTCAACATAAATAGTGATAAGAGGAATAATTTTTCTCTCTATAATACTACGAAATATTAGAAATCGTATCACTGTTTCTTCTACCAAGCGTGGAATACATCACTCATTCTGCTCAATTTTCTCATCCATATTTGATGTTTTTAAGAGAGGGTCGAGCTAATATTCATTAATAAACTGCTTCAGAAGTAAAAATTAGTTGACTAAAGGAAAAATGTATGAAATGATGTCGATTCTAAGGTAAAAAAAATGTAATATCTAAAATTATTTCCTCAAAAATCGCTGTTTGGCGCAAATTTTCCGAAAAAACTCATTTTGTAGCAACATGTAGCAGAAAAATCGTTTTGGCGCAGTTTTGCGCAATTGGCGCAGCTGTGGGAGCCCTGAATATACTAGTGTGCTCAAATTTATCAGCAAGCATCCCTTTAAAATACATAAGGTACACAATATTGTTATTAAAAGCTGAATATTTATCATTTTTTAAAAATTATGGCTTGACTGCATATCATTGAGCATGGGCCCACCTAAAAATATATATATTTTTTAATGAGATAATTCTCACTACATTATTTTTCAAAAATGGCAAATATAACCACGAAGAGAACATGCATCAACTTTTATTTCCACAATAAAATTTCTACCACAAAAATGCTTGAAATAATAAAGAAGTGCAAATGAAAAACTTTCATGGGGAAGCAACTGGATGAACTTGTTTGTACATGTTCTATGTCACAAGTTCATTCTGAAAAAATTTGTTTCAAGCTCTTAGGTTAAGATTTAAAAGATTCAAATTTCCCCAAAGGCCATTGGTTGAATTCTTTTGAATCTTTTAAAATTGAACAAAAAATTCGGAAAATCGAAAAACCAAATATGGGAATGAAGTGTCGTTGCCAAGATTTTTAGAGCAAAAAAAAAAAAAGAAAAAGAAAAAAAAATATATCAAATTGAATAATTCCTTCAAAAATTACCATTAATCCCCCCCCTTTAACTACAGAAATATATTCACAAATCTGTTTGTCTGAACGTCAAAAAAAAAAAAAAAAAAAAAGAGAGCATCCAAAAATTGCCATATTACCATAATTATGGCGTCTACATCTGTTGTTGATTGGAAATTTTTTGTTCCAAATTCCTATGAGATGTAGCTTTTCTTGATTGCAAATCGGCGGCACACTATCAAAAAGGGGGTGGTCAATACCCGCTTCTGCCCCTCTAATTTGCCATTTTCAATTGAATAAATTATTACTTATAATGTAAAGCAGGGGTGATTGCGACACAACGTAAAAAACCCCGAAATTTTTTTATGCAAAAAGTCCGTATCACTTTTTACGCACCATAAATTATACCACAGCTTTTATACACATATAGTTACAACGGCATTTTTAAAATAACTTTTGAAATTAAAATTTATCTTTTACTTACCAACTTCTAATTAATAAGAAAATTTAATTTATTTATTTTTCGCAACTAAATTGTAATTTATAGTGACACATAACGAATAGGAATTCCCATGACTATATATTTTTTGCCAAATTTTTGCAGTGAAATACTTTTTCTATTTAGAGTTATTACTTTTTTATTTATTTGTCCAATATCTGCAACTTCTAAAAGGAAAGTAAAAACGCGTTATTATGCAAAAAAAAAAAAAAGAAGTTCGGAAAAATAATTCAACTTTTTGTTATGTTTATTCAAAAAAAAAAAAAAAAAAAAAACTCCAAGTTATTTTTTTATTGTTCTTTTAAAAACAAAAATAAAGTCTGTAAAAAAATTACCACTTTTGGCGATGTTTAAATCAGGAATGTAAACATCGCCAACCCCCGGGTTTGGGGCCGAAAAAAATTCCAAAATTGCGCCAAAGCCCAGTTATCCGTAACAACGAAATCGTTTGTGTTCGGAACAAAGATGGTTGGCGCCGCTACACCCCTTGCTGCGTAAAGGGTTACTACAAAGGGAATGCTTATTGCTTTTTGGCATATCTTTTGCTCCCATCAGCTAAATTTTCAATTTTGAAGACTAAAGATTCCGATTTTTAAAACACGCAAGGAGGATATGAAAAACCCGGATTTCCGGGGTACACCCGGAATACAATCACCTCTGGTAAAGAACAAATTCATTTCCATGTGTTCAACTTTTTATTCCGAAACCTGAATTTTCAGCATAATTCATTAAATTGCTTATTGACATTACCCGTACCACAGGAAAGTTTCGCCAAATCGTCTATTGACGTTACCTGCCTGTAGTTAGTGTTCAGCAGCTACTCGTCAAAAAGTAGCTTACTACCAACTACTAACTACTCTTTCCTGAGACTAGTTGTAACTAGTAGTTAACTATTCTCTAAAAGTAGTTAACTACTTTTAAGTATAAGTCATTTGAATTTCCATTTTTAAGCTTGTTCTTAAATATTTAATCCTAATAATTCAACTCAATATTATTTTTAATCATTAAAACAATTTTAAAGAAATTCCTGTAAAACATTCAAAGATTGAATATTTCCAAATAACACTGAACAATTAATATATAAAGAGAATATGAATAAAGACAAAACCTTTTTCTCTAAATTTAAACTTTTATTTTAATATCTATTTGTTTAATAATTTTTCAGCAGTTCTTAAATGAAGCGTTTTACCCTTAATATCAATTTAAAATTCTCCCTCTGCCCAACCCCGTTGATTAACAAAATATCTTTGTAATGCACATGCTTTAGAATTTAGATTCTATTCTTTCAAATTGTGTTGAAGGCAGGGTTGGTGATTTTTTTTTTAATTTTTAAAAAAAATTAAAAAACTAGTACTTTTTTGATTTAAATCAGATATTTTGGATTTTTTTAAGCAAAATATGTATGCGCACACAAATACAGTAACAAATTCAGTTAATTATTTATGGCTTCGAAGAATTTTAAGACATTTCAGTTGAAATATTTATTTATTACTTGTCCAAAATTAATTAATTATTAATTATATTATATCAAAAATGTATGCTTAATAAACAGAGAGCAACAAGAAACAGAAGAGGAAGCTTATATTTGTGGATCAAATGTATTATAATTTCTTGAATATATAAATAAGTTGACTGGACTATTTTAATTTTTTGAGTATATGCAAATTTTTTCTTGTTTATACAAACAGAGATGGCAAATATCACATAAAATATTTACTACAGCTTAATCATTTGTACTATTTAGATGTTTCACCAAGAATACCAGTTTTGATGCGTTATCAATCTCCTATCTGTTTCTTAATTTTGGTTGCACTTTTCCAAATGCAGAAAAAATCTTTTCCAAAGGTGCTGTTGAAGCTTTTGCTGTAGTCAACATGACCAAAAACTTAATGTTCTCTGATAAAATGTCATTCTTTGACACCTTAAGGAAGCTATTCCACCTTTCCCTAGAGGACCAGATGCATCAAAGCTACCATATAGTGAGTAAAAATTCGAATGAATTACTTGAACCCAGAATATATTGAAATTTATAATAAAAAAATCTATATTTTAATAATTTAGAAGAAGCTGATATAAATAATTTTCTTTTAATCATTAAAAAAAAAAAAAAAAAAAACCAGGATTTTTTTAAAAAAGAAAATCATAAAAATAAGTATTTTTTCTAAAAATAAATCATAAAAATCAGTAGGGGAGACCGGGGTTAGTTAGCATAAGGGGTCAGTTGGCATTGTGTTTTTAAAAAATTTCACGGTTGTTTCTGAACGCCCCTGAGCCTTTCATCTGATCGTCATTGAAACATCCATCTTGTATGAGAATGCCAGTTGGATCCAGCCATTGCCTTGAGAAAGGATTGAAAACGTGATCCTCATATTAGTAAGTAAAATTTTGCTTAATTAGTATTTGTCGTTTTGTATAGTAGTGCAGTCATACAGTGATAACACATTCACAAGTTTTTAGTATCTTTGGGCATTTAGGTAAGAGGTTATAAGTCAATCTGTGCTGTAGTTGATGAACACTTGTTTTGGTCGCCATGTTTATTTTACTTGCCCGGTTGGGGTTAGTTGGCGTAGGGGGGGGGGGGGGGGCTAGTTGGCATAAGCTGGCTGGGTACGCCAACTAACCCATCAACAATGGGGTAAGTTGACTTAGGAATGCCAACATTCATAACCACCTAGTTTTAGTTAGGTATAGGCGCCTTCATAACAATAAATTATTATTATTTTTATCTATATGTAAATATGGAAGGCGTTTTCTTTTCACAGTTATAACTCAATAATGGCTGGTCGGATATTAAAGCTTGAGGTGTCAAATTAAAGGTACTTTTACTTAGATTTGCCAATATCAGAGTTTTAAAAAAGGGCATCATTCGAGTACTATACAAATTTTATCTCGATTGCGAGCAAATGGTTACCTAGTTATTATGTAATAAACGGTTACATAATAATAACGGAATCAGGAAAGGCGGGATTTCAACACTTAATCTGGATATATACACTGAGGCAGGTTTCATGCCTGGTTATGTAACTGATTGCCCTGAACCAGTCTTGGAAGTGATCTCTGCTCCTTCAGAATCTAGCCTAGAGATATCCCCAATTCCCAACCCAGTTGAAACTGATCAGCCTGGGACATGCAATGAAACCAAAACTGGACTTCTTGCTACACCGGGACCTTCTTCTCATAAGCCAGGAACTTCAAGGGATACCTTTTTCAGAGCTTATCTCCTGAAGTTATTAGGTCGTTCCACAAAGCAGGGCCACGAGTAGTAATATCCAACCGTGGCCGCAAAAAAAAAGATACTCGGCTATCTTGACAAGTACACCTGGAAAAGAGCTGCTGGAAGATGAACAGAAGAAAGAAGAAATAAAATCAAAAGTGAACACAAAAAAAAAAAAGTCTAGACCAAGATTAAAAAATACTAAACTGGAAAAAAAAGGCAAAGAAAATGAAATGTGCACTTAGCTCAACTGATGAGGAGAGGATTCAGAGATTGAATATGCAGAGAGTGAAAATAGTTTGGGGTGAACTTGGATTGAGTTCGAGCAGTGATAATGATGAGGAAGAAGGAGTTTTGCCTTTGCAGAGTGAGGTTGATTAACCCCGATACGGGGGTAGGTTGGCATAGTTTGACGGGACAAGGAAAAACATTTTTCACAGAAAGAGGCAACAATACATTGAATAAATTGTACGTGCGATTTGTAACCGAATTGTGTGCCTACATTACCCACTTTTTACACTTCAAATATCTTCAAACCAAAATATTAGAAAAATTTTAAAGTGACAAACTGTGATAACTAATATAAATCATAAAAATCAGTATTTTCGTCCAAAAAAATCATAAAAATCAGTTATTTTTCTTTCTTTTTGTGTTTTATGGTATCCCAAATGTACGCATGGTACTGGAGTAGAAGTGTAGCTTCCCCATAATGAAGATTTGATCTTTAAATTAAACTTCTTTGTGCTTGTGCTGCTGCGGGCACTATTTATGATTATATCAGAAAGCTTTTTCTAATTTGCGTAAATACTACAATAAATATTATGATTTTTTTGAGCACTTTTTCATTATATAACAAAATATAAAAAATACATTTGTGTGAGTAATATTCATAAGCTAAAAATTTAAATAATTTAGTTTAAAAAATAGTTACTTATTTATTTTTTTCTCAAAAAATAGATTTAAAAAATATTTTTTTTCGAAAGTAGTTGGAATTTTGAAAGTAGTTGTAAAAAAGTAGTGTAACTAGTAGTTAACTAGTTCAAAACAAAAGTAGTTACAACTAGTAGTTAATTACTGCCACTAGTAGTTAACTGCTTCTAGTTAACTACTGCCGAACACTACCTGTAGTTAGGGGTTAACTTAATTTTAAAATATCAGAATAACCTTTCTTTTTCCGATTCCACATGAAAAGTACGCTCAATAACAGTCGTCCATTGCAACCCACGAATGATAAATGTAAATGGCTTAGGCCTATCTGCCTTCATAAGCTGACAGCCTGAAAAGAAAAAAGTAAGACTGAAATGTGGTGATGAAGAAGATAGAAAAACAACTGTATTTATACCAGATTAAATTATAGATAAAAGATAAGTCATAATATATGTGATGAATAAATATTAAAACTTTGTATGATGGAATTGATACTGTAAGAACAATTAACCATTAAAAAACGCAATAAATATAATATATATATATCTGAATGGTGCACATGTTGCTAACATTAGAAAACGGAACTTAGCGATATTTTTCACATAAACAAGTTTTACAAAAAAGTTCACTGTATAGGAGTTTCTTAATGTTGAATCAGAATTTTCTGAAAATTTGTAAACAAAGCTGTAACCAAGGAAGGAGGTTATTAAACAAATAAAAACAAAGGATTATATTGCAAGCACTCAAAGCAGAATTAGACATACAAAATTAAGATTCTACATTAAGTAGTCCTAATTTTCATACTTCATAAGCCTTACATACTACAAAAAAGTTGTTGACACACTAAATGAGTTGAAATCCCGAAGTCAGCAAGTATACTCTTACCAATAGGTTGCCAACCCCAGCTTTAAAGTATAATAACTTTATTTTTGATGGCAAAATTAGTAAAAATAATTAAAAATAATTTTAATGCTTAAAAACTCCAGAAGTGCATATTGAGAAAACAAGAGGAACACAATTGATAATTTTAGTAAACAAAATGCTTTCTTTACTGAATTTGGAGAAATTATCACACATTAGCATAAAATTACAATTACCTTTAACTGTAAAGTTGTTTAAGGGATCATCAAAACCATGTTCTGGTTTACTCTTAAAGCCTATCAAGCCTCCATTGTCCAACAAAATGAAATAACGTGGGCGCCAATTTTTAATATGCTCTCCTGTAATACAAAATCACATTAGAGAGAGAATCAAAGTAATCTCCTTTCATTGAAAATAACAATTACAAGAAAGATTATGATATTTGAATAGCATGGTTTACGTAATACAGAAATTTCCTTTAAATGAACTATGCCCGTGTATACTACATACTTAAACTAATCATCAACACATTTACAGGGGCTAAAATTCAGGGCAGGGCAGGATTCCCACCAAAATTTCTCAGATTTTCTTTTAGAAAGTAGTATGGGCAGGAAGCTCCCATTTCTGGAAGATGAAGGAAAAAAAACTGAAAATGTAGAAATTTGCATTTTGGAATTTAATAAGTTAAAGTTACCAATATTATTCCTAAAAGAAAAAAAAACCATTTGTATCTTTATTATATTGCTATCAATGATCAACTATTTTAATTTCGAACATGAAAAAAAAAAAAAAAAAGAAGTGAAATATGCAATGCCTTTGCATCCTTAACAGAATTCAGTTTAGGAAGGATTGGAATTATTTTCACTTAAAATTCTGAGCATTTTCTTATGCAGATGGAAATGAAATGCAAAAAAACATTACAAAAAATACTAATAATTTCTTTCCATACAATTTTTTAAAAAGAATTCATGCTTGATCAAAAATTTAAAATTTTGTTAAATTCTGGAATGATTTTGGTGAATTCTATGAAAAAAGGGAAATGGCACTCAAATTAAAAAAAATAACAATTGACCACTTGTAATATATTATTTTTTTCAGAAATAAGTGAAATTTTCGAAAATAGAAACATTTCCTGAAGTTGACATAAATTAAGTTTTAAAAACTGTGCTCAAAGTTTCTCTTTTACGTCACGCCTTTGTAGAATGGAAGGTTTGACTTATATTTATCCGGTCAAAGAGGACGAAGGTTGGATTGGCAATGAACAAATAACAAAAAACAACTTCGAACTTACGGTCTTATAGGGACTGCCCCAGCACTTGACTGAGACGCAGGTTCAAGTAAAAATCTAATATACAAATACAACCAGTGATACACCGGTGATCAGTGGTGTAGTTGAGGAGGGATGCAGGGGAACGGAGTCCCCCTACCTTTTTATTTTAATGCAAACATCCCTCCATTTTTTTTACATTTTAACATAAGCATTCCCCCCCACTTTTTTTCAGGACTACACCACTGCAGGCAGGGTTCGTTTATTTAAATCAAGTGATATTTTTTTTCCAAAATAAAACTTTAATTTTAGTGTTTGAAGTGTTGTAAAAATGATATCTGTTGCATTTACAACCAGTTTCTAACAAAACTTTCTAGGTCCATCTGTCTGTGTGTGTGAATAACATATTTAATAAGTTTAGAACTAATTACTATTATTTTTACAATATTACTTTTATTCTTTAGGCTTCTTAACAGAAGAGCATAATTCATTCAATCATTCAAATTGCAATTCATAATAATCATGAACCATTCTATGTTTTCCATCTTAAAAATAGTATTTTAGATCAATTTAATGAATGCCACACAATAAATAATTCAAAATGAGGTTTTACAACAACAATGTTTAGAATTTAGAATATGTATCCTTAAAGTTTCATCCATGTCTTCATCAAAGCTTAAAGATTTCTTTCCTGCTAAAATATATTTTTATCATAGAAATTTCCAATAACGATATTTGATTAAAACAAAAAGTTTGTTTTTAGTAATGGTGTGAGAATAGGATTTTACTAAATGTAAAAATATTTCAGGCTTTTTTATTTATAAAATCTATAAATTATTAAAGTACATTCAATGCAAAAATTAAGTACACACAATTGTTATTTTTCTCCAGCTTTCAACAGCAAAGTAATTCATATTAAATTTGTTCATTTTCTCTGTACTTGTGAGTGAACTATTATTGCTGGGAGGGTTCAGTTTCATTTGAGTCATGCATTTGTATTACAACTTGTTTATCATTATTTATTATTATTATTTAAAAATATTTATTGCTGTGAGAATAGCTTAAAGTGTGTTTTTGCATATTGTTAAGCATGCAATATTGTTCCTATGAATGTAACATAATAAATAGCTAAAATATTTAATTTAAAAAAAAAAAAATTAAAAAAATCCGATTTAAATAAAAACAAATCATGAACCCTGACTGCAGTGATGAATGTCTAAGAAAAAGTCTTAAACATGATTTTCACACATATTTGAAAGAAATTCAGCCTTTTTAATGTGTATCTTGAAATTTAGCACTTTTGTCCTGTTACCATGACAAAATATTTATTTTTAGTGAAAAATATATTTATTTTCAAAAAAAAAAAAAACCTCCTAATATGCATTGAATGAGCCCTCTTTAAGGTGCCCAAATTTTTTCAAGAAATTTCTGCAAACAGCTTAACGAAACTTAAAAGTTGTTTGTGCAACCAAAATTATCATGTTAGAAAAATTTCCTTCTGTTACCAACTTAAAAATTTCAATGAAAAAATGTTATTAATTGTAAAATTTCAAGTTTACTCTAATTTTTATATAACTTAACTAACCTGCGTTCCAGACGATATATCTCGTCCATTTAGCATGGAACTCAGTTTTAAAGATATTCTCTACTCTATTCTAAAAGCAAAGCATTCAAGAGGACTAAGATATTATTGCTCAAGATTATTTTTATTTGTACTTTTGTACAATAACACTTCCACTCGGTGGCGGATCTACAGGAGGGGGCGGGGCGATCACCCCTCCCAACAAACGAGATCAAAGGGAAAAACAATAGCCCCTAAACAAATAGAATGTAAAATTAAAAGATCTATAAAAACAAAGAATCTGAATCTTTAGAACAGGGTTCCCACTCTTAATCAAGAAAAAAATTCAAGGACTTTCAAGGACCTTTTTAAAAAATTTCAAGGACCATAAAATTAAACCTTTTAGACATAAAAATGCGATAATAAGTTTGAATAAGCTTTTTTTAATGCAAATCCTACTGCATTAAAAATGAGAATTATTCTTAATTGAGAAATGGATCTTCCACTGAAATTGGAAGAGTTTGCAGGTATAATTTATGCACGTTTGCGCAGTTCCTCAGATGTAGCAATAATCTTATTTCCAACTTCTTTAATCTGTTCATTTTTTTCTTTATTGTTTTTTTTAATGAGTTTTTATAAATATTGAAATGTCATAGATTTTATGAGTAATGAAATGTCATTCTTTCTTTTTTCCTCTTCAGTGAGGCTTTCAAATGTTATTTTTCGTAGAGGAAACTTCTGTTTCCAAACATTGTCTTTTTGCTTTCAGATAGTCCATCTCCTCTGAAATGAGCTTTTGTTTATTACATATTTCTTAGTTTTCTTTTAATTTCTGTTTCAGGGGATCATTCATAAATGATGTCACGGTTTAAAGTGGTTAAAGCCTGGTTTAAACCTATGTCATTGTCAAAAACTAGTTTCTGACAGCTAAAACCCAACCCTGGTAAAAACTTATCTTATGCAAATGAAAGAGAATTTTAAAAATTTAAAAAGTACCCTGTATTCAGTTATAACTACTAAATCACTTTTTAAACATAAAATACTTGATACAGAGTATTTCTAAATGCATGCATTAATGTGTATTGAAACTATTTTGCTACAAAAAATACCTAATTATTAATAATCACATATAAGGGTAGCAATATTTTCTCATAAAGGTTTCTTTTTAAAGTCAAATGGGCGAGAGAGAACTTAAGATTGATGAAATCAATGGATGATGTTTAAAAAACCATTTTTATTTGGAACATTTTGCATTTACAGGAAGGAAGAAATGGGCAAAACTCAAAATATTTTAAATGATAAACGTCTGAAATGTTCTTAAACGGTTTAAGAAAGTATGAAATTTAGACATATTTTTAAAGACTCGTCACTTTAATAAAGTATTTGGAATGAAATCAAATGAAATGAAGCTTCAATTACTTTGAAAATTTTAATTCATTCAATTAAAAAAAAAAAAAATCTGGTAAATCATTGGTAACATAAAAAGGGAGAACCAGTTGGTCACCATCGCATACATAAGTAGTTAAATAAAATATAACCATTAAGGGGGAAAGGGGGAATTTATTTCATTCTTCCCAGTACCTCAGTTGCCAAAAATTCATGACAACAATCTATGTATAACATTCAAATAAGCCTAAAAAAGCATCTTTAAAATCTTATACGAAAAATATGCGATTTATACGAAAAAAAATCATAATTAGTTTTGAGAGTAAAAAATAATAAGACGGGAATCAATGTTTCAATTTTTGTGATTATCAAGTTTTCATAACTCATGCGTGAAAAAGCATTCTCATTCATGTTTGCCAAAATAATAGATTACAAAAGAGGATTTAGCTGACTGAGCAAACATTACCACTGGAGCTTTCTTGCTAAAGGATCATTCATGATGTCACGGTTTAAGGGGTGGAGGGGGGTTCGTGAAATTGTGACAAAGAGAGGGGGTAACAATAAGTGCGGCATCATGCTTATGCAACATGGCATGGCATGTGGCAAAGGGCATGTTCAAATATATGGGAAGCGTGACATCATTTATGAACAGTCCATCACGTATTTTTGACGTGCAGAGGAAAAATTTTCCCAGTTCATTACTTATGGGAATATTCATCATACCTACGCTGAACAACATAAGGGCCATATTTTCAACTACGACTCTTTTATTGGAACGTGGTTGAGAATCCACGTTCAATAGCTGCTTGCCCATGTGATAACGTAAAAACAATCTTCATGACGGACCAAAGTTTATAATAATTTTTTTTATTCTTGAAAAATTCACTGAAAAAAGCATCTATCCTTTGGTCTGCCCTAAAATTTTGAAATACAGATTTGTGCATACTAACAACATTTCCAAGAAAATGTTTATATTGTAAAATACGGTCACATTCATTATCCAAAACTTTTTTTTGTGACAAATGCATAAGCAATTGTTTTAAGGACTTTTAGCAAGTTTCAGATAATGAAGCCATTTTCTGGGATCAAAACATGGGGAGTGTCTAACTAAAGAGTAATTAACTGGACAATTCTTCATGAGATGATGCAGAAAGTTGATGACGAAACTGCCGGTTTCCATTTTAACATTGAAGACTTCTTTATAGTACAAATTATTTTTCTTCAATAACTGTTTGATAATGCTATCACCAACAAAGCCTAAGCTTAGTTTGTAAATAGGATTGAAAACGCTATTCTTCCTAGTTAGGGTGGAGGATGATTGACAACTGATCTTTGGTAAAGCGCGAGTAGGGCAGTGCTTTCCGTGCCCTCATTTTTGGAAACCAACGAATCATGTTCAAGCTTTAACAGAATCTCAGAAACAAAATTCCCCGACTTTTCCCCGATTTCCAGAGATTTTTCAGAAAATTTCCCCGATACTGTTACAGTAGTGAAAAAACTCTGCAACAGATAAATAAAGTATCAAATTAGTTTTAGGGTTGTACTAGGGAAAGACAAAATGCAACCGTTTAAAAAAACACTTGTCGTTAGCAATTCAATGTTCAACAAGCAAAGCATTTCTGTTAATTTTGCTTCTATTTTTGGTTGAAATTTTACGCTATTCAACATAAAAAATAAATATTAGTCGGGTAAAAGAGGAATGTGCTTGAAAAAAGAATGTGAAGATGCATACATTTCAGACTTCTTTTTTAAAATACCTAAATTTTATTAATAAAATTATGCATTTTTTTTAAATTAAAAAAGCATTCAATTCTATCAGAAAATATGAAGCTCCAGAAAATACTTTTGATCAAAGATTAAATATTTTAGGAATAATGCTAAATGTCAAAAAATTAAACTGTGCACATAAAAGAGGTGCACAGCATGAAATCAGCATCTACAGCACAGCATCTACAGCATGAAAATTTATTATAAGATTTTATATCCATACGGAATAAGAAATGAAATAAATGATTTTTTCCCATTCATTTTTTATTTTATTATTTATTTTTGATTAAATGCTGATATTTAGCATGTTCTTCCTGCCCAGAATCAATTTATATGACAAATGAATATGTGTAATAGAAAGAATTTCATCGCCATGATGAAGCCAAACCTTGTGCTTAGTTAATGACTTTTGCTTTCTGACTTTTTCAAATTTAATCATATTATTTAACAGTTTCATTCTTTATTTCAAGTATTTCAAACGATCTGAGGAAAGACGCATGCATTAAAAGCTTGAAACGAAAAATAAAACTAGAGATATTATCTTCAACGTTTGAAAGTTCACCCTTATGATCCCAATTCATGAAATTTCGATCAAAATTTTTAAATTAAGTTTTAATAATAAGAAATTTTATTTGTTTGCCTTTTGACAAAATATAAGAATCATCGAAAATTTGAAAAGTCCAGCTCCCATCGCGGATGCATAAAAGATAGCATTTTTCGATATGTGGGCAACAAATTTATGAAAAACAGGAAATAAAAGAACTTTTTTGAGTTAAATAATTTTAGAAGTGAATTTTAATAAGGGAACGTTAATAATTATTAATTATTGCAGATAAGATCGTTGGAGCTTCGAAATATAACAAAAACAAAAAAAATTCCCTGATTTTCGGACATTTTTGCAAATTTCCCCGATTTTTCCGAAATTTAAAATTCTCTGGCATTTCCCTGATTTGCGGGTTCTGTCACACCCTGTTTAAGCTTCCAAATTGTTCAGCTAGGATCGGCGATTGTCTAAATAGCTGAATAAAAATTCAAGGACCTGCAACACTTTTCAAGAACTTTATTTGTTTTTCAAGGACTTCCAAAAGCCCAATTTCATCAAAACAAATTTCAAGGACTTTTAAGGGCTTTCAAGGACCGTGGAAACCCTGTAGAAGTATTTTATATCTACCCATGAACAAAATTTTATTGCTTCACGAAAGGGAGATGGAAATTTCGTAACTAAGGTAATTGAAATACCAGTAAGTTGGAAGGCAGAGGGGATTGATTCTTCATTTTGTTTCGCCATAATCAAGAATTGTTACAAGGTTCCATCCTGGTGCGTAAAACAGAAATCAATAGATTATTATCACCAGATAACATATCATATTCTTAGATTAAAAAAATTTTTGCTCTTAGACGCTTTCTCTTAGGTTACCTCATTTATAAAAATAAGGTTTTTATTTTGCATAATCAATAATTTGATCTGATTGACACGATACAGAAATAGAATGTCATCTCAGAATGACATTTATTTTCCATTGCATGAATAGAATGGGAATGAAATATTAAAATAAAAGGGAAAATGATTAAACTTTTTTTCTTGGTTTGTAAATCACAACTAAATCGATGAAAAAAGGATTTTGAAACTAAATAACTTCTATACTTGAACACGTTTGAGCATGTGTATCAAATCAGGACAAATAAAATCATCCAGGCCTGTCATTTCACATTTTTCTGGGCAGAGGGGTGGGGAGGGGCAAAGGGTATCAAACTTTATGCAAACTGCATTAAAAACAAAATATATACACATAGCAATAAATATATTATATTTATCAAGTGGGAAGGGGGGCATCTCACCCACCTAAATGGAGGGCCTGGATCGTCCCTCCCAAATAACCTACTAGATCCGCCACTGCTTCCACTAAAGACTTATGTCTTCTGAATGTATGAAATTATGGCTAAAAATTATCCACACATAGATAATTCAACTTCATCATTAAACTAAATACATAACAGAAAAGTTACGCACTAAATACGATAAAAAATACTTCAAAATATTTTGGTCAAATAAAGAGTAATGACAACTAATTCCAACATATAGAATTGAAATTATTTTTCCACTGCGAGATTTGTTTCATTCAATTATTCAGTACTTTTAAAATTTATTCTCTAAAACAAAATAAGCAATGAATCAAAGAAACGTACCTCTCTTTAATAGCCAACCCTCCTTCACTATTGTTGCTGGGGGTTGAGACATCATCATTTCACTTGCTGATAAGCTATTCACTGGAGTACTCATGATGAAAGTTTTAGAAGGTACAGAAAATATTTACAATATCTAAAGAAGAAACAAAGCATGAAAATACTGTAGTAATTAAAACATGAGCAAATATTTAAATAGTGACAAAACTAGTACATTATCTTTCGAACACACAAAAGGAAATTTTTTTATAAAGTAATATACTAAACATATGCTGGTTTAAGCACAGTATTTTTATGGAAAAAAAAAAAAAAAAAAAAAAAAAAACATTAAAAGAAAGTAAGCACATATAACATTCATTTAATGATTATACATGCATATATGATATTATTACGGCTCGATACAGCATTTTAATAGGGTCCTATTTTTGTGAATTTAAAAAAGATTTTAGTGAAAATTTAAACACATAGTGGAGTCATTCCATGTCAACTGGACCAGTGGTCCCCACTCAGCCATCTCCAATTTTGATAAAATTTCTGGAGTTTCTGGTAGGTATTAAACTAAGTTAGCCAAATTTTTAGACCTTGAAAGTAAAAACTCACGTTGCAGGGGGAGCCTAAGTTTAGTAACCAAGATGGCTGTCATTCAAGAACGAAACAAGTAGCCACGTTTGGATGTACCTGGAGAGCCACATAATAAAAGTACAACCCCGAAATTTATTTTCATCGCACAACTTTTTGAACTTAATCTAATAGCAAAGTTTTGAAAGACCACAGAGAAAGTTATTTTCTATTGTGTTCAGTCAAAGTTGGCTGAAAATTTACTTTGACAAATTTTTTAAAAACTTTATACTGCTCTAAATCGTCAGTAACTAAACTTTCACACTTGTAACTTTGTATATATCTAAGTCAACTACTTGTTAACGTATTCTGAAAATTTAAAAAATTTCATTAAGATAGGTTTTGATTTATAGTTACCTAAACATGCAGCGGTTTTCAAAAATGGCCAATTTCAATCATTTTTGAACCATCATATCTGAGGGGGAACTTAATGAATTTTCTTCGTTTAACTTTCAATGGATAGAAGAAAGCTTTCTCTACCAAATTTGAAATTTTTAAGAAGGTGCTTTTTCGTAAGCCGGAGAAAAAAATGGTTCAAATTTGAGTTAAAAACCATGCTGATATGTGTGCCTTTTTAGTCTCAATTTAGCTTTTTTGGAGTTTTATTTGACCTTTAAAAGGAAAGAAACTTGCGTTGGGTCCTGCAGGGCAAGCACACTTGCATTTGACCCATAATCAATATTATTTGAAAAAAGTGACTCTCATTTTTGGAAGATGAGAGTCAAACTTTGACTGGTAAAATTTCGACCAAAAGTCATTCAAATACCGGAAAATTGATTTGTATTTTTGCTCAATATGCTTTACATTGTGAATTATTTAAAAAAAGATCTAGAAATATTCTAAAATGAAAGAAGATGCAAAAAGATTGCCGCACGAGTGAAGCAATGATTTTGAAAATTGGTCCAGTTGACATGGAATGACCCAGTGATGAAAATTTATTATTAATTGTTGCTAATTAAATCAGTAATTCTGTCAAAAGTTTGATGCGGTAGTTTGGAATTTTGTGAAGAATCCTTTTTGATTGATTGCAATTTTAAAACGGTCCATTTCATTTGATTGGAATTTTATGAAGAGTAGGAAAATAAGGTTTAGGTTTCTTCTAAGACAGAAGAAGAAACTAGGGATGTAACGAATATTCGGCCACTATTCGGTATTCGGCCCTTTGGCCGAATACTCGGCCAGGACGAATATTGATTGACTATTTGGCCGAATAGTTCTGCTGCAGTAAAAAAATAAAGAAATTAGTAGATTTTAAACATTTAAAATTGTATTATAATTATTGCAAAAGAATACATTAGTCCACTATAGTTTTAATAAATAAAAATAACTTAGAATAAACTACTTTTTTTAATCTTGTTTTAGGCTTAACTGAGCAAAAACACATTTTAAAGTTGTAATATTGTATTTTATATTTAGCATTTGCTCCCAAAACTTGCCAATTTCTAAGTATACTGGAGAATATGATGAATTCATTTTGTTATTATTAACAAAGTGGAAGCCAGACTTTGTTTCTTTAGACTGATTTATTGTGAATATTGGGTTAGAGAGAAATGTGAAAAGCCCAGAACATATCATGAATATTTAGATAGCATAAGTTATTGGGGTTTTTGAAATTAAAAACATATCCCAGTTAAGTGCATTAAGTTTTAATAGATCTTTAAAATATAGGTACGTAAAAAACCCCATAAAATAAAAATATTAACTTTTATAACTTTTAAAATGTCTTCATAAAACAGTTTTGAGCAAGGCAAAAGTTCCCTAAGCACTAGTATTTCTTTCATTGCAATTAAATAATTAGTAAAATAATGCTAATGCTTACTACCGTAAAACCTGTCATATATATTTTGCGTGTGGGTGAAATTCTTAGTTTTATTACATTCAAAACAATAGTAAAAATAGATTAATTTTAAATAGTTCTAAATTCTTAACAAACAAAATGGAATCACACATCATAGATTGTGTGTAATTGGTGTTTGACTTTGTGAATAAGTTTAAATTTGACAAATACTTTCTATTACAATGATTTTCTAGAAATTTTAATATTTGGCTTCGGTCTGGAAAAAATGGCCGAATATTCGGTATTCGGCTATTCAGCCAAATCACTATTCGTTACATCCCTAGAAGAAACTGGAGAAAAACTGAAGAAATGGGAAAAAATGAAACAAATAGGAGGGGGGGGGGGGGGGATCAGTAGGAATGAACTGGAAATAAAACAATTTAAAAATTAAAGTACATTAATTAAATGGGAGAATTAACTTATTGTATAATTAATTACATAAAACAAGCAATTAATATTAGAAATTTTGGAACACATAAAATTTGACAGGTATTTATGAGTAATATTCATTATAAATTTAGGAGGGTCTATTACAATTTTGTAAAGGGAAATACTGCTGCTGCCATTGGTGTAAAAAAACTATAAAGAAATAAAAGAATTCATTCATAATTGCATATTTTTTGAAAATTAAAAATACATTACCATTTAAAAGTACATTGTGTAATAAATTACTAAAAAAAATAATTATTCCAGCACACATATCAAAATGCTGATTTCCAATCTACCTGCAGTGATTAAAAAATTTTTCTTTTTTTGCTCTTTACAATAATTATATCATCATTCAAATTATTTGTATGATTATTTACATCTGTGAAAGTTATTTATTTCAAGTATGTTTGACATTAATAAAACTATGTGTACTTCATGTATGTTTGACATTAATAAAACTTCCAAGCATAGAAGTGAAAGAATATCTAAATTCATTAACAAAAATTAGACTTAATTTTTTGCCAAATATGCACTTTTGTAGTACTCACTTATTATTTTAAAAGTCCGTTCATAGTATTTCAAAACGAACAAAATTTATAGAACATTTATTTTAATGCAATTACTAAGTAAAAAATTTGATTGAAAATAAAGTTTTTAGTATTAATTTGAGATAATTTTCTTTTTTCTCTCTGAAAAACTTGAAACTAATAGGGTGACCTGAAGGCCATTGGTAACCTAGTGGTTAGGATGCGGCTGAACAAGCCCCATAGGATAGACCAAGGCACACCGGACTAGGAGCAGGCTGGTCCACTTTCCAAGTTGTGTTTAAAAAATAAGAATAAAAAAATGCTTATAAGCAGAACAGTTCAAAAAAATTCTTGGATAATGAGAAAGGTTTAATTTACCTTATAGTACAATATAAAACTATATAGTTGTTTTTTTGACGACATAAAAAATTAAAACTTGAAAAGTGGACCAATATACCTTAACTCCCTATATTTTATAACACACCTTTAACTTTGAATAAATAAAGAATATCTTAAGGCTTTTCATCATTATTCACATTATTTAATCCTATTTATTGTCTTCAGACTCGACAAAGCAAAATATTCGAGTATTGTAAATCATAAGAAGTTTAAATAATAAAAATTTGCGCTAAATATATGTCGACAGGTCTAATTATACATACCTAAGGTTTTCTTTAAAAAAGTATATTTACTTTATGCCACAAATTGGTAACTTAAATGGAAGATTCTTAATGAACGGTTTTCTACTATTTGGAAGAAACCCATTTCTTCCGGCCGTTTTCCCCCCACTTTGTAAGACACCTGCCAAAATACGACCAGAATTTTTTCTGGTGCAACACCTAATTATAATAACCAGTGGATGCAATGAATAACACTTTAGCTGAATAACTGAATATTTGACTAAAATATAATTGAATCTTTTGTCTAATAGGCCAACAAATACCAATTCATAATCCAAATGCTATCCTATTGATACTTTTATATAAATCTTGTTAGAGCTTAGCATAAAAAAATATAATAGAAAGAAATACTTAGGACAAGCATGATCATAATGAGCCAAAGGCTGCATTTTGCAATTGCTTCTTACTGTTTTGATTTCAACAAAATAACAGACAAATCTCCGACAAATGACAAGTGGGAAATATTTTGATAAGTAATTATTAAATAGAAATGAATAGCTACATTAAGTAAAACAAAGGAATGTACACATAAGATGACCTTGAATCAAAAAAAGATGCATAATTAAGTGGCTGAATTATCCTGAAGCATCTATACTGTAACATTAATAAGAAGATCAGTTCACCACAACAATTAAAAGCACGATTAATTAAGTTTTCATACAATATAATTAAACACTTACAACAATGAAACATCCGTTGAAGTTTCTGAAATACAAGTTATTTTTCAACAAATTTTAAACATTTGTTAAACAAATCCACAATGAACTAATTTATTAATCTTAAACTATATAGCAAAAAAAACAGTTCTTTTGCCATTCTGAATGTCCATAGTACAATTTACAAACGTTAATCAGATAGATTGAATATAGTAACTTTTGAAAGCTAACACTTTAGTTACCAATGTCGGCAACTTTTTGCACAACTGCATAGTTCGTAAGCAGAATTAAAACCGATAAACAATATAACAGTGCCGTATTTCCAAGCACATTTTCATGAAAATTCCCATTTTCACTATTAAAATTTTAGAAGTAGTTGTAGTCTTTTTTCTGTAATCAGCAATCGCTATTTTCAGAAGTTTATTTAACTGTTTACAGAAAAAATTAATTTATCTTTTATATTAGCAAGTTTTTAAGTGATTTATTTTTTGATGAAACGTCTAAGATAGGAAAAGTATTTAATGACGGGGTTGCTTAATGCATAGAGAATCACTGATCGTCTTCGAGGATCGCTGGGGGTGTATGATAGCCATCCAACATTTCGTAAATTTAATAAAATCGTCTTCTATTATCACAAAAAAAGGCTGACAAAAAGAAATCTATTTCGAAAGTTCCGAAATCATTTTAGAATCTTTCATAGGACTACTCTACGGATAAAAAAATAACATAACTGCAACTTTGTTGCTAACAAAGTGCTTATTTAACCGATTTAGCTTTACAAGCCAAATGAGCCGCAGCCAATCACTATTCGATTACTTAGCGAGACCCCCACTTGGAAAACTAGCGTCTAAAACGCAGGAATGCGTTGAATCTCACGAAGCAAAATGTTTTTTTTTTTTTTTTTTTTTTTTTTTTTTTTTTTTTTTTTTTTTTTTTTTTTTTTTTTTTTTTTTTTTTTTTTTTTTTTTTTTTTTTTTTTTTTTTTTTTTTTTTTTTTTTTTTTTTTTTTTTTTTTTTTTTTTTTTTTTTTTTTTTTTTTTTTTTTTTTTTTTTTTTTTTTTTTTTTTTTTTTTTTTTTTTTTTTTTTTTTTTTTTTTTTTTTTTTTTTTTTTTTTTTTTTTTTTTTTTTTTTTTTTTTTTTTTTTTTTTTTTTTTTTTTTTTTTTTTTTTTTTTTTTTTTTTTTTTTTTTTTTTTTTTTTTTTTTTTTTTTTTTTTTTTTTTTTTTTTTTTTTTTTTTTTTTTTTTTTTTTTTTTTTTTTTTTTTTTTTTTTTTTTTTTTTTTTTTTTTTTTTTTTTTTTTTTTTTTTTTTTTTTTTTTTTTTTTTTTTTTTTTTTTAATATAATATCCATCACTACAGGTATAGGATTAGGATTATTTCCATTTTTAGAGTTCGTTTACGTAAGCTTTGAAACATCTATTTGTGGGGGAAAAAAGCAATTGAGTTTCTTGTATTTTTGACGAACAGCAAACACGCATTGTATCAATGAAGGCACGTTTTTGAAAAAAAAAAATTAATTAATATATATATATATTAATTATATATATTAATATATATATATATTATATATATAAATAATATATAAAATATACAAAGGAATAAATAAATCAGCGTTCGCAGTATGTTGTGTGATTGTTAGAAAACTCGTTGGGAACATTGGATTGATATTCTAGATAACTGACGCTCCTTTGAAAAGCGTTCAAAAAATATTAATATCCTTTCAATATTAAATTACAATCGAGAACTTTTCATCCAGTTTATTTAGCAATACGTACTATGCGAAAAAAAAAGAATTTCTTAAATGGAAAATCAAAACGGAAACTCAAAAACATCAAATGAAAATAGTATCGTAATGTTATAGAATAAATGCTAAGGAAATGGTGGAGGATATAGCTTATAAGAATTAAAAATTGTAGTTGAGTACATACAGCGAAAATAAGTACATAAAAGATGAAGTAATAAAATAATTTTAAATTGAACCTGAAAAGTGACAAAATTTTGCAGCACTTCTTAAGCAAAATATTGTTCAGTGGGAGAGTAAAAGGTTTTTAATTTAAAATGAAACTTCTTTATGACAGCTGGAAAGCTGAAAACTTTACAAATAAAGGAATAGATTCCTTGTAACCCGGAAACACGTGTATATAATATGTTTTTCAAATTTCTGTTCTAATAATGCAAATTTATCATTTATTGTTACATGTAAAAATGTAAATGTTTTATTTCTAACTCTAGTTCATTTTGTTTATTCAGTTGATAATAGTGATATATATATATATATATATATATATATATATATATATATATATCACTATTGTCTAACCACTAAATCTTATATATATATATATATATATATATAAGTAGGGGAATAATGGGTGTTCTACCCCAGCAGGCGGATCGCGGATCAGGGGGCGTGGCTGATCCGCCTCCCAATGCCCCCCGGCGTGCCCTCAGGCGTTAGTCGAGTGGAGTTGAGTTGTATGCCCGCAGGCGTTTTTCGAGTAGAGTTGAGTTGTTTTTGCCCTCAGGCATTTTTCGAGTAGAGTTGAGTTGATTTGCCCTCAGGCGTTTTTCGAGTAGAGTTGAGTTGTATGCCCTCAGGCGTGTTTCGAGTAGAGTTGAATTGTTTTTCAAAAGTTTATAGTTTTGGAATGGCAACACCTTTTTGTTTCAGTTAAGGATTTTGATATGTCTTCTATTGCGGCGCCATCTATGAGAACAAAATGGAACTATTTTGGAACTTAGAATTTTTTTTCTAATGTTTTCTCTCAGAATTCAAGCAGGAACTATTTTATATTACAAAAAATAATTATAATGTATAATGAATTAAATTTATTGTCGCTATTTACATCCTATTATGTATTAAATTTCTTTTTTCGACTTAGAAAGATTTTCTTTTTCAACCTTTTTAATGTTTCCACTTAGCATCCGCACAGGAACTATTTTATAAGTTAATTATTTTTACACTGTGATTAGAAAATTCTCGTCATTTTTACTTAGAAAAGTCTTATATATTTTTTAGTTTTTATTTATTTATTTATTTTCAGACTTAGAAAATTTTTCAGTTGCAAGTGATTTTTTTTTTCTAAATATGTAAAACATAGTACAGTAACATTTTTCTGATACGTTTTGCAAATTTTTTCTTAAATCATAATTTTAACTGCATGACACATTTCATTCTAAAGTTTTTTCTACTAGCGTATTCTTCATGTTTTCACTTCTTTAGCATTTTTGTCCTTAGAACTTTTACATTTTTTTTATAAGATTTCAATGGAGAAATCTATGTTTTTGATAAATTATACTTGTTATTTAGTCATTTTTATGATGCTTGAACATTTCGTACTTGGTAATTTTACGACTTCAGTCTAAGTTTTAGTTAGATAACTCTAACTTTTTTTACGTTTTGTATTTAGTACTCTTAAATTTTTGTGTTGCTACAATGTATTATACTTGGTATTTTTACATCTTTGTTCCGATTTTTAGTAGATAAATTTAAGTTTTAACATTTTGCAAGTGCATAACACGTTTATTTTGAAAATTTTCTGTTACCTTTTCGTTCTAAGTTTTTCTGTGTTTTAGTAGATGAATATTATTTTTTTTTTTTTTGTTTTTTACTTAGTACTTTTATTAAGTTTGACACTTTTACTCGTTCTAAATTTTATTAGATACATCTAAGTTGTTTTGATGTTTGCATTTTTGGAAAGTTTACATTTTCATGATGTTTAACATTTCATACTTTTTACGACTTTAGTTGGGATTTTTTTTAGATAAATCTAAGTTTTTTAAGTTTCGTACATAAACGATTACATTTTCGTACAAAATTTCACTTGATGAATACGTTATATACTTAGTACTTTTACATTTTCGCGTTGCTTCAGTAGATAAATCAGAGTTTTAACATTTTGTACGTAGTAATTCTTAAGATTTTTGCAGTACGTTTTAACATTTTGAAAGTGTATAACACTTTTATTTTGAAAAGTTTCGCGCTTTCACATCATCGTTCTACGTTTTTCTGATTGAGTTTAAGTTTTGCAGCTTTATACTTACCATTTTTACATGTTTTGTTGTTTTGTACTGAGTGTTTTTAATTTATCAGTTTTAGGATATTGTTGTTAGAACTTTTACATTTTTGATCAAGATTTCAGTGGACAGATCTACGTTTTGTTGGTTTATACTTGCTATTTTCAAATTTTATGATGTTTTAACAGTTTGTACTTAGTAATTTTACAACTTCAGTCTATGTTTTAGTAGATAAATCAATTTATTTACGTTTTTGTACTTAGTACTTTAACATTTTCTTGCTGCTTTAATATATTTTAATTAGTAATTTTACATCTTCATCCAATGTTTTAGTAGATAAGTCTAAATTTTAGCATTTTGTGAGTAGTACTTTTTACATTTTCGCATTGAGTTTTAATGTTTTTAAAGTGCATCACACTTTTGTTTTAAAAAGTTTCGTACTTTTACATTTTTCGTTCTAAGTTTTTTTGGATGAATTTAAGTTTTATACTTGGCATTTGTATTGCAGCTTTATGCTTAGCATTTGTACATGTTTTGTTGTTTTGCACTGCATGTTTTTAATTTTGCAGAGTTTTAAGATTTTGTTGTTAGAACTTTTACATTTTTGATTAAGAATTCAGTAGACAAATCTATGTTTTGCTATTTTTGTACTGCGTGTTTTTACTTTTTTCAGAGTTTTAGGATTTTGTTAATTGAATTTTTACGTTTTTTGATCAAGATTTCTGCAGACAGATCTAAGTCTTTTAAGTTTCGTACTTAAGTTTGACATTTTTGTACAAAGTTTCACTTGATGACTACGCTATATACTTAGTACTTTTACATTTCATGTTACTTTACTATTTTATACTTAGTACATTTGATTAAATTACATTTTCATTTTAAGTTTAAACATTTTATAAGTGCATAACACTTTTACTTTGAAAAGTTCCGTACTTTTACAACTTCGTTCTAAGTTTTTCTGGAAAAATTTAAGTTTTGCAGCCTTATACTTAGCAATTTTACAGGTTTTGCTGTTTTTGTACTGCGTGTTTTCAATTTTTCAGAGTTTTAGGATTTTGTTGTTTGAACTTTTACATTTTTGAGCAAGATTTCAGTAGACAAATCTATGTTTTGCTGTTTTTGTGCTGCGTGTTTTACATTTTTCGGAGTTTTAGGATTTTATTGTTCGAATTTTTACGTTTTTTGATCAAGATTTCTGCAGACAGATCTAAGTCTTTTAAGTTTCATACTTAAGTTTGACATTTTTGTACAAAGTTTCACTTGATGACTACGCTATATACCTAGTACTTTTACATTTTCATGTTACTTTACTATTTCACACTTAGTACATTTGATTCAATTGCATTTTCATTCTAAGTTTTAGTAGATAAATCAGAGTTTTAATATTTCTGACGAAGAATTTTTTACATTTTTACATTAAGTTTAACATTTTGTAAGTGCATAACACTTTTACTTTGAAAAGTTCCGTACTTTTACAACTTCGTTCTAAGTTTTTCTGGAAAGATTTTAGTTTTGCAGCCTTATATTTAGCATTTTTACAGGTTTTGCTGTTTTTGTACTGCGTGTTTTCGCTTTTTCAGAGTTTTAGGATTTTGTTGTTTGAACTTTTACATTTTTTTTGATCAAGATTTCTATAGACAAATCTATGTTTTGCTGCTTTATACTTGATATTTTCACATTTTTATGTTTTAACACTTTGTACTTGGTAATTTTACGACTTCAGTCTAAGTTATAGTAGATAAATAAATTTTTTTTACGTTTTGTACTTAGTACTTTTACGTTTTCGTGTTGTTTTAATATATTACACTTAGCAATTTTACATCTTCATTCAATCTTTTAGTAGATAAATCTAAATTTTAACATTTTGTACATAGTAATTTTTACGTTTATGCACTAAGTTTTAACATTTTGCAAGTGCATCATACTTTTGTTTTGAAAATTTCCGAACTTTAACATTTTTTTGTTCTAAGTTTTTCTGGATGAATTTAAGTTCTGATGTTTTGTATTTTTTATTTCTAGCTTTCATGCTGTTTTTTTAGTTTTCACTCTTAGTACTTTTACATTTTTTTTACCAAACATTTAGTAGATGAATTTAGGTTTTGTAATTTTACGTTTCATACTTTTACATTTTCGTTCGGTTCTAACGTCTTGTGCTTGCTATTTTTATATTTTAGTAGGTGAACATAAGTTTTTTTCAATTTGCGTATATTACTTTTACTCTTTCCGAGCCATGTTTTAGATGAATCTAAGTAACAATTTTTTATACTACTCTTAACTTTTGGTGTTTTGTACTTTCTTACATTTTTTTTGCATGAGCGTAACACTTTTGTTTTGTAATTTTGCATTTCCGTTCTTTTCTGAATGAGTTTAAGTTTTTAAGGTTTATAGTTCTAAATGATTTGTTTCGCGTATTTCTAAGTTTCCTCAGTTTTAGCATTTTGCTCTTAGCACTTTTACGTTTCACATGAAGCACTTTGTAATAGTTTTGAGTTTTGTGATTTAAATTTTTCAAGTTTTACGTTTCTAGTGAAGTTATTATTCTATTTCACTTTTAAGATTCTCAAATCTATTTTAGTGTTTTTACATTTACTTTTTAAGTCTCAAATCTTTATTCCACAGTTTAAATTGTTTCGGATTTTTTATGATTCAGTGTTGAAATTTTAGTTCAAAGTTTCAAACGTTACATTTTCATGCGAAGTTCTAAAATTTTGCAAGTAGAAAATCATTTTGTTTTGCAAGTTCAAACGTTTTTATTTAGTAATTTCTTACATTCTCTACTGTTTTACGGAATGAATCAAAGTTTTAACATTTTGGACATAGTACTTTTGCTTTTCGTACTAAATTTGGCTGGATGAAACTAAGTTTGGAACAAGCACTAGTAGTACTAACACTCGTTTCGTTCTGTTTTAACATTTAATACTTGGTATTTTTATATTTTCATGCTGTTGTGACATTTCGTATCTAGTACTTTTATATTTTCATGCTGTTTAAACCTTTTGTATTTAGCAATTTTACATTTCTGTACTGAGTTTTACTGGATGAATATGCTTTGTACTTAGTATTTTTACATTATTGTTCTAAGTTTTACGCGTTAAATCTCAGTTTTTTGCTTTCATATGTGAAATAATTGTTTTATAAAATATTCTTTGAAGGAGACTGCAAGTGTGATAATAATATAAAGTAGAAAAAACTTTAGAATGAAATGTGTCATGCAGTTAAAATTATGATTTAAGAAAAAATTTGCAAAACGTATCAGAAAAATGTTACTGTACTATGTTTTACATATTTAGAAAAAAAAAATCACTTGCAACTGAAAAATTTTCTAAGTCTGAAAATAAATAAATAAATAAATAAATAAAAACTAAAAAATATATAAGACTTTTCTAAGTAAAAATGACGAGAAATTTCTAATCACAGTGTAAAAATAATTAACTTATAAAATAGTTCCTGTGCGGATGCTAAGTGGAAACATTAAAAAGGTTGAAAAAGAAAATCTTTCTAAGTCGAAAAAAGAAATTTAATACATAATAGGATGTAAATAGCGACAATAAATTTAATTCATTATACATTATAATTATTTTTTGTAATATAAAATAGTTCCTGCTTGAATTCTGAGAGAAAACATTAGAAAAAAAATTCTAAGTTCCAAAATAGTTCCATTTTGTTCTCATAGATGGCGCCGCAATAGAAGACATATCAAAATCCTTAACTGAAACAAAAAGGTGTTGCCATTCCAAAACTATAAACTTTTGAAAAACAATTCAACTCTACTCGAAACACGCCTGAGGGCATACAACTCAACTCTACTCGAAAAACGCCTGAGGGCAAATCAACTCAACTCTACTCGAAAAATGCCTGAGGGCAAAAACAACTCAACTCTACTCGAAAAACGCCTGCGGGCATACAACTCAACTCCACTCGACTAACGCCTGAGGGCACGCCGGGGGGCATTGGGAGGCGGATCAGCCACGCCCCCTGATCCGCGATCCGCCTGCTGGGGTAGAACACCCATTATTCCCCTATTTATATATATATAAGATTTTTAATATCAATTAGATATCATTTCACAGTTAACTATACGTCATTTGTTACTAATCATTAATTGCAAAAATATACACTATTTATTTGTCGAAAGAACGCTTTAAATACTTCTAGCGTATATTTCCCTGCAATCACAGTAGTACTGTAAGAAAACAACATTTACGGGCTTTGAATATAGCAATACCTCTCCGTTTTATTATTTTTATTATTATAGCTTCTTTTATAATTTTATGGTAAGTTACATGAAAATTAAATATGAATCTAAATGAATTTTTAGCTGGTACTTGTAATCCTATTGTCCTAAAGACCTCAAACTATCATGTTGCGGGGTTGAAAACTTGTGAAACCAATAAAATTTCTATAGACTTTCTAGCGAAACAAAATAGTATTTATTTCTCGGAAGAGCGCTTGAGTTCTTCTAACGCAACTTCCCTGCAATCACAGTTATACCGTAAGAAAACAACATTTACGTGCTTGTTACATAGCAACGACTCTCTGAATTTTTGTAGCTTTTTAAAAAAAAATTATCGTGTAAATTAAGAAACAAAGTTCTATGAAAATCATTCTAAATGAACTTTTTGCCGGAATTTGTAATTCTATACTCATAAAGATAGGGGCACTTGAACTATTAGGTGGTGCTGTTGAAAATTTGGGAAAGGGATAACTTTTATAAAACACATTTAACTTTTATAAATACATTAAGAAGCCACTGGGGAGGTTAGTGACAAAATTGAAAATTTGGAGGTAATTTTGGTGTTTAAAATGATAGGGGGAAAATCATTGGTTAGTAAGAGACATTAGTGATATCCCTGACAAGTGCTACTATTCAACGGGATGTTTAAAGAAAAGGCTTGTATCCTATTTGAATTTTGCAGTGTTTTACTAAACAACTTTATTTGTCCCTTTCAAAGGTTTTTTTTTTTTTTTTTGTCAATAGTTCTACAATTATCTTTTGAATACACATAAGCGATTCATCAATATTTCCGATTTCTATTTTATTTTTTGAATGAAAAAAAAGAGATTTCCTTCATGAGTGGGTAGGTTTTACTTACTTTCATTAAAAAGTCTTATGACTCGGCTTCAGCATGTGCTATCCTTCAAAAGGTACTTTTATAACATTAAAATAAAATTTTTATCTATGTCTTGTTTTATGCAGATTACGTATTTAATTATTGAATCAGTCATGTTTATTAAATTTTAAAACTTATTATGAGAAAATTTAAAAGAACGGAACAAACTAAACTTCATTAACGATTTTTTAATATTTTTTTTCTGCTTTATGAGTTCAATTATAAAGAAAAAAAGGAGCTAACTGAGAAAACTGAAACAGTATTGTGAGTAGATATTGTAAAATATAATTATATACTGGATACTTCTAATTTAAAAACCATGTTTACGAAATAGTAAAACCCAACTTGAACATAACTAAGCCTTGCAGTAATTCATTAACTTCTAAAATGATCTATGATAAAAAGATTAATTTAACTATTTTTTATGGATTATCATATGCTCCTGAATGTAATACAAAAATTCTCCAAATTTATTATTTGTCTCATTCGTAATTGTCTTTTTCATAGCCCAACAGAAGAAAAAAAATCAACTTTACTTCTATAACTCTTCATTTCTAAGAGATACTAAACATAGATTGAAAAAAATCGATTTCTTGGACCTATAACCGTGCACTATTTTGGTATCAGAAAAGGTAGAAATAACTCTTCTTAATTTCGTCTACATTTCACCTTCTCAAAATAAAAGTTCAAAAGGTGTAAAAACGGTAAAGACATGGAATTGTGCTCCAAAATCAAAGTAAGACAGATGACTCAATAGATCAATTTTTAAAATTTATTTCACTTTTTATTAAGGGATATCAGTCACGAAAACTGTACAGTTGACCACGGAAAATTAAGAGATAAGTAAGACTTCTTTCGGAGCGTCATTACCTCAGCAAAACACCAATGCTAATGTTCGTTGATAGCAGTTTTAAGGAAACTTTTGCTTTTATTTTGAAGTACTTGACCTTAACCTTGATGGATTATCTTTTTTTTTAAATCTGAGAACGTAACACTCATGCCTCGCTACACATGTAAAATTTAGCTTATGAGTATTACTGAGAAGGCTCTGAAACAAATAAAAACTAAGGACTGACGATTAATAACAGAGATATAAGGGAGCCATTTTTTCGAGTTCCTCCGCTCCTCCTCCTCTCTGACTTTTATATTTTTGCTCCGAGTAATTTTGATACGAATGATCTTATTTATCTATTCTTAGAATCTTTTTTTTTTTTTTGTGATATAATTTTTAAAAAGTAGTAGATTAGTTACTTGTTAATAAATATATAATGTTTTATAAACACATTATACAGGGTGTCCCAAAACGACCGCATAATCTCTGCACAGCTAGATTCCTCGTTGGGAGTACATAAAAACTGCCCAAAGAAGCGTTCCTGTACGATCCGTAGTTTACGAGAAAAATAGGAAAAGCAAGGTATGACGCCACTGCCGGTGCAAGAAAAAACACTGTATTGGACATATCAACAACAGTATTTGCATATCTGTCCAGACGATAATGTTTAAAACGTTCGCTTTAACCATTATATTACAATGTGCTGCGCAGACAATTATGCACCGACACCTCAGTAAAAAAGAAAAGAAACCCTCATTTATTTATTTTTAAGTTGATAAATGTACTTCAACTGGAAACTAAAGGGAATCTAATTTTTTTTTCTCCGGCTCCGTTCCAGTTTCGAGCTAAATCTCGTTGGTGCACTGCTCCTAGCAGTGCTCGAGATCCCTACTTAATAGCCATTTATTTTTGTTTTCAGTAGTTCCAGGAGAACTGCTTCCATCACCTAATCTGTTACATCAGGACATACTAAGGAAAAGTTAGAAAATAATTTTTCCCCTCAGAAAAGTATCTGCCCCTCCTTTATTACAGCTGTTCCTTCCCATCCCCATAGCGCGAATTTAGCATGACACGCCGGTAATCCATGATCTAATCGAAAGCTATCTTTCCATCCCGCTCTAAA
Organism: Octonoba sinensis; assembly: GCA_038502835.1. Classification (NCBI taxonomy): domain Eukaryota; kingdom Metazoa; phylum Arthropoda; class Arachnida; order Araneae; family Uloboridae; genus Octonoba; species Octonoba sinensis. The sequence goes on along the minus strand of CM076604.1, from coordinate 113,013,388 downwards.
TATACGTCCTGGAACGTAAAGCTCCGTGTATCCCCCACCCCGTCCGGTAATTAAGAGCGAGCATATCCACTCCCCGATTAAGACTCCAATTGAGTTCCTATCTCTGTAATGAAATGCCTTCGACCGCAATGTGCAGCATCGATTCCTTGCTGACCCGACTTGTTGACACGCCAGAGACAAACCTAATGATGCGAGTTTTCACCCCAATCTTCCTCCTCCTCGCAGAACCAGTGGTCAAGGGGAAGAGGACTTGTTTGTTCTTTGTTTGCCCGCTTTGCCGAAGCGTTTCCTCCTTCGCTGGATGCGAAGCTATGGGAATTTTAATTGGAGGAGGCATGTGGATGATGACTTTCAACAGCGTTAACGCGACCTTTCTTATTCTAGAGCCACGTACACATAATGATTATTTCACTCGGGACTCAACATAGAAGCATAAAAGCGCTTTTTTTTTAATATCAATTTCTCCAAATTCTTCTAGGAAAACGTCTTTTTTTCGACCAAATCAAACTGCAAATTACTTGCAAAAATTAAAAAAGCGATACTTTAGGGTGTATCTCATAAGTTTTAAAACTTTTTTAACACGTGGAATTCCTTGCATTTTTTTCATTTTTCGTAACCTCCTTCTTTCTAGACTTCATTCTAAAAGATTATTAAACATTTTATTAATTTACAGTTTGTTAATTTATATGATTATTATATAAATAAGTATCTATGACAATTCATTGGCAAAATGGGAGTTAGGTGCATTACGGTTACAGTTTAATGACTTGAATAAGTGAGCCTCTAAACCCCTATTTACGTTTTATGCACCCCAAAGTTTTTCTTGCAATGATGGGGACCCCTTGTAGGCCAGAATAGATGCGTTGGGTTTCCGGACCACTTTGGAAACCACTGGTGCATCTAAACAAGAATAAGTTTTTATTGTTAGCTTGTCAAGTTTCTTAACTTTGTCCGCCACTGAATAATACTCTGCACGCCATATGCCGCCCGTAGTCAACAGTCTATTAAAACCTAAAAATAAATTTGAAAAGGCTTACGACCATCGTTCTACAAAATTTTAATTTTAAAATAGTAAATTTTGTAGTATTTAAAAACACCATTTTATTAAGTAAATTATTTTTACTGTTTACAAAACTTAATTTAATAAAATGGTGTTTTTAAATTTTTTGGTCAGATTGGCAGCTCCCCTCCCTCCCCATACTTGAGTGCAGCCTCTCCAGGGGTAGCGATCTCAGGTCGAGAATCGATGATTAGAACATTCGGAAGACTAGGAGAAAGTCCCAAAGAAAAATCACAACCGTGACAATCTTTTTAAAGGGGTTTTTTAATTTTTTCTTAAATGTTACAAATGAAAAATTTGAAACTTTTCGAAACTTAAAATTAAAACATTGAGAAACGCAGGCCAAGTAAACTTAAAATGTGCGTAACATTTTAGTTTCTCACCTATTGTAAAGTGGAGTTTTTTCTTCATATTTTTGAATACTTTCATGTTAAAAGCTGTACACTCATTGGTTATATTGTAAGCCTTGGTATTGTATAGTCTTGGGGAAAAAAAAGTTGGGGGGCGCTTACAGATATGAACAGAAATTATTGAAGTGAAAAAGAAGGGGCACTTTTGTGCTAAAGTGTTCAAAAAAGCGGGAGGACTTATGTGTTAAAATAAAAAATTGAGGGGGGACGCCATCTCTTCTCGACTACTCCACTGCAGTAAGCCTACTGCTAATGTAACATTCGTAAAAACAACCGAGGTAAATGCCTTGTTTTCCAGAAAGACAAGGACCATTTTTCATTTACTCTACTAGCAAAATATGACAGGCTAGACTAGATTTCATAGCATTTACAGTTCTGACTCCGGCGCTCCAAAACAACTAAACTGTTCATTTTTTAGAGATTTTGATCTCCTTCAGTGGAAAGCTAAAAGATGTAGCTTTAAAAAGCAGCCAGAATCAAACTGAATTTGGTTACAAATTGTCTAACTGTTTTGTATGAAATCTCAAATGGATTTCAAATCAGCAAGAATTTAAATGGAAGTAGCTGTCTATGATTTGTCATAAAGCTTAATCTGACTCATTGTTACAGTAAAATTTGTAGCATTGCAAAGTATTAATTTATTTATAGCTAGGAGCTGCTTGGCTTATTTGTAGGGACGTGAGGTCCCCATAATTGAACCTTAAATTACTTTCTATCCGTCTAAACTAAAATACCACTGTGCCACATAATTGCTTTATTATTATTATTATTATTACCCTGTGGTTTGACGTTATTACGTGTGTGTAGAAGCCAAAAATGTATCGTTTTTTTACACTCAGCTACAAACAGGAAATATAAGGCTATGCATTTTTATGAATCTGTAAATTTATTTTTGAATTTGTATTTGTGTATATATTTAGTGTTATTGGGGTTTATAATTTCAAAAAAGGAACGGTTAAAATTAAGTATATACTCTTTTGAAAAAGACTGCAAATGATTTTGCCACCTGATTTTCACTTTTGTGCTGAAAATTGTTGGATATTCGTGAGATAAAATTCAGTTAGCCTTAAACAAAAAAGAAAAAAGGACGTGATATTGAATCTAATGATTTTTTTAAGTATATTTCATATGTAGCAATTGCAAACATTGCTTTTCAAAGTTTTATTTCTTCTTCCCATGATGGAAGATAATTCAGAAGCCATCGCTAACAGAAGCCCAACAACCCAACAAATTAAACTTGGTTTATTTCTATTTGTTTTGAATTAGTAATGAAAAAAGCTACTATCTTAATAAAAGCCAAAAAATGAATACAACTTATTTAAGGGCTTAGAATTTGTTTTGCTATTTCAGACAGTGGTATTTTGCAGCAACTTTCAATTCAAAGTCATACATTCCTTTGTTGGAGTGATAAAAAGAAAAAAAAGAAAATCTCATATCCACTATTATTTCTCGTCGAGAATTGTTTGAAACTGACATTTTTCAATTCTGAAAAGTTTCTTCGTAAAAAGTTATGATTGACGACATAATTCTTTCAGCTTGTGTTTCCTTAGAAACTATAAAGAACGGATCATTCGGGAAAAAATAAAATTTTTTGACGAGATCATTCCGCGCGAACAATGGGATTCATAAAAGGGGTCTAAAATGAAGCGGCGAAAGATTTAAATCCCCCTCCCCCCCTGAAAAAATAGAATCGAAACCCGCTTTCTGAATTGTGGATAAAAATGAAACTTTTCGGAGTGAGAAGAAAAAAGATGGTGAGCGAATGTGCCAAGCAGCGACGAACCCGGTCGCCAATATGCATATCCCTCTGACAGTTCCACGACTCAACGGGGATTATAGCCACTCCCGACGGTGTCGCCCTCTCTGGAGCACCGTTGGCAAACAGATACATCAGGCATCACGTGACCGAGGCACTTTGTCAGGTATGTGAGAAAAGAAGATATCGAACACTAAAAGAAGGACCCGGAGAGGGGGCGGGAGAACTTATTGTCGTCGAATCCGGGGGATTAGATCGGGACTCGGCGCTCGCTTTTCTTTTTATGATGTCTTTAAAAGTGTCAACTGCAATTCATAAATAAATTTCTAATCAAATAACATAGTTTTAAAGAGTGCTGGCCAAACAGCGGTAAAACCTTTTTACGTGTTTCTGCATAAGTTCTCGGCGTCGACTGCTTTTGAAAAATGTTCCAGCAGAAAAGGGGTGAGCGAAGGAGGAGAAAGATATTCTATACCATCCCGGTGGCCGTGATGGAAACTCATTGCAGTTGCTTGCTTTAATAGCGCGAGTATTTCACCGGTTGGGATGACAGATATTTCAGCATTACGCCCGGCTTGTGGATGTGGGGCTACTTATTTATGAAGGGAGACCCCTAAATTGCCGCCGCTGCCGGTACTTAACGCGTCGCCTCCGAATGATCTGCGGATCACATTCATTTGCATTTTCGGCCTGAGTTACGCAAAACTTTGTTCTCATTTACACCTTCCGCGGCCGCAATCGTCGCAGCTGATATAATAACGGGAGACGGCTCCTAAAACGCATAAAAAACAAAAGATCTTATTCCACTTTCATCCCCGCCATTCTTTTTTTCTCTCTCCCCCTCTCTCCATCCTCCTAGTGTCTTTGTTTCCTCCAATCATGTGTCACGCTACCAAATGGATTAAGAATAGCTAAAAAGGAAAGAAAACTAGATTCGGGTCCTCAGTCGAAAGTTTAGCTCTGCTTTTCTAATAAGTTTACGGGTTTTAAGCAGGCATTCAGTATTGTAACTAATTCTCCACTTCTGTCAAGCATAAGTGGAATATCAGATCAACTTTTCCTGCTAGAGATTAAAAAACCACACTGATCGAAAACTAGTTCTTTAAAAAAAGGTTGAGCTGGTTTCCTTTGCTCGCGTTCGGTAACAGTCAATGATTTTGCACTTGCAATTAATTGTTCACCTGTTCCAATTTCTTCCTCAAAGATTAACTGACTAATTGATGGAAAACTAAACAAGAAAAGCCGGTAAATTTATCCGTTAACTTCAGCCAGGTGAACTTTAAATAAATTTAACGCCCCTCGTTGTGTTACTCAATCTATTAAGATTCAGAGAAAGAAGAAAGAGTGGTAAGAAAAACGGAACCAAAGTCGGCTGCTTAGCTCAAACATCAGCTCAACTTTATCATTTTACTATCATGTATTTCTCATTTTGATTCCTTTTGGTTACCATCAAGCTTCCTTACTTTGTATTTGAGCATATCCATACAGATTTTCAAAACTTGATTATTGTGAACTTTTAAGTGCACCTTAAAATTAGGTTTAGCTTTGATCATCGAAAGAAGACACTTTGAAATTATGTGGAATAGATACTAAAATCAAATCAACAGGACATGACTGCCTAGCCATTTATCTTAACCGCATTGGCATTCTAGCGGTGCCTACGTGCCCATTATGTAACGCTAATGTGAATTTGGATAGAAACCACCTGCATCTCTGCGGTGCCCTCCATGGAGAGACTGAGGCATCCAGCTATTGGGAGGCGGGCCGTGGCAGCATAGTAGTTAGGATGTCGAACTTCTAACTGGAAGGTCGGGGATTCGATACCCGACCAGCTGAAGACCCATCATGTACACTCGGGGATACGTGCATGTAAAATCCGTGGACCCCACTACCTCCACTAAATCGTGCCCGGGGGAGGGCATCCCTAGGCCTAGTGTTAACAAGGCAGAAGGTTGGAGGAGAAAAAGATATTGGGAGGCAACTAGGTTAATAGAGTTATACTTCTGCTCCTTTTTATCTTTTTTATTTTTGTTAAATGTTATTTGATGTGCCCCAGCCACTGGAAGTTTAAAAAACAATCACAAAAATCATAGAAACAGAATATTCATCAAATACTCATTCCCCGTTCTGGATATCTGTGCGTAAAGGTTGAAAGCGTGTCAACATTTAAGTTATGATGAATTCGAATTTATAAGTGCATGGCAGCATGTCGAATACGTAGCGCATCGTTTATCAACTTCCATCACGCATGGAGGCACCCGATTGAGAAAGTAAATTAAGGGAATTGAAGTAAAGTGAAATCAGTTACAGTGGACAACTGAAAATCGCGATTGCGGCTGTTTGAAATTTACGGCTGATAGATTTATAAAAGTATGCTAAGATTTCGAAACGTTTGTTTTTCATTAAAGATTTGTATAGAAATTCAAGCTTGGAAATTCTTTTTAATCTTTCAAGTTTTTGTAGGACTACTACACTACTATCAATATTCATACGTAAGTTGTAGGAGATAGTTCCCCATGAACGCTGACCATTGGAGAAAATTAACAATTAAGATTTTGTTTTCATGTCTCCTTCTACATCATTATGCAATTTAAGACAAATAGTTATATTTGCACCTGTTAGGAGCTTTATGACCAGCGACAAAACTAGTGCAAAATGTTCAGTAAATAAAAATATATGCCATTAAAGGAATACTTGCTTCAAAATTTATATAAACATTTTTCCCTTGTTCCTTCTTTTCCTTTATTATAGGTAAATTAAAAACAAAACTGTTAATACATCTAGTTACTGATTTCTAGGCCCCTCGCTTCTATTTTCTTTTCGTATTTTCTTTTCTTTGATTTTTGTCCTTTTTTTCTTTTTTATTATTTTCCCTTTTTTCTTTTTTGTATTTATTTTTAAGAGAGCTGAAGTCTTCAATTTTTGTTTAAAAATGTAACAAGTAGTTATTAATCTGATAAAACCTGTTTAAACAGGTACCACTGCAGTAAAAACCCTCTGAAAAGTAAATTTTTAATTTTTAAGGATTTCATTATAAGCTTAAGAATGTTCAGTTTGTCCCGATAAAACCATAGTTATGAGGTTCTATATATTAGACATAAAAGTTCGTTTTTTTATTTTTATTAACCATATTATCTTAAAGTCGGATAATGTTCAAGAAAGCACTTGAAAAAGCACTTATTACAGAGAAAATTAATCGGCACTTTTGTATTTTCCGTGTGATTTTTGCTTTTCTTGATGCACGATTCGTCAGTTACGGTTACCTCTGCATTCTCTGTTTATCTCTTCACTTTTATGACGGAAAACAAGAATACTAAATTTCGAAAAGTATGCAATTTTGTCGGACAACTTTCGGAACAAAGTTTTCTGCCGATCGCTCCTCCCACCTTGTTGTTCTTTCTACCGAAACTTGTAATCATATAACTCGCACATACGTAATAAGAACGGCTAAAGAATTCGGGTACACGAAGGGTAATTGTTTTTTCGTCAGGTGGCGCATATTATGTCTTAAATTTTCCGGAAGAGAAGCCCACGTGACTTTTTTACACCCCTCGGCTGTGGTTTATGAGTCGGGGGTTATTGCGAAAATCCAGGGGCTGTGTTCTTTGCAAGCCTCAAATTAAAAATAAAATGCTTGCGTCGCATTATAAGCTATTTTGTTTCCCAGCACGAGCGATGCAATTTTGGACCAAATTGCCGTGGATTGAGCGGAAAAAGGTGTGAATGGTTACATGGAGGGCTATCCTTTTTTCGCCCTCGAGTTTTTGCATTTTTCAGGAATTGAATTTTTTATGGCATCATCCTCGTACCCCATTTTTCACTTTAAAAAGAGTGGTGGTATTAAGGAAGGGTAGTTTAAAGTTTTCTTTCAAATGGTTTTAATCACATTCGTTCGTAAATTATGTTTTTTTACGACACGTTAGTCTTTTGCACCGAACTAGTTCTGTATTTAATGATCACGAGTGCTGTTTTTAGTGTCTTTGCTAGCGTAATTTTTAATTTTACATACGATAAAAAAAAATGTACTTTGAATGTGGGATTTTCACGCAGGTTTCTTACTTATATTTTTCGAGTCCTGTTACATGGGCAGTGATCCTATAAAAGTAAAACTGTCAGTCTGGTGGCAAAATTTATATTTTAACCAAACAATTTTTAAAAAGATGACGTTTTTAAATTTTAAACATTTTAAGTGGCCATGCTTTGAGTGCTGAACAAATTTCTAATGAAATTGCAATTATTACCGGGTTCATTCTGCGATTAAAAGCATAATTTTGTTCAGCATTTGAGTACTGAACAAATTTCTAATGAAACTGCAATTGTTACCGGATTCATTCTGCGATTAAAAGCATTTTACAAAACCTGGTAAAGCTAAAACCGATCGAGCGGTTATTGTTGGAATATAGTTACTTGAGTAAAGAGCAAAAAGTATTCGAGGTCCAACTCATTTCAAAGTGTTTTTCTAAAATTAGATTTTCTTTTTCCACAATTTATGAAATATTAGTAATAATAATAATAATAACTAAAGAAATTTAAAAAACAAATTGTCTTTCAAACATTTTTATAACGTTTGAAAGATTGTCAAAAGCTACGAACGTTAATATTTATTCAAATTTATTGTAATAATCAATTCTCGAGAAATGTTTTAAAATTTAAAATAATTTGTTTTAAATTCATTCTAAACGTAAGCCTCATCCATATGTGCCACAATTGTTTTGCATCATTCAACTCCGCTCTCACTATTACGAAATTTGCGCAAATGATCGAAAATATTGAAAAATATATTTAAGGAATAAAAATGCATAACATTTTAAATTTTTAGTATAATATTACCAGTAGATTTTTTTCTAAACTTTTATGTGTAAACATCTCAAAAATAACTCATTTTACTTATATTTGAAGAATACATATGACATAAATGCTTCATATATCAAGAATTACAAACATGAAGCAAAATATCCGCTTGTGTGTTTTTTCTCTCTCCCCCTCCCTTTTCGTTTTCTTTTTCGAAATGCCCAGACAAACCTACAGCATCTACAATCGTGAAATTGGGCACAAAATTGGTTCAGATTTTGTGGATACGCACTAGGGAGGAGCGAAACCAAATCAAAATCTTAAACCATAAACGCCCATGTGTGGGATAAGTTGTCTTCACTATGTCTGCTAATAATTCAGGATCTCACCTCAATCAAATATCTGTGGCTACTCAAATCACTTTGAATATTCAGCTTCTTTGCTTCATTTGTTGCAAAAAGTAATGAAATCAGATCGAATAAATAACGAAAATTTGCCACAGCTTTGATTTGAAACCGGAAATGCTGGAAATTAAACTCTCGTTTATGTCTAAAATTTCACACTTTAAAATTAACGCTGATAATTGAGGAGCAAAATCTTCGGATCTGACGCTGCTCCCTAGAATAGCTCTCTCTCTTACCATATATAGACGGTCCGTGCGACTACTTTTCGAATTGGGTATCTTCCTGAAATATGTATCCATCGTATATGATTTTACATGGCGTACGCATTTTATTCTGTTATTTGGGTTTAGTATATTATATTTAGTTACCACTTCGTGTTAAGTAAAGCAAACAAAAACGCAGTCACACGAATTCTGTCCAGTTTTCGCACCTGAAACCTTAAAACATAATATCCTACCGAATTTTTCTGACGTTATATGATATTTTTAATACATACGAGTAGAACTTTTGTATGAAAACAAAGGGGGACCTTTTCTGGCTGATTTATGTTGCACAAGTTCTTAGTTAAACTGATTTCAATAAAATTTGATACAAAAAATACTAAGACGGGTGTATGAAACTGGAATGCTGTTTTTTGTAATAATTGTTAATTTGTACTTTTCTTTCTTTAAATTCTATTTTTTGCAAAAGGGCCATTCCACCGTCACGTGCAGGACAAATGAACTCAATAGTTTTACCAAAATTTTGTCATAGAGCAGTAGATCTTAAACAAGTGGAAGTAATTGTATTTTTTAATCTTTACTTATGGTGCAATAATGCTTTTGACACATACTTATCTTTCAAAAATATTTTTTTAGCTTAAAATAAAATTAATCTTCATGTGTCACGTGCGGGACACTTAAAGTCAACCTCTCTTAATTTTTCTTATGAATCAGCTAGAATTTCTGCTCTATTAATCATGCAGTGACAAAACAAAATATAGGAATTGAAAGCCAAGGCTCTAATGTGAATAAAACATATCGAAAGTTTTGAGAAATAATAATTTTAATAGTTGAAAAAAATTATAATGTATCGTGTAACGTGCGGGACACAGTTGTCACGTGCGGGACATTTTTCAAATGCTCATGTAATACATGTTTTCAGAATGTTGGAAATTAAATGAAAACACCAAGCAATGTATTGGTTATACACTTCAAAACACAAAACATTTATTTAAATAGAATATATGCACAAATTGATCATTCCAAGAAATATATTAAATTTAATTAGAATTAGACTAAATGAAAAATTTTTTAAATATTTTTTCAAAATTTTAAACAATTTCTGTTGTTAGATAAAGAGGGAGCTGATATATTTCTTAAAACATCTTTAAAGAGATAGTGAATTCTATCAGGGTGCTCTGGCCACTTGTAGTATTAGAGCTTTTGTTTCTCTGTTTCGGCTTTAGTCATATGGTCTTTCCTCCTTTACTCAGCCCATTTGTCCTTTTATTTTCTTCCTTCTGGAAATGTGGACCTTTTTTTTCTCTCATCTTCTTCATTCTTTCAGCACTTGATTTATATCCTTCCATTATCCATTTCCGTTCGATAAAAAAACAAATTTTATTAATGTTAAAAAGTTAAAATATTATGGAAAATTGTTGTGCAAAAAGTCATAAAAGGGAAATAATATTCAGCTCTAATTCTAAATAGACTTTCTAAAATAAATATCATAATGTTTAAGCTATGTTGTTACAATGTTATATCAAATACTGAAAAAAAAAAAAATAATAATGCTCTTCCAAACAACTCATCGATAAAAAATGTAGTTGCTTTATTATTAATATTTTAAACTAGCTTATTCTTATTTGTCTTTGTATATGATTTGAGTAATCTGTTCTGAAACATAAATGATCACTGAAATGATTGGGCATTCTGTAAAGAAAATGTAAAATTTTAGAAACGCGTGCTCTGTTAAATACATAATTTAGCAAAATCTATATAAATATGAGAAAATGTATAATTTATTTGTTTAGAGTTACACATTTTTAAAACAAAAAACCATTAAAGAATTCAAGTTATGTTGAAATAAAATTCTTATCAACATTTAGAAATTGGAGTTGTGTTTCCTACATGTAATGCGGGACAGTTTTGTTTTTGGATTTTTTTACAAGTAAAGTAACTTTAAAAGCTAAAACTAGCATAGGATATGTGTACTACATTAATATGCTTTAGAAATGTCATTTACACAAAAAAAAATGTGTCCCATTTTTAACCTAAATGAAAATATTCATCTTTTTCGTCACGTGCGGGACACGAAAAATAAGTTCTTTGTGGGTGCTAGTATAGCTATTGAGATATCTCCTAGATCTTAAAGCTTAATGAAATCAAATAATTAACTTTTAGACTTACCTATAAAGTTGACATCAGGAGTTTCAGTTGATTTCTTTTATCCAAAACAATCATGCAAAATTCGTTCGAGAACTCAATGAACTTGCTTGCACAAGGCAACCATCTTTAGAATACTGTGTTGCCAATACAGAAATGATGAACTTTAATTTCTTACCCAAAACATAAAATTTGACATTTTATCTTTTAATACATACCAAAATTATCCACATAAATATGATTTTAAAATTGACCACCCATGTACCTGTTTTCATGGAATGGCCCAAAAGTTTAATGTAAATCCGGTAATGTGGCACTGAAAAAATGTTTGCAACTATTCGCTTTGTATAAAATAAGTGAAAAATGTATAGGGTAGAGCAGGGCTACTTGTGCAATATTTCACATGATCAGTCATAGCTTCTAAGCGATAAGTCCAAATTGTTTGGAATTTTTTGGGGCAAATTGAGCAATTAGAAAATTAAACCATAGAAAGTTTTTTCCCGCCCGGTCAGAAAACTGCGATTTTATTTACTATCAACTTTTCTCTTATAATTTCTTTCTACTTAAATCATACTTTTACGGTTATGTGATGATTAATTGAGTTTAAATATGAAAAAACTGCATTAATGTGTTGTAGGAAAATGATCACTGCTGCCGCTGTCGCGTACTTTGTATGAGTCCATTTCATGTAAATTTGTAATTGGTTGCATTTTTCCCTTGATAAACTTTCAGAATAGGCTTCGCAGCAAACCGGCAGTCCCACTTGATTGAAAAATATTTTTTTTTTTGTTTCTTTGGAAAGCCATTTTCATTTTATTTTTTATATCTTTTGCTTTTGTTTTAGCTTCAGTTTTTTTAAATATTATTTAGCTTGTAACGAGTTTTTTTTTCTGAAGTATTTGTTAGAATTATAGCTTTCTCTTTTCTTCTGGCAACTGCACCTGTCTTTGGGTATTACCAAAACGTTTCAGGAAAAAACTATTGTCCAACTAGCCCCAACCATATTTGAGACAAAAGAGTGGTTATGAAAAAACTGGTTGAACAAGAACTAACTCTTTTCTAGATATCAAAACTATAAATGTTTTATGAAAATTTAAACTTACTTGATCGAAAACGGATGATTCTTGATGTGTACAGGATAAATATGAGTTGATACTAATTTTTTACTTTTTCGTAGCAAAACAAACAACTCTTACGGTCATATGATCAATTTTTTCTTCGTGGCCGCTTCTTTCCACAATTTCATTAATTAGTATGCAATGTATAGTTTTCGAGTTACAATGAAACCTGTGGAAGTTGACCATTTCCTGTGCAGTCATTTTAGTTGTCAACTTAGACAGGTGGTCAATTATAGAGGGTGAAGGGCTTTCCTGACAAAAGTGATCAACTTAGACAGGTGGTGAACTTTACAGGTTTTGCTGTATTTCAATTGCTCAACGTACCTCTATGCTCAACTAGCCCCGTTCTATCCTATGTATATTCATTTTATTTTAATTAATTTATTTATTTTCCCTCGGGTATTAAAATATCTTCTGCTAGACACAGATACATTTTAATTGAATTTTATTTATTTAATTATTTTTGTTTCCCGCAGAAGTTTATCCAGAGCTCTCCTGGAGGAGAGGGGAGTTTGTTTCATGACAGTTTTTACATGTACATGCATTAAGGGGACAGTGGACGTTCAAAAATTTTTTTTTTTAAATATTATCCAATTGTTTTCATATTTTGCACAGATATTTGTGCTATTATTATAAAACTTTCTCTAACGTTTGAAGAAAAAATATTAAAATTAACAGTATTTATTAATTAATTTGTAATTAAATTTGACGAATAATCAACAACAGAAAAAAAGTTCCCTGCGCATAAATTTTTAACATATACTTATATTCTTGGTACACATCATTGTTTACATATACATGAATAAAATTAAGTGCTAATTGGAATTTTAAAACAAATTTAGGCAGTCAAAAAAAAAATTACTTTGGAACAGTAAATTTTAACGCAAAAGTTCCAAGCATAAATCTTTGAAAAATTAAGTTATAAAATATATTACACGTAAACACACTTATTTTGCTTTTCACTGAGTTAAGAAGACTTTGAAGTACTACTGCAAAAAATTTTTAATAAATGCGACAAATTTTTATGCGCAGGGAGCATTTTGAACTTCATAAAACACAAAAAAATCACAATCTGAGAAAAACGAGTTTTTCTTGTTAAATCATGGTAGAACAGTACGACTATGAGAAATCTTGTCTTTATAACATTGCTATATAATTAGTGAACACTGTTATTATTTTTGCAATGAGTTATAGGTAAACTAAGTGATTTTTAATGTATTGTTACCGTTATTCAATAAAGCCCATAGAAGCCGAAAAGCAACCACAAATCAACTTCTCCAAAAACTTTCATTCAAAAAAATATTCCCACTAAATTTGTTATATATTTCAATCCTTTTTATTGCACTGTTATATAAAAATTGAATTTTTTCTTACAGATAAGTAATACATATATTCATCCACATGTTCTCGAGTATCAGGTAGCATTAAAAAAATGCCCCTCTTATCAATTTGACTAGTTGTTCATTACTCCCGCAGTGGACTAGTCTGTAGAAGCTCTGTTCCCGCAAAACACTGAATGTGAAGCAACATTGACTGCAGTCAGTGTTTGGGAGGGTGACAACCTCTTGCAGCTGGTTGCAGCGGTCCGTGTATGATAAAGGGAGCTGGTGCACGTTGAGTAGGTCGTGGCTCCAATGTCCTCCGAGTGAAACGATACCTCTGGGGGTGATCGGACTCTTGCCTACAAGGGCCCCATTAGACACGGGAGCAGCATATCCATTCTTCCTTGCCATGCACGAGAACTTGTTCGTTATAACTAAAATACAAATATCTTACCGATGTAACTTAAAAGGCACCAGCGCCATAAAATCCATCAGTGACTTGGCTTTTTTTAGCTTTTTTCCTATTTTTTATTTGTTTATAATGTGCAGACGACCTACGTTTAAACTGTGTAAGTCGCCTGTGGTCTCTTTTTGCAGCAAGTAGCAATGTTTCTTTTTTCGGCGTGGCAAGTTTATTTCCTCGGTAAAGTTGTAACGTGTTGACACAGCCGAAGTTAAACTCACTTATTGCAAATGTTACACATAATTCAAGCCGTTTTCTGGAAACAAATACCTCTTTTGGGCATTTGTTCCAGATTAAACAATGCAAACTTTCATTTGCATTTTGCGTTTTGCCGGAAATGCAACGCCTGAGTAAGTCATCAGCAGCAAGACGCTGATATATTGGCAGTATCTTTTCTACTACACTTTCAGACAACTGTGTCTTCATATGTAAGTGGCTCTTCGGGATTTCATTACAGGCCAGTGCTCGTTGGTAAAAGCAGCATGATGTTGCACTCGTGGGACACTTTCTATGCTGTGGTTTTGCATCGGTGGACATGCAATGAAAAAGGGTTGCTAGAACGGCAGTTTTCATTTTTTGTATGTCCGGGGCATTATCAGTTATAGCTTTCCTATAAAAGTTTCGAAGTTTTTGTATAACGGGTTTGCTTAAGTTGCCTTTTTTCTTCCCTCCAAGAGTAACCTTTTTAATTCGCCATTCCTTTACCTTGTTGTCCAATGCTGTGCCCAACCTTTTAGCAACATGGTTTATGCATTCTTCTTTGGTAATTTTAACATTATCACCATAAATGTTCGCATCGCATAAACTGTGAAATGTTTTAGTATCTCCATCACTAATCATCTTTGAATAACGCATTTTATTTGTTTGAACGGACCGTTGCCAAAGTTTCAGCGCTGCATGTACCTCCATGCTCCCTGAAGAACCGCTAAAATTCCTTTGACATACAGGTTCATGTTGTTCTTTCCAAATTGAGAACTCTGCGGAATCCTTTCCCAAATCTCGAGCAGTGTTGACGCATTCCGTGCAGTGCTTTGACATCAGCTCGAAATCTACAACTAAATTAGTTAACGAGTCGATTACAATCCCAATGCCATAAAGAGAAGTATGGCCTCGTTTCATCCATGTCCCGTCGTACGAAACAGTAATGTTGAGAATTTCTTCATTTTTTAGACTAGGATTGCGTTCTATGTATGCACTTCGAATTTTATTTTGCAACACCTGAAGCACATTTTCCTTAAAAGTAGCGTTCTGACTACACAGTTTCTCTAAACACTTCGAAAATGTTTTTCGATCCATAGTTGGCATCTCCATAGCAATTGAAAATTTCTCCATTGCAGCGTGTCCTTTGCCTGTGTTTAAAAAAGCACCAACGAGTTTTTCATTCACGTCAAATCTTCTTGTGTAAGGTTCTCGGTGACTTTAAAACGTGGCTCCAAAATCTTTTTCGCAAGATCCACAAAACAGAAGTAATTTCATTGAATAGCCATATGTTTCACCAAAACTAACATTCAGGGAGTGCATTCCACACTCATCACATGGCACATTTCTTAGTAGAGGGGAAAAACATTTTTCACTCATAAGAACGTATCCAGAAGCTTGATTATCTTCAGTATGTAAATTATGATTTCTGAAATTATACTTTCCTGAATTAGAGGTTGCAGCAGATGTTGATGCAACGCTTTCTTCCAGAACGGTATCAGGGATCGAATTTCTAAGAGAAGCATTTTTGCTTTTAGCAGCAGCTATCGCTTTGCTGCGTTTAGTCGGTCGCCCCTTCTGCTTCCTGTAGCGAGAACTAATCGAATGCATAGTTCCAACAAATAATTAATATACTTTATTGGAGATATATATAAAGTTAAATGAAAATAAAAAGTAACTAGTAAATTAGTTCTGAAAAGAACTGTTTTTGTGGTTATGCAGGTAACGAAAAAAGTAAATAGCAATTCAAGCAAGCGAGAATCGAGAATGTAACACAATGTAAACAAACCACGGATGGGAGCGAAACACAGTTACAGTTAATCTGGTGTTGCCAAGATAAAAAATACAAATACCATTTTCCAAATTCAAAATTAATGACACCAAATGACAAATACTCCGGACCGTTGCTGCGATTTTGACAGCTGTCAAAGTGGGCGTGTTCCTTTGTTTACAAAAGGTTACAAGCAAATAACTCGAGAAATATTCATTGAAATCAAAAAATTTTTTTTTCTACTTATGACACATAGTTCCTATTAATTTTCAGCAAAAACCTGAAATTTCGAAAATTTTGATAATTTTTGACGGTTTGAAGGTCCACTGTCCCCTTAAAGTGTTAGAATTGGCAATGTGAATGAAAACCAAAGCTCCTGGGGGGCTGATTCTCGACTCATGGTTGAACATGAAGTCGGGTCAATATTCCTTAAAAAGATCCTCTCTATCCGCTCATCTTTTGAGTAAAGTAATAAAATCTGAGTTCAGGTTTTTGTCAAATGTTGACAGTGACGTTATGTTTTGACGCACTGATCAATAACAAGTGGTAATCCTCATTTGTATATTCACTACCTTTCAAGCACTTCAAAAGCAGATACCAAGAATCTTCGCCTTTGTCTCGTTTCTAACTATTCAAAACGCAGCAGTCAAATCTGAAAATGTAGTCAAAACTCAGTATAGCGATATTTGACACATACACTTTTGAATTACTCTTTACAACGAAAACTAGCCGACTGTCGTACGAAATCCCTTCTCCTAATTCCATTAATTGAGGGGATGTTAAACATACTGGTGTGAGTCAAGCGATTAATATTTTGAGAAAACCGGCATTTTGCATTACAGTTTTAATGTTATACTATTGAAAAAGAAAAGAAATAATGGGGGCATCTCTTGATAAATTTTTGAAGGATTCTCTTGTTTACAGTATACAAACGTCGATGACATCCCACGTTATGGAAAATATAATTAACTACATTTTCAAAAAAAAAAATTGACTTACTCCAGTACATTACTGACACCCTTAATTGAGTTCTAGGGTCGCAATTTGTAAGTCGTCCCCTGGTTGCGACCGCAAGAATATCCACAAAACGCCATTCCTCCAAATAACTACCGCGTATATTGAGCCGCGTAATTAGCATGGAGGCTTCTTCTGACAAACAGCCCGGTGCTTAGACCAAAGAACGACATCCCCCATAACGCGGACGGACAGACAAGCTGTTACCATTTATTCCTCTGCTAATGGGGGCTTCTAGCACGGAAGGCCCGGAGTGGGGTTATCTTCTTCGGATCCAGGGGATAGTGGAGCCCTGGGACACTAAATCTGGAGCTCGGGATGTGGTCCCAGGGAGCCATCCGTCACGGGCAACTCCGCCCCCTCCACCTCGAAGATTTAGTAATTGAGAGGATGGAGAGCGCGTTGGCCCGTTTTTCCACTTCCTGAGTTATATTCTTGAAGTTGTGATTGCATCCCTTTAGGATAGAAGGGCAATTAGAGATTAAGCGCTATCGACGGCGAAGGCGTCCAGAAACCGGGGATGGAAGTTTGTCCCCAAAATATGGAATCGTGGCGAGAGCACAGAAACCCAAGTTTAAAGACTTATAACCTCTACAAATTGCTTCTGTCATGAGCGTGACATTACCATTATTAAAAATAATAATTAGTACCAAAAAAAAAGAAAAAATAATAATTTATAAATTTTTAAAATTTATTTATTCCTTTTTTCATTTTTTTTCTTTTTAATGGGAGAAGTTCATATCGTAGTATTCATGTGCTGTTCATGCAATAAAAGTATCTATGCACAATCCTAGAAACAATTATATATTGTTCATTCCAGCAGGTAAACGATTATTTCTTCTTCTTCTTTTTTTTTGTTTCATTTCATTTATCTATTGTTCTTAATGTACTATCTCATTAAAAACTAAATATGCAAAAAATTTCTAACATATTTTAAGGGCACTTTATAAATACAAATGTATTTGCAACCGTTGGTCAACCATTTTCTAATTTAAACTCAAGATATTTTTCGCGAGCGGTAATTTTTTCCCATCTCTGCTATTTTGTACTTATTTAACCAATAACTTTCTTACGTTGTCTTGGGGAACAACTAAGGTTAGCTTGCCTAACAATGCTTGGATACACCTCCAGAAAGGCGAGAGGTTAATCCTAAGGGAGGAACAGGGGTTTATCCTAAAAGTACTTTATTTTTAGTTAGCCAAACAATTGGGTGTTCTTCGAAAATAAAATCACGCGATCTAAAAAAAGAAAAGATTTAAAGTAATCATTATCGAATTTTAATTATTCATTATATAATGCACTAGATAAAATGAAAAATTAGATAATTGAATGGAAAGGTTGCTGAAGAGACTACTATACTTACTGAGAGCAGATAAAGTTGAAATGATTCTATAATCTTGCAACTACACTTTGACGTATTCAAAACCATCTTAAGTGGACTTATATAAATTCTCTTAAGTTATTTCGGTAATAGCCGTAAGAGAAAAACAAATTTACTTATTTAAAACACCAAACAAACGAATGGGAAAATTAATAATCTGATGTCGAATTCAATCCTCCAGTAGAAACTTCAATCGCATAGTGCAACTAACTTGCATAAATAATACAAATAAGACTTTTGTATGAGCAAACCACCCAATGTTTCGAACAAAATTTCAACCTGCAATAAAACTCTTTCCTTTCAAAATACTACTAGTAATAAACTAGACGTTAAGTTTTGTCGCCCCCTCGTGCGCAAAGTATTTCAAATGATAATAGAGGGTAGTAAATTGCGTACGCGATGGTGTGTTCATTAATATTTCATAATAGTAGTCCAATCACTCAGAGACACTTAATCGTGATTTTCAGTTAAGTACGAGATTTTACCAGAAACTTCAGAAGAGCCGGATTCCGAATTGATAATATTAGATGTAAGAGTGGTGAAACAGGCTAAAAAAAATATTCGTTATAGGAAAATTATATATCCAATAAAATATACGGTTAATCAGAACCATAGATCGGTATAACAAACTGAGGAAATATATGAAAAAGACGCTTGTACTCGTATCAATGTGATAGGACCATCGAATATTGACCATTTATTTTTTTCATCTATGATATTTGAATGTTTAATCTCGATATGAAAATGTCGGATGTTGAAATATTTTTCCCACAAAACCAATCCTTTTTGTTCAGAGTTTGATTAATAAAGTGCCCGGATGTTTTTTGGCAGACAAAAATCCTTTTTCCATCTCCGCGTTATCGTCCGGAAAATGCGGGGGAAAAAACTCCAAATAGGGAAAAATTTAATTAACGGAGATCTGCCTTTTTCTGAATTTCCTCGAAGTTGAAGTTTCGAATGGCAATAACCAGAAAGAGAAAAACGCGAACACGCGTATTCTTTCGAATCAACAAAAGCATTCGGAAAAATTCATTTTTTCTCGATGACATATTAGCGCGGGGAACAAGGATCGCTGATAACAATGGTAATGAGAAGAAGAAGAAAAAAAAAAAAAAAAAGAAAATCACGTGGTTTGTATTTATTAACTCGAAAAGTGGCGCGCGCGCGAGAACACGTGACTGATGAGGTGGATTTCCGGTTCCGGTCGATGAAAAGGTCTGAAGTTTCTCCACGAGGGGCTCCGCCGGGTTCCTATTCGCTGAGATAGATCGCCTCGAAAACGAGAAAAAATAAATTAAAAAGTAACATAAAAGGATCGAGTTTTTCAACTGAACGTTTCATATCGTGGAGGAAAGGTTATCCTTTTGTTAAACGTTTTTCGCCACAGAATGCTGTCACATTCGTTTTCCTTCCTTAAAAAATATTAACGTTCGTTCATTATTTTTCGTGAAACTTTAAATAAATAAATTCCCTTTTCTCTTTTCAATAGGGAAAGTTAGTTTTAAACACAAAGAACTCGTGAATGTCATTTATGTTCGGGAACGCGAAGAGGAAAATATATGGAGAAAATCTTTCGTAATAAATGCTGTACTTTTTAATAAAATCCACTTTTTCTTTCCAAATGAAACATTTATTTGTAGATACCAGGGGAAATTTCAACTTTTGCTTTGTCACTTTTGGACTGAAAACCGATACGAAAAACTTTCAATTTTTTTTTTGTTAATGCGGAAACTCATTGTCTGAATGTTTGAGTGCTTAACAATACTTTTTCGAAGTATTTGCGAATGTAATTGACTGTTATTTTTTAAAGCCATTTTGAAAATAAAGATGTTTATCAGTTGCTTTGAATGAGGATTACTTTATAAAACTGCACCTTGTCGAATCAGAAGATAAAAAAATATTGGCATCATATGAGGATTGCACGGGAGATACTGCTAACTTATTTCACAAAAATAGAAGTTATTAACATACATGACTGAATTCTAATGAACTGCTATATAAATGCACTAAAACCTCGATCGATCGTTTCGCACGGAAGCATTCATTTCGAACGATAGATACGGAAAAACGAAGCATTCAGGTGTCGGTAAACGATAAAACGTTAAGATAACACGATACATTCCGGAAAACGATGGATCGGGGTTTTACTGTATATATTTAATGAGGTGACTAAAATGTGGACGAATCGACTCTTTATATGCTATGTTTTGATGCGCAATCCTGCCTATGAGGCTTGAAAAAGCGATAAAGCAAATTATTAGATGCAGATTCAAAACCCTTTTGTTGTGGCTAAAAAATTGTACTAGTCAAAGAGTTACATTTAATGAAAAAAATATATCATTCAACTTGAATGATATGCACACACACAGTTGACACACACCCACACACATTCGACCTGATAATTAAAAATACTTGCAGAGCATTGAACGTTTAACTTCTAACAGGAAACTTCAGTAACTTCACATGGTATTTACCGTTTAACAGAAAACACACAGTTTTACCTATACCACAGTTTTGGTGCTTCATTCTTACATACTTAATCATCACTTAAAAGTTTGTTTTACATAGGTTTCCATTGAAAGGAATACATTTCAGTTAGGACCTTAATAATATTTGAAAAACTGATCTTTGGGTTCTTTGTAAGAGATTCAATAGTTCGGTCAAAGGCTGAGCCAAAGTAGAATTAACCCTTAATGATACAACGTGCCTAACTTGAGCACATTATTATGGTAGGAGTAGGAAACACTAATGTTGTCTTTTGGTTTCATATCATCAACTGCATTTTTACACTAATCTTGTCTGGCATTCAGTTCCGATATAACACGAGGTCTGACCTTGAGAGAGAGAGTAAATTAAAAATAGTAACCAGTTTCTTCTGCAAACTTTGTGCGCACGTTACGTTGTTTTATTTCACTTTTTCTAGAGAGAGAGTGTGTTCTACTTGTTGAGATCTATGATAAGGGATAGTATCACAAGGCGGTAGGCTGACAGATCATGCAACGGGCCATATTTGCCAAGCCTAAAAGTGGGTTAAGTCCTGAAAGGGGGGGGGGGGGAAAAAACAATGAAACACTGCCTTTTATTTGAATGCTATTTACACTAGAGACACATGATATGTCAATTTATCAATAATAATGTACAGCATAAAATACCAACTGTAAAAATCTGTTAATGGGTCTGCTTGAAATTAAAATAACCTTCAACTTTAAAATTTCAAATGGTAACCCCCATTTGTAATTGCGATTTGTAATCAGAATTAAAATTGCAATTTGTACATTACCAATTTTCGTGTCATTCCATTAGGATTTTCCGTCACAATTTAACTAAGAAATATCGGTGATGTTAGAATGTTTTTTGATGTTTTTGCTTATAATATATTAACGTCTTAATGTTTCATTTTACGGATTTTTTTATTTCTTATTTTACATTTTAGTTAATTGCTTAACTTTTTAATTAAATGTTAACTTTGTTTCCTGTTTGATTATTTTTTCCAGAAACATTGTATTAAGATTTTTCCCTCCAAATTAACAATAAATTTTATTTTAGTCCTCAATGCTAAGACGATGATAACAAAATTGCTTTTATCGCTTTCTCTCAAAAAGATCTGATTTTTTAAACTCGTTTATTCTCAAATTATGGTCTGCCAGTTCCACACTTCGTAGCTGTATATATTATGGCGGCGAAAATCCCCCAACTTCTAGTTCTTTTAAATATGCATGGTTATTTTCAACTTTTTCACTCCAGTTCAAAATTGAAATGGCTCAATGTAAATATTCTACCTCCATTTTCTAAGAAATTGAATTTTTTCACTTAAAATGCCATTCAATGGAAATAAATTATTATTGACATCACTTATACTTAACCCGGTATTGAATTCATAACAATTTTTTGCAATATCATAAGTGCGCTAAAAAAATTACAAATCTCTGGGAAATATTCGTGTAATGGAGAGCAATATCATTTGAATCGAGTCAGATATCGGTAAACAAGGGGCAAATGCGACTTTCGAAGAATAATATTTGAATTTAAGGTTCTTCGAAAGCAGATTACGGAACTTTTTTTGTTTCGGATTGGAATCAGAGAATAGATGTGATAAAAATCAAGCAATTGTAATCTAATTTATTCCGAAAACTTCTCCGAGCTCGCTTATTGAAATAGAAGGCGAATTTCACCCGAGATGCTTGCAGTAATAAGCAGACGGTGGTTTTCCGAAGGATGAAAAAAGGAATATCATTGCGGAAGAGAAAATAACTGACAAGATGAAAAAGTTCCTTTTTGGTCCCTAATATAGTGGAACAACAGGGGAGTTCGGTGTAAGCTTATCAAAGACCGGGAAGAATTTTCGAAAATGTACCTTAGGTTTGAGCAGATGTTTCGGCTGTCGTTTCAAACTTAAATTTAATTTCCCTCGTAAAAGAATCCAAATTCTGTTTTGACAGTAAGAGCTATTTCATTTTGCTTTATTTGCTTTCCAGACGCTCATATGAGTTGGAGAAATTTGCGAGAGTGTCCATTAAGAGATAATGGTAATTTTCACCGACTGCGGAGCTTATATTGCCTCTCTCTCTCTCTCTCTTTTTATAAATCCTGATACAGATTTTTTATTTGTTACTTCGTGGCTGATTGCATACATGAAAGCGTCGTCTTTCAAAATCTTGATGGTGAGCTGTTTAGACAAATGGTATTTTTTCCATACCTATATTAAGCAATCACGGTTTTGACAGCATTTCAACCCATCGTTTATTTACTCCCAGCGCTTTTCAAAAATAAAATTTTCTTTCAAGTTGAATATCTAGCAAACGATCTGATGGCATGTTTTAAAAAGAGATGTTTCAAAGGAAACAACAAAAAAATATGTATATGGTTTATCTATAAATACAACAATGTAAGTGAAATATAATAAATGGTGCAAATAATGCAGACAGAATTGTCTTAAATAGTGGATGAGTGTTATTTAAACTAAGAACAACTAGTTTAGTAAAAAATATGTTAAAAAAAAGAAAAACACACACCAAATCTCCAAAATCGAAAACAAATTTATTATTATTATTATTTTTTTAATAATTAATAAAAAACAAGAACAAGATTCTTTAATTTTGTCCATACTTGCGTCAAATAGGCTAAGTGCAAAAATTCATACATGCAATAAAACTGAAAATGTGTCTATATTTACCACCTGTTCTATAGTTACAATAGGTAATTCTAAGCAGAAAAATAGTCGAATCAATCAATCCGGCTCGAAAAATAAATTAATTAATAGGTAGAACAAATCGAAATAAAACTAAAGTTGAAGTTTAAAATCCGCAAATTAAGAACATCAGCCCCCTTCAGAAAAGATGTAGACAATAAACAGCCAAAATTTGTGGATCAATCATTCCTTCATAGGGTTTACATGTAAACGGTTACATAGTATAATGCAGTGGTTCCCAACCTTTTTTTCTTTGCGAACACCTTCTAAGATCCAAAATAAAATAGCGAACGTAAGTCGTAACGAACCTATAAAATTTGCTAGTACATTTATTTTCATATTGCCCTATAGTTCTAAACAAGAAATAAAAAAATAATTGTAAAACATTTAAGTTTAAATTAAAATTACTTTTTGAAGTGAAACTTCTTTATCGGGGTTGGAAAAAAATTTAGTGTAACATTTTTTCGTTACGCGTCACATTTTTCCGTTACGCGCCATCTTTTTCTTATCCCTACCACGCGTGATTCGAAGTATACTTTCTCCAGCGGAGTAGGGATTGGTAAATGTCTAATATAACAGGAAAGGTTTGTCACTTTTTACTTTCAATTGTCAAAGTCTTAGAGCTCATGTAGCTGACCTGGATGATTCAATTGTGAAAAATTCGAATGTTTTAGTTCTGTCTGAAACATGGCTAAACAATGACAGTGAAATAAACATTACTGATTTCAAATGCATTGCACAATTTAAACGGCTGAACACAAGAGCAGGAGGTGTAGGAATATATCATAATTCTAAAGATGTTGCTAAAATTGTAACTTCATCGATAGATTTTTCTGTTCTTTCTCCTGACTTTCATGGGTCACTAACTTCAGCAGTTGGTGATTTATGTATGGCTTAATGCACAATGGTAAATGGGATAAAAATTTTGATTGTTGCAATATATATATCTCCTAATCAGAAGGTGGACGATATTATTGATTTTATTCACCATTCATTGTTATCATACACAAGTGGCGGTGCCTCTTTACTCGGCAACAATAATGATAAAATACCGATGATATTAAGTGGAGATTTTAATATCAATTTTGCATCAGAAAAATCTTTGAAACTAATTGAATTTTTGAAAGATAAACTTAATTTATCCATGAAAAACAATCCTCAAACGTCGACAACGAGATCCGGCACTACAATTGATGGAGTTTTCGCTCGGTTACTAAATTTTGTGGAATGTAAACAATATATTTCGTATTTCAGTTACCATAAGCCATTAATAACACAAATATATAATAACGACATCAATGATAGTAATAATTCTATTACAAATAATGAAATTCAATAATAATCTTTGTAGTAATAAGCTAAAATGAAATAATTGTAGAATTTGTATTTATGTCTATGATAATAAAAGCCTTTTATTAAACTTTATCTAATTTAACTTTATTTAACCAATTTCTGTAAAGTTGCATATAGTAAATTATTTTTTGAAAAATAACGTCATAAAGAAGTTTCACTTCTTACGAGTGTACGCTAGTACACGCACACATTTTTTAATTATTTGTTCGTTTTAAATTATTAAAATTATTAATAGGGTAGTAAACATATCTATTGGCGAAAAAAATCTTTAAAAACTGATACTGCGAAACCGATAGTGTGAAAAACTTGTGGAGTGGCATGAGAAATATACGTACAAAATTTTGAATCAATCAGTGAATATCGTTCGATTATACCCTAAGGTTAAAATATACAAAATTGTGCAACCAAAATTGAAATAAAGTGTGATAAATGTGAATACAAAGTTTAAAATTAATCAATAAAAATATTGCGGTATCACTTTGTGGTCTATATTTGAGAAATTAGCCGAAAATAATCCAACGTTTTACATCTAGTAAATTTTCATAGGAAAAAGGGGCGAATGCTGAAAAGAAATAGACGTTTTAAATTAAAAATAAATCAAAGGATTTAGTTCAATACAACTCTGAGATTCAAATTTTTGAAACCACGTAACAGTAGAAATAAGTGCATTTCAAATTTTGAATACGTATGCTTACTATAATACGTAAGCATTATCGAGAAAATAATTCATTAAAAAAAAATTTTACATTGCGTTCTAATGATGCGTATATAAATTTATTATTTCGTTACCAATTAAAGATTCCGCCATTATAATTTTATTTTCACGAACCCCTTTTCTACACCACGGGAACCCCTGGAAGTTCGCGAACCACCGATTGGGAAACGCTGAATGGATGTAGCCAAAAATGGTAAATCGGCTCTAAAAGAGTACTGAATAATGGAAATAAGCCTTATACGTCTCATAATCTAAGGCAATAGCTTGAAATATCTTTAAAAAAAATTCATTGCTTAAAAAATTTTTAGGTAGAACTTTATGCATGGTTTTTTTCTTTTTCTTTTTCGAATGGGGCTACGTATGGTCACTAACCTTTGCAGACCTCGTGCACTCCCCGGAAACCGGCAGATATTCTTTCAAGTAGCGTTACTATCGGCGGATGCCATTTCCACTTGATAATTTTCACGCTCAGTTTCTCCCTAGATGGCGGCACCTGAGCTCTAAGTGATGCGAAACTGTGCAAAGAATTTAATTTAGCCGAGAGTATCCATGGCAAACGCATATTCAAGGGATCTTTAACATGCCGCATAATCATGCGACATGGGCGATGACGATTTTTCGGCATCTTGAAAATCCGCCGACTTGGGCCAGGTTTGACGGTGCGAACTTGGGCGTACGAGGCCAGTGCCTTACCAGTACGCCACCCTACCGGCATTTTATGCTTTGTAAAGCCGTGAAGAAAGTATTTCTTTTTAAAGAAAAATGGTTTAAAACCTGCTTTAGATATGTTACTATTATACATACAATGAATTTCGAAAATCCTGAGGCCTCTATTTGTCAACATGCAATTTCAGTTGGTGCATGTCAATTACATGTACCAACTTAGTCGTAGTCTTAGGTCTTAGGTTTGTTAAGAAGAGATTGAATTAGAATGTCTGGGGGAATAGAAGACTTCGAAATCTTAAGATGACAGTACTCCTGCTTTTTAAAATGGGGCTAAAGTTTTTAATACAAATAGTCAGATATTCATTAAGATTCTTCCATTGTTTCAGAAATTACTTTGTGAGACATTCGCTCGTTATCCAATGAAGTTAAAAATGCATGTTTTGGAAATCAAAGTCCGCAGCAAGTAATCTATATTTTTCAAGATTGGTGGTGTGTAAAAATCTCCTCTCCCCCAAGTTATTTTCTGCAGAATCCATTGACGGATGAAATGACGAAACAGATGAGGTTGACATGGGCAGCGAGAGTCGGTAATTAATGGATTATCCATGGAGGCTAGATCCTTCATTAGCAGAACAGCAGACGATAAAAAAGGATATGATTGGGGTATGGAGGTGGCTCTTCCGACGACAGAACGCTCATTACTTTGACCGTATTTTAGAAGAAGAAACCGATCTTTCTGTCAGTGTCTGTTCTTGTCATCTGCGTCGGCGGGCTTTGAATGACGGAGAAGGTGAAGCCCTAGAGAAAGGAGTGCGAGGGTTGATTTGAACTTCATCTTTGGGCCATCCTTGTATAAGAAAAACAGCTCTTGCTAGCAGTGTCTTTGAGTAATTTCTTTTAGAAAGACTACCTGACATAGTCTTGTTGTAAATGGTATAATTGAGCTATTTCGAATTCAGGCGGCAAGTAACCATTCGATCTTGCCACACTTTTTTTTATGTATAAGTCCCTTTCAAACTTAATACAATTTTGTGGAAAAAAAAAAACAAAAGTTTGAAGTATAAGATGTTAAATAAAATTTTCAAAATGAAAACCGTTGTTTATCTTTTTCTTTAAACTGTTTTAATTTTTTTTCTCGAACTTATCCTCAAAACAAAGCACGTCCTATTTTTTTTGTTTTGGAATTCCTCCTGTTTCACTAGGAATTATAAACTAAAAGATTTAGAATATCCTTTCGAATTCGAATCTTTTGGTTCATTAATATAAACCACCAGTTTCAATCTCGATGATGTCAGCTGTGTGTGTCAGACGAATAAAACTTTTACTAATAATCGTGTAGGCATTAAAGTGCTGTCCCAACTAAACGTTCTTTTCCAACATTCGGGGATATAGACTTGTTATATATGTTCTGAAAATACACAAAAAACAAATAAATAAATAAAATGTGAAATCCTATCGGCAGATGTCAAAGGGTCTAAAAGTTATGAGGTTTCACGGGCAACAGTAGTTCTGCGGAAAAACGTATAGTTGACATTTATAAGCAGTCAAAGAAAGGTATAATTGCCGCTTAGAAATAGTTTCTAAAGCTTGACATCTTTTTAAGCAAACTTGCTAAAGTTAGCAGACTTCGAAATATTTTATTGACGGTACATTATAAAATTAAGCGATTAAAAAAAATACATTCAACATCAGGCAGGGAAAAAAGTTTGTCTTAGAAGAGGTGCTGTCCAACCATGTTTCATGTGGAAAATTGGCAAACTGCTAGCAGCGGGAAATCCAAATGCATCATTCCAGTCACTTGACATGATTATATCCTTGTAATATTTTCGGATTGGATTTATGAACGTTGTATTTATAAAAAAGAACAGCATAGCTGAAACTTCCAGGGATAAATTGCTTTGAAATAATTATAAGCAAAACGTGATTAAAACTTTTGAGGAACAAGTCCGCTTCCACCTAGAAGTCGGATGTTTTCCTCTTTATCTGATCAGCAGCATAACTGTTTTAAAGGAATCTGTTGATGCATTACATTGTGACAATCTTTTCGGATTAATAGTTCCGAAGTAAATGTTCCGTTAGTAAATGTGTAGATCGGAATGGGTTACACAAACAAATAATCTCTCAAAAAATGTGCTCCTCGAAAGGCGAAAATAAAATAAAAACAACATTAAAAGCACAAAACTTCAATAACAATAGCAATTTTTACTACAATTTTATGCTTTAAACGTTGTTTACATTTTATTATATTTTTCGAATAAAGGCTTAACTTTTTAGTGTTTAACATTCTCTATGTTTAACGGGTGGACTGATTTCTCCCAAAATACTTTATTTCATGTTAAAATAAAACTTTTTTTGTTGACTGCTTTTGAATGTTTTCTATGTCCAACTTTTTAATGTAACGATGATTGTACTTCGATGTCCGGTTATTTAAGTAGGCTTGTTTTAGAAGGCTCATATCAAAAGGACCGTTCATAAGTGACATCACGCTCTTCCCCATATATTTAACCTCCCTTTGTTACAAAGTGTCACACCTCAACAAACCCCTACCCCCTTTGTCACATGTCGCGCTATGTTGTGTAAGCATTATGTCACACTTCTTGTTACCCCCTTCCTTCCCCTTGTTACAGTTTCACGAACCCCCCATCGTTGGCAAAGAAGTTTGCCTGTGAAGAAGTGTGTTTTTAAGTCAAATTATATTGAAAAAAGAAAGCGATCTTGTTGAAGGCTTCCACTCTTAAAGCACTCGAGAAGGAGGAAATCTCAGAAATTAGTGGATATAACACAATGTAGGTGGTGCATAAAAGAAATAAAAAGAAGACAGCAAAAAGTCACATTTTGCGAGTTTATAACTAGTGCTATTATTCGTCTGAATATCTAGTAGAAAATATTAAGCTTTAGGAAGTTGCTTTGATGAGTCTTGTAAAATATTTTTAAGTTTAAGTGACATTCATAAGTTCTGACGTTTTAAATCGCAGAGAAGAGGAGACGACGTGCGAACTTTTCTCGTTCTACCCGGTCTAAAAATGAGCCTCTAAGCAAATATTTTCCTGTTCTAAAATTGTTGGATTTTCACTCGTAAATCAAAACTTAGATGCATTTTTTTTTTCACTTGTTGGTTATTTTTTGAAGAAGAAAATAATTTTATTATATAATTTATTCAATCAAGAGAGATGGACAATAAAAATGCTTTCTCGCTACATGTAAAGGGGTCGGAGGGAGGGGTAATTTCCTTTTCAGGAGAGATTCAAGGATTTTTTTTGGTCCAATAAGTATCCTATTTGTTTTTAAGTAATACTCAGCATTAGTATCGTTATTAAACATATTCGTTAATTTTTGGAATTTTTTTAAATGAAGCTGTTTTCTGTGCACTTCAAAACTCTAAAGTAAAAAAAAAAAAAAAATACCTTGGTGAAAAAACAACATCTGATAAATTCAGTATTCAATTCAAAAGCAATAATACAAATTTTGTGCATTGATTTCAGGTTTTCTAGAAACTCTTCTTTTAATACTTTAAGATATGAACTGAATAAAAGTCATCCGAGTTAAACTTACTCGAACATTCTTAGTTTTCTCCTGGTTTCTTTCATCCCCAAATTTAGTGCTCAACCAGAATTTTCTCCTAATGGTGCGGGGCTGGTTCATTAGAGTTCTTATATATTTTTTATTAATTAGGACTGACAATGTCGCTTAAAACCAAACGTTCTTGGGGGTTTGTTGGTTTTACCCCCAATCACTCTCTTGGTTGTCCATCCAGAATCTCCTTTACACTCATAGGGAATTTTTGTTGCTATTTCGTTCCTTCAACGTTGTCTTTATCATCTTCTTCTATCTCTCCCTTCATTTTAATCCCGTTCATGAGATTTGAGATAGACAGAAGTTCGAAATCAAAAGTGAGAGTTTCACCCCCCGAGTCCAAAGATGGCGCTGGGAGAGAACGTGATTCCTCTTTGAAGAAAGCGAGTGTTTCGAAAGATTTCGGGCTGCAACTTGCGGTTTTGACATCCCCCTGTCCAAGGTTCTGTATTTAACGCGGTGGAAAATATGCGAAATTAATCTTCGTTTCGAAAAGCACGTTTAATTTGCGTTTGTCACCGCGCCGGATACTGACGATGACGGTAATGACGTGGCGAAGGGAATCGCGAAACTTGTTCATGAAGAAAATCGACACGAGTGAAGGAATGGACGGGAGAGACACACACAAACACCACCCCCACCTCCTCCTCCAGCAAAGGAATTGCTCAATCTTGCTGTTCCTGCCTTTGAAGGCACGCTCTCTAATCGTTAAAAGTTGTCGGGATGTTTGCATTCGTTTGTCTCTCGTATGATGCCTGTGGGGGAAGGCGGGTAGGGGGCAGGACTATCGGGATCTTCCCTTCAGTTGCTTTAGAACGTTTAATGCTTACGACGCATTGCTAGCAAGAAAACGAAGGTATTAAAGACGCGCGTAATACCGGCGGAAATAGTTAGGAAGCAATTTAGGAATTAGTGATGTAACTGGTTTGAGACGGGGCTCGCTGTGAATTTTAGGATGTCATTTGAAGCAGCTAAATGCACATATTCTTTAAGAAGGCGTTATGTTTTGACGTCTTCATTTATTCATTTGTCTTTTAATCATATCCAAACCGATTTCTCTACAATGAACTTTGAATAATGGATTTTAACCCTTTTTAACGTGAGAAGACATTTATGTTTACTTGAGCTCATTCAAGAAAAGTGCGGTTCATACGAGATCATGCAGAGTAGGAATGATCTAACTTTTTTTGAACAGACGTTTGTAGCGCGATAAATTTCTTAGTTATAAGAAGGCGGTGAAATCGAACATTCTGGAGAAAGCATTGAGGCAAAAAAAAAAAAAAAAAGCATACCCCCAAGAATTTTTTTTGTAATTTTTTTGCATGCTTTCCTTAAAAAGTGGATAAATAGACAAGGATAAATCACAGATTTCAAGAAATAATTTTTTAAATTCTATTTCTAATTTTTTTTTTATTTGCTAAGTTTGTAAAGAGGTAATAAACGAAAGAAACTTGAGATTTTTTGAAAGCACTCTTTCTCTCTCTTATGAATTTCAACAGTAAATGTCAGTATGAAAGAAAAATTTTCTGAGCAAAATAATGTATTTCGTTTTTCTTATTTTTTTTCACTTTCACATTTTGATTGCTAATAATGGAAAGAACCAAAAAATTACTAGTCAAAAAAGAATATGAATCCTGAATCTTATTAACTTCAATCTTTTTGTAATTTCATTGGTTTATCGCCATGCACAGCAATGTTGCAGTTGTTGTCGAGTCCTCGCGCGTGGCGAGGAAGAATAGGTACGCTGCTCCTGAGTCTAACGGGGCCCTTATAGGCAGGAGTCCGATTTCCGCCCCTTTGAGAGGTCTCTTAATTTTTGAACCAGCTCCCAGATGAGAGACCGTCACCTGGGATTGGCACCCCCAGAGCTATCGTTTCACTTGGAGGACATTGGAGCCACGACCTATTTGACGTGCACCAGCTCCCTTTAGCGTACACGGACACCACAGCAACCAGTGTTTGGGAAGCTGTCCCCCTCCCAAACACTGACCTCAGTCGATGCACAGCAATGGTAGTTATAAATTAGTTATCTTGTTATGCTGAATTTTAATTGTTATTACGTATTTTTTCCTCAACCTTTTACGAGTAACAGAAAATATTAATGTAAGTTCTCTTGTGATAACTGAAATTCAAGTATATCTATTACATCACTGCATGTGCTTATATATATATTAGTATAAATTTTGTTTTGCAATAAAAATGTAGCACAAATGTATATATCTAATGCATAATAGCGGAAGTATGTGCTTAAAGTACGTCAACTTCCTTATGAATATCTCGCAGTCAGAATGCAACAACAACAACACTTAAATAATAGTAGTAATAATGTAATGATACTAATAATAATTTGAATTTTCACTCACTATTGCTTTTGAACTGTTTGGGGGGATAGGATAAAAAAAATAGGATAGGATGATAAATTAAGGCTAATTCATTAATTTTGAGCAAATGGCTTTAAACTATTTTCCCCTCTCCCCTTGTATTGTGGTACGAAGAGCGCATTTATTCAATCTATATGTATATATATTGCTAAGAAAAACTTCAGTTCTTTTGCTTCCCGCCTCGCTCTATATATCGAAGAAAATTTGGCGAGTCGCATTCGATATCTTTATTGAAGTGGAAAAAACTACCCAACATCCGATTGTCTTTCCAACACTCCGCCGTTCCACCCAGAAAAGAAGAAAAGAAATAGAGAAGAAGACTACCTCGGTACTGGTCGACAGACGAACATACTGTGTGACAAGCGGTTAAAGGGAGGTTTGACAAGTTTCGAAGACTCGGAGGGGGTTGAAAAAATATATAGAAAGATCTCCAAAGCTCGGACGTCACTCCACAAAAGACGACGACCACGGGAACGGGTTAAAGTAAAGATGACAAGTCGGGATGACATATCTCCGGCGACAAATGACGTGAAAGGAAAGGATGGTCGAGGAGGGGGAGATTTTTAGCGCCCCTGTGTATGTAGGGGGGGGGGGTTGTTGTCGAGAAAAGCATCGTCTGCTGCAGATGGACTGGGGCGGTCCGGCTCAGATGAGGTCGGCTGTCATTCGCCATCGGCCCGTAATCCTTCAGGGCAGTCTGCGTGTGACACTTTCGACGGTTTCCGACGATTAGGATGACAAGGGGGAACCCGGATGAAAGTGACGTTCGACTGCCCCCGAAAAGGAACACCGAACGAACGAGAGAGAGAGAGATCATTGATGTTCCAAGGAAAAGTCGGGCGCTTGGGAATGACAGATATATTCTCTCTCGCATGCGGACGATCTTCGCTTTTGTAGGGCGGCCCCTTTTGTCCTGATAAAACTGTTTTGTGGTGCGCCCTGCGCCCTTAGAAATGACCGGACAATGAAGCCCCCTCGCTCATTATGGCCTTGTGCACGTCCCGGACGAAGTCCGGACTCCGGAAAATTTCAATTAAAAATGCCAATGGAAGATGGGGTTCCACACGTCTGTGCGGGCGAAATGGAGTGAGCAGAAGGGTTCCATTGACCACGGATCATAATTCAAACAAAGTCTGTTAAGCGGCCGGCCCCTTTGTTATAGTGGAGCGCGCTCTAATCAACAAAGATGTTGGAAATTGGACGGAGACGCGTCGTTCAAGTATATAAGTATTCAACGAACGGTTGACTAATGTCTTGCGCAATCCGATTATAATAAACTCTTATTTTTCTATTCTCCTTCAAACTGAGTAGCAAATAAGCCCTAATGAACTTCTTATTTCCGAAATTCGGTACCCTACTGATAATTAATAATGTGGTTATTTATATTTTAAGCGTTAATGAAAGTGTCCAAAATTATCTTCATTGTCTTGGGCATGGTCATTATGGATGGGATCCAAGGACAAAATCAATAAAAGTGTGCTCTATCTTAGGATTACAAATATGAAATTCGTGCAGAAATGTCGGAAAATATGGCAGTATCTAGTTGAAAGTGATTGAAGGAAGATATATTTTCGTATTAATATTTTTAACTTTTCAAAGAGGGACAATACTGTATCATTGCCTCAAAAGTGGAACAATACACAAGACCACAAACACGCAAACACAAATCTTAGGAAAAGCGTAAATCAAATCTTTCAGAAGTTTCTTAATAAAAAGATTTTTTTATGTGTTTTATTCTTAATAACGAGGTATTTTATGTAATTTCATTTTTGCATCAAAAATGACTCACAGATAATAAAACTAATATTTTTTATGGATCATTGTAAAGGATCCTGAAAAAGTAAATGAGTAAGGAGGATTGAGAAAGAGAAGTACATATTTACTGTAATATTTATTACTGAGATTATGCTTTTGCCATGGTAGAAAATTATCATTATTTCGCAAGAAAAACTTGATTTTATTTTTAAATTTCTCTTCTTTTATTACAACGTCAACTTAACTAATACCATATCACTTCAGTCTGAGAAATAAGGTCGTACGATGACAAATAGATGCTTTTTTGATGCAACAGGTTGACAAATATTTTTGTTCATGTGATGCCTATATAGTTATAGGAAAACTTACGGTTTATTATTAATATGCAGTCAGAAGTTGGTAATTAGATTTGACGAAATGTTTGAAATTTTAGGAGTCAGTTGCAATTTTGAAATTTATGAAAAGATTTTTCGGTAAACGTAGGCAGACGAGGAAACTTTTTATGTAAGTGAATGTTTTTTACTTAAGAAAAAGTTCTGGACTTTCGGAAGCTCTCTAAAAATAAATTTAAAAAATGTACGAATATATTTTTTTCCACTAAGTTTTTATATTCTTGCTCTATACCTTAGGACTGAATAACCCTTATGCAAATGATTTTCAGCAGATATAAGTCTTAAAAACTATCTTGTTTATACGTATTTCTATTTGCAGCTAAAATTGCTCAAATTAATGAGCTTTTTCAGCAGAATGGCTCTAAAGTTTCGAGAAAGGTTACTACCGTAATTATCGGTAAATAACCCACATCGTTGTATAGCCCGCTCCCAGAAAAAAACATGGGATACACCCCTAGAAAACATGGGATACACCCCTAGAAAAAAAATACACCCCTAAAAAAACCCCCCCCAAAGAACACCCCCCAGAAAAAAACATGGGATACACCCCTAGAAAACAATACATTCGCCTGTTGCGCCCGAGCCCCGATCTGCTTTGGACCATTGCTTCGAAAGCTACGATTTATTTCTCTGCATTTTGTTTTGCAGGAAAAGAGATTTCGATATTTTTGAACGGTAGTTGTCTTTTTTATAATATATTTTTTTTTTTTGAATTTCATGTATTGCCCGCAGGTAGTGAAAAAAGTTTTTTTGTAGATAACCCGCGGGCTATACACGGATAATTACGGTAATATGTATGAAACATTTACTGGTGGTACTGTTAGGCACATTTTATTAGGATTATCATACTTTTAATGACCACAATTTAAATCTAAACAAATGGGAAAATGCGAATCTACATTGAAAAATGAGAAGAATAAAAAATTACGTATATAAATATCAATTACAAATATACAAGAAGTAAAACTGACACCTCAGAATAATTTACGATTAAAATATTTGTAAATGAAATTGACAAATTTACAGTTTTCATGCACATAGAATCATCAAAAATACGAAACTTTTATTACATTGTATTTTGGGTATCTATGGAGGGGGTATCTATTTGGGTATCTGTATCCCTTTATTAAAATCCTCCCAAGAAAAGAAGTTCACTTGGTAAAAAATGGACGTCGATAAAATGTTTTATTACTTGAAATATTTATCAAAAAAATTGTATATTTTCTTCACTTAATAAGGGGAGCCATGAGACCATTTTTTTCTCTGTGGTGTTTTTATTTACAACTTTAATCTCACGTCATGTTATATCACTTCATAAGAAATTTAATATTAAAAAAAAAAACTGGATTTCTTAAAAATAATTTGAAAATTTTACTTTTTGAAACGAAATTTAGCAAGTTTTAAAAATGCGTCATCTTTTTAAAAAAATGGCGTTAAGTCCCAAAACTTTTTTTATTGATTCATTACGCATAAAGCAAAACTTTTATGCTTTGAATTTTTAAAAAGTCAAATACTTTTTGAAAAAAAGAAAAAAAAGATAAAAACTGAAGTAACGCAGAAAAATTCAAAAAACCTCCAAAAAGATTTTTTTTTAAGTACTTAAGTTATCATAAAAGTAGAGCATAAATTTGTTATGTATAGTTTCAGGAACATGTGGGGAAACAATCCACATTAGAGATCCAAATTTAAAAAAGCCTTTGCATTTTAATTGAGAAGAAATGCGCAAAAACCAAAGTGAGAGAAACAGCATTTTAAGTTTTCGGCTTGCAAAATCTTAAATCCTTTCTTTAGCAAAATTTCAAGTAAGGAACTTTTTTCCTCCGTTACAGTCCCGATGAAAATGCTTATCCTTGCTTATTTTATTTTAAAAAAAATATGGCTTATATTCAGCACAGTTACTGTTTCAGAATGAAAAGGTGGCACCTCACACCTTAATACAATCAATAAATATTACTTCAATTTTTCTGAAACTTTCAGGGAACATTTTTAAAGATTTATTTTAATTACTTAAGCCAATAAAATATTTTTTGGTGTATTTGAACATTTTTGGGTGCTGGCTCCCCTTAACTGATTTGCAAGAAACCCTTTGCAATCTATGTACGCAATGTTATATGCGAATTTTTAGGTAGAGAAAGTTTCGTGCTAAAAATACAAAAGCCCGTTTAAAAAAAGTAATATTATCAAAAAAAAATGTATAAGTGAAATTTTGACCAAACATGAGCATTGGAAAAATCACTTTTGCATAACATATTATTTGGCGACGAATTTTGCTTCGAAAGTCCGTTTTGTCTATTACCGTTCATGTCAACGACGCGGCAAAATAATCTAAAGGTGCATTCAGACCAACCACAACGACAAGTAAGAACAACCGAACCTTTCAGTGCGTTTCATTGATTCTACAGAACTTGCTACCCACGCCCTTATATTGAGTGATTGGCGTTTTTCTTTCTATTATAAAAAGTGATTTTCACTCAGAGGACATTGATTTGTTGATTACGCTATCGAAAACATACGTCACTGCTGTTAGTTATGATAACTATGGCAACAGTCTATTACAACGGAGACAAAATGTCTCAGCGGCCTTTGGTGTAGATGAACTCAAAGAGATAAGCTTCTTGTCTAAGAAGTGATTCATCATCAAAGCTTCTGGTCAACCAAAAATTTGTCAACCATTCCATCCCATTTCATCTATGATATTGATGAAGTGACAGTAATTTTGAGATTTTTTTTAATCCTTATAATTTTCTCCAACGAAATAATTATTCTGATTTAGCAGTGAACTAGCCAATTCGAACAGCGGCAACTCTTTATCTGTAAATTATAATACTAATCGTAGCTCTTCTCAAATAACAAAACTGGGAAAGCAATACTTGTAAATAAGAGAGATAAAAAAGCAACTTCATTACCGTATCGTGAAAGAGCTTTGTGTCTCAACGACTCTGAGATACGTCTGCCCGAAAAAGAATGAATCCCCAGAAATAAAGATATATATGCGCGCTGCAAACCGTAATTGAGATGTGACTTACAGCTGCAACAGAAGATGCTTATTAGGCGTCCACGTATAAAGAGTGCCTCGCCATCAAACTCGATCGAAGAAACCCGTAACGGACATAATTGATATTACACCGAGGAGCCGTTATGAGGCGGCCCCGAAGAACTAAATGGTGGTTGCCCCCCTCCCCGGCACGGATAAAGTTAATAAGAAAATAAGTTTTATGACCTCGCATGGGGAAGGGTGGGCAGGGGCTCTTAAAAATTAAGACTTTAGTTTTTGAAGGGAACGGTCGGAAATTATGATGTGTTGAATAACAGCAATACGCTTCTGAAAAGGATTGTTTATGCGTTGATAAGCGCTGCTGAAACAACTCCACTCTTCTTTGCTTTTATTGCTTTTGGTGTAAGTCAATGTAAAAGAAATAGCGCCTCTTTTGTTTCTAGCTCTATAGTCTTTCAGCTGTAAATCAAGAAAATCTACATCCTGAGAGATAATAATTACCAAAAATATACATGTTTATAAGTCTGACAAAAAGCTAGTTCCTCGAATGGCAGCTTTAATGCAAAATATAAAAGCTCAAGCATATGAAATTTTGCACAGTATTTATTTTGCATTTGTTCATCAATGAAAAAGCACTCTAATGGAGCTGCTTAAAGGAATTGTTCTGTTGAGTCAAGCTTCTTAAATAGTAGCGAAATTATAATAGAAATATGTTTACCGTAGTTCACGCTTTTAATCGCAAACCTCAGAGAAATAAATTACTTGACTTTGATGAACAATCTGAAAACAAGTTTCTATTTATGTTTCGTATGATACCCGAATATTCTCATTGTGATGGTTAATAATTCGTAGCCACAATCAAACATTTAGGAGAACATTATAAATCAGGGTGCCAACAGGTCACGAATTTGGAAATCGGTGACGAAAGTCCCGACAATTAAGAACGAATTTTCACGAAACGAACGAAAGACGAACGGTCACGAAATTTTTTCGTCCTACCCCCCAGAAGGCACCGGATATCCGGTGACCGACAAGCTTTTAAATATCCGGAATCCGATCCAGCCACTGCACGAAACTCAGATTAGCCGGCATGTCAAATCTGATTTTTAAAAATTAATTAACTTGTTTTGAAAGTTTATGTGAATTATAAACGTATTACGTACTTGAAAGTTGTGTGACGTTTAAAAATAAGTATAGAATTTACAAGCTTCAAACATCAGTGCTAGGTATCCGGTAAGTATATGTTAGACAGAGGACACTGGGTATCCGATATCCTGCGGCAGAATACA
The DNA here is from genome assembly GCA_038502835.1 of Octonoba sinensis. Taxonomy (NCBI): domain Eukaryota; kingdom Metazoa; phylum Arthropoda; class Arachnida; order Araneae; family Uloboridae; genus Octonoba; species Octonoba sinensis. The sequence goes on along the minus strand of CM076604.1, from coordinate 112,975,027 downwards.
CATCATCGAACAATCCGATACATCACCGAGCGGTCACGAAAAAGTCACGGAATTTCATTTTGAAAATTTATAGACCCCCTGAGAGAGCAGTATAAGACATTCAAATTCTAAACGATTGCTAAAAGTACATTTTTGTTAAAGTAAAATGTTTGTTTTCAGATCATCTTTTCCTTCTTGTTTTAATCAAAACCGCTACTTCGAACGTCTGCAATGACAGCTCTCTGTAAATGACCATCATGCTACCTTTCATTCAATTTCGGATGAGTCTAACATCCTCGAAAATATTTCACTTGAAACCATCAAAATCACCTCAAACAAGCACCATTTAATGCTATAGAAGCGTCGAATTCTCCGTAAAAACGTGCACACCCTCTTCCAACAACCGATTCGGTGGCATTTTCCTTCGCCAACGTTATCGAGTCCATTTGGCCCGAAGGCGTATTCTCGCGACCGCCCGTAATTGTGCAGCAGGGTTAAATAAAATATCGCCCGATGCCACCGCTCCGCTCGTAATTCAAGGAATAAGGTGGAGGCAAAGTCGCAATCGTAACGACACGTTTCTCAATTTTAACTCGGGAGGGAAGGACGGGCACATTAAAACTGCGGCCTCGTTCCTAATTTATAAAAGTAATCACGGATATAATTCACAAAAGGAGGGAGAGCCATGCTGAATGATATTGGACTAGGAAATCAAGACGCTGGTTACATAATGGCGTCTAAAGACTCGAAATGCGTCCGGTTATTACGGCTGACGAAAATGATCGGGGAAACTCTGTAGGCCCTTAATTGTTTCCGGTCCGTAGCGAACGGAAGAGTGGCGTTGAGGAGTATCGCCCCTACTCGCGAGATTATGATTTCTGGAGGCATGATGCGAGGTTTGATAGGGAGTTTTCGCTTACGCTTGATTCCGGGGAGAGTAGAACGCTTTGGCGGCGAAAATTCACACTTCGTTAAGGGAATTTGGCCTCGTAAACGAAACTGTTCCGAGATTTTGAAGCGGTTGCGATTTTAAAATGGGTTTTTCTCTTAGACAGTTGAAGCCCCTGCCGTTGGAATGTTTTTCTTTATCTTCAAAGTTGCATTACATATATTTTTAAATTGCCAAATTTCTTTTCCAAGATTCTCGAAGTTCTTCAAATACACGCGATTACATGCAGATAAAAATGCGGAGTTATCAGTAAAGTGCAATTATAAGCAGTAGAATTTTATGAATGGTAGAGAAACTTCATAAAATGTACTAGAAAGTACAAATTTAAATTTACACGGATTTTATTCGAAATAGTATTTTTAGATCTTTTACAGTGATTCCACTTTTTTTTTATGGTCTGGGGGAGTATTCTGTTTCTGAAATGTAATAAATTTATCTTTCAACATCCTTTTTATTTCCAGCACATTTTTATTCACTTTATTGCGTTTTAGGATGAACTAGGAAGTTCAGAATAATTTTTAATTTGCATCGATTAAATAATGGTAGTTCTAATACTTCGAACATAACGTTTAATTTCCACCATTGATTAAATCTACTACGAGAGATGCCATAGTGAGATTCAATTGCTTTCGGTTTTGTCATTGATTTAATGTGTTCATATAAATATCGCTTCCAGAATAAACAGGCAAAACTGTTTTAGCGTAAGGGATTGCATCTTATCGCAAACAAAGAATGGTCGTTTGCAAAAAAATTCTGATATTTTTCATCATAGGAGGAAGTTTATTGTGAGTGCTTTATTCAATTCTTAAATTTCAATAAAATAAGAATACACGTATAAAATTACAACCAACAGGTACAACCTAACTGATGTTAATAATGCATGATTTCTGTATTTTTGTGAATAACTTGATACTTCCAACAACAGATTTTGTATAATAGAGGGTCAATAAACCCATGAGAACTACCTCAAATGTTTAAAATTCCCATTTATTTACCTAAATTTTTTATTTATTTATTTAAATTAATTAATCTATTTCTTATTGCAAGACAATGTTAACTTCATCCATCAATGCAGCTCTTTTTTTACAAATGAGTGAAGACTTAGCCTCTTCCATTAAGCATGCATTGTATACGGTATAATAATATTTTTATAAACGAACCTCATGGTCCCAGTTTCACCATGTGTAAAACGCGTATATATATATTGTATATATATACATATATACTGTACACACCCTCAAAACGCAAAATCGTTAGAGAGTCCCAAAAGTTATGTTCCTATACGAGGCAAAAACACACAAATAATGATTAAGTTAAGTTGAAAAAGCAAATTTAATGGCATGTGATTAGAGGAAGTGTTCAAAGCAGTGATCGGCAGTGGCTATGCAATCCACATCTTTAGTACAACGGCGAAGAAAAGATTGGCGAACATTCTGATACACACCAGGCATATCACGAACTTCATCTGCTGCGGCCGAAAGCTTGGCGACAAGTTCTTCTGCAGATTTAATGGAAGTCTCATACACAAGAGCCAAATGCGCCAGCGGTTATGCGTTTTGTTTCGACCATGCATTCTTTGACAAAAAAAAAATTTGTTTGGGTGTGTATTATCGCCTCTTTTTTATGAATCGCCCTGCACATATATATGCATAAATCCTAATAATCAGTTACTAGTTCTTCCGCCCAGTAAGCATGAATATGTCCATGACTGGTATACGCCTGACCACTATGTTTTTCATTGCCCTTTAACCAGTAAGTATCATATTCGGGCTAGCAGCCAAATTTCACCCATTCAAGCTATTCGTAACGCGTTCCAGCATCCCCATGCACGCTCCCTCCTTGCTTCTTTGTTTTTGCATTTATCCAGCGAGGGGTATCTATTTCAGGGAACTTAGTGTTTGTCTAAGTTTTGGCTATTATCTTCCTTTGTTTTTGTGTATATTTTTGAGTGTACCATTTCACATTGTTTTGATATTGTATGATTGATTTTGGTACTTTTTTATAGTTTTGCACGGTTTCTCATTGTTGTCTCATGTCATATAGCGCTTAATGCATACTCTTAAAGTTTTGCATTATACTGTGATTTAGTGTTTTACAATGACCTGTATTTTTTATTTATTTATTTATTTTTTAATGGTTTTCATAAATTTGCGGTTGTTCGAGCTCCCCCGGAACCTCATTTGCTCCCGAGGGCTTGCACTCGGGGGCATCTAAAAATACGATAGGCCAGAAAATGGCAGGTGCGGGGGGTTTCTGGGTGCACTGCCGCCTGTTGTCCACCTAAGGCTATTAGCCACTGGTTCCGTGGACAACTGAGCTTTATTTTGTGGTGATCCGAATGATCGGTTTTTAGTGGCTTTGGACCAACAGACAGCCAAAAATTTCGAATACTGTATGTATATAAATAAATTTATATATATAATATGAAGAATGGAAATAGCCCTAAAAGTGTCCTTGCAAGACATCCTCGCTGATTGTTTTTGCTGCACGACTCAAAATACTAGAAGAAAAAATACAGATAAAGTCAAGTTCCTCAAAATATTCATCTCGTGTAAGAGAACGAACATCAAGTGTTGCACTGCGAGTGCGTTTGTGTTACACAAACATCAAGTGAAAGCACTGCGCTAGTGCTTTCGCTTTGAATCACGTTTCAACTGGTATTTTTTAAAAAATTGGAAGAAAAAAAATCTATATTGTTTCATTTGTTTATTTATTTATATACTTTTTCAGTTAATTTCAGGTCATTTGCACAATGTCCACCAAGCTTTTCAAACAACGAAACCGTATGCGTTTTTTCAACCGACATTGTTTTATCCAACACAAATAAAGAAATGTTTTTTACAATTATGATTCCGACAAGTCCCTTTACCCACTTCCATAATTTCTGTGGAGACCACACTCGAATTTTCTGAAGTCAATCCATCTCCCACCTTTGGAATTGTCTTTACTAACTCCCCCACCGATTGTGATTGCTCATGATTGCAATTATAAATATGCTCGCGTTGATTTATGAACGCGTCTCCCACGGCCTTCTTCTTCTTCTCCTCCTTTAATTTCCTCTTCTGCCCATCGTTCACGGCCACACTCACACATCACAAAAAGATTTCCCTCTTTTTGTTTCGCTCGAAAAACGGCGAAAGTATCACGGAAAGTGGAGAGCATCACGCACCGAAAAAGCATCGACCCGGTATCCTTTGCTTTTATTACGGACTCGCAACAAATAACAATCTCGCCCCGTGGAGGGGAAGCCAGAAATTGGCCCCTAGTTTTAAATTAGAAAACCGGAGCCCCTTCTCGATTACCCCTATCTCGGCGCCGAATCCAATCGTTAGTTTGTCAGTCGGGTGATCACGTGACGTGCGTTTGATGCATTGGGGCCTGTCTCTGGGCCCCGAAGACAAACGGCACCCGATCACGAAGAGCCCCGAGTAATGACGTAAAGCCGTTGTTGGGATAGGGGCCATACTGAGCATTGCCTAACGAGGGACTGTGATTATTATTTTTCTGAATGTTCCTCACCCTCTTCAATCTTAAAAATCCAAAGAGAACTACAGCTGTTCAAGTGAAAGCCAAAAAACCATTTAAACACCAAGTTAGAGTGAGGAAGCCAAAATTATGTTTAAATCAGTTGAGCAGCACTTTCAGCATATTGGAAATCCAGTATTTCAATAAGGGGCCGTATTAGCCCAGTGTTTAGAGCGTCGAACTTCCACCTAGAAGGTCGCGCATTCGATCCCGGCTGAAGACCCGCCATGTACACTAGGGGATACGTGCATGTAAAATGAGTGGACCTCGCTCCATGCGCACCCAATCCTAAGGGCTCGGCTAAAAGGTAGGGGCCTGGTGGAGAAAAGTATTTCAATGGGTTGCAATTTTTATCAAATCTCTAGAATAAATAGAACATGAGTTATTGCCCAGAAATTTATTTCATCTAAGGAGGATTTAATTAAGCCTTAAGCTTACGCTATTGTTAAAAGAAAATTTTGGAGAGAATGACTGTGTGTATAGATTCCAACATTTCATTGTTGTAAAAATATGCCCATGAGTTACAATTTAAACTTTAATTGTTAATTTTTGGCGACTAGATTTCCTGCTGTTTAGCATATATTTGTCTGATTTATTTTCTCAGTATTATTATCGTAATGGGAAAACACTTTTGCTATTTTTTAATAAAAAGCAATATTTTTCTTTTTAATTGTCTCGCAATCAATAATATAACCTATAATACCTAAATAATATTAATTTTCTTTAAATATTATTTCAGATTATATTTTTCCTAAAAATTTCCTGTATTCAAAACTTAGTTCTAAGTGTTGTGAGACTCGTCAAATGTCGAATACCATTGTGTTAGTTTAAATGAAATTTAAAAATGTAGTAAGATCTCGTTCAAACTGCGTTAAAATGGAGAGAAAAAAAAGGAAATACTTATTCAATTCTAACTCCTTGTTTTAATCATGCACTGAATTACGAAGGGAAATAAGGGGACTGAGAAAATAATTTCATTTATACGCACACTTAAAATATAAACAGCCACTTGTTTGTTGCTGTGCGTTTTCTGAATATCGCAGGGAATGTATTACTCCTGCGAAAATATGCCACATACATTGATTTTAAACAACACTTGATACTCTTAAAAGTTGGAAAAAAAAGCACTAGTGGCAATGTTTCTATTACCTTTCTGCTGTTGTAATTGCATTTACGCCGCAACTTACGCCGCCAGACGACTCATTCATCCACTTCAAGCCGTCCTTCCCTTAAATCGCGCTTCTTTACACCTCTTGTCTTGGTGCCAAAAACACCAATTTCCAGGGACGATGCTTGTGATGAACGAAAAGCCCCATAGCCTCGCGGTCATAATTCAACCGACAACAACTGTCGATAACAAATGAATTTAAAATTTTTCCAAAGTGTGTTCATGATGCCAACAAACATTAACATCGAGGGCCGGGGTGGGGGGAGCTACAAGGAGGGTTTTCTCCTGTAACGATCCACCTTCAATTACAGAATTTTCTTTGGATTTAGATTTTTTCCCCTGCTTATTTCCCCTTTTCACTCTATCATCATTAAAATTGTTAAGCTTTTGTTCGTCGTTATTACCTGGGATTTTTGTCATTAATAACGATATCGTTAAGGGAAGAGGGCTTAATTGTTTCGTTAAAGAAAATGCTGTCATTTGCGCTTAATGGTCTCCTCTGCTTATTCGATCAGTGGGCTCCGTTTAATTGTCGAATACACCTTCGCAAAAAAGAACAACTCCAGGTCCATTCTCAAACGATTGAGTCATAACTGATAAGCAAATATGCTCACATTTTCGTAAAAGTTTCTGGTATTATTGACTTTTTATTTTGCAAATTTATAGGGGAAAGATTCAATATTTAGGATGGTACTGATCTTCTAGGATTCGGTTGGGAAATGTTATGCTTTTAATTTATTATTCCATCTTGTCGCTTTCCTAGCTGTAAGGTGATAGAAAGTCTCCTCACAGCGAAGTCCGATAAAAGAAATATTAGGGAAAACAATAACAATAATAATAATTCTAATTTAATCTTTGATTTAAATTTCAAAAAAATAATAATAATAATAATAATAAAAAAAACTCATTTTTCTTGCTAGACGTACAATTAGTGAATAAAGTGACATTTTCCTGAAGAAATTGACACGTATTATTGTTATTATTATTATTTATAATCAAAGATCTGTTTATCATTTAATATATTGCTTTTAGCGTTCACATTTTCTTCTTATTTCCCTCTCCCTCTCTCTCTCTTTCTTTATCTCTTGAACAATGACAAAAGGTTTTAACTCAGTGCACACCGGTAAAGCATCATGCATATCGTTTTCGTCTAAAACCTTAACAGATTTAAACATTATTTGACCTCCAAAGGCATGGCCCAATGTTTGATATATGCTCTAAAAATATCAATCGATTTATTAGTAAATATTTATTGTACTTCTCTGAAATTCAAAAATATTCTTTGAAGCAAAAAGGCAGAATAATTTCGAATCGGTTTTGAAATTCAGCAATGATTTATTATTGTTTTGGTCTTTAATTTCGAAAATTAATGTACCGAGGTGACGTGTTTAGAATTAGAATCTTTCAATAATAGTGAACCATGTTACAGTAAAGTTGAGTTTACTCGTTTATATTTCACAGAAACGTTATTATAGTGTTGACTTAATAGAGACTAGAAAATATCGGAAATTTCTTATGTTATGCGGATCTTATGTTAAGGCGCCAAATAGATCGAATACTAGTCATGCTTTGCAAAACTTTTTATCATTAGTAATTCATACTGTAAAACCGGTACCATTTGAAAGGTGTTTGTATCAAAATCTGTAATAGTACAGAATATTATAGGCCGAAATGCAGGTAAGACAGTAAAAAGAAGTTTTTGATCTGTGAAAATGATCATGGGGTCAATTAATTTTTTTTTTTTTTAAATTGTTATACTATGTTATACAAGCATTGTCTTTCACGTCTGTTTTTCCAAATTTCCTAATGGGAATGATTCTCATTGGTTGGTTTTTAACAACTTACATCAATTTTTGAAACGCTTGAAAAAAAAAAACTTGACTTTTTAAGTTGGGATAATTTAAGAAAGATTAAACTTTGTATAAAATGGGTAAGTTTTTGAAATCAAGTTATAAATTCTTTTGTAAAAGATTTTTCTCTCGGATTTTTTCTAAAATCTTCAATTTTTTTCATGTTGTCTTAGTACAAAGCAACTGCAGGTGAGACTGGGGATGCTTGATCCCCATTTTGGTTTTCAATTTTTTTCTCTGCTGCAACTGAGTTTTGTGACAATTCTGATACGAGCAATAGTAATGCTTTCCACTCCTGGACTGCCATTTTTACTTGAAACTATACAGATAGTTTTAGTAAAAAAAAAATGTTTTTTTTTTCAATCATTTTTCTCCACACCAAGGGATAGATGATTCTTTTGCCAGAGATACTACTCTGAAATTAAATAATCTGTTCAACAATAACTAATTTACGAGTTTGTTTTAGTTAACTAAATAATATTTCTAATTATAATTTTTTCTTAGATGTAATTATAATATGAACACTTAAAATTAACATTGCCGCTTTGAATTCAACTCTACAACTTGTAGAAAAAATTTCGAAGTTCTATAAATATGCTATAACGCTTTGATCAGTTTGTTACTTTCCGATACATTTTATAAGTCTTAAACTAAATTTTTCTTCCTGTTTTTTTTTAAAAAGTGCAGTTTAATATTTGGAGCTAAAATTACACTAAATAATACAAGTAACAAAAATAAGTAAGAGTTGTAACAGTGGAGTTTATTTTAGAAACAAAAAGTGGGCATATTTGTAGGTATATTTCCTAAAAGCCGAATGGCAACAGGAAAGAAAATGTTTTTAGTCAGACGTTGTGTAAATATTCGTTAAGTTGTCGTTGTCGCTTATCGCATTTGTGTTGTCAATTAAATGTTTCGTTTTATACTTGAGTTGCCTTTATTACAGCAAGTAAAATATTAGAACTTTTAATAATCCCTTATATTATCATACTTGAAGAGAGAAAAAAGAAAAAGAAAGAAAGAATAACAAATGTTTTCAAAACATGTCGTATTTAAAACCAATATGTCGATCCAATTATTATTGGACCAACATTTACAGTATTTTCTGCTGATGGCTTTGCAGTAGATCCCCGACTAGTACCAGTCTCTTACAAGTTCTGTTTTATCATGCTAATATTGTTAAAAATTTACTTGATCCGTTTAAAAATATTTCCTCCTCACCCCCCCCCCCCCCCCCGTCCTAGGAGCATGTATCCCTGAAAAGAAAGGATCAACCAAATTTGAGATTTATATGAAACATACATTTTGAATAATAAACAATAAAAGATAATTTAATAAAGAAATTACTTAATGTTGTTAAAGGCTATCTATGCTTTAAAATTACACCCAATGTATTTTTTAAAGTTGTATCTAACAGACAATTCAAACATTTAAATATGTAACTTGGGAAAAAAGTTGCCCTTGCCACATTCAGACAATAATTTCTAGAGATAAAATAAAATATCTGAAATAGATTTAATGTTGCCATTTTTTGTGTGTTACTTTAACATTGCAGACAGATTTTAATGCTCTACTGATTGATTTTGATATATTTTTTGCAAAGCGATCAAATAACCCCATTCTTCACTACAACTTTTAAACTTAAGCGAATAGTATTATTAATTTATACATACATTACGGAGTTACTTTTACGAATCCGTTGGAAATAATTGTTAGAATGTATTGTGATCTTTTAAAATTTGTTTTTAATTTTACTTTGCTTCCATTTATCTTTCGACTTTTAATACCCTTAACTATCTTTAGTTTTCGAGAAGTAATCAAACTAAATTAACTTTTTTTTTTGCTCAGGATAGAAATTTTATATTGAATAAAAGTACTGCAAAATGTGTAAATATGTAGACGAAATCGCCAGGCTAAGTATGGTTGCATAAAAGAAAAATTTATTAAAAATTTTATATAATTTGTACGAAACTGGTTATAAATTCCACTGAACTTTTAATTACACAGTATCTAAAATACTAAACTTAAAGCCAAAATTAATACTAACAAGATGAAAATTAACTTTTGAACAAAAAACGTAATTAATTTTTTCGAAAATTTAAGTAAAAAAATACATTAAAGTATATATCTGTTTCCGATAGAAAATTAAAAATTCTTTTAAAAGAAGAAAACTAGTGTTCTTAATGAAAGAAAATCTTAAGAATGCATAATCAGCCGCTCTAATTAAATCTCAGCTAATTAACTGCGGATAGCACGACAGAGGTTTGTTTAATTAGTAATTTACTTCAAGACGTTCACAAAAATAACACTGCGAATTAATGCGTGGCGTAATTCTTTTTTTTTTTCTTACTACAATCACCATCCTAATATGAAAATCAAGTCGGTATGAATTAACTATTTCAGTGCATTAGGAATGAAATTAGTATGATTAACATTGCGCGAGAAGTAAGTTTCGGATAGTTCTTATGTTGTTTAATTGTCTTTTTTGTTCAAAAAACTAGCATAGAAAATAAATATTAATTCTCGTTATGGTGAAATCAAAAAGGTTAATTTTTAGATGTTTTAAGAGACAGGTGTGCCTACCTTAGTGGGAAAAATCTCTGTAGGTATTTTAACTCGTATACTACAGTCAAATCACATAAAAAGGAAGAAATAATTCGAAGGGTTCGAGATATCGCACACTTGAGTTATCGAAGTTCGAGTTATCGACTCTTGGTAGTGAACCCTTCTTTAAAAAACTCCTCCCAAACACGTATGCTTTAATTTTGAGGTAATTTCTTAACATCCCTATACTTCTGAACTCCTTTGCCTTGGAGATAAACTTCTTTACCCTAAATGAGTCAGTAATACTTTTCGTATCTGAAATGTGGGCGTAAATCAGACAGATTTAAACAATCATGAAAGAAGTTTTCCTAGAACTAAACGAGCCTACTTTCTATCTAACCAATGGCGATTTTCTAACATCAGCTGTATATCTGTCGGAGTTGGCATAGGTCACGAATTATTTCGAATACATGTTTTTTAACACTTAAAGAGGAATTTCTGGTTAAAAACGGCCTTTTTAGCCTACTTTCTAGTAAAAGTAAATAAATAAATAAAGTGTGAACGAAGACTTAATGCATCATAAAAATATCTTTAAAAATAAAGAAAAGTCAAAATAACTGAAGAAATTAAATAAAGACTGAAAAATAAAAAAATTGAAAGTAGGGTTTTGAGATGGGGGAAAATGTGTATCTTTCGGTCTGTTTGTAACCCCCTCCCCCCTAAAAACTTATAAGGGAATCTGTATCTAAAGAGTTTTTTTTTTTTTTTTGCATTTAAAAGTTCTCAGCGAGGACATCTCATTTCCATATTTTACTTTTTGATTTGAACAATTTTTCGTTCAATTTTGAACAGTTCAAACAATTTTAGCATTAGCGCCTATGAGCAAAAAAGAAGCAAATTATGTCAAATCTGGGCCCAAGATACAAGTTCCTGTTCCTATGAACAAGCTTATTGGAAGAAGCTCTTGACACGAAATATTGATTTGGACAATTGTTGTTCATTCTTAAATAGTTCAAAAAAAAAATAATAATAATAATAATAACTAGCGCCTACGGGAAAATTTCAATCCCATATAAATGCTGATCTAACCGACGGATTTGCTTGGAACAAACTTTATAGGTAAGATGTGACGATGTAGAACATGTACAAATAAGAAGTTCAACAGGAACTAAACAAGCCTATTTTCCCATGAAATTTTTTGATCGGGATTTCTAAAGATATTTCTCAATGAATAAATGAATGAGTGAAAGAATGAATGAATAAATGAGTAAAAAAAATGAGTGAATAAATGATAAAAGAAATAAACGAGTGAATGAATGAAAAAATAAATAAATGAGTGAATGAATGAAAGACTAAACAAATTAGTGAGTAAATACATGAATGAGTAAATGAATGAATGAGTGAATGAGTACATGTTACCCATTGATAAAGATATACTTGAAGTAATGACGAACTAAAGCTAAGTGAGAGAGAGAGATACCTAGCTTATGAAGTTGAAATTGGAGTTATACGAGAAAGTAGGCTCGTATAGTTCTAGACGGAACTTCTTGTTTTTAATGTAAAAGGGAAAAGCTATTAGCAGTTTATATGCAAAAGATAATGAATTCAATATTTCAATTGGATGATACGTTTCAATAAATTCCAACTATGTTTTTTTACAGGAAAATGTTAAACTCAGGCAATTGTTTTCGACATGTGAGTAAATGAATGTAAAAGACACAAGGCATGGAACTGTATTACTATAAAAAACTTCCTAGTGTGAATTTCAAGTTTGAGTAGGATAAAAAGCTTAAGAAGTCTTTATTCAATACTTTTAGGAAGGACCTAATTTCAAGCAGATAATATTCAAATCAGAGTGGCTATATTTCTTAAGTATATAATTTTATTTTTTAATCGAAATAGTAGTACAACATTATGCACTCAGAATGAATTTAATATTTACACCTCAATAGCCGTTTAAACTAGAAGTAAAATCACTTGATTTTTTTCCTTGCGTGAAAAAATCTAGCTCTATATATTTTCTGAATCAGACCCTCCTATGAATCAGTCAATTATCTTCGTTACTACGAAGTTTACGGAAAAATTAATTTCATTTCTTACATATAACTTTTGTTCTGTTCCTTAAGCAACTATTTAACATTTGTGAAACGGTTTTACTGTTACGGTGAAAATATACATTTTCTAGTTTTATATTGCTTTCTAAATTTAAAACAACTAAAAAAGAAATTTCTGCCGCATGCACAAATGATAAATTTTTTGATTAAAAACAAAATTTAAAAAAAGAAAGAAAGAAAGAAAAATAAATTAAGGCTTTAAAATAATTAAATTAAAAATTAATTTTTCGTGCGTAATTCTACATCAGAAGTTCTTTCAGACAAAATTTGTTCCAAGCAATTCCGAACGCATGTTTATAAAAGTTCCTAAAAAAAAAAGAAGAAGAAGAAGCTTATAAAATAGACCTGTTTAAACTCTACAAGGTTTTCGTGAATTCGTTAGATAACTTCAGAATTTGCTGCATTACGCACTGGAACTTCATAAATTATGTTGTCTGAAATTATTTTACAGACTATAAATAAATTATAAAGTATACAGGTTTTATAAACAACATCAATATTGTTCAGATATTTTATGTATTCCGCAGTCCGAAAGTATACTTCCTAAGCAATGTATATCAATGATAATACAATTTATAAACCAAAGTGCATACTATCGGGGGGGGGGGGGTCTTTCTAATAGTTTTGGACGATTTTGCCAGTCAGTTACAATTGTATTGAGAAGATCTTATCCGCCCACTGCAGTCTCAAAGTTCTGTTACGTGTTGTTATCGTACCTTAGTGTTATTTGATTTGTATGGTTTGAATTAAAGTTAGCAGTAGTTTTTTTTATGCATATACTTAAAACTAAAATCCAGAACATTATTCCACAAGAAACTCGAGCGGCCTTTTGCTCAACTGAAATATTTAACATGGCCTTTAAGGGAAAAAGTTCCCCATTCATAATGTGGGTCCCCCCCCCCCTTTTTTTTGGCAGCCCAGATATGTACCAACACGTAGAATATTTAAGCATTGTGTATGAAAAAAAAAATCTGTACATTTAAAAACGAGTGGCGTTTTAAAATTCGAAAATAAATATTTAAAAAAAATAATGGTTCGGGTTTTTTAATTTTATTATTTTTATTTTTTGTGGACTGTACCGTATGAAGATTCTTCGGTGAGTCTACTGATTTTATTTTTTTAAAAATATTACCGAAGTTTTAGACATTCAACACAAATGATCAATCCAGTGCTTACGAGATCCAGGATTTAACGATATAGAAGAAACAAAAAATTACAGCGCACATCGAAAAAGTTGCAGAACATGGTTGTATTAATCCTTGTAACTCCGAAATAAGTTCCTCTTTGTAATTTTGTCATTCTGTTCATTCGACACAAAAAAATTATAAATCAAAAATATTTTTTTGATTTTAGTTTCCCATTCTCTTTATCAATGAAATTCCTAACATTAATTTTCACTGCGGTGAAAGCTGCCCTGTAAAGAAACCTGATTGCAGTAAATAAGTATTAGTTTTCGTAACTTGAAAGAATTGTATTCTCAATCCCTGCGTCGGTATATTTTTAATCGGACAAAGATTTTCAAGTAATAAGGAATATGATGACTGTAATAGTAAGCTACCGCTATTACTGTTGCTGCATAAAATCGCTTTTTTCCTATGTTGAAGTCGCTAACGATTAACAAACAGATTAAAATAACTTTTTATTTTGTGCAATTATTCATTTTTATTTACTTTCAGAATAAATTTTCACATTCTAGGATCAAATGACACGTAATTTTAGATTTGCGCCAAATGTAACTTAAATAAATGGTGACGCGCCCGCATTGCAAAACAATACTTTTGTATTTTAATCAAAAGTTCAGTGTTTTCTACTTTCATTGCCCAATACATACTATGGCAGTTCAAATGCAGAAGGGACAAAAATGCAATAAAGAGAAAATTTTTTAATTTTGTGTGAAAATAAGGCTCATACAATAAAATCAAGTTATATACATAAGTTGCGGGGATGCAAATAACTCCTTCATCAATGAAAGCGATAAAGAGATAGGAAATTTAAGAAGTAGTTATTTGACGTACCGCTGCTTTTGTTTACGTCTCTGTGATTGATTTTTGTGCATAATAATAACGAAGCATACTACCTTTTTTTAAAAAAATTCTTACAAGTTGATGCACATGCATTAATCTACGAAGGATAATTTTTAGGCACGTTAATTTCATACGGTATATATTAAAAAATTGTTATGAATAAGTCATTACAAATTGTAAATATGTTCTATTAAATGTATCTCAATTTACAATAAACATCTTCTTTTAAAAAGCTTGTGCACACCTAAAAACAAATATTTTTAATGACAAAAATATTGATCGTTTAGTTATCAGATCTTTTTTCCTTTTCCCAGTTTCAACACTCCATTGCATCAGTATTTGAGCAAAATCATTTCTTAATAATAACAACCAATTCGAATGGCGTTATGCCTTTTGGAACATTGACTATTTTTTCGGTCTTTTATAAAGATTAGCTGTATGCTCGAATTTTCAAACTCGTTTGCTCCCAACTTACTCTTGTAAAATATTTTGCAGCAAACCAATTTACAAATACAGCTAATGAAATGTGGAAATATTTTAACAATATACTTATTCTGTTAATTTCAACATGATCCTCATTGAAAATTTGAATCAATTGGTTTTAATTTGGATGATATATATATATATATATATAGTCTATTTACATATGAAACGTTGCGTCAGACCTTAATGAATTTGGATTTTTCCAGCCACTATTCATAATTATCTTTTTCTCGGAAAACAAAAGCCTGGCGAGAAATTATTCATTTTTCTTTCCATACATAAGTTTAATACCACGTAACTGAATTATTTCATTCCATGACAAAACTACTTTCAAACCGTCACCGTAGAAAAGAATTTCCCCAATCCAAAATTGTAACTCTTGCAATCACGAAGTTTTTAAATTTTTTTTTTCTCCCCTTACTTCTATTCGCATTTTGCAAAAGAAAATTGAATGAATCAAATTAGAACTTTTGAGTAAACGTAATTCACTTTGCATTTGCTGTGGGCGCAGTCACAGTGATGCACGTAGTTCAGAAAAGACGGATATCTTTGAAATATGAAATAAAAATGGAATAACGAAGAAAAAAACAGGAATTTAATTTCGCCATTCCTTTGACACTCGAAATTCAACATTTCAAGGCTAATTACTTAACTCATTTCAATCAAAAAAATAAAAATTACTTGGAAGGCTTATCTCTTCAAAAATTTGCACATTTCAAAAACACTTTTCCTAATTTTTCGTCTGCCATTTTCATAAATATGAAAAATACTTTTATTCCTTCGAGGTTTACAGCAGCATCGATATGGAAGAAAAAAAATTTATCAAGTTTTATTTATTCCATTAGCGTCACAATCGTATGATGTTACAAAATTATATATTCGAATTTCTTAATCTCGTTTATGTCTGAGATTTCTAGAAACCAAAATGATATTAATAAAAAAGCATTTCTTGGAAAATTGTTTAAATCGTGAATGACGTTCATTAAAAAGTTTATCAGCCTGCCTTAAGCCATTTTAGGATTCTTTTTCGCTTTTGCCGTTCCACTTGTCACCAACAGTTAAAAATTTCCTCATCGCCGGCAGAAAAGCATAAACATATTTTAAACTGTTAACCGCGCTGACTGTTTTAAAATGAATCTCCGTGAAGATTTCAATCAAATTTTTATACTCGTTAGCGATTTTATATTTTGTTTTCTTTCCAGTTGTTTTTTTTTCTTTTCTTTTCTCTTGAAATTTTCGATGACTTTCTTTTTCGTTCCTTTTCAGAAAATCTCGAGTGGGAATAAACCAACTTGAATTTATTTTTCCTTTCATGATTTTACTGATTTTTTAGTAATATAATTGAAAACTGAAAGAACTGATGGACATTAAAATCAAATTTGATAGAATTAGGTTTAATTTATTGAAGCTTAAAAATTTTCCGTTCAAAATATAAAGCGAGCCTTACTAAAATGCAGCATAGCACATAAAAATTGAAATTGAAGTTTTAACGTACAAATTTCAGCTCGGTGTTTTATTTTGGCAGTGCTCATGTGACATCATTTCTTTAGGGAATTGTGATAAAAATTTAAAAAAATAAATCCTTAAACATCTACTTTTTAAGCGCCTACTTTTACAAAATTATTGAAATAAAATTCTTAAAAAGTTTACATTTTGAAATATAATGTCATTTCTGTATACTACTTTTCTTTGAATTGAAAATGATTTTCATGTATTTAACCAAGCTTTCATAAAATTCTTATTTTCATAAAAGTTTAAGCGTTTATTTCTGTTATTATTTATGAATCATTATACTGTTTTAAAACCGTCCCTATAGGTATACGGAGATATTTAATATAGTACGTTAATGAAGTACGTTCATAAGCTCATGAGCTTACATACAGATTTTTATTGATACAATTTTCAGAAAATGAACGATTTCAAGGCATGATTTGAAAAAGGTACTATGGATTACTTTTAACGAAAACATGAATATAGTCAAAATATGTAAATGTAAGTTACATATTACGTTTGTTAAAGAAGAGTGATATACGTAACTTACCGTATTTTCAGGTCACCATATGTATGATTACAAACAAAAAAAAAAAAACTCTATCCATATTTATTTATCTCTCTCTCTCTCTATCCTCTCTCTCTCTCTCTCTCTCTTCTATCTATCTATCTATCTATATATATATAAATGTATGTATGTATAATCAAATTATATAATTTAAAACAGGAACAGGTAGACCTACTACAAGTATTAGGGTTCCTAAAAAAGATTTTAAATATTTTTCGCATTGATTTAAAAGTTTAAATTGGCAATAGCATGACAAAGCTAAAGTTTTGTACTAAAATATGAAAAGTAAAATATATCAGCGTAAGTAAAAGGAAAAATAACAATGAAAAAACAAAAGTGATATTGACATTTGTTTCTCGCGCACATACATTTATACTTTTAATTAAGTTTAATATTTAAATTCTCATTTCGAAAAAAGAAAGTTTTGGTGTCTACCTATCTGAAATCAACTACATACATATTGTGGTTCGACCTACTGTACTTTTCAATGAAGTCGAACCTCGATCGATCGCATGTCACGAGCGCATTTATTTTAATGATCGATGCGTGTAAACGACGTATGCGGCTCAAAGTAAAACATAGCCGCCGTAAAAAGTAATAAATTTACTATTGAAATATAGAACTCAAGAAAAATATTTACAGATTGTAACAAAAATTGCGAAATGAAGCAATTAGGAACAAACCCATTGAAATTAACAAAAGACATATTTGTTTACCATAGACTTCTCTTAAACAGAAAAATAAATTTTCAATATTCGTGACATCTTGTCTTTCTGTTACCTTCTTAATCATTACTGCTGCGCCTTTGTTGCCATCATCATTCATTTTTTTATTTTCTCTGACCATTTCTGAACAGAAATCAAAATACATGTCGGAACAACTTTTATCAATATATAATCCTAAAACATAATGGCAAGGAGTTAAATTTACCATTTTGTTCAATGTTCATAAAATATTTGAGGCATAGACATAGTAATCTGCTAGCTGAATAAACGATCCCCTTTGAAGAATTTTTATGATTTTGTTGATGATGCTCCCATCTCCTCTCTCTCTACCTTTCCCAAATCGTCCAATTCCCGTTGGTCCCCTTGTGTAATCGTTAACAGTCTGTTAGCCCTTTACTGACGGGTCAGCAATTTAAAGATTTCACCTACCATGTAAGAATTTGTTTTATAACGTTTTTAGTTATCATCAGGGTGCTTTCACACCAAAGGCGACAAACACAAAAAAAACCTGTCTTTTCTCATCTACGCAACCGCAGAGCCCATTTTTGAAGGCGAAAATAGGGTGTGCTAGCACAGATGTGGAAAAGACATGTTTTTGGTCTTTCTTTATCGCCTTTAATGTGAAAGCACCCTTTGACACAGTCGCATGATAACTAAAAACTTCCCTTAATAAGAATATTTTTTTTCCTGCGCTCAACTTCGCTTATTCTCTTTTACGAGTTGTTTTATGATGACATTTTTCAGCGTGATTCAAATATTACTAGCTGATTGTCCCGCAGAACAACTTGGAATGAAGAGGTTAAGGAAAGATCCCTCGATAAAAAAAATGTGTTGCCACTCCAAAGAATCGGAAATTAAAAATTGAGTTATGAATGTAAATACTTTTTAAGAAATGAAATAAATTTGTTAAAGTCCCGTAAGTTACGATAATAAATACAAATATTATTACTTTTCTATCCTAATTATTAAACAAATTTTTCAATATCCTTTTAACATAGTTTGGTTTTCGCATGACGTCAGTATCGTATCGTACCGGAAAATTTAATCGTAACTGGTCCACTTTTCGTGAAACATATATATAGACAGTAAAAACAGCTATGTTTTGAAGTAGCACCAATGTGTAAATTTTCTAAGGAAAACAGATGTATGATAGTAATTATATCTGCGGTAGCATCTGTTAAGCACAGCATCCGAAAATACATTATTAATATTTTATGTTGAAATGGATAGAGACTACGAGTGTGCAAAACAGGCGGAAAAAGTATTTTAACAATGAAGCAGATTATTTTTTAATATGCATCAATTTTTCTAAGTTTATCACAAAAAGAAAAAAATAAGGAAAGATATAATTCATCACACAGTAATTCACTTAGTTTTCCGGAATTTCAAAAACTTTTACTACGAATGAGAAAATCTGATCATTTTTTTTCTCTCTCTAATGAAAACACAGAATCAAAAACTCAAAAAAGGTCATTAGTGTACCGCCTAAATAATTCTCATTTGCTGTGTAAGTTTTACAAAAAGTAATAAAATAATATATTTATCAACGAAACATCTTAACAATATATTTTTTTATTCCAGTAAATGCAAGCCTCCGTGTTTCTAAATAGACAAAATGGAGCGCATTTTTTAGTAAGATGATTTATTGTTGAGCTCGATGAAAACTTTAAGCTGGTGCCAAGTGTGGTTTTAAAAACAGCTCCGCTATTTTAATAAACCATATCATTAGATGCTTATAGAATCAATTTAATGTTTATCCATGCTCCATACAGTTCACGATAGACTTTCCTGCAGCAAACTCCTGTAGAAGACAGTGATTAAAACCATTAGTTACGATAATTACTGGAATAATTACAGCTCATTTCAGCTGGCCGAATTAAATTTTATTGTTCTTTTTTTCTTTAAAAAAGCGCGCGGTTTCTTGCGCGATCTCTATTGTTAGAAATTAAAAAGCTACCATTTTGTTTCAAGATAAGCCTAATTTAGCGTGTGCGGCAAACTCGTACTTAATGCAAAACAAAAGGGGAGTTTTCTAAAAAAACGACGAAAATCGTGCATTCGACTGCAAATGCGGGGCGGTTTTTACTTTAACCGAATCATTAATTATGCCGAAAATACTGCGGGAGATTAAAAAATAAAACAATCTCGATTCAAAAAAGGGGATATATTATCCCATAATTCCCCTCGCTCGCTTTTTCTTATTTTGTGTGTCGTCATTTCATCAGCTACTTTTGTGTATGTCTTCCAAACTGACGCATAGTACATAATAAATGATTGACCGAGGAGGAGAAAAAAGTTATCTGGAGATGGCTCAAATTATTGGCTCTTCGAATAAATTAAAGCTGTCAAAAGCAGGACAGTCTGTCTTTGTCATTAAGGGATATGAAAGATTTTTAGCCTAACGGTTGGAAAAACTTTTCCTCTCCTAAAGATTAAAGAAAGGGAGGGAAGAAAAAAAAATCTTATTTTCGGGATAAACGAAAATTCAGATTAATTACCGCAGTTGTCTAAGAAATCATCGCACTGGCGATGATATAACTCATTTAAAAGAATGCAAACCGCTGGATGGAAAAATTGTAAGAAAAGGAGATGGCGAAGAAGTGGTGGAAAGGAGGGGGTTACGAGAGGAAACAAAGACTAATTAATGGCAGGGATATATTTTATAATATTTTTTCCCATCCTGCTCTTCCAGTTGGCGAGGCTTAGTTATTATTCCGTTGACAGTTGTTACAAATCGGCGTCTACTTTTAATTCGATGTAGGTAATGGTATTCAAAATGGCGGATAGCGACGGACCGACGAAATATGGCGATATGGAATTGTTCCATTGAAGAAAAATTTCTTTTCTTTTGACCCTTCGTGATAGACAAAAGAGAACAACTTCTGTGAATCCTAACAAAAAATCGTTCTCACTTTGAGGAACTTTTTTTTTCGTGCGCCACAAATTAATTGGGTCATTTAAATTAAAGAAAAAAGCAATTAAAAAGCATAAATTATATGGAGATTTTGGCATTGCCAAAAAAGGTTTGTAAATTACACGAATTTAACATTTCGAATATTTCATGAAACAATGTAAAGTTCAGACTAATAAAATGGATTGTTTTTGCTGTAGTAAACTTTCTCTTGAATAAGCAGAGAACAAACTGTTTAATATTTTGAATTAATAATAATCAGAAGAAAGAATTTTCTTTTTAAATTGAAAATATTCACTTCAATTGACAGCAAAGTTCGTACATTGGTTATGTTTTTTAAGTTAAACAGACGATATTTTACTGAGCTGCGAACTTCTTACTTTTATTTTTCTCTATCAGAAGATGAAGTTTCATAAGGATTTAAGAATTATGCTGATGAGTAAAGCAACTGATAGTTCACCGAATTTTTAAATATATATTATTCGCATCTCTGAATGAACAAAGAATGACAATTTCGAATTTCTGAAAATCCTGAATCTCACTGCTGCAGTATGGTCGTTTTTGGTTGCAACAACCCTTCAGAGCGTTTTATTGGTTCTACATAACTTATTAACCACACCCTCGTATTTACTCATTTTTGTTTTTTATTCCGTCATTAAAAGTGACTTTTCCTCAGACGATTGTGATTCGTTCACGCTATCGAAGAGATGGTCGTCGCTGCTAGTTTGATAACCCTAGCAGCAGTCAATTACGACGGAGACGAAACGTCTTCATCGCTTTTGGTGTGAAAGCACTCATAGAACTCATCAATGCAATATCAGTCTTGGCACCCTCCTTGACTGTTTTGGTAACACAACAAATACAATAGTGCTGATGCTAATGCATTTCTTGGTTGCGAAACATTATGCACTGTTCATTTTATATGCATGTAATGAAATCAAAATTTGAGCAAAATGATTTTCAAAATTGCTCCGATTTTTAAAATTAAAAAATATATAGATAAAAAATAATAATTTTGTGTAATAACAAAAGGAAATCTTGATTTTAAAGCCTTTCTGGATTTAATATATCCTTCTTTATTCTCATAAGCTGTTTGAAACGACCTTTTGCCACCTTCAACTTAGGAAAGAAATTTTTCTGGTTTACTCATCTCGTGATAAAAGTATTTAAAAGGTAGTTAGGGGTTCACGACTATTGCCATCTTTAATAAATATTAGCAGTACAAAACCCCCGGTGGCTATTGCTCGGAATGCGATCTCCTTCGCTGGAAGGGGTCCTAGGGGGCCAAGAGGAGCCCCGCTGGAGATATCTGGATCCGCACAAATGTGTTTACGGTTGTAATCGCTCATAAGATCCGCAGAAAAATGGAAGCGGGCGTGTACGGCCTTTTAATTGCGGCGGAGGCTGAAAACACGTCCCCTGGGTCACATAGAGCGGGCCTTGCGAAGAATTAGGGCCGAAATGAACGGCTCTTCGTTAGGACATGTCCTGAAGCGCCAGATGGTTGTTTGCGGAATAAGGATGTGGAATCTTTTCCCGAAATTCTCTGTTTGGGAATGCCGTGGAAGATGAAATGGATGATTTCATTGGCTCAGAAACTTGCGCAGATAAAACTGCCGAAACTTTGTTTCTGTCGAAAGTTAGTTACAAATTGTTTTTTAGCTGTACAATATTTTTTTATGTTTGATGAAATCTTCATTCCTGCTAAGAAATATTCTCTTGATTTTCGATAGTGTATTTCTTCGATAAAATGCATGGAAAATCGGTTTAAAAGATTTCTTGAAACAAAATATGTTTGCTACGTTCTTGAAGCTTTTGATTTCTCTTGAGTTTTGAGAATATTTCTTAAAAAGGAAATTCTTGAAAAATCGATTGTAAAAGAAATTTTATGAAAGGAATTTTCCTGCAGTGTTTGCAATGTTTTTTTCCTTCCAAATACAGCTGAAAGCAGTAAAAGAAAATATTTACAGAGGAATCCTACATTAGAACAAGTTTTTTTTAAGAAAAAAATTCTCATTGAGGAATTTTTCCTTATTACAAGATCCTTGTTAAAATAAAGTGTGTGAAGAAAAATTCCTGAATTTGAGTAGTCGTTCCTATTTGAAATACAGCAATTGATAAGTAATAATATGTCTTCTATGAGGAAAAAAATGAATATAATGTTTAAAAAAAATGTTTATATAGGTTGAACCGACCATTGGAAGGAACACCCCACAGTAATGAACGGTTTGTAACTTTCAAAAATAAGGGTTCAAAATATTTTACTTCATTTCTATAATAACAGGACTGGAGAACCAACTATTCCTGATTGCTTAAATATTAGTCGAATAGTTACTGTATTTAAGAATCCTAATGTTTGAGCAAATTGTAAACCCATTGCTATCAATACTATATTTGCAAACATGTTTGAAAAAAAAAAAAACTTTTATAGAATATATAAATTCTTCCATAAATATAAATTACTTAATAATTAACAATATAGCGTTACAGAAGGTAAACCTACTGAAACTGCAACCTTAACGGGTTTAAACTATATACAAAAAAGTAAGAATAACAGTGAAATTATAACGGCTCTCTTTATGGACCTAACTAAGGCTTTTGATGTTGGTGACATGCAATTCTGATCAAAAAATTAAATTACTATAGAATTAGGGGGACTTCTAACAATTTAATTTGTAGTTACCTTACCAATAGACAACAATATGTGCGAATAAACAATTCCAATTTTGCAATTAAGATTAATAATCTAGGTGCTCCTCAGAGCTTGATTAGGGGAACCTTTCTCTTTATTATATATTTAAATGATATTTTTAGTATTTCGAAAGAGGCTTGTGTAATCTCCTATGCTGATAATACGACAATCCTCTTCAAAAATAATAATTATCAGCAATTCTAAATATCAGTTTATCATAATATATACCCATTATTGCTTCTTGGTTCGGAGTAAATAATCGTTTTATCAATTATAAAAAGAACTAAGACTGATTTTCCACAATAACAAAATCGATAATATTCAAATTTCAATTGATAATAATGCTTTAGAAAGATTGTGGAGATAAAGAGTGAAATCATAAATTTAGAACTTTTAACTCATGGTTATCAAACTAGACATAAGGAAAGTTTAATTCCACCGACAGCAAAAGAAGAATGAACTTTTTAATAGTTTAAATTCTATTGAGCTCAAAATATGGAATAATTTAATAAACAATCCAAAAGAAATAAATTTTAAGCAAATGTTTAAAAATAAATGAATGCTTTTCTTAACTCTAATTTTTTTTTAATGATTATTTTTGTTGCCATCATTTATTTCATCTTTATTATGCATATAGGATGAACGTATTTTTAAAATTTATTAGTTGTGAAAGACTGTTATATGAAAATTGATCTGTGCTCTTTTTTGTCTCTATAAATTTGGCTGGTTGCTCTAGACTTATTTATTTCATTTTAAGGAGTCATGAGCTTGTCAGGCGTTCTTTTAATGTCTTTGCTCATGACTCCTTATCAAAGCTCATTTTCTTTCATCTTTGGAATATGCTTGTTGTATGGAATTATTGAAATTCAAGCTATAGAATTTTTGTCAAAAATAAAACTTGAATTTCGTATATAAATTTATTTAGATTTCAATACAAAATTTGAATTGAAATAAATAAATAAATAATAAAATTTAATAAATAAATAAATAAATAATAAAATTAAATAAATAAATAAATAAATAATAAAATTAAAATAAAATATTTTTTTAAAAAATATTTACCAAGAACACGGATGGAGAGGGTTCACAAAAACTCAATTTTTATCACAAATCACAGCATAAATGCACTGAATGCATTGCAAACGACGGATTAGTGAACATCCCTTTAAGAAATAGATCATTTTCAAAACATGTTGAAATGCACCTCAATAAATTGCCGGTATAATTCTGAATTTTCAAGATACTCAACTGAAATTGTTTTATTAGTTGCTCTGTGCATTTGGGTTTGAAAATATGAAAGTTGGAAATTTCTATCTTTCGCGCCTACGCAGTAAAAAAAATAATTCATTTAAATGTCCATAATTTATCAAATACTCAACATTTTTATTTCAAATTTCAGTATAAAGCTTCATTTGTATGTTGGAAAGTATTCTGAAAGCTTCGTAGCGTTTAGTCGAAAACTTTGCGAGTGGCAAGCCTAAAACGTGCGACGGAAATTGAAAAAAAAAAATGCCTATATATTCCTGAGTATAAGTACCATTTTTAATGTGCAGACTAATTGTGCATGGTAATTAAACTCTTTTCTTCAATTTACAACTTATACCCAGCTTTTTGTAATGCAAAATCATCCAAAACTCCTCCGTTTTTCAATTTGTTGACGGTCCTCTCAGAGCGAAGGAATTTTAACTGGTAAGTGTGAGCATTGTGTATTGAAATATGACCAAATAAGTAAACAAGAAGTTCCGACAAGAACTATATGAGCCTACTTTCCTGTATACGCAACTTCAAATTTATTTAATCTCGCTCTCTCTTTTTTTCTCATTTAGCTTTAGTTCTTAATTACTTCAAAATATACCTTTTTAACACAACATACATATTCATTCATTCGTTTACCCATTCATACATTTATTCACTCATTTATTTATTTTTTCATGCCTTCACTCATTAATTTATTCATTCTTCACTCATTCATTCAGAAATATCCTTAACAAAAGATTTCACAGGAAAATAGGCTCGTTTAATTTTGGTTGAACTTCGGATGTTTACATGTTCTATCTCCCCCAAGAACCTACCGATAAAGTTTGTTTGAAGCAAATCCGTCTAAAGGACCAGGACTTATATAGGATTGAAATTTCCCCGTAGGCGCTAATGTTGCATTTTTCGAACTGTTCAAAATTATGCAAAAATTGGTTCAAATTGAGAAATATTTCACGTCGAGAGCTCCTTCGCATAAGCTTGTTCAAAGGAACTTGGATGTTATGTCCATTGTTTATATAAAATTTGCTTCAAATTTCGCTAATACCGATAATGTTAAAATTTTTTGAACTGTTCAAACTTCAAATTAAATCAAAAAATAAAATATGCAAATGAGATGTCGTCGCCAAGAACTTTCGAATGCAAAAAAAAAAAAAAATAAATAAATAAATAAATAAAAGAAAAATAATAGATTCTCTTGCAAATCGTTTGGTAATAATCACGCTAAATGTGGGGTAACCATGCAAAAGGTTAACTTGCACAAGATTTTTTTTTTATCGAAATGGTGCATTGGGTAGGTAGAAGTATACTGTATATTGCTATTATCGCATTCCAAAAAATAATCATATTAAAAAAATAATCATGTAGCATATAAATGGTGTCCACAAAACGTTTTACAAATATTTATGCATCCTTTCAGCTAATAAATATGTCTCAGAGTGTTTGTGTCAGCAGTAATAAAACATATGTATACGTTTTTTGTTTCAGGAAAAAAAAACTCTAAACTTGTCCCATGTAATTTTTTTGTACTTCCTGACTGTAGGGTAATTGCAAATGAGTTCATACTAGAAAATAAACTTTGTTATAGATTGTTTTCTGAGTACTTCTATTGACGATGTTGAACCTGTCTTTTAAGTTATGAGTGGGGAAAAATCAAGTTCTTGTCTTTCTAACGGGCATTTCTTTCTTTTGCCCATGTCAGGATGGGTACTGAGTTTGGCAGCGTCTGTTACTACAAGACAATATCCTTTAAAAGCGACACCAGCTGTCACTTCCTAGTTCATATTTAACTGAAGTACTCGGTTTGATTCTTGATTTCATCCGTAACCAGGTAGTTCTTGTAACCAAAGCAAACTCTCAAGCCGGTCGGTCATGGGAAAAGGCCGCCCGATGCAACGGAGCGCTGTTCCATTGGGCCCTAAAAAGCAAATGGACCAAAAAATCATATATCATGATATCCACTCTTTGCTGTCGATTTTAATGGGCATCGGCTCCTAGGTCGGTTTGTAAAAAAATAATATTTCCGTTCCCTTGTAACACTATCATTTCCCTTCGAAAAGATACAGCATGATTCTTTTCTGCAATCATTCAACCCCTGTGTCCCCCCATTCAAATGCAAAGCGAAGACCGTCTGTCAGTCCATCCGTCATAGGGGAGGTTGACAGTCGCTCAGCCGACAAAAGACTGCTGCAGAACACGGTGATTATATATCGCTTACAGGCGGAGCTTAGGAACGTAACTATATACGTTAAAGAACGTTTTTTTTTTACATTTATTTGTAAGCTGAAAAAAAAAAGTTTTTTTTTTTTTTTTGTGTCGCCAAAGGATGTGCCAAGATGCTTATCTGTCTCCAAAAAGACTTGGCGTAATCTCTCTTGTTGAAAACGAATTTCTCGCTTGGAGATAATACCACAGGTGTCTGTTAAGCTGTCATTGTCCAGGATGAGTATAAAAGAATATTCCACATGGTTTAATGTATTTATGAAAACTCTTGAATGCTAGTGCTGATTTTTCTTTAATAAAAATCTGTTCCTTTTCAATGAAAAATACCATATTACTGATATTTTCCGAAAAATATTTTTATTTTGTAAACTTGTACTTGTATATTACCTTGCTTCAAAAGATATTGAAAAGTAACTGAATTATTACGTTATTTAATAATGCTTGTTTCTAAAGTTTTTTTAACGGTGTAATAGTATCAAGACTCTTTTTGATATTTTAAATTAACTTTCGCTTGTTACATTTTTTTACTTAAGGAACCTAAAATTTCTAGTTTCTCTTACCGTAGTATATTTGCTCAAAACAGTTATTTTAACTACAGCTCCATTTTTTTGCTGTGTGCTGTACAGCCGAAAAAAACCTGATAGCAAAAAAACTATATGTAAAAGCAAAAAAAAAAAAAAAAAAAGTACTTTTTAAAGTTTTATCGACAAAGCATTGACCAGAAATTTCCGCAAGATATGTTGTATTAGTAGAGAATTTCATCATTTTAACTCACAAATTCTTATGTGCCTATGGGGTTTTCATATTTTTGTTCCGAAGACAAAAAATCACTCTTTTGATGAGAGTTACTCTTTCCTAAATTCCCAAGAATAAAATTTGAAAGGCCATCATAAAGAACGAAAGTACAGACAATTTTCCTATAGCAATAATTAGAAAACGCTAAATAGTTGAGATTAATCATTCGATTTTAAAGTCGCTCTTGTGGGAAAAAAATCAGTCCTATAGTTTTAGGAAGAAGAATCTAAGTCAGTTTGTGTGCATTGACGCACCTAATTTCTTCTCCTAAAATTCTCCTCTCCTCCTTTCGTATCATAAAGAACGAAAGTGTGGACAATTTTCCTATAGCAATAATTAGAAAACGCTAAATAGTTGAGATTGATCATTCGAATTTAAAGTCGCTCTTATGGGAAAAAACAGTCCTATAGTTTTAGGAAGAAGAATCTAAGTCAGTTTGTGTGCATTGAAGCACCTAATTTCTTCTCCTAAATGTTTGGGATCACTAATTCTCTTTGCCCGATGAATTTGTTCCGATAACGTCTCTCTTCGGCCTTGGGTGATGGTTTCAGCACTTGCTCAGCTATCGGTAAGTGAAAGTTATAATAAACTTGACATCCTAGGTCAGTGTTTTCCAAACTTTCTGTAACTGTATCCCTCCAATAATTTTCATAATATTGAGTACTCCTCCGTCCTCCAATAATTTTCCTAATAATGAGTATCCTCATCAAAGAAAGAAAAGAAAGAAATAATGTACTACTTCCGTCATTTTCCTTTTCTGAATTATTAGTTTTGGTTTTCACGGTTCTGATTTGCCCCGACTTCATTGCCTTCCCTTTATCCGCGTAAGCAACAGAAAATTATGTTAAAAAAGATGTTAAAAAATTATGTTAAAAACTCCAAAATCTTTACATGCCTCCTACGGTTGTTAGTTTAGGCGGGTCCAAACGTTGATACTAGGCTAAAATTGGGAGTTTCGAAATATTTGCGAGTATTGCGTAAATTTACGACGGTATTGTTTTGGAAGCACGCGAAATAACTTTTAAAAGAAAAGGAAAATTTGAGGTACGAGGTTTCAGCCCGGTTCAGAGTGTACCCCCCAAACCCTTTCACGTGCCCCTACGGATACGCGCACCACACTTTGGAAAACACTGTCCTAGGTATTCATCTATCTTACGACGAATAAGAATGTGTTAGAAGGAAACTTTAATGTTTTCTTGTCTGCCGTAAAAGTCATGATTGAAGGAATGATGTTCAGAAAATTATTGAGTTCGTCCTCACGGATATCTCAAACGAAATAATTGAGGGCGAACAATTTAGGAGAAGAAATTAGACGCTTCATTACAACACGTCAAGTCATGGTTACGATTCAGCGGAAATCAGAAAAACTTTATGGCTGCACTTCAAAATTTCAAGTGAGATCACAAAAAATATGGAATTGAAATGCAAAGTTTTTTTTTCTTTTTGCCTACTGGACATCGAAAATGAATCGATCGCACATTCAGAAACTGGACAGAACAGCATGCTAGCAGAGGAAGACAGCAATGGAGACCGAAATTAGTTTGGTTTTACAGTAAATCTTAATAGTAGCACATTTTTATCCGGGAAAAATGAGGACCTTGAAACAATTCAGCCTTCTCCCAAGGAATTGTCAAGTTAGGAGAAGGGTAGTATGTTGTTCTGGGCTGTCATCTCCATTAACAGTCTTACCGACTTCCATATCATCGGATTGAATCGCCGGTGGCTCAGTCATATGAAATTGCAATTCTTATGCCTTTTCTTCTCCCTTACGATAAGAACATCCGGAATATTTTCATTTCCTAATGGAATATAATTGCAAATCACATCGTGCAGAATCACCGAACTTTTTAATGACACATAGGACCAGCCGTATTCCTTTTAGATGAACCAAATGATACATTTCTGAGACTTGCTAAGCAGACGAGCCCACAAATTTCCTTTTACAAAAAGTGAAACAGATGGAAAGAGTTCTTCCGAAGATCCGGAACGTAATACCTAAACCCACCCCCTGATTGACAATCTGGTAGATTCCTTTCTTAACAGGTGTTCAGCGTTGCTCTCTTTTCGTCATGGGAAACTACATTCCGAATATTCCCCATTAAACTGTTTTTCTTTTTTCGAAAAAATTACACTTTTGATTGTTTTTTCTCAAATCCGTAAGTTTCAAATGCTTTTTCCCCCGCTCATGACTTCAGGAAAGTCACATAGCCATATGTCTGTAGTAGTAGACATATGTCTGGTATCAGCCACCAAAACATTAAGCCACTCTACAATATCAGTTACCCTTCTGAAAAATCCTCTGTGGGATCATTCATAAATGATGTCACGCTTCGAGGGGGGGAGGGGGATTCGTGAAATTGTGACAAAGTGTGACAAGGGGAGGGGAGGGAGTAGCAAGAAGTGTGACATCATACATTATACGACATTGCGTGACACGTGACAAAGGGGGGAGGGGGGTCCGCTGAAGTGTGACATGCTGTGACAAAGGGGGTCAGGGGGGCAAATATATGGCAAAAAGACGTGACGTCATTTATGAACGGCCCCTATATTGTTTCTAACATTCTTACTATTTATATGTACTTATTTTTAAAATTTTACTTATTTATTCTTTAGTTATTTATTTATTTTTGAGCAGTGTCTTACAAACGTATGGGTCAAAATTGATTTCCCTCTGTATGTATTTCATATGAGAAAGCATCTACATATATATTCCTATTTTTATGCATTACTCAAGTCTTATATTCCTTACTAGTGAGCGTACTGAAATAGTATGGAGACTAATTTTAATGATGCATATTATTTTGCAATGATAAAAAGAATGTACAGTTGTACCTGCTTAATGTTTAAAGAACTCTTCTGTGCACAGCCCAAAATGCCTGTACAATCTTGTTCAGGTTCCGTAGTTTCAATTGCTCTTAGTTTCACACAAAACATCGATGATGGGCAAAACATTTCGCAAGAAATTGACTCATCATTTTCTGAAATTATTACCAATTTAAATTGAATAAACGCAACTTTTGTTCTGGAAAAATTAAAATTTGGAAAATAACTCAATCATATTTGCATAAAATCAATATTTCGAAGCAAACTAAATAGACTAAGTTAATTTGTTGAAGCATAGGGTCATGAAACATTAGTCTAGGGCAAATAAAAAAACCAGTTCTTCATTCTTTAACTTTTAACGTGTATTCTTTAAAATCAGTTGTTTCGTACCTCTGTTCATAATTAACTTTTTTATGCTTTGATAACTATTTTAAGACAACGTATTTATTTTAAAATATTTCTATTACGTTTTTCAAACATGTTTGTATTGTATTTGCTGTGAGTATTTATATTTGGGATGTCGCGAAACTCCCTGACATGAAGGATCATTGATTACTTCTTGCTTTCGTGTTCATAAAAGAGTTCGCTACCTAAAGTTTTTGTGAAAAGCAAATGCTTATGAGCCGCTGTTATTCGATGTCAAGGACAGAAAAAGTGGCAAGTAGAAATTAAAAAAAAAAAAAAAGCTTCTGTCAGAATGACGCAAACATTCAAAATGGCAGCTGTATTCGAAAACAGACTGACCCCATACCAGTATATTTATGGAGTTTGCAGGGTGACATCTGGGGGCTGAAGGGGGGGTTGGATATCGTTCGGAGTTCTTGTTTAAAACCTTTCCATCAACGGCCGGACATAAATCTGCTGCAGAGAAATCGAGCTTCAAAAGACTAGGCATGAATCTTCCGTATGTCTGACAGTCCGTCTGTTCTCCCATGGGCAGCATTCAGGGGTCGCATATCCATTGCCGAGAAATTTCATGGGGATAATTTCCAAGGGGAGACCTTTTTTCCATTAGAATATTTTAAATTTGTAATAACGTTATCGGATTCGCAAATAAGAATAATAAATTCTGCGTTGAATTACCCCTATCACTATGTCCTATCGAAACATACCCTGTTACGACCTGCAAATTGTAGCATGGGGTCTACACGAACCCCAATGTATAATTTGCAATATTAATGTAGTTGATTTATTTAAATAGTTAATTCTGCATTCTTTGAATTATGTTGAAAGTAATCAACGCTTATACTGAAGTTCCCTTGATCAGTTGTATTTATTTTGCTAGCGCCCTTTTGTTTTCCGATATACATTTCTGCTTTCGACTACCATTTTAAAGTGCTGGGATCCGCTTGGATCACAGGTCATCGCGACAGGGTTAAAAGTAGAACAAATAAGACCAGTATCGTAATAGCGGTAAGACTAGAATGATTGTAGAAAAATAAGGAAACTACTGCTGCCATCGCCAGAAAAGTAATGAGACCATTAATGACAGTGTTTGATCAGTTGCAACATCATGAATGGCGGAATTAGCTAGCAGACCAATCATGCTAAATGTTTATTAATAATAACACTAATGTGGCCCGTGCGAGATTAGCAGCAGTATTAATAATGCCAACTTAAAAGTAGCATTTATATGACCAGTGCCAACTTTGCAATAGACCAGTGTCAACTTTGAAGTTGCATTAATCAGACCAGTGCCAAGTTTGAAGTAGCATTAATAAGACCAGTGCCAACTTTGAAGTAGCATAAGACCAGTGCCAACTTTGAAGTAGCATTAATAAGACCAGTGACAATGCCAGATTAGCAATTAGGTTACTTTTACATTTATCGGATTAGTTTTGCAGCTAATCTTAACAACAACTTAGTTTGCTATCTTTACAAAGGTAGATCTGGTAAGACCAATTTTGCAATAACGGAACATACAGTTGACTTTTTCCAAGTTTAACCAGATAGAAATCTGTATCGCAATAAACGTTATGTTATAAATAGGTTATACCTTCCAGACTTATCTTTGACTGTTCTAGTACAATACGAGCAATTTTATTTCCTATTAAAATTGCAGGTTTTGTGCATTTCTTTCCTGTGTGCCTTAATAACTGTATTTTGTGACTGTGTTTTAATACAAATGTTATTTGTATTTTTTTTTTTTTTCAAATTTTGAATCTGAATATGAATGGGCTCCGATAGAATGTTTTTAAATTTCTGCTACAAATTTCTCTTTTTAGACTTCCACTGCATCCGACAAAATTGGTAATCTTTAAATGAGTGGCGTGGTTTATTTTGCGTGAATGTTTTGTTATTACCCCTTATCCACAGAAAGTGACAACCTTAAAACCTTCAAGCCAGGATGCAAAACCATAATGGACTTTGTGGCCAGCCCCTCGTCTCATCTCGTCAGTGGGCTCGTGCGTGAGCTATAGCCGAGGCCCACAAACACCCCTCTCGTGATTTATTAGCGGCTATCCCGCACAAATGCGAATTCACGCTCACACAGTTCGTTCCATAAAAAAAAAAAAGAACGAGAAGAAAAAAAATGGCGAAAGAGACGCAAGAGAGTAGGAACGAAACCTATAAAAAGAGAACACCTTCTCTCTCCCCCGTTCGCTCTCTCTCCTGTCAGTTCTTTGTTGGTTCTGCAAAACAGACAGCCCGTCAGCTATGCATCAAAGTAATGGCGGCACAGACGGAGGGGCTCGACAGTTAGTGGGCCCCGGGGACCCCCGGGAGGGGGAGGGGGCTTATATCCCAGGCCGGACATCCAGCAATCGTCAATTCGGGAGGATGTTTATTTGGTTCTTCAGTTTCTGCTCCACTCTTTCTTTTCTGTTTTTGTTTTTGCTTGCTGAAGATGTGACGAAAATGGTGCCCCGTTTAGATTTTGCGGTCTGAGGATGATTTTTTTTTTTTTTTTTTATATTCTTGACGAGTGTGGATTTTTGAAGGTGGTGTACTCAACTTGTAAGGAAAACCTTTTGTGGGAAACGACGAATGGTTTAAGTAGAGAAGGAAAAGGTTACCTTGTTTCCCGCTCCTGTATCAGAGAAAAGAAAGAGAGAGAGAGAGAGAGAGAAGAGAGAGGGGGAGGGGGGGGGGGAGTTTTTTATTTGTACATTTTTTTAATTTTAAATACAATGATTAAAAAAATGTACAAATAAAAAACTTTAAACAAAACTTGTATTTTCTACGGCCAAGTTTTAAAAAGACAAAATTATTTATAATCTCCTTAAGTTTTTTTATATTATAAACTTATTTTTTGCTGCTATTTACTAAGAAAGATTGTGCTAAGTAGAAACCGGCGCTAATGTTTTGTGTAAAATGCTTTGCATGGAAATTAATTTCGAAATTCTAATTGTCCCTTGACCATGACCAAACCCGAAGCGGAAATCAAACATATTTTCCTTTTAATGATTGCGCAACTTCAAAAAATCATTCTTTGGATGAACCCCTCAACGTCCACTTCATGGGAAAACAGCTAGAGAAAATTAATACATATGTTTAATTCCACGTTACTTGTTTTATATTTAGATGTAACATATAAATCTAATATAAATGCAGTTTTATTGATTGAATTTAGAATATGGAAACGTTTGAGCACCATCTACTGTGACTGAAGTTAATGCCTTAAGTGGAGAACATCATCACAGAGAAGTAAGTTTCTCTCTCTTACATCCATATGCCACATTCAAATTAAGTTATTCCTAATATCAGAACATTAATTTCAGGACTCTCTGTACATTTTTTAATTCAATATTATAATATAAGTGGTAATTAAATCGATGTACAGCACATTGATCGACAAAAGGATTTTTTTTTAGTACAAAGCGTACCTAAGTTTTTACTTTTTTTTTGGGGGGGGGGGAGGACCAACCTTTGGAAAAGATACTTATTCCTCTGCATAATTACTTCCGAGTGTTTTAGATTGTGTGTATCCTGTTAATGAAACAAAAATAGAAAAGGAAAGAAAATCCTCTGCTACCACAAATATTCTTGAAGAAATGCTATCTGAAAATATATGCTCAGTTTTTATCGTCCCCCCCCCCCCTTCCTATTATTATTCGTTTATCAGTTTATTCTGAATCAAAACATTCGTAGCGTAAATTGCTTTTTGGAAGAAAAAAGAAACAGATAAGAGTACTTTTATGGAGCAGCCAATTTGTCACGAAAAATTATTCTAATAAGTGGGATTTTCTATTATCCGGGATCACAGAAACAATATACTGTGGTTTGGTACACTGAAACTTTGTTACATTAAGTACGATATTCTTTTAACCAATATTCCATTAAGAAGATTCGACTGCATAACATTTTTTTAAAACCACTTAAAGCATTTATTTGCATGAAAGATGTTTACATATGTATAATGTTCACTGGTTCATAAATAAAATTATTACATTATATCGTCATATTGACAACCGTCTGACATACACATACACAAGGTACCCAGCATCATCGTTTCATCACCAGGGTTTTGAGCGAAACGTTGACTCTTGATTGCGTTTATTCTCTCTTAAGTAAAACTTGGTAATTTTAACTGGATTTAACAATCTGGTGTCTTGTTTTTTATATTGTGTGATAACTGTTGTATTATGTTAAAACATTTCGGTAGTTATTTATGTCCATTTCAGTAGTTTTCTCTTGAACGATTAAATCATGAAGGAAAGAATAAAACTTCAATATTTGTCCGAAGTTTATCATACTAATGCTGAATTCGAACTGCTTCATAAAAATAGGGGATTGGATAAAACAATTATATGAGTAGATCCGCTTTGACTCCTAAATATTTGCTCCAACTCAGCTGCGTTCTTCGCGTACTTTTAATAGGAATCGTATTGTCTATCATCTTTGCTTATTTAATTTGTTAATTTCATTTGCGTAATTTTTATTAAGGGGAGTCGGCACCATAGGACCATTTTTTCTCTGCGGTGCTTTCACTTGAAATTTTTGTCTCATGTCATGTTATATCACTTCATAAGAAATTTAATATTAAAAAAAACGAATTTTAAAAGTATAATTTGAAAAATTTAGTTTAAAAAAAATTAGCAATTTTTTTAAATTCATCTTCTTTTTCAAAAATTGGCGTAAAGTCTCAAGTTTTTCTTTATTGATTCATTACTCCAAAAGCAAAACTTTTATGCATTGAATTTTTTATAAGTCAAAACCTTTTTGAGAAAAAAAATAAAACTGAAGTAATGCAGGAAAAACAACGGAAAATTCAAATACATTCAAAAAGTATTTAAAAAAAAATAATACTTAAGTTATCGTAAAAGTACTGCATGAATTGGTTATGCATAGTTAAAGGAAGATGTAGGAAAAAAATAAATATTATCGATACAAATTTTAAAATGCACAAAAAACAAAGCGAAAGAAAACAGCATAAGTTTTTTGCTTGCAATATCTTTATCAAAATTTCAAGTACGGAACTATTTTATTCAGTTACAGTCACGGTGAAATTGCTTCGTCTCGTTTATTTTATTTTCAAAAATAAATGTTTCAAATCGTAACCGTGGCACCGTAATAAAATCAATTATAAATCAATGAATATTGCTTAAATTTCTCTGAAACTTTCAGGGAACATTTTTGAAGATTTATTTTACTATTTAAGCCAATATTAAAAAAATGTGATCTCTGTGTGCTGAATCCTCTAAGTAAAAATGTGTTTTATATTTATTCCTCCTTTGGTTCTTCTGAATGAAATTACAGATGAAAAATCATTTCTCATTTTTTGTTGTTGCTCGAACAAAACTAATTTGAACATGGAAAAAGTCACTTTGGAAAAAATGTAAAAAATTCTAATAAAAAATACAGGAACAGTCGCGCACGACAGATTTCAGTGCTCCATCTCCATTCGAGAATTCGTTGCTCCATTGCTCTACTCACCTCTCCCTATCTAGCATAAATATTGTCTCCAACAAAACAAACTAAATAAACAAATAAATAAATTTGAAACATTAATTCACGGCGTCAGATTTCCTTGGAACTTGAACATTTCAAATTGGGTTCTATAAGAGGGGTTAGAAAACGCTGCTCTTCAGTAAAATTGCAGTAGAGATTTTTCTGAAGCAAGCGGACATACGTCCGAATGTCTGTAACACTTTTATGACATTTTTATTTCATGTACTTTTAAAAAATATACTCGTAACATTGCACCAACTGTAATTTGGAGCTAAATGGGATACAATATTCAGTATGCCGGCTTACTTATTACAGTGGAAAACCTTGATAGATTGCCTGAAAGCAGTTTCAGGAATTCCTCGGTTTACAACTTTAAAAAATATCGGCGTATGATGTACGTGGATCATAAAAATGAAATGTCAAAATAGGTGTGGGGGGTAGGAATATCTGGGTAGCGCAGTTCATCCCTTCCAAGGGTACGGACTCATTTTTACCCCGATAAATGATGGCATCGAAAACAGAGCACAGATCCAGCGAGACGACCGACCATCCATCTTGGTTCGAGAGCCAACAAAGCCTTGAGCGATGCGCGGACGTCGCACGACTGACAAGCCTCCTTTTCAGTCCAGACTCTAGCGTCCATATTTCATTAACAAATCAGAGGATTTGAATGGCGAATGACAAATTTACTGGCTCGATTTTTGTCCGGAGCGGAGTTCTCCGGGGAAAAAAATCATAAATAAATGAAAAGCGGATGAAAAAATGAAAGGGGAGGAGGTTGCTTGTGCTGGGGGCGGGTCGAGCTATTACGAGTTGCAGAAGACGTCCAAGTGTTTTTTGACTTTCTCCTTTGACATGTCGCACTGTCTCCGAGGCCTTTGTTGTCGGCTTATAATGGCATCTCGAAAATCTCTCTTTTCATGGAGACCCGATGACAAACGACGTCGTCCCATAATGAAATTTCATTTGTTAAACATGGGAGAATCCATCAGAGCCTCATCCATTCTAAATTTCGACTTCTGCTTCGAATCCAAGGACAAAAGAAACGTTATTTTTCAATCTTAGACCGTATAGGAGTGGTTCAATGTTTTTTTCTTTTTTTTTTCTTCCACTTTCATCATCCGGGATTTTGAATGTCTTCTAGTTGTCTTCTCATTTTTTGGTCAATGAAATGTCATTTTAAGACGCTACTTAGTAATAAGCATTGTTGGAAGAAGAAGAATTTTCTGAATGGAACTCCTTAGAAAATTAGCGGATACTTTCCTTTCAGGACACAGCCATGGACAGAAATAGCGTAATGGAATGATAATAATGTATGTGAATATGTTAGACTGATTTTGGTACGAGGAAAAATTTAAAATATATTACGTGTCTTTAACAATGATATCGGTTCGTTCGTACCCAAAGAAAATTAATATTGGCTATTTGTATTTCAGTTTCTATTTTTTATGGAGAAAGTATTTCAATCATAAGATGAAAACAATCAGAGGGTGTATTATTACCACTCTTGATGAAACTCACTTTGAAGATAGTCTGTCTACATTTCTTTTAATGCATTTTTGGTTTGACAGCTTTTTTTTCATGTAATACATTTTCCTCTTCATACATTTTTCAAGTGTGAACTATCGGGAGCTTTTGAAGTTTTTAGCATATGTTTTTATCTCAACCAGAAAATATCTTGCTATAAGACCCGCCAATAAACATCGGGCATTCCCGAAAAAAAAAAAAAACAACCAATTAGGTTTTTATTTTAATTTTAACAGTATATCTATATTTTTTCTGAGTAGGTGAAAAAGGACAGTTCTGCGACAAGAGGCGCAATGCGCAATGCCCTCAGGCGTGGGCGTGGCCGATCCGCCTCCCAACGCCCCCAGGCGTGCCCTCAGGCGTTAGTCGAGTGGAGTTGAGTTGTATGCCCTCAGGCATTTTTCGTGTGGAGTTGAGTTGTTTTTGCCCCCAGGCGTTTTTCGAGTAGAGTTGAGTTGTATGCCCTCAGGCATTTTTTACGAGAAGAGTTGAGTTGTTTTCCAAAAATTTATAGTTTTGGAATGGCATCACTTTTTAATTTAGGTTTTACCCCTATTGTTCCGCCTCCTAGCGGCAAATAGTGGAACTACTATACCATTGTTTCAATACTACTAAAACCGTTAAAAAGTTTATAGTTTTGGAATGGCAACACTTTTTAGTTTCAGTTTAAGACAATGTAAAACCGATTGTGTGGCCATCTACGAGAAGAAAATAGAACTATTATTGAACTTAGAATAATTTTCAATGTTTTAGAATTCGAGCATTAAATATTAACAAAAATTAATTATAATGTATAATGAATTAGATGTATTGTCGCTATTATTATTATGTATTTATTTATGTTTTCGACTTAGAAAGATAGTCCCAACCAAGTATCACCTATTATATACTTTCTTTCTATATAAAATTGCTTTCAAAATTACTTTCAATAGGTGGGACTCGAACTCCAAACTTTCTAACACAAAAAACATCCATGATCTTAATTAGCAGCGCGCTTTGCTGATTAACCTATGAATGTTTTCAACTTTACACGTTAGAATTTGTTTCTAACAGAATGCAAACATCTTTAAAATTGAATGTTTGGAAGTTAAACTTAAAAAAAAAAAACCGTAAAGAGACATATTTTCAAATCATCATATTTATTTCTTCATAATTTTACATTTCAAATTTATACATAAATAGTAAAATAAATTATATGTTTACATCATAGAAGTATAAAACGAGTATGGATCGTCCTTGATATACATATTTTTCATAGATTTGTAAATGCTTTTAGAATCTAAACTTTCAAAAAAGTCAAATACTTTTACAAGATACCAAAAATAGTCAAACTTAACATTATCATTTACAATTTTTTCAGCGACTTCAACCCAGTTGATATCATACAATGCTAATTCATAATAATTGTCCCATTTGTCCGTATGATCCATTTGAGTACACATATGAGCATACCTACATTCTAAATCTGACATGCACCCAAAACAATCAATGTGTTTTTTCATATGTTTACTGATAAAGTCTTTTAAAATTGTACTCACAGACAAAGTTAGCTCTTCGACACCTTCAGGATTAGCAGGATCTCCACAATATTCCGACATTTTCACAGATGGAAAGTCTTTAAGCTTTTGAAGCACATAATATTCAAGCGTATGACATAACTAAGTATCGCGTAAAGCTTCAGAAATAGCATTCATATAGTTGCACAGCTTTCTGATTTGAAAATGTTCCAAACTTACACACTGTGGAATGAATTGATAGGTTAAGTCCTTTTTCCGAAACATTCGTTGAAAGTTTACACGTAGTCTCCCGTCAGCTTTCTCCTTAGAAACAAACAAGTCTTTCAAAATAACTAACACAGTATCGCTATCAGCGAAAGTTACATATGTGTTCAATTGTCGCTGTAATGATTCCCACACGGATGGAGATAGAGAAACACCATCTTTTGTTGGTAATATATTTCCATCAGCAGCAGGAAGATATCGTCTAATATGAACTCTTGTGTGTCCTAAAAAGCATGAGACAACTGCAAACACGTCTCCCCCGAGATGATAGTGATTCTTCGGGATACAATCCATTCTGAATTCGCTATGATGTTGAGCATATCTCCCAGTCACATCATTTCCTTTTGATGCTTCATCAAATCTTAATTTTTTCGCTGGGTTAGAATTTTCCATTCTTAAACGTATTTTCTTTGAACTCAAGAAATAAAGCAAACTTGAATTCAACACCAACGGATGAAGTAAAATCCAAGATATATAGAGTAAAAATATTCGACGTCTATCCAGACAGAGAACTAGATTGAAAATGATTCTGTGAACACCTTGTATAACCCAAAGCATACTTGCTTTAACCAATAAGAAAATGAATATGGCTTTACATCATTAAAAATTTTAATTAATATACACCTACTGGTAGCTTCTACACCAATGAAAAAAGGTTGCTAATATAAGAAAACACGATTAAACATGTTTTCTCGCGATTAAAAATCATGTCTCATTAAGGTATTTTTGTTTTCATTGATATTCACCACCACCAAGTAATGTATCTATTATCAGCAGTTAAAAATTAAGTATAATGGAGATGCTTTGTATGTGGAAAGGAAAGTGATCTTTGTCAATCGCTTCATTCAATGTAGAAAGAGAAAGGATGCCTACAGGGGTGAAGAGGGGAACTTTTCTTTTCCATCCGATCGTCACAAAGGACCTAAAGCCATAAAAAACACCTGCACTATGATTTCAATCTTTTAGCGCAGTACAAGTTTGTTCATGTCTTGTAGAGCTGCAGGAGATATAGCTTTCGGCAAATGTACCCTGAATGGATACATCCTCTTCAACTGTGACGTATACTGTATTCTAATTGGTTAACTTTTAGCTTCTCTATTTCTTGAGAGAAAAATGCTGCAAGGATTGAAAAGTGAAAATTCACTTCGCTTTCTTCGCTTGCTTAGTAAAGACGTATTTTTGCTGTGTTCTTTTTTAAAGCGCCACTCAATTCCCTCTACGCTCGACCATGGATTTTTCAAGAATCAATTCTCAATCTACTGAATCTCCTGCTAGGGTAAGTTGAATATACCTTTTATCTTCACTAATTTGTATTAAGAATATTATTATTATTTTTTAATATCATTTAAATGTAATACTTTAACAATTCCCTTTGCATTTAAAATAACCTCTTTTTAACCATTCACTTTTTAACGCTAACATTATTAGTTTTCAGAAAACTTTTTAAAACTTGCTTGATATTTCACACTTAGACCTTCTATGATATTGTATGTTAATACTAAAGCTTTAGCGATAGAATTCCCTCTCATGTTAGAAATAAAAGTTTTATATCTAATGCATTTTCCTTGCATCTTTAAAGTGAATCTTTTTTTTGCTATTGTAAATATATCTTTAAATTTTCGAAGATATTGACTCTAAGTAGTTTTCATACACTGTAACTAAGAATGTTTGACTCTATCTTAAATGTCTTAATTTTAAAAATTTAATATCGCACATTTTAAACAAAAATATACTGTTGTTTTATATGTTTACTCTAAGACGTTAATGTATGTTTAAATTTCAATATGTTATACACATAATGTGTCTTAGCTAAAGTAGCTTTACTTTATTCAAGTTCATGGATCACTTTTCATTTAAGATTTTTAACACCATATTTCTTAGTGTTCTATAATAAAACTTTGTTTTTCCTATGTTAAAATTTGCAGTATACACGATTGGTTTTTTAAATTCTTTTCAGTCTCTGGAATTTGGAATTCCTAGGGATGAATTCCGAAAATTAGTCGGCGGTAATGCGTCGGCACAAGTGCCTGAAACCTCGGATATGGTATCCACCGACCTGTCTGGCTTTACCGGAGATAGACCCCCATCTACTGCAGCCGGAGTCTTGCCCATAGTTCTCGGAGGTCAACCTGTACCCACTGGATCTAATACTCTAACGAAAAAGCCTGATACTACTCATGTAAGTGTTGATTTCTAGTTTTTTGTATTTATACCCTTACTCATTTTTTTTCTAACCTATCAAAGCTTATAAAATAGAAAAAGCAATGATGAAAATGATACTTAAGCTTATAAAATAGAAAAGATTAGTAGAATGTGTTATATTGTATATAAATTTAGAAAAAAAAAATATATGCTGAATAAGACTAGGAAAAAATAGTTTGAATTGGAAAAGTTTTTTTCAAAATTGTCTGACTCATAAATGCATTTGACATTTTCTTAGATAAAAAATATTTATTTTTTTTTTTTTTAACGGAGACAACGTATTTAGGACTGTAAACATTTGTGCTATATAGCTTAGAAGCAATGAAATATAGTAAAAAATAAGGAGAAATCCTTAGAAATAAAAATAAAAGGAAATTTTATACATTAGTAAACTTTCTCGAATAAACTTTAACTTAGATCTTGAATGTGTTATATTGTATATAAAGAAAACGATTTTATTAGTGTATAAAAATTCTAAAAGATATTTTTTCCATGATAGGTATGCACTACATGCGGAAAATCTTTTGCCACCAAAAGTAATTTAAATCAACATTTCAAAACGCATTCTGGAGCTAAGACATCTTCTTGTGATGTGTGTGGAAAGTCCTTTACACGAAATTCCGACTTGAACCGACATATGAAAGTGCACAATCCAGCTTCAGTGGAGTGTCCCGAGTGTAACATGCAGTTCACTCGGGAGGATAACCTGAAACGCCATATGGAATCCCATAGGAGAAGTTTCACATGCAAAGACTGTGATAGTGTGTTTCTACAAAAGTCGAATTTATTGCAGCATATTCGAGTGACACGTAGTGCTCCACCAAAGAGAAAAGCTACTGTCCAGGATCCCACCGCCACCCCAAAACGTATTCGCCCAAGTCGACAAAATGAATTGAATGTATTTTCATCGGAATTTTTATCTCCGACTCCAGAAAATGTTGAAGACTTGAAAATATGTTTTACTGAATTAAGGCCACAAATTCAACATCTTCTACGAGAAGAGATTAGAGAAAAGCGTGCCATAAAATGGCGCATCGTAATGAAAGCTCTACTGTCTCGTATAAATTCTGATGGAGAACTGGAGATCATTTCCTCATACTTTGGAAGTAACACACAAACAGAACTCTTAGAAGATACAGTAAATGAACATTTAGAGGAAGCTATTTCTAAAGTTGAGAAATCCTTAGAAGAATTTATTCAACTGGGGTCGGGGTGGACCCTCGATAAAGTTCAACACGTTGAAATACTCACAGCGAAATATCAGCCTTTAGCTGCCAGTAGCTATATACCTTTGCCAAAAAAACTTGCATTGAAAAAAGCGGTGCTCAATATTCAAAATGAGGACAATAAGTGTTTAGTGTGGTGCCTTCTCGCACATAAACTGAATATATCGAGAGAAAATTATCCTCATCGTGTAGTACATTATATACCCTTCGAACATGAAATAAATCTAGGAGATGTAAAATGCCCGGTTTCTCTTTCAAACATTCCGAAAATTGAAAGATTGAACAAGTTAAGGATTAATGTGTTCGGATATGAAGATGAAGTGTTCCCACTATACATCTCCGACAAAGCAGATAATGATTGCATTAACTTGCTGCTTATTTCTGACGATGAAAGGCAGCACTACTGCCTGATCAGAGACATGTCAAGAATGCTGGGAGATCTTACAAGACATGACGGTGAACATTTTTACTGCTATAGATGTCTTCACAGGTTTAGAAGAGCAGATCTACTGGTTGATCATGGAAAACATTGCAGTCAGCACAACATTCAAAAAATAAAAATGCCTAAAAATGATGAAAAGGTTTTAAGATATGAAAACTTTCACTTCCAACACCCTATTCCTTACATCATTTACGCTGACTTTGAATCGTTGTTAGTGAAAATGGATTCATGTCAACCAAATTCAACTTCATCTTTCACAGAGAAGCTGAACCGTCATGAGGCTTGTGGTTATGCCTATGTGGTTGTTGGACCTGATGGGAAAACATACAAGCCAGTGAAGATGTATAGAGGACCTAATACAGTTGAACATTTCATTAAAAATATTTTAGAAGAACAAGAGCAGCTGGGAAAAATTTTAACGCATACAGTTCCAATTAATGTAACGCCACAGGAACAAGAACACTTCAAAAAAGCAACGCATTGTTATTTGTGTAAAAACCTTTTAAAGGGAGATAGAGTTCGTGATCATGGTCATCTAACTGGACAATATCGAGGAGCTTTACATAATCGTTGCAATTTAAAATTCAGACTGCAGAAGAAAATACCTGTTGTGTTCCCTAATCTAAAACATTATGACGGACATTTAATCATGCAGGAGTTTGGAAAAATTGAAGGTCAAGACTTTTATGTTATTGCCAATAACATGGAAAAATACATTTCATTTTCAGCAACAAAAAAATTTAACAACACAAGTGTTTCCCTTCAATTTATTGACAGCCTTCAGTTTATAAATGCAAGTCTGGAAAAATTAGTCGCGAATCTCGCAAAGGAGAAATTTTCCATTTTAAAAGAAAACATGGTAGATCAAAATTTGGAGTTATTACTTCGAAAGGGTGTCTATCCCTATGAATATATGGATTCGTTTTCTAAATTTGAAGAAACTATTCTCCCTCCTAGAGAGACATTTTATAGCACACT
Source organism: Octonoba sinensis (assembly GCA_038502835.1). Classification (NCBI taxonomy): domain Eukaryota; kingdom Metazoa; phylum Arthropoda; class Arachnida; order Araneae; family Uloboridae; genus Octonoba; species Octonoba sinensis. The sequence goes on along the minus strand of CM076604.1, from coordinate 112,930,864 downwards.
GTCTGACGAAGAAATTTCCGAAGAAGATTACACACATGCACAAACTATATGGGAAGAATTCCATCTTCGTACAATGGGTGATTACCATGATCTTTATGTGAAAACAAATGTGTTACAACTTGCTGATGTGTTTCAAAATTTTAGGACTCTATGCAAAAAACATTATGACTTGGACTGTGCTCATCTGATGACATCACCAGGACTTGCTTGGCAAAGTGCATTAAAGATGGCAAATCAGCCCCTAGAATTACTAACAGATATCAATATGCATTTATTTATAGAGCAAGGTATTCGTGGAGGTATTTCTATGATTAGCCATCGTCACGCTATTGCAAACAACAAATATCTCCCTGATTTTAATCCCAGTGAATCGTCAAACTTTATCATGTATCTAGATGCGAACAATCTGTATGGGTGGGCGATGTCCCAGCCCTTGCCATATGGAGATTTTCGGTGGGTTACACCATCTGATAAAATCATACAGGAAATAATAAATTTACCTGATGATAGTGAGTACGGATACATTTTAGAAGTAGACTTATTGTACAATAAAGATCTTCACAATCTTCATAATGGATATCCCTTAGCGCCAGAGAAGATTAAAATTAACGCTAATCAGCTCTCTCCCTTTGCAAATGATATGCTGAACGGTTGTAAATTTACACCATCCACTAAATTAATACCAAACTTAAATAACAAGAAAAATTATATAATATACCATAGAAATCTTCAACTTTATCTTTCCTTGGGACTTCAATTATCCAAAGTGCATAGAGTAATTAAATTTCGTCAGAAATCATGGTTAAAATCATATATAGATTTTAATACAGAGCAAAGAAAAAAAGTGTCCTCGAGTTTTGAAAAGGATTTCTTCAAACTAATGAACAATGCTGTATATGGTAAAACCATGGAAAATGTGAGGAAACACATCGATATTCAATTGGTAAACACAGAAAAGAAATCTAAAAAAATAGTTGCAGCACCATCCTTTCATCATTTTAAAATCTTCAATCATAATCTTGTTGCAGTGCAAAGATTGAAAAGTTCCATCACACTCAACAGACCAATTTATGTGGGGTTTGTTATACTTGAACTTAGTAAGTATCATATGTACAACTTCCACTACAATCACATGAAGAAATTTTATGGTAAAAATGCTAAGTTATTGTTCACGGACACTGACTCTCTTACATACCAATTGTTCACTGATGATGTTTTCGAAGATATGAAACATCATTTAAACATATATGACACTTCGGATTATCCAAAAGATCATCCCATTTATAGTGAAAAAAATAAAAAAACAATTGGATGCTTCAAAGATGAGCTAAACTCAAAACCTATAAAAGAGTTCATTGGGTTACGCGCAAAAATGTACTCAATAAAGACAGACGAATTTGAAAAAAAACTGCAAAGGGCGTTGCAAGATCTGTTTTAAAACGAAAGATTAAGCATGAACACTATAGAGAATGCTTAGATAAATATAAAGTTATGCGCGAACGCCAATATCGCATACAAAGCGAAAATCATCAACTGCATACTATATGCTCAAATAAAGTGACACTATCTGCATTTGATGACAAACGTTTTATTTTAGATGATGGTGTGAGCTCTTATGCATACGGTCACTATAAAATTAAGACATAGGTTTTCGTACAGATAAATTTGTAAATACTTATTCCAATTATATTTCCTGTCTTATATTTAATATATGTCCTTTAACCAGAATTTTTATTTAATATAATAGTTATTTCTATGTGATATATACTGAAGTGCAATACAATTTACATCCATTGCATATATATATATAAATAGATTGAAAAAAACTTAATCTTTAAGTAATTTATAAAATATTTGTTTATTTTGAATAAATGAATTGTTTATTATCATATGTCTCTTTACTGTGTGAATGTTTTTTTTTTTTTTAATTTCTTTTTTGCATGCTTCTGTGAAATTGCTTTTTAGATTCACTTGATATTTTTTGAAGTGTCAGTTGGAAAGTAAAGGTATGACGTAATTAAATAAAAGTCAATTTTACTATTAGGTTTAGTATTTTGATTTATAGAAATGTGATTGGCGAATCTATCTGGAGAGAGAAATCAATTTATTTATGAGTTTAAGTATTTTTCTTATACTTAAGTATGTTTCAATCGTATGTTTTAATTTATAATAAAACATTTTATGTTTTATTATAAATTTTTCTTTTTTTTGTAACGAATGCCATTTTTGAAAATGAGCTCGAGAGAGGAGGTTGTATGGATAGTTTTCCTCTATATAAGCATCTGTATTGTTATGAGTTTAATATACATATTTACTGGAAAAGCAGATTTTGCAGTTGATTTCGTTCTTTTTCCGAATGATACTTCTAATTCAATTGTTTCATTTCGGGGATGATAAATTTTAATATTACAAATAATCAATTTTCCTGCTGCAATGAAGAGGGCGTATCAGGATCCGAGTCGCGAAGCAAGTTTTGGTGGTGTCGATGCATTATTTTATGCTGCACGAGGAAAAGCTTCGAAGAAAGAAATCAAGAGATGGTTGCAAGGAGTCGATGCGTATACGTTACACAAAGCGATTCGAAGGAAGTTTCCGACAAATCGGGTCATTGTACATTCAATCGATCATCAGTGGCAGGCAGACTTAGTAGATGTTTCAAATTTACAAAAGTATAATGATGGATATCGTTACATATTAACATGCATTGATATTTTATCAAAATATGCATGGGCAATACCTTTAAAAACGAAACGTGGTCAAGATATAGTTGATGTTTTTAAGAAAATCTTTTCTGTGAGAAAACCAAAGCTTTTACAGACGGATCAAGGAACTGAATTTAAAAATAAAAAGTTTCAAACATTTCTCCGAGAGAATCATGTCAAGTTTTTCACGACATTTAATTCAACAAAAGCATCTGTGGTGGAAAGATTTAATCGTACGCTGAAGACAAAAATGTGGAAATATTTTACAAGTCAAAACACGTATAATTTTGTTAATGTTCTAAACGACTTAGTGAGCAGCTATAACAACACTTATCATTCTACAATTAAGAGAAAACCAGTAGAAGTGAATGCCGAGAATGAAAGAGATGTATGGTTTACAGTGTATGGAAATACAGTAGATGTTGAAAAAAAGCCTTGTGTTTTCGACATCGGAGATGTTGTTCGCATTTCTAAGCAAAAACTTACTTTTGAGAAAGGATATGAAACCAACTGGACTGAGGAACTGTTTATTGTAACAGAGTGTGTGAAGAAAGATATTCCTGTATATAGAGTTAAAGATTTGTTAGGTGAGTCTATTCAAGGAACCTTTTACTCACAAGAATTGCAGAAAGTGAAACTTAAAGAAGATTATACTATTGAAAAAATATTGAAGAAACGAGTGAAGAAAAATAAAACGGAATATTATGTAAAGTTTCGAGGTTATCCAGCGAAATTTAACCAATGGATTCCGACTTCTAATTTTTCAGTCTTATAAAATGCTTAAACATATCCACTTACTTTCATTGCACATCATGAGTTTCTACGTGACACTACCGAGTGATAGCTCTATGAATTATTTTTCCGATAACAAGATTTCGCATTTTATTACGAGATTGCCAACACCAATTGAACTAACAGGTGAATGGGAAGTAGGTTTAGTTGAATTCATTTATCCACATACTTGGTATAATGTGAATAGTAAAAACAACCTTATTGCTTTTGATTTAGGAGATGGAAAAGAATTGGGCAGGAATATACCGCCAGGTTGTTATGAAAGCGTCCCAGATATTTTAAAAGCTATATCTATTGCCGATCATGAAAATAAAATTTCTTTTAACTATAATCATGTTACCAAACGCGTTCGCGTAAAAGTAAAAAACAATGCTAGAGTTATTTTTCACAGTGGTTTATGTCAACTGTTAGGGTTTGAACCTACTGTGATTGAAAGAGAAAGTGAAACGCAGAGGGAACAAACAACGTTTAGTCCTCTCGTGGCGGATCCAAATGCACATTTTAAAGTTTTGATGATATATGTGGGATCGACACAGCCGTTGGTGAACAGTTAAACTGATTTACATATGGAACTGAACTACAATCGTTACTGAACTGAAATAGGTTTTTGCCGATTGGCAACGGAGCTTGCATAAAAGGCGTTACAAGTTGTGTTCCAGGGCAGTCAGTTGACTTGAGCTGAATTAAGTTAGTTGTTCTTCAGAGAGAATGGCCAAGCAGTGCTCTCTCGATGTTAATATTATTTTTGTATATAGCTGTAAAATATGTTAGTTTCTTGATTAAATGGTTAAAATTCACTTGCTGTTTCTCGGACCAATTACTGTGAGAAAATAGGAGACCTACAAATTCAGAAGTCGGATTGTGACTACCAAGATTACAACAGCAATAGAAGTATGGCGGCAGAATTTTCTGAGAATACTTTGAAGATGTTTTTTTTAGAAGAAGTTATTCGTTTTAGAAGAAGTTACTTTTGTGACGAATCCAGAAGAGCTATAAAGAAGATACTTTTCTGAGGAAATCAAAAGTGCTTTACCTAGAAGAAAGAATTTTTTTTAAAGAAGTATAGAAGAAGAAATTAATCGAGAAGAAATAATTTTTACGAAGAATAGAAGAAGAAATTTATTTAGAAGAATTAAACGAAGTTGAAGTCAAGTACTTTATATTATTTTGTGAAGAATATTAGAGGAGATTTTTCTAATTCTAAGAAGATTATTTTCATTATATCTGACCTGAAGCCTGAAGACGAAGCTAATTTGTGAAGAAAAAGCTGAAGTTAAATTCTGTTTTGAAGAGTAAATTAAAGAACTGTGAAACCTACCAACGAAAATCTACTACTGTGAAGAATTTAAAGGATTTTCCGTGAAAGCTACGACCGAAAATCTACGGTGTTGAAGAATAAATATAGAGGATATTCTTTCAATTTCTTAGGTGAGTCCCAACCTTATTAATTAACCATGTTGTTAATTGACATTGGTGAAATGGCTGCTGCTCTCAAATCGCATAACACAAGCAGTATTAAGCTGCTATATAAATTAATTTTTGAGGACGCGTTTGATAGGAAAAGTCGCGATAAATTAAGAAAATTTTCTGGCTTTGCTTTTCAAACAGAAGGTAAAGAATTTAAGGAAAAAATAGAAAAAGTTAAAACTAATTTTTCCTTAAACGAATTAATTACAATCGCGAATGTATTACAAATTTCAAATGAAGGGTCGACTCTGGAGTTAGTCACCCGAATAGTTTGTTCACTAAATGATTTAAATGTATTGCAAAATAATATTATGGTTGAGAGTGAAAGTTATTTAACTGAAGATGAGGACGAACAGTCTGAGAGGGAAAGTGATTGCGGTGAGAATAGACAGACCACGCAAATACCATCCACTAGTGAATATTATATAAAATCGTCTGCCTCTTTCTCAGATTTTGAAAGTTTTGTTGTGCCGTTCAGTGGTACCAGTTCAGAGAGTCTAGAAAACTGGCTCGAAATTTTTGAAGATACCGCTTCCTTATTAAATTTAAGTGAAATGCAAAAAATAATTTATGCTAAACGTAGTATGCAAGGAAGAGCCAAGCTCTTTTTAGAAAGTGAATTAAGAATATATACCTATGCAAAATTTAAACAATTAATGTTAGGTGAATTTGGAGATGTTTCAAATTCCGCTGACATTCATGAAATGTTAGCTAAGAGGAAGATAAAGCATGATGAATCTGTAGAAGAATATTTTTTGTGTATGAAAAAATTGGCGAACAGAGCCAAAGTAGAAGATGCTGCTCTAATTAGATATATTATAAATGGTATTCGTGATGATATATATAAAAAAGCATCCTTATATGGTTGTGATAATTTAATTGAATTTAGATGCAGACTTAAAGCGTATGAGCAAATGAGGTCGGATGAAAATAAAAACAAAAATTTCCGATATAAGTCAGAATTTAAAAATGATAAATTGAAATTTAATTATGAGAATAAAGCTAATTATGTAAATAGAAGTAAAACAAAAAATGACAAGATTGCAAGTAATGAGCAGTCGTATCAAAGTAAACCTAATAGGCGAGATGTTACTTGTTATAGTTGTGGCGGAAAAACACACATAGCTAGGTACTGTCCGGATAGAGAGAAGGGAAATAGGTGTTTCCATTGTTCCCTTTTTAGACATAAAGCTATCGAATGCCCTAAAAAATACCCTAAAGCAGAAGTGTCTAACGTAATTATGAGTACAAATTCCCAAATGAAAGTCCCCAGCAAATTTAATGACTTAAGCGTAAATTCATTAATAGATACAGGTAGTCAAGTTACACTTCTTAAGAAGAACATTTTTGATAAATTAAATATTGAGAAACTTAACCCTTTGAACTCAACTTTGGGCGGGTTCGGTGGATGTCGAGTTAAACCCTTGGGTTGCTTCAAAAGTAACATAGAAATCGACACGTTTAGATGTGTAGCTGATGTATATGTGGTGGATGACGAGGTGATGTCTAATGAAGCAATAATAGGACTAAATGTACTGATGCAAGGAGAAACAACTATAAACGAAAAGGGAATAGTAATAAAAAATAGGAGCTTTGAAGCGAAAGAAATAAATTTGATTAAAATTTTACCTGTTTTAACTTGTAGCGAAAACGAAATTAACATTGACCCGAGTGTTCCAAATCAAATTAAAAACGAAGTACAACATTTAGTTTCTAGTTACGAACCGCGAAAAATCAAATCTACGAATATTCAACTGAAAATATGTCTCAAAAATGATGAACCAGTATCCCATCAACCACGAAGATTACCCTTCGTAGAGAAAAAAATTGTTGAGGCCCAGGTGACCGAATGGTTAAAATCGGGAATAATTGAAAATAGTTCCTCTGAATATTGTAGTCCAGTAGTTATAGTAAAAAAAAAAGACGGCTCGCCTAGAGTATGCATTGACTACAGGAAATTAAATAAAGTTATCGTGAAGGATAGATTCCCCCTTCCGCTAATTGAAGACATACTAGATAGATTACAGGGAGCTCGAGTGTTTAGCACAATTGACTTGCGTAACGGATTTTTTCATGTCGATGTAGAAGAAGAAAGTAAAAAGTATACCGCTTTTGTAACTCATGAAGGTCAATATCAGTTTAGAAAGGTGCCGTTCGGATTGTGCAATTCTCCTGCAGTATTCCAGCGATTCATAAACACAATTTTTAGACCCCTAGTTAACGATGGTATAGTACTACCCTACATGGATGACGTTATTATTTACAATCCAGCTTTTGAGACCAAATTACATACTGATGCTAGTATAGAGGGATATGGAGCAATTTTGTTGCAAAAACCTCCCGACGAAAAACATTTTCACCCAGTTTATTTTATGAGTAGAAAAACTACAGACGCTGAGAAAAAATATTCTAGTTATGAATTGGAAATCCTAGCCGTAATAGAAGCATTAAAGAAATTTCGTGTGTATTTACCGGGAATAAATTTTAAAATTGTAACTGATTGTTCCGCATTCCAGAAAACTATGGAAAAACGAGACCTATCAACCCGTGTAGCGCGTTGGGCATTATTGTTGCAGGAATTTGACTATGTAATTGAGCATCGTCCCGGAATTAAAATACCTCACGTAGATGCACTAAGCCGATCTCCTATAGATGTGATGTGCGTCTCAATTGAAAATATATTACCCAAAATTAAGCTTGCGCAGGAAAATGATAACGAAATAGAAGCGATAAAGAAATTATTAGCTATCGGTGATTACGAAGATTACTGTAACAGAAACGGAATTCTTTATAAATTTGTAAACGGTCGAGAATTACTAGTTGTACCAAATGATATGCAAACAGAGATCATAAAAGACGCTCACGAAAAAGGGCACACAGGTGTCAAACATACGGAAAAACATATTTCGGAATACTATCACATACCCAAGCTTAGAGATAAAATAGAGAAAATAATTTCTAATTGCGTCCAATGTATACTTATTAACCGTAAACGAGGGAAAAGGGAAGGATTTTTACACCCGCGATATAAAGACGATATACCGCTTCATACCTATCATGTAGACCATCTAGGACCACTTGAAAGCACAAATAAAAATTATAATCATATTTTGGTAATAATTGACGCTTTCACTAAATTTGTGTGGATTTATCCCACAAAATCAACAACCTCAGCGGAGGTGATAAGAAAATTAGACGATCAAAAAGCGATCTTCGGAAGCCCTTTTCAAATTATTAGTGACAGAGGTACTGCGTTCACTTTTAACGAGTTCGCCGAATATTGTGCTAAGGAGGAAAGTAGTAAGCGCAGGTTTATAGAGGACAACCGTGTTTCGTGGGACATGACTCATGTCCCCCAGGACCATAGAATATAGGAAGGGCTAGTTCATGCCTTTGATGTTTGGAAAAGCCGCTGCTACCACTGGGGTAGGGAAGAAACCAGTTCGTGACGTCACTGTGAAGACAGATCGGAGAGCCTTTCCAGTCAACACCGTTCGTAATGCGTGCGTTTTTCGGATGTGAGCAGATAATTCTCTTTTAAAATGTTCTAAATCTCGCTTTAGTAAACATTTAGTTTATTCAATGTTATAAAATTAAAGTTATAAATTGAAATGGTCAGTTGTGCTGTAGCTACCTGCTCCAATTATCATAGAAAGACCAAAAATGATGGTGTAATTTATCATTCGTTCCCGAAAGATCCCATTTTTATTAAAGAATGGCTCAACAGATGTAGAAGAAGAGATTTTGTAAATGTTGAAAATGCTAGAATATGCAGCAACCATTTCAAGGTGGACGATTATAAAGATGACATGCAAAGCCGACTGCTAGGATTAAAAGAGAAAAAAATATTGAAACCTGAAGCAATTCCGACTTGCAATTTACTCTCTTCTATCTTGGAAAGTAACTTAGAAACAAACAGAAACGAAAGGAAAAGAAAACGAGAAACTTTAAAGGAAGCTCTTGATCATATACGAAATCTCAGTCCAAAAAAGAGATGCGAGTTGGATAGCATTGAAGTTACAGAAAATACAGAAATTGATAGCTGTTTATCGTGCCATACTCATGTGGAAGAAAATGAAGCTTTACTTGAAAAGGTAAAATGTTTAGAAAACGAGATTGTTCGCTTAAAGATAGAAAAACAAAAAATATCACAAAAGAAATGTGTGGAATTAAAAAAAATTCGATTACGAATGAAGCGTACAAAAGTCGAAAATCAGATGTTGAAGAAAAGAATAAGTTCGCTGGAAAAAAAGACGGAAAAGACCGAACATATGGAAGAACGTTTAAAAAGTGTTTTAACACCGACCCAATTAAACGCCATTATACAAAAGAAAAAAAGAATAAAATGGTCCGCCGAAGACATATCAAGAAGCATTATTACAAGAGCTCTTTCCAGAAAGTCATATGAATACTGGAGAACAAAAATTGGCATTCCATTACCATGTGCCAGCACATTAAGAAGATGGTGCGCAAAATTTACTTGTAGACCAGGCATTTTGCATAAAGTTCTGGCAATCATAAAAAGAAATGGCGAGTCTATGACGCCAGCCGAACGAACTTGTATACTAAGCTTCGATGAAATGAACATAGACAGTAAATTATGTTATGACACCGGTGAAGACCAAATATTAGGCCCATTTTCGAAAGTACAAGTCGTTTTGGCTAGAGGAATACTATTACCATGGAAGCAACCAGTATATTTCAATTTCAATACACGAATGAACAAAGAATTATTATTTGACATCATAAATAACTTATATAAAAATGGATTAATTGTAAAAGCTATTGTTGCGGATTTGGCTGGTTGTTCTACTCTCTGGAAGGAGTTAAGAATTACAGCTGATAATACTTCTTTTGACATTCCGTCCCAAACCAATTCAAAAGTTTGGGTTTTTGCTGATCCACCACATTATTTAAAATTACTGAGAAATCATTTTCTAGACAGTGGCCTAACATTAAAAGATGGAACCTGCTTGAAAAGTGACATCATTGAAGAAATATTTTCAAAAGATCGGGGAGAAATTAGAATGTGTCACAAGTTAAAGCCAACTGTTCTGACTGTAAAAGGAAATGAGCGTCAAAGAGTAGCACCTGCAAAAACGCTCTTTTCTGCTACAACAGCCAAAGCAATTTCGATTTTAACTGGAAATGAAAAGGCTGCAAATTTTTTTCTGCTGGTGGATACTTTTTTTGACATAATGAACAGCAATTGCCCGGATCCCCCAAGCAATAAGCCATTTCAGTCAGGTTTTGGAATTGAAAAACACTTCCAAAAACAAAAGCAAATTCTACTTGAAATGAAAATTGCTATTGCAGGCATGAAGGTAACTGGAAAGAGGATCCTACTTCCATTTCAAAAAGGTATATTAATTTCTATATCTTCGTTATTTGGTTTAATGCAGGAATTAAAAGAGAAACCTTTTGGATTCAAATATATTTTAACTGCTCGCTTAACTCAAGATGCTCTGGAAAGTCTTTTTAGCCAGATTCGGGGAGTTGGGAGCTTTTATGACCATCCCTCTCCAGTCGAAGTAATAAGTAGACTAAAAAATCTTCTTCTAGCAAATAAATTACCTGCATTGTCTCCAAAAACAAACGTAAGAGAAGAATCTTCAGTTCCGGCCTACTTGACTGCAGAAATTTTAAAAAGTGCATTCGAGGACGAGGAAGTTATCCCTAATGAAACGGATGACGACGAGGACTGCATGAGAAAAATGTGTTTAGAAGACGTCCCGATTTCCTGGAATGTATTTGATGAGCCGTCCAGTTGCCTTATGAATTTCGCAGAACACGAAGCTCTAAAATATGTTGCTGGGTATGTCGCTTATAAGGTAAGGGACACGGATCCATCACTTGGTAAATTATCAAGAAGTGTAGGAGAGGAATTAGACAACTCTCCATGGCTTAAATGTCTATCAGAAGGAGGACTTACAGTTCCATCAGACAATTGGCTGGAAATGGTGAAGAAATTCGAGACAATTTTTCATTCCATCCACGGAAAAAATAATGTAAACAAAGAGAAAAATGTCACGACAGAACTAGCAGAAGTACTTAAGGAAAAGTACCCCCATGTTTGTATTAAGGCAATAAAACTTTATTCGCGTATACGAACATTTATACGAATCCGCCATATAAATCGTACTGCTGCAACTACAAAACGAAAGGAAGAACAGAAGATGAAAAAATGGATAGCATCAAATCAAATTAAAACTAATCAGGATAACACTAAAAAATAATCAGGTGTGTTACACATTTCATTTAATGGTTATAAATCTTTATGTAAATTTTTCCGTTCAAAATTTGCAATGTTAACTGTTAATCTTGATTAGTGTTTTATGATACTAAATTTATGTTTTCAATTCCAATGTATGTATGTATTCGAGAAATTATCTTTGCTAACAAAACAACGCAATTTACAACAAAAGTACAGTTTATTTAAATTTAGTGTATATTTCTGCTATCCGCATCTCGTGTAATATGTTTAAGAGGCAGTTGAGTTCTTTTCAAAAAAAAATAAATATATAAAGCATTTCAAGTATAATTTTTCATTTACAAACTAAAAAGCAGTGAAAACTAACTACATGCAAGCCATCCGAAGCGAACACTGTATTCACGGTGACGTCACAGACTACTAGTTTCGTTTCCTCAAATTTTCCCCCTATGAACCAGCCCTTCTCTCTTTCCTAAGGCCCTGCATGTCCCCGGTGATAGGAAAAGGGGGCGTGTCCCTGGAGTCGTAGAAGATGACGAGGGTTTTCGAGTGGAGTTGAATTGTTTTTATCGGAATTTAGTTTTTCCGGAATGGCAACGGTTTTAACCGTAACCTTCTACGATAGGTTTTTCGGAATGGCAACGGTTCTGACGTGTGTTGTGGTTTCCATGACAACTCAAGTTTTCCATTTACAAGATCGCTCATGGCGCCATCGTAACCTTCTACGGTAGGTTTTTTCGGAATGGCAACGGTTCTGACGTGTGTTGTGGTTTCCATGACAACTCAAGTTTTCCATTTACAGGATCGCTCATGGCGCCATCTATGAGGAGAAATATTAACCATTATTTTATTTGTTGGACTTGGAATTTTTCGCGAATTTCTAACTTTGATTTTATTTTCCCCCGATCGGGATTCGAACACTCAATCTTTGAGTTGCAAAAAAGAATTCATGTTTTGGACTGGTAGCGCGCTTTACCAACGCAAGCCATGAATGCTTTCAGTCAGAGTGTAGTTTAATTGAATCTCTATATATTTTTTCAAATAAGAACGCTTGTATTGTCACCTATGGAAATAAAAATTTTTGAGTAGAAATTCAAGACCCCCCTAACTTTGATCTTTTTTCTTTCAGTTTTATATAAATTATTTAATATAATCATTCATTTAATTTTAATACTTATTATGAGTAATGTGGATTATGAGTCAAATTTTTTATTAGTTTTGAATGCAATTTATTTTAAAACTTGTAATGTTATTTTTTCATAGTTTAATTTTTGGAATGGCATCATATTTTGCCTCTGTAGACCTAATTGAAGGGGTCAGTCGAGTTGAGGTGTAGGGGGTCTTTCCTAAAAGACTATGAGTGTTTTTTTATCCGCACTTTGGTAGTGAATCTTAGAAATACTCAGTTAAAAAGTTTTATTTTGAGATTGGCAACATGCCTCCGGTTTACTCTTTGGATATTCGTGAGTCCACCTATCGGAAGAAACTTCAGACTTGGATTGGTTTTTTCTTTTAAGAACCAATTCTATTATATTTAATTTATTTTTTAAAAAGGTGTGAGTTTTGGGTTGGCAACATTCCTGAAAGCCTTGATTTTTTTTTGGTGAATGGCAACATTGAAAGTTTTGCTCTTGAGGAATGGCAACGAAGTAAGAATAAGTAACGAACTGGTATTATCGTTTTATCATGATGAATGTGTCATACTAACGAATCATCGTGACATGATTAAAGATACTGGTATGATTCAGTGATTGGAAACTGCAATCAGCGCCCTCTGTATTACTGATAATAGCATGCCATAGCCATTCTACTGGGTTTGTCTGTTCGAGTGAAGTCGCTTAGCTTAAGAATGAAACGTTCGATTGCATCTTTGCCTTCTGCAACTAAAAAAGGACGATTTGAAAATATGTCTACGAAAGAACCGAAAATTACTTTAGAGTGCTTACCAGAAACCATGTTCCACCTTGGAGGAGATATTTTCTCTACGGTGAATACCTTTTTGGGACATACTAGGATACATATACGAAAGTATATTTCTGACGAGGAAAAAGGCCTGACTCCAACAACGGATGGTATTTCGCTTTCTGCAATGGTCTGGCACGAATTTACAGAGGAGCTGATCTCTCTATCCTCTAAACCGGATACATTTGTTATTATGAAGGACTTGTGTGTTTCTAAACTGAACAAAGAGGAAAACTTGTGCGTGAGACTACAACGACTGTTTCAGAAAAAGAACGGGTGTCTACAGTTTGTTCCTGAATGTGTTGTTCTCGATAGTGACCAAATCGCAAAACTTCTGGAAATAAAAGATGAAACTGCCGAACTCGCGAAACGACTTTTTTTTACTTACTCTTTGGATTATCACGTCAAATCGAAAATGAAGAACTGCAATTTTTATTTGGACCCAAAAAGTGCTCTGACATATGAACGAGAACAATTGACTACAAATTTTTGTGAGTGTTTTTACCTTTTTCTTTCTAGCTGTATTAATGATTTGTTTCGCTGTTTTGGTTGTGAAATGGAATATGCTAACCAACTAGGTCATGAATGTGTAACGTGGTCTTTAGCAGAGAAATTCTCGGTGTATTTTCAAAGAGCTCTGTATAAAATTGATTGGAGAGAACTTGCTGAGAACTTTGTTAAAAATAATATTGATTGTCCACATTTTGCAAACCTCATCTTAAAACGCAATTTTTTTTCTAGTATTAATGTTGATGAAATGCTTACTTCAATTAAAAATATGTACACAGATGTGAAAATTTCTTAAATGAATATATGTTCTGTAAATTTTGTGTTAAAAGTAAATAAATATGTGTTTATGTACATTTGTTTCATCATTCGTGTTTGGTAGTTCAAGGATGTTGGACGTGAATGTGCATGTGAGCCGAATAAATTTTAGGTGTTGCAATGGCAGATCAAGTAAAACAACTGTACACAGATCCAGCTCAGCCAGGAAGTTTTGGTGGTGTGGATGCTGTTTATCGAGCACTTCAGGGGAAGGTGACCAAACGAAATGTGCGAAACGCATTAAGATCAGAAAACACGTACAGTCTTCATAAACCAGTCAGAAAACATTTTCCTCGCAATAGAGTTATCGTGGGTGGTATTGATGAGCAGTGGCAGGCAGATTTAGTTGATATGAAAAATCTAGCTAAGTACAATGATAATTTTTGCTATCTTTTAACAGTTCTGGACGTTTTTAGTAAGTATGCTTGGGTGATTCCTTTGAAACAGAAAAGCGGTTCCAACATTATAGAAGCTTTTGAAAAAATTTTCAAAGAAAGAAAACCACAAAAACTTCAAACTGACAAAGGTACAGAATTTACGAATAAAGCCTTTCAAAAATTTTTGCGCTCAAAAGAGGTTTCATTTTTTACTACGTTTAATGAAACAAAATCTAGTGTTGTTGAAAGATTTAACCTTACCTTTAAAACTAAAATGTTTAAATATTTTACGAGTGCAAATACATACAAATATTTAGACGTGTTAGATAAACTTACATATAGTTATAATCATACTTATCATCGTAGCATTAAAATGGAACCGTCAAAAGTAACTATTGAAAATCAAAGCAAGGTTTGGAACAACTTATATGGAGACCTAATGGTGAATACCCAACCTTTATTTCATTTTTCTATAGGGGATACAGTACGGGTGGCTAAGAGTAAACTTAAATTTGAAAAAAGTTATTTGAACAATTGGTCCGAAGAATTATTTGTCGTTTATGATAGACTACCAAGAGTACCTCCAGTTTATAAGATAAAAGATCTTATGGGGGAGGAAATTAAGGGGACTTTTTATACTCAAGAGTTGCAGAAAGTAGTTAAAAATAATCATTTTCCTATTGAGCGCATAGTTAAAACGCGAAGACGGAAAAAAATGGTAGAGTACTTTGTTAAATTTAAAGGATATCCCGAAAAGTTTAATGCATGGATTCCAGCTAAAGATATGATAAAGCTATAAATAGTTGTATATTTCACGTATATGCGTCAGTTGTCGAAATGAGTTTCTACGTGACACTCCCTAGTGATGCTAGTATGAATTTTTATGCCCAAAATACTCTTTCACACTTCCTTACGAGACTTCCACAAACTGTTGAACTCACAGGAGAGTGGGAAGTAGGATTGTGTGAAATTATTTATCCACACATGTGGAATAACGTATCTGATCCAGGAAATGTATTTCAGTTTGACTTAGGAAATGGTGTTCTAAAAACAGGAAAAATACCTTGTGGCTATTATACAAGTCCTCTTGATATAGCCAAAGCTATGTCTCAAAATTTCCAGGATAAAATTATGATTAATTATAACAAATATACAAAAAGGGTGAAAATCATTTTGAAAAAAGGGTGTCGATTAATACTACCTTCAGGCCTAGCCGAAACTCTAGGGTTTCTACCTGGACTAATAGTTGGAGATAATGACGCTAATGTGTGGAGTGTAGAAAGTCCTTTTGTAGCAGATCCCAATGTTGATTTTCATTTGTTTTACGTATATGTAGATATAATTGAGTCTCAAATTGTGGGAGACGTTTATGCACCATTGCTTCGTATCGTAACGGTCGATGGACAAGATGGCGAGATGATTCATAAAGTTTACGATCGTCCGCATTATGTACCTCTACAAAGACGCACCTTTCAAAATGTAGAGACCTATATAAGGCGTCACGGTGGAGATTTGGTGTCATTTGATCGTGGAAAATTGATTCTGAAGCTTCATTTTAGGTTGAAACACTTATAAAAATAAATATGTATCAGACTTATCAGTGTTGCCCGAAATCTTTTGAAGACTATTATTTAAACCAAGTTGGTCAAGGTTCAGGTTATTATAAAGGGGTTCATTTGCAAAAAGGAAGTGGTTTAGGAGGTATTTTTCGAAGTATGTACAGATTTGCCATGCCTCTTCTGAAAAAAGGAATTAAATCTTTTGGAAAGGAAATAGTCCGTTCAGGAATAGACATTGCTAGCGATTATGCGCAGGGAAAAGATCTAAAAGTTGCTGCTAAGCAGAGAGTTAAAGAAGCGGGCAAGATTTTAACAGATAAAGCAGCCTTCAAAATTAAAGATATGATTGGTTCTGGAAGAAATAAAAGAAAACGACCCTTTAAGAAAAAAATCAGTCGGAAGAAAGTCAAGAAAGTGTGTGCATCAGATATTTTCTCTTCTTGAAAGAAAAAAAAAATGTCTCTTATTTGTAAAGATTCGCAAATAGCAGTGAAGTCAGAATTAGATTTATTCTTAGTACCAAATACCCAGACAGCTATTGAGAAAGGACAATGGTTGGAATATTATCCTCTGTCAGATGTGAGACAGGGTGGACCAATAGAATTCACTATTTCTGGCAACAGCGAGGACTACGTGGACCTGAGTGCAACACAATTGTACGTTAAAGTTAAAATCGTAAAAGACAAAGAAAATTTGCCCGAAAAGGAACCTGTAGGACCTATAAATTTATTTTTACATTCCTTATTCTCTCAAGTGGATGTCAGCTTAAATGAACGGATGGTTTCGTCTTCCAGTAATACTTACCCTTACCGAGCTTACATTGAATCACTTTTAAATTACGGATCAGATTACAAGAAAAGTTTTTTGACAAGTGAATGTTTCTATAAGGATACTGATAGCGAAGAAACTGACCCAGCAGGAAAGAATGAAGGATTGAAAAAACGTGCCTATTTTATTGAGAAAAGCAAAACCTTAGACATGATTGGAAATCTTCACTGTGATATTTTTTATCAAGATAGACTTTTATTGAATTTAGTAGATTTGAAAGTGAAGTTAATACGCAGTAAACCGGAATTTTGTCTTTTATCGTCTTCTGAAGCACCTAACTACAAAATCATCATCGAGCACGCATCATTGTTTATACGTAAAGTGAAAGTAAGTCCAGGAGTTTTAATTGGTCATGCCAAAGCTTTAGAAAGTAAATCAGCAAAATACCCTACCGATCGTATATTATGTAAAGTGTTTTCCATACCTCAAGGAAGTTTCTCTTTTAATCAAGACAATGTGTATTCGGGATCAATGCCACGAAAATTAATCATAACTTTTGTAGATAACGATGCATTCAACGGAAACTACAAACTTAATCCTTTCAACTTTAAAAATTATGATTTGAACTTTTTAGCGGTTTATCTTGATGGAAATCCAGTGCCTCACAAAGCAATAGAATGTAATTATTCTTCTGGGCAATATATAACAGCGTACAATACTTTGTTACTCGGCACTCAAAAGTTGTCTTCAGACAAAGGCATTTACATCAGTAGAGAGGACTATACAAAGGGGTCCGCTATGTATGCATTCAACTTGACAAGTGACTTGAACGAAAGTGGCCATTTAAATTTAGTTCACCAAGGTAACCTGAGAATCGAAGTAAAATTTGGAAAAGTTCTTACAAAAGCGGTTACCGTGTTAGTGTATGCCGAATTCCAAAATATGATAGAAATAACGAAATCAAGAAGTGTACTGTGTGATTTTTCTATCTAAATTTGAAAGAAATGGATGTACTGCAGCTTCAAGGTGTTTTAAAGAGAAGTGCGTTTTCAAGCATAAAATTCTTAGGAATATTCCCTTGCGATCGCTTACCGTTGCGTGTCACTCATTATCCGTCCATGTTTATAATGAATACGGATCCACATCATTTGCCCGGAACTCACTGGATCGCTGCATGTATCAACTCGGAACACAGTGTTGAATTTTTTGATTCATTTGGTCGCCCTCCAGTTGTCTTTGGACAGTCTATAGAAAGATATTTTGCTATGTTTTCTCATGTTTTGTACAATGACATGCCTTTACAATCAAAGAATACGGCCGTGTGTGGTCAATACTGTATTTATTTCCTATATTATCGATGTCGGAAAAGAAGTATGTATGATGTACTTAATAATTTTACGAATAATTTTGTAACTAACGACTTGCGTGTGTATAATTTTGTCAAAAAATATTTTGGTGTTTATTCAGCTTTTAATGTAGAGTAACAAAAAATAAAGTATTTAAATTGAACTGTAGTTTGTAATTTTTTTCATTTACAATTATGCAGCCACCCTGTTTACGTCATCCATTTTCGGCCGTTGTAGCCGGGGCTAGTAGTAGTGGAAAAACGTATTTTTTAAAAAGTTTGTTAGCAAATCATACTTATGTCATTCAACCTACACTGCAAAAAATTGTATGGTTTTACGGAATATATCAAAACTTGTTTGAAACAATGCCACACGTCACTTTTGTTGAAGGAATCCCTGAAAACTTTCAGAAGTATTTGCAAGAAAATACTTTATTCATCTTGGATGATTTAATGTATGAGGGTTCGAGAGATCATCGTGTCACGCAGTTATTTACTCGAGGAAGTCACCATCTTAATTTATCTGTAATTTTCGTTTCTCAAAATATTTTTCATAAAGGCAAAGAATTTAGAGAAATAGCTCTTAATAGCAATTACTTATTTTTGTTTAAATCGCGCAGAGACATTTCTCAAATAACTCATTTGGGAAGGCAGCTATATCCGAATGCAGTGAAATTTTTTCAGCAAGTATTCGAAGACTGTACTAGGAAGCCTTATAGTTATTTGCTCATTGATTTAAAACCAGAAACTGATGAAAACCTGCGATTGCGCACTAACATTCTTCCCGGCCAAGAAATGTGTATTTATCAAAAACGATTTATATAGGTGTTCGAATGTTTAGTCATTAGTGCTAAACATGACCTTAGCAGAATCAGACGTGCAAAAACTTAGGATGTTGGCTTTAGCCAAAAGTCCAAAACGGCGAAAATCTTTTATTCGCACTTTACCGAATAGCACAGTTAAATGTATCTGTGAATGTTGTTTAAACACTATAAGAGGAAATGTTCCTTTAACTCCTACTCAGAAAAGAAAATTAGTTCGGCACAAGCATACGCTGAGAAAACTGTCTGATAAAAAAACAGCATTATACGCAAAAAGGAAGATTTTGTTGCAAAAAGGAGGAGGATTTTTTAGCGTTTTAATACCTGCAGCTCTGAGTGTGTTGACTACTTTGTTACAAAAATGACCGATTCGTTCAAAAAAATGATTCTGATTCCTGAGGAAAGAATGGCGAGGCATATACCTTCAGATGAACAATTAAGTGAACTTGATCGTGAGATGAAAAGTATATTGCTTAAAAAAATGGACGACGACGTTAAATTTAAACTTTATGCCCAAATTCTTCAGAAAAGAATTCAATTCCCGCTTAAAAATCCACCATTTTTGCATCAGGCTTCTACAAGTAATAATGATGATGATAATTCTGATGATAATAAAGAAATAAATCAAGACTCACCGGTGCTAGAGAAGCCGTCAACTGCACAACAAGAAGTACTAGAAGAAGAAAAAGAAACGCTATCCGACCCAATGGTTGAGTTGATTTTGAATACTGTACCCAAAAACACCATTTCTCCAGTTAAAAACATTATTCATCTGATGAAACAAAATTCAAAAGTAATTTCATGGAACCCAAGAGGAGAATTTATTTATAAAGGAATATTGATTCCAGGATCGAATATAGTGGACTTAGTGGATACAGTAGTACGTCAACGACGCCAGAAAGTTCCAGCCTTGAAGACATTTTATGAAGTCATGAAAGAGATCAATGTACCAACCACATTAATTAAAAATAAACATTTTTTTAATTTAACAAACTCTACTGAAAATAACAGAACTATCAAACGTAAAAGTGTAATTAAGTCAAAATGGCTTAGGTATTAAATAAAATGGTTGTTTTTTAAATGATGCATGGTTTTTTAATCACACACACACACACACACACACACAGTATTAAAAGTTTGTGAAATTTAAAAGGTTATAAAGTAAAGTTTGTGAAGATGTTAATATTATGATTATTATTGTTATTATTAACACAGGCATGATCATTCAATCAAAAAATTACATATAAGCCTAGCTTCCAGAGCACCCAGGAGGTGTAGGCATTTTTCACTGTTTCGAACATTTCAAAGATTTATTTGTTCGAAGAATGAAGCTCCGTTTTTTTTTTAAAAAAAAGAGAAAAAAAAGAGAGGTATCCCCAGTAGGCCTAATCCTCTAAATGTGCATTGAAAAATAAACTGTAAAATACATCAAAACAGCAAGGCATGAAATAAACTTAAAAAGATGAAGAAAAGAAAAGAAAAACTTTTTAAAAAAGAAAAAAACTAATACCCAAATGGAGTGGTAGTAAAATCTTCATGTAAAATTCTTTTATCGTAAACAATGCGATAAAGCTTCGTTTCATTTTTGTTGATAACTTTGCGCTTTTTTGCTTCCCTAGTAATTTTTCGTGGGTTGTTGATGGCGATGACTCTATCTACATCCATGTTGCTTATCAAGTCCTTCACAGTGTTGAAGTTTAAAAGCTGAGAGTTTTTAAAATTTAGGCTAAATCCACGTATTTTGCAAACAGACTTTCCAGAGTTTGTGGTATAAGCGTAATTTTTTGGGCCTCCTGAAAATAAATATGCCAAAAATTAAAAAAATAACAATCCACACCCCCAACATTTATTGATTAATAAAAATATCACTTACCAGATACAAACGTAGTGATGAAATCCCCGTCTAGTTCATCAGTGAAGTCTCCCAGATAGTCCCCCAATGGAGGGTCGTTATCTCCTGCCGAGGAATAAATTACGCTGTCCGTGTCAAAGTATAAGACGGAGTCACCTAGCTCTTGTATAACATTATACAATTTCAGCCTTGCGTAGCACGTTGTAAACGCTGCGATGAATATGTTTGTATTTGGATTGGGTGATGCAAACACATCTTTGTAGCACCATTGTATGGCTGCAATCTCTTCTGTTGGCAAGTAGATGTCTTTTATCTGGAAAAAAACCATAACAATTCAAAAGATGCAAACATTTTTCCCCCAAGTAAAGAGTGACAAGAAAAAAATATATAAATATGCATACCTCTTTTGTTTCATCTTGAAGCAATTTGTTAAAATCGGGAACTGTTGTGACGTAGTCAATCTGTGTTTTGTTACTGTTCATGCCCCATCGGCCCCAAAACGAGTTCAACGCAAGTTTTGCTACTTGCCTCCTTCCGGGGTTCTTTATAACGTCCTGGGGGTTTAAATGTACACCTTCGTGTTTGAAATAATCCTCAATGTAGATTTTTTTTGCGTTTTCATCTACACATTGCGAAGGCCATCCAGAAGCTTCCTGCTTAATCCTCAAGAAAAGGTTAATGTAACTTTCAAACAGTCCTGAGGATTTTTGCTCAAAATGGTACACTTCATGTACCTGTAAAAAAGAGCATAATTATAATTAGTGTTTAATCATGTAAACAAAAATATTCTTTGAACTTGAGATAATAATAATGAGAAATAATAATACCTTCAATACGTCGTATCCCAGCTCCATAGCTCTTTTAACCTCCTCCGTGACCCATGTTCCTGTTAATTTCCTTTCGCCTTCGCTATGACGACAGTCTTTTACTCCTTGTTCAGCGCAAGTCCGGCAAAGCGGAAACATCAGCTTTTCCCGGCAGCGGTAGGGTAGAACTGGGTGTAAAAGCTTTCTCGGGGGCAATACTGTACAGCTGATTATACCAAAATATTCATTAACAGGCTTAAAATCCTTCGTAATTATGAGAGGGTGTCCAATTGGATAAGCGCAGTATTTGTTTACATATGGGTATAAACTTGTAAAGTCGATGTATTTGATTTTCCCCTCAGCATAAAGCCTCACCGCATTGGTTCTGCCGCCGAAAAAGGAGTCTTTGGGGTTCAATCGCTTTATTACCTCATGTGTTGATAAAAAGGCTTGAAGGTTAGCGTTTTCTTTTTTCATGCTTTCAAAAGTGTGCTCCCACATTTGCACTACCTCGAACCCTTCTTGAATAAGCCCCTGGACAGTTTCTCTCGTTTTTTGCAAAAGAAGAGCCATTTGCATTCCATTCAAAGGGTTAACGGTATCTCCGTTAAAACACTCGACGCACCCGTGAAAAAAGCAGCCGTGATAAAGATATACTGTTTTGGTTTCATCACAGTATCCATCAACCGATAGTCCGTTGATTTTATGTTCTCCGTCATCGGTGAGTGCGTGTTGAATATGAATTCCTTCTTCCTGGGCTATAAAATCTAGCCAGCGGATACTATCCGCGCTAAAATTTGTGCGATTAATATATCCAGCTAATGGTGGCATTGCTATGGTATTTGGAGAAATATGATATCCTCTATACACGGCCATACAAGCCGAAGCTATGGTGGTGTATTGAAATGGGTCAACTTTTGCAACATCTAAGAATTGCTTCCGAAATTCTAGGCAACAACGTCTTAAAATGTCTACATCAGATCTGAAATGAGAGAAAAAAAATGTAATTGAATTAGAAATAAAGAGTATTAATTTTTAGTACAAGTTTTTTTTTTTTCTCCTAAGCTAAAAAGTGTAGTTATTATCATTATTTTTTCCCAACTTAAAACAGTAGTTAAAAAATATATTTTTTTTTAGAATTAAGCTTTCAAATCTAGCGACGATATGATTTTTTGAGTTAGCTTTTTAACTAAAAAAGAAAAAAAGTTACTTTCAATGCATTTTAAAGTTTTTTTCCCTCTAAATCAAACTGTTAAATGAATTATAGTCCATATTTAAGGGGCAATACCGATTTTTTATTTTTTTAAGTTAATGTACTACCATGCATTAAAATAATACACGAAGGAAAAAGAAAAACTTACCTGCAGTACTGATACATTTCCTCTTGGAAATTGAAGGACTCTGCCTTCCGTTTCTCGTACCAAGTGAAAAAATCTTGCCTTGCAACTGCAGACATGGTGTCAGGGCTGTAGAAGGAAGTATCTGGAAGAACTCCAATGTAATTTTGATTCTCTATAACATTAAAATAATGTGGGAAATACCCCTTTTTCAACTGTTGCAGTCCAAATGTTTTTGGTAAATTTGATAACGCCATAGGCAAAAAGTTAAAAGAATCTATGACTCTAATATCGTGGGTGGCTAAGTGAATCAACATTATTTTTGATCCACAAGGAACTACCGTGGGTTTTAGTCCTTGTTCAAGCATCCAACCGAGAATAAATTGTCCGTCGAATCCTTTCATGTTATGAGCGACGGCAGTGAATTTTTTATGTTGCGGATTGAACAGAAATGAGCAGAATTTTTCACATGCATCATAACCTGCAAAAACATTTTCCGCTCCATCTGCATATTGTGCGACAGCGTAATTGACTTTGTGCTCCCCTGACGACTGGTCAGTCTCGAAGTCGAAGAATATCAGCTTTTCACTGGGTGATTTAGGCTGCACTCTTTTGAGAAAACATTGATGCCCCGGAGGGACAAACTGATGGCAAGAGGGGCATTTCGTTTCACCGCAAACATGTTTCTCCTGCGGTCGGTCTCTACGACGGATGACTTTTGAACAAGCACGGCACTGATAGATTGTATCACAAATGCTGTACTTTTGCTGGCCTGAGATAGCTTTATGTCGCTGGAAGCATTCAGCGGAGCGACAGAGACGGTCACAATCTTTACACCTAACTGAATCACCAGAAACACAAGAGTTATTCATGCATATAGCACACGATTGTTTACAGTAGTGATCGGTGAGGTGGCTGAAAGGCTTCTCGCAAGACGAACAGTAATAGTTGGAACCACAAAATCCAGTCATTGATTTGATCACATCATAGTGTCTATTGTGATGGAAGAGATAAATTTTCTTACTCTGACGGCGACCTTCGTAAGAAATCTAAGGGAAAAAATAGTATTGTGTAGTTATGGTAAAAAAAAGGGAAACTTAAATTGGGTTTATAAGGTAATAAAAAAAGTATACATGATAGTATTTGACATTATTTAAATTCCTTTGATAAAACTATATTGATATAATAACAGCCTAAACTTTAACACATTTTAGCTTTTACACTTCAATTTAATTTAGCGTTTATTGTGTTGTGTACTATAATTCTGAATTTACATAAGCATTGATTTTAAGGAAATGGAATGAAAAATAAAAATAATATAACCCTTTTTTTAAAAAATATAATACAGTATGACTTTAAAGAAAAATTGATTGAAGGTAATAATAATAATGATAATATTTAAAATATTAATGATGATAATAATACTAATTAAAAAATAATACAAGTAGCAGATACAATTCTTAAAAAACTTAATGCCTACAACAAGACTAACATTACTGACCTGCATTAAATTATCTGCTGAGACCACACAAATCTGTATTTTCAGATGATTTTCAAATTGTTGAATTTCCGGGATCCCACACGGGCCTTGTGGTACGTTAGCTGCTTCATGGAGAGCAATTGCTTTTTTGCGGAGAGCAGGCCTGTCTCTTCTTCGGAAAGAATACACAGCAGTTGTATCTCCGTCTAGAATTGCTATCGCATAAACAATTGCCTTTGCACAGCACAAATTACTGTCGTCCAGGGGTACAGTAATAATAGAACGTTTACGTAGCCTGTCCACAGATATATTAATCACTCTTTTGTTGGTTTTACCTGCTCCGACAGGACGTTCAATAACAAGGACACCAATACTAAATGATTGGTCCAGCTTAATATTATCTTTTGATTGCAGAACTTTTATAACTGCTGACATTAATTGCTCCACTGTGAGTTCCCCCACTTTGAGTAACCTAGTTGATATTGGCCGGTCCAAGCCATCCTGTTGTATACATATACGAATTAAATCAGTTGCCTGTAGAGAAGCTGTTGCACGCTGTATTACTGATTCAAATAGACGCCTAACACTATCTAGTATATCTTGCAGCTTTTTCTCTCTCAAATGTTCTGGTAATAAATCGGGGTCAATAACAGCTTCATAAGATATCTGTTCCGCTTTATACTTTTGGTTACGACGACGAGACTTTTCTATAAGCACCACCCAGTCATCAAACTAAAATAAAAATGAACAATAAGGAACACATTATCACATCCGATTTTTAAAAGCAAATTAAATACACAAATAAACCTACATTATCTAACGGTTCAGATCCACCTCCTTGCATATCAGGAACGTGACTCGGACCTGCAACTTGTACATCTGTAGTTCCATTATTATGCTGATCTATCGCAATTAAGTCCTGCATAAAATATGTAGCAAAAGTAAATAACAAAATTATTTTGAGCAAATTTTACCCTTTTTAAAAATAAAAATATGTACTTGGAAAAATACGCACCGTTTCTTTCAATTCCAAAGGATTCTCAATAAAAATCTGTGATAACTCGCTTAATAGTTCATCATCACTATCAGACCCCCAGTCTTCGCTATCGCTACAAATCTGCAAAAAAAAAATTGTACAATTTTGTAGTTTTTTTTAAACTTAGCAGTTTAATACGAGTAAAAAATAAACTTAAAACAATAGTTACCTTTTCGAAAGATCTTTTCCTGTTCATCATGCCCCTACACTAGTTGAAAACGAGCTTCAGTTCGTTAAAATAACATAAGTACCCCCTGGACGACAGCAAACTTCTTAGGACGACAGCAAACGTCGATGCTCCTAACAAGCACTACGGTAAAATCTAACACCGCACCGGAGATCTCATCATGTGACACATCGCTTGCAGAAAAAGGTTTTATATATGCTCCAGTGTTGACTAATCATCTGACGAACTCAGATAACAAAACCCCCTTAGTATCAGAAAACTTGTTAGTCACCTCCTGCGCTGGACATTCTCCCGTGAGGGGGTGTGTCTTTTCTTAAGGGGTTGAAACTTATCACTGATTCAAGACTGAGAAATCTCACTACAAGTACTGAAAACTCGTTCGGCTATGACTAACCAACTGCAATTACTTTTCTGAACGTAAGAAAGTTATAAATTTTTCTTTTCACCAAAGTTAAAAATCATAATTAAAACAAGAAACTATTTTGGGTTTTTTTTTATGATCAATTTCAACGAATCTTAAGCAAAATTAATGAAACCTTCTTATAAAATGATCAAAGTTAACACATAATATTCTGCAAGCAATAAAATATATCTAAAATTTTAATTTATTGCCCCTAGTACAGCTATAGGTCTTCTTACCGTTATATTTCTTATAAAACAAAAAATAATAATGGTGTTTCGCTTAAAAAATACTCAAAAAAACACTTTTGAATAAATTAGCCACGATAATTTGCAATCGTGTATATACACTAAAGTCAAAGTTATATTTTTTCATTTTAAGCTTTTCCAGTCTGAGATTGAAATGCTGCAAAAAAAAAAAAAAAAAAATGTTAAAAATTATAAAAATCGTAGTGTATGATTGTACCTTTGTTACTAAATCGCATTAATTTGTTCACTATATCAACAAAATTGTAAATAAGAAACACCATTCATGAAGCACCAACATATCTTTTTTTTCTTCTGGTAATGTATCAATGCTAAGAATTATTATTTACAGAAAATAGTGTCCCTTAACCAAATGATATTTTTTATATGTATCTTTTAAAAAACTCTAAAGTTATTCCAAAGCTAAAATTTCCCTAAGAACAACTTTAGCAAAGAGGACAGTTGAAGCATTCGTGGTCTAATTAGTATAGCATGCTTTAAATTAGTAAGCGAATGCTTCGAACCCCTGAATTCGTAAAGTCTTCTCGGGAGAAAATATCTTTGCAACAACTAATTATATTCTAACATAAGCTTGTAAATTGAAACTTAGTTAACTGCATAAATTCTCGTTTAATTGCGATTTTTAAACTATCATAGAGGACTTTTGAAAAAAAATCTAAGTCCGCAGTTTCTTCCAACGCGTCATGATTCCGAAACTTAAAAATCCTCGTCATCTTCTACACGTCAGGAGCACGCCCCCCTTTTCCTATCACGTGACATGAGTCATGTCTCACGACTCGGAGTTTCTTCCGTAACTGGAAAAACCCCCGTCTTCTTCTACGACTCCAGGGACACGCCCCCTTTTCCTATCACCGGGGACATGAGTCATGTCCCACGAAACACGGTTGTCCTCTATAAACCTGCGCTTACTACTGAGGAAATTACACATAATATTACAACCGGCTTGCCAAGAGCTAACGGGCAAGTGGAACGCATAAATCAAGTCATAATATCGGTTCTGGCAAAATTATCTATTGAGAATCCCTCCCAGTGGTATAAACACACTAAAGAGCTACAACTAACCTTGAACTCCACTTACCACCACAGCATAGATACAACCCCATTCGAGCTGTTATTTGGGACCAAAACGAACCTCAAAGGTACTGATAAGTTAAAAGAAATGATTGAACGCGAATTTAAAAATCAGTTTGAGGCTCAGCGAGACAATTTGAGAAAACATGCGAAAGCGCAAATTCTCAAAATTCAACAAGAAAATAAAAAAGTGTATAATCTGCGGCGGAGGGCAGCTAGGCCTTACAAGGTTGGAGACTTGGTTGCAATAAAGAGAACCCAATTTGGTCCGAACTTAAAATTAAAAGCTAAATTTTTTGGACCATACAAGATTACAAAGTTAAAAGGAGGAGACACTTTTGATGTAGCTAAAGAAGGTTATCACGATGGACCTCAATGTACTACAACCTGTGCTGAATATATGAAGAAATGGTCAGAATCAGTGATTTGAACTTATGGAGAAGATGCACATTTGCGTGTTATTCGTTTTTTTTTTTGCTTGTTTTTGTGTTTTTTTTTTTTTTTTTGTTTGTTTCAGAATCTGAGGACAGCTCCATTGTCGGATGGCCGAACTGTGGGATCGACACAGCCGTTGGTGAACAGTTAAACTGATTTACATATGGAACTGAACTACAATCGTTACTAAACTGAAATAGATTTTTGCCGATTGGCAACGGAGCTTGCATAAAAGGCGTTACAAGTTGTGTTCCAGGGCAGTCAGTTGACTTGAGCTGAATTGAGTTAGTTGTTCTTCGGAGAGAATGGCCAAGCAGTGCTCTCTCGATGTTAATATTATTTTTGTATATAGCTGTAAAATATGTTAGTTTCTTGATTAAATGGTTAAAATTCACTTGCTGTTTCTCGGACCAATTACTGTGAGAAAATAGGAGACCTACATATATACAGACATTATTGAACCACAGATTGTAGGTGATGTTTTTGCACCTTTATTACGAACTGTAAAAGTGAGTGGTAGCGACGGAGAAGTGGTAAGTGTAGAGTATGAAAGGCCGCACTATTTACCTGTTAGTCTGAAGATTATTGATACTGTCGAAATAGTTATAAGAACAAACATGGGAGCTTTGGTGCCATTTGAACGTGGACGCTCATACGTGAAACTTCACTTCCGACAAAAGTATCTCTCATAATGCTTGTACCTTATCAATGCTGTCAAAAGTCCTTTGAGGATTATTACATTAATCAAACAGGGAGTGGACTTAATTTTTATCAAGGAGCTCCCTATCAAAGAGGATATGGAATCGGGGGTCTTTTTAAATCATTTTTTAGAGCCGCTGTTCCACTTTTCAAATCAGGAGCCAAAGCAGTTGGTAAGCAAATACTAAGCAGTGGTGTTGATGTATTCAACGATGTGTCAAGTGGCGAAAATTTGAAAGTTGCTACAAAGCGTCGATTGAAAGAAGCTAGTAAAAATTTAACTGATAAAGCAGCAAACAAAATTAAGACAATGATTGGATCTGGAAAAATAAATAAAAAGCGTAAACTTTCCAAGAAGCGTGTCAGTTTTCGTAGAGTGAAGAAGGTGAAAGCACACGATATTTTCTCTTAAGAAGAAGATGAGTTCTCTTATTCATAAAGATTCTCCAGTATGCGTGAAATCAGAATTGGATCTGTTTTCTGTACCTCCAACACAAGCTGCGATTGAAAAAGGTCAATTCATCGAATATCATCCCATTGCTAACATACGTGATGGAGGTCCCGTGGAATTCAACATATCTGGAAGTGGTGAAGAATATACAGACTTGAGTACTTCCTATATTTATGTGAAAGCTAAAATTGTTAAGTCTGACGGATCATCACTAGCTGAAAATGAACCTGTGGTACCAGTCAATTTATTCCTGCATTCTCTATTCTCACAAGTTGATATTTGTTTGAATGAAAGAAATATTTCTTCTGCAAGCAACACATATCCATACAGAGCCTACATTGAGACAGTTTTGAATTACGGAGAAGATGCAAAAAAAAGTTTACTGAGCAGTGAACTCTTTTACAAAGATACTCATCCTGAAAAAATCAATCCATTAGCTGGGGATGCAGAACTTGGATTGAAAACAAGATATGAACTTAGTAAAGAGAGCAAAACTATTGACATGATTGGTCAATTACACTCTGACATTTTTCAACAAAATCGACTCTTATTGAATTTGGTTGACATCAAAATTAAAATGGTGCGAAGTAACCCCACATTCTGTCTCGTATCAACAAAACAAGATGGAGATTATAGAGTAATATTGGAACATGCATCATTATTTATCAGAAAAGTTAAAGTCAGTCCCGGAGTTTCTTTGGGCCACGCAAAGGCTTTAGAAAAAAGTTCAGCAAAATATCCAATTGATAGAGTGTTGTGTAAAACATACTCTGTATCCAAAGGGAGTTTTTCCTTTATGCAAGATAATGTATTTTTAGGAACTATGCCTAAAAAAGTGATTGTCACTTGTATTGAAAACGCAGCTGTGAATGGACAGTATGCCAAGAATCCTTTTCTGTTTTCTCATCATGATGTAAATTTTGTAGGTATTTATGTGGACGGCCAACCTGTACCTTCCAAACCCTTAGAGTTAGATTTTAAAAATAATAACTATATACGTGCCTATCATACTTTATTCTCTGGATTTAATACTGATAAAGGTATATATTTAACTCGTGATGAGTATTCCAGAGGGAATGTACTATATGTTTTCGATTTATCTGCAGACTTGTGTAATGGACCACATTTAAATTTGCAACATCAAGGAAATTTAAGAGTAGAAATTAAATTTGTTACGGCTATTTCAGAGACTCTTTCTGTGCTCATTTACGCCGAATTTCAGAACGTGATTGAAATTACGAAATCTCGTCACGTTTTGTGTGACTTTGCTAATTAGAATAAAAATGAATTCTGAACAAATACGGCGCATCTTGATTCAAGATAAATTTACTAAAAAATATTTCATAGATGTAACACCAAGTGATTATTTACCAATCGAAATTTCGAAATTTCCTGCCTGTTTTATTGTCAATGTTGATTCATCATCAGAACCTGGAAGTCATTGGTTAGCTTTCTATATACAATCAATGAATCAATTGGAATTTTTTGATTCTTATGGAAATAAACCATCATTTTTTGAAGGAGCTATAAGTGATTTTGTATCAAGTTTTTCCAATGTAACATACAATCCTATGATATTGCAAAGTAATTCCACTGCTGTTTGTGGACAATATTGCATTTATTATTTATATTCAAGATGTCGTGGACAATCGCTAAAGACTTTGCTTTCAACTTTTGTAACCAATCATATTTGTAATGATAAACGTGTGTATAATTTTGTAGCTAAGTTTTTTAATGTACATCCAAATTTCTATCAATAAAAGTATTTATCTTTTACATTTTCTGCTTCTGTTTCATTTGTCACGGATCTTCCAAAGCTACAACACAGTTTCACAATGGTTGCTTCGGGTCCTACTGGGAGTGGGAAAATCGTATTTTTTGCAAATATGTTGAACTATAGACGTGAAATGTTTTCCATAGTACCCGATAAAGTGGTATGGTTTTATGGGATACATCAACCTCTGTATAATGAGATAACGGATGTCACATTTATAGAAGGATTTCCCTCCAACTATGAAGAGTATTTAGGAAAAAACACTTTATTTATTATAGACGATTTAATGTGTGAATGTGGTAAAAGTGACTCTATAACGAAACTTTTTACGCGTGGAAGTCATCATCTAAACATTTCAGTTATTTTTATTACTCAAAACTTCTTTCATAAAGGAAAAGAAATGCGTGAAATAACTTTGAATGCTCATTATATTATTTTGTTTAAGAATCGAAGAGATATGTCACAAATTTCGCATTTAGGAAAACAAATATTTCCTAGACACTTAAAATTTTTCCAAGAAGTTTATGAAGATGCAACGAAGAAGAAGTTTTCTTATCTACTGATTGATTTAAAAAGTGACACTCCTGAAGAAATGCGACTGCGCACGCATATTTTACCCAATGAAACTCAATATATCTATCAAAGAAGATTTTAATAAAATGAAATGATATAAGTAAATGTAGTCATTTCTGAAAATGGCAGTCACTAAGCAACAAGTGAGAGAGCTGCATCTCCTACAAATTTGTCCTCCTAAATTGCAAAAAGAATTACTCAAAAAAATTAATATACAGTGCATAAAAGCCATTTGCGAATGTTGTCATAATACTCTTAAAGGAAATATACCTTTATCAAAGTATCAGAAGAGGACACTCGCTAAGCATAAAGAAACTTTACGTAATTTAGTAAAGCGAAAAACATCTCTCGCAAAGAAACGTAAATTGATTGTGCAAAAAGGCGGTTTCTTGAATGTCCTCATCCCCGCAGCATTAAGTGTTTTAACAGGTCTTATCAATGGAGTACGCTAAAAAGTATGCACTCATTCCTGAAGAAATGGTGACAAAGCACGTAGTTTCAAACAAACAGTTATCTGAATTGGATAAAACTATGAAGCAAATTTTAAACAGTTCTTTAGAAGAGCATGAGAAGATATTAAGATACAATGAAGTTTTGCAAAAGAAATTGCAGTTGACTGAATTCAACTCTCCATGGAAAAAAATACAAGAGGATGAGGAAGCTAGTAAAAGTACGAAAGAGAATCCTGTCACAGAACAAAATAACTATGAATCGATAATTTTGAACTCTGTGAATAAAAAGTCGCAAAAAGAGGCCAGGAATCTTGTCGATATTATGAAAAGACATTCAAACATTCTTTCGTGGAATGAAAAAGGAGAAGTGTTCTATCATCAGCAGAAAATTGAAGATTCTAACATTGCCGATTTACTAAACCTCATTTTTAGCAATAAGAAAAACACCAATGTACACTCTAAAGATGTATTTCTCGCTGCATTAAACGAGATGAATGCTCCAAAACATTTTATAAAAAACAAGAATTTATATGATGTTAAACCAGCAAATGTATCACATCCTGTAACTACGTCAACTATTGTGCCGAAAACAGGAAAACGTAACACTGTATCTAAATTGAATCAAGCTGTAATTCCAAAATGGGAGAAATTGTATAAATAAATTTGCTGATTTTAGTTTTTGATTCGTTATTGATTTTAATGTTTCAGTATTATAAGTCTTTTTTCCTCCTTCATTCATTTATAGAATTCTCTATGGCAACATTTAGCAGTATACAAGGGTATCTTTCTAAGTTGAAAACATAAATAAATACATAATAATAATAGCGACAATACATCTAATTCATTATACATTATAATTATTTTTTGTTAATATTTAATGCTCGAATTCTAAAACATTGAAAATTATTCTAAGTTCAATAATAGTTCTATTTTCTTCTCGTAGATGGCCCCACAATCGGTTTTACATTGTCTTAAACTGAAACTAAAAAGTGTTGCCATTCCAAAACTATAAACTTTTTAACGGTTTTAGTAGTATTGAAACAATGCTATAGTAGTTCCACTATTTGCCGCTAGGAGGCGGAACAATAGGGGTAAAACCTAAATTAAAAAGTGATGCCATTCCAAAACTATAAATTTTTGGAAAACAACTCAACTCTTCTCGTAAAAAATGCCTGAGGGCATACAACTCAACTCTACTCGAAAAACGCCTGGGGGGCAAAAACAACTCAACTCCACTCGAAAAATGCCTGAGGGCATACAACTCAACTCCACTCGACTAACGCCTGAGATCACGCCTGGGGGCATTGGGAGGCGGATCGGCCACGCCCACGCCTGAGGGCATTGCGCATTGCGCCTCTTGTCGCAGAACTGTCCTTTTTCACCTACTTTTCCGGTTTCCGAATTTCAATTTACGCTGCATAGATTAGATTGCTTTTATATTGTGAACAGTGCAGATACTGAGTTTTTTGCACTTTATTCGAAAATTCATATACATTTTAAATGTCTTTCTAAAATAAATAAATATGAAACTAAAACTCTACGGCGTAAAAAAGAATAAATAATAAACATAAAAATTCAGACAATTTTGGCAAATTAATGCACAATAATTAAAAAATGGCTTTAAATTTCGAATTAAAAAAAAGATGGCAAAAAAGAAAGAAAAGAAAAAAAATAAAATTAGTGAAATAT
The DNA here is from genome assembly GCA_038502835.1 of Octonoba sinensis. Taxonomy (NCBI): domain Eukaryota; kingdom Metazoa; phylum Arthropoda; class Arachnida; order Araneae; family Uloboridae; genus Octonoba; species Octonoba sinensis. Next base: position 112,897,527 of record CM076604.1, on the reverse strand, counting down.
TGTATGATTTTTTCGCATATTTTTAAAAATATATATTAAAAACAGAAAAACAACTAATAAAGAAAATCAAAACTTTAAATCAGCGAAGAGTAAATGCAGCTTTTAAAACTCAATAATAAGTTTTATAACAAAATTTTCAGTTAAAACAGTTTGAACTGATTATACATGTGCTGAAGGAATTTTTTTATGATTGTCTTTACAACTACTTGCTTTTGCCTCTTTGCCTCTATTATAAAATAGGTAACTTAACTTTCATTTAAAATATGTCATTACCCGCTACACACCAGCAGACGCATGCATCTTAAAATTACTTTTGCTTGATGTATATATATGTACTGTATTGTGCCGCTTCCGTCAAATTATTTATTGCACGCAGTGCCACTGTATGTAACCCATCCAGGACATAGTTCTAGAAAGGGAGAACATCCACTGAACCGACAAATAAATTAATGTATAATATAAAGTTTCTACAGTAAGATGTAGTGTTTAGAACTTCAAGTTCCCTTATTAGTTAGAAAGTTCTTTTTAAGATGTTATTTAGCTTCCTACTTTTCGAAAGCAGGTTAAAATTATTGTAGCTAAATAACCAACCTGACAAAAAAGAAGAAAGTATTATTCTAACCAGAGAAAGAATGTTGAGTACAGAATAGTAAGTAACATGATGAAAGAGCTTGAAAAATTAAAATAGAAAAAAAAAAAAAAAAAAAGAAAAAAACACGTTTAAAAAAAAATACTTTTAAATAATATTTCTTAAAACAATGGCATTTATGCCGAAGTTACATTTGAAATGAGAAAGTACTTGAAATTTTCTTGAAGAAATATATTTTCGCACTTCACTGACTATTTTTACACAAGACAAACACAGGAATAAGTTCTGGATGGAGCTCCAAGGAATATCAAGCGGTTCTCACTTGTTCAAAATAGAAATGTCATAAGAGGTTTTATATTTTTCATTATAGCTTACAACCAATTAATTTTATTCTTTAATTTTTAAAGAACAGAAAAATAAGAGAAAAGTATTTAATAGGATTATTGCGAATTTCTTTTATTCCTTTGGGAGAGGTCACGTGCCCTTGGATTTACTAAAACTCGCCTCTGACGATTTTCATTACTAGGGGCTCAGGATGGAAGCCTTAAGCCTTTGACCTTTTTGGGGATGTACCTCGTACGTCTGAATCCCAACAGCTTTGATGGTATGTTGTTCTCTAATAAAAGATCTGTTTTATCTTTTTTTAGTAAGGATCATGTTCTAAAACATCCCAGTTCCTCTCGATGCAGTCTAACCTGCAGCTTTCAGGTTGCAACTGGAGCAGGATCCCCGTGCTAAATATAGGCCCTCTGATGGATAGGTGTCTGCGCCGGGCAGTCATTAACGGTGTGCGAGGGGTGGAGAGAACATATCGGTCCACATCTGTCAGCGTCAACCTCGTCTGCTTTCTGTCACAGGTTGAGTTCGGAGGGGAGGATTTACGGGCGGAATGCGGGGACAAGGAGAGATTGGGATGCTTTATTTCTTCGCCCATCTATCATCGGACGGCCAGTTTCCCAGGATTGGCAGGGACGGGAATAGCTCCGTGTCCATCATGTTCAAGAAATGCAATATCCTCCACTTTGCTGCTGTTGTAACTGAACGAGATCGGTTACTGATAGCAAATTCTTCAGCCCGATTGCAAGGAATGAGGATCTTCACTCTTCTCCCTTCTTATCTTTAAATCAGAAAATTCTAACTGAAAATTTTTCCTTGTTCGAAATTTCTAGTTGTGTTGTATTAAGTGTTAGGACTAACTGTTACCTTAAGTTTTGCAGCATATTTAAATTTTTGCAGCATTTTTATGGAAAACAAAGTTTCGGTGGATATCGAAAAGAACGCCTTTTGAGGAAGTGGAAAACATATATGATAAACGTCATTCTGGTTACCTGAACACTTTTTTGCAGCACAGTGAAACCATCTGAAAGATATTACAAAATCCAGTGGGCTTACATTCGATGTTCTTACAAGGGGCGAAGTTCTTATCTTTTGAGGACAAATTGCACTTAAACATCATTTAAACTGTCTGCTCAATCTTCATTTAATATCAGTGGGTATTTTTAGACTCAATCCGCCCATCTCGCAAGGAACTTTTAAAATTTACCTTTGTTCTTCCGGAAATTAGACAATGAAACTCAATTGTTTTTTTATACCTTTGTGTGTTCCGTCTTTGGGTTTGTGGTTCTCTAGTGTTTGATATTTTCTCGAACTTTCAATTATCAGTTGATTCTGCCCTAACTTCGTTGATTTGCTGTTTTTTTTTTTTTTTTTTTTGATTCTCCAAAACCTTTGAACTTGGTTTTGTAATATATTTGAGAAAGTTTTATTTTACTTTTTATTGATCGGTATGTTTGGTTGTTTGCTTTTTACAACACAAGTACAACTGTGTCCTTCAAAGCATTTTCCATTTTCTAGCAATGAAAAAGAAGTTCTTTGTTCTTCGTAACATTGAAAAAATATTGTAAAATTGTCTAAAATAATAAAAGTACAATCTGCAAAACCGAATGGTTAATCGCGAGAGGAGCTGATGTTTTACTCATTAATAAATTAATACTCTTTGAAAAACATTTTTAGTAACATAAAATATTTCTTGATTTAGCATTCGGTTGTTATACTCTATCGAATTCGCTTAGCCAATGCTGAACTTGATCCAGTTAGTTAACTGTTACTGATCAGGCTGTCTTATTTCGCCATAAATGATGGGACAAAAATAGGGGTCGGCACTCAGGGCCATCTTGCAACTTTGAGGCTACTTTCTAACAGAGAAGTATCAGATTGTGGATTTGGCTTAATTGATTTGACAAAAAAAATTGACCATCGCCAGCCAGCGATTGTTTCAGCAGTAATTACGAATGAAAAAGTTCAGTTAAAAATTTGAGAAATTCTCTCTAATATTGTCAATTATTAATTGCAAACCAATTCAAGATAAGTACTCAAATTCATTTATTACTATATTGCTTACTTCTGTAAATATATATAGTTCATTAAACATACAAAATATGCTTAATAAATGTTATATGCACATTTAATCTATTTTTAATATAGAATAAATAGCATTATCATAACTTTTGAAGACTCAGGCAAAATTTGCAATACATATATTTTTTGAAACATTCAAAGTTACATTTAATCAATCTTAAGTCAAGAGTTGACTGGGTAATTTACTATTTTTTTAATAAAAAAAAAATATGGCTGGAAAAGGTGAATAAAACTCAACTATTTTATTCTAAGCATTTATTTCTGCACAAAAGAAATAATAAAACGCATACAATTGCCTAAAAAACACACACAAATTGGCTATAAGTCAAAAGTCGCATATCATTAAATTTAATTTATTTCAGAGTTAAGAATGTAATTACTACTGAAAAAAGAATACCATTCGGTACTTTTCCGTTTTGGGATGTGCTGGCGAAGGTTATTATTATTATTATTATTTGTCAAATAAATTTGTTTTGTGCCTAGAGTTTGTTTTTGGGTAAAACATTTAAACATCGCCAAGCGCAACCCAAAATGGTAAAGTAGTTTGATTTGGCGAAAAGCAAAAAACCATCGCCAGCCTCCCCGAAACGGAAAAGTACCTCATTTTCCTTAGAAAAAATTAATTGACTGCAAAAATCTTTAAAAACTACATTCAAAACAGAGACAGGGCGACTTTCCACTAAAAATATTCATCTGAACGTTTCCGGAAACCAGGAAAGGACATCGTATTAGCAAAATAAAGAGGCTTTAAAATGATGTGAACAAACTTTTCTAGGTCGGGAGCTAGCGCCACTAGCGGCGGAAAAAGTGCGACCTCGGTCCTTTTGATGTTTCCAAAAATACAACAGCCTGATCCGTAACAGTTAACTTACTGGATCAAGTTCAGCCTTGGCTTAGCTGTCATCTCAAATGTATTCTACAGAGATTGATTTTTTTAATTTTATTACCCCCCCCCCCCCCCTTTTCTCCTATAGTGTTTGAACGAGAATTTGACGTTGCAAATAACATTCTGTTGCCGTAGTTAACGTATAATAATTCTGTTTTTCCCTCTGGAATCAATCTAACGCTTATAAAATTAAGGTTCATAATTTTATTTTGCTAATTCATGCACACAAAGGCCTGTAACGTTGCAGCATTACGGCTACTTGCTTCAGTTTTATTCAGTGGGCAGTAGCAAGGGGGAAGAGTTTAGTGAGTGAGAATTGAACACTTATTGCACTATAAAATTTGATGGTATGTTGCACCGAAAGATTGCGTAACTTACTGGTGTTTAATTTTACCATATTGGTGCAACACGTGCAAGCACTAACTTTTATAGTTAGCACAATTTGTGCATCTTTTTTTTTTCTTTTGGTGTAACATACAACCGAGTTCTTTACAATGTTCCTGGGTTCGAAAGCGGTCCCAAGGCACGTGATCGACCGTTCTGCCGCCTAAGCCACTAGGAGAGTACAAGCAATGCTACAAGTCGCTTAGCGAAGTCATTTAACCCCTAAAAGCACGAATTCTTTTCTGAAAAACTAGTATAGTGTAAGTTATTCTTTGTAATTTCAGGTTGTGGGGGGTGACTAGGGGGCAAGGGGTAAAAGTTAGATATAAAATATATTATACAAACAAAGTGTAAACGGATCTCAGACGGGCGTTAGACATAAAATAACGCACGGGCGTGGGCAAACTTTCCGGCAACTTTCGCCCGTGTCAGACTCGGGCAAATGCGTTAAGTGGTTAAACAATTTAGCCGTATCGCACTCCAAATGTTGCACCATGGCTAGAAATTTATAGCATTGTTTAAAAAGTTATAAATTTCCATAGAATGTGTATAGTTTTATAGTACAACATATTTTTAATGGCAGTTTCGAATTCGCGCACCAGTTATACCGAAAGCAACTTCAAAAAAGGGCAACATGAATTTGAACTTCCAATAATCTACACTTTAGTACTACTAAAAAATTGCACATTTGCGCGAAGACTCGGTAATTCAAATATTTCACAGCATATATAAATCACCCTGTATTTTGATTTCATATGCTTCAACTTATTCAGGAATATATATTTTTTGAACATTAATTAACGCGTAAACTGCCGACACGCTGACTGCCACGCTGTTTGTAGTTTATGGATCTCCAGACGATAGTTTAATTTAATTACAACATATTGTACAAAAAATTTTATTAAGTAAAAAATTATTAACTTTCTATAAAGGTATTGAAAAATGAATCAAAGTCGGCAACAACGAGACAATTTGTAATTTGGTTTCTCAACAAGTTAACCTACAACGAGTTATCTCGTAGGTTGGCAGTCAACGTGTTAATAAATATTTTAATATATCTTCATTACGAATCATTATCTTAAAAGCATAAATTTTGTCTTCCGACCACGATCTGGAGGTTTCTCAAGTAGTAGCGAAATTGAAAAGAAATTTCTAGGGATTCAGTGAGTATATGGAACAAACTTGTAAAAAGATGGTATAAACACGAATTGAATCCTTTTTATTGGGGAATTTGTGTTCCCCTCTCTGTCAGGGATTACTCTCTGCTGCCACTGCCTAGTCTAGGAGGGGAGATAGAGAACGACAATCTAAGCGAGTCTCTTAAGCAAAACGGTGCCTACCACGTCAGCCTCATTCAAAAGTATACGTCCCGAACACCGTATTTGATGGATGGACAGGCATGAGTACACGTAAAAGCAGCACGTCCTGTGAAAAAAGAAGAAAAAAAAGGGCTGACGTGTTCCATGCCACCGGTAGTTTTCAATCCCTCTTGCTCATCGCCGCCATTTTTGCCCTCAATCTTCAAGATGCTCTACAATTTAGAGAGCTTTCACTGAATCAATTTAAAAAAAAATTACCATCGGTTGTAGATTACAGAATGGCCTTCATCAGAATTTTTTAGCTTTATTTCAAAAATATACGTTCGCAAATTAGGTATAAAATTTCAACTCAAAAAATATTTAAAATGCGCTAAGTATGTCCAATTTTAGCCCGTAATCCTGCCTAATAATGATTCTGTGACTGGATGCGAGTCACAGAATGCGATGTCGTCGTTCCTGTTGGTGTCACCAACAATGACGCTTTTATTTTCATTTCATATCAAAGCGCTGCCAACAAATCATGACATTTTGAGTGTAAATTAATTTTTAATGACCAAAGAAAAAAAATCAGTCAGTGAGTTATTACGAACGTATGTTAATCAGATCAATGGAAAGCCAATAACGTGTTCAGAAAAGTGACAACAGATTTTGCCGCTGTTGGTGTGAAATCAGATTAACATAGTACTTAACTAACCACTGGTAAAGGCGCCTAATATTCTTAAAAGACGAAACTAATTTACTATAAATTGTCTAAGCCTTTTATTCTTCAAGAATTACTTTTTCAACCTAGTTTGGCATCAGACATTTTTCGGGAACCGGAATTATTTTTATTAACTTTGAAAATATTTATAAATTTGTAAAAGTACAATTTTTTTTTTGCAAATTTTAATTACTGCTTTAACTATAAAGAAATTTAAAGTTAAATATATAGCTCTACAAAGTTGAAAACGTTGTTGCTCTGAAATAATTCGAGGTAGTTAAAGAAATTACTCTGCGGGCAGAGCCCCCTTAACTAAATGCCTTCCGATATGTGAGAAAAACGGCAGTGAAAAGTTCTCCGCTAGGTGGCGCAAATAACCTGTTGTATCAACTTTAAATTTCTTTTACGAACTAGTTAGGTTTTAATTTTAGTCAAAATTTGCTTTCTAGAATATTTTGTTTGCTGATATGTTTAAAATTAAATAGCTTATGTAATTTAAACACTCAGTTCATTAATCTTTGCCATATGTATCTATTTATAAAAGCAGTATTATGAGCAGGAAACTAGCGCCCGGTATATGAAAAGTTGCGGCCAAAATGTATATGGATTTAAAGCCCTATCGGATGGCATTTAGTGTTGGGGGGTCTGAACAGACTTATGTAATAAAGAAGCAGCGCCACGTGAGCAAAAATGGCTTCCCTGTAAGCTCGTATTTTCAAGGAACTTGGATTCTCGATAGAGGCCATATTTCCGTAGACAAGGAAGAATTACTGAACGCCCTGTTGTGTGCATTCAAATCAGCCCTTCCCTCCGCAAAATTTTATTTTTGTAATCCACCTTCTGGCGCGTGAGTGATGAGGCAGTTATAAGCAGTTTCTTGTATGCAGTTTCGAAATCCTTCTCCTGTCAACCGCCGACCTTGGAGGTTTGTGCTGTTTTGTTCGCCCGCTCTGTGAGGATTGTGTCCTAGGGTTTTGGCAAAAATTTGGGAGCGTTTGACGGCTGGATGGATTGGTTTATGCATCGGGAATTTAACCCTCAAAAAAAAGAAAGAGGCTTTTTCGGGGAGTTGACAAAAGATACCTATAGGGGGGGAAGGACGACTTTAAAGGATGGAGATGCATCGCCCACCGATTTCGTTATAACTGTCGTACAGAAATTACCGAATGAACAGTTCCGAAAATATGTCAGAAGAGGATGTAAATAAAAATAATTAGTTGAAAAAAAGTGTAATTATTATTAATTAGTGAGATAAAGAGAGATATAAAGACTAAAATACGGTCTATGCTGAATGAGCATAGCACTACATTTTCTATGAAGAATCTAAGGGAAATAGGATGGAAAAAATATTAATAAAAGCAGATCACATAAGGTAAATGACCCGGTAGTGGACACTTTTCTCCACCAAACCCCTACCTGTTAGCCGAGGCCTTAGGATTGCTTACGCACGGGGAGAGGTAGTGGGGTCTACGGATTTTACATGCACATATCCCCAAGTATACATGGTAATCTTCAGTGGGTATCGAACGCGCGACCTTCCAGGTGGAAGTCCGACGTGCTAACCACTGGGCTATCACGGCCCAGGGTAGTGGACACTGCTCTAGTAGTGGACACTTAGATCTTTAAGCTTCTAAAAGAAGCGAATGTAGCATTAAACTTGAATGAAATTGTCAGAACCTATAGCGAACGATTCCTAGTGCTGGTCAATAGAACAAAAGTTGGCGTAGAGCATCTATGCAAGTACATGGGTCATAATATTTAATAGCTGCCTCCATAAAGGTCACACTTGCTGCTCTTTACTAAATAAGATCAATAAGAAGGTTAGGGCTTTGGGGAAAATATATGGGAAAAAAGCGTGACATCATTTATGAATGGTCCCCTTTGTCAGTTTTAGAATTATTTCTCCTCCAAGTTAACAGCATAAAATTGATGATATTAATTTCTGTCCACTACTAATGCAAATCAGTACCGGATCTTGGAGTTTTCCGAGACGGGGCAAAACTTAAAAATGCCGCCCCCCTTAAATCCAATCATTGTTGAAATTTCGTATAATTTTTTTTGAGGGTTTTTCGCTTTTGGGCCACGATACACTTTCGTTAATGTTCTCACGACATGTCCCTTTTAGCTCAACATTAGGTGGTAGAGCTATATGAAGAGTCCCCCTTAACTTTAGATATGAAATCCTAACAGCTAAAGGGGGGTCAGGGGGTCCTCCCTTGTGAAAATTTTGAAAATTATATGCAAATTTGTGCATTTTGAGTCCTGAAGAGATGCATTTGGGACTGAAAAATTATTAGGAAAAAAAAAGGAAACAATTTTTTAAAATTAAACGCTTTTACTCATAAAAATGCAGAACAAATTTCGCAATTTTTCTTAATCCAGGGCGCGGCACCCCCTCCCCTTCTTCTTACTAACTTCGAGAGCCACGTGTCTGCCTTCTCAAACGTCAGTTACGAACTCCTACCTCTTAATAAAAGGATGCGTTGTAATTTGAAATTTATAAAAGAAAAACTATTGTATTGTTTGAGCATAGCATGATTTATACGTATTTCAGCATTACAAGGGGAACAACCTCGACTTTTTAAAATTTAAATTTTTAAATTTTGACATTGCGAAACTTGCCGCCCCCTAACTTCAATTTTAGAGTTTCCGACAGTTTAGACAAATAAATAATTCAATTAATCGGTTTTAATCGTTAGTGAAATAGCTGATCAAGGACTAAATCGGAGTGGTGAACCAGAATTTTAATTCTTTTTCAAAAGTTAAATTTTCTTAATTAAAAATTTTTTCTTTTTTTCCTCTCTTTCTTCTTCCTCTTCCTTTTTTTTCTTTTGTGCATCCCAGTTGAATTTGCCGCCCCCTCCAGAAGTACCGCCCGGGGCATGGGCCCCGGCTTGCCCCACCCTAGATCCGGCACTGATGCAAATACGTGTCTCATAAATGTCCACTATAGATACATATTAAGCGTTTAGTAAATTTGACGTAAAAATCCTAATTTTTCATCAAATGACATTTTATAGGTAACTAATTTTTAGAGAAATAGTTGGCGCTTAAGCTAAATATGCAAATATTGATGTAAGTCCCTTGAAGAAAATTTGCCACGTAAAAGAGTACGAAAATTTTCATAACTGTGTCCACTACCGGGTTATTTAAATTAGTGAAAAAAAAGAAGTTGCATGTGAAATTTTTAATCAAGAAGGGAAATTTTCTCATTTATTTGACGTAATTGACCCATGGATACATTTAAAATCCCCCCTTCAATTGCTGAACTGCTCAATATTATTTCCATCCATGTAGTGTGCTTGGATCTCCATGATGCCCCATGAAATAAATAATGATCTATACATAAATAGACAAAAGCAAAAGTTAAGAACCATTTTCTCCTCTCTTTTTCAACCGATTTTCTTACTTTTTTTTGTTTAGTAGCTATTGACGAGTTGTAGTGTTATCAATTAAAATTTTTTGGAAACAGTTTGTTATTAGTTAATCATTTCTCCTTTTCTTTTGTTAGGCAAGCCTTATTTATGATTGTAATGTTAAATTGTTATAGGTAGCAGATGGACATGTCTTGGTTAAGTACATTTATTAGATAATACATAAAAAACTCATTGTTAAAAAGAGTTTGTTGCTATTAAGTAGTTATATTAAAAGCAATTATAATAAGAGTTGTTGTAGCCTTCCGTGCTACCATGCCACAGGTCCGGGGTTCTATTCCCGGGCTGGGCAGGGTCAACTTAGCCTTTCATCCCTTTAGTGGGGTCGATAAAAGGAGGACCAAGCATGCTTGGAAACTAAACACTGGAGGTTCTGCGTCAGGCCGACCACTTGACCGGAACTTCTGCTTCTGCACCCCAGGTCCCTCGGTCTCGAAAACTGGTATGGACACAGTAGTCCATGGCCCCCAAAAGGGCTGGAGTGCCACTGAGTTTAGTTATAATAAGAGTTGGTTTCTATGAAACCAACTCTTATTATAACTAAGAAAAGATGGAAGCAAGCATTTAAGTTTTATTCAACTGCAACTCAACTTAGTACGAAATCGGCAGAAGTACAAGCGGCTACAGTTATGAGCGCAATTGGCCCTTCGGCGACAACGATTTACAATACTTTGCTTAAAGTGAGGATGATGAAAATAAACTCGAATTTATAATTGCGAAATTTGGTGAATAATGCTTATATAATTTCATAGGTTACGACAAATAGCATATAGGTTCTCAATGCTGTATTTAATTATTACGGTCGAATTTCGACTGTTGGAGGAATTCTAGTAGTAATAAAAAAACAAATACTTTACACAAAATAAAACAATTAAAAAAAAAAACGAAGAATAAAAGCAGACGTAACCACTCAATAAAATATTAGAAACAAATAAATACATAACAAATATTTGGCTCGAATACACTGTATCAGTAAAATCGTTTTGTAAAGAACACGCGTATTTAAAAAAAAAATTTGGAGCAGGCGATTATAAAGCTATTTTTCGAGCAGTTGAAATAAGTTTGACATTAGTGTCTACTGCTGAAAATCAGGTCTTTTATATAACCGAAAATGAGATGGGAAAAAAAATGTTTCAGAGCGTTACAAACTAGGAAAAAAACAATGTCGTCGACGATAACAAAAGATGTATATTAACCGTGCGAAGCAATGTTTTTGGGGAAGCTCAGAGAATATAATTACATAAAGCATACAACTTGAAATAAAAGTCATTTTTCATTTTGATTACAATTGCTCACAAATTTAGTGTAGCAACCGAATAAACTTAAAATGAAGTGAGACAGCTCATTTCAATAGCAGACACCAGAACAAAGGTTTTTGTCGAAGTTTCTTCGCCTCAGAGTGAGAAAAAACTTGAAAGCGACGCCAAAACTATCGTTTTCGGCAGTTTTTAATAATTCAAAGACTAAGAATCTATTCCTTACACTTAACTCTACTTAAACTAAAATGTTTTAAAGTTTTAAAATTTGCGTTAACTTTTTAAATACCTAATTTAAGATCTTCAACTTCATATCGCATTAAACTCATATGGCAACCCCAATGCAACAAAAAAGAAAAAAAAAGTGAAATTGACATATTATATTTACATAGAATTACGTATTTATTACTGTGTACTATTGGCGTTACTTTTTAAGTTTTTCAAAATAATTCCAGTAATAACTGAAACTGGTGATATTAATTTCACAGCATTCACACAAAATTTAGTCAAATTTGAAAATATTAATACACGCATAAGACAATATAACCCAAAATGTTAGGTCAACCTCAGATAAATGTAAATTAAAATGAATGATAAATTCTAAAAAGTATGGTTGAATTTTTCTAAATGCTGCTTCTAAAAAACTAGGCGGATTTGAGTCCGAGCCTCTTACAATGGGATTGTAATACGTGGCTCCTTTTTGAGGCCATTCAGCTATTGGACAACGAATGATGTAAAGCTGGACTACTAAGTTTCACTGTGTTCAAAGCAGGGCGGCGGATTCGATTCGGAAAAGGACTCACTCCAATTATTGGAATTTAAAAACTTCGACTCCGACTACTTAACAAATATTTTCTAAAGAAGGATATTACCATATTAGAAAGGGTTCAAAGAGGGCTACTAGGTTGGAAAGTGGTCTTTCAGACTTAGATTATGAGGGCAGGCTTAAAAGGCTCAATATGTATAGACTTCAGCAAAGAAGAGTTGGAGGGAACATGATTCAGTTGTTTAAATTCATTAAAATGGGAAACCTTGATGGGCTATAGTTATTTGCTGAAAGTAGAACCAGAGGTCAGTGTTTTAAGCTTTTCAAACCTCAGGCTAATCTTGAAATTAGGAAACATTACTACTTCAATAGGGTTGTAGGCAGTTGGAATAGTTTACCGGAGGCGACTGTTAATTGCAGTGGGGAAAAAACTTTAAAGAAAGCTCTTGATGTTCATTAGGGACTGCTAAATTGACTAGGACCAGCCTAGCTGAGCCCTGAGCCTGTTGCTGGTCGTCGCTTTTGTATTTGTATTTATATATTAGAGATGTAACAAATATTCGGCACATTTTTAAGCCACTCCGACTCTTCTACTCCTCTGCCCGAAATCAGTCCGACTCCGACTCCTCTGTCCCAAATTAGTCCGACGCCGACTCCTCTACTCCAAATCAGTCCGACCCTAACTCCTCTGCCCCAAAATCAGCCCGACTCCGACTCCACAGTCTTGGTTCAACGCGCTTAAAAACAGGCTGCACAACATGAAAACTGACATGAAAAGATTAAAAAATGGAAGAGTGACTTCGCTGCTGCTTTCCCTCTTCATGTTGCAACAAAATCTGGGCTTAATTTCAATCTGCTCATCGCGGCAGATATTTGGAAACAAGCAACGGAAATGCGACTCTAAATCACTCACCTTCCCTTCATTTCACTTCACATTCTAAGAAAAGTGAGAGAAAGAGAGAGCCAAAAAAAAAAAAAAAATCCAGGTAAACAAGATAATTTTCCCACATCCGCTTACGCCATTCTTTTACTGGACACTCACGAAAAAAGAAAAGGAAGTGTAAGTATGCGATTCTTGAAAGACAACACTCATCCGTCCCTTATAAATCACCGACTTTCGGTTTTTACCGCGAACGGTGGTTTTCACTCATAGCCGGTCGTTTATCTTACAGCTTTTGGATGACCGTAAATCAGAGGGAAGCAGGGATTTTTTTAATGCATATTTGAGAAGCTAGTGAGCGCGGCTCTTTGGATTAAGACGAGCCTTTTACTGCGTTATTTCTCAGATTGTGGTTGATGGAAATATTGCTCGGGAGAAGTGCGTTGCGAATGTGATATCACATTGCCTATTTCTCCCGTAGCTTGCATTAAATGTTGTTTTAGTTAAAATTTATTACCTGAAGCTGTATCAATGCTCTATTTTTCGATGCACACCATTTACTCCCCAGACAATAGAGACACAAACATTGTTATAAAACTATTATGCAAAGTAAGATTAACGGCTTATAATAAAGCAAGTTTTATGGATCTAAATTGAACAGGCTGTTATGGCCATCACGGAACTTTCTTCTGTTACGACATGGAAACAGCATGTAATATCGGACTAATATTAATTTTCCATTCCATGACAGGAGGAAAAAACAAATAACAAATCAAAATATTAAAACCAAAAGAAAAATGATAAAATCCGTTTTTTTTTTAAACTTTGTAAATCACAGTTAAACTGATCAAAAATGGAATTATCAACTAAACAACTTCTATGTTCGTCCACGCTTGAACATGAGGACGAAAGGAATCGCCTAGGTCCGTCATTTCACATATTTCCCGCAATGAAGGGGTTGGGGTGCAAACTGAACTCGATGCTTATTGCAGTAAAAACATCAAAATATATTCAAATACGTATTTATATATTATTTACAAAAGATGGGGGAGAGGATTGGCCCCGCTTGATCCTCCTTAATGTCGGGCCTGGAATGGACCCTCCCAAATCGAGTCTCTGCATCTATCACTGTTCTGCTCAAGTTTGCTCCATGGCAGTAAACCAATTTATGGGTGATAAGGCCGCAGCCTGATAAGGTTTTCAGCTGCGCTCCAAGCCTTTGCATACCAAAGCAGCCAATACTAAGCACTATAATTTTGGGTGGGTAATAGCAACAGCCAATCTCCTTTTTATGAAAAATTACGGTTATATGTTTGATTATCGGCCAGTAAAAAAAAAAAAGTATCTATGGTCTATGGTTGTTACGAACCTGCGAGGAAAATGTGTTGCAGCAAGAACTTTTCTCGCAGTATTTGTCTCACGTTTTTGGTACATTCACAATGCCAACCAAACCCACTATGCATTTGAAACTAGTACAATTATATCAAATTACTAACTAATATTAATAAAATTGTATTAATTTTATATTTTCAAGTATTTGATAACCTGAAAAATGAAAAAGAAAAAAATTCCAAACTTTGAAATTGTTCAAGGAGTTTTATATATACTTCTAGGCCATTCTTTAAAAGTGCGAGGAATTATGTATTCATCTGATAAAAATCTAATAAGAGAAGTGAACGCGCTGAAAAGAGCATAACGCTTACAAGGTTGCCTCCCATGAATAAAATTCTTTTCTTCCGACCCCTCTAATCCATCGTTACCTCCGTATCCGTTCAATAGGAATCGCATGATGAATTGGATGATATCTGCTGGAACTAATTTCAATAATATTCAGACACTCCATCAAAAGTTTCTAAAGCAGTGCGTACGCTGGAAACGCCCTGCAGCACGCCGGTGTGGCACGCCCCTTTTTTCCATCTCACTTTCTACGAATCCGCTCATGGATAACAAAACACCCATGTCCTGAAGAATTATAATGTCGCAGATTTATGGCGACAATGAGCTTTTTTGAATTGCCTTTTCATGACATATAAAGAAAGTACATAGTTTTATTTGTGCTACAGGCTAGGGGTGTGCAAGCAAGCCATGTTACCTGCGAAGTCCGGTATGAACAATGATGAAACTAAACTTGGTGCAACATTGATGGCTTTTATCATTTTGCTGTGGCCTTCAGTGAAGATTAAGTTTTTAAAGAAAAATACGCAAGCATTGGAGCTTAATATTTTCCAGTGGTTAAAAGTGAATTTTTTCCCTTCAAACAAAATACATGGTTGCAGGAGAAAGGGTAGACATATTGTGAAGCACATTCAGCTATTGTCCGAAGTCTGGTACGAACGTTGCTGAATTTAAACTTCGTTCAATAGTGGCGGATCTTATTTGCCGTAAATATTTAAATTTATTTGATGTCTTCGCATGCACCCACATTTCATTAAAGAATGATTACTCTGGTCCCAATAAATCATACCAAAATACACTTTTAATGTTTTTTAAAGCTATGAATTTTAGGATTTTTAGCCTGTGTTCTTGCCATGCTTTCTTGCCTTAAACTCTCCATCCACTTTATCGTATTCCTACTGAAATTTTTTATCGTTATAGTAATAGTGTTAACTTATTTTATCTCCTTTTGTCATTGCTGTTGTCAACTTGCAGTTGTGCTTTGCCAACTTAAACAATCATTTGCAGTGTGGCATATGCATCAGGCCGCTGGGAACAGGTGGAGAAGTACTTAAAGAAGCTGATTTTCTGCGGCAATGATCCCTGGCGTTGATGCATTGCGGGCGGGAATGCGACACGTTGCTTAAATCATACTTTCAAGGATTTTCTCTCAACAAAAGATCGGACACAGGTGTGCTTGCCCATCCATCACACTGTTATCAAGCTGGAACGAAAACGAACGGTTAACAAAGGGGTCGAACTTGCACATCGAAAAAAGCTCAGTTGAACCAACATCTGCTTTTCGGTACCACGTGAATATTATTCATGATTAAAATTAATATGTTTTTAATACGTAAAAAAAGATTAAAAAAAAAAGACAGTCGTAAAGAAAACATTGCATCATTTCAATCCTTCGTAACATTTATAATAATTTAATTTTCAAGCACAAGCAGTATAACATTGAGATATTATATACCCTGAGCTAACTAAAGTCACCACACTTTAAACTGTTTAGCTTAAACCATAGTTGTAAATGCTAACTGAAGTTATGGTAGTAACTTTTATTTAGAAATTAATTTGAAATCTTATTTAAAAATTCATGAACACATAAATGAGGGAATGAATGAAAGAGGAAATGAATATGGTGTTAACCGTTGAAAAAAGTATATTTGAAGTAATTAAGTACTAAAGCTAAATGAGAAAGAGAGATATAGATAGCTAGATAATAAAACTCGATGTTGGTGTATACGGGAAAGTAGGCTCATATAGTTCTAAACGGAATTTCTAGTTTTTTTTTTTTTTTTGTTTATTTCTTTGGGAGTTTTTTTCCTTTTGGCGAAAATAATTAAAACTTATTTACATGGCATTGTTTAAAGTTCCATGAAATATATTTGCACCTCTAATTTAGAGCTTCTTTTTTTTCATCTGCTATTTTATCTACATGCAGATCAAAGAACTGCACATTCTAATACTAGTGCTTCGCATTTTTAGTACATTAAATGAAAAATTAAATGCTTTGTAATTTGAATAAATATACGTTGAAATCGTGTGTGTGTTTGGGCGCTTTTTTATTTTTTTAACAAAATTCTTTTTTTTTCTTTCTTTTTTTTCTTTTTTCAACAGTGGAAATACCAATGTTGAATATACCTTAAAGGTATGATACAGTCGCATAAAATTTAATTTACGAATATCTTCGACTAATCCATTTTATAAATCTGAAAGAAATCTTCACTTTAACTTACATCAAACGTTAAAAACAGAAAAAAACATGCAGTAGATAAATAATAATAATAATTTTATGAATTTAAACGAGCAATTCTTATATATTTATATATTTTGAGTTCTCTAAAACGGCTCTAACGATTTGAACCAAATTTTGTATTTAAATCCGGTCAAGCGCGGGTCCATAGAGGCCATGGCCCCCTCCGAGAAAATTCCGAAATTTTATTTTTTTTAAGGAATAAAAAAATCAGAAACCAAATTATCAACCCCAAAATTTTTTTGAACAGATGGTGAAATATTATCAGCAACTATTTCCCATTACAATTACAACCAGTGCATAAAATAAGATAGTAAGTGGGCGACATTAATGTCGCCCCAGTGCCGAGATGTGCCAGTCACTACAGATGGTGCCGGCAAAAAAAGAAAAGAAAGGAAAGAGATATTTGTTTTTAAAAAATTTTGTTTATTCCTTAACATAAAATAAGATAGTAAGTGGGCGACATTAATGTCGCCCCAGTGCCGAGATGTGCCAGCCACTACAGATGGTGCTGGCAAAAAAAGAAAAGAAAGGAAAGAGATATTTGTTTTTAAAAAATTTAGTTTATTTCTTAACAAAAACTAATTTTTCATTTACGTTGCAATCCGGCGGATATTGATGAATGCTTCTGATGTTTCTGCTTTGTCTGGATATCAATGCATAGATCTTTTATCAATACATAAGTTTCGCTTCCTAAAAGTTCTGACGGAGAGCCTGGGGCACCTCCCTAAAGTTATCAAACATAGCCAAAATTGACTTCTTAGAAAGTTAATTTTTAAAAAAATCCACGGGAAAGCACCGAACCAGAAATTCATTAAATTTTGTTTTCAGAAATGTTTGAGGAATATCCCTCACGTCACCAAAATTTGCGCCTTTAGAATTTCAAATTTGAAAAATGTCCAGGGAGAGGTGGCCTGGAATTACGCTTTTAGAACTTCAATATCAAAAAGTACCATGCAAAGTTTCTGAACCTACTTTCCATAACTTCACCAAAGGTGATCTAAAAATGCGTTTTTAAGATTTCAATTTTGAAATTTTTTCGGTGGAAGAGCCTTTGATACCCCCTGTCCCCATTTTCCCTAACGTCATCAAAGATCTCCTAAATTTATGTTTAAAGATTCCCGAGAGTAAGCACCCGAATTCTTCCCTCCCCTAGAGTCACCTAAGATGGTCTAAAATTCACTTCAATTAAAAAAACGAAAAGGAGAAAACCCCCACCCCAACCTTTTCTTCCCATCATAGATTAAAATTTCGTTTTTAGGCAGTCAATTAGGAAACATTTCTTGGGGAGAGTCCAGACTCCTTCCTTTAACATCACCAAAAATAGCTAAAATGGGTTTCTAGGACTTCAGTTTCAAAATTTAGGCGGACCCTCGAAACTCCATCCCCTACCGTTAAATTTAAAAACCGTCAAGTTTTTAAAATTTTTGAAAGGAAAGCCGCAATCTTCATTTCATTAACTCTCCAAAGATGGATTACAATTTACTTCAGTTTCACAAACAAATTCGGCAAGGAATTGCTACTTCGCATTTCATCTTACGTTATCAAAGAAAGCTTAAAAGTATGTTTGTAGGGTGTCAATTCCATAAAATTTCTAGGAGAGATTTTCTGGCTTGTCTCGCCCTCCTCCAATGTCATCATAGCCCAATGCCGGATCTAGGGGGGGGGGGGGAGCCGGGGCCCACGCCCCGGGCGGCACTTCTGGGAGGGTGGAAAGTTCAACTCTGATGCAAAAAAAAAGGAAGAAGGAAGGAAGAAAGAAAATAAAGTAAAAGTAGAAAAAAAAATTAATTAAGAAAGTTTAACTTTTGGAAAGAGAGAATTAAAATCCTAGTTCGGCGCTCCGATTAAACTAACAATTAAAATTGATCAATAGAATTATTTACTTGTTTAAACTGTCGGAAACTCTAAAATAGAGGTATACTAAATATGTTGCATCGTTGATCATTCGGCCGGTTCCTGTGGAAGAGCAAGGGCTCTTGAGAAGGCAGTTTTCGGGGGCGGAAAATTTTGAAATGTCAAAATTTCAAAGCTTAATCATGTATGCTCAAACAATACAATAGTTTTTCTTTTACAAATTTTCAAAGCACCCTTTTAGGAAGAAGAGGTGAAGGGGAGAGAGCTTATAAGTGTCGTTTGAGAAGGCAGACACGTGTTTCTTTTATAAGGGCATTAGGAAGAAAGGGATGACCTGGCCCCTGAATAAAAAAAATTGCGAATTTTGTTCTGTATTTTTATGGGTAAAAGCGTTTAAATTTTATGCTATTTTATTAATATAAAGTAATAGGTTATTTTGTGTAAAAAATAAGGTAAGTGAGTGTCTTTTTAACACCTAAAAATTTCTTACTTTTAATACCTTAAAATTGCTTTATTGCCCAGTAAAAGACTATAAACTTTATTCGAATGGCCCCCTCCGAAATTCTTTCCTGGACCCGCCCTTGAATCCGGTTTTGTTTTTTAAGTTTACCTATGTAGGTGTCTTCCCTGAAAAAACGCGATTTTACACACACACACAAAAAAACCCCATTTTTTTTATAACGCATTTGAGGTACTTGTAACAATGAGCAAACATCATCCCCTATAGATATTTTATTTCCATTGAGATAGCAATTGAGTGGCAACACTTATTTTAAGTTTACCTTTTGATGATTGAAATTTGTTGTTACTATTTGTGAAATTTAAAATGCCTAGGGAACCCATTGCAAAAAAAAAAAAAAGCTTTAGTAATTCTGCGCGTAATTTGAATGTATCAGAAGGTCTATGAAATGGTGTAAGCCTTATTGTGACAAGTTTAAGTAAAAACATGATGAAGGCAAGAATCGCTATGGTGAACAATCTGGCAAGGAAGTACATATGCATGTACCTATATTCACTTCTTGGGTACAACTTTAGTGTAGGAGCCCGTGAGCGACATTTTAGGTTGGAGAGGAAATAGTTGGTTATAATTATTGCAATTAGTTGTTTCGTGTTTGATGTGTAGAACTTTAGTTTGTTATATATTTGGTAAGTTCTGAACGTATCACTCTTTTCGCGGCATCTTTCGTCGCCAACCAAAATAAATTGCCAACCGGTCCCTAATATAAAGACGTTTCTTTGCCATGACAGTACACGCACCTCAAGGTCAACAGCTCTAAAATTCGGCATGAAAATTTATAGTTAGAAAACACTTTAACTTTTCAAATTTATCTAAATAAGTATCTTCTTCTAGAAAAAAAAAATACTGCCCAGCAAAGCTCGGTCATCCAGGTACTACTACTACTACTAATAATAATAATAATAATGAAGAAGAAGAAATTATATTATTTTACAGTTTAAGAGTTTTGTATTTTGTGCTTCACTTTGGAAATGAAAAAAATTTTGCAATTGTCATGAAATTTAATTGTTTAATCCTAGCAAGATTGTAGAAGATTTTATATTTAACTAGCGGGGCCCGCACGACGTTGCCCGGGCTGAATTTTAAAAACGTCGCCTGCGGCGCTGTCCTTGCTAAGAGTATAAAAAGAATCGCCTGCGGCATAAAGCCTGCATTGTTTGAAAAACATCGTGTGTCTATTTGTCAAAAAAAAAAACACGTTAGACATTGTCAATGCTTGAAAAAGTAATATAACATGTAGAAGGATCAATTAAGAAAACTTGGGAACAATTAATTCCATCAGTAGGGTCAGATTTGTCACCAGAGGGTAATTAAAACTGCCAAATTGTAGCACGGCGTCATTTGTTGCGTTACTTTTCATCTGGAATGAGTCTTAGTCTTGGCAATGATCTTAGATTGATTGCAAGAATGAAATTGCAATATCATACTTATTTTATTTCCCAGAGATGGTGAACTGCTATCTCGCTAACCGAAAGATAAGTTTTATAATGAAGTGAAGCTTTGCTAGCGTTACCATAGAGATGAAATAGTAGGTGATAATATTTATAGTTAAATGATACTGTAAACCATACCTAAAAAACGTATGCACAATTTTGTTAGTATTCTTTATCGCCGGTTTATCACCAACGCCTAATTAAAAAAGCCAAATTAAAGCGTGTCGTCATTCGCCACGTTATTTGAAGTCTAGAATAAACTATACGTCCGTAAAATTTTCGAGGCGATATTTATTTAAATGCTATTGCTAAATCAAGGAAATCGTAAAATCGGGGGAGACGGAACTTTTATCAAGTTCAATCTCGAATTTAAAAATTATTGATAATTTGAGAAAAACTTTAAATCGAAAATATGCTTTATTATTGTTTTAACTTTATTAAACTGAACTATTCTGAAAAAAAAGTTTCATATTGAAACCTAGCGGTACCCGCACGGGGCTGCTCGTGCTGAATTTTAACCGTACCTAAAAAACGTAAGCAAAATTTCATTAGTGTGTTCCGATTTATTGCCAATGACTAATTAAAAAGTCAAATTGTAGCGTGTCATATTCGCCACGTTATTTGAAATCTACTATAAACCAAACGGGTATTTCTATTCTGGCGATATTTAAATGCTATTGTTAAATCAAGGAAATCGTTAAATCGGGGAAACAATACTTTTATCAAGTTCAATCTCGAATTTAAAACCTATTGATAATTTGAGAAAAACGTTAAATCGAAGGTATGCTTTATTATTGTTTTTCCGTTGAAAACTAAACTGATGTCTCTCTATTTTGAAAAATGAGTTTTATATTGAAATTAAGCTAACACTATTACCCGGAGTTGAGGAAACTGCTAATTATTATTTTGGACCAAGGTAAGCGCACTAAAAGTTTATAACTGGCGTTCTTATTGACTTAGAAACCTAGAACAAATATCATCTTGTGCAGAAAAATTAGCGCTTTCGATCGATATATTACATTAATATGAGCAAGGTTTTTTTCACTCCCATATTGGGAATTTATGTGGACAATTGATTAAAATTGGAATAAAAAAAGAACTACCTATAGGATTTTTTTTTCAGAAACCTTCGCAGGAGTGTACTCAACAACTTCCCAAAGTTTCAAGGCGATCGGATGAATGGTGTAGTAATGCATAACACACAAACACACATACATTCATTTATATATATATAGATAATATTTAGGTACTATACATAGTTAATTTGCTAAAATCTGTGCATTTTTTCTTCTTAAAATAAAGAAAAAATGTTTTCAATGGTATAAAATGTATGATACTCGTTATTTATACCTTTAGATTCTCAAATGTATTCTAGTGCTAAAAATGCATTAAAAAATCGGATTATTAAAACTAATTAAAATGAGTTTATGAAAATCACTGGTGACTTTTAAAATCAATTATGTTGAGTTTATGAGAAAGTGACTACTAACTATTAAAATATAATTGATTTCATCACGCTGATCAACAAAATTTCTGGTATTTCAGTTCTAGCAACTACTGACCATCTTGTTTCTTGCGCCTTTATTTTTTTAATCAATCAGGTCGAACGAAGTGCTCCTATGGATCGTTGGAGTATATGCAGTTTAATTGTTAATCCGAACCACTAAGACATGATCGGAAGAAGTGCAATACCACTCAATACCGTCCCTGCGCTTTCCGGGATTCAAGCCTAGGCGGTTCTTTTAGATTTTTCAGCTAAATTTGAGCAAAAATGCTTAAATCCAACGTTTACTTTATTTTATTGTTTTGCTTTGTCTTTTAACAGTTGTACCTGAGAGTCATGGTAACTTAAGGCAATTTTTCGAGTTTTTGCAAGTTTGCACTTAATGGACGGAGTATCGTGGACAAAGCCACTAGCTACATGAGGACTCCGAACTTTTAAAGCTCCCATCAGATATCTTTATTCTAAGGTTTGCACGGAAACGTCTAATCTTATAGTGCTAAAAAAGTTTATTTTTTTAACTTCATCGCAAAAAATCGAAAACTGGATTTAAGATACTATGGCTGCAGATACTCATATATAAAGCGAAAAATTTAGCTTTCCAGCTTTAAGGGACAGTTCATTCGCTCCTTTGAGTAAAGTTAATTCTCCCTTTTTATTAATTCAAAAACGGCGTTTTTCTTCTCCATCTCTGAAGATTAGTATTATTAAATAATAATTAAGTATTTATTGGTGAAAAATCCCTTCCTCTTCATGTTATGTCTCACCAGTAATACGAGTAGGAATGGATCAGGGTTCGAACCCCAATCCTGACACTCCGTTTTGGCCACCAGCTTCCTGCGAAAGCCAATCCTAAGTTTTTGGCTAACAGGTGGAGAAAAGTAGGAATCGATCAAGATTTACTTCTCCTCAATATGAATATGATCCCCAAAGAGCCTATTTGAGCCGTTTAACAAAAACAGATATCACGCATAAAACCGATTATATTGCCTTCTATTAAAAAAGTATTACATTGTAACGGTTTCCTAATAAGGGAATTGGCGGCGAGAAACAATTCCTCCAGACTCAAACACGGGTTGGCTTCCTTGAATCGGAGAAGTCTGAACCGATCCATCATCATTGCTGACAGCAGAAGTTGGGGGCCTTAGGACTACTATTACAATAATCTTTGGTTCTGCTGTGCTTGCTTGCATTTCCAGGGACTGTAATTTGGAAGATGCTAATGTCAAGGCATCGTTATGGATTGTGTCTGTGAACGAAGCCTCACTTTTGAGTCTGGAAATTCTTATCTGCCTCCCTCTGACCCACCCACTTCCTTACAAATGAATGAAATTCTGCGGAAAACTTTTTTTCTGCACCAACATGTAACTGCCAGTTTGACATGGATCTTGTCTACCCTACTGATGAATATTTTTTAATACGTGATGGAATAGCATTGGAATATGAACTAAAAAAACGCATATTTTTTTATTTCACATTCTTTGCATAGGTACTCTAAAAAAATAAGAGAAAATGAAATTGAATGGTGCTTTTTCTTACTTTTAAATATAAAGGGACCAAATGGGAAAAAATGCTCACTATATTGCTACTTGTTAACAGGGCGTTTTTTTTTAAAAATAACTCGATTTAAAAAAGAACAAAATAAATCAGTCCCACACTTGAGAAGTTATGAATGAAGACCACAAGAAGTGGAACGAAATGCGAATCTAATCCTTTCTGAAGTCGGTTTATAATATTTTTTTTTTTTGTATTAAACTATTCGCTTAAAACATGTGCACGTAAACAAAGAAAAAGAACAGGGGAAAAAAAAGTGGATGTATATTCTGGCTATCAAGAACAGAAAGTGTCCTTCCAAGACTCAGAAACCGCCATCATACCTACACTGCTGTTTAGTCTACGTCACTTGATGCAGGGTTCGCACTAGGCCGCGGGAGTGCGCGATTCCCGCAATATTTTTTGAAATCCCACTCAAAATATATTAGTTTGCCCTTAAATTTTAAAAATCCCACTTAAAATTTTGGTCAAGGTGGGAAATCCCACCTTGTATTTTTCTTCAGTGTGAACCCTGGTTGATGGCATTTTCACGTGAATTCGGAACCTTATCGTCCCATAACAAAACGATACATTATTTTGTATCTGCGAAATATCTTAAGCAAATTTCGAAGTCTTGGTGACATCTGCAATAAGTCTTTCACAAAGGCTCATCTTAATTTTACGCGTCATTTAAAATGAAGACACGGACACTTTCCCGAACACTTGTCACCTGCTTCGAGATATGCATAATATAAGAAGGCTGTGTGAAATATGAAAGCGGCGCTCGAGGCCTTCAGTGTTAATCATCATTTGTTTAAAAGATGCCTCGGAGTGGACACGCGAAAAGTAAAAGGTTCACATTCGGACGACTTAAAGTGAGATGATTACGCGGAACTGTCAGCCTCCATTAAGGACGCCCCTCAGCCATTTGCCTCCTGGAGGAAACTTTTCCACTCTTTCGGGCAGAGAGGGTGAGGAGTTGCATTAAAAGGGGCTTCCCGCAGAAATAGTACATTAGAAGTAGAATCGAGAGGGAAACATTAGGCAACTTGAGGCTGTCATGCGACTTGTCCAATCAGCGACTTGTCCAAAAGCACTTCTAAAGCTCCTTGTAGTCATTGATGCTGAAAAGACGATTTTAAAAATGGCTTAAAATGTTCTTGTCAGCATCAAGGCGACCAACAGCATGCTTTATCCAGAAATGTTTGATATATATAATTTACGATGGTACATATGTATATATATATTTGTAGGATTAAAAACGGCTTCTAGGGATTTTTTTCTAGCGCCCCTCATGGCACCCTTTTGTGAGGTTTTGCGGGTGAAACCTAAAATGAGATAAGGAGTTTCTGAAAAATAGATATAATTGAATTATAAAACTTAACAGATCTTATTTAAACGTATCATAACTGGAAATAAATCTAGTTCACTGAAAGTTGCAGCAAAAAAATAAAATATATATTTTTTACACTACTGAAAATAATACACTGCATAACTACGAGTTTATATCACAACAACTTTTTTTGAGAGGAGGGCGACGCAAATTACTGCCCCGTGTGCCACCCATGCTAAGAACTCCATATATATATATATACAATTATACATATATATCCCTACAGCGATTTTCTCCTTATAACAAAATGTTCAACCGGAAGTTTTAAGTAATCTTCAAAATATTCCTGAGATAACGAAGTAATTGTCTTCCTAGTAAAGATTTCTTTTTTCTTTTTCTTTTTCTTTTTCTTTATTTTTTGAGGTTTAGGTTTTCGATTTTTGTCATTTTTGAAGAAAAGTTGCTACTTTTTGTGTAAGCAATTTGTTCACACAAGCGTGTTTGAAACCACTCGCAATGTTTATTCCAGCGATAACTCTTTATCTTACAATCGAATGCTGTGTAAAGAGAATTCACATTAAAAATTAATATAATTTTAACAAATTTATGATGTGTATTATTCCGTTTTTATTTGAAAGTCATAATTAAGTACTTTCAGACAGATCGCGTTTACTAAATTAGTATAACATTTAGTATAACTGGAAAAAAATTCCTAAGATACATGCAACAAAATTTCATCTACAGCAAATTTTTGAAGTGGAACCAAGCGATTTCACCGTAGGATAACTCCATTGTGTATATATAATATATATACATGGTTTTTTATATTCCATTTTATATATGGAATTCATGTTCCTTCCTTTAACACCACAGCTTAAACTAATAATTTTGAAGAATATTGATTACTATAAAAACAAAAGGAAAGTTATAGAGGAAAACTAGCAAGATATTTTTTTATTCACGAAAATATATTGTTGTTACAAGGGATAATGATTTGGTTGAATATTCGAGAATTCAGCCAATGAATATCTTTAGTGGTAATGCACTGAGCGTGAGAAATTAGAATTTTAAAACTTGCTCATTGATGATGATTCGCAGTAACGAAAATGCATAATTTAAAAAAATAATTACTACCGACTATGCTGAATAAAAAATGTAAAAAAGCAAAAAGATAAAAATCAAATAAAATCGGTTAGGTAAAATATGAGACAAAACGTAATAAATAATTCATCTTTTGGTCTGGACATACAGTTATCTAAGTTTAACTAAAAAAACAAAAGTTTCTAGAATTAAATGGCATTCATTATTAGAAGTGAAATAAAGAGAAATCGAGGAAGAGGTTTTTAGAATCGCAAATGTTCAGTATACTTTCTTATACGATTAAGAGGTAGCTTTCTGATATTGAAGTATAGAAGTATCTATTCATTGATTTGTATGTCAACCTTTCGAAACTAACGCCCTATCTACGAAAAGACAAATTTATTAAAATAATAACAATAATATATTTGTGGCTTTTAACGATTTTGAAAGACGCTTTAAAATTTAAAGGCTTAAGAAAAATCGCTAGATATAAACAAACTAATGTGTTGCCATTCCCAAGAATCGGAAATTAAAAGTTGAGTTATAAATGAAAATACTTTTTAACAAATAGAAATAAATTTGTTTCAGTCCGTAAGTTACGACAATAAAAGCAAATATTATGTTATTTTTCTATTTTAATCATTAAACAAATTTTTAAATATCGTTTTACCATAGTTTGTTTTTTACATGTCAGTATTGTATCGTACCGCAAAATTTAATCGTAACTGGACCACGGTAAATGAAATATATATATGAATTTTTCTTCCTACTTGCTCGAGAACTGAATTCATCAATTAAACAACCGAATGTTCAATTTCAGATGTTTCTCACGTGACGACTACTGAGAAGATTATTATTGTAAGAAAAGCAATTACGTTGACATCTTTACGGAATTATACGAAAAACTTTTTAAACAGGTATGTTTTACACGCAATAAAAATATACAAATAAATAAAATAAAAACATGCAAAATGTCCTGAAATATGCCCCATCCCATGCATGAGTAATAATGAAACGCTCCAAATTCTTTATATTTTACTGGATGTTCACTGTTTTACACTTTTTTTCGGGACACTCGATGAATGGCCAAAAAATTGAGAACCATTATCGCGGGCGATCTTGCGAAACCTCCTATCTGCAGCTTTTCAGGTTTTCAGATTTTCATTCTTTAATTACTTTTATTTAGTTCGCTTGATGTACGCTAGAATTTTTGTGAATGTAAAAGTTTTACATCTTGTGAAAACAGCATGAGGAAATCTGCTATTGTAATTGCTCGCTAATAGGGGTTCATACAGTTTTCGTGGCTCCTGTAAATTTTATAAAAATCAGATAGGAGGAATTACCAGATCACCTGCGATGTGTTTCTCATATTTGACGCTTTAGTAAACAAAAGTTCAGAGTTTTTAATTTATTGGGGAAAAGACTAAGCGTTTCATTGTATATTTTGTTTTAAATTTGTATGATTTAATTTACGTATTTATCTTTTCTGTGTGGCATGTTTCCCCAAATTCCGATGGATCTTTTTTCCAAAACGTACAAAGCAGCCAGTAAATCCAAAATTGCTGCTTATCAGAATTTGCATAAGCGATCCTGCATGCGAAACCTAACTAATTCACAAATAACAAATGGACAAAAAGTTCAAGGGCGTTTTCATCCAATACTCACATTTTGAACAACAGCATCATCAGACAGAATCTGAATATGCATTCGAATTCGATGAATTACGTGCGGCCTATGGTCCATCCATATAATTAGACTTATTCTACGGTAATGAATCTGCGTTCACATTTGACGAACGCCAGCTTTAATGGGTGAGACAATTATTTTCTGACCGTGCAGCTAG
The DNA here is from genome assembly GCA_038502835.1 of Octonoba sinensis. NCBI lineage: Eukaryota > Metazoa > Arthropoda > Arachnida > Araneae > Uloboridae > Octonoba > Octonoba sinensis. The sequence goes on along the minus strand of CM076604.1, from coordinate 112,869,885 downwards.
GTGGGGCCCCGTCGGAGATATGCCGGACATATATCAGTGTCTACCTCGACATCTGGAATTCGAGAATCCCGAGGTCACAGCTTGACGATTTCACATTCATTGGACGCTGGATTTTGCAGGTGATTTATCGACCGATAAAAGTGGACGGGACACTTGTTAATGGTCGGCAGCCGACGAGATTGCCGTTTCAGACAATTCGTCAAACGCCGTCTCTAAGGACAACTTCACCGGAGGCAGAGTGTTAATTATATAGTTCAAAAATGAGTTGATTTATATCATGTTTTTCTACTCACATGGGAGGTTAAGGAACGACTTTCAACCATGAATAAGAAGTACTTGCACATATGGGCGTACAATAGGGAGAGGGGAGGGGGTGTTAGACACTTCGCCTGAGTTCTCCTGAATCGGACATTTAAAACATTATATAAATCATACATCTGTTTCTGCTGAAATCGGTAGATCAGCTAATTACAAAACATTTGATTTACAATAGCTAAATATAAAGATTTCACTGCTATAAGAAGGTTCCTTTAGGGATGCCTTGAAGGAATTTACTGATACGAAAACAACTTGAAATTAACTTGCTGAAAAAAACTTCTGAAGACCCGCTTTATTATTATACTGAAAGTTAGAATCATACTTTTTTGAATTTACTGAAACCAGTTTTGTTAAGCCAACGAACTAAGAGTACATTTTGTAGGAAAAGGAGTACAGGTTAACTCCCATAGAGTACATTTTCTAAAAGTAAAAATGCTGTCAAACCGCTAGACAGCAGTTGGACACTGGTACTAATAAATGAAACTATTTTGTTGCAATTTTCAGTTGTTTGCTGAAATTTTATGGTACACATTCTTAGGCAGACGCAATGGTACATCGATAAGTATGAATAATTTGACATATTTTTCGAATGGTTGGCCATCTGGTATTTGCAGCAAAAGGTGAACAATGAATTTTTCTAGCTAAATGTAAAATATTTGTCTCGTACACAAACGTCTAAATAAATTTACAACGTTTTGCCAGCAGTTGTCCGAAACGTGTAAGTTAGTCGGTAAGATACTCTGATGACAGTGGAGAACTGTGAATTTTGAAATGGAAACCAAAACTGCAACGATGGATAAGAAGATTTGAAATTAGAAAGTCATCAGGATAGGTAATGGTTTCGATTCAATCAAATTTCAAAGCAAATTAAGTACTCATGTGTCATTTGTCTATTAAATATTTTGAAATTCGTCTTTCTGATGATCGAAAAAGTGGCAAATTTTATCAACAGCAAACACTTTAACTTTAAAAGGTGGACGTAAGGTGTCATTTGGTGCAGTGTAAAGATTATTTCTTAGATGAGATCTATACCAAATTATGCGAGGATCTTAAAACGCCGCCAAAAAATGCTGGCCTGGAAAGTACAGACATCAATTTTATTTTGAAGTTTAGCAAAGTTTCAAAGATTCGCTCAGAGTGACTGTTATCTTCTGGGCAACGACTTTTTCGACCATATTTCATTAACAAATCACAGCATTTGAATGGAGGCTGACACATCATTCTTAAGAAACAGATGAGAGAGAAGCCGAAAAGTTTCTGTCTTCGGAAGAGTTTTGATCAGTTTCAGAGAAACTCCAACTATACTGTTTCAGTCTGTCATAACCGTCTTTTCGGTCACAATGTGTTCTTTCAATCATAAAAAGTGAAGCTCTTTTTATGAAAGAGAAGTGGGGAAATGAAGAAAATATGATGTGAGGAAAAATATTCATGGAACATAGTTTCGTCGTTTGTCACCACAGTTGAGTTTTATTTTGTTTAAATGTTTTAAATTCTAAGTAACATATTTTTGATAATATTTTATGAGAAGTAAAATATTCACCCATATGGTTAACCAATATTATTACTTTTTAACTCCATTTGATAAATTTGTTAGTTTAATGTCGTTGTAGTCATATTTAACACATACTTTTATTGAGACATTTTAAAATGATTAAATAGGAATAAACTCATAGATAAATGGATGATAGTTGTGCAACTATTCTTTTTTTCTAAGTCAAAGTGAATTTTTGTGAAAAAAAAAACTCTGGTTTTTTTCTATTACGTGTGGGACATATCTACCTATGATATACAAAGCAAAACTGTTACAATGCAAGAAGATGGATAAAATAATCTATGAATTTATCTATACTAGTCATGTGAAATAGCGTTGTTTCAATTTTTTTTTAAATTGGAATAATTTATGTTGTTTTTGTTGTGTTTCGGTTTCTAATGCCACTTGGGTATTCAAGCTCCCCTTCGCTTTAGAGTGACCAGGAATTAAGGCAGTAAGAAGCAAGCTCCCCTTCGCTTAGAGCGACCAGGAATTAGGCAGTAAGGAGCAAGCTCCCCTTTGCTTTAGAGTGACCAGGAATTAAGGCAGTAAGAAGCAAGCTCCCCTTCGCTTAGAGCGACCAGGAATTAGGCAGTAAGGAGCAAGCTCCCCTTCGCTTTAGAGAGACTAGGAATTATGGCGGTAAGGAGCGCCTTCCGTTTTATAGATGAGCACCACTACGGTGGAAGCACGACTCGGCTCAAGATGTATTTGGATGACACCAGATGGCACCATCACAAATAACCTCCCACGCTTTTTTGACCTAAGAGTGGACGGAAGGGGAATTCTCCACCCTCGGAACTGCCTCAGGACTTCAGGGTCCACGTATTTTACATGCACGTATCTCCAAGTGCACAAGATGGGTCTTCAGCCAATCGAACAGCCAATTTTCCGGTTGGAAGTTCGACATCCTAACCACTAGGCTACCACGGCCATGGAATAATTTATAAACAGGCTATAAAATAAACTGTTAAAAAATAAACTAACAGTTTATTTTTTAACTAATTTAATTTTAATTGGTTAAAAAATAATTTATTAATAATTTTAATTCTTCTTTTTTAAAATATATAAACTGTGTTTGACAGTTAAGTTGACATCTCCCTGTAAAAAAAAGATAAAACTACACCTGCAAATTCTTGTATCGGTTCGAAAAAGTACCTGAAAAATACTACGGCAGTATTTTTGCTGTTCCCTTAACATTAGATATACTGGGTAACTTTTCTGTATCACTGTTTACATATTATGCCTTTATGCACTGTAAAATTAAAAAAAAAAAAAAAAAAACTTTTAGCTTGTATGACGGAATTGTTTACTTTAGAAAGGGCTTTCTCTTTTTCTTCTTTATGGCTAACTATTAATATAGTTCATTTGATAGCAAAAAAAAAAAAAAAAAATGCTGTTTCTAACTATAGTACTACTCACTATGCCGTTCTATATCCGTCGGCAATTCCTCTAATGAAATCAAATAAAAATTGCTATAAAGCAGGCCACCTGATAGAACAACATATATTGGATTTCTGAATTCCATTTTCTTGTATAATGCACTAAAAAATACACTAATTTACTTTTCTTTTTTTATGTTTTAACTTTTGAAGCCGTTCATATCTACAGTTTAACTTTCATTGCAGTTATTAGCACTCACCGGAAAACGAAAACAAAAAAATTGGGATTCTTTCTTTGTCAACTATGTGATGTCTATCACAACATGCTGTCAATTTAATACGAGATATTAATGAATAGCAAATTGTTTTGCTTTTTATTAATACAAATTAATACATAGCCCATAATTTTCGACGCTGTAAGTGAATAGGTGTAAATTAGTAATTATTAGTGCTATTATAAATATTAATATTATTTATTCCCCGCTTCAATGGAATGCTGAAATTATTGTTAGTTGATACGTATGTTGCGTATGATTTCATACTTTAAGCAGGATTTTTTAATTAAGGATTTCTTGCAGCCTTTGATAATTTTTGGAAAATGTCTGGCTACCTGTATGCTTTATGTTTATGCATGCATTTTTGTGGTGGCCACTGTAACGAAAATGTAAACGTGAAGCCAAGTGAAATTTTGTACATGGGAAACCTGTAACTATCATGGGAACCCTGATAGGAGACGGCGGGGATTAATTTTTGGCGCCATTGCCTTCCGAATTATCTTGCTTAATTAAAAACATAATGCAAGTTTATACATGCAATGCGTACATGAAAAAAATGCCTTAATAAACTGTACTTAATTCTGAATTTACTGGATTTTTAGTGTTTTTGAGTTATGCATTGGAAGTTGCATTGGAAGTGAGTTATGCTGTGTGCACTATGCGTACTAAATATTGGCTCTCTGTGGGCAGCATATAGCGTCATTACTTAACGTTCTTACTTTTATTTCGGGAAAAGATTTTATTGTTTTTATTTCTCTGCTAAACCACTTTATCCGTGTGGGTGATATACAGTACCACTTCAACGGATATTTTACAAGTGAATATGCAAATGCAACGCGTAAATTCGTCATCCAAAATGGTTTTAGAAGGACAAATTAAGAAAATATAAATAAATAAAATAAAATAAAATTACTATGTAGAACTACTTCTTAAGATATCGAAAAATAAGTAGATCTGCAAATGTTTTACGTCACAGTGATGCAACGCGTGAGACATCTGCTTATCATTCGAAATGCTTTTTGCCATAATTTTTTTTTTTTTCCAATAGGGCTTGGAAGTAGGAAAAAACAACTCTTCTCAATTCGAACTTCGTTTCTTCCACTTAGTGAGTAGTTATCGAACAAGTGAAATGTAGGGAATGGAAAGAAAGAAGACGCTTTTTGAATCAGGAAAGTGCGAAAAAAATTCACGAAACTTTTGAAGACAGGAAAGGAAAAGAAAGGAAAGGAAAAAATCTTTCTCTGCGTTCGTTATCTTTTCTTTATTTAATTGCTGCTAACCAAAAAGAATGGCACTGTAGGGAGAAGTATTTAAAAAAAATCCTGTCGGACTCTTCTTTGAAGGTAAGCCATTTGCAATGGCTTTATTTAAGCGACCTGACAAAAGAAGGGACTGTGCTCTTTTAAGAAATAAAAAGCGGAGAACAATTATTCAGTTAACATTTTCTTTTATACGGTTCGATTGAAAAAACTAATTGAGCCACTGTTCGAGAGAATGTAAAAAAGATTCTGTTAAATCAGAAGAAAGAGGAATAATAAAATCCCGTTTGACGGTGGTAAAAGCCCATTTTCAATCCGTTTGCCGGTGTTCCTTTTTGTTCTAGAAGTGAAGGAGATAGAAGGACAGTTAAGGAAATGCCTCTGCTTTCAATATTTATATTTAGAAAGCTAAATTTCGTCATAAGTTTTAAGAATATATAATGTTGAAGTGTTGAAAATTTTGTGAGGGTGAATAGAATAATTCTCATATAATACTGAAATTAAGAGTAAGACAACATGTTTGTTGTAGCATACTCGAGCATGATGAACAAACTTATCCATGTGGAATAGATAAAAATACAGCCTTAGAAAAGTGTTACACTGCATCGGGGAAAAAAGAAGAATGACAAACTTCCTACTTGACGGTATTAAAAACTCATTTTTTTGTTCTGCTACTGAAGAAAATACGTTTAAACGGAAGAAAGATTTCGAATCATTTATTTTTGAGGAAAATTATTAAGAATCGAAATATCAAATGAAATATAAATTACTTAAAAAGATCAATTAAACTAGAGAAAGCTAAGTCAAGGGTAGCATTATTTATATCTAATAAAAATTGATTCAAAAGTCATTTAGTATTTAAAATTTAAATTATTCAATGAATAATGTATGCAAACACATAGACATTAGATACAGTACATATTTAAATCGACACCAGATATTCATTGACTTGAAGTTAGTCCAGAATTGAACGAACCCACTTTCCCGTACACCAACATCGATTCTCTAACATTTGCTAATTTTTTCTCTATTGGCTTTGGTTGCAATTCATTTAAAATATACCTTTTTTACAATTTTTTTTTCCTGAAAACACAATATTTATATTTTATGCAAAAAGAAAACTATTGATAAAAAGGATTTTAAATTTTTTCTTTGAAATTGTTATTCGTTATACTTCCCCAGTAAATTCGAACCATTAATGTTATTATTTTTTTATTTTTTTTGTCAGAAACATTTAAACATAAGAATTATTTTCAAGTAATATTTTTATTGCATTTTATTTAAGAGTACGAGCGTTGGAGTAACAAATTGTAGAATTGAACTGCAACTAACATTTCCTCGGAAGACAGTCAGGCGCAGATTTTCCTATCTCATAACCCTACTTTGATTTTCTTTATTCTAAAAAAAACATTTAAATATTTAATTCTTTTTAATCAATACTTTTACAATAAATTTCGATACGATTTTTGTCGGTTTATTTATTTATTTATTTTAAATTTTTTTACGAGAAAGTGAGCTAAAAATGACAAAATGAAGATGATGTTTGTAATAACTAGCATTACAATCAATGTCTTAACAAAAATGGTAGTCTCTTAGCAAATTATCAATACCTCTGCCGTTATTCTTTTCTACCTATAGTGTAGGCAATCTCGGGACAAAATGTCGTGAACAGAACTGTGCGGCGTATAGTGAAATAATTGAGAAATTGCTCTCCTATGTCGTATTGCACACTTGAATTATCTCTGAATTGATGGCATTTTTAGTAATTATTTACTCTTTTTTAAGTTTAAAAGCAACGCATGTGTGCCGTATTTAATTCTCGATGGCCGCTATTCAACATTTAATTGTTGATTTATCTTTTAGATTCCCTCTAACTCATAGGCGTAACTAGGGTTGGTGAAAGGGGGGGGGGTCACACTAAAAATGTACAGACCAAACACCAATAAGAAGTGTAAAAGAGTTGAAAATTTATTAGTCATAAATACTTGTCTCTAAAAATATACTCCGTGTTTATTTCAGGCATCTCCCGGGGGGGGGGGGGAGCTACCCCCTCGGAGCAAGTCAATTCCTCCCCCTCCCCCTGGCAAAAAAACTTCAGATCACAAGTTTTAAAAAAAGAAAAAAAAAGAGAAACGCTTTTAAGGCACTTTACTTTCAGAAACACTTTCAGGAAAGGACATTGAACACTATCACGAGCGACACCAAAAGTAACTTAAAAGACATAAGACTTTATTTTGAAAAAAATGGGGGGGGGGGGGGGAGAGTAACCAAACTCCTTTCTGTTTCCTCTAACATCACCAAAGTATCCCGAAATTGCATTGCTAGGAAGATTTCAAAAAGTTTCCTTGGGAGAGCCCTCGAAGCCTTGGCTCCAGCGTTAGCCTAAGCATTATAGATGTAAGACCAGTTACAAAAATTTAAGTTGCACAAGCCCCAAATACCCGCTCCTCTATCTTCACCAAAGATCTAAACATACATCTACTATATATACATCAAGAAGCTATCATATATGTAAAAAAATTCCTATTAACATCATTTCTAGTCATATATATCTATATATATGTATATATAAATCATATGATTTTGAAGCATACACTGCCTTTACTAATTCTGAACTCGCTCCCCCTGCTCCGGAGCCAAGGCAGTATACAGAATTTTTTTCGGGGGGGGGGGGGCAGACTTCGACACACTAATGTTAAGCAAAGTTTCAGGGAGGAATATATGATACATTGCAAAAGATTTCTGGGGGTGGGGGGCGGCCCGTGGGTCCCCCTTCCCTTCTGGATACGGCCTTGATTCACAAAAACATAATATTCAGCGCTAAGCAATCTTCTATGTCTAGGCATTCATAATATTAAAACTGGCAAATAGTGGAATTTTAGAGAAAAAAATCCAAATTCCCCTACAAAAATGATCATCCCCACAATGAATTTCTAAAAATTTTGTTAAATTTGTAGCAAAACATACCTCAGAAGTGGAAGCGTCTGAATTGAATTTTCTTTTCCTTTTGGATGACGAACTTAACCATCGCTGCAGTGCAAACATTATTATGTATCGAAAATAACTAAAAATTTAGCTTAAATATAAATAATAATTGATTGTAAATTAAAATGCAGCATTAAACCGTAGCACTGAGATTGGAAACGTTGAACGAATGATTTCCAGAGTCGTAATGCAATCAGTGATGGACCATAATACGAAAAAAAAAAAACTTTTAAAATATAAGAGATGTGAGAACATCTGTAAATGAGAATGCAATGCAAATGCAGTTCATCAGTTTTCCAACAGGCCCATCTACAAAATAGATTTTACCAAAATGGGTGTTTGGACAGGAAGTCGTAAATAAATACAAACTGCTCTTTAAGTTTCTTGATGAGCATCCCTTCCTGGCTTGAGGGTTTAACCCATTAGGACAATTGGACTTTAGGACTCCATCACAGTAGAGAATATTTTCCAGGAAACTTATTACTTGTGCGATTGTATTCCCATATTGCTGCCTTTGGGTAAAAAAGACATCAAGAAGGAAAGAAAACCTTCTGGAGTGATTGAAAAAGGATCTCTGTTTGTGTGTGGTACGGTGATTGAAGCTACCTTTCGCGCTGTTAACCCCCCCCCCCCCAAGGTGATAAGGGGGTTGATTATAACCTTATAACCAGATGAAAAGTCTTCTTTGTTATGAGCTGCATACTTTGGATATGATCGCAACCCTTTCAGAGAAAAAGAAAAAAAAATCATATGCATATGTGTTTAATTTTCTTAGGGGGGAAAAAATTGTGCTTTGCAAGGCCATAGCCAGAAATTTTTCTGTGTGCGTAAATGTGCCTAAATAAGTACATACCCAATGGGGGAGGGTTTGAACCCCCCCCCCCCCCCTGGTTACGCCTATGGTTCGGGCACTCACACAAAATGGACGATTTTAATCCATTAGAATAGTTTAAATTAATGAATTTTTGGTATAATTAATACTTTTCTATTATTCATTGGCAGTAAAGCAGAAAGACGAAATTTTGTAGCTGGCAGAAACTAACAGCTGCAAGCAAAACTTTGAAAGCGGAAAAAACCCTTCATCCGAGCTCAGATAAGTAAATAACGTATGTGTTAATTCACTGAAGAGAAAAAAATAAAATAAATAAAAATATAAATAGTATTAATAATTTGGAATAACAAAAATCGCTATAAAGGATAACATTTCTTTCAAAACCCCTATACAACATGAAGAATGGTACCGTAAAATACTTGTCAAAATAAGGAAATCAAAATAAAGCTATTGACCCCCTGTGAGCTGCAGGAAATAAATTTTAATTAGTTTTTCTTTTAAAAGGAAGAATCAAAATCCAAAAAAATAAAATTAATTAATTAAAAATCGGTTACTTCTCAACTGCTAAAAACAGCAGGAAATAAATTTTAATTCGTTAAAAAGAAGAATCAAAAGCCAGAAAAAAAGGATAAATTAAAAATCGGCTGCGCCTTAAATTGCTAAAAACATAGAGAAGATAATTTTATTTAGCAAATATACACGAACACAGAATGGCAACAATTCAAATAAAATGAAAAGCAAGCGCTTTTTCAATCGTCTGGAGAAAATCAAACTAATGTTAATTATCGTAAAAAAATAATTTCGAACGACAGAGAAGAAAGCTTACAACTTCTTTAGTGCCGAGAGTACCGAGAGCAAAATTACTCCTAGGACAGTTTTTACAGGCTTTTCAATGGTATAAAGTTCGAAAGGATGCGATAATTTCTTCCGATGGAAAAGCATATGTTTTATATGTTATATTTTATGCAATTTTCGGCTCTAAATTAAAATAAAAAAAGAAAAAATTCGAATTTCAGAAAAAACTTTCCGAGTTGCGCACCCCATGTTCCAAACTAATTTCGTGATAAACTTCATGACAATCCGCCGAACGGTCTTGGCCCTACGCTGGACACAGACACACACAGACATACTTGCTGCTTTATTATCTGCCTAGTCTAAAAAATTCTTAGACACACTGTGTATATATGTATATATATATAAAATATATATATATATAGGGTGTTTTTTTTTTCAGAAGCGGAGAACTTGAAGTGAAAATAAAACAAGAAAAAAAAGTATTTAATATTCATGTAATTTGCTTTATTTCAAAGATAATTTCGTGGCATTAATGTTTGAATAGTCTGTCAGTCATGTGGCTACCGAGTACATGGCGTAACCTGGAGGTCCAGTTTTCACACATTTTTCGCAGTAGGTCTGGCTGAATGTCGGCAGTAATGAGCCGCATCTTGACTTTCATGTGCTGCCTTGTTCCTGGTTTATCAGCGTAGGCAAGGGACTTTACATATCCCCAGAGGAAATAATCCAAAAGCGTCAAATCGCAAGAACAAGGTGGCCAGTGAACAGATCTACTGCGGAAAGTGTGTGAAAACTGATCCAGTTTTCACACACAGTTTTCCAGGTTACATCATGTACACACCAACCGGGGTGTTCACAAACATTAATGCCATAAAGTTATCCTTCAAATAAAACAAATTACATGAATATTAAAAACATTTTTTCGTGCTTTATTTCCATTTCAAGTTCTCCGCCTCTAAAAAAAAACACCCTATATATACGGAGAGAAAGAAACCTTACATCATAACGAGCATGTTTACATTATGTAGATTTTCCAGTTTTCCAATGCTGTTTATAAAAGCTTTCAAATATGAATTTAAAAGTAACGAAACTCTTCGAAATCAGCTGTTTCAAAACGAAATTTCGTCATAATTCATCTGCACGTTATCTCTGTATTGAAGAAATGTCTAATAGCAAGTTTGATGTCGAACAATCAAACTCGTTTTCACGACCGTTGGATAAGTCAAGTCCATTGCTTGCATACCAAGAGGTGCGCTACGAGTAAACCAAAACGGTTCCATGGTGACAAAAAGAAAGTTATCTTCGAGGTAGAAACAGCACCCCACTAGAACACCAGTCGATCGTTATCTTCCCATTTTATTGCATTTCGACATGGCCTGGATCAGGGTGCTGCTCGCATACTAAATAGAAGCTTTGCGGAAGTCCTCATGTTTTGGACAGTATCCATACAGTAAGCGATTTTGAAATCTGGTTTCAAACTTGACCTCGATTTACTAATGCCGAGGCCAAACGTGTGATTCTCAATTTTGAGGAGGATTCGGGAAGAAATTTTATGAACGTTTCGCTTCTTTTGATGAAACAGACTACATTTATCTTCAGCACCAAATGCACCGTTTATTTCGAAAGTGGAGCAAGTCCACTTGTTATTTGGAGATATTTAAAAGTTTGCGTTTCAATTAATTTAAAAATTAATTATTGCTAAGTATTAATAGATATATCTTTTGTACTATGTAATGCTAGATGACGGAAGTTTATAATCTAATAGTGCTGACCTTGCTGGCTAAAAGAATATAAAGTTTGGGAGATGGTTCATTACAACTAAATGGACTTGCCTCACTTTCAAAATTAATGGATTATTGCAATCGTTAATGGAGGCAATTCAAGCACCGTCATTGGTCACGTGTCAGAGATGAAAGCAATGTAAACAAAGGAAGCCGTAGCATCGCTTTACTTCGAGTTCGACAAATCTAGTTAAAAACTAGGCCTAAATAAAGTTCTTGTACTTTACATAAAATTAACACTAAATAAAACACTATAACTATTCTAATAATTGATAAATTTCTTGAATAAAGATTAAATTAAATGTAAATACTGGGTTAAAATCAGAAAAAGCTGCGCAAATAGCCTACTTAGTTTTAAGATAACTAATTTTGCCTAGTGAACTCCACGCAGAACTCAATTTAAAATATTAGTAAACAAAGAACGGGGATCCCGTGACAACGGTGATCGCTCAGGAGTCCCTCTAGCGGTGAATTGCCTCCATTGAAGTGGCTGATATTTTAGTTGTATCAGGGTGATTTCGGTATTAACTGTTTCAAGCATTAATGACGCAAATTTGAATAAATTGGAACCTAGGCTTCACGAGAGAGAGAAAGATGGTCAGTGTTACAAATTCGATGTTGGTACACTGGAAAATAGGATCATTTAGTTCTGGATGAAATTCTTCTGCACTTAAAAATTTATAAATTTCATATTTTTACGTCAAATATATGTTTGCACCCTTAGCGATTTGCGATCCTAAGCAAATGCCCTGTGTCCCTTATTGAAGACTGACCTGGAAATGCTTATTTAAAAAATAATAATAGGCTTGAGCTAACGTTACTTGGCAGAAAATGTCGTTAGAACTCATTGAATGTATTCATTTCTCTTCCTGGCATGAAAGAAAAACTATGTACGGAAACTGGTAATATCATTTTATTTTTATCCAAATATTAATAATCGCTCATTTATATTTGATTTTTTTAATATTATTGTTATATCTTTGACATAAAGATACGAGAAACAAATGATAAATTTATTCACGGTCAACCTAATATTTAAAAAAAGTCCAATTACTAATATCCATCCTCAATCAATAAATGGCCTATATCATGCAGTGGAGACGGAAATTACACCAATCCAAAAACCATCATTTTTCTAAATTATAAATGAATCAAATTCTTTTCTCTACACAAAACGTGGCAACATTGGCAATAAAAAGCGGACTGTTTTTATTTTCTGTTGTTTTTTGGCAACATCTTTTTCTCGCGTAGAGCTATCGCAGCCGATCGAAGTTCTCCTCCGCAAAAAACCTTTCCTTAATAGTTTTACGTGTAAGGTTAATTTCATATCTATCTCATTCTCAGTTTCCGATTTTCGAGTTTATTTATTTATTTATTTCCACGATAAAAAATCGTTCGATTCATTGGATGCCAAACGAGAATATTTTTATCAAAGATAACTATCGCTATTTTGCTATGAGACAGAAACCAGATAATTTATCGAATCTGGAAAAAATATTTTTAAAAAGGCGCATGAATGTAAAAGTAGCCGACAGAATCAAGAACCAGTTAATCTGGGAATTTGGTGAAAAAAATCGAAAGCGAACGTTTCGAAAGGCTTGAAAAAGAAATAATATATTTTTCTTTTTTATATATATGAAACGAGTAAGACTTCGAAGAAAGGTAAAAACAAACTATGCGGCGGGGAGAATTGTAAAAAAAATCAATTTGCGTAAATATTTTAATGGGGAAGACATAGAACATATGGAGTTGTCTTCTAAATGGAACCTTAATTAAATAAAGGAAACTGAACAGTTTATTTGAAGAAATGTCAGAAAACCGAACTTATCTTGTCAACAGCAGTTATTAATGCCTTGACTTATGATTGTGTTTTTTACTTTTTTAGTAAGTTTTTTCGGATCTTTTTTATCAATAGGAGTAGTATGTGTAGATGCATGGCTTTTACTGAGCTTCCGATTTAAAAAAAAAATATTTCGAAGTTGATGTTACGGTTGCGATTAAGGAGAACATTTTGTGTGGGGGAATGTATTTAGATGCTAAGTAGAAATGATGATTTTGCTAAAAAATTGTCTTAATCAGTTTTTATTATTTCTCTCAGTCTGAAGGAAGTTATAAAAAATACATTTAAAAAGTGCCTTTAATAAAAAGCGTACTACTAGAAAACAAAAACATCGCGGAAAACGTAAATTAAGTTTTGAATTAAATTACACCTGATAACAAAAAAAGTACTAGAAGAAATAATGCAGAAGGCGAGAAGCTCTGCACTTAACTGTGACTGCTTTTTCTCCGGCTTTTAAATATTTAATGAAAAATATGTTGTTGTTTTTTTTTTTTTTTTCTTTTTTTCCCCGTCTTCGTTAAGGTATCTAGATACTGGAGTCGTAGTTGACACTGAAGTTATAAAAAAAAAGTAATCTGTTACATAAAATTCTTAATCCGGTGTTTCTTTTCTGCTAGTTGATTTTTCTGCCTAAATGCATTTTTTCCGGCTCTTCTACCCCACCACTCGGGAGATAGCATCTAAGATTTCTTTTCAGATGGAAACATTATCAAAAATTCCTTTTTGTCGCATTCGTTCTCGAAATTCCGGGAAAATGGAATGACTGTGGAAAGCGAGAAATAAAAAAAAATATAAAGGGTAGAATTTTAGAGAAAGAAAAAAAGAAACTTTTAATTGCTTAAATCTGAAGATAAGGAAGATAACACCTTTGCCTAAGAAAATTTACGCCTAAATCTTAATTTTAACATCAGCGATGTAAATAAAGTTAATAGAGGCAGCAAATGAGAGTGCTGTTCGAATTAACGTTACTGTACAGATTACCTTAGTTAATAGGTGTCGAACTCTGCAGCATAACGGGCAGAAAGGTGCGATTCCAGATAAGAAGCGCATTTTTAGTCAATTAGCAAAATTACTGCCTCGTCGTTGCGTTTTTGTTAAAGTTACTTCTTAGCACCTTTGCGCCTGATAGTCAAACTTGATGTTTTTCAATGCTTGTTTTACTTGCAAGTGGCATCTACATTTTCTTTCCTTTTACATATAAATTTATTTATTTGATTTTTACTTGCAATATAAAAAAAATGTTTAAATTGGAAACTATTTTATGAGAATTTAGGAATTACTTTTTGTATGTTTTTTAGCATTTCATGTCAGTAATAATCCCATACAGAAGTTACCTAAAGTATTCTTCCCACCCATATTCAAAAGCGATTAGCAGAAGTTTCTTCTTGAGAAATTTCAAACTTCATTGCCTTTACATAAATATGAAATTTAATATTTTTTTCATACTTTTATCTTTTATGCTTGAAAACAATACTAAATTTAAACAGAGTATTTTTTAATGATATTTCAAAGAATTTTTCTTGTAAGGACAAACAATAAGAACAATTTTTGATTCAATCATTAAAAGGATATTGTGGAATAAAAATGAAATTTTGTCGCATTCTTTTCATATTTACTTTATTAATCTTTTAATGCTTGAAAACTGATAAACTTCAGCCAAGTGTTTTTTACTGATGTTCCAAAAAGTATTTTCTCTTGAGGCAGTGTAAGCATAATTGTGAATGTACCATTAAACACCGCACCGCGGAATGAAAAGGATATTTGAGTCCCTCGCTAATTTAATGTTGGAATTTTATCATGTGTTTCACTTTATATAAGGTAAAGCCGATCGAGTTGACGCACAATTGAAAAAATGATAAAAAAGAATGAAAACGTTAATTTTTTGCCAAACTTTTGGTGAATATTATGGACCATATTCCTTCTGGATGTATTTCCATCATTATTTTGCCGTCGCGCTATAAATTAAAGCGACAACTGGAATAAAATTAAGACACCTATTTTTTGCTTCTCTCCTTATAGGCCGGGTGAGATTGCGAACGTGGGTGTTTTACACGCATGGGAAATGGCTTTCCACAATAAGTAGATTATATTAATAATAACTGCAAGTAAATTGTCAAAATAGTTGAAAAGCATTTGCTTAAGAAGTATCTCGCAGTACTCTCATCACAATGAAAATGAGAAAAACAGTAAGGAAAATTTAAGCCCCTTACGTTTGATCCCCCCTCCCCCTCCCCCCAAAAAAACTTCAAGTGCGCCATCTCTCCGACTGCGCAATCTCACCAGTTTTTACCTCATCAGGTATAGCAAGTACGGACAAACCTTGAACACAAAATATAATTGTGCGTATGTTTTGAAACGATTTTGGTGGAACAAACAAAGAAAAAACTATTTGATTTAAAAGATTTATTTTTCAGGTACTCTTTTTCATCACACTTCAAATTATAACTTAATGTTCAATGTCTTAATGGTTTGCAATTGAAAGGCCTTGCTGCAACTGACTTTTCTATGTTCATTTTTGAAACACGTACGAATTTCATTTTGTTGGCTTTCAAAATCTGTTAGATTAACATTGTATCTTTCCTTCTGAAATTAAGAGTTAATTTTAAACAATTGGCTAAGTGACGTAAAAAATGACTGTGAAATTCTCACTACCAAAAATTGAAAGAGCCCGTTCAGAAGAAAAAACAGTTTAAGAATGCTCTGACACGGGATTTGGCCAAACAAGGGTTATAGCTCTGTTGTTCATGACGATGATGATTTATTTAAAAATGTAGTTTATAAAGGAACAATTTACAGAACTCCATGTCCTCGTTCTATCGTAAGAGAAATGGTCCTGTAAAAGTTGTGGAGTTATTGCATATAAAGATTAAAAAAAAACATGGTTATTAATGACGAATGTAAAACATGGCATTTCTTGGCTTCCTTTAAAGGATAATTCTGAATTCTTTTTAAACAGAAACAAATTACTGCAGATCTACATTGGCTTTGTGATTTTGAAAATATATATAAGAACTAAATTTTAAATAAATAAAATAGAAAATAGTGATTTGGATTTTGAGGCGACAAAAGAAAATAATTTTCACTCTTTCCCTTATAACTATACTATTACTTTTTTGTCACGATGACCCCCTTTTTGGTCAAGATTTTGTTCCTCACTCCATCTAGACAAAGCAAACAGCCATACCTGAGAATTCAGTACTGAACTCTGAGATAGTTTACTATTGGGCGAAAATTGATTATTTATCTTTCATTAATGTAGTTTTGGTATGAAAAAGTTTTCTGACCCGTTTACAAGCAAAGTGATGCAATATCGTTAAAGATGACTGTGTTCCTGTTTTAAAAATAATGGAATTACGGCAAATTTTCATGATGATTTCTTTTTCTCGAGGTGCTCAGACAAAGAATAAAAATAGGTGGACTATCCAATCATTGTATTGACGCATAATTTCATAGAATGTTTCCAAGAGTAAATGTCATCGTTCGTAGCCAACTTTGATGATTTAAGAAATATGATGGCCATCATGCAGTCAATTCATATGGAACATGCGCATATCACGTCAATACAGTTACCAGTGCTACTCTTTTTCTTTTTCATTTTTATTTCTTCTTACCTTTCATAACGACCATGTCTTCTTGTTTCGTTTACTCTTCAGTTAATATTATATTCAATTTTCTATCGTAAGGACTTCGTTGTAGAGAGCTCCAGTATTTCAATTACCAAACATTAATGTTTCAGTGGAATTGTATTTAAATACTTTTGACAGAACACCGAATCATCATAAGCAACTTCTGTTTTCATTGCCTAAACGCCCAACAGCCATACATATTCATAGCCACACGCCATTACGCATTCCACGCAAACTTGCAGCATCTTTTGGTGAAACAAACGTCTTGTGAGATTCAAGGAAGCGGGGGGGGGGGGGAGGAAAAAATGAAGGAGCACATTCAGTCTGCTTATTTATCGTGTGCATAAATAAGTTTATTCGGACAGTCTCGACTTCGGCCAGCTCCTAACGACCCATTTCGGCAGAAGGGAAACGAAAGCGAGAAGTGCGGTCATCAACGTCGCTTCTGGACAGATTTATGGATTTCGAGTTCTGGCGTTCGATGTGTTCGAGCGACATTTCCTTGGAAAAACGGTGGCCTCTTTGATGTGTGCCGCTTTGTTTTAGGCAAAGACGTTCCGATGAGCTGGGAAAGAGATAGGTTATGAGCCCATTATTTTCAAGGACGTCAGAAGCTCTAAAGACGTAGAACTCCTTCCTGCACGGGGCGACTGGCGGCGCCTCTCGCCCCACCGTGCTCTCCTATTTCGAATTGCAACCTACAGCGGCCGCATCTTCAACTCTCTACTTCAAACGGGTTGGATGGCGGTCAATCGCCAACTTCAACTAGGATGGGCAGTATTTTAAATTTCATTTAATTCTAATTACAGTGAAACCTCTTTTAAGGGACACCTCCGAAAAAGGGACACCTCTAATAAAGGGACACTTTTTCTGGTCCCAGGCCCTTTGAATAGGGACCGCAATGTATTTACCTTTGAATAAGGGACACTCTATTTAAGGGACATTCACAGAGAAAAATTTCTAAAATTCAAGTTATATAGATAAGAAAAATTTACTGGAAATTGAAGGGTTTTTTTTTTTTTTTCTAAAAATTAACTTCTGAAAGTACTAGTCTGAGTCCTAGAAGCATGACCAAGGAAACAAGTGTATTTGAAAGTGCTAGTCAAAATCTACTTGTAAAGGCTTTTCCCTCTCTTGCACTATGGAATACATGTATGCTCAGCATTGACAGACAGTACCCGGCTACCAACAACTTTTTTGATGCAAGGATTGGAAAAAGTACATGAAACTTAAACTATGCTGTATTGCCCGAATTTCGTACTTTAAAACAAACCCATCTCATAGATTACTTCAAATACATTCCTGTAAACTACAAAACTTTGCCAATACGACATTTTAATTTTTTACGACACACAAAAATTTTAAATTACAATAATTTCAACTTATTTGTATGCATGACACATTTTCAGTATTTAAGCTTAATACACTATACGTGTATGCATCAATTTATGAACCTCCGAAGAAGGGACACCTCTATTTAAAGGACAAAATTTCTGGTCCTCTTAGTGTCCCTTATTGAGAGGTTTTCATGTATAACTAACTATACGCTATAAACTTTTTTCATAGCCAGTGCCGGATCTAAGTGGGGAGGCCCTGGACGGTGCTTCTGGGCAGCGGCAAATTCAAATGTGATGCACAAAAAAAAAAAAAAAAAAGGGGGAAGGGAAACAAAGAAAATAAAAGATAAAAATATTTAATTAAGGAAATTCAACTTTTGGAAAGAGAATTAAGATCCTAGTTCAGCGCTCCGATTTGATTGAAAACTGATCGGCTATTTTGCTAACGGTTAAAACCGATTAATAGATATATTTATCTGTATAAACTGTCGAAAACTCTAAAATAGGGATATACTGAATGTATTGCGTCGTTGATCAGTCGGCCGGCACCTGGAAATTCAGTTTTAGGAGGCGGCAAATGTTTCAATGTCAAAACTTAAAATTAAAATTTTAAAAAGTCAATGTTTTTTGCCCTTGTAATAGTGGACTATAAATCATGCTATGCTCGAACAATGCAATATTTTTTCTTCTACAAATTTTCAAAGAATCCTTTTGGGAAGAGAGCTTGTAAGTCGTTTGAGAAGCAGACACGTCGCTCTTCGATATGGGCATTAGTAAGAAGGGGGGATGCCCCCTGGAATTAAAAAAAAAATGATAATTTGGTTCTTTATGTTTATGAGTAAAACCATTTAAATTTTAAAAAGCGTCTGTTTGCTTTTTTCCTAATACTTTCCAGTCCCAAATGCGTCTCCTAAGGCCTCAAAATGCACCAGTTTGTGTATAGTTCTTAAAATTTTTCTGGAGGAGAATTCTTTAGGCCCCCTCCAACCGTCAGAATTTCTTATCTCCCTTCATATCGCTCTACACCTCTAATATATTCAGCTGAATGGACCATGCCGTGGGAACATTAACGAAAATTTTATGGGTTGATCAGTGACCCCCAAGTGAAAAACCCTCAAAAAAAAAAAAAAAATGCTCAGCGCATAAAAGTTAATGAAATTTGATCAATAATTAGATGAGGGGGGGGTCTTTTTTTTGTTTTGCCCCGGCACGGTAAAGTCCACGATTCTGGTACTGTTCATTGCTTCTGACGTCCTTGAAAATAATTGCCCCATAACCTATCTCTCTCAAAGTTCATTGGGACGTCTTTGTTCTTATACGAAGGACGGAATTTAAGCGACCAACACACTAAACGCGTGACATTTTATCTATAAGCAAGAAAAGTTTAAATCTTATCGAATCTCTTTGCGCATTCGTTGGCTGCTTTACGTTTTGAACGCAGAAACCTACTTCGCACTCTACGCAAGATTCCTTGCGTGTCTTACGTTTTGGTATGTAGATAGCCTTAGCCCCCCGCCCCATTTCCCTCGTAATAAGAAGTAAACTTACCTTGACTTTGAAAACACAGCTAAAGCGCCTAAAAGTAACTCTCCCAAAATTAAAAAAATTAATAAACAAAAAATAAAAACAAGCTTATGCATAATTTATGATTTTTATATTTTTATTTATATACATTTATTTATTGTGATGACGGAAGAAGACCAATCTACGGTAGGTGGACCGTTGGCTTTCCACCAGTTTACCAAAATACTAAGTGCTTAATAATATTCAGGCTATAAATGGGTGGACATAGTATGAGTCGAATTTCTAAATAGGTAGAGCAGATAGCTGGTTAGGAAGGCAAATTTTACTTTTTAAGAATGCTTTGCACAACTCTTGAACTCAAAATCTCACTAATTTTTCATTTTCTATTACATCCTTTTCTTTTCATTAAATGATATTTATTTTTATATATGTCAGTGAAATCGGGCATATTTTTGAAAAAAAGAAAACATATCTGATATCTGATATAAGTATATCTGATATATATATATATATATATATGTATATATATACATATATATATACGTATGTATGTATGTATGTATGGCATCAAAGTCAACTGTTACTTGTCCCATATAAGTAAAAGATAATTTTTTTTTAATCATAGTTTTTGATTAAGTAACATTCCAGATCCTTCATTTTAAAAAAGATCTTTTTTGAAAATATCTAAATAAATTTTTCTAATACGTATTCAAAAATAAATGAATAAATAAATGGATAAGAACCATTTAAGGGCTTTGCTGTATCTGCTTGCTATTTATCGTGTGCTCGTTATTTATTATGAAGTGCTTTTCATAAAGCTCGAAACATATGTTTTGAGTTCTTTTAAGAACAATCACGTGTTCTAAAAAGTAAAATCTGTTTGCATAAAATACAATAAAAAAAGAAAAGAAAAAGAAAAAAATGTTCCATCTTTCTTCTAATTAAAAGATATGAAAAAATTATCATAAGCCGTTTAATCAATGAAATTAAAAATTCAAATATTTTCCCCATTGCATCATTACATTCTCTATAAAAAATTAATAAACTTATTTAAAAGTTCGCAGACGAAGCAGACACTTTTTAAATCCAATTATAACGTGTCACAACCAAAATCATTGCAAACATTCGTAAGAGCTATTCTTCACTTTACTTTATTTTTAAACAATGTCAGTGTATTTTTTTTTTGATTCCATCTTTTTTGAAGGAAGAATCAATTTCATGATGAATCTTCATAAAATAAAAGCAATGAGCCGCAGTGAAAAGAGTAAACAAATTATTCGAAATAAATAAAATTTTAAGGGGCATGTTAATGAATTATTTTCTGAATGTGAAATGAAATCAAACAAAATCATTTTTCAAACCGCATTTTTGAAAATCAGCCTTTCGTGACATTTCTTATTTATTTACATGTGTTAAAAAAAATGTGACTCACCTTTTTCGAAGAGGTGCAACTTGAATGTTGTAAAGAAAAGTTGTCTTTTATGTCCTAATTACTGCTCATTTAATCGTAATGCCTGGAACTTTTTTGGATAAAATCCCTAGTATAAAACAAGCGAAAATATAAATACAAAAGTAACTTAACTATTGCTTTCATACAAGTTTCTACTCCATTCTTTTAATAATGTGAGAATTTGAGGTAAATTTGAATTAAGATAAATAGGGGAGAAAAAAATATAAGAAGTAGTATTGAGAGATGATTTCACAAGGATCAATGTTGAGACTCTTCTATGGTGGAATGAAGAAAAAAGATTTTTTTATCGCCATTTACTGAGCCTGAATTATTCCCCTCTCCCCCATCTGTACTATAGATAACTAGAATATCGGATATAGAACTTGCTAAAATTAGTTCTGTATAAAACTTTTGACCTTCCGGGTAAGTTTAAAGTTGCCATTCTTCTATTTTTAACCAGAAACCAAATGTCTGTGATTACTAATTTTTTTTAAAGACATTTTATTTTCGTCCCATATATATCGCGAATTGGCAGTAAAGAAACAGGGCATGATGTTCAAATTATAAAAGAATGACAAAAATTATTTCTCATGGCTCTATAAAGTGTTTTTTAAAATTATTATTATTATTAAATAATAATAAAATAATATTATGAATAATTATTATTCACTAGTGATAACACTACTATAAATTATTATTATTAAATAACTTAAACCACAAAATTAGCCGGTCAAAATTTCTTCCCGGTGCATTCACACCAACTGTAACAGCGACGTACAACGGCAGCGAAAAATGTTCATCCCGGTCATTGACTCTTTATAATTTAATAGCCCCACCCCCCTCGTATGAAATGATTGACAAATTTTTTTTGTGTCTTTAGAAGGATGTGAAAGCACCATAATCGCGGCCCTTTTTGCTTTTAAGCCGTTCATATCTAAGTATGTATGCGTAAACTTACACTGTATAGTGCATAATAGTTCTCAGCTCTAAACAGTTGTAAAAATATTTTTCGTAAAGGAAAAATTTTTGTTCCGTTAGTGAACAGGGTTCTGATGATTGCACGGCCCTGCAGATCCGTGGGCCTAGGCACCATAATTTTAGAGGCACTAAAATAGCGTAAATTTCTTTTTTCCTTCCTTTTGACTTTTCTCCTGAAGCGTGTTTGAAAAGATCTCTGAACATCATACACTTTTTCAGCATGGATTCAACTCTTCAAATCCTTTTAACACCTTCTACCTATTAGCCAATGTGTACCAGGATTAGTGTGCACTTTATGTTTGACTTTCTAATACACTACAACTACTTCGAAAATATGCGGGTTTTCTAATATGAGGGACACCAACTTTTGGCAGGACCCTGCGCATCACTTTGTCTTGATCGGTCCCTGTTATGTCACATATGTGTGGTGCTCCTTCGCCTTCTGAAATTCATTTCTTTTCAAGCGAATATTTATTTTCTGGATTTTTATCAAATATTTTTGAAATTTCTTCATTTTATTTCAGTTTTCTTGCATACATTAGAAAGATAAATAAATAGAATTAATTATCGCTCAGATATTCTATTGCGATTTTTTCCTTCGACTTCGCTGCAAATAAAAAAAAAAAGTTAATTTGTATGTGTTTCTCTAAACACAGGCGCACACACTCACAAAAAGAAAGAAAGAATCTGATAAAACGGGGGGTGGGGGGAGAAAGAAATTTAAAGAAAATTAAGTGAATAGTTTCATTAGTACGATAACTTATATTGAGTTGTAACTTTAAAAATAAATTAATTATAAAAAAAAATAGCTCATTTAATTTTTCTTCAAATATGTCTTAAAGCGTGATTTAATATTGGTTTCCTTTTGTTTAAATATTTCTTGAGCATATTCTTTGGTGTATTCTTCAGTATATTTTAAACATTTCTTGTTTAGTTGTTAGTTGCGGAAACGCATATTTTGAAGTGAACCGCCTAGAATTGCGTTTCTTTCGTAGCAGTCACCATAGCGCCATCTATGGGCCGCTAAAGATAATGTTACGAGGTGGACGATTTTTGGGGCGAGTCTTCCGGGTGAATTTCGTGGGGTGGTTTTCTTAATTTGTTCTGAGATTAAAGCTAAGGTATGAAACCATGCATAAAACCAATCCTTGTGTATTTTTCCTGTTTTCTTCTTGAAATTCCTGAGCATTTAAATAAAGAAAATATTTTAAACTTCCTAAAACAAAGGAAACCAGAGAAGGTAATTGCTCCTCTTCCTCCTCTAAAAAATTCTAGAACACAACTTTCCCTCTTATGTCATTGAGCTTGAGTTTCCATCCCCCTCCTAGTTTTCACCTTCATGTATTAAGCCTAAATTTCGTCTATGAATGGTGATCGCTCATTTTTAGCTGATTTGCGTATTTGGGGGGGGGGGGGGGGGGAGGATTTTTCTATGTTTTAAAGCTTGAAATCTAAAACCTGCATTTAAATGCAACACTGACTAAGAAGTTTTAAGTTTATAAAAAAATAAAAAATAATTAAATAAAAAAATAAATTTTAAAAAAACAACAAGAAAAGAAAGAAATCTCGAAACCTGACGGTTTTAAGAACTAAATACATACAACATACAAATAAAATAACTAAAATAATTGAATTTTAGGACCAAAGGTTTTAGCTTTTGCCTAAATAATTCTTTCATAATTAAATTGAGTACCGAGTATGGTTGGGAACCAAACACTTGGGCTTCTGCGTCAGGCAAGCCACTTGACCGGAACACCTGCTCCTGCACCCCAATGCCCTCGGTCTCGAAAACTGGGATATGCATAGTAGGCCATGGCCCTTAATGAGCTGTCGCGCCGGTAATTTTTTTTTTTTTTTTAAAGAAAACTATGAATTTCGTTCGTTGAAGCTAAGGTAAGGAGTTTTTGAGCCGCTTAAAAACCTGGCCTATCGACCAACGAACCATAGTTTTCCTTCTCAATTTTTTTTTACAACTATAAAAAATGTACCGAATAAATTTAGATATTTTCACTGCTGTTATTTTCTGAGCATTATTTTTATTCGTAATAAAGTGTAGGCATACTTTCAGTTCTAAATTACCTGCATCAAAAATAAAATTGTTGCTGACTCGTTGAAAACCTTAAAAAATTTAGAATTTCAAAAGTTGAATTTGATATTTCTCCCATCATCGTTAAGTCTACATAAAACATTCCATACGCACACATATACTGATTTTTTTTTTTTTTTTACATTAGAAGAATATGCTGAATAAACGAAGATTGCCTTTTATTGTATTCCATACGTTTAGAGCAGCGGAAATCAAATATATAAAAAAAGTTTAGTTATCTTAAGCCATTCATAAATCCACCTAGGATGCAAACATAACAATCAATGCATCATAAATATTTATTTTTTTCCGAGTACAATTAAGAACCAGTACATTAGTCATAATTCTCAAAGAACGGATAAAGAATTGTAATGAATTATCAAAACTGAATCATATAAAGTGGATTCTGAATTTATTCTATTTGCGGAAGATAATACCGATCGTTCTCTTTTCTCAGAGTGAAACTTTCCCGGGAAGGCTCACCAATGCCTGAAATGAAACAATTGAGGTCCCCATTCCAAACTTTCACCCATTGGAATAAACATTCCAAGAGAAAAGAGGACTTGTGTCGAGCGACCTCGACGCCTTCGGAGAAGCTAAGGAATCCACCTTCTAATTAAAGATTCAAAACGAGTGCCCGGAACAAAATCTCATTTTCTTTGCGCCCCCCCCCCCCCCCCCGCCCGCCCTCCACTCTTCCGCTCAGCCATCATCCCGAGATGCTCATTTTCAATTTTCTGGAGATCTTTTCCTGTGTATTGATCCCCCGCATTCCCGTCACTTGATTAGTATTCGCTGTCAACGAGCCCGAATAGAGAGTGACAAGGCATTCCCCTTTAAATGCTAATAATTAAGTCTCCGGGACCCCCCTCCCGACAAAGCCCTCGCTTTTAAAAGGAGAATGCCGCCAACCTAATGACTGGTGATGGAACAGTGCTTAATTTCCAAGTAGTGATTAAAGTCTGCTGTCACGTCCGCCCACACCCCACGCTGACCACTGCACTGTTCCCCTTTCGCTTTTCAGGTTCAGGTGATTTGTGGGTGGCTGTTTGTTTTTGTATCGGCCGGAAAGACGTCTCGTTTGATCTGAAAAGAACGTTTCTTGACAGTGATGAAAACAGAGCATTCCAGCCAGGGGGCGAGAAGCTGCCAAGGTAAGTTTGAAATAAATTCGTCGTCCAAATAATCGGGTTAACGAGGTCACAATTTATATTATTATTTCTCAAAATAAATCTTGTTGCATCCACTTAAAATAATTAAATTTGAACAGGACTAATTGAAGAACAATAAGATATTAAATTTTTATATCATTTAATTTGAGTGCTTTAAGACTGAGGGAATCCAGATTTGCCAACGAGTTTAATTTGAATCTTTAGCTCTGAAACTGTTTTACACAACTCTCCATTTGAAAGGTGCTAAACCCTTAGATTCTCATCAGCCTTTAATAAATAGCTGGATATGCTTTATCGATACTCTTCCAAACTTATTCTTTAATTTTATTAACTTATTCTTAACTTTAGTCCATTTAACTCTTTGACTACTATTGGACGTATATCGCCCACTTCTTACTCAAACCCGATCCAAGAGAGCCGTACCTCAAAAAAGAAAAGAAAAGAAGTGAGCACAATAAAAGAAGAAAGAGATAAATAAATTTAATAAAAAAGAAGAAGTGAACATGGCAGTAAATTCAGAATTACGTTCGTTTAGCTCAATTCTTCGTGCGCAAATATATTTTTATTTCCATTATTTTTTATGTTATTCAATATCATTCAAGTAATAGCTAAAACTGAAATGTGAGATAATTCCATAAAAACCGCACAAAATTGTCCACGTCTTTCTATGGCAATAATACCCACGATAGATTTACTTGCAGCAAAATGTTTTTAAAACTCACCAGTTAAATGTGAATAAAGGTGAAAACTTGTATAATTATGACTAAAATTTGTTGATGCTTGTCCTGAGATACTGGTCAGTTTTGAGTAACGACCCTCTTGCGTTGGGAGGGTGATGTGTCTTAATGTTGGTGATCATAATTGAATGATCGTAATCGTATCATTTGTTTTCTCAGGAAGAATATAACGCTTTCGTCAGACCTCATTTATAACGTTTCGATTCCAAGTGATTCTCGAGAATAAAATGTTATCTAGATCGCCTTCTGATAATTTCACCATCGAATGTTACATTATCGACTAGTGCTTTTTCTTATTTCGTAATCAAATAATTCATTAGAAAGTGATTCTTTGGAATGACTCATAAAATAATTGTTCCAAGTGATTTTATGGTGAAATGACCAATTAACGAGTGATTATTGCAAATGATTTCCTAACTGAATGACTGGTGATAGAAAGTTTCTTTCGAATCCTTGGTTATAGAGTGATTCTAAGGGTATTTTCACACCGGAGGCTACAAAGACAATATTCCTGTCTCTTCTCATCTAAGCAAGCGGAGAGCATATTTTTGCCTTCAACAAATATGTTCTGCCGTGGTGGTGTGGAAGAGCGCTAAAGCAAAATGACAACATAGAAGTGGGAAGTCACAGATAGAGTGTAATAAGAGCGGGAACAGAGCAAGCTGATAGTCTTTGGTTTCAATAACTTTTGGGGAAAATTCTTGTATCTGCTGGAAAACACAGAAAAAAAATTTCGAGAAATATCTTTAAAAATAACACTAAGGGAATAAGTGCGCTTACGTCTCTTTCCACACATTAGTGAAGTGTTCTAAGGAAAATTTCAAGTAACATGATCGACGGTAAGGATATATGTAGTGCATAAAACAGACGCACACTTTCAGTGTTATACCATAGCATTACATATGAGTTTTCGCTCATAATTAGTCTGTATAATAACATCAAATTTTATTTTAAACGGTAATTATTTTTAACAACACTTCCTCGCGAACCGATGAAGAAAGATGTACTGCTTCTGAAAGAAATGGGGCTTGTAAAAGCAGGAGTAAGACTTAAAGCTCAGCGGATAGATGGCAGCATATAACGTCCACCTCCATGATTTTGGCATGATACCCAAGGGAAGGGAAAGCATGATAGTGTAATTTTTATATATAAGAACTATAGATATAGTTTTTACTACTAAGAACATTACATTACCTATTTCTTTACTAAAACTAAAGCATCGTATATTTTTATACTTTATTATACATTTTACAAAATAATGTTTAATTGTTATATATTTACATCTGTATTATTTCTTCTAAACGCTCCACGGTTGTACATTTACTGTTCTAGGGGGCGCTTTCGTTTCCTCTGAGTACGACAAAATTAATGGATATGATTTTGTATATGTACTGTAGAGTTATTTAGATGAATCTGATGGCTTTTAATCAGTTGGAGCACCTGTGTCTTTAGTTGTGATTAAACTTTTTCTGGCTAATCAGCTATTAAACTCATATCAGTCTTGAGCCAAATATTTTCCTCTCTGGTAGTTTTTTCCCCCTCCGTCCTTATCTCCTTCCCAGAAAACCCACAAACCTCTTCTCTTTCTTGCCCCCGACAAACCTCTCCTAATTAAAACGAGAGGTAATTAAAAAGTATTAATGAAAACATGATTAAAACGCGACTTCCATTCGCGGTAGACTTTGACGAAGATAGAAGCCGCTGTGAGGATGGGATTTCCATGGCAACAATCTCTTGACCTTCTTCCGTTCAGTATAACACTAGTCTGTGCAGCGTGTTAAACGCTTCATTCGACTTAATTGAAAGTTTCAAGATTTTGAGAAGTCTTGGCGTTCGCTGTTTGGCGAGAAAAAAAACCTTGGCGGATTTTAGGACGTTCCAGTCACCTTGAATGCTTAATTTATAAAGGTTTTCACAAATGAAGTTCGTATAAAGCGTAACAGTACATCGCTCCATAAAAATTCCTTGAAAAAAAAAATTTACGTAGAGAAATAAATTCAAAAAGCAGTTTCAAGTTTTCAATGTGGATGACAGTAAAAAAGTAAAAATAATAATAATAGTATTGTCGTTGTTGTTGGCATAGTCGAGTGCCTTTTGTGTAAGTGGTATTTGGAACAAGACCTCCAAGGAAGGCGAAGGGCAAAGAGGGTGGCTTTCATTTTTATACGGGCCCCATTGAATGGTCCGACTATTTTCCTGAGAGAGGTCCTAATTTTTAATCAGCTACCAGATGAGAGACCGTTCCCTAGCTTGGCACCTCCAGAGGCATCATTTTAAACTTGGAGGATATTGGAGCCACTGCGGATTCTACGTGCACCAGCTCCCATTATCGCAACATTCTAAGAGCAACCAGTGGCGAGAGTTGTTCACCCTCTCAGCACTGACCTCGGCCAGTGCTGCTTCACTTTTTGTGTACTGTGTGAACCGAGCTCAGCTGTTTGATACCCTGCGGGACTTATAATAGTAATAACACTGATGAAAAATATATGTCTGAGTCATAGTATAACTGCCTGACATGTTTGCAAGGTGTTCAACAATTAACCAGTAAATAAATATCTAATAAGTAATGGAGAAAATTTTCTGCTTGGATTTTATTAAGTGACTTTTACTAAGCATGGTATTTCCCATGCGTACGACGCAATACCATGTGTAGGGAAAAACTAGGTAAGACAGCAAAGACACTTATATGACGAATTGTACTTTTAACGAAAATCTTGGTAGATAACAGCTTTGATCCTGCATCACTGAAGACCTCTAGCGACCAGCTACCCTTTGTCGTTTTCTGCTTGGATTTAATTAAGTGACGTTTACCAAGCATGATATTCCCATGCATACGACGCGATACCATGCGTAGGGAAAAGCTAGGTAAGACAGCGAAGACACTTATACGACGAATGTACTTTTATCGAAATTTATGGTACAGAACAGCTCTGATCCTGCATCACTGGAGACTTCTAGTGACCTGCTACCCTTTGTAGAGTCAAAAGATTCTATCCCTTGAGTTGCATAGTTTACAGTGCCCAAAAATGTATTGAAGAAGTTTCTATGTAACCTTTGATTTCAATAAGAAATGGAGTTCTCTGAGATATTACTTTTGAATTATGCAAGTGATATTCTTAAACTTCTGACCAAAATATGTTCAGTGGCAGATTTATTTATTTTTTCAAATGAGTTCATATTCTTGAATGTGCTTTCGTTTCCAAAGCATGATTATCACATTGAAAAAATTGTCTTGGAAATTTTTACTCTTTTAGCCTCCTTTGCAGATAGATATAGAAGAATTCTCATACACCGCCGATTTCAGCGTATAACTGTACATAATCATACATAATACATATCTGTACTTCTGGGCCAGACTAACATAACTCACATTATGACGAGGGATGTAATGAATATTCGGCCACTGTTCGGTATGCGGCCTATTCGGCCCTTTGACCGAAAATTCGGCCTAGCCGAATAGTCATTTCATCTTCTAGCCGAATATTCGGCCTGGCTGAATACTGGGTAAGATAAAATTCGGCCTGGCCGAATATTTATGGACTATTCGGCCGAATAGTTCTGCTGCAGTAGAAATGTAAAAAGAATAAAGAAATTAGTAGGTTTTAAACATTTAAAATTGTATTATAATTATTGCAAAATAATACATTAGTATATAATCTATATATATAAAATGAAAGTTCGATGAACTTCCGAGTTGGCAACGCCCTTGTGGCTATACGCTCTACAGCAAAATCTACGCAACGTACGATTACGAAAACTGGCACAAAATTCTATCATATCTTGGTGGTTTGCACTTCGAAGCTGTTTTTTTGAAATTCGTTCAATATTCTTTAAATTAAACAATTAAAATATTAATCCTCCATCATTTTCTTTACTTCACACGAGTTCATGAAAGTGAATTAAAGTGAAGTGAGTTTCAGAAATTCCGCTGATGAATATAAACAACAATGGCGCCGGCTTTGCATGTAACAAAAATCAGTGTGTTTTAGAAAGTCTTTTCAGATTTGATTGATTATTTCAATGAAATTTATCTTTTAAAAGATGCAATCCATTAAAAATTGCAGTTACAATTACATCAGTAGCAAATAATGTTTACTGCGTGTGTGATTCCCGATACGACATTTCCGAAAATCTTCGAGCACCTGTTTCGAAAGTTTAAAAAAAAAAATCCGAAATTTTTAAAATTTACTTATTTTAAGATTTTTTTGACAATTAATATCTGTGTTTTTCTTTCTACCTATTTTGTACTACTTTAAAATACTTTCAATACAATAATTCTTTCCAGAAAAAAAAAAAAGACTTCTGGTATATAAGACCTTTCATTTAATTTCTTGAAGAATTATTTTTGAGCTTATATATATATATATATATATATATATATATATATATATTTGCGTATGTACTGTGTGTCGAGGAGGGGGGGGGAGGGGGGTTGTTAACCTATATAGTTTTTTACTTTAAATTGATGGTGCATACTTTTTCTGAAAATTTTCTGTGAAGTTCGGAAATTTTGTTTCCACTTTGAATAACTCATGGTTATTGGAGAGGTGGAAAATTTGATTTTCTTTTTTAAAATGTTGTTGGGTCTGCTTAAACAATATATATCGATTTCAAGCATTATTATTCAATTAAGCGGCTCGCCAAACCAGTTTAATTCAACTGGGATGAAAAATTTTAATATGTTAATAGATTATTAAACTTATTAGTAACATAGTATCTACTCATAAAAATAATATTCATTATTTCCAAAAACAAGTAGCGAACAACACTCACTGGAGCGGTGAAGAATTCAATTTTTCTTTTGAAATGGTTGACAGGGCACTGCTGCAGTGCCGGATTAATGGAGGGGGGTTGCAACTTCCCGTGATACACACATTCAAAATAGAATAAGTACGTTGTTTTTAAATAAAGAATTTAAAAAATAGTTGAGGTATTTATGCATTTTAATGAATGCAAACATGGTTTTGAACTGAATCGAACTCGCCGATTTAATTTATTTCTCCTAGGCATTTGCCTTTTTTCGAATATGCTTTTAATATTTCAATTTGTAAGCAATACAGAAAGAGAGCTGGGGCCGTCCACCTTCCGCTAAACGCGTCGAACGACAGCCTATGCAAGTAATTTTAGAACTTCGATTTCAACTAATTTCGAGGAAGATCTCCTTTTCCCCTCCCCTAATCTTACCAAAAATAGTGTAAAATTGAGTTTTTCGAATTTCAATTTCGAAAAACTTCTATGGAAGAACTGTTCCCGTCTTTCTTTCTATTACATAACTGAAGATAACCCAAAGTTGCTTTCAGCTACTTCAATATTGAAAACCATTTCATTTGGAGGGGCGAGATGCAGAATTTTCAACCACTGCCCCCTTGACGACTGTAAATCCACTCTGCCCTCATACAAATAAATATCAATGGTTACAATCAGTATAATGCAGTTAAGTGTTGTATTTGATTGTGGAGGGAAATTTAATACTTTAGTATATTGGTTAACCGAATTAATAACACAATAGTAAATACTAATCTGTAGTTGCTGTTATTTGTCAAGGGAAAAAAATCTTGAAATAATTCAGTCAACAGTTTTTCTCTTTCTTCATTTTTTAAAATCTAATGAGAATTTTTAATGCATTAACATCCACTTGCTTGAAAAATAATGGAAGAAAGTAGGTTGCCAGCATAAAACAAGAAATAACTTGATGGCGCTGCTATAGTACACATGTTGAGAAATTTGTTCATCTTCAAAAAGTCGTATCAAGGTATCTTAGATAAAAAGATCTTTTTTGCATTATATGGGGTTATTCTATTATCAAGCAAGGAGTGAACAGTGTCTGTGGGAAAATTTTTACTTTTAATCTTATGCACACTATATTCCATTATCCGCTACCAAAGAAATCTTTGGTATCTCTTTGACTTCAGGGGTGATACGCAGTCAGGACGGAGAAAAAAAAAGAACCTTTAAAAGCTCCATAGAATAAAACAAATACTTTAAATTGGATTTTTTTTTCTCTTTTGAACTGAAAAAGTGTTTCCTTAAAAAAATATATTCGCAATGTTTTTTAACCGCTAATCATAACCGTTGTCGTCAACAAATACTTTAAATATTATGAGGCTCATGATACAAACGGTGTTTTTATTTTTCAATCGGCGATTTAAAAAAAATATATTTACTATATTTCATTAAAACTCATACTTCAGGCTTACATGATTTTTTTTTCTTGGAGGGGATAATCTTTTCCACGGGTGACACCTATCACTACTCGCCCCGGGTATCACCCATGCTAGCTACAACACTGAATTCCATATAATTTTCACTATCAACATACTTCACATCAAGCCTCCACTGATGTTTTTTATTTCATCAAACTGCCTACATATACATAGTCCAGCATCTCTTCGCCACAGCTTTTGCTCTTCTTGAATAGGCTAAGGGTATCAGTAACTGTTAGATTTTTCAGATATTTACTAAATGGATTTGTCTGATCAATGTATCAATTCTCCATTTAGCCTACTTTAATTTGTAGCAGTTAAAATTTCATATTTAAAATTATATCAATTCATTTCTCTGATTTGATTTCAAAATGTATGTATATGTGTAAAACTACTAATACACTTAATTTTTTAATTTTTGTATCACAATTTACCCTTTCTATTGGTTGAAATAAACATTTATGAAATAACATTTATATTTTTGAATTCAGACTCGGAAAGCATATACTGCTATCTATCCGAGTCAGAGTAAAAAAAAAAGCTATGTAAAAGTTTTGATGATGTAATAAAGATAAATATGCCACATGATACAAATATAGATCTATAAATATAGGTTATTAGTGATAGATTGAAATAATTTTATACCTAAATCAAAGTAGATATAAATTTGTGGAAAAAGACTGGCTGAAATAAGTTTTTTATCGGCTCAGAAGTGACTTAAGAAGTCGCTTTCGGTGTCTTGCTTGGGGAAAAAAACAAGTTGCGCCGTAGGCGCCGCTATTTTAACTTTGCACGGGCAACGCCGTTGCGGGTACCGCTAGTTTTAATAAATAAAAATAATTTAGAAAAAACTACTTTTTTTAAACCTTGTTAACAATAGAGAAAATAGATTAATTTTAAAGAGTTTTAAATTCTCAACTAACAGAATTAAGTTATACATCACGGATTGTGTGTAATTGGTGATTGACTATGTGAATAATTTTAAATTTGACAAATACTTTCTATCATAACAATTTTCTAGAAATTTTAATATTCGGCCGCCGAATATACGGTATTCGGCCTGAGACATTGGCCGAATATTCGGCTTCGGTATATTCGGCCTAGAATAAATGGCCGAATATTCGACTTCGGCCTGGAATAAATGGCCGAATATTCGGTGTTCGGTTATTCGGCCAAATCACTATTCGTTGCATCCCTAATTATGACGACTCTGATAACTGCGCGTAAAAACTGAAAAGAATGATCTTGTCGCCTAGCAACGAAGCTGTAATACAAAACATGATTGTTAACAAAAAAAAAAAAAAATTGCATGCTTTATCCCCCGTTAGTTTATTTTCGTACATTTAAAAATTTCGGACTTACGTTAATCTGGTCCTGAGGTACAGATATTACGTATAGCAAGAAGTTATTTCGTGGAATGTTTATCTGTTCACTTTAGTTCAGTTTCAGTTTTACTTCTTGAAAAAACGCACAGTGAAAACTAAAAAAAAAAAATCCTCCATAGCCAGTTAATTAGAAAACTCACCGATGTAATGATCACAGAAGGCAAAAACTTTAACATAAAAAAAGAAGTGTTGAACTCAGTACAGTATCGTTTCGATAACACTAAGCTAGAAAATACTAAGTAGAGGTTTCGGTACGTGATGTTAAATTCAACTGTTGTCTGTCAATTTGTCATGCTAACCGACTTCGGGATCATTCATAAATGATGTAACGCTTCGAGGGGGGAGGGGGGTTCGCGATATTGTGACAAAGGGAGGGGAGGGGGTAACAAGAAGTGTGACATTGCAACATAGCGTGACATATGACAAAGGGTGCGTTGAAGTGTGACACTTTGTGACAAAGGGAGAAGGGGATCAAATATTTGGGAAAAAAGCGTGACATCATTTAAGAGCGGTCCCTTCGCAGTGCCATTTTACCCAACAGTCGGGTGAAATGGCGAAAATTCCTTTTTTTTTTTTTAAAACAGAAAAATTTCGGTCTAAACTTAAGAAATACTCTTTTCCTAAGAAAATCACAATAAACTAAAGCGCTCTGGAAGATTTTACCGAAGCTATAACTGGCAGCAAATAGTCATCAAAATTCGCCGAAGCTGAAGTTCCTCATCTTGCCCAATTTTCTATTATTCATTTTTTTCTCATGAAATATTTTTTTTTTCTCCTCAGCATTTACACTAAGAAAAGTTACCAATCAGAAATAGCATATTCTGTCCCTAGGGATTTACAGAATTGCCAGACAATTTTCGTGTTTGACATGAGTTAAAGTGTCAACAGAAATTGAGCTTTTTCATTTAAAATGAGAGAGCGGTTTTTAAAGTATTTTTTTTGCAAATGAATATTTATTTGAAAACTCCCCCATGGGAAGTATAAATGATGCAAAAATGACTCTTCTATTCTTCTGGAATGTTTTTTTTTTTTTATTCATCGGGTTGTTTCAATTATCAATGGCGTAATAAACTGTAAGGGAGAATGACACTTTTGCTGTGAGAGAGGGGTCATAAAAAGTGAATATTACTCACCAGGGGAGCTTGTAAAAAATGTCCATCTCCGGTAGAGGTCGCAACAGTCTTTAAAAGAAATGCATGCAACCAAAGGAATTTTAAAATATGAATTCTTGCAAATCACTTTTAAATGCGTTGTCTGACCCTACAGTAACCTACAAAAGAATTTTTGAAATAAGAAAATAAAACTCCGACATACTTTCCTCATGAAACTCCTTCCAGATAAGTACAACAGTTTAACGAGGAAAACGAATCTTCAAACATTTTTTTTTCATGTTCTCTCTCGATAAAAATCTTGAAGGGGTGGAGCAGGGGAGAATTTAAAAAAAAAAAAAAAAACTAGACGTAAATTGAATGTTTCATGACTTTGATGTGAAAAATTATTAAAAGTAATGAATTATTTAACCTCTTAATAGCAAAAACTGATGACTTCAACATTCATGGCTTAGCTAATGATTTTTGCTATAAAGTGACATTTTAAAGTCTTCCTGACAAGGAATAGTGTATAACTTCTAGAATCTGTATACAATGGTTTTATAGAATGATTTGTTCTGCAATGGTCCGAGAAAACTTCTAAGAAGAAAGCTTCTAAATATCATTCTATGATTATCTGTGCACTTTTCAAATTTTTAATGATTTCTCATTCTAGATTTCTTTAGATTCCCTCTCTTCTTCTTTCTCTTTTTCTGATTTCTCTCTCATTTTCTAGACTCAATTTCTCATCGCATCGATATAAGTGCATAAGTAACTTTTGGGGAATGCTGTCTAATCTTTTTCAACATAATTTTAGCTTTCCTAATACCAAATCATTTAATTGTTGCTTCATTTTCGTAAAGACTCTTGATTACTTAGCTATTAACTTTTCTCCCTCCTTTCCCTTCCAGAATTTTATTATTACAGAAAAAATTTACACAAGAATAGTTATTTCAGTGTCACTGATATCAAAACGTATAAATTCGGTCCCTTCAGACTTTTAACTCACTCATTGTTTGCATATGATCCACTGTGTTAATAATAATCGCAAATAATACTTGTTCCGTAGATAGAGTTTAAGTTAATAACAAGATTTATAATGTTTCTAAGAATCCGTGCGAATGTTTGCGATACCTTGCCAGCAAGCCAGATGGTTCTTTCTCTCTCTCTTAAATCTAACCTTCCAGAAAAATAAATAAATAAAATTATTGCAATCTTTTCACAATTTAGTATTTTGACTCAGTGAATCCAGCACTTATGTCAGTTTCTACGGTACTTTTTCTTAAAATAAATTAATAATAATAATACCATATTGATCTCAATATTACTCAGTTTTCATGCCATTTTTAGCAGAAAAAACTTCATCATTTATAGTTTTTGCTCAAGAGCACTTACTCTCTTTCTACTACTTATCTTCGATGTTAACTACATCAATCGCATCATTGCATTTTTGCTACGAGTAATGAAACAGTTCTACAGCAGTTATAATTAGTTTAAAAGGTTTACTAATTTCTTTTTTTTTCTCCCGTCGCAAATCATTCCTTCTCAAAAGACACTTGTTCCGAAGTTCCCTTCTCGGTATCCAAAATTTGTTAAATGTCTGCCCTGGCTTGCGTCTCAGAGTCACGCTTCTCTACTTGAGATAATAATCCAGTGAAAAATAATCGGCTCGCACAAAAACAAGCCCTTTAGGATAACCGGGAACACATTACCCCTGGTGAGTGATTGGCGTCCTTTTTTTCTCGCCAAGAAATGAAATGCTGATAAATGGTCTTCTGATGGTCGCGGTCATTCCTCAGAGTCCGTTCCTTAAATGGGAAATGGTTCAAATCCTGCCATTTATCATATTTATACGTATGCAAAACCTGTAATGGCGCGCATAATGGCGGCTGCCGTAATTATCAGCCATCAATCGCTTTTTCTTTGGGACCCAGTCTGCTGACGCTTTTATTTGCAGGTATTAACTTGTCTTTCACGCACTCGACTCATATTTCACGCCCATTGCCGGAATGCAGGGACTTTTTAATCAGGATTTTGCTGCCAAAAAACCCTCCGGGAATGAATGGGGCATCGATACTTTGTGGCTTTGGTGTATTTAAGGACAAATAAGTTCGCCGCATACCAGATTTATCCTGAGAATACTCTGCGCTCACTGCAATCGAGATGATTTAAGAGAATAGAGAGTGTAATTAAGAAACTTTTTCACCAATTTATTTTTAAACATAAGTTAGACATTTTGGTGTTATGTAGAAGTAATAACAGTTTGAGGACAAAAAATTTCAAAGATAATTTGCTTCAAAATATGGTCACTGAAACCGCAGTTGGGACTATCGTACATTGAGGTATATGTCTTACCAGAGCCCCCGATATGAGAGAAAAACGGCCATGAAAAGTTCTCCGCTAGGTGGCGCGATTAACCTGCTGTATCAACTTTAAATTTCTTTTAAGAACTAGTTAGGTTTTAATTTTAGTCAAAATTTGCTTTCTAGAATATTTTGTTTGCTGATATGTTTAAAATTAAATAGCTTATGTAATTTAAACACTCAGTTCATTAATATTTGCCATATGTATCTACTTATAAAAGCAGTATTATGAGCAGGAAACTAGCGCCCTCTATATAAATAGTTGCGGCCAAAATGTATATGGATTTAAAGTCCTATCGGATGGCATTTAGTATAAGGGGCTCGGGCTCTGGTCTTACTGTGCTATATATATTGCAACTAACCTCAAGGTGTCAACTCAGCCGTCAATCAATCGATTCATTTGAGGTGGACATGAAAGTTCAATTGTCAATCATCTACCAATCATTGTCGTGGGCGAAAGGTTCTTTGGGAGAAATTATAGTAACACTGGTACAACACTCAGCAATAGACGGTGCTATATTCCTAAAGAATCTTTCTAATTTCAAGTTAAGCGACGCACTTGTAAGACACTTTTAAGATAAATAAATGAGATAAATTCTCTCTTTCTCTCTCGTTTTTTTTTCTACCATTCTTGCTTAAGAAGTTTAGTTGTTGCAAAGGAACAAATCTATTTTTTTAAAGACTTTGCAATATTTATAGAAGGGAAAAGACTGCAGAATTGGTTACAACTTTTTGATGTGAGAACCTTTCTTTAATACTTAATCATTAATGTAAATTCTAGTTGCAGTAAATTGAGAAAAAGTACTTTTCCATGATCCCATTAATGTTGTGGCACATCCCCGGTCTCCTGTAAATACTTTCAATGACATACCACATATGTAAATAAATTGAAATTAATCCAGGGAATGTGGTCAGTCAGAAAAGCCAATCACAAAGTTTAATTAATCTTACAACATGTTTTGCAAGGATACTATCAACATCCATGTGATGTAACACCTGCAAATGCCGGTAAATTGCTCTTCCTATTGCTATATATAAAAAAATAAAGAAAGGGAAGGGAGGGGGGGAATGTAGAAATTGACACTACACTTCAATATCGTATCAGAGGCCGAATTTCGCAAAGTACTTTTTATTTTTAACTATTACCTGTTTGTGATTTTTTTGGTTAAATTTCAAAGAAACATGATTTTAGGTTTTAAATTTTGGTTAAACCCTAAAGCTCATAGCAGGGGAGTAACCAGTGATTTGTAAATTTTAATGTCAGGTGATCACGTGATCATACGTGCTGCTATCTCTTCTTCCGCAAATTAGTTTCCAACCTATGAAATTACAATAAACAGCCATTACATTATTTTGTGAGATAGAAAGCATATTCTCCAAATTATTTCAGTTTATTTATTTCTTTTTATTTATTTATTTATTTTATTTATTTGCTTACATTAATATTTATAATTATTTACTTATTTAGGTTTATTTATTTATTTTATTCATTTATTTATTTATTTTATTTATTTATTTATATAATTTATTCATTTGTATTTATTTATTTTATTTGTTTCTTTATATTTTTTTACATAGATTT
The DNA here is from genome assembly GCA_038502835.1 of Octonoba sinensis. NCBI lineage: Eukaryota > Metazoa > Arthropoda > Arachnida > Araneae > Uloboridae > Octonoba > Octonoba sinensis. The sequence goes on along the minus strand of CM076604.1, from coordinate 112,831,356 downwards.
ATCTCTCAAGAACTTTCCCGTCTTTTCTCGTTTTGGCGATTAGTCGCCAAGCCACTTGTATAAACTCTACGCAAAAATAATTCTGTAAAAGTTGTTTCTCCGCTAGTACAGTGTCAATGCAGAGAAAGCAACCCTGCCCTCTCTCACTGAAATTACACGCGCGCACACTGTGCAGTAATCCCTACTTGTGCTTCAAATGCATCTCTCTCTGTTCTACTGCGATTTTCAAAAGCCTCTACTAAAAGTACAGTAAAACTCTTCCTAACAGTCACGTCTGAAATGAGAACACCTCTCTTAAGCGGACAGTTTTTAATTTCCCGCCAGCAAGGCATTTAGCCTTTAAAAAAAACCTCTTTTGCGGACTCTCCATTACGGACATTTTTGTCCCACTGGTGCCTGCTCTAGAGGGTTTTACTGTAAAAAAGCTTATGTATCCCTAATGAAATTTAAAATACTATTTTAATGGGAAATCCCAATCTTCATTTTTTAAATACTTCAAAAAATGTAAAACACTTAAGTTAATAATAAGGCTCGACCGATGCATCGGCGGCCGATGTTAAATTCAGAAAAACATCGGCCCATCGGCCTTAAAAAACATCTAAAAGCCGATGCCAGGCCGATGTTTTCCAACTTTCCACAAAACATTCTGTCTTTAACTGTCTTCCTCCTCCATAGCTAGTTTTCTATTTCCATACAATAAGAGGCAGCACAGCAGTTAAAAACAGTTTTCGCCATCATGGGGGAGCCAGGGTTGCTAATTTGGCTATTTTTAAGATAAATACGAAACATTTGGCTTTTGGAGTAATTTGCATGGCTTCCTGGCTTTCTTTTGGCTCCTTAATAGTTTTTGGGAGATTTTATAAATATTTTAGCTTTTTACAACAGAAGTTTTAAAGATTTTTAAAAAACAAATACTATTTTTAATTTTAGAACTATGCCAAATTTTGTTTTACACCGTTTTGATAACAAATGGGTGTCGCTTATTTTATATCAGCTCAGGCTCTTATTATCCGGTTGCCTATTTATGCCCAACATGCCCAATTTTCGTGCTGGAGTTAATAGATATTAGGAGGGAATACTCGGAAAAGCAGTTGGATATCTTGTTCTGTGACTTCATTCGACGATTCTACAGAATTCGCTCTTTTGTTCCGAGTCAGCGAGAATTATTCTAAGAATAATTCTCGCAGATGTAGTAAAAGAAGAAGAACAGAAGAGGGAAAGAAATATTGATGTTTCTTCAGCAAGAAAAATATCTGCAGGAATGCTGCTACAAAATGTGTTTTTTTTTTTTTTTTTTTTGCTTAAAGTTGGATGCTTTTGTGATATTGTTGGTATGTTTGTAGCATTTAATCAATCAGCACACCGTTTACTATTAAAATACATTTTTACGGATCCCAACCGCTATAGATTAACTATTCATGTGTAAATAAATAAGTGAAAAATAAAAGAAACCAACTTAATTTTTGCTGTGAGTTATTTTCGTAAACGCACGACACAAAAAATTGAGGATCCCAGTTCTTATAACAAGTTATTGAAAGAAAAAAATAATTCCACAAATGCGAGAACGAGAATGACAACAACAATCATAATAATTAAATTGTTACTCATTCCTTATCTTCTTTCGGCATGCTCGCTACTATTTACTGGTTTTTTTTATAATAATTACTAGTATTATCAAGATCCACTTACATATTGCATGCGTATTTCGTTTTTTTCTGGAACAAATTGCCATAACGGTTGGGATCCGTAGATTTGCAAACGAAGCACAATCGTTCATGTGTATAGTTCTTGTGTCCTAAAATTCCGTGATGCAATCACTGAGCTAAATGAGAGAAATCTGGAGTGAGGACTCCCCATGCTTCAACAGGGCAGCTTGCGAGCCGACGCGCATAAATACAGTGCTCGAGCCATCAAGGCAAAACATCGCTGACTTCCCATTGTGGAAGCATTGGCTCGTATGGTGTATTGTTACAAATTTCGGTTTAATTTATCATAGTTTATCAAAAAAATTTTATTTTCGTCATTTAGCAATACGTTTGCATCCTGTTGTGCAAAGGGATGTAAAAATAAATTCGTGAAACTTAAAAGAAAACGGTGTTAAAGCTCATTTTGATGGCGAATTGCCTATTTAAACTTTATATGCCTTGTTCTCGTATTCTATCTTTGAATGGCTTTTTTTCACAGAAATTTAATTACTATGCCCATAATGTACACAAAATTGTTTTTTGGATGAATAAAGTTTACCTTTAATCATAATATTACAACTTAATTACATTGCTGAAAAACTTTTTCTTTTAGCATTATAGCCTAAATATTTCTCCTGTTTTCTCGATAGTCAAACCTTATTACGTAATATTTTATTATAAGTGAAAATATCAGTTACACAAATAGTTAAATCATGTACCTTTTTTGCTTTTATCTTAATTTGCTAGTTAATGAAAATTTCAATAATAATTTTGATGTTTTTGAATTAACTTTTCATTTGAGTAAAATTTTGATTTTTGCGTGTGTTAATTTTTATTTTGTCAAATTGTGGCTGTTTTTAAAAAACATTTATTTTATTATTTATTTATTACTTTATTACTAAATTAACATCTACACTCAAAGATTTTTAATGAGTTCATAAAGCTTTGAATTGCAGCACTTTTCCCCTGTAAATATACTGATCAGCTGAAATTTTTATTTGTGCATGATTTAAAAAATCATGATAAATATTATTATGATCATGCTTTTTTGTTACTAAATTAACATCTGCACTCAAAGAGTTTTAATGTGCTTATAAAACTTTGAATTACAGCACACACTTTTTCCCAGCAGATGCACTGATCAGCTATATTTTTAATTAGTGCATGGTTAAAAAAATAAGTAGTATTTCTTTATTATTCTTATTTACATTTAATATCCATAAATGAAATGTTCCATTAGTGAGAAATATTTAACTTGGTCATAGGCAAGCAAACTTGTAAAATATAAAATTTTTAAATGCTTATACATTTCAGATTCATCTCAAAATGACATGCTCCATTCCAGTTATTTGCAAACTTTTTTTAATAAAAATGTTATCCTATAATATCTCCAAAAAATGACTTATTTCTTCTTATTTAAAGTGCTTCTTCTTTTTTAATTGTATTATGTTTAAGTGCAATATCGAAGTGTAAGAACTCTAAAAACGCATTTATCGTTTTTGGGAATAAAAGTCGCTATATTGATGCTGTTCGAAGCTGCTCCCCCCACTGAAACTTCTTATGAGATTTATAATTTAACTGTGTAAAGTATTTATTCATCAGTAGTCAAGGAGAGTAAATCAATTAATCAGGGTGTCTTCCTGTCTAAATAAACATTTTTTAAACCTGCCATAGTCGCACACTCCCATATAGCATTCAAAGATAATAAAAAGTGTCGCAAAATGTTTTTTATCGTGAAAAAATGTATGAATAATTGTTCTAAAATGCTATGAGAAATTTTAAATTATTATATGTCAGGCATTAGAATAATTTTTTTTAGAAAAATCGGAAAAGAATTAAGAGCTCGAGAGCTCTTTAAAGTTAGCCGTTTTATCATTGCGCGAATTGGTAGTTTGCGCGTTTTGCCTTGATGGCTGAAAAGGGTGTGAAGCGGTTCGACCGCCCAGTCCTCGCTCCAGGTTTCTCTTATTTAGCTCAGTGGATGCAATGGCGTGCAGCAATAACTGTCGACATTAATTTGTGTAAAAAGAATTGCAGTTTAAACCCTTGAGACTCCAGAGCCCTCTCTTCCCAGAATAAACGTGGTTTCGTTACCGTGAGAACTTTTTTAAAATTTGATAAAAAAGAAAAGATTTCCAAAATATTGCAAAATTGAACTAATTTTGTGTTTAAAAATAGCGTTAAAAAGGTAGACATATAATTTAAGCTAATTCGAGTCTCAGGAATTTTGAACAGTTACATTGTTTTCGCAGAAGGTAGCGCCACATATAAAAAATTGTCGGTTATGGGAGGGTATTTTGAATCGGGTTGGAGGGTTCAATTTGAAACGCAACACTGCTTTTTATACAAACTGCCGTTGTGAAATCGACCATTCTCAAATACGAGAACGAAAACTGCACGTTATTAATTTTAAATTCGTCCGTTTTGACCCCTGATATTTTGTCTTGCAAAAAACTGGTAGCCAAGGCGCAAATTGAAAAAAAAAAAAAAAAGTTTTTTTATTTTCTTTACCAGTATCGAATCCCAACTTTAAACAAACTGGTAGCTAAAAACGCGTCGTGCATCTCTGGTCTAACTGTACGTAATAAAAATTATTTTTTTTCTATTTTAATTCCTTATGTCCAGCTCTCACACTATTTTAAAACAACGCGACATTTTGGGCGCTCAGGAATCTTTAATTCAAACAAAATACTGCACTCGTTTAAAAATGAATGAGTTTCATAAAAAAAGAATACTAAATATTCTAGTTCCTCTGCATCAAAATCAAGGGATTCATGTAAAACTCTACCATGAATTAAAAAACGGAGTTAAAACGATGAATAATCGGAACCAATCTTTGCTTCGTGCACGTGCCTTACAAGGTCGCTTTAGCTGATGTTTGTTTTCTTCTGATTGTTTATTCTACATTTATTCAGTTTTGTATTTACTAGTATTACTATTAGTATATCTGAAAAGTAACGGATTAGGGGAATATAAGATCGAAAAATAATATCGCGATCGGGAAATTGTCCTGTTTTTTTTCTAGATACAGGAAAGTGATTTTTGGTACTTTTCATTCTGAAGTAAAAATAAATTAAAGTCTGGAAGATATTTTTCCATACGGAAAACATAGCCATTGCATCGGCATTTAGATGTTATTCAAGGTCGATAGGCCAAAGTTTTTCCGAAGTTTCCGAAGAATGCCGGTAGCGATGGCTAGATTTTTTAACTATCGGCACTGGTGCATCGGTCGAGCCCTTATATTTATTTATTTATTGCTCAGTTAAAGATGTTTAACTGCATTTCACATGAAATGTTGCAATTTTAAGCAAGTCTCTTTAAAAAAAATATTAATAAAACTGAAATCGGAAAAATGTCCGAACTTTCAAAGTTACTGTATCATGTAAATTTCCCCCAAAGTCTTTTATGGTGCTTGAATAAGGCATTTATGTTTTTATAAACATAAAAATAAATAAATTATTTAAATGACATTTTTGACAAGCATTCTACACGTGGTTTAAAGGGAAGTTTTTCCATCGGCCATCGGCCGATGGAAGAGCGAAATAATCGGCCATCGGCCATCGGCCGATCTTGGAACAATCGGCCAACAATCGGCATCGGCCCATCGGCCAAAAAATGCCATCGGTCGAGCCCTAGTTGATAATATGCGAATTTTGTTTGAATTTTATTTCGATTTACGTCGGTTTATTTTAATTTTAAGGTTTTGAATCTTTACAGCGGAAATTTATCATATCAACAATTGTGGAATATTTTTAACATTACCTCGCTGAGAATCAGACCATCAATATCTTACAAATATTTAAAAAATTTTAACTTAAACAATTCATAATATACTTAGGATATATTCCAAAACCTACCGTAATTATTGGTAAATAGCCCGCATCGTTGTATAGTCCGCAGGAAGAAAAATTCTTTCTAAAAAAATCAAGTTCGGTGTATAACCCGCACCCAGAAAAAAAAAAAAAAAAAACATGGGATACACAGCTAGAAAACAATACATTCGCCTGTGGTGCCTGAGCTCCAATCTACTTTGGACAGTCGGTTCGAAAGCTACGCTTTATTTCTCTACATTTTGTTTTGCAGGAAAAGATATTTCGATATTTTTGAACGGTAGTTGTCTTTTGAATAATCTTTTTTTTTTTTTAATTTCATGTATTTTAAATTTCATATTTTCAACATCGTTATATTGCCCGCAGATAATAAAAAAAAGAGTTTTTTTGTAGATAACCAGCGGGCTATACACAGATAATTACGGTATTTTCAGGCATTCTAATATTGAACCTCCACTTATGTTTTATAGCAAATCATTCAAAGCCAAACGTTATGACTTTCAATACGCATCGGTTTAGTTCAGACATTTTGTTTTCCCATTTGGATTGTTATCAGTTGTATCTCGGTTGGGTTACTGCAAATATTTCCCCAATTTGGGCGCTAATTTAGTGATTTAATTATAGAAAAGGTAGAGCTACAGCAGACGATAACAGCATCCTCAATTTATAATTCTGTCGACAGGGTGGCGCAGTGGTAAGTCACTGACCTCGTACGCCCAAGATCGAGGATTCAAATTTGACCCAAGGCGGTAGATTTTCAGGACTCAGAAAATCATCAGCGTCCATGTCGCATGATAATGGGACATGGTTAAGATGCTTTGAGTATTTATTTGGCTGGGATATTCTCAGCTAACTTAATTTCCTACCCTACTGCAATTTTGCATCATCAGAACTCATGTGCTACCATCTGGTGTGAAACTGGACATCAAAATTCCTAAGTAGGAATGGCCTCCGCCGATATTGGTGCAACTTGAAAGTATGGATGCCAGTTCCTGAGGAGCGCAATAGGTCTGCAAGGGTTAACCAATTCGCATCCCCATTAGCAACAAACAAACAAAAACTTTCATTCGTCTTGCTGCGTAGACCGTACATTTCATGGGGAAACAAAATGTCGGAAAAAGTCAGCTTTGTGTTTATAAGTGCTCCAGTTCACATAACAGTCGCATTACTCACAAGCCAAGGTAAAACGGGATACCTTGATAAATGGCAGCGAGCTACGTCAAACGCTAGACAGGTTGCCATTTTTTCCACAACTGCCTTGGCTTCTGTCCCCATCGGATAATTATAAATAGCGAGGATGAATGATCCCGCAATTATTTCTGCGAATAATCCGTCGTGAATTATATTTCTAGATCTATCAATATTTCAGCAGATGGCTTACACACTAGCGACAATGAAAAATGGTGCTTCATTTGCGGCGCAGATGTTTTCTGTGGTTGGCTCCCCCCCCCCCCCTTCTTTCTTTTCCCTTCCTTCTGTCCTTGCAAATACTTGGGAACTGTTGATGAGAGATGTGTAATAAGACATGCGAGTATTTATCAAAGTCTTATTCTTGTGTAACCGATTGATAATGAGTCGCCGAAAATGAAAAACCTTGTTTCAAATTTTTATAAATGAATTAGGGCGGAGAAAGTTTTTACCTCATGAATGAAAAAGTTCGATTCCGAATGATCGATTGCTGATTTATGAGACTGGTGGTAGCCAAACCTCTCAAGATAACAGATCTCACATTTCTTACTTCAATTTATTCAAATAACGAACTCTTTTAATGGCCGCTACGCATAACTTCAGTCCTATGAAGATAGTATTTCAGATTTTCAGTTTTGCGTCATTAAAATTTCATTACACATTTATGATAGCTCATTCACAACCGAATTCATCACTACTGAGGCTCTAAGTTTTTGAGTTTTGAATTACTAAAAAGAATTATGTATTTTGTAACATTCAGAAAACCATTATGCCAATGTTACATAATAGATGCTTGCAAAAAATTGGTGATTACGTTTTATTGCAACCAGGAAAAATTTGGAGGAGGGGGGGGGGGGAGAGAATATTTAATGCTTGAAGAGAGATGGTCAGTTTTCTTTTCTTTTTCGGTTTTTTAATGAAAGTCAAGTTTTATTTTCTCTGCGCCAGATAACAGTAAATCGGTAGCGTCACTACAAGGGAACGGAGGGGCCGGTTCGCCCCCGGTGACCCTTTTGGGGAGGGGTGCTGGTATGTGACACCCAAAAGGAATTATTTTATTTTAAAAAAATACCCATAAGAGAATTATACAATTTTGCTGGTGCCATTTCAACGCATCAGAACTGAATATGAATGTATTTTAATGAAAGTTACTCCTAGTAACTGAAATGGAATATTTCAAGTTTTTTTAATCATAATATTTATTTATTTATGTGGAATCCGCTTAATTGGACACCAGGCAATTGGACCAGCCGCTTATTCGGACCAAACTTTGAAGAGTCAGAACATTTCCTATTACATAAGGGGCCGTTCATAAATGATGTCACGCTTTTCCCACATATATTTGACACCCCTCCCCCTTTGTCACAATATGTCACACTTCAGCGGACCCCCCTCCCCTCCCTTTGTCACAATATGTCACACTTCAGCGGACCCCCCCCCTCCCCTTGTCACACTTTGCCACAATTTCACGAACCCCCCTCTCCCCCTCTCGAAGCGTGACATCATTTATGAATGATCCCTAAGCCTAATATTTATTCACTTTTATGGACCAAAAATCCGTTTATTTGGACCAGAGAAGTGAAAGCAAATATAAAATATGAGTCATAAGTTGCCCGCGTAGAACGGATTAAAAAGCGGATCAACGAACATAAGAAATAATTTATCAAACAGTAATTACAATTCCTGTAACTTTTAATAAAATCCAACAATATTTACAGGGGAGATGCTTAACAAAATTCCCACTAGACGGCGGTACTATTAAAGTAAAGGTCAAAGTTAAAGTGAATTTTCGAATTTACTCGGTTCAGCTGTCATCACGTGCAATAAATTTAATTCTTTGAGTGTCAAATAAATAATTTATATTTTAACGGAAGTTGTAATAGCTGTTGCGTGCCTTTTAAAATTTCTTCTGAGACATTTTTTTCACTACTGAAAATAACTACAAAACTACAAGTTTGTACGACACAACGTTTTTATTGCTGGAAGAGGGGGAAGTGACATCTAAAACAACCACCCCGAATGACATTCATGTTATGAACGCCTCTGGAGTAAATGCAATACTGCAAATTATGGAATGAGGAAATCCTAATTCGTTTGATTCAGACTTGTTATCCGGGTATTTATATGAAGAGTCGTTTTCCGTCTTGGTCGTCATATCAAATGTGAAATAACATTAAGTTAGGGACCATCCATAAATGATGTCATGCTTTTTCCCCATATATTTGACCCCTCCCCCCTTTGTCACATGCCACGCTATGTTGCATGAGCATGATGCCGCACTTCTTGTTACCCCCTCTCCTTGCCACAATTTCCGAACCCCTCTCCCCCCTCGAAGCGTGACATCATTTATGAATGATACCTTAAACGAAAGTCAATTGGTTCTTTTCCAAAAATCGTTATTACGCTCTGTGTCCTTATATAACACAGGGTCGTTATAACGCGAGTCGACTGCATCCCTATCATAGAATAGCCACTATCTTTATTCATTTCCTTTTTATTTTAACTTCATCTATTGACCAGTTACTTATTTATCGGCTTTATTATGTTATCAGATCAGTGGAAATCAATATTTTTAACTCTTTAAACTACTTTGCATTTTTTATTTCACGTCATCGTAAGCATCAGGAAGTCATTGAACCGCGATGGTGTAAGATGGGGGCGAAGGGGTCAAGGGAATTTCACCTGAGAGGTTCCGAAAACAAAACATAAATCGCCTCCTAATGGAGGAAAACGCCAGAAATCACGGCCGCGATTGGAAACGGTAAACAGGTGCCCTGAGTGATTTAGAGACTGATGTGTGTGGGGGTGTTGTGATGAGAAAGCGATATGCATCTTCAACCGCTTCCTTACCTTGGGGTGGCTGGTTTTCTTTCTTATCGATAACCACTCACTGCGTCATCTGCAGCAGTAAATCAACGCGTTTTACTGCGAAGATCCCTTGAGCTGCAGCGTCGGAAAGAGGATGCTGTAGCTTCAGTCCCCGGGGAATGCAATGAATTCAAAGTTTCTGAGGAGCTCTGGCTGACGGAAGTGATGCTTGTTTTGCCTTGTGATTCATAAATGATGGTAATGGACCGAGATAAATCTTTTAATTCGAAACAATGATGCTGATTTACGCATTTGAACCTCCATTAAGTATGATATATCCGCAGCATGAATTGCAGGTACTCTCGGATAGTCCAAATGTGCGATAATAACGAATAGTATTATATTTTAAGGTTAAACGAACTAATAAATATTGATAAAAATTGTTTTCATAAAAATCCCTTTAAATTTTCGTTCTATATTGTGGAAACTTACATGAAGGAAATGTGTTCATAACGTGATTTGGAATCGGTAGACCAGCAAAAGTCCATTCCGGAAACAATGGCCATTTTATGCCAGTGACGTTACAGCTTCTGATAGATCAAATTCACCTAATCTGCTACCTTTTTTGCCACGAAACCAGCGCTATTTGGAATCGGTAGATCAACGAATGTCCAATCCAGAAACAATGACGATTTTAAGCCAATGAGGCGTTACAGCTCCTGATAAACCAAATTAACCTAATCTTTTGATGAGAAACTAGCGATGCGATACAGCAACAGATAAGAATATGCTAAAAACAAAATTCGAAATCAGTCCATTTCTACTTAGACCTTTTTCCAACAGAATGGCGGTTTTTCGTCAGCGACATAACAATTCTTAAACTAAACTAGTAACCTAGTATACTATCTTATTTGCCTTCCAAGCAAGATCTAAAGTTTAGGTTATTATTGCATTGAGAAGACATGTAAAATTAATCCATCAATTCATGAAACTAAATAAAACACTTGATCTTGAAAAACGTTTGGACATGCGATTCTTAGAGGTCAAGAGAAACCTATGCATAGATTCATTCCGCAACAGGGATGAAAGTCACTATTGTATCAAACAGGTTGACTGCTATAATAAACCAGGTTGGGACAAAATCCAACGACTTTTGCCCAAGAAACTGCATTCCTGATAATAACATCATGGTGTTGAATTAATATCATAAAAGTGATGTTTTTTTTTTTTTTTTTTTTTTTTTTTGTTAGTCTTGAAATGTATTAATTGTTTTAAGCCACTTACAAAATAATGTTATTAAAGTGCTCGAAAGTAAAAAAAAGAAAACGAACCACCAAGTAGTGAATTATTAACCTGTTTGAACCGTCTATACTTAGCACTTGTACAGTCATTTAGGGTAACATTGAACCATGGGAGTTTAATTTAAACCACGTCATAATAAAAATTAAGAGTAGAAAATTGATTTTATAACCTATTTAGCTGAGTGGAGCACTGGACCTTCTAGTTTCTTTTTTTAAGTCAACTATCCAAGAAAATATAACGTGGTTCAAATGACTGTACATGAATTTATATTTTACAGTGTAGCGTTTTCAGGTTTATCAGGCCGAGTGGTGAAGCCAGATACGATTGTAAACTAAACAAATATTTTATTTACAAAATTTACAGCTTGAAAGAGTGAGCATTTGTGGACAGTGAAAATATGTGGAGCACGTCCGTCTGCTCTCTCGGTCAAAAACGTTCTCTTTGATGAATCAACAAGATTCTTAATACACTTTCATGTTTGTTTCCTTCAGCCCAGACCAGCTGAAATCAGCCACCCTCTTTTTGAGATAACACCAGGAGAAAGATGCGGCCGCGCATTGTCGGCGTCCACACAGCCATGAGAACGGAAACGAATTTTTGGAATGGCCAGTTGCCGCTGGTCAAAGGTTAACTTCGAAGGGAGGAGGAAGTTGCAGAGGATGGATTTCGAAGTGTCAAATTTTCAAACGCAGATAATATTAAAGAAAGCCGAGAAAAGGGGACACGCGGCCGGAGCAAGACGTCAAAGAGCCTCATGCTGTTATCAACTAATAATTTCATTATTGCACCCTTAAAAAAATAAGAATGAATTTATGAGACGATTGGTAAAGTATTTGTTTAATTCTACCAAGGAGAAACAGCAGCAAAGTGAGAAACAAAATGTCTGATACTAGAGTTTGGATTATAGGAGACTGAAATGGCTTTATCTGAAATACACTTTAATAGATGGTTGTAGTGTTCAGGTAAAAATACATTATTGCTAAAGAATTATTTGATTTACCGAGTCCAAAATAAAGCTATGGGTCAGAATTCATCCACTTTTGAAAATGTCATTAACAATCATTAACAGATGTGAATATTTATCTTCACATTATTTATTCTTAATAACGGATGTCAATGTTTATTTTCACATTGTTTATTCTTAATAACACAGCCCAGTCAACCTACCTTCGCTGCTCGAAGGATTTTGCTATCCTCTCTTCACCCCCCGGCTTAAGATACATAGTGCTCGTATTATTTGTTTTTGTGGTGGCTTCAGCGATTTAAAAATGATTTTTAAACATGTTACTAAAATATCAACAAAAAAACTTTTTACGTACGGGAAAGGAAAACAAAAAAAAAATGCTGAAAGAAATTAATAAAAGAAAAAAAGAACGAAAGAAAAACAAAAATTAGAACAAAACTTTTCAAAACGTTTAAAATAATGCATAAAAATTGTAAAATTTATTGCTTTTCTTATACACAAAACATGTTTCTTTTTTTTTAAAAATTATAACTTTATTGAAATTTCAAATAGACGCTGCATCACCACTTCCAAGAATTTAAAAAGAAAATCCTTGCAATTCGAAACCATCGGATATTCCTTATTAAGCGTGCCTTACTCAGCAACCGATTTAAGAGAATTTCGTAACCATTTGTGTCGATGCAGTTATCAACAAGAACCGCCTTCCTGTATCTTGTTTCGTTTCCATGCAACAGATTAAAAACTAAATCCACGAAGCAAGAAGGAAAAAAAAAAAAGCACACACAAAAAAGTCAAACGCCAACAGTGAATCATAAAGTGTATCATTTCATTTCAGTTTGGCAAGAATCGTAATTACGGGGTTAAAAGGGGCCTTGTCAGAGAATGAAAAGCTCCTGCGAAAACTACCTGTTCCGTTTTGAAAATCGCAAAAACAAGAATAAAGAATAAATAAAACCGGCGTATCATTGGGAAGCAAACCTGCCATAGTTATAAACGAAATTGTGATGGATTACACGCGCTGTTCCAATGGCTGACCATTGCGCCATCTGGTGGCCGCAAGGTGAAGGATGCGTGAAGTGGATTCTGTTTGTTTGGAATGGAGCGAAAAATAGACTTTACAGGAGGAATTGAAAAACATTTTTTATATTGACTCTCACGTGGCAGCAATTTTATTTTGCTCCGATAATTTAAACTAATCGTCAGGTAAGACAAATTTCGGTGGCGTATGTCGTTGTCATGAAATTTCGTAAAAAATACTTCATGATTTAATCTCAAAAACTTGTATTTGGAAGTTTTAAAAGACTTATCAATTTTTGTGAGGGTTTTTCTTTTTTAGTTATGCAATTATTTTATTCATGCTTTTTTTTCCACTCATTTATTTATAACCTTCACAGCTTTTTAATTTTTAAGTGTGCATTTTTGCAAATATACGAATATTACAAAAGTGATGTCTGAAAAACAAAATATGCCCATGGTAGGGGAGAGGGGCATCTGAAAGCAGTTGGAGAGAAGAGTAGAGCTGATTGAGGGAAACACGACAACTGGAAGGCAACATTTAGGCAAGATCCAAAAAAGAATGAAGGACAGAAGAAAGCTGCATTGGGAGTTCCGTTTTGCATAATGGGAAAAAAAAGCAGCCTCACAATTTTCGAACAGATAAAAGAGAAAAATTCGAAAAGATTGGAGATGAAGGTCAAAGGAAATACAGGAGTCTCAAAAACTTAAAAAGAAAATCAAATGATTCTTTAAAGAGAGATGCACCTTTTATGCACATGCTCATCACTCTGGAGTGCATAAAAGGATCCTTTAATTTGAAGAATTTTACAGTCCCTCCTATTATTTGAATAGTCCAAAAATATTTAACGATTCATGGACGAAAATCAATTTTTTATTTTAAAAATCAATAAAATGCACGGGAAAAAAGAAAGAAGAAGAAAAATATTTTATTTCCACTCTACATATGATTAAATAATAATGGCACGTTATATTTGAATTTAAACGCGTCAGTAGGTGAAAAAGGACAGTTCTGCATCAGCAGGCGGATCGCGGATCAGGGGGGCGTGGCCGATCCGCCTCCCATTGCCCCCAGGCATGCCCTCAGGCGTTAGTCGAGTGGAGTTGAGTTGTATGCCCCCACGCGTTTTTCGAGTGGAGTTGTTTTTGCCCCCAGGCGTTTTTCGAGTGGAGTTGAGTTGTTTTTGCCCCCAGGCATTTTTCGAGTAGAGTTGAGTTGTATGCCCTCCGGCATTTTTCGAGTAGAGTTGAGTTGTATGCCCTCAGGCATTTTTCGTGTAGAGTTGAGTTGTATGCCCTTAACTTTTTCGAGTAGAGTTGAAATGTTTTTCAAAAATTTATAGTTTTGGAATGGCAACACCTTTTTGTTTCAGTTTACGACTTGATGCAATGTAATGTCGATTGCAGCGCCATCTATGAGAAGAAAATGCAACTATTTTCGAACTTAGAATTTTTTTTCTACTGTTTTAGAATTCGAGCATTCAATATTAACAAAAAATAATTATAATGTATAATGAATTAAATTTATTGTCGCTATTTACATCCTATTATGTATTTATTTCTTTTTTAGACTTAAAATTTTTTTCTTTTTCGATCTTTTTAATGTTTTCACTTAGCATTCACGCAGGAACTACTTCATATTAACAAAAAAATAATTATTAAATGATAGCGCTAAAAAGTTAATACTTAAAAAGGGATTACTTTAAATGCAAAGGGAATTATTAAAGTATTACATTTAAATGATATTAAAAAATAATAATAATATTTTTAATACAAATTAGTGATGATAAAAGGTATATTCAACTTACCCTAGCAGGAGATTCAGTAGATTGATAATTGATTCTTGAAAAATCCATGGTCGAGCGTATAAGGAACTGAGAAACGCTTTTAAAAAGAGCAGAACAAAAATTCATCTTTACTAAGCAAGTGTAGAAAGCGAAGTGACTTTTCACTTTCCAGTCCTTGTAGCATTTTCTTTCAAGAAATATAGAAGCTAAAAGTTAACCAAATAGAATGCAGTATACTTCACAGTTGAAGAGAATGTATCCATTCAGGGTACATTTGCCGAAATTTATAATTCCTGCAGCATTGCAAGACATGACCAAACTTGTATTGCGCTAAAAGATTGAAATCATAGTGCAGGTGTTTTTTTATGGCTTTAGATCCTTTGTGACGATCGGACAGAAAAGAAAAGTTCCCCTCTCCACCCCTATAGGCATACTTTCTCTTTCTACATTGAATGAAGTGATTGACAAAGATCGCTTTCCTTTTCACATACAAAAGCATATACATTGTACTTAATTTTTAACTCTAGATAATGGATACATTAATTGATGGTGGTGAATATCAATGAAAACAAAAATACGTTAATGAGAGATGATTTTTACTCGCAAGAAAACATGTTTTATAGTGTTTTCTTCTATTAGCAACCTTTTTTTCATTAGTGCAGAAGCTACTAGTAGGATTCATTCCGTAAAACAATAGAGAATGTAAGATTTTACTAAATAAAAATGTTTGAACTTGCAAAACAAAATTATTTTCTACTTGCAAAATTTTAGAACTTCGCATGAAAATTTTTAAAAAAGTACTTATTCAAACGGTTGAAACTTGGAACTAAAATTTCAACACTGAATCATCAAAAATCCGAAACAATTTAAGCTGTGGAATAAAGATTCGAGACTTAAAAAGTAAATGTAAACTCACTAAAAGAGATTTGAAAATCTGAAAAGAGAAATAAAATAATAACTTCACTAGAAACTTAAAACTTGAAAAATTTAAATCACAAAACTTAAATCTATTGCAAAGAGCTTTATGTGAAACGTAAAAGTGCTAAGAGCAAAATGCCAAAACTGAGGAAACTTAGAAATACGTGGAACAAATCATTTAAAACTATAAACTTTAAAAACTTAAACTCATTCAGAAAAGAACGGAAATGCAAAATTACAAAACAAAAGTGTTACGCTCTTGCAAAATATTAAAACTTAATGCAAAAAAAATGCAAGAAAGTACAAAACACCAAAAGTTAAGAGTAGTATAAAAAACTGTTACTTAGATTCATCTAAAACATAACTAGGAAAAAGGAAAAGTAATATATACAAATTGAAAAAACTTATATTCACCTATTTAACATATCAAAATAGCAAGTACAAGACATTAAAACACAACGAAAATGTAAAAGTATGAAACGTAAAATTACAAAACCTAAATTCATCTGGTAAAAGTTCCGTAAAAAATGTAAAGCACTAAGAGTGAAAACTACAAAACAGCATGAAAGCTAGAAATAAAAAATATACAACATCAGAACTTAAATTCATCCAGAAAAACTTAGAAGAACAAATGTAAAAGTTCGGAAATTTTCAAAACAAAAGTATGATGCACTTGCAAAATGTTAAAACTTAGTGCAAAAACGTAAAAAGTACTATGTACAAAATGTTAAAATTTAGATTTATCTACTAAAACAGTGAATGAAGATGTAAAATTACTAAGAGTAATATATTAAAACAACACGAAAACGTAAAAGTACTAAGTACAAAACGTAAAAAAAAATTTATTTATCTGCTATAACTTAGACTGAAGTCGTAAAATTACTAAGTACAAAGTGTTAAAACATCATAAAAATGTAAAAATATCAAGTATAAAGCAGCAAAACATAGATTTATCTGTAGAAATCTTGATCAAAAAAATGTAAAAGTTCAAACAACAAAATCCTAAAACTCTGAAAAATTGAAAACACGCAGTACAAAAACAGCAAAACCTGTAAAATTGCTAAGTATAAGGCTGCAAAACTTAAATTTTTCCAGAAAAACTTAGAACGAAGTTGTAAAAGTACGGAACTTTTCAAAGTAAAAGTGTTATGCACTTACAAAATGTTAAAACTTAAAATGAAAATGTAATTGAATCAAATGTACTAAGTATAAAATAGTAAAGTAACATGAAATGTAAAAGTACTAAGTATATAGCGTAGTCATCAAGTGAAACTTTGTACAAAAATGTCAAACTTAAGTACGAAACTTAAAAGACTTAGATCTGTCTGCAGAAATCTTGATCAAAAAACGTAAAAATTCAAACAACAAAATCCTAAAACTCTGAAAAAAGTAAAAACACGCAGTACAAAAGCAGCAAAACATAGATTTGTCTACTGAAATCTTGATCAAAAATGTAAAAGTTCTAACAACAAAATCTTAAAACTCTGAAAAATTAAAAACATGTAGAGCAAAACAACAAAACATGTACAAATGCTAAGTATAAAGCTGCAATACAAATGCTAAGTATAAAACTTAAATTCATCCAGAAAAACTTAGAACGAAAAATGTAAAAGTACGAAACTTTTCAAAACAAAAGTGTGATACACTTGAAAAACATTAAAACTTAATGCGAAAATGTAAAATGTACTACGCACAAAATGCTAAAATTTAGGCTTATCTACTAAAACATTGGATGAAGATGTAAAATTACTAAGTAAAATATATTAAAGCAGCAAGAAAATGTTAAAGTACTAAGTACAAAAACGTAAATAAATTGATTTATCTACTAAAACATAGACTGAAGTTGTAAAATTACTAAGTACAAACTGTTAAAACATCATAAAATTTGAAAATAGCAAGTATAAACCAACAAAACATAGATTTGTCCACTGAAATCTTGATCAAAAATGTAAAAGTTCTAACAACAAAATCCTAAAACTGATAAATTAAAAACACTCAGTACAAAACAACAAAACATGTAAAAATGGTAAGTATAAAGCTGCAAAACTGAAACTCAATCAGAAAAACTTAGAACGATGATGTAAAAGCGCGAAACTTTTCAAAATAAAAGTGTTATACACTTGCAAAATGTTAAAACGTACTGCAAAAATCTTAAGAATTACTACTTACAAAATGTTAAAACTCTGATTTATCTACTAAAGCAACGGGAAAATGTAAAAGTACTAAGTATATAACGTATTCATCAAGTGAAATTTTGTACGAAAATTTAATCGTTTATGTACGAAACTTAAAAAACTTAGATTTATCTAAAAAAAATCCCAACTAAAGTCGTAAAAAGTATGAAATGTTAAACATCATGAAAATGTAAACTTTCCAAAAATGCAAACATCAAAACAACTTAGATATATCTAATAAAATTTAGAACGAGTAAAAGTGTCAAACTTAATAAAAGAACAAAGTAAAAAACAAAACAAAAAAAAAAAACTAATATTCATCTACTAAAACACAGAAAAACTTAGAACGAAAAGGTAACAGAAAATTTTCAAAATAAACGTGTTATGCACTTGCAAAATGTTAAAACTTAAATTTATCTACTAAAAATCAGAACAAAGGTGTAAAAATACTAAGTATAATACATTGTAGCAACACAAAAATTTAAGAGTACTAAATACAAAACGTAAAAAAAGTTAGAGTTATCCAACTGAAACTTAGACTGAAGTCGTAAAATTACCAAGTACGAAATGTTCAAGCATCATAAAAATGACTAAATAACAAGTATAATGTATCAAAAACATAGATTGAAATCTTTTTAAAAAATGTAAAAGTTCTAAGGACAAAAATGCTAAAGAAGTGAAAAAATGAAGAATACGCAGTGCCACACAACAAAGCATGTACTAACTATAAAACTTCTAATCTTGAATTCATCCAAGTGAAAAAAGAACTTAGAAAAAAAAATATGTAAATCCAAACGAAAATTTTCAGAAATAAAACTGTTATCCACTTGCAAAGTGTTAAAACTTAATGCAAAAATATAAAAAGTACTGTGTATGAATGTTAAAACTTAGATTTATCAACGAAAACACCGAATGAAGATGTAAAAATATTAAATATAATATATTAAAGCAACACTAAAATGTAAAAGCACTATGTACAAAGCATCAAAACTTAGATTCATCTAGTAAAACTTGGTACAAAAATGTAAAAGTACTAAGCATAGAACCTCAAATATACATTTATTTAGTAAAAAACAGAACGAAACTGTTAAAGTACTAAAGCCAACGCATCAAACAAGGATTAATCTATTAAAACAGTATAAAAGCACTACATACAAACTGCAAAAACTCTTAGAACTAAAATTTAAAAATGTAACAAATCATAAAATTTTAAAACTTAACTTCATCCAGAAAAACTTAGAACGGAAATATAAAATTACTGAAGTTTACAAAACAAAAGTGATAGGTATTTGCAAATTGTTAAAAGCAAAAACGTAAAAAGTACGAAACATCAAAACTTGGAGTAGTATAATAACAAAACTGCAACTTCGATTCATCAAATAGGACTTAACTCTAAAATTGTGAAAGAAATGTGAAAACTGATATTCACCTTTTAAAATGTAAAAATATTAAGTACACGATGTTAAAACAGAACAAAAATGTAAAGGTACGAAATGTAAAACTAGAGGAATTTAACTTTTTGGAGTTTTACATTTCGTACCTTTACATTTTTGTTCTGTTTTAACATCGTGTACTTAATATTTTTACATTTTAAAAGGTGAATATCAGTTTTCACATTTCTTTCACGATTTTAGAGTTAAGTCCTATTTGATGAATCGAAGTTGCAGTTTTGTTATTATACTACTCCAAGTTTTGATGTTTCGTACTTTTTACGTTTTTGCTTTTAACAATTTGCAAATACCTATCACTTTTGTTTTGTAAACTTCAGTAATTTTATATTTCCGTTCTAAGTTTTTCTGGATGAAGTTAAGTTTTAAAATTTTATGATTCGTTACATTTTTAAATTTTAGTTCTAAGAGTTTTTGCAGTTTGTATGTAGTGCTTTTATACTGTTTTAATAGATTAATCCTTGTTTGATGCGTTGGCTTTAGTACTTTAACAGTTTCGTTCTGTTTTTTACTAAATAAATGTATATTTGAGGTTCTATGCTTAGTACTTTTACATTTTTGTACCAAGTTTTACTAGATGAATCTAAGTTTTGATGCTTTGTACATAGTGCTTTTACATTTTAGTGTTGCTTTAATATATTATATTTAATATTTTTACATCTTCATTCGGTGTTTTCGTTGATAAATCTAAGTTTTAACATTCATACACAGTACTTTTTATATTTTTGCATTAAGTTTTAACACTTTGCAAGTGGATAACAGTTTTATTTCTGAAAATTTTCGTTTGGATTTACATATTTTTTTTTTTCTAAGTTTTTTTTTCATTTGGATGAATTCAAGATTAGAAGTTTTATAGTTAGTACATGCTTTGTTGTGTGGCACTGCGTATTCTTCATTTTTTCACTTCTTTAGCATTTTTGTCCTTAGAACTTTTACATTTTTTAAAAAGATTTCAATCTATGTTTTTGATACATTATACTTGTTATTTAGTCATTTTTATGATGCTTGAACATTTCGTACTTGGTAATTTTACGACTTCAGTCTAAGTTTCAGTTGGATAACTCTAACTTTTTTTACGTTTTGTATTTAGTACTCTTAAATTTTTGTGTTGCTACAATGTATTATACTTAGTATTTTTACACCTTTGTTCTGATTTTTAGTAGATAAATTTAAGTTTTAACATTTTGCAAGTGCATAACACGTTTATTTCGAAAATCTTCTGTTACCTTTTCGTTCTAAGTTTTTCTGTGTTTTAGTAGATGAATATTAGTTTTTTTTTTTGTTTTGTTTTTTACTTTGTTCTTTTATTAAGTTTGACACTTTTACTCGTTCTAAATTTTATTAGATATATCTAAGTTGTTTTGATGTTTGCATTTTTGGAAAGTTTACATTTTCATGATGTTTAACATTTCATACTTTTTACGACTTTAGTTGGGATTTTTTTTAGATAAATCTAAGTTTTTTAAGTTTCGTACATAAACGATTACATTTTCGTACAAAATTTCACTTGATGAATACGTTATATACTTAGTACTTTTACATTTTCCCGTTGCTTTAGTAGATAAATCAGAGTTTTAACATTTTGTACGTAGTAATTCTTAAGATTTTTGCAGTACGTTTTAACATTTTGCAAGTGTATAACACTTTTATTTTGAAAAGTTTCGCGCTTTTACATCATCGTTCTAAGTTTTTCTGATTGAGTTTCAGTTTTTCAGCTTTATACTTACCATTTTTACATGTTTTGTTGTTTTGTACTGAGTGTTTTTAATTTATCAGTTTTAGGATTTTGTTGTTAGAACTTTTACATTTTTGATCAAGATTTCAGTGGACAAATCTATGTTTTGTTGGTTTATACTTGCTATTTTCAAATTTTATGATGTTTTAACAGTTTGTACTTAGTAATTTTACAACTTCAGTCTATGTTTTAGTAGATAAATCAATTTATTTACGTTTTTGTACTTAGTACTTTAACATTTTCTTGCTGCTTTAATATATTTTACTTAGTAATTTTACATCTTCATCCAATGTTTTAGTAGATAAGCCTAAATTTTAGCATTTTGTGCGTAGTACATTTTACATTTTCGCATTAAGTTTTAATGTTTTTCAAGTGTATCACACTTTTGTTTTGAAAAGTTTCGTACTTTTACATTTTTCGTTCTAAGTTTTTCTGGATGAATTTAAGTTTTATACTTAGCATTTGTATTGCAGCTTTATACTTAGCATTTGTACATGTTTTGTTGTTTTGCTCTACATGTTTTTAATTTTTCAGAGTTTTAAGATTTTGTTGTTAGAACTTTTACATTTTTGATCAAGATTTCAGTAGACAAATCTATGTTTTGCTGCTTTTGTACTGCGTGTTTTTACTTTTTTCAGAGTTTTAGGATTTTGTTGTTTGAATTTTTACGTTTTTTGATCAAGATTTCTGCAGACAGATCTAAGTCTTTTAAGTTTCGTACTTAAGTTTGACATTTTTGTACAAAGTTTCACTTGATGACTACGCTATATACTTAGTACTTTTACATTTCATGTTACTTTACTATTTTATACTTAGTACATTTGATTCAATTACATTTTCATTTTAAGTTTTAACATTTTGTAAGTGCATAACACTTTTACTTTGAAAAGTTCCGTACTTTTACAACTTCGTTCTAAGTTTCTCTGGAAAAATTTAAGTTTTGCAGCCTTATACTTAGCAATTTTACAGGTTTTGCGGTTTTGGTACTGCGTGTTTTCAATTTTTCAGAGTTTTAGGATTTTGTTGTTTGAACTTTTACATTTTTTTGATCAAGATTTCTACAGATAAATGTATGTTTTGCTGCTTTATACTTGATATTTTTACATTTTTATGATGTTTTAACACTTTGTACTTCGTAATTTTACGACTTCAGTCTAAGTTATAGCAGATAAATAAATTTTTTTTTACGTTTTGTACTTAGTACTTTTACGTTTTCGTGTTGTTTTAATATATTACTCTTAGTAATTTTACATCTTTATTCACTGTTTTAGTAGATAAATCTAAATTTTAACATTTTGTACATAGTACTTTTTACGTTTTTGCACTAAGTTTTAACATTTTGCAAGTGCATCATACTTTTGTTTTGAAAATTTCCGAACTTTTACATTTGTTCTTCTAAGTTTTTCTGGATGAATTTAAGTTCTGATGTTGTATATTTTTTATTTCTAGCTTTCATGCTGTTTTGTAGTTTTCACTCTTAGTGCTTTACATTTTTTACGGAACTTTTACCAGATGAATTTAGGTTTTGTAATTTTACGTTTCATACTTTTACATTTTCGTTGTGTTTTAACGTCTTGTACTTGCTATTTTGATATGTTAAATAGGTGAATATAAGTTTTTTCAATTTGTATATATTACTTTTCCTTTTTCCTAGTTATGTTTTAGATGAATCTAAGTAACAGTTTTTTATACTACTCTTAACTTTTGGTGTTTTGTACTTTCTTGCTTTTTTTTTGCATTAAGTTTTAATATTTTGCAAGAGCGTAACACTTTTGTTTTGTAATTTTGCATTTCCGTTCTTTTCTGAATGAGTTTAAGTTTTTAAAGTTTATAGTTTTAAATGATTTGTTCCACGTATTTCTAAGTTTCCTCAGTTTTGGCATTTTGCTCTTAGCACTTTTACGTTTCACATAAAGCTCTTTGCAATAGATTTAAGTTTTGTGATTTAAATTTTTCAAGTTTTAAGTTTCTAGTGAAGTTATTATTTTATTTCTCTTTTCAGATTTTCAAATCTCTTTTAGTGAGTTTACATTTACTTTTTAAGTCTCGAATCTTTATTCCACAGCTTAAATTGTTTCGGATTTTTGATGATTCAGTGTTGAAATTTTAGTTCCAAGTTTCAACCGTTTGAATAAGTACTTTTTTAAAAATTTTCATGCGAAGTTCTAAAATTTTGCAAGTAGAAAATAATTTTGTTTTGCAAGTTAAAAATTTTTATTTAGTAAAATCTTACATTCTCTATTGTTTTACGGAATGAATCCTACTAGTAGCTTCTGCACCAATGAAAAAAAGGTTGCTAATAGAAGAAAACACTATAAAACATGTTTTCTTGCGAGTAAAAATCATCTCTCATTAACGTATTTTTGTTTTCATTGATATTCACCACCATCAATTAATGTATCCATTATCTAGAGTTAAAAATTAAGTACAATGTATATGCTTTGTATGTGAAAAGGAAAGCGATCTTTGTCAATCACTTCATTCAATGTAGAAAGAGAAAGTATGCCTATAGGGGTGGAGAGGGGAACTTTTCTTTTCTGTCCGATCGTCACAAAGGATCTAAAGCCATAAAAAAACACCTGCACTATGATTTCAATCTTTTAGCGCAATACAAGTTTGGTCATGTCTTGCAATGCTGCAGGAATTATAACTTTCGGCAAATGTACCCTGAATGGATACATTCTCTTCAACTGTGAAGTATACTGCATTCTATTTGGTTAACTTTTAGCTTCTATATTTCTTGAAAGAAAATGCTACAAGGACTGGAAAGTGAAAAGTCACTTCGCTTTCTACACTTGCTTAGTAAAGATGAATTTTTGTTCTGCTCTTTTTTAACTCGCCGGCGGTCTAGGCCGTGATATCACGCCATGAGAAATCTTTCTTGAGATGGTCGAAGCCGTGATATTACGATGCACTTTTTCCGCTTCGAAATGGTCAGTAGCGTATATTTGCGAGATTCTTTCCCCTCTTTCCAAGTAGGCTCCCTGGTGCGCCGGAGGCGTTGCTTTTCCGCCCCTTCTCTCACATACGCACACAATGACCATTCATTCCCTTTGTGCTTTCAAGTTTCAGCATTCAGCCACTACCCCCTGAGTGGGCATTGAAATCAGCTTGCAAGTACAAGAAATCCTTCTTGATTACAACGTTTAAAAATGCCTCAATAGCAAGTGAAATTTTATTCTTAAAACTGAAAAAATATATATATCTGTCCTCTGTCGTATCTTGTCAGTTTCTGTTTGGTTGTCTGGTCAACGAACGCAATTTACTAAAATTATTTATAGGTCATCGCATGTAATGAAATTACGAAGTTTGAAAAATTAAATTTATTCGGGTGAGAATAAATTGATCCTGCTTTTTAAAAAAACCCTCATTTCTATGAAGGATATACATTGTATATGAACAAGATATATGCACATAAATTAAAATCAGTAACTTATAGTGGCGAGATGAGAAGATTAAGTTATAGTGAAGAGGTTTTACATTGGGTTTTTATTACAATCCCAGTCAAATTTGCTGTGCATTCCGGGCCGATGTCAAGACGGAGCAGTTTCCCGAAAAATAAGCGATAGCCAATTGCGATTTAGAGATGTAAAAGAGAAAGAGAGGGGGGTAGGGGGAGAAGGAAAACATTCTAAGTCTTCAAAAAATAATCAAACTTGAAAAAATATTGCAATGTAAAGCAAGATTTTTTTTTTTGTTAAATTCAAAAAGATCATTCGTTTTAAAAATATTATAGCAATACCGGCCAATCTGCATTATCAAGATTACCTTTAGATTAACCGAATTAACAATCCAAACATTTTTTTAAAACAAAACATTTTAAAACGCCAAGCAAGCCTTAGTTTTTCTAAGTGGATAAATAAACGTGATAGCTTCATGGGTTCACACATGGGGCGAAACATTTTTTAAAAATGGCGAAGGATTTGCCACAATCTTCATATTTAAAAGAAATAAAAGGAGGCATAGGGACATAACCAGGGGGGGGGGGCAGGGGTTGATTTCTTCCACTAACGTCATAAAGCTGGCCAAGAATTGCGTGTTTAGGACTTGACTTCAATTTCACAATTTTGGCCGCAGGGAACACCCGATACCACTGTCTTTTAGCGTTACTAAAAGTATACAAATATTTGTTTTTAAATACTGTATAAAACACTCACGTGTAAACCCCGAACCCTCTTTCCTTATCTTGATCACCTAAAACCACATTTTTAGAACCTCAATTTCGAACACCCTGGGAGAGAACTTCCCAAAACCCCTCTAACATATCCAAGATCGATTAAAATTACGTTATTAGGTATATATGTATATATATATATATATATATAAACACACGTTTCAGAATGGAGGGACCGCCATACACATAACTCCCCTCCCCTCCCTACTCGATATTTTTGTACTCGCAACGACCCTGTCTCTTCATTATCAAGATAGAGAGCCGTTTTCAAAAGTTTTTGTACTTTTTATAACATACGATTATTTCCATGCCTGAAAAGAGCTTCGCTGTTATATACATGTATATTATTGCGGAGCGAACAAAAACTTCCTTTTCCTTTCAATATACCCTAGCGTTGAAAGGTTGTGTCTTGATAAGAAATCCATGTGCCGAAAAAATGGAATGAAATTAAAATTAAGGTTCCTTATGAGACATAAAATATAAAATTTTCGAAACTCTGGGTTTTTTTTTTTTTTTCAATAGTTCCCTAGTATTCAATACTTGTGTGCTGGCAGGAATCTATGATATTTTTTTTATATTTATTATTATTGTTATTATCTATAGATAAATAGGCAAACCCAGAATAGTTATTAACCATTTTCTCTTTTGCTTTTCAACCTATTTTCTTACTTTTTTTTTGTTTTGTAGCAGAGTTTTTTGTTGACGAGTTTCAGAGATGTTATTTAACAAACTTTGGGAACAGTTTATTATTAGTTAATTATTTCCCCTTTTCGTTTGTCAGGCAAGGCTCATTTATAATTGTAATGTTATATTGTTAAATATAGCAGATGAGATAACATGTCTTGATTGAGTAAATTATTAATTAGGTAATAAATATAAACTTATTGTTAAAAAGAGCTTGATGCCCTTAAGTAGTAATAATAAAAGTAAAGAGTTTGAGTAAAAGCTTCTTTTAAGCAATGAAATTAAAAATGAGAGTAGTGTATGGAAGCAAACATTGAAGTTTTGTTCAACTGCCACTCAGCTTAGCACGAAATGGGCAGAAGTACAAGTTGCTACATTTATGAGCGCAATTGACCCTGCGCCGACAATGATTTAGAATACGCTTTCTTTGAGTGAGCATGATCAAAATAAACTTACGGTTATCATCGCCAAATTTGGTGAAGAATACTTATATAATTATGGGGGGGGGGGGGGTAGAAAAATGTTTTCTATGCTAAATTTAATTAGGGTCGAATTTCGACTGTTGGGCAAACTCTAGTTATTATTATTTTACTAACTGCCCTATCATCGAAGATTATATATTGCTACCTAGGATACAACAAAAAGGAAACGAAAAAATATAGTAACATTTAATATTTGCCAAAAATGATAATTTTTGGGACCCATGAGGAACCGGTAGAATTAAATTCTCTCAATTTTTTGTACGTGGATTTCTCTCGTCAATACACAACTTTTTCGCGTTAAAGCATATTGAAAATTAAAAACATCAAAGCTATGTTTTCGCTCCGCATTAAGGTATGCACAAGGGCGCACATTTAAAAAAAAAAACTTGAAATTAGAGACTTTTTTACTCAGCAGCCTCATTTTGAGGCCTACTTTTCAAATATTTTAGGGAAAAGGAAGGCTGCACTCCTCTTGTTTTAAAAACGTGTGTGTGGGTGTTATGTGTGTATATTTACAATGTCTATGTGTAAAATGTCTCATTCTTGCTTTATACTTCTAAGACGGACATAAAAGGAAGTAGATACTTTGTTCTGAATCTCCTTGTACTTCAGTTCTATTAACTCTTTGGTTGTCAAATAACAAAAGTAAGATTATCTAGCATACAAAGTGAGCGTACCACCTACGTTTCCTACTGACACTTACGGGCACCCCTTTAGTTCTTGCGAAGTAGAGAAAAAGTATTTTATTCTAATAAAACTATCAGGTTCAGTAAAAATCTCAATTTCAAAGGCTATTGACACGTATTTGCTCTCCTATTTATTTGATTTGGATGCTTACCGTTTCAAGAATTTCTAAAACTCAGCAGAGTGCAGCAGATAACAATTGTCAGTCATAGTTAATGGTGCATAGTTACCTGTGTATGTTAGTCCAGTCATATAGCTTAGGGACCGTTCATAAATGATGTCACACGTCTTTTCATTCAATATAGTTGACCCCCCTCCACCCTTTGTCACATGTCACGCTATATTACATTAGCATAAAATAGGTTTAATTTGTTGATTTTAAAGGTTTTCATAGAAATCAAAATATTCGATGTCACACTTCTTGCTACCTCTCCCCTCCTCTTGTCACAAACTGGCACACTTTCTTGAACCTTCTCCCGCCTTGAAGCGTGACATCAATTATGGATGACCCCTTAGATGCCTTTTGGTGTAGTAATTGAAAATACATAGAAGCAATGGCAAATATATTTATGCTTAAACGCTTTTTTAACTTTTTTGTTCAAAGTAAAGGAGCAGTAAATTCCTAATCAAAATCTTTCTCCTCAAGCTTCAAAGCCAGAGTTCGTGTTGGTGAAAAACAAGAAAATAGTTCAAAAATTCTTTCTATGTAAATATATTATTTTGTGTAATAAATTTATACTATTAAAACAGTAACGCTTACGTTTGTATTCACCAGTGGCTTAGCCCAACACTAGTTTCGGGGGAAATACGATTGCTCGCAGCTAATTTCATTGTTTTGCGAAGGTCTCTCAAAGTATCTACTCACAAATTCGGTGGGGGGGGGGGGGGGGGCATCGCCTTTTTTTGTGCCAGTGGTATTCACAGTAAACAAGAAAACTAAGCAAGACATTGAGCACTTTTCCAATTCATGTCGAAAAATACTCAAACTTTTAACTTAAAATAATTTACCCTTTATTGATTTTAATGTTACCCTGTCATCTTGAACCTATTGATATATGTGCAGTTTCATTAAAACAACAATAATAAAGCAGATTGCATTTATTAGCTACGCAAATATTTCTGTATACTTTATCTTTTTCCCTTGATCAATATTACACAGGTTATTTGTTAGAATAAAGAGAATGTGACAAATGCAATTGTGCCCTTTAGTTTTGTTTCACAACAAACACTTTTTCCAGGTTCTGTAATTGTCATACAGGCTTTGTACAAACTTGATCTGGCTCTGTCTTTTACGAGCTGAAAGTGGCATAAACTCGAATCGATATGTAGAAATTCTATGCATGGAAAAGATTTTTTTTTGCAAATTTATAGTTGACTGTTTTAAATTTCGGAATTTGAATTACTGGAAATCAATGTAACTCAATCTCAAATTTTGCGAACATTCACAGTGAAGTGAATTTGTATAAAGAACATACACACAAATTCAGAAATCAACAACTCCACAAACATACATATATCGATTAAATTAGACAGATAATATAGAAAAGTCCTGTTTATATCTTTCTCAGTGAATTATTATTACTTATAGGGCATGCAAATATTTACAATTATTTTTAAATGCATTTGGAAATTTCAAACTTTAAGATATTTGTTCCAAAATGATAAGAAGGTAAACTTGATCCTAATAAATGCACGAATTCTGTTTTATTTTGAAATATAGGTTTTAATCGAAAAATCAAGTCATGTAGATATTTAAAAAAAACAAAATAAATAAAAAATTAGTGATAAATTGCTTTGGGTATGTAAGTTCGTTTTAGAAGCAAAGATTCCACACCATTACTTTCTAAACCCTATACCTGCAAGCGTGGCTTGGACAAAGGGAAACATGTTTCCTAAAGAAACACGTTTAGCGGGGAGGGGATTCTAAACAGCTGTCCCTTTCGTCAATTACAATTATTTCCACTTGACCACCACACACGCCTACTTGGAGGGGAAAGAATTTTCCTTGAAAAGCCTTCAACCGTTTTGGAAGAGTCTCGTCCATTATTGAAGGAACCATTTGAAGGTGACAAATTGACCTCTGCCTGACCGTGGGTTAGTTAAAAGCGTTTCTCAGTTCCTTATACGCTCGACCATGGATTTTTCAAGAATCAATTATCAATCTACTGAATCTCCTGCTAGGGTAAGTTGAATATACCTTTTATCATCACTAATTTGTATTAAAAATATTATTATTATTTTTTAATATCATTTAAATGTAATACTTTAATAATTCCCTTTGCATTTAAAGTAATCCCTTTTTAAGTATTAACTTTTTAGCGCTATCATTTTATAATTAATTTTTTGTTAATATGAAGTAGTTCCTGCGTGAATGCTAAGTGAAAACATTAAAAAGATCGAAAAAGAAAAAAATTTTAAGTCTAAAAAAGAAATAAATACATAATAGGATGTAAATAGCGACAATAAATTTAATTCATTATACATTATAATTATTTTTTGTTAATATTGAATGCTCGAATTCTAAAACAGTAGAAATAAAATTCTAAGTTCGAAAATAGTTGCATTTTCTTCTCATAGATGGCGCTGCAATCGACATTACATTGCATCAAGTCGTAAACTGAAACAAAAAGGTGTTGCCATTCCAAAACTATAAATTTTTGAAAAACATTTCAACTCTACTCGAAAAAGTTAAGGGCATACAACTCAACTCTACTCGAAAAATGCCTGAGGGCATACAACTCAACTCTACTCGAAAAATGCCGGAGGGCATACAACTCAACTCTACTCGAAAAATGCCTGGGGGCAAAAACAACTCAACTCCACTCGAAAAACGCCTGGGGGCATACAACTCAACTCCACTCGACTAACGCCTGAGGGCATGCCTGGGGGCAATGGGAGGCGGATCGGCCACGCCCCCCTGATCCGCGATCCGCCTGCTGATGCAGAACTGTCCTTTTTCACCTACTCGCGTCTTTGTGAAGACTTTTCGTTACTTTTTTACCCCCTCGTCTAATGCGCGTAAATATAGTTGTGCCACGGATTTTTAATTTCCAAAAAACTGATTTTCAATTAGTGTTACAGAAATTATAATCGCCGAACGGGTTTTGAATAAATTTTATCTTATTTATCTTGTGTCTTTTTTATTTTCCCCTGATCTTTAAAATGATGTAGAGCTTGAACTCAAGACGAGTAGACTATTTGTTGTTTTCTTAAAATCGGAAAAAATCTTATCACTTTTTGTAATTGTGCCGTTATTGCTGTCATTTTAAAATTTTACTTGCTATTTTATTTTGTTTCCTTGTTTGCATTAATTTTTCCTATGTTTATTCGTATACAGACGAAAACATTGTCGTGTTTGAACATTTTCTTTCTCTCATCTCAAGAATCTTGATAGCTAGAATTTTTAAAATATGCATGAGAAATTCACAGAATGAGCAGTATGAGGCTACTGTAATATAGTTTTAACAATTACTGATAATTCTCATTTTCTATATGAAAATTCTGTTTTGTTTTCAATAATTATTTTAAGCAATGAAAATTATCATATGAGAAACTCAAGCTACACTATGTTCGGGGAGGGGGGGGGGGGGAAGTGTCGTTTAGTTCTACTTGAAAATTTTAGTATTAATAATAGTCTTTTAATGAGATATTGGATAAGGCTTCCAAATTCTATCATCTTTATGTGAAACTTTTCTGATTTTATCCTCTTCGTACGAGAGTTTTTGTTTAAAATAATCAAGTAACTCTCAAAGGGAAGAACTCGGCTGTCAATTGTGAACGAATTTCTCCAAGGAATTCCAGGATTGGGAGGATCCGCTTCGCTGCCATCCGGTAACAAAAGGTCGAATCCCGAATCAATCACAGACCCCCTGTCAGTCCGTCCCTAACGCTGTAATTAGGTATGTGACGGATGCGTCTTGGACGGACTGACGTTCCATCCAGAGTAATATATCGATGCAAAAACGCTCACCTGAGGGGGTGGGTCCAGAAGTGGTAAACAAGCTCCAACCCCACCCCCCAAAATTGGTGCTGCATTTTGTTGCTGCTGTCGTTTGTGTCTCTGTCAGTTCTGATGATCATAATTTTAAATGGTATTCGTGATGGATGGATTTTAAGGGGTTTCTCAGCTGTGCCCCTCCCATAGGGCCACAGTTCCGTTAATCACTTGCTGTTTTGACTTCCTTTTCTTAACTTTCTAAAGACAACAAAGGCATGAATTTGTGAGGCTAAATAATTGCATCCCTTGCCATATCAAATTATACTTTCTACTAGCTGACATGGCCGGCGTTGCCCGGGATATTGCATCATTCGCAGGCCAAGTGACACATAGCCAAAATTCTATTGTAAATGTATAAAGAAAAAATTTCTTAAGAAATCCAAATAGAACATGGGCAACAGTCCTTAAAATTCATATTTAAATAGTAAAACTCATGAGAAATTACGATTGCATTAAAAACAACAGCCTCGAAAAATTTCTTTTAGACCAAAAACAACAGCTCATAAAACTCTACATAAAAATGCCAACAACAGCTCATAAAATTTGCCATTAGAGTAAGAGCAACAGTAACTGAAATGCACATATTCATCAGGATAGTTGTTCCAAAATGATATCAAGAGTCCGTAAAAAATAGCAATTACAATATAGACAACATTACTTCTAAAAATTCCGATTAGAATAGGAGTAGTATTCTTTTTAAAAATGCCCATCAGATGAAGAACAACGGTCCCTGAATATTTCTGCCACGATGAAGAAAACGTTCCGTAAAGCCCCCATTTGAATAAAGACAACTATTCCTAAACTTCTCTAATAGAATATATAGGATATTAGTCCCCAAAAATATCCATTAGAATAAAGACATCAGTTACTAAAAATACACATTAGACTACAGACCTTTAAGAGCTGCTGTTCCTAAAATTACCAACAGTCCATCTTAAATTCCCCATCAAAATAAGGAGACCACTTCCAAAAAATCCCGCTTGCAAAATCGTCAAAACATTTCCTGAAAATTCAAATAAATAGCACTTTTGTAAAATTCGAATAAAAACGGAAGAAAGGAAAGCATTATTTTCAAAAGCAAATAAACATGAGCATTTAAACTATTAAAAATAAAAATTAAATAAAATTAGTGCGTGTGTTCATGAAGTTATACTTGTTAAATTCATAATATGAGTAGCATTAATTATTTTTATCCCGATTGTTAAAAAATTACGTTTTTTTATACAGGGTGGGGCAAAAGTAATGACCCGGTTTTGACAGGGTATTAAAAAAGACTAATACAATTAGAGACTTAAAATCTTTTTTTTTAAATCTGTATACCATCCCATATTTTTACATTAAGTTTTGATACCATTTCAGCAAGATGGCGGCCTTCAGCACCAATACACTAATGCAGTCCCTTTCTGAACTTTTGGGAAACTTTTCTGCACATTTCAAGGGATAGGACAAATAGTTCCTCAATAATTGGGTCCTTCAGCTCTTCTTCAGTATGCGAGTGATGTTTCCAAACTTTCTCCTTCAAATACCCCCCCCCCCCCAAAAAAAAAAAAAAAAAGAAATGCACACAAATATACATCTTTGTGCCCTGCGTAATGTATCGGTCCCTAAGCTTTTTTTGTGTGGTTATTTGAAGGAGAAAGTTTGGAAACATCACCCGCATACTTGAGAAGAGCTGAAGGACCGAATTATCGAGGAAATATCCACCATATCCCTTGAAATATGCAGACAAGTTTCCCAAAATTTCCGAAATGGACTGCATCAGTGTATTGGTGCTAAAGCCACCATCTTGCTAAAATGGTATTCAAAGCTTAATGTAAAAAAATGGGATGATATACAGATTAAAAAAAAAGTTTTAAGTCTCTATTAGGGTTTTTTGCACCCCGTCAAAACCGGGTCATTACTTTTGCTCTAGCCTGTATAATTTTTCAGCTTGATCCGTGACA
Source organism: Octonoba sinensis (assembly GCA_038502835.1). Taxonomy (NCBI): domain Eukaryota; kingdom Metazoa; phylum Arthropoda; class Arachnida; order Araneae; family Uloboridae; genus Octonoba; species Octonoba sinensis. The sequence continues at coordinate 112,798,539 of CM076604.1, read as the reverse complement.
GTTCTGTCGCAGAACTTATTCATGGAAAAGTTGATTTTAACTAGTGTAAAATAGTTACCTAACTATTAAAGTGCCAGGAGTTAAAGTTACAGTAATTAATCGCAGGTTTCGAAACAGCTCGAGAATTTTTTTTAAACCACAAAATTTGATAGTGGCTTTCACACATGGACCTAACATCTACCAATTGTCCCAAAAAGAATATAGTATGCTACTTAGCTTCTTTGTACCGTTATCTTTCATAAAGCATTTTTCCAAAAATAGACCAGACCTTATAATGCTAACGGTACAATGCTTCTTTTAGTTTGGCTACAAACTACTGATTCAGGCCGATTCCCCCTTCCCTCCTCGAAGTATGAGTATCTTTATATTTTCTTCGACATACTATTCTGACTGAACCACAACTTTATGCAGTTTTGACTGGGGTGTAGTAGCGGGGAAAAAAGGAGGGGAACTGTCATATACCACCTTTAATAATTGAAATGAAAAAGTGGGGGGAGATTGTGTTAGAATTTAAAAAAAAAAGTAGGATGACGTTTGTGTTAGAGTTTAAAAAAGTGGGGTGACGTTTGTGTTAGAGTTTAAAAAAGTGGGGTGACGTTTGTGTTAGAGTTTAAAAAAAGGGGAAAGTTTGTGTTAGAGTTTAAGGAAAGTGGGAGGGGGACGTTTGTCTTAGAATTTTAAAAAGTGTTTGTTAGAATTTTAAGAAGGGGGGAACGCTTGTGTTAAAATTAAAAAGTAGGATGACGTTTGTGTTAGAGTTTTAAGAAGTGGGGTGACGTTTGTGTTAGAATTAAAAAAGGGGGACGTTTGTGTTAGAATTAAAAAAGGGGGACGTTTGTGTTAGATTTTAAAAAAGAAGTGGGACGGGGACGTTTGTCTTAGAGTTTAAAAAAAAGTGGGAGGGGGATGTTTGTCTTAGAGTTTAAAAAAAGTGGGAGGGGGACGTTTGTCAGAATTTTAAAAAATGGGGGCGTTTTTGTTAGAATTTTAAAAAGGGGGAACGCATGTGTTAAAATAAAAAAGTTCGAATGCAGCAGTATCCCCCGATTTCGAGTATTTATTCTTCCATATCAAATGCCCAATCCTTCTCAATCAGATTTATGATGGCATTTCTAACGAAAACGCATTTAAACACCTCTTCGCTTTCCTCCGTGATCCATAAACAGATACACAGAGAATAACGCCATCAGCTCACCTCGGCGTTCGAAATCTAACGCGATAAGTCTGGCACGTACCGCCCAGAGAACGGTATCTCATCTCTGAAAAGAAAATATCGACCTGCACCGCATCACGTTATGATTTAAATGCCGCAATACCTGTCATTGGGGCTGCGTTTGCTTGAAGATCTGAGGGGTTTGCTAAATTACGCCAACCCTTCCAAGTCCTGACCCGTAGTTTTGTTGCACTCGGAAGGAACATTTTTCCTGTGTCTGATACACAGATGGGAATGCTGGGGAAAATGGTTCAAAGACGGCTTTCAACTGTCCCGTTACTTTTTCTGAAATACAGCTGTCTCCAGTGAATAACGGTTAATCATAAGCACTAACTATTCTTCCTAAACAAAAACTTAAACAATAAAATGTGTTTTTTAAGCTTTTCCTTTTTTTTGTTTATGTTGTGAAACAACTCTTGTTTTTCTCCGTAGTTTTATTAGTATTATTATTTCTGGAACCGGTTAACCCTTTGAGGCATAGTGGCTTTGTTGGAGGACACTAGCCTTCTATTTTTCCGACTTCAATTGAATCCACCTGCTCTCAGCTCTACATAATGCTTCCAACTGCTGCAATTGTTGTACATAACACCAGAGCTTTCTTCTTTTGCATAAGAAAGTTTTAAATACTGGTGTTTACTTCAGTATAATATTCAGTAATTTTATGCTCTGTACCTCAAAGGGTTAATAGTGAAAGAATGAAATCTTATCTTTTTCCATTTTTTATTAACCGTTTCTAGCTGAAATGTTAAATTAAGAAATAAACAAACTTGCTGTAGTATTACCTAAGCATGCATTTATATATGTAGAGATAGATATTAGGTATATGAAACTTTTTACAAGCATTAGTTAAGCACAGAAATGGTAAAAACCTATCATCTTTATGGACGTAACCAGGTGAAGGATACTTATTGCTAACTAACGTCCTACTGTATGTAGCCATCGAGGCCTTTACAGATTACACTGAAGAGCACGAATGTAGCTCTCCTTCTTTGAACTTTCCACAAACTCGCAGACCCCATGACTAACAGTTTCGGCCATAAGGACCGGACTGGCGATCGTTGCCTACCTGCTTTACCGTCCCAGTGCCGCAGACTCTTTACAAAGAAAGCATCACATCCGCCGGGAGCGGATTGGTGGAGATTTAGCGTGACCCAGACTGCACCACGAGGAGGCCCCCACCATTATAGACCGGATATCGGGATGTACCCCCTCCAAAATTCTAACATTAAGGGAGAAGCCAAAAAAAAACAGACCTTAATAAAGGGCTACCAGGCAATACCCCGCCCCGTGGGCTGTAATGGTGTGGGGCCTCGTCGTGGTGAGGCCTGTGTAACGCAAAATCCCCACCGATCTTCTTCCGGCGGATGATAGGCTCTCTTTTTAGAGAGACTGCTGCACCGGGACAGTAAAGCAGGTAGGCAATGCTCGCCAGTCCGGTTTCTCCGGCTGGCTCTCGTTGTCATGCTGTCGGTGAGTTTTTGGAAGGAACGTGGATAGCGCTGCCTCCGTGCTCCTCGGGGTAGTCCGGGAAAGCTTCAATGCTGTATACGGTAGGAAGTAGTTAGCTTTGGGCACCCCCCCCCCTTCCTCCTAGCCCGACAAAAAATAAATAAATACATTTATAAATAAATAAGGACGCCTATGGGATCATTCATAAATGTTGTCACGCTTCGATGGGGGGAGAAGGGTTCCTGAAATTGTGACAAAGTGTGACTAGGGGAGGGGAGGGGGTAACAAGAAGTGTGACATCATGCATTGTGCAACATAGCATGACGCGTGACAAAGGGGGGGAGGAGGTCCACCGAAGTGTGACATAGTGTGACAAAGGGGGGTAGGGGGGTCAAATATATGGGAAAAAAGCGTGACGTCATTTATGAACGGCCCCTATGACAATCTCAGATTACAAAAAAACAAAATGTCTATTAGTGTGGAAAAGAACTATGTTCATTTTATTGAAAGTTTTCCCTGACCAAATTTTGAAGTTATTTTAAATAGTATTTCACATAACAACACGAACCATGCGTTCAAAAAGTAATGTTTAGTTATAATCCTTCCAAGCAAAACATCTGTTGTAATAAACTTCTTTCTAGGCTGAAAATAACTTCCAACTGTTCTATGAAACTAACAGATTAATTTCTCGCCAGTTGAGCTAAGGACTTAATATTTTTAGCAATTTAAAATTGTGGAGTCACTTTAGAAATACATGCAGTGCTGCCGAATTCTTTCGTAAAAGGGGGCACAAGGGGGGAGGGCGGCAGAGTTAATTACAAAGACATTGTTTTTGTTTAATATTCTATGACATATACTTTATTTCAATAATTTTAACCACTTTACTTTTCTTACATCCACAGTACTGTGGGAAATCATAATAAAAGTTACATTAAATTAAATTATTATTACCCGACTCTACGGAGCGCCAATAAACTTCCGCCTTTCACTGAACTCGACAAAAAGTTATAAATAGTCTTTTTAATACAATTTTTGTAATGCTGCCGCATTTTCAAATTTTTATTATTTAATTTATTTTATTCTGTTTTATTATTATTATATTATTATATTTCTTTGAGGCGGCGACAACCGCATTAATTACTCAATTTAAAAAGATATTTGAGAAACACATAGGAGCATTGTAGCTTAAAAATATATTACTATAGTAAATGTATTACATTAAAACATTATAGAAATCAAGAAAGGAATAATGGCTTAAAAAATTTAGCTTATTTCAACCATTATTTAATAAAACATAAATTGCTCAATATAAAATAGTGATATAGTAGATGATGCACTGATTACACTAGAGAAAAAACTGAGCAGAAGTGAAATAAACAGGACAAAAAGTGAAAAAATAACAAGATGTTTGTCCAACTTGCTTTCCACTCGATACCGAATTTGTAAAAAAAGGCTGCATAGCTACATGTATACACAAAATATTTCCTTAAGCTTTAATTCCAAATTGTTTCCGATAGAACTTTTTAACAGTTAAAACACTGAATAGGACAGCAAAGAACAATTATAGGAAATTGTAATGTGTAAACAATATTAAATTCATTCATTCAAACTGCATCATTATCGCAATAAATTCTATCAATGTTCTTGAATGAAGCAGATTTGCCATTTAAATCAGAATTTAGTTATTCTACAAATTTCCCCGTAATCGCTAATGTTAAAATTTTTCAACCTATTAAAATTGAACAAAAAATTGTTAACATAGGTTCATAATTGTAATAGAAAAAATGAAACATAGGAATGAGATGTCCCGGAAGAGATTTTCTTTCTTTTTTTAAAAGTTTTTTGTCACAATCCAATCCTTACCTAAAAAGCTGATTTTATTTTTAATTTGGGGGGGGGGGAGAGGTACAGACTATCGACAGGCACATATTTTCAAATTTTTAGTTTTATTTTTTATTTAATTAATTTTTTTACGGGAGTGTTGGCGAAAGAAGGAAAAATGCATGAAAATGTTAAGATTTTTAGGAAAATTATTAGGGAACAAGCTATAAGAGAGCGGCGAATGTATAAAATTATTTTAAACAAAAAATCAATAACACACAAACACACACACATATATATAGATTCTTTCTTTTTTTGGAGTAACTAATAAATGTAGTTAACTAACTACATTTATCTTCAGTTATGATCCGTTGAAATAGCAGTAAAATTGTATAAATCAGGTACTATATGTAACTTTCAGAAACTCTATCTCATTTTGAGTGTCCTCACGCAAGACCCCCAAAAGTTAGTCCCCCCGGATTACCTCTCCCTCCGCACCCTCCTCGTTGTGATATATATATATATATATATATATATTGAATATATATATATTATGTGTTTATTTATTAATTAATTTATTTATTTATTATAAAAAAAGACGGTCAAAATTGTGTGTAGAAAAGAAGATGAGCAATGATCTTTTCTGAAAGGAGTTGAGAAACACGCTTAGTTTTTATAATGAATGGACAAGAACGAATGTTAATTCTTAAAAACAAAATTGAGTATTTGGTTGATATGTAAAAAATTTCAAATTCTTTGTCAAAACCTGGCTCTGTTATTCGTTGTAATCATTAAAGAAGGACTACAGCTACGTTTACTTATTTAGTTTCTTAACATGTTCTCCTATTGAAACATTTAAAAAAATAATTCAAAAATGGCTAACAAAGCAAAAAATTAAAAGTTGTCCCATCTGATCAATTTCATATGTCTTGCAAGACCGTTTAGCACTGTCCCCACTAATGTCAATCAGTTATAGATATAGATGACGGTTGACATTATAAACAGAAGAAGATCAGCATCTTTGCTAAGAGTGGAATTTTAATACTAATAATCGTTTTTTTTTTTTTTTTTTTTGTCTTCATAGCAATCTTTATAGAATCATGAAATTATGCTAACTTTTACCAAATTGTTCAATTAAAAAATACATTAAAAAAATTAAATTCCGACAGAACTTTTCCTTTGAAGTATGTTTTAATTATTTTCTTTTAAACGGGGGGAAGGGACGGAGTTTCCGTACATTGAAAAACATATTCAAATGTTTGCCCGTATGACTTGAAGCCTGCCTTATCTCGAATTTTCCTCATAACCGCACGATATTCGAAATAGGTAAGTTATATTGCTGTATAGTAAAAAAACTCGACAAATAATCCAATCACGCATCGGCATAAGAGCTGAGTATGACGAATCATAGAAGATCCGCGACAAAACGTTCCTTATAACGTAACCTTGATATTACGAATTCCAGCTATTGATTAGCAGTTGAGTATCAACTTGTCATGATTTTTTCGACTTCCCGTTTCTCTCCATCCGCCCCTGACTCACGCCACTTGTTAGGCGAGTGGCGGATCTGTGCGGTCAGAAATTATGGCGGGCCATAGCTCACGATATTATTTGTTTCCCCCCGGCTTTTCTTTTCCATCTCTGTAGCCGTCCTATAAAATACAGTTCTCGAACATTAAGCCTCGACGGCAACCACCTCGCGTATGCAAAATATGGGGCCGGCGCAAATTTACACGCACACAACACACATCATTTCATGCAGGGGCGGCGGCATAAGCCCCGATAACGCCCCGATATGTTTCAACCGTCGCTGATATATATCGAAGCGGCCGTGTCCCATAAATTCGCCGCGATGCGGGATATTATTCCTATAAATATGTCCCTTGTCCCACTCCCGTGTGTCGACTGGAGTTTCTTGCCCGTCGTTGCCTGGCAACGGGAGGCGCGGGAGAACATCTTCGCTGGCAAAAATCGCGGGGGGAACTGATGTAATTGTGACTCGGTATTTATTACGACACCTTAATGAAAGGGACTGCTTTCTGCTCGGCGACAATTCGTCTGTTCGCCCAGCCCCCCCCCCCCTTTTCGCGAGGTGTGTATGATTTATCCCTCCCCCTCCTCCCCGCTTTATGGGGTCATCCTCGTAACTCAAGAGTGAAGATAAAGCGCGCCAACATACTGCGAATGGCCGGCACGTTCTGACGTCACTGAAATAGTGGTGCTCGTTGCGGCGCGTTACGACCTTCTGCCCCAGTGAGTGAGTCACGGGGAGGGGGTTCGGCTGCTTGGACATTTCTGACACTTACCTTAGAAGATGACTTCTGTTTCCACAAACACCTAAACATTATTTGCAAAATGACGGAACCCACAGGCAAATTTTGAAATGCCTCAAGCTTAGTGCAGCTTAGCGACAAATCAAAGTTTACTCCACGTCTTAGTCCGTAAAATCAAATATCACTTCATATTTTGTTACACAAAAAGTAAATAGTAATGGTTTCCGTGCACAACTGTCGGAAAGGAACATTATCCGGAAAATCATGCCTCCCACGAACTAGGCCTAAACCTTTTTGTACAATAATCCAAATAGCATTCAAAGTGGCAACAAATGAGTCAGCATCTGAAATATTATTCCTATTATTAACGTTATATCAAAGCGTTTGGCAACCTTTTTTTTTTAATTTTTCTTCAAAAACATTCAACGGGTTATCAGCTAACCTTTTACACGAAAAATATTATTATTGAATAAGCACAAAGCACATCTGACCAGCAGTATAATATTCTAAAATAATCTGCAGGATAAATGCAACTAGTGCAAGTTAACGCATTATAAAATGTAAAGTCATTTGGGCTGTAATGGCCAAATTTCTGACATATGCAGCTGTTGAGAGAAAAGGGGTTTGTCCCTTCAAATTTCTATTGGTTGCAATATGTAATTGTTCTGCAGCGAAACTGTTTGATCTGCGAGGTACGTCCCATTTTTCAAGACATTCTGCACTGAAGCACCTGTATATCCCTCTGTCATTATGATTATTATTTAAGAAAAAAGAACTTCGATGTAAAAAAAAAGACTTAAGTAAAAAAAAAGACTTCGATGGATAGTTTCGTACTAAAACAAAGCATAGTTTTCAATCTGCATAAAGCATTGTAAGATGCTCTTAGAAATGAGGTCTAAACGCATGGAAAATTTATGTTGGATTACCTTGAAGTCCCATCGCTTTCATTGTAATGGGACTGCCCATAAATGATGTCACGCTTTTTCCCATATATTTGACACCCTCCCCCCTTTGTCTCATGCCACACTATATTGCATAAGCATGGTGTCACACTTCTTGCTACCCCCTCCCCCTGTCACAATTTCAGGAACCCTTCTCGAAGCGTGACATCATTCATGAATGATCCCAGAGTGAATGCGAGTTAAATGCCATGTTTCTTCCTACTCTCTTTATATTCTTGTAAAAACAAAGTTTCATTGTATTCTACCCGAATGTAAGGCAAAATGGACGATAATTTAAATTTTAGGTGTACGTGTTACTTTGTACATAATAAATACAACAAAACTGCACCTTCCTCTCCTTTAAAGCTTTTACCTTATTCTTACTGAACATCTCTATTATACAAAAGTTTCAATGTTACAGTACCTACAAAAAATGTAAATAAACGCCCGAACCATCCGACTAAACACAAGCTTTCCTAGCTCTTGATCGTTTATCAACTTTTCACTTCTTCGTGGGCTCTTGCCCTCTCTGCCAAATTTGACCGCTATCCTGTGGCTAAACAGAAACAAATGATTATACTCAAGATGAATGAATGTAGCTTAGAGAACCAGTTCTGAAATACATTCATCAAATAGTTTGTTTATTTTAAATACAATAAATAATATATAACTGTATCGTACATGTATTCATTATTTTACTCCATTTTCCTTTATTTGCTTACTTTGTCCTTCATAATATTGTGATTTATTTATTCCAAAAATATTTATTCCAAAAATTGTGACCTTTTTTGAAATTTTCATTACCATATTGTAAAATCATCGACACCTGTGACCGTAATTTGAAACGTTCTTGTTGTTTACATTAATTACATGAATTTTTTATCATCTAATTTATGTCTAAATTGCTCGTTTATCAAATTTTGTCCTATTTAAGGTCCTGGAGTCTACACATTATTATTTGCTTCAATTTCTTCTTCTTATTATTATTATTACTCAATATGCGTGCGTAAGTGAAAGATTTTCACTACACTGTAAAAAAAATCTCCTGAAAACAACGGAAAAAGTACGGCAGCAGAGTTGCCGGAAATATTCCGTTTCTGAGAATACTGTATTTTTCCTGAGATTTGACAGAAGTTCCATTTCTTTTTTCTCCTTTAATCCAAATCAGGTTGTGAAAAAACAGCAAGCGTAAAACGGAAAAATTCCGTTCTCGTATTTTCAGGACGTGATATTTCGGTTTTTGGAAGGAAAAACCATGTATTGATGCACTACGGAAATCTTCCGTTAAAATCAGTTAAAAAACACTCTGAAAATTCAGGTTTTTTTTAACAGTGTACATTGATACGAATTTTGATATACATGTGCAAAAGGTAATTATTTCCAACTACGTCCTACTGTTTATAGCATATCAGAATCAGACCTTCGCAGATTTCCCTGAAGGAAACGGAACATAGCGTTCCTCCTTCGCACCTACCAAAATCTCTCAGACACTTAACAACCAGACCGGCCATAGCGACAGGACTGGCGAACATTGCCTACCTGATTTACTGTCTTGGTGCCGCAGTCTAAAGAGAGCTTAACATCCGCCGGAAGAAGTTCGGTGGGGATTTTGCGTTACCCAGTCCGCACCACGAGGAGGTCCCCACCATTACGGACCACTTGTGAAAACGGTAGCAAAATTTCTCGATGAAGCCCTGAGAAAATATCCCATGCTAGGTGCTGAATCACAAATGCTATTAGAATTTTAAGCCTGGATGTCGGAGCAGATGAATCCTATTTCGAACTTGTCAAGGTGATTGAGTTCATCGCGAAAGTGTACTGTATTAGTTGGTTCATAAGCAAACTAAACTTTTATTTTTTTTCATGATTCAAGAATTATATGAACCACTATGAATTTCTCGAAATAACAATTTCTCAAATCATGAAAATATCCTGAGTGCACTGATGCCCCGAAGTAAAATATGATGACCCGAATCATGTAGTGAACATCCGAAGCAAAGAGTTCTGCACGAGTAACGGACAACACATCAATCCAGACATAAAATTTAATGCTGAAAACTATTAAATATTTTAGCATGAAATTAAAGTTATTAAGGCTCCGATTATGGTTTCACTCTCAACTGTCGATCAGCATTAAAAATGGAATAATAATAAAAATTTATATTTTATAAATTACATCTTCCATTCATTAAAGCAGAAAGTTTTGATGGGCTACGTTTTTGTACAGAAGGTGAAATCGCAAATTATTGTTTTAACTTTTCAAACCTCAGACTAATTCTGAAATTAGGGAAAATTACTATGTCAGTATGGTTGTAGGTATTTGGAATAGTTTACCAGAAGCATTTACCCCACTTACAATAGGGTAAAAAGCTTTAAAAGGACTATTCTTCAAATCAATAAAATATAATAATTTTATTTAGTTCTATACACACAATACAAACCTCATTAATATAAAAATTGCAATAATTTTAAAAATTTAAAAGTACAATTTGGAAAGCAAAAAATCTAAATTCTTTAAGTTTTTTTACTAACTCCGGCCTTTTTGGCATTGTTAGACGTGATTCCACCATATTGAAACTTTACTGGGACATTACAAATAGGTTTGTCTAACTGTTGTGTTGTAGTGGAAATAAATTCACGTATTTGGATACTTTATTTATTTTGTTGCAAAAACCATGTATTTTTATACGATTTCTTGGACATTTACCTTCTTTGCGGTGATAAAAGATACTAGCCGATTGATATAATATTTTGTGGATTTATTTCTATTACCAATAATAACTTTTCCGAACTATTACGTTTCAATTGTACAAACTTCTATATTTCGCTCCACTCTAATATATATAGATAAATATAGATTCTATTTATATATATATACCTGCATATAACAAACTAAGCGCTGTCAGACCGTGTGCTTTGGACATATCCTCTTTTTCTCACACCAAGAGCATTCGTGCTGCAACTCAACTCTGGCGAAAATGGGAGGGCAGCCAAGAATGACGGGATAACTGATGGCTAAAGCAGACAGAATGGAAGGAAAGACAGTGTCCGTGCTCTAATTGATGTGGATCGGGACAGCTGGGACCCACGTCGGGCCCTGTTTTGAGAGGGAGGCCCTGCGCTATTCATCAGGAGCGGGCATTTGATGGGCAGCACTGACGTTGACGGATGGATGCTACGGCACGATTGTCAGGTGGCGCTACGGTCACGCCCTTCTGAAGCGTCGCCCTGTGGGGCTCCCACATTTGGCGATAACATCTATTAAACTGTACTTTATCGCAGGAGGCGAAAAGCTGATTATAATATTTCTGAAGTTATGTCAAAATAATTTAGAAAGAAAACTTTTTCTTTTATATTTTACAATCTCTCTCTCTCACACACACTACCCTCAGTATAAACACACAGAGGCAGTGATAACCTAGTGGTTAGACCGTCGGACTTCCACCTGGAAGGTCGCGCTTTCGATACCTACTGAAGACCCACCATGTACACTTGGGGATACGTGCATGTAAAATCAGTGAGCCCCACTACCTCGCCCCATGCGCAAGCAATCCTAAGGCCTCGGCCAACAGGTAGGCATCTGATGGAGAAAAGTATATACACACAGCGCAGTAGATACAAAGGGGTGATTAAATCTTTAGTAAAACGCTTTTAAAGTTCGAATCGACATTTTATTTTCTTTTTCTAAATCACACTGGATAACGGGATTTGTTAATTCTATCATTAATGCTTCTTTCCACAAAACAAATGGGTATTTCTTATGTCAGTCACACTTGGTTATGTCCATGAATTCAATAAGGTGGGCCGAAATAACTAACTCTTTTGTTTTCAAGTAATGCAACAGGGAAGTTACGAAATGGAGAGAGCAAAAAGGGGGAAAAAATTGAATAAATAAAGTCCTTTTGTACTTTCCAGTCGTGCATGTGCTCTCCAAAGTTCTCCGAAATGTGGAAAAGTCTAAAAAAAAAGATCTTTATAAATGAAGTGTGGACTAACATACTGATGAATCAAGTATTTTTGAAAATGTAGTTAATTCAATTTTCACAGTATGGGGTGTGATCTACTTTTATTTAAAGTAAACTGAATAATACTTAAAAAATCAACATGTACCATTAGTTTTTTCTTATTCAATACTGTAACATTAAAGCCATAATGCAAAGTACCGTTTTTCTCAAAATATTAAAAGCTGAACTTACACCTCTATATTTCTCACCAGGTCAAATATTACTGATACATAGAATAAAATTAATTTATTTTGTGTCTTTTAACTGGTATTCAGTAAAGAAGAAAAAAACTGGAAAGTTGTTGCTAATTAATACACCACTCCCCCCCCCCCCCCCCAACTCTTAGAATTTCATTAAAACTGGAGGTACCGGAAGATATTGATGAATATAAATAACGTTTAAGGATTATTTTATGAGGTTTTAATGCACGAGAACTAAACCTATTCGGGAAGAGGTCAATTTAAAAACATAAAAAATTATCGTAAACGTAAGAGTTTTTTAAAATTTCGGCCAACTTTAGAGCCTATGCGCGACCAGGAGATATAAACCGTAAACCGATTTGATTTCTATTTTTTAAATCCTTTTTAGTCTCCCCAATTTGGAATTTTTCTGCGGTATTCCGATTTGAAAAAAAAAAGCCTTTTAGGTGCACTCTAATATTTCATTTTGTCATTTACTCCCCTTTTTTCTGACTGTCTCCAATTTGGTAACGTAAACGTTACTAAATCCAAAGAACTCATCCGCGGATCTCATCCATGATAATAACAAGCTTCCACTAAGCCACAAACGCGGATTCATTGACACAACTATTCTTCAGTAATCCGCGGATTACCCAGCAACCTCGAAAAAAGAAAATTCCTTTCTTTAACTTCGTTTACAGTGTTTTTATTTTCGCTTGGCAACCCTATCTTCGATGGGGAAGAGCGAGAATCCGAGTGGCACTTTCGCATGCAAAAAATCGTTCCATCACAAACACATCCTCTTCAAATCCCACAGCAGTCGTTCCGTCGCGGACCTGTTCATTATTAACATTCTAAAAGGGAGGCTTGATTGCGGCATCGCTCTCCTTTTCGATTTTTTTCTTTTTTTATTTTAACCACCAACAACTACGACTTCATTTTTTTCCCTCCTGATAAAAAAAATTGTTTAAATCATTCTCTTGTTTTTAATTTCAAGTTGACTCATTGCCAAATGCATATAGTATTTTTTTAGATATATTCGCTGCTGTATAAATGAACAATCAATAGTATATGGGTGTGGGGGGGGGGCATCAAAGGTCGATAAATGATTTAGTAACAAAGAAGAGAAGTTGTTAGAGACCGATAAATGAAGAGATCACTCGAAAGCGTAATAAAATGATGAAGTAATAAATTTTTACGAGAAAAAAAAATGTTGTAGGAAAATTGACTTGGAATTAATATAGTTGATGCCATTAATAAAATTATTAATAACAAATCCCGCAGTGGACCACTCGATAGAAGCTCTGTTCCCGTTGAACACCGAAGGTGAAGCAACATTGACTGAGGTCAGTGTTTGGGATGGTGGCAACCTCTCGCGGCTGGTTGCTGTGGTGTCCATGTACGCTAAAGGGAGCTGGTGCACGTTAAATAAGTCGTGGCTCCAATGTCCTCCAAGTGAAAAGATACCTGTGGGGGTGCGAATCACAGGTGACGGTCTCTCCTCTTGGAGCTGGTTCAAAAATTAAGAGACCTTTCAAAAAGAAGCGGAAATCGAACTCCTACCTGTTAGACTCAGGAGCAGCGTACCCATTCTTCTTCGTCACGCGCGAGAACTCGACAACAACATTAATAACTGAAGGTTGATATAATTAAATGAAGGGGGCAGTGAAAGGGTATAAAAAATGTAGTATAAATTTAAACCGGTTCATAGAAAAAAAAAGCATTGCGTCTTTAATTCTGTGGATTTTTTAAAAGGTTAATTTCGCTAGCTTAATTTACTGTCAGATTTTTATTTCCCCCTTTCCCCTCCTACTGTTATGTTTTAGAACGATTTCCTTCGATTCAGCTTTATAATTCAATATGATATTTACAAGGCCTGATGTCCACGCAAGCCAGCAAAACCCAGGCTTCGGGGCCCCAATTTTTTTTTTGGGGGGGGGGGGAGGGATGGTGGCTCGAAATTTCGAGAGGAATAGATTTATTTAAGAATTATTCGAGCAAGTAATATTTCATTAACAATAAACGTATCAAAAATTCTAAACTAATTTGCTCTCTATGATAAAATTTCTTTAACGTCTTTCCTTAGATGTTTCTAAGACCATGGACATTTAACAGAGAATCATTCATTCAACAACTATCAATATGTACAGGGGCACCTCCTATACTGAACTCTTTATGGGGACCCAGAAAACTTTCTGTCCCTTGGGCCCCGAGCAATGCAAGCCGGATCTTGGCAATTTCTTCAGCAAAATTAAAACCATTTTTTTGCGTTTTGAACAATTTCTACCTTTAAAGGAATGGCTGAAAACAACATATTAGAAGGAAAAGCAGTTCTTGAGAAAATGACAAAGCAAAAGTTAATTGTTTAAAACATGAAAGACTAAGACCTGTGTTAGAAATGCTAAAAAGTAGTTACTGGTCCGTCATACTTGTAACCATGGAAGATATACTGGTCTACAATGAAATATGTATGTTTCCACATAAGTTTAAGAACACTTATGAGTACATGTTATGTATTTTTATAAAATTTGCATTAGTTAGATTTAGTGTAAAACATTATACTCAATATATATCTAATGTTAACACAACAAAATTACTGTAAATATACAAAATATACAGTCAAAAAATAATACGAAATGTGTCGATTGACTGCGAAGAACTACTAGTCACGCGGACCACAAAGCTATATTTTGTGGTGCTTCGCATCAGTTTGCAATCGTCTCCGGCCAGCAGATCTGGCAAGATTTCGAACGCTGACTATAAAAACATTGAATAATAGTGCCACCTGAACCACAGTCATCTATTGCCAATGTTTGTGTAACTGTACAGTTAGTCATTTGAAGTAAATCGAGTAGCATTTTGTTTCATAATACCATTTCTCTCAAAATGCCGGCAGAAGTAATTGATTGAATTTTGTGTAATTTTTCGTTATTTATTATTTGCTTCTGAAAAACTTGTACTTCATATCGTTATTTATGTACATCAAAAGCTTAACTAAATCGGATGAACCGTAATTAAACTGTTTTTTATGAGAGGAAAGTAGGCTGTAGACTTTGACAAGCGGAATATAATAGAATAATATTGCAGAGAGTAATCCTTCAAAAAGAGTTAAATCCATATAAAATCACTACCTATTGTTGTATGTTTCAACTTTTCTTGGTGAAGTTCTTCCTGAAGAAGTAATATACGATAAAAGTGATGTGTATGTAATTATTTTTACCGTTGCATATTTCTTTGTCTTCATGAATATTGTTGTGAACAATCGTATTCTGAACGCCTATACTTTTCCCTCGACTTGGAAAAATTTTAATAACACATCTCCACATTATCATTATTTGTACTTATTTATTGATTTTATTTTTTTAATTAATTATATTTATTTATTATTACTTTTGATTAATTTATTCTTTGTGCTATTTTTAAAACTTGATTTGTTTATTTTCACCACCAATAAAATAAAAGCAATAAAACTTCACTTGTTATTTACTAATGGCATGGGGGAAATGCTTCGCGAATAGTAATTTAATTTTGAAACTTCTTTCTAAGGGTGGGATGCGATTTTTGTTTGTTTATTTATAAAAACCCCTCCCCCTCCAAAAATCGTTTACCTCCCATACCAACACAAAAGAAACGCTCTTTAGCTGCCTTCCAAGATTAAATTTAATATAAATTTCCGAAGTTATCAACTAATGTTCTTTTTAACTCCTTTCATTGGCTTTTTTCATGTCTTACGTCTTGTCTTATAACATATAAAAAAAATTTCGAGACAAAAATGCAAAAATTTTGTCCAGTTACAAACGAGAACGGTTAAATAAGCCCTTTTCGCTCAAAAATTGGCATCCGAACATCTGCTTACCGCACAACCAGGCAGACTCAGGTCAATGAAATTCGATTCGATCTGACGCACCCATGAAGAAACGACTCTAATTTAATAAATCGACTACGCAGACGACTTCTGGAAAAATATCGTTTGAAGAATCGTGTGTTACTTCCCTGGCGCGTCAAGCAAAACTCGACTGAGGCGAGGCCATAGAATCTTTGAAGATCTAGGGATCTGTTTAATGCTTTGATCTCCGCGAAGGGTTGTCAAATGTCCCCCCCTCAAATTCTCTCTCCGCCTCTCCCCCCACAGATCAGCGACACCTGTTTCGTGTTTTGCTGTCAAAGATTCTCCTTCGAGGTTCTAAAAGATAGTGCGAGTGATTTCTTTGGAGCGAATCTGAGTGTCATGGCGCTCAGCGAAAATACGATGTTTCTAAAAGAATAATGACAAAAAGGGTTGATTCCCGAAATTTGGAGTACAATTTCGTTACTGAAACATGAATGTGCAAATTACTTTTACATAGAAATTTTATTCAAAAGAATTGAGAATGCGCTGTCAACGCATGCGTTTTCTGAATGCGTTGAATGTAAAATAAACAATATAATTAGCAGTGATCTTAGTCTGTATATATTCTTTCCAAAGCTTCGATATTCAGTGTTGATTAAGAATTTTATTTTTGTATTTGCTTTTGCCAAGTTTCGTTATGTAAGTACTGGCAAAGAGGACCCAGAGATGTAAATCATAAAACCGCTTAGTTTCTGTTTTCTGAAAGATTGTTAATATTTTATTGGTTTCTGTTCCATCATTAAACCATGATTCACACTTGTAACAACAAAAGAACATCCTGTTCTGAATGTCTGAATAATCATCAACTCGAAATTATCGTAAAAAAAGACCATCTTGTCATGAATATTGAATTACTCTCAAACCAAAACTATCACAACAAAAGGGCATCCTGATCTGAAGGTTTGAATAACCACCGAGCTAAAATTAGCATTACCACATGAAAAAATTATGTCGAAAAAAAGTCTTTGCTTTTCTTTCGACTTTGGTGACAAAGTGGTTACTAATAAATGCTTCTAATGTCGCAAAGATTGAAAGATCATTACACGATCTGCAACACTGATGATTCCGTTGTTACCGTCATGAAAATTACCATCTTCCTGAGTGAACTCACCAGGGCTTAAACAGCTAGGGAGCTCAGCTTATATACTTTTTATTTTTCGGTGAATATCTACAGATTTCATGGAATTTTAGACTACGAAGTTCTAAGACAGTGATGGCGAACCTGTTGTGTGCTAGTAGGTGGCGCGGCCGTGGATACACATTAAATTACTTTTATTCACTCATATTCACTAAAAGCAAAACAAAAAAATAGAAAGAAAACTTCCCACATTACAGCTGCCACTTCGAAAATGGATAATCTTTAAAGATGATTTTTTAAAAAGAAAGATAACAAGGGACAGACTCGACATCTTTAACTAATAAACTGCAATTAAATTGTACACTAGTCGAAAAAGGTCCGCCATCCCTTTTCTGATGTACATTCCTTAGAACTCCTGCAACTTTCTTGTTAAAAATTAAGCTCTGAAAATTTCCAAATGTTTCTGATGATATCAATTAAATGCAATGTTACGAAAGATTCACTATTCTATTTTATCAAAATTAATAAGCAATCAAATCATAGTACTAATAAGCAATAATAATAATAAGCAATCAATTAATCTCAAAATTAATTTTCATTGTGCTTAGAAAAAGCCTATATACAGGCATCCACATCCTAAAGCCAGGCTACTTCTGATACTCTTCAGAGAGAAAGAGCTACATTGACCTTTACGTCGAGCTCGTAAAAAATATTTTTGTCGTTTTTAGTACGTAAAAGATAATCAAAAATTACGCTCTTTCAATGAAAGATTTTTCGGAATTAGGGAATAATGTGTAAAATTGTGAGTGATCGTAAAATCAGGAAGTGAAATGATTATCCAAATTCTACAGATCACTTAAATCAAGATGTACAGGAAAACTAAAAATCTATATATGGAATGAGGGTATTTGGAATCCTAAAATTGTAGAGTAAATTCTGCAGTTATTTTGAGCTTGGGATGTGCAGGAAAACTGCAAAAAATCAAAAATAAATTTTTGAAGGTATTTGGAACCCTAAAACTGTAAAATAAATTCTGCAGATATTTTGAACCCAGGCTGTGCAATAAAATTCCAAAAAGTAACAATATGTTGTTGAAGATGCAGACTGATTTTCTGGAGTTTTAGGCAGGTTTTTTTTTTTCCTTCAGTTTTCAAACTTCAAATACCTTCAAAAAATTTTAAATCATTAAATGCAAATGTTTTTTTGGTTGGGCAAGAGTCAACTTAACTTATACAGTGGAACTCATTTATAACTTTTTTCAATGACCCACCGTTCTGAAATTTTGGCATTTACATAAAGAAATAGCGTAAGCAATTTTATTATTGTTGTTTCTTGAATAAGGAAAATTTTTTACCGCTGGCATATTAAACTGGCCGAGGACTGACAAATTTTCCGACAGATTAGCGATTGAGAATTCCTGGTATAGATAGGGATGCACTAATAAGCAAATTGTCCGATTAACGATAACGGATTAATCGGCAGAAAACAATCAGTCGATACCGATTACTTGACAGCTGATTAATTATGATGATAGTTATTTATAGAACGACTATTTCTTTATCACAATTCTTTTTGTTTACTACTTTCAACTTTACAGAATTAAATAACAAACATCAGATTTTGCTGATTATAAATAATCGGCAAAGGGGCCGATTACCAATTACTGCCGATTAATCGGAGCATCCTTTGTAAACCATTTCTATATACTTCATACTTACATTTCATAGCATATATACGCCTGAATCACATTCTACACCTTCTATGGCATGAGTCTGATGCATATTCTTGAATTATAAGTCTGTAAAACTGCGTGCTTTTAAGCTTCTTCAACTACATCTGCGTTTGGTGGAGCCATCGACTATCTTGTTTGCTTAGTGTTGTCTAACATTTTTCTTCCGTTTTCAGCCTGGTCCCATGACGAATTCGATATTTGATTGGAGAATCGAATGCGATTTTGTCACGTGACTGATGAAAACGATAGTGAAGCGAATCCGTTACGGACGAGAATAAGCCTGATTGAATTGAGTTCACCTAAAATTTCATTCAACCGTTCTTGGAATTCTTGAGCTAGCAAATAAATTCAAAGTATGATCCAACATGAATTAAATGTTTTAACTTTTTGCACTGAACAAGAATGTCGTAACGTCAAGCAAGTCTATGCTACTAATTAGCAACTTGTGCCCTACATGGGAAAGTAGAATTGTTTTTTGTAAACAGAATGATACTGACTTGCTTCATGGAATTAAACTTGCTTCAAAAAGTTTTGAGACGACAATACTCAAAAAAAAAAAAATTACGTTTTCATCCAGGATCTCATTTTACTTAATCCGGAAAAAAATCTTTTTATATTTAGAAAGAAAGACATACTCTTGAAATTCAAAACCGCTTCCTCTTTTACGGGTTCCTTTATCCATGCTTTATCCACTGTAAGTACCAGCGCCATCTTTTCTCTTCTGAGCTCGGGCCGAACCGCCACCTGGCGACAGTTGACCGCATTCTTCCTTTTGTTGCCCGAAAACGAGAATGACAAAAGAAAAGCGAGTCACTCCAAGCTGTGTGATGCTGTCAGTGCAGATTCGTCCGCTTGATGAGAGCTGTCAGCTCGCGGTCTGTCCGTTCGTTTGATGTGGGGTGCGGCACCAGAAAACCGTTCAGCTGTCACAAGAAGCTATTGTTTGTTTGAGTGAAAGCCATGGGATATGTCGGTCTCTGTTAAAGATAGCAGAATTACGACAATGCCTTCCAATCACTCCATGTATGAAGGAAAATGGATTCAAAGCAAAGAACTTAGAAAAAATAAGATAACTTGATATTTTCTCTACAAGTTATCAATTAGCTGTTTTACTTATATACTGGTAGGGAATTCGTTTGAATAACACCCCAATTCTTGAAGAAAAACTCTGAAGGTATCAATAACTGTATAAAAGGATTTTGAGTTTTAAGCTAGCGAGGATATCGCAAATTTAACAATATAGAAGTTTTAAAGTTCTTGTTTATTCTTTTTTTTTTCTTTTTGTTTTAAAAAAGAAAGTGATTTAATTTAATCGTGTTTTATTTATTTATTTATGTCTTCAAATGCACCAATTATGCTCTTACTTATCTGGGATAAATTCTTAGAGAGAGAGAGAGTTACATTCATGCCATAAAAATATGTATGCATAAATATGTGAGTTTTATACTGAATTTGTTAAATAATTAAGCAATAAATTTCTTCTTTTTTCTTCAAGGAATTTTAGCAGGAACACTTTTGAGTTACTCCACTACGACCTTTTAATACTTGCTCCAATTGTGGTCCGGCTCCACTCCAGGACCTCCTGAACAGTTTTAATGAAAGTCATGTTTTTCCTACTGATTTATTTAATTTAATAATTTTATTTATATCGGTGCCAGCAAATCCAAACTTACTTATAGAAATGTTATTTTTCAGATGAGAAACCATCTTTCCTTCTTTGTCGTCGTTCATTCAAAACTAATTTTATTGCGTAAAAACATCGTTTTTAAATTTTTAATGAAATTGTAACAAAAAAAAAGAAAAAACAATAAGTACCGACTAGAACTATACGAGCCGACTTTCCCGTACATATCTTCGAGTTGTAGTGGGCCCCATTACACCTCGAAGGTACATATCAATATCAAACTGATAATCCAGCTACCTCTCTGTCTTTCTCATTTAGCTTCAGTTCTTAATTTCTTCAAATATTCCTTTATCAACGGTTTATGCATATTCATTCACCCATTCATTTGTTCATTCATTCATGCACTCACTCATTTATTCATTCATTCATGGGATGAACTTCATATCCGTACACGTTCTACCTCATAACACTTTTTCGATAAAGTTTGTTCTAAGCACATCCGTCTGTCAGGGTAGGATTTATATAAAATTGAAAATTCCCCGTACCCAATGTTTTTTTTTTTCTTTTTAAACTGTTCAAAATCGAGAAAAAAAAAGCCTCGTTGAGAGCTTCTTCCAATAAGCTTGTTCAAAGGAACCGATACGCTTGTTCAAAATATTTGTTTTTATTTATTCAGTTATTTTTTATTATTACTTTGTTTGCATTATTTTTTGCAATATATTTTAAGTGTATGGTTAAAAACAAAAAATGCTGCTTATGTTTAAACTATTAATGTATGTGTAAAAAAAGGATAATTAAAAAAATTATTTATGCAAATGACATATTTTAATTATTCATATTTCATTATTTTTCACATGAAAAAGCATTTAAATAAATGCATATAGTTTTAAAAATATATAAATCAACACCATATACCCTGTGGGCCGTGATACGGGTGAAATCCCATTTTAGGAGGGATTTTGAGCGAGAAAGGGGGGGGGGGGGGGAGGAGAAATGGCAAAAACGGTATTCATGCACACGGGCGCACAAGGAATGTGTGTGCAAAAGATCAGCTCAATCCGTTTTTTTTTTTTTTTGTCTGGACGGTTGCCCGGTCAAAAGTTACCAAGAATAACAGGAAAAATCTGAAAAATAGTGATTTTTAAACTTTAATTACTCTGGCCCCCCGAGGTTTAAATTTTACGTTCTCAGGGACCCCTCCCCCTCGAGAATATGTGTACAAAACATCAACACCACGTCCCCCATACGGGGGACATACATTGAGTTACGGGGGGTTAAAAATCATAAATAGTATTTCCAGTAAACAGGAAATATCAATAAAATTATTAATTCGTTCTGCTCCAAACGCGGATCCCGGCATAATTTCTGGAGAGGGCATTGCGGTGGAGTAAAAAGTGGTTCTCCCTTGTAATATGTTTCATTAAAATGTTTTCATGCGAGTGATTTTATGTTTTTAGCAGGGATGTAATCCAAGGGGGAGGGGTGTTTGGGATAAATCCTGCCCTCTCACACACAAAACTATTGGTCTTGAACCATATTTCTAATCGCTTAATGTTAATCTACATGAAAGAACTGCTACAACCCAAATCCTAGGAAAAAAATTCTGGTTTTGCCTTAGTTTTTTAGTTTACCAATTAATCTACTTTCAAGTACAAAAAAATAAGTATAAATAATAATGGTATTACTTAAAATGTCTTATTCCTTAGGTAATATGGGGAGGGGCGCGTGCCCCGTGCGCCTTCTTCAATCCACCATAGTTTAGGTCTAATTTCCTTCGATGATAAAAAAAGACTGAAAGCAAGTTAACTGTTTCGATGCGAACAAAACTTTACAATTAACAGCTACATTAAATAACTTTTTTTTAAGAAACTTGTCTGATAAAATTAAGTGGGTAGTTGTTATTCTTTAAAAATAACAATGTATTTTATTTTTCCCTCTCTGTCATGAAATGTGATGCTTATCAGTTATTCCAACGGCAGGAATTTCTCCGTTCGACATCAAATAGAGGTAAATGGTGCTGCCATCTGTCGTCAACTTGTCTATCTAGATCAAAATTTTAAATATTTGCATTGATATTGGAAACAACAGCTGTTTCCTCCTGTCTATCAAACGCATGACAGGCAAAAAGAAGCGGAGGAAGTTAATTATCGTCCCGGGAAGGGAATGATGCGAAGAATCTGGCAGCCGATTCGAATAATGGAGAGGTTGTCAGTTCGAATTCTTGCTCTTTTGAGGAGATATTTTTTTTCCAGTTTTAATTCCTTTCAAAATTCATTCTTGAGGTAATGATTTTGAGACTTCCGACTTGTTAGCATTGATTTTTTTTATAAATTGCTTTTGTTTCAGAGAAATCGATAATTAAACAACTTTTTTTCCTAAACACGGAAGGTGATCCTTATGTTAAAATTATTACTGACCGCACAGACTTGCTGCCTCAATTAAGAAAACCAATAAGACGTCACATTGTTAAGAAATTGTTTTTGTTCAAACACCAAAGAGTTTAAGAGATTATTAAGCAGAAATGCTCTGTAACGTCAGCTTTCGGAAAATATCTGTAAGGGACCGTCCATAAATGATGTCACGCTTTTTTCCCATATATTTGACCCCCCCCCCCCCCCATGTCTCAAAATGTCACACTCCAACAAACCCCTCTCTTTGTCACATGCCACGTTATGTTGCATAAGCATGATGCCACACTTCTCGCTACCCCCTCCCTTCCTCTTGTCATAATTTCATGAAACCCCTCCCCTCTCGAAGCGTGACATCATTTATGAATGATCCTAAAATGATTTTTAACTAGTGTTTTGTACGTAGACGTTTGGTCGAGTTAAAGTCATTAAAACGGGTGCTACTAAGAGAGTAAGCCTCCAAAAACCCTTAGTTTGGGCCGTACAGCTGTTCATAATATGTTAAATAGTACAGATAAGGTAAATGACCCGGTAGTGGACACAGTTAAGAAAATTTTCGTACGCTTTACACTTGGAATTTTTTTTTCAAGGGACTTACATCAATATTTGCATATTTAGCTTAATCGCCAACTATTTCTCTATAAAAAATTACTTTTAAAATGTCGTTTGATGAAAAATTAGGATTTTTACCTCAAATTTACTGAACGCTTAATTTGTATTAATAGTGGACATGTATAAGACACGTATTTGCATTAGTAGTGGACAGAAATTAATATCATCTATTTTATGCTGTTAACTTATAGAAATGATTTTAAAAATGACTAAGGAACCAATCACAAATAATGTCACGCTTTTTTCCCATATATTTTCCCCAAATCCCTAACCTTCTTATTAATCGGCTTTAGCAAAGAGCTTCAAATGTGACCGTTGTGGAGGCAGTTATTAAATATTATGATCCACATACTTGCATAGATGATCCAGGCCAACTTTAGTTCTATTAACCAGCACTAGGAATCGTTCGCTATAGGTTCTGATAATTTCATTCTTTTAATGTTACATTCGCTTATTTTAGGAGCTTAAAGATCTAAGTGTCCACTACAAGAGCAGTGTCCATTACCGGGTCATTAACCTTGTATACGCAAATACGCAAGATATATGCGTTATAACGTGCCTCCCCCCCTCCCCTCAAAAAAAACTCATTCCACCACTTTTCTCAACCATCTTTCCTTATGCGTCTACATAGTGCAGAGATATCTGTATATTTCACTCAGTTTTGTGCGATATCGTCATGAAGGAGGTACTACTCTGGTCAATTATGATATGGTGTCATGTTAAAAAAAAGACTGGAACGTCTCAGAAGAACCCGGCGTTCAAAGTGGTCAAATGATTACATAAAATAAATATTTTTTTGTTGCCTGTTCTGGTGGTTCGACAACTGCAATCTGTTTATTTTCCTACATGGTATTCCTAGACTGCCTTGGTGTCTCCTGATCATTTAGGAAATGTAACAAATCAAAGTACCAGAGAAATGGCTTGTAAATTTCGTCTCCAACCCCAGATCGAATCGATTTATTAACTTTTGCCAATTATTTCCGGTAAACACTTTTCAAAGAATTAATTATTTACAAATGTTTCTCTGTTTGCGGTTGCATCAATGTCTTTGATTTTTTCCACTAAACTCTCATAAGCCTCCCCCTTTTTATCCTTGTCACTACACTCCTTGGATTTTACACGCCAAACGCGTGGGAAACTTTCGCATAATGCAATAAATTTTGTGAGAAACTCCCGAGAACATTGCCGAAAGTCGGCCATTGTCGCCTGACGAATTGAAACTGAGAAACAAAATGAATCGGAAAGGGGTGCTACCGTCTACATGTGCCGATTTGTCTGCACAGTTCAAAGACATATGCTTTCTAGCTCAGTTATCGCTGCAACTGTACAGTCTTCGCACCGGACTCAAAACTGCGCACTTTTCCAATCTACACGCAACGTTTTATCTGCAATGTGTTGAATTGCGCAGAAAAAAGGTTGTGCAAAACGTAGCGTCTGGACCCGGCTTAAAACAGAAAGACGAAATTTTGTAGCCTGCAGAAACAAACAGCTGCAAGCAAAGATTTGAAAGCGGAATAAACCTTTCATCCGAGCTCAAATAGGAAAATAACATATGTGCTAATTCACTGGAGAAAAAAAAAGTAAATAAATGAAAGTATAAATATTAATAATAAGCTGGAATAACAAAAATCGCTATAAAGGATAACATTTCTTTTAAAAACCCCTGTGCAGTATGGAAAATAGTCCCGTAAAATACATGTCAAAATAAGGAAATCAAAACAAAGCTATCAATCGCCTGTGAGACGCAGGAAATAAATTTTAATTCGTTTTAAAAAAATAATAATCAAAATCCAAAAAAAGAAATAAATAAATTAAAAATCGGCTGCTTCTCAAAATGCTAAAAACCGCAAGCAATAAATTTTAATTCGTTAAAAGAAACAAGAAGTTCCGTCTAGAACTATACGAGCCTACTTTCCCGTATACACCAGCTTCAAATTTATATTCTAGCTATCTCCCTCTCTCTCTCTTTCTCGTTTAGCTTAAGTTCTTCATTGCTTCAGATATACCTTTTCAACGGTTAATGCATATTCATTCAATCACTCATTTATTCAGTCATTCATGTATTTATTCACTCAGTTATTAATTCATTCTTTTGCTTATTCATTTAATCATTCATTAATTCAAAAATATTCTTGGAAATCTAGAACAAAAAATTTCATAGGAAAATAGGCTCGTTAGTTCTGGATGAACTTTCTAGCTGTACATGTTCTACGTCATAAGAGCTTTCCGATAAAGTTTGTTCCAAGCAAATCGGTCCGTTAGATCAGAATTTATATAGGATTAAAATTTCCCAATAGGCAATATGTTTTTTTTTTTTTTTTTGAACTGTTCAAAAATGAACAAAAATTGTTCAAATCAATATTTCACGCCAAGAACTTCTTCCAGTGAGCTTGTTCATTGGAACTTGGATCTTGTACCCAGAGTTTACAAAATTTGCTTCATTTTCGCCCGTAGGCGCTAATGTTAAAAATTTTTGAACTGTTCAAAATCGAACAAAAAATTGTTCAAATCAATATTTCACGCCAAGAACTTCTTCCAGTGAGCTTATTCATTGGAACTTGGATCTTTTACCCAGAGTTTACATAATTTGCTTCATTTTCGCCCGTAGGCGCTAATGTTAAAAAATTTTGAACTGTTCAAAATCGAACAAAAAATTGTTCAAATCAATATTTCACGCCAAGAACTTCTTCCAGTGAGCTTGTTCATTGGAACTTTGATCTTGTACCAAGAGTTTACATAATTTGCTTCATTTTCGCCCATAGGCGCTAATGTTAAAATTTTTTGAACTGTTCAAAATTGAACAAAAAATTGTTCAAATCAAAAAGTAAAATATAGAAATGAGATGTCCTCGCCGAGATCTTTCGAATGCAAAAAGAATTTTTCGAATCGGACAATTCGTTCAAAAGTTATTAGGGGGGGACAGACCGACAGACAGACAGACCGACAGACCGACAGACAGACAGACCGACAGACCGACAGACACACTTTTTCCCCATCTCAATACCCTACTTTCAAATTTTATATTTTTCAATCTTTATTTAATTACTTAACTTATTTTTGACTTTTCTTGATTTCTAACGTTATTTTCAAGATACATTAAGCCTTCTTTCATGCTTTATTATTATTATTTTTACTTTTACGGGAAAGTAGGCTAAAAAGGATCAACAGTCAGTCGGCATGGCAACAATTAAAATTAAAGTTAATTACCGTGAAAAAATAATTTCGAACTGCAGAGAAAAATGCTTATAACTTCTTTTCTAGTTAATTTAGAGTCTTCGAATTTTCGCACGTAGAGCGAAACTCTGTCCGGGGTAGTTTTTCACGCGCTTTTCAACGGTATCAAGCTCGAAACGATGCGATAATTCCTTCCTATAGAAAATGACTATTTTATGAAACTTTCGGCTATAAATTGGAATAAAAGAAGAACAAATTCGAATTTCAGGAAAAACTCTCCGAGGTGCACACCCCCATGTTCCAAACTAATTTCGTGCCAAATTTCATGAAAATCCGCTGGACGGTCTGGGCCCTACGCCGTACACAGACACACACACATACTTACTGCTTTATTATTAGTAGAACCAAATGAAAATGAGTGTGGCCGAGTTATCCGGACTGCCGGGATATCGAGTTCCGAGTTTTCGGAATTACTTGAATATGTTTCGTAACATTTGCTGAAATGAAAATATACGTTTTTTTTTTTTTTTTTTTTTCCGAAAACTATTTAGGTAAATGGAAAAATTTCCCAACTGATCATCATAATTTGTAAATTCCACCAGTTCTCAACTCTTTTAATGTATTTTGAATTGAATTTCTACCTCAGATCGAATTAAATACTTATTAGTTTAGCACTGCAAGCATCATCCAATCACGAAGAGCAGTCTAGAAATTAATATATTTTACTTTTAGTAAAAAAAAATAAATATTTACCTTTGTTAAGTTATGTAAGGAAGCCGTTTAGACTAGGTGAAAACAAAACTCTAAGTAAACTCTGGTGTTTTTGTGATACAAGTACAGTTTGATAAATAAATTTAAGCTTATCGCTTCAAAGTTTTTCATTCGGGGGAGGGGGTCATGACAGTCTTTACCACCAAATTTTACCTCACGGATAGAGGAAGCGGCCCAGGATCCTGTTGAATCAGATAGTTAAGTAAATTGCGTGAACCCTTACTTATAGTGTTTATTATTATTATATTTATTTAACTCTTTGAAATTAATTCAAAGACGTAAAAAGAGAAAAAATATGTAAAAAAACCTGTTTTAAGTTCTTTTTAACCTTAAATACAAAATGTATTTTGTAAGTATATTAATAAATTGTATCAACAGTTTTCAAAACACAAACACACACACAAAATTTGTTCGTTCAAAGTAAAATTTTTAACAGTAATAACCAAAATTGAATCATTGTAGATATTCTTTTAGATACCGTAGGTGTAGTATTAGGGCAGCTAAATTTAAAATTACATCAAATGAATCATACCGCGGTTCATTTTCCTCTTTAATAGTCGTGAGCAAGGGCAGGTTGTTTCCCTTGCATTGACACTGTGCTGGCAAAGAAACAACTTTTACAGAATTCCTCTAGCTTTTGTATTGAAAATGTAACAATGATGCGCAACTCCTGGAATTGTCTAAATACTATTTTAAAATCATAACTCATTGATTTATCAATGAATAACTATATTCCACAGTAAATATTCTTTAGTAAAAGCCGGCTTAGATTCTAAATTGAAGTATCGACAAAGTTCTAATGACTTCTAAAACAGTTATAATGTCCGCTGAAAAGAAAGGGGGGAAAAGGGGAAAAGGGGAAAGGGGGAAACTGCTTAACTTTAGTGTCGCAGAAATGGAAATGAAAGAATTTAGTACCTGAAATGAAATAACGATAAAATTTAATTTCTATGAAGTTAAACGTTTAATAAGAAGTAAAGAGTTGAATTTCACAAATAGAATGCCGACAAAACAGTTTTAAGAAATATTGTTATAAAATATTGTTTTTGCTTCGTTTTTAAGGAAATTTCTCATTTTAAAAATGAATATTGCGTTACAAATTACTGTTAACAAAAATAAAACATTATAGGAGGGGAGGGGAGTGGTAACTTTTGTATTTTAATGCTCAGTAATAATTTTTAAAAATATATTTGTTTTGTAAAAAACACGTTGTTTTTTTCCATTTTATTGTCATGTCTTTCAAATGAAATCTATAAATTTACAACGTTTCATTTTGATTGTTGATACATCCTTCCGGAAATATTTTTCAATAAAGTAATGCATTTTGCAGGTTTTTAGGCAACCCCATATTTATTACAAGCTTCTATTGTACTTCATCTTAAAAATTCCAAAGCAGGATGAATAACTTTGGCTGGAAACTTGAAGGCAGAGAAAAAATAAACCTCAAACTGTCAGCGAAGCTAAATTCTTCACTTGGATGCTCTTTTGTCATTAAAAAACATGAAAAACGAAAAGTAAAGGGGAAAAAATCCTAAATTACTTGCATCCCCTCCTCCATTTTCATTCTATTCCACAATAAACCCATTCATCTCGTACCGCCTTTCCCCCCAAAATATCTGCTGCTTTTCATTCTCTTTTTTTATTTTCTAAGCTGATGGTGTTCGCTTTGACGTGGGTCATCCGTCAAAGGGATCTGGCTGATGCATACGTCATTCTGGCAGGGAGACAACTGCGCATGCGCGGGCGTCTAACCATCCATCACAGGCCGTCTGTCGCAACCATCCGCCACGCGTCGCTCTGGTCGCTGTTATTTGCAAATACATCCCGGGAACTGTTTAAAGAACTTATAAGGTGCCATATTATTTTCCCCACAGTGGAATTTATAGAACCTTTAAGGTTTGTAAAGAAGAATTGAAATAACAAGGCTTTTTAACATAAATAAAATTGTATGAAACGAATTCACCAACCCATATTTTATTGGTATTTAAGATATGATCATCTGTAGAATTGACACTTGAATTGAAAAGTTAGTATAGTCGATAAAGATCATCTGGGTTCTGATTTTGTCGTCCAGAAATATAAAATTGTAATAGTCAATAGGAAAAGGGAAAAAGAAACTTGCGTTCGTTATTACTTTTTTTTCTTTTGCTAGTAGTAGGGATGTGTTGTTTATGAACGGACGGATCTAAAAGACCGACTCCTTAAAATGAACGGAACAATACAATCTCCTAAAAAATGTACGATCGTTTTTTTTTTTAACGATGAAAGGTTTGAAACATTATACTTTTCTCCGCCAGACCCCTACCAGTTGGCCGAGGCCTTAGGATTTCTTGCGCTCGGGCGAGGTAGTGGGTCCACCGATTTTACATGCACGCATCCCCAAGAATACATGGGTGGTCTTCAGCGGGTGTCGAACGCACGACCTTCCAGGTGGAAGTCCGACGATCTAACCACTAGGCTACCACGGCCCTTGAAACATTGTGCTAATGCCCTAATAGTACTCTTGCCACCATTCGTCCGTTCGTTTATTTTAACGGTGAACGGTTTAGAACATTGCATCGGAAGTAGGGATGTAACGAATATTCGGCTACTATTCGGAATTTGGCCTATTCGGCCCTTTGGCCGAATAGTCATTTCATCACCTAGCCGAATACTCGGGAAGATCAAATCCCACCTGGCCAAATATTGACGGACTATTCGGCCGACTAATTCTGCTGCAGTAGAAATGTAAAAAAATAAATATATTATTGCATTTTAAACATTTGAAATTGCATTATAGTTATTGCAAAAGAACACATTAGTATGTAGTTTTAATGAATTAAAATAATTTGGGAAAAAAACTACTTTTTTTAAACGTTGTTTTTATATTTGACTGAACAAAAACAGATTTAAACGTTATATGATATTTTAGACTTAGCATTTGCTCCCAAGGGGAAAGAGGACTTTCTTTGGGTAGACTGCTTTATTGTAAATATTGGCCAAGAAAAAGATTGTGAAAAGCCTAGAATGTATCATGAATAGGATAGCATTAGTTATTGGGGTTTTTGAAAGTAATAATATATTCCAGTTAAATGCATTAAATTTTAATATCTTTAAAAAATAGGTATACAAAAAAAAAAAAAAAAACCATAAACTAAAAATATTAACTTTCATAACTTTGAAAATATCTTCAGAAAACTATTTTGAACAAGGCAAAAGTTCACTAAGCAATAGTATTTCTTTAATTTAAAGTAAATAATTAGTAAAATAATACTAATACTTGCATTAAAACCTGCCATTTCTATTGCACTTGAGGGTGCAATTCTTATTTTAAATGCATTAAAAACAATACAGTAAATACTTTGATTTTAGGTTTAGATTCTTAACAAAGTTAATTCATATGCATCATAGATTAATGTGTGGAGTTGGTGTTTGGCTGCCGAATTTGACAAATACTTTCTATTACAACGAATTTCTAGAAATTTTAATATTCGGCAGCCGAATATTCGGTATTCGACCTAAGACATTGGCCGAATATTCGGCTTCGGCCTAAAAGAAATGGCCAAATATTTGGCTTCGTCCTTGAAGAAAAAACCGAATATTCGGTATTCGGCTAGTTGGCCGAATCACTGTTCGTTACATCCCTAACTGGAAGTACATTTATTTCAGCTCGTTCGTTCGTTCATTTTTACTTTTATTAGTCTTTAACACAAGTAAACATATTGTTAGTTGTTTTTGTTTCTCTTTCCTGTTTTATAATAAAGCATTTGGCATCACTTGCTCTTCAACTTTTCAGCCCCATCTTTACGCTCGTAAGTTAATGAATTAGGTTTAATTATTTTTATAGCTACTGCCCGGGTTTTTAATTATGCATAATTTAATTAATTTATAATTTTTATTCATTTGTAATTTATTATTTTTATTGATATTTTTCTTAGAAATGTAGATTGTTGCCTTCATAAGGAAAGTGCCTAACTCCACGTTAATCTTTAAACACATATTGAAATGAAATTTGTGCGGCACAAGTTCTAGCATCTCCTGAGAAACCTAAGCACCAGTCCCATTCGACAAATTCGAATTAGTTTTAATTTTGGTATCGTTTCAGATTTACGTGAAATAAGCGTGCTGTAAAAAGGCATTAATTTCTAAATAGTAATGATAGCTGTGTTCCGGCTTGTGATGTTATGTAAAATTGATTACAAGAAAGGTTTTATTTATTTATTAATTTATTTATTGCTATTTTTTAAATTTAATAAATTAAATTAAAGTATAATAGTGGTAAAATAAGAATCATCGAAAAAAGTTAATCTAGATTAAAATAATAATAATTGTAATAAAACACATTTTATTGATCTTATTATTTAAATAAAGAATGTTTTCAGTTAATCTGAAAACTCTGAAAAATTAATTTTACACAATTTTAATTCAAAGAGGGCAGGTATTTCTGGCGTTCTTAAGTTATGTATTAAGGTGTTTTCAGGGGCAGATTAAAACAAATAGTTCAACATTCCTATAGAAAACTGATATTGAAAATCACAGGGATGCAAAAAATATATTCCCAGAGATGGTAAAGTTAAAGCTGCTATGAAACATTCTGTAATTACAGCATGTATTATTCACAAATTTTAAGGTGCCTGAGCTGAAAATTTGGTGCTCAGTTCTTGTATGAGACTGTTTGAAAGCATAAAATTGCCGATCTCTATAAATAGGCAAAGACAAAACAGAACCATTTTCTCCTCTGTTTCTAACCGATTTTGTACTTTTTTTTGTTTAGTAGCTATTCATGAGTTTTAGTGATATCGATTAAAAAATTTTGGAAACAGTTTATTATTAGTTAATTATTTCACCCGCTCTTTTGTCAGGCAAGCTTCATTTATAATTGTAATGTTATATTGTTATAGATAGCAGTTGGCAGCATGTCGTGATTGAGTAAATTATTAAGTGATAAATATAAAACTCATTGTTAAAAAGATTTTGTTGCCATCAAGCAGCAGTATGAAAACTAATTATAATAAGAGGTTGAGAGGAGGCTTCTCTGAAACAATGAAATGATAATTGAGAATAGTGTGTGGAAGCAAACATTTAAGTTTGATTCAACTGCCAGCCAACTCAGTACGAAATCGGCGGGAGTATAAGCGGCTACGTTCATGAGAGCCAATTGGTCCTTCGTCGATTTTCAATACGTTTGCTTTAAGCGCGGGTAATCAAAAGAAACTCGACACAATCTCGAAAATCGCCAAATTTGATGAATAATACTTATATAATTATGTAAATAGCATAATGTTTTCAATGCTAAATTTAATTATTACTGTCGAATTTCGAGTGTTGGGTGAACTCTAGTTCCTTTAACCTCTTCAGACCCCAGAACTAAGCACAAACAATTTTGATGCAATTTTTTGGTTCTCGGGTTTAAAAAATGATTACAAAACAAAATAACTAAAAAAAATTTTTTTTAGTTTTAATTAATAATTAGTTTAAATAATAATTAATGCCCATTTTCCATGTTTAGAACGAAGTAAACTATCTGTTGATTAATTTCAAAAACGATTGGGTGTTTTACCTTTAAATTGCACAAACAGTAGTTAATAAACAGTATTTTAAAATGTATCCAATTGGGTACACTTGGAATGAAGAGGTTAAAACTGCATCATTTGGTGGGAACGTCCAAAGGTCAAACAATCTTAGTTTGTTATTCCTATTTTTCATAAACATCTTATTCTAGGAGAGTAATTAACAATTTTTATTTAAAATGTGTGAAAAATGATCGTGCACATTTTTTTTTTCATCTTTATGTGTAGAAATAACGCATTTGCAAGTTTCGCCGTTTTCACATTCAATGTAAATCACACCGTCTCATTTTGACAATACCACGCGTTAAGTAAACAACCCCTGACATTTCTGAAATGCGATTACACAGATGTAGGCGAAGAACAGCTCCATCCACTAGTAAATAAACAATCGTGGAGGGACAATAATTCCATATTAGCAATATGCCAAGCCTCTAAACCCCTCTCCTGACCCCCTTTTAAAAAATCTACTCCCAGATTTCAGCAGGAGCTTCCCCGCCTTAAGCGCGTCTTGCATTATCCCTTAAACATAAAGCGCAGCTGTAAATCAATTTTATGTGCCAGGCGTTCATATTCCGGGCCGAGCAACTTACAACAAACAAGAAAACAAAAAAAATTAAACTTTTTCCAAGATCGTAATAATTGTTACGGTTGCGAGTAATTTATGGAAATATGTTGTCTCAAAATTTGAGGCTCTTCTTTTTGGGGTTTGCATTTCGCTTGCGTTACTGTTGGAGGTGTTATATTTTAAAACAATCGTTGATGGCCGCGACTATAAATACCGGGAGCAATCATTTTTTATTAGGTGCTCCTTTTTTTGTTCGAAAAAATATATGAAGGGACGAGCGGTGAAGGTTTTATTCGAAAATTCAAACGAGAGTTGTCTTGCAGGATAAATTTAGGACGCGATAAATTGTTCATCAAGCAATAATTGTTATTTATGCCGAGAGGGGAAAAATGAAAAGCGACAAAGATTCGACGGAGCGTACCATTTCAAAGATTTAGAGCCTTATGGGTTCGATTAGAACAGATCGGACTCATTTTAGGATCCATCTTCTTTTTTTTTTATGTGTTGTAAAACAGCCTTTGTATCCTTAAATTGTTGAGGTCGCATGCTTCCATATAGACACTCCCTCTGGCAGTACCCCCTGTGCATATTCATCTGTTGCTGAACTTTTAACGGTTGATACGAATCTGTGCTGCGAGTGAACTCGCCTCTTAGCTAAGGAATAACATCCACAATTTATTCCTACCGTGAAGGTAGACTACCGCATTTAATTTGCACATAATACTTCAAGTTAAGAAATAACACTACAGGGCAAATCCATGGTCATTCGCTTTCAAGTTGCATTTAGCATATTCAATCGACGTTATTATCAATATTTCAAATAATGTTTCTATTTCCTCCTCTTTTTTTTAAATCAGGGAACTGGAGCAGCCAGTATTTTAAGGTAGTCCTACCCGACTTCTGCACACTCAACTCCGCTCTGTGCTCCGAATATTTTAAATGAGACACATTATATTAACGAACGAAATAACTAAAACAGATGCAGAAAATTATCAGCGCCTATGTCGTATGATTATGCTTCAGGTTAAAGATTACGCTGTATCGGTGAATTTCTGTTTAGCTTGGATAATCTCGGCTGAGTTAAATTCTTAGTGCAGTTTCGCATCATTTAAAGCTGAGGTGCCGCCATCTAGGGGGTAACTGAGCATCAAAATTCTAATATCATCCACTGATAGTAGTGCCACATGAAAGAATGGTTGTCAGTTCGTGGAGAATACACTTGATCTGCAAATGGTAAGGAATTAATGTGCAGTGGTAACGGCATCCACCGACTACTTGAAAGAATGGATGGTGGTTTCCGGGGAATGGTAAGGAACTAATTTTAAGGACTAAGATGCAGTGGTAACGGCATCAACCGACTACTTGAAAGAATTGACGATAGTTTCCGGGGAATGCATTAGGTCTGCAATGATTAGTGACCATATGCAGTCCCAATAGAAGGAAAAAAAATCTAAGACAGTGTGTGGTCTCATCCCGAACGACAAATATTCAGCATGCAATAGGTTGAAAAAAAAATTTCAAAAAAAAAAAAAGTATCACTAGTTTATTGTTAAGTTTTTGAATGAAGTTAAAAAAAAAATGGAAGCTGTTGAATACAACGAATTATCTTGCCCCAGTTTTAAGCGAGATCTCTTTGCTCCGCGTTCCTTCTCTTTGCTCCTCCCAAGATTCCTGACGCATATTATTAATTATTATTATTATTTTCATTCTTTATATTTTATATCTTCATGATATCTTTCCTTTATTTAAAAACTTCAGAAGATGAAGGGAACGGACTATAAATGAATTTATAGCAAAATGTTCTTCAGATTTTCGTATTTTATACGAAATTTTACTATGAAAGCAATTAAATATATAATGAAGCACAATTTCTTGTTGAATGAATCAGTAGAATAGATGTTACTTATACTTAAAGAGTAGTTACCTCGGTTGACAACTCTTGACAATAAAGTCCATTCTGAAAGTATACCAAGGGAAAAATGGATCCAAATATAAATCCACAAGAAATGGGAAAGTACAAAATAGGCGACAGTAACAATAATGATTAGTTTAAGACATCACATAGATGTATTTCTGGGATACTTTCCCGTAAAAGTAAAAAAATAGCAATAATAATAATAATAATAAAAGGAAAAAGAAAAACGTGTATACCGGAAAGTAGGCTCTTACAGCCCTAGCCGGATCTTCTTTTTTCATATTTAAACGCAACTCATCATCACACAGCTGTGTAAGTTTGATTTAAGTAAGACAAACCGAGTCCATTCAAAAATTAATCGTTAGAAATGTTTTTTCTATGCTGATTGTATTTTAGTGTTTAAAATTCGAAAGAATGAATATTTTCTGCTTCACTACTATATCAATTAGATATAAAAATACAAAAGTTGGTTGTAAAATTAAACTAGCCTTTTTATAGCATGTCGAGAAAGCAATGTTCAATTTGCCCCATACTCTTGCTGAACTTACCCCACCTATGGGGTAGGTTAAGCGATTGTGACCTTTTACATTAAATGGATTGCTACTCTTTAACCAGATTTATTGGAGAAAAATGCTTTGTTGGATTTTTAGAAAGGAATAAATGACCCGTATAACAGAACACATTGCAAGGAATTTTAATTTTTTGTTTAGAATCTATGGCTGACCAAGTCAAAAATTGCTCAACTAGCTCCGCTCAACCCTTATGTACTATGTACTATCAAATAATGTGCATATTCATCTTATTGTGATTTTATTGTATTGCATCTATACTCGCTTGATGCTTCTTCAAAATTTAGTACATTCAGCCTAAATGGATTAATAAAACGATTGACAAAGAGGTAATTTCGGAACGGTGACACTGAGTTCTTTCTCCGGTGCGTGTCATTAAGTCGTGGAATTTTCTATTTTACGTCTTTTTGCCTGATAGTGTGATTTTTTAAAATTTTCTTTTACAAATAAACAGTTTAAAAAGGAGGTTTTTTTTAGAAATTTATTTTACCTAATACTATATCGTCAGCGTTCTCAGTAAAAATCATCAAGTCCACCAAAAAAGACGGTGAATTAAAATTTGCATTCAGTTATTTCATGATATAAAACAATAGCAGAACTTAAAAGTTACGTAAGTAAACCTACTGCAGGAGTTAGGGGCTGTTAAACATTTTAGAATGTTTTTTCCTAACGATTTGAAGATTTAACTTCACTATCTTAAATCTGGAGTAACGTACTTGGTGATTTTGCCAGAGCGCCGCGGTATGTACCTTCAACCTTATGTATAACATCTGTATTTATCTTGTTTTCTGATTTCACCTGCTGGTGGTTTTTTAAGATTTTATTCCACTATAGTAAATTTGAATTAGATTAAACAATAAACTTCCAAACAATAATTGAACATTAAAAAAATCAATTTTTACTTCTTTGATTTGTTTCATTGGATAAAAATGATGCTAATGTTCATTTTTAGCCTTTTAACGTAAAAGTTTTTTTAAAAAATAATAAAGCATGAAAAAGGCTTAATGTTTCGTGAAAATATCAAATAAATAAATAAATGAAGAAAAGTCAAAACTAAGTGAAGTAATTAAATAAAGATTGAAAAATAAAAATTTGAAAGTAGGGTTTTGAGATGGGAAAATGTGTCTGTAAGTCTGTCTGTCTCCCCCAAATAACTTTTGAAAAAATTGTCCGACTCGTAAGATTTTTTTTTTTTTTTCATTCAAAAGATCTCGGCAAGGACATCTCATTTCCATATTTTACTTTTTAGTTTGAAGAATTTTGCGTTCAATTTTGAACGGTTCAAAAATTTTTAACATTAACGCCTATGGGCAAAAATTAATCAAATTATGTAAACTCTGGGCATAAGATCCAAGTTCCTATGAACAAGCTTATTGGAAGAAGCTCTTGGCGTGAAATATTTTTTGATGAGAACAATTTTTGTTCATTTTTTAACAGTTCAAAAAATAATAATAATAATAATAATAATAATAACATAGCGACTACGGGGAAATTTCAATCCTATATAAATCCTGATCTAAAGAACCGATTTGCTTGGAACAAACTTTATCGGAAAGCTCTTATGACGTAGAAGACGTACAGATAGGAAGTTCATCCAGAACTTACGTGCCTATTTTCCTATGAAATTTTTTTATTGGGATTTTTAAGGCTATCTTTGGATGAATGAATGATTAAATGAATAAGTGAAAGGATGAATGAAAAATGGATGAATAAATGATAAAGAAAAATAAATGAGTGAATAAATGAGTGAATGAATTGAAAAATAAATAAATGAGTTAATAAATACATGAATGAATGAATGAATGAATGAATGTGTATTAACCGTTGAAAAAGGTATATTTAAAGTAATTAAGAACTAAATCTAAGCGAGAAAGAGAGGGAGAGATAGCTAGATTATAAATTTGAAGTTGGTCGTACGCTGGAAAGTAGGCTCGTATAGTTCTAGACGGAAATTCGTGTTCACTGTTAAAAGAGATTTTCAATTTCATTATGCGTTTAAATGACTTCATATTGCTGCATAAATCTAGTTATTTTACCTTGATTGAAAAAAAAAACCGGTTAGAGTAGCACGTGACAAAAACATCACGAGTTGGTTTGTTGACTGTAAATGAACATAATTCCCCTCCCGACCCTAATTCTAAAGCGGGAAAACATTCTTATACGCACGCACTTCTTCCATTTGAAGAAGTAATTATTATTAGAAAATTTGATAGCTTGCATTAGAAGTACCCTTATTTAAATGCTTTATTAAATCGCGGAATAAAAACTCTCCTGCTAATATTCTAACTTTTTAATTTGCAAAACAAAACATTCATGGCAAAAAAGCTTTAAAAAAAACATTTAATTTCATTTACTTTAATGTGTATTGCCTACATTCTTAAGCTTATTCAGAAAAATTTGAAAATATTACGCTCATAAAAGTTACAAATGTGGGGACTAGTCCACGAAAAAATTCTATTATTCTGTATCAGATATTGAATATAATTCGAGTTTCAAATTTTTCGAATCATGTCTGAAGACGTGCTTCACTTTCCTTCTTTCATAACGTTCTAAGCACATTAACAACCGTTTCAAACTGTAATTAGCTTCATTTAAAAAAGTGATTGTGAAATTAAAAAACGCCATTTTTTTCCTCATAAGAGTCCAATATGAGCTCTTGTCAACGCTATTAGAGATGCTTCATTAGGCGCGAGAGAAGTTCAGATTCCATTTTCCTAAATATGCCCTTATTACGACACAGGGGACAGGAATAAATGACCAGATTTGGAATTTCCAATCTCTTCAATTAAAAGGATAGCGCGAGAGTGGGAAAAAAATCAGTTGCATACGTAGGAGTAAGTTTCCAGCGGAGATGCATTAAAATTCAATTTTTTTGCGGCGATCGTGCAGTAAGATAATTTCAGTCAATTTGAATAATCATTTGGAGGTATGGTTGAGTTTCAGCTTAATGGGCAAACAAGGTGAAAAGAAGTTCTAAAATCTTGAAATCCGGCATTAGAACTTGCTCATCATTATGCTTGAATCGTTAAGAGTTTTTATTTTGATCGTATCCAGAATCGATAATAGCCGACCAGAAACAGTATAAAGAGAAACTCCGCTTTTGACATTTTTCTGCTTTGAGAATAATCTTCAGTGTCAATATAAGGACCCCTTGAACTTCTCGGGTATTTGGGAGCCTCATTCTACTATTACTAAGGTAGATTGTAAAAGCTCAAGAAGTTTCCAGTTCTAAACAAAATTTTAGACCCTAAAATGCTTGATTTATGCATCGTAAGTTAAAAACTTTTTTTTATAAAACTTGATGAGTGTTCCTCAGTTAAAGATTTGAATCGCTCATGCAATATTAAATTCAAAGTTTTAATGTAATCAATTTCCGGGCTTGTAGGCCATGGTAGGCAGCGGTTATGTTTCTGGTTAATGTTTCACCTGATATGTGTAAAACTTCTTAAAGAACTGAGACATGTCAGGCGAAACGTTAGCCATAAACATCCTAGATGGACTACACCTAAAGATCATAAATAAATATATTATTTGTTGATGATAGCAGTGAAAACCTTTGTTTTCGTACTTAAATTGCTTTTGTGAAAAATAATTCACGTAACAAAGAGGTAACAGTTATTGCTAAAATCTGCACTTCTTTGTTGTGATGCAGGTTCATTTCTTTTAAGGTAAAAATAATTGCTGACTTTGCAATTGCACGGAAATGTTTACAGAAATCGTCAAATCTTTGTTTGTCATTACATTTTGAGTTCATTTCCGTAAAGAATAAAAACCGACTCTGCGGGATGGAGTAAGTTAACGGGAAGACAAGTTCAGAAAAGCTGCAACATCCACCTGTTTCGACCGCCTTTTCAAAGCTATACACCACTGTGTCTCCCAACAACGAGCACTTTAAGCGATTAGCTTGGATTTCGACCGCAGTGTCTTCAGTGGGAGATAAGGGAAAACGCGAAACTCCTTCGCCCCGCATCATTAGCCGCAAGGAAATAATTGCAAAATGGGGGAGGCAGGATTGTGTCTTATGTGCAAATGACAGCCCGCTGGAAAAGTAACACTCGGAACTGGATCTCCAGAAAGATAAGCGCCCCAAAATAGTACTCCATATGCGTAAATCTGATGGAAAAATGAAAGAAAGGAATTGATTTTGCAAGCAAATGAGTCTGCTGCAAAAGATGCGTTTGAAATGGAGAAGAGTGGAGAGAAGCAGCTATTCGTTGTGACTGGTCACAACTTTTATGAAGAACAGGTAAATTCTGCTCACAATTGACTGAAAGTATGTTGTGCGATCGAGTGTTGAAGCTGTATTTTTAAAACGGACTATCAAAATAGGGTTACAAATTCATTAGGGTTAAATACGCAAAATAGGGTTAAATATACATTCGAACAAAACTCAAATTATAAAAAAAAAGTGCAGCAATCAACTACTCGAAGCCCGTCATGAAATGGTGGACGAGGCAGGAGGAAACTCTGGCGGAGGTCCACAGTGATTCTGACGGGCAAATCATGAAATAGTAAAGGTCTTATCATAAAAAAGTATTAAAAAAAAGAAAAGGAAAGGGAAACATATGAAAACGTGTTATCAACATTCAGAAATAAATGATTTTCTGTCTATTAGTCTATTAATAGAATAATCTCCAAAGGGTTAGTACTAAGATTACATCAGCAGAAACACCTTATGTTCTTCTAGATGTATTTAAAATGATTTTAGTTAAGTTAAATTTTTCATCTTGCGTATTTCACTGTATTTCTTAATAAAAAGAATTAATGAATCATATATGTAATTTATCATTATTGATGTCTTGCTAAATGACTTTTCTATATCTCCCTCCTTACCCGTCACCTTTCTCTCAGTTAAAACTTGTAAAGATCAAAGTAATTCTGGGAGATTCCATACGTGACGGAACGACATTTTTTATGAAAAGCAAAAGTTTAAGTGATTACAGTAAAGTTATTTTCATTAAAACTAATATTATTTTCCTTTGCATTTCATTGTTAACTATTAAATTATGAAAACAAAACTGAAAAAAGAATTTTAATCATTTTTTAAAATTTTTTATGTTATTTTTAGATTTGTGATGGAATGACTTTTTTCAACCAAGTTTTTGGGTCTCTCGGTACAAAAAGAAATTTCTGCGAATTATGCTTATCTTCGCTCTTTAAACTGATGAGTGCTTTTAAATTAAGTAAGTAATAATAAGAAAATGCTAATTTCAATATTTTTGTTCGCACTGGATTTAACTAATTTAAGTTTGTGTTGTGACAGAATGACAAGAATTTCCTTTCATTTATTGCAACAAAAGTGCTCATACTTGAAATTTCATAAAAGTTCTATTGTGTCGATATTATGATTTATTATACTAGGGTCGATATACAATTACGGTAGTGGATAGGCGAGCATTTGTAAGAAACTTTTTTTTTTTTTCAATTTGAAAATGGAACCGATTGTTTAGAAAAATTTAAAGCGAGGATGATACACCAAAATAGTAAACAGAAGGGAATGTTAATGAAAATGAGACGAAAAATTAATTAACAGGGTATACATTTTCCTTTTACTTTATAAATGGCCATCCTGAATTTACGATTAAACTAAAGGAACAAAAATATGACGGAAGTTATGAAAAGGCACAGTTAAGAACAATCTTCAAGTAACCGCTGTCTAAATTTTAAAAAATGTTTATAAAGCATTAGCCATCTCAAAAACAGGAAAATGCGCAGTGATATTTTTCAGCAGACTTTAAAATTATCAATGACTGAAGTTAAAACGAAGTTTACATAAATAGCTTTTAAGTTATAAATTTATGAAACGAAGGAGATATTATATTATTCAAATCAACCCTAAATAAGGGAAATATAATACTCTTACTTCGTTCCAGTAACCGGTAATTAAAAAAGTACAAATTTTGCAATGAAATGAAACATGAAAGCAATATCATGAACCCATCAATTTATAACTTATAAATATTATAATTTCCATGATTCCGGGAATTAAAAACTATAATATTACTAAGGTTATAAATTGAAGAAAAAGGCAAAGGAATCAGTTTCCAAATCAGCCCAAATTAAAATGAGATCTAATAAACGCTATAATTAAAGTTTAGTAACTGGTAATTTAAAAAGTACAAATTTCAAAATAAAACGCACCACGAAAAAAATATGATGTTGTCCCAAGTAAATAAAAATAAAAATAATATCAAATTATGAAATGAGAAGAAAAAAAGAAAAATTAAACTTCTAAATTAGCCCAAACTAAAAGGAGGAGTATTAATACTATAACTTTATTTCAGAAACTGATAATTTGCAAAAATGCAAATTTAAGATAGAGTGAAATATTTAAAGAACTATGAGATCCTCTGTGGGGATTAAATATAAGTAGAATAACCATATAAATAGATAAATAAATAAATGAATAAAATAAAGCTGATTTAACCCAGCAGAAATTTTCTCTTTGGGGGGGAGGGCCGGAGAAAATTCTTGCTGTGCCACTGGCAGAGCCCGATTTACATTTTGAATCATTATAGGCACAACCCATGTTTGGGGGCCCCTCACTCAACAAAAAGTTTTTAAACATAAAATTTTGGGCCCCAAAGCGCAAAAACTAGTTTGTTTTTCAAATGTCAAAAAGTCAGATTAACATTTGGGATTCCCCAACGTGCCAAATGATTTTGTTTTTAAATTAAGAAATGTTTGAATAAAATCTGGGTGCCCTCAAAGTGCAAAATCCATTTTGTTTTCCCAATTTCAAATTGTCAGACCAAAATTTGGGTGCCCTCAAAGTGCAAAATCCATTTTGTTTTCCCAATTTCAAATTGTCAGACCAAAATTTGGGTGCCCCCAAAATGAAAATTCCTTGTGGTTTTAAAATAATTTAATAATACAAATTTTCTGTGAAACAACAGAACACCAACAGTTTGTTTTTGAAAGATGCTATTTTTAAATATTTTTCTAAAAAATTTTAAATTACAAATATATATATATATATATAATAAACAAAATTAGGTGCCCCCCCCCCTCAAAGCAGGGGCCCTAGCCCCGGGCCTCACGGGCCAAATGGTAAATAAGACACTGGAGTGATCAATTGCAACTTAAGGATTCAATGTGCCTTGTGGAATTGCGCCTTAAATTCCGTGTTCCCTCTGAAATTTGTGCAAAGTATTGCACGTGTACCAGAAATTCATTAACTTGTCAGTTGCATCGCAACAAATCATCCTGTGTATTTCATGAAAACGATGATTTCCCAGATTTCGTACACTTCCCAGTGATAAAGTGACTAGACATTACCTAGCTCATCATCAAGTCAACGGCATTCGAGAGGAAAACGACATCTTTAAGGAAGGACAAACGAAAAAAAAAAATGAACCGAAGTAAAGCTGATCGGTAGCCATAAAGAATTGGGAGAGATTCAAGAAAAAAAGGTCGGCTTTCTTTGATATTCCGTCCATTTCTCCAGATCCCGAGAACATTTCTCCTGGCGGACACTCTGTTCCTCGTTTTGGACCGGATTTAGGATCAGAGGGGTTGCTCGAACGCGAGAATCGAAATTGCCGGAAAAGTTATCGAAATACCACAAAAAATTTCGCAGGAAGAAACAAGATGGATCCTGTATATCTTGTAAATCAACCAGTTTTTAAGATAAGCTATTTTCCTGCATTTCAAATTAGAATGTATCGCTGAATAAGAGTTTGTAATGTCTTGAATAGGCCCCTGACTCCTGCAAAGCTCAGAAGGTATCGCTTTGAGAAAACCTTTGCTTAATATTTATCAAATAATAAGAAGTATAATAAAAAGAAAGTTTCCTTGTGCAAGAGTACAAACATCATAAGCCATTTGATCCCAAGAACTCGGCGGTACTTTTTAACCGACTTCGACAAAGAGGAGGTCATCAGTTCATGCTCTATGAATTTATTTTGTTTGTTTGTTCATTGATAACTTCTTGTTAGATGAACCGATTTGGATGATTTTTTTTTTCCAATCAATAGAAGGTGATCTCACATAGGTTCCGCATCTTTGTTTGGCCATATTTGATAATTACATAAAAAGTTATGGGCAGAAATGTAGTAATTATTTTGTCTTTTCATCCATAACTTTCGACTAATTGATGATTTTTTTAATCGATAGAGGGTCGTCTAACTCAGATATCGCGCATTAATTTTACTACAGATTTTCTTCAGAAAAACGTTATATGCGAAATATAAGTATTTTTCGTGAAATTGGAATGGCTTTGCTTGGTATATCTTTGTTAGGAAAATTATTGATAAATATAAAACTCATTGTTAAAAAATAGTTTGTTGCAATTAAGCAATAATATTAAAAGCAATTATAATAAGAGTGACAGCAGGCTTCTCTGAAGCAAAAATTAAATCCAAATGGTTTCTTTGCACTAGTGACC
This sequence comes from Octonoba sinensis, assembly GCA_038502835.1. Taxonomy (NCBI): domain Eukaryota; kingdom Metazoa; phylum Arthropoda; class Arachnida; order Araneae; family Uloboridae; genus Octonoba; species Octonoba sinensis. The sequence goes on along the minus strand of CM076604.1, from coordinate 112,754,387 downwards.
TTTTAAAAACGAAATTTATCCTACAAATGATTAGCTTTTAGTGCCATTCACTTAAAGAAAGTTTGCCCTTTGATATGGATTTTTTAAGAATAGAGTTTATATAAATAAATGTTTTTGCACTAAAAAGAATGAAATAAAATAATTTTTGGAAAAAAATAGAACCGACTTCAAATTATATAAATTGTGCTAAGAAGTAAAAAATGAATTCCTTCTTTAAACAACATCGATACCACTTTTAAACATAATTTTTGAAGGTGGTGCGAAATCATGATAGATAAAATCTTTGGTAATCATGAATCAATTAATGATATAAATAGCCAGAGTTTGCAACAGGGGCAATAAAAGGTAACACATAGGCAATCAAGCTCTGTCATAATTTTGCGCCTAATTAGGTTTAAAAGTCGTACCGATGTTGTTTAAAGAGGAAATTAATTTTTCAAGAGCAAATTATAATTTGAAGTCGTTTTTTTTTTTTTTTTTCCAAAAATGATTTATCGTTGGTTAGTAGGAGGGGAGCTTATTCGTTATTTAAAATTAAATTGTGATTAAAGCATTTAAAAATATATAAGATGTTTCTATTATTACTTCATTGTAATCAGGGCCTTATTTACCATTAGGCCCGGGCCTAGGGCCCCCACTTTGAATGGGCTCCCTAATTTTGGTTATTATTATTATTTGTAATTTAAAATTTTTTAGAAAAATATTTAAAAGTAGCATTTTTCAAAAACAAACTGTTAATGTTCTGTTGCTTCACAGAAAATTTATATTGTTGAATTATTTTAAAACAACAAGGAATTTTCACTTTGGGGGTCCCCAAATTTTGGTCTGACAATTTTAATTTTGAAAAAGAAAATCATTTTGCACGTTGGGGCCTCCCAAATGTTAGTCTGACTCTTTGACATTTGAAAATCAAATTTGTTTTTGCGCTTTGGGGGCCCCCAAATTTTGGTGTGACTTGCAAGTTTTACAAACACATACTGAATGTTATGTTTAAAAAAAAATGTGTTGCGTGAGGGACCCCCAAACATGAGTTGTGCCTATAGTGATTCAAAATGTAAATTGGGCCCTGATTGTAAGTAATACAATACATAGGCGTAACTAGGGTTGGTGAAAGGGGGGGGGGAGGGTCACCCTAAAAATGTACAGACTAAACACCAATAAGAAATGTAAAAGAGTTGAAAATTTACTAGTCATAAATACTTGTCTCTAAAGATATACTCCGTGTTTATTTCAGTCATCTCCCGGGGAGGGGGACCTACCCCCTCGGAGCAAGTCAACTGCTCCCCCCCCCCCCACCGGCAAAAAAATTCAGATCGCAAGCTTTAAAAAAAGAAAGAAGAGAAATTACGCTTTTAAGACACTTTACTTTCAGAAACACTTTCAGGGAAAGGACATTGAACACTATCACGAGCGGCACCAAAAGTAACTTAAAAGATATAAGACTTTTATTTTGAAAAAAATTGCGGGGGGAGAGTAACCAAACTCCTTTCTGTTTCCTCTAAGATCACCAAAGTATCCCGAAATTGCATTGCTAGGAAGATTTCAAAAAGTTTCCTGGGGAGAGCCATCGAACCCTTGCCTCCAGAGTTAGCCTAAGCATTATAGATGTAAGACCAGTTACAAAAATTTAAGTTGCAGAAGCCCCAAATACCCACTCCTCTAACTTCATCAAAGATCTAAATATACATCTACTATATATACATCAAAAAGCTATCATGTATGTAAAAAAATTCATATTAACATCATTTTTAGTAATATACATCTATATATATGTATATATAAAGGGTATGGTTTTGAAACATACACTACCCTTCCTAATTCTTAACATGCTCCCCCTGCTCCGGAGCCAAGGCAGTATCCATAATTTTTTTTCGGGGGGGGGGGGCATTCTTCGACACACTTATGTTAAGCAAAGTTTCAGGGAGGAATATATGATACATTGCAAAAGATTTCGGGGGGGGGGGGGGACAGTGGGTCCCCCTTCCCCTCTGGATACGGCCTTGATTCACAAAAACATTAAACATTCATTACTAGATCTTAATTCAAACGCAATAGAAAATTCAATATTCAGCTCTAGCAATCTTCTATGTCCAGGCATTCATTATATTAAAACTGGGAAGTAGTGGAATTTTATAGAAAACATCCAAATTCCCCCTACAAAAATGCTCATCCCCACAATGAATTTTTAAAAATTTTGTTAAATTTGTAACAAAACATACCTCAGAAGTGGAAGAATCTGAATCAAATTTTATTTTCTTTTTGGATGACGAACGTGTCCATCGCTGGTGTGCAAACATTATTATGTATCAAAAATAATTAAAAATTTAGCTAAAATATAAATAATACCTGATTGTAAATTAAAATGCAGCATTAAACCGTAGCAGTTAGATTGGAAGCGTTGAACGGATGATTTCCAGAGTCGTAATGCAATCAGTGATGGACCATAATAAGAAAGAAAAAAAACATTTAAAATATAAGAGATGAGAGAACATCTGTAAATGAGAATGCAATGCAAATACAGTTCATCAGTTTTCTAATCGGCTCATCTACAAAAAAGATTTTACCAAAATGGGTTTTTGGACAGGAAGTCATAAATAAATACAAACTGTTCTTTAAGTTTCTTGATGAGCATCCCTTCCTGGCTTGAGGGGTTAACCCATTAGGAGAATTGTTGGCTAGGCGTCCTTCATCCTTCATTTTCAGACCTCAGGGCCTTCAACACCGATTTATCAGAAAACAAAACTCCATCACAGTAGAGAATATTTTCCACGAAACTTATTACTTGTGCGATTGTATTTCCAAATTGCTGCCTTTGGGTAAAAAAGACATCAAGAAGGAAAGAAAAACCTCTGAAGTGATTGACAGGATCTCTGTTTGTCTGTGTGTGGTACGGTGATTGAAGCCACCTTTCGCTGTAACCCCCCCCCCCCACCCCCAAGGTGATAAGGGAGCTGATTATAACCAGATGAAAAGTCCTCTTTATTATGAGCTGCATACTTTGGTCATGATCACAATGAAATTTGTATGCATATGTGTTTAATTTTCTTAGGGGAAAAAAAAGAATGCTTTGCAAGGCCGTAGCCAGAAATTTTTTTGTGTTCCTAAATGTGCCTAAATAAGTAAATACCCAAAGGGGGGGGGGTTAACCCCCAACCACCCCTGGTTACGCCTATGATACAATATGTAGCGGATCATTGATGCAATTTGCTAAGTCGTGTAGTTTTATGTCACTTTAGAGTCACCTTAAAAAATCCTAACTTAAGAACCCTAAATGCTGTTCTTTATAGCGCCTCAACCTATTGCAAACACATCGTTATCTCCTTCCTGTATTTAGTCTATTGAAGGCGGCAGGCTTGGAGTCGATTACAAAGAAACGTAATCGATTACGATTACGATTACAAAGGGAGAAATTGAGAGATTATGATTACGATTACGATTGTAATCCTTTGCCAAAAAGTAATTACGATTACGGAAGCGATTACAGTCGTTGAAAAATGTAATCGATTACGATTATGACATCCGATTACGATTTTGATTACGATTAGATTAGCATAAAATTATCCGATATTATGCATACAACTATCATTTTTACAATAGTGTCATGAATCAAAAAGTTATCTCTTATTAAATCAAAAATTTTATTAAAAATCATAACTGAAATGATGATGAATGCAAATATAATGAAATAATTTCAACATCACAGTTCTGGAATTATGACGTCGTTGCAGAAATGAAAATTTGTAATATATATATATATATAATCAGGAAAGGCACATTCAGCATTTTTCGAATATTTAAAACTCATTTGAGGGATAACTACACTGATCGTATTTTGTATATAAGCAGAGACGATGCACTAAATGTATATATAATGCATAAGTGATTTACCTGGCTCATTGTTATTTTGTGCGCATGCAATCAAAATTTAGTTGGCCGCAATTTCTGACAATGTAGTATATTTCTCCATTGTATTTATTTTCTAGTTTAAATTGTGAAAATATTTTACATAACACCAATTAGTTTACTGAAAATAATAATTTTGTATGATTCTTTATGAAATCACTTATAAGATGTGTATGAATTGCACGGGATAACAAAATATTCAGATAGTGCAAGAGATAAATAATCTTTTGAAAATAAAGATTTTAGAATAATTTCAAAAAATTTGAACATGATCATTCAAATAACTCTTAGCAAAATTAGTAATCGTTAAAAAGTAATATGAAGAATAATTATAATACGAATGGCTATAACATTTTAATATGATTTTTGTGGTGTTTTTTTTTTTTAACAGGCACGAGCATATAATTTTTTTCCCTGTACTAACTGTTTTAATAAAAAAATAAAGTGCAAGTAATTTTACAACACAAATTTAACTTACAAGATTAAACTGAGATACAAAATTCTGTTGAGGTAATTCTAAGAAGAAAAAAATAATTAACTTTTAAAAATAATTCCTAAATATTAATTCATGCATGTAAAAAAACAATTGGGAGAATGTCTGAACATAAATCACTTTTTCTTTTACATACCTATTAATTAAAAAGAATATTAGCGTTAAAATATAAATAAATTTAAGATTTAAATGTATGTACTTTTTTAAATATTCGAAGAACATATTTAAAAAAATAATAATAATCACACGTAGCAGGGTTAAGATTTCATGCATCTTAAGCATAGAGCATCATGTAACGCCAGCTCCTAAATTGCTGAAGTGTAAATGTGCTATTCTTTAGAAAAATTCTTCACTTCTGCCGTTAAAGAAAGGCGAAAACGCAAAAGGCATTTCGTATCTCTTTATGTGTGTAGGTGATAGTACTCTTTCCACTAGATTTTCAGGGGGCAGTCTGCTTCGATTATTGAACGGGACCCACGTGGAGAGAAGAAAGGGGACACTCTCTTTTACTCGCGGCGATCCCGTCCAGACTCTCGCCTATTGCCCAACCGTTTGAATATGTTTTGAAGGGGTAATAAAGGAAGCAAAATGACCGATGCATTTTAGGGCCTTGGTCCTTCTATAGACACCTTCCCCTCTCTTATCTACCCAAAAATCTTTGACTTGCGGACAGATTACCGCTCTTTTATCGAAACTGGACGATGCGAGGAGACCGGAGACCCCCCCCCCCCCCCCGTGAGAGCCCCAAGGCGATGCGAGTGACATATCCACTCTCTTTCTTCTCGGGCTCTCCAGCCGTTCCCCGTGGAGAGTGGAGCCGCAATTAAGAATTCTGAGAGACCGCAACAAGTAGGACAACAAGCGTCTCTAGCAGACTATTATATGGTCCTGCCATCAAGGCTCTGCGACCGCCACACAGAACCTTTTATATTATGATCGCCCGTAGGTTACAGACCGCTTAGGATAGGACTTCAGTATACAGCTTCAATCCTTTTTCTTGTAATCTTATCTCTTCTATCCAATGGTAGAGCTAAAAATTTCAGCTTTCAGCAGGTCAAGATTACACGATTGCAGGACCAGCAGATTACGGATTTTTTCCTTAAGATTACGATTAAAATTACGGGAGAAAAAGGATTATGGGATTACACAATTTCGATTATGATTATGAGAATATGCCATTGTCAGATTACGATTACGATTACGATTTTGTCAAAATGTAATCGATTACAGCCGATTACGATTACGTAATCGCGATTACTCCAAGCCTGGAAGGCGGATATCTGGTGCACATTGTGTAATGGATCCGTATGGGATATTCGTTTCTGATATTTTAAATTCTATAAGTATTTTTAAACAGTCCATAGCTTTCAAATCCGTTGCGCAGGCAAATGTATCCTAAAAAATGTGAAATGACACACAGCACCATATGGTTCAAAGTTGTTGCACTCAATTCTTCTTTTAGATCATACACCAAACTCTTTACGTGCATCCTTGGCAAATGAACTTCCGATTCTGAGAATCCTCCGGTGATGAAGTCGCCAAGCTGGCACTCACACTCTCGGCGAAGACAAATAACGTCCAGCAGTCCACTCGTAGCGCCCTATCGAAACGAAATCCGTTGCTCATGAGGGCCATTAGGTCCCGGCCGTTATGCCTAATCCCCTGCACGTGATGGATCCGGAGCCGCGCTCCTCCGCCTGCCGCGACTCCCGTTGCCCATGACAACCGTCTGTCCGTCATCCGTCACTCCGAGAGCTGTCGTGAAGGCTTGACCTGCATTCCGAAAGATTTTTTACCCACTCCATTCAGGGGGAATGCCGCTCGGAATGGAGTAGTAGCGTCATCTAGTGGTGGCTGCTGGAAATAGAAACGGATGGGAGAGGAGCACTTTGGCTAGAGACGTGACACGACACAGTGTAATAAAAAACACCAAATTTCGAATAAATTTATGTCAATTTAATTTGAATTCAAACTGTTGAGAATAGAAACGAAACTGTACCTACTACACATATATTTGAAATATAAATATTTAAATGCCACTGGAATTTAAGCTCTTTACTTTTTTAACTGAATAATAAAAATATTTTAAATACAAACATTCAAATACTAATGACAACGATTAGGCACTGAATCTCTTATTTTAACAATGCGGAAGAAGTAGAAGTTGGGATTAAAAATCCACAGCAATCAAGGAGTAATATAAATGATCATACCTCATAAAGAATTTACAAAGCTTAGAAATATGAGTCATTACCATTTCAGGACGCGACACTGACTTCGCACCCCTGAGACAAAATTACTATTCCAGCAGGAACGACAACTACTTAAAGAGTGCGACTTTTTCGAAAGAGAAAACCCTGTTAGCGTTTCGAACGCATAGATATTTCTATTAGAACCGCGAGCACAAAAAATTAATTTGATTTAGATCCTATGTTTGTTTGGCAACGTTATTTTGCGTTCCTTGCTTTATCCAGAGTCCCCTATACTAAATGCCTTCCGATATGAGAGAAAAACGACCGTGAAAAGTTCTCCGCTAGGTGGCGTAAATAACCTGCTGCATCAACTTTAAATTTCTTTTAAGAACTAGTTATGTTTTAATTTTAGTCAAAATTTTCTTTCTAGAATATTTTGTTTCCTGATATGCTTAAAATTAAATATTTTATGTAATTTAAACACTCAGTTCATTAATCTTTGCCATATGTATCTACTTATAAAAGCAGTATTAAGAGAAGGGAATTAGCGCCCTCTATATAAAAAGTTGCGGCCAGAATGTGTATGGATTTAAAGCCCTATCGGATGGCATTTAGTATAGGGGCTCTGGTCTTACTGTGCTATATTGCAACTAACCTCAAGGTGTCAAACTCAGCCTTCAATCAATCGATTCATTTGAGGTGGACATGAAAGTTCAATTGTCAATCATCTACCAATCATTGTCGTGGGCGAAAGGTTCTTTGAGAGAAATTATAGTAACACTGGTACAACACTCAGCAATAGACGGTGCTATATTCCTAAAGAATTTATCTTTCTTTGAATCTATCTTATTTTTTAATGACAAGGTATTTTAACCATTTATTTCCTAAATTTTTAAGAAGTTTTAAAACATTATTTAAACAGCTAATTTAAAAGCAAACTAATCATTTTACAAAACAATTTTTTTTATAAGTTATTTCCCAGATCATTAATAACACGGAAATATTATGGGGCTTTCATTTCTTTTTTTCTTTCTTTGTTTTTTTTTTTTTTTTAATTTAACGGGACTGAGATGTCCCATCATTAAGTAAAAGCTAGTTAAATTAATTTTCATAAACAACATAACAATTAAAATGAATTGAAGCCATGACCTAACCTGTAAATATAATCTGATTGGAAACTTTCAATTTCTTAAGAAGTTTCTTCTTTGCACAACCTAAATGCGGAAAACCGTTTTTAATGTAACGTCATTCCCTCATTTATATACATAAGTGATAAATATTAAGCAAAGGTTTTCCTCTCTTTATTCAGTGTTAGATTTTTCTCTGAGTGGTCTGACTTACACTTGGTTCTATCCAACAGACAATTTATATAAAAAATTAACATATTTTTTCAATTTTCATAGCCTTTGCAAATGCATTGCATTTTACTTTTATTCAAACACACCTATGCACTAACTTCTAATGTCGTAAATCAAAAGTTTTAAATGAAAAACACATTATCCATTTTACTATAAACCGATCAGGACCAAGAAATAATTCAAAATATCTTGTTTAAGTCATGTCATATCCAATTTTCTGAAGGTTTGCAGATTGTAAAGTGAAACCTTCACTATTCAAAAATCTTCGATCTAAATTATTTTCTGTCAAACCAGGCGATATCACAAATAGTTAAACAAAACACTACTTTTCTACATATTCTTTTCAGAATTTTTAGAAATAAATTATTTTTTGAGAAATAAAACTTTGAAGTCTTTCCTAGAAAAAAACCCTCCCGTTCCCCTAAAAAATCTCATAAATACCACCTTTCTCTGAAAAAAAAGCCGAAAGAAAAAAAATTTGGCTGGGTTTTTTCAGATTATTTTGGAAAAACCCAAAAACCCTGGGTCCATGAGTGTTTTTCAAACCGCCCCCCCCCCCCCCGGTTTTTTACCAAGCCTGCCAGGGGCAGGTCATGGCACACATTGCTTCGTTGAATTTTTTTTTTTTTTTTTTTTTGGGGGGGGGGGGGGTCAGGGCGTTTTGTCCGTTTTTTTTTTTTTTTTGGGCTGGAGGCTTCGTTTTGAGGGCTCAGTAGCTTTTAGAGGGTGCGCCATTGCTGTGGTGGGCACCCCTGAAAAAGGATTTAAGGAGCTCAAAATTTTTTGGACACTTACTCCTGTTGCAAATATAAGTTTCGCTTCTGCATTTTCCAAAAATTTTTATATACTCAAATTGTTTTGGTAACTTCTTGGAAATCTGGCCACATTCAGAATTAATTATAGACTTTTTAGACTATACATTGTTAGAAGTGACCACAAACTATTTATCTGTAAAGTTTTTGTGGAAATTCTTCGCAAATTATATTTAGAAAAAACTCTTTATATGATTTTAGAGTTAGACTGCGTGACTGGTTATTGCCCTCATTTAACATGTTTAAAATTAGGTGGGACACAGATAATATATATCACACGTAAATCGAAATATTTACTTTAGCGCGCGAGATGTAACTTTCGTCATTGGTATTCATGACTGATTGCTAGCACAATGAAGACATATCCACTAATTCCCTACGAGAAGTTCAGAATCGGGTTTTAATCCTTAAAAACTTGAGAGCACTCTCTACACATTTTCTCTCTACGCATCATTAATCGCACAATCGATGCACGGCCTCAATCTGAGTGGAAAAAAAGGAGAGAGGAACCATCAACCGGCTTTCCATCATAGTGGTCAGTCGCTCAAGTCAGCGGTGGTCCCTCAGGGATGAATCTCGCTGCTTGTCGTCTGCAAAAACAGAGCTGATGGCCGCATCATTCACACGTCAAGACTTTCCGGGGGAACGACTACTAGTTATCTGAGTCCAATTTCAAGGTTGAGGTAACAAGGACTTGACTTTCTCTTTAAGCTTCGCTGCCCTGATTTCTGAAAAATCCGGTAGTCATTTTCTTAATTTTTCAGCAAATATCCCCTCTGACCCCTCATTTTGCATGCTTTTCGATGAGTGCACGGATGTAAGACAGACATAAGTTTCTGAAACAAATTCGAACCTAAAGTTAGTAGTATGCCAATAATTCTTGAAAAATAGTGGAATTTTTATATACTTCTTCAGATTCACACTTTTACCAGCGTTTATGTTTCAACTTTCGTATTCTTTCAGTATCGTTGGTGGATTATACATGCAGTAGCGAACCAAGGATTTTGCTTTGAGGGCGGTCCTTAAATTTCAACAAAGGCTTTCCTTTCTTCAATCGGTGTCAGTTTTTTTGGTGAATGATTTAACTTTCATGTATTAAATTCCTGGTTGCCATCTGCAACAACATAAAGTGTGATCGTATCCAATTTAAGCAGTTTTCATGTTTTGCAACTGCTTAATAAACTGCCGCCCCCGAGCGAAAAACCGTTAAAATTTTCATAGTAAGTCTAATATAAAAATAGAAATCATGACATTTTTTTAAAACAAGACGTAAATAATCTGTACATATTTTTTACCCCATAAAATGTGAGGTGGTGAGGAGATGCTGAGTCAAGGTCTCCTCCCAAAGGAAATTTCTGGCTACAGCCCCCTCGTCGCACACACATAATCACTGAAAATAGTATTCTTAGTGAATTCCTTTGTCTGATCGCACTATTTTTCTGCCCCCTAACTCCCGGACAGGAGGGTCCGGGAGGAGGGGCGGGGAAGAAACTGAAGGACCTCGCGTGTCTCCTGAATCCCCCGTACTTAAATGTGGCATTGATGGCTGGACCCGTCCTGAGGATTGCAAGCTTGACAGTATATCAACACGACGCGAGTTAGTCCACCGAGAGCATGATTATTGCTTTTTTCTCTCGTCCAGATGGCGTTATCTTTGCGACGAAATATAGATTTCTTTCTCGCACCCCATTCGAATGGGAATAAATAAAAGATTACTTCTCGGGGTTTCGAAGCTTGATTGTTATGCGGTTTCTGTTTCCGGGCGGTTATTATTCTCTCTGGTGAAATGACTGCGAGTATCGTGTTCTCCTCAAGCAGAGAAAAATCGCTCCAAGGAGGGATTTAGACGAGCCTTTATGCACACTATCTCTCAAAGGATCAATCTTTCCCATTTAGGTCGCAACGTCGCCAAGTTTTGGCGAACAGTAGGGTTATGGAAGTGCATTCCTACGACCAGAGGCATTTGTAGATTTAGGGTACATTCTTTCATCTTTCTCGAGAGAGGGGGGAGAGAAAGGAAAGACAAATAAAAGAAGAGAAAAATAGAAATAAAGAAAGAAATTATGCAAAATTGATAAAAATATAATTTTTTCTTATTCTGAAGGTCTTGAAAGAAATTGCCCCTATGATTTTGTCACATTGCTCGAAAAAATAAGCATTCAGTGAATAAGGAGAGCTGAGGTGCATAGGCAAATATTTCCATCCCGTTCTCATGTATGATATACCTTTTATTGTTATTATTATTATTATCATCAGGAATTATATCCTCTCTTTCTGTACAGTCCATCAAATCTCTCTTTCTCTCTCTCTTTGTGGAGTGCTAAATAGGGATGGAACGAATATTCGGCCAGTATTCGGTATTCGACCATGTGGCCGAATATTCGGCCTGGTCAAATAGTTGGCAAGATCATATTCGGCTTGGCCATTCGCCCAAGTACGAATCAACTATCCGGCCGAATACTCTATAGAAGAGGTTCCTAACCTTTTTCACGTCATAACCCCATTTTATCAAATAAGTAACCTGGGACCCCATATATGTACACACACCCTTTCACATTAGATTCAAAATCTTTCTGAATCCCTACCCTCTGAAAATGTCTTTTTTTTTTTTTTAATAATGTCCAAGGATTAAAATAAACCAATTTACCGTAAAGTTGCATTTTTACTTTACACTTTTTCATGTCTAACTGAAAATATAATATTTAGAATGAAACTGAGAAACATGTACTATAATTGAAAGTAGTGCTGATAAGTTTTGACGGTAATCCCGTCAAGAAGGATGACTCAAACGTACCTTTATTTCATTATACGTAACTGCTCTCTCAAGAAATTATGGAGGGATTCAAACAAAAATTGGCTCTCGCCATATAATAAGAGAGACTGCTTTTATTTCAATATTTCTGTAAACTAATTAAATTTATTCAAATTATCTACATCATTTGAATGTTTTTCGTATATTATTTTTATCTTTCTCTATATTATTTGAATATTTTCGTACAGTTCTTTCTTTTAAATATCTTTGATGGATTTTATTCTAGTCGAAGATCACGTAAACTATAATAATAAAATTACACGTTAATTTAAAGCACAAATGAGCAAAAAAATGCAGACATATGTTTCGGGATTGCTTGGAATCCCTTTTTCAATGCGACAGGGAGCTTCTAGATGCAAAACATCCAAATGAAGCAGACAGAACAAGAAAAACAAAGCTTATATAGCCTAAGAATTATCTGTAAACCAATGAGAATAAAGGCAGCGTGAAGTGGAAGTAGAAGTAGCAGGAAGACACCAATAAGAGAGCAACAAACGAATCCAGTTGAAAGTACAGGAAGTAAAAAGGAATAACAATAAAAATAAAGCAAAAAAGACGACAGCATGCATAAAAATTGCAAAAATAATAAAATAAAAAACAAAGAATAAAATTGAAATAAAAATAAGTACAGAAACTACCAAAATGCAAAACAAAGTACACATGTAAAGGAGGGGGAGGGGAGGGAGGGGGGGAAGGAGAAAAATAGACACAAAAAAGGAAAACAACAAGAAAACCTAGAAAGAACAACAAATTAAAGAAATTTATGCCAGACCTGTGAAAAATAAGGAGTTGAGGAAGAATCATTCGTTTGTTGCTCTCTTATTGGTGTCTTCCTGCTACTTCTACTTCCACTTCACGCTGCCTTTATTCTCATTGGTTTACAGATAATTCTTAGGCTATATAAGCTTTGTTTTTCTTGTTCTGTCTGCTTCATTTGGATGTTTTGCATCTAGAAGCTCCCTGTCGCATTGAAAAAGGGATTCCAAGCAATCCCGAAACATATGTCTGCATTTTTTTGCTCATTTGTGCTTTAAATTAACGTGTAATTTTATTATTATTGTTTACTTGCACAAAGTTAAATTATTTTTATCACGTAAACTGTTACATCCCCAGACACTTTCTTAATAATTTATGCTCCTACGTTTAGCACAAAATAATTCAAAACTAAAAGTGACTTTGTCTATGTGGTCAAGTTTATTTGTTTAAAATTAGAAATAATATTACCCCATGAGAAGTACCTCGTGGCCCCTTTTGGGGTGGCGACCCACAGGTTGGGAGCCCCTGTTATATAGTAACAATGCAGACAAATGAACTAATGTATGATTTTAAACATTTTAATTTGCATTACAGTTACTGCAAAAGAACACACTAGTATATAATTTTCATGAAGAGGAATAATTAGAAATAAATGTTTTATCAAGCATGTTAATTTATTTTTATGCAATATTTGGTAGAACTATTATATTATTAATGAGGATTATGATGGCAATAGAATCAAACTTTCTGAAAAAATTATATTACAAGCGTTTTATTGTTTTAATAATTTTTAAGCATATTCCATACTTGTAAGAGCATGTTCTCACTATAATGAACAATACATTGTTATTTTGTTATTGTTAACAAAGGGGGAGAGAAGACTTTACGGATATACTGGCCCGTTGCGAATATTAGGTAAGAGAGGAATGGGAAAAGCCTAGAACATGCTAGGACCAGCCTAGCTGGCCCTGTGCCTGTTGCTGGTTGTGATTTTTGCATTTGTTAACATTAGGCTAGCATAAGTTATTTTGGGATTGAATGCATTAAAATGATGATGGATCAGTTAATCACCTTCTTGCTTTTATGTTTTTATTAGCCTACTCTACTACTATCTATTTTCATCCTGATGTTAAAATTTTGTGTTTTTTCTGTTTGTGTTGAAGTATTTCTTTAATATTTTTGAACTTAACGATTAAGGGAACTTTAAAACACAGATAATTTATTTTGAACGGCAAATTTTTAATTTAGAATTTTTGTGTTTGTGTTTCTTCTGTTTGGATAAGGCTTATGATGGAATTTTTCAATGTGACGAGCCAGACAATATCAAAACCTTCACAGACAATGGAACAAAAAAAATCGCTCGCAAGCATTGTGAAAAAACATGAAGCTCAAGACCAGTCAATCAAATTGAGCAGTTTAGATCTTCTCATGTGTAGAATTATATATTGCGTGTTCTAGAATGGGTAAACCAGACAATCTATAGTTTCAGACAATGAAACAACAAGCATTGTCAAATGAAACATATTAGAAATATGTGCTTTTTCTTGCTTTTCCATCGAATCAGACTGAGCCACAGCAAAGCGTGGCCGGGTACAGCTAGTTGTTAGTAAAAGCTAGCAGATTCTTTTGTTTTATCTGCCTGATTCACATAAGCGCACGTTAATGTAATTTGATTTTTGCAAATTTACAAAGCTAAGTTTTTTAAATTTTAATTCTTTTTTAGCCTACTTTCCCGTAAAAGTAAAAAAAAAATAATAATAAAGCATGAAAGAAGGCTTAATGTATCGTGAAAATATCGTTAGAAATCAAGAAAAGTCAAAAATAAGTTAAGTAATTAAATAAAAATTGAAAAATAAAAAATTTGAAAGTAGGGTTTTGAGATGGGGAAAAAGTGTGTCGGTCGGTCTGTCCCCCCCTAATAACTTTTGAACGAATTGTCCGATTGGAAAAATTCTTTTTGCATTCGAAAGATCTCGGCGAGGACATCTCATTTCCATATTTTACTTTTTGATTTGAACAATTTTTTGTTCAATTTTGAACAGTTCAAAAAATTTTAACATTAGCGCCTATAGGTGAAAATGAAGCAAATTATGTAAACTCTGGGTACAAGATATAAGTTCCCATGAACAAGCTCACTGGAAGAAGTTCTTGGCGTGAAATATTGATTTGAACAATTTTTGATCATTTTTGAACAGTTCAAAAAAAATTAACATACCGCCTACGGGGTAATTTCTGATCTAACGGACCGATTTGCTTGGAACAAACTTTATCGGAAAGCTCTTATGACGTAGAACATGTACAAATAGAAAGTTCATCCAGAACTAACGAGCCTATTTTCCTATGAAATTTTTTGATCCGGATTTTCAAGAATATTTTTTAATTAATGAATGATTAAATGAATAAGCAAAAGAATGAATGAATAAATGAGTGAATAAATACATGAATGATTTAATAAATAATGATTGAATGAATATGTATTAACTGTTGTAAAAGGTATATTTGAAGGAATTAAGAACTAAAGCTAAACGAGAAAGACAGAGAGAGAGAGATAGCTAGATTATAAATTTGAATTCGGTGCATACGGGAAAGTAGGCTCATATAGTTCTAGACGGAACTTCTTGTTTTTTTTCGAGTTAGAGCAAATTATTGTTGTTATTTAATTCACGTCATATACACTTGAACTTAGCTAATTTATGTTGCAGCATTATTAATTTTTAAGTTGAAGCGAATTGGCTTTTCGCAATTTCATACTTAACACTCAGACTGATGTAAAAACACAATTTTACTTATGTGGTCATGTTTTAATTCACGATATTTACACTTTCCAGTTAAAAATCTTGCTTTTAGGGGACTGTCAACAAATTGAAAAAGGAGAAAAATGTTATAGATGATCCTGCATCATAAAAAGCTGGGAATAAGCTTCAAAGTTCATAAAATAGTTCAATTGCCATGTACAATCATTCTGTGCACCTTCGTAAAAATTTGTACTTATACTCACGAAAACATAGGTGTTTCTCCAATTTTATTCACACGTTTTGGCTTATAGCACAAAGTTTATCATAAAACGTTTCCAAACTTTCAAAAAACTTGATAACATACAAGTAAAGCTTTATACTTTTAATTTTTGTGAAAAAACCATCTCCATCCATGCTCTTGATGGTTAGGATGATAAGGAACCTTTCAAATACTCAATTTTTATCACAAATTACAGCACAGATGCACTGAATGAGTGCAAAAACATGCAACTAATTTGTGAACAACCCCTTAAGAAATAGCTCTTTTGGAGAAATGTCTATATCTTCGAGAATGGCAATTAAACTATTTTCTGTACTTTACAGCTTATTTGCTTATTCCCAGCCGTTTATGATACAGGATCATCCCCAGGCCCTGATTATCGAGCGGGAACCCGGGGCCTGTGCCCTGAGCAGTAACTTTCTAAGGGGCATACAATTTTTCTATAATATTTAAATTTCCTTTTAAAAAATTGCATTATAAAATAATCAGTTTAATTAATAATAACTGCTGTTAATTTTTCGTAATAGCAGATTATTCTTAATAATAACCAATTTCACGTTGACCGTAGTACACACACACATGCATACATGTAAGAAAACCATTCACAGGGGCAGGAAAAATTGAAAGTGCCCTGGGCACGAAAACTTGTTAGTCGGGCCCTGATCAACCATCATAGTGTTTTTTTTTTTATTTTTCAATTTGTTGACGGTCCCCTCAATGCAAGAGCGGAGGAATTTTTACCAGAAATTGTGAATATTGTAAATTAAAACATGACCACATAAGTAAAATCGTTTTTTTTTCTTTTTGCATCAGATTGAGTGTTAAATATGAAATTATTAAGCCTCTCGAGTGCGTCTTTTAATTTGACCTGGGACTGTAATTACCGTTACGTAAATTTTTGATTTTCCCTTTTTATTTCTAATACAACATTTATTAAACTTTTAGGGGGGGGGGAGTTTTCAGTGGATTCGGGAGGCTTGGCCGGTTTTGCGGTAATCGTTCGGGCGTATCGCAGCTTTTTAGGGGGGGGTGTCACCACTCTCGGGGCACCCCTAAATTTTGTAGTTGTGTTTGTGTAATTAAATTTCATATCGAATTTAATTTTAAAATGATTTCGTGCTCAAGATTGCGATTGCGCTTCTAATAAGTGCAAAATTCTTTATGTGTGTCAAGGTTTTTTAAAACACACGAACACGATTGATTACTACTTGATAACCAACGGTGCAGTCCAGGAAAAAAGGTAAGGGAACGCTAAACGCTTACAGATACGAAATGTTTTTGAAACCAAAATGTAAGGGGACGCTTGTAGAATGAGAGAGTACGGAAGCGACGTCCCCCTTGACTACCCTATTATCGGTAATATAGTACTCGGCTGAGCAGTAGTGACCGAGCACTCGGTACTCGGCCAAAGCAGTGCTCTCGGTACTACACTCAGGGACGTAACTAGAGGGGGGGCAGACGGGGTGTATGCCCCAGGCACTAGATTATTTTAGGGGCGTTAAATTGACTAAGTGTGTGTGGTTTACATAAATATATATACTTTTATTGTGCATGTAAGGGGGGGGGGCGTTAAAGCCTGGTCTTGCCCCAGTTAGAAAAGGACCTAGTTACGTCCCTGACGACACTAATAAATACCCTTTTGGTTGGAGTTGTGTGTTCCTTTTAAAATACTTCCTGCCCCACGGTCATTTTCATTCTACAATAAACTTATAACGCTAGAGCGAAAAACTCTGAAAGACATCTTTAGTTAATAAAAAAAAAAGAACACAGCGAAAAATACTTACGTTGGATGTATGGGAGGAGAATCCGAACTTCATCGGCTGCGTGTCTCACAACCTCGAGTGACGTCACGTGACTAATATCCACTTTGGTTTTCCAGTGGACCCTACTCTTGGGTGCTTGAGAAGATGCTAAATATTTTGTAGAATTTTTAAATTTTTATTTTCAGGAAGTGAGTGATAAAGTATAGTTAACTCTTTGGAAATTTGAAAGTACTAATATATTCCTGGTAAACTCCTTTAACATCGTATGAAAGTGAAGTTTCTTTGTAAGCACTCCAGCTAAATTCAATTAGACAGAGATTGTTTCATTCAAAGAAAGACTACTTTTCTTGAAAATGTATTAAAAAGTCATTGATTAGGTATTATTTCAGCTGGTGGATGGTATATGACCATTCTAACAATTTTTATATTCCTTTTTTTAAATTTCTAAGTGGATTCTCCCCTATTTTAATGAATTTGAGAAGGTTCTTTGGCAACAAAAGTTATTATGCGATGACGTCATGAGCATTTTAATGGCGGCGAAGAAGCGCATAGCTATTGGGTCGAGATTGCCGCAAAGTTGGAAAATCTCAAACAGCCCCTATTTTTTAAAATAATGTTGCAAGGTTTGTATAAACTGTATACAAATTTTTCAATTATAATTAGGATCTAGTTTCTGGATACCATGATCTTGGACATGTAGATTTGAAAATCATAAGAGTAAAAATGAGTAATAATCTCCTACCCTGAAGTGTGAAACTAGCCTCGAAACTAGATTATTCGCTGTCAGTTTCTGTTTTACGATAACGTGCATTCACCAATACCGAAATAAAAACCAATATTTCTTTTATTTTACGAAATGTGACGATTTTACATCCCACAATCCATTTGACCTGGGAATAGACCGCCATTGTTTGCTATATCCCATTTCTTATAATTACATTGTTTACGCTTGAATTAGAGGACTTCTTAGTTAATCACCAGCGCGCATAAACATCTAGCTTTTTAACCTACTGTTTGCTTTTAAGATTTGCATCCGTTTTTCTACACATATTGGATTCGGTTATTTAATAATAAAAACATCAGAATGTGCTTAGCAGTAAATTATTATTTTTTAGTTATTTATTGGTTCGCGAAAGTTGCTAAAACACTTAAGCAGGCTGACAAATGTCCACATAATTTATTTAAATCAGTTATTTATTGTACTCATTATTTGCAAACTTGACCACTTATTTAAATGAAATTTCATTGATGTTAGTTCAATGGAATTTCATTTGTTTATAATCTTCATATTTGTGCATAACTAAATAAAATTTACTGTCGGTGTTGGATACGGTCGTCCATGGAATTCTGAAACTGTAGGAGGTAAACAGTATAAGAGATTATGCTTTTTATAGTGTTCTAACTGAGTTGTAGCTTTTATTTTTTCGACAATTTATTCTTAACATCCTCAGTGCCTTATATGCTAAATGACGTTTGTTTTGAGATTTGCAGAAAAAAATCCACTAAAAGTTTTACCAGGTGTGTTTCCATGTTTTTAAAATATTGTCATATGGCTTCTAACATGTAGATATCAAGATATGGTTTTTGTAAAATTGTGTTTCAGATTTATATGAAGTAGCAAAAATTGCAATGCTGCATTGTTTTCTTTCTTTGTTTTAATGCCCTTTTTTCACTCTCTACCACTTTTTCATATAAAACTTTGAAATGATCACAATTTAATGTATTCTGTAGCTTGAAGGTAGAATTAATTTCCTTTTTAATTCACTATATTGCAAGAAATGTATTTTAAAAACAAAATTACCAAGAAAATCCTATTTTAATAAATAAACTGGTAATGAAAGTACTTTATTTTAATATTCATTTATTAATTATCAGCTTCATATGCAAGCATTTAATTGGCAGTTCCTAAAACCATTCCAAAGTCCAAGACAAAATGTGCAACTATGTGGGAAATTACACCCTCGATCAGAGGAGTTTTTTGAGCTCTTGAAACTTCAATGTCACCCTATGCACACCCGCCTCTGGCCTCCAGTAAGTAATTCCTCTTGGCTACTGTTGTCCAGTGTCACAGAGAGGGAACAAAAAGAAAGTCCCTGGGTCCCATGAGATCCAGGGGACTCGGATTAGATAAAGGGAATTCCTATCACATCTAATTACATTAGTGTTTTCAACAGAAATGTCCAGCTGGTTGATCATGATCAACTGGTCAATCACTAAATAAATAATTGATGTCCATGTACACTGTACAGAGACCTGTATCCATACATTGTATTCCAGAAGCCTAGAAGAAATGGAGGGCAATTTTCACTCCTAGCCTTTTAAGTAACAGGCTTGATAAGTTCAGTTTGTATTCTATGGATCATACAAGCCTATATGGTACCAATTAGAAACCTTTGATTAAAATGAACCTAAGTGTTGTAGCAGTTATTGGGGAGGGGGGGGGGCAGTGGTGTAGTCGAAGGGAGGGCGTCCCATACTTTTTGATTTTATCACAAGTGTCCTCCCATTTGTTTTAAATTTTAACCAAAGGGGCCCCCCACTTTTTGATGTTTGTATATGTAAGCATCCCCCCAATTTTTTTTTCCAGGACTACACCACTGGGAGGGAGAGGGGACTTCGACACACTTCTATTTAAGGAAACATTCAGGGAGGAATATATGCTACATTGGAAAAAAATTGGAGGGGGTCCCGAGGGACCCTGCTCTGGTTACAACCTTGTCACAGGTTTCAGATTGAACAAAATAAACGCTTACAGATTGTGAACATAAAAGGGGGGGGGGGGGAGAGAAACTTCTTTGGATGAAAATGAAAAGATTTGGGGATACTTGAGTTAAAAAGTGTGAGGGATAGCATCTCCTTACTATTTTATTTTAACACAATTAACCCCCCACCTTTTCTCTTAGGACTACATCACTAGCGTAAACTGCAATATGCAATAAAGCACAAATTGGGCAAGGAAACTAACATGTTTTTTAAACCTATGATAAAAATTTTCACCATATAAACTAGAGCTTTGTTTTTTCTAATATGCTTTACACTTACTGATTAAATTTTGAAATGTGTATTTGTAGTTTTTTACTTATTACATAATTTACTATTCATCTTGCTTATACTTTTAGTTCATGAAACTATCTTCGGTATAACTCTTTTCGGTTGTTGCCGTATAGAAATCTTTTTGCAAGAGAAGCTTTCTTGGATCCTCATTGTCCTGACACAGATAAACAAAGACCTAATGAATTTGTCTTTTTTTTTTTTTTTTCAGAATGTTCACATGACAATGAAGTAGTAGGACTTTTTGGCTGAAAATCTACATGTATGATAAATTGATTACTCTTTTAGTTAATTTCAAATAATATAAGCTTCAGTCAACTTATTTCTAACTTGGGGGATTAATTGAACCTAATTATGAACATTAGCAATTATGTTCATCAAAGTGTATAATTTTTATTTTCAATTCACAGTGCTTGCTTTTTCAAAAAATTTTGTGTGAAGTTCAGATTTTTTTAATTGAAAATCACTCATGTAATATCTATCAACTACTGACTTTTTTCTTTCTTTCAGTGTATCTTGAAAGTATATTTAATGTAACTTAAAAGAAGGATGGAAGCTTGTGATGTTACTCTCTCACAGCATGTGGAATTTGTTGATGGTATTTGTTTGGATAAGAACATAATTTTACCTGATGGATGCACTACAACTGCGATGAGTGAAGATGGGGAAATTATGCCTGTCACATTTATTGTTTCTCAGCCCTTAGTAGAGAACCAGGAAATGGTGGAAGAAACAATTGTTGCCGATAGTAATGAGATAGATGAAGACAAAAATGATTCAGCTATAGATCTAGGGAATGAAAAGCTTGGTAATAATATACATATCTTATTTTGTTTAAACTTTATATTGTAGGTAACTTCACCAAGTATATTAATTTTAATGTTGGCAGGGTGATAAATGTAAACCTGAAAGGATCTGCAACTTTAAATTTGTTATTGTTAGTAATTATGTAGTACATGTAGATGGGGCTAAAATTCAATTTTGGAAGTGCACAGGAGACTCCTCTCTCAGGTGTGCAGAAATTTTTGGGAAGCAGAACAAATTGCAAAATCATTTCACTATTTCAACTTTTTGTGTACTCCCACAATGTAAAATTTTCCATTCTTTATTTTGTTTTCTTTCTAAAACTGAATCCAAATAATTAAGTTCCATTCTTTTACTCTGCTACTATTCAGATAATCCAATATTCAATTAATTTGTCAGCGTAAACAGCAGCAGTAACTACATGTTGCGATGGTTTTACAAGGTCGCCATTTATCGGGTTTGAAGAATCCTCTGTGAGTTGGAATCTCTCGCACCCAGATTTTTTTTGAAACAGACTAAATTTTGGCGAGAATCTAGTCTTGAATTTTAGCCCCTGAAAGTAGGTTAACAATAAGCTGCAATTGTTTAAAATCTGTATGTAATATGTTGGATGTAAACTATAAAACAGTTAAGTGTACCGCCCACATTTAAGCCTCACTTCACCTGGACCCTGATATGAGGCTCCTACTTCAAATAGCAGTGGTTTGACTTAAAAAAATGCAAAATTTATCCTCTATTTTTTTTTTTTTACCGAGTGACATTTATTTATGTATAACACATAAAGATCTTAAAATGTCTACAAGAATCATTAATTTTTAATTATATGTCATTAATCAATAAATTGTATATTTATTTCTAATTTTGTAACTCATAGTTTACTCATATACCCTTTTAATAATTATTTAAAAAATAAAATGAGTAGAACGAAACAAAATTTCTAAATAGGTAATATGTACAGCTATTGTTTTTTATTTCATTGGTGCAATAGTGTCCATGCATCCATCCTCACGTAATACTAAGGTATCATAACCATCATGTGAGTCTTCTTTAAAGAAGTTGGAATGCATTAGTGTTGAAAAATTTTTTTCACATGACTTGCTGTGTCATTTTGTACACATTAAATAGTAGATTTTTTTCTTATTTTCTCATAATTTGGTGATAATAGGGTTAAAGATGAACAGCAATAATAATGTAGATTGAATATAATTTTAATTTTAGAGTTTGAGTTAATGATGTAAAAGCAGTCGTGTCGGAAAGTACTTCCTACTGATCTTTCTGTAGCCATTAATATTTACTACATATTATCTAGACACACGGCAGTGTATCCGCCAAGTTCAGAAAGTCAGCCAAATTAAGATACGGCGACACCGGCCAATGTGTATATTTACTCGAACCATTTCGAGCTACTTTTGACTCCACCATTACCCAAAAACTATTAAACCTACATACTTGAAATTTTGTACATCTAATAGCGATCCCCTTAACCATTCGAATATCAAATTTCATTGATGTACCTCTTATGGTTATGGAATTATTAAGGTTTGAAAAGTGTCATTTTTATCACTCACTCACTCATCAAAAACCTAACCTACTTCTAGGAGACTTAGAAACTTGAAACTTGGTATCAAGGTAGACAATTTGGAATATATAAAGGAAAACATCCGAAACTTCAAAATATTACATTATCTTCGAAGTTACTAGCATACTCATAAATAGCATCATACCTAACGACTTCAAACAGCAGCCATATTTTACTGCCGTTTAAAGTAAACAATATACTCTCTCGCGCTTGAAAGTAAATAATTGATGCATTGAAATTCACTTTCCGCTTTAATTTTTCGCCTTAAGGCTTAACACAAGCTGACTACAAACAATCCAGTGTCGTAGTTATACAGAACTTTTCAACGTTTTAAATAAAAGATTAATTAAGTAAAGATAGGTTTACGGACTTATTACGGAGAAATGTAAACAGACGAAAAAAATCTTAAATAATTAATAGCGACTCTTCAGCTTGGTTTAATTCAGTATAACTTATCGTCAATATAAAAACACATTTTAGCTTTTCAAAAATTAATGATATCGCAACAAAACATAAATGTGAAAAAATTGCCAAGTTCGATAGAACAAAAACGGCCTCCGGAGTAGTCGGTGTCAGCGATAAAAGAATTGATATCTAATGGGTGCCAAGTTCCATAGCAGATCCTTTGATCATGGCTGTAAGAGCGTACAATGTTCCTTAATTTATTTGAAAGCATTTTTTTATCGGGTTCCTAACTTGGCAAGTTTTAATTAAGATAAGTTACATTCAAGAAGACGATAAGAAGACAATTAGAAATTAACTATAATAGCTTGCCACATGATTTTACTAACTATTAAAAATTGCTAATTGAATGAGTTAAATTTTTTGAATGTAATTTACCTTAATTAACACTTGCCAAGTTAGGAATCCGATAAAAAAATGTTTTCAAATAAATTAAGGAACATTGTACGCTCTTACAGCCACGATCAAAGGATCTGCTATGGAACTTGGCACCCATTAGATATCAATTCTTTTATCGCTGACACCGACTACTCCGGAGGCCGTTTTTGTTCTATCGAACTTGGCAATTTTTTCACATTTATGTTTTGTTGGGATTTTAATATTACTACATTTATATGTATAACAGCTTTATTTAATTTATTTTTTTAAGTTTGTTTTTTCTGATACTGTATAGGAATCTGGTTTTGAGATTTATGCCAAACTTTTGATTTTCTCTGATCATATTTGAATGGGTGTATTTAGAACTGGTTTCCAAAGTGGTCTACATGACCCCCACCCAGGACCCAAAAATCAATTGTATTTCATAACCATGATCATTATTTTCCTCTGCTTTGGTTAATTCACAATTTTGGAACAACAAAGAGTGGTTTATTATTATTGTAATTATTATTATAGAAGAAAATGTAGTTGGCACAAATTTAAGACAAAATGAATTGTATACCCCCCCCCCCCCCCTCCTGCCTTTCCCGCCACCCTTTGCTTTTCATTCATTAGACCATCTTCTTTGTAAGAAAGTCATTCATGAATCTTTCTTTAATGTTTATTTTCTTTTGTGCATTACAGGTAAATCATCACCAATTTATACTATGCATTTTCCTTCGAAGCTCCAAAAATCAAGTTTTCTGGCACTGCCAGATGGGGACATACTTGATATGGGAAAACATATGGAAACTTCGGATAATTCTCTGGAAAGTGAGCTTATGGAATCATCGCAAGATTTAGGATCCTGCAGTCCTCCTACTAGGCTGGAGGACTTTATGGATGTTGTAACTACCTACAAGTGTAAGTTTTGTCGCTTCTCTTGTCCTTGGAAGTCGGGGCTTATGTCACACATCCGATGCTGTCATATTGGTGCAGAGAGCAGATCGGAAAAGAAATCTGCCACGGTGCTAAAACTAGACAAGGAGAATGATTCTGGTATGTCTTTGTTTGTAAAAACTTTCTTAAATGATATCTATAGCCAAATCTTAATATCATACATTTAGGATTTCCTGCAGGATTCCTACAGACTTTAAAAAGTCCTTAAATAGTAAAACTACATTACGGTTCCCTAAAAAGCACTTAAATTTTCACCTAATTCAGAAAAAGAGCCCTAGTTTTTCATGTAATGCCTTAAAAAAACTAACAACTACAGCATCATTCATTTATAGACCTTAGTGGGTTAAAAAATGACAGGTATCATTTAAAAAAAGTTAATTTGTTTTCTTAATTTGCTTTTTTATACCCAGGAAAAGCTGTTAGAAATATTAAGGCTACATAAGGAAATCTAATATTAATCCCAAAAGTTTCCTTTTCAATAATTTAATAATTCTTGAAATCATAGAACTTAGATGTATTTCTATAGTGTTCTCTGAAATATTTTCCCAGTTGTTGCGGATGGTCCATTTCAAGCTAATTTTGGTTTTGGAGGTATTATTTCCATAACTTTTTGCACCAGAATGAAATATAAATTTTCTGTTGGGTTCTGATCATGGCATCTTGCATCTTGCTGGCCGCTGAAGTATCTAGACCTAACCAGGATACATATTCTAAATTCTAACAATTGTTGTTTTAAACACTCATTCTGAATTATTTATTGTGTGCCATTTGTTAAATTGATCGAAAATACTATTTTTAAGATAAAATCACATAATGGTTCATGATTATTATGAATTCTAATTTGAATGATTGATTGAAGCTTAGCTGTTAAGATGCTTGAAGAATAAGAGTAATTTTGTAAAATTAAAAAAATAGTGATTAGTTCTAAACTTATGAAATATGTTATGCACACACAGACAGATGGACCGCTTTAAGAATAAGGGTAATTTTGTAAAATTAAAAAAATAGTGATTAGTTCTAAACTTATGAAATATGTTATGCACACACAGACATATGGACCTAGGAAGTTTTGTTTGAAAGTGGTTTAAATTTTGCAACATATTTCATTTTTACAACACTTTCTAACATTATAAAATCAATGATTTTTTTCATAAAAAATCACTTGATTTAAATCAAGCTGATTTAAGTCAACGAACCCTGCCTAAAATTAATGTATTTTCTGTATTGCTTTGAATGCAATAAAATTGATAATTTCACCCATAAATGGCATGCAAATGACACTTACTTCAATGTAAGCATTTGCATCATTTAAACAAATATTTAGGCCGTGGTAGCCTAGTGGTTAGGATGTTGAGCTTCCAACCGGAAGATTGGGTCTTCAATTCCCGACCGGCTAAACACCCACCATGTATGTACACTTGGGGATACTTGCATGTAAAATCTGAGGACGGTGAAGTTCTGAGGGTGCCGGAGGGTGGAGATTTTCTCTTCCCTTCACCCTTAGGTCGAAAAAGGAAGGTGGCTTATTTGTGGTCGCTCCATCTAGTGTCATCCAAATACATTCTGAGCCGAGTCATACTTCCACTATTTCTGTGGTTCTCATCTATAAACTGTCATCTCCCTTACTGCCATAATAATCATATCCCCCTTACTGCCTTAAATCCTGGTTGCTTTGCGAAAGGGGAGCTTTGATATCCAAGTGGCATTAGAAACAACTACAACAAATAAATATTTAATTCAAATAAAAAATACAATTATTTAGTTCACTTTTATTTTGCTTGAAATAGTTTTACTAATAGATTTTGAAAGTTATAAAATTAATATTTTTACTATTATCCTATTCATGATGCGTTCTAGGCATTTCACATTCCATTCTTACCTGATATTCACAACAAATCAGTCTACTCCCACCAAGTCTACTCTCGCCTTTGTTAACCCATTTATGCAAGAGGTTGAAAGTTTTGAATTTTTGCATGAAATTTGTATATGTGAGATAGAAAAATGCAAAAAAAAAAAAAAAAAGCAATAATTTGCTGGAATTTTTTTTTTATTTCATGTCGTGTATGAGTAATATGGTGTTCCAGAGCTGCCAAGTGTTCCGAATTTTCCGGATTCGTCCCGATTTTTTTTATTGTGTTCCGAAAATACGATTTCTCCCCCCAAAATCCGATTTTTTGGGAACAAAGAAAATTATTGTACAATTTTTTCCCCCTCTTTTGCTGTGATGAAACAGCTATGCCTTTCGCACTAAAACGCAAATTCTGCTGTTTTATGCGCCGAAACGGTGATGTTTTAAGGAAACTGTACCAAATGGAAGATATACTTCTAATTACCGATTTTTTTTTTTTTACGCATTTCCGAAATCCAACTGCATTCGCTTCACTAAAAACAATCTAAAATTTTTTACTACATATTTCGACCACTTAGATTTCAATAACTTTGTGTTCACCATTATTTTCATTCTTTCTTTAATTTTTTATTTTTGTAATAGAGGACTTGACGCACCCATTCAGAAATTGCAATCGAGGTGCATCTGAGTTCATTCAAACCGACACTTTTTAAGAATTAACCTTAATTTTTAGCAGGCTTTATATTTAGTTAATGAAGAATTTGGAAAAGGAAATTGATCTAAAAAGTTGTTGGAGAGATTGGGTTACAGCTGGGAAACCTCTGAATTGTGAGTTACCACAATTCAGAGGTATCAGACGTTTTAGTCTTTCTTAAAATGTTGGCAATCATGTCAGTTATTGTGTTTGTTAAATATTGTAGAGCCTCATTAATATTATTGTGCTAAAAGTATTTACTCAAAATAATTTTTGCTTTTCCACTTTTTATATATTTTCATTCGTATTTTAAAATACTCTTATATCCACTTTAGTAACAGAGTTTATTCTTTCATGTAAAAGTACTCATACGATATTTTTATGAAACAAAAAATATTAATCAAACATATTAAGGGTTACTGAGAAAAATATTTTATAAGCAGACCATGAGAAAAGCCTTTGCATAGCGAACTGCTTTTTAGCTCAATCAATAGTAAATTCAACCAAGAATGAAAGAGAGTGATTTATATAATATATGATATCCATTTAATAACTGCCAGTGCTTTTGGGTTTTTTAATTTTTTTAATGGTCCTTCCTAAAGATGAATTTTATTCCAAAAGAATGTAAAAACAGCTTTTTTTTTTAATTCCAAAGGAATATAAAAACAATTTTTTTTTAATCAAAAGAATGAAAACCAGATTGTATTAAATAATCTTACATGACTTTTTTTTAAAAGTTTTTTTTACACATGAAGTGTTCCTATTCCCCCCCCCCCCCCCCGAAGTGTTCCTAATTTTTGTCTCCCAGGGTTGGCAGGTATGGGGTTCCATTTTTTGGAACACTAGGCAAAACCATTCCTGTATTTGTTACTGAATGTTAATTATTATTGAATTTGGTGGTTACTCAGTATGATAATCAGATGAACACTTCACATGTCATGTGCAACCATTTAAATGTGAAAAATGTAATGCAACATTACATTTTTCACATTTAAATGGTTTTTTTTTCATTGAGCGCAACATGTTTGCTTGCCTTGCTTGATGAAACACTCAACTGCTGTTCCAAAAATGTAACAGTAAGCATAAAGTAGGGTTAACAATAACATAATTAGAATAGTGGCCAAATATTTTGTTACATACCTAGTTATATTGCAAAATTACTATTACTATTTTTATAGAATGTTTTACTTAAGTAGAAAATAAATTATTATAATACTTAAAGAAGTTGTTCTTAAAAAACTTTCTTTTCGTTTTTTGTTTCTTTCCTTTCGTTTATTTTTACAATTTTTAGGAAATTTGTTTGGTTTAGATTTTTGATAATGACTCATGTTTTTATATTTTGGCATTACTATACGATCCCTAATAACGATTTGTCAATCGAGTGACGCATTCGCAGGCGTTGTTTGTTTTGCTGTGAAGTTAGTTTAAATTCGTATTTCTTCTGTATACGTCAATAAATCATCCGTTCTTGACCATGTAAGTTTTAACTCTTCCTAAATCTATTACATGTGATATCTAGAAAGGATTTGTATATTGAAATGGTCTTTTCATAACCTCAGTTTGGTCTCAAATACTAGTTAATGCTAGTTGGGCAATAGCTTTTTCTCCTGAAGTTGTTTGAACATACTCAACACAAGGTCCAAGAAAGATAGACAGTTGTCAGCAGAAAGATGAAAAATGCTGCTCTGGCAGAAACTCCAGGGAAAAAGGCAATAAAAGAGGAAAAATATTAAAAAAAAAACTATTAAAGTCAATTAAGGAAGGCCTTGAAGATGAGTATGACTGCCTGGATGGACTGCTTATAAAACAAGAATCAACAAGTGGTACTGGTGTAGATAAGGGGGTGGTTTGGGGGATAACCCCCCCCCCCCTGAAATGGTAAAGATTGTCTAGAATTTGACCAATTCTTCTTAGAAAACAATGAAATTGGCCGACTTTTCCCGAAGAAACCCTCCCTGAAATTCAGGTCTAGCTACGCCACTGACAAGTGGCTTATGTAAAAACAATTGAATTAAATTTGCTGATAAATTACTGCATGGCTCCCACTCAAGAGATGATTATCGAGTACTTCTTGAACTGATTTTAATATGTTTCGTCAAAACCCCTGCTTGTGGAATCAGATATGTAGCACTTGGAGTTATGCATCTTGCTCAATGGGTGTCAAAATCTTGTACTGACTTAAAATATGGATGTTTTCTGCCAGTTCACCATCACTTCAATAGAAGAAAAATGATTGCAAAAGATATGTAGTTATGCGATATGTGCATATTTAAAAGCTAGGATTACAGCTTCTTTACCTTCAAAAGCCCCATATAAAGGTTGTAATTGAATGAAATCTTTATTGCTGTAAAAAAGATTAATGACAAATTTAGAAAAATTGCATCAGACAAATTAGCCAGTCACTTTTGGTATTTATCAGAGGATCTTGCAACCTTGGCTCTTATTGACAATCGAGAAGTAGCTATGAAAAAAGTAATACTGAAAATCATCCCTAGATTATGCTGCAGAATTTTATGGATATGAAATTAATGGACTTTGTAACAAAGTCGTCAGCTTCATTATCTAACAGAATGAGTTGACTCGATAGATAAATCCACAAATCTGGGAGCTTCAGGACACTGGCGTAGATAAGGGGGTGGTTTTGGGGATAAACCCCCCCCCCCCTGAAATGGTAAAGATCGTCTAGAATTTAACCAATTTTTCTTGGAAAACAATGAAATTAGCCAACTTTTCCCGAAGAAACCCCCCCTGAAATCCAGGTTTAGCTACGCCACTGCTTTAGGAGGATTTTCACAAAGCACTAAAAATTTTTGAATGAATCCCAGTTGTTATAATGATCATGCTGAAAGGGTATATCTCTTGCAGAAGAGCTTAATGGGAAAATAATACACACTGACGATCAATTACAATTCTTGTTGCAAGTTGTCGAACATCGTCGAGCTTATCCAGATTGCAAAGAAGCGGTGTTTGGAAGGCACTGGCACCATCACATTTTTAGTTGTTTTAATATATTTGTTGCATTATTATTAGTTTCTACTTACAAAATATTGGAGATTTCAATAAAATAAAATTGAATTCTTTTCCTAGCTTGAGTTTTGTTTCTTTCCTTGTTTAGGGTATAAATTGAAAAACGCAAAGCTTTGAGGTTGTTGAGCTACCTCTAAGTATTAAAATTATGAGCTGAAACTTTACAATAATTAATGCAATAATATTAAAACTAAAAAACAATAAATTTTTGCTGGTGCTACCCTCCATTTTTACATAAATGGAGGGTAGCACCAGCAAAAATCAAAATTTTTTTTTAAAAAGGCCTTTTTTGGACCACCCTAGTGGGTAAGCATAAAAGAGTAAAACTTCTGATATGCAAAGCAAATACTTATGATTGACTATTAATTCAAATTGTATTGAAAAATAAACCTTAAAATGAAAACTAGAATAAAGATTGATTCCTCCTTTTTAACATTTAACATTTACAATGCTAGGTTAGACTATTGCGGATTTCAGGTTGAAGGATTTGAAAAAGTTGACTGTAATAAGATGTGATTTTGTTTCCACAAAGAAAAAAAAAGTTTTTTGCATTTGTGCTGTTTTTAGCTCTTATAAATGCAATCTACCCCTCAAAAGAAAATTTACTGCATGATTATTTTCATGATTTCTGAAATTAAGAAATAATCACTCAAGAAATTAGCTTTGTTCAATGTGTATCTTGCTTTAATTGCTGTCATCTAAATAGAAATGCAAGTCTTAATGTTACTAGCATTTTATTATGATGTAATTGTTTTTTATTGATCAATTCATTTATTGTTCAAACAGATTCCAGAAATTCACCACGTAAAGAAAGAAAAGGTTCTGCAAATATAAGCCATGTTAAAGCTGCGGATAGTCCTGTTGTAGTACCCAAAATTGAGGCTAAAAAAGATATTGATAGAGAGCTCTCCGACCTTGAATCAAAAGTTGTGGAAGAAATGTTTTCATCGAAGGGAGCCCCAGTAGAAAAACACATTTTCTTATGCGGGACATGTAATGAAGGATTCTTTTCCTTGGATGACTGTAAGCAACATATGATTAACGTGAGTTAACCTGTTTTTGCTAAATGTATGTTGGGGGAAAGTTGTATAAATGTCACTGTATTTTATTTTATTTATTTATGTAGTATGTTTTTGTAAATTTGCCATTAATGTATTTGTTCTGATACTTTTTTAAAAAGATTACTTTCAAATCTGTTCATCAGTATCAGTTTTTTTTTTTTTTTTAAGTGCACAAATTTGTACTGTGTGCATTTTATGTGATGTACTCCTTTTTGCTTGGAACAATGATTGAAATATAGTATTTCCTATTTCCAGTTGATAACTATGAGATTTATTCAAGCTGATGTAACATCTTGGGCAGTATATTATTTCTTCAAGATTAATATTACCCTGTGTGTTTTATTACTTTTTTTTTGTACCACTTGGAATACATGAATTTGTGATTCTTCAGATTTAACGTATTAAAAACTGCAATTGAATCATTTATTTCGAAAAGGTAACATCTCCTTTTTTTTTTTCGAAAAATAAAAAAATAATGAATGACGTCCTTTAATTTAATGCTCCCTTTGTTGCTTTCAGAAGAAAATCAAACATTTCTTAAGCATTATTTAAATTAAAAAAAAAATCTTAAAACAACGTTAAATTTGCAAAGGTATCATACCTAGGAGTTGTTTCCTTTCTGAAATAAAAGACAAAATTTGGTGCTTGCACAGATAAACCCAAACAATCTTACGGCACATCTTTTAGTTCAGTCAACCATCATAAAAGTTATTTTTGATCATACATGTATATTTTCAAGTATCTTATGTATTAAATTATAATACAATTGATACTAGCGATGATGAGTTGAGATGGGTAAGGACTTACACGTTTTAATATTGAAACAAAATGTAATAACACAAGCCAAAATTAACAGTTTGTTAGATGAATATTACATTATGTATGCCGTTGTTTATGTTTGTGAGCAAAAAACTGGGCAAAATGGCTAGTAAGTGTCTCAGTAGATAAAACTAATAACTAGTAAGTCTTTTATGAAAAAAAACTCTGCTTTCCAGCAGATTATCTAGCTTATAAATCAAAGCTTCTAATATCAAGAAAATGAATTATATTAAAAAGCTGATTCAATACATAGCAACTAATTATATCCATTTTATCAAAATTTAACATTATGGCTAGCAATGTCTGATGAAGTTGATAGCATATAACATATCTTTTTATTCACTTTTGAATGATAGTAAGTTTCTATCAAGTTATATAATTTCTAAAGTAATAACTGTATTGGTCGACAATTCATGAGTTTTCTCTTTGTGATGTTTTAATATTTTTTTAATCAGTAAATCTATATTTTCCCATTCCACAATTTTTTTTACCAAAAAACATGATTTGTTTTGAAAAAGGAATAACTCTCGAATTTATTTATTAATTTTTATGGCATAATTAATCAAATATTATTTTAATTAAATACATTAAAAGTGTTGCTGTTATCTACCAAGATCAAGTAGTAAAAGATCAGACCTGTAATGTTTTCCAAATTTTAATTGGGGGTTGTTAAGTTTTTTTTAAATTTTTCATGAAAAATAGAGAACAGAGAAGAGATGTATTCTGTATGCCCACCACCCTAAAAAACTTAATTTAGGTTCTAAATGAGTGAATGAATTTATGTATTTAAATACATCATACTGAACACAATTGATAAGTATCTTGATGAATTTTAAAAAGCAGAATTTAAAAAGGCGTACTGAAATGTATTTTAAACTTCCATATCTGTTGGATGTTTTTTTTCCTTGTTGAAATTTATACATTTATCTTAAAATATAGGAGGAATTTAAAACCATATTTATTTTCTTTCCAAATTTTTCTGCTATGTTTTATTGCTTATCAATGAGAATTAAAGTTCATTTGCAGCCTTCTTTGTGGAGCTTCGTTTTTTTCTTTTTGTATATTGAAATATACATTTCAAGTGATCACAAAAATTATATTTACTCAAGCATTTTTTAGCAGGACAAAATGCCCTGTTGTCTTATTAAGTGTGCCAGTTAAACTAAAGAAAAAGGGAAAATCCAGAATGTCTCCCTTTAGTTTAATAAAAGGGCCCTTTTGAACATATTCATACTTATTCTAGCGTCAATGCTACAAATACTAATCTTTAACAAGGTGTCTTAAAAACAAACATACTAAATGAGAAGACTGATTGCAAAAATGAACTTTTCACAAAAATTGTACTTTTGTGGTAGCTAGAACTTAATACTTCACAAAATTATTATGCCCTTTTTCAGGGAAGATTCTTATCCGACATTTCCAAAAAATTTTGAGGGCCTGTTCCGAAAGCTTTTGAAAAAAATCAGTTTTCTGAAAAATTTTCAATTTATTCATCTTAAGATTTCTTTGACCGCGTAGTATCTGTACTTTACTTCCTTCCTCCACACAAGCAAAATATCTTGTACTACTTTAAAAAACTTTCAAGACAATAAAATAATATTTCCGGGGGAAAATGTACTTTTGGTATTAATATTAGACCTTTCATTTAATTATTACTTGAAACTTTTTTTTCTTTAAGCTTATATATAGACATATACACATATATATGTATTGTGTGTTGGGGGAGGGGGGGCATGTTCACCTAAGAACATACGTAATTTTTATTTTAAATGAATGATGTATAGTTTTTCCGAAAAATTTGTGTGAAGTTCCGAAAATTTCTTTTCGCTAAGGATCCCCCATGCTCCTTTTACCATAAAAAGTAATCTTCCTAGATACTTAATTTCCTATTACATAATTAATTTTCACATTGAGAAAATATTTCATTTTAAGTTTCTATTCTACATTTATGTATCTATAAATATTTATTACAGAAAGTAATAGTGAAATATCCAAATCAGTTGTTTTTTTTTACAAAATGTTTAGCAGTTTAACGGAATTATTGAAAGTTGATGGAAAATTTCTGTACAGACATGTGATATGTTTCTGAGTTAGCTAAACTGTAAAAAATTTAGATGGAATAATATAAAAATTCAGTCCTTAATTGATTTATGTTGAGCAAACTGCAGGATGTATTCAATAAGTATTATAAGGTGAGGCCGTGGTAGCCTAGTGGTTAGCACGTCGGACTTCCACCTGGAAGGGCGCGCATTCGATACCCACTGAAGACCACCATGTATATTTGGGGATATGTGCATGTAAAATCCGTAGACCCTACTACCTCTTCCCGTGCGTAAGCAATCCTAAGGCCTCGGCTAACAGGTAGGGGTCTGGTGGAGAAAAGTATTATAAGGTAAAGGCATCACTTTACTTTGACTATTATAAGCAGTTTGCAACGTTGATCAATCTATTCCTTCTTCCATACATGAAAATTCAGTTATGAGACAAAAACCATATTTTCCAGTGTAGAAAACATATTTTGTATATTAGATGCATCCCAAAAATTTTCGGAAAGTTTAAACTTGAAGTACATTTTTTGAAAATTTATTAAGTTATGTCATTTTAATAAGAATTTGGGATCATTCATAAATGATGTCACACTTCGAGGGGGGAGGGGGGTTCATGAAATTGTGACAAAGTGACGAGGGGAGGGGGTAGCAAGAAGTGTGACATCAGGCTAAAACAACATGGCGTGACATGTGACAAAGGGGGGAGCGGGTCAAATATATCCAAAAAAAGCGTGACATCATTTATGAACGGTCCCTTTGTTAATTCTATATTAGAAGAATGATTTAGCAATGCTTTGGTCATTCCCTTTCAACCAAGCTGTCTGAACCCACTTGTAGGGTTTAGAAGCCGTAGATATTGCCTTTGCTAAGACAATGACAATTTGTACCTAAGTTGTGCAAGATGCACCCTGTTTTTAAGGCAAAAAAGTTTGTCTTTTATGTGCCTGAAAATGTTCTAAAACTTAACTACATTTTCTGTTTTATGCTAAGAGATCTTGCTTTTTTGCTAAACTATTGTGTTTGCCTAATTAGATTTGATTGTGTACTTCTGATGTCACAGATTGTAAATACAGTTAAACTTTCTTAATACGAACAGGGTTAATACGAAATCATGGCTAAAATGAACATTTTGTTCATTAAGTTTGGTTTATTATTTATTTACACTACATATCTCATACGTATTACGAAGGCTAAAATACAAGTTTCGGCTAAGACAAACAAAATTTCTGAGCTATTCAAGAAAATTTTTCTCAGATGCATATAATTATTATTATTTTTTTAAAGTCGTGGCTGGTTTTGTGGCATTGTAAACCACAAAGTATGTATTTCGAATGATACGTAGTTTTTTTCTGGGTAGAGAATAAAGCTCATGCACGTGTTGGCTTTCAGACACATCAGTCTGCTCTGGGATCAAACCCTCTATCTTTGAATCAATCTTAAATAGTAGTAATTATTTTTTAAATATCAACATGCATTTCTAATAGTTTTTTTAAACACAATTTTACTTATTCACAGTTGTTACGAATAATGGCTAATACGAGTTTTTGGCATTTCGTATTTCTGTATGCATATTTTTCTTCTGCAGGATCATGATTTAAAGTTTGAAACAATTAAACCAAAACCAGCCAAGAAGAGAGGTCGACCTAAGACACGCCCAAGTGCAGAAACAACAGCTCAACCTGTTTCTTCAACAGAAGATTCTAAAAGCACCAAAACCACCACAGTGAATGAAAATAAAAGACAATCTCGTCCACCAAAAGCTCTGGAAGAGAATTACGATTTTGGAGTGAAAAAAAAAGCTCGAAGGGATCATACGATTGACAGGAGCTTCAGGTAAGCCATTGCATAATATCCTACTTTGTTTTGTTTGGTGTTTTAGCTTTTTTTATAATTTTATTAATTCAAGTTAAATTTTTGTCAGTAGTAGCTTTTTATTCTTACACCCAAAATGCGACAAACAAGTTACATGTAAATTAAGAGAGAAAAAAAGTCTGTTCAGGATTTGTGCTGGGTGGCAATTAATGCTGCTGTGTTTGAATAAGTTTATTGGAATGTAATCACAAATCAGTTGATTGATACTGAAAGCATACGTCAGATAACAGAATCAACTTGATGTGACCGTACTACTAATATTGGCAGGAGGAAAGGAAAAGGTTACTGTAGAAGAAAAAGAAAACTACCTCCCCAAGTTATGACAGTAAAGTAATTTTTCCGTTCTCGCATTTTTCCAAATAGGCTACGTACTGCTTAACACTGCACAAAACTTATAATAAAAGGCAATGGGCTATTGAGTAGCTTGAAGACAATTTTAATTTATATAAATTCTGTAATCCTTGCTTAGAAATGTTGGCAGTTAAAGCATTATTACTTTTGTCTTTTTCAGCTTTTAAGTTGATTGCTGAATTTTCATGGTTTATCAGTAAACAATGTATACGGTGAAATATGATGATTGCATTTACAAGTAGATAAAATGCTTTTGATTTACTTTTGGCATATATTTATGGTCAAAAATTATAAAACCAGCTGATCACCGTGTGTTGTTTCTTTCTTTTCTTTATTGTTCAAAGTTTTGCAAACTGTGCTTCGGAGATTACTATAAAAGCAAAACTTGTAATGGTTTGGTAATGGTATTTACATTTGAAACATCAAAGAAAAAATGATGCCTCGCTTTTCTGACATGCTACTTCATATTAGTAGCAAGCCAATGTTTTCTAGTATTTCTTAGTTTATTTTGCTTTATTTGTAAAATGTTTTGTGAAAAATGAAATTTTTGCAAATCCCATTTTTCTAAAAACAATACGAAATTCGTTTAAAAAACGAAAAAGACAAATAAATCCTGAAAAAGCTTTTGACAGTCCACTAGTTTGCTCTTTCAAAAGATTTCGAGTTTTATAAATTTGAAATTACTGCAGATATTGAGCTAGAAAAATATTTCATTTTGTGGGCAATTTTTGTAGGTGCATCAGAAGTGGCTGTGGTCATCGATTCAGCAATGAGGATAATCTTCATTACCATTACTCAAGTCACTTAGACATTGGGAAGAGTTTCATGTGTCCTGAGTGCAGAGAAGAATTTGAATACTGGAGAGGTCTAGTCATGCATCTCTGGAGAGAGCATGGGATTGATGTTGATTTATATTCATGTTCTGAATGTGATTATAAAACATACAGCTTCTTCAAAGTAGATAATCACAGGGTATATTTTGCTTTTTCTCACCTCTGTCATTGAGTAAATTGTCATCTATGTGAACTGGTTATCTATATTATATCATATATGGAGGAATTCAAAAGTTTATTTTCTTGCAATATTTTTCATTATTCCACTTTACATTTCTCTCTTCTTCCTTTAGCATTTCTTCTTTTCTAAGCACAGTATTTATTTTTTAAAAAAATATAACTGCTAAACTACTCAACCTAGAAAACCCGGAATTGTCAGGAATTTTTTTTTTTTAACCTGCAAAAGTTCGTCATCCTCGTCTCACCCTGCTTTTTCATTCAATTCACACGACTTTCGATAGGACCAAAATAGAAAATGACATTGTTGTTGAATGTTGTGCACAATTAATGGCCAACGATCACTTTACATTTTTTTTTCTTCTTCTTTTAACAAATAAAGGGGAACGTCACATTAAATAACGAAAGTTTTACTGCAAGAGTTTTCCATCACGAAATTTTATTTTCTGCTCATTTTGTGAACTTTTGCTAGTCTAAATCTGTCTAGAGATCAATGTTGCTCCAATAAATCATCCCTAAAACTAAGCATCTTTTCTATATTTTATTTTTGTGTACAGCTTTATTTGTCTGTTACACGACTCTGTTGTTTTGTAAGTTTTTATTTTATTTTATCAAGTAAATGTCTTTTTTATTTGCTTTAACCTCACCTGTGGTATTGTATTTTTTTATGGAAAAAATGGTGAAATATTTTACAACTGTTTTTTGAGTTGCTATGTACAAACTTACCAGTGGGTGGCAAAAGTATATCAGTGGACACAGACGTAATGGAAAAATGGAGTTCTGAAAATATTTCTTCAAAACAACATTTGAACGAATATGACTGTGCAACAATCTTTCGCATTTGCACTATTAGTTAGTCTTATTTTTTGGACAGATATATATCATATCAATATAACTGTTTATTCGACATGTGTTTTTTAGGCATAGGGAATAAAAATTTAACTGTTCTAAAAATTGAAATATTGTCAATCTCTATATTACAGGATTACCTATACTATCTTGTTTTATTTATTGGATATATGCTAGCAATACTATGTTTATTGCCTTGTTGCATGTTCAGACAAAATAGTATATTTATTTATTCTTCAATTATACAGGGCAAAGTTTATGAACAAAGACAATTTGATATTACAACTGTACAAATTAATTAAGCCGTAATTTTTAAACAATGTTGAAATTTATTTTATGTTATTCAGCAACAACTTAGTCAAGTGTGAAGTATTTATTCTTATTTTTTTATGCTTGTAATTTGCATTGTGGAAAACTTTCATATGCGATTTAAGAATTGATGCAGTTTTGTCCTAATCCTTTTGCATCCACATTGCAATTTTAGTAGCAGTATTGATCTGGTAGGCCGTGGTAGCCTAGTGGTTAGCACGTCGGACTTCCACCTGGAAGGTCGCACTTTCGATACCCACTGAAGACCACCATGTATACTTGGGGATATGTGCATGTAAAATCCATAGACCCCACTACCTCTCCCCGTGTGTAAGCAATCCTAAGGCCTCGGCTAACAGGTAGGGGTCTGGTAGAGAAAAGTATTGATCTGGTGAATATTATAAATCATGCTGAACAGAGATGGGCTGTTGTTTTATGTGGAAATATTTTGGATTGAGGAAAAAATATATTAATATTTCTAACACTTTCTCTCAACGTATTGCGCCACTCTCTCAATGTATTTTCTAACAGTTTTTCTCAATGTAGTGTGGCACAATAAAGTAACTAGATTTTAATGATGCCATCTCTGAACTTACTACCTAACTAAACATGTAAATCCCCTGCTACAATAATACCACAGGGTGGAAACACAACCGGGAAATCAGGGAATTATCATATTCTGGAAAATATCGGGGAATAATCAAGGGATATTTAAAGCTTCCCGAAATATCAGGGAAATTCATGGTTTTCAATATCTAAATCGGTAAGCGTCCGAAATTTCATTTTCGGAATTTTATTTCGTTGCGCGTGGTCAGCTCGACTGCCGATTTCCCATTGGTTGAAAGCAGGGTTCGTTGATTTAAATGCAATTATTGAAAGTGATGTAACTATTTGATCTTTTTATATATGGGTCAATCTGATCTGAAAGTTTCGAAAACTTTAGCGAACATGTCCCGAAAATTAAATATAAAAATTGGTTTT
This sequence comes from Octonoba sinensis, assembly GCA_038502835.1. Classification (NCBI taxonomy): domain Eukaryota; kingdom Metazoa; phylum Arthropoda; class Arachnida; order Araneae; family Uloboridae; genus Octonoba; species Octonoba sinensis. The sequence continues at coordinate 112,715,200 of CM076604.1, read as the reverse complement.
CCGAAATTTTTTCAATTTAACTTTTAGATTAGCTTTACGAATAATATTTGCTCCTCTTTCTACCTTGAGACAAGCAAAATATTTATTACTTTAAAAAACTTGAAATAATGTTTCTGAAGAATTTTATTTCTGATATTATTAATATTATAGAGAATTCATTTAAATAATTCTTTTTTTTAAATTGAATATACCTCGGTATTGTGCCCGTGAAGTTCAGAGTTCTTTTATTCTTCTCAAAATCAGCCTGTTTTTCAAACGCAGAAGGGAGAAAATAAATAAAGTTGCCTAAATAAGGCAACAGTTCTTCCATTGTATAACTTTTAGTTTATTTTAACTACCTTCTTTTTCTGAATTTGTAACTTTCATTAAGTAATTCTTTTAATTGTAATAATTTATAATTATCAAAATTAATTTATTCCATAATACCCACAAATTAATTTAATTATTTAAACCCTAATTGAATTATAGACCTTACCATACATTATTTAAGAAAAATAAGCATTTTCGCCCTGGTTTTTTCCAGTTTTTGCTTCTGTTCTGGTAAAAATACCTTTTTACCGGCAAAAATGCCCCCTGAATATTAATAATTGGTGTTTTTATTTTGGAATATATAGCCTTCATGCTGATGGAGCTTTTATTGCTCAGGAAGGTATAATCCACATTAACTAGCAAACATGGGCCTCCTAATTCTCCAGATCTGAACATAAAGGAATGTTTTAATTGGGGAAAACAAACAACAAAATGAGAGGATTCAAAACAGAAATGAAAAAATATATCAGTTCTCGTTTTACTTACCCATTTACAGTACTCGCCGTGCCTTACTGTTTTGTGTAGCTTGATAAATGATACCACTGGTCTACAAAAAAGAATTTTTTTTCTGCCCCAAAGACTTTGTTAACTGATCTTAGAAGTATTTTTCACGCTGAACTCGAAAATGAAAACCATTTTTCTCTATCACGTAAGGATTTTCCGTGCAAGGGGCTGTAATAGTTGACTTTATTAACACATTACCCTAAATTATTGCAGTACCTTACAAGCAAATCCCTTAAGCAATAAGGAAAATGGTCTTCATTTTCGAATTCTGCTTCGAAAATACTTCTAAGATCAGTCAATAAAGTCCTTAGGACCCCCCACCCCCCCTTTATTTTAAGGGCATTGTAATTTTTACGCTAGAAGCATTTCCACCAAAAACAACAAAGTAATTTTCTATTTACCTTAAAAGGGTTGATTTTGACATGTTCTGGCATATTTTGCCTCAGGAATATCCCTTTTTATCATTCAGCAGTAATCTGCTAACATAGTTGTACTCCACTTCCCTTTCTATCTCTTTTCGATAACTGAAATGTCCTGGTGGAACCGCGGTTATGCAGCTCCCATGTTTTCAGGGGGTATTTTTACACACAACCGGAGACTTCTGTGATAAAAAATAGTAGCTCATGCTCATTAAACGAATCATACTGTATCAATCTTTTGCCTATTTGCCTTTGTATCTCAATTCTTGCGAAATTCCTACCGAGACCCGCACCCAGTGCAATAATTTGATATACGGCCACCAGCTCCCAGCTTCGGCGCACCTAAGGCCTCGGCTAAGAGGTGTACGGGTGTCCGCTGGAGAAAAGTAATTCGATATGCACTTCTGTTCGGAGGTCTGCGGGGGCTGTTTGCGACACTCCACTAAGTTTTTTCCAGCAAAATAAAGTGACCACTGATTTAACGGTTTGCATTCAAGCTTTTTTGTGTACTTTATCACAATAAAATGCATGATCGGAAATACCCTGAAAAAAAGTAAAAATCGAACATTTCCTTCCTCACAACTAAAAAACTATACGTGATGGAAAGCTTTTGATGCCAGATATGGATTCCTCGTGCAAAACTTCAGGAAGAGTGAAATTCATTCTTGGGACAAAACACTTGTTGACCAGTGTAATCAGGACAATTAATTTGACATAGCTCGTAAAGGACTTCGTGTATAGAAATGTCCAACTCTGAATGTTTTCATGCTTGTTTTTGTATAGTTATTTATAATTTAATGTTGAGTTCCATTTTCTCTTAGAAAATACATAGTGAAGAAAGAGGATTTGTTTGTGATCAATGTGGCAAAGGCTTTAAGCAGATCAGCCAACTTCGCAACCACCTTGTAACCCATCTGGATCGAAAGAATCTTCCTCAGAAGCGATGGTACAGTGAGCAGGAATGTGACACCTGTGGGCGTAAATTTTCGGACACAAAATGTCTCAGAAAGCACCAGCAAGCTGTTCACAACAAACTAAAACCTTATGCCTGTTCATTTTGTGGCCATCTCAGTGCAAGAAAAGCCATGTTGCAACTGCACATGCGACAACATACAGGCGAAAAACCTTTCTTGTGTGAACATTGTGATTATCGAACTGGTGATCACAACTCCTTAAGGAGACATCGCATGAGGCATACCGGTGCAAAGCCATATAAATGCCCACACTGCCCTTATGCTTGTATTCAGGTGAGTCTCTAATTTTTACTATTACATATTAGCTACTAGATGTTTTTAATCCTGATAATTCAACTCAATATTATTTTTAATCATTAAAACATTTTTAAAGAAATTCCTGTAAAATATTCACAGATTGAACTTTTCCAAATAACTCTGAACAATTAACATATAAATAGAAAATGAATAAAGACAAAATCTTTTTCTCTAAGTTTAAACTTTTATTTTAAAATACAGTAACCACTCGTTATATCGCCTCTCTTTATATAGCTCATTTGGATATATTGCCCTTTTACTATGTATCCAAAAATTTTAAGTTTGAGTTCTCAAAAGTAAAAACATTGCATTTCTGACTAAATAAAGCCATCGAACAGGAATGTTTTCCTTTCTTCTGAATCTGCTGCAGTTAAAAGCTGCAACAATTATCCTCACACTCCCCAACTTACATGCCTACAGAATGATTCTACTCAAACCAGTTGACATTTTACTTGTTCTTTTTGTATTGGTCCTAACGCCCATTAATAAATGAAACAGACAGATGTTTACTGCCCAAGGAGATAAAATATCCCCATTTCTGGATACCTTTAAGTACAGAAAGGATTCGCACTTGGCTGAACGAATCCAAATTATACAATCCCCTTAACCTAGAAAGGGAGATTGATAGGTAAAGGAATTTTATGGGAAGAAAATGGTCGCCTTTATCTTTGACGTTTTTGCACCATGCCCTAGTGACATGCACAGGTTCACTAAATTTACTTGATCATTTTGACTTATTTCTAACGGCATTGGTTATATTGCGCATTCGGATACGTCGCGCTTTTTTGCTGTCCCCCGACAAGAGCGATATAACGGGGCTACTGTATGTACTATTTGTTTAATAAAGTTAATAATTTATGTTAAAGTTTTATGGTGAGCATGGCAATTGATAATGAAAGTTAAACAAAGAAACATTTTATATAAACAGATTATTCACAGGTGCACAAACAAATTGATTTGTGAACCATTACTTTTTGCTTATTTCTTTTTCTTTGAGGCATGAAGAAATAAATTTGTTATGTTACTATTTTTTTCTTCGTTTGTTTAGTTTATTGTAAAGTAAAGGGATTTACCCTTAATATCAATTTAAAATTCTTCCTCTGTCCAACCCCCATTCATTAACAAAATATCTTTGCTTTAGATTATATTCTTTCAAATTATGTGGAAGGCTTGTGTTTTATGGTATCCCAAATGCGTGCATGGTATTAGAGTAGAGGTAAAGCTTCCACATAATGAAGATTTGGTCTTTAAATGAAACTTAATCGTGCATGTGCTGGTGCAGGTGCCATTTATTGCTTATATTAGAAACTTTTTTTAATTAGCGCAAATACTGCAGTAAATATTATGCTTTTTAATGAGTACTTTTACATAATATAACATAATATAAAAAATACATTTGTGTGAGTAATATTCATAAGCTAAAAATTTAAATAATTCAATGTTTAAAAAATAGTTTTTTTTTTTTCATAAAATAAATTTTTAAATTTGTTCATAAAATATATTAAATTTTTTTTCTTTTCGAAAGTAGTTGGAATTTTTTAAGTAGTTGTAACTAGTAGTTGGGAACAAAATAGTGTAACTAATAGTTAACTAGTTCAAAACAAAAGTAGTTACAACTAGTAGTTGCCTTTTAGTAGTTAACTACTTCTAGTTAACTACTGCCGAACACTATGCATGTATATGCAGGGTACAAAAAAGGCATGTATAAGATAAAAAGAAGGGTATAAAAATAAGAAAACATACCTGAAAAAATGATTAGTTTGAAATTATAGGTGCGTATCATACACCGATAATAAGATAACTATTTTAATGAAGAAAAATGAGTATGGCCAAAAGGAGAAGCAAGAATATGAGAATTGAACATTTGATAAAATGACGAAAAGGTACAAAAAAATGTGTAAATAAGCTAAGAAAAAGGGTATAAAAATAAGAAAAACCTGTTTAAAAAAAATTAATTTTAAATTATACTTGCATATTATGCACCAATAATAAGATAATGATTTTGACAAAGAAATGAATATTTATTCTCCAAAAGAAGGGAAAAAAATGAGAATCAAACGTAAGATTAAGTACAGTGTTCCCTCGCCACTTCGCGCTTCATGTTTTGCGGCTTCAGTGCTTCGTGGGTTTTTCCAAAATATTCATCGAAAAATAAAAATGCAACAATGTCGGGAGCCACATTGAGGAAAAAAGCGTTGTTTCATGTTGATGCGCGAGAGAGAAGGATCTCTGCATGTCAAACAAAGAGATGAGTTGACTCAGAGTACATACCACGGGCTCTCAAAAGCTCCCACCAACACAAGACTCTTCGCCTCTCTCAGAAATCGATGTTGATTTATGTTTATTACTGTACTATAACGTTTTGTAATTAACCTTATTAATTAGAACCGACACGTTTAAGTAATTACGTATACTGTTGTAATTTTTGTCTTAAATGTATGAAGTATAAATACTGTTTACATATTTAAAACATTCGTGTACCCGCATTCATGAAAATTCTTAGGGTTCAAATCCTACTTCTCGGTTTTTCAGTTTTCGCGGAAGGTTCTGACCCCATTAACCGCGAAAAACGAGAGATCCCTGTAATCCAAAATCTCTGCTGCCAGTTAATATGCTTCAAAATCTGTATAAAAATAAAGTGAATTGTTAGAATATGTTTCATTGATAAAAGAACATAAATAAAGATAAAATAGCATTTTTATTAATCTTCTGTGCTGTTCTAAAAGAGTTATAACTTCTACTTTAATAATTACAGAAACATGAATTGTAATTATAGAAAATTCACATAATCAGAAAGTTCCATTCTTCTGAATGGTTGTTGTCGTGTCCTCGCACGTGACGAGGAAGAATGGGTACACTGCTCCTGAGTCTAACGGGACCCTTATAGGCAGGAGTCCTATTTCCGCCTTTTTGAAAGGTCTCTTAATTTTTTGAACCAGCTCCCAGATGAGAGACCGTCACCTGGGGTTGTGCAATCTCCAGAGGTATCCTTTCACTTAGAGGACATTGGAGCCACAACCTAATTCACGTGCACCAGCTCCCTTTAGCGTACATGGACCACAGCAGCCGCCGCGAGAGGTTGTCACCCTCCCAAACACTGACCTCAGTCAATGTTGCTTCACTTTTAGTGTTCTGCGCGAACCGTGCTTCTACCGACTGGTCCACTGCCGAACTTTTGAATGGTATAAAGCATAAATGCATTTCTTTGCCTTAAATTCACTTTAATTTCTAAATTAACTCAAATATACTAATAAAATGACATTTCTCGAAGTTAACCTCCATGGCTCAAATTTATCCTGAATGACTGCATCAAAGTTAGTATTTATGATTATACAGTGGGGCGACAGAACCAGGAGATCAGAGAAATTTGCAAACATTTCCGAAAATCGGGGCTTTTTTTAAAATTTTTTATTTATCTTAAAGTTCCAACGATCTTACCTGTAAGGTTTTGATAAACATGCGAGTGATTTATATATACTTCATTTGAAAATACGGGAGAAGGCATAAAAATTCAGGAGTATCCCAATCTGGAGAGTTGGTAGTTATGGAATCATAGTATGGCTGCAATCAAGACTGCGATTAAGACAAAATTAACAACCATATTCCTGGTTCATGTGTCTCTTGCCCAACTTTTTTTGTCCCACTTGATGTAATGACTTAATGTAGTATAACAACTGTCATAAGGCAATGTCATCAATTATGAATCTGATGTTTTTTACTAGTCGGGCACAGATACAAGGAGGAAGCTCACTTTTGAGATTAATAAAGTAAAACTTTAAATTTTTTCCCCCTTTGGAACAAATTTTCTGAGAGAAATCCTGTATTTGCATCTGGCACTATTCTTTTGAACTGTTCTACCGAGCTAAGCACAGATATGGTGTCTTCAGCTAAGCTCAAAATGAGAAATTGACGATTGAAGTTTTGCTTCGCTGTATATAATTGATTCAGGTACCACTTTGTCAGAAATTCGTTTTTTAATTCTTTCCATTCATATGTAACCACAAAACATTGTATTTATTATTGCATAACTACCTTATCCATTCTATTCATATAACTACCTATTCATTTCAATCAAAAATTTGTTGTTACTTTGATAGGGATATTTTAACCCAAAATATAATTATTATATTCTGGAAAAAAAAAAAAATTCAGAAAGTAACATTTAGGAAACAAACTTTTATTTAATGATAAAAGTTAAAATAAGTAAAAAAGTTAAAATTCATGGCAATTTGAATAAATATTTACTTATTTGCAGGAACTTTCAAAAATTTGAGTAAAAATATAATATCTAATTTGATGTTAGATTTCAGATAATTGGAATTATTTGGCCCTTCCACAATTTCAGCCAAAGTTTCTGAAAAGGGTTTTAAAAGCCTAGTATAGTTATAAGCATAATTCTTATTTTTGAAATAAGTTATGAATCATTTCCTGAAAAGTGGAATGAAATCTCATTTAATTAAGTCATTTTTATCATTCAGAAATGCAACTGCTCGCTTTAAAGTTATATTTAGTTTTTGTATCATATGACTGTGGAAAATGTTTATATTTTAAAGGTTACTTTTTTCGCTATTTTTGAAGATTCCAATGTGTTCGTAGCCTTGATTATAAAGAGCTTTTGTACTGGATTATTTTGAATTGCTTTCTAAGTACTTGAACATATTCTTTAAAAAATTCCATAAAACTCCTCAAAAGACAATTGTTGTTTTGGAAATTGTGTATTCTCTTCTAATGTTCTTTAATTCATATGTATTATGTGTATACAAAGAAAATTCTATGTTTTCTGCAGAGAAATCATTACTAAAAAAATGAGTAGTACTGTGGGTGTTACATAATGAAATAATACATTCAGAATGAAAATGAAAAACTTTTCCTCAGCTGTAAATATTAATTTACCAAATTTATAAGTTAATAGTTTTACTTAATTTAATATTGTCTTTTTAAAAAAAAATTAATTGGTTCTCTAATATATTGCTAGTTGGAAGTAATGTTTCTTGTATTTATATGCTTATATGTTTTTTTTTTATTTCTCTTCTCTAGGCTATATCATACAAAACCCACTTAAAAAACAAACATCCTGGAATGGATGGTTTGTTTTCTTGCACTTTTTGTACATTTAAATCAGTGAGCAAAGAAAACTTCATAAATCATATGTCTGACCACAAACGAGAAACAGAAAATGCCATGAAAGCAGCTGCTTTACCTACAACTGAACAGGAAGAAACTTTTGATGCTTTAAGCAGTGATCAAGGCCCTGTCCAGATGCAGTTGAATGATAACGCATTGCAGCAACTAGAAGGCATTCTTCCTGGCAACATGACTGCAGCTCAACTGATATACAGCTGCCTTAATGCTTTAAGCCAAGATGGTGGAACTGTTAGTTTGCCTGCAGGTGTTACTGTCAACGTACCTACCAGCAGTACCACATCCTCAGATGGAACTCAGACAATAACTATTCAGCTACCATCAAGCGATAGCTCGGAAAATGAACCCTATTATTTTACCATCCAACAGCAAGATGGTTCCACTGCACTTTTACTACCTACAGATGAAACTAAAGTTGATGTATCTGAAGGTTCTGAAGGCTTGGATTGTGTGCAATTTGTTAAGCAGGATAATGAATCACTAGGGTGTAGTGTGTTGCAAGAAGAAGAAGAAAGTACTAATTTGCCCGCTTGCAGCACTAGTGATTTGGTCATTGCCAATATAGAATCATTTGAAGAGAATGATGAATTGAATGAAAAAGACTTAAGTGCAGAAAATGAATGTGGTTCTTGATTTACTTTTTCAGTTGATAGATTCAGTTCTCAAAATCATTTGAAATGTGCAGGCTAAAAATGTTTTAAAGTATATTTCAGTGCAAAGCATTTGATTTGTTCAAAGTACCTCTGTGTTATTACATTAATGATCCTAATTGCCATTTATTCATAACTCATTTTTTGTGAATTACAAGTCATTCAAGAAAAAGCTAAGAATTATTTTGTCAGAATTTGTTTTTAACTATCTATTTACTTGTCATTACCAGCATTTTCATAGTTCTCAAAATTTTAAAAATGAATTTTAAATTTACATACATCTTGCAACTTTTGCTGTTATCTACATATATGTATTTCTATATATATATTTATGTTACGGTGAATCTCCGAAATCAGAGAATGTCGACAATCACCAGTGGATGTTGACATTCACCATCTATTAGACCTGTGATTGTCGACATTTTCCAATTTCGGACATAGGCTGTAACATATACGCACATACAGTCAATTCTCTCAACTCTACCTACCTAAAATCTACAATTGTCTAAAATCCTTACATGATTTGAGACGTAAACACTAATGTTTACAAATAAATATTGAGTAGGAATTTGGGATAGACGTTAAATATTAAAAAGGAAAAATCTGTTTTTATTTTAAAAGTTGTTTTACTTTAATTTGCAGAAATATAATTAAATGAAGTCTTATTAAAATTATTTTTATGCTATACTTTGTCAAGCTAAAAACAGCTTTCACTACTTCATGATTACTTTTTGGTATACTTTTTTAATCTTTGAGATTATATAGTTATATGTTGATGCTAAAAAAAAAAACAAATATAATTCTTTAGCAGAACCCTCATCCAACCAGACCTGCCTAAAAATGGTTAAAAAAACAAAAGTTATGAATTAAATGCATTAAAAGAAAATTGCTTTTTCGAATAGTTAATGTATTGTAGTATCTTTCCCTTTATACTTAAGTAATCTCTCTTCAAAAATGATAAATTTGAATTTGTATCATTACAAAATTTGTGAACAAACCTATCAATAAAAGTTGACAAAATCTTAAAATATGCAAACTAGTTGGTCTCAAGCAGTGCCGATTTGAGAGAATGAACTGTACCTAGTATGTGGTAAAATTAGGGATATTGGTAATGAAGGGATAAATTAATTTTGTCTTTATAATTCTATAACTGTTTATTTTCCTTTAAACTGATCAGGACTCTTAATTATTTAATGTCACTTTACTTGAAATTATATAACAGGAAAAAACAAAATTTTCAATAGCGATCTTCTGAGCTAAGGAATAAGAAACTACGTTAAAGAAAATGTTTCGAAAATATATTGTTACTTTTTGCAATTTCTATGCAGATAGAAGTATTCAAATCATGAGTATCTTCAAACTTTGATGAATTTATGCATTTTAAGGTGGGTTGCAAAACAGCTGGACCTATTTTAACCATTTTTTGAAAATGGTTGTATGTAAGAAAGCTCCCCCCCTCCCCCCCATATTTATGCTTTTGATTTCTCTAACTCAATATGTAATCTGTGGAATAGAAAAAAAATATATTTACCTTGATGAGAATTGGTGCTGATTAGTTTACAGTTCCATTTGCTCCAAAGAGACTAATTGCTTTTCTTATTGAACATGACTATTGAGGACAGATTTGAAGGCCCATCCTGAAATAAATTATGTCCTATCTTAAATAAAGACTTTAATATTTTATTTTGAAGCTTCAATTTTGAAAATTCTCTTAATGCTTGGCTTGGGCCTCTCCCAAAATAAACTCGTATATACCTCCCTGTTGACTGCTATATCTCAAGAAGTAATTGAAGAATTCAAACAAAAATTTGTATGGGGTGGGCTTCAAGTGGATCAGGTTCTGATTCGCTTTGGCACCTGCTGCAAGGGATGTGGCACAATGGAACTTTTTTCATTTAGTCTGACTGCTGTGTCTCAAGAAGTAATATAAGGATTCAAACAAAAATTGGTATACAAGTGGGCCAGATCTGTTTTGATTTTTTCCCCCGTGTTATTTCAAGGAATCATACCCTTTTAGTAAAAAGAAATAAATCATGATTTTCCCATGAATTCCATGACCTTCAAAATTTATTCACAAGACATATTTAATTTTGCGCAATGCTTTGAGCGCATATCAACTTACATATTATTACAACCAGAAATTTACTATTATAGTATTTATTACAGACGGATCAAAGCTTCGGCCACCTCACCAGTCACCAAACCTTTGGTCTGGCCAAACCATGAGTTAATGGACAGTTAGGTAATTTTCTATTTATTTACTATAAATTTTGCTTGGAGTTTCATTTGTAACATTGATTTTAAACTAAAATGTTTTTTATCTGACATTTTAGTTTACTTTTATTCTGGACCAAAAAAACATTAAACCGACACAGTGAATCTTATTTTTGCAGGGACAGTTTTTAACCAGGTATTTTCCTCCTATGGTAAAAACTTGCCAACCCTGGTCCTCAACATAGTCAAAGAAATAAACTAGCAAAGACATTTTCGTTGCTTCAGAAAAAATGAAAATCAGATCAGAACAAAACTGAGATTACTGAGACTTAGGATTTTTTCCTTTCTTTATTTTTAAACCATAATAAACTATTAAATTTGATGGTATACTTTTAGGATCCTTCAAAATGTTTCCATTTTGTAGTAAATGTTATTGTTTTTCTATAAATATTTCTTTTTTTTTCTGGAATACGAATTATTCAAGAAACCTTTTTTTAGTGAATTTCCAGGTTTTGATAAACATTCAAGTGATTTATATATACAGTAAAACCTGCCACATCTGGACCTGTCACATCCGGACCTCCCCATATCCGGACAGCTCGCGGAACAAATATTTTTGAGTAAGCAAAAGTCAAAGTACTATTTCTTTCGAACTGTGCGACGGGCGAAAGAATTAGAATTTATTTATTGCCTGTTAGTGTACTGGTAATTGCTGATTGCTGAACTGGTAAAGAACCTGCCAGGATGTGAAAAAAATGAAGGACGACGATGTTAACAAATGGTTGAGTGCAGACGAACAGAACGAATTAACAGACGGCGATATATTGAACATGGTGTGCAAGAATGATGATAAAAACTCAGACAACGAAGGTGATGAAAGCACTGACAAAAAGCCGGTCATAATGAGCCACTCTGAAGCATTCAAGTCGTTCGAGGCTCTGCTGTGCTACCTCAAAGCCAAGAAGATACTTGTGCAAGTGACGTGATGCTCTTAAAAAGGATGAGAGACATGGCTTCAAAAAAACGTGTACAGTGTGGAAAGCAGCAGAAAATTACTAACTTTTTCAAAAACTAATGTTATTCTGTGAGTAAAAACTTTGTTTTAATTATGTTCCTTTTCAATTTAAAGTAAATTTTCGTTTGAATACTATAACTGTAATGTGAACTTTTTGTAAAATGTACATAACGTCTATGTGCTTCAGCATAATCTCAGTCCTGTTTACAGCTACATATTTTGAAATAGTCTTGATATCCGGATTTTTTCATATCCGGACCGGTCGGTCGCCACATTGATCCGGATGTAATAGGTTTTACTGTACTTCATTCGAAAATACAAAATACGGGGGAAGGCATAAAAATTCAGCAGTATCCCAATCAAGTCTGGAGAGTTGACAGCTGCGATCATTGCATTAGCACAAAATTAATGACCATATTCATGGCTCATGTGTCACTTGCCCAACTTTTTTGTCCCACCTGATGTAATGACTTAATGTTGTATAACAACTGTCATAAGGCAATGTCATCAATTATGAATCTGATGTTTTGTACTAGCCAGGCACAGATACAAGGAGGAAGCTCCCTTTTGAGATTAACAAATTAAAACTTTAAATTTTTCCCCCCTTTGGAACAAATTTTCTGAGAGAAATCAAAGAAATTGCCCCCTTCTAATCAAAATGCTGTTTAATTCTTTCCATTCATATGTAACCACAAAACACTGTATTTATTATTGCTTAACTACCTTGTGACAATAACTCAATTTTTGTGTGCAGATAAGACCTTTGTGCTTAGCACAAAAGTGATCCTGTTAATTACATAAGCTTTGAGGCTAGTTTATAAAATAGTATTTTCTAGATACGTACAGAGAGCAATTACGTATCAATCTGAAAGTGATGCACTATTTATCGTTTGTATTTTACTCACCATAAATCTTCATTTGTATAAAAGAGAGATTTCATGCTCTACTTCATATGTTGCTTAAACTATGTTATTATATTTGATCCATGATTTTATATTTGTTATGAATAATTGATGAAAAATTTTATTTTTTTTCCTTTGGTGGTAAAGGAAGACATATCATTGTTTCGTATATTTAATCATTGGTTTTTATTGCATTTACACTTGTGTGTGTTTATTCTATGAAAGCTAATGGTTAAAATGTAGAACCTGATTTTATTAAAAATCATATTCAGATAATAATTGTTGTACTTTTGTGACGTGTCCATGTCACTTGATCTGTAAAATATTTCCAAATAAAACTACCATGTCTTTTTAAAGAAAACCTTTTTGGTAAAGATGGTGAAATGAATTTTCTGTTTTTACAACTGCATATTAGTTAGAATGATGCAACAGAAGTTGGGGAAGATTACCATAAAAAATTTAGCCAGCTTTATGTTCAAGAGGTAAAGCGCTTAATGTGTTTGATATTTAACTGATTGATCAAATATTTGATGGTAATTCATAGGTTGTTTTGTAACTAGGACTGCAGAGGTTGTTCATAAATCATGTCACTTTCGATACTTTTGACCCACCCCCTCCCTCTGAAGTGTGTCACGCTTCACCGTACCCCTGTCCGCCTTGTCATGTTATATTACACAAACATGGCATGAAACACAGTGCTTCGTTTCTGAACTGCAATTATACATATTTCAAATTTCATTTTTAAACCTTGACTTTGTGTTTTAAAGGCATATGTGAATGTAATACTCAAATAATGATTATATGTTAACTTAATTTAAATAAAATAGCAGGCATGGCAAATTGACCCACTTTATCTACAGCAGAAGACTACTTAAAGAAAAGACGAGAAAATTTTGAGTACAAAAATGTTTGCAGGGGAAATGTCTTGGATGTTACAAAAATAACAGTTTATTATTCTGAAAGCGAATATTTCTTTTTACTAATTTATACGTTATTCTACATTCATTCATTTATGCCTTTAGAAGATTTAAAAAAAAAAAATTGCCTAGTCCCTAAATCTGATTAAGAATGGTGCAATTTAATTTTTACTGTTATTCAACTTCTAATTTAAAAGATGGTTAAATTCTTTTCAGAATGAGCTAAAGATAATTTTTTGACTATATACAGTAAGATTAATTGCTTTCATACATAAATAAGCAAAGGTAATTAAGGAAAAGTAGTGATTATAATATAATTTGCTATTTCATCATCAAAGATACCAATGATATTGCAGATTTTTGAAAATTCAAGTTTTCCTTGCATATTTAAAACTTTAAATAAATAAATGATTAACCTATTCGATAGGCATGTGATAAAATTATATGCATATAAATTTATATAACATTAAGTAGATTTCCCTTTTTATCAGCCTTATGCCAAATATTAATGAGGTTAGTCCATGGGTGATTCTGATCCGAAAAATTTAAAAAATGCTGTATTCTGAAATTTTTTTAATTTTAAGATTCCCTTGTAAAATAATATCAGCTCTTTTCTTTCTACTTTGACACAATCAAAATATTTAATACTTTAAAAAATTGACTTCTGGTATATAACAGATCTTTTAAATATATATATACTTTTTAAAAAATATATGTGGGGGGGGGGGAGGTGTATTTCAGTGTTACAAAACTGCAAAAATTTTCTCAGAAACTTAAACGGAAATATAACAGAATTGTTCACACTAGCCACCTTCTTGCCTATTGCGTACACAATTACTTTACTACAATTTTAGTAATGTAGTTTTTCGGTTAATTGAATTAAAACAAGTACAACTTCTGCAGATAACAAAGGACTTGATTCGTTCCAGTTGCCATCCTTTCCTGATGGTGGATGGAAATGGGTACATTTTAATCAGTCGCGCCCTTGAATTCGCCCCCCCCCCCACCCCATTTATTACTCCTCTTCTAATTAACTCGGAAGTTTCCAATGAATTTCATCTTATGCAGAATTATTCCAACTTTCAAATAGCATAAAAATTTTAAATGTTTGTTTCATCTTTAGCAAATATATGGAAGAAAGTTACTTGAAACTGAAAAAAAAAAAGAGATGGTATTTTAGAAAATATATTTTTGAGGTGCACCCCTTCAAACTCCAAAATAATTTTGTGAAAAAACAACGAAGCTTTAATTACATTTTATTCCTCTAAACTAATTTCTTGTTTTTTTTTTCTTTCTGTCCAATCAATGTATTTGGAGAATCAACAGTGCGTATGAAAATAAACTAGTGTTCACAATTAGGTGATTTTCAATAGTGTCAAAGGAACTATCACTTTCAATTCAAGGTTAGAGTGCTATCTTGAGTAACAGTTCTCACATTTCAAAGCTCTTCTAATATACATTAAATCTTGTGTAAAAAAAAAACAATGCCATAGAATGAAAAATAATGGATTTAATGAAGCTGGCCAACAAAAAATGGTAGCCTCTTTGAAACAATTTATCTGTTCGGAAATAAGTGATGATGATATAACGAAATGTACAAAATGTGTGTTATTAAATAAACTACATTTGAAGCTTCTATAATTTTTTTAAATTTTTGTACAAGAGGATTATTTACATAGCTATGACACTTAGTCAGATTAATTCAGTCCTTTTTTAGTCCACCAAAGACTTCATCAGGCACTTCTCGTTCTTCTAATTGTATTTCTAGGAGGGAAAAGAAATAAATAAAATGCAGTTGATCATTAAGATGAATAACACATACAATTGAAAACAGCAAAATACATTTTCAATCATAAATTGCTGAAAATGTTTTATCATTGTTAAAATCTTTTAATTAATAATAAACTGAGGTTATTATATCTGACGGCATTCAGACAGGGACATCTTTTTATTTCAAAACTATAAGCTGTCACAATAACAATATTGAAGACTATTGATTTTCCTTTTAAATATTTCTTTTACATTTAATGTTTATTATTTTCCCACCAATTTTACCAATTGTGTTAATATTTCAGGTGAGGAAGCACAAGAATTAATTTAAGAAAAAAAAAAAAAAAAAAAACTTTAAGAAAATGTGATATCAAGCCTTGTAAAAAATTTTTGTTTCCATGCCTGTCACACAACTAATCATTAATTATTTCCCAAGAGATTAATTTATTATTTCCCAAGTATGTAAGCAATTAAACAATCAAAAGTGTACTTTAAGAATGCATATTAGACTCGCTTGAAAATACTTGATAGAATACATAAAGATATACAGTAGTCAGCTGGTCACAAGTCTAATGACTCATTTTGGTTGTTCCATATCTTATGGTTGAAGTCCTGTTGAACACTTGTTGCTCAAATAACTTTATGAAATATGTATAAGGGAAATGCTGAGTCTTCCCGATTTCTAGGAAAAACTCTTACCATCATATTAAATTGCTCAATAGAGATTATTATATTTTTTACTGAAAGAAGTATATTCAAATGCACATTATTTTCAGTAAATTGTATAATAAATTCCTATCAAAAAATTTTAATATGATGCTAAGGATATTTTTCTGAAATTTTAAAATTTAGGGCTCGACTAGTTTTTGAAATTAAGTATTCAGTTGCCCCTTTTATAGTCCTCAATTTATAAAAAACTGCTTCATATATGTGTGTCTGTGGCCTTTTGAAACTTGGTCACTTTTAAATATTTAATAAACATAATTCAATTTTGCTGAATCCAATCAATTGAAACTTGAAAAGCATTGAAACAATGCTATTAATTTTATCAAAATTTTATTACATATGACTGAAAGTTGAATATTTAAGGGGGTATTCTAGTCTAGAAGGCCCACTTTTAGGTGCTTTTTAAAACGCTGTAAATAAAAACAGTAAAGATTTCTATCATCAGGTTTTTTATTGGTTGTTTATTAATGTTTAAAGAGCACAAAAAAAAAAAGTCAAAACTCAAAAATGTACAGGCCCACAAACTGAAGATTCTTTAAGTAATTTCTTTCCCTCAACTTTTCAAATTTGGAAATTTTTTAAAAATCATAAGAAAACTTTTTTTCAAAAAAGCTCTGATCAAACAATAGCGACATATAACGAAAAGCTCTGTACCAAATTTGAAGTAAATCGATCCTCTGAAACTTGAGATATCATGTCAACCGAAAACATTGTTTCGAGAAAAACACGTTTAAAGTTTGAGTCAAGTTTCGGGCAGTCTAAGTAATTTTATATGATGTTTTATACTTACATTTAGTAATCATTGACAATTTTGTTAAAGATACAAACCCACAATATCTGTTAGTCTATATTATCACATATGTATTCCTCCCCATGAAAAAAAATAAGAAAATAAAGGCAGCTGCACTTGGCATTTGCAGTGCAGGTGTTACAAAGAGAAAAGTGTTAAAGGAAAGCAAAGGAGGAATCGGATCCAATAGTTGTTGAATTTTTTGTTTCGCAAAGATAGGAACCAAGTATTAAAAATTCTCTGATATAGCTGTTTTTTTATCACCAAATAGTTTTAATTACTTTACTAGACACTTTTAGTTTTAATTATTTATGTAAACTTCCCCCACTCTTTTATGGGGCTTGAATAATACATTTTTTATGTTTTTATAAACATAAAAATAAATAAACGATTTAAATGACATTTTTGACAAGCATTCCACGCGTTTTAAAGGTTTATATTGAAAATAACAGATTTTGTACGACACAGGGAGCATTCAGGTAGCTAGAAGTTGCCTACAGCTGGCTATTCATTCGCTACGGTCGAACCGGTTTAGTTGCCACGTCACTAATACGGCTGTAACTTTGAAAAAAAATTTATTTTTTAAAAAATCCTTTTACAGGCATCTTATTGAAGGTCTAAACTTTGAAAATATACAAAAAAAAAAAAATCTATTTTTTTTTTTTTTTAAATTCTAGACTAGAATACCCCTTTAACTAAACTGCCTTTAACAAAATATATATATATAAAAGTACCATAATTAAATACAGTAATGCCTAAAAGTTAAGTGTCGAGTAAGACCAAGAATAGACCATATAATTTGAGCTAGCTTAAATGGTGGACTAAATTAAAATGTGATACTCTGCCTTGAAAAGTACTCGTTAATTTTGACAATTGAATTAAATTCGTATAAACTGCCAAAATAAAGATGTGTGGTTGAGACATATTTGACTTTATAACATGTTAAATGCATTTAAATTAGTAGTATTTGCGTATTGAAGCAAAGTAAAGCAGCCATGACATTACAAGTAGGAATTCTGCCTTGCCCTTGCAGTAAAAAATAAGAAACCATGTAATTCAGAGTTGCATAACCTGGGGGATTACTATTAAAAAAAAACAGCATAAATGCAACAGAAATTTAGACTGAAAGAGAAGCAGTATAAATTTTCATGCAACAACAAATAGCTTGACATACAGAGTTGTTAGAAAAAATTAAATTGTGACAATAAAATTATTCAATACTTTAAAAGTAAAGGCTTTGATGTGTTTCTTATTTTTACAATTTTTATGCAGCCTATTTGTTAGAGGTTTAGGTTATTGACTCATTTTTTATCATCATTAGGTAACTATTTAATTCCAAACATACTCATACAAGTGTGATCAACTAATATCTAAATAGTAGAGATAATTACTAAAATATAAAGGTTATAATAAACCTTAATATTTAACTAGTTATAGCAAGCTTAGATATAACATACAAACTTGCTATAACAATATATATATTATATATATAGCAAGCTATTATATAACTTAACTTGGTTACATAAGTTATCAAAATATAAAGGTTATAACAAAAAGTCGGCAGAAAAGAGTGAAAACATTTTTCTACGGCAAAGCATAGTATGAAAATTTTGATCCAAATTAAATCGAAAATCGACTTTGAAATAAAAATTAATCCTTTCTTTTAAATACTTGACATTCATAATTGTTGCCATCTTAAATAATATGCAGATTTCTGGATAGTAGATTCGAATGAATTGACCGTACATATGTGTGGACAGATAGATAATATGGTGAACAAGGGGGAATTTAGATAATACGGGTGAACAAGGGGGAATTTAGAAGAATAACAAGTGAAACCACTGATGCTTCAAAACAAGAACACACAATTATTGAAAATGTGAGTCCATAACCCAAAAAAAAAAAAAATAAATAAATAAATAGCTTACTATTACAAAATTTGTAAAAAGTGCAAATACAACTTTATACTTTTTAAAGCCAATGTACAAAAAGAAAAAAGGAATAATAATACAGTAAGGGATAGAGAATTCTGAAAAAATTGTACCAGCCATAAATTTTTACCACAGTAACAATGAGAAAATTTTAAAATAGTGCTAATCTACAAAAAAAAAAAACACACCAATGGAGCAAGAATCAAGTGTAGTAAATTATAAGGAAAGGAGCAATAAAAATACATTTAAAGATTTATTTAAAACAAAAACTTGAAAACACATGAAAAACTATAAAATTTATCTTTAATTACACAAGAATAAAGTCTATTAAAGCAGACAAATAATGTAACCAAATATATATTACTATGAGTATTTTTTAATATTACGATAGTAATCTTTAAAATATTTTATGAAGTAAAAAATGAAGAAAAGGTTATAATTAACCTGGAGCTTGCGATGTAAAAGATGTTAACTATGCGAGAAATTCAATTATATATATTTTTACTTATATGAAACCTGGAAAATATTGAAATTTGAATACAAAGTAAAAAATAATTACTGAAGAAAACACAATAACTACGGACAAGTAATGTCTCATTGGAAACACTATATGTTTGTATTTAGCTATTAACCTGCTACTGATTATTAAAAATATCCTCGCATTTTCTCAAAATTTGTAATGAATTACTAATAATCCACTCCAGTGACCTTAAAGTTGACTTACCATTACAGTGAGTGGAATTCCCTTTCCCATCCCTGATTATGAAGGGAGGGGGGGGGGGGGGGGGCGGGGTCATACGAGACAATGTGTACCTTTTAAAATGATCAAAAAGGGTTTTACCTTCAATATTCTGTTCCTCATCACTTTCAAAATCTATGTCTATTTCATCAGGATTTTTCTCGACTGTTACTTTCTCTGTCTGTCGATCTCCTCCTTGTGTTTCACCTCTGAAATTTTTAAAATTTTGTTAGTGAAAAGTCTAACTGACATGTATATTATTGATTTTTATACCAGTTTGATACTTTAAAAAATTTAATGAAACATTAACTCTATGCTTGAAGTAAGTTAACAAGAAAGAAATAAATAGAATTTTATATTATCCATTTTACACTACCCACTTATGAAAGTTTTGTATTATTTGGCAAATATTTGTTTTTTTAGAAAGAAACTTATGCATTCTCCATGTCATTTTGTAACAAAAAAAGGAAAGGATTATTTCTTCAAAAACAATATTTTAAAATTTTTGCAATCTATCGATGTTGACAACTTACATTATTGTAACAAAAAAATGTTTAAATATGCAATATATTTTTTAAAAATATACACAGTAGAACTTGGATAATTCGAAGCTGAAAACACCACAGCTAAACTTCGAATAATCCAAAACTTTGAATTACACAAGTCTAATTTTTGTAGCCTAATTTAAGGCCCACAAATGCCGATAATGTTTATGCCGTCAAAGATAACGTAAATAATCTTTTCTGGAAAATGTCAAAGCATGTATATAAAATGATTAGACATTGTATTTGTCAACAAAATAAAATTTATTTTGTACTTAATAATAAAGATAATAGCATATGCATAGGAAAACAGGAACACATAAGTAGAGTATAACTTTTACAAAATATTCTTTGATTAAATACTGAAAATTATCTAAAAAATTACCTGCTAAAGTTTAAAAAAATTGAGAAATTTTGGATTGCTTCGCTGATTAGGAGTCTTGATTTTAACAAAGACAAAAAATATTTTCTACACATGATCTGACCATTCGAGCAACCAATAATAATCAGTCACGTGTCGAAACATTGAGAAGAGAGAGGGATTAGGTGTGATTCACAAATAACCAGTAACCAGTAAAGTGTAAAAAAAAACCTGAAAGACTTATGGTCTCAGGGGTCAATGCGGGAGGTCATGTCACGTTCCCAACAGGCGGATGAAAGGATAGAATCTTTCACAATAGAAAGAAAGACAGAAATCTCACTAATCTACCATTTGTTGCAAACAAACAAGTAGGATAAAATTTTAGCGAACAAAAAATTATTTCAACCAACTTTTGTCGATTTCGTATGAGAAAAACCTTTGAATTAAAGAAGTTGAACTTCGAATTATCCAAAAATTTTAACAATGATTTGAATACAAAGTTCAAGGGAGCAAGAGAAATATTTGAATTAAAGAAAAATTCGAATTAAAGACATTTGAATTATCCAAGTTCTAGTGTATACCAAAGATTTTCATTCACCCATTCCAGTTCACTACTGAAAATATTATGTGCTAGAAGATAGAACTACTTAAATTGTAACTAAACTTAGTAGGTGGGATGTGAAGAAAGAAACAAAATAAACTACATAAACAAACAAATATACAGAGAGTTTAAATACACATTTTGCATCAACATTATCAAAAGAAATTTTACTACATTTCGTAGTTGCCAAGAGGCTAGGGGTTAAAAAATGAGACGTGAAATTAAAGTTAATAAAACTCCTTAAAGTGGAAATGAACTTGATGCATAGCATAATAACGTTGCGATACAACTAACATATATTATTTAATACATTTTTGATAGATTAAAATACCAATGTAAAAATATCATTTCACAAATACACCTCCCCCTCCTCGTTTTTTTGGTTATATGTATTGTCTAGTAATAAGTTTCTAATATTAAATTGATATTCATTCCATTACTTATTTTCTATAATCTTCATTAAGTTTTACTTAACTTTATGTAATATATTTTTCACATATTCAGAAACAAAATTAAACAACATTGAGTTTCTTTAAAAGAAAAAAAGGTATAGTTTTGTATCACATTAATATCAATTCTTAACTTAAATGTAAAGATTTAAATAAAACTTTGTTGTTAAATATATTTGAAGCATCAAATGTAATATTATAGCTGATTTGAAGCAAGTTCTCAAAAAATTAAAGAATTTTTGCTGTATGTTTGCATGCGTTAATAGTGAAAGGTATACGGCAGAGATTTGATGTCATATTATTTGATCAAGTCTTGTAACTTTTCCAATTTTATCATTTAAATCTTTGTAGCTTGGAATTACTTTTGTTTTCTTGTTTGATATTGTACTTTATTACAAAATTGTGTACTGAAGTGTATTGCACTTCAAATAATACCTTCATCCCCTATCTTATTAGCATCAAAAACATCAAAAGTCATTCAGATCTTCCTTTTGTTACACATGCTCTGGCTCCTAAAACATCCCAATCCCTGCTGTTCATATACCTGGGCCACTCTGAATGTACTCAATTAATTGTCAAACTGAGCCCCTCTCCGATTTTAACTTTAGCCTTTCTCTGTTGAAGTCATTTTATCCAATGTGAATAACAGAAAGGAGAAGACTAAAAGAATATTTTCCACATACCTCATTCAAAATATAAAATGTTAAAATCTGTTTTAATTTATCCATTTCTTTTTTCAACTTTATGATCAAGAGCAAACTAAAAATATGATAATTTTATTCACTAACCTGACAAACATCACAGCTCCTCTCATCATGGTGGGTGGATCATTTGCAGCTTCAGAAGCCATTGCTTTTGCATGAACTTCCAACTCCTGCATACTGTCTTTTGGAATATCTAAGAAAACAATCAAGTTAAAGGTATTATTACAAATAAATGAAATTTTAACTATATGCAATGTATTCAATTTGGAGCACCAAGTAAATAAATTTTAAAGGCCCTACAACCATGTGTTTATCAAATTAAAAGTGCAAAAAATTACATCACAGAACAAAATTCAATGAAATAGGACAACATCTCAACAATAAATAGTCACACCTAGGACATAATACAACAATATTTACATTTTGTAATTATAAAATGGCTGTTGTTTTTAAATTGGATATCAAAAGGTTGGCTAAAAATTTCAAAGTAAAAAAAAATTTTAAATCATCACTGCAAGTTCAATTCCTTTTACCCTGAACCAGAAAGCTATGCTGCTTTTTAAAATAGTTTTCACTGCAGATTTACTTCTTTTTAATCTTAACTAAATACAACTAATTAATACTATCTTATTAAAATAAGGTAGAATTAATTACTCCATATTTCTTTAATGCCAACTGTTTACTTTTCTCACGCTCCTATACTGACAAAAGATAATTGTGACTTGTGATTCCTTCATACAAAAATGAGAAGAAGAGAAGACATCTGTGGAGAATTTAAAGATTGAAGAGCTTCACAGGGGCAGTGAATAGAGAATATGAGTTTTTTGTCTTTTTAAAAAACACAAAGAAGCAAACAATGGAACAGTCAGGGAAGAAACAATGGTTGCAGAATGTGAGACTAACTGTGGAAGAGTTAAGACAGCATTTCACCCATTCCACAAAAAGGAAACATGCATTGAGCCGAATTAAAAAGGGGGTTTCAGTAGATGTTTCTGGAAGGCATACTAGGGAATGCTTTTCTAACATATTCTTCACTATAGTGAACTATTTAGATTGCTATTCTACAGGCAAAATTACAAAAAGTAAGCGTATTTCTCACTGCAGGAGTAAAGAAAATAATACTCATTCTTGAGAGGCTTTAAGATGCAGAGTATCATTAAATGAAAGGACAACTTACATTATATTGTATGTAAATTCAATGGGACCCAGAAAAGTATCACAATAGAAGGATTTATCATTGTATCAACTATTGTTACAGAAAGGTTTCACTGTAGTTGTACAGAGAAGAATAGTACATACCTATTTCACTTCCTGCTGCAACCACTGCAGCCCCTAGCATTTGTGCAGACATATAGTTCACTTGGGTGTTGTAAGTAGCTTGGACACTTCTCTTGATTCTAAGCATCTCCCTCATAGTGTCTTCATTTCCATGACGAATCTCAAACTCTTTCCAGGTTTGCCAAAAATCTGGATGGGTCTTCACAAGAAAAAAATTCACAATGAGGAAGTAAAAAAACAATGGTACAATAAAAGGAACTACTACTAGAACAAAGACTTGTATCAGCTTAAATATAAAATATGAGTATGAGTTATCAGAAGATTTTTATTCATAGTTTAAGAAAACCTAAATAGCAATAATAAATAGTAATGTATATTAAAATAACAACACAGTAAACAATTGCTCATAGTAAATTTATATTATACTGAAGGAAAATACATTTATTTATTAAGATTTACTTCCTAAGGAATGTTTAGGAAAATGCATAGTTTATTATCAAAAACGGCGTAAGAGTTTGTTTGAGGGGGATTTGTTTGATAAAAGAAAGAAAATTGAGCAAAATATTTCCTGGTTTCTGAATGCTGGATAGAATATTTTGTACTGTACTTTGTGTACTGTAAACGATCAGCCGTGGAACAAAAGCATTAGTGGATGATCAAAAATTGATTAAATGAGAAAAGGGAAATTTTTAGAAAAAAAATACATATACGTATGATAAATATGTATCCTGGGAGGGATACTCCTAATTATTCAATTGTACATACTATGAAACTACTGGAGGCACAAGCTACGGGGATTGAAGGACATGCCCCCCCCCCCCATAATTTGACTGAGAGGGCAGTCCCCTCCAATAATTTTCCACATAAAAATTTTAAAGTACTAAAAATAAAAAATTACATTAAAAACTTTTTCACACAAAACATAACTTGACACAAGCTTATGTTAACCAGACAGTTTAAGCATATCCAGAAAGCAATAAGGTGCTATTTTTGCTTTATATATAAAGAATCTGTTTAGTTGTCTCATTAAAAATTGTTCAGTTCTCGCTTTCTTTCTGAGACGGGACCTGTGAGTGAAGATCCAGGGCCATTGAATAAGATTCTTCGCCAGATTGCTAACGAGCATTTCAGCTGCTTTTTGGAGTCTAGGTACAATGCAGATGGCATGTGAAATTATTCTGAAGCTATTTCAATGAACTGTAGAGCAATAGGGTGATGTAGAATTATTTTCTTATTACCTGATTGATTATGGAATTTTCTACGTTTTGTAAGAAAGGGGAAAAAAAACAGTGGAAGAAATAGAAAAGTAAATTAGAGCAAAAATTTTGTGCCTGTCGTTGTGTCAGTCATTTTCTAGTTCTGTGTAAACCAGCACGAGTTTTCTGTCCTTGTATTTTTATTCACTTTTTTTCTTACACTACAGAAGATTTTTTTGTTAATGAAATGAACTCATGGATATCTGAAGTAATGTATAGTACAATAGACTCTTGGTCACAGAGCTCAATTCTTTTCGAGCCTCATTTCTTTCATTTCGTTTCAAGTTATTGTAACACATTGATTATAACAGGGATTATTTGTATTTCACGCAATTTCTAGCATGTTTTTTTCTTTTCAACCGAGTTCCACAAAGAGGACAGTTATCGGTTCCTATCATAAGTATTTTTGTTTGGTTGTTCATCAATAACTTCTCACTGTATGAACCGATTTTGACTATTCTTTTTTAATCGATCAAGGGTGGTCTCCCATAGGTCAAATATCTTTGTTTGACCATATTAGAAATAAGGTATAGATAATTAGAAATAAAGTTATGGGTGGAAATATTGTGATTATTTTGTATTTCATTCATAACTTTTAACAAAATGAACCAATTTTGATGATTTTTTTAAACTGATGGTGGTTTGTCAAACTCAAATACTGCACATCAATTTCACTACAATTTTTCTTTAGAAAGAAAGTTATGGGTAAAAAAATAATTTTAAAAGGAAGGCAATAAACCTCTTAAAATGCTTGACATATCCATTGAATTCATGTTCCTGTGTAAAACTAGTTTGGTATGCCCAATCAACAAGCGATGATTGCAGAAAAATTTAGCCAAATATCAAATGAAATTGTTAAGTAGCCAACTATGGCATCCCTTCTTTCTCAGCAGCAAGGATGTTTCCCAGGAGCATAATCAAAATTAGTGAAGGATAAAGTACTTGCTGCATATTTTGCTTTCCACTTGTCATTCTCTTGTTCTCTAAGCTCGTTTACAGATGCAATATTTTTATTCGAGTTTCCAATCCAGAATTTAAAGTGCTTTTGGTAATGGTACATTAGCACATTAGTTATACATTATTGCATTAAAACAAGGGGTTGGGGAACTCATCCTAGAAATTAACAAAATTCTGGAAATGGGTTTAATCTGATTTAATTTTTATAAAAATATTCATTTGTTTTCCTTAGGGGCTCATGTGTACAAATAGAAGAACCATCACTGATAGTCTATATTTTAGGGTAATAAATAGATGTATATTATGAAGCCATGTACCGCACTTATGTTCTGCTAGTTAAACTCCAAATGTAAAATTTACTTACCCTGGGATCACACATTTGGCTACAATGTGCATAGATTGCTCTTGCTCGATCTATCTCTCCGAGCTTTCTCTCCAGATCGGCAAACTTGACACACATCTGTTTGGCCTCATTGTCTGGAAGAGCTTCGATGGCCTGTTCATAGATCTGTCGTGTATATGTCACACCATAGATTTCTGCTGCCTTCTTCAGGTAGATGTTAAACATCTAACAAAAGGATGGACAATTGAAAATGAATACAGTGCTAGAAAAGATTCAAACTACAGTAGAGCGAGGTAATGTTTACAGAGGGTACCTCGGATAATCAAAAATTCGGATAAGATGGACTCTGTTCAACGCTAAAGGGAAATGTGTGGAAACTTATAAAATGAAGGTAAGCGTCGTCAAAGAGGTGAAAAAAGACATTCACTGTACATCTTATGAAATGAAAAAAAATGACGTTAAATGCATACAAATGTGCAATTGTACATGCATACAGGCATAAAGTACATGTTCCAGTTTAAAAAATTATTTCTTAATGAAGTTCATAAGAGTTTTCTGTTTGACAGGGGCCAATTGGCAGGACCCTGATGTACCTCAGTTAATCCGGAACTTGGTTAGTCGGAGCTCAGATAACCGCAGCTCTACTGTAGTTTGAAATATTGTTGCAAAGTAAATGCTGTAGCTAATACTTCTACGTGCAAAATGTATTTGAAAAGCTTAATTTTCAAAATCATTGATTGTAATTACTTCAAAGTATTCAAAAATTTTAAGTAATTAAGTTGATATTAAGTTATTATTATTAATTTATTAAGTTGAATGAAATTTTAATTTAACAATGGGAAATTTTACATTTCCCTCTCAAATCTTTAATTACACTGTGCAACAAATTTGAACTCTTTTTTTTTTTTTTGTCTTTTAGATGAAAATTTGTGATTCTATATAAACAAAAGGTGCTTGATTCAAATATCGAAACCAAAATGGTCCATCACATACCGTTTTTGGTGGAGACCCACTTGCCATATTTATATAAATTGGTCATAGAAGAATGTAACTGAGGCTTACTTATTGAAAAGACGAACACTAAAATTATTTTTTTGGCTGTTTCATCTTGTAGGCATCTGTTGGTGTGCCCTGATAACACATCAGCAATATTCAGTTCCCATACTTCATTTCCATCGACCGCTGAAACGCTTTTAAAACACAGAGATGTCCTGATGAAACCTCTCCCCATGCTAATCACTAATTGCCCCTAGGTTTTGAGGAAATAAGTCCATATGGGAGTCCAAAAAGTGCAGTTTTAATGACATAATTTAACTTATAATACAAAAGCATTTCATCATGTCACAAACAAGATCTTCATAGTTTTCAGCTTTCTCACTTTCAAGGAAATGTGAGTACACTGATTTAAAGGCCAGCCAGGTTGATTTTTCGGCCTTCTGATTGTTTGTTTTCAAACTTTTCATCAAAGCCTTCCTTAAGTTGTAAGTCAGTAAAAACCCTTTCTTTTACTTTTGCCTCACTTAAATTTTTGAATTTGTTCCTGAGATGCAAAAAAGTCACTCCTTCTCCGTCCGGAGCTTTTACAACTATTTCTTAAATCAAGTTTAATGTGCAATTTCTGAAAAAGGACACATTGAAGATTTACATGCGGCTGATTTGATATGTTTTCAACACACATAATTTTGGAATTTCCTTTGTGTTTGCAGAATGTGCAAAAGGAAAAAATTCTTAGAGGGAGGAGCACTGATAAACAAGCTCCCCTCTGCTAAATTGTGTTTATGTCCTAATGCTTGAAATAATACATTCACATCACCCCCTCCCCCCCCCCCCCCCCAACTTAAGCAGACTATTTCCTCTTTCTCTGCAAAATGGTCTACAAAATGCCTTTGTGGTATTGTAAATGACTCGAAACTTTGAGAAAGTAGATAAAGCTTTTGATGCCAGAAATGTCGCTAAAGTAACCCAAGTTCGATAAAATGGTCTCTAGAATGGCAGCGATCTCACTGTCAATGAGAAAGATATAATTTATAATAAATTAAGTCAATAAATTACAAAAATATACAAGTTTCCTGAAAATATGTAAAAAGCTAAAATGTCGAATTTTGAAAAAATGGTATGTGGTAGGCAAAAAATAATTGAAAATTCGTAACATTTAGTCAAATACACATAAGAAACACACATTTTCATCTAAAGGACGTTTTTTGTGTTGCACAGTGTTATTAGTTCTCATAGTTTGTCAGATAACCTCATTTTTTATGTATGCATTTTATGGAATTCTCCTAACACATTTTCGAGAATTTTTCAAATAATTTTAAGTTTTTCAGCCTGATATTTGCAAAACACTCTAGAAACAAGGCATTTTTAAAAAATAAGTTTTCAAATTAATTATTAGACTGACTAGCATACTTTCCCTCATTTTTTTTCCTTTCAAATTGCCTTTATAAAGTAATTACTAATTTTATTCAATTCGTAAATAGAATAGCAAAATATTACTTTCAGATTTTCTAAGACAAAAGAAAAATACCCTTATATCAATCCAATTTTGATCTGTTAATCTGATTTTATTATAAACATCAAGGAAAGAGTCTCTGATCTGAAAAAATCATGCAGAAAAAATCATTCCATTACATACCATAATTACACTAGATACGCTATAAAGGAGATACAAGGCATATGGCGGGAAGAAGAAATGCCGACTTTTAATCACTTTAGGGCTTGTTTGACAACTTTCCTGCAGACTTAACACAGAAGAAATGAGAGGGGTTTATAAAAACTTTTTTCACGAAAGCAAAATTCCCCTCTCCTCGCATCTGTTACATACACAAATGATTTTTTTGTTATTATATTTTTTAAATGCCATTGTGTATAAGTCAAAGCTTTTTTTTTTTTTTTTTTTGCAAAGTTTGAAGGTTGAAAAAGGGAAATCAATCAGTTTACTGGCTTAGTGGGGGGTGAACATACCAGATCGCCAATGTTACCATATATACATACATAGGAAAAACATTTATACATTTAAAAAATAACAATTATAAGTAAATAAAATATAAAAAACTTAGTTGTGGGATATAGCTGTCTATCTACATATATTATACATATATATTTAGTGCAAAAAAGTTCTATCATTGCTCACTAAAAATATAACTTTTGTAATGTTGAAATAAATTATATAGCATGGATAGTTTGTGAACATGTAAGAACAAAAATAATCAAGTAAAAAAGGATTAGGAACGGCAAATAAACTTTAAACGCAGAATCCTCGTCTCCTGTTTGTGCTTATGCAGCAACATTACTAGAGGGGATAATTAGCTCAATGGCAGGGACTTGCCGAGACCCCCGGAAGAACACTCGGATGCCAACTCTTTTACCGCCCCAGGACATTTTCAAGGCCACTGACAACTCTTTCCTTATAGCCTCTTTAAACTACACCTACCCATTTTAGAATTTATCTTCATTTATTCAGTAGTCTATCTTATACAGATTTGCAAACATATGTTGCATTAACCCACAATTTTAAAAACCACAAGTAATAGAATAAATCAGTTTTTGAGAAAAATTTTTATGGCAAAAGAAGATAAATTACCTCAAATTTTTCTTCTGGCAGCACTGCTTTAGTAGCTCTATCAAACACAGCCATCGCATGTCGGGCCAAGCCATGTTCTTCCTCCAGCTTGGCATATAATAAATAAATTGCTGCAATAATGAAACACATAATTAAGCCAATTATTGGTTATATGTACATATAACAGTAAAAGAAAAACAAGTTACTAATCATTATTGACTAAAACTATATTTAGTACAGAACCACAGCACCCGACTTATAAGTCATGTTCCTTTTTTTCTCATCCAAGTGAAAAAATGAGCTGAAGTACAATTTTTGACACATAACGAAGTGTGGACAACTTTAAGCATTTGAACCAAAAAAAAAATAAATGCATTGGGTCATAAAAAATTAAGGATATATATATAAATATATATTTAACAAAAGAAATAATGCTTTTGACAGTCTTAGGATCCTCTCCTATACACACAACATTGGTTGAACCTAGAGTAATTATTATCCGGTTAATTGCAATTGCGGTTAAAAAAATGTTCAAAAAGTAGTGTTTCAAAATATAGTTTTAATTATTGATAAAAATGTTTAAAAAAAAAGACTTTTTGCTTCTAGGCAATTAAATATTTACTAAGCTATATTTTTAGCAATACAAAGAAATAATTCTGCATTCAACAGAGCATGTTTTGTTTTTATAATCAAAAGTATGTTAAATAACACATGCAAAATAAGAACCATAAATTATTACAATAACATGTCCTAGACTACCCTTTCCCCTTTTTTTGTTACTAAAACAACAGTATTTTTAAAAAATTTGTACAGTAAAAAAGTGTAATAAATATAATAGTGGATAACAGTCTGCAAAATAAAGCAGTTTTAGCCATACAAATTTAATTCATAATTCTAAAATGGAAGTAGAAATTTATCACTCTGCATCATGTGTGATTGCAGACTACATAAATGTTTGCATTTTGGGGAATTAATGAATCAATTCAAAAGAGCAATCACACAACTTTAGCACATCATGAAAGAAAATCACTTGGAAATATAATATAATTCCCTCAATTGCATAATGACTTTTGTTTTGAATCTTGTTATTTTAATAATGCTGCTATTAACAATGAACTTTAAAAAATTTAGTATCATAATTGTGTTTTTGTTTTTTCAAATGTTCACACATTTTTTTCAACAATGCAGCTGTATTGAACCAATTTTGCTATGGGTAATGAAAGAAAATGACATAATAAAATAAACTTACACTTGGCAAATTTTGGAGGGCAACGTTCTAGGCACTGTTCAAACAAGTCTCTAGTTCTTTCTAATTTTGTTCCACCCTGAAATTGTGAAGAAAACAAGAAATATGAAATATTAACAATTTCGTAATATTTTTTATACATAGAGATACAATTTAAAATTTAACACAACTATGTGACCATTTCTCCCAGGTAAAGTTGAATATTTAGCCATTTCTTCTTCGCCAAAGCTCAATATTAAAAGTTCGACAGAATACCAAATGTTCGAGGACTGAATCATTAAATTTCTCGAAATTCATTGTAGTTGGAAGTACTATTTGTTAAATTTTAAAGTAATCAGAAAGTCAGACACCAGTTCCACACATTAATTTTTTAGGATTTTTACGTATCTTTCAATTTTTGAAAACATCTAAAATTAATATGTTTTCTGCATTGTTTTGTATGTCATAAAACTGTTAATAAGTACAATGCAAATTACACAAATTTTAATGTAAGCATTTGCATCATTTAAATAAATACTTTATTGAAATTAAAGAAACAGTTTAGTGCACTTTTATTTTGCTCGAAATAGATTTATCAAAATATTTTTAAAGTTTATAAAGGTTAACATTTTTATGGGTTTTTTAAAAATATTTATATGTTAAAACATATGAAAATAACTGATCTATTAGATGATCAGTTAATCTAATATGAACTGATCTATTAATGCCTTTAACTCCAATAACTTATGTTAGCTTATTCTTTAGATGATCTAGGCCAGGGGTCAGCAAACTATCTCTTTGCAAACTGTGGCTCTTTGGTTACTTGAATGCGGCTCTTCAAAATGTATTATTTACGAGGTATTCAGAATGAATGAATGTATTATTTACTTAAAGTATATATGGTATTGATATATGGAAACTGTTCAATAAATTTTATTAAAAATGTTTGTTAAACTATAATTATGACTCTTACATAAAAATTCTCAGATGCCTCAAGTGGTGAAATTAACTCTTTATCTTCTAAAGTTGCCCGACCATTAATCTAGGCTTTCCACATTTTTTTTTCACCCTTAGAAGGGCAAAAAGGTAAAGAACTCAGTACTTTGGGGACAATGAAATAAAAGTGAATCTAGCTGAACTTTAAAGATGTTGCATGTGATTTTAAACAATATATTTAACAAAAGGACAAAATGAATAGTTCACATTATAAATTGCCAAAATCTTTTGATTTATTTACATACTTATTAGTACAGAATATAAATTAAAAGAGATTATTACCTATGAGTCAAATATTTTCCTATATTTGTATAATAAAACTTGTGAAGACCAATTTCAGAGCAGGATTAACAACCAAAATTTTTTAAACATTAACATTAATGGACCAATCTTGGAAATGTTGCGGAAGCTCTAATAGGCACGAGGTACTTCGCAGGTAAAGCAAAATCTTTCCATAAAAAGAATAAAGCAATAAATATGGTGATGAATTGATGCATTAATATAAATATGGCGATTTTAATGCTTATTTGTTAACAATCATTTTTGTGCAATGATACTAAGTTTCTGCTTTAATAAGAAGCATTCAGAATATAAAGAAAGAAATGTTAACGAAAACTGAGACATTTAGTTTTAACCCTTTAACTAGGGGTAACGTCAATAAGTGATTGGAAGAATTATGCTGAAAATGTATTGTTTCAGAATAAAAAGTTGACCAAATGGAAATGAATTTGTTCTTTACATTATAAGTAATAATTTATTCGATTGAAAATGGCAAAATTAGAGGTGCAGAAGGGGGGATTGACCACCCCCTTTTGATACAGTGTGCCGCCGATTTGCAAGCAAAAAAGCTACATCTCATAGGAATTTTGATTTTGAACAAAAAATTTCCAATCAGCATTAATCAGCAATAACAAAATTTGCTATGGCGAAAGCGTTTTTTCTCAAAAAATCGCCATAGGTCGAAAATGGGGCATTTACAACTAATGTTGATTGGAACTCTCCAGTTTTACCTTTTTCTGGTAAGAAACTCATAACTTATACATAAGATGTACGGTATTTATGCAATTTTTGGATACATTTCTTTGGCGTTCAGACAAACAGATTTGTGAATTTATTCCGGTAGTTAAAGGGTTAAAGTAAGATGCAAAGTTAAAAAAGCACAGTAGATACCCAAAAAAATTTCTGAACTACCCAATCTTGATTATAGAAATTGTTTTATTTTTAGTGTAGGCCCTTGAGAAGTGTCAAAGATCAAACAAGAAGTTGGAAAGAGGGGAGGGAAGGGGATAATAGAAACGAGGTTGTTGTACACTGGATTGTACATGCCTATATGCAAAATTTAGTTGCTTTAATGCTTCAAAACAATAATTTTCATTTTTCTTTTGCAACTATTTTTCTGTCATTTTCTCGATTATGTAAAATTCGCATGAAAGCAACTCACTGGATTAAATATGGTACATCAAGGAGAAACTCGTCAAATTTTTCACTCTTAAAAGATTTTGAGTAAATGAACACTTCTTTTCAATACTAGGAAGAAATTACATACACAAGTGTTTTATTGGAGTCACTTTATAAATCTAAACCCAATATTAATATTTTGACATTAAAACATGAATCATAAAAACTATAATTCACAAAGCAAACTTACATATCTTTTTAAAAATTTCACTAAATATGTGTTCCATATGTCGTATACATTAGGCCATTTGAAGAGTGAAATCCCTTTTTCATATGCCTGAAAAGAAAACAACAGAGTTAAAAAACACAATAATGTTTTAACTTTTCCTGTTATCAAACCATGTGTACACAAATAATATTTCTAAAACAAATAATAAAATAGCATCCCAAACAACAAATAATTAGTCAAACCTTGCTACAGGAAACCTGGGGCTTACTGAAGCAATAGTGAACTTTTGCAGCAGTCCCACCAGGAGAGCTATTTAACTAATGTTATTTTGAGCGAAAAATGAAAATCCCCATATGGTGAACAGAAATGTTTCTTCTACAGACTTTTCTTTCAAAGGGAAGCTCATATATGTATCAACATAGCAAGAGTCATCATATTTCACTTTCATCCTGTCTTTAGTCTCGCAGCACTTTAGGGTCCCTTGCAGAGATATAGCATTAATTCCACCTTTCTCTGACATTTCTAGGAGTTGAATGACTTCTTTAAAACCCCTAGAGGCAGCTGATTTTCCCCTTGTTTCCATCCCCAGAACTAGTGTAATTTTTGTATTGTGCCATAATCATATCTGTTTGATTGCTTCAGACTCAACAGGCATTTGCCTTTTTAGCCTTAAAAAGAAATTCGGCAGAAATGGCAATTTTTGTAAAAAGGAAAGCAATTTTAATTGGTGACAAAATTTAAACAAACAGAAGCATTGAGTATGGAGTTAATTAATAAAAATTTGATTGGAATTTTCCACATCAAAATTCATTTTTTTTAAAAAAAATGGAACAAAGAAATTATGTTGTGCTGAAAGAGAGGACATAGAGGATGCTCTTTGAAAATGGTTCACAATGAGAGGGATCTGAAGTAAAACAAAACAATAGTGATGATGCAGTAACTACCTTACCTTCAGAAGACATAGATGAAATGTCAGCACCAATATCTTTCACATTGAAATAGCTACTAATATTCTAAATACTTTTTTCTATGGAACTATTAGCAAAAAGATTGGAATCTCTCCTAATTGTCCATACGAAAAATTATGAACTCTCACACTTAAAATCGAAATGTATTTAATGAAAAATAACAATTTAACAAATTATTTCCAAAGGATGTAAAATTCAAAGAAAGTTCATGCTACTTTAAATTTTTTCAATCTAATTTTCAATTAATTCTCTATTTAAGTGATTTTTAATGTATTAGTAGAATACTTATTATACGTCAAGGGTTAACCCTCTAGAACCATATTACTTATTGTGGTATGGTAATATATATAAACCTAAAGGCTTTTATGAACTAACACCCCCCCCCCCCCCCCAGCAAGAATTCTACCTGGACTAGTAAGTGCAGTGAATGTCTCTAAACAAAATCACAATGAAGTTTTAATACATAAGCATAAAGTTGGAAAGAATGACTCTCTCGTAATAGTTGATTGGTTCTGTGAAACGGTTTGACGATATTATCAAGAGATGCAGAGCAGTTAATGATATTTTACAATAAAAAATTGATTTTATCTGTCAAAAATTTTGCTTACACTTAGGAAAATTAAGAAAATTGTAGAAAAGAAAATACAAGAGAAGGGTATAATAATAGTTCATTTTTATGATGAAAAGGTCTCCACTTTTCTTTTTCATAACTTTGACCCCTAAATAAGTCAAGTTAATAATAACAAAATAAAGCAAGTGCAGCTAATGTAAAGTAGTTTCATTTTAATTTTTTTTATTTTAACATTGATATTTTGAGAAACAAAGCAAAAGGTAAGCTTAATTATTTTTGATTTTTTTTTTAAATGTTCTAAAGTGTTTAGATACTTTTAAATGTTAAAAATGCATTTCTGTGTACTTACTCCCATTAAAAATGTGTATGCTTTAATGTCGAATAAAAGTTTGCCTATTAGTCTCTTTTTTTGTTTTAGTTTAGTGAATATTACGCTGCCCTATACCTATGAAGTTTAACATCTAGAGTATAATACCTTATGCCTTACTTTTGTTTGTACCTTATGTTATAAAATTGGCAAAAGTGGTTATTTTTAGCTAATCAGTTTTGTTTGAAATAGTATTCTGTAAGTTAAGGAATTATTTATAATATTGCTCAGGGCGCGCAGCAAATTCTTTCAATGAAAAATAAGCACTTTTCAAGCACTCAAAAAAAAAGATCATTTTTGCTATGCAGATTACATTCCCTACCCCAAATTGCTGAAACTTCTTTATATAAATAATATTAAATTTATATTACAACATAACAGCAAAAAAAAAATGAAAATAAAGATGTAATTACTTCCCTCCCCCCGTGATTTCCTTCAATTTTCTTTCTGTGAAAATACCAAATAATCGCCCGACCCCCCCCCCCCCCCACGAAATTTGGATTCTCATTCCGCTGACTAAGAGAAGCTCATGCCTTCCATTATCAGTTCCCAAACCAAACGCCAAAGTATTTAAAAGTTCCCTGGCAATTGCAGACAAAACAAAGAACAAAGCTCTCCCTGCTATATTTTTGAAAAATTCCACATCGTCACTATGGGGGGGGGGGGGGTAGAGAGAGGGTCATGGACTCCCTTCTTGTTGTGCCACAGCAATATCATGCCCTGTACCAAGCCCCAAATTCGACACACTGGAGAGCGGTGTTAGGCCGAATTTTGGAACAGTACCAAAAATGGCGGATTCTCGGAAGCATTAACGCTAACACGCGTCTTTTTACGCAAAATTGCAATATCATCTTAACTCATAGACAAAAAATGGGACTTTTCTTTGTTGTTTAATCGGAGATAGGACGGTTTCAACCAATGGGAAATCGGCATTCGAGCTGACCGCACGCAATGAAAGGAAATTCCGCAAAACGAAACTCGGACGCTTGCCAGTTTGAATATTGAAAATGATAATTTTCCCTGATATTTGGGGGAACTTTGAATATCCCCTGAAAATTTCCAGAGCATAAAACTTCCCTGATAAGTCCCTTTTTCCAAAAAGCTGGTCCCTACGCAAAAAATAGCAAAT
Source organism: Octonoba sinensis (assembly GCA_038502835.1). Lineage (NCBI taxonomy): Eukaryota > Metazoa > Arthropoda > Arachnida > Araneae > Uloboridae > Octonoba > Octonoba sinensis. The sequence goes on along the minus strand of CM076604.1, from coordinate 112,678,968 downwards.
CATGGTTTTAAAGATACAAATGAAAAATGAACCTTTTATCTCAAAAAATATTTTTCAATGCAATTAACAATTGATTCAATAACAATTTGACGAAGAATTAAAACCAAAATCCAATATTTAAAAGCCAAAAATCAAATGATTAATTCTTGGCCCAATGTCAGATTCACGAATGTTTCGCAATATCGATTACATGGACAGTATAAGGAATGCCAGTAAAGCTATAACAAATTAAATAGAAAAATATTAATTATTTTTATTCAAAATAAAAGCTAAGAAAAAATCTTAATTGCAAAAACGAAGGCTTTACGAAAATTCGCTATTGCAAAAACGAGACCTTTTCCCATCATAGTATTTAAAAAAAAGAAAACCTCACATTTGCAACATTATCCAGCTGATTATATCCTTAAAGAAATCTTTGGACATTAAATCTATGTTTTGTTCAAAAGAAATCAGTTCTGTTCAAAGCCGCTGCAAAGGGGAAGTTCAGGAAAGGAAACGGGCGTCAATGTGAGCTGGCGCTGTTTCCTCACTCGCTCTTCATCTAAAAAAAGCTTAAAGAAATATGGACAAGCAAAATATTTTTTGCATATCAATTTTCTATAGATTTAACTTGATTTTTTTCCGTGATAAAAAATTACGCACCTTGGGTTACGAGTAATTTATTTGGTTTTTTTTTTTTTCTTTTGCGTCCCCTCCTCCGATTTTTGCGCATTTTACGCGCTATAGCACGTCCGCGGGATCGCTGAGGCTACTTTCCTTGTATTATTCGGGAAAGAGGCACTTATTTGGTATTTTTCTTCACTTATACCGTTTTAGCGCCTCCTCCGATAATTTCGCGAAAATTCAGCAGGGCGCTTATTCAGTATTTTACGGTAAAGCAACCCTTCTGCAACATAAGCAAGTTTCTTCCCTTCCTCCCTCATTTAATCTTCCCTTCCTCCCTCATTTAGAGAAAGGTTGGGAAAACCAGTATAGAATGGTAAGCGGAAGGCACCCTTTTTTGCTTCTCACGGAATTCATGGCGACATTTGGTGGTTGAACGAAAAAATATATCTTTACATAAGAGTTTGTAAGAAGTAAGCACTTCTTACAAACGTACATGGATGAAAAATAAGCACTTTTAAAATCAAAGCAAAAACAAGCACTATTAAGCACTTTTAAAATCAAAGCAAAACAAGCACTATTAAGCACTTTTAAAAACCGCTACGCACCCTGTGAAAACAAAACAAAATCAAAAACTAATTAATTAAAGTTTAAAGTTTTAAAAGAAAAATGAAAGTGTTTCTGAGGCAGGGGAATTCTATGCCAGTCAGTGGTTCGTCTGTTGATTAATGCATTTCCAACTTGTACACTCAACAACAGTTGCTTCCATGATTGAGGGTATACATATTCATATTGTGACATACCAATGTGGATCAAAAGGCTTCTCTGCATATCTTTTCCTCTTTTTTTTTTTTTTTTTGCTGCGATTATTTTCAGATATGGGAAAATGAGGTGAGCACATCTTTGAGCCACAAAAGAAAAAAAAAGAGAAAGAATAGAAATAAAAAAAATAATAATAAATGTCAAAGACAATACAAAATAAGCTCACTTTGAAGGCTTCCTCAAAGTAGTTGTTTTCTTCTAAAAACAGTCCATAGTTGATGATCACTTGGGGAGTAGCGATTCTCAGATCAATTATTCGATCATATACAGCTTTAATTGACTGAAATAAAACAGAAATCATAAAATAACTCAGTTGTTAATTTAACAACCAAGAAAAGATATGAAGTTCCTCAATTTTTTTTTTTTTTTTAGTGAAAATGTTTAATTTAATCTTTAGTTTGTTTGTATGCTTGTTTTACAATACCACAACAATTGAAGGATTGGAAACAAAATTTGTCACAAAATTCAATCATCCACTGAAAACGGTAACACACAATCTTAGGCAGGGATTCAATTGAAACGCTTTTCGATCATTTTGCCGTTTTCAAACGAATGCTTCGATCAAATTCATGCAATTCTGATTCAACTGAAAAGTGGCGATCATTTTTAACCATTTTTTCTATGCTACTAAGAAACCTGACGAACCTTTTCATGTCATATGTAATGGTTTTTTTTCTGGAAACTGTCTACATTTAGGAAAAGCACTACATTAAATTTGTATTCAGTTGTCGAACTTGGCAATAAAACAGAAGTACCTTTAAGGACAAAGGACCCGGATATAACAGACAAAAAGGAGCTCTTAAATATAGTTTGCTTGGTAGTTTTCTTATTTTCTGTAATTAAAATTTTGTCTATAGCATTTATCCCACATACTATAGTTAAAATTTAGATTCATAGCTTTAAGCCTCATCAATCAACTACAACATGTATGAGACAGATTTTTTTTTTTTTTTTTTCAATATTTTTATTATAATGAGCAACACTGGGTAATTTTGTTAGTGTTATATAAATCAGTTGTCATAAAAAATTCACCAGGAAGAAAATGAAATCTTCACAGAAACTGAAAAATAGATTATGTTCCATTGGTTGATTTTGTAAACCAGACATTTTTATAAATCAAATTACTATATCACATGCTGGGATTAAGAAAATTTTGATGGTTGTTACAACAAATAATGAGTTAAAAAAAACAAAGCAAATGGATAAGAAAATAAAACTAACTTCTTGAAATTCAAATTTTTTATAAATCATGCAATACATTTGCATTAAAAAAAATAATGATTTGCATTTTTTGCTTATGATTTTTAAAATATAGTGCAGTACAAGCACATACAAATTTACCTTGAATGTTCCAAGGACCTCTTCTAAATCAGCATAAAGTAACCATACTTTAAGAGATTTATACAACCTCTCTTGAACTGGAACAGACTAAAAGAAAAAAGGGGAGATAAGGTATAACAAGGCAATCCTTTAGATATTATAAAGAATAAAAATCCTGGATGATCTAGCCTCTAATAATAAAAATAGTGCTTTTAAATTAAAGCTCTACATTTCACGGGCTACTATCTGTATAAAAATAATTTAACTTTATTATTACTATCTGTATGTTTGAACTTTCAGGTCTTTAACAGAATGTGATTTTATTAACAATCAATAAGAAAATTAGTTCACATAATTTGAATGAAATCTTAAAATATCACTTTTTAAAATATGAAAATGGGGGAAAATAAACCATTACTCACAGGTATTTAACTATTTGCTAATTCTGAAAAGATAAAAATTGTAAACAAAAAGGATAGTGGTGGAGAAATGTTAGTATTAAAAATGACTATCATTATAAATAATCGGCATTGGCCAATTGTCTTCTGCCGATTATGATAAATCAGTAATTGGCCAATTTGCTTATCGGTGCACCCCTAAAGTAATACGACTTAAAGTATGAGACAAAGTCAACATTAAAGGAGCAATACTTTTTCTGCTATTGATGATAAGGATTGTTGAGTTCAGCAATTTATCCCAGCCCCACACTAAGTCAACCTGATAGTTACGTGGACATTATATTTGAATTAAATATCTAAAAAAAAGTTACTTTGTGCATTTTGTATCATTAAGTACAATCAAGAAACATTTATTTTACTACATTCTTATTTCACAAAGTAATATTTATATATTTTTAATTGAATTATATACAAATTTTACTGCTTTCCTTACCATGGAGTAAGAAGGTAAAGTGGGAGTGGCAAAACATGCTCTTTTAAATGTACTGTACCGATGTGATTAAACAATCCAATAAAATTTAATAATTATGCTTCATTTCTAATCTATATCAGTCCAATGTATATAAAATTCATCAAAAGTTTCACTAACTTAAATTTAAGTTTAGTTATTAAACCTACTCTTTAAAAAAGCTTGATTTAACCTTCACTTTCTCCAAACCCTATGCTACAAGTTAGAACTGCATTTATTTCCAATGCTGAGGACTTTTCAAAAACAAGACAGCTATTATAACTAAGAATAGCCTGCTTGACATTAAGTAATGCTTACAGTACTTTCAAAATTAGAGCGGCTGAATTATAAAAATGTATTAGCAAAGTGGGTAAGAACTCCTACAGCGAACACTCCCAAATTATTATTAGTGAATTGGGGGGGGGGGGGGAGAGAAAATAAGCTTAATACCTGATCATGATAATCTCCTTTATTCACGGGCAATGCAGTTGCTCTTAACATCAGTTTCAAAGCATTATCATATTTTCTGGAGAAAAAAGGAATAAATTTTAAAATGATAAACTTTTTTTCCATTATCACTTTAATAACAGTAAAAATAGACTTACTCATGACGAATTTCCATTTCTGCCCATTCACACCATACACTGGCCAAATCATCTACATTGGTGTATGGTACTTGAATAGCTTTTTCAAATATAATTCGGGCCTGCAAATTATTTTGCATATTCATGACCTTTGTTTTTCATAATGAATAAGAATAACACAATTTCCATTCATTTAAGAAGTTAAAGGTAATACACAAACTTTCACAAATAAAAAAAAAAATAATTACAAAAAATCCTTTTTTTTTTTTGGTTTTTGTTCTGATATTCTACTTGACATTTAAGTTGTTTTATATTTCTGCATGTGCTATTATATCACTTAATTTATTTCTGAAATTTTATTTTTTGAAAACCTGAGGCTTTTGCCAAAATAGATAAAGAAAACTATTCTTAAGACCTAATAACTTAGAATATTGCAAGTTAAACTCGTTTTATTATAAGCTTCCAACTTATCTGCATTTATTTTAATTTATTTGAAGGGGAATTGGAGAAAGAAGACATGAAGTACTTACATCATCCACTTGCTTGTGCGACTCATAAAACTTGGCAAAAGAGACCCAGAGGGTATGCAGTTTCCCACAAGCAAGTTTAGGGTCCACTTTCTGTACAGCTTCAGTATAAGTGCTGATGATCTGAAATTATACAGATTGTTAACAACATCCATTCATTTAACAGAAGGTTTTACATTGATTTAAAGTAGGGATGAACCAGATAGTGATTTTGCCGGATACCGGATATGGGGTATCCTGCAAATTTTTTCTGTTGGATACGGATATCTGGACCGGATATCAGAGTTCAACCGGATACATGTTCCACGGATTATTTGTAGCTCGGCCGGATATCCGTCGGATATCCTGCTGCTATTTGCTTTCAGTTATGTTATGATTTTACTTATTTTTTTATGTACTCCAACCTCAAAACAATAAATAACAAATGTGTTCACTCATCAGTTCTTTTAAAAAAATTTAATACATCAAAAAACATTTTCCATACACAAATTTATAATGTAACTTTAAAATTTGTAATGATTGAAATTTGTAATGTAAATTTATATGTGCATTTTAATAATTTAACACATAAAAATAAGACATTGTTTTTATTTGTACAGAATTTGAAAGAAATGAACTTTAAGCATAAAATATTTCGTGATTTACCTATGACTAACTTAGAAGTATATTTTCCCTAATAGGTTTAATGCACTTTCATACATCATCATATTTATAATCTAGCTATCTCTCTCTCTCTCACCTCATGTAACTTAGTTCTTAATTGCTTCAAATATACTTTTTTCAATGGTTAATACATATCCATTCACTCATTCATTTATTCATTTATTCATTCATTCACTCATTTATTTATTTATTCATTCACTCATTTATTCCTTCACTTTTTATTTATTCATTCATTCAGAAATATACTTAAAAGTCTAGATCAAAAAAATTTACAGGAGAATAAGCTAGTTTAGTTCTAGTTGAACTTCGTATCTATACATATTCTGCGTCATAAAATCTTTCCCATAAAGTTTCTTCCAAGCAAATCCATCAGTTAGATCAAGATTTATATAGGACTGAGATTTCCCCGTAGGCAGTAATATTAAATTCTTTTGAACTGTTAAAAATTGAACAAAAATTGTTTAAATCGAAAAATATTCATGTCGAGAGCTCCTTACAGCAAGCTTGTTCAAAGGAGCTTCGATCTTATGTCCAGGGTATCTGCACATTTTCCCATAGGCGCTAATATTAAGATTTTTTAAACTGCTTAAAATTGAATGAAAAATTGTTGTTCAAATAAAAATAAAATATGGAAAGGAGGTATTGATATCTTTTGGATGCAAAAAAAAAAATATTTCGAATCGCACAATTCCTTCAAAAGTTATTTGGGGGAAGGGGGGCAAACAGGCTGACAGACACACATTTTCCCCATCTGAAAACCCTGGTTTCAATTTTTTTTTTTTTTTTTCAATCTTTATTTACTTCTTATTTTTGACTTTTCTTCATTTTTAATGATATTCTTGCAATGCATTAAGCCATCTTTCATACCTTTTTTTTTTAAAATTTGCGAGAAAGTAGGCAAATTGAAAGTCAAGAATTTGCAAGTATTTTGTTTCTACCAGCGAGGGCTGTCATTAGCCAAGGCGGGCCTCATGTCAAATCTCTACCAAAAATTAAAAAAAGAAGAATGGATAGGAATAATAATTTTATTGCTACATACATTTCATGTTGGTTCTTCGTTTAAACCATGTGCCTTCAGCAATGTACAGGTGTGGAAAATCAAAAATTAAGTTTTGCATCAGTAAAAATACCAGTTTTGTATCAGAATTATTGGTTTTGTATCAAGTCAACTTTAATTTTTTCTGTCTGAAATCTCAGTTTTGTATCAGGTCAATGACAATTTTACATCCAAATTATTAGTTTTGTATCTGGTTAATTCAAAATTTTAGCATATTGCTGTTTGGAAAAACTGTTTGAAAGAAAGAAACATTTTTTTGGAGTGTATCAAAATATTTTACAGACTACTGATTTAGCTCAAAAAAAAAAAAATCTCTGCCTCATATACAACTGTGAGGTACTTTTGCAAAACAAATAATGTAATTCAAAACTTAAAAAAGGAAATGTATTTATAACTATAGTACTAAGTAGCAAAATGTTGTTTCTCATTATTGTATCAAATTAAGTATGCCAAATGATGTGAAAAGATTTTTCTTTCAAGGGAAAACATTAATTTCTTTGAAAGCATGTTACTTTCTACACTACAATAATAAAGATGTTGAACAAAATAGGTTCTTCAAGCACTAGATACATTTCTTATTTTCTTTGTTTATCACATATTTTATTATTATTATTTTGAGGGAAGGAAAGTCCACACGAGGAGAGTATAGAGCAACAACTCTATCTTAAGTGCATGGTTCAACAGTTATCTTATGGAAATTCTTCAAAACTGAAGTTCTAGTACACTTTTTCGGTTATCTTTGGTCATATTAAAGGGTAGAGGGGAAGGGGAGAGGAGGCTATGATCAGAGTTGTAAACTTCAAAAATGAAGAGCTTTCTTTGAGTGACATAAAGGGCCAGTTTTCAACTTCTACAGGATGCAGGAAAGTGCCAAATGCTCAAATTAGGAATTGTATCAGTAAAAAAAAAGGGACAGGTTATTTTTTTTTGGGGGGGGGGGGAGTTGTAAAATTTCCTAGCTATAAGTTTGAAAGGCAAAAAGGTATTTTGTCTGTTAAACAGAGGCAACCATAAACCAAAAAATATGTCTTTACCGACATCTTCAACAGGGTTGTAGGCAGTTGAAATAGTTTACCGGAAGCGACTGTTAATTGCAGTGAGGTAAAAACTTTTAAGAAAGCTCTTGATGTTCATTGGGGACTGCTAAATTGACTAGGACCAATCTAGCAGGGCCCTGAGCCTGTTGCTGGTCGTCACATTTGTATTTTTATTTGAATTTATATCTTGTAAAATTAAAGAAAATGTAATTGAAGAACTAGAGAATGTGCACCGATAGAAAATAACTCAAAACTAAATAGCATTTGAATGGGTGTGAGAGTTGTCATAATACCTCCTCAATTCATAGCCCTAAAAAGTGCACAAGTGCATTAAAAATTTTGCTTTTTAAAAAAATTATTCATTAATTTTTGTGTAACTTTCAGTGACAGGAAGCGCAATTAACTGCTATTTTTCCCCTTTTAAACCTTTTAGAATTTAAAATCGTAAATTTTGCCACAGTTTCACACAAAAATTGCAATTGTAGCCCTTTTTGTATCAGATGTATCAGGGATTAAAAATTGATGCAGAATTTACACCCTTGACTGTAGCAAAAGGGAACAGAAGTGATCATAACCACAAACTATTTGTAAAGACAAATTGCAAGCTCCTTTTAAGCAAGATAGAAAGCAGCAATCTGCAAATAGCAAATTTTGAAGTCGAAAAAATAAAATAAAATAGGGTGGAGATGAGAAGGTCTTAATTTGGTGCCTCTATCACCATCACTATGAAGCGAAATTAGATCTGTTTAACCAAATTTGATACACACTCAAGCACAGTCTAATTTCATCTTTCATTTATAATCATAATCCTCATGAGGATAAACTCTATATAACATATGTGTATATGTACGAATGTATACATGGGTTAGCAAGTGAATCTTCCTCCTTCCCTCCAAAAATTCTGGCAATGCTACTTAATGAATTTTACTTATATTTGACTAAAAGCATGTTGAGCGTGAAGTGTCCCTATAGATTGCTGTATGACCTATGGTTTAAAGTGGAGTCAAAACCACTAAGATCAGAAGGGATATACTAATCAATAACATCCATGTCCTGGTTGGGATTTAAACCCTTTTTTATGTCACGGGAGTCTTATGCACTTCAGCTTAGGACAATGGGCAGCCCACATATCATGAAGAAACAGAATTAACGTAAAAAGAAATCAGAATTCAAAAACAAGTGATTAATGTTAAAGCAGAGATAAGTGTGTGGAAAACTTTCCTTAGATCGCAATTTACTGTTGCTTACTAAAAAGTATCTTAATAAATCAAGCTACTATTAGGATGCCTATTAGGTTCTGATACATCTCATTATTTTTTCTCACCTAGCTAGACAAAATACCCATTCCTTTTCTGTGAGTGCTCTTCAATTGTTTAAATTAGGAAATGCCTTATTATTATTTAAAAATGATGCAACCTATGAAAACTAAGTCAAAATTTATTCTGTAAACGCTCAGTAGAAAGTTGAAGTTATAACCGGTTATTTTTGCTTGAAAAACTGAAATTGATCAATGAAAGGAAAGATCAAAAGTTTTATGCCACGCAAAATTTTGGCATAAAATTAGCTTTATTTGGCACTAAAAATTTTCTGGAAGGATATAAATGGAAAATTTTTCTCCCCAAATTACAGCTGGATACTCGACCAGATACCCCACCGGATACATTTCTTAACATGCCGGATATTCGGATATTTTTTGCAAGGCCGGATCGGATATCCGGTTGAATCGGATAGTTAAAAATTAACCGGATAGGCCGGATATCGGATAGTTGCCGAATATCTGTTTCATCCCTAATTTAAAGACTCAAAATTATGATTTAACTATCAATTGCATTCTATGGTACAACTCAAATTTTAAGAACACAGTTAAATGCAATCCAAATAAACTGCAGGCCAAGCCCGATGTGGCCAGGTCAGCTGTAGGGGGCAAAACTGGGAAATTTCACCAGTGGCCAGTAGAGGCAGATTTTGTACTGGCCACTTTTTTTTGAAGCATTGGTGACTTTTTTTGGTGAAAAATGCGCAACAGAGTTTTATTAATGTATCGGTTAATAATGATATAAAATTAAATAACCCAATTGAATGAGCTAATATTCATAAAATTAAATACTTTTTTTAAAGGTATTAAAATATAATTATAAAATTTAAAAAAATATTTTTTTTAAGATGAACCCACAAGGGTTACAATCTTACTTTGATTTTTAGGAAAAATATTTTCCCTTTTCTTCCAATTATTAAAAACCATTGTACATACATTAACTTATACAAAAATAAAAGATTATTGTACAAAATATTGCTTACCACACTGAAACAGTTGATAATATCTTAGTACATTTTGTTTTTAATATTTTTGTAAATAGTTACAGACTTACAGCAAATGAAATTATATATTAATAATAATTTATGAACAAAGTTTAATCACAGAAAACTATGATAAAACGATAAATATGTCCTGTGGGTTTTGAGGAAGCTACAAGATGAAAGTGATTGCAAACTTTTTGTGAAATAGAGTACCGAATCCCAAATTTGGAAAATCATACAATTCGGCACTTTTTCCCTTAAATTTCCATTTTTTTTTTTTTTTTTTTTTGTAAATTTAGAAAAATATTAATCTAAGAAGCTGTTAAATTAAAAAATACCAGTAAATTCTGATTCAAATAGAAGCAACAATTTTGTAGATATATTTCTGATTTATATGAACTAAACTCAGGAACCCAAGATAAAACCAGAAAATCCTATTATGTTAAAAAGTGAAAATCGGTTTCTTGGGCGTAGTTAAGTATCTTTTTCCCTATAAAAAGTTAATTATTTTCTCCCTTAACTTCTTAAAAGTTCCGTTTTCCAAGTTTTATTCCCTTTAAAAAAAGAGAGAGAGAGAAAGAAAGATAAAGGAACTTGCTCTATTTTTTTCTCTGTGGTCGTAAATGGCGCCCAGTATCCTTGTCATTTGTACAAATGTATGGCGTTTTGTTTCAACTTTTCTGCTAATATTTTACAGATGTAGCTCTATTTCCTTTTCATGCAATTGCAGGTTATAGTGAAATGGTACCATGTGGGTATGGTTTATTATTTTTTCTCAATTGTGAGTTGCAATTTGGAGCGTTTTATTAAAATCTATGAATAACTTATTTTATGTTTAGTAAAAATATATCAACACATGGATGTACTTATATTACCTTGTCTAGAAAACAAAGAGGTATCTTCTTTATCAACCAGTTAAGAAAATAGTGCAATCTGAAGTAAAAATGCGCATATCATTTTTGATGTTTATGTAAATCCGCCAAATTTCGAAATCCAGACTGCGCCGGTCCTGAGCATGCCGAATTTGGGGTTCGGTACTGTAATAAGATGGGAAAGTGAAAGCACGTGTTTTTGAACCTAGCAGTGTACTTGTAAATTTTTAAGGGGAGAAAAAGTGGCGACCAGAGTGACAATTGTTAGGCAATATTTTAGTTGCCACTTTACTTCATCTAATTGCCCTGTGGCGAATGGCGACTGCTAATTTTGCCCTCTAGTCAGCTGGTTGACAAATAGCGAGAAAAAAAATTGTAATAGAAATTTTTTTTACAGATCTTTAATTTCTTTATAACTATTAACATCTGATTCCTTATACTTTTTCACAGGATGCTACGTATGGCAATCTCACAACAATTTTTAGACTTTTGGACATATCAGTAATAGACGACCCAAGAGAACTAGCTTTGTATCAACTTATGAAATCTAAACTAGTTAAATGGTTTGATTTTATAAGCTCATATTTCGACAAATGAGAAAGCAATAATAATGTGCGGAAAATTGATAAATTTGAAATAGACAGAGAAAAAAAAAGTTACAAGGCCTACTAACATTAGTAAAACAATCCATACAATACAACCTCTTGAAGAATATTTCTTTATTTACCAGTGCTTGTAGCATATTGAGGGAAATGGGGGGGGGGAGGCGTTTCAATAAACAAATACTAAAAAATCATTTAAGAGCCTTTGTGAAGCTGTGAGACTAAGTGGTTTAAATGAACTGTCAATCAAGTCTCTGTTAAAGTGGATTTTGAAAATGTCATACATGATTTTGCCCATACAAAAGTATAAAAAAAGAAAATTCATCGATTGATTTCTTTTTCCTATTTTTTAATTTACTACTTTTTTTAGTGTAATTGCTCACTTTTCTTTTTATTGGTAGTATTTTATAGTAAGTATAACTTAGATAACTTGAAGCTGACAGGACCACAGCAAAATTTTGAATTAGCCAAAACTTTGAACTACAAAAGTTGAATACATTTAGCTTAGTATTTGGTACACTAAATCTCTAAAAGGTTAATTAATAGCAACTTTGATCACTATTATGTAAATGTATTTTTTAGAAATGTCAAAGTATGTATGGACACAACTAAATATTTTATGTGTAAAGAAAATAAAATGATTTTTACACAATAAAAAAGAATACACTGTCAAATGCACTTGAAAACATGAAGTTATACAAACATACTATTTTAGAGAAATATATAGATAACTTTCAGTATAAAAAAATCATTAAAAATTATGCAACTTTTTAACGAAATATTGAGAAATTTCGGACTGATCTGATGAATTTTAGTCTCATGTTTCTAATAAAATTTCCGAAAAAGTTCAGTTACCGAAAATCAGTTTCACTTACACTTGTTTGCCCTTTGATATAACAAGCAATGGCAAAATTCAACCAATGGGCAAGTGCCTGTGATGGCATAAAGGCTCTTTTACAATAGAAGGTAAGGCAGAAATCTTACTAAAATCCTTCATCTGCCGCATAAAATGTGGGATCAAAATTTCAGCAGACAAAGTTTTTAAAGAAACTTTTGGAGAATATTTTCAACAAAAAAAACTTTGACTTAGCTAAATGAACTTCAAATTATCCAAAAATTTTAACATTGATTCAAATAAAGTTCAAGTGACCAAGGGAAATCTTTGTACTAATAAAAAATGTGAATTAAAGATGTTTGAATTAAACAAGTTCCACTGTATTCAATAAATGCTTAATGTGTTGTTATATAAAGAAATATTATGCATATATGAATTGTTTAATTTCAAATATGGGTATAACTAAAATTTTCTATGTTATATAATATGTAGGGCAATATAAGTTTGCTTGGCCATTGGCACATAAATCTATAGCTACACTTCTGACTGATTAACCTTCAGATTTGGTACACACACATGTTGCACACATTAAAACTTCAAACTCATTCCCATCATTTTTCATTAAAAACAAAATCAATTTTAATTGTCTTCTCAAACTTACTTCTTTGGGTTTACCTTCCAGAAGTGTAATTCGACGGTGCCATTCATGAACATTATGAGGATTTTGCCTCAGCAGGACACTAAAAGAATAATTAAAAGTAAGTAATGAAATTCATTAAAATATATTCATTCTATGAAGCAAGCATATTTTCAAGAAGTATTCACCTATTGAGAAGTAAAGGTCGTCTTTCTAACAAATAGTCGAACCACGCCAGCCTCAAATCTAGTTCAAGTACATCTGTAAAGAATTGTTGAAATACCAGTCAAAAATCATGATTTCAGTCATTTAAGTAAAATTAAGCAGTGTTATGTACTTATTAATTAATTGTTATGCATAAAATTCAGATCCTAGAAACAATAATTAAAACAAAATTGAATCGCATTAAAATTAATTGCATTTATCTAGCCGTTATTTATACCAAAAATGGTTGCAAAACAAATAAATATATGAAATCATTGGCAACAATATAAGGAAAATGCTTGATGCTTTCTTAAGTTATAATTTAACAAAACAAAAGAGGTTTAAAAAAAGTCTGTCATTTCGGACCCATTAAAACACTACACTTTTGTAAACTGGCATTTAGTGGACAACTACTGCCAAAAAGGATAATTTCGTGATAAAATGAGAAAAAATGCAGGCACAACAGATAGAGTGATAGAGAAATCCCAATGCACATACACAGAGATGCCACTCTAATCGAAAAGTTTTCAGTAGTAACCTGAACAATTTTCAGTAGCTTTCCACGCTTATCAGTTGTATATAATACCGGAGAAACGCGGATGCAAAACTACTCGATATTCAACCTAAAAGCCAAATATTTGCCTCAGCTGAACCATGATGGAAACAGAATCCAAGAAAAAAAAACGAAAAAAACCTGATAACTTCCTGATTGGGCTCTGAAAATTTCCCTGATTTTATAATTTTAATTGTGAGTTACACAGTATCATTGCCATGTGTAATGACGGTATCACATTGGTGAAACCAGAAAAAATATTTTTTTTTGGGGGGGGGGGGGGGGGACTGTACTTTTCCAACTGAACTTTGTGCAATTCCTTTTTTTTTCTTTTTTTGATGCAGCGAAAGAGAAAATAACGTAATTTTCTAAGTAATATAATCTGCAACTGCTAAGAATTTTAAATCTAATCTTTTTTAAGAATGAAGATCCCCCCTCCTTATTTTATGCTTATATATCTTTATTTTCTCAAGATGTATATTGTTCTTCTGTCGAGTAAAGAAAATAGTTTTGAACAAATTCCAAATCATCACTCGGGGGGGGGGGGGGAGCTCAGCCCTCCCCCTTGTTGCGCCACTACAGTATAATGCACAGTACCAAACCCCAAATTTGGCGTGTTCGAGAGCGGTGTTAGGCCGAATTTTGGAATACGATCAAAAGTGGCAGATTCTTGGAAACATCAACGCTGATAAGCGTCTATTTAGACTTTTAAAAAAAGACCTTTTTTGTTGCTTAATCAGAGAAAGAGCAATTTCAACCAATGGGAAACCGGCAATCGAGCTGAGGATGAGCAACAAAAGGAAATTCCGCAGACAAAACTCTGGATGTTTGCCGGTTTGAATAATTTTCCCTGATAGTTGAAGAAAATTTAAATATCCCCTAATATTTTCCAAAACATAAAACTTCCCTGAAAATTCCCTGATTTCCCGGTTATGTTTCCAGCCCATGAACAAAAAACATTAAAAAAATCATCGATTTATGATATATTTTGAATAATACAATAAAGGGATTATGTTTACAACACATTACAGAATTTTAAATGTTAATTAAATTCCGAATAAGATTACTTTTCAATATAAAATACAAATTTTATTTCTAACTGAATTTGTTAATTAATTTAGGACCAAATAATTAATAACCAAACGAGCAAACGACGTACCCAACGAAGAACGCAATAAGCAACTGCTAAAGCCAAAAGCATGTGTCATGTAAGTGTAAGCGAGAAAACCCGAAAACTCTCTCACTATGTAGAACAGGGTTGTTGTAAATATTGCTCCTCACGGGGAGAAATTCCAGTTAGAACCGGAATTTCGAGCTTTCTACCGTCGCCAATCTCTTACTGTTGAATATCTTTTTCTATATGAGCTCCAAGGGCGAAAATATGAACTCAGCTAAAATATTATTGTATTTTCGATAGAAAAAAGTGCTTTCCGTAATTCGTAGTCAACTTCAAATTTTTGCATTTTCCCGTAGATACTACGGAGAATCCGTAGCATTCAGCATCTCTGCGTACACCATACAAACAAAGCAAAACCGTCCAAAAATTGCACTTGCATGCAATGGCGAGTCAGACACTTGATATGGGGGAGGGACGTCCTCATTTGACAATGAGGGAGGGAGAAGCAAAGGAATGTAAGTGACTAACAAGGATTCGGAGAAAAACCTGTTCAAAGTTTGAAACTTATGGGACCTTTAATGATATATTTTTTTTAATCACAATGGGGCTGAGCACCTGCTACAGCTATCACTAACTAACATATTTTGCAACAATATAGAATGGAGCTTTATTTGCACTAGTTACCTCCAAGTTTTCAATTTTGTCAGTTACACGCCTTTGCTTTTGAGTGCCTCATACGTTTAAACAGGGGTGCCCACCTCTTCAGAGCGATGCCCCCCCCCCCCTTTAAAAAGCTATGGACACCCCAAATCTGACAAGCCTCTAAAAAAATCCACTGGAAACACCACCACCTCTAGACCCCCCCCCCTCCCCCGGTTTAAAGGTGTAGGAGCATAAAAGCTATTTAGTCTCCAATACGATTTTTGATCGAGTTATTTGTGATTCACAAGTAAAGAAAATAGGTTATTCTTCATACCCCCTCCCCTCTTTTTTATTACTTCTTTTCCATTCTTCAATTCTGAAACAAAAAAAATATGATACAACCAGTGTTTGTTGATTTAAATCAGCTTGATTTAAATCATGATTTAAATCGCGATTTAAATCATGTGTTTTTTTTTTTTTTTTTCAAAAAAAATCATTGATCTTAGATGTTAGAAAGTGTTGTAAAAATGAAATTTGTTGCAATTACAACCACTGTTTCAAACAAAACTTCTTAGGTCTATCTGTCTGTGTGCATAACATATTTCATAAGTTTAGAACTAATCTCTTTTTTTTAATTTTACAATATTACTCTTATTCTTCAAGCATCTTAACAGCAAAGTATCATTCATTCAATCATTCAAATTAGAATTCATAATAATCAAGAATCATTCAATGTTTTTTATCTTAAAAAGAGTATTTTAGACCAATTTAATAAATGCCATACAAATAAATAATTCAGAATGATAGTGTTTAAAACAACAATTGTTAAAATTTAGAATATGTATCCTCAAAGTTTCATCCATGTCCTTTAATAGCTTAAGGTTTTTTCCTTCTAAAATATTTTTTTAACGTAGGAGTTTTCAATAAAGATATTTGATTAAAACGAAAAGTTTCAGTTTTTAGTTATGGTGTGAGCATATGATTTTACTAAGTGGGTAAAAATATTTCAGGCTTTTTCATTTATAAAATAGAAAAAATGATTTTAAAGTACACTCAATGTAAAAATTAAATACACACAATCGTTACTTTTTTTCAGTTTCAACAGCAAAATAATTCCGATTAGGGATCGGTTTCATTTGAGTCACGCATTTGTATTAAAATTTGTTTATTATTATTATTGTTAAAAATTATTTATTGCTGTGAAAGTAGCTTAAAGTGTGTTTTTGCATAATGATCAACATGCCACATTGTTTCTATGAATGTAACATAATCAATATAGAAAATATTTAAGGTCTTTTTTAAAAAATCAAAAAAATCCGATTTAAATTTAAAAAAATATGATTTAAATAAAAAAAAATCACGAACCCTGGATACAACAGTCAACTGCCATGTTGTGTTAGAGCAAATAATCAATAAAGTAAGTAAGTAAGATTCACTTTGCCAACGACACATTGCAATGTGTTACTGTTATTTTAAGTTGCATTATTTAAATTTATGAATGCACATCTATTAACACAAAAAAGAAGCTAATTATTAAAAAAATTTTAAATTTGCCTTAAAAAGAACTTTTACCATAATGCCAAATTTCGTTACTTCAAAAAGATTTTGTACTTTCTCTAGGAATTAATTATAGGCATTTAAAAAACACCTAATTGGTTGAAAAAGCATGCATCTATGTATCTGCATAGAAAATGGTGGGAAACATTAAAAAGAAAGGGAAGGGGGGAACACGATAGAAAGGATGAGAAAATCATCTCGGTTGTTTCACACATCAGACAGATGTCCCCAGGTATGTTTTTCGATCAGGCTTGCATTTTATGAAATGGTAAGAATTTTGTTATCTCTTTTTTCGTAATTAGTTTATTACCATCCCCCCTTTATTGAAAATGTTAAAATAAAGATAGAATAGGGAAAAGCAATAGTGGCGTCCGCCACAGAGAACGTTCACTCTAAGTTAGATCTATAAGACTACTCCAAGTTGGATCTATATGGTGCTCACACGTTTACCCCCTGCAGAACTTATCAGCAGTCTGTTAATAAAACGCACATAAACCTGCTAATTTCTTTTTGTGTACCAAGGTCAGATGCAAACAATTCTTGATTAGCAGAGACAAATCAATTACCCTCTGCTTTCCAGCTCACCAATATTTCAACTAAACTGAATAATTTCAGACCTCCTTTGGTGGAACAATGTTTTTGAACACAATTTTTCATTCTTGTTTGCTTAGAACAGGTTATTATGCTCTTATCGCCCCTCTTTTGGATCTCATTTCGGGAGGGGTGATCGCAGGTGACTGTCTGGTTCAAAAAATTAAGAAACCTCTCAAAGGGTCAGAAGTCAGACTTCTGTCTATAAGGGCCCTGTTAAAGTCAGGAGCAGAAAACCCTCTCTGCTCCCCCCCCCCCCTCACTTCGTAAAAGGACTTGCCAACAGCAGCAAATTGCAACTTTAAATGGTAAATTATAGATAAAATAGTTTTTTGCCTTTCTTTTGGCAGGTTTCTTCCATGGTTTTGTAGCAGTTTTTTACGTTTTGGAGAAAACTTGCCAATCCTGATGAAAACCAATAGCTTGATAAATGGTTTTCATTATTTATGACAATAAAGGCACATTCACATGATGGTATTTTTTGCATAGTGTCTGAAATATAGTACTTTCGTTTGCATTCCTTTATGAACACTGTCTTAATATCACCACAGAGTTAACTAAAAATACACCTGACAGTGGCAGATAACAAAGGAGGGACAATCCCCCCCCCCCCCCCAACCATTACTAACAAATGAAATCCATGGGAGGAGGAGGGGCAACATTAGCAATACACGTCCCCCTAAACAAATTAGCCTGAAATACTAATGGAAAATAAAAATTCGCTGGATCCCTAATTGTAAAATTAAGTGTTTTGTTTTCTAATGTCTTTATTTTGTTGTGTTTCTCATATTAGTATGAGTACTTTCATTAAACTTTTATTTTATAAATTGAATCTGAAGTGATTACTTTATCAAGAATTTGCTCCAATACGACATAGAAATAGAATGTCATCTTGGAATAATTTTCATTTTGTAATAGAATAGGGGAAAAAACAAAACATTAAAACAATAGAGAAATTGATGGAATCTACTTTCTACATTTGTAAATCACATTTAAACCAAACGAAACTGGAATTTGCAACTAAATAACTTCTATGTCAATACATGCATGGAACATATATGTCAAATAAGCCCAAATACACATTCCCAGGTCATTTTTCTGGGGGGAGGGGAACAAGGTATAAACTCAATGCAGTAAAAAACAAAAAATATGTATACACATAGGTATAAATGTATTATTTACACAAGAAGGTAGGGTTGGCCTAAACTGAGCACCCTAGATGACAGGCCTAGAATTGCCAATCCATTAATAAACTCAATGGGTATTAGAGATGAGTCAGACTCAGCTCGAGCCTGGGCCTGATACGGGCTCTACATTTTCAAGTTATTCTCGGGCTCGGGCTCATGGTAAAATATTCATACATCAACCTAAAAGCAAAGTAAATGACCATTGGGGAAAAGCAAATTTAAGTTAAAATGGTTGATGCTTAAAGAATGTGAAAAATAATCTTTTTATGGCTGCAGTACTATTTGTTAGGGAAGAGGAGAGATTGAGGAATGATATTCATCACTTTATCTCCCACTATCTCCCATCTTAGTGTTCAGTGCATCTGTTTCTGTATATCTGTAAAGTAAACGATATCTGTATGGCTGAGGCGCTATTATTGAATGATCAGTAGAGATTGGGGTTAAGTTAAAAACGGAGAGCAATTAATGCAATCCCCTGTGGTGCTTGAAAGCACCTTCTAAAAGGAAGAAGTCATAAAAAGGTCTTTCTTTCGCCCTAGCCATGAAATGTAATGAGGGACTGCTGATAAAAATGTTAAGCAGAAGCTTAGGAGCATTGTGAACAGTCATTGGAAATGTTCAAGTTTAGATAAATTTATTGTTAAAAGTTCAGATTGGTTGCATTTGAAAACTATTTCCCCGTTTCCTTTTTTTATTCTAACAAGGGTTTTTTGCTAGTCTTGTGTCCACTTTCATTTTCAATTTGCTCCAGACTAGAGACCCATCTTATTAGTAGGTCTCCTAATTGCAAGAGTTGCACTGAACATATTCCAGTTTTAAATCCAACTGCGAATCAAAAACATCCTGAAAATGCTGCCAAACAGAAGATTTTCCAACATTATTTTTCATGCATTTTAGCTCACCAGAATTTAATTGCAACTGAAGCATTTCATGATAGTTTAAAAATATATGTGTTCTTTATTTGAAATTAAAAGAAAAATCATTAGAACCAATTGTGATGGCAACAAAATCTTACATTTAATCGATGTAGCACCACATCTATTAGCAACACTTTATAAAGTCATTTCGGGCTCTGTCTTTAACACAGAACAGTATCACTTGGGCACGGGCCTGCAAAAGTGAGCCCGAACTCATGTCTGATGGGTATTGCAATAAAAAACAACACAATATGTATACACATAAATATAAATATATTATTTACACAAGAAGGGTGATTGGCTCGATCCGACTGTCCTAGATGCCTAGAATTGTCCCTCCTAAAGCGAGTCTGAATCTGTCGCTGCCATCTGCAGACAACAATTTCTACTCTCAACAGCCCTGCATAAACTATTTCAATAGTTTATTCCAAAACAAAAGAAATTACAGCTATTAGCTACTTACAACTCCCGTATGAATACACCCATAATTCAAGAATCAAATACAAACCTTCTTCTGCAGATCCTCCTCTTTCAACAACTTCTAGTTTGGCCTTAATAAGACTTTCTTCACACTGAGAATAGGCATCAAACACCTGAGATAAAAAAAACAGATCATTAGTTTGGTTTTTAAAGACAATACAGAGTTATCTCTCAAAAAATTTAGCAACTTTAACTACTTGTTAAATCCAATTTCACACAATACTCCAGTTTTAAAGCAACCCTAAATTAATTGCACATGTTGTTATGCATCATATCCTTAAATATTTACCTGGTTGTAACACATTATATTTAGCTTCTTCTAACCATTTCAATGGTAATGCTTAGGTGGAATTTCAAATATTCCTTTTAAATGTGTTTGACAAAAAATTCAGAAAACCCTAAAACCCAACCACTCCAGCACAATGTGATGTGGATGAATATAAAGTATTTTTCAAAACTAGGAAAGGAAATTTGCATTTTTAACAAAATTCTGAACTCAAACAAAATTTAATCATACATATTCTTTTAACTAATGCTATAACAGCTAAAAAAAATATTCACATAAAAATAAAATATCTTTTCTTTTGAACACAGGGTTCAAAAAACAGTCTTTTCTAAATGGTTTATTTACTTAACTCACTTTACATCCATTTACTTATATTAATTTATTGCATTAGGCATGTTTTTCCGTTTTGGAATTTGGTAAACATTGCTTGAAGAAATAACGCATGCCCCTAAGAGCTTTTAATTTCAAAATACAGTCGAGCCACGTTAAAACAAACCCGAAGGGTCTTTTAAAGTAAATTCGTCTTAACCGTAGTTCATCTTATCCAAAAAACAATGAAATCCTTTTTTTAGATAGCAAAAGAGGAATTTCCCGCTATTTTCCAGTACACAATGCTCGATTTAAGTCCCTAATGCATATATAAATCAGTGACATAGATTTTGAATTTGTCATACCAAAAAAAAAAGCAATTTCTGGTTCTCAAATACAAATTTTTAAAAGTAAAAATTCAATAACTTTAAACGTTTATAAACTGAAATAACATATCAAGAGAAAATCTTCCAAAATTATCATATCAAAAATACAGTCTTGCTTTTTAAAATGCTCAGTTATAACACATAGTTTCCTACTCTTTTCTGAACAATTGCTCCTGAAGTCTTCATTGACATCTAAATTGTTTAGAGATTCTGATGACTGTTATACTTTTTTTTTCTCTGTTTGGTAAAGTGAAAGATGACTTTTACGTTTGTTTCGTATCGAATTGAAGTTCAAACAGTAGGGATCACAAATAAGAGTTCGATTTATCCAATAGTTCAAATTAGGCGTTAGGACGGGGATCCAACATTACATTAGGACGGGGATCGCAAATGTAGTTCATCTTAGCAGTAATTCGTTTTAAGCGTGTTTGAATTAACGAGGTTCGACAGTACAACATTTTTATTTTCAACAGTCCGAAGAAAAATTGAATATAACAAAAAAGATATAATAAAGGAATTATTTCTGAATTGTACTTACTTGAGTAAAGTCTCTCACAGTCATGACTGTGTTAATAGCTTCTTCATATATGTCTCTTGCCTGCAAAAATAATTTTATAATCATTGCATTAAAACTGAACCTCATAACCAGAAACTAATTAAATCAGTTAACTTCCACCTGAACCATGCAACGTCGACTACAAATTCTGAAATATCTGCTTTATATTTAACTACGTGATTAATATAAACTATTTTCATCTTCTTGTTGCCCTTCATTTTGTTAAGATGTGAAGAAAAAGTTTAATTCAGACTACTGTACTAAGACTGGAAAATAACAGTATATGTGATTGCTTTCTGTAAAGTCAAGATTTTAGTTGTATCTTGACGTGTGACAACCCGGTTTGAAAGAGACTATTCAAAAATTTTGCTACAGTCACAAATTAATATTTATGTTTTTTCCCTCCCTAAAGGCACATTGGATGTTATGTTGTTAGAGCGAAAATTGCAAAAAGATCCGAGATAGATCATATACAGTAAAATCTTGTTATAGCAAGTACCACTACACAAAATATCTGTTATAATGAAGTAAATTTTTCAGTTCTGTTTTAAGCACCATTAGGAAAATGAACATTAAACAACAATGAAATTTCCCTGTATATGAATTGGTTTTAAAGTATGCCTTTTGAGGAATCTATTGCTATTCCGTGCAGAGTTAAAACATTAAGTTCTGCTTATTTTTGACAAGTCTTGGCCAATATTAACTGCTTACCTGATTATCCCCAGTTATCTCGAGTTCATATACATTGCAGTTAATTATTATCCCGAAAAAACTTGGGAGAAGCAGAATTTGTCAATATGCTTTGTTTTATCGTGATTTTACTTGGCCTGGAGGAAATATTCAGTTTTTTATTGGCAGTTTGCCAAGTTTTGTTGGTTTCACGTTGTTTTGGGGGGCTGGTCACGTGTTTTCCCTATTGTATACTATACGGCGGCTTCGGCTTAGAGGAAATGAAAGGAAATATTCAGCTTTAATTGGAAGTTTGCCAAGTTTTATTGGTTTGCCGTGCGGTCCCCTCTTTTAAAAACTATTATTACAAAGACCAATATTTAACTTTTTCCATTATTGGGATAGTTATCTACTATTAAAATGTAATGCAAGGTAATGCTTTTACACCGGCAAAAAATGAAAATTCAACTTAAAACCTACATATTTTGTTTTGCTTCCTTGTATTTAATAATAAAAGAAAAAAATGTGATGATTTTTTGCAATTTTTTTCAAAAAAATTTGTTAGGGAAGCGGTTAACACATCATAATATGATGTTGGAATTGATGATGCCCCAAACCAAGGAGGATAGAATAGGAAGGGAGAAGCTCTTCCAGGGGAATCCTGACGCCAAAACCGTAACCGGAAATTTAACTGGCGGGTGAAAACTCTACCCAAAACATTGGGATTTTATGAAACGTTTACTCCGTTCGCTATGTGAAGTGGTATAGTTTTTTCAGTTAATGAAATAAGGCCATGGCCAAGGAGGAGTTGGTGTTGATGGTTGTTGCCATCAATGCCCATTTTAATCTTCCAATAGCATATTTCTTGGTTGATGGGCTATCAGCCAAACTTAAGGCAAATATTGTGGTTCAATGTATCAAAATGCTGCATTCCATTAAAGTGCATGTTGTATCAGTTACATTTGATGGAATGGCTTCAAATTTGAGTGCAATGTCAAATTTAGGATGCAATTTTGAAGCCGACTGTTTAAAAACATATTTTAAGCATCCTGAAACCAATGAAGATCTATTTTTGTATTCCTTGATCCTGCACATATGCTAAAATTGGTAAGAAATACATTGGGTGACAAAGGGAGTCTAGTCAATGGGGATGATAACATTGTAGATTGGAAGTATTTAAAGCACCTAATTAATATTCAGGAAGATGAGGGACAACAATAAATTAAGACCCACCCATATTAATTATGTAAAACAAAAGATAAAAGTTAGATTGGCTGCCCAAACTTTCAGCAAATCGGTTGTAGATGCTTTGAATTTTTGCAATCACGAATTGGGCCTTGAAGAATTCAAAGGAAGTGAAGCAACAGTCGAATTCATCAAAAATTTTAATGAGTTATTCGATATTTTAAATACAAGAAATAATATGCAAATAGGGCTCAAAAAACCAGTGTCAGCTTCTAATTTTGAGATATTTAACAATAAACTTGAATATTTAAAAACATACATCCTAAATTTAAAAACGGCTAGAAATGGCTGTAAACTTTTAGAAAGTAATAGAAAAACTGGTTCTCTTGGTTTTTTAGTGTGCATTGAAAGCTTTCAAAACTTGTATAACTCTCTTGTTCATGTAAAAAAACAGTTAAAATATCTCCCTATGTATAAATTCAGTCGGGATCATCTAGAGCTATTCTTTCTTTGTGTTAGATCACAAGGAGGATGCTCTAATAATCCAACAGCACGTCAATTTAAAGCTCCATACAAAAAGCTAATAATTAACTCTGAAATTAAGAGTACTTCGAAAGGAAATACATTTCCTCTTCAAAGTATTAGTATCCTTTCGATTTCAAGCTCTCAAAAACCTCAAGAGGTCATAAATGTAACGTCAGAGCGAAATCGCCTGCTAGAAGAAATGTCATTTCCAAATGAGCAGTTGGATCATGATTACATGTTTGATCCTGGATCATTATCCAAATTCTCTGAGCACATTGTTTATTATGTAGCAGGTTTCGTCTCTAGGAAATTGTCTCATGTACTAAAGTGTGTCTCATGTGCTAATGCTGTTCTTTCGTCTGATCCTTATTTTGTAACATCGTTAATTTCGTTTAAAACTGGGGGGGGGGGGGGGGGAATAGTGCATCCATCTGTGGATGTGTTTAAAATTTGTAAAACTGCTGAATCTGTGTTTAGGAAAAATGTTAATGCAGATGGAGGCAAGTTTCTGCATAAAAAGCATGGGATTTTTATTATAGTTCATAGTGTTTTTAAATTATTGCTCCTATAATTACATTTCAGAAGTTGCTAAAACTATTTTTTAAACACCATTTGATACATTGATTCTACAATATTTGCTGCTGCTATGCTTATAGGGCTCTTTAGAACTGAACTGGTTCATATACATATGTATCATTTTTCAGTTGCCTTAAATTGTATTCTGAAACTATCAATCCACAATTTTGATACATTGATTCAACCCAAATTTTTGTATTTAACTAGAAGTTATCATATATCTTTAACTTGAAAGTTTTATAATTTTATTTTATTTTAATACTATTAGTAGTAAATAAAAAAGAGGAAAGCTTTTGCACAGAAACTTTTTTTTCAACCTACTGAAAAACAAAAATATATTTATTCATTTCTTTCACAAAATATTATTGTTATTTAAATAATCATGAGTAACTGATTTTCTAATTTGTTCTACTTCCAAAAACATATGTGATAAATGTTTTCTTTAAAAAAAAAAATATTCTGTATATGTAAAAATGTGCATAATAAAGATATTTTCTGTTCTTTGTGCATTTCATTTCAATTGTTTTCTAACTTTAAATTTTAAGGTTCAATATATATATATATATATATATAGGTATATTTTTACCCATTAATTCATTTAAAAACAAACAAAAAAAAAAGGTATTCTACATTCAAAAAATGCTTTCGCTAACGTTGAAAAATTTTAATAAAATGAGAAAGTATTAAATTAAAATAAATACCCTTTTAAGTTAATGAAACATCATTGAAGCTCAAAAAACGAAATGTAAAAGTTTCCTAACTTCAAAATTTTAAGACTTTAAATATATATATATATATATATATATATATTTTTACCCATTAGTACATTTAAAAACAAAAAAAAAAACGTATTCTTCATTCAAAAAATGCTTTCGCTAACGAGGAAAAATTTTAATAAAATAAAACAGAATTAATTCAAATTAAATACCCTTTTAAGTTAATGAAACATCATTTTAGCTCTAAAAACGAAACCTACGCGAGAAGGAAGTAATTTCTTTGTTTCTGAATTATTTTCTCGCTCACATCCATTGGAATACATTTGCCTTCTTGGGTAGAATTTTCCCCCTCTCCTTCCTTCACCCACCTCTCCCCATGGCTTCAACTGCTCGCCATTGCGTTCGCGGCTTTCGGCGTCTCCCCTCTATTCTATCCTCCTTGCCCCAAACAGTATTGACAGAGATATCAGTCTTTATTTACCAAGGAACAAGCAACTATTTATGGGTGATCCAGGCATGAGATTGGAGAAAGATGAAAAAAGAGGAAAAACGTGTGAACAAAAGTTCAGTTATATTAAGAGATGAAATGCTCAAAATAGGTTTTTTTTTTCAATCCAATAGATTTTCATCCATTTAATGTGTTTATATTACATTATAAAAACATTTTTAAATTTACTCACCTAAGGTTTTTTAATTAAACTATATAATATATGCGAATTATTATCAAAACCCGAAAGATAAAAGAATTGCCACATTGCTAATGTACATAGCTGAATTTAAAAAAAAAAAAAAAAGTTTTTATGAAAATAACAGGAGTTTAAAAAAAAAATTCATATTCTTTTTTATTTATTTATTTATTTATTTTGAATTAAAAAAAAGCTCAAAAATGTATTGACAAGAGTTTTTCAGGTAGGATCTAACAGCATACATTTCTTTTGTGGTTAAACTGGGTTTACTTGTTTCAATTTTCTGTTTATGTGGGTGGCATTAACCATTGTACTACTTTTAGTGCTTAAGGAAATGTTTTTAGCTTCTTCTAGTAAACTAGAAGAACCTGTTGCTGCACCTGAATTTTTCCTTCATTTTTCTTTTCAGCAGTTTCTTTTCAGCAGTTTTCAACAGCTTTTCATTTGTTTTTTGTTTTGTTCTATCTATATGTTTGGTCATTTACATTTTCATAGCATTAGCAGCATGTTTTTTTTTTTTTTTTTTTGCTGCCACTTTAGATAGTGCTTTAATTTTTACAGTATTTTTTCCTAAATCTTTTTTCCCCTAATGAGACTGTTGTACTGATTTTCTTTGTTATATCTTTTACAAGATGTTCTCATATTCTTACAAAAATTGGAATTTACATTTTCTTTAAGAAAATCTATCAAAAAAAATATAACTAATGATTTTTCTATTTTTTTTAAATTCAGTTCGTACTTGATAGCTTGGATGACATTGAAACTTGAAACATTTAGCCTACTGGTCTGTGGGGTAATAATATTGTTCATATCAGAGCTACCAACCTCAAGACTTTAAAAATAGGAGCAGTAGAGGCAAAAAATAAGAGCACAGGGGGGAGGGGGGGTAAAATAGGAGAATGAAAAATTGCAATATGTTTCATATTTCTTTCCATTCACTGCCAAATTATAAGAACTCAATTTAATTAAAACATTCTACATTGAATAACATAGCAAAGCAGATATACTGGGGAAAAAATCACGATTTCTTTTACGTATGTAGGAAAAGGGAAATACAGGCATTACTTAGATTTTGTAAAAATGTGGTTTGAAAAATATACCTTATCTTATCAGACATGTGACTCACTGAGGATTTTTAAAACAAGATTATAAATGAGAGTGTAATATTTAACAATGATAATCAAAAACTGCCGTGATCACTAAAACTTAAAGGCAAAAAATAAATTGAAGAAAACTTTGTTTTTTCTTTATAAAATAAAAAGTACATTGCGGAGCTTGATGGGTTCAAATTTCGTGCTCATGGATTGTTGATACAATTTTTATGTTATTCATATCTGTACTTTTTAGAGCTCTCATTCTTGCATGTATTCCATTACTGTATGATTTTATAAGTAATGGGGAATTGAAAATTAATAAGAATGGAAGTTTTAAATAATCGTCAATTCTTTCAATCAAATGAGTTTGCAGACATTCCCAAATCTCAAAAAATAGCTCTAAATCTTTTAAAAATTGAAGGCAAAAATTCAGGAGTTGCAAGAAAACTTTTGTATTTCTGCTCAACAAGCTATTTTTTTTCCTGTTTTTCTGTCTGTCGATTAGGAAATAAAAATCAGATGCAAAAAGATTGAAACTCAATTAACGTATTTTCTGAAGTATAATCTGCGGGTAGTATATTTTGGGGGGAAAAAATCTACAATAATGTGCCGATGCAATAAAAAATCATATTCCATAAAAATTGCTTTGTATATTTTCTTGGTAGGCTTTGTATTGTGCGCTAATGTGAAAATAATAAGAAATATATTAAATTGAAAGCAGATGCAAAAGCATTGCCGAAAAATTTCAGCAAAACGTTAACATTGCGCAAACACATGGCATTGAGGAAACATAAAAATAAGCGATAAACTGGCCATTCTTAATATATAAGAGCTGAATGTGAGTGATTTTAAACGTTTAAAATTAAAAAAGAAAGTAAGAAAACTTTAGCACTGAAAGTTAAAGAATTATCAACGTTGCAATATGGCGCCATTTATTGTTTCTTTTTCTCATCATGAAAGTGTTTGATTCTGGAACAAATATTACTGTAGTACAAAAAATTACTTAAAAAAACGATATAAATAATAATAATTAATTCTGAAGATAAAAGTTCAAAAACTTAAAACTTTTAAATTTGATTAACAAAATGTTTACTCGTTTGCATTAAAAGGAAACTCAACATCTTCCGCCATTTTGAAGAATGCTACTTTTGCATTTAGATGTGCGATTTGGGATAAAACATGACTTCCTTTATATAAAAAAAGTAAGTATCAGAGGTGCTTCCGATCTTTGTTCTTGAAAAATCTAGGTTTAAACGTTTACTACAAAAAACATCTTATAATACGCAGCCCGAAGTCATGAAGTTAGGAATGTCCAAATGCTGTTGGACAGAATTGTACTGGCTGTTGTGCTGGCTCCAACATTGCGATTTCAGTCCGCCAATCACCAGCATGAACGAACCCAGTTTTGCAGCGTTTGTGTGCAAAAAAAAAAAAGGAAAACAAAAACGAATGAAAAAAAAATTTCCGATGCCGAAAATTGAAGGATAAAAAACGAAAAACCACGGGATCTCCAAAAACTAAAAAAAGCGGAAAATCGCGGATCCACGGAAGAATCTCATCCCTGGGGTGATCCTCAGTAAAAAAAAAAGAATTTGACAAACAATTTTCTGAGAGTGTATGTATGACAAATTTAAAATACTTAGGTGACCCTCCTCTCACACACACATACAATACATACGTGTATGTATAAACCCTCATTCCCAGATTTGCACAGTTCTCGTTTAAATGGTTTCTAAATCAATGGATTTTAAAACTTCAAACAAGAAGTTCCGTCTAGAACTATACGAGCCTACTTTCCCGTATACACTGAATTCAAATTTATAATCTAGCTATCTCTCTCTCTCTGTCTTTCTCGTTTAGCTTTAGTTCTTCATTGCTTCAAATATACCTTTTTCAACGGTTAATACATATTCATTCAATCATTATTTATTAAGTCACTCATGTATTTATTCACTTATTTATTCATTCATTCATTTGCTTATTCATTTAATCATTCATTAATTAAAAAATATTCTTGAAAATCCCGATCAAAAAATTTCATAGGAAAATAGGCTCGTTAATTCTGGATGAACTTTCTATTTGTACATGTTCTACGTCATAAGAGCTTTCCGATAAAGTTTGTTGCAAGCAAATCGGTCCGTTAGATCAGAAATTATATAGGATTGAAATTTCCCCGTAGGCGGTATGTTAATTTTTTTTGAACTGTTCAAAAATGAACAAAAATTGTTCAAATCAATATTTTACGCCAAGAACTTCTTCCAGTGAGCTTGTTCATGGGAACTTATATCTTGTACCAAGAGTTTACATAATTTGCTTCATTTTTATCCATAGGCGCAAATGTTAAAGTTTTTTGAACTGTTCAAAATTGAACAAAAAATTGTTCAAATCAAAAAGTAAAATATGGAAATGAGATGTCTTCGCCGAGATCTTTCGAATGCAAAAAGAATTTTTCCAATCAGACAATTCATTCAAAAGTTATTAGGGGGGGACAGACCGACAGACAGACCAACACACTTTTTCTCCATCTCAAAACCCTACTTTCAAATTTTTTATTTTTCAATCAAATATTTTATTTTTCAAATTTTTTATTTTTCATTTCTTTTAATTACTAAACATTTTTTATTTTTCATTTCTTTTAATTACTTAACTTATTTTTGACTTTTCTTGATTTCTAACGATATTTTCACGATACATTAAGCCTTCTTTCATGCTTTATTATTATTTTTTTTAACTTTTACGGGAAAGTAGGCTAAAAAAGGTAAAAATGTACATTTAGCCTCATAATTGCATATGCTCATATTTGAAACCATTTTTGAATCTCATTCCTGTGATAATACTTGTAGCAACAACAGAAATGGTGATTCCCTGTGTGCATTTGCTGAAAACCTTTTTTTCTTATAAGAATTAATCTAAATCAAATATGTTCTTTTTTCATATATTATATGTACTTCTTAAACTATTAAATTCTTCATTTTGTGAGTAAGTTTCAAGAAATAATAAAGCAGTAATAAAAACTGAGCTTTTTTTTTTTTTTTTCAAGTGTATTTTCAATGTTTCATTAAAAATATTAGTTCCAAAAGAATAATTTTCCTTGTAATTCATCCAGTTAGAAATATTTAATCCAGATTTTAAATTTTCAAGAATAAAATTGCAAGTAAATATCATATCGGGAAAAAAACAACAGCAGACAAATTATTACTTCACTAAGAATTCCATAGCTCATGGTCATACAAATGAAATCTAAAGAAAGCATACAACATACCCTGTCAAAAAGTCCACTTCTGATATAATAATCGGCCAAACAGTTCCAAAAATGTCCCACTTGATCTGTAAAACGACGTAGACCATCTCGAATAATCGCATCCACATTAAGAGAATGAACTTTGTCAGGGTTTTTAGAAATAAGTTCACACAACTCATTCCATAGCTAAAAACATAAAATTATTAAAAGTATTATTTTAACAACAAACCACAAAAATACTTTCTGAGCGAGATGCTAATCAAGATAATTTGAAATTTCCGACAAATGGAAATTTTGAAAGTTCCCTCCCCTTCCCACAAACTATCTTTAAAATATTCCAAATGGATACCCCATAATGAGTGAGTTTTGATAGAGAAACTTGCATACAGTGGCACAACAGATGTGGGGTTCTGGATCACTAAAAAACGTCATTTACTGATATCTTATCAACCTGAAATTGATTTAGTTCTTTTGTTGTCATTGAATTTGTTGCATTACAAACAAATCTACTTAGAGTCACATGGCATTTTGTCATATGTTGTAAATCATCCTTTTGATTTTGGGTAGCCTTTGTAATTCAGGGGCTAAAATTCAAATTTATAAGACTCTCCTCCAAGCTTTATATCTGGAGGGGATTGCATTTTTTGGAAGGGAAGAATAATAAATATAATAATATCAGCAACTTTATACACAAGATAAAAATGCAGATTTTCGCATTTTCCATGGACGAGAGTCGCCTGCTTGGTCTATTTTTATGGAGGGAATTTGAGAATTTGGGGGGGGGGGGGAATCTTGCCCATCCCACCCTGAATTTTAGACCCTGTAAATTATAATTATTCTACACAAAAGAGCATGTCTTGATACTTTAGGAAGCAAAACTTGATTTTGCTCAAAGTTAACACTTTCATGTTCCCTAAAAAGTTTTTTTCTTATTTTTTAATTAAAAAAGTTATAATACTAATCTAAAATTTTTAAACATATAAGAAAGAAAGAGTTGATAATAATTAACAATAGATATTAATAAAACAGAATTACAAAAGATACATTACAAAAAAGCTTGGCAACTCAAGATCTACTTTCAAATAGCAATAATAATATATTTTTTAATAAACATACTTGATGTTTTGGTTTTCCATGTTTGGAAACAAATTGCTCACTATTCACAATGTCAGCTAATTTCACAGCAGCTTCATCTAGCCTATCAATTTGCATCAAATAATCAATGTAATCTTCGGCATCTTCATTACACAGCTATTAAAAAGTAAAGAAGGTATCTAAATTTTTTGTCTTCCTGTTTGCATTTTATAAGTACAAAAAGAGAAATAATATGTAAACAATACAGCAATTTATTCATACAATAATTCATACATTTTATAAATGCAAAAAGGTACAGAACAGAAGGCACATTAGTTTTTTCACCAAATTTGCATTGGAGTGTGTGTACAAAAAAAAAAATTGCCCATTGAAATATTATACTTCCATTTCAAAAAATGAAATTTTTGGAATAATATATTGATTGACTGCAAAAGTGAAGAAACATCATAAAAATGAGAATTTTATTATAAAAATATATTATAGAGCATTGTTTTATGTAATCAAAATTTTGTTTATAGTTATCAATTTACTTTGCTTAAATCAGAAACGCACTAGAAAAAAAAGAGCTTTATTTTTCCTGTTTGTAAGGTAATTTCTAAAATCCGAACCATGGGTGAAAGTAAGAAGATTTCAAAGGACGGAAGTTAAAAAAATTTCTGAAACTCCAAAAACATACATTTTCTAGAAATTTTGTTATTGCATTGCATGTACAAATTATTTATCTCCCCCTCCCCCCGATAATAACTAGATTAATATTAGCAATAACATTATTTAATAATTAAGGTGGGAACTCAAGTCTAATATTTTATAAATCATTCCTAAGTATTTTAACAAAATTACTAAATTTGCTATAATTAGCAAAATCATCACATAATAAGCTTTTAAATGAAGCTATATCGGAAAAACATTTATACACATTTAAATCTGTCTTAAAATACTTTAGTTCTAAGCATTCTATCCTTTTCCATCTAACGATTTACAAAAACAAAAACAAAAAAGACGGAAATAAGTTTATAGACGGAATACTTTCACCCATGATCCAGACTGAAAGATCCTGCCTGCTCAGATGAAGGAGATGTTTTAATTTTTTTGTTGATATACGCAGAAAAAAAGTCACTGAACAAACAGGTTTATAAGCTTTGTAGAACTAGCAAGCAATCATCAATCAGTAAGTCTTCTTTTTTTTAAGTCAATAATTTATTTGCATTGCTATTATAATAATATTCTTTTGAAAAATATATTTGTTCATTTCATTCCAACAATTTGTCATTTTCTCTTTTCTGTGGACATCAATACTGAATTTATTTCTTAATGTGTTAAAGAATGCACCTTTCCTGTGTTAAATGTTTAATGTTTATTATTGCCACTCGGTTATTGTTATCAAATCGTTTTTGTCTGGAAGTGACCACCTTAAGCGACGTCTACTATTATGTAATTCCATTATACAGATGAGTAACTAGTTATTATCATAAATCTATTCCATACTTCATAAGTAAAAAATATATCTCTGACATAGCAATCATCAGGGGTCGACCTAGCAATCTTTCACAGGGGGCCGTTTTTAGTGAATTTTAAAAAGAATTTTGAAAAATCAAATGATTTTGTAAAATGTCAATATTTAAACATATAGTGATATAAAAATTTATTACTTTTTGAAACTTATTTAACAAAAAATTCTGTAAAAAGTATGATTTAGTAGCTCAAAACTTTGTGAAGGGTCTGTTTTGATTGACTAGTGTTTTGTGAAGGGTCCTTTTTGATTGATTGGAATTTTGTGAAGGATCTGAAAACGGACCTGAATTTCCTCTGGTGTGATCATTGATCATGAACCAACTCTGCATATTTAAAAAAATAAAATTTGGAGACAAATAATGCATCACATATGTTTATTTCTAAGTTAGCCACTTGCATAAAACCAGTTTAACGAAGTTTTATTGTTGTAAAAATATGCACACCCTGAATGTTCAGCTGTATGTGTATTGCGTATGCATTCACTGCATGGATTCAGGAGCAAAGCTGGAGATTTAGGCAGCTTTCCGCCAAGAAACCTATGACGCCTCTATAAAATATGCATCAGAAAATTCAGATACATCTATATTTTCAACTACAAAATTTATGTACACTGAAAAAAAAAAAGTGTTCTTTACCAAACATAATATTTTCCGGTTCACTCTGAAGGAGCCTGAAACAGGTCAGGCGAAATATTTTGGTTGGACAACGACCTATAAGCTAGGAAAATATTATCTTTGGTATGGATACCGGAAGTGAGAGCCTAAGTTAATTTTAAGTGTTCTTTATTTAACATTTTAAATATACATTAAAAAATACACAAGACTAGCAATTTACAAATTTAGTGCTCTTACTCTTACATCAGCAAAATTATTTAGGACATTTTCAAAAATCACTTCGGCAAATAAATGATACTCAAATGCAAGACTAGAAATACTTAGACTCTCTAGTTTCAATGATGAATCTTAATATTTGGACATGATTCACAAAAATTTCAACTAACCATTTCCTGGCAATACAAAGCATTGCTTAAGAACTTTTTTCCCCCATATAAACTTCTTATGGCACTCTTTGCACAAAGAGCAGGGCTGGGTTTTTGACGGCAGAAATTGGCTTCTGCCGTGCCAGTGGCAGAAAGTGGTTATAACCGGTTTTTACCGGCAGAAACTGGCAATAACTGGCATAAACACATTTTGTGACATTATCTGAAAATTTTTTAGTAGTATTAATTTCCTGAAGTACATTTTACTCAGAATAAATAACAAATAAAAAATATTGTTGATAGTTTTAATTAAAAAATAAATTTTTATTAGAAAAATGAGTAATGTCTTTTAAAACAAATACTGGTAAAAATGAAGATTTTTCAAATTTTGTAACTTTTGCATCCACAATAATGACATTGCCAACAAGAAATGCTGGTCATGAAAGAATATTTTCAAGCTTTTATTTCATTCAGAACAAATTAAGAAACAGTCTGGGTTCAGAAAGGTTAGCAAAATTATTCGTATGCTATGAAATGCTCGTATAAAAAGGGATAGTATTTTTGAGTTTGAGCGGTAATTTTGTAAAATAATTGTAAAAGATATTTCCTTTAAAAAAATTTCTGATATTTTTGGTGCTTCAATTATTTACTTATATATTTTCTCAAGAACCATTTCTATTTGTATATAATAGATAACCTTAAAGTTATTGCCATTGCATTGTATTATTTATTTAAAAATACTCTGAAAAGTGATTTGTTAAAATATAATAGAATTTTTTTACCTTTAAATAGAAATTCAACTGTAAACAATAATATTAATAGTTAAACAAACTTCCAAAGCCTCAGATTACCATTATGAATTTTTTTTTCAAATGAAAGAAAATTAGTATTATATAAACAAAGTATATCTATGTGATCAATTTGAAACTTTTTGCAACTTTGAATAACATTCATTATTTTTAGCTATAATTTTTAACCTAATTGTTTACATATCAAATACATGTGTGAATTATGAATCATTACAGATTAAAGTTCTTATTAGTATAATTTCTTAGTTTCTGCCAGTTTTTGCCACTTACTGGCAGAAACTAGTTGCTGCCATGCCGGTTTAAACCGGTTATAACCACTGGTTTTAACCACCCCGGCAGAAACTTGCCAGCCCTGACAAAAAGGGACCTATTTTAAGATCCTTTATTATATGTTTTATGCTATAAATTATTGCATAAAGCTCAAAAAAAAAACAAGTATTATCACAAAAGCAAAAATGTTATTGGTTTCTTAATTAACACCAAAAGTTAATGTTGATGAAGTGATAAACAACATCATTTGAAATTGTTTACGTAAAAGAATGCACACAATGACTTAAAAAATTAAGAACATTTTAAGTTTAAAAACAAAAATCACCTTCAAGTAACGCCTATAGACTCGAACAGCAGTTTCTGGAATTGCTTTCTCGGAAACGAATTTTAGATAAAGTGGCCAAATCCTGTGGTGTTGAGTGATAGGCAAAGCTCTCAGCGCTCGATCAAACACGTGTCTCGTTCGAGTGACTTGGCATTGGTTCATCAGAAATTCACAATAATCAAGCCAAATGCGAGGCATCTGGGAAACAAAATAAATATATGTTTGTGTATATATACATATATATATATTTATATACAGTGGAGCACCGCTTATACGTTTCTCATTTATACGATTTTTTGAATGGCCCCACCGAAATTCCCATACAAATTAATGTAATTTATATGTTTTCCTGAAATTGCAAATTTCAGTTACACATTTTTTTCCCAAGTCATAAAGAGAAATGCACATTTTAACCTCAGATTCTAAGCTGGTGATCCTCTAATTTTAAAAATCGCATGTGACCTTGACCCACACCTGCCGTGACCACTTACGGTCATAACACACCTGCCTAAGTGAATAAAAGAAATATCCCGGTAGAATGCAAATATCCCAAATTCACAGATAAAACATAACTCTTACCATATATTTCCGTGTATAAGCCGAGAATGTTTGGAACTTTTTTTATAGCCAAATCGGGGGGGGGGGGGGGGGTGGAGGGGGGGGGGTTGGCTTATATATGGGTCAGATAATCTAAAAAAGAAAAAGGTCAGTCTATATATCGCAAAATATCGACTAATATAGAACTCTAATCATGTAATTTATGTCTCCTACATTAAGGAAATATATTTAGCTTAAAATAAGTAAAGTTTTATCTAAAAGAATATGCATATATTTCATCGCTGGATTTTGCGAAATCGTTGCCGAAACAAAATGGCAAAATTTGCTCTTGACTATAATATTTTGCTTGCGACTAGATGTGTATGCCTTTCCATTCCCACTCATCCTTCTAATATAAATGCAGAAGATAACTGAATAAAAACAATAAAAAACATAAAACAAACTAGCAAACGCAGGGGCAAAAAGCACAATGAATAAATAGGGGAAATATGCTCGCTCGGCGCTCACCTCAGACAGGGTTACTAGAGATCAATCTGTCGCCGGCCATTGCCTAGCTTCTCACTTTCACAACGTCTTGATTGGAAAATACTTGATCTATGTTATCTGCTAGGCAAAATTTTCGCCCCCATTGGCGAAAAAAAATTATAGTTCAAATATAATTATATTTGATCAATAAATTTTTTCTTCTAATTTTTATCTCGGCTTATATACGAGTTTTGACTTTTTGGTACATTTTTGAAGGATTAATGCATTCTCGGCTTACATTCGGAAATATACAGTATGTCTAAAAAATATAACTGTCAAGTTTCTCCCTGCAAATAGTACCAGCAAACTGCAATTGCTGGATTTAGGAGTCTCAAAACCCCTTAAACAGCATTATTGGAAACTTAAGTGATAACAACAATCGCTACTTTAAACAACGGAAAATTCGAAAAAATGACCATTGAAATTTTGCTAGCTATGAATTTCATAATGATGGCTTGGAAAAATGTTTTACCGAAAACAATAAGAAACTGCTTCACCCTTGGTGTGTTTTTAACTTTAGTAGATGTCATTTCTAATAAAAAGGTCAAACCTAAACATTTTGCTGCAAGATGCCGATACTCTTCAAGCATAGGGGTATCAAAGAAGGCCCCAGGTCCACACAGCAATGTAATAAGGCTGGGCTGGCGCCCAGCTATTCAATCTCCCGATGGGAGTGAGCGTTGCTAAACTTCACTTACCCATGTCCGAGGGAAGGCAGCCCTAAGGCCATGAGCTAACAGGATAGGGGAGGTGGAGTAAAGAAAGGTGTTACTACATTTGAATTAGTGTTTTTTTTTTTTTTTTTTTTTTAATTATGAAAATGATTTTTTTTTTTTTTTTTTTGTGATTTTCATTTATACGTTTTTTTGCTCAGTCCCTTGAAAAACGTATAAACAGTGCTTTACTTATACCAAGCATATACCATTTAAAAAGCTACCTAACAGTTGAGAAGTGAAAGTTTTTTTCAGAAGGGCACAAAAGACTGATCAAATTTATTTTAAAAATAGTGAAACTATTAAAAAACATCTACTGTAATGAGATATAAAAAAAAACTAACACACATATCAGTTCAAAAGCACAGCAAAGGAAGATTCATTATTATAATTTGCCAAGCAAGCATATATTTCTTAATTAGAAATAATTCATTTAAGATATATAATTGAAATAGAATTAATCTCTGCCACAGCACCCTCATTTAGAGCAATAGGAAGGGGTAATCCCCCCCCCCCCCCACACACACACACACCATCCAGAACAGTTCCCCTTTCTGTATGTGTGTGTATGTGTTTTTTTATTTCATCTTCGGTTTTATTTTATCTCATTTTGAACATTTTGTTTATACCTTATTGTCTTGTATTATTTAACTTTAGTACTTTTTATATCAGTTATCAATTATCTTGTATCCATTACGACTTAAATTTAACTTCATCTTGAAATTACCCACTCATGTGCTATATATATGAAGTAGCTCTTTGCGAAACACGTTAAGTTCATATTCTTAAAAATGTAAATCCCTCCGTCGTTCCTCGACTTCCCTACATTGGTGAAGTCATTGCATGACAGGAACAGCACAGGGTAGCAAGGGGCATAAATAAATAAATGTATTTAATCATATTTAAAACAGAACAAATTACCCTTTTGGAGGGCTTAATTTGTAACAAAAGAAGTGCAAATGCCTTATAGTCTGCAGACCTTTTTAAAACTAAATAGCCTGAATTCTGCCTAATATGCAAAAACTGAAATGGAATTGAAAAAAAAGCACAGGAGCCAAATTCCTGTGAGCTTCCATGAAAATTAAAACCTGCCTTTGTGAAAGGGTTAAGAGAAGATTTTTTTTAATAAGATTCAATTTGCTCAACGCTCTCCTCAATATAAATGAATATAGTTGAAGCCTATTACCTTATGCATAAATACCAAAGCTCTTTCAAAGGCACAGTTCACATCTTCATAAGCTGGGTCTGTAACACATTTTCCACGTACTTGTGCTCTACGCAGTTTCAAGTATTTGTGCCAGATTGTATAACTAAAAAAATATGTGAATAAGATATTTTAATTAAATCAAAATAGAACAAAAACTTTAAACACACGGTTGGTGAACATCTTGTATTTTTCTCTGTCTACTTCATTGAAAATGAGTAGAAATAATCATATTAAACTAAAATATATTGCACATTTTTCACAGCACTTTAAATTCGACTTATATACTACACTTTACTTCTCATCTACTTACATTTCAGCATAAAGTCTTAGGATGAGGCAAACACATTGCGTACTATAAAAAAGTTGATTCAGATTTCAAGTAAAAGTATTTTTTTTAAATGATAGACTATTTTTTATTCTAAACCAACAAAATTTATAAAAAGTTTGCTTAAAATTTAAAAAAAATTAAATTTTAGAAAAATTACATACTAAGAGCACTAAAAGTTATAGGAGATTTGCAGACACACAATCAGCAAGTTTATTTTAAATTGTACCCAGCTTGTTTGTTACAAATCTTGTAACCAAAACTAGTTGGATTTTAGAATTTTTTAGAAACTGATTTAAAGGAATTAAGAAATTTCAATATATACTTTGCATTTTCCAAAACTGAAGTTCAGGACGGGATGGGAGGATTCTTGTTGAAACTTTTCAGATCTCTTTCTTGAAAAGCATTTATCTCAGGCAGAAGATTCATTAAAGCTTAAAAGTTCAAAAACTTATTTTTGAAAAGCACTTTTTCACTTCAACTTTTTTTTTTATTAAAATACATTTTTATAAAATTATTGAGATAGAATGTACATGCACATTCTCCCCCCTGTTCTCCTTATTAACAGAAATTAGAAGCTTCTCTTTCAAAGTCCTCCAACTTTTCAGCAAAGCACTTTTCCAATGTTGACCTGTTTTTACTTGTACCTTGTAGAAATTAAGAAAATTAAATTAAAATATTCCAGATCTTTAAAAGTTCATGCAATCATGCAACAGGGTTCGCGCTAGGCCGCGCGATGGCCCCCTCCGAGAAAAATTCGGAAATTTAATTTTTTTTTCCGGAATAAAAAAAAAAAATCAAAAACCATATTATCAACCCCAAATTCTTTTTGAACAGATTTAAAATACTATCAGCAATTATTTCCCATCACAATTACAACCAGTGCATAAAATACGATAGAAAGTGGGCGACATTAATGTAGCTCAGTGCCAAGTTGTTGTCGCCCAGTCACTACAGATGGTGCCGGCAAAAAAAGAAAAGAAAGGAAAAAGATATTTGTTTTTAAAAAATTTAGTTTATTCCTTAACAAAAACTAATTTTTCATTTTCGTTGCTATCCGGTGGATATTGATGCATGTTTGCTGTTTTTGCTTTCTCTGGACATCAATGCATAGATCTTTTATCGATACATAAGTTGCGTTTCCAAAAATTTCTGACGGAGAGCCTGGGGCAGCTCCCTACAGTTATATCAAACATAGCCAAAATTGACTTCTTAGAAAGTTAATTTTTAAAAAAATCCATGGGAAAGCTATACCTTAAAACTCCAATTCTTGATTGGTAGCCAATGGCTACTAAAACACCACAAAATGGTAGCCAAATTTTAAATAATGGTAGCCAAACTTTTTTTTTTAAATTTGCACAACTACAAAATAATTTAACTGTGTACAGTAAAACCCCGTAATACTGCACCTCAGTATACCACAGAATCGGATATAACATGGTTGCTATCTTGTCCCCCGACGTTGAAAATACCATTTGTCATTACAAATCACCCTTTGTATTCCAGATTCTTTGAAATTTTTTGTAAAGTAAACTTATTTCGTAGTCCGAGTGAGTGTATAAAGGGTTAAAACATTATTTCTTTGAAAAGTACATTCCTCCCCTTCCACACAAATCTATTTTTTTCTTAGAATCTCTTTCCCTGCATAATCCCATGTTGTTGTCCCATATTGTTAACTTAACAATATTTTTAAGCTCACATTTTCTCAGAACCACTTTTTGCTGTGGTTGATTTGGTTTTAGCTTAGGAGCTTCAAAGAGCAGAAAAATTTAATCTGAGTAACCTATCACTCGATAGACTAACCGCTCAGTTGAGAAGTGCGCTTCTTGCACA
The DNA here is from genome assembly GCA_038502835.1 of Octonoba sinensis. NCBI lineage: Eukaryota > Metazoa > Arthropoda > Arachnida > Araneae > Uloboridae > Octonoba > Octonoba sinensis. The sequence continues at coordinate 112,638,577 of CM076604.1, read as the reverse complement.
GAAATTAAAGCAAAAAAAATGGCAGCAAACAAGAAAAGAGAAACAATTATACAATGGAAGGAAAGTTACGAGTAATTGATAAAGTTAAAAGTGGTGCAGCAGGAGCGAGGATATTTCGTGGATATGGTTCCACGGTTATGTTATAATGCGGGTGCCAAACATGTAACCTGACACCCGCGTTTTAATGGGGTTTTACTGTATTGTTTTTAAGAGCACACTAGTATCAATTGCGATGAGCGTTTAAATTACATTTAAGTAAACCATGTCGGTTCTCAGGCACGCGATCGCAGGTGTTTTTAGGGTTAGACATTTTAAGAACATTTAGTCCATCTCTGACTAATTTTTTAGCTAATGTTTAATTATACTTGAAATAAATACACGTAATAATAACATATTTGTCAATGCAATGTATTAGAATCCAAACAGCGAACAGCGCAAAATCTAGTACCAAAAATATGGATGGACTTTTTCAATGTAGCCTATAATGCCGTCTTTTTCGAACTTAATTTTCTCAGAATTGAAAAAATTCTACTAAAAGTTGATTGTACAATTATCCACCTTGGCAAAATTACTCTGGCTTTTTTTATTTATATACACACATTATTATCATTATTATTTTGTAAAGTGTTTAAACTAAAAAAAAAAAAAAAAAAAAATTTCCTTATTTATTTTATGATTTGTGATAATAATACTACTTCTTTTCAACAATTGTTTATTCAGCAAACAGTTTTCAATTCTTGTTTATTGTTTTTTAAAGAAGTTGGATCCAGGTAAATTAACAATTTTCTAAAAATTTCTTATTTATTTATTCTCTAAAAAGTAAATAGCTGTCGATACTAAAGTCAAATTTGAAGTAAATAAATAAATGAAACAATAATCATGATTTTATAATGGTGAATAATAGTGATAAAAGCAATTTTCGACAAGCACGTGTTCAATACTGGCACAGTTCAAAAAAAAACCCAGAAACTATTAAAATAAAATGCAAAATAAGCAGATTTAGGGTAGCATGTGTGAAAAATATCTTCTAATTTATAAAATAATTGAAATTTGCACCCGATGCAAAAGCATTAAAATGTCTAACGTAGAATCCAATTTTCGGCGAAGCACGTGCACGATTTTGGCTGTTTCTATCTTTATACTTTTTTTTTTCCTTTTTAATTGTTAAAATGAAACAACAAATAAGCAGATTTAAGGTTGTGCGTGCAAAAAAATATCTTACAACTTTCAAGATAATTGAAATAATTCCAGGTTGAAATTTCAAACACGGTAAGCAATTTCCGGTAAAAAATCGGGGGGGAAACCAGTTTCCTTGTGGCGCAAAAATTAGCTACTATTTCTTTCTTCTTTATTTAATTGTTAGTGGACAAGAGAATTTGGGAAAAGGTCATGTGTCGAGATTAAAGTTCAGGAAAGGGTTTTAGCATTAGCAAATGGTAGCACACTGGCGACTTCAATGAAAACAATGGTCGCCAAAACATGAAAATTGGTCGCATTTGGCGACTGCGAGTTTTGAGCTCTAGGGAAAGCACCGAACGAAAAATTCATTAAACTTTGTTTTCAGAAATATTTGAGAAATATCCCTCACGTCACCAAAAAATTGCGCCTTTAGAATTTCAAATTTGAAAAATGTGAAGGGAGAGATGACCTGGAATTACTTTATTAGAACTTCAATGTCAAAAAGTACCATGCAAAGTTTCTGAACCTACTTTCCATAACTTCCCAAAGGTGACCAAAAATCCCCAAAGGTGATCTAAAAATGCATTTTTAAGATTTCAATTTTGAAATTTTTCCGTTGGAAGAGCCTTTGATACATCCTGTCCCCACCTCTAACGTCATCAGAGATATCCTAAATCTATGTTTAGAAATTCCCGAGAGTAAGCACACGAATTCTTCCTTCCCCTAGAGTCACCTAAGATGGTCTAAAATTCACTTCAATTATAAAAAAAAAAAGAAGAAAACTCCAACCTTTTCTTCCCATCATAGATTAAAAATTAGTTTTTCGGTAGTCAATTATGAAAAATTTCTTGGAGACTCCTTCCTCTAACATCACCAAAGATAGCTAAAGACTTCGGTTTCAAAATTCAGGCAGAGAAGGACCCTCGAAACTCCCTCCCCAACCATTAAATTACTGTTTTTAAAAATTTTGAAAGGAAAGCTGCAATCTCCATCTCATTAACTCTCCAAAGATGAATCACAATTTACTTCAGTTTCACAAACAAATTCGGCAGGGAATTGCTACTTCCCATTTCATCTTACGTTATCAAAGAAAGCTTAAAAATATGTTTGTAGGCCGTCAATTCCAGAAAATTTCTAGGAGAGATTAGCTAGCTTCTCTGGCCCTCCTCCAATGTCATCATAGCCCAATGCTGGATCTAGGTGGGTGGGGGAATCCGGGGCGGCACTTCTGGAGGGTGGAAAGTTCAACTCTGATGCACAAAAAAAAAAAAGAAGAAGAAGAAGAAAGAAAGAAAATAAAGTAAAAGAAGAAAAAAATATTTAATTAAGAAAGTTTAACTCTTGGAAAAAGAGAATTAAAATCCCAGTTCGGGGCTCCGATATAAACTAACAATTAAAATTGATGAATAGAATTATTTACTTGTATAAACTGTCGGAAACTCTAAAATTGAGGTATACTAAATACAGTATGGGACCCCAATTTCGGAATCCCGAAATCCGGAAAACCCGAAATCTGGAAGTTTTTCGAAAAAAATCGGTAGCTGAAAAAAAAGACAGCTTTTGTTTTTTGAAAAAAAAAAAAAACGGGAAATGTTTTTCCTTTTGTGCACTATTTTTTTTTTGGGAAATAGGCGTTTTAAAGAGAAGGAAAATAAACTGTAATGAACATGTTTAAGATTGGATATGTGCAGTTTTCAAAAAAATATACTTCGCGATTTTCTGAAAAGGGTTCGCTTTTGCAATTAGAGTTTATTAATTGTTGTTTTGAAAAACAATCGGGAAATGTTTTGCACCGTTTTTTCTTTTGGTAATAGGCGTTTTAAAGAGAAGGAAAATAAAATGTAATAAACATGCTTAAGATCGGAAATGTGCTTTTTTTTTTTTTTTCAAAAAAATTATTTCGCGATTTTTTGAAATGGGTTCGTTTTTGCGACGAGTTTTTCTTTATTGTTGCTTAAATTCTGAGTTAATATCATTAAATTTTGCTTATTTTTATTATTTTCTTATATTTATTTTTTAAAATGAACTCTAATTTTCGCTCGATGCAGAACATTCGCGAAATTGAAAATTCGCGTTTCTCGCATTTTCCCGATGGTCTGATCTTTTTACTACAATAATTTAGTGGCTGGAGAATATAAAACCATATCAACATTTAACAGAAATCTTTTCTTTAATTGTTTAATTAAATAGATTAAAATAACATTGAGAAAAGTCTAGATGCATCGATGCTTTGCCTCGTATGTAAGCCTACTCAAACTTCGTTTTTTGTGCTAAATTTCGCGAGTTATAGCCGAGTACATACCTTAATAAATATACTATAAATGGGCAAAATGCTAATAAAAAGTTCCAGGGCAAATTACATGGGCTCGGATACTACTTACACAATTTTTTGAATGAGGACCCAAAATCCGGAAAATTCCGAAATCCGGAAAGATCGCGGCCCCGAGCGTTCCGGATTCGAGGTCCCATACTGTATGTTGTGTTGTTGATCATTCGGCCGGTTCTTGTGGAAGAGCAAGGGCTCTTGAGAAGGGAGTCTTCGGGGGCGGAAAATTTTGAAATGTCAAAATTTAAAAAATAGCTTAATTATGTATGCTCAAAAAATACATTAGTTTTTCTTTTACAAATTTTCAAAGCACCCTTTCAGGAAGAAGAGGCAGGGGGAGGGAGCTTGTAAGTGTCGTTTGAGAAAGCAGACACGTGATTCTTCTATAAGGGCATGAGGAAGAATCCAGGGGCCTGGCCCCTGGATTTAAAAAAATGCGAATTTTGTTCTGTATTTTTATGAGTAAAAGAGTTAAAATTTTATGCTGTTTTATTAGTATAAAGTAACAGATTAATTTGTGTAAAAAATAAGGTAAGTGAATGTCTTTTTAATACCTAAAAATTTCTTATTTTTAATACCTTAAAATTGCTTTATTACCCAGTAAGACTACAAATTTTATTCGAATGGCCCCCTCCGAAATTCTCTCCTGGACCTGCCCTTGAATCACCACTGGAATTGGTGTTTGACTTTGTGAATGCTTTTAAATTTGACAAATATAAAAATCCGAGCTGGGTGGGCTTTTGTACAAATAACCTGGGTTTTGGTTACTCTTATCCTAGTGAAAAAACTGCCCAAATCAGGTCGGTGTACAACATCTGTTGTCTCAACGAAATTCACTGAATCTAACAGCAAAATGTTTAATGATATACAAGGAATACTGAACAAAATGCTTGAAACAAGACATTATAGGTTTGTATTTTTAAATTGTAATAAACAGTTTGTCAAATAGTATAATTAATAATAAATAAATAAATATAAATTGCACAAGTATGTATAAAATCCTAACAAATAAACACAATGATTTACCTTCCAGGTAACTCCCGCAATGCTCGCTCATAGAGTAAGTTGATGACAGATTTTGGGGCATCTTTCTTGAAAGCAATGTAACGAAGCCAGTGCTTGACAGAATACGGGTTTCTGAGAATTTCCTCTTCATAAGGTATATCATCATCATCCTAAAAATTAGCACCACAGAAAAGTTACAATTACGTGTCAGCTAAAATCAGGGTTTGCCAAACTAGCACAGCTCAAAAAAAAACACAGTTTTTTTTAAAGCTGGGCCCACTTGGAAAAAACCCCTTATCTTGATAAAGTGGATTCTCACAGAACTTATTATACATTGAAAAAAATTATTTCAGAAAACAAAAGAAATGTTAAGTATAAATATAATATTTGCCATTATCAAAGCCCATAATTATTAAATTCCCTTTTATACAATTTTGTATTTATGTAAGTATTCCTTAATGGTATTTGTGGACGAAATTTGAACATATTTAGACCATTTTTCTATTTTATTATATATGTATAACTAAAATACTTTTGAGGGTCATTCTCAGATAATGGTAAATTTTAGCTTTTAAAAAAAATAATTTTTTTTTTGTTTCAATCCTAAATTTTTTCATGCCAAAACAATTATTCATGTCCACTTATCTGGGAAAAAATCCCAGCAGAGATCATTTGCTTTAATTACACGTTTAATTAATCAATTATATTTTATTGAGACATGGTAATGACAGGTGATCCATGGAAATAACTATAGGCTAAATAATTACACAAATAGTTAGGTATATTTATGTAGAAGAATATGTGTTAAACTATATTAAAATCATCTTCATTAGTTTATGTTTTAAAAATGCATTTACAATGAAAAGTTTAATTTCTTTTGGATTTACAACTAGTCCTCTAATAGTTAAAAAAATATATAGTACTTTAAAGTTATTCTTACTGCCTTTATTTTTTAGAGTATTTTTTACCCTTCATATTTAAAAAAAAGAGAGAGAGATTAAAACGTCTATTATTTCTAAAAATTAAAAAAAAGCTTGAAAATATGTAAGTTAAAGCAGTATGTTTAAAAATAAAATACAACCGTATTTTATGAATTTAAATATTGAGTTCTTTATAAGAACTGAATTTCTGTAGGTTAATAAGTCATTAGAAGATTAGTGGAAGAATCTAGAAAATTTTTATAACAACAATAAATAATTTAAATAAAATTGCTTATTAGAATCCAAAATGGCTTTCGTTATTTCATTAAGATCACTTTATATATGAACAAATCAAAGCAAAAGTTTATAATCAACTTAGTCTGCAGGATAAAATAAATGCAATTTCCTCTCAGAATAATTATGAATTTATTATAAAGTCAAAAACTGTCATTACCATGTCCTTAGACATCATTACCATGGTGTTCTGCAGACATGGTAATGACACCATGGTAATGACATTTTTTAATGTAAGGAATGCTTATGGCTGCACAATAGCAATTAAAATCAAATACTATATTTATCCTAAATGTAGTCCTAAAACTGTCTATTAATCATTCAAAAAATTTAACTTTAATCACTTTATATTTCAGTAACAATAGACATGGTAATGACACACAATAAGACACTTGTTAAAAGTTTGGTAAAAAAATAACAAAATGAAATGATTGTTATTTATTTAAACCAAAGATGAACTGTCTGTCAGTAAGAGCATGTTGTCCTGTATTGCTAATAGTTTGATAGTGTAAAAAGTGGCATCTGGTAGTGAGCTAGAGAAAAATAACTTCCACACCATGGTAATGACAATTACTTCTAGGGACAAATTTTAAGGGGGGTAAAAGAAATATAATTTTCCCCCTTTATGTGAAAAGATCCAAATATATTTAAAATAGAGAAATGAAATATACCTAGTTGGTTGTTGTCTATGTTTTTAAAGCTTTCCTATTTTTACAGTAGAGAGTCAAATTATAAAGTTTGCAGATAGGGACATGCCATGGTAATGACATTTACAACTTTAAAAAATTTTGAAACATTCAAATTTACCTTTTTTTAATATTTCAACTAGTGCACAAAATAGGGTTTGAATAGAAGTGTGTGTAAAAATTTTAAAATTCATGGTGGTCTTAAATCAATTAGTATTTTTAAGCCAGGGACATGAAATTTACCATTACAGGAGAAAGACCCTTGAAAGAGCTAAAATATAATAAGTGAAATAGACTATGACAGACAATAAGTAAAATACAATGAAACTGGACTCTTTAGTTCTCTACTTCATCCCCCTCCCCTGTTAGCACAAGGCCTTAGGGTTTGCCCTCCCTTGGACACGGGGTGATGAAGTCTGACGAATGCTCATTACCGCTCCGAGATAGTTAGGCTTTGCTGGCGGCCAGCAAACCTAACTCTTGCTGTGTGAACCGGGTCCTCCTTGATACATAGGGGTACCCCTATGCTTAAAGAGTATCATTTAGAGGGTTGTGGTTCCCTACTGAGCTCTTTAGTGGTGGAAGTTTCCTCAAAAGGTAGTACACCAAAATTATTGAAAATGATTGCAACAGAGAATAAAAATTATTTAGTTTAAAAAGTATACATTATGTAGCATTGATACTTAAAGATAGTTAGGCTTTGCTGGCGGCCAGCAAACCTTGCTGTGTGAACCTGGTCCTCCTTGATACATAGGGGTACCCCTATGCTTAAAGAGTATCATTTAGAGGGTTGTGGTTCCCTACTGGGCTTTTTAGTGGTGGAAGTTTCCTCAAAAGGTAGCACACCAAAATTATTGAAAATGATTGCACCAGAGAATAAAAAATATTTAGTTTAAAAAGTATACATTATGTAGCATTGCTTCTTGTTTTTGACACATTAAAAGTAATTTCAATTAAAAAATAATTTGTCCCCTATTAATCGGTAAAAATCAATCAATTACTGCATCCCTACTGATTAGTGTCTTATGAACTGAAATTTCTTGCCCAGATGTATTTAATTTGAATTATTTTTTCACTTTTAAAATCCATGTTACTTTAGGTACTTTTGATAGTAAGCACTAAACATTTCGTATTTCCGTCTCACCAAATATTAACAATGAACCAATCTACCTCACAAAGTCTGCCCACCCTGTTATGAATAACATAAAGTAAAAGTCTCATATTGTTCAACTTTCTGTTTTAGTGAACATTTGTTCTTTTCAGACAATGCTTTTAAAAAAGCCCACAACAGAATTTTGAGAGAGAAAAAATACATATTAAGTGATTTTCTTTTTTTCATCTTCCACTCATAATGATGCACAATGTTCACATATAATTTAATAATACACTCATGCATAGAACAATGCACTAGTTATTAGAGCACCAATATTTTATATTACTATAGAATATTAATTAGCATATTTGTACTCGTATAACAGCATAAAAATAATGTACCTGCTTGATTAACTTTTTGAGTGCAGCATTAATTTGTTGAAATAATGTTAAAATATATAATAGCCTCTCACATAACGTTTGTTAAATTTCTTAATGCTAGTTGGGTTATTCTCAAGAATTCAAGTATAGAACATGTAAACAAACCAGTTGTTGTGTCCATTGATAAATTGTAATAGCTGGATCAGTGGGTTTGATCTTTGTCCAAGAAATACTCTGGACGTCAATTCAGATATTATTCTATATATCGAGACATATATTACAAGTATCATGTTCACGTTATACATCCCATTAAATGTATTGACAGACGCTATATGAACCATATCACATCTTGTTATATCCCTAACGTTAAACCATTATTAAAAACCGAGAACAAAACATTTACTCTTGCCAATTCGATCATTTTCGTGCAGTAACATCTTTAAAAGTTAATAATATAATGATTATTTGAAAAAATTCAAATAAAACAACATTATCAATTTTTCTTTCAAAGTAACAACAAACCCAATGCAGCGTTCTAAAGAGATATGAAGCTGTAAATACATGACTGCCATTTAAATTACCCTAGATTAGTTCAAAAATAAAGGTTCGTGCACATGTTTTTATACGAAAAATCTTTATGAAGAGTTATTATTTCGATTACAAAAGAAATAATTAGTTACTTACCACAACAACATCACGATTTGAGTCCATGACGGAAATTTAACTACGGTGACAGTTAATGGGGGGAAATGAAAATGCTGCATGGAGCCACATCCGTGGAATGGGATACTTTCTCGCCAAGAAGAAGAACACCGCGGCAGGCAAACTAGCGCATGTGGTAATGTTATTTGATTTGGGAAAGTCGCGCTTGCTCTTAAAATCGTCATTTTCCTTTTCCATAAAGAAAAATGGGTACCCACTGTTGTGCTTATGGATGCACCAATAATAGTGTAAAGGAAGAATGGAAAGAGAAAAAAATATCGTCCCATTTGCTTCCTTATTCGAATCCAGAGCGTTTAAAAGAATGGCTTGTCAAATTCAAGCGCGATAACTTCACGACATTTGTCAACTAAGATCTGCTGTTCCGAGCACTTTGAGGAATCTTGTTTCTTATTATATTAACTGTTAACAGAGAAAAGAATGCTGAGGAGTGACTTTGTTCCGACGATTTTTTCCTTTTCTGATCCTCCTAATAATACCCCGTTCGCACTGAGAAGTTAATCCGGGTTAAAAAGATTAGGGATCAGTAAATCCGGATCGAATATTTTTAAACGGTTCGCACTAGAGAGTCTGCAAATGAGATTAAATAGCCTCGAAAACGTTTTGGTTTCGAGGCTTGGGGTGACGTCATCAGATTCGCGGACAGTGTTTACATTTTGATTTTTTCATTTAGTGACAACATGGAGCTATTATCTAGGGGAGATGACATCGTACCACGTGACGTCCTGCCAAATAGCAACCCTACCGAGCTCTGTTTGTGCCGGTAGGGGGGCGTGGCAGGGCCGATGCAAGTGCCGATCGGAGACCAAAGCTTCTGCTGAACTGACCGTTATTTTCGTGCTCGTTCACGTAGCTTTTATTGATTCTGTTGTCTTTTTATGTCTATTGTTTTTATAATGCTATAGTTGCATTTCCGAGACATATCCCCTGACTGTTTTTCCAAATTTGAAATCGACCAATTCATTTCGTTTAAACTTTTCCAGAGCTGCCACTCATTGGAAATTACTTCTGTACATATAGCAGTACGCAATGAAATGTTTGGAAAAACTACTGTGGATCATTATTTTAACTTAATATAGAAGGAATATATACTTCCGGGGGTGCCTTGCATTTTGTAAAAGGGCTTCTATAAACCGTACCTCTTGGATGATGTGGAAAACATTTTTATAATTTTAATGAAATTAAATAAATCATATTTAAAAAGTAAAAAATATATGTATGTATATTAATTGTAATATGAATAGTAATGTTCGTTAATGTTGTGAGAAAGTAAGATTGTCTGTAATGCTAACTCTACACACGATAGAATATCAGTGCCGGAGTTTTCCGCGGGGGGGGGGGGGGCAAACTTAAATATACTGCCCCCCTTCATCTAATTATTGGTCATATTTCACATCGCCTTTATGTACTGGCCTTTTTTTTAAGGATTTTTTATTTGGGGGGCCATTGATAAATCCATGAAACTTTCGTTAATGTTCCCAGGCATGGTCCTTTCAGCTCAACATTGGGAGGGGGTAGAGCCATATGAAAGGCCCCCTTAACTGGCGATATGAAATTCTGACAGTCCAGGGGTTTCTCTCTCGGGAAAATTTATATGCAAACTGACGCATCTTGAGGCCTTAAGGCGCATTTGGGACGGCAAAAATATATTAGGGGAAAAAAAGGCATACAAAAACTTTTTAAAAACTCTTTTACTCACGAAAATACTCATCAAAATGCAGAACGAAATTAGCATTTTTGTTTAAATGCAGGAGAAAGACCCCCCCCCCCCCAACTAACGCCCGTATCAAAGAGCCATGTCTGCCTTCTCAAATGACTCTTACAAGTTTTACCCCCCCCCCCCCCGTTCCCAAAAGAATGCTTTGAAAATTTGCAAAAGAAGAACTTCTGTATTGTTTCAGCATGACATGATTTATATTTCACTATCACAAGCTCCCCCCCCCCTCCGCCCCTTCCCAAAAGAATGCTTTGAAAGTTTATAAATGAAAAACCATTAATATATTGTTAGCATAGCATGATTTATATTTCATTATCAGAAGAGGGGAAAAACCTTTACTTTTTTAATTTAAATTTTTGGCATTGCAAAATTTGCCGCCCCCTAAAACTGCCTTAATATGGAGCCCTTTTGCCTAACAGACGCGCCTGCCGACTGATCAACAACGCAACATATTTAGTATGACTCAATTTTGGTTTCCGATAGTTTATACAAATAAATAATTCTATTAATCGTTTTTAATCGTTTATCAAAATAGCCGATCAATGATCAAATCGGAGCGCCGAACTAGGATTTTAATTTTCTCTTTCCAAAAGTTAAATTTTCTTAATTAAATATATTTTTCTTTTTTTTATTTTATTGTCTTTTCTTTCTTCTTCTTCCTTTTTTTTTTTTTTTTTTGCATCACAAACGAATTTGCTGCCCAGAAGTGCCGCCCGGGGCAAGGGCCCGGGCCCCCCCCCTGGACCCGGCACTGTTAATTATAACACAGTCTCCTTTCTATCTGCCTTTCTAATTTCATATGCCCTTTGTTACCGAGATTGATTGTTTTATTTAGTAGTACAACCAGAATTTTTTTCTTAGTAGGATTTTTCCTAAGAAATCTTGTTATTAATATCTACATATTACTGTCTTAAAAATTGACGCTGAATACAAAAAAAAAATGTGGGGGGGGGGGGTGCCTCTCCCTCATCAACCTTGGGTTTCAATGATGCTAAAATTTACATTCCTATACACTAACTCCCCAAAATTTATGCATCACAGTTCCTAGTTTTCCAGTAAATGCTTCAAATTTAGTGAGCATACCCAGCGGCGGACTGGCTATGCGGGCATTCGGGCAAATGCCCGGTGGGCCGGTTCAACCTGGGCCGGTCGTAAAATATCTATCTTTTTTTAATAAAGTATACAGCTTTTACAATGTTCATAAAAAAACGGGGACCAAAACTTTGCCGTAACCTGGGCTTCAGAGAGTGCAATGCAGCAATGGGGCAAAATCTCTAGGGTCTGGCCGTTGGGCCACAAGGGGGAGGGGGCAGAATTTCTCAGGGCCAGCTGGTCCCTTATAGACAAACTAAACGGCTGCCTGGGGAGCAAAAATGATTATGTTTTATTTTTAAATTTTGAAAATAAATAAATAAAATACATCAGTTTTGCGCTTTAGGCTACCGCCTAAGTCGTCTATATGGACGAGATCTCGAGGCTGGCTTGAGAAATTCTCAGGGCCGGCTCGTCCATATAGAAAACCTGGGCGGCCGTCTGTTATGCAAACTTTTGAGAGCCGCAAAATTGATGTTTTTTAATTATGAGCAGTGCAGGCGGGAGTGGCTAAGGCGGCGAGGCGATTGCCTCACGGCGCAACACCCTAAAGGACGGCAGCTATTAACAGCTAATTAACATATTACGTATCATTGGCCCTCTATGGTGAATAAGAAAAATTACTCTATCTTGTAAACACTTAATATTATTCAAATACATATCTACATACTTACTGACAATATTTTTGATCCCTACAAGCTACAAAATACAGCCCTGAGAATTTCTCAATCCAGGTGATGCAAATTCTCAGGGGCGGCCCCAGAGAAATTCTCTCCGGCGAGTTGTCTCAGCTGATTGTCTCACTGCGCAACGCCCTAAAGTGCGGCGACTGTTAATAGCTAATTTATATACAGTATGGGACCTCAAAATATACAGTAATTTATATACAGTATGGGAACTCTCTGGGAGGCCATCTTTCCAGATTTCGGAATTTTCCAGATTTTGGGTTATCTTTCAAAAAAAGTAGTAAGTAGCATCAGAGCTCATATAATTTGCTCTGGAAGTTTTTATTAGCATTTGCTCATTTATAGTATTTTTGGCCACTGGCCTATATAAGGGGGGGACAACCCTCCCCCCCTCCCCGAAATTTTGACTTAGATACTTAGAGGGGGACCCCACCGAAATGTTGGTGTCCGAAAACTTTTTTTGAGACCTTAACCCTCTTTACGCTTTATACTATTCTAAAAATATGTTTTTTAATAACAATTGAATAGAGTGAACACTGAAAAAAAAAAAAAAAAAGCGCGATAAAATGCAAAAAAAAAAAATCAATTTTGGGGCCTTTGGGTTATAGGGTCGTACTAGGTCGCACCTAGTGTCGCGGCAAATTGCACGAAATGTTCGCGAGAACACAAATATAATGTAATAAAAACTAGAATATCTCCAATTAAATTTATTTTCTTAAATAAAAAAGGAATAATTTTACTACTATACTTTCAATTTTATGCAGTATTTTAGGTATTTAATTAAATGTACTGCATTTTGGTACAAAATATTGTATATGATTAAATTATTTTCTTTAATGCTTCGTCGTTATCACTTAACACGATTTTATATGTAGAAAAGGACCGTTCAGCATCTGCGCTATTAGACGGAACAGACAAACATCGGATTGCCACTTTGGACAGGATGGGAACACTTTCTCTCTTGAATTTCCAGAGTTGAATTGCCCTCCTTCAACGTGTAACTCATTTTGGGAGGGGGGTACATAGGGTTATTGTTAACTAACAATGGAACAACTGTCAACTTCGTCAAAAACATTTAAATATTTGTATTGATTTGGATCAAAAACTTCCTCTAAACATGAGGGGAATTATCCATAACTAGTTTTATAGTTATTTTTCTATTGATGAACTCTTCTAAAAGTTTAGTACATCTGTTATACATTTTAAAACTTCAGAACAGTATAAATTGCCGTTAAAGTGTAAGTAAAAAACAAAATAAGTCTCAAATTTTAAACAATTTGCGCACAAATCGGGATATTTTTTAAAAAATCGCAGATTTTAGGAAACAGCTTTAAAAATCGAGGGAATTCACGGAGTGACAAACTTGCACCCCTAATCGTACCACTTTCCTAGCGGTTTCTCCCCTAAATACCTCGCAAGCCCGAACCTGAAATGATTTTATATAGTACATCGATTAAATGTAGGTTCTAAAATCATTAGAACCAATTGCGATAGCAACAAAAAGTTGCTATCGCAATTGGTTCTAATGATTTTCTAACTATCATGAAATGCTCCAGTTGAGATTAATTCCGGTGAGCTAAAATGCATGAAAAATTTTGGAAAATATTTGGTTTGGCAGCATTTTCGGGAAGGTTTTGATTCGCAGTAGAATTTAAAACTAGAATATATACAGTGCAACTCTTGCAGCTATGAGACCTACTAATATTAGATATGGGTCTCTAGTCTGGAGAAAATTGAAAATGAAAGTAAAGTTGAATACGCAAGACCTAGCAAAGAAACATTATTAGAATAAAAAAAAAGGAAGCTGGAAATAGCTTTCAAATGCAAGCAATCCGAACTTTTAACAATAAATTTATCTAAACTAGAATCTTTCCCATGACTGTTCACAATGCTCCTTCGTTTAACAATTTTATCAACAGTCCTTTACTACGTTTCATGCCCAGAGCGGAAGAAAGACCCTTTTATGACTTCTTCCTTTTACAAGCACCACAGGGAATTGCGTTAATTGCTCTCCACTTTCAACTAAACCCTACTGACCATTCAATAATAACGCCTCAGCTGCATATACAGAAACAGATGCGTAGAACAGGAAGATGGGGAGATAGTGGAAGATAAAATGATAGTTTCTTTCTCAATCTCTCCTCTCCCCTAACAAATGGTACTGTAGCCATAAAAAGGCTATTTTCTCACGTTCTTTAAGCATAAACTATTCTAATTTAAATGGTTTTTTCCCCCAATGGTCGTTTACTTTGCCTGTAGGTTGTTATATGAATATTTTACCATGAGCTCGAGCCCACCCACTTTCCTCTCGTGCAAGCTGCATCCACCACCTCCACCCCTTACGCATCGGTGGGTCGGTCTGTCCTGCGCATTTTTTTTTTTTTTTTCAGAATTCCAACCCAATATATTTAGGGAAGTGCATTGAATGAGAGGCAATATTGAAGCGAGCATAAACCTATTACAAGCTTTTTTAATTCGAAAGAGAATTGATGATGATTGTTATAAAAAGAGAAAGTTGATGTCCTCTGAAGAAGTACAATCTGCTGAATCAGAATTCGTTTCACTAGACACTTCCTGAAGGTAATTTTATTTTTGCCGCTTTTAGTACTAATGCATTATCTAACAAGAAGTTCCGTCCAGAACTGTACGAGCCTACTGTCCGTTAAAAACCAACTTCAAACTTATAATCCAGCTATCTCTCTTTCTGATTTAGCTTTAGTTCTTATTACTTCAAATACCTTTTTCAACGGTTAATACATATTCATTCACTCATCATTCATTCTTTCATTTATTCAGTCATTCATTTACTCATTAATGTATTTATTCACTCATTTATTCATTCAAAAATATCCTTAGAAATCCCGATGAAAAAATTTCATATGAAAATAGGCTCCCTTAGTTCCGATATAACTTCGTATTTGTACATGTTCTACGTCATAAAATCTTTCCGATGAAGTTTGTTTCAAGCAAATCCGTCTGTTAGATCATGATTTGTATAAGATTGAAAATTCCCCGTAAGGGTTATGTTAATTTTTTTTTCTTTTTTGAGCTGTTCGAAAATGAATAAAGGTTGTTCAAATCAAAAAATCTTTTACTCTGAGAGCTTCTTCCAGTAAGCTTGTTCATAGGAACTTGGATCCTACGCCCAGAGTTCACATAATTTGCCCATAGGCGCTAATGTTGAGATTTTTTGAACTATTCAAAATTAAGCGAAAAAATGGGCAAATCAAAAAGTCAAATGTAGAAATGAGATGCCCATGCCAAGATCTTTCGATTCAAAAATAAAATATTTCGAATCCGACAAATCCTTCAAAAGTTATTGGGGGGGGGGGGGGCAGACAGACCGACAGACACACATTTTCTCCATCTCAAAAGCATAATTTCAAATTTTTCATTTTTCAGTCTTTTTTAATTACTTCACTTATTTTAACTTTTTCTTTATTATTCACGATACATTTAGCATTCTTTCATGCTAACAACTTTGTTTAAAACTTTGACGGGAAAGTAGGCTGAAAATGATAATGGTAAAAAAGTTATCAGTTGAGATTAAAAATAGTTCTCTGTTCTATGTGACACAAATCTTTATTCCTGTTAATTCGTTAAGTTTGGTTAGTTTTATTTTTATTTTTTTTTTTTTTATTTTTTTATTTTTTGTTTTTTGTTAAAGGTATTCTTGTTTTATTGCATATTTAACTTTCTGTATTAGCAATTTTTTAAAACATTTGGATTGACTTAACAGTTTTATTCTTTCCATTGTGTTCACTCAGACTGGAGATTCAGAAATTGTCTTGTTCGTTAATCACCATCCTTTCCAAGGCAAGTAAACTTGATCAGTGTTTAATTTTTAACAGAATATTCTATTTTTCTCTTGTATTTTCCCCTAAAACAGCTTCAGTTCTAGTTAAATTCTGTCTGAAGCGAAAATTATATAAAAACGTAAATCAGATTGCTTTTAAGTTCATAAATATGTTTTTTCCCTTCAATTTTCACATTAAAATGAGTCTGGTTACAAACTCCATTTATAATAATTTTTTCAATCATCAATTCCACCAATTGTTTTCGTAAAATTAACTGCGAGAAATCGACCTCCCCCCCCCCCCCCGAAATTGGGGTCTAGCTACGCCACTATTTTTGGTTATCGTATACCACCTATAAGTCATGAAATTATCACAAAAAACGAAGTTGGAGTTGGCTTACATTCGAAGGCAAAACATCGAAAAACCTAGACTTTTCCCGATATTATTTTAATCTCTTAACAATAAAAGAAAAGAATTCCGGTAATTTCTGATATGATTTTATATTCTCTAGTTACTTAATTGCAGTAAAAGATCAGACGATCGTTAAAATGCCAGAAGTGCCGAATTTCAATTTTGCGAATGTTCTGTATCGCGAGAAAATTAGAGCTCATCTTAAAAAAATAAATGTAATAAAACAACAGGAAATAAAAAAAGCAAAATTTAATGATATTAACTCACAATTAAAGAAACAATTAATAACACTCTAATTCTAATTGCAAAACAAACCTTTTCAGAAAATCGAGAAATAAATTCGAGCTGCACATTTCCGATCTTAAACATGTTCATTGCATTTTATTTTCCTTCTTTTTAAAATGTCATATTTCCAGAAAAAAGAAAAAAAAAAAAAAAAAACACGGCGCAAAATATTTTCTGCTTTTTTTGAAGAAGTTCCGGATTTTGGGTCTTTTGGGATTCCGAATTTATGGTCCTGTACTGTATTACGTATCATTACACTTCCATGCTGAATAAGAAAAATAACTGTCGCGTAAACATTTAATATTTTAATACATATCGACATATTTACTGACAATATTTTTAGTTCCTGCAATCTGAAAAATACCTGCCCTCCCAAGGGCCGGTCTGTTTGAAATATGCCCGGGCCGAATTTTCTTCCCAGTCCGCCCCTGAGCATACCCATTTGTGTTCAGTCATTCAGAAATTTAAATCACTGATCAGCATTTTCCTTTGTAATGAAATTTTTTAAAGATCTTACTCCCCGTGTGAAACTCTTTTTATTGTTATGAATATTAACTTTTGTACCAATAGATCATTGTAATTTTTAATTCCAAGAATTATTTGTCTCATCACTAAGCAAATGCTTGTCATTATTTATATCATTTCAGTGTTTTTGAACAGAAATAAAGAAATTATTATTTCATTAAAAAATCTCAATTTTAATTTTGTCTTTTTTAAATGATATTCCTAAAATTATACTTTGAATTATAGATGCTAGTTTTTATGCATAATTCTGCAAATATTTTTTAAAACTACTTATTTCTTGAAATACAATGTACTTTATCTTAAATAAAATGTTACGCAACAATTAAATGTCCTCTTTGAAATATTTACATTAATGAGCTTTCTATTACAATGCGATATCACTGCTTATATAACCATAGAATAGATATCAGATCAAATGTACATGTAAATAAATAAATAATATATATATATATGTGTGTGTGTGTGTGTGTACATATATTAATAAAGCATTCAAGATCTTTATTAAAACCTTTTAAAAAATGCTTGAGAAGACATGGAAGCGCAAACTCTGAATAAGAGTGTATAAAATAAGTTTAATATTAATACAATACATGAGAAAACCGGCAAAATTATCGAAAAGCAAGCGCTCAGAGCATTGAAAAATGCGTTACAAAAACCAGCATTTTCTATAATAAAATTGCACCTAATGTTAACCGTTTTTAAATGAGAACTTGCCAATAGTATGGTGTAATTGTTTTTCGCGTTATTTGGAAGATTGCATGAAATCGGAATAAGATATAGGCAATGAAAATTTAAAAAATTCTCGTAGAAAAGCATTAAGCACACGGTTTGTTTGTGCCGATGCGAAAGAGCGACACATGGCAGGAAATGGTAACCCCGATCCCTCTGATGTGAGCCGCCGTGTCATCTCCCCTCAATACTACCTCCATGAGTGACAACGTGATTCACAGAATTTTGATTACTTTTCCGCTTTTTTTTTCCATTTTTTAATGGCACACTTTTGAATAGATTTTAAAACTTATGAAATAAGCACATCCGTGCAGCGATATTAGCTATAAAATGAAGTATTAGATTTAGAACAAGAAATAAAACCTACAAATTTAGCGGTATTATTGACGTGAATATGTTTACAGATGGTAGAATTCTAAATTAAACAATTCCTGAAAGCATCATTAAATATTTTTTACACGATTGTTTGCAGTAAAGTATTACAAATTACAACATTTAATATTTTTTAATTAAAAATTTAGAAATATTGCTATTTTAAATCTGTTTGAGATTCTGAACAAGTAGTATGTTCAGTGTGATAGTTATATAAGCATAATTTTTTTTTGACTCAAACTTAGCAGAAATTTCAAATGACTTACTTTTATTTGAACTCTACCATTAGTACATCCACACAAATTCCTCTTTCTGATTTTACTACTGTTATCAACACAAAAGTTAAGCAAATGTTCCAATTCACTTCCCTTTTCTATAATTCGGTTTTAACAAATTCCTTCTTTTAAGAAAAGCAGTTTCTTTTCTTCAAAGACAAGATATGGCAGTTTTAGCTGTATTATGGTATTAAATTCCACTTTAAAACTTTACCATTTTCCCTACTAAAGTTTAAAATGAACTCATAGTTTGATTTAAAGCACAAAAAAAAGTTATAAGTACTTCACAAATGGAAATACATAGAACTTATTTGTAAACTTTTCTTTTTTAAAAAAAAGCTTTTATTTCATTTGAACTGTTGGTTTCCACCGAAAACAGAAAGACCCCATCATATGGGGGAGATGTTTTGCATCTGTGTTATTGTGAGTACAGAGGCAGTGATTTTTAGTTCTCATATTTATTAAGAACTAGTAGTTACGCCAGCTCAGCACGGTTTCTAAATACAAAATGTTATTCCATAGAGCGGAACCAATAATAAAGAAAAGAACATTTGCATTTTTCTTGAACAATATATACATGATAACAATTTCCCACCAACCATAACACACAGCCCTATCATCTTCAATTTCATGATGTAATCACCGACTCACACATTGTATTATAAATGTTTAATCCATGTGATGCTCACAGGCAGGGATCTCGACCAACTTGATTTGTTTAAAATGGTGAAACTTAATAAATTTTTAGAAGAGATACACAAATTCTCTGCAATTTAGGAGCAAAATCTGCTTCCCCCCCCCCCCTAAGAAGAGCTTTTCACTATTTCACTCACAAGAATCTTCACTAATATTTTGTAACATGTATCACAAGCTTTCAATACAACAAGCAGGAATGAACTCTATATTTAGAACAGAAAAAAAGCTCCCAAGTTTCAATTTCATACAACACGGATTGCTCTCAAGTTTCAAACATTTTATTGATACAATTACAATACAGTATTGTTTTGCCACTTATAAATCCATAAATCATTAAATAACTATATATTCTTATTTTTACAATTTCAATATAGGAACATTGTAAATTTTAAATGGAAACAATGAATAAAAATATGATCACTATGCATATGTATATATTGCATATTTCTGTTTTAAAATTAGATATTAATGATCAGGAGCATAACACTTCAAAAATCATGGGAGAGGGTCAAACAATTTTATTTCCAAATCCTCGAAATTATTTCCAAGAAAAACCAATTAACAATTAAAAAGTAATTAGTATTCACTCATTATTATTAATATTAATCACAAAAAATCACTAATAGATTTTTTTTTTTTTGGTTCATTAAAATAAATTCATAGTTTTCACAAAGTAACTGAAATCCTTATGCAGTATGATTTCTAATGGGAGGGGCTTAAGCCCCCTGAGCCTCCCCCTTTCCAACGTGCCTGTTAATGATAGGAATTAGTCATTTGTAAAGATTTTTTAACACAATCTAGTTCATTTAAATGTACAATAGTGCAATTTTTTATCTTCATCCACTCATGGGTAGATGAAGGTATTCTTGATCCTTTTCTAAATACTATGATGGGATGATTTTGTATCTAGTCAAACTAAGCAGAATTTATTATCTTTAAAGAGCGAAAGATGCTTATATTATAAAAAACCAAGTAAACTCATATTGTTTTAAACAACCGAGACAATTTTATAGGAACAAACATATAATGCCACAACTACCTGATTATTATGTTATGAAACAGTGGTTAACATTGGAATACTAATAAGAAACAACAAAAATCCAGTATATCGGAAGAAATTCAGATGTGTCTCAAATCACAAAAAAGATCAACAACAGAATGTGTAGATTTAAATGTTACTAGTGACAGGGTTGAAGAATGAATACGCTTGACTATATCAACATCTTGTTTATTTACAATGAAAAGCACATTAAAGTAAAATTAAATTAAAATAAATAACATAGAAGCATGTTGCTTCAATCATCTTGCACGTGCATCGTCTCTCGGATGGTGGTGGAGACTGGCACTGTACTTCAGTTCACTTCATTTTCTGAACTGCTGTTGCCAGATATGACACTCTCCCCCTTATTTGTAAGATGGTAAACAAATAAAAACAAAATACAATGAATAAAAACAAATGTTCACTTATGATTCATCAATGTATCTTTTCGGAGGTTTTATGTCACGCTTTGGTCTAGACCTCATTGGTGGTTGATTGAAGTCGGTACCTTCCGACTTAGGATTCGACAATTCTGCATTTGGTGAGATTTCATTTTTACAATTACTTGGATCAACTTCTTCGTTAGGTTTGTTGGCAATGTCCAAGGCAGGTAAGATGGCATTTCGAATCGATGGTATATTTACACTGCTGTCGATAGATTTCAAATTTGGGAGATCAAGATTATCTGCATTTATTTCAAACTTTCTAAGATGATCAGCATGAACATAACGAGTTTTGTTATTAACATTCACTAAAAAGGTATTTAGGCTTATAACCTTAGTGATCTTACCAGGGTACCATTTAATCACATCACCTCTAGTAGATCTAACCCACACCCTCTCATTAAATTCAAAGTTTCTTTTAACAGCATTACGATTGAAGTAAGATTTTTGATAATCCTGATATTTCTTTTCTTTTGTCAAATGGTTACTTCTAACTTTCGTAATGATAGTTTGAGGCAAATACTTAAAAACTAACTCAGCAGGGGTTTTTAATGTTACTGATGAAGGAGTATTCCTGTAAGCAAAAAGAGCTGAATCTAATCTATGTTGAAAACCATCATATTTTCGGTCTGAAAATGCCTGTCTTTTCAACATATTCTTTACAGTAGAAACAGAATTTTCAGCTGCACCATTGGAATTTGGATGATAAGGTGGAGAATTTACTGTCTTAATGCCATTAGATTTAAAAAAATTTAAAAATAACTCAGATTTAAATTGTGCGGCATTATCAGACACTACTTCGCTAGGTAAGCCAAAACAAGCAAATAATTTACGCAAATGAGAAATTGTAGATTTTGAATCTAAGCTACCTACCAGAAATACATCAATCCATTTAGAATAAGAATCTTTAACAATTAAGAGATTTTTGCCTTCAAGCTCTGCGAAATCAATATGAATTCTTTCAAAAGGTTTACCAGTTAAAGGCCAAAAATTTGATTTAACCTTTGGGGCAGAAGATCTGGTGAGTTGACAAGGCACACATTTATTTACAAAATTTTCGATGAACTGGTCAATTTTTGGGAACCAGAAATAGGCTCTAGCCAACTGTTTCATTCGAAAAATACCAGGATGCTCATTGTGCAAGAGTTCCAGTATTTTATCATGCCATATTTCAGGAATCACTAATCTATTTGCTCGCAGTAAGCAATCCCCCTCAACACTTAACTCATCCTTAACCTTTTCGAACTCTTTAAGATTATCATCAACATTGGTGGGCCAACCAAATTTAGTGTAATTCAAAACCTTTGATAAGCAAGGGTCAAGAGACGTTGCCCTCTGAATGTCATCAAGTTTTAAATTTTCGAAATCAGAAAAGAAGCATATGAAATGCATGAACTCGTCAATTGGTTCATCATTTTTACATGGTAATCTGGATAGTGCATCAGCAAGCAACAACTCTGTACCCTTTTTATACCTTATTACATAATCATAATTTGAGAGAATTATAGCCCATCTTTGCATTCTAGCATTAACCATAGTTGGTACAGATTTGTTAGGACCAAATAATGTCAACAATGGCCTGGAATCTGTCTCGATTGTGAACTTTTGCCCTTGAACAAATTTATTGAACTTTTTAACGCCAAAAATTATAGCCAAGGCTTCTTTATGCACTTGCGCATAGTTTCTTTCAGCTTTACTTAACGTTTTGGAAGCGAAAAATATTGGTCGAAGTTCACCGCCTGGGAATTCGTGGCACAAGACAGCTCCCACACCATAGTCTGATGCATCACATTGCAAAACTATTGGCTTCGACATATCAAAATGAACCAAAACATTGTGTTTTTTTAATAACATTTTGCTAAGCTCAAAAACCTTCATACACCTTCTATCAAAATTCCATTTAGCATCTTTCTCTAGCAACTTATATAGTGGGCTTAGAGTACCAGATAAATTTGGAATAAAATGGGAATAATATCCTAACAACCCGAGATAGCTCTTTAATTCAGTACTATTTGTGGGTGTGGGAGTTTGATAAATAGCATCACATTTTTCATCTAGAGGATGAACACCATTGGAATCTTTTTTATGACCTAAAATTTGGATGCTATCTTTAAAAAATTCACATTTAGAAAGATTAATCTTAACATTATAGGAATTTAGTCTATCCATACAACCTCTGTTCTTTTAATGCATTCTTCCTTAGTATTAGCTCTAATGAATAAGTCATCTATGTAACAGCTGGTATACTGAAGGTCTTTTAAAATTTCGTCCATCTTTTGCTGGAAAAGGAAAGAAGCTGATTTAATGCCAAATGGAAGCTTAGAATATCTAAGTAATCCTTTAGGGGTGTTTAAGGTTAACAATTCCTGCGATTCAGGACTTATTTGAATTTGATGGAAGGCCTTTGATAGATCAATTTTGGAAAAATATGACCCATTACCCATGCTAGTTAAGATTTCTTCTTGAGACGGTAAGGGATAAAACTGAGTCTCACAAAATTTATTTACAGTTACTGAAAAATCCCCACAAATCCTAACAGCTTCCTTGCCATTCCCTTCCAGCTTGGGGACTGCAACAATAGGCGTCGCCCATTTAGAATGGTTAACAAGGTGCAAGACACCATTGTTGATAAGAGTCTCTAACTCTTTATCCACAAGGTGCCTTAATGCATAAGGGACAGGTCTACTTTTGCAAAAAATGGGTATGGTTTCTTCTTTCATTGCAATATTTATAGGTTCACCCAAAATACCAGTTACATCAGATAATTTAAAGCAATTAGGATATTTTCTTTTAAAATATCCAACAGTGGATGAAACATTATCAAAATTAAAATTTTTAAAATTATCATAAATCACATTTACATAATCATCAACACTTATATTTAATATTTTGATCCACTCTCTACCTAATAATGTAGGTTTCTCATTATTGCAGTCAACCACAATCAATGGTAGAGTGAAACACTTATTTAAATAATTTACAGGTACATTATAATTGCCAATAATTTTTAAATTATCATCTGTGTATGATTTTAACAGTGGAATTGGTTGTGATTTTGCTACTTTTAATTTCAGCTGTTGAAATTTTTCTAACGAAATTATTGAGAAAGCACTTCCGGTGTCTATCTGCATATTTACCTGTACACCATTGATGTGAACATTGATGGTATATGGGTTAAAATTACCGGATTTTTCTTTTGAAACAATATTATTTAAATAAAATTCAGACTGATCACCAACACTTGTAGCACTTTCAACAAAATTCATGTTTGATGCTTTACATGCCGATTTAACGTGGCCCTTCACACCACATTGATAGCACTTCGCATTTTTGAAGTTGCACTCCCCTTTGTGGGACTTAGCACAGTGCTTGCACGAATTCACACTTCTTGAACCTTGAGAAGGAGCCGAAGATTTCCCTGCATTCTTACGTGTAAAAGACTTGGGTTTGCCTTTATCAAAGGCATGAATTTTGAGGACATTTAGCGGTTCGCCTTTCAACGATTTTGTCTCTCTGCACGCCGTTTCCATGGCCAATGCCATTTCTGAAGCTTTTGCAAAATCCACATCTTTCTCACTGAGCAGCCTGTTCTGAATTTGTTCAGACTGTATGCCGCAAACCAGTTTGTCTCTTAGTGCATCATTCAGGAATGCACCGAAGTTGCATTTACTGGCCAGTTCTTTTATTTTCACTATAAACGTGGCCACATCTTCGTTGCCTTGTTTCAGGCTATAGAACCTGAATCGTTCCATGATGACCGATGATGCCGGAGAGTAGTAGTCCTTTAAGACTTTCACGATGTCGGAATACTTAACATCCTTCATCTCTCGTGGCTGAAGCAAGTTCCGAAGTAGGGAGAAGGTTTTCTTTCCGATCGCCGTCAGCAGAAGAGCACGTTTTTCATCCTCGGAAACGATTTTGTTCGCCTCGAAAAAGAAGTCGGCTTGCATCAGATATTCTTCGAAATTATCTCCCTCCACGAAACTTTGCAAGTGGCCGACAATGTTCGGCATCTTGGAACGCTCGTTATTCTTTTTATCACATAAGATGCAAAATCCTATTTATACTCGTCGCCAAATGACAGGGTTGAAGAATGAATACGCTTGACTATATCAACATCTTGTTTATTTACAATGAAAAGCACATTAAAGTAAAATTAAATTAAAATAAATAACATAGAAGCATGTTGCTTCAATCATCTTGCACGTGCATCGTCTCTCGGATGGTGGTGGAGACTGGCACTGTACTTCAGTTCACTTCATTTTCTGAACTGCTGTTGCCAGATATGACAACTAGCACATTCTTTTGCTATCCATTTTGTTTTAATCTGTACTTCTAAACTAACACAGCAAACTTGTTAAATTCATAATCAAAAGGTTGAAGCTGACTTGAAAACAAAATTTTTTTTTATGTATATCACCAATGAATAGTATTAAAAATACAAGGACATTATGTACATGATAAAGAAATAAAGTGAAATGTTTACTTCATAATTCACACTGCATGAAACAAACCAATACTAAAATACAGAGTGTTATTGGGGCCAATCAACCCAAAGGGGGGGGGGGGGGGCTTCCTGTAAGGGAATTAACTCGGTTCCATCTTTTTAACAGCTAATAATAATAAGCTGAAATAATAAACCAAACATGATTTTCATTATAGTACAGGAAGACTTCTCTATAGCGAACACCTACGGGACAAAAATATTTGTTTGTGTCCACACGCAAGGAGGTTTTTAACACGCAATGCCTTGCTTGAGGGGGGGGGAGGGTAAAAACTGTTCAGCTAAAAGGGATGTCCGTTAGGAATTTTACTGCATGTTATCGGACAAATAGTAGCATTTTAATAATAAGTTCAATATAAGTTAATAATAATAATTGCAATAAGCAAACATTAAAAATTGACTAGAAATTAAAGTGAGTGATGAAAATAATGAAATCATGAAACACAACTGTAATTTTTAAAAAAAAGTTTGAGGAGGAATCAAAGAGGCATTTACTCATACTATTATAATTTCAATGTTTCAATTCAAAGCAACTTCATGTTTTTTTAAAAATAACGAGAAAATCAAGAATCCTGGTCATTATGGGGTTTAACTTGCAACATAGTTTTTATCATAAATAAGGAATAAACAATATGCTGGTTTGCATACAAATAACACTTACTTGAAAGTGGAAGCTAGTGTGTCAACAACTTTTTCTTTCCGGCTTTCCGAAAAAAAACATGGTTATTAACAAGCGAATAATAAATAAAACCTTCGTCACAAAATTTAGTGAACTTGAACGCTTATTTAGCACAAAATCCATTCGATTGATCTTTCGAAGCTGTAGCTTTAGACAATAAAACACTTCAAAGGAAAGGTAATAAGGAATATATGTTTCCTTGTTACATGATTTTCCTACACTAATCTCTCATTCGAATGCCAAACAGGAATGAGGCATATTATAATCTTATTGTCAAAAGAAAACAAGTCCAACAAGTTTATTTTTAATTTTAAAAAGGTTACTTATGTGATGAACATCACTGAAAAGCCAAATGTAAACTCTTGGATAACATAATTCACGGTAGCCTTTGCAGTATTGTTCTCTTCTACAACTGTCTTATGAAAACTCGGGAATGATATTGTCATAATATGACCATGTTGATGGAGAACTGGCAGTTACTCTTCGCTTCATTTTTTCTTCCATGTAGAATGAAATATTTTAAAACAAATTCAGCACATTTAGAGTTAAAAAAGAGCCTAGCAAAAGAAAGTTTTTGCAATTCACTTGTAAACATTTCATGTTCGCGTTCACAAGTGCTATTTTTCAACACCAAATGAAGGAAAACATATCTAATCATCAAATGTCTTCTCATTTTGAAGAGAAAAAGTTCAAATGCCATTACTACAACAAGACAAAGAATATAGAATAGTACAATTAAACAAATACTCAAAAGCTTTTGTATCTGGATACTTATTATCATTCGTCTCCGAACTGTAAAATGTTTAACCGAACGAAATTGAGTAAAATAACATGAACATGACCATAACGCAAAAAAAGGCGGACTTTTTCGATACAAGAGTTAATACAGTATAAAAATATATTTCAAACCTGAATTTCCTCGTCAAGCTTTTATATTTATTTCCGTCGGGTTACGATGAAACGGCCATTTCCTCACTAAATTTTGTCCATTTAATGGTTTCTTTTCGTCTTGAAGTTGATTTATTCCTCCATCCTCAATTCTATCAACAGTTTGATTCAATTATCAGTAAAAATTATGTTTTTCGCAGACGACATTTTGTTTCCTAAATCGCGATCACGGATCTTGATCCTCTTTCACAAAGTGGACTAAGTTGATCCACTTGGAAAGGAGGTTTAGTCCGTTTTCGTTGCCAAACTTCACTTCCTAAACTTTTTAGTCCGGATTAACTTCCCAGTGCGAACAGGGTATAAGAAACGAAGGAAGATCAATAAAATGTCTGAAGCATCAAACGCGCAGTAAGTTTTTTCCTCCATTTTACTCGTAATGTTTATTCATTTTGCATGTGCCCAAGTAAAAGTAAATGCTATTTCTGGTAGCAAATATATATAGTTTCACTCATTTCTGTAAAAAAGTTAAGTTATCACAGTTCAATTAGTAGAATTTTATAAATATTTAATAAATATTTTTTTAATAACAAAAAGAGATTTTCTTTTTATTAAAAAATCGTAAATTTTCCAATTTTACATTTTTTTATTAATTATGAATATGTACTTCTTATTTATAAGCTTTTAGTTGAATATGACAGTTTATCCTACCAGTAATAACGAAGGGAGGGGGGCATGTCCTCACCAAAATGATGCACTATAACTTTTTCTTCCCATGAAATGTATATATGCAAGGTATTTTCTGCAAAGAGCTTCTTATTCTAGCTAGTAATTGAATATGTTATACATATACATAGCACTCAAATGAATAATATTTTACTTGAATTGTTTCCAACTTCAAAATATGAATGCCGGACAAACTAACCAAAATATTACAATGGTTTGAAATTATACATGTTCTTAAAAAAAATTCACTGTTTAAAATAGTCGACACGTTATACATCACTAGCTGGATCTTTGTTCAGAGACGGAGTTTGTTGTTAAAATTCTGTCCTGTGAATGATCTTGCTGGTGGAAAAATTTGTAAGATTGTTTGGAATTTATAAAATGGCAATATAAGTTTAACAATTAAATAAATGTGGATTCTGTAACATATTTTATTCTACTCCATGGCATAGAATTGTGGTTTTTTCCTGCGATGGGATTTGTTGCTTCGGTGGAACCTGTATTATCCAGAGAATTTGAAAGTCACCACATTCAGAAAATAAAGAGTGCTTCGATTAGTACATTACTCACAATTACGTATGCTACTTCTTGATACGAAAATGCATTAATAAATGAATAAAAAATTTGCAATCTTTTTTTCTAGTTACTTATACTTTTATATCTGTTGCTAGTAGATGTATTATTGTTCTACTGTTTTTATGCCTATCTATTTTTCAGTTTATACATTTTGAATTAAAAATCATGCAAAAACTGCACCTAAATGCCCCTACTCTCAGAAGTTATTTCTAAACTGACAAGGAACATATGCATATTTTATCAATATTGAATATTACATTTTTTTTAAATTTCGAAACCTTTTTTCTAAGTTTAAATTTGATTTTTAAATTTATAGTAAATTTGAAATTGCAATTTCACAAGATTACACAAACAAGATTCTATTTTTGCGGATTTGTTGCCGATTTCATTTTTACAAAATTACTAGCCCCAGTGTTCAGATTCAAAGAACACATTTCTCCACATTACATAGAGGGTCGAAAACATTTGTGCAGCAACCTATGAACAATTATTTGCATTTTCAGTAGTAACCGTTTCTATGTTTCACTTTTAATGCCTCTTTTGGATTTTATTTGTATTAACATTTTTGTCATGGTCTCTTGCATCCACGCACTAGCGGCAGAGCACTGTATTTCAATAATATCACAGAATTCTCGAAGCAAAATCGAATTTTTTTTGCATAACTTCGGTTTGATCACAGGTGGTCAAAGCTGCGTCATGAAATGCATACTGGACAGTAAACAATTACAAACAATTTAATAGTGCAAAATGTGTTTAAAACTAATGCAGTGGCTTAAGCACAATGTAAAATTATACAAAAAATTTCCAACGTATTTCAGGAAAATCCTGAAGGCCAATATTAACGAAAGCCAGAGCCTGAAATCAACTCTAGTCGATCGAAAATGAGAGCCATCGGGAAAGCTTTACTTTATTTATATTTTTCTCTGGGACTCTTTTGTAAACACGTCGTGCCACTTATCACTTTAAAAGGGAAAATTAAGCTTGGTTTGTCAAAGATTTATGATTTTAAAAGAAAGAAAAAGTTGCGTCAGTATACACACGGAATACGACAAGAGAATGATTTAGAAAAATATTTAAACTGTGCGCGGTTGAATTTATTTCCAAAGTATATATATATGATAAGTCAGTAAGATTGTTTGTCCAGTACGATACAAAATAAAATAAAAAAAAACAAGTTGTATCTAACAATGTCTAATATAATATAAAGTGAAATAATGCGTGCGAGGATGCATTATTTTGTTTCGAATCAAGGTTTCGCAAGTTGTAGATAGCGTTTTTAACTCTTGATTAAATTGAAAAATGACTGTTTGGATTTCTAATTTACTCAGTATTAATAGGGTGATTGGAAAACTTTTATTTCCATTTTCTTTACAGGAGAAGGAGTGCGGAGAGATGAAATTTATGTATAATGTCTTACAAATGCTTCAAATTAAATAACAAACACAGTGGTCAATTAGTCACACTGAGAAAAGGTTAGCGCTAATCGAAATATTTAAACAAAACAAACTGTAGTCAAACAGAAAAACTAAAGTTGTTTAAATGCTCGGGGCTGAACTTGGAAAGATTAGTTAATTACGGTAAAATTTCGACTACTGGGCAAACTCTAGTATGATTTTAACGGTAGAACACAGTATTTCACTTAATTAGGTTTAATTAAGTGCAATAGAAACATTAATTTTAAATAATTATTCGTTAGTATAAATAAAAAACAGACTAGCATTTCCCACCCTTTGTTAAAATTATTAATTTAAAATAAAGTTTTCAACATTATTTTGTTAAAACTGCAATTTTCAACATGGATAAAATTATTAAAACAATAGACGATAACTTTCATTTTAACAAATTATTGAGCCTTAACTTTTGACACTCAAAATAATAACTTGAAGTGGCTGCAGTCATAAATACAAGAAAGCTCTCCATGCTGAATAGTAGGAATCACAAATAGATTTTTAGAGTTCATCTTATTTGAAACAATCTTTTCATTATATTGAAACATTTCACGCAATGAGTTTTTGTTTTGACTTTAAAAAAAAAACGAAATCCCGTATTTAAGTAAGCAAAATACTATATTAATCCTTCTCTCCTTTGCAGTAACACATCAATGCAAAAATCAAGATTTTTAGGGCTACGCATACTAAAACACGAATTCAGATCTAAATTGGACGCTACTCCAGATCTATGCATTCAAATATCTGAGATAAAACCTCCTACCTTTCCTACTATTATTAACAATACAGTGAAACAATTTCATTATTGAAGTTAATAGAACTCATTTTAAAATTGTAATAGGTGCGATCAGTTCCAAAAATGTTGCTATTTCATCTTATTTCCAATTGCAATAATATTTTTCATCGACAGGCTTATAGCTTAAAAATAAGTTGCAAAGGTATTTAGTTCAGAAGGATAACCAATGGTCACCAGTTTTCAGATTTTTAGTCGACTTCTAAATCCAAGTGAATTTGTAGGAATTTATTTCGACGGGCAGGGAGAAAGGGAGCGCTTTCCAAATTAGATATTTACAAAATTAAAAGATTCAATTAAAAAGAGCTAGTTTTAAATTTATTCCCGCCAGAGGGCTGCTCATTAAATTTGTGGTTTTCAATATGAACACTCTTCAATAGGATCCATGTGAGATGTTTCGGGAGAGTTGAGTGAAATTGGACTAGGAAGTAGATTTTGCCCTTTTTAGCATACCATCTTTGTTGAACATAAGGGGCCGTTTTGAATCTACAATGATCTTTCAATTTCTTAACCGAGTGCTTTTTGGATCAATAAATTTGAAAAGGGGCGAAAGGATCCTCATTAATACACTTGTTAGCGCACGTTAGCTCACTTTATTAGATTTTCTTCTTTCCTTTTAAAAATTATTTTTCAAAAAAATGCCAATGATTTTTTGAGCAAAGTTGAAATTTATTTCCTGACCTTCTACAGTTTCACTAGTGATTGATATTTCGTCTGTAGAATGGGAACGAAAGATGAGAACGGAGGCTGAGGATAAGTGAAGGGTCCACTGGACCTTTCTAATTTATAATATAGTTAAAATTAACATTTATGTTATAAAATGAATGAATAAAACATAAAGCAAAGTTCATCAAGTAGTATGTGACTTGGGTCGTTTTTCCAGTGGACCCTTCAAGTATATTCCCGTTAACTGTGTCTAGTATGATTTGTACTGCCCTCATATTAAAATGTTTTCAAGTATCGTACAAGACATTTTCCAGAACCGTTCTAGCTCTCTGCATGTGCTTAAAATGTACACAATTCCAACTGATTTCATCGGAGCCTGTTTGATGCATTGATGCGCAAATTATAACCACCAGCTGATACAAATTCATCATATCCGAGAATGGTGACGTCTCGTTTATTATGAGAATGAATTTCATCCAGTATTGCAGAATAACCATGAGTTTAAATGTACACGAGCACGTTTAGAGCAGCAAAAGCATAAAACAAATTGAGTTCGACAACTAGCCTTGTTGCCATAATATCGCTGATTCAAAATTAAAACGACATTTCTGCAAATCACCACTTTTCAGGAGAGCGTTTCTAAAGTTCTTCTTTAGCAAAAAAAAAAAAAATTATCTCAGTGGAATCAAAGCTCATTTAGTTTTTGTTTGCGTTAAATATTTTTTTATAATTTTTACTATGAATCTACTTCGTAATATTTTTAAAAGACTTAATGATTCAGGAGAAATTGGCAGATCTGTCGTTTTAACCTAGACTTTTCTACTGATTTAGGGAGAAGCACCAGGTTAATTTTGAAACATCATGCAGTAAACAATTCAAGAATTTCAAGGTTAAATCGGCACATTAGCCAAAGCGCTAGTTTTGGTATAATAGAGAATACCGGATCGAAGAATACCGTTTTAACTTAACTGAGAGTAGGTGTTCACTCACCGAGCTTCACAAATCACTATGTTATTGACGCATTGGTGTTGTGTCGCTGTATCCTGTATTTGCGCGTGAAATTTACACAAGTGTCAAACAAACTTACTGCTCTCTAGCTGCCATTATTTAAACCATAGATATGCCGGTACATCCTCGAGAGAAAGCAAAAAATTAGGATCTATTAAATGTAAAAATAAAAGAATCTGTTTTTTAATGGGGAATTTTAAACCTAGCGATATTTTAAAAAATTTATTTTCTTGTGGGAATTTTTTTTTTTTCCAATTGTAAAAGGGTTTTGCCTTTTTTAAAAATAAATTTTTTGGGTTTTTACGATTTACAAATTTTGACTACAAATTTTATTTTGGGAAAAAACAAAATTAGTTTGACAACTGCTTTTCCCTAATTTTTGGGGGAAAAGATAATTAAACGTTTAAATAATTCCCTAAATATGAATTCCTTTTTGTAAAAAAAAAAAATTTTTGAAATGTTTTTAAAAACAAAAACCCCTTTCTTTTTTCTTGAATGAGCTTTTAAAATTGGAAAAGAATTTACATTAAAATTGGATAATTTAAAAATTTAAATGAAAAGGGGTTAAATTTTTTTTCACGTGTTCGCAGCGAGCATATTTTTAAAAAAACAATTAATACCCAAGAATGTTTCCGGGGATTAAAAAAAATTTTCTTTCCCATAAGCAATAGAGCATCAGGGGTTAAACAAACTTACCCCCCTTTTAAAAATTTGTAAATTTTGGTCAAATTGTGAAAAAATTAAATTATGGCAAAACTTCTTCACTTTCCGGCCTTTAATTTTTAAAGGAGAAAAACGTACAATATGGCATTCCCGTCCCAAAATTCTCTTTCCCCTAAAAAATTTTATGTTGGGGAAGTTTTGGGGAAATATTGCTAATGGGAAAAAAATTGGGGACGCCCATACTCCACCCCTTTCCGACTCTGCAGTATTGTTTTCAACCTTTGCTCTATGTTTTGAATGGGGGGTGGTGTATGCTTCCCCTTTTTTATTTTTATACTTTCGAAATGATTTTTATACTTTGATAGATTACCGCTTTTTAACCGTACAGTGGGTTTTTGACACGGGAAAAGGACCCTTTTTGGGGAAGCCCCAAGGCGATCTAAAAAATTTTTTGACTATCCTAAAAGCCCGGGGGGTTCCCCTCCGCCGGTTTTTTCTCAAGGCTCCTGAGCAGCCTTTTTCCCCGGGAGAGGGGAAAGGAAGTTTCAGAATTCTCCAAAAAAATTTTCGCAACAAGCAGTCAAAAAGAAGCGTTTCTTTGCAATTTATGGTCCCCCAGGAAGGGTTTGCGGGCCTCCCCAGAAGTTTTTTAATTTTTTAAATGTTTTCGAGCCTTAGGTTTCAAAGCACAGAAGGGGATGCGGTTAGTTTTCTACACGCTTAATTTTTTCGAAAAAATTCTTATCTTTTCTATTTGGTGTCGCTAGTGAAGTTTCAGTTTTTCCCCAAAGGGTTTTTCAAATTAATGTTTTAAAAAAGGAACCTTTCCTATTCTTTTTTTTAAAAAAATTTAACGGATTAAAATTCCCCGGGAGAAAAGGGATTCGGGGATTAAAACAATTTCGATTTATGTTTTTTTAAGAAGATTACCAAAAAAAAGAGATTAAACGATTATGTTTACGTTTTTTGAAAATGTCTTTTCCGTTTATTAGAAAATTTTAACGAATTTATATTATTCCCCAAGCCCCTTTTTGTCATAACTAAATGTAAATAATTAAAAACTGGAGGTTTTCTTTTTCCTTAACCTAAATGCAGCAAACTCTTTTTTTTTTTAAGTTTGAAGTCAAAAAAAGCTG
The DNA here is from genome assembly GCA_038502835.1 of Octonoba sinensis. Taxonomy (NCBI): domain Eukaryota; kingdom Metazoa; phylum Arthropoda; class Arachnida; order Araneae; family Uloboridae; genus Octonoba; species Octonoba sinensis. The sequence continues at coordinate 112,604,823 of CM076604.1, read as the reverse complement.
TATAACTTTGATTTGCAGACGTGGACAATTATAAAGCACTTTCAAAATTAGACATATAGCTCATGGGCTGCAATTGCGGCACAACTCAAAAAATCATGTTTTGAGATCAATGGGTTTAAACTTTTCATTGCTAAGAAAAATTCGTAAGAAATGCTTTAGTTATTATTAAATCTTGAGGCCTAATTTTGACTTAAGAAGTTGTGCTAGTATTGCTGCTGAAAAGAATGTGTATTTTCATATTTACAATCTGTTCTTAGTCCGAAACGAGAGTTTTTTTTGAGTTGTGCCACTATTGCAGCCCATGAGCGATATAATAAGAAGAACCAATCAAGATGTTTAATGTTCAATGTAAATTTATGACTAGGCTAAGTAAAAGTATAATTCTGTAGCGGTATTTTTCACCTTCACAATGTTATTGTAAACGCTCTATGGGACCATTCATAAACAGTGTCACACTTTCTTTCAATATATTTGACCCCTCCTCCCTCCCCCCTTGATCACAAGGTGTCATTCTTCAACACACCCCTACCCCCTTTGTCACATGTCACGCTATATTATATGAGCACATGGACTTGCAGTTCAGAAATAAAGTACTTACGTTAAAGAATCGCATTTTTAATTTTAACTTTTAATGACATTTGTGAGTATAAAATGAGATTAAGGTTAAAATAGAAAAAAGATAATTAGTGCATAATAGTAAAAAAAATAATTGAATTCTAAAAAATGGCCCGCGCTTATTTATCTTAAAAGTAAATACCTAAGAAGATTTTCTTTTAAAATTTTAACTAGACCGAGTTCGAACCTTAATAAGCATCGGTATTTTCAATATAAAATGAAATCAATGAAACTTTAAAATAAAATTATGAAAAACAAAAATAAGTTTAATCTGCTGATTTTTTTACATGTTTTTATAGAAATCAAAATGTGTAATGTCACACTTCTTGTTATCCCCTTGTCACAATTTCTCGAAGTAGTGTGACATCATCCCCTATGAAGTTAAAAAATGAAAAAAGAAAGATTAATAAGCAGTTTCTCAGCATGTGAGGAAGAAAATAAAAAGTTGAAACTAAAATTGCAAAAACAAAAAAAAAGAGGAGGGGCAGCTAAAATATTATTTTGAAAAAATTACATAAAAATAATCATACCCTTTCTGCTGTTCATCACTACAGGGTTTCTTCCCAAAATAGGACAAAATACTTTCACTTTTTCTTTTACTCATAATCAAAATTTGTGCACAGGCAAGCAAGGGAGACTTTTGCAAGAGCACAAGAGCCCACTCAACTCCCTGTGTTCCGCAAGGCAAGGTCAACGCATCCGCAAAGGGGCAAGAGCCCTCCCTCCGCCCCCTTGTCGGAAACGTTTCTATGTTGATTCGATTTTACGAATTGCTAGTTGAAAAAAGAAAAGAAAAATAAAGATTTGTCCCATCAATAACAGCACAAATATCACAACCCGCAATCGTAGACGACGCTGTCCATTAGGCATTAGCTCCTACTTCTACAATAGGGTGCTACAGCCAGGGCAAACAAAAAAGCGCGGGAAAACTATAACAATCCCCGATAAGTCAGCGAAAACCATACAGCCAGTGCAAACTTAATGGGAGTGTCGCCATTTCCACAAATGTAACCTTCGGGCAAGGATAGACAAAGCACCTAAACTGTTGTACGTATATTTAGGGCAGATGTGGTTCCATGTAGCTCGCATTTTGCCAAAAAGGGATCAGTACATTTGCTGTTCTTGCTGTGTGGTCGGGTGATTAGAACCATCTGTAGCCCTTGCCCTTAGGCAAGGAATCAATCCGGGGAACCTATCGACTGGAGAATTGAGGGAAAGCATCTTTTTTTGAGATCTGGTTTTTGAGTCTAAATTTTGGAAGCGCCGTCTTATCGTTTCCCCATTTGTAAAACAGAGGACCCTCCCCCCCCCCCCCCGCCCCCAAAACCCCAAAGGTTGGTTCAAGGAACAAAATCTTTTTTTTTTTGTTTAACAATTTATTTTTTTTCAGACTAGTTAAAAATTTCGAAAGTATTTCGGGGGGGGGGGGGGCTCGGGACCGTCGGGCCCCCCCCCCTTGCCTACCGGCCTTGGTATGTAAAGAAAATAACTTATAATATATATATAAAGGTGGTAATAACATTAATATAAGTAATTTTCAAATATGTTCTATTATTTTAAAGATTAAATGGAATACTTTTTAAGCCAAGTGTAGTTATTTAGATGATATGTTAAGCCACGAACCAATAAAGTTTCTCCTGGCCTGGCCCTCTCCCAATTGTTGCAAAAATGTTGTTTCTAAATTAAATAGTTTAAATTGAGTCCTTAATTTGAAAAAAAAAAAACTTCTGTGGTAAAAGTTTATTAATAACCTTCACCTCCCACCTAGTGATGTAAAATACCCAGGTATTTATAAACTGGGGTAAATACCCAGGGTATTTACCCGGGTAATTATAAATTATTATTATTATTTTTTTTTTGAGAATTCAAAATTTTAAGTTTTTTCCATTAAATTTACTTAATTATATGTATTCAATGCATTAAAAAGTTTTGTTTACATTAACAGTGGTTAATTGTTATTTAATAACAATAAGAAAAAATCATTCAAATGAACTTATAAATTATTTTTGAAGTTTTTAGTTTACTGGGTTTAAGAGTTGTTTAATCCATGATAACATCACATTTAAGTTCATAATACCCAGTATTATTTTTTTAGTCTTACATTTTGTGATTTAAAGATAGCTAAGGAGAAATTTGATAAATTGATGTTGACGGAAAAAGTATTTTAACTATTCATATGGAAATACAATTACGAAAAAAATATAAAATATGTATATGATGGTTCATCAATGCTCATTTCCCCTTCTTCAATCATAATCAGAATCATTTAATTCTCCATTTAAATCTTCATACTAATAGATGTATCTGTTATGTCTTCATCTTCAGAGTCATCTTTACTCTCATTATCTTCAGCTTCATTTTGATTTGAAGTTTGCAGTTTGGTCTCCATTGATGTTTTATATTTTTCTCTTTATTTCTGATTGCCTTTGTTTAATAATTTCCAGTTGTGAGACAGGTTTCCAGTTGTGAGACAGGTTTCTGATTGAGTTTAAGTTTTGCAGCATTGGTAAAAAGGTAAAGGTTTGCAATGGTAAGTATAAATACTTACCATTTTTACTTGTTTTGTTGTTTTGTACTGAGTGTTTTTAATTTATCAGTTTTAGGATTTTGTTGTTAGAACTTTTACATTTTTGATCAAGATTTCAGTGGACAGATCTATGTTTTGTTGGTTTATACTTGCTATTTTCAAATTTTATGATGTTTTAACAGATTGTACTTGGTAATTTTACAACTTCAGTCTATGTTTCAGTAGATAAATCAATTTATTTACGTTTTTGTACTTAGTACTTTAACATTTTCTTGCTGCTTTAATATATTTTACTTAGTAATTTTACATCTTCATCCAATGTTTTAGTACATAAGTCTAAATTTTAGCATTTTGTGCGTAGTACTTTTTACATTTTCGCATTAAGTTTTAATGTTTTTCAAGTGCATCACACTTTTGTTTTGTACTTTTACATTTTTCGTTCTAAGTTTTTCTGGATGAATTTAAGTTTTATACTTAGCATTTGTATCGCAGCTTTATACTTAGCATTTGTACATGTTTTGTTGTTTTGCACTGCATGTTTTTAATTTTTCAGAGTTTTAAGATTTTGTTGTTAGAACTTTTACATTTTTTGCTCAAGATTTCAATAGACAAATCCATGTTTTGCTGTTTTTGTACTGCGTGTTTTTACTTTTTTCAGAGCTTTAGGATTTTGTTGTTTGAATTTTTACGTTTTTTGATCAAGATTTCTGCAGACAGATCTAAGTCTTTTAAGTTTTGTACTTAAGTTTGACATTTTTATACAAAGCTTCACTTGATGACTACGCTATATACTTTGTACTTTTACATTTCATGCTACTTTACTATTTTATACCTAGTACATTTGATTCAATTACATTTTCATTTTAAGTTTTAACATTTTGTACGTGCATAACACTTTTACTTTGAAAAGTTCCGTACTTTTACAACTTCGCTCTAAGTTTTTCTGGAAAAATTTAAGTTTTGCAGCCTTATACTTAGCAATTTTACAGGTTTTGCTGTTTTTGTACTGCGTGTTTTCAATTTTTCAGAGTTTTAGGATTTTGCTGTTTGAACTTTTACATTTTTGATCAAGATTTCAGTAGACAAATCTATGTTTTTCTGTTTTTGTGCTGCGTGTTTTTACATTTTTCGGAGTTTTAGGATTTTGTTGTTCGAATTTTTGCGTTTTTTGTTCAAGATTTCTGCAGACAGAAATAAGTCTTTTAAGTTTCGTACTTAAGTTTGACATTTTTGTACAAAGTTTCACTTGATGACTACGCTATATACTTAGTACTTTTACATTTTCATGTTACTTTACTATTTCACACTTAGTACATTTGATTCAATTACATTTTCATTCTAAGTTTTAGTAGATAAATCAGAGTTTTAATATTTTTGAAGAAGAATTTTTTACATTTTTACATTAAGTTTTAACATTTTGTAAGTGCATAACACTTTTATTTTGAAAAGTTCTGTACTTTTACAACTTCGTTCTAAGTTTTTCTGGAAAAATTTAAGTTTTGCATCCTTATATACTTAGCAATTTTACAGGTTTTGCTGTTTTTGTACTGCGTGTTTTCAATTTTTCAGAGTTTTAGGATTTTGTTGTTTGAACTTATACATTTTTTGATCAAGATTTCTATAGACAAATCTATGTTTTGCTGCTTTATACTTGATATTTTTACATTTTTATGATGTTTTAACACTTTGTACTTAGTAATTTTACGACTTCAGTCTAAGTTATATCAGATAAATCATTTTTTTTTTTTACGTTTTGTACTTAGTACTTTTACGTTTTCGTGTTGTTTTAATATATTACTCTTAGTAATTTTACATCTTCATTCACTGTTTTAGTAGATAAATCTAAATTTTAACATTTTGTGCATAGTACTTTTTACGTTTTTGCACTAAGTTTTAACATTTTGCAAGTGCATCATACTTTTGTTTTGAAAATTTCCGAACTTTTACATTTTTTCTTCTAAGTTTTTCTGGATGAATTTAAGTTCTGATGTTGTATATTTTTTTATTTCTAGCTTTCATGCTGTTTTGTAGTTTTCACTCTTAGTGCTTTTACATTTTTTACTTAACTTTTACCAGATGAATTTAGGTTTTGTAATTTTACGTTTCATACTTTTACATTTTCGTTCTGTTTTAACTTCTTGTACTTGCTATTTTGATATGTTAATTAGGTGAATATAAGTTTTTTCAATTTGTATATATTACTTTTACTTTTTCCGAGTTATGTTTTAGATGAATCTAAGTAACAGTTTTTTATACTACTCTTAACTTTTGGTGTTTTGTACTTTCTTACATTTTTTTTTGCGTTAAGTTTTAATATTTTGCAAGAGCGTAACACTTTTGTTTTGTAATTTTGCATTTCCGTTCTTTTCTGAATGAGTTTAAGTTTTTAAAGTTTATAGTTGTAAATGATTTGTTCCACGTATTTCTAAGTTTCCTCAGTTTTAGCATTTTGCTCTTAGCACTTTTACGTTTCACATAAAGCTCTTTGCAATAGATTTAAGCTTTGCGATTTAAATTTTTCAAGTTTTACGATTCTATTTCAGTGTTTCTAGTGAAGTTATTATTCTATTTCTCTTTTCAGATTTTCAAATCTTTTTTAGTGAGTTTACATTTACTTTTTAAGTCTCGAATCTTTATTCCACAGCTTTAATTGTTTCGGATTTTTGATGATTCAGTGTTGAAATTTTAGTTCCAAGTTTCAACCGTTTGAATGAGTACTTTTTTTTTTAAATTTTCATGCGAAGTTCTAAAATTTTGCAAGTAGAAAATAATTTTGTTTTGCAAGTTCTTACGTAAAATCTTACATTCTCTATTGTTTTACGGAATGAATCCTACTAGTAGCTTCTGCACCAATGAAAAAAAAGGTTGCTAATAGAAGAAAACACTATCAAACATGTTTTCTTGCGAGTAAAAATCATCTCTCATTAACATATTTTTGTTTTCATTAAGCTGATATTCACCACCATCAAGTAATGTATCCATTATCTACAGTTAAAAATTAAGTACAATGGAGATGCTTTGTATGTGAAAAGGAAAGCGATCTTTGTCAATCACTTCATTCAATGTAGAAAGAGAAAGTATGCCTATAGGGGTGGAGAGGGGACCTTTTCTTTTCTGTCCGATCGTCACAAAGGACCTAAAGCCATAAAAAAACACCTGCACTATGATTTCAATCTTTTAGCGCAATACAAGTTTGTTCATGTCTTGCAATGCTGCAGGAATTATAACTTTCGGCAAATGTACCCTGAATGTATACATTCTCTTCAACTGTGATGTATACTGCATTCTAATTGGTTAACTTTTAGCTTCTATATTTCTTGAAAGAAAATGCTACAAGGACTGGAAAGTGAAAAGTCACTTCGCTTTCTACACTTGCTTAGTAAAGATGAATTTTTGCTCTGCTCTTTTTTAAAAGCGTTTCTCAGTTCCTTATACGCTCAACCATGGATTTTTTAAGAATCAATTATCAATCTACTGAATCTCCTGCTAGGGTAAGTTGAATATACCTTTTATCATCACTAATTTGTATTAAAAATATTATTATTTTTTAATATCATTTAAATGTAATACTTTAATAATTCCCTTTACATTTAAAGTAATCCCTTTTTAAGCATTAACTTTTTAGACCTATCATTTTATAATTAATTTTTTTGTTAATATGAAATAGTTCCTGCGTGAATGCTAAGTGAAAACATTAAAAAGATCGAAAAAGAAAATCTTTCTAAGTCGAAAAAAGAAATAAATACATAATAGGATGTAAATAGCGACAATAAATTTAATTCATTATACATTCTAATTATTTTTTGTAATATAAAATAGTTCCTGCTTGAATTCTGAGAGAAAACATTAGAAAAAAAATTCCAAGTTCCAAAACAGTTCCCTTTTCTTCTCATAGATGGCGCTACAATCGGTTTTACATCAAGTCTTAAACTGAAACTGAAAAGTGTTGCCATTCCAAAACTATAAACTTTAAAAAAAACGGTTTTCGCAGTATTGAAACAGTGCTATAGTAGTTCCACTATTTGCCGCTAGGAGGCGAAATAATAGGGTTAAAACCTAAATTAAAGTGTTGCCATTCCAAAACTGTAAACTTTTGAAAAACAACTCAACTCTACTTGAAAAACGCCTGAGGGCATACAACTCAACTCCACTCGAAAAATGCCTGAGGGCATACAACTCAACTCCACTCGACTAACGCCTGAGGGCACGCCTGGGGGCATTGGGAGGCGGTGGGACCACGCCCCCTTCCACCGCCACCGCCTCTTGGGGCAGAACTGTCATTATTCCCCTACTTTCACATTGTACTTGTTACAGTTTTGGCCATGTATTTCCATAAATAAAGTAAACAATTATCGGATTCCTGCTGTTAAATGCTTATCTCACAAGTTTTGCATAGTTTCACTTACATTCATCATTGATCGGTCGACCAAAACTTCTCACATACATCCCATTGTTGTGAAAATGCGAGGGTGATGCAATTTTTTTTTACCACCACTGTATTTTTGAAGGCAAAAATATGCCTCCTTGCGCTTGCCTTAAAGTTAAAAACTTTGCCTTCGAAATTAGTTTTAGGGTTATGTGTATCCTAAATGTCATGCCTTTCAAGTGCGTTAGCTCAGTCTGAATATTGCGCAAAACAGACACTTCCTTTTACAATGAATGTAGATATTATTGTTAGGGGAAAATCCCCTCCAAGACCCGTCAACAAATTTTTGGGATGGAGAAAAAAAAATAGCAATATTTCAAACTATCACAATTTTGGAAACTAAAGTACATGTTAATCAGTACAATGAACAATTAGAGTTCAATAATTAATAAGTATACACATTAATGGTATACGTCCAGTTTACATAAAAAGATCAAAAACTAGTGTTTTGTTTATGTAAAAATAAATAAAAGAAAATACAGTCTAGAAATTAAAAATGTTAACATTTTATTACCAATCTAAAACCATAAAAAGTACACTTCTCTTTTTAAGTTATCATTTCAGACAAATTCAAATCTAATCCTAACTGAATTATGGTAAAGGAAATCCTTCATGCATTCAAAAGTACCAAAAATGTTTTTTAAATGACTGCGTTTTAGCTTAAAAATGTAATTAGTGCCAATTGCTATGTACAGTCAGTCAACCTCATAACATTTTAAGACAAAAGTTCTTTCCACCTGCAATGAAAAATTACTGCTTTTAAATAATTTTAGTAAAGATATTATGATTTTTCATTGCATCCTATTATGATGCTCATTTACAGGTCTCTATAATTCGGTTCACAGTGGCAAAGAAACTGACGAAAAGTTTTCCACATTGCGGTAGAGTATATTTTGGCACTTCTCATGAAATGTGCCAATGCGGAGCATTTGTCGCTCTGCCTTGTGACACTACCTAGGTACCAATATGCGGCAGCCATTTTCTTCAAACATGCAGGAATTTTCTGGTAATCCTCTAAAAACGTAATAGCTCGAAGGTAATAGCTTTCATTAACGACATTCTTATCAATACACAGATTAAATACAGCGAAATCAAGATTTTCTTGTGCTTTTTCATGGCAAACTTTCAATATTTTAAAAACTTTGTTACAATCTAACTGTTCAACTTCACACAGATTAGAAAAAAAAATCACGTGTTCATGTTGTTGCTGCAAGCAATAGGCATAGCCTTGAATGAAAAAACGATTGCTAGGATCAGCATATTCAGAAAAAGTTTCGAGTACTTGTTGGAAAACTAGAATTGCTTCAGATACATTAAGGACGTCATAATTAGGGATAACATGCAGTAATTTCGTTAGCAGTTCTAATTCAAGGAAATATTCACTTTTCACTTCTTGGTGACAATTGTAACAAAGTGACATAGGTACCCAAGCTTCGATTAGAAAACTACATTCGAAAAACACATTGCTACCATTACTTGAGCAGTTATTCACATCCGATATCGCTTTTTCTATAATTTCTAATACATGGTAGAAGTTATTACAACTGATTTTGAGAAGATGGGACGCAAATGTCTCACCAGTTTCGGATATATTGGTAGCGACGTTATCTTTATTTGTGACAGTATACGCTCCTAATGAGCCAATAGATGTGAGTAAATCGGGTATCTCAATATCATCATCTTCGCTAGGCTCAGGAAATAAGTATATCGCAGAAAGCATTTCACTAGTCAGTGCTTTGTGTACGCTAGTCACGCCTTGATTGCATATCAGAATCTCTTCTATAGCTTTCCGGACGTGATGAACATTTTTGCGCTTAGAAATTTTTGTAACAACTAAAGAAACGCTTCCATTCAAACATGTAATGTCTTTGAACATCCTAATGAAGTTAGAGAGGGTTTCCACAAATCCACATCCTTTTCTCTCTGTTAGATCTGACCCAGATACTACTAAGACAAATTTCAGTTGCTCCATGGCTTCAAAGACCTTTCTGATATAAAAAATGCTGGCAATTTCTTCAACGGGTTTCGAGTTATCTAAATCAGGAAACTCCCAAATAACTATGTCTTCAGCAAGACACTTGCTAAGTACTTTAGTGTCAGAAGACGCATGCTGAATAATGATGTCTGCTTGTGGTTCTATAGCGTCAATAACGAGTTCATTGGTCTCTGCATGCTCCTGAACTTTCAATTTTCTTCCAGAAAGTACATACGCAAGTGTACTCTTGCCAACTCCGACACTACCAAACAGCAGAATCCCTTTCTTGACACGTTGCTCAAATCGATAATCTCCATCACGAAGAAATCTTATTATTCTACTGATGGTATTTTCATCAGGATAATCAGTTCTCTCTGCCTCAAAAGATGATTTCCTACCTGGCATTTTCAGTGTAAATCTTTTTTTTTCACCTTCTCACAGGAAAGACGTTCAGAATACTTAGTAAGAAACTTGCATCCCCACTCGCCTTTTTTAAGAGAGTATCAGGATATCAGTTACTCTGAAAATAAAGAAAAAAAATGTAAATATGTGGTGTAAAAGTGGAAGGCGGAGGGCAGGAAAAAGTTTTTAAAAAGTACATAAGATAAAGCGCATGAGGGAAGGCTCTTATAAAGTGGAAGTCTTCTTTCTACTTTGCTGAACTTCCATGAGATATTAGAATGCTTTTTTTTTTCATTGTTCAGAGCAGATTGCAAAAACTGGTCTCTGGATCCGCATACTCTTCCGTTGAAGGCATTATTCTTTTGATAGTTATTTTCCTTACCCAAACAAAATGGGGTTCTTCCTTTTCCAAACCATTTTACGCATACATGACTATGTATAAAAAGCATTACGAATTGCATGGAAACTGCACAGGCGGGGTTCACATTCGAAAGCGTAATTGCGCTATTCCCGCAATATTTTTAAAATTTCAGTAACCCCCCCCCCCCCCCCATAAAAAAATCCTTTTTCACTTTGCTCCCATACAGTGGCGTAACTATACCATCTGAGGCCCGTGGCAAATTAATTGGATGGGGCCCCAGAAAAAATCGTCACATTGTAGTTTAATTTTAATGAATCACTGAAGTAGTTACCCAACAGTCTTACTAATATTGTGTGTATTTTAGTTTAATATCTAATAAAGTTAATTTTGAAAAGCATAGGTATTACATATTTGTAATGTTGTTGTTGTCGAGTGCACGTTTACGAGGAAGAATTGGTACGCTGCTCCTGAGTCTAATGGGGCCCTTATAGGCAGGAGTCCGATTTCCGCCCCTTTCTGAAAAATCTCTTAATTCTTTTGAACCAGCTCCCAGATGAGAGACCGTCACTTGGGATTGGCACCCCCAGAGGTATCGTTTCACTTGGAGGACATTGGAGCCACGACCTATTTAACGTGCACCAGCTCCCTTTAGCGTACACGGACACCACAGCAACCAGCCGCGAGAGGTTGTCACCCTCCCAACACTGACCTCAGTCAATGTCGCTTCACTTTCGGTGTTCAACGGGAACCGAGCTTCTACCGACTGGTCCACTGCGGGACACACATATTTGTAATGAAATAACAATTTAATCTTAACAAGATAGTTATTAGTAAAACTCTTCTGCGAGCTTTCTGTTCCGCAAAAGTTTTAAAAAACATCATCAAAGTTTGAAGATCGGGCTATAGTATTTTCAATAGACAGAATAGCTAAGTTACTTACCCTGTCTCGTCCCATTTGGTTAATTAAATTGGGTTTTATTAATTTTAGTTTCAAAAATGATCTTTCAGCACCATCTGTAGTCACAGGAATTGCAACAAACATTAATGTAGTACATACTTCAGGAAAGAGGCATGACATAAAATGATTCTTTATTACTAATAAATCAGCAAGTTCTCTAATGGAAGACTTTTTTATTTTATCTCTGAAGGGGGACCGAAAACTGAGAATTTCTGTGACAAATGATTCAAATATGTCGCTTTTACATACATATTTCAACAATTTTTAGAGCTTTTTTAAGTTGATCAGTACTTTCTTGGTGCGGAACAACAAATTGCGGGAATTCCCCAAGCGTCAGTGCCACCAAAGTACCGCAGCAAAAATGAAGCAACCAATGGATGAGTTCTAAAATTGATCCTGTTTTTATGAATGTGCATAAATTTTAATAATTTGTTTGAATTTGTACATGGTCTTTAGTTGTGTCTAACTTTAATTTAATTATATAAAATGTATAAATTTTGCTAAAGTTTATTAAAAATATAAGGTTACTTCCGAGTTAGCAGCCTCTCGAGCTGGGGACCCCATCGGGCCCGGTGGCCCGTAGCATTTTGCCAGCTCTGCCACCCTGTAGTTACGCCATTGCACCCATACTTTTATGATTAGCAAAACGTCGTTGAAAAGATCCCGTAACTACTACTTTAACATGATAGTCAATATAAACTGCAAAGAGTAGTTTTTAATTGCCACCTTGATCCTATCCATGAAAAGGTTGGGAACTGTTTCAGGGGGTCAAAAAAGATTAACAACCTCTTTGGAATTGCGGAACACTCAAGAGCTCATGTAACGGTAGGGGAGAAACCTCAAATATTTTTTGGTCACTCCAAAGGGAATCAGCAGGTTAAACAAATTCAATCTTTACAGAGTGTACTGTTTCTAATGATGAATTCAGAATGCAGGGCGAACACTCCTATCTAAAAGGGCGTTATTTATGTCCCAGAAAAGTTCATCTCTCTCAAAGTTTACGATCGCAAAAACAAATCTGTGTTTCTGTGTAGAAAATCACTATAGCATGAGTCATTCCATTTCAAATCAGGCAGGCAGGTCTGAAACTTGTCACATGACCCTCATCGATTTTTTTGAAAAAATGACAGTAGTTACAACTAAGGGACATATAAAATATCCCAAAAGGATTTTGCAAAAGAAAATTTATTTCTCTAGTTACAGACGTTTAAAATTTGGGACAAAGTTGGCCGTTTTCAGAAAATCAGCAAAACACTCACTTTTAAAATGGCCACTGTTTCAACAGTTTTTAACCGATTCGAATGATTTTTTTTCTATAAATAATGAAGAAATGGTATTTTATTTAGACACTAATTTTAAAAATTTAGTTGACTTCATTGATAAGGAAAAAAAAGTGTTTTTGAAGCGAAAAAATAGTGTTTGTTCCGACTTCATGATTTTTTTTTCTTATGAAAGAAATTTATTTTTGACAAAACAGAGGTGGCGATTTAAAGTGCTGTTATGGAAGTTTTGTATCAAATTTTATTGTAAGCCTGAGATGCATATCCTCTCAGAATTTAAATTTTTAAATTTGAAAATGTTCAAAAATTACGATTTTTGAAGTGTGATTACTCAAAAAAGCCATTTTTTAATAATCTGAAAATCTGCTCATTTGTTGCCCTTAAAGTTCTTAATGAGCTGCTATCAATTATATTGTGTATTTTTGCCCCAGATATTTTATATGATTTTTCAAAAATGGCCTTTTTTGCGTTTCTCAAAAAAGCCAGAAATTCAAACTCGTTATTTAATCACTTTAATATAATGTTTTATCAATAATTATTAAGAAATATACTGTATTGTTACACAATTACTACAGATAAATTGTACTTAACCTTCTTTGAACTTAAATAGCTCCTAGCACAAAGCGTAGCTACTGTGATTCAATGCATGTTATTCTGTTCAATCCAATTACTAGTTTCAAACTCACATGCTTTACATCAAATACCAAGCAACAGCAAATGTAAAATTTATTGTAGGAATACAATCGAAACATTATTGGCTATCCTGCAATACTGCTAAATAGTCAAAATCCCTAAAATAGTAATGCTTACATGGGACGCACGAGCAAACAAGAAGTGAAAAACAGTTAGAAAACTAACAGTCTCTTAGACAAATATAACTCAATGCATGATTTCTAAATAGGAAAATTTATTGAAAGTGTGAATGAGAATTATTGATTGGGGCAAATTAAGAATGTATTACCGATGGTTTAGCGACATTATCGAATAATTTGTACATAGATAATCTAGAACAAATATTTCAGTATCCAGAATATAATACCACAAGAAATACAGTCGGACCTCTATTTAACGAAGTCGCAAAATCCAGCGAAAAAGTTCGTTAAATGGAGAAATTCGTTAAATAGAGATTTACATTTTTTATAATACTTTGGCTACACGAGAACTCATTTTAAACTAATGAAAGCTCTACATATCATGTAATAATAACTATAGCAGTTTACTTTTATTATTTCACTTAAGAAAGGATAAAACAAAGAATAACCATTATAATATGGAATTAAAGTTTTCACTACTCTAAAAAATAATGCTTATATTTATTTTAACACATAGTGTGCAGAAGCTTTAGTAAAAGTGTTTAAAGAAAGAAATACTTGAAAAATAGAGTGGAATTTTTTTAGATTATCAGAAGAAAGTTCGTTAAATAGAGAATGTGCTTCGTTATTTGGAGGTTTTTTTTACATGGAACATCTTAAATATTCTTACCGCTAAGAAGAAAATTCGTAAAATGGAGAAATTCGCAAAATAGAGGTTCGTTAAATGGAGGTTCGACTGTATAACACCATCTGAACCCTCCTAGTCTTTGCATTTTTTTTGGTAATAACGAGTAGAAGATGATTCAAGAACTTAATTCTACTTATTCTGCTTTAAGTACATAATTTCATATGCGTTTAAAACTATGTATATCAGTGCTGTAACATATTTAATGTAAAGTGTGCGAGTTTAAAACTAGTAATTGGATTGAACACAATAACATGCATTAAATCACAGTAGCTACGCTTTGTGCTAGGAGCTATGATTTTAAGCTTTAAGATCTAAGAAGGTTAAGTACAATTTATCTGTAGTAATTGTGTAACAATACAGTATATTTCTTAATAAATATTGATTAAATATTATATTAAAGTGATTAAATAAGAACGAGTTTGAATTTCTGGCTTTTTTGAGAAACGCACAAAAGGCCATTTTTGAAAAATCATATAAAATATCTGGGGCAAAAATACACAATATAATTTATAGCAGCTCATTAAGCACTTTAAGGGCAACAAATGAGCAGATTTTCAGATTTTTAAAAAATGGCTTTTTTGAGTAATCTCACTTCAAAAATCGTAATTTTTGAACATTTTCAAATTTCAAAATTTAAATTCTGAGAGGATATGCATCTCAGGCTTACAATAAAATTTGATACAAAACTTCCATAACAGCAATTTAGATCGCCACCTCTGTTTTGTCAAAAATAAATTTCTTTCATAAGATAAAAAAATCATGAATTCGGAACAAACAATATTTTTTCACTTCAGAAACACTTTTCTTTCTTTATCAATGAAGCCAACTAAATTTTTAAAACTAGTGTCTAAATTAAATACCATCCCTTCATTATTTATAGAAAAAAAATCATTCGAATCGGTTAAAAACTTTTGAAACAGTGGCCATTTTAAAAGTGAGTGTTTTGTTGATTTTCTGAAAACGGCCAACTTTGGCCCAAATTTTAAACGTTTGTAACTAGAGAAATATTTTTTTTTTTTTTGCAAAATCCTTTTGGGATATTTTATATGTCCCTTAGTTGTAACTACTGTAATTTTTTCAAAAAATTCGGTGAGGGTCATGTGAGACCCTCTGCCTGATCTGAAATGGAATGGCTCGCATAACTGTTCACACAAAGTCATTGACGTTCATTAGTCTTCTATGGGTATGTTCCGTTCCTTTATTGTGTCTTTCAGTCAACTATGTAAAAAACTTTTTTTTTCCTCTTGTGTTTAACTAATCGTCAAAATGGAAGTAAAAGATCTCAATTATCAGACGTAAAACGCCCAATGCAGGAGTGGCAAATTTTTCGTATAATGGAAAGCGTAACAATTTTTTAGCTCATTTGAACATTTGAAATGTGCAATGCTGCAAGAGATCAAAGCGCAAATTTTAATTTTATTCTTCCTTACGATACGAAAAATTTTAAAGCTCGCATCCGAGAAAACGAACGCTTTCCATAAATCGCAAACACAAAAATTGCATCTTTGCACAAAATGCGATCGCGAAAGTGAGCCTCTAGAACAGGGGTCTCCAAACTACGGCCCGCGGACAGATTTTGTCCGGCCCGCGGAGAGCTAGCTAATGGCATCTGGCAAAAAAGTAATCATATTTTACACCACTAGTGGACTGATTCAACTTTTTACCACCGGCAACAATTAATGATAATATGGTTTTGGCCCTTGGAATTTACTGGAGTAATCAATATGGCCCTAAGGCTGGAAAGTTTGGAGACCCCTGCTCTAGAAAAAATCGCGATCTCAAAAATCACAATCACAAACCTCTAAGGAATGTGCAAGAGTACGAAAAATGCACATTCTGAAAAATTCATTCAAAATGCTTTATTTTCATTGTTTTCAAAATATTTACTCCCAATTTTAGCATAATTCTTGAAGCATTGTGTTTTTAAAGTGGTGCGAAATATATAGACCATTTCAGGCGATAGATGCTGAAGACATTTTCATTTTACAAATTTCAAAATACTGCTTGTGAATTTCTGAAATTTACTGTTTATCTTTGAAAAGAGCTAATAGTTGAACTGACATACAAGCAGAAATATTAAACCAATACTAAAGATTAAAATAAAACAAGTTCATGAAACGTTTTAGTCATTTTAAGACAAGAGGATTGTTTTCAGTTAATAATTTTATAAAGGGTTCGTTTTTGTGATTGCGGGTTTCGTAAAGGATCAGTGCATTCTGGGAATTTTCCGTTTTTGGGAGTACGAATTTCGTGAAAGATTCATTTTGAGATGAAGGCAAGGACTCTTAGACAGGCTTCTAGTGATTCAACAAGGAGCAAAATTTTATATATTTTAAAAATAGGCTTTTTAAAATGTTTATCACCTTCCCCTATCAACCATGGTGGGGTTTCAGAATACGCCGGACATCGGATACTCGGTGTCCCTTATCAGACAAATTTATAACAGATAACTGTCTATATGATGTTAGAAACTTCAAAATTCTATACACTCTTTTTAACATCCCGCCGCTTCCAAATACGTAGTAAATTATTTGCAGTTGCAAATTTGATTTTTAAAATCAATTGAATTTTAACAATCAGATTTCATATGCCAAATATCCGGACCTATCGTGCAGTGGCCGGATCGGATTCCGGATGTTTAAAAACGATGAAATACCAAGTATCCTATTCTTTGTGAGCTCCCCTTACCCCCATAGCTATTTGATAGTTTCAAATTCCAATCTAACGAGAATACAAATATGAGCACATATGAGGCACCCAGAAGCAAAAGAGTGCAAGTGGCAAAACTGAAAAACTGGAGATAACTAGTGCAAATGATAGAGAAAGCACCGTTCTATGTTGCGGCAAGAGATGTTAGGGACAGCTCTAACAGGTGCTCCGCCCTAACGTGATTTAGAAAAAAGAATTAACATTAAGGGTCCCATAAGCTCCAAACTTTGAACGCGGTTACCTCAGAATCGTTTTTTGGTCACTTACATCGTTTTATTTCTCACTGCCTCATACGCAGTGTAAGACTGGAATACAACGGGCAAAGGACCTTATCCGCGTGACGTCAAGAGGGGTTCCTGGTGGAGGCAGGACTTTCCCTTGTTCTTTAAGGCATGTGTTTTTCATTATTAATTGTATTTTATTAATAGTTTTATTAATCGTATTTTTCTGTTAAGCCTATTGCGTATCGCATCAGAAAATTGGTGAAAATTTGTATTTTTTTTCTTTTCTCACTGCTCTGAAAATCAATTGTTACGTGTGTATTAAGCCTGACGTATGTGCAGAATGCAAGCAGTTGCCATTTCTTATGAGATACAGCGTAAGAACGCCAATCATCAACACTGAATGGAATGCCGAAGGCAGGTGGTAAACACACCACCTGCCGTTCCAGAGCGCAAGCGAATTAAATAGAAGAATTAATTAACAAGAATAATTAATCGAGCAAATGTATTATTCAAAAGAAGAGAAACGAACATGAAGGGAAAGGCAATAGGGGCAATGTGTATTTCTTGTTAATGCGGTTGCAAATTTAGAAGAAAAAAGAAAAGAAAAAGAAAAACTTCCCTTATGCAAAATATCATATCACTGCTTCTTTTTAAAAAGATGAGAAATTAAAACACTATTTAGCAATAGAATCATGCGTACTTCCAACGCGATAAATCAAAGCATCACCTTATGTAATTTGTTAAAAATAAATTACCCGACTTTTCTTCAGTTTAATTGTGATTCATTTCCTAGTGATGTATTTCCTAGATAAATCCTTGTTTTCATTGACATGTTACTATCCTAGATAAACTACTAGTTACTATCCTAGTTTAAAAAACTAACAAATGTATTAATAAATTAAACAAAATTTCTCATAAAAATAAAATTTTATTAATCAGTTTCACTTCAAAAAATTAAATGCAAAACGTTTTAAATCTTTTAACATACAATTTTGTGCTTCATTTACATAGAAAACAACAAACCCATAAATATCATAGAAACCGTTCACAATGCCTTTTGAAATGAAAATAAACGCATTACAATTACTACACATTTGGATTTTCAGCACAATCATAGACAAACATACAAAAAGCTTTTCAGTATCGAGATGGAAAATGTTTAAAATAAGAGCTTTTCACTCAGTATTCAAACTTCTTCAGAACAAGACAAAGTATATTGTGGTTGAAATGTTTATTATTTATATAGAATAGAGATTATTTCTGGTGTTTCAACTTGTGGAGTGAACTTTAGAAGACTTAAAATTACTTTGAGATAACTTTCTGAACATGTGCCTTATTAACCTATACGAAATTGATATAATTCCTCTTGGCACTATTATTAAAAATGACATCACATTGCTGGTGATATTAATTAATGCATTAATCAATGAGGAATATATGGTCTTCGATCGTATAACGTCAGCTAATCGTCTGTATGAAACTTCCAATTGCTTCATGCAATCTGGAAATTGGCGGTAATTCTCCAGAATCTCTATAGCTTGATAATAATAGTCTTCATTTTTGTTCTCATAAATGCATAAAGTAACTACAGCATGTTCAAGGTTCTTTTTTGTCTTCTCATAGCAACTTTTCAACAAGGGATTCAGCTCATTATGATCTAGCAGTTGAATTCCATAAACTGTGGAAAAGTATTTCATGAACCCGTACTGTTGCTGCAAGCAATAGCTGTACTCTTGAATTTCACGATGAAGTCGGGAATTTGGTTCAGTATACTGGAGGAGAATTTCGTGTGTCTGCTGGATTATTCGTACTACATCTGATATATCAGAAACTTTATTAGATAATATATTTTTCAACTCTGACAACAGCCCTATTTCGGGGAAATGTTCGTTCTTCATAATTCGACTGCTGCTGTGACGAAATGAAGACGGAATCCAATCTTTGATAAGATGGTGAGACTCGGAAAATACGTTGGTCTCAGTCGTATACAAACGTGTTGCATCACAAATAGCTTCAAGTGTTATTAATATTATCCGAGTAAAATTATTGCAGATCGTGCGGAGAAAATAGGAAGAGAGAGCTCTACCCTCGGCGGACACATCAACGTCAATTTTATTGCCATCCACTACCACATATTTTCCTGATGAATCAATACACCTCTCTAAATCTGGTGCGACAATCATACGTTCTTCGCTTGGTTCATGGAATAGATACAACGCAGAAAACTTCATCTCAGAAATAAAAGCTCTGACATTTTCAGTCACTGCCTGATTGCAAGAAAGAATGTCATCAATACTTTTTCGAATGCTCTGAATACTTTTGCGCTTGGAAACTTTCGTAATAACCAGTGATACGCTGCCTTTAACATAGTCAACATCCTTAAAAAGTTTGATGAAATTAGAGACGGTTTCGAGAAATTCAAATCCCTTCTTTGATCTCAGATCAGATTCAGATACTAGCAAAATAAATTTTAATTGATTCATGATTTCAAAGAGCCTTTTGACGTAAAAAATTTTGCTAATTTCATCTACGGGATCAGAGTCATCAAAACCAGGAAATTCCCAAATGATTAAATCTTTAAAATGACACTTGCTTACAATTTTTGTTTCTGAAGACTTGTGTTCAATGACGATGCCTTCCAGTGGTTTTACAGCTTCAACGATAAGTTGATTTGTGTCTTCATCCAACACAGCCTGCAGTTTCCTACCAGAAATTATGTGAGCAAATGTACTCTTGCCGACTCCGGCGTTACCAAGCAACAGGATTCCTTTCTCGGCATGTTGCTGAAGTTTATCGTTTCCATCTCGAAATAGAGTTGTTAATCTGTGGATGGTACTGTTATCAAACTCGCCAGTTGTTATTGATAATTCCATAACTTATTGTATGTACTTTCTCCCGGGGTCGTCTGCAATATTTAAGAGCAAGCTTTAATATCCGTCGACTGCGTTCTTTAGGCAATCTGCAACTTTCAAATGCGAAGACTGGTTACTCTGAAAATATATAAATAAAAAAGGAACTATGATGGGTGCATAAACACAGGAGTGTACTCATAGGGAATACAAATTTATGTATCTCATCGGAACAGTTAATATGCGATTACAGAAAATATTGATTCAGTGTTGAGAAATGAGAAAACACACACACACACAAATAACTTCAGCCATTTTGCAGGCGATTCATGATAATCGCTTTATCACTGCGAATTCATTTAAAGTCATGAAATAATTTGAGGTATTGATGATTCTGAACCTTATAGGGGGGGGGGGGGCGCTCGAAAAAACTTAACCCTCATGAGTTCCTTAGACCCCAACGCGATTTCAGCTTCATATATCTTGTTGACTAACCATTTGTGTTTAACGGCATTTACGACTTTTATTTTTTTTTTTTTAATGTAAAATAATGCTATGAATTTGTTTTTATTTTATTTTATATATTTAAGTTTGCGTTTTTTGAACTCAAGACCTTTAATGCAGGGGTACCCACCCACCCCCTCTCAGAGCGATGACGCCCACTCCCCTAAAAAATACCGGAATCCCCTAAAACGATGACCCCCTTCGAAATCTGCCAACCCCCAAAGCCCCTGAAATCAGCCCCCCGTAAAAAAGTCAATGACGTATTCTGCGTTATGACCCCCTTTCCCCCTGGTGGGCACCTCGGTTTAATGTCAAGGGGAAAATGACGTGACTACATTGCAATTTTTATCCAAAAGAACTGTATAGAAAATGTTATGAAAAATGTTTACGTGTTTCAAATATGCTTGAAACATCATTCGTTTCAGGTCTATAACAATTGCAAATAAATCCCCAGTAACTTTATGCTTTCCTTTACAATCAACGCATTTTTAATACATAAACTAGATTTTACTTTGATTGTGTCTTCATGTTTTTCTTTTTATCATTAAATAGTGTGTAAATTTAAAAAATGCATGCAACATCCAATATGATAATAAAGTAATTGAATTGGTGAGTGGAAAAATAGTACCAGTCTAAAATCGGTCATTTTAAGATGACTGCCAAAAGTAACACTAAAACCTGCACGTTGTAATGAATAACAGCCAAGCATGGTGTTAAATGAGTGGAAAAACAGTATCTGCAGTATCTGTCCTAGACTAATATTGTTTTTTCTCTCACTACTATGTCATTTATCGGGCAAATTTCCGAGCAATACCGGTGGGAAACACAATAGACCTCATGTCATTAAAGACGAGAATCTTGTCCACAACTCACTCCACAACTGTCTTGACTCAATGTGTTCAAAGGACACATTGAGTCCATTATAAATGAAATTTCGTATTATTCGTCTAAAATCATGAAATGTTTATCTAGCGATTTGTGGTTTAAATGTTAAGTCGATGCAAGGCCGTATCCAGAGGGGGGGGGGGGGGGCGGAGGGGCCCGCCCCCGAAAATTTTCGCAATGTAGCATATATTCCTCCCTGAAACTTTCCTCAACACTAGTGTTTAAAAGTTGGCCCCCTCCCCAAGAAAAAAATTTCTGGCTACGGCCTTGAGTCGATGCATAACTTGTTTGTCGAAAAATATCCTGATTTGAAAAATACTATTAAATATGAGAATTACTTGAAATATTATCATGAAAATTGCGATCGAGAACTTGGAAGGCCACAAGTGGACGTTTGTCGGAGTGTGAACACTTTGGCCGGAGAAATAAGGAGGAAAAAATTAAATGTTGCTGCAATATAAGGGGCCGTTCATAAATGACGTCATGCTTTTTTCCCATATATTCGACCCCCCTCCCCCCTTTGTCACAATATGTCACACTTCAGCGGACCCCCCCCCCCCCTTTGTCACGCTATGTTGCATAATGCATGATGTCACACTTCTTGTTACCCCCTCCCCTCGTCACACTTTGTCACAATTTCACGCCCCCCCCCCTCCCCCCTCGAAGCGTGACATCATTTATGAATGATCCCTAAGGGTCGATGTAGCTCAGCTGATTTTGTGTTTATTGAATGTTCTAACGTTTTCCAAATTGTCTTGGATTGATTTACTTCTTTTCTACAGATGTTTAATATCTAAGACGTAAAATGTATTTTCATAAATGTATATTAATATATTAAATGTATATAAAAAGGTTAAAGTACTGTTTCTGCATCGTATTTTACTTTTAACACTGAAAAGTTTAAAAAATGAGCTTAGAGGAAAAAGAGTTCATGTCCAACAATAATTAATATTTTATTTAATATTCTTGGCTCTTATAGGTCAGGCTATTTTTTAAAAAAAGATTCCATTATTATAATGTTGACTGTTTTTGTTATAGAAAGGATAATTTATTTTCGCAAATATCTCAATGGTCAATGAGTGTTTTTGGACTAGTACCGTTTTTCTCCTCAGCGATTTATTTAAAAGAACTCTTGTGGTCAAAAAGGACCCCAAGGGTCTTTAGTGCAACTAAAAAAGAAACAAGCAGAGTTAAAAACAAAACTCTTAAAACGTGCCCGAGTATTTATTTATTTGTTTATTCATTTTTTACCGTGGAAAAGAATTAAAAAGTATGTTTCAAGAGTGCTAAATTTATTTCTATCGTTCAAATCATTAATTTTAAAGATAATCCGCGGAGTTTGTTATTATCATTATTAATCAAATTTTTTATTTACGAGTAATTTTTTTAAAATCTTTTTCACGGTGTGATATCACTGAAGAAAAAAAGCTCTGAAATCAAAGCACAGAAAGAGACAAAAATGAAGTACGATCACTGATGTCATTAATCTTATGCAGCGTCCAGACTAGGGCAAATTCGGGGAGAGCATAATGTCACGAAAACGGAAATGTTTCTGCGCATGACCTGAACATGCGAACAACCATTCAGGTGCACGGATTGCCGCTGCTCAGGCTTAGCATGTCTGTACTCACCTTTATAAGAGCATAAAGAAAAAAACCTGCATGCACCCTTTGACATACAATCATGTCTCAGACACGTCAGTCTGCAAAGACACATGAAACAAAGGACATTTTGGCTGCCTCAAGGTTACCAATGTCACATAAAATGAATAACGTCTTGGACGCGCTAAAGTCTACAATATCATAATAAGAATGAGGTTTCTAGACACCCGGATTTTAGGGTAGGTTTCTTCGGGAGAATTCATCTAATGTCATTGTTTTCCAAGAAAAATTGCTCCAATTCTAAACAATCTTTACACCATTTTAGCGGTTGTTTTGTCCCCAAAACCACCCGCTTATCTGCGCCAGTGTCTCCAGACGTCATTGTCGGTCAAGGAGTTAAAGTTATTGGAAAGTTATAATACTGCCGCTAAGGACGATTGCAATTATCCTGTAGTATTAACTGAAAAGATCACAATTCTTAGAGTTGTGACGTTGTAACAGGAAATCATAATAATTTAAGTCAATCAAAGCGGATAGCATTTCACAAGTTAAACTCGAAAACTGACTGACCGGCAGGGAGGACTCAGAGGGTCTCAAGTACGGCACTTATTCCCTTTCCGCAGCAAAATTTGATCCGCCATAGTTTACAAAATACAAATGAGTATCGTTTTTACGACGCCAAAGGAACTGCCGAAAAACGTCGCATAAATGACGAGGTCGTATAATCGAATGATCCTTCTGACAAGATCCAAGAATTGGAGCCACACTAAAATCTATATGTATATTTCACTTAACGTGGACCAGTTACGATTAAATTTTGCGGTACAATACGATACTGACATGTAAAAATCAAACTATGGTGAAACTATCTTTGAAAATGTGTTTAATGATTAGCATAGAAAAGTAACATAATGTTTGTATGTATTTTCATTACTTACGGGCTTCAACAAATTGCTCATGGGCTACAACAAATTGCTCATGGGCTGCAATAGCGGCACAACTCAAAAAATCCTGTTTTGAGATGAGTGGGTTTCAAGTTTCCATTGCTGAGAAAATGCATAAGAAATGCTTCAGTTATTAAATATAATTCTGCCTAAGATTGAATTATGAGTTGTACTAGTATTGCTGCTGAAAAGAATGCGTATTTTTATCTTTATATCTGTTCTTAGTCCACAACGCGTGCTTTTTGAGTTGTGCTACTATTGCAGCCCATGAGCGAAATTTATTTCCATTTCTTAAAAGTTATTGCCATTCCGTAACTCAATTTTTAATTTCCAATTATTTGAAGTGGAATCACTTTTGTTTATATCGCGCGATCATCGTGTTTGGTTTGATTCTTGAACTTAATGCCCGCAGATGTTCTGCGGGAGATGAGCTAGTGTCGTATAAATGTATATGTCGTATAAACGATTTTTTAGCTACTAAAGAGATCACGTTGTAAACACGAGAATTACTTTGGTGTATGCTCAATGCACTGAGATAATAGAATATTGAAAAGTGTGAATTTAAGAAATGCAGTAAAACTCCGTTATATTGCGCCTCAGTATACCGCGGAATCAGATATACCGCGGTGACCATCATGTCCCCCAGACGTTTAACCCTTTATCATTGCCATTTAAAGGGGATTCCTTATTACCATTGTAAATAAATCCAGCCAGAGCAAATATTCTAGCCCAAGAGCATCCATCCCCCCACCAGACACACTAACAGGATAAAGCCCTATTGTGATAGGCGTGATGTACACCTTTTTCCTACTTTTTCTGTCTTTCAACCTAGAACATATAGCTTGATTACAAAATCGGGTGCAATCACCCTGACTTGTTTCTCTTGACATGGGCGGAGTTCAATCTGTCAGGGAATGTTTGGTTCAACTATTCCATTACCTATTCCATTTTCAGAAGTCTAGTTATGCGAGTGTATCAACCTTTGTATTCCAGATTCTTTAGCATTCCTGAAAAGTAAACATATTCCCCATTGAGAAGTGCGTTCCGCCCCTTCCAAATCCAATTTTTTCCTTAAGACCTCTCCCCCTTGACAATCCCATGTTGATAACATTAAAGAGATTTTTAAGCACCTTTTTTCTCGGAACACAGTTGGTTTATACCCTATCGTTCCATAAACTGATTGCGCAGCTGAGATGTGTGCTTCTTGCACAGCAATTACAGTGAATAAAATGGCAGCAAAGAAAAGAAAAAATTATATTATAGGGGGAAGAAAGGTTACGAGTAATTGATAAAGTTAAAAAGGATGCAACAAAGGCGAGTATTATTTCGTGAAGATGGTTCCGCGGTATATAGTTTCACTATACCGCGGTTATGTAATAACGCGGGTGCCAAACATGTCCCCCGACACCCGCGTTTTAACGGGGTTTTAATGTATATTCACCGGGTCATAAATATTTCAGAAAATCAAAAATAGTGCCTGCTTGACTCTTGACCCTCTGATTACTGTTTTTCTTATTTGGAGAATTGGATTCGCTAAAAATTGGTGTACTTTACGCAACTAAGACTATCTCTGGAATAAAACCTTAAATTAATGTCCAAATACTTAAGAAATTTTATTACTGATGTTTTAACGATGAAACTGCGAGATATAATAATTTAAATACACTTAAAAAGCTCATGCCCGTGGAAATCGTGGAACGAGCAATTTTCGCTACATTTTACGTTACACGTGGAGATCGCGGGATAAACAGTCCAAAGGATTAATAAATCTTTCTGCATTCCTTGCAACTAACACTTAAAGGGAGTCCAGCTCAGTGAATAAAATCAAGCGTCTAGAAATGTATTTTATTGTTTTTATGGATTTATAACAAACCGCATAGTTCGAAATAAGAACTGCACCCCACTGCATAAAATATACTTCAATCACATATTTCACGAAAATTTTATAAAATGTCTGCTGTATTCACACTTGTATATTACTCCAAATTACTTTTATGTTGTTATACTAAAAAATAACACTAAAGCTATATTTTAAAATTACAGCTAATCAGCGCGGTGAGTTGTTATAAAATCTACACAAAGTGAAAAAAAAAAAAAAAATCATCAATTGCTGCTCGCTCCTTGAATATCTTATTTAAGGGGAGCGGGTGCCATGAGACTTTTTTTTTTCTCTATGGTGTTTTTAGTTACAATTTGTCTCATGTCATACAATATCACTTCATCAGAAATTTAATATTAAAAAAAAACTTGATTTCTTAAATATAATTTGAAAATTTTAATTTCTAAAACGAAATTTAGCAATTTGTAAAAATGTATCTTTTTAAAAAATTAGCGTGAAGTCTCAAAATTTTTTTTATTGATTCATTACTTATAAAGCAAAACTTTTATGCTTTGAATTTTTTATAAGTCAAATACTTTTTGAAAAAAAAAAAAGAAAACTGAAGTAACGCAGAAAAATCAATGGAAAATAAAAAAAACCTCCAAAAAGAATTTAAAAAAAAAAAGTACTTAAGTTATCATAAACGTAGAGCATAAATTCGTATAGTTTCAGGAATATGTGGGGAAAAAATCCACTTTATAGATCCAAATTCAAAAAAGCCTTTGCATTTTAATCGAGATGAAATGCGCGAAAAACAAAGTGAGAAAAAACAGCATTTTAAGTTTTCTGCTTCCAAAAACTTAAATCCTTTCCTTATCAAAATTTCAAGCAAGGAACTTTTTTTTTTTTTTAGTTACAGTCACGATGAAAGTGATTCTTCTTGCTTAATTTATTTTAAAAAATAAATATGTGGCTTATATTCAGCACAGTTACTGTTTCGGAATGAAAAGGTGGCACCTCACACCGTAATAAAATCAATGAATAACAGGGTTCCCACCAAGAATATGATACAAAAAAAGTGAAAAAAGTGACCATTTAAGAAAAAAAAGTGACCAAAAAAGTGATCAATTAAAAAAAAAAGTGACCAAATGAGAATAAGCTACTAAAACACATGTAGAAAAAAGGTTCATAGGTTTTTAAGCATAAAAAAAATATACCATTACATTTATTTTCTTCACATGCAAAAGTTCCATCTAGAACTATGTGAGCTTACTTTCGTACATTCCAACTTCAGATCTATACTCTTGCTATCTCTCTCTCTAAATTCTCATTTAGCTCTAGTTCTTGATTACTTCAAATGTACTGTTTTCAATGGTTAATACATATTCATTCACTCATTAATTAATTTACCCGTTCATGAATTTGTACACTTATTTTTTCGCTCATTCATTTATTTATTCATTCATTCTTTCACTCATTCAGTTATTCATTGATTTATTCTTTCACTTATTCATTCATTCCTTGAGAAATATACATAAAAATCCCAGTCAACAAATTTCATAAGAAAATAGGCTCGTTTAGTTCAAGTTGAACTTCATACCTGTACATGTTCTTTGGCCTAACATCTTTCCGATAAAAATTGTTCCAAGCGAATCCGTCAGCTAGATCAGGATTTATATAGGATTGAAATTTCCTTGTAGGCGCTAATGTTAATTTTTTTGAACTGTTCAAAAAAGAACAAAAATTGTTCAAATCGAAAAAAATATTTCACACCGAGAGCTCCTTCCAATAAGCTTGTCCATACGAACTTGGATCAGCCTAGTGTTTACGTAATGTGCTTTATTTTTGCCCATAGGCGCTAATGTTAAAATTTTTTTAACCGTTTAAAATTAAACGAAAAATTGTTCAAATGAAAAAGTAAAATATGGAAATGAGATGTCCTGGCCAGGATCTTTTGAATGGGATAATTTCCTCAAAAGTTATTGTGGGGGGGGGGGGGGGGTGACAGACGCACATTTTGTCCATCTCAAAACCCTACTTTCAAATTTTTCATTCCTTATTTAATTACTTCTTTGACTTTTCTTTATTTTTACGATACATTAAGCCTTTTTTCACACTTTATTTTTTGGGAAAGTAGGCTAAAAACAGCAGAAAAGTCGATCCTCAACTAATCTTCCATAATAACATCACTATCATCTTTAAAAAAAATCATTTAAAAAACCCAATGGTTTTTCATCAACAGAAAGAAAGCAGTCATACATATATATGCCAGGGGTGACCGATAATGCTAGCAATCTACAGAATCAACTTTATTTTTTAATGTGTGAAACAAGAAAAATTATTTTAAATGTT
Organism: Octonoba sinensis; assembly: GCA_038502835.1. Lineage (NCBI taxonomy): Eukaryota > Metazoa > Arthropoda > Arachnida > Araneae > Uloboridae > Octonoba > Octonoba sinensis. The sequence goes on along the minus strand of CM076604.1, from coordinate 112,576,892 downwards.
TTATCGCAAAAATAAAATTAATTACAGGTAATAACATTTAGAATATCAGAGGAGCATGTGCAAAATATTTGAAACAATTAGATAAATTAAAGGTATGTATATACAAGGAATATTTTAATCCTTTAGTAAAAAATTTAATTCAGAATATTCTTTGATGCCAAAATTAAAACACCAAAGCTAAGTACAGTGAAACCTGTGTAAGTTGACCACTTGCGGTGCAGCACTTTAGTGGTCAACTTACAGAGGGTGAGGTAGAGGGTGAAGGGCCGATTCCGTTCCTGAAAAAAAGTGGTCAGCTTAAACAGGTGGTCAACTTTACAGATTTTACTGTACTTCAAATGCATGCTAGTGCAAGGCTCAAAAGAGAAAAAAAGTTTAATATTTCAAAATTTGCTTTCATTGAGATTACTACAGAAATAAAGTTAATTTGAATATTATTTATATTTATGTCAAATTACATATTTTAGAGCAAGTAAAAATAAAAATCTTTTGGTTGACCACTAAAGAAGCAAATAAAATCAATTATAAGCATATAAAACAGGAAAAGGATCAATGCCCAGTTAAATCAAGCAAGGAAATCGCTAATTTAAATGCATTTTGTTCAAATCATTCTGCAAGAAATGATTTTGATTATAATCCTCTGTCCAAAGCTAATTTAGAAAGTACAGATACCAAAAGTAAAATACTTGAAAAGTATACTTTAAGTGCTTACTTATCCTTTAGCAAAAAGTTTTTTACTTGCAAATCATTCAAAGGCTAAAAATGAAAATGATATGATAGAACAGACCTTGAAAAGGCAAAAAAAAAAAAAAAAATCAGAAAAGAAATTCAATACAGTAGGAATGCTCAAAAATTTTAAATGTTAATACAGTCGACGCTCGTTATAACGACCACGCATTATAAAGACCATTCCATTATAACGACCAGTGATAAAAGCCCCAACTTTCTTCCTATGAACTCTATGTTAATTTGCTTTCGGTATAACGACCGTTCTGTATCGCCCAATCCAATACAGCGACCGCATTCAACGGACACTATTTCCGGTATTTTTCCAAAAAGAACATGTTTCTAAATTTGTAACTTGAAATGACCTTGATTATAGTTTACTGACAAGCTGCATGCAGCCTCCAGTGTTCAGTCAGTCCAACTTTGACAGGGGGAGGGGATTACCACTCACCATAGTATGGAAAGAATAGAGAGGGGGAGAGAGCACGTGGACTTTACGGATTTTAGGAAAAGGGGTTGACAGATGTATTGGTAGTTTTTGTCATTTGAATCACGTGTTTTCCCAAGGGTCGATTCTCCGAAATACGAGGAGTCTTGCTGTCCGTGACTGGTGGTGTCATGTCAGCTCAGAAGTTCTGCTTCCAGAAATGTGAATGAGAGGGTTCGAGAAAAATTAACCTGCTCTTCAACCTGAATGTTGACAGGTTCCAGGTCACGTGCCTTGGATTAGTTATCCTCTGGGGGAAGGAGCGAAAAAAGAATAAGGTTCTTCAGTGAAATGCATACTGCAAACAGGAGTTGCATTTTCGCTATTGAACGAGATGGCAGGTTCAAACAAGCGCAATGCGATATGTCTAGATACTAAAATTAAAATCTTAAATGAAGTTGATAAAAAATTTTTAAAAAAAATGCGAAATTGCTAGAGTTTTCAAAATTCCCAAAAGCACCTTATTTGGCATCATTAACAACCGGGACTCAATTTTAAGAAAAGAAGAAATTGGAGTCAAATCTTCTAGAAATCGGTCCCGTGAAGGGAAATTTCAGAAGATCGAAGAAGGTTTATATGAATGGTTGAAAATAATGCGATCAAAAAATGTCCCAATAGATGGAAATTTGCTGAAGTCAAAAGCTCTAACTTTTGCTCAAAAAATGGACATTGACGAAACTGTGTTCAAAGCTTCGGACGGATGGTTGCAAAAATTTAAAACCAGACATGGTCTTTCATTCCGGAAGCTTTGTGGCGAAAGTGGTTCTGTGAATGAAGAAGCAGTGGACACATGGAAAAAAGAAAAGCTGGAAGAAATTATCAAAAATTATACTCCAGAGGATATTTTTAACGCAGACGAGACTGGACTGTTTTTCATGATGAAACCTGATAAATCTTTCGTTTTAAAAAACGAAACTGCGAGTGGAGGGAAAGAAGCCAAGCAAAGACTAACAGTTCTCTTATGCTCAAATATGTCTGGTACTGAAAAACTTCCACTCTTAGTGATCGGAAAATCAAAAAAGCCGAGATGTTTTAAAGGACTCAAAACCTTACCTGTCACGTACAAAAACAACTCCAAATCGTGGATGACATCTGTCATTTTTGAGGAATGGCTACGTTGCTTGGATAAGCAAATGACAATTCAAGGTAGAAAAATTATTCTTGTAATTGATAACTGCACGGCTCATCCCAAACTAAATGGGTTGAAATCAATCAGCGTGGAATATTTTCCACCTAATGTCACATCTGTTCTTCAGCCACTAGACCAAGGGGTCATTATGAGTTTTAAACGCAATTATAGGAAGTTACTACTGCGAAGAGTTGTTTCTGCACTCGACGAAGATCAAGATTACAAAGTTGATGTCCTAACAGCTTTGCATCTCTCTAAAGCAGCATGGAATGACGTCTCAGAAAAAACCATCAAAAATTGCTTCCATCATGCTGGTTTTAAAAAGCAAGAGGAAAGGGAATCTACTGCTGAAATAATTAGTCCGGCAATCGAAGATGAAAATTTCGTTGAAGAAGAGGAAATGCTGCAAGAAATTTCTCAGAAAATGAACATGGATGCAACGTTGAACTTTGACGATTACGCTAAAATCGATAATGACTTGGAATGTGTCGAGCATCTGTCAGAAGATGAACTAATTTCCCGTTATTGTGGACAGGAAGAAATTGATGCATCATCATCAGATGAAGAAGAGGAAGAAATTGTAACAAAAACTCCTAGCATAAAAAATGTGTCTAATGCTATCGAGACTTTAAAATGTTTTTTTGAAAGGCAAGAAAATACAGAACACTATTTGTCATCAATAACTGAAATGGAAAATTATGTTTTGCAAAAATCACATGTGCTAAAAAGGCAAACAACCATTTCTGATTTTTCCGAAAATGAATGATTTGCAAGTATGTAATTTTTTCCTTATATTTTCTACTTTAAAATCTGTTTAACATTTTATTATAACATATTGCACTGATAATTTTTTTTAAATTCCAATGATAAAATATAATTTGAGCATTTTGTTGGAATCTTTGAAAAATTGGCAATTTTAATGGAATTACTATACTGCATGATGCATGCATATACATTTTTAAATCCTACCTCTTATAGCGACCACCCGTTATAAGGACCTTTTTTTGTGGAACGGAGATGGTCGTTATATCGAGCGTCGACTGTATAAAAATCTCAGAAAAGAATGCTTCAAAAATTTAGAGAACTGCCGCCCGTTATATAAATGGCAGCCCCCCCCCCCCCCCCCATTCTGTAAAAAGTCCAATTTAATCAGTCTTAGATTTCTTTTGAAAAAATGTGATTACGGAAGATTTTTTCTTCTGTATTTTTTTTTCTCAATTTTATGTGCCCCTTTGCTCTGTGCTCATCTTCATCAGATTTTATAGATTTAGTACCCTCTATCATTGCCCGAGCAAGCTGTACTTCTGTAAAATCTTGATTTCTAATGACCTCCTTTAACTTTTCATTTGCTTCGGCAAGTAGCTTTGTGGAAACTATTTTATTAGCATTTTTCCTGGCATTTGTACTTTTCCTGGTGTTTATAAGAAAAGGTTGGTGGTTATTTATCACTTTATGAGATACCCCATAAAAAAGGTGATTTTAGGCGACAATTTGCTACAAAAAGTGACTAAGTGACCAATGAAAAAAAAGTGATTTTAGGTGACAATTTGCTACAAAAAGTGACTTTAAGTGACCAATGGAAAAAAAAGTGATTTTAGGTGAAAAAAGTGACTAGGTGGGAACCCTGGAATAATAAATCAATAAATATTGCTACAGTTTTTTTAAAACTTTCAAGTAACAACTTTAAAGATTTATTTTACTATTTAAGCCAATTTTTTTATTGGCTTAAGTAGTTGATGTTTTTTCAAAATTTTTGGGTGCTGGTTCCCCTTAAAAAGAAAAAACTGATATGATTTACCGCATTATTTTGAATTCATATTTGTATACTTAAAACTCGACCAGGAATAATAATAAGTTAAACATACCTAATGAATATACAGGTCGTTCTTTTCGTTCTACACATCTAAAAAAGTAAAAGGAAACATTCGTGGGGGAGGGGAGCAATGAGGAGTGCGCTAATAGACAGCCTTGCACTGTCACAAGTGTTCTAAATTATCTTCACAGTTAATCTTACTGTAGATTTTATGTAGTAATACTAATGTTACTTTGCGAATATAATAAAAATAATTTACATTGTCAAAATTAAATGAATTATTTTCTTAATTAAAGTTGAAAAATTAAAATTATGCACGGCAGAAATTATTTTGATTATTCTGGGCAGAAGAATCTCATATTCATTAAAGAAGCGTCACGAAATCCTAACAATGAATAACACGTCGCACTCCAGCAAGAAGAATGAAATAGATAAAAAAACAATCAGTCGTCCGACAAATCGACAATTAAAAATCTCAGGAATTTGTATTGCAAATTGCATGATTTATTTGTATAGCATCTTAATATTTTAGCTGCTTCATTCGTACGAGTTTTCATCAGAAAAGCTATTTCATTGTATTGTACACTAAAAAAATCTCTTGAAAATAACGGAAAAAGAGCCGGAAGCATTCAGTTTTTGATAATATTTTCTCGAGACATGGCAGAAGTTCCATTTCTTTTTTCTCCGGAGATCTTTTTATATACAGCAACCGTAAAACGGAAAAGTTCCGTTCTCGTATTTTCAGGATCGTGAGGGGCGTGATATTTCCGTTTTTGAAAGGAAAAACCATGTTTCGAAGCACTATGGAAATCTTCCGTTAAAATCAGTCAAAAAAAAACCCTGAATTTTCAGATTGTGTTTTAACAGTGTAAGAAAGAAACTAGCAAACTCAGGTTTTTGAGTTATCACTTTCGTTGCCGGGTTGCGACGTTTGCAATTTTTGCTATCTTGACATTAAGGCAAACGTAGTCAGTAGTCATGTACACAGTAGCGTATCTAGCAATAGGTGACACCCGGGCGAGTATTGATGGCGTCACCCCATGTAAAAGATTCTGCCATAAGAAAAATCATGCAAGAGGGAAGTATGCAGTTCAATGCAATATATTTTTTTAAATCGCAGCTGCGAAAAAAAGAACATTCGCGTCATGGACGTCACAATATTTAAGGTATTTGTTGACGAAAATGGTGTGTTCAGCGTTAGGAAATACTTCTAATATATTTTGGCAAGGAAACATTCTGCTCAGTTAAAAATAGAAAAGACAATGCTAGAAAAAATTATATACAGTTTTAGGCATTTGTTTTATTCTTTGGAGCTTGAAAAGGTTTATTTTGTCCCTCTTGTGACTGGGTGTCATCCCGGACGGTCCGCCCCCACTTGGCTACGCCACTGCGGGTACTGATCTTTCCAAGCAATACAACATAAATACTTTTTTTTTTCCGTACAAATTTCGGTTTTTTTTTTTTTTTTTGCATTATATGTCCATTCGTTGTGTAACTTCAGAAGTCACCTTTCGAATCTGTCTGGATCAAACGACGGAGATATGTACGTGGCAGAAGTTTGAAATATACGCATTACAAATATCTAAAGTAAACATTCCAAAAGTTTCCAAACAAAATAGGCCAAAAATAATGCAATTAAAAATCGCTTATTAAATTATATTCGTTAATATATAATTACAAAATAATTTGCAAATATATTTTAAAACAGAAAAATTCAGTCTGAAATTTTTAAAAAGTTTGCCTAAGACACGAAAACAAAATCCTGCGGGCGCCATTGAAACTTCACTGATTTAAATCCAAAATTAAAGGAATATTAGGAACAATGTGCTGTCTGTTGTAAATCTCATGTAATCATATTCAAAATAGCATTTTTTAAAATATTGCGAAAATTTAATTCAAAGTATGAATTTGCTACTCAAAAATCAACTATTCAAGCTCCCTCTGATTCCAATATCGTAACACCAAATCATAGCTCTTTAAATAAGCAAAAATCAATTGTAGTTGATGTAATAAAATTGAGAGAATTAAAATAAATGGTGAACTTTTCGAATCTCTATAGGTTCGAAATATTCGCTGTTATTAAATTTTTACTCGAACTAAGCGAACACGATTCACCACAATGATATAAATAATGTAGCTACTGATGACATTTATTTAAAACAAGAAATATGTCACTTACTGCAACTGTTTCAATAACCAGGGGAACAATCTTGCTAGTAATCCCAATATATAAGCCTCGTGCGAGTGAAGATTAAATGAAAACCATCCTGCATCTAGGGTTGCAAGCCAATTTGGCAATTGGCAGTGATTTTTCCAAGCAGGATAACGAATTAGCGTGGAGTGCCGCCTGAGTGGTCCGTGCTCGGCTCACTCAGTAACGGCAAACCTGACACGTTGACGAACCGTAGACGAGGACTAAAAAAGGAAACAATTACATAATATTTACAGCGATGCCGCGGAAGCGCTATAGCTCGTCAAATACGCAAAAATCGGAGGAAAAAAAATTTATTACGCGCCCGGGACGCGTGATTTTCATCGAGGAAAAAAAATCGAGTAAAATATATAAAAATCGATATGCAAAAATATTTTTTGTGCATCTTTGACCCGCTTTTTTTTATATTTTTTTATATGAAGAGAGAGTAGGGAAAAGGGGCCAGCTCCTCTTCTTGCCCGTTTCCTTCCCTGTACTTCTCCGTTGCCGCGGCTTAGGTATGGGAAACTTGGGTATCTGAACAGAACTGATCTCTACTGAACAATTATTTTGAATTGAAATAATCAATAAACTTTTTCCTATTTAATTTGTTATAGCATTCATTCACTAATTAAAGAACGAGTGCTATTGTCCATGTAATCGACATTGCGAAAAATTCGCGAATGTGATATTCGGCCAAAAATCAAGCACCGTATTTTTTTCATTTCAATAATTTTGTATGTTTAAGAAGTAAACAAATAAAATGTCTTCCTATTTTTATCAAAATCTTACCGTACATACTTGCGTATAAGTCGATTCGCATGTAAGTCGAACCTCCAATTTTCAGACAAATAAACGGACACCCTCGTGTAAGTCGACCTCCCTACTTTTAGGGGGAAATTGGGAACGTTTTAGACATAAATTATTTAAAAAGAAGGGAAATGAAATGTAATTACAATGAGAAATATTAGTTTCATTTTTACGATAACGACTTTTGAAAAGGGTTCGTTTTTGTAGTTATGTTTTTTGTTAATTGTTGCTTTTATTCTGAATTAATAAAATAAGTTTCTGCACTTTAATTTCTTTCAGTATTATTTGATCTATTTTTAAAAAAGAGGCTCTTAATTTCCACTCGATAAATTACGCAAAATTCGCGAGTGCTGCGTTTCTAACATAAGAGAAGAAAGCAGAAGACTGCAAGCGGTATTAAAACGAAAAATTATGCAAGATGTTAAAGTTAAAGCAGCAAAAGCCATAATTGATGCAGGAAATAATAACCTGAAGTGTGCAAAAGAGGTGAATTAAACGCATGTGAATAATTTTAATGCCGTTTCTTTATCATTCTGATGATTATTTAGATGTTCCTTATTGTGATTATTTTATTACTTTGAACATCTAAATAATAGTGTGGGGGGGAGGGGGATTGTAACAGCTATTTGTACTGATGTGTTCAATGACATGTCTTCCTTCGTACCAACACCCGTTCACTTTTTTCGATTCTTCTTCATAATAGTGTCCTTTCTCCCAAATTAGTGCGGAACTCCACACGCGCCAACTAGTTGAAACTTAGTTTGCTCTTTTCCCCCATGAAAACGAACCAAGTCGCGTAAAGCCGCGTACAGACTAGAGCACAAATGGGCGAACGAGCAAGATTAGCTCAGTGGGGGTTGATGAGGGGGGTTTGGAGACCCCGGGAAGCCCCTCTTTCGCGGATCTATTAAGGCGTGTCGCCTGAAACTCGCCCTCTCCGCAAACTTGCCCTCGCCTGTCACTATGAATGGAAGGGGTGCAGAAAGAATGGAAGGGGTGTAAAAAGAATGGAAGGGGGGGAGAGGATTAAGAACGGACAATAGGAGATGGAACGGATAACGGATATGCAGGACAGGGGATGACTTCCTTGAATTTAGGGAAAACATTCTGTCACAGGGACGTTCAGAGGGATTTTTATTTTTACTTACACGCCGGGCTAGGCTTTTCCAACTTCAGTAATTCGTAGTTCGGCCGCTTATTAACTTGAGCATTTTTCACTAGCATGTTGGTTTTTTTTTTCTTCTTTTTAATTTTTATTTCTTATATATTTTTTAAAACATTTTTTAAGAACATAGCTTTTATAATTGTAAAACATTATATCAATAACAGAAAAAAGGTGTTGAAGCAGCATTGTGATTTTCCTTGTTTGAATCTTTGATAGTGCTGAGATACAGAGCCCGATTTACATTTTGAATCACTATAGGCACAACTTATGTTTGGGGGCCCCTCCCTCACGTAACAAAACTTTTTCAAACATAACATTCAGTATGTGTTTGTAAAACTTGCCATGCAGATGGTTTTCCAATTTGGTTAACACTAAATTGTTTGGAAAAATATACCAAAATTTGGGGAGCCCAAAGTGCAAAAACTAATTTGTTTTTCAAATTTCAAAGAGTCAGACTAAAATTTGGGCACCCCCAACGGGCAAAATGATTTTGTTTTTAAATTACAAAATGTTTGAATAAAACCTGGAGACCCCCAAAGTACAAAATCGATTTTGTTTTTCAAATTTCAAATTGTCATACCAAAATTTGGGAGCCCCCAAAGTGAAAATTCCTTGTGGTTTTAAAATAATTTAAAAATACAAATTTTCTGTGAAGCAACAGAACACTTAACAGTTTGTTTTTGAAAGATGCTAAATATTTTTCTAAAAATTTTTAGATTATAAGCTTATGTGTATCATGCTATATCCAATTACCAATTCACGTTTTTAAAGTTTAAGTTCGTCTTACATTACCCCGTTCATTGAGTTCTAAGTTGATTGAACTAATGAGAAAATATAATTCACCTTCCCCATGGTGCTCCGATTCCTATAATGTCACGTATTTAAATAGGCAGTTTAAATAGTCATCAAGTAGTTTGCGTGAAATGTTGTTATATTTATTTACCAGCGAAATAAATTCGATTAAATTATAAATATCTATACTTAATATTTATATGAATAATTAATATTTATTTACAATTTTTTCTAGTGCTGCGAAGGAAGGGGGTGGGGGACGCATTAAGATGTGCCTACACTCCAGCTACGAGAAATTTTAATAAATTATATTATTTCATTTCTTTTTCGTAAATTATAATTATTTTCTTCACTATTGAGAAAAGAGTTAAAAAGTTACAGAATAAATCGCGGCCGTGGAGCACAGCAAATTTCCTTGCTCCGGCTCCGTTCCAGTTACCAGAAAATCTCGTGGCACCAGGGCTCCGCGTTCTTGCTCCTCACTAGTAGAGGGAATACGAGCGATATCGTTTATCAAGGAACTCGCATACGTATACAAACAGTGGATAAAGTAACACTTAGTGTAATGGTAACTGCGATAATTATGGCACCGACGTTAAATCATATTCAAAAATTGTATTGATGTTCAGGTAAATTAGCGTAAATGAAACATGATTTACCGTAAGTTTGTCCCATTTCGGACGTTTTTGACCAGATTTATGGCACATCGCCAAGTAAGAAAATAAAAATTCATTGCACGTGTCTTTTTGATGCAAAACTAAAGGTGTATCGATGGAATTAAGTTTTAAATATAATTATAGAAACATTTCTATCACTGTCGCATTTAAGGTAGCTGAAACCAAAATGCGACACTCATTTTAATTGACCTTGACATTTTTTCAAAATAGATCATCTGTTTTCTTCTTCACTTTTCTTTCTCATTCAACACAAAAAGAGAAAACAAATAACAGATCGCTATTTCAGGCTTTTGTGTCGCATTAGGGAATGTTGGGGGCGCATCAAAATGAGTGGTATTTATTAACCCAATAGTTATTTTCTTCACAAAAAACGATTTAAATGCAGTGAAAGATTATGAGTTTTGTTTCCGAAGTTCATTAAACTTATGAACATTTCTTTTTTTATATTTAAGGTATGCAAACTTGGTCGCAGTTAAGGGCTGCCGCTTGTAGACTACAGCGGCAGCCCTTAATGGTGGCCCTTCGGGTGATTCTGCTACATTTCCGAAAATTTTCGAGGGGCTGTTCCAAAAAAAAAAATCGGTTTAATGGAGATTTCTCCATATAACAATCTTAAGATTTCTTTGAAGAATAATATGGGTACTTTTCTTACTTCCTTCAGCCAAGCAAAATATTTTGTGCTACTTTTAAAAAAACTTTCAAGACAATATTATAATAACGTTTTCGGATTAAAAAAAAAAGACTTTTGGTATTAATATTTGACCTTTCATTTAATTATTACTTAAAGCTAGTTTTTTTTTTTTTTTTTTTTTTGAGCTTATATATAAAGATATGCATGCATGTATATATATTGTGTGTGTGGGGGGGGGGGGGATGTTTACCTAAGTACTTATGCAATTTTTATTTTAAATTAATGGTGCATACTTTGTCCAAAAACTTTGTGTGAAGTTCCGAAAATTTTTTTTCGCTGAGAATCACCCATGGTTCACTAATCTTATTTAAAGAATGATTTTTTAATAGTATTTACTTTTTATGCAAAATTTGAATTATTATGTATAAACATTCCGTGACAGACAAGTTCAATTTTCGATCACTTGAAGTTTTTGCCTAATAATTCAAATATTTTTTTCTTATATTTCAAAAACTCCACTATGAGGATGTGTAAGCACACACCAAAATTATGCTTGCACTTAGTTTTTAATTTTAATTGGCAACCACTACCATAATATTTCATGTTTAAATGTTTGTGGTTTGTATTTTCGTACTGAAAAGCAAACTTGTGCTGGAGCTGACTTACTTTCAAAGGGCGAAAATAATGTCAAATTTTCCAATTTGGGGTCAAAATCTCAAATTTAGAATCTTTTTACCTCCTTGAGCAAAAACATAGTAATCTTATTTTTGAGGACTAGACAGTAATGTAGTCCATTCCCTAATTTTTTAGCTGAACGGGAAAGTTCCCATATTGCAAAATGTGTCCCTGATTATAAAAATGTATTTGGGACTGAATTTCACAAAATGTATCCCACTTTCAAAAATTGCCTCAAAAATTTTCATACAAGCCTATAAGTAGTGGATTTATGAGGACGCCCATGAAGCACGTGCCCCCCCCCCCCCCCCAAAAAAAAAAAAAAAGTTTTTTTCCTGTAAAATATTTTTAAAAATTTTCTTACCGAAACAGACCAAATTTTAAAATAATATGCAACAAAAAAGTATTTGAATAAAATACATTTTGGTCTGCAATCAAAGTATCAAAGTCACTGTGCTATCAAGTGCCTCCTGGCAGTGCTTCCCATCATAATATAACATTTCAAAGCTCCCCCAGCTACTGAAAAACCCTGAAAAACAAATGTTTTCTCGTCTTCGGAATGACCCGGCTGTGTGCTAGGGATATCCGTACATGCACTTCAGCAAACAGATGACCGTCGCTTTCTTATCAGCAACTTAACTTAAATAAAGGGTAATGAGGGCAGTCATCAAAAGCTAAATATTTTGCAGTAAACAATTTTTTTAAAAAAGAGGAAGGAATGGATAATGAAAAATTATTTTTTTTCCTTCTGTAAAATTGAAAAAAAAAGTGCAATCCTAAAGCATTATTTACGATCATTGACAAAACTAATATTATTACTTAATTAAGGTCCACCGAAATGCGCGTTTCGTTTCAAACCTTTCTTAGCGGAAAGAACAAATAGTATTCATAGCGTTATAGAAACACAATGCAAGATCTGAGTATGAAAAATAAAAATCAAATCGATAAATAAACATAAAAATTTCATAGTCGCGCAGGCGAAATTTTAATATTTCTACATAAATATATATGATTTTTTAAAAATTAAGATACCATTAAGAAAATCACAGCAAAGAGTATAAAAATGCATGGACCGCCAAAATACGTTACAAATTGATGGATAAACAAAGAGAAAGAGAGATTCAATACATTGTAAGGAAAATTCACACCAAAAATAAAACTTCAAAAGTAAGATTTTGGAAGAATGATATTTAAAATTAAAGAAAAATTGGAAAAATTACTTACAGTATCATTGCAATAAGATCTTTTTTGAAGAAAAGAAGAAAAAGAGTTACTGCATTTTTACATGAAATAAATGAAAGAAGGCAGGGAGAAGGGTAGCCAAGGTGATTTAAAGAAGAGTCAGAACTCCCCCCCCCCCCCCCTCCACACACACTGACACAATCTTTTTTTCTTGTTCAGAGTCGTCGTTAAGATGCTGTGCGATTGTGGGACTTGAATTTCAAAAATAAAAGTTAGAAAAAGAGCCTCGAAACCCCCTTTCCTCCAACGCCATCAATGAATGCCCAAAATTGCGAAGTTGGAACTTCAATTTCGAAAAATTTCCGGTGGAGAGCCTCAGAATCCACTTGCCGTTTAACGTCACCAAAGGTAGTAGTCTAATATGCAATTTTAAGATCTCAATTTCAGAAAAGATTCCAGGGTTTAGACCCCGAACCCCCATTTCGTCTTCTCACATCCTCAAAAGTGTATTTTTAGAACTTCATCATCATATGGAAAAATTTCAACTGTCTTATAATGTCACCACATATAGCCTAGTATGGGTTTTAAAGCTTGAATTTCGCAAAAAATGAGAATCTCCCCCCCCCCCCTCCCCTTTTCTCTAACACTATCAATATACTCAAAAAATTACGAATTTTAAACTTCAATTTCAAGAAATTTCCACGGGAGAGCTGTTGAATTCATTTGTCGTCACCAATGGTAGCCTAATATGGGTTTTTATGACGTCAATTTCAAAAAATTTACAGGGGACAGCCCCGATCCTCTCCCATCCTCGAAAATCAGTTGAAAGTTGTATTTTTAGAAGTTCATCTTTGGAACATTTTAGCTGTCCTTTACCGTTATCAATGATAGCCTAATATGCATTTTATAACTTAAAAGATAAAACAAATTCAGGAAAAGTCACGAAACTCCAACAATTTTTAACATTATTAATGGAAGCCCAAAATTGCTAATTTAGAGCTGTAGGAAAGTATTGAAATCACTGCATTGACATTGAATTATTTGAAAGATTGAATTTTGAGAAGAACAGTCGGTAATGTTTAAAAAGCTGCTTGACCAACTACTTATTCTCTGGCGTTATTATAATTTTCAAAACATTTTTTTTAGTACGAATGAATTATAAAGGCATTTTGCAAAACTATCTGGAGGGATTGGCGTTTAATTGTCTTAATATGTAGAAATGTATTGTACGTTTTCATTTGATGTAGTTAAGTATGTTTTTCGTACTTTTAAAAGTATTAACTTGTGTTAAGTAATCCTAAAAAACGTGAAGCAAGTTTATGAGTTTTTCATTATGCAAAAGTTTAAAATGAGTATTAATTATTTTTTACACCCGGTGCCCCTCCCAGAAATTTTTCCTGGATCCGCCCCTGAAGCCTATCTAAATAATAAATAAACACCGCCATCAATGTGGCTGTACTTTTACCTTCAAAGATTTAAAAGATAATGAAACGAAGTGAATGAACAAACGATTTTCGAACAGAATTAAAAAGAAAAGAAGTGAAGCTTGTTGTTGTTTTACTCGGTGGTGTTGTTTCGTCTAGAATTTAGTTAATTTTAATCCGGTTACTAAGTTCCTTAGACATAATTTAGGGATTATTAATCGAAGAGAATATAATTTAAAAGGAATGGTTTAAAAATGCACATTTTTTTTTGTTCCAACTACAATAGGTGGTCTAACATTTTGCGAACAGTTTATCATTCAATGGCATCTAACCGTTTAAAGGCTGAGTTATGAATATGAATGGAGCATATTGTTCCTGAAAAGTTTTAGGTCTACTGTAACTAGACGTTGATGCCCAAGAACCCTGAAGTTTTATAAAATTATGATTATTATATTATATTTATATTTTTGAAATATTATATTCTTGCAATTTTAGTTAAATCTGCAAATAGTACATACACACACATATAATATATATCGTTTAAAAATATTTCACATTGGTTTCAAGATAAACTATTGAGTTATTTTAAAATATTGTCCTATGGTATTTCACAGTATATGGTGCATAATGTAGAGCATGTATGAATATATTTGAATTTGTAAATTTCAGACATATTAAAAAAAAATCGCATCCAGACACAATTACATGTAGCTGACTTAGCAATAAAATTTTTAAGCATTTGCTAAAAATTTATAGAAAATACAATGATATTCAGTGGAGTCTCTCCATTTGAACTAACTAACTAAGCTCGCTTCTGAACTAACTAAAACACTGTTCACTAGTTATCTTTAAAAATATTGATATCTAGAGGTTTTACTATTTAAAATGAATTTCTCTACTTTCTAAAAGAATATAGGTCCTTCCATAGCAAATCAATTTAAAAAAAAAATTTTTAGTCAAATTTAACGAAAGTTTTAATTTGTTGTATTCTCAAAAGGAAACAAAGCACAATCTTTTGTCCTAACAGTTTTCCAGTTGCTGATTTTTGAGTACATTATAGTTGAAATTTCAATTAAATGTGCTTGATTCATCACACTGGTATAACGTAATCGGTAATTTGATTATACCAGTGTAACATAATCAGCTGGTAGCAACTGCCAACCTGGGAACCTGGTAAGCGAGCAAATATTTGACCTGACCATACCACGTGTGGGTGTTAGGGGAAAAAATCCCTACATCTCCCTGTTTTGCAAGTGGGGACACCTCCCGCGGTTTTGATTAACATAGGGGCGTAGTCTCATCCATCAAAACCGAGGGCAGGTTTGCGGAGAGGGCGAGTTTTGGGGTGAACCTATTAAGGGGTTTGAGTTAGTCCAATTTGCTTCTTTCCGTACAAACCGCCCGCCATGTTGGGTCACTAGGAAACACTTCTTTCTTGCGCGTAAATTTCGAATTAAAAAATCAATTTCAAACTGTGAACTTCTCAATGAATTTTAAATAATACATAAAATTAATCAAAATTTCAATTTAAAATTACATTTCAAACTCAGCCCTTTCGTGGTAAGGACGTGGCTTGCAACTGCAACTATGTTTAATAACTATAATAATGCAAAAATTAATCCGCTAACTAATGCCAGAAAAAAGCTGCATTGAATTGTATTTTATTACAAAACATTTTTCTAGTTATTTTCAACATTTCACATGAAAATAAATTTTTCGATTATGGAATTAAAGTTATTGAAATCGCATAGTAACAGAATGACATCCATTCGTGTCATTCCATTACCTATGAATAACTAATAAAAATTAAGGTTTTTGAAGATAAAAACGTATCACAATATTTTAAACTCACTGCTTTTAAACCAAAAGATTCAGTTTAAATTGTTGCATATTTCGTTTTATATTTACCTAATATTTTCTATTTATTAATTATCGTCTGCAATTCGTTAACATTTAAAACGTACGTTGTTTAATTATTTTAACTTCCAATGCTTTAATACTACTGTATTTAATGGTTTGTTATTACTTTTCTCTTCTACTTCAAAGTACAAAGGCAACAGTTACGCTACGTGTATATAATGCTTTTATTTATGGGAGCAAGTGTGATAGATATGAAACCCAAATTTGAATTTAATCAACAAATATCTTTCAGTTTCACTTTGGGGCGAAACTTGGGGCAAGACTTTAATTTTAAAATTGAAATGACTTTCCTACTTTTTTTTCACAAGTTTCTTTGCTACTATTTAATTGCTTAGATATTTCATTCCATGCATCCTCTTTTTTGTATTGGTTGACGTAATAAGAATCTTGAGGGTTTCAAAGTATTTGGAACTCTCTGTATTTCTCAATGAGGCCAAAAATGCCGGCTTGATTCCAGTCTTCCATCTCTGCACTGTTCGCCGAAATGCGTTCAAAACCGTCCAAACTAGCTCAAAGGGTTCGCCAAAAACCGCTCTCCGAGCTAGCATGGGTGACGTTCGCGCCCCAGTGGGGGGCTCCCGTTCGGACGCCGTCCACACTAGTCGTTAATGACTCCGAGAATGCTCATTCGCCCATTAGTGCTCTAGCCTGTACGCGGCTTAAGAAGCTTCATGCTTTGTGCCGCTCCATAAATTGAGAGGTTTTTTTTTCTTAAATTAAGATAGGCAATTCTGTGTCGTTTATAAACCTCTAAAAGATTTGGTAAATAATTTTATGGAATATTTCACCCAGGGAAGATTTTAGAAGCTTGAAATAAATCAGTCATGGCCCCTTCACATGGTTCACGGCTCCCCTATTTCACATTTTCTCCTATGGCCCCTAGATTTTTTCTGTTCCCCCGAGGGGGCCATTAGGCTCCCGTTGAGAAACCCTGGTCTATACTACAAAGACCAATTTTAATTTTCAAAGTTAGAATTAAGCTTTTTTTAAGCAATATTTAAGCATTTCCAAAAAAAAAAATACGCAACTAATAAAAATTCCGTTAAATATGTGTGTCTTTCTTTATTTTTGCACAAAATATGCTCATAGTTTAAATGCAAACTATGATTCCGAATTTAAATGTTAAACAATGACTGAAAAAAGTGTGTATACATAGTCTGATTATAGTGTCAGTCAAAACTGTATGTAAGTATCCTTCTATCAGCCAGAATTATTTTTGAAACAGAATTTGAACAAAAAAACGCATGAAAAATATCCTTATTGAGCAGGACATTTTTACCAGTATTCTAGAAATAATTAACATATCATCTTAAAATGTAATTTTCATGAGAATTTCATATAAAAACTTTCTTGAAAATATTCCTTTAGGGACCAAATAGACAATTGCTATTTTCCAAGCAAAAAACGGTATAAAATAGAGCATTTCCGAGTGAGATGTGATTTTAAATATTTTAATTTAAACAGAAAAATACTGTTCTTTGTTGCTGAAACTTTAAGGAAACAAAATCTTTTTGAATATAAAAAAAATATTTCCATTAAGCATAGAGAATAGAAAACATAGACTTCTTAGATTTTATTTTCTACTAACTTGTTTAAGTTAAAGGAAAATTAGAAATTTAAACTCATTTAGAGGAAAAATTTACTCGTCCAATGTTACTCGTGTGTTTACGTCACAGTATTTTTTTTTTTTTTGTTCATTAAAAAAATATCTGAAGTCTTATGTCTTAAAAACAAATCTAGACTGAAGCATGTCAGGTTCTTTCAGCAAAGTTAAGCAGTGGCTCTTTTTTTTTTTTTTTTCAATTTAGCTTCGTCGACCAAAAACCTTTTCTTGGAAGTTTCAACCTTAATTTTAATTTTTATTTTGAGTGTTCCACCACTAAAAGCTTTTTCTGACAAATAAACAATTTTTACAGGCTTTTCCAGAATATCGAAATATCCTGCAAATAGTAAAATAATTAAATGAAGCTTCCCATCATTGAAAATGCCACAGAAGCATCATGTATATTTTTTTGGCTGTTTCCCATTCCTTAGAAAACAGCGCTACGAATACGGTTAAGGGGAAGCTCAACATAAAAAGCATCAAATAAAGCCATATTTTACTCACATTCCAAGTCGGTAAAAAGAGAATATTTACAAAAATTTAAAAAAAAAGAGGGTTCGCTCATTCAATGCAAATCTGTAAAATGTGATGTTAACAGGGGATAAGTTTCGTTCTTCATTCTTTCCTCGTTTTTAGTCCATCAAATTTGTTACGTCACTTAAATTTTTAGATACATTGGGTATGTAGTTTTTCTATCTGAAAAAAAAAAAAGAAAGATGTTTTTAAATTGTGTACACCTACAAAAAAACTTTTTGAAATACCTCAGGCTTGTCATTTCAAATTTTTCAAAGGGGAGGGGCTATAAATTCAATGTATATTATGATGCATTAAAATGCAACAAAATACATACATAAATATTGCAATTATAAAGCCAGGGGAGGCAATTGCTTCCACATTTTTTATGGCATTCCCGACTTTTTATGACATTCTAAACAATAAATTTGCAATTAGTTTTGAATAAAATCTTTGAAAACTTGATGAAAGGATCAAATAGCTGTGTTAAGATCATGTTCAGAAATGTATTAGTTTGGCAAAATATCTTCAAAAAAGGTTTAGAAGTACAAAATCTAGCTTTAAGAAAGGTAAAACCGACTTTCCCAGGCAAAACCACATTTGTGGACGCTTTAGGACGTATATGCTTCAGGGACATGTTTGTCATATTTGTTTTAGAATCTGGATTTCGCTCAAAAACAGACTAATTTGACTCGGTTCAAATCTGATTTTAGCTATTTTTATTTTAAGATTGTGTATCTAATTTTATTTATTTATATTGGTAACCAAAAATAGCACATAATTTTTTATCGCAACTATCTTAAAAGTAAAGTTATTGTACATTAATTTCGCACAATTAAAATTACAGGGTTCGGTGATTTAAATCAAGGGTTTTAAATCGGTGATTTAAATGAAATGTTTAAATCGGTGATTTAAATAAAGTGTTTAAATCGGTGATTTAAATGAAGTGTTTAAATCGGTATTTTAAATCATTTTTTTAAAAAACATGATTTTTATCAAAAATTTAAAATTTGCCTGAAATTTGCTATCATTATTACTTTTTATACACATTTAATATTTCACTAGAATCAATCGAAATGATTAGTGTACTATATTTGAAATAACTGAAGTAAAAGTATTATATTTATTTACGCATAATTTTTAAAGTGTCATTTACGTAACTAATATGCTAAACATTTGTTTATTCATTAACTGCCTTAACCATTACTCTAAATCAGCGATTCCCAACTGGTGGTTCGCGAACCCCTAGGGGTTCGCGGAAATAATATCATAATGGCGGAGTGAGCAATGAAAACATTGCTATCGTAAAAGAAAAAACAAAATAATAAATTTACATACTAATTAGGAAGGAGTGCAGAAATGATTTTGAAAAAATGAATTGTTTTCCAGATAATACAGAAAAGTAATGATCTGGCATAGAAAGCGCACATACAAAATTTGAAATGCACTTATTTCTACTTTTACCGAAAGATATTTATTGATTTATTTTAAAGTTTAGAACGTATTTTTCTCCAACCTCCAACCATTTTCCACTTTAACTTTGCAAGGGCAAAGAACGAGTCGGAAATATGAAAATTTACTGCATAAAATGTAAAATTTTGCATTATTTTAGGCTTATTTTTCATAATACAGATCTTAAACTGGAACCAGAGAAAATATTGACTCGCTTTTATAACACTTTATTCCAACTTTCCTGCATTGTCACAAAATAGCAATTTTGAAATTACGTAAATTTTAGTTTTCCTTTAAATTTCCAACTTCCAAAATTTTGTATATTTCAACCGCAAAGTGGAACCTGTCATAAAAATAATTTAATTTTTTTTTAGGAATACGTATGTCTACTGCCCTAATAATAATTCAAAAAGAACAAATAATAAAAATGTAATAATCAAAAAAATATTTGTAGCTGTATTTTAACTTTTGAATAAACTTAAATGTTTTGCAATGATCATGTTTTCATTTCTTGTTAGGAAGTATTGTACAATATGGCAAATAAACGTGCTAGTAAATTTTAGTTTTATCACTCTTACCAACGACTACTGAGGGGGTTCGCCATCGTTTAGAAGGGGTTCGCAAGGGAGAAAAGGTTAGGAAACACTGCTTTAAATAAACTTTTGCCACAGAGACTTTATAATGAGAGAAAAAATAGATAATATAATGGTAAGAAATAGGCTTTTAAGAGTCAAAGTAGATTAGTTTTACTCTTACTATCTACTTTTAAGATTGCATCAAAATATTAACTGCACATACATTGCTTGTCTCATATTTTAAATCCGTTACAAACAATAACTAACACTATCAAACTATAAATATTACTTTTACATTAGATTCAAATATAACATTTCAGAAACGCCTGCCATTGTTAAATGTAAACCGATTGTTAGTTTTACTCTTTTGAATGGTGTTTCTGAATAATAATAGTAATATGAGAATATCGCTAATAAATTAGTATATAAAATAAATATGCAGTGCAAAGTAGCAATTTGAATTATTATTTAGAATTAGCTTCTTTGAAACGGTGTATGTTTTAATTTGCGCTATACTTCTAATTTACTAAGCACTCTTTTGTAAATAATTTTTCTTTGAAAATCCAGCTGAAAATTACTTCTCAAATATATTATTGTTAAATTTCTAAAAAAACAAGAAATAACTCAGATTAAATTTTTCAATAAGGTGACTGGTTCTTAACAAAATTGCTTCCTTTTCGTCTTCACAATGATTGTGTCAAATCTGGTGCCTCTCTCTATGTGAGGAAAAAAAATAATTTCAACGGGTGTAGAAATATTTAAGGAAAATTTTTAAAATATTACACAAAAGTGCAGTAATGAATTTTTCTTTTCGTTGTAGATTCATTTGTTCTTGTATTCAGTAATTTTATTTCCACCTATTTAAAAAAGAAGGGACAAAAAAAGAATCGAACAAACATATGAAGTAAGAACAACCTTGTATTTTAATATAATCCTAATTGTGTGTGTTTTTTTTAAACTCATCTGTTTATTACAAATTATGTCTTCATTTAATCAGTTAAGCCTTGTTTTTCATTGTTTAAGTTATACCTCCGACGCGACGTGAGCAATCAATTGTCTGAATTTATTTTCAGTCTTTCTAGAACTTTTGCAGGGCATGGTCACTGATTTCTAGCTTGTCACGTTTTGCACTATATTATTGCGTTATATAGATTTTTTGTTCATATTATAACCACTACTCTTGGTAAGTTTTAAAAATTTTGGTCTAAGCAGAAAAAAAAACCAAGAAAGGCAATTTAAATATTTTGGGTTTTTTTGTTTTCTTTTGAACAGGTGAAAAAAAGTAATGCGTGGCAATTAAAGTATTTGTGTTGCTCCTTTAAAAAAAACTATCGTATCTGAGTGAGAATGGCAGGCGATAGTATTTTCACACAATGAATCGAAGATTTCAAAGCAAAAGTCTGCTTTGTGCATTTAATTATAGAAATTTACTATATAAATTAAAATAGTCGCCCCGTTTTCCAGTTTAAACAAAATTTCAATTAAACGTGCAGCAAAAGCATTTCATGCAAAACAAGCTAAGTTATGCCATGAAGTTCTGCTTCTAAGCCGGAAGTAGTGGTTGTTTTTATATGACTGATATTAGGAGTTCCAAGTTTTTCAAAGGAGGCATTAAAACCTCATGTGTCATGCAGATTTAATTTCATTATTACTACTATTATCATTATTATAATTTTTTAAGCAATGGCTGCCGCCCTTTGGTTAGCTGGTCCACCGCCCTTTTAGGGGTCCCAGACCGTCCCTGTGTAATAGTACAAATAAGTTTTATACTTTACTTTAGTTTTAAAAGATTTTTTAAAAAATAACTCGATGTGATTTCGCTTTCTTTGTAAATGTTTCTTTGTTATGAAAAGTAGCGTACCCTTTTCTTGTATTGCAAATCAATTACAAAGTGAATGCCCATTTAATTCCGAAGAAAATCAGCTTTGTAAATCGTGAATTAGACTTTATTGAGGCTTCTTTTACATATACGATTATGTTTTAATCACTATGAGAATTGCATAAAAGTGATGTACAGTAGCTTTTTAAAAAATCTAAATTTTAACTGAGGCTTTTACAATTATTATGTTTCAATCATTATGTCAATGAATGGCAGCTAAAAGTTTTTAATTTTTAAGGTCGATTGTCTTCGTTAAATTTTCAATAAATGCCTCGTCCACGGTAGAAAAATTATAGAAGTCCTTTTTGCCAGCGCGCTCGATTAAGTCTTCTCTGCCACGATTTGCAGTATTAATCATAATCTTGCCCCACTTCTCGAGAGCTGCAGCCTTCAAATCTTCATCTCTACTAAGACCACTAGCATAAGCATAGTATTTTTCAGCTTCTCCCAGTAATCCTATAGATTCAAAATATTCTGCTCGATCCATCATTATTTCAGGGTGGTTTTTCTTCTCTTTCAACCACATATTGTAGCACGATTTTATCATAAACACGTTGTTGATCACTTTGTAGCATTCAATAGCTTGAGAATACAGACCAACAGTGGTGAAAAGCTCTCCCATTTTCTCGTAAATTTCTGGCTGTTGCCTGTTGGCTTTGACGCTTTTAATGAAATAAATCAATGCATTAGGTCGATCATTTTGTTGCGTGATAATACCTAAGCATTTATAGGCAACCGCTAAATGCTTCCTACATTCTTCAGAGCCTTGGTAATCATTTAAAAACATAATGGCCCGATGGTAATAGCTCTGGTCAGTATTTTCCTCGTCAATATTCAAATTAACAACGGCAGATTCCAGGTTTGCTTTGGTTTTTTCATGACATTCTGTCAAACGAGAATAAACCACGCTGTAATCCGATTGTTCGGCTTTGCATATAGTTGAAAAGAACTTCACATACTCATGTTGCTGTTGCAAACAATAACCGTAGTGTTGAATTTGAAGACGAAGGCCGGAGTTAAATTCAGCAAATTCGCAAAATACCTCTAGTACGCTTTGAAAAATCTTTATTCCTTCTGATATGTCTGCGGTTCCGGTACCGGGGATTACTTTTAACAGTTTTGACAACAGTTCAAGTTCAACGAAGTTTTCCGTTTTCACTTGTTCTTGGCCATCGAAATGAACTGCCTTAGGTACCCATTCTTTGATTTGAGAATGGTTTTTACAGAAAGAGTTTTGCGTGTTGACTGTTATGCAGTTCGCTGCGTCAAAAACTGCCTCGGCAATAGTTTGTACTATGAGATAAAAATTAAGCCTGGCCACTTCGAGAAGACTGGATGATAATTCCTTACCAGGTTTAGATATATCGACGGTCACCATCTCCTCATTAACAGACAAATATTTTCCCGATAAATCGATGCTTTCTAACAATCCTGGTAGTTCAATCGTTTCTCTTGCTTCTTCCGGCTCATGAAATAGGTACAACGAAGGAAGCATTTTTTCAATTAATTTTACGTGCATGGGAGTAACAGCTTGATTAGTGGTTAGAATGCCCTGAATAGCGTTCTGGATATTTAGAACAGTTTTACGCTTTGTAATCTTCGTAACAACTAAAGAAATGCTATCCAGTATGCATTCTACGTTTTTAAACATTTTAATGACATTTGATATTGTATCGAGGAAATCCTTGCCCCTCTTTGATCGAAGGTCGGGCTCGGGTACTACTAATAAGAATTTCATCTGATCCGTGATCTCAAAGAGCCTTTTAATATAAAATCTGTTGGCAATCTCTTGAACAGGATCTGTGTCTTCGAATCCAGGACTGTCCCACAAGACAAGATCATCAGCAAGAAACATGTTGGGTATTTTCGTTTCTGAAGCTAGATAATGGCCAATAACGTCGTCCTGAGCTTCTGCAGAGGCGATGCGTAGTTCGCAAGTCTCTTCCTCCATCACAGAGAGCAACTTTTTACAAGTGAGGGCGCAACAAAGGGTGCTCTTACCAGCTCCGGTGTTGCCAAGACACAAGATTGCCTTTTTTGCATGTCGCTGAATCCGTTGATTCCCTTCTCCGATGCGGTTTGATAACTCGAAGATATTTTTCGTACGATCACCTGTTGTTTCCTCGCTCGTAGGGAGCTCCATGATGACCTTTAAAAGATATGTGTTTCCTTTAGTCAGACTTTGCAAAGCAGCAAGGTTTTTAGATTCTTCTGAAAATAAAGAAAATCTATGAACATTATGAGCACACGATTACTGGACGAAATTAAGAGTAGAAAGAAAAATATTAAGTGAAAATGCAGGAAATTTTGACGTTAACATTTTATTAGGGGTGCAGAAAATTTTCTGAGTCTAAAATTTCTCCAAACTGTATTGGCAAAATATATAAATGGCAGCCGATACATACAGTTGAACCACGAAAATCAGGGCACCCAAAATCCGGGAATCGAAGATGTTAACTTTTCCGATTTCAGTTTTTTCAACGCAATTTTCCTTCATCCGGGTTCTACATTTCGCCTGAAATGCAGTTAAAACCCTTTTACTTGATCACAAAATAAATATGGACATGTATGGTTATATTTTTACGCCGACTGAGATCTAATTGAACCCTTAGACCCAAAGCTTCAAGTATTTAATCCTAATAAAAACGATGAAGTACGATAAACACGTGATATTTGCCGACAGTAAAACCGACGAACAATTAATTACATTAGACAATTACTGTTAACGACAGACCATGCTATGAAAGGTCGTGGGCAGAGGGATTTTATAACTGAACTGGAAATGACGGGTTTGCAAAAATAAAAGATAAACTAACCTGCCACAAAACGAAATGTTTCTATAAAAAAAAAATCAACAACAGGTCAATCATAAATGACGTCACGCTTTTTTTCCATATATTTGACCCCGCTCCTCCCCTTTGTCACAATATGTCACACTTCAGTGAACCCCCTCTCCTCGTCACACTTTGTCACAATTTCACGAACCCCCCCCTCCCCCCCCTCGAAGCGTGACATCATTTATGAATGATCCCTTAGGTCTGCTTCTATTTCATGAAAATAGGGGTGAGAGAATGAATAAAGATTAGGAAATTTATTTTCAAACTCTCTTCGTTTTTCCTTTTCTTTTTTTTTTCGGTTTTATTTTCTTTTGTGTTAAAGATTCAAATTGAAAATAGAATACATCATTATTAGGGAATACGAAAGATGTCAGGTTAAAATGTAATTTTGAAAGGTGCCCATTTTGGCGTATTATCTATCCCCTTTGACGAATAGAATTTTTTCGAAGGATAGTCTGGGTCTTTCGTAAACGAACAGTACTTATTTTTAGTGTCGTGTTAGTAAATGAATAAACAATTTTTCAGTTTCAATAGGAATTTTCAATGAAACATTAAAATATTATGAAAAATTATTACTTGTTCTCCCAAGGGGAAGAATTCCCCAGAGTAAAAAATTTCTCCCAAACTTAGTTCGGCGTTCAACATATTCTACACTCCTGTAATTTTTTCATAATATACTTTGATTTAACCCCTTGAAACACGAAAAATACCAGTTTTTCGGAAAAACTGGTTGAAAATGATAGAGTTTTTTTTAGGTTTTTTTTTTTTTACTGAAAATGAATATATAGCTAGAGTAAATTGTTTGGTAGCCTTCCGTGCTACCATGCCACAGGTCCGGGGTTCGATTCCCGGGCTGGTCAGGGTCGACTCAGCCTTTCATCCCTGCAGTGGGGTCGATAAAATGAGGACCAAGCATGCTTGGGAACTAAACACTGGGGATTCCGCGTCAGGCCGACCACCTGGCCAGAACTTCTGCTTCTGCACCCCAGTGCCCTTGGTCTCGAAAACTGGAATGGGCACATTAGGCCATGGCTCCCAAAAGGGCGGGGGGGTGGGAAAAAGTTGTATAAAAAAATATTATACAAGCAAAGGGTAAACGGATCTCAGACGGGCATTAGAAATAAAATAACTCGAGATATAAGATCCCCCTCCTCTCTCTGCCCGTTTTTCGCAAAGGGGCTGTTAACGTGCTAACCTACAATTATAAGTGGAAAACCCACAACTAAAGCCTCAAAAAGACTGAAAAAGCAAGCTGTAAATTTGAACAAATGGGAAAGAGACGGCAGAATCAAACGAAATAGTATTTATAAGGAGTAAATAAACTCAAAACAATGTTACGTTAGTCACATGTTGATTTTGACAAAATAAACTCAAAACAATGTTAGCCACATGTTTTGATTTTAACAAAGATAATACAGAAGAACACTCTGTTGATTGATGACAGAAAAATACTCAAGACTCAGTAAAGGAATGCAAATAAAAAAGATTCTGTAAATTAGTGTGGCGCCTGTGTGATAGCTAAATCACTATTTCTGGCTTACGAAATCGAAGTTGGGAATATTTTATTGTTGGGTTAATTTGATCTCACTCTCTCGTGATTCTAGTGTCTTAAAGACAGCTCGGCCTCTGGACTTGGGAGCTGGCGGTCGGATTTCTATACGTTGAACGTACGAAACACAATATTTTTCTCTGTATTTTGACAGAAATCATTGAGAAAACAAATGCTGTTACCAAGAAACGTGGTTCGTAACTTCTAAACAATTGCTCACGTAACGTAACAGATATGCTTGATACAGATATATAACAGATATGCCGCGCCTTACCACGACGCCATCATGCTAATGGTCCATTATTACATTGCGGAAATCTTAAAAACTATTATGAGCAATTGAAAGCGAAGCACAACTGTTCAGGCTTTGCATTATTGGTTCACAAAAAAATCGTTATTAATATCTCTCGCGCTGAGTGCTCCTTGCTTTCTTTTACTTATATAGGAATAAGGAATTGTGCGGAAGATTCTGATCATTGTACTGGAAAAATACCTTTGAGTCCTAATCATTGGGCCGTTCAGGGCTTTCACTAATGCTTTAAACCTTGTTTTGTACATATTACGACCTCAAATGAAAGTATAGCAAAAAATACTGATTGCCCTTATATTCTGTTGGCAAATTGAAAGAGAAGTGTGTCTAAGGAGCACTACTTGACTGTGTTATATTAAACTATTTTGGTTTAGTTAATAAGGGAATTCAGAGTTACTTTTCCATTTTTAAAAATAATCTCTGGCACCGAACCTAAATTATTTATTCTTAAAAATTATTTATTCTTAAAAATTGATAAAAAAAACATTTTTAAAATTACTCAAATTTCGAATCCAATCGTCCCCGCCTTTACCGCCCCTGTCTATAGGTCATGAGAGAAATGAAACTAGACATAGGTCCAGGGGTGAAAGTAAAAGGATTTCAAAGGACGGAAGAGGAAATTTTTGTAACTATCCAAAAACATGCTTTTTCCAAAACGTTCGCTAATATATTGCATGTATTAATTTCCTTTCCCCAATAATAACTAAATTATTATTAGCAGTAATAATATTTAAGAAATACGGTGGGAACTCAAGTTGAACATTTTAAAAATCATTCTCAAGTCTTAACAAAAATTTCTAAATGTATTATAATTAGCAATGCCATCACATATTAAACTTTTAAATGAAGCAGTATCAGAAACCATTTATAATTGATTTAAATCTATAAATATTTTAGTTCCGTATCCATGAAATTTCACAATGAATTACCCCTGAAACTTTCCTAAACTTTTGGGGAAATGTTACTAAAATTTCAGTAAAAATTTTGAAAAACTTCAGCGCTATCTCTACCAAACTCAGAAAGGGCAAAAAAGAACCGGGGGGGGGGGGGATCTTTTCAAACGGGACGGAGCCTTAATTAATTTAAATAAATCATTAACAAAGCTGTGACTGCCCTCGCAATTTTTTTCTTTTTTTTCTCTGATCAGTCACCTCCAGGGCTGCCGGATTTTAGCCGGGCCAAAAAAGGCCGGTGGGCTTTTTTTGGTTTAAACCGCTTAAAAAAGGCTGGCTTTTTTTAAATAAAAGCCTGCTTTTATTTAAAAATATGTTTAAAAACTTTTTTCAGAAAAGTATTAAATAAAAAATTACATTTATATCATTTATGCAATTAAATTATTACTGCAATAGCAGAATACTTGAAATAAGAATGAAAATTATTTAATAGAATGATATATTACAGAAATAGCAAAGAGAAAGTGCTGCTTATTCGAAATTTATTTAGATTCAATGCAATTTAAACGATTTATTTTCAAAGATTTTTACTGAGTATTCAAAAGTTCACTTGACACTAGACTACTATATGAACTCAAGATTACCAATCATTTGCTTTGTCTAAAACTCATAATCTTTTTTATATTTTAAAAAAAACTTTATTTTCTTAAACTTTTTTCAGAACCTTAAATAAAAATAAAGCTTTTGCCAAATAAATTGCATAAAATAAAAGATGCCCATCTTGAAGCAGACCAGATGGTCAACATAAAATTGTACTGTAAAATGATATTCATCTTTAAAAATTTTAATGTTATGTACCGTAATTATTGGTAAATAGCCCGCATCGTATAGTCCGCAGGAAGAAAAATTCATTCTAAAAAAATCATGTTCGGTGTATAACCCGCATCGTTGTATAACCCGCACCCAGAAAAAAAAACCATGGGATACACCCCTAGAAAACAATACATTCGCCTCTAGCGCCCGAACCCGAATCTGCTTTGGACCGTCGTTTCGAAATTGAAGGCGAAAGGTCCTCGGTCTTCCAACTGAAAATATCCGTCATAACCCTTGAAATGTGCAGAAAATTTTCCGAAAACTTTAGAAATAGACTGAATCAGTGTATTGCTGCTAAAGGCGGCCATCTTGCGAAAATGGTAATGAAAACTTAATGTAAAAAAATGGGATTATATACAGATCAAAGTTTAAAAAGTTTTTTAAAGTCCGTCCCACCCTGTACTTAAGTATCTATATGTAGCCAAGATTTTTAAACAATTTTGAAATCATTAAAGAGGTCATTTTGAGGCTTCAAAATTATCCAGTTGGTTTAGTTTAAGTGCATAGTATTTATTGAAGATTAGTTTGATACATCAGTAAAGGGCACAGAAGAAGTTGCAAAATACAAACAAAACAAAAGGTAAAAATGCTAATCAATGCTTACGGGAAAAAAAGCTTACTTAGCACGGAATAAATAAAGAAATAACCACGGACTAAAGCAACATTAGCAATATGCAAACACAGTAAAAAAAAATGATCTTTGTAAAAACCTTCTTTTTTACACGCATAATATTGAACTACTTGATTAACTAAATTTTAATATGAAGACGAGCGTTATTAGCAACTTATTATTAGTAGTAGTAGTATTTAATTTTTCGAATTTTATCAAAAATAATCTATTACTTTATTTCAAACATAAGAATTGAATCTTTTAAATATTTTTGAAGAAAATAAAAAATTGTACTTACTTTTTTTACAATAATAAATCAACTTTTTAGATCAGTCCTTCCAACCTTTTCAAACTCGAGTTTTTTATAACAATTGAGCAGCCCGCGACACCATATTTGCACACACACACACACGCATATAGGTAGATAGATAAATATAGCACGTGCTTTACAGGTTAAGTCATGTACTTAAGAAATTTTGCTCATGAGTACCACGCAATGATTGCAGAAAATTACTAATCAGGCAAATTTAGCTGTTATATAGCTCAATATTAATTTCTCGGTTAGCAAAAAAGCACTCGGTGCAAAATTATGAGTCTAATTACCTTACAACCATTTGCTACTGGAATATTGGAACTGATGTTAATTCTCCGAAAAAATATATATTTGAAATTGATTCATGATTACAAAAGATTTTATCTATCCAAATTTTGCACAGTCTTCTAAAACTATGTTTGAAAGTCACATCGATGTTGTTTTAGTGCAATATAATTTGAAGTCGGATCTATTTTTTTATAAATTTGTTTTCTTAATCTTTTGATTGATGTATGGAGCTTGGAATTATATGGCAATTTTTATAGTACTGCCATCTACATGAGAAAGACGAAACAGTTGCTCTATATTTTGTAGTGCTGCCATCTACAGGAAAAGACAAAATAGTAAGAAGCTCTATATCAGTGGTCGACAACCCGTCGATCGCGGGCCCATTTTCGGTCGATCACGACAGCATTTTGGACAGTTTATAGTTAAAAATAAATAATGTAATAACTTTTGAATTGGATAGCGAATTTATCATTTTTTTCCTTCATAAAATGTGTAATAGTTTGTGAGACCATTAACCGGACCTAAAAAACTTCCAAATAATATAGAATGTCAGTCGTCACATTAATTATGTTCTCGATGAGAGTTGATGGAGAAGTTGCATGGGTTTCTAAAATGGCTTGAATTTATATTTTTCTGACAGATATTATTGTAGAGAGTGCGAATACAAACTTTAAAAATGTTAAAATTTTTTAAACAGTCTTAAAATTTGATTTAAAAGCAGAGAAAAACGTAAACAATGACAAGTGATCACAAAACGCTCCCTGATTGGTTTGACGTCAATCGACACGCTTCCCTCTGCAAGGGAAAACTTGCCGATTTCTACCCGTCTATGTCTTGGTTTCTACCGCATTCGCAAGTAAATTTGTAGCTATGGTATTTCACCCTCACCTCTTCCAACCTTTCTAAGCTTAAGAATAGTTATATTTTTACTTATTTTTAAATATGCATTACTTAAGTTGTTTCCTTTTAAAACTGAATAATTTAGATTATAGTAATTTTCACGATAGAGTTCAGCATATTTTTTAAGGGGCAACTGACAATTTATCTAAGTTGTATTTTCTCCTTAGTTTTTTATTTTTACGATAAGATCCCGATTTTTTACTGGCACTGTAATAAAGGGAATCAAGACAAAAGAAGGTTAAACATTTTAACCACAAGCACTGTGTTAATAAAGGGGAAGGAAGGAAGAAACAAATCAGGAAATACTTAAAAGCCTTTTTATTTTAAAAATCTGTTTAATTAATATTTTAACTATAATTTAGCACTTGGATCAATATACAATGTTTATTAAATTAATTTTCCATTATTCTGTCGATTTTTTAAAACTGACGATTTTTTTTACTAGCATTGTAATAAAAGGAATTAAGACAAAAGAAGTAAAAAACCATTTTAACCACAAGTGCAATAATCCCAAATGTGTTAAAAAATAAAAACAAATAAATAAAAGAAAGGAAAGAAGAAAAAAGTCAGCAAATACTTAAAAATATCATGATTTAAAAAATCTGTTTAACTAATATTTTAACTAAAGTTTAGTTTTGTCCACTTGGATGAATGTTTTCCATCATTCTGCCAATTTTTTGAAACGGTTGAAAAGCGAATAAGGGACCGTCCTTAAAGGATGTCACGTTTTTTCCCAAAAATGTGACCCCCTCCCCTCCTTGTCACAAAATGTCCCACTTCAACATACCCCTCCCCTCCCCTTTGTCACATGACAAGCTATGTTTCATAAGCATGATGACACACTTCTTGTTACCCCCTCCCCTTTCCTTGTCACAGTTTGTCACAATTTCCCCCCCCCCCCTTGAAGCGTGACATCATTTAGGAATTCCCTACGCAAGGATAAATGGAATTAACTCCTAAATGCTCCCCTTTGCAGCTCTGCTTTATGTATAGAAAATACATTTTCATTCAGTATCTAAGTTTTATTAATTCAATGTCAATAATTTATTAAACAAAAGATAAATTCAGTACTATTCATATTGCTCCAAAAGTAATGTTTTATTTTCTCCAAAAATTGTGTGTGCTATATTGTTTGTTAACGCCAAACCCTATTACTGACCTTACTTTTACTTAATTCTTCCCCTATCCCTTACCTACATTGTTTTCTTTTTTAGCCGACTCTTCCATAAAAGTTATTTTAAAAAATCATGAAGGCTAATGTATCAAAAGTTCATTAAACAATTTAATAAATACAGAGATGCCGAACGCTACGGATTCTCCGTAGTATCTACGGAAAAATACAAAAATTTGAATTTGACTACGGATTACGGAAAGCGCTTTTTTTTTCTACGGAAAATAAAATATTTTAGCCGAGTTCAACTTTTCGCGCTTGGCGGGCATATAAAAAAAAGATTCACCAACAGTCGCCAAAACGAGCGCTTACTGACGATTCGTGGTAGTTTAGAGCTGCGAACAATAGGAGATTGGCGACGGTAGAAAGCTCAGAATTCCAGTTCTAAAACCGGAATTTCTCCCAGCGTGGAGCAATATTTACAGCAACCCTGTTCTTCGGCGAGACAGTTCGGGCAAAGTTCGGATTTTTTCGCTTACTTGCATTAGCAGTTACTTATTGCATTCTTCGTTGCATACATCGTTTGCTCCTTTGGTTATTAACTATTTGGTCCTAAATTAATTAACGAATTCAGTTAGAAATTAAATTTGTATTTTATATTGAAAAATAATCTTATTGGGTGGAAACATAACCGGGAAATCAGGGAATTCTCAGGGAAGTTTTATGTTTTCAAAAATATCAGGGGATATTTAAATTTTCTCCAAGTATCAGGGAAAATTATTCAAACCGGCAAGCGTCCAGAGTTTCGTCGGCGAAATTTCCTTTCGTTGCGCGTGGTCAGCTCGATTGCCGATTTCCCATTGGTTGAAAGCGCTCTTTCTCTGATTAAGCAATAAAAAAAGGTCACTGTTTTTGTGTTTGAGAAGAAGGCATTGCAATCTTACGTAAAACAACGCGTGTCAGCGTTTGTTTCCGAGAATCCGCCATTTTTGGTCGTGTCCAAAATTGGGCCTAACACCGTTCTCCAGCATGCCGAATTTGGGGTTTGGTTCTGTTCATTATTCTGTCGGGCGCAGAGAGCCATGCTCCCCCACATCCCCCCCCCCCCCCCCCGCGTGATGATTTGGAATTTTTAAAACTTTTCTTTACTCAATACAGGAACAATATGCATCTTGAGAAAATAAAGTAAATATAAGTGTAAAATAATGATGGGAGGGGGAGGATCTTCATTATTAAAAAAAAAACTTTAGACTTAAAACTTTCAGCAGTTGCAGATTATATTACTTAAAAAATTAAGTTATTTTCTCTTCCAGGAGTGGTAGAGTTCTGGAAAACCGGAAATTTCAGGAATTTTTTTGCCGAAGTTCCGGAAATTTTATTTTGCTTCTTGACCCTAAATTTTCCGCCCTCATTTTGGTTTTTTTGCTTTTAATTGAAGCAATGCATTTTTCTTAATTGATTTGTGCAATTCTTTAAAATATCGTGGGCCATTGCACGTGCGCGCAAGTAAACGTATGCGTTCTTTTCTTCACGCGATCTTTCTGCATCCTGTACATGAATCGTATTTTTTCAATTTTAACCCTTTTTAAAATTTAATTATAAAGTAAGTAAATAAAATTCCTTTTTATTTTTATCAATATCTCACCGTATATACTTGCGTGTAAGTCGATTCGCATGTAAGCAATACCCCCAACTTTCAGACAAATAAACAGAAACCCGCGTGTAAGTCGACCTTTCAGAGATAAATCGCGAATTTTTAGACATAATTGTTTTTAAAAGGGAGAGGAATTGTAATTCCAATTGGAAATTTGTAGCTATGATGTGGAGTTTCATTTTTGCGATCGCGATTTTCGTAAAGGGTTCGTGTTTGCTGTTAGATCGTTATTTGTTGCTTTTATTCTGAATCAATAAAAAAAGAGCTTTTGGGTTTAATTTCTTGCAGTCTTATTAAATGCAATAAATAATTTTCGTAATGTTTTCTTCGTCATTTTGATGATTTTTTAGAGGGAATTGTACATTTGTTAATAATCCACACATTTATTAAAATAGTTTCCCCTCTTTGCACTATTTTCCTGTTGTCCTATATTTTATAGATTTGCCATTGCGACCCCTGTTAAAATAAGTACTTTTTCCCATTTCTGTCTGAATCATGTAGTTTTCATAAATTTTAACTAGATAAATTACATTTCGTCTTATATGCCAGAAAATACAGTACCTATGAAAAAAATTCGAGGTTCAGGAAATTGTTTTGAAAGTTCAGGAAATGCAAATCCTTACTACTGTCACCCCTGAGCCTTCACTGAAAAAAAGGGTATTGCACAAAGTTCAGTTGGAAAAGTAGTGTCACCCTCCCTAAATATTTTTTTCTGATTTCACCAGTGAAACTGGCACATGGCAATGACGCTGTGTAACTCACAATTTAATTATAACGTCAGGGAAATTTTTGGAGCCCAATTGGAGTTATCAGGGGTTTTTTTCCCTTGGATTCTGTTGCCACCATGGTTCAGCTGAGGCAAATATTTTCCTTTTAGGTTGAATATTGAGTAGTTTTTGCATCCACGCTATAAGCACTGAAAACTACTGAAAATCATTCAGGTTACTACTGAAAACCTGAAGATTAGAGTGGCATCTCTGTAAATATTGAAAATTAAAAATACTGAAAGTATTGTTATGAAATGGGGATATGTGGGCCTGCCTGTTCTTTCTCCTCCCCCCCCCCCCCCCCGCGTCTCCTCATTTTTTTTTCTCTATTTTATTTTGTGCTAGTGAGGGGCGGGGGAGAATGAAGAATCCGTTCGAAAGATCTCAGACCCAACACCTCATTTCCATGCTTCATTTCAATTTATTCAAACGATTTTTTTCATTCGATTTAGTGTATTTCGAAGAAAAGAACTAACAGCAAAATTGGAATTATTAATAGAGGCTCGGGGCTCTCCACCGCAATTCTTTTCAAACTGAAGCCCAAAAAACGTTATTTAAATCTATCTTTGATGGGAAGATGGGAACTCTCCATCGGAAAATTTTGGAACGAAGTGCTAAGCACAATTTTAGGCTATTTTCGTAACATTATTAGGGTGATCATTAGTACCATGGCTTTACCCTTTGATTCACCGTTTCGTCTGCTGTGACACAAAATCAGACTGGAAGATATTCAAGTACACACCTGCTCAAAATTCTCGACAAAACTTCCGAGCCCTTACAGAAGCAAATAAACTAGTAAAGTTTAAAAAAAGGATTTACTTTAAGCTGAAATTTTATTAGAGGCACAGTTCAAGATATTTCCTATTATAAGTATATCTAACATTCACGTTGATGGATTAAGTACACTAATTATTTTATAAACAGTGGCATTATTTTGCGTTTTAAGTTACTATTATTTCGTAAACTGTGAAAAAAACTTCTTCGCTTCAAAACTAAGGGCGCAAATTAAAGAACTCTGAATTCCATCTTTAAAAGAGTAGCAACTTAAGCTCCCCGCCCCCCCCCTGAAATTATGACCCTATACTCACAAAAATAAAGTTAATTTTAACCCTGTAATCATAGCGCAGACTGTAGGCAACACATCGTTCGATCTCTGTTTGTAATTTTCCTTAAAATTTTAAAACCCTGAAATGCGAGTATTTTAATTTATTTCCTTTATATTTATTTTTATTTGCATCTATTTATTTATTTTTGTTGTTGCTGCCTTCTCGAATCCAAAAAATAAAAAAGTTGAAAAGTGATAGATGATGAGTAAAATGAAATCCTGAAAAGAAAAGGAAAGAAAGAAATCAAACATAAAATACGTGTTTTATTTTAATTTTATTTATTCAATTTTGTTAGTACCTCGAATCCAAAAAAACAAATTAAACCAAGACTATAAGTGATTGAAGATTAAGGAATACCTGAAATACGTATTTATTATTATTTTATTTATTTATTTTTGTTAGTACCTCGAATAAAAAAAATCAAATTACATGAAGATTATAAGTGATGAGGATTAAGGAATACCTACTCGGCTCGTGGCTTTTTAAAGCGGTTAACATGCATCCCGGCAAAATTTGCCCAGGGCGTAGACTTCCCACTTTCCCCTCGTGTCGATTGACGTCACATCCTTTCTACGGCGTTTGCGCTGGATGTGACGACACAGCACTTTTAAAATTCATTTTAAAATACTTCCACGTCGTTCTCTTGGTTAAGAATGGTACCGTTCGACATATTTTTTCAAGTTCTTTCAATTTCACGAAGATTTTGAAATCATGCAACTTCTCCATTCAAGAATGTATCTGCATTTCAGTTTAAAAAAAACTAACATTTTTTTTAATCAAATTCAAAAGAAATAATATAATTGTATTGTTTTGATGCGAGTTAACGGTGTTAACAAATAATTATTTTAGAAAGTTTAAAGTACGTATTTTATAAGCATCAAAACTTGTTCTGACAAGAATTAACCCCTCAATTTGAAGACGGGCACAATCCCAACATGCCCTATTAATAGTGTATCCCCCCCCCCCCCCCCCCCCCCCCCCCGCTGTCCTCCGAGTCGATCTTGGTGTTCGCCGAACTTGGAAAGTAGATCTCCAGTCAATTTAGGTTGCCGACCGCTGTTCTATATTTTGTAGTGCTGCCGTCTACTGGAGAAAAGAACTAACAAGTAAGGTGCTCTTGAATTTTAAGTGCTACCATCTAATTTAAGTTACTATATACATAAAACTAAACATTTTGTTATAATCAGGGTTATAATTACATCTGGTTATCATTTCAAAAGTTAAACTTATTTCCACTTCTGCCTTTTGACATTGACTTTGTTACACTCCAAAGCTCATTTTTGCTCCATTAAACTTAATTTTGTGTTCTTAACTAGGTCATTTTTTTGTACAGTTTGTGTATTACTAATATTTTTTAAAGGTTTTTTTATGGTCAAATGAAGATCTTTACCCCCCCCCCCCCCTTTAAATACCGGTTTTGTTGCTTTTACCAGTAGCTTAGTTTTCTCGGAGTTAAGCAAAGGATTCTTTGTATCTCTGAAGAGTGTATTATATTTTAAGCACTTATATTTTTTTGCTATCTGGAATCCAAAAAATCAAATCCTACTTTGAGTAATAGAGGCCGAATATAAAGTGTTTTCCCGATATTCAAAAGATGCCCATCAAATTTGTACCATCAACTCGAAGCATGTTTTTCTAGATTGAATATACTAATGCTGTAAATTCAGACTTATCACTGAATTTCAAGAGCAATTTTTATATGCATCCTTTTTGTTTTACTTAAATCTTTCCAAACTGATTTTTTATTTTAATATTCTGTATAAAACCATAAATCTCATGAAAGAGAATTTTTTTATTCAAGACTCCTTCTAAACACTAATTACCAGGAAAGGTCTTGAGAGGAGCGTGGACACATGATTTTGCTCGAAACTGGAGCAAGATAAAGATTATTGTTCGCCACTTCTCCAAATTTTTTTCCTTTAAAACATTAAAATTAAAACTGAATTAATGAGTTTCTTTGTTTACCTATTTATTTAATTTAATTAATTAATTATATGTATTATTTACTAAGTTTAGTTACTTTAAATTTCGTCCAGAAATATTCTTCGAATAAAACAGTCTGAATCTCATTCTTCGAATGTAGGTAGACCTATTCTTAGTTAAATGGTACAATAGCACTTCCGTACTTAGCAAAAACGGAGTCGCGAGCGTGAAATTGGACAGGGGCGTATTATTTGCGTAGAACTGCTTGCATGACGATTACAAATTCAGAAGAAAAAAAAACCTTATTAGCAATGACAGTTTCGTTTTCTTTTCTTTTGTTTCCGTTTTAGGGCTCGAAAATTATATTGCCTGACATGCCCGGGTCATGTAAAAATTCCGATTGGGCAGGAATTTTCTAACCTTTCATGCCCGGTAGGGCATGTAATTTTTTAATCAAATATTTCTTTCTAAAACTATATTATTTCGTACTTTATTGAAAATCCCCACTTATTATGTAATAATTATGTAGTTGTATTTTGATGATTTAATGGTTAAAATCAGATTATTTTGAATGGTTAAAATTAAAATAATTTTTGATTCAGATATAAAGATGTTAATTTAATTTTTTTGTCTTATTAATGCTATAAGACAAATTGAAGAGTGTTTATTAATATGCAATAAAACAACTTCTGGGCATATATTTTTCAGACAAACATGCCCGACAGGCCATGTAAAAGTTTAAAGATATTTTGAGCCCTGTTTCCGTTACATCACTCTTTTCCTAACTCTTTTATATCAACTATTAAATGTTTGTTGAAAAATGAACTTCCTTCAAACTACTTTATTTAGAAAAATTGATTGTTAAACCTTTAAAAAATTAAATGAACAAATGCAATAAAAATTATTAATTCTATTAAATATTATTTGGAGCACAGAAACTGAGCTAGAGCCAAGACGGAGCCGCCTTAAAGTGACTGTTCCTGTTCCCTGGGAACTGCATTACGCATTTTAGATGTGAATAAATACTTTAAAACTATTATATTTTAAAGAATTTAAACATTGACAATTACGAATAAAAATTAATTTATTAGAATCAGCAAATGTGTAAGAGACCTTCCGTAAATGATGTCACATATATTTGTCACAAAATGTTACACTTCAACATACCCCCTCCCCCTTTGTCACATGTCACGCCAGTAGCGGATTTAGGCTTAGGCCCGGGCCCATCGCGGCAAATTTTAAAGGGCGCCAAAATTTTTAGGACGACTAAAATTAAAAATCGATTGGGTTTTCTGTAAACAGCAAGAACAAATTACAAAGTTGATTTTATTGCGCGCGCGCTCTTACTATCTAAACATAGTACTATTTTGCGGGTAGAATTTCTTTGTTAAAATAATTAATCAGGCTAGTACTGAAATCTGAAATATCTAACAAAAATATTTTTTAAAACTTTTTTTTAATGTTAGGGGGCGCCATATCGTCTCGGGCCTAGGGCACCCTCAAACCTAAATCCCCTACTGTGTCACGCTATGTTGCATAAGCATGATGTCACACTGCTTGTTACCCCTCCCCTCCCCCCTGACACAATTTCACTACCTTCCCCCCTTAGAAGCGTGACATCATTTATGAATGATCCCTAAACAGAGAAATTTATATGAAATTTTATCCAAAACCAGTGTATTCTTCGACGCTTGGATCATTTATAAATGATCCCTAATTTAAAAAACCAGTTTTTTTTTTTTTTTTTCTGCATGCAAAAGTAATTATGATACAATATTTCTGTTGTATGATAGGATATATTATTCTTTTTTCATTGGTATTGAAACCATTTTAAAAAAAATTTACCAGAACAAGTTTGAGTATCAAAACTATTCTTAGTGGTATGGTCGTAGAGAGAAGGAGGCGATACAAGAGAAATTTAACATGTTTTAAATCTGCGATGACGATGTTGTACATCTATAAATGGAATAGATTGTCAGTAGAAAGTTCGAAAGTGGGATTTGTAACTAATAAAAGTTGGGGGAAAAATTGGGGGAACCCTACCCCTCGGGAAGCTGTAGGTAGAGATCATTCTGTTACTGAACTTACTTGTGTTTCGTTTAATCAAGTGTAAAAAAAAAAGACGAAAGGGATTTTTTTTTTTTTTTTGTGATCAGTTACATTTGAGTTTATGTTTATGCATTTCTTTAAAGAATTCTTATCGCACAGATACTGTTAGGGGGTTGCCCCAGAGGAAATTCAGATCCTTTTTCGGACCCTTCCCAAAATTGCGTGCTACCGCATCGTACTTTTAACAGAATTAGTATTTATTAAATAAGGGGCAATTAATAATAATGAACGCTATGTGTTTAACTTGTGTTGTTTCATAAAATTATTTGATTTTTCACAAAAATCGCAAAAACAGGACCTTGTTTATACTTCTGGATCCTTACTATCAAAGTGTACTTATGAGAGTTATTACTTATCAAAGTGTACAGTAGTATATATCAGTATATCACATTTCAATCAAAAGACACATCGCTCATAGAAATGAACAGTGTCATATCTGCAAAAAATCGATTTTTTGGTTCTTATATCAAAATTTTCAGATTTTTGCGCTCCTTATATTGGAAATAATGCTATAAGAAAACGTTCAAAAATTAAGACTAGAGGCCAACTTAGTTTTTTTGGTGCAATACTGTAATAACTACTTTGTATAGTTATTTTTAATTTTTTTTGACATCATTAACATCCATCATGCGAGAGAAAACTTGAGCAATAACTATGTTCTGAACAAAATCGATTATAATAATCTATGAAACAAATAAGTCAATTAAATAAAACAAATTGTAAAATGTTCAAACGCTTCTCTTGAAAAATATCCATTTTGTAGATATGACACTGTTCATTTCTATAAGCGATATGAATAATCCTGTCGCAATAATGCACCAATAATAACAATTACAGTAATAACAATATTTATAACAGGAGAGAGCAAAAACATTCTTTTTTACCCCATTAACTGCTATGTTACATAAAAATGTAATAAAACGTCACTACACTACCCACTTTTATGTTTCTGATCGAGAATCATGAAAGTGAGAGAATTTTTTATCAGAACTAATAAAAAATACTACAATCAGAAACATAAGGTTGTAAATAGGCAGTAGAAATATGGAAATAAATTGTTCCAATTCTGAAAGACATAGCTTTCATTTGATTGAAGTGAAGTTTTAGCAGTCCAAAATATATAATATAGAACACATTATTTTTTGTATATATATATATCATAAGTAACAACTGGCATACCTTCGCAAATGCTCCTTTTTTTACCCTGGGGAAAGGGCGGGGTGGTTTTTTTTTTTTTTTTTTAATGAAGAATAAAAGATTTTAAACTAACCGTACAAAATTATTTCTGCCAACATTAAAATTTTGTGTCAAGGTGTCAATTTTTAAATATATATCTATATTGACAAAATATATCCTTAAACCAAAA
This sequence comes from Octonoba sinensis, assembly GCA_038502835.1. Lineage (NCBI taxonomy): Eukaryota > Metazoa > Arthropoda > Arachnida > Araneae > Uloboridae > Octonoba > Octonoba sinensis. The sequence goes on along the minus strand of CM076604.1, from coordinate 112,536,639 downwards.
ACTAATATCAGCATTAATTCAAGCTCATAACATACCTATATATGTAGATCTGTTTTTTATTTCATTTTCAAGTAACACTCACGAGATTTATTGAAGAATTCTTCACTAAAATGAATTCGGACTCTTCTTGAAAATTCAGTTGGGCCTATTTATTCAATAAATGCACTATTGCTAAATTGCTCATTTTTATACTGTAAAAATTACTGGCAAATAAATGGGTAACACTCCTGAGAAGTAACAAAAACTCACCCCGTTGAATTGCATGTACCACTGTGCAACAGTAAAAGAATAAAATGTACACACTCTAGGTAGGTGGTATCTGGTTATGGGATTTTTTGTCTCAGACACGCAAATTTCCATTACTTACTAACTAAAGAAATTAAACAAGACTACTATTTCACAACATGGGAAAAATAATGAATGCATTGAATCAAATATGAAATAATGCTCCCCTACAGGCTTTTGTAGTCTCAGAATAATAATTAATTCAACAGGAAATTCAGATTTTATAATGCAGACGTCAAACTGTCAATCTGTTTGAAAATCACCCTAACAGTCTTTTAAACGATAAAATTTAAAATTGAACTTTTTAATCTGTTATTATTTTCTATTAACTCTGGCCATTGAATTGTAGAACAACAAATAAGTGCACAAATTATTCAATTGAAATTTCTTTTGAAGTGTTTTAGAAATTTCATGAGATAATAACTGTATTTATATATAAATTTATTACATATTTCTTATTCTGCAACTTTTGTTGCTTTTTTTCGAAGGAACATTTATATTTATTTTTTTCCTGGGCTCAGAGGCCCAAAAAATACCGTCCTGGTAGGGAACAACATTTTAGTAATTTATTCAAAACATTGCAAGTATAAATCAAAATTATACCTAACATTATAATTCTGTATGTGGTTTTGCAGTTTTCGTAGCAAAGAAAAAAAAGCATAATTAGTTGGAATGAAATCACTTATTATTCTCTAAACATAATAAAATAACACGTTTTTACAGCTTAGTTAATAATATTATGGTATGCGAGTAAGAGAAGCCTTAAAATAATATTAGTTTTTGACTCGTTACGTCACCTAGCAATACAATCATGTCAATTATTTTAATATACTCGCATAGGCATACTTGTAATATATGCCACACAAACTGCGTTTCTCCGGATCAACAGATTTAGTTAAAATTACGTGCATGAAACACTGCATTGTGTCGCTGAATCGAATATTTTTTAGTAAAGAAATGTATTTTTTAAACAGATTACACGAATAGTACATAATAGTTCCGGCACATGTTTTTTGCCTAACGTAGTCTAATAATAAAAACTTTGACAAGAATTAATTTTTTTTTTTAGTTTGATAACCTAGACTAAAAATATTTTAAAGAAATCCTTCTTTGACATATTAATTTATAAGCACAAAAAATGTTGTTTTTTTTAAAGTTATTAAATATATTTCTGATACATATTGAATTTTTATTATGTTCAAAAAAATTAGACTCTTGGAAATAAAACACTTACCTTTTTTTCTCTAGAATCTCCCAAAATGAAAATAAGGGGTGAACTATTAGTTCTCAGCACGGCAGTCTATAGAATGATGGAGGGAATGAAGACTAACAGAGCAATGAAAAATAAAAAGGCTGCAAGCAAAGACCAAGCAGCAAAGCTAGTAAAATAAGAGAGCTTTTGCTAATGACAAATGGCAACCCGGTCTTTTGACCTTGACCCAATTTGGTGAATCCTTTATTCATTGGTGTCCCCTGTGATGACAAACTACAGAGCTGCAGGTTTCTTGTGACACCCCTCCCCCCTGTCCCTGATCTCTTGTTATTGGTCAAGTGTTAGAGGTCACCCATAATAAGTGAAAGGTCACCAACAACACCAGTTTCTGGAACGAAAATTTTTCTACTTGGATGAATCCACTTGTGTACTTGTCCACATGTGAAATCAGCTGTAAACAAAAGAAACAACTACTCCGATTCCACGTGGGCTTTGGAGGAGCTCTCCAGTCTTTTATAATTTCAATAATCTCAAAATTGACTCAATTTTGACACAGGGTCAGATTAAAACATAGGGCACGGGCCCAGGGCATCAAAATTTGGATTCACGAAAGCTGCAGCTAATATTTAAAAAAATAAAATTTATAACGCAGTGTATAGCAAGATGCAAACATTTTTTAAAAATCTTAATCTTTTTCGCAAATTGCAAAGCAAATCCGGATGTAATACTATATTGACAATTATTACATTTAGTGAAAAGGCCGTATCCAGAGGGGGAGGGGCGTCTCCTCCTCCCCCCCCCCCCCCGCCTCGAAATACCAGATATTTTTGCAATGTAGCATATATCCCTCCCTGAAAATTTCCTTAACACAATGTGCCGAAGTCGGCACACACACACGAAGTCTCCCCCACCCCCCCAAAAAAATCTGGATACGACCTTGTTTAGAGGTGGCATAAAAGATACGTGTAAACAAATTGATACTTACGTCCTGTTGTAAGCAGGCAGAATTTGGCTGTCAGTATTTGTTATATATATCTATCACTTAACTGAAGAAGTATTTAAGAGTTATAAGAATGAAATCGCCGCTGTAACGTTCAGCTTTTTCTAAGTTCTCCCCCTCCCCCCTTTGTTACGGATATAAATATTCCTTCCCTCCAAACCTTCTTTAATTCACTCCTAATTTATTGTCTCATTCATTCTAAAATATTCCCACTCTTCAGTTTATATTCCAAACTTTTCATCTCTGTCTCAGGCCATTAGATCACATTAGTTCGAAGTTCGAATCCAAGGTTAAATACTGATGTAGCATTATCCAAGCAACACCAAGCTCACTTCAGACTTTATTTATCGCTATCTACTGAAATTTATTACTTTTTTTCCATGATACCATTGGTATTTTTATTGAACAATTGCGTACTTGAGGCTTTCCCGTGGATTATCCAATGAGGAATTTTATCATCACTTGTGTTCATTATTAAACCCCTTGGTGAGTTTATCCGACCAGGAATAAGCACTTAACCTTATATCCGTCGGATCTTTTGTTCTTCCATCTTATGTCCCCCCCCCCCTCGAACCCTCCTCTGGCAGTGGTGTAGTCGAGGGGGGACGCGGGGGACGGCGTCCCCCCCCCCCACCTCTTTATTTTAACTCAAGCGTCCCCTCACCTTTAATTTCCAGGGAGGACGCTAAGGACGCGAGGTGACGCTGAGCTTCCTAACTAATTTAATATTCAAAATAGGCACTCATAAGTAAATTAACAGCTTTATGAAATAAGACAGAAGCTTTTATAACTATACATACAGGCTGCTTCTACTTTAAATTCGTGAAAAAAAAGGGATTCCCCGAGTCTCTCAAAACAACAATTAAAAATCGCAGGTTAATATTACTCGTCAAAATAAGCGCGTTAAAATATGAGTAAACGGGAACTACATAAATTCAGAGAATTAGTTTCAACTGTGCTGGCCTGCCTAGGAAATGGGTGTGCGGCGGGGGGGGGGGGGAGAGGTTTCAAATATCATCATAAGCTTTGAAATCAAAATATTTACACTGCTTGTACTGTTTTTTTTTTTTTTTTTTTTTTTTTACGAAACAGTGAGACGTTGATATTATTAGAGTTAAAAAGTTGGGGGACAATGAACGTCCTCTTTCGTCCCCCCTAGACTTCACCTTAAAAAAAGTAGCTTTCCTTTTGGTATGCAATATAGAAAAACCTACAAGTATATTAAACATTTTCTTTCACAATTTGTTTTCTCGTCATCGCTTCAAGCCTTTTGCATATTCAAACTTTATGCATTACGCTTTTTGTTAAACAATTTCAAAACCAAATTAATGTAAAAAAATGTTTGGATTACAAATGATTATCTGTGCAAAAACCTGTTATGGCACGTCACAAAATTGCGGTGTAAATTCATTTTAAAATGCCTTTATCACTTTCAATTTATTCAGCTTTTTTTTTCTTTTTCGGTGATTACCAGGCCCGAAAAATCCAAAAAGTACATCAGGGTTTTTTTTAAATTTTGATTTTTTTCGAAGACAATTTTATATAAAACTAAAAAAAATTATTACCACATAAAAGGCCTATATTTTCAGCCAGAAAAAAATTCAATAAGACTGGAATGAAGCAAAAGCAAACTGATTTTTCTCAGTCCCACGCTTTTCTATTTATTTCCTATTGTTAACAAACTTTGCTATTGCCAGCTAATTACCAGCTACCCCACATGTTGCCACAGTTCATCAGGTACAGGGCCTTAGGATCAGGTAGCCGATACCCAGTTGAGTATTTTATGTTGTTTCCAAATTGCTGCTTGCCCCAGGGCTACAAGGCTTCAATCATCCGACCAGAAACCCCTTTGAGACAAATAAACCATGCTGTCCTACGGTCCCTTCAAGAAAATTATTTTCGTTCTTCGTGATCGTCGGTTTCGACCGAACCCCCTCCTCCCCCAAGCCAAAAAAAGAAAACAGATTCGTAGAAAAAGTCTGGAGATATGGGTCTGGTTTAAATTGCTCTCGGAAACCAATACTGTATACACCTGCTGAACGACATCACATGCAAACTAAATTCTAAAAGTGACTAACATAACGCACAAAAATATAATCTGTCTGTCCTAGTAGTGGTACGCTACTCTATCCATTGATGCATTGATCACTCGTTATGGATCGAACAATCAATTTCTCAAAAAGCAGGGGGGAAAAGAAAGAATGAAAAGATTTAGGCAACAAAATCTGTTGGAAACATTTTTAACCACTTCCAAACGCAGAAATACTAGTACGGAGTTATCAACTGAAATAAGAGATGAAATATCCAATCAAAGTGAATTGTAAGTACTTTTTTATGATTTATGCACTCATGTGTAATAGTTTTCGATTATAAAATTAAACTGAAATATAATTCATTTTCTTCTCGCTCCGAATTTTAATAAGATTGAGTAGTTCGAATTTTGGTTTGTGTTTTTTCAATTTGAAGTTTCTTTCCTTCTTCTTGGCTAAGTCTTTAAATAAGTGAAACATGAGGAGCTGAAAAAATAAATTTGATGTTAGTTAAAATAAAAATAAATTTACTTTTTTAAAAGTGTTTGCATTGAAATATTGTATTTTAATTAAATGAAGTTTTAAAAATTTCTCAAACTCTTTCTCCTCGGCATGAAATAAATACACACACATAGAAATATGGTGAAAGTCAAGGCCGTATCCAGAGGGGGGGGCACGGCCCACACCTCCCCCCCCCCCGAAATCCCGAAATTTTTCGCAATGTAACTTCAATGTAACGCAATCCCTGAAACTTTCCTCAACATAAGTGTTTCAAAGTCAGCCCCCCCCCCCCCCCCGAAAAAAATTTCTGACTACGGCCTTGGTGAAAGTTAGCTCCTATTGGCCTCCTAGCAAATTTCTAAGGAATGAACAGATCCAACGACACTACATTTGGTTGCCCTCGTTTGTTCGGCGCCTATTGATGTCTATGATGTAATGCAAATAAAATACACAAATTGATCTCTGATTTTAATTCAAAACAAAAATAATTTTTTTCTCCCCATTGCATCAGGTATCCTTATGTTACCCGAAAATAGTAAAAACCATGGAGAATAATTTGTATAAGATTTCTTTTACATTTTTAATATAATTATTAACATTGTGTGTTGAAGAACTGTATAGTTCTTCAAATTTGAACAATAAAAGTTTTTGACGTTTTTTTCAGTTTAACAGTTTTAACCTCTGAAATTAAGCATTTGATTTGATTAAAGCTAAATTATTGTTTTCAAAACAAAATATATATTATATGCTTTTTTTTCACACCGTATTATATATTATATTTGTAATTTTGCGCTTCAGTATTTTTACGTACAGGGTGAAGGGTGGTCCAAAATTATTGTGCACATTACATGTCTGTAAAAAAGTTTACAAAAAAAAAGAGTATGAGGAAAAGTTTTCATGTTTGAATTGTGTTGCGGAAGGTAATCGAATGAAACATAATCATTTGATACCGTATGATACCTCCCATTGTATTGTCTCTCTCTCTCTCTCTCTCTCTCTCCTTTTTTTTTTTTTTTTTCAAACATGATTTGTGCTCAGTAATTTTTACTACCCTGTATAATGAAAAGAATAGAAATAATTACACTTAGAAAATAGTTTATTATGAGTCACTTAATAACTGTAAGGGTTGTAATGTGTAACTTGCTATCTTCCTAAAAATCACGTCTTAACTCTTTATAAGGCTGGAACAAAATTTCTGGTTTCCGTTTAGTAATGGTAGATCAATATATTTTTTAAAATATAGATCAAAAAATAAAATTCATATTGGTCATTAAAAATAACAATGCGTTTTACCTCCCCACCCGCTAAAATAGTTTACTATAAATTTTTAAGTTGGTGAATTTTGTGTGAAGTATACTTTAACCACCGCCCCATTAAAGGGTTAAAAAAAGTTACATATTTATGAATATGTGAAACAAAAGGAATGTGAAGTTGTTTTTAAGTTATTATTTAAAAATTATTATTTCAATTATTCAAGGTAGAAATATCATAACATATGGTGTTTTAATACATTGTTTTTAAGCACTTCAATAACTAAAAAAATTGAAATTTTGTAAATATAAGTTTTTATTTTTACAAGATACATATAAAATTCATTCTTCAGTGGGGAGCACTGCCTGGATTGTTGTTTTTACTAATAACTGTCGCCCTTTTTACCACCAAAAGACAAACCTAGACTGAATGGCCAGTCATTCCAAAATTTTCCGGGGGTATATATTCAATGCATATTATAGGGAAAAAACAACAAAATACATAATCACACGTATAAATACTATGCGTCTCTAAAAGTCAAGGGGGGGGGGGTGATTGACCCCCACTCCTGATTGATCAAATGCCGCGCCTATTCAATGGAGGGAAATGACGCTAAATTTTTTTTTTTAATTTTTCCCTTCCCAAAACTCATATAAGTAGCTTCCATTTTTTCCGTTATTTCTCCAATGCAATACTGGCAAGAAGAAACAACAGGGAAAAAAATGGAAATGACTTAGGGGTCATTCCATGCAAGTGATCCAAAATCTGAGAAAAAAATTAACTCACTTTTCTTTATTTTCTTCAAATTTGGCTCGCTCAAGAAAATTAAAAATCCAAATTTTTAGATTTTTATCCTGTTTTTTTTCTTAGTGATCAGAATTTGATTTTGTAAAAAACTCATTTTTACATGGCATGCTTCAACACAAAACAGGCTCATCAACAAATAGAAATAAAAAGTTCTAGTAAAAAGCATACTGAATGCCGTTTCATATGATATGCATCATGACTAATTTTATAAAAATTTTAAATTTAAAAAAATGACCTTAAAAATTAAATCTTAAATTTCTCGAAAAACGTATAATGGAAAATTTTCAAAATATTCTCACATATTTCTGTCTATTTTATCATCGATTATGCAAAATTTCAATTTGGGACCTCAATGGGATCATATTTTTTCAACCTTTTAAATGTAATTTGATTTACCAAAAAATGAACATTTTTGTGATTCAAGCTATTTTAAGACGATGGTTCCTTAAAGGCGATGATTTAGTTAGTCTGCTAAACACATCTATGTATGCGTGAACAAGCATGGACATCTCTGTGCATGAAATTAACAAGTTCAAAATTTATTTGGGGGGAGAGCTGCAACAAATGCATACACATTTTTGTCATATCACAGCTCCCTATTTTAAAATATTGTTTACAAATAATTCAATAATTATTTAAAAATGAACAAATTGACTTATTTTATGCATTATTAATAAATTTTTTCTGACTTATTCTTTGTTTTCAGACATATTTTAATGATATATTAATGATATGAAGGGAAAAAAGTATTGAATTAATTTCATCTAAAATAGTGAGGGAGGCTGGCTAAGATTTTACAACTTTTGGTTGTTAGTCTTGATTTGCGCTTATCAGCATCCATTAGACAAAAAAAAAAGCTATGTAGCTTACCCCCAAGGCCGCAGCCAGAAATTTTTTCGGGGGGGGGGGGGGTGACCTTGAAACACTAGCGTTGAGGAAAGTTTCAGGGAGGAATATATGCTATATTGCGAAAATTTTCGAAATTTCGGGGGGGGGGGGCCGTCGCCCCCCCCTCCCTCTCTGGAAACATTTTGAAAGCAAATTGCTTCGGGTGACAAAGATATATGTTCGCATTTGAAAGCGTCCCCCCACCTTTTTTTCCAGGACTACACCACTGCCTCTGGCTATGATAACAAGCAGACGTTGGAAGAAAAGGGAATTGTCCCGACCATTTCCGAAGATCCTTAAAGGCCAGCTGTAAATGTTCTCTGCTGGTAACACATGTATAAACATATGTTATAATCAGTGTTGCCGAATTTAAAAACTGCACATTTAAATAACGAACAACAGGGGAGCACGAACGAGAAAGAAAGTCGTCCGTATACTGGATAACCGATATCCGATGCCGGATATCTGGTATCCGGCCGATTTTCAAGTATCCGGAATCCAATATCCGGTCACAGCACGAAAGATGTGTCTCTCCGGTGGGACCTTGTTTGATCCGGCGGATCTTCTTCTGTCCGTTGGACCTTATGTCCGTGGACCTTCGGTCCGACAACGGTATCCGGACACGAGGGCAGTAACCAAAACGTCCATGGACATAAGGTCGTCAACCTCGAAAGGTCCAACGGACATAAGTTCCATGGACATAACATCCAATTTTCTCTGTAGGAAGGACATAAGATCCCGTTTTCTAGGCAGGGGGGACATAAGGTCCGGATTTTGAATTGCGCGTTGACGGAAAGTAACGCGGAGCTGACCCTCCATTTCTATCAGTTCACGGTGCGTTGATTTTTGCATTTTCATTTAATGAATTATTAGTGCTTTTATTTTTGTTATTTTTTAAAAATCTTCATTCATTGAATTCTTTTAGCACTTTTATTTTGTTATTTTTATTAATCAGTGTTCTATTATTCTTCGTGACACATTTCCGTGCTCCAGCTCGGCTCCTGCTCCAAGCATTAACGCGTTACTCCACTACTCATCTCCTGATCTCTGGTTATTAATTGCAATTTAATTATTGTTATTACTGCTTTTTATTTATTTATTATTCCTCATTTTATTATAATACGTGACTTACATATAGGTACAGGTATTTTGCTGTTTTTTATGCATAACATATTTATTCTTTACCCTCTCCCCAAGAAAATTATCAAACAAACCCACATAACTGGGACCATGGGATCCATTGAAAAATTAATACGTATTTTCAATATAAAAAATAGTTGTGTCCCGTTTAAGGGTTAATGATTTAATGCATATAATGATAAATACATGATAATCAAAACTTAAGTTAAAATAAGAACCGTATCGTAAAAAAGTTAGATAGTTACAAATTAACCATGATTAGATATGCTCGAGAAAATCAAACACTTCAACTCTGTGATCCAAGGCCGTATCTAAAAGTTTTTTCGAGGCTGACTTTGACACACTTATGTTAAAGAGAGTTTCAGGGAGGAATATATATGCTACATTGAGAAAATTCTCGGGATTTCGGGGAGGGCTCGGGCGGTGGGCCCCTCCTCTGGATACGGCCTTGCTGTGATTTTTGTAAAATTGCGTCTGAGACGGGAGGAGCGAGGTAGCAAAGTAGCAAAGTAGGCTCCTATAGTTCTGAAAGAAACTTCCTGTTTACTCATACAGATTATGCATAAACTTTTTCCCTTTTAATGCAATTGCTTTTTTTGTAATTTGATCGGATTCTTAAATTTATTATACAATTTAATTGATGACACCTGTTTTAACATTTAAAATTTAAATTTTAAGCGTGAAGAAAAATGCTTAAGAAGCATCAATGAAGGCTTTTCTTCTTCGACCTCCTTCCCTGTTGGCACTAGGTCTTAGCCCGAGCGTGAGGTAGTGGGGTCCACGGATTTTACATGCACGTATCCCTAAGTGTACATCTTGGGTCTGCAGCGGGTCGGTTACCGAACACCCGACCTTCCGGTTGCAAGTCCGACATCCTAATCACTAGGAATCTAGCTGTAGTGCACTTGGAAGGGGAGGGGGTGGAACGAATTTGCTTTGGGCAAGAAAATAATTTAACAGCCTTTATTTTCAGTCGGTTCAGGCTCGCTTCTGCGGTGTGGTGCCTCTACACACCCATATATTGCTAGATTTTTGACTGGTGATGCTACCAAGAATTGATAGTAATGGTGGCCCATAAATAAAGTCTCTAACCATCACAATCTTACATAATACTACATTACATATTTTTGTTGCTTCAATCACAATCTTCTTTTTCTGTTTTCATGCATTTTTTGAAAAGTATTAAATGAGCATGTTACGGTGATTTTTTTAATACTATCATTAGTTTTATTGAAGTAACATACTTCTGGTACAATCCTTTTTTAATTTTCATTTTTGTAAAGTAGAAACTGTTTATAATTGCCATGTATATGAGTCGCGTCTAGATTCAAAACCAGATATATCCACTTTTTTTCGATTTCAACTTTTTTATGACAATATTGAATTTGAGAGCTGTCTGGGGGGAGAATATATATATATGAAGCCATGGAAAAGGCGAATGAAAGCTAGGGGCTATCATTCCACTTGTCCTCAAAGTTTCGATATTTTTCAATTTATCATCACAAGTGATTAGAGAAGTCCTCACTTTGATATTTTGTGATGTTCATAAATTGAACAACTTTTATGAAAATAATTTAAAAAAAAAAGTATGACCGGATCCCATATATTATTTATATGTATATATAAATAAAAGCATATAAAAAATACTTAAATGAAAATAAAATAAAATACAAAACCAGATAAAAACCGCTTCCTGAACTACTCTTTTTCTTCTCTCTCTCTTTTATTATTTCAAGCTCATATCTTTCGAGAATACTAAGGTCAAAATTTCTCCTAACAATCTTTTCTGCTTGAATAGACCAACAATTTCCTAAATTTTACCCTTATTTTTATGATACATTAAAGCCTTCTTTCATTCTCTCCCCCCCCCCCCCCCCGCTTTTACGGGAAAGTAAGCTAAAAACTCATTTTGAAGATCGTTTCGTGGATTGAAAATAACACAGGTAGAGAATAGGAATGACCTTGCGGAAATGATAAGGTCACCGTGGTGAAGGAGTGAGGAGTGAAGGCTTCCGGAAAACACCCCAAGCCCCGTAAAGCAAACTAAGCTCGCGGTTATCGTTCCGAGTGGGTATAATAAGATAAGAAAAGAAATCCCAGGACTCAAGAAGAGCTTGTCTTGTCCATTTCCGTAACCCCTCCTTCCCTCAAGTTTTGCAGGAAGAGGCCGTTGATCAGACGGGCTGCCTTAATTTGGGTTTTATCGTTAGCTTGGCGAAATGTGTTTAGTTTTAAGTCAAAAATTGCTCTTTCAAAAACTTACAAATATTCGCAATCATTTCTCGATATTTTATAATGTATATGACTCAACATATGATTTACAGTACGCATAGTTATAAGGTTCGATCACTCTTTTCAAATAGATATTGAATTTTGCGTGATGCTATACATAATCAAAACGTACAATGAAACGTTTTTAATACCGTAATTGTCTGTGTATAGCCCGAGCCCCGCGGGTTATCTACAAAAAAGCTCCTTTTTTTTCTACCTACGGTCAATATAACGGTGCAGGCAATACATGAAATTCAAAAAAAAAAAAAAAAAAGTATTATTGAAAAGACAACTACCGTTCAAAAATATCTAAATCTCTTCTGCAAAACAAAATGCAGAGAAATAAATCGTGGCTTTCGAAACAATTGTCCAAAGCAGATTGGGGGACGGGCGCTACAGGCAAATGTATTGTTTTCTAGGGGTGTATCCCATGTTTTTTTTCTGGGTGCGGGTTATACACCGAACTTAATTTTTTTAGAATGAATTTTTCGTCCTGCGGACTATACAACGATGCGGGCTATTTATTGACAATTACGGTACATAACTGTCTAAGATTTTATTGCAAAACTATGTAACATAAAATTTAGTTCTCTTATTTGCATCTTTGACATCACACTGCAACAAATGTGTCCTTTAGGTGAAACTATGTGATTCTATATAAACAAAAGGTGCTTGATTCAAACATCCAAACCAAAATGGTCCATCACGTACCGTTTTTGCTGGAGACCCACTTATCATATTTATAATTTTGTCATAGAAGAACGTAACTGAGGCTTACTTATTGAAAACACAAACACTAAAATTATTTTTTTTGGTTGTTTCATCTTGTGGGCATCTGTTGGTGTGCCCTGACAACAGATTAGCAATGTTCAATTCGTATACTTCCATTCCATCAAACGCTGAAGCGCTTTTTAATCACACAGATGTCCCTAATGAAACCTTCCCCATGCTCATCATTATTTACTCCAAATTTTTGAGAAAAGAAGTCCATATGGGAGTCCAAAAAGTGTAGTTTTAATGACATATGGCAACCTATAATTTTCTCGGAGAACGCTCCAAGTGTCTCAACAGAGAACCAATGTTCTGTGGCCCACGGATTGAACCACAAGGCTCTTCGCTACCGTCCATCTTGTTTTTCAGCGCTAATGCTATCTCTACGAGAAAATCTGCAAAAAGTCCTACTCATAACTCGAGAAGTTATTTGAATATTTTCATGCGGTTTCTTTTAAACGATAGAGTGGACCTAGTTAACGATTTGCTACTTTTCATTTTTTCTGTGGTAAACTTCAAAAATTTTTTATAACATTTTTAAATTTCAATTCATTATTTTTAAAACTTTGGGAAAAGATACGGGAAAACGGAAAAGGTAGCAAACCAAGCTTGAATATTTCTCTTTAAAACCATATTTTAAGTTTATATCTGAGACAATTTGTGTATTTGTTATTAGTAGTAGTAAAAGTGTTGTTTTTGAAAAAGTTTGAAAAATTACGAAAATTCACACCCCGTAACAAACCACACCTTGGCACGCCCATTCGAGGGACCTAGCGTGCCTAGAGGGACCTATTCCCCTCTCGCTAAAGTGACAAGCAATCAGTCTCCTTTGTTCACAAGCTGCCCAGGAGGTCCATCCATTCTTTACCGATCGCTTTGTATGTTTTGTGATACCCGTTCGGTTTTCGGTTCTGAGTTCAAGCGGAAAAGAAGTTTTTGCATTACATTCTACAGTGGTACCTCCTTTAAGGGACACCTCCGAAAAAGGGACACCTCTAATTAAGGGACATTTTGTCTGGTCCCAGTCCCTTTGAATAGTGACTGCAATGTATTTACCTCTGAATAAGGGACATTCTTGGAGAAAAATTTCCAAAAATCAAGTTATATAGATAAGAAAATTTACTGGAAGCTAAAGTTTTTTTTTCTTTTCTAAAAATTAAAAATTAACTTCTGAAAGTTGGTATGAGTCCTAGAAGCATGAACAAAGAAACAAGTGTATTTTAAAGTACTTGACAAAACCTACTTGTAAAGCCTTTTCCCTCTTTCGTACAATGTGTGTTCAGCAAGGACAGACAGTACCAACAAGTTTTTTTATGCGAGAATTGTAAAAAGTACACTGAACGTAATTTCTACTGCATTGCCCAAATTACGTACTTTGAAACAAACCCATCCAACAGATTACTTCAAATAAATTTCTGTAAGTTACAAAACTTTGCCGTTGGTTTGGCAATTAAATTAGTCAGTCAGGCACCTTGCTTGTGCAGGAAAGTCATTCCCAGTGTAACGATGGATGGAGCTTTGCAGGGAGCCACTGGTGCTAGAATCAATCACAATGCCTAAACTTCCACACATGGCAACAATATCTTGCATTGGCTTTATTTCTGGTGGAAGATGGCGACGAAGTAAAGCAATTGAAGGAAAATACCTATAAATATGCGCTTTGCACGATTTTTTTGCGAAAGTTATGCAAAAATTTCAGTTTTTCGATGAAAAAATTTTAAATTTCAATAATTTCAGCTTATATTTTGTATGCATGAGACATTTTCAGTATTTAAGCTTTAAGGTAACACATGTTTACTATTAAAATGTTAAACTAAGTTAATACACTATATGTGTATGCATCAATTTATGAACCTCCGAGGAAGGGACACCTCTATTTAAGGGACAAAATTTCCAGTCCCCTCAGTGTGCCTTATTGAGAGATTTTACTGTATTTTCCTTGATGCTTGATGAAGAAAATCGTTCTATGATAGAATCGAATACTGCGTCTTTAACATAGCAGAAACCGTCGTAACAAGTACTATAAAAATGCAGTTCGATCAATAAACATTACACCATTTTTACATTAGACTACTATGAATCAAAATTTTATGTTCATTAATATTGTTATTTTCAATTTGAAAATTAAATGCTGCAGAGTATGTTAAAGAAATATCGATATATTGTAAGTGCAGATGAAAAAAATATTTTCATTTATTTATTTATGTGTGTTCCAAAAGTAATTTGGGGTGTTAAAAGTAATATAATTATCTCACAAAAATACAAAAAGGTTAAGAAACTCATTATTAGTGCTTATAAAATTGTAATTTAATAGCATAATGATATTAAATATTAAATAATAGACCAAATATTTTCTGCTATGAATGAACATATTTCCAGAAAAAAACCCAGCGAAATATCTATACAACAATATATAATACTAGCGCTACCCGCATTGCCCTGCCCGTATTCAGAAGTGCAAGGACTAGTTGGTTCGCCATTTATACACTGGTATTTTTTTAATGTGTATACATTATGTTATTCTTTTAAGATGTATAGCATTCCACAGAATTAAAAATTAGCCTCCCACGGCAATCAATCAGCGATCCTACATATTTAAGCAACTTTATTTTCTTGTGAGAGAGACGCACACATAAAAAATGCAAAAAGAAACTATGAAAAAACGCATTATGTTTATTTATTTCAGGTACCCACACAAAGAGCACGAATATAAGGCCTTGGAATCAACACACACACAGACATACTTACTGGTTTATTATTAGTAGAGATGTATGGCATTACATGCAAGTGCCAATTTTAATTCATACTCTATGCATCCTAAACCGAGACCGAGAGAATAATTTAAAGATTTTTGTCTTTGTATATTACCAAAGAGACGGATGCCAGATGCCCATCCCCCTCTAAGCAATGTCGAGTGCTGTAGTAACCCGTAAGCAAAATTAGTACTTTCTTAGGGCCCCAAGAAAATGAGGGCCACCTCAGAAAAATTTTATTGTCTATTTTAATTGATAAATTAATTTAATTTGTAAAAATTTTCAAATTTTAGGGTAAAATGAATGAGTTCTTTATATGAGTCGTCTTGTTTCAAAACCAGCTACATCCAAAAAATGAAATTTTTCACGGCGGGCAAAAATCTAATATCTAAGAAATTCGAATTTCTAGTTGAGAGCATTGGGATTAACTTTTAACTTGCTGAAATTTTGACACAAAAACAATTTATCCTCGGAAGGTATTTGGAGGGAAAAAAGAAGAGCTGACAAGCATGGTCAATGGGGGGGGGGGGGGGGGGGAAGGGGGGTTGTAACTAACCGGCACATTTCAAACCCACCTTTTAGCATGATGTAGCTGCTTTAGAAACTTAAAAAATTAACACCATATAAAGATTACTTTAAACTATTAGAAAGTGTAAAAAAGTTGAAATCGAAAAAAAGTGGATGTATCTGGTTTTGAATCTTGACGACTCATATAAAACATTGAGTCTTTCTGTCTTAGGGATCATTCATAAATGATGTCACGCTTCGAGGGGGGAGGGGGGTAACATGATTTCTGACATCATGCATTGTGCAACATAGCGTGACATGTGATAAAGGGGGGAGGGGGGTCCGCTGAAGAGTGACATATTGTGACAAAGGGGGGGGGGGGGTCAAATATATAGGAAAAAAAGCGTGACATCATTTATGAACGGCCCCTTATCTCAATCCTGCAAAATTAAGTACATGTCTATTTCGTTTTTATTTGCATGTTTGAAACAGCGAAAATGAAAGAAATATTCCCTAAATGACAACTTCGATCAATTTATTATAAGATTTTTCTACTACAGTAAATCCCCGTTAAAACACGGGCGTCGGGGGACATGTTTGGCACCCGCGTTATAACATAACCGCGGCATAGTGAAACTATACCGCAGAACCATATTACAAAATAATACTCGTTTTCGTTGCATCATTTTTAACTTTATCAATCACCCGTAACTTTTCTTCTCTTCTATATTATATTATTTTCCTTTCTTCTTTGCTGCTATTTTATTTACTGTAATTGCTGTGCACACATCTCAGCGGCGCAATCAGTCTATCGAGCGATAGGTTATAAACCAACTGTGTTCCGAGAAAAAGGGGGTTTGGAAATATCTTTATGTTATTAATATGGGATTGTGATGAAGTCCTAAGAAAAAAATAGATTTGGAAGGGGAGGAAAGCACTTCTCAAAGAAACAATGTTTTAAGCCGGCATACACACACACACTCAGACTGGAAAATATATTTACTTTTCAGGAACGCTAAAGGATCTGGAATACAAAGGTAAACTTCTGAAAATAGAAGATAGTTAAGCAATGAACCGAACAGTTCCTGACAGATTGAGCTCCCCCCCCCTCCCCCCCCCATGTGAAGAGAAACAAGTCGGATCCAGTCAGGACGATTGTACCCAATTTTGAAATCAAGCTACTATATAGTACCCTAGGTTGAAAGACAGAAAAAGCACGA
This sequence comes from Octonoba sinensis, assembly GCA_038502835.1. NCBI lineage: Eukaryota > Metazoa > Arthropoda > Arachnida > Araneae > Uloboridae > Octonoba > Octonoba sinensis. The sequence goes on along the minus strand of CM076604.1, from coordinate 112,520,002 downwards.
AACAGGTGTGCATCAGGACTATCACCATTGGGCTTTTTGTGTTTGTGTGTGTTGTGGAGGGATGACAGCTCTTTGGCTAGATATTTGTGTGCTCGGGCTGGCTTTATTTACAATGGTAAATAAGGAAAAACCTTTAAATGACAATGTTAAAGGGTGGTTTAAACGTCTGGGACACTAATTTAATCATAGAAAAAAATGGAGCTGCAATCACTAACCATTTCATGTCCAGAGTTTTTAGAAAAGAAAAACTATAGCTATGGGATAGGGCACGTGGATGATATTTCACTGAAAAAAATTATTTTTAGTGGAGTAAAAATTTAAATTTTGGCATAGCTAAATATGAGAATTACTGTAATAAACAAAGTTTAAAATTATGCAATATACCTGTGTATATATTGAACAAAAATATATATATATATATTGAACAAAAACATAAATGAAAAAGGGGTCAAGTTCGGTAGAATAAGCAATCTTCGGAGTAGTCGGTGTCACCGATAAAAGAGTTGAAATGTAAGAGGTGCCAACTTCCATAGCAGATATTTTAATCATAGGCAGGGCCGGCCCAACCAAAAGCGGGGTCCGGGGCGGAATTATTTGCGGGGCCCATATATATATATATATATAAATATATATATGTTCATGCGTTAAACTAAGTTGAAACGTTCCAATGGAATAGTAATTAGCAGCCACAAATTTATTTATTTTTTGTACAAATTTCGATTTTTATCTTGTATAACATATTGATTTCTGATCTTAACATATTTGATTACAAGTATTCACGTTCCATAAGGAAAATTTATTATTACAGATTAATGACGAACCATTAAAAAAACTGCACAAAGATGCCTTTACTGAAATTACTTTCTTGAATGCATTAAAACAAATTCATATACAACCCTTATCACAATTTAACTTCTTTAGAAATTTTGATTCAATCGCTAAGATTGCCAAAGATGTCAACTTTCCTTGGCCCACCAGTACCGGATCTTGGAATTTTCCGAGGAGGGGCAAAACTGAAAAATGCCCCCCCTCCCCCCGTCCATCCAGTTATTGTTAATATTTCATATAGCTCTTAGGCGCTGGTCTTTTTTATTTATTTTCTTAGAATTTTTCACTTCTGGCTACTGATAAACAGATAGAACTTTCGTTAATGTCCCCACAGTATGGCTCTTTCAGCTCAACATTTGGGGAAGGGGAGGGGATCGAACCATATGAAGAGGTCCCATTAACAAGAGTTATGTAATTCTAACATTTAAAGGGGGTCGGGGGGGGGGGGTTCCGGTCCCCGGGAAAATTTTGAAAACTATATGCAATCTGGTGTATTTTGAGGCCTTAGGAGACGCTTTTGGGACTTCAAAAACTGTAGGAAAAGAAAAAAACAAATGAAAACTTTTTAAATTTAAACGCTTTTACTCATAAAAATGCAAAAGAAGATTGGCTTTTTTATTTTTAATCCAGGGCTGGACCCCTCCCTCCTTCTCCTTCTTACTAACGCCCATATCAAAGATACGTGTTTGCCTTCTCAAACAACACTATACAAGCTCCCACCTCTTCCCAAAAGAATGCTTTGAGAGTTTGTAAAAAGAAAACTATCGGGTATTATTTCATCATAGCATAATTTATACGCATTTCACTATTATAAGGCGAAGAAATCTTGACTTTTTAAAATTTAAAGTTTTAAATTTTGACATTACAAAATCGCCCCGTAACCCCCCCTCCCCCTCCAATACAGTTTATACAAATAAATAAGTCTTATAATCGGTTTTAATCGTTAGCAAAATAGCTGATCAATGATAAAATCGGAGTGGCGAACTAGGATTTTAATTCTCTTCCAAAAGTTAAATTTTCTTTATCAAATATTTTTTCTATTCCTTTCTTTCTTCTTCTTCTACTTTTTTTTTGTGCATCACAGTTGAATTTGCCACCCCCCAGAAGTGCCGCCCGGGGCATGGGCCCCTGCTTGCCCTACACTAGAACCGGGACTGTGGCCCACAGTATATCGTAAATAATTTTTTATTAATTTTAACTTTGAAAAAGATCTCACACCTGTTGCTACGGGCATTGGCTGTGTTAAAATTACTCTAATTGCAGAGAAAAAAAAAATCGATAAAGTTGTGACAAATTATTTTTATTTAAGAACTGTTTTTCCAATATTGAATAGTTGACTGGCAAAACTCGACGGCAAATTATGAGTTCGTTAAGAAAGTTCACCCTCAATATCATCTTTTAAAGCCTGACCTGCAATATGACAACAATTTTTAAGCTCTATCTTTGATAAATTTTTAATATTATTTGAACTACATAGAAAGTCAAATGTTTCTTCATTGGCATGGAAATTTTTCAATCTCTTCTCGAAAGATGTCATAGCAATATCGATTAATACTACGAAAAACTTAATCCGAAAATTATCTTCAGAAGACTAAGATTCGTCATCAATTCCTTCATACTGAAATTGTCTTGGTTTTCGAGCTACACACCGATTTTCAAATTCATCAAAGCATACATTTTGTAGTGGAATATGAGAAAATCAGAATGTGCACTTTAAACGACTTGTATTTTTTGAATGAAAAGACATATTTTGAGGCACTCATACAGACGCCTTGTAACCTTCTTAAACTTACATAGGATTTTTTGGCTGTTTAATTTTCATTTTTTGTGTTTACTTAATTTTATTAGTTTTATTTTTTCTCCCCGAAAAATTTAAGCAGCGGGGCCTTAAGCGAGGGGGCCTCCCATTGGGAGCAATGGGTTCAATCGGCTTAAGATTGACCTTATAACACACCGACTGGAAATAAAATTTCTATTCCTGTTTTAAAAACATTCATTTACTACCAATAGAATCTAGACACATTCGAAAAATTTATTGATCTATAAGATCTGATCTATTATCTAACCATGTAGAGGAACTTGAAAAGCTGAAATTTTAATAATAAAAATTCTCCCCCTCTCTCTTTTTTATTAAGATTTTTAGGTTTTGCGCGGGGCCCGGGGCGGTTGCCCCGCCCTTTGGCCGGCCCTGGCTGTAGGAATGTACAGTGTTCTTCAATTCATTTAAAAACAACTTGTTACTTTCGGGATCATTCAAAATGATGTCACGCTTCAAGGGGGGGAGGGGTTCGTGAAATTGTGACAAAGTGTGGCAAGGTGAGGGAAGGGGTAACAAGAATTGTGACATCAGGCTTATACAACATAGCGTGACGTGTGACAAAGGGGGGAGGGGGGTCAAATATATCAGAAAAAAGCTTGGCATCATTTATGAACGGTCCCTTCTCTGGTATCCGATTTCTAACTTGGCAAGTTTTAAATGTCAATACATTATATTCAAAAAACTCCCCCAAATAGAAACATTTCTAACAGGCAGTTAGTAAAATCATGTGGTAAGCTATAATAGTTAATTGTCTTCTTATCGTGTTCTTGAACGTAACTTATCTTAATGAGCTACTTATTTTTTGTATTATTAGCCAGGGTAGTAAAATTGAAAGTGCTCTTCGTTTGAAGTCAAATTTTGAACTAGTATTTTGTTTTGATATAAGAGAAAAACAAAGAGGGACAAAAGAAAACAATTTTGTGCCATCTTTGAACGTACCTGATTCCAATTTAGCAGTAGAACACTGTAGTTCCGTTACAAGAAATACAAGATCATGTATTTTTCCCCAAGTTTCGGATTTTTTGTTTTATATAAGCTTAATTGTCAACCTTGATGCCAAGTTTCAAGTTTCTAAGTCACTTATTATTAATAGTTTTTGTTTTTGATGAGTTAGTCAGTCAGACAATGATAAAAATTACACTTTTTAGACCTTAATAATTCTATAACTATAAGAGTTACGTCGATGAAATTTAATATTCTAGGGGTTCAAGGGGCCCCTATTTGAAGCACAAAATTTCAAGTGTGTAGGCCTAATAGTTTTTGAGTAATGATGTCGAAAGTAGCTTGAAATGGTTCGGGTAAAAGTACACATTGGCCAGTGTCGCCGTCTTTGAAATTGGCGGACACACTTCCGTGTGTCTAGATATTCTTTAAGAAATGAAACGTAAAAACTAAAACATCTAGAAGATCTAGATCATGAAGGGACTTCCTTAAGTTGTGGGCCAATAAAAATCCTTTTTTTTAACTTTTGCCTCTCTTAAATTTTTGAATTTGTTCCTGAGATGGAAGAAAGCCACTTCTCTGTCCGGAGCGTTCACAAATATCTCGATAAACCAAGTTTAATGTGCAATTGTGGAATAAAGGCACATTGTAGATTTACAAGTGGCTCATTTGATATGTTTTTGCCACTCACAATTTTGAAATTTCCTTAGTGTTTTCAGAATATGCTACTTACTGGACTTCGAGTCGTCGTCCTGCAAATGACTCGAAACTTCGAGAAAGTAGGTAAAGCTTTTGTTGCCAAACAGGTCGCTAAAGTAACCCAATTGAATTTAAAAGGTCTCTAAAGTGACAACGAGAAATGTCAATTTCTCACTGTCAATGAGAAAGATATAATTTATAATAAATTGAGTCGGATAAATTACGAAAATATGCACATTTATCCAGAAAATACGTAAAAAGCTAAAATATGGGATTTTGGGAAAATGGTACGTGGTAGGCAAAAAATAATTGCAGATTCGTAATTTTCAGCCAAAAATACATAAGAAACAGACATTTTTTTTAAAAGGACATTTTTCGTGTTTCAGTGATATTTCATTGTAAAGACTACATTTAAGTATTTAAGAGAAAAAAAATAATAATATGAAAATAAATTTGATATATTGCTTAATATTGCAGGTCTTGGTATATATATATGTATAGACATATGTATATATGCCAGTGGGCGTACCTGGCATGGGTGCTACTCCGGGTGGTAATCTATGGTGTAACCCCCCCCCCCCCCCCCGAAAAAAAGGCAAAAAAAACGTTGTGCTGTTGAATTTGTATGTTATTTCCAGTAATGGAAAAAGGAAAAAAAAAGATAATCTTAAGAAATTTAATTTACTCATTTGATGTAACTTTTAGTAAACTACATTTATTTGCAGTTACGATGAGTTTGAAATAGCAGCAGTAAATTTGTATAATTCAAATATATGTATTTTATAAAAACTCTTTGTCCCATTTTGGATGTCATCTCTCTCCCCCCCCCCCCCCCCCGCCAAAGTTTTATTGAACTAAAACAGTACACATCACTTTGTACGGTTTTGAAACAACATTAAAAAAATATGCCATACAAATACTTTGCAACTATAACAATAACTGTATTAGAACTTTACTCCATATATTTCAAGTTGCTGTCCAGAAGCAATGCATTTTTCTATTTAAATAGGTATGGTTGAACCAGGGGTTCCCCCTACTCAGAGCGATCGCGCCCCTAAAAAACTACGAAACCCCCGAAAAATGATGTCCCTCAAAATCGGCCCGTTCCCCCCCCCCCCTTTACCTAATGCCCCTGACAACGCCCTCTTTTCTTTTTACTTACCTTTCAGTATTTGTATTATATCAACTTTCCCAAATATCAAAGGGATATAAATTATTTTAATGTACGATCGATTTATAATTAGAAGGGAAATTTTATGCATTGAAAGGTTTTTAAATACGTTTTTTTCCTGAAAAAGTTAAAAAAAAAATTCTTTATCATTATAAATTAGTCAGGGCTGCCCCCTATGTGGGAGGGGGCATGACGCCGACTGCGCAATTGAAATTTTTAGGGGGGAGTGTCTTTTTAAAGGCTTTTGGAGAGGGCTTCGCCGATTTGGGGGGTATCGTTGCGTATTATTTTGGGGGGATTCCGTACTTTTTATTGGGGGCTGCGTCATCGTTCTGAATTAGGGAGGTGCACCACTGAATCAGTCGAAGTTTCAAGATTGTGGAGTTAATCAAAAGGGTCTCTGAAAGTATTATTCAAGAAAATTAGTGCTTTGAAACTAAAAATTTAAGTTTTTTCAAAAATATCACGTTGCTGCCCATTACCAATAAGACAAGAAAGGGGGTAATTATAACATATATATTATATAACATATATATATATAAAACTTAACTATAAGAATAAAGAATAAAACATTTAGTAAAAAAAAACAATTAGAATAGCATGGTTCTAGCAATTAGGGAATATCTTAAGATTTTTTTTTTTTTTTGCTCATTTATTTTAGTTGCTTGCGTGGTGTGACCTCTTTACTCAACTGATTAGCTACTCCCAAAGGTCACAGCAGTCGCATGCCGAAAGTAAAACAAATATTTTGATTCACGTAATTATCTCAATTAAAAAATTGAGGTAATTACGTGAATCAAAATATTTGTTTTACAGTGGCACAGAAATGCGACTGAAGGTTAAGATTACGTACGTGACCCGGTAAAGTCAAGTATTTTATTAGAGCTTTGCTTCCTTCTAATGAAACTTCAGCTATTTAAATTTTATTAAGTTAAGAATTTTGTGACGAGAACTGCGTCACAAAAAGTTAATCGGTTTGTGCAGTGCTCATATATTACAGCTAGTTTTTCTGTAATATGCATATAGCTTTTCCTATAACATATGTACTATTCTAGAAAACGTCTTGGAGTAAGTTCAAGAAAAACGGAAATCTAGAATTTAAATTTTTTTATTAAAATCTCAAAAACAATCATTTGACCGCTCTGGCAGGTTTAGTACTCAATATACAAGAGGCAACTGTGGTCAATAAATAGTAAGTCTTTTTTTTTTAAATTGATGTTGATCCCACAAAGTGGTTTAAAGCTTTGGTTGACTATATTTCTCTTCTTCGAATTCTGATCCGCAGATGGAGAAGAACACTGAACTGTTGCATTCATTATCTGAACCACTTTCACAGGCCTTATAACTGTCACTGGAAGAAGTACTGTTGTCTTCATCCAAAAAAAAAAAAAAAAAAAAAAAGAAAGAAAGAAAAAAAAAACTGTTGAAATTGATAGTTTTTTTAAAGGAGTAGCAGCGAGATGTAAAACGCTTGGTAAAAATCTTTTGGAGAAAATTTTAACACATCATGGAAATTACACACATTTAATAATCATGGAAATTATAGTAATTTTAAGACCCGTTCTATTTTTTGGACAAATGAATTAAGCTTACACGGCGCAAATTTGTTTCTGCGGTTGTTGTCGATTTCGTGAAAAAAGATGAACTTTGAGCCTAGTTCACAAGATCTAGACCATAGGGTCTCAACCTATTTTTACACACCGCCCACTTTGAGAATATTTTTTTTCTATAAAGCCCCTTTTTTTACTAGCGAATCTGAAATAGCTGTTCCCACAAATGTGTTTTTAACTGTGTAATATTATACATTTTATTCGTAGATAGATATGACCCTATCCAATTTCTGTTTTTAAGGAAAACTCTTTTAATGAGAGCAATCAAAATGCCCATTTAATTTTATTGAAAAGTATTTTTATTAAAATTTTCAAGCATCGAATTCGCAACTTAACTAATGAGAAGGTTGAATTTGGTGCATTTGAAGGAGTTTGCTAATATCAGGCTCGATTTTACTTAAACACAATCGTAAGTCACCACGTTCAGTAATATCAAGCCGATTTCTATTTTTGGCTACCAATGTTGCTACAGCACTATAGCCACGTTCAGCTAAATATGAACATAGGAATGCTATCAGAAATCGTTGAACAATCGACCATAAACCTAATACTGTTGTTAGTGCATAATCAGCGTGTTTAGTCTATTTTAGACTATATTTAATTAATCTGCCCACGCCCCTTCATGTCATCTCAACGCCCCCTAGTTTTCTCTGGGTCTTTTACTGCCCCCCTGAAAGTCTCAAACGCCCACAAGGGGGCGTTATCGCCCACGTTGAGAACCTATGATCTTGACTATATTAACTAATTTGATCTTACATGGGTGAATTTCAAAAAGATTGACGGTTTGATGTCCGCAGTATAAAATCTGAATTTCATGTCGGTAAAACTATTATTCTGCCATTATAAAAACCAGTAGGGAAGCATCATTTTATAATTAATTAAATGCATTCATTACATTTTTTCCAAGTTGTGAAATAGTAAGCTTTTTCTGTTACTTTAGTTGGAAAGAAATGGAAAATTGCGTGTCCGGAGCAAAAAATTCACAGAACCAGAGTCTTTTCTTTATCATTCCAAGTAATTTTTTTATTCAATATGATATAAAACATAAAGTAATATGTGTTTACTTAACAAAAATGCAAGTGATTTTAGTTTATCTAATATTTTAAATTCAAAAAAAGTTTTTGTCCGGACATGCAGCTCATGAGTGTTACCTCGAGAAAGTTCCTATCATTCAACTTTCAAAATATTTAAATATTGTAATTATTTTCTGTGGTAGGGAAGCCCAATATGTTTCTTTTAACCTCGTACCATCTAGAATGGGTTAGTTTTATTCCTTTAATGTTTTATAGTGGAACATATAATTCAACATGATGCGTATTTTTATTACTTCTCAGGAGTGTTAGCCATTCATTTCCCAATATTTTTTACAGCATAAAAATAAGCAATTCATCAATAGTGTATTTCTTGTAGTGGAATCAATCGGTGCAATTATTTTTTTAGGAACACAGTCAGAATTTTTTTTAGTGAAGAATTTCTTAATAAATATCATGAGTGTTACCCACTCATGAGTGTTACTTGTTAAGAGAAGGAAGTAACAATCATGATTGAAAACAACCAAATAATAAATAAATGCGCAGATATAGGTATTTGTTGAGCTTTAACTCAAACTATTTGTTTTAATCAAAATTATATTGTATTTCTATATATATATATATTAAAAGAGACACCTTGACACAAAATTTTTACGTTGTCAGATACGATTTTTGTGGAGATTTTTTAAAGATAGGTTTTATTCTTAAGGGTTAAATAAAGAAAAACTCAAGTACTTGTAACCCCCCTCCCCCCCAAAAAATAAAGAAAGAAACGAGTAAAAAAAATAAACATTTGTTCGTATATTCCAGTTGTTACTTCATGTAAACAAGAAAGTGATGTTTTGCAGAATTAGAATTATTTATTTCGATATTTTTACTGTCTACTTTAAAACTGAAATTAATTTTTTATTAGTTCTGTCTAAAAACATCTATTTCTGGATCAGAATCATGAGAGTAGTGATGTTTTATTACATTTTTAATGTAACATAGCAATTAATGGGGTGAAATACTTTCAATTTTGGTCTCTCATTTTATAATTATTGTTAATTTTATTACTATTATTATTTTTTGTGCCTTATAGCAAGAGGATTGCTTGTTTGTCTCATGAGTGTTACCATCTCTCATGAGTGTTACTGTAGCTAAAAATTAGAATTTTATTAATGTATTTGTTAGTTAATAATTAAAAAATGGTTTTCTAGTTAAGTCTATCCAGTTATTTCTTATACTTGCCGTGAAAACATTTAATTTTTAATAAAATACATTTTTATTGAAAGTTATATGCTTCATTTAAGAAACAAAGTAACACTCATGAGATAAAGTGCAATTAAAATAGTTTAAAAATTCCAAATATGTCAATTTTAATACTATTTTTTCTTATTACAAAGTATTTTAGATTACTTAAACAAGATTTTTTAGATTAATTATAGATAAGGATTATTTTACAAAAAGTTTAATAACGGTAACACTCATGAGAAAAACAATCACTTGTCAAGACACTTTTTGAAATATCTAAAATATAAATAAATTCACTCGAAAAAAACTACCTGCTCAGAATGCAGTAATATATAAGGTATTCATACGTATTCAAGTTTTTATGTTTCATGCAACAAAAATTTTCAGATTGTGTCAAACTCAAACCGTCAACAAATTTGAAAATCACCCAGATACAGAATAACACGAAAGAATGCACCACTTCTTAAAAATAATACAAAACAAGATCTTAGTGAACGTAAATACAGTTGTTTAAAAACAACACGCCTTCAGTGTAGGGTTAAGCTAAATACGAGAGATATCCAAATTTACAAATTTGATGTTCATACACGGGAAAATAGGCTCGTATAGTTTATTTATAAAATGCCAGGCATTAACACTCAAGTCATTTCTGCTCAAGTTCTGGGCTTCCCAATACTTCTGTGCCAATCAGGGCCTTATTTACCATTAGTCCCGGGCCTAGGGCCCCCACTTTGAGAGGGCCCCTTAATTTTTGGTTATTATTATTATTATTATTATTATTATTTTTTGTAATTTAAAATTTTTTAGAGAAATATTTAAAAATACCATCTTTCAAAAACAAACTGTTAGTGTTCTGTTGCTTCACAGAAAATTTGTATTATTAAATTATTTAAAACCAAAAGGAATTTTCCCTTTGAAACCCAGATTTTATTCAAACATTTTGTAATTTAAAAGCAAAATATTTTGCACGTTGGGGGCTCCCAAATGTTAGTCTGACTCTTTGACATTTGAAAAACAAATTAGTTTTTGCGCTTTGGGCGCATCCAAATGTTGGTGTGACTGGCAAGTTTTACAAACACATACTGAATGTTACGTTTTCCAGATCTACAAAGTCCTCCCCGGTGAGCCATTCAGTCCAATTCTAAAAAGATGAGAGTTGAAGCAATCATGCCCTGTTAGAAGTTGGAACATGGCAATAGCAGAACTTCGTCAGCTGAGATGGTAAACGAAAATTTGGCTTAGGTTGTAGAAGTTATTTTTAAATATACCAGCATGCTTGCATTTTTTTTTTTAATTATTTTTTTTAATTTCAGTTAATTTCTTCTGGTGCCCTAAGGTACTCAAACATACTCTAAAAACCAATTTTTAACTAAATTTCGAGACAATAGTTATAAATAAAAAATGGGCTAAAGAGTCGATTTTACAGATGGGCCAATTTGTCATAATGATTTACGAAATTTATGAACAATTTAAACTGATTTACAATTCTAACTCTTTTCCCATAATTATGGGAATTTTTCACTTGTTTGGGGAACTTGAGGTTCCGGAAGATATGAATGGATTTCAATTTTAAAAAATTATGTAAACTACTATTGTGCCTATGAAACAACGTTCTAACCATGCCAAAAGCAATTATCCTTTTATTTTCAAAAACTTTCATAAAATTATCAGTTTTTAACTATTTTTTGAGGGGCAACGGAGGATATGGAAGGATTTTGCAAAAAAAAAAAAGGGAAAAAGTGAGAAAAAATGTTGTCTAATATGCCTAAAATAGAACTTCCTTCTCCACCCCGCACCAAAAAAAAAAAAAAAGTATTTTTTTGCACTGTTCGGTCTACTAATGGATGTTTTCTGCAATGTGAATAATTTTTCGACGGTTACCATTAAAACTTTTTTTTTCAGGCAACATTAATATTGTCACACTCCAATTTGTCTTATTTATCTGACTTCATGCTATGTACAAAATTTATAAAACGGGATCTTCATTAATAACCTTAAAAAATGAGTATGTTATGTTATGCCATTAAAGTGTTATAGATTTCAAAATAAATAATGCATTTACAATTAAATAATCAGCATCATCTTTGTCGTCGTCATCATTTTTGTTGTCGTCATCCTTTTCTTCACTGTTATCATCATCAGCATCCTTTATGTTGTCGTCAACCTTTTTTTCACTGTTGTCATGATCAGCATCCTTTATGTAGTCGTCAACCTTTTCTTCACTGTTATCATCATCATCATCATTCATGTTGTCGTCATCGTTATCTCCACTGATATCATCATCATCGTCATCATCATCGTAGTCATCATCATCACCATCGTAATCATCATCATCATTCTCGTCGTCACCGTCAAATTTTTCTAAATTATTATCATCATCCGATAATTCAACATCTGAATTACTTTCCTTCTCGATTTCCTGTCATAAATATACATTAACAAAAACATTAATTGATAAATAAGTAGAAATTATGTTAATGTTATATGTTCCTTACCCTTTTCATCCCCCAATTGGGTCTCTTGGTGAAGAAGTGCTGTTACTTCAGGTTATCAAATCACAGCAAAAAACGAAACTTGCAGGAAGTGCAAAATAGGCAAAGGCAGCGATTTTCAACCTGTGGGGCGCGCCCCCAAGTGGGACGCGAGCACACGAGAAGGGGGGCACGAGAATATCCAAGAGAAAACACTACTTTAAAAAATTGATTAACTGACTGAAAGGAAAGCACGCATACACATAGAAAACAAAATACATTTCGACATATTTAATAACTTATAAAAAGTAAAACAAATTATTAAATTAAAACTTTCTTAATCAAAACATACTAAATTAAAAACAAATTTAATAATTATTCGTAACTCTGCCCAAAATTCAAATAGTGATTTATTACTAAATTAATTTTATTACTAAAATTACTTCTTTTTACTCTTGTTTTGGCAGTTAGTTAAAAATAATTCAAAAACAGAATCAGTACTCGTCTACATTATTGTTGTACACATTTTATGGTAGGAGGGGATGTAAATTATGATAGAAAATTGAGAAACGAATACTGAAAGGTTGAGAAACGCTGCGCTAAAGTATGCAAATGATGAAAACTTAAATACACTGCATTGGCAAAAATGAACGGCCACTCTATAGTTTTGACGTTTCATTGAATATTTAAAGAAATTCTTGACAATTGATATTGAAATTCTAGGGGTGTGATGAACATATAAGGCCTCATATATTTCAATTAAAGTTTCCACCGGAAGGCAATAGGGGACCAGCAAAAAATTGAAGAAAATGAAATATGTCTGCTATCACCCTGTAAAAAGTAATGCATGAAATGAATTTTTACAGCAGCATATCATTATGATACTTCTTGAAATTTTCCGCAGTGGCCCAGTCGGTAGAAGCTCGGTTCCCGCAGAATACCGAAAGTGAAACAACATTGACCAAGGTCAGTGTTTGGGAGAGTGACAACCTCTTGCGGGTAGAGAGCCTTTATACTACGAGAGAGACGCCAATTCCGTATCGCACGCTGATTGGCCGAAGGAGAAAACCGTCCAGAAAACGAAGAACTTGGACTTCCTTCCGTAGGAATAACATTGCGCGCAAAATGTCGTCTTAGAAAACAAAGGATTCCTCTTAAAATAAGGGAAGTCATACAATTTGGTTTTTAGTTTTATATTCTTTGATGTGTTCTTTAACCACATCTCGCCTTAAACAGATGAAATTTTCCACAGTAATTATGAAAGATCGTTTTGATGTACTAGGCCTGTGTTCATTGTCTCGTTTTTTGGATCCTAAACTATGTTTTTTTGACTTTACTGGTTAATCAATGGATTTTAGGATGTGCATTATTATAATAACTTACTTTTTTCCTTAAATACAGTGTGTTTTTTGTATGCTAATATTATTTTTGATGCTGTATTCTCCGATACATGACAGAAGCATGCTTTGGCGACATTTGATGTTAAACGCTCGCCAAACAGGTTACTATACTCAATGCTAAAAAGCTTGAAGTCGATTGAGTTGGCCCACCCCACGGAAGCAAATTCGAAAATTAAAAGTATCTACAATATGCACCCGCTTTGCACCCAAAACCCCCGAAAAATGTCATAAGCGATTTAATTCGGGGGGAGGGGGTGGAGCTTAAGTTAGCCCCCCTCCCCACTAAATTTTGAACTGCGGAAATTTTTTCAACAACCCTCGCTATGCACCTGTTTTTCACCCTTCATACACAAAGTTTCACGTTTTTCACCACAAACCGAAAAGAGTTATAAGCGATTTAAAAAGGGGGCGTAACTCGAAGCGCGGCAGCTAACCCCCTCTGCGTTAAATTTTAAAGTAAGAAAAAATTTGGCGTGACCCACGTTATCCACCCGATTTACCCCCCTCATACACAAAGTTTGACGTTTTGCACCCTAAACCGAAAAATGTTATAAGCGATTGAATTCGGGGGGGGGGGGGGGGCGGAAGCTTAAGTTAGATTTGGTTATTATTGTTAAATATTACAGTCTCATTAATAACCTTGTTTTAAAAATATTTTTTTTCCTTTTTTTGCATATACATAATTTAAAATGTTTTAAAATTTTAGATCAGTTTTAGCATTAGGGTTTTTTTTTCCCTTTCAAGTAATGATTGTATATTGTTGAAAAATAAATAAATAACAGTTCTTTCTATTTCCATTCAATATATAATTAAAACACATGTGAAAAAATTAGGAATTGTTTTTAAAATACCATAAAACAATCATTAACATCGACAAAAAAAAATTCACCAAACGTTTTTAATTGTAAACCTCTTTTTAATTTTAGAGTTTCACAAGTCTATTGTAGTTCAAAATTATATGCATATATACAAATAAAAAATCAACCATTGTGTGTTTAAATCACAAGTGTGTTCACTGTGTATTCTTAATCTTGTTCTTCTCATAATTTCTTTATTCATCCAGTGTCAAACTTATTTTTTCCTTAAAATATTGCTCCTTTATGCTCTTCGTATAATACTTTGGTACATTGCTTTTTAATATTTTTTTTTATCTTCACACCTTATTCATTAATAGTTAATGCTCTGGCACATGTTTATTTCTTCAAAAAATGCAATGAATTTTTATACATTGCTCTGCATTCAGACTTTTTGTTTCAATATAAGTTCTGAAGAATGCAATGTATTAGGACTTCCACACTTTTTTTTTGTTAGACATTAAGCTCCAATTAATGAATTATATTAAAGTAATGACTTGACTTTGCTTAGTATTTAATGCATAATAATTTATGTTCGTAATATAAGGTTTTTTAATAAGCTTTTATAACATTATGTCGTTATTTTTCAGTAATTTTCCCCCAATGAGTCACATGTCTGTATTGTTTTCGGTTACTTTCCTAGGCATATGGGCTACTTAAAAATCAGTTAAGCTTGTTTCCATTGATTAATTACTTAACACTGTTCCTACATAAAAATGATTTGTAAAATTTTCATTAGAAATAAAAACTATAGTGATTTCTTAGCCTGCATCATCTTTCTACGAACACACATAATTCTGCGCTGGTTTAAGGAGTAAAATGTCTAGAGTAACAGTATCCACTCTTTAAATTATGATATAGCTAATAGAAAAGTTAATTTAAAACAAGAAGAAAACTTTATTGTAAATAATTATACTTTCTACTATTCTAACATGAAACTTTTTTTAAAGTATATGTATTCTTATTACGTGTAAATGTATTTTGCATATATTACTTGATTGGGACCCATACCTTAAGCAGGTTAAGTTTGCATACATGTTTGCATCAAATACTACTATCTTAAATATATTTAGATTGAAAAAAAGTATGATTTAAAATTAAAAAATCCTATACTAAACTATATTAAAACCAAATAATACATAAGCAGCATAAGTGAGCATTAACGAGACTTCCTTTTTTATAACTGGTCCTAACTGAACTGTTTCCGCCAAGCGAGCGATACTTGGGCCAAATGCGGATGACGTGACCAAAGCGAGTTGGACGGTTTTTGCTGCGCTAAAGTGTGCGCAGACACCCATCTGAGGCTCTTGACGTCTCTCTCCCAGTATAAAGGCTCTCTACTTGCGGGTGGTTTCTGTGGACCGTGAACACTAAAGGGAGCTGGTGCACGTTAAATCCGTCGTGGCACCGATGCGTGTCGTAAGAGGCGACTTAAAATAGCAACATCCGATCCGGGTGACGTAAGGCTTGCTTTGTAGCATGACTATGGCCCCGGGTCGGTAAAGCAGGTAGGCAAAGCTCTGCCAGCACAGCCCCTTATGGCTGGTGCTGGTTGTCAGTTTGTCAGAGAGTTTGTGGGGAGACATGGAGGATAGCGCTGCAGTCGGATCCACTTCTGCAGGGGAATAGTCCGTGAAGGCCTCGATGCTATATACGGTATGGCTGCAGTTGCTTTAAATACCTCTCGGGGTGCCTACCCCAGGTGATGGTCTCTCATCTGGGAGCTGGTTCAAAAATTAAGAGACCACATAAAAACGGGGCGGAAGCCGGACTCCTGCCTACAAAGGGCCTGTACTCAGAAGCAGCTCAACCACATTTCCTCGCTTCGCGCGAAGAGACGACAACAACAACATACTTCTTGAAATTATGCGTTCATTTGTAAGAGAATAGTGGGTATATTCATGTAGATGAAAGGATTTCTTTGATAGTATTGCAATGTCTCGTAAATACTTTGTTAATGACAGCAGTGAGTGACTTCAGCGCTTCAGCCGAGTACAATGCAATTCAACGAAAACTTGATATGATCTACCCGGCAAGAGCAGTCGACATCAAAAGTATAGTTTAGTACAATGCAAAATAAACACAAGTTAAATTAATAAATAAGACAAAATTAACAATAATAAAAAACACTTACGTTCAAAAATTTCTGCATGTTCATATATTTCCATTTATTAGCATATTTGTGTTTTTCTGTACTTGACATAGTTTTCCACAATTTCGATATTTCTGCCATTAGATTTTTCGTACCAGCATGCTTCATTTGACTTAATTTTGCAGAAGAAATTAAATAATTCTCATTCCTAAACAAGTTGACATGAAAGTTTAAATTAAAATAATTTAGTTAAATCAGTGCAGAGAGAGAGGAGAGAGAGCTAGGGAATACAGTGCAGGGCCATTAAAACAGCAGCTATACAACAGAATGCATGTATGTTTAAAAATGTTTCAAGAATATGACACAGCTGTACCTATTAATTTAACCCTTTAACTACGGGTAACGTCAATAGACGATTTGGCGGAGCTTTCCTGTGGTACGGGTAACGTCAATAAGCGATTTGATGAATTATGCTGAAAATGTAGGTTTCAAAATAAAAAGTTGAAAAATGGAAATGAATACGTTCTTTACATTATACCTATAAGTAATAATTTATTCAATTGAAAATGGCAAAATTAGAGGTGCAGAAGGGGGTATTGACCACCCCCTTTTGATACAGTGAGTCGCCGATTGGTAGCAAAAAAAGTTACAGCTTATAGGAGTTATGATTCTGAACAAAACATTTCCAATCAGCATTTGCCAATAGCAAAATTTGCTATAGCGAAAGCGTTTTTTTCTCAAAAAATCGCCATAGGTTAAAAATGGGGCGTCTAGGACTAACGTTAATTGGAATTCTCCAGTTTTGCCTTCTTTATGTAAGAAACTCATGACATATACATAAGAAATAAATGTATCGCCATTTATACAATTTTTGGATATTTTTTTTTTTTTTTTTTGCGTTCAGACGAGCAGATTTGTGAATATATTCCGGTAGTTAAAGGGTAAATATCAGTAAGACATTTTAAATTATGACTTTCGGACACTTTTCTTATGGATTTCTAATCACTGGCATTAAGAAATGATGCCTTCCCAATGAATTTTTATTTTGAAACATTATTTTTCAATTGAACTAATCCAGAGATCTTCAGCCTGTAGGGTGTGTTATGGTGGGGTTTTTTAATATGTAAAGAAAAAAAATGTCTTTGGTGTGTTTTTTATTTAAAGAAAAAATTTGGTGACACACCGAATCATGTAATACAGCAGCTTAAGTCGGTACATTGTTAGAAAAGGTTACCAACACCTGCTCTATAGGGAAGGCTTCTCAAGAATTTCGAAACCAGCTCAAATCTAAAAACTGACGCGAAGGTTGCGACTAACTTTGTTCGACAAATCACGGAAGCAGATTGCTGAAATCAGGGCACAAATTCTTTTAGAAAGTTGGTTTCATATCAAAAATATTTAGTAATACAATTGGTGATTTCCCCAAGTTTTAGGAAGTTATGGAGGAAAAATTAAGCAGCGAACTACGTTTCAGGACTTCTGCTACGTAAAAGCAGTTCGGATCTTTAAGTAAACAAGAAAGCTACTACTTTTTTTCTCTTAAAAAAATTAAGGTTATCCTATTTCAAGTATCTAATCATATCCTAAGTCAAGTGTTTTTTCTAACGAAGTTAAATTTCAACGAACTTTTCTTTGAATCTCTTTCACCAGTTTTTAACCTCTTCATTCCAAGTGTACCCAATTGGGTATTAACTACTGTTTGTGCAATTTGAAAGCTAAAACACCCAATGGTTTCTGAAATTAATCAACAGGTAGTTTACTTCGTTTTAAACATGGAAATTGGGCATTAATTATCACTCAAACTAATTATTAATTAAAATTATATTTTTTATTTATTTATTTTGTTTTGTAATTATTTTTTAAATCAGACAACCAAAAAAAAAAAAAAAAATTGCGTCAAAATTGACTGTGCTTAGTTCTGGGGTCTGAAGAGGTTAAAACAGCTTTTCATATCGTAAAAATACTTTATCAAGTTATGTTATGTGATTACGCTTTAAACATAAAATGGGAAAAGCACCAGCAGGAGCAAAGGAAATACTTACCTAGTTAAGTCTACTTTATTCAGTAGATTTTCAATAAATGTCTCATCCACGGTAGAAAAATTGTAGAAAGAATTTTTGCCAGCTCGTTCAACTAAACTTTCTCCAAGTTTTGCTGTATCAATCATATTTCCCCCCCACTTCTTTAGAGCTACCGATTTCAGGTCCTTATCTTTACTGAGACCACTGGCGTACGCATAGTATTTTCGAGCCTCTTCCAGCTGTCCTATAGATTCACAATATGCAGCTCGATCCATCATTATTTCAGGGCTGTTTTTTTTCTCTCTCAACCACTTCTTATAGCACGATTTTATCATAAACACATTGTTGATCACGTTGTAGCACTCAATCGCCTGGGAATATTGACGGAACTTCGTCAAAAGCTTCCCTAACTTCTCGTAAATTTCTGGCTGTTCCTTGTTGGCTTTGACACTTTTAATGAAATAAATCAGTGCAGTTGGTGCATCATTTTGTGCCGTGATAACACCTAAGCATTTATAGGCAACCGCTAAATGTTTCATACATTCTTCAGAGTCCTCGTAATTTTTTAAAAACATAATGCCGCGATGATAATAGTCCTCGTCAGTAATGTACTCGTCAATATCCAAATTTACAACAGCATAGTGAAGGTTGTCTTTGGTTTCTTTATGGCATTCTTTCAAAAGATTAGAAAATTGAGCACAATCCAAAAGTTCAGTTTCACACACAGCTGAAAAAAACTTCTTATACTCATACTGTTGCTGCAAACAATATCCATAGTCCTGCATTTGAAGATGACGACCGGTGTCAAGAGCAAATTCACAAAAAACCTGAAGTACGTTTTGAAAAGTCCTGATTACTTCTGATGGGTCTGATATTTGGTCATCAGGGATTACGCTTAACAATTTCGTTAGTAATTCTAATTGGAGGAAGTATCCCTTTTTTTGTTCTTGTTGTGTATTGAAATCAACTGAGTTAGGTACCCATTCTTTGATGATATGATGATTTGTAGAAAATGAGTTTTTATCGTTGACTGTTATGCAGTTAGTAGCGTCAAAAATTGCTTCAACAATAGTTTCTATTATGAAATAAAAATTATTCCAAGCCGCTTCGAGAAGTCTGGAGGATAATTCCTTACCAGCTTTAGATATATTGACTGTGACCATGTTCTCATTTACGACCGTATATTTTCCCGATGAATCGATGCTTTCTAACAATCCTGGTAGTTCAATCGTTTCTCCTGCTTCTTCCGGCTCATGAAATAGGTACAACGAAGGAAGCATTTTATTAATCAATTCTACGTGCATCGAAGTCACCTGTGGATTAGAGGTCAGAATGCTTTGAATGGCTTTCTGAATGTGCTGAACAGTTTTGTGCTGTGTAACCTTCGTAACAACTAAAGAAATGCTATCCATTACGCACTGTACATTTTCAAACATTTGCATGAAGTTAGATACTGTATCGAGAAAATCACTGCCATACCTTAATTTGAACTCCGATTCGGGTACTACTAAAAGGAATTTCAACATATGTGTGATCTCAAAGAGTCTTTTAATATAAAATCTGTTGGGAATTTCTTGGACAGGGTCGGTGTCATCGTATCCAGGACAGTCCCAAATGATAACATTCCCGGCAGAACACCTGTTGGGTATTTTCGTTTCTGAGCAGGAATAATGACCAATGACGATGTCATCGAGAGGGTCTACTGAGTCAATGCGGAATTCAAAGGTAATTTCATCCATCACAGACTGTAACTTCCTACCAATAATGGCGTGAGCGAGGGTACTCTTGCCACTTCCAGTGTTGCCGAGCAGCAAGATTCCTTTCTGGGCAGGTTGCTGAATTCGTTGATTTCCATCTCGGATGCGATTTGACACTTCTATGATATTCTTGTTGCAATCCTCATTTAATTCCTTTCCCTCGGGTGAATTCATAATGATTTGCGTAAATAATTCGCTTTTCCTTTTACTATAATTCAACCCTTCAAAGCAGCAAAATTTCAGATTAGTCTGAAAAAGAATAAATAAATAAATTACGAATATTGTGAAGGTAGGATGTATAAGCCACCACTACATACTAGGTTACTTCAGAAAGCAAAGTAACATATTACATGAAAAATATAAATTACAACATGATACCGAATATAGCCTGCCCTCGAATAAGACTAATTATTGAGGGCACAATTTAAAAAAAATGGAAAAGAGTTTTTGAAATGTTTATCCACTTTACGCGTGACTGATGCATGAAATACCGGGTACGGGCCCCTGGCGACCCGTGCCCTCAGCGACCCAAGTAAAATCGTAGATGAGGCGACCCAGGAAACTGCACACCGTATGCTGAAGCGACCTATTGTTTGCTTGTTACGGACAAATCAATTCTTTTATCCCTTAAGGGGCGGACAAGTACGATTCGCCATTATCACATCGTGCAAGATGGATACTCCCCTTTGTAAATCCGATTTTGTCATGCTCCACTAGTTTTCCCAACTTTTTTTTATATATATATGTAAAATTGAATCAGAGTCAAAATGATTTTGCTCGTTTTACTGCTTATGAACAAACTAATAAACAAGGTTAACCAATAAACCAATTCTTAAATTAAAAATAGTTTTGAAAGTTTTAAACATTTATGTAACTTTCTGTAATTTAAGAATGAACCTTATTTTTAGAAGAAGGTAATTCATATAAAGCATATATTCTGACACAAAAAAAAATATATGTTTAGAAGCAATGCACAGTTTTTGTTTCATTTATTTCCTAATAATGCTTAAAATTTCAATCCAATAATTTTTTTTTTTTTTTTTTTTTTTTTTTTTTTTTTTTTTTTTTTTTTTTTTTTTTTTTTTTTTTTTTTTTTTTTTTTTTTTTTTTTTTTTTTTTTTTTTTTTTTTTTTTTTTTTTTTTTTTTTTTTTTTTTTTTTTTTTTTTTTTTTTTTTTTTTTTTTTTTTTTTTTTTTTTTTTTTTTTTTTTTTTTTTTTTTTTTTTTTTTTTTTTTTTTTTTTTTTTTTTTTTTTTTTTTTTTTTTTTTTTTTTTTTTTTTTTTTTTTTTTTTTTTTTTTTTTTTTTTTTTTTTTTTTTTTTTTTTTTTTTTTTTTTTTTTTTTTTTTTTTTTTTTTTTTTTTTTTTTTTTTTTTTTTTTTTTTTTTTTTTTTTTTTTTTTTTTTTTTTTTTTTTTTTTTTTTTTTTTTTTTTTTTTTATGGCATCAAAATTGATGATTTTATTTTACATTTCGCTTATAGAAATGAAGTGTCATATCTGCAAAATGGACATTTTTCAAGAGAGGCGTTTGAACATTTGGCAATGTGTTTTATTTAATTGCCTTATTTGTTTCAAAGATTATTATAATCGATTTTGTTCAGAAAATAGTGATTTTTCTAGTTTTCTCTCACATGATGGATGTTAATGACGTCAAAAAATTAAAATAACTATAAAAAGTAGTAATTACAGTATTGGACAAAAAAAATTAAGTTGACCTCTAGCCTTAATTTTTGAACATTTTCTCGCAGCAGTATTCCCAATATAAAAACGCAAAAATCTGAACATTTTGATTTTAAAAAAAAAAAAAAAAAAAAAACGATTTTTTGCAGATATGACTGTTTATTTCTATAAGCGATTTATTGTTCATTGCATAAATGCGGAAATACTTTTTTAAATTGTGCAACTTTTCTCGGATTAGCAGATATGATAAAGCTTATGGCTCTTAAAATTGACGGAAATCTTAGTTCTGATTTTGAACTTTGATTTAAATTATGCATTACAAACTAACAAACAGAAAGAAGAAAAAAGTTTTTTTTTTTTTTTTTTTTTTTGGCCATCGAAAATATTAGTCTTTTTTCTAAATCTCAGAAAAATATAGCTCTTAAAAATTCGTTAGAACATATGAATTAATCACACACATCATTCGAACATGTGCATTAAAAACATTTTTTTCTGTTAACTGTAACAAGAAAACTGAGAGCTTGCCTCCCATAGCCAAATATGAATGAGTAATTAATAACTAATTACTCCTAAAAAAAATTCAATTGCCCTTTTTGCCCCCTTCCTTTTTTGGTTATTTTTTTCCTCCCAAGTTGAATCCTTTAAACTTTAAATCGCCGAAGACTAGCCACTCAGTTAATTTGAGAAAAATTTCATGATTTTCTCTAGTTTTAAATTTAGGATTTAAGTAAATATAATGAATTTCAGTTTCATCGACTAACGTCCAACGAGAAAGAAAAGAAGAAAAAAAGGAACGGAAAGGGACACTGAGGGCTTTACTAAACTTCTATCTAATATATCTTGTAGAATGTATTATTAATTTTAGTTATAAACGCATTGAAACATGTGACACTAATGCATTTGTTTTGTGTTTCTCCTTTTCTTTCTTCTTTATTTATTTAATTTTTTTAATTCTTAAATTATTAAAATATTAATTGAAATATAAAAGGTATACATGATTGGAAGTATGTTATTAATAAGCAACAGATATGCAATGGAAATCTAGGTCTGAATCTTTCATTAAGAAAACTGAAATGGAAGTTTTTACTTTAATCGCGTTTCCTTCCTTAAGGTCTTAATTAAAATAATTAGAAAATTATTGGCATCGTTCTTAATATAATTGCTGCTCAATCAGTACATTATGCGCTTGAGTGTCATGGAACAAATAAATAATAATCAATATATTTTTTTTTCTGCCCAATTATTTATTAAATATTAACGTAACGTTACGTGCGATTTCTCCGTAATTATGTATTAATTATGTAATTCGGTTGAAAACATAACACTGAACATAAATTCATTGAAGATGGTTTAAATAAAACATTTAAAAAACATGATTTAATTTTTAATGTATTATGTTGATTTCATGAATGAGTGGTTATTTCTCAAAAATCTGCAATTTCCCTTCAATCTTTTACTCAGACTTGGGACTGATGTCTTTAAATTTCTCATTTTCGATACAAAGTTCTTATATTAAAAAAAATAGGTAGGAAGACACATTAACCTGTTCATTTACCAACATTTCGAAAAAATATGACTTGTAAAGCAAGCTTAAATTACGAACTTTATCTTGCTTTATTCTAATACATAAATTAAGTGAAAGAAATTTATGTTTGCATTCTGGGTGCACAGATTCAGTTTCCAGCCAGAGTTCGTTGATTTTAATGAGCTTGATTTTAAAAAAAAGAGTGATTTAAATCATTTTTTGAAGTTGATTTTGATTTTGCAGTGTAAGAAAGTGTTGTACAAAACTGAAATATGTTACATTTACAACCTCTGTTTCAAACCAAACTAACTTCATAGGTGCATCTGTCTCTGTGCATGTGCATAAACATATTTCATAAGTTTAGAAATAATTTCTATTTTTAAATTTTACAGTACTCTTATTCTTCCGAAATTTTAACTGCAAAGCGTAATTCATTCATCCATTAATTTTACAATTCATAGTAATCCCGACCCATTCTGTGTTTTTTATTTTAAAAATAGTATTTTAGTTCAATTTAGTGAACACAATTTTATTGCCACATCGTAAATAATTCAGGATGAGAGTGTTTAAAACATCGAAGTTTAAAATTTAGAATACGTATCCTTCAAGTTTCATCCACGCCCGATAATAAGTTTTTTTCCCATGTAAAATATTTTTTTATCAGAAGTTTTTAATAAACATGTTTGATTAACACAAAAAGTGTCAGTTTTTAGTAATGGAGGGAATATATGATTTTACTAGATGGGTAAAAATATTTCAGGCTATTTCACTTATAAAATAAAAACAAATGATCAGAGTGCATTCAATGTAAAAATTAAGATCATACAATTGTTTGATTTTTTTCAGCTTTCAACAGCAAAAGAATTCAGATTAAGTTTATTCAGCTTTTTAACCGACTTCACAAAGGAAGGAGGTTATACATTCATATTGTATGTATGTCGTTTTTTTTTTTTTGTTTGTTTGTTTGTCCATTCATAACTTCTCACCGGATGAACCGATTTTCATGATTTTTCTAAAAATCGATCCGGGGTGGTTTCCCATAGGTCCCGTACCTTCGTTTGACCATATTCGATAATTAGAAAAAAAGTTACGGACATAAATAGGGTCATTTTATTGGTTTTTCATCCATAACTTTTGACTAAACGAACCGATTTTGATGACTTTTTCTTTAATAGGCCGTCTAACTCAAATATCGCACATCAATTTGACTACATTTGCTTTTTTAGAAAAAACGTTACGGGTGAAAATTAAGTATTTTTTTAATTTTAATTGGAAAGGCTTAGCTTGATTTTACTTTGTTGGGGAAAACTATTAATAAATATAAAAGTCATTGTTAAATAAAGAGAGTTTGTTGCCATTGAGCTGTATTATTAAAAGCAATTGTAGCAACAGTTTGACTGAAGGCTTCTCTAAAGCAAAAATTACATCCACTCAGTTTGTTTGCTAAAATCGACTTCTAAACGGGAATTATCATACAAATGATTAGTTTTTAGAGCCATTCATTCAAAGAAAGTTTGCCCTTTGAAATGGATTTTTTGCAAAATAAAGTATTTATTGAAAAAATATTTGCACTAAAGTGAATAAAATAAAATAATTTTTGGGAAAAAAATAGAACCGACTTCAAAGTAGAACAACTATAAATTGTGCTAAAAAGTAAAAAATAAATTTATTCTTTAAAAAACATCGATGTGACTTTTAAACATAGTTTTAGAAGTCGGTGCATAATTATGGGTCTAATTACCATTACACCATGTGTCACTGTTGCTAATTCCCTGATTCTAATTTATATTTATAATTGATTAATCATTACAAAAGATTTTATCTATCGTAATTTTGCACCGACTTCTGAAACTATGTTTAAAAGTCACATCGATGTTTTTTAAAGAATTAATTTATTTTTTACTTTTTAGCGCAATTTATAGGTGTTCTGCTTTGAAGTCGGTTCTATTTTTTTCTCAAAAATTATTTTTCAGTACTTATAAGTGTAGCATTATTCCTGGTAGGGTTAAGTTTCATTTGCGGCATGCATTTGTATTGAAATTTGTTTATCATTATTATTATTAAACAAAATTTATTTCTGTGAAAATGGCTTTAAAGTGTGTTTTCGCATATTGTTTAACATGCCGTATTCTTTCTATGAATGTAACACAATAAATATCCAAAACATTTAAGGTCTGTTTAAAAAAAAATAGATTTAATTTTTTTAAAAAATCCAATTTTTTTATTTAGAAAAAAAATCACGAACCGTGGTTTTTTACAAATCGGAATATCGTCATGAATACCAAAATATAAAAAGCGCTACGTCAATCACGCTCATGATAAGCCACTTGTCCGTTCTTTGAGGGGAAAAGAATTGATTTGTCCATAACAAGCAAACAATAGGTCGCTTCAGCATACGGTGGACAGTTTCTTGGGTCGCCTCATCTACGATTTTACTTGGGTCGCTGAGGGCACGGGTCGCCAGGGGCACTACACCTTTTGAATCGGTGGCCGGGTGCTTTTTAACATGGCGTCGTGGTGCTCCGTACGTCCTTGTCCATATGAACGGCATGGGCCTGCAATCTTACCTACAGTAACGTGTATAAGCAACTCATACGGGATCATTCATAAATGATGTCACGCTTCGAGGGGGGAGGGGGGTTCGTGAAATTGTGACAAAGTGTGACAAGGGGAGGGGAGGGGATAACAAGAAGTGTGACATCCTGCATTATGCAACACAGCGTGACTTGTGACAAAAGGGGGGGAGGGGGTCCGCTGAAGTGTGACGTATAGTGACAAAGGGGGGAGGGGAGGTCAAATACATGGAAAAAAAGCGTGACGTCATTTATGAACGGCCCCTACTCAACTTTTTCAATCTTATGGAATTTAATTATTGCTTAGTTCCAGGGAGTAGCTTTAGTATGAAGGCCCATTAGAGATTTTTTTGGTTGATTACAACTGGTAGCTTTGTTTGGCAAATTTGGAACTTTAGTTTGTTCCACTGTTTTGGCGACATCTTTTCTTCTTTTGCAAAAAAAAAAAAAAAAAACGCTACCTTACACATGAAAATGAGTTTCCTACACTTGCCAACCTAGGAAGCCAAAAAGCCTTGATTTTTTTCGACAACACAACATAACAATACAAGCAATAAAAAATTGAAGCCTGGCCACTCGAAGATTATCTTGTAAATTATATTATGTAGGTAGTTTATATGGTATTTTTTGAAGCAAATTTTGTTTACTTAGAATTATTTTGGGTCTCTTAAGATTAACAATTACTTAATTTTATTTTTGTCTACAAGGGTGCATTGGCGTTTGGCGATCTTTTAGAATTAGATATTATTCAGTTCAACTGTTCCTTGATAAGGGGCGCCCATGTCCCTGGCTGTAGTCTCGGCTCAAGCTCAATCGCGCAGATACTAATCCCCTTCCCCCCAGCCCCAAATTCAACAACGCAATGGTTTTTCCGGATCGGATAGCCGGTTTCTTTTTGACGCATCTGTACTCTGATCTTCGATATCTCGCTCCGATGTTCGTTCTTCATTTACATGTACTTTCAGAACATTAAATTTTAATAACTAAATTTGACAGGCTGGATAGCCGGATACTTCGTGATTCCGGATACTTACTCGGATACAGTATTTCCTATAGATTCGGGGGAGGCCGGTTGACCGATCTCTCCAACCCGATATAGACAAATAAAAAACTCTTATGCAAATATCCCCCTAAAGAGGTTCTACAGACACACACTGAGTGTTGTTTACAACGGTAATTTCTGCTGTCAGGGATATTAGAGGCTAAAAGAGGAAAAACTGAAATTAACGTGAATAAAACACGTGTCGAAACAATCCTAGAAATACACTTTTAGCACAATCTAAGCATATTCAGATAATACATTATTTTAATATAAAATCAATTTCACTAATTTTTAGTTCCTGAACAAGAGCATTAGGTTTAAAAAAAAAAAAGTACTAGGACTCATTTGAGCAATACAGACAGCTAAAATTCAACACTCAGGGTGCCCACAAGGGCATAGCGCAGCCAGTGCCATTAAAAATTTTAAAGTGTTTTTCAGGGGATTTCGATTTTGGGGGCTCCGTAGCATTTTAAAGGCAGTGCCATTACTCTTGAGGGGGTGGCATCTCTGAATATAATATCCTTAATAAATATAAATTACTATCTCAGGTTTAGGAATATTTTGTTTTAGTAAATGTTGTAGCAGGTAAAAATAACAGCAATATGATTTGTCAAATGAAAAAAATATATATATAAATGGAATTACAAGCATATAAACATCCATTATTCGTCATATTTTTCAGTTATAACGGTCAGAATCTTATTTATTTTTTATTAATTGAGCAAGAAGTTGTTTTCGTTCAGAGTTCAGAGAGACCTTTACTTTCAGTTTTATCTTTGCAGAAATCTGAAGGACGTCTAAATTTCTACCATCAACCAAAGCAATCTGTCTGGCAGAGTGCCAATTAGAATCCAGTTATGTTTAAGGGAGAAACTGCTGGCATAAGGAAAGCGCTGTTTCTGATCTCGTTTTATTTCGTTTAGCAAGCGAATGCAATCGGATTTCGAAATAATAATGAAACTGAATAAAATGAGAAAAAGGGTAAGAAACATCTAAAATGCGCAACTTTAATCCTTAATTAATAAAAGTTGGTAAGTGTGCTGTATGATGAATAGTAGAAAAACAAACATTTTTGGTTTAAAAAGCGGAAAAAAGTTGATAAATGCAAAAAAAAAAAAAAAAAGGAAAGAAAGGAAGGAAGCAAAAAAAGAAAAAGAAAAAAAACCGTGGATACGTGGAAGAATCACTCCTGAGCCATTTTTGTGAACTTCAATTTCGTGGAGGGACCTTTTTTCTGAACACGGTTTTTCTGAAAAATTCAGCAAACGATTCTAATTCGGCCATTGAGCCCTGAAGCTAAAATTGAGTTATGAAGTGAAAATAAAAGAAATAACAAAACTAACATAAACTAAATTAATGAACGAAATTAACGTTCCTATAAAAAATAGCACATTAAAAAGTTAAATGCATTCTTAAACTTTTACCAACATAAATAAAAATAAAATGGGTGACAGAAAATGAACACAACGTGACATGCTAAATGAAACTGAGACCGGAAGTCGGGAAAAAGAACTTCGACCATTCTTCTTTTAAATGAAGAAGAAATATTTATTGTTATTTTATTACTTAAAAAATATCAGAAACACAATAAAAACAGAATTTTGGATAGACGAAATTTTTACCCTCTAGGGGCCGTTCATAAATGACATCACGCTTTTTTCCTATATATTTGACCCCCCTCCCCCCCCTTTGTCACGCGTCACGCTATGTTGCATAATGCATGATGTCACACTTCTTGTTACCCCCTCCCCTCCCCTTGTCACACTTTGTCACAATTTCATGAACCCCCCTCCCTCCCTCGAAGCTTGACATCATTTATGAATGATCCCCTAACATAATCGGGAAAATGACTTTTTCTTTAAAAATGATCCTGCATTACGAAAATATATTATTATAAAGTTCTTTAAAACAAAGATGAGTTTGGTAAAAAACCAAAAAAGCTAAAACAAAAATTCACCAACTTTAAGCGTGAAACATATTTTAAGCAATACCTAAAATTTTCTCGAAATAAGCTGTTAATAAAGATGTTTGTAAAAATGAATTATTGATTTAATTGAAAAGAAAAAAATATGTAGTAGGAATGTAGGTTGAAGAATTTATGGCATCAAATATAACATACAGATTTGTTGAAAAATTTAAGGTAAACTATCGCATTTTTTTCGATTTCAAAGAATGCAAATTATATTCAGGAACAATATCAGAGTTTACTGATAAAATTGGCAAAAACAGATTTGCATATTTTTGGATGTTTAAAACTGGAGCAGAACTAGCACGTAAATAAAGGTTGAATTTCTATTTTATTTGAGTTCCCTACATTCTCAGAGAATTGAAATGTATTTTTTTCCCTAATTCAACTTTTAATTCCAAACTGAATTTCTTAGTCTTTTTCCTCTTCATTTCTAGCTCAAAAGTAATTTTTTCCTGCATTCTTCGTCTCCTTGCTCACAATGAATTGCATATTTCTACAGAAGTTCACTGCAGAAAGCCAGTTCTCTAGTTCTCTACTCCATCCCCCTCCCTGTTAGCATGAGGCCTTAGGGTTGCTCTCCCCCGGGCACGGGGAAGTGAAGTCCCACGAATACTCATTACCACTCCGAGATAGGTTTGCCGGGCGCCAGCGCAGACTAACTCACTCTTGTTGTGTGGACCTGGACATCCTTGAAACTCCTATACTTGAGAGGGTTGTGGTTCTCAGCCAGTTCTCTAGTGACAGAAAATTTCTTAATTTCACAGTCGCTTTACAGATCTAACTACAGGCCTCAGCTTATTAGGTAATTTTTTTTCCTTTAAAGAGAAAAACGGTCTAAATTTTCTTATAAGCATCATTTACTGAAAGATGATTCCTTTTTTAACATAATGAGAAGTAACATCTCAGAGCTTAGTGGTGGTAATGCACTTCCCAATGGTAATGTACTTTAGGCATCAAACTAATGTTCCTAATCCTAATTTCACTCAAAGACATCTGGCTAAATCTTCTATTTGTTCTTCAAATAAGTCACATAAATGAGCGGCTCATCTTTATGAAAAGTTTCTGTGACAAAAAAAAAGTGTGTGCTTTCTGCTGAAAGACTTGGTAATGAATTTTAGATTGGCTATGCAGAAGTTTGGAAACATTTTTGTATGAGCCAGATTGCAACAATTTGTTGCTCTATTTGCTGAACTGAGCTTTTGAAAATAATTAATCTTTCCCATTATTGAACAAGTCTTTCTGTAGCATGATGAAATATGTTGGTAACATATAAACAAATCAATGACAACTTTGAAAGGAAATTTACATTTTTTGGGAAACTTTCAATTTTTTATAATGAATTCTTAGTAAACATCAACTTTCCTTACAAACTATGTGTGTGAGTACCCTGCGATCACTTTACCTTTATTTCAGGACAATTAACAAATTCCGAGCTGAAACTTTTATTTTTTAAAATGTTTCCTTACTGCATAAAAAACGGTATGGCATAAATGTTGACATAAATGTCACAGACAGACAAAAATTTTATTTTTAATGGAGTGGTATCAAAGACATCGATTTCAGTACTCTACAAAGTATATTAGTAGTAGATAGTTTACGTTTTTAATGTAATTTGCTTCCAGACACGCTAAAAACTAAAAAATAAATAAAGAAAAGAAAGAAAAAAGGTTGAAATGGAAATAATATGAGAATAAAACCTCCTACACTTTGAAGATGATTGTTATATGCTCCGATGGCAAACATTTCAATTTCTGTTAATTATGCAAAAAAATTACACATTTCAACATACAAATCTAAAAAAGGAACATAAAACAAGAAAAAATAATGATCGATAGTACAGAGAAAAAAAATAACATAACAATTTGATTAAAAGAGATAAGGTACGAAAAAAGACATTGACTAAGACTAAGGTCTGATAACAATTTTTAAAAAAATCGAATCGCGAAAGAATAACGAAAATCGGTAAAAAAAAAAAAAAAAAAAAAAAAAAAAGGAAAACAAAAGATGAGAT
Organism: Octonoba sinensis; assembly: GCA_038502835.1. Taxonomy (NCBI): domain Eukaryota; kingdom Metazoa; phylum Arthropoda; class Arachnida; order Araneae; family Uloboridae; genus Octonoba; species Octonoba sinensis. The sequence goes on along the minus strand of CM076604.1, from coordinate 112,489,275 downwards.
TCGCGACTCCGTGGAAATCTGATGTTTGGATGCTTTTTTCTTCAGTAGAACAAAAAAAATGGGGGGAGGGGAATAATAATCTTGTAGAATATAGAAAAAGCGGAACTTTTCGTGAAAAAACGAAAATTTTGATTTTCTAAAATTTTTAAAAAGCGGAAAAAACTCATGCCTGGTGAAATGAAACGCAATAACAATGATTCTAGAGTAATTTTCAGGTCTCGGCAACCAATGACTCGCGGTTCACCAGCAGTTCAGTAAGCTATTTCATAATTTCATGTAGCTCATTTCCATTCCATATATACATAACACGTAATAGCAATTTAATGCATAATATGTAAAATTAATTTATAAAACAAAATAGAAAACATTAATATAAAACATGCATAAAGAATAAACTTAAAAAAAAAAAAAGCTTTTAGTAATACAAACGTACTTTAATTGACTTTGTACTTCTGAATTAAAGCTTAGGTTGCGCTAAAATTTTTACAAAAAAAGAAAGAAAAATCAATAAAGTTTCTATACAAATGTAATGTTGATAAAATGTATCTTAAAAATAAGAATAGTATTAATTAAAACAATTAATATAGGCAATAAGAATATTAATTCAAATTAAAACAAAAGTCCTAGATTGGTCCTTGCTTGTTGTTTATACGATCTAACGGCAACAGATATATAGTTAACAGGAAGAAAAAACAATTACATTTGTAAAAAAATGAAAAAGAATAAGATCGTTCTATCGAAACTGCGAAAACAAAATTAATCGTTTCTGCCAAGACTAACATTAAAAAATATTGTTATTTCATATTGAAATAAACAAAAAATATTTGCGTCGCATTTCATGTTAATCAAACCTTCAGTGAAACTAAATCCTATACAAGCATTTTTATATAAGACAATTATTTAACATTTTTTGGCCTTTTCATCCCTAACTTTTGCTCAAATGAACCGATTTTCAAATTATTTTTTAATCGACAGAGGGCCAGCTAACTCACATATCGCACATCATATTGATTGACTGCATTTGTTCTTTCCAAAGAACGTTATGGGTGAAAAATAAGTATTTTTCTTTTAATTGGAAACTCTTGGCTTGATATTTTTTCGTTGGGAAAATTAGTAATGAATGCAAAACTCATTGTTAAAAAAAGAGTTTGTTGCCATTAAGCAGTAATGATAAAATCAAATATAATAAGAGTTAAACTAATGGATTCTCTGAAGCAAAAATTAAAATTTTTAATTGCCCTGTTTGTTTGCTCTAGTGACCTTTTAAAATCAACTTTAAAACAGATCATTTTATCATGCAAAATTAAGAAATATATTCCTTGGAAAAAAGAAAATAGAACTGACTTTAAATTATAAATTGTGCTAAAAAGGGAAGAATAATCAATTACACAATTAGAGATATAAGTGGGCCGGAGTGTGTCGCAGTTCCAATATGAAGTAACTCATGGTGTAATGGTAATTAGACTGTCATAACTTTATACCAACTTCAAAAATTATGTTTAAAAGTCGTATCGATGTCGTTTAAAGAATGATTTTTTTAAAAACTTTTTAGTGCAATTTATAATTTGAAGTAGATTTTATTTTTTCCGAAAAGTATTTTATTATTCATTTATTTTTAAATAGATAGCTGGGGGTTAAAAAAACTGTGATGTTATATTGTGATTGAACTAGTTCGAAAACTATTAAAATCTTTTGAATTGAAATCCATCCAATCCTAAAAATATGCTAGAGCCTGAGAGAAAAAAATCTTGCAAAAAGTAAGAGTAAGAAATGCTGAAGATAATGTTTCGCTAAACAACGCCGATCATAACGTTTGTAAAAATATAGACTGGGAGGGTTTGACCCCCCCCCCCCTTTCATTGTGTCTTGCTTGGAAAATAAACCTTTTTCGAGTGCAACACCCCCGCCCCGTTGCCCAAAATTACGTACTTTTTAGGAAAAATAAAAATAAAGGCCCTTCATTTGGGGAATCAGGAAGGAGCAATTGCCCCCCCCCTCCCCGAAAGTTCTAGAAATTAAATGAATTTCGGGCATGTGTGTGCGCATTTTGTTGTCTTTTTACTCATAATATGCATTCCCCCCCCCCCCTCGAGAAAACTTTGAAATGACTGACCTTAAAAAGTCCTAAGAAAAAAGGAACTCAGCGTTTCCTGTATGAATAGAGAAATAGAGATGTCTCTTTGAGAAAACATGAGTTAGTATAAATTAGATCGGAGAGTTTCTTTTCCACTGATTGAAATTTTCTGAGCTTCTGCATAAGTCACACTTCACTGAAGGGAAGGGGTCTGATAAGTGGCATAGCGAGGGGTGGGACCAAGGAGACATCCCCCCCCCCCCCCCCCCAGAAGACGACATTTTTAAAAATATTTTACGATTAAAACAATTTTTTTTCCTCATGTGTTATTTCTAGATTAAAACCCAAACAATTCCGAAAATTACACATTTAAATATAGGAAAAAGCCCGAAAATATCTGTATCCCTAATTTTTTTCTTGCGTATAAAAATCGTGCATCAATTTCCATCTCATATGTATCAACATTCTTCGTCATCATGACAATACACAATAAAAAATTGAAGGTTTAGAAAAAAAGAAAACAAAAAAAAAAGAAAAAAAAAGCATATAATCACACAATGATTAAGTGATAATTAAAAATATGTAAATAAATTAATTTAAAACAATGCACATGCACACCCCACAGCACGACGTACGTACCATATGAACTTTCAAATGTAAGTTTGTTTCTCCAACATATTTCACATTTCAGTATTGTATTACTCCGCGGAACAACGATCATGCCCCCCCCCCCCCCCCCCGAGCAGATTTCTGGCAGCACTACTGTTTTTGCAGACTTCGAAGTCCCGGGGCAATTTTTCCGTCAGAAATTAAAGTTGGCTACTTCTTGGCAACATGATAGGGTTGCCTCAAAAACTGTCTAGGAATCCACCGACCCCTTTCTATGACCCACAAGGTCAAGCTCCCCTGCAAGCGTTTCGCTTTCGGACAAGTTTTTTTTTGCTTTCTTCCGTCACGTGCCTTGATTACTTCTGTTTAATTCCACGTGTGACAAACATCATGAAATTCACACCAATTTTGTTTTGTTTTAGGCACTAAATATTAAAATAACTAAATGAAATTTGGTGTGTTTGCACATCTTCATGCAAACTTCTAGCAGCGAGAAAATTTTAATCAATATATAGGATGCAAATCAATATGCAAATACAGGATTTCGCTCAGAAGGAGGCAATTTTTCGGTATTTCACCTGTCTATCGGAAAATTTGTTCTAAAAGGGGAAAATGAGGTTTTAGTTCGTTATTCATATAATAATACTTGTCTATCGGGGAGAAGCAATCGCGTATTTTCTGTAAAACAAAGTTAAAAATTTAATCAAACACTGCAGTGTGTCATTGAACAACTTTTTTCTCTTTCCAATTCATTATTTTAATTCGCAACACATGACGTTTGTAAAATATTCAAACACACTCTCCCGCTCTTGTACAGTGTGAAAAAAAAAAACTTTTTATTTGATAAAATATATTTTTTAAAAAAGGAAAGTAAATAAGAAAATTAAAAAATCCTATCCAAAATTGTCTTGTTAATTAAAGTCATTAAAATTTTCGTTGATTCAATTTAACCTTATCACAGGGGCTGGGCTGGGACACATGTTGTCCTACTGCTATGGACGCTTTTTGTTGCTAATCCTTTACTTTCAACCCTCCCCCTATCCCCTTTAAAAAGCTTAATTGATTACATCATAGGCGCAATTTTATCATTCATTCAAAAAATTATGCTGCCGTATAGTTTAATAAAAGTAATATTATTTTTCTCTTAAAAATACAAAACACTTACGTATTCTTGCTCGAACTAGGATGTCACAGTAAAAAGGTAAGAAACGGAAAAATATTGGGGAATATCTAAACTGAAAGCAATGTCTTCAATTTTAGCATTTCCTGAGCTGCCACCACAGCTGAGGATCCCCCGTTGACAGGTTTCAAGCTGTTTGTAGCTCCCCTCTCTCTGATATACTGCTATTGGTCAATGGACTCAGAGGTCACAGAGGTCAAAACCACCTGTCTCTGGAAGAGGGAATTTTCTGCTTGAGTGTGCTGTGTACCAGGAAATCCACGACTTGCCCACCTGGGAAATCAGCTGACCCACACGTGGTGTTTGTGTATTGCCAAATTGTAGGCAAGAGATCCTGGGAGAATAAGCTGGGCCAGTCAACTGATTATCTTTTAGTTTAGAATTTAGATAGAGGATAAAGTTCTGCGATAAGAGGATTTTTTGTTTTTTATGATAGAGGCAAACCGTCGTCTGCTTTTCCTTTATTTGAATTGAGAGAGGCGTTTTATTCCACCCTAAATTTCAGTCCTTTCATTCCTGTATCTAGTTTCCTCTAAAGTAGAATTTTCACTTAAAAAAATTACATAAAGATACATAATGTTTTTAAAAAATAATAAAATAAAAAAGTTTTAACATAGCAATAATTGTAGTTTGATTATGGGGTTTAAATCTGAAATACTTTTGGCATCTGATTTGAAAATTTAGAAACGTTGTAACTATTTCAGTGATAAAATTTTAATGATAAAATATTTGAACGAAATTCAAGCACAATCTATGATTTCATAAGCACAAAAATTGCGTACGTGTAGATAATGCGTATTACAATTTTTCCTTTACATGGTTTAAAAATTCGAGTGTTCTTTCTCATCTTTATTTTATTTTATTCAATATTATCATGGTTTTGCATCACAGGAATAACGATCGTAACATGATATAATAATTACCTCAAGTCCTCCCTTCTCCCCAGGGGCTACCGTAATTAAAGTTAATTAGCGCATCCGAAAGTTCCAAAACAAAGTAAAACTGAGAATAAATTTCACCCATGTAGTACAGTAAAACCCCGTTAAAACACGGGTTTCGGGGGACCTGTTTGGCACCCGCGTTATAGCATAACCGCGGTATAGGGGCCGTTCATAAATGACGTCACGCTTTATTCCCATATATTTGACCCCCCTCCCCCCCTTGGTCACGAGTCACGCTATGTTGCATAATGCCTGATGTCACCCTTCTTGTTATCCCCTCCCCTCCCCTTGTCACACTTTGTCACAATTTCAAGAACCCCCCTGCCCTCCTCGAAGCGTGACATCATTTATGAATGATCCTATAGTGAAACTATACTTCGGAACCATATTCACTCCCTTTTGTTGCATCATTTTTAACTTTATCAATTACTCGTAACTTTTCTTCTATAGTATAATTTTTTCTTTTCTTCTTTGCTGCCATTTTATTCACTAATTGCTGTGCAAGAAGGGTAACAGCAAAAAGGTGTACATCAGGCCTATCACAACAGGGCTTTATCTGTAAGTGTTTGTGGTGGGGAGATGGGAGCTCTAGGCTAGTATATTTGTGTGCTCGGGCTGTCGGACTGGCTTTATTTACAATGGTAAAAAAGGAATCACCTTCAAATGGCAATGATAAAGGGTTATTTAAACGTAGGGGGACATGATAGTCACCGTGATATATCCGATTCCGCGGTATAACGGGGTTTTACTGTACTGAAATTTACTCGGGATATAGAATAATCCATGGAAATATCGCTAGAAAACTGAAATTTAACTTGAAATTTAAATATTTGAGGGGGGAGGGAATTATATATTTTCTCATCGCGCAAAATTTTACTTATATGTGTCAACAATTCCTTGAGCTATCTCTCCAGTTTACGGAGTTGCGACTGATATCAAAAGTGCAAATTTTTACTACACTAAAAATTTTGCGTTCAGTTGCACCATTTTTGGTGTTGCGGTGTAAATTTCAAGTTTATAATTTTTTGATGCATTTTAAATTCTTTTAGGTGTTTGTTTAAAAAAATATAGACAGCAGAATGTTTTTTTAGCATGTGATGTTCGTTAATTCATCTACGTACACTGTTAAAAAAAAACTGAATTTTCAGGGTAATTTTTGACTGATTTTAACGTAAGATATCCGTAGTGCTTCAATAGATGATTTTTCCTTCCAAAACGGAAATATCACGTCCTGAAAATACGAGAACGGAACTTTTCCGTTTTACGGTTGCTGTATTTTCACAATCTGATTAGGAGAAAAAAGAAATGGAACTTCTGTCAACTCTCGGGAAAATATTATCAGAAACGAAATATTTCCGGCAACTCTGCTGCCGTACTTTTTCCGTTATTTTCAAGAGATTTTTTTTACAGTGTATCAAAAGTTCATTATGACTGCTCATGCTCATTTATCCTATTTTCATAGAAATGAGCAATCGTAATAAAATTTAGATACCTAATGGAGTTAACGAATTCCATGTGCTGAGAAACATTTTACGGTTTACATTTTTGGAGACAGACACATCAAAAAATATAAAATATATCAAAAATGAATAAATTTTAACTTTACACCAACTGAACACCACAAATCGTGTTCAGTAACACTAAAAATGGTGGCAACCGAACACAAAATTTTTAGTGTAGTTACAAGCACACAGGAAATGGGTGCCTAACTTACACAATATATTTAATTAATTCATAATTAGCTAATTGCATAAATGAGTATCATGTAAGTATATTGGCCGAATTTGTTTTGGGTGCATTACAGCTAGGCTTACCATATTTTTGGTTAGTGAAACCGAGACACATTAATATAGGATGGGCATACCGTATGGTCTGGGGGGTATGGAATGCCCCCACTAGCGGGGGAGGGGGTCTGGGGAAGTTTAAAAAAAATTAAAAGCAAAATGGTGAGTTTTAAGTTTTTTTAAGCCTCGCCAGGGAAGTGGGGAATTTGGATTTCTAAATTGTTAGTCTACCAACCTTTTAAGAATAAAAAGGAATTTTTGCTACTTAATTTAGTTAAGAGGATTTTTTTTTTGCTTTTTAATGAGAATTTTTCTGGTCTACCATCTAGAAAGAAGTGTTAAAAAAAAAGTTTAAAATGCTGCATAAAATTGTTAAATTGAACAACTACTTACTTTTCTCTACCAGACCCCTACCTGTTAGCCGAGGCCTTAGAATTGCTTAAGCACGGGGAGAGGTAGTGGGGTCTACGGATTTTATATGCACATATCCCCAAGTATACATGGTGGTCTTCAGTGGGTATCGAACGCGCGACCTTCCAGTTGGAAGTCCGACGTGCTAACCACTAGGGTACCACGGCCCCGAACAACTACTTACTAAGTCTTTTTTTTTTTTAATTACAACTTTTTGTTTAACTACAAAAACCATTTCAAAAAAAAAAAAAACATTTTTGTCAAATTAAAAAAGCAATTAATAAGTTAGCAATGTTATTCTTTGTTTTCAACCCACTCAAATTTCCAACTTGAATGTACTTTTTTCAAGATGTCTTTGTTAAGCTTGACTTTTCATAAAAGCCAGAGCAAAGAAAACCTTAAAGTTTATTTTACATACAATCATTGCTCTTGCAGCTCCCTCATTAACGCTCTGTCATCTTAAAGATTCTTAATGTCTTCATAAAATATTCTTAAAAACATAAATTCATTACTTTTTACGTCTTACAGCCGTTTCTGGGACATTGATAAAACTGGGCGGGACACCGGGACAAGAGCAAAACACCGGGATTGTCCCGGTCAAACCGGGACGTACGGCAAGCCTAATTATAGCTCCTATTGTTCCTTTCGTTGACATGGACGTCTTGTAGATCTTAATTGACCGCTGGGGGCCCTGTTATTTACCACTTTGAGAACTGCTGATTTAAACTTTTAAATCGTTATGAAATACAATAAAAATCCTTTTACAGACGTCAGACTCATGCAGTTGGTTTACTTATGAATCGTTTAATTTGTTTTCATCACGAATTAACAAAGTACAAATTGTAATTCTCTGCAATGATCTGTCAGGTTTTTTATGTGGACGTGAGGCTTGGGTTTCAAGCGAACGTCACGTTTGATTTCAGCGGCACAGATCTCCCTGATGTTACATGGCGGTGACTCTTGGCATCATTACGATGCCTGAAGAAATGTTTAAATCTCCACAAGGTTAAAAATTACACTGAAAAAAATCTCCTGAAAATAACGGAAAAAGTACGGCAGCAGAGTTGCCAGAAATATTCCGTTTCTGATAATATTTTCCCGAGATTTGACAGAAGTTCCATTTCTTTTTCCTCCGTTAATCCAAATCAAGTTGTGAAAATACAGCAACCGTAAAACGGAAAAGTTTCGTTCTCTTATTTTCAGGACGTAATATTTCCGTTTTTGGAAGGAACCAAAAACCATGTATTGAAGCACTACGGAAATCTTCCGTTAAAATCAGTCAAAAAACAACCTGAAAATTCAGGGTTTTTTTAACAGTGTATGATCTTTTCCCACATTTTCCCCTGATTGTGAAAATTTAGATCGAAGTGGTACCAATCAATACTAATTGATTCATTTTAAAATTGCCTGCCATTTCTTAGTTTTTCCCTGTAAGCGAGGCAAAACTGGAACCGGAAGAAATTCACTGATAATTTTTTTAAATTTACGTATATTTCTCGTGTCATTCCACAACTTTTCCACACTATCGACTAAAAAATTTCTCAAAAAGTATTTTTTTTCTTGCGCATACCTATTGTAGTATGCTTACTGGACTGTTTATGTTTCAAAAACAAAAATAATAGCTAAAAAAAGCATTTATTATTTTGTCTCTAGCCATTATTCTAGCTTTTATTTGCACTTCGATGTTTTATAATTTTATTTTCGTTTTCTGTTATGAGCTATTGTGCAACATGGAAAATAAATGTACTGCAAAAACTGTTTTTTAACCTGCTACTAACGGCTACAGTGTCAGTTGAGAAAATTCTTTGAATAAAGTAGTTGAGTAAATCACTTTAAGTTTGAAAGATGTTGCAAAAAATGACTTTGTTTTAAACTCTGAATATACACACTTTTTTTTTTTTTTGGAGAGTGAAATTTTTTACTCTCAAACTTGTTTAAAATAATGTTCTTGAATAAGGGGTGTTAAAGTTATTTTTAACTGTTTGAAAGCTACGTTTGCTTTCAAAAAATTCAGAAAATACTTTTCTAATTAAAAAAAAAGAAAAACATTTAAGTTATAGCTTATAAATTGATTAAGTTTTTTGTATTTGAAATTATTATCAATCTAAAATGCGTTATGTGGTGATATTATAGCAACCAGATTTTAATAGAATATTCTCAAAGATTCTATTTCAAGTGATTATTATTGAAATTATCCTTCAAAAGATTACCATTAATTTTAAATACATATCCACATATTTTTGTTATTATTATTTTATTTATTTATTTATTCTTGAACACAGTTTTGTACACTGAAACTTGTTTAAGAACAATGTACGTGAAACGTGAGCGAAGAATATAAATGTTATTTTTAATTAGTTGAAAGTTACTTTTGCTTTCAGAAGATCAGAAAAACACTTCTCTAAAAGAAATTACACACACATATATACATATTTTTAACACATTATATTTAAAACAAGTATTTTTTGCTGTGAAGTTACAATTTGCATCTGGCACCTGAAATGCATTATAATGAGGTGATATTATTATAACCAAATTTTAATAGAACACTGTCAAAAATTCTCCTGCATGAGATTCTTATGGAGAATTTCCTGCAAACGATTATTTTACCGAGAATTTTACATATTTATATGTATACATGCAGTGGCGGATCCACTAGGGGAGGAAGGGAGAATAAAAATGAAAAAATAATGAAAGATAAGAAGAAAAAGTGTACAGAAACAAAGGGAACTAAATCCTTACTTGAAATCTACCCATGAACACAAATTTTATCGTTCCACAAAAAAAAGGAGGAGGGGTAATTTTTTTATAGAGTGATTGAAATAACTGTAAGCTAAAAGGCAGAGGTGATTATTCTTCGTTTTGTTTTGCCATATAGAGAATTGTTCGCAGAGTTCCATTTTGGTGCAAAAGAAAAATAGAAAAGGAAAAAAAAAAACAGAAATCCGCAGATTATCACGTAACAGAACATCATATTCCTTAGATATTAAACATTTTTGTCCTTAGACCCCTTAACATCCGAGTCCCTCATTTATACTGATTAAATGCTTGGTTTTCACATCTCTTTGTTCTGGTCTATTTTAAACCTTCATTTTAAAAATTAACTCTCAATTGTTTACTTTATCCGTAATTTGCTGTTATGACATGGGAATAGAATTCATGTCGGAACAATACTTCTTTTCCATTCCCTGACGGAATGAAAAAAAAAAAAATATTAAAACAAAAGGGAAAATGATGAAGCCTATTCCCGTTATTTGTAAGTCTGGAATTCGTAACTATATAGTGTCTGTGTTCAAAAATGTTTGAACATATAGGTCGAATGAGAGCGAATAGAATCGTCTGTCTAGCTCCGCTATTTCATTTTTCCAGGGGGGGGGGGGGGGCTTATAAACTCAAAGCATATTGCATTAAAAAAAAAAAACACATAAGATACCTAATTTATACCTCAGGTATAAATATATTTCTAAAGACAGGAGAAGAGGGTAATTCCCCTCCTGACCCCTAAAATGATGGGCCTGGAATCACCCCTCCCAAATCGAGTCTCAGGATCCGCCACTGTTCATACATAGGTATGTTTGTTTAAATTTTCACGGTGAAGTTTCAAATACAGGGGTCGATGCAGCATTTTCAACAGGGTTCTGTTTTTGTGAATTTAAAAAAGATTTTTGAAAATTCAAAATTTAAACATATCGGGGTACAAAAATTTATTATTATTTGCCGCTTATTTAATAAATAATTATGTGAAAAGTACAGTTTGGTAGCTTCGAATTTTGTGAAGGGTCTGAATAAACTCTGGCACCACCCCCTGGAATATTACACAAAGATAGTCTAAAAAAATTGTATGCCATATGCTAAATTCTCTGAGTTTCTGATTGAAGATAGGACCATTGCTTACTAATGTACTACTTTGTTAAGATATTATACATAAATTTCTGATTGTGCAGAAAAACTATTTGAGAGATAATTACAAAATTATCCCTTCAAATGTAAAAAATTAAAATAAACTCACAATAGTGTCCAAAAATCGACAATGTACTTAGTTATGGTCAATAGTGAATAAGAATAACAATAATAAAATACTTTAAGAGGGTAGAAAAGGTATTAGTAATGCATTGCAACACTTTAGTAATTTAATTAAGTTCATTTTTTGCAGGAATTAAAAAGAAAAAAGTTATACACTAAGAAATAAACTCTAATAAGATATTAAAAATAAAAATTCTCTAGCATTCGGTTAGTTGTATTTATTGAGAATCAAGAAAAGCGATACACAATTGCAGATTTAAGAAGAAATCGAAATTTTGAATGGCTCGCTTTGTCATTAACAGCATAACAGAAGAAACCACTAAAAATAAGTGGGAAAATAATATCTTTGAATTCTCTCCCCCCCCCCCACCCCCAGATGCATGTACGGGTGTTGTAGATATGGCAATAAAATACACAAAACCTAAGGATTCTCTTGAAATCATTAGTTATTTGTGATTGTAATTTCTGAGACCCGAGCAAGTTAAAAGATGAAAGTTTCAGTGAACATAGTTCACTAAGAAAATAATGAACGAGCGGTCCATCGATGACATTATAATTATGCTACACTATGCAAATCATTAAAATCACGTTGCACTCAGAAGAATCCCTAATAAAGTCCCATGTTATTAAAATCATGTTTCACTAAGCAAATCCCTAAAATCATGTTGCACTAAGAAAAACCACAAATAAAAACCCATGGTGTTATTAAAATCATGTTTCAGTAAGCAAATCACTAAAGAAAGGCTCATCGACTTTACTAAAATCATATTCCACCGACTTTCTGATGTATCCTCGTTTAAGATTTTCCCTTTCAGATAGCATTCTCCTAGCCATTTCTAGAATAGTTGCCTTAGAATCATCGTCTGTGGTGAGACCACTTGCTATGAAATAGCTTTCCCGTGCACCTTCGAATAAGCCAACAGATCCAAAATATTCAGCTTGCTGTAAAATGATACGGTAGTTATTTCCTTCTCGTCTAAACCATTCTTTAAAGCACAGATGTATCATAAAATGGTTATTGATTATTTTATAGCATTCGATAGCTTTGGAATACTGGCCAATCTTCTTAAGCAATCGACCCAATGTCTCATAAATATTTGCTTGATGTTTATCAAACTTCAAGCTTTTGACATAATAAATCAGGGCTCCATTTTCGTTCATTGCCTCTGCAATACTGGCTAAACATTTATAAGCAATCGCTATTTGTTTCTTGCAGGTTTCAGATTCCGAATAAATCATCAAATACTGAATAGCTTCTTTGAAGTATGCTTCGTCAATCTTGGTAATATCAACACATAAGTCAGTAATAGCGCGTTGGATGATTTTTATAGTTTTCTCCCGACAAGTCGATATTAAATCCACAAGAAGAATCAAATCTGGTAATTCGTTTTCGCATATAGTAGGAAAATGCGCCAAAAGTTGATATTGTTGCTGCAAACAGTTGCTATAGTCCTGAATTATGGTCCTACAATCAGAATCAGCGTACTCGGAGAGAATGGCCAATGCTTGCTGAAATATTTTAATTGCATCTGACGTCTTAGATAATTGATCATGGGCAAACACTTCTTGTAGTTTCGACAACATTTCCAAAGTTGGAAAAAATACACTTTGATCATGTTTTTGGCAGCACATGTAATGAGCTGCTGGGAAAACCCATTTTTTAATAAGAGAATGGTATGTATGAAGCACATTGAGAGCATTGATGTTTAAACAGTTGTTTGCACTGCTTGTAGCTGAACTTATCACATGCAATACTTGAAGAAATCTTCTCATCGTCATGTTAAAAAGATAGTTGGAAAAGTATGCACCGCTGCTCGACACATTTTTTCCAATCATATTCACATTTATTTCAGAATAGTTTTCAGATACGATAATAGATTTGCGCATTTCTGAGAAATCATTCTCATTCTCTTCACTTAGTTTGGGAAATAAAAATAACAGTTCTTTCAGCTTTATAGTCAATTCTGTTTCATGTTCATTAATGTTTTTGTTAATTGTTAGAATTTTCTCAAGAATTTCTCGAATGTGGTGAACACTTTTCGATTCAGAAATCTTTGTAACAACTAAACACAAGCTGCTGGTTGGTATGCAATCGACGTCTTTAAATATTTTCATGAAATTTGAAATTGTTCTCACAAACTCACTACCTTGTTTGGTAGTCAAATCCGACTCAGGCACTACTAATACAAATTTCAATTTTTCTGTAACCTTAAAGATCTCTTTGATATAAAAGCTATTGACAATTTCTTGCACGGGATCTTCTACTCGACAAAAACATGGTAATTCCCATATTGTTACATTTTCTGCGAGAGTTTTGGTTGGAATTTTTATCTGTAAAGGTAATAGGTGACCTGTGACGATGTCTTCAAAAGGTTCGTTCTCTTCAAGCGCATTTTCCTCAGCACCAGGCAGCTCCTTCTTATTAGAAAGCACACTGACAAGTGTACTTTTGCCGACTCCAGCGTTTCCTAGCACAAGTATTCCTTTATTAGAGTTTTCTTTTTGCTCTTTGAGAAGAACCTCTAGAAGAACCTCGGATATTGGCTCAATGATATGTTGAAGAGCTGTTCCAGGTAAGTTCGTTTCTGATTTTACGACGTTGCTCCGCCTCCTTAGCAGATTCGGAATATTCAATACACTGGTGAACGGATTGTAAATCTGCAACAGACGTAAAAAACTATTAACAATTTAAAAAGTAAAATTCGAAGAATTCCGCTTAAAAATAATGGGATCAATTGGAGTTATTGTAATCGATCAGTGTATATATCCAACTCGTTGAGTAAAACGCATAAAAAAATAAAATAACAGCATATAATAAGAGGGATCTGGAGTGCGGAGCAAAATGATTTTGCTTAAAACCGGAACGGCAGAGCAAGGAATTAATGTTGTGCTTAGTAGATGAAAAAGGACAGTTCTACCCCAAGAGGCGCAATGCCCTCAGGCGTGGGCGTGGCTGATCCGCCTCCAAATGCCCCCAGGCGTGCCCTCAGGCGTTAGTCGAGTGGAGTTGAGTTGTTTTGCCCCCAGGCGTTTTTCGAGTGGAGTTGAGTTGTTTTGCCCTCAGGCGTTTTTCGAGTGGCGTTGAATTGTATGTCCTCAGGCATTTTTCGAGTAGAGTTGAGTTGTATACCCTCAGGCATTAATCGAGTAGAGTTGAGTTGTATGCCCTTAGGCATTTTCCGAGTAGAGTTGAGTTGTATGCCCTCAGGCGTTTTTCGAGTAGAGTTGAAATGTTTTTCAAAAATTTATAGTTTTGGAATGGCAACACCTTTTGTTTCAGTTTAGGACTTGATGCAATGCGATGTCGATTGTAGTGCCATCTATAAGAAAAAATGGAACTATTTTGGAACTTAGATTTTTTTTTCTAAAGTTTTCTCTCAGAATTCAAGCAGGAACTATTTTATATTACAAAAAATAATTATAATGTATAATGAATTTAATTTATTGTCGCTATTTACATTCTATTATGTATTTATTTCTTTTTTCGACTTAGAAAGATTTCCTTTTTCAACCTTTTTAATGTTTCCACTTAGCATCCGCACAAGAACTATTTTATAAGTTAATTATTTTTACACTGTGATTAGAAAATTCTCGTCATTTTTACTTAGAAAAGACTTATATATTTTTTAGTTTTTATTTATTTATTTATTTTCAGACTTAGAAAATTTTTCAGTTGCAAGTGATTTTTTTTTCTAAGTATGTAAAACATATTACAGTAACATTTTTCTGATCCGTTTTGCAATTTTTTTCTTATATCATAATTTGAACTGCATGACACATTTCCTTCTAAAGTTTTTTCTACTTTATATTATTATCACACTTGCAGTCTCCTTCAAAGTGTATTTTATAAAACTCTATTATTTCACATATGAAAGCAAAAAAACTGAGATTGAACGCGTAAAACTTAGAATAATAATGTAAAAATACTAAGTACAAAGCATATTCATCCAGTAAAACTCAGTATAGATATGTAAAATTGCTAAATATAAAAGGTTTAAACAGCATGAAAATATAAAAATACCAAGTATTAAATGTTAAAACAGAACGAAACGAGTGTTAGTACTACTAGTGCTTGTTCCAAACTTAGTTTCATCCAGCCAAATTTAGTACGAAAATCAAAAGTACTATGCCCAAAATGTTAAAACTTTGATTCATTCCGTAAAACAGTAGAGAATGTAAGAAATTACTAAATAAAAACATTTGAACTTGTAAAACAAAATGATTTTCTACTTGCAAAATTTTAGAACTTCGCATGAAAATGTAACGTTTGAAACTTTGAACTAAAATTTCAACACTGAATCATAAAAAAACCGAAACAATTTAAACTCTGGAATAAAGATTTGAGACTTAAAAAGTAAATGTAAAAACACTAAAATAGATTTGAGAATCTTAAAAGTGAAATAGAATAATAACTTCACTAGAAACGTAAAACTTGAAAAATTTAAATCACAAAACTCAAAACTATTGCAAAGTGCTTTATGTGAAACGTAAAAGTGCTAAGAGCAAAATGCTAAAACTGAGGAAACTTAGGAATACGTGGAACAAATCATTTCAAACTATAAACTTTAAAAACTTAAACTCATTCAGAAAAGAATGGAAATGCAAAATTACAAAACAAAAGTGTTACGCTCATGCAAAATATTAAAACTTAACGCAAAAAAAATGTAAGAAAGTACAAAACACCAAAAGTTAAGAACAGTATAAAAAAACAGTCACTTAGATTCATCTAAAACATGACTCGGAAAGAGTAAAAGTAATATACGCAAATTGAAAAAAACTTATGTTCACCTACTAAAATATAAAAATAGCAAGCACAAGACGTTAGAACAGAACGAAAATGTAAAAGTATGAAACGTAAAATTACAAAACCTAAATTCATCTGCTAAATGTTTGGTAAAAAAATGTAAAAGTGCTAAGAGTGAAAACTAAGAAACAGCATGAAAACTAGAAATAAAAAATACAAAACATCAGAACTGAAATTCATACAGAAAAACTTAGAACAAAAAAATGTTAAAGTTCGGAAATTTTCAAAACAAAAGTATGATGCACTTGCAAAATGTTAAAACTTAGTGCATAAACGTAAAAAGTACTATGCACAAAATGTTAAAATTTAGATTTATCTACTAAAACAGTGAATGAAGATGTAAAATTACTAAGTGTAATATATTAAAAGAACACGAAAACGTAAAAGTATTAAGTACAAAACGTAAAAAAAATTATTTATCTACTATAACTTAGACTGAAGTCGTAAAATTACTAAGTACAAAGTGTTAAAACATCATAAAAATGTAAAAATGTCAAGTATAAAGCAGTAAAACATAGATTTGTCGATAGAAATCTTGATCAAAAAATGTAAAAGTTCAAACAACAAAATCCTAAAACTCTGAAATTTGAAAACACGCAGTCCAAAAACAGCAAAACCTGTAAAAATGCTAAATATAAGGCTGAAAAACTTAAATCTTTCCAGAAAAACTTAGAACGAAGTTGTAAAAGTACGGAACTTTTCAAAGTGAAAGTGTTATGCACTTACATAATGTTAAAACTTAATGTAAAAATGTATAAAATACTTCGTCTAAAATGTTAAAACTCTGATTTATCTACTAAAACTTAGAATGAAAATGTAATTGAATCAAATGTACTAAGTATGAAATAGTAAAGTAACATGAAAATGTAAAAGTACTAACTATATAGCGTAGTCATCAAGTGAAACTTTGTACAAAAATGTTAAACTTAAGTACGAAACTTAAAAGACTTAGATCTGTCTGCAGAAATCTTGATCGAAAAACGTAAAAATTCAAACAACAAAATCCTAAAACTCTGAAAAAAAGAAAAACACGCAGTACAAAAGCAGCAAAACATATATTTGTCTACTAAAGTCTTGATCAAAAATGTAAAAGTTCCAACAACAAAATCTTAAAACTCTGAAAAATTAAAAACATGCAGTACAAAACAACAAAACATGTAAAAATGATAAGTATAAAGCTGCAAAACTTAAATTCATCCAGAAAAACTTAGAACGAAAAATGTAAAAGTACGAAACTTTTCAAAACAAAAGTGTGATGCACTTGAAAAACGTTAAAACTTAATGCGAAAATGTAAAAAGTACTACGCACAAAATGCTAAAATTTAGATTTATCTACTAAAACAGTGGATGAAGATGTAAAATTACTAAGTATAATATATTAAATCAAGCAAGAAAATGTTGAAGTACTGAGTACAAAAACGTAAACAAATTGATTTATCTACTAAAACATAGACTGAAGTTGTAAAATTACTAAGCACAAACTGTTAAAACATCATAAAAATTTGAAAATAGCAAGTATAAACCAACAAAACATAGATTTGTGAACTGAAATCTTAATCAAAGACGTAAAAATTCAAACAACAAAATCCTAAAACTCTGAAAAAAGTAAAAACACGCAGTACAAAACAACAAAACATGTAAAAATGGTAAGTATAAAGCTGCAAAACTTAAATTCATTTAGAAAAACTTAGAACGATGATGTAAAAGCACGAAACTTTTCAAAATAAAAGTGTTATACACTTGCAAAATGTTATTACTGCAAAAATCTTAAGAATTACTACGTACAAAATGTTAAAACTCTGATTTATCTACTACAGCAACGCGAAAATGTTAAAAGTACTAAGTATATAACGTATTCATCAAGTGAAATTTTGTACGAAAATGTAATCGTTTATGTACGAAACTTAAAAAACTTAGATTTATCTACAAAAAATCCCAACTAAAGTCGTAAAAAGTATGAAATGTTAAACATCATGAAAATGTAAACTTTCCGAAAATGCAAACATCAAAACTTAGATGTATCTAATAAAATTTAGAACGAGTAAAAGTGTCAAACTTAATAAAAGTACTAAGTAAAAAACAAAAAACTTATATTCATCTACTAAAACACAGAAAAACTTAGCACGAAAAGGTAACAAAATTTTTTCAAAATACACGTGTTATGCACTTGCAAAATGTTAAAACTTAAATTTATCTACTAAAACCCAGAACAAAGATGTAAAAATACTAAGTATAATACATTGTAGCAACACAAAAATTTAAGAGTACTAAATAGAAAACGTAAAAAAAGTTAGAGTTATCTAACTAAAACTTAGACTGAAGTCGTAAAATTACCAAGTACGAAATGTTCAAACATCATAAAAATGACTAAATAACAACTATAATGTATCAAAAACATAGATTTCACCATTGAAATCTTAATCAAAAATGTAAAAGTTCTAAGGACAAAATACTAAAGTAGTGAAAAAATGAAAAATACGCAGTGCAACACAACAAAGCATGTAATAACTATAAAACTTCTAATCTTGAATTCATCCAAGGAAAGAAAAAAAAAAAAAAAAAACTTAGAAACAAAAAAAAAAAAAAATATATATGTAAATCCAAACGAAAATTTTCAGAAATAAAACTGTTATCCACTTGCAAAGTGTTAAAACTTAATGCAAAAATATAAAAAGTACTGTGTATGAATGTTGAAACTTAAATTTATCAACTAAAACACGGAATGAAGATGTAAAAATATTAAGTATAATATATTAAAGCAACACTAAAATGTAAAAGCACTATGTACAAAACATCAAAATTTAGATTCATCTCATTTTTGATGAATAAGCTTCGTACAAATATGTAAAAGTACTAGGCATAGAACCTCTAATATACATTTATTTAGTAAAAAACAGAACGAAACTGTTAAAGTACTAAAGTCAACGCATCAAAAAAGGATTAATCTATTAAAACAGTATAAAAGAAAGAAAAGTACTACATACAAACTGCAAAAACTCTTAGAACTAAAATTTGAAAATGTAACAAATCATAAAATTTTAAAACTTATTTTGATGTCACAATTGGACTCATTCTTCTCGAGAACAGAGAAGTGGCTGTTAACCGACAATGAAGGGAACCTAACCGAACACTGGTTCCCCAACTATATATTTTACCGACTGTGAACATTTTTCTGTCGGGGAAAATTTATAGTTGGGGTAGTGAGTTCTTGGTTAGGGTTCTCTTCTTTGTCGGTTAACAGTAACTTCTCTGTTCTCGAGAAGAATGAGTCGAATTGTGACATCAAGATTAAAGCAGTTTTGATTTAAGCTTTTTTTTTACGTGCTTTGTTGTGTTGTACTACGTATTTTTAATTTTTTCCAGTTTTAATAATTTTGTTCTCAGAACTTTAACATTTTTGATCAAGATTTCAGTAGATAAATTTATGTTTTGAAACTTTATGCATGTTAGTTATAAATTTTCATGGTGTTTTAACATTTCGTACTCAGTAGTTTTGTGGCATCAGTCTAAGTTTAAGTAGATAAATCTTCATTTTTTTCGTTTTGTATTTAGTACTTTTTACATTTTTGTGTGGCTTTAATATATTATACTTAGTATTTTTACATCTTCATTGTAGGTTTTAGTAGCTAAGGCTAAGTTTTATCATTCTGCAAGTGCATAACACTTTTATTTTGTAAATTTCCGTACTATTACTTTTTCGTTCTAACTTTCTCTTAATGGTTTTAGGTTTTGTCATTTAAGGGATTTTGGTATAAGAAGTTAGCATTCTTTCATGCATTATTGTTATGTATTGCGTATTTTTAATCTTTCGTAGTATTAGCATTTTGTTCTTCGAAATTTTACATTTTTTGATTAAGATTTCACTCGACAAATCTACGTTTTGAAGTTTTATTTAGCTAACTCCATATTTTTTTATGTTTTGTATTTTGCACTTTTACGTTTTCGGTGTTGCTTTAGTATATCGTACTTTGTATTTTTACTTCTTCATTCTATACAGTTTTGCCTTACGTTTCAGCGTTTTGCTAATACATAATACTCTTATTTTTAAAATAACCGTACAATTACGTTTTTATTCTAAGTTTTTCTGGATCAATTTAAGTTTTGATGTTTTGTACTTAGTACTTTTAGATTTTCATGCTGTTTTTAGTTTTTTGTTCTTAGTACTTTTACTTTTCTAACCGAATTTTTAGTAGATGAATTTAAGATTTGCAAGTGCATAAATCTTTTATTTTGAAAATTTCCGTAGCTTTACATTTTCGTTCTAAATTTTTCTGGATGAATTTAGGTTTTGAAGTTTTATAGTTGGTACTCTTTCATTCTTTATTGTTTTGTACTGCGTTTTTTTACTTTTGAGGTTCAGCACTTTGTTCTTCGAACTCTATCATTTCTGATTAAGATTTTCGTAAACAGATTATATGTTTTGATGCTGAATCTATGTTTTGAAGTTTTAATAGATAGTTCTAGTATTTTACACTTTTATAATTTTGTGTTTCTTTCGTACATTATACTTAGTATTTTTATATCTTCATTCTAGGTTTTAGTAGATAAATCTAAGTGTTAACATTTTGTATATGGTACTTTTCTTTCTTTTATACTGTTTCAATAGATTAATCCTTTTTTGATGCGTTGACTTTAGTATTTTAACAGTTTCGTTCTGTTTTTTACTAAATAAATGTATATTAGAGGTTCTATGCCTAGTACTTTTACATATTTGTACGAAGCTTATTCATCAAAAATTAGATGAATCTAAATTTTGATGTTTTGTACATAGTGCTTTTACATTTTAGTGTTGCTTTAATATATTATACTTAATATTTTTACATCTTCATTCCGTGTTTTAGTTGATAAATTTAAGTTTCAACATTCATACACAGTACTTTTTATATTTTTGCATTAAGTTTTAACACTTTGCAAGTGGATAACAGTTTTATTTCTGAAAATTTTCGTTTGGATTTACATATATATATATTTTTTTTTTGTTTCTAAGTTTTTTTTTTTTTTTTTTTTCCTTGGATGAATTCAAGATTAGAAGTTTTATAGTTATTACATGCTTTGTTGTGTTGCACTGCGTATTTTTCATTTTTTCACTACTTTAGTATTTTGTCCTTAGAACTTTTACATTTTTGATTAAGATTTCAATGGTGAAATCTATGTTTTTGATACATTATAGTTGTTATTTAGTCATTTTTATGATGTTTGAACATTTCGTACTTGGTAATTTTACGACTTCAGTCTAAGTTTTAGTTAGATAACTCTAACTTTTTTTACGTTTTCTATTTAGTACTCTTAAATTTTTGTGTTGCTACAATGTATTATACTTAGTATTTTTACATCTTTGTTCTGGGTTTTAGTAGATAAATTTAAGTTTTAACATTTTGCAAGTGCATAACACGTGTATTTTGAAAAAATTTTGTTACCTTTTCGTGCTAAGTTTTTCTGTGTTTTAGTAGATGAATATAAGTTTTTTGTTTTTTACTTAGTACTTTTATTAAGTTTGACACTTTTACTCGTTCTAAATTTTATTAGATACATCTAAGTTTTGATGTTTGCATTTTCGGAAAGTTTACATTTTCATGATGTTTAACATTTCATACTTTTTACGACTTTAGTTGGGATTTTTTGTAGATAAGTCTAAGTTTTTTAAGTTTCGTACATAAACGATTACATTTTCGTACAAAATTTCACTTGATGAATACGTTATATACTTAGTACTTTTACATTTTCGCGTTGCTGTAGTAGATAAATCAGAGTTTTAACATTTTGTACGTAGTAATTCTTAAGATTTTTGCAGTAATAACATTTTGCAAGTGTATAACACTTTTATTTTGAAAAGTTTCGTGCTTTTACATCATCGTTCTAAGTTTTTCTAAATGAATTTAAGTTTTGCAGCTTTATACTTACCATTTTTACATGTTTTGTTGTTTTGTACTGCGTGTTTGTACTTTTTTCAGAGTTTTAGGATTTTGTTGTTTGAATTTTTACGTTTTTGATTAAGATTTCAGTTCACAAATCTATGTTTTGTTGGTTTATACTTGCTATTTTCAAATTTTTATGATGTTTTAACAGTTTGTGCTTAGTAATTTTACAACTTCAGTCTATGTTTTAGTAGATAAATCAATTTGTTTACGTGTTTGTACTCAGTACTTCAACATTTTCTTGCTGATTTAATATATTATACTTAGTAATTTTACATCTTCATCCACTGTTTTAGTAGATAAATCTAAATTTTAGCATTTTGTGCGTAGTACTTTTTACATTTTCGCATTAAGTTTTAACGTTTTTCAAGTGCATCACACTTTTGTTTTGAAAAGTTTCGTACTTTTACATTTTTCGTTCTAAGTTTTTCTGGATGAATTTAAGTTTTGCAGCTTTATACTTATCATTTTTACATGTTTTGTTGTTTTGTACTGCATGTTTTTAATTTTTCAGAGTTTTAAGATTTTGTTGTTGGAACTTTTACATTTTTGATCAAGACTTTAGTAGACAAATATATGTTTTGCTGCTTTTGTACTGCGTGTTTTTCTTTTTTTCAGAGTTTTAGGATTTTGTTGTTTGAATTTTTACGTTTTTCGATCAAGATTTCTGCAGACAGATCTAAGTCTTTTAAGTTTCGTACTTAAGTTTAACATTTTTGTACAAAGTTTCACTTGATGACTACGCTATATAGTTAGTATATACTTTTACATTTTCATGTTACTTTACTATTTCATACTTAGTACATTTGATTCAATTACATTTTCATTCTAAGTTTTAGTAGATAAATCAGAGTTTTAACATTTTAGACGAAGTATTTTATACATTTTTACATTAAGTTTTAACATTATGTAAGTGCATAACACTTTCACTTTGAAAAGTTCCGTACTTTTACAATTTCGTTCTAAGTTTTTCTGGAAAGATTTAAGTTTTTCAGCCTTATATTTAGCATTTTTACAGGTTTTGCTGTTTTTGGACTGCGTGTTTTCAAATTTCAGAGTTTTAGGATTTTGTTGTTTGAACTTTTACATTTTTTGATCAAGATTTCTATCGACAAATCTATGTTTTGCTGCTTTATACTTGACATTTTTACATTTTTATATTGTTTTAACACTTTGTACTTAGTAATTTTACGACTTCAGTCTAAGTTATAGTAGATAAATAATTTTTTTTACGTTTTGTACTTAATACTTTTACGTTTTCGTGTTGTTTTAATATATTACACTTAGTAATTTTACATCTTCATTCACTGTTTTAGTAGATAAATCTAAATTTTAACATTTTGTGCATAGTACTTTTTACGTTTATGCACTAAGTTTTAACATTTTGCAAGTGCATCATACTTTTGTTTTGAAAATTTCCGAACTTTAACATTTTTTTGTTCTAAGTTTTTCTGTATGAAGTTCAGTTCTGATGTTTTGTATTTTTTATTTCTAGTTTTCATGCTGTTTCTTAGTTTTCACTCTTAGCACGTTTACATTTTTTTACCAAACATTTAGCAGATGAATTTAGGTTTTACGTTTCATACTTTTACATTTTCGTTCTGTTCTAACGTCTTGTGCTTGCTATTTTTATATTTTAGTAGGTGAACATAAGTTTTTTTTCAATTTGCGTATATTACTTTTACTCTTTCCGAGTCATGTTTTAGATGAATCTAAGTGACTGTTTTTTTATACTGTTCTTAACTTTTGGTGTTTTGTACTTTCTTACATTTTTTTTGCGTGAAGTTTTAATATTTTGCATGAGCGTAACACTTTTGTTTTGTAATTTTGCATTTCCATTCTTTTCTGAATGAGTTTAAGTTTTTAAAGTTTATAGTTTTAAATGATTTGTTCCACGTATTCCTAAGTTTCCACAGTTTTAGCATTTTGCTCTTAGCACTTTTACGTTTCACATAAAACACTTTGCAATAGTTTTGAGTTTTGTGATTTAAATTTTTCAAGTTTTACGTTTCTAGTGAAGTTATTATTCTATTTCACTTTTAAGATTCTCAAATCTATTTTAGTGTTTTTACATTTACTTTTTAAGTCTCAAATCTTTATTCCACAGTTTAAATTGTTTCGGTTTTTTTATGATTCAGTGTTGAAATTTTAGTTCAAAGTTTCAAACGTTACATTTTCATGCGAAGTTCTAAAATTTTGCAAGTAGAAAATCATTTTGTTTTACAAGTTCAAATGTTTTTATTTAGTATATTAGTCCCGCAGCTTGGACTGAGCATCGACCAATAGACATTGACTTTGAACCAATAGACATTGACTTTTTTCATTTTTCCTGTAACTGTTTTATGTTGTTTTTGTTTTTTTAAATGTCTTTCCAGGTTTGTCTGAGGACAGCCAAAGTGTCAGTATGACCGAGATGTAGGGTGCGAGTGCGAAGAGACATTGACAGCAGCGCCCTCTGGCGATAGGGGGCGTAAGCAGTTAGTTTTGAGTAAGACTCCGTTCTGTGTGGACGTAAGCGCTGCGGTGCTCGGATGATGTTGTTCGTAATTGAAGTTGTTCTGTATATAGTTTAGTAAATAGGAAAGTAAATATAGTCAGTTTTTTATATCTTTATGGTGAGTGATGATTTTAGAAACCCCTAGACACCCAAGCCAAGAGCCTATATATATATATATAATTGTTATTATATTATAATAAAAGGGTGCAAGTACTCATGTATGCATGTTGGAAATTATTCTTTTTTTCAAATTTAATTATTATGAATTGGATTTGGACGAATTTTTACTCAAGACAAGTCTTTTTCTTTCTCCCGCTCTTTTTAATCATTTCTTTTTGTACCAGTATGTATTCCGTTTGGTTTATTAACTATTCAGTTCAGCTTTTACCTACATTATATCAGACGGTGACAATACTTTAGTACACTGAAGGATAAAGAGTGGCTGAAGGATTTTTTCTTCTTTGGTTTTGGGTCGTTTTCGACAAGGTGTGTTTGTTATGCTTACTCTCTCAGAAACGCATGCTCAAATTTCACGAAACTTGCGTTGTATTTCACGAAATGACTTCGTGAAAAACGCTCCGAGTAAACCTTTCGTCCAATTGACGAAATGTAATTTGTGTAGAAACTTTTTTTAAGTCACGTGATCGCGCGAGGAAAGGGAAGTCGTAAATGACGAAATTTACTTGACGATTGAAGAATCCTCGAAAGTGGGAGTTCCATTTCATACAAACGTCATATCGTTTTCGATGAAACTCGATATATTTTCGAAACGACTTTAAAACAATGGTCACCCAGTTTTTGTCCTTTTCAAAAGATTTAATGAAATCTTAAACTGCGATGACTAGAAATAGGTCATAATGAGTGACATATATAAGAAACTAAGACTTTTTGAAGATTTTCAGAAAAAAGTTGCAAAAGAATCAATCCGCAAAAATCAACAATAATAGATTTTTATGCCTTATTAAATCCTCCAATGTTTTCCTAAAATATTATGAATCATGATTATCAGCAGCAGCAGCAGCATAACAATACAATCGAGAGCTAAGGCTCTTTACAGAACATTCTGTTTTGCCTTTAGGATCGTTCATAAATGATGTCATACTTTTTTTCAATATATTTGATCCCCCACTCTTTGTCACAAAGTGTCACACTTCATCATACCCCCCCCCCCCTTTGTCACATGTCACGCTGTATTAGAAAAGCATATGTACTGGCAATTCAAAGCACTGCGTTATAGATCACGTTTCTAACTTCATTTTTGAGCTTTTAATTACATTTATGGGTATAGCAATAATAATGATTACATGTCTGCTTCATTTATATAAAAGGAGGTTAAGGTTTACAATACAAAAGATAAGTTAGAACAGTAAAATATATTATAGTTTTTCGAATTCTGAAAATATGAGCCACACAATTTTATCTTAAAAGTGTAAAAGCATAAGAAAATGTCCTTTTAAACTTTTAATTTATTTCGCCATTGCGTAATCTAATAGATTTACAAAAAAAAAAAAATCTATACTAATATTATAAAGCTGTAGAGTTTGTTTGTTTGAACGCGCTAATCTCAGGAACTACTGGTCAGATTTGAAAAATTCTTTCAGTGTTAGATAGATCATTTATCGAGGAAGGCTATAGGCTATATATAATCACGCTAGGACCAATTGGAGCGGAGTTCCGAAAATTGCATAAAATAGTCCTTTTTTATCGGAAGAAATTATCGCATCCTTTCGAGCTTGATGCCATTGAAAAGCCCGTAAAAAACTATCCTAGAAAGAGTTTTGTTCTTCGTGCTAAAATTGGAAGCCTCTAAATTAACTAGAAAAGAAGTTATACGTGTTTTTCTCTCTAGCTTGAAATGATTTTTTCAGGGTAACTAACTTTAATTTTATTTGACCCAGATGATGACCGTTTGATTTTATTTGCATTGTTGCATCGTTTCAACAATTGTTACAGTTGCCGTGTGAACAAACAAATCAATGCAGTTGCCATTGTTAAACAAATAAAAAAACTAATAATCAGTGTTTCTAGCATTTTGATGAAGCATCGCTGTATTTGCAAAATATACTTTAAGATAGACCGTGCAACGCTAGACCGTGCTACGTCGCAGCTAGTAAATAAATAAAATGAAATAAACCCCAAAAAAAAATCTTTTGTGCAAGTTAAAATTCTTTTAGGTATTGTTTTTGTAGCTGTATAATTTTTAATAACAATCCCAAACTAGTTATTGAGTTTTAAAGTATGACCTAACCCTCCCACCTCGAATTTATTTAATTAATCTATCCAAAAAATATACTTTAGGCATCCTAAAATTTTTGTGGCATATTCAATAAACAATTTTAAAAATACATGTCAAATGCCAGACGATTTGAAAGGCTTTTAACAACCCCCTGACGTGAATAAAGATCTTGGCTCTCGGCCTGTGATTGGTCGCCTCAGGACCACGTGACCACGGCTTCCGTATTTACAATTTGAGTTTATCTTGTTACTCACACTTTTATATTATAAATGCTTCGCAATCTTTTCTTTATCAGCATTTTTAGTAAGATTAGATATAGTTCAATCCTGAGAAACTTTCTGAATATTCTTAGGAATGAAAAGAAATCTTGCTTAGATTTTTCATCGTTTTCTAATACATCGATTCACTTCATAAACCAGTAACTTCATAATGACAGAAACATTCATCATAAGTAAGTGTATTTCAAGTTTTTTTTCACGACAAGTATGAGCGCTGTTGCGCTGTACAGCCAATTGTGGTAACCCCAAAGCGAACCGACCCAAACGGGAACACCTAAAACCCATTATAACCCTTACCGCCTAAAACGGGACAATTTCGTACTACCGACTCAAACGGGAACGACAGAATCGGTACTAAACAGTTTTCTTGGCTGCAAAAATTTTATGGCAACCGAGACGTAGTGAATGATTGTTCGTCTCTGGTAAGTTGAGTAATCGAGCTTCTACAAACTGATCTACTGCGAAACGCTCGCTGCGGTTAAGGGGTTAAAAGTTAAATAGTATATTCAGGAATTACACTTGCGCCCGCTGGGAGTTTGAAAGGGCCGCAACTGTAGGATATTGATTAAAATTGAAACACTGGAGTGGCTGAAAAATTATTTAGTGAAGCACCCAGAGCCCAAAGGTTCAATCAATGGACGTCCTTGCAGTGATGCGTTTGGCATAAACGTGTATGAATAAATAAGTATAATGGATGTAGCATATGTAGTGTTGTAAAACGCCCAGGCATTTGTAAATTGGACAAATGCCTAGCCAAAATACCCTGGCAAATGCCCCAAATCCGTAAACGCCAGGGCATCTATGCGTTATTTATGGAAATACTGATTTTTGTTCAACAGTCAAACAAGTCCTTATTAATAATTCGAAATATTACCCACCTGATGAATATAATGCAATTTATCTGTAAGAAGTAGTTATATATTAACCTCTTACTTGGGTTGCCCGTACGACGAGCGGGCTACCCAAACTTGGTCCCAACCGGTTTGCCCGTACAGCGTACGGGCATTGAAATTTCCGCCTTTCTTGTTTTGAGCTGCCGTATTTTTAATAGTTTGAAATAGAGTCATTCAGGGGCCCGTGTGTTTCAAAGTTATAAAATTAAAAAAAAAAAAAAATGCTTAAATTCATTATTTATGACAATTTTGAAAAATTCTTTTATTTTCCTTTAATACCAAGTTAGGACTTCAATTAATGCAATAAAAAATACGCTTTTTTTTGGGAATATTTGTGGTACAAAAGTTAAAACCAGTTAAGGGGTTAATATTGCCACTTGCAGATATAAAACGTTTTTTACTTTTTTAATGTTCTGGTTAAAAGGCTTTTTGTTTGAAAAAAAAAAAAAAAAGATTTGTTTTAAAATAATAACATTAGTAGCAAAGAAAGAGGATTTTCTTCATGATTGAAAAAATATATACTAATAGCAGCATACAGTACTTGGTAGCTTTTATTTTTGGAAGTCATTTCTATGACTCTGCTGTAAAATCAAAAATTATAGAAACCCCTCAGATTTGCAAAACACTTGCTATGTTCAAGGATTGTACGTGGGTAATTTTCAAAAGGATTGACAGTTTGATGTCCGCATTTTAAAATCTGAATTTCATGTCGATAAAACGATTATTCTGACATTGTAAAAACCTGTAGGAAAGCATCATTTCACACTCAATTCAATGCATTCATTACATTTTTTCCAAATTGTGAAATAGTAGTCTTCTTTTATTACTTTAGTTAGTACACTGTTAGAAATTTCATCATGAAATTACGGTTAAATAGCTGGTAACAGTCTGTCCATCAAATTTACTGTTTGGAACATTTTTCTATCTTTACGGGACCTAAACCATTTCCAATCAGCTTGAGTAAAAAGCCGTAAGTACAAAAGTTTCGGTTTTATAACTACTTAAAAATGGTTTGAAAACTAAATTTTCACGGTTTTTGAACCATTTCGAGGAGTAGAAACCGTAAACGAAGCGTGCGGGAATCGAACCCCGGGTGCATGGTATACCAACTTTGCGCTTTAATCATTCGGCCATCTACACCACTCAAAGCGGCCGTTTATTTATCAATAAATCTTCTTTTCCAACGGGCAAACTGCATTAAAATTGAGATTTCAGTTTTTGATTGGATCTAAAATCATATTTGGTCTAAATTTACTGTATATTGACGAAAATCATTTTATTTGCTGCAAAAATTAAAATACAAACTAGCTTCAGCATCTCAAATTATGGATTCGCTCATTCGCAAACAGTTCGGGAATCCGATGTCTCCAATTTTTGATTTACCTGTGTATGTGTTTCTATTTAGTAACCACTGCTTAAGACACTTTTTTTTTCTTCTTTTTTTATATACACATGCAGATTTGAACTGATACATCTTTATTCATATTTTAACAACATCGTAGGACCGGTAAGGTTCCACAACCAAGATGGACGGCCGATTCTTATTGACTACGAGACTTAGTGGCGCTAGTAAATTACGGTTAGTTAAACGTTCTTTAGGAGAAACAGAGAATAAAAGTATTTTTTTAACAATCAGCGGTTTGAGTACCATCTTTTTAATGGTTATTCAGCTGTTGTAATTAAATATTGTAAAATAACAATCAAATAAATGGTTATGTTACTATTTTCGTACGGAAATTTTTAACAGTGTAAGTAATGGAAATTTGCGTGTCCGGAAGAAAAAATTTGCATAACCTGAGTCTCTTCTTTATCATTCCAAATAACTTTAATATGTGTTTATTTACCAAAAATTCAAGTGATTTTACTAAAATATTTACCTAATATTTTAAACTAAATTTTCAAGAACAGAGTCAGATTTCATTCTCGTGAAGAATTCTTTAATAAATCTCATGAGTGTTACTTACTAGGCAATGGTAGCTCATGAGAAGAGAGTAACAACCATGATTGAAAACAACCAAACAATAAACAAATCTGCATATATAGATATTTTATGAGCTTTAACGCACGCTGACATTAGTTTTTATTCAAGAATATATTTTCCCTTTACATGCATTTTTATATTCATTTATTCAAAAAGGGACAAGCTGACACAAAGTTTTAACGTTGGCAGAACTGATTTTGTGTATTTTGCTTAAGATATGTTTTATTCTTTAGGACAAAAAGAGAGAAATTCCCCTATTTGTAACCCCTCCCCCCCCCCCCAAAAAAAAAATAAATAAAAATTAAATAAAAAAATAAACATTTGTTAGGATATGCCAGTGGTTACTTTAAAAAATAGAAATAAAAGTGATGTGTTTCAAACTATTATATTCACTCTACTTAAATTAAATGAAAAATATGGTTTGCAGAATGAGAACTATTTTATTCCCTATTTCCACTGCCTACTTTAAAACTGAAATTAATAATTTATTAGTTCTGTTCAAAAACATCGATTTCCTGATCGAAAGCATGAGAAGTAGAGATGCTTTATTACATTTTTAACGTAACATAACAGTTAATGGGGTAAAAAATTTTTAATTTTTACCTCTCTTTTTATAATTATTGTTATTGTTATTATTATTATTTTGATACATTATTGCAACAGGATTCTTTGTTTGTCTCATGAGTGTTACAGTAGCTAAAAGGAATTGTATCAATATATTTGTTAGTTAATGATTAAAAAATGGCTTGCTAATTAAACCTTTCTAGTTATTCATTACACCTGCAGTGAAAACATTTAACTTTTAACGAAAAACATTTACATTGAAAGTTATACGCTTTATTTAAGAAACAAAGTAACACTCCTAAGATAAACAGCTATTAAACACATTTAAAAAAATGAAATAAATAAAAATTAATACCATTTTTACTTATTACGAAGTATTTAAGATAACCTATACAAGATTTATTAGATTAAGTATTGATAGGGATTAATTTACACAATGTTTCATAACGGTAACACTCATGAGTAACACAATCACTTGTCAAGACACTTTTTGAAATATCTGAAATATAAATAAATTAACTCGAAAATAATCACCTGCTCAGAATGCAGTAAATTTTTAGGAATTCATACCTAGGCTAGTTTTTATGTTTAACGCAACAAAAATTATCAGATTGTGTCAAACCCAAAACGTCAACAAATTGTGAAAATCACCCATCAACCGCGTGTGTCATACACGTATCATCTTTTGCGCATTTCAAATATATTTTCTTGCCCTATTACAAGCAGTGGCGGATCCACGGGGGGGGGGGGGGGATGATTGCAGTGATTGCCCCTCTCAACAAATGAGAACTAAGGGAGGAGCAATAGCCCCTAAAAAAATAAAACAAAATATAATGACAAATTAAAAAATCCGCAAAAACAAATGAATCCTTACTTGAAATCTACACATGAATACAAATCTTATCGTTCTGCGAAAGAGGGAGATGAACTTTTTTCAACTGGTGTGATTGAAATACAGGTAAGACGGGAATGAAGTTATAATTGTTTCTACCTTTTGTTTTGCCATATCAAGAATTGTTTGCGGAGAAAAAAAAAAAAAAGAAATCAGCAGATGATCATCACATAATATACAATATTCTTAGATTTTTAAAAGTTTTGCTCTTAGACCTCTGACCTCTGGTTCCCCCATTTGTAATAATTAAGTTTCTGTTTTCTAATTCCTTTATTTTGGCAGTTCTCATATTAATATGAATTAATCATAAAATGTATGATTAATATTTTTCTTAAACTTTTATTTATGAATTGAATCTGAATTGCTCACTTTATCAATAATTTGCTCCGCTACGACATGGAACTAGAATATCACATCGGAATAATGTTTATTTTCCACTCCACGAACGGAATGGGAAAGAAATATACAAATAAAAGGTAAAAATATGAAATTTCTTTTCTTTACTTGTAAATCACAATTATTGAAACTAAATAACTTCCATGCTCGAACACGTTCGAGCATGTGTGTCAAGTGTCCTGTGTGTAGCATAAGCAGGAATAGAATCCCCCTCGTCTGTCATTTCCCATTTTTGCAACACAAAAACGAATCTGCATAAAAATTTGAAGCAATAATTTATGTCACCTCATATGAGGTTTACATGCATGAGAGGGTTAAATAAAATGACCGATTGAGAGTTCATAATTTATGATGCAAGCAAAAATATGTTTCCTTGAATACTGTTTTTTAAAACTGTATACAGTTCTTAGCAATACGTGAAGCGGTGGGGGAACGATTGTAATGCCGCTTTCGAATTTGGCGAATGAAATTTTGCACAGTAAGGAAAATTTTCGGGAAGCCAGTGACCTCCCGAGACCTCCCATCCTCGCAACGGGAATCTCTATCACTATCAACATATTATTATTATCTTTCTATTTCATGTCTATGGTTATTTCGCGTGCATTTTAGCAAGAAATTTTATTCTTGTAATCATAGTAAAAGATCGAATTAAAATGAAAAAAATGGGAAAAATTTCCTTACCGAATATTTAGACATCGCTTTCAGAAATTTGGAAAAATCATGCAAGAAGAATCACTAATCTCAGGGAAACAGAATACTAGGGGACTACTTGTGTGGGAACTAGGGTGAACTTCTTGGAACTCAGTTTGTCCAACGGCTAGCTTCTATGCACATCTCCCGATCCCACACTGTGGTGTTTAAGCCACGCCTCCTACTGACGTTTTCTATGACATCATGATTTTCAGATGGCGCTATTGCTGTTCTTATGTTTCTTTTGAGTTCTGCGCTTTTTTCAAAGCAATAAAATGGATATATGGATACTATTTAACTATAGAAAAAGATGGAGTTCAAAAGTTAATATTTAAAATGCAAGAAATAAAGAATGAAAATACTACTATTGTAAGTTCTTTATTTTATTTGGAAATAAGTTGTTCTTCGTCTTTTGAGAGCACCCCCCCCCCCCTTGAAAGAAAAAAAAAAGACCGGCAATTCGCCCCAATTTCTGTATATTTTTACTTTTAAATTCGTAAAAGAATTTTTTAAACTGTTTATGATGAATATTAATGTGTAACTTGAAAGTTGGAAGACTGATTTAATTTTTAAAACTAACAATATTGAAATGTTTTTTTTTTTTTTTTTTTTTTTTTTTTTTTAAAGGAGGGGGTGCATTAAAAAATAATCTATTACGTGCTGATTGGTAATTTTTTTTAAATCCCATAATAATGGAATATCTTGATAACAAGTTTTTTTCTTGTTTTCAAATGTTCTTACTTTGTATACATAATATATATCAAAGTGGACAATTTCATTTGCTTTTTTGACTCTGATCCGAGTGAAGTATAACATTTAAAAATTAAGTAATACTAATGATAATAATAACAATGCAATACAACTTGCAAGATGCAAATTGTAAACTAAAAAGAGGAGGGGGGTTGTAAATTCATTTAGTTATGTTGTCTTTATTAAATTACATTCTTTTTATATTTGTGGACAATATAATCAAAACAAATTCCAGAAACGCCAATTCAAAATTTTATAGAGGGGTAGGGGGGAAGGTATATTTTCTAAGCATGTTATAGGTAATAAGCAACAAAATACATTAAAACATCTATAAATTCAATGTATTTCTAAAAGTCCGGGGGAGGGGTCGATTGGCCGTCTCTGATCGCGCAAATGACGGGATTGACGAATTCATTAAAAAATTTAAATAGAAGATAATAAATTACATTTCAATGGGTTAATACGCATTCTTGCACAAAATTAGGTTTTATTTATTGTTATTCATTTATTTTTGGATGTAACTTCCAAAATAAAATTTGAAGATAACTTTGAAGTTCAATAAATAAACTAGGGGTGTCCATCGTCCATCTGCAGTAGGGGAAAGAATCATTTACGTCATGGAAAACGTCAGAAGGAGGCGTGGCTTAAACCCAGTGTGGGATATGGGGGGATCGGGTAAGCCTAGCGTATGTGGTTGGTTGATGGCTGACTCTACGATATGGAGAAAAGGGGATAGGAAAAAGAAAACGTGCTTCGTGCTCTTGAACTCGTGAATTGGAATAAGCAAAAAGTTGCTTCAGGAACAGTAGAATTGAAAATTCAAGAGTGGAAAGGAGTCTTTTATGCTGCAATCACATGTGCGGTAAGTGCCCTATTAAACATTATCCTTATCCGTACAAATGCAATAGTAAGAAATACGATGGACTTCGAAAAAAATCAACTGTAGAATCAATCAGCTCAGTTTGGCATGAGCAATGAAGTTTTTTACTTATTTCTTTCTTTATGTAAATTGCGCAAAACCTTCAAACTGTATGAGAAATGATGATTCCTAAAATAAATTACTACATATCTAGGATTATGACAGAGGGAACGATAGATTATATTTAATCTGTCATGTGGGGTAACCTTCAGAAATGAGAAATGACAATTATTGTTCGGTTTTGCAGCTGTGGAATGACATTTTGTGTGTATTTCTTCTGGGAGCTGCTGAACCCCTTTAACTCATCGCAGTTCATTGGTACTATATATTATTGATACTTAATGTAATTCCATTGAAGAAAAGCAACGTATTTTTACTAAGAAGTTTAAAATAAAATTAATGTAATTAGCGCTCATTAGTAATATTTGCGCTGTAGGGGTCATCTTTCCCTTTTTGGAAAGTGACTTTTGCTAGCATTCAGTGCGTGCCGGATCTGGCGGGGGGGGGGGGGGAGCCGGTGCGCGGGGCCCATACCCCGGGCGGCAAATTCAACTGTGGTGCACAAGAAGAAAAAAGAAAGAAAATAAAATTCAAAAAAGGAAAAATATTTCATTAAGAAAATTTAACTTTTGACAAGAGAGATTAAAATCCTAGTTCGGCGCAACGATTTGATCATTGATCGGCTATTTTGCTAACGATTTAAACGATTAACAGAATTATTTATTTGTATAAACTGTTGGAAACTATAAAATTCAAGTTTTCTGAAAATGTGATCAGTTGGCCGGAAAGAGCTCCTGGGAAGGTAGTTTTAGAGGGAGGCAAATTTTGAAATGTCAAAATTGAAAATTCAATTTTAAAAAGTGAGGGCCCCCCCCCCCTTGTAATAGCGAAATATAAATCATGCTATGCTCAAACGATACAATAGGTTTTCGTTTACAAATTTTCACAGCATCCTTTTGGGAAGAGGCGGGATGAAAAAAGCATGAAAAAAGTTTAACGCATCGCAAAAATTAAATAATTAAATCAAGTAAAGATTTCAAAAATAAAAAAAATCGAAGCTAGCTCACCAAGATGGGGGAAAATGTGTGTCTCCCCCCCCCCCCCACAATAACCTTTTGGGGAATTGTTCAATTCAATCCTTTTGTGTGTGTGCGCGTTCTAAACATCTCGTCTAGGACTCCTCATTACGATGTTTCACTTTTTGATTTTATGCATTTTTTTGTTCAATTTTGAACAGTTCCAAACATTTATCACCGTTGTTCTACCGGCCAACATGCCAAAAAAAGAAATCGAGTACATATGCACTCGGTGGCGTAGCTAGCATGGGTGATACCCGGGGCGGGTAATGATGGTGTGTAAAAGATCAAACAAACAAACAAACAAAAAAACAATAATGCAAGCGTGAAATAAGCAGTTTAATATTTTAAAAAATTGCAAGCGTTGAAAGGTTTATTTTTTCCCTGTCATGGCTGGGTGTCACCCCTAAACGAAAATAAATGTTTTGGATGAAGATAATTAAATGAAAGGATTAAAAAGTTTATTGCCGGAGAGACCTAATTATTTAAAGTGTTAAATCCTCATATTGTATTGAGCTGAATAAATAGCAAAAGTTTAATAAAACATACAATAAATTTGGATTTTAAATTTATTTAGTACTTTAGAATAATAACTGTATCATAAGTACATAATAACATATTGTACATTATAACACCACTTAAATACCATATTGTTATATATGTTATTATTACAACAATATGGAAATAGTATATAATTTTAATGACATGTAGAAACGATTTATCTTGTGCTTAAATAACGACAATTGTTAAACGATACTTAAAAATATTCATCGTATATATCTATTCCTTTTTTTAATTTATAATGTTGAAAATTTAGAAATTAAAAACAATAATCATGCAAGTAAAAATAAATTTAAAAGAAAAGTATTCTTAGTGTATAGGATTTTTATTTTGCACGATTTGAAAAGTATCCTCCCTATATATAGTATAGGAGTTTTAAAATTGATAAAATTCAAAACCTCTGATGTAGAAGAGGAAATGATAGCGCAAGTTTAAAATAAAATTTTAAAAATAGGGAAAAAAAGGAACTTTTTTTGTACATAATTTTACATTTGATTATGAAAATTCTTTACAATGTTTTGATAATGTATCGAATTCTCGTTCGTATAATTTATAATGTTAAGAAAGTCAGAAAATAGAAAAACATTACGATAATACAACCTTAAAAATTAATTATAATAAGCAAAATAGCGAACATGTTCGCAATGTAACAAAGTTGACGATTATGATTTCCGGTAGGGAAAAAAAAAAAGAGAGGAAAACATAAAATAGTGGCGCCATCTAGTGTTAAGTGTATAGGATTGCTTTATATAAATAGGGCGGGATTTTCAATAGAACTCTGCTGGGACCGATTTATTCACGTTATTATTCGCCATACAAACAAAATATGTCGTCAAAAGCAATGTCGTTGCAAATGAGTTTGACTGTGTCTGATCGGATTACATTTGAATCTAACTGATTTTCACGAAATATTACGTACAATCAGTTCGGAAGTTGTTTTCAAAAAGTCGATTTTAGTTTAGTTATTTTAATCACATTTTAGGCATAAGTTCATTGATGTGGTATCGACGAATAATCGACACAGTCAAATTCATTTGCAACGACATTGCTTTTAACGACATATTAGTATGACTTATAATAACGTGAATAAAACGGTCCCAGCAGAGTTATATTGGAATATTTTGCACTGATTCATTTTTTAATTATTTTGAAGAATGTAGAAAAATGCATGAAATGAAATTTGCTCGAAGTTTATATGGAGCTTATTTAATAAACGTTTTTAATGTAATATCAGAGCTTGTGTAGTAATTCCTTTTTAGCATAAAATATTTAATAAAGGAGAGGAAATAAATTAAATTCCGTTTTTTTTCAGTCAAAAAAATATTATTTGTTTCCGTAAAAATAGTTTTAATGAGAGTGAACAAATAGTACTCCCTCCATCCCAAATTAGTTGCTACATTTGATTACTTTTGTAGCAATTATTGATGCTGATGATGTTTTGAGTTCGTTTGAACATTTTTAAGAGATTTCTGGCTGCTATGCTATCAATTAACAACGTTTACTTATCAAGCATTCCCTTGGTTAAAATTTAAAACGGTTTTATTTTAACGGTTAGTTATTTTACACTCATTAATGACGGACGCTGCGTTTTCGCAACGCTGGTGAAAACTTTTTTTTGCAGATTTTCTTATGTATATTTTAGGTAAGTTTTTTTTAGGGGGGGTGGGTATTTTCTCCCTACTCATTGAAACGTTGTGTAACACATACAAAAAAAAAAGTTACCTAAAAATATACATAAGAAAAACGGGAAAAGAAATTTTTTACTATCGTTGCGAAAACGTTGCGTTTTTGCTTCAGTCATTAATGGGTTAACACGGTTTTTGGTACTATTTAATATTAAATACGGTTTTTAACGGTTTTTTATTTAAAAACGATTTTTAGTACCACCAGTAACTTTTCGTAGATTCCTTACGAAAATGGGGTATAGTTTAGGGCGTGCGTAAATCTGTTGCGAAAAATTTGCCTCAAAATTAGTGCTACATTTGTGAAAAGTAAAAAATAAGAATGAAAATACCAAGTTGTTATTAGTTTAATCGCAAAAGAATCAATTTTCATTGATATTTAGGGATTTTCTTACATATAATTATGTAAGAAAATCCCTAATATGTATCCCAAGACTCCACCTACTTAAAATGTAGCAATTAATTTGGAACAGAGGCAGTATTAATCCTTGTCTTCTAGCAAAAATATTATTAACTAATATTTTTTACTACTGACCCGTGCGAAATTTCGCACTAATTTGGGAGAAAGGACTCTATGAAGAAGAATAGAAAAAAGTAAACGGGTGTTGGTATATAATTAGACATGTAATTGAATACTACAGTACAGATAGCTGTTACAAAAAATTTTCCCACTATTATTTAGCTATTCAGAATGATAAAATAATCACAATAATAATGATAATTATTTTTATTATTAGTACATATAGCATTACAATACATTGACGAACTGTTTGTTTGTTACGCTCTACACCTTCATAAAATAAATGTACATCCCAACAATTGAATAAGTTCAACACACAGACGCATCTAAAACTGTCCGATTTTCTACACAATAAAAACAGAAGAGTCCCTAGTTTGTTTACTTAATAACAGATGGCGCCAGCATACACAACACCCGTTTGGCATCCATTGAAGGACTTCTTCCTAGATGATTTTAAATCTCAAATTTAAGAGAAGCGGTACATTTTTAGATCGTGGGTCTACTTTTTCGTCATTAGCCGGCACGATAAGCGTTAAAATGCGGGGTAAATCATGGAATTTGATAAAAGAATAAGGAAGATATCGCAGACCAACAGAAAAACAGGCTAGAGAAATAATAGGAAGAGAACATTAAAACTGAGGAAAGTTTGTTATAAAAGAAAAAAATGCAATAATTCGACGCCAGTTTCTTACTAATAACAAGAAGTTCCGCCTTAGAACTATACTCCCAACGTCAAATTCATAATCTAGCTATCTCTCTTTTAGCTTTAGTTCTTAATTATTTCACATATTCCCTTTGCAACGGTTAATACATATTCATTCACTCATTCATGTACTTATACACAGGGACGAACTGGGACCCCTAAAAGGGCGGTGGACCAACTAACCAAAGGGCGGCAACCAAAGGGACACCACGCACATATATATAGGATGGTATCTGCGTGCCACATGAGGTTTTAATGCCTTCTTTGGAAAATTTGACCTCCTAATATCAGTCAATGAGTCATAACTTCATGGCATAACTTAGCTTGTTTTGCATGAAATGATTATGCAGCAGTCTTATTTGAAATTTTGTTTTAACTGGAAAACAGGGGCGACTATTCTAATCTGGGCTTAACTGATGGGATGAATACATAATTTGTAATAAACAGATAAGTTAAATACAAAAATAATTTTAGGATTATATTAAAATACAAGGTTGTTCTTACTTTTTATGTTTGTTCTTTTCTTTTTTTAAATAGGTGGGAATAAAACTATTATTAATTAATAAAACAACATAGGAATCAACAACAAAAATAAAAATTCATTACTACACTTTTGTACAATATTTTTCGTTTGTTTTCCTTAAATTTTTCTACGCCCTTTAAAATTGCTCTTTAGGCACATGGAGAGAGGCACCACATTTATCATCATTGAGAAAACGAAAATGGAGCAATTTTGTTCAGGGAATCAGGCACCTTAATAAAATACTTAACCTGAGTTATTTCTTGTTTTTTAAAATTTTAACAATAATTGTGATTTGAGAAGTAATTTTTGGCTGGATTTTCGAAGAAAAATTATTTACATCAGAGTGCTTTGTACATAGGAGTATTGCGTAAATCAAAACAAGCACCGTTTCGAAGAAACCAAATCAATAATAATTCAAAATTGCAACTTTGTACTGCATATTATTTTATATATTACTTATTTATTAGCAATGTTCTCATATTATTATTATTATTCAGAAACACTATTCGAAAGAATAAAACTAACAATCGGTTTACATTTAACAATGACAGACTTTGCGCAGTGTCACTGAAATGTTATATTTGAATCTAATGTAAAAATAATATTTATAGTTTGATAGTTTTAGTTATTGTTTGTAACGGATTTAAAATATGAAACAAGCAATGTATGTGCAGTTAATATTTTGTTGTAATCTACAAGTAGGAGTAAGAGTAAAACTAATCTACTTTGACCCTTAAAAGCCTATTTCTTACATTCTATTAGATAATTGTCCCGCAGTGGACCAGTCGGTAGAAGCTCGGTTCCCGCAGAACACCAAAAGTGAAGCAACACTGACTAAGATCTTTGTTTGGGAGGGTGACAACCTCTCGCGGCTGGTCACTGCGGCCCGTGTTCGCTAAAGGGAGCTGGTGCACGTTGAATAGGTCGTGGCTCCAATGTCCTCCAAGTGAAACGATACCTCTGGGGTTGCCAATCCCAGGTGACGGTCTCTCATCTGGGAGCTGGCTCAAAAAATTAAGAGACCTTTCAAAGGGGCAGAAATCGGACTCCTGCCTACAAGGGCCCCGTTAGAGTCAGGAGCAGCGTACCCATTCTTCCTCGCCACGCGCGAGGACACGACAACAACAACATATTAGATAATTTTCTTTCTAACATTTTAAAGTTTCTGTGGCAACAGTTTATTTAGAGTAATGATTAAGACAGTTTTATTAATGAATAAACAAATGTTTAGCATATTAGTTACGTAAATGACACGTTAAAAATTAGGCGAAAATAAGCATAATCATATCGATTGATTCATACAAAATAAATATAAAATTTGTATAATTTATTTTAGGCAAATAATAATAACAAAATTCAGGTAAATTTAAATGTTTGATAAAAATCGTGATTTTTTAAAAATGATTTACATTACTGATTTAAAACACTTGATTTAAATCACCGATTTAAAACATATGATTTAAATCAGCGATTTAAAACTAACTCCCTGGCATTGCAGCTCATGTTGGACCATGGCCTCCCTAACAATTTTCCTCAAAAGCCCTCTGTCTTTCTCTTTTTCATTCCAGTTTCGGATATTTAGTTTTTTAAGGTCTTTCTCCACCTCGTTTACCCATATTTTAACCAGCCTTCCCCTTTTCCTCTGGCCCCGGCATTGTCCCTTGAAAATCTTCTTAAAGCCTCTGTTTTCCTCCATTCTCTCAATTTGTCCCAGCCATTGTACCGAACTCGTTAAAACACTCGATTTAAATCACCGAGCCCTGTAATGCTAATTGCATGAAATTAATATATACTATAAATAAATACATTAACTTTACTTTTAAAATAATTGCGATAAAAAAAGATATATGTTACTTTTTGGTTATAAATATAAATAAATAAAAATAGAAACAATAGTTAAATTATATTAAAATTAGATAGAGAATCTTAAAATAAAAATAAGCTAAAATCAGATTTGAACTGAGTCAAATTAGCCTGATTTGGAGCAAAATCCAGAATTTGAAATAAAATTAAAAAAAATCAAACTCAAAATAAAGTACCGGAGCAGAGTTCCACCAATAGAAGTGTAGAAACGCCTTATCGATCCCACTGTATCCCTACTTATGCATTTAAATCTCTCTACGTTAAATTTTTTTTATTAATTATTACCAATGAAGTGTCGTGTCACGGGTTTATTGAAATTTAGGACATAACTTTTTAAAAAATAATTGAATTTGTTTCTACTGTAGTAACTGCATCCCCGCGTTTCATTTTAACTGAATATCACCCATATGCCTTTTTAAATTTGAATATAGCTCTTATGTTCGCGTCTGTCTATGCTGTGTACGTAGTCCCCCCACCCCTGGCCCCGCCTCCGCCCAACATCACAGAATAAACCATGTTATAAAGCAGGAAAAGGGATCAACAAAATTTCATTCACGTTTTTCAATGTTACTTACAAGCAACGATTCCCAAACTGTGCGCCGAGGAGCTGAGAAATCTTTACAGGGCGCCACGAAATTTTGCAACAAACTTCAAAAATAATTAGAAGTTTTTTCATTATGAAGCTTTAGCAATACTTCGTAGTGTATAATAAAAACAAAAGCTATGCAATGCAGGTACACTTGTTTTATTTATTATCATACGTTACTTATGATTAGTAGAGGTGCCCATCCTTTCAGAGCGTTCGTGTACCCCCCTAAAAAAACTACGGAGCCCCTTAAAATCGACAACCCAACAAATTGGCCAAAAAGTCGACATCCCTAGCAAAAAAATCTCAATGACGCAGTCTGCGCCATGGCATCATTCCCTCCCGGTGAGCACCCCTGTGACTCGTCAAACTTTTATTTAGGGAAGGGAATCCATATTCCAAAATGGGCGCCTCGACTCGACCCTCGGGATGTGTTCGCGGATCCTCATAGAACCATATATACCATGACACTTATATTCTCGACTGTCCCCTCACCCCTTCCCCGATCCTTACCAAACGTATCCCTGAAGCTATACGTCCTAAAGCCTTCACAAATGTGGTTTTGCGTGGGGAAGTCTTTACCTTTCTTTTAAATCAAGATTTTGTCGTCACGGATTAGAAGCAGATTATTTCATTTTATTTCTCTTACTATAAATTATTAGGGGAGAAAATGTCGCAAAGATTTTTTTTTTTTTTGTGGAGGCGTCTATATGAAAGGGCGCACCGGGACATGTCCCGGTGGGCCAGTCCACCCCTGCTTATACACTCATTTAATTATTTTTTCATTTATTCATTCATTCTTTCCCTCATTCATTTATTCATTAAGAAATACCCTTGAAAATCGAGATCAAAAAATTTCATAGGAAAATAGGCTATTTTAGTTCTGGTTGAATATTTCATCTGTACATTTTCCACGGCCTAACATCTTTCCGATAAAGTTTGTTCCCAGCAAATCCGTCTGTTGAATCAGGATTTATACAGGATTGAAATTTCCCCGTAGGCGCTAAGGTTAATTTCTGCTGAACTGTTCAAAAATTGTTCAAATCAAAAAATATTTCACGCCAAGAGCTTTTCCCAAAAACCTTCTTCATAACAACTTGGATCTTATGCCCAGAGTTTACAAATTTGTTTCATTTTTGCCAATGGGCGAAAATGTTAAAATTATCTGAACTTTTCAAACTTGAAGGAAAAATTGTTCAAATCAAAAAGTAAAATATGGAAATGAGATGTCCTCGGCGAGATCTTTCGAATGCAAAAAGAAATCTTTCGAATCGCACAATTCCAGGGTTGCAAAAATCTTACCCACCCAATAAAGTGGGTTTTTTAAAGAAAAACCCGTATTAAAAACCCCAGTCAAAAAGGTTTTTTTTAAACATGTTTGAAAAAAAAAAAAAAAATAAATAAATATTCATCTTCAAAGCAATACACAACAATATCAAATTTAATCTTATTATAAATTAAAATGCCAACACCACCTGATGTGTCAAATGTATCATCCCATGGTAGTAAAAAATGTTTTTCCTTTTTTTTTAAATTTCAAAATTAAGATTTCTTACATAGTAACAGAAACCAGCTTATTATTTAAATTAATTTATCATCATTAACGTTCTAAGCCAAGTTTTCTATAGGTCCTTGGAGTTTGACATGACAATTAAACTATAAAATCCAACATACCCAATTTGAATATAAAATAATTTTTTTTTTGGCTTAAATTCTTTTTTAGACACGGCACCTCAAATTATACAAAATGAAATACAGGCGAAATATATGACAAAAATATAATTATTTTAACTCTGCCATGTGAATGACTCAAATTATGTTTAGTAATATCCTTGATGAAAAACTGAAGAAGTCAATTCAAAATTTAGTTTGATAATACTTAATTACACATTTAAATCACAGCCCATAAGACAATAATCTAATTTTGTATATATTTGTAAGGATTTCAAAGAAAATAAAGCATTTTGAAATCATAAAAGTTTATTCACTTAAAAATAATAGTTACAACGAATAAAAGAAAGGCGAGAGCTTTACATATTATTCATTTTCAATACAGGGAAGATGCTTATGTATTTTAACTAGTTTTTCAGCTTTTTCAATACGAAACCGATTTTTTAGTTTCGACCAAATTAATCCACACGTTACAACCATACTCTGCCAAATAACTTTGGAAAATTAAAAGTGTAGTTACTAGATAAAAGTAGTTTAAAAGAAATCTGAATAAGAAGCAAACTTAATGAAAAAGCTCCAATAACTTTATTATTGAAAAGAGTTGTTTATTTGTATTGCTTGTAAATTTAAATATGTATGTTACTGTAGTGTTAAATGCTCATTTGTCATTGGATGAAGTACAAATCTCGAACTCCAGGGCTCTAAAATAGTTAAACATCAATTTTCTTTTAATTTTTACCATAATATTTTTCGTTTCATGCATAAAGGATTGGCAACAAAACTAGAGTGAAACAAATATTCACTGTGCTTCGTGCAGTGTGTTTCACAACCCTGGCCAATTCCCTCAAAAGTTATTGGGGGGGGGGGGGGCAGAGACACATTTTCCCCATCTCAA
The DNA here is from genome assembly GCA_038502835.1 of Octonoba sinensis. Lineage (NCBI taxonomy): Eukaryota > Metazoa > Arthropoda > Arachnida > Araneae > Uloboridae > Octonoba > Octonoba sinensis. Next base: position 112,445,358 of record CM076604.1, on the reverse strand, counting down.
AATCTTACTTTCAAATATTTTTATTTTTCAATCTTTATTTAATTACTTTGCTTATTTTTGTCTGTTCTTAATTTTTAACGATATTTTTAAGGCTTAATTTTTAACTTAAGCCTTCTTTCACACTTTATTTATTATTTTTGACTTTTTACGGGAACGTTAAAAAGCAAATGTGTTAGGAAGTCCCAACTTCCTAACACATTTGCTCCAGGTGACATCAGGGGCGGATCCAGGAATAATTTCTTTAGGGGGCACTGCGCACCGGGTGTAAAAAGTAGTTGCTCATCGTAAAATTTTGCATAATCAAAAAACTCATAAGCTTGTTTCACGTTTTTAAGATCACTTGACACCAGTTAATATTTTTAAAAGTACGAAAAACATACTTATTTACATCTAATAAAAAAGTACGATACATTTTTACATATTAAGACAATTAAACTCCAATCCCTTCAGACAATTTTTCAAAATACCATTATAATTAATTCGTACTAAAAGAAAAAAATGTTTTGAAGATTATAATAACGCCAGAGAATGAGTAGTAGGTCAAGCAGCTTTTTAAACATTACGACTGTTTTTCTCAAAATTCAATATTTTAATGTCAATGCAGTGATTCCAATACTTTTTCAGTTCTAAATTAGCAGTTTTGGGTGCCCATTGATGATGTTAGAAATCACTGGAATTTCGAGATTTTTTATGATTTTTTTTTAACATTCGTGGTTTCAAGACTCTTTTTTTTTTTAATTCAAGTCACACAAACACATACCATCTTAATTACAATTCTGAACAAGAAAAAAAGTGTGTCAGTGTGTGTGGAATTGTTTTTTGACTTTGTGAATAAATTCGACAAATACTTTCTATTATAACGATTTTCTAGAAATTTAATATATGGCCTAGGACATAGGCCGAATATTCGGCCAAATCACTATTCGTTACATCCCTACAAGTAATACAATATACAAACTTTATTTTTCCTGATTATATATTTATAAAAACAATTTTATATAAGTAACACCATGTATTTCTTTTTAAGTAGCAAAAGCTTTAAATAAAAAACTAGTATTGAAGCCTTTTCCAGTCCTATTTTATTTCGTAATTTCGTCGTAATAAGGTTTGATTTTTTTTTTTAAATTGTTGATCTGTAATATACATTTGCAAATTGTTTATTATGAAGATACTTTGTTATTTCTAATATATGTTCTTAACCCTAGAAATTGCAATATCATTTAAGTTTTAGAATGTGATTTTTTTCCCAAGCTAACTTTTGGAAACCCAAATAGTCTAACATGTAGATAGGAGATAAGAAAAATTTGTACTGATTAAAAGAAAAGTTTGTTAATTTACAAATTCATTATTTATCTAGTGCTAAAGGTCAAGACTCAGAAATTTTGGAAGTGGCCAGTGGCCACTAAACTCGATTTACTTAGTGGCCACCTATGCGTCATAAAACGAAAGTGCAAAGGGGGGGGGGGGATGTTGCATCAGTGCACTAAAATTCCTTATGTGTCCCTTTTTCAGTGAAGAACACATAATATTTTGTCAAAACTATTAAATGTACAAAAAAAAAAAAAAAAAAAATGTGTATGATTTTTAGCAGTGGCGTAGCTAAGTGGGGGCGACCCGCCCCGGGTGTCACTCCCTTAGGGGTGACACCCAGCCACAGGAAAAAAAAAAAAAAAAAGCTCCGTAGCCGTCCCCTAAATAAAAGCTCCGTAGAATAAAACATATTATACCTAAAATTGTATATCTTTTCTATCATTTTCTTTTCTATTTTTAACTGACCCAAAGTGTTTGCTTCCAAAAGTATATCCGAAGTGTTTTTAACGCTAAACACACCATTGCCGTCAACAAATACCTTAAATATTGTGACGCTCATGATATGAATGCTTTTTTTTTTTTAAAGCTACAATTTTTTTTAAAATAAATATATTGTATTAAACTACGTATTTCACGTTTACATGAGTTTTTTTTTTTTTGATTTAATCTTTTACATGGGGTGACACCATCATTATCCGCCCCGGGTATCACCCATGATAGCTACGCCACTGATTTTTAGACTGGAAAAAGAAAAACTAGCTTCGTTGGCGATTGTAAATTAAGAAAATATGAATTTTTACGATATAATTTTTCATGTTGAATGTTATAGAGAACAAAAAATTTTAATGCAAAATTTTAATTGTTTAATAATAGAAGCAACAGATAACAAAAATCCCAATTACAGAAACGAACCTTTAAAAAAAAACTGCTATCACAAATACGAACCATTTTTGAACACAAGTATTAAAAAATTATACTTTCAATCCTTATCATGGGTGCAAGTCCTGGAAGTTGCCAGGACTGAACAATTTTCGCGCTGACTCACGAGAAATTTTTCATGGGGGAGAGAGTATTTATTATATATATACAGGCGTCACGCCAGAAGAAATTAGGGTCCGCTTTAGGACCCTTAGGAAGATTCAAATCAATCAAAACACACAACTTCACAAAATTCCAAATTTTACTTTTTACACCATTATTTATTATAAAAGGGGCAAATAAAAATTTAAAAAAATCATCACTATATGTTTAAATTTTTAATTTTCACAAAATTATTGATTTTTCACAAAAACCTCAAAAAAAGACCCTGTTAAAAATGCTGAATCGACCTAATATAAGCAATAAGATTATATACATACCTACACATGGTAAGTTTTACTACTTTATTTACTAATATAACCTCATTGATATGCCACTATTTTTTTCCTTTCAAGTATACTTTGTGAGTGAGTTAAAATTTGAAATACACAGTATGGGACCTCAAATCCGGAGCGCTCGGCGCCGCGATCTTTCCGGATTTTGGATCCTAAGTCAAAGAATTTTGTAAGTAGCATCAGTGCGATTTAGTTTGCTCTAGAAGATTTTATTTGCATTTTTCTTATTTATAGTGTTTTTTTATTATCGTATATACTCTTCAAGTCGCGAAGTTTAGCACAAAAAACGAAGTTGGAGTCGGCTTACATTCGAGGCAAAACATCGAAACCATATAGACTTTTCTTGATATTACTTTAACTTCTTTAACTATTTATTTTATTTATACCTCATCAATCACCACCGTACCTACCCTGACGAGGGTTTAACCGGATGTGGTGATGGAGAGGAAAGAACAGAAAAATAACAGAAAAGAAAGACATTTCGAGCGACGCCCACTGGGTGTCACAGATCATGTGATGTTACTTATACAAATTTTGAAAAAATAGAAAATAGAGTACAAACTTTAAGAAAAAAAAAAAAAAAACCCCACAGTAAATAGCAAACAGCAACAATAATAATAAAAAATGACATAAATATGATGAGCAATTAAATAAGAAAGATTTCATAGCTGCGAATGAAAGTCCTATTGAAATTATTACGAAGGGAGCTGAAAGTCATCTCCATCATGAGTGTTTAGGAGGAACATAACTGCATGCAAGTTCTTTCGAGTTACTGGATGAGATAAAATATGGATGATGTTTTGAGAGAAAAGTGCTATTGGAATTATATCTGCAATGGAAGGGACTAGTCAAAGGATACTTGAAAATGTAATGATCTGGCGTACCCGGTTGACTGCAAACACATACTGGAGAACTAACTAACTAACCGATAACAGAAAAGAATTCCGACAAATTCTGATATGATTTTATGCTCTAATTCTCTAGCCACTAAATTGCAGTAAAAGATCAGACGAGCGGGAAAATGCGAGAAGATTAAAGAATTCGCGAAATTGAAAATTTCGATAATATTCCGTATCGCGTGAAAATTAGAGCTTATTTTTAAAAATAAACATAATAAAACTACAAGAAATGGGGAAAAAAGCAAAATTTAATGATATTAACTTAAAATTAAAGCAACAATTAATAAAAACTCTAATCGCAAAAACGAACCATTTTCAAAAAATCGCGAAATAACTTTTTTTGAAAACTGCACATTTCCGATCTTAAAAATGTTTATTACATTTTGTTTTCCTTCTGTTTAAAATGCCTATTTCCAAAGAAACGGTGCAAAATCTTTCCCGATTTTTCTTCGAAAAACAAAAGATGTTTTTCTTCCAGCTGCCGATTTTTTTGAAAAAGTTCCGGATTCCGGGATTCCGTATTTGGGGTCCGGTACCGTACATGTCACATTTTCATGTACTAAAATTACAATTATTATAATTAATAAATGAACACCTGAATATGAATTAATCAAGATAATTTAAAATAAAAAATAATAATGAGAAGTACTTTTTAAACGAAAGTAAAGGAAAAAGTAAGGCCAGTTGATTATAAAAAAAAGGACTTCAAATTTAACAAAAAAAAGGGGGGGGGGGGGCTTTTAGGCAAAAGATTTTTTTTTTTTTTTTTTTTTTTTTTTTTTTTTTTTTTTTTTTTTTTTTTTTTTTTTTTTTTTTTTTTTTTTTTTTTTTTTTTTTTTTTTTTTTTTTTTTTTTTTTTTTTTTTTTTTTTTTTTTTTTTTTTTTTTTTTTTTTTTTTTTTTTTTTTTTTTTTTTTTTTTTTTTTTTTTTTTTTTTTTTTTTTTTTTTTTTTTTTTTTTTTTTTTTTTTTTTTTTTTTTTTTTTTTTTTTTTTTTTTTTTTTTTTTTTTTTTTTTTTTTTTTTTTTTTTTTTTTTTTTTTTTTTTTTTTTTTTTTTTTTTTTTTTTTTTTTTTTTTTTTTTTTTTTTTTTTTTTTTTTTTTTTTTTTTTTTTTTTTTTTTTTTTTTTTTTTTTTTTTTTTTTTTTTTTTTTTTTTTTTTTTTTTTTTTTTTTTTTTTTTTTTTTTTTTTTTTTTTTTTTTTTTTTTGAAAAACGCGTAACAGGAACACTAGATATGTTGAACCAATCATTACATAAAGCATCATAGTGTCAAAAATACCTATTAAAATGCAAAGAAATATTAATAAATTAATTCTGCCAATTGCAGACCTAGTGCGTTCCCGAGAGGTACCATCTCTTTCAGCAGCACCACAATGAGTGGTACCATCGCTGCATGATAATTTTGGCGTCTGGTTTCTCCACCGGAAAAGCTGAGTAACAGGACTCTGTTGATGCGAAATGACACTAGGAATTTAATTTATCCGAGGGAGCATCCAAGCCAAATGTCTACTCAAGGAATCTTTTACATGCCGCATAATCATACGACATGGGCGCAGATGTTTTTCTGCATCTTGAAAATCCACGGACTCAAGCCAGGTTTAGTCTGCAACCTTGAGCTACAAATTTCTAATTGATACCTGCCACCACGAGTTTATAGCATTGATGAGATCAACAGTTAAATTCAATTTTCAATTTTGCTTTTAGTTTCTAATTCAAGATTTAAAAAAAAATATTTGAAGTAATATACTACATATTTACTCCTGTCTCAACTTTTGCTCTGTAGTATTAAAATTTTAAGCTTCTAAGAGGGTACCCCTGTTGATACCAAAATTAAGTCAAAATATAAAAAAGGTATATCTATTACAACATTTAGCAATTAAATGCTTATGATGCATTTAAATTTTTGTATGATAAATATCAGTGTTAAACTTCGAGGCAAAAATGTTTTTAAAATTAAGATGATCTGAAACGCAGGGCATTTAATATTACAAAAGCAGTCAAAGGAATCGAAAATTTAGTGAAAAAATAAGAACAACAAGAATTTGTTTTAAAAGTTAAAAATTTGAGTACATTTGAAGAACATTAAACAAAAATCTGTCATTCACATTCAGGCTGCAAAATCTTTACATCTTGAGCCACCAGCTATCAAGTTTTAATTGACAGCTGCTACTGGCACTATGAGTTTATAGTATTAGGGAAATACTAGCTATTTTTTGACCATTAAATTTAATTCTATCTTGCATCAAGTTCGTGTAATTTGTTTTTAAAAGAAATATTTTAGGCAATATATGTTTACTCCTGTATTGACTCTAGCACATATTAAAGTCAAGGCAAAATATGGGGGGAGGGGGGATCTTGTTTAATTATGAAATTAAGTGCTAATTCATTTAAAACTTAGCGCTTTCCCAAAAATAAATACTGCAGACCAAAAATAAAATAATCAGTATCACGTTTTAAAAGTAAATTGAATAAAAAAAAATTCTGCTTTTGAGTACCGTGACTTAAAATCACTTACAACTTTGCAATGTAATATTTTTAATCTGAATGTGATAATTGGTTTCAAATCAATTACCACCTCGAGGATCGTGGAAAATTATTAAAGGCGCTATTTTGCGAATTTTGATATTTCAAATTTTCAATGCTAAATGCAATTCTTTTAATTTAAATGACAAAAATAATTTGCATTTACCTTTTCTATGTTAAAAACATTGTATTTTTTGCTTAGTTTTATGTTTCTTCGATAGCCATGTGTCACGCGCGATATTAGCGTTTTGCCGTAATTGTGCTGCAATCTTTTTGCATCTGTTTCCGATTTTAGATATTTCTTATTATTTTCTCCTTAACTCATACGTTAAAGTGTATTAATCAAAAATATTAAGCTATTTTTTAGAATAAATATAATATTTGGTACAAATATAGCGATCTGGCGCAACCTGGTCGCCAAAGTGGCGATCGGCAATGAAATTTTTGGTCGCCATTTAAAACGTTTTGGTAGCCAGTTGGCGAGTGGCGACCGCTAATCTGAACCATTACTGTCGCATTGAAAAAGGGATTCCAAGCAATCCCGAAACATATGTCTGCATTTTAATGCTCATTTGTGCTTTAAATTAACGTGAAATTATATATTTTAATTTTTTTTATGTACCCTTTATGACTAGTTGAAAGCTTTAATGTGGTAAAAAATTATTAGTTTTTCCATTCATAAAACAGGAATTCCGACAAAAAGGTTTTTTTTCACTTTTTCAAAAACGGAAGAAAAATAAAAAGTCCGATAGCTTTTTTTATCGAGCTAAATACAGTTCTGCTTTTCTTCTCATTCGCTTTTCTGTTTAAAATGAAGTAAAAATAATAAGTGCAAATTAAAACTACGCAATCAAAATACGTGTAAAACATTCTTCTAATGATTCATCAACCAATTGGTCTTTAATCTTATACTTATTGAGTCATCAATAATTTGTTCAAAGAAACGTTTAGTATGGTACAACTCATGCATTTCAAATAGGATATTTTTCATATCAGCTAGTCAAATTGAGGAACAATGGCGATAAACCCACAAAGTCGTCATATGTAAAGTAAAACGATGCGCGCCATTTTGAGAACACGTTGTTTTAAAAATAGTCCGATTTCAAGCAAAGATTTTGAAAAGAATGAAAATAAAAGCTAATGTTGGAATTTAATAGCGGAAATTTGCTATTTTTGTACTTTTAAACGATCCATTGAGAATGCGATCGCGATTTGTGTAAAAGGGTTCGTTTTTGCGTTTGTAACTTTTAATTGATTAGAGCGAGTGAAAAATTCGTTTGCGGATGAAAAAAAATCCCTTCCTTCCTCGCGATCTTTCCGCATTTTCTTTCCATCCGTCTTCCGTCCTCAAGTATTTTCAAAAGACGGAAATCCGTCCCGTGGACGGAAGTCTGGCACCCATGATCCTTATTTTGTTCAGAACATTTTATTTCAATTCTTTTCAAAACTTTCAAAATGGCGCGACACTTAAGGCTGCTCTTCAGTCAGAAAAAATTTCGTGGTTAGGCTTAAGATGGCCTTCGAAGGGCATGAGGGGAGTGTGTCAACTTCAAGTGATTGACATTTCAACGACCAATGAAATGTACGATAGCTCTTGGAAGAAGGGTCTACTGTCCCCCATAATTGACCTGTCACTTCAGGCCGAGACCCCCTGCAGTTAGTGTAGTCGCTAATGGTCTAAGGCGGCATGCACGTGTTTTCTACTACTTTTACACAACGTTGCTCCTTTCCGGTTCCAAAATTAATTCTCTGTGGCTGAGAGTTGAAACGAAAAGAAAACATATTGTTACCCTTCTTTCATTCTCCTGAATTGTTTGTAAATTGTATATTTAGTGCTGTAAAAATGAAAATGTAAACGATACTTTTAAAACAAAGGTTTGTCTTTCTGAGAACTTGCTTCTAGACCTAATTTAGTACAAATTGATCAATCAAAATTTGCGATAAATTGCTTGATATTCAAAAAAAAAATTTATAAAAAAATATTTAGCGAAAACTTGCTGAATGCTGTTCTCAGTTATTGTTACATAAAGAGCGCTAATTCGTCTCTTGTATAAAGCTTAATTTAAGAGCAGAAATGTTTGCGTTAGTATGATTAAAATTAAATGAATAAATAAGAAAAGAGGTAACCTAAGCAACGAGTTTTGCTCGAAACAGGAGTAGCAAATGAAGATTTGTTAAGCTCCACTACTCTATTTTTTTTCTGAAACTAAATGTGAATGTTTGCGTTTCTTTCTTTATTTTATATAATTTATTTAGTTATTTTACATTTTATTTTATTTATATACACTTCTTCAATTATGTTTTGCTAATTATTGCATATTGAATACTTGATTAATATGATGAGACCATCACATTCATTTTATTTCTTTCCTTTATATTTCTGTCATTTAAAATAAAATTCCCGAATCATTTTTCGAATAAAACATCCTGGTTTTCTTTTTCTCTGACAAAAGAACGTTTTCAATGGTTCTTTACTTTCTGTGTAGTTCCGTTTCATTGGCACTTCAATATGTAGTCAAGTAATATGTGTTTATATAAGCGTGCGCAGAGCTTTAGCAAGGGGGGGGGGGGACGCTACTGTGCTAAAGGGGGTACCAAAATACACCCATAAGCAGGGCCGGCCCGACGGTATTCGGCGCTCTTGGACTTTATAAAAATAGTAGCCCCTAGCCCTCTTTCATCATACAAACTAAAATAATATAAATTCAAATTGTGTATAATTTTATTGCGTTTTCAATTACTTTAAAAGTTTTAATAATTACATACATGAAACAAATAATGTATTTTTTTATTTCTAATGGGCTGCTGTTGGCTTCTCGTAATTGAAGACCTAGTGTGGTTCACATTGATTGGTACTATCTAATCATCTCTATCAAGCACCACAGTAGGTATAGTACCATCGCTACAAGTGAATTTTGACGCTAAGTTCTTTCACTTGAAAGATGGAGTATCTGATAGGAGTCACTATCATTGGGTCTGCTTACGTGAAGACAACTAGAATTTTGTTGAACTAATTTTATGAAACACGGATTATTGATTTTTTTTTTTTTTTTGCTCTTACGCTGAGGCGCCCCCAAGATGATGGCGCCTTTGTACTTTGCACACTGATAAGGCCGGCCCTGCCCATAAGATTTGGGTCCCAGATGCATCTCCAGGGAAACTTGTGACAAATTAAACGCAAAGAAGCATATCTATTGAATACAAACGCGAAAGAGGTTGCCAGTTTTGTAATTAGCTTTCATTTTTTTTTGCTAATGGGGGTACAATGGTATCTCTAAGCCTCGCACGCACACCTATGAGTATCTACGTATGTATGTTGTAAAATATATATTGCTCAGCAAAATTAAATCACGAACTTGAAACTGGGGATGTGCATAACATACTTTCGCTGCTGCAAAAGTATTACAAATTCACCAAAAAAAAAGAAGAAAAAGAAGGCAGGGAAGAAAGGAAAAAAAGAACTTAAAAAAAAAAGAAAGAAAATAAGCAAATGGTTGGCAATGACTGTTTTGAAACAGTGGCCTTTTTTCCGAGTGCATTTATTTATTACTTTTTTCCTTCATTATGTACGAAACATTAAATATTTATTGAAATATTAGGGTTTAAACGGCTTTTAAATTTTTTCCGTAATACACTGAATAAACGAAAGCGATAAATATTGTATTTGCCATTAAAAGCTATTCAGAGCAGTGAATGGAGCTGGAGCGGACTTGAAACTATAACATAAGATTCGGAGGGGAGCTGTAGCATAGCAACTCAAAAAAAAATAAATTAACATAAATAATAATAATAATAATGATAATAATAACTCTGCTCCAGTTCCCTGCGCAAAAGGTATTCAAAACTTTCAAAATGGCAGCCTGACTACTGGGGCGGCATATTCCTCGGAACCAGAAGTCCCAATTTCTTATCCTGGCAACAAACGTTGCTTTGATAAGCGAGCTGAGGTGGTTGCTGTGATAATTTCTATTTAATACTTATCGAGAAGTAAGTTGAGAGTTTTCCTGGTTTTCTCTTATGATTGAATGCACAAAAACACCATTAGAAGACCTCGCAGGGCGACAGCTTTTTACCAAGACTTGTTGAATCGAGATAAAGTTTGTATGGTTGCAGGTTGAGGTGACGGCTGCCAATTTTAAAACTGCAAATACGGAACAGACGGGGCACATCGACAAGGGGGGGAGGGGCTTGAGACGCGCATTTGCATCATTTCTTCTGTGCCGACTCTTCATGTGCGAGCTTGCCTGTTTTTATTATCCTGTAAATAAAAACGGAGGAGCGCGGAAGATCGCACTTCAAACTGAAGCAGCATAGAACAGAAATGAATATAACCAATAAAGATTCAATATGCGATGCGACTCAAAATGACAACGGTTTTCCCGAAGGATATAATTTACGCAAAAGGAGATAAGTACATCTGGTTAAAATAATAAGGAGTAAATAAAGGAAGTCCATCTACAGCGCATTTAAAAACAGTTTCCGCAGTATGTACTTCAAAAAATGTTTCAATATACCTTTTGAAACTTGAAGACGGAAGTACATGATTAACAGTGAATAATCTGAAAATAATGTACATGCACAAAAAAATGACAAGAAGATTTAGTGACAAATTCAGTTATTCAAATGCAAAACCTGTAATGTATGGAATTATCTTCTGAAATGAATTCTACATAGTTCTTTTCCTTGTCATGTTTGTTTGTTTTGTGTTTTCTGGGATGTGCGAAATAAAAAGATTCGTTGAGATAAATTTCATTACAAAATGCAAATTTGCAGGAATGTAACATGCAGTTAAAAAATGAGACAATAACTTTTAAATTCTGAAATTTTTCATGCATCACGAACGGATTTCTCTCCTTTTCGTAAAAAAAAATATTAACAACAACAAAAATAATAATAATGAAAAAATAAATGTCATATGGTGACTCAAAGTCTAAAATCAATGTTAAATTTAATGCATATTGAGATCCCGTCATATTAAACTTCAAAATTCAAGAAAAAATTTACCATTTGAAAGAAAAGGCATCCATATTGTAGTGATTAGTAATCTGACAGAGAAAATGAACAATTCGGGTTCACATGCCCATCAGAAAATGTAATTATTATTATTATTTTGGAGAGTTTTTTTCTCCGGTGAAAAGAGCAAAAAATGACAGATGAAATCAAAACAATTTTCAAATTAATTAATTCCCATGATAACTAGGGAATTTTTAAGCTCAAACCCAGTCATTGGAAATGGTTGATATTTTTTTTCAGGGGAAAAATTTCAAATCGCGAATATAATATTGCAATAGCTGGATTTTTAATTGCTAACGCAAAACAAAAAACAAAATTAAAAATGTTCATACATATTAGAACGGAGATTAAAAATGATTTTTTTTTTTTTTGTATAAAATTGTTTTCTGTGTGGCATAGGAACTATACGCATAAAATTTGAAATGCACTTATTTCTGCATTGCGTAAATTTGAAAATTTGGATCGTGAAGTGGTTTATTGATCAAAAGGTATTAATTGATCTATATTAATTTTAGAGGTATGTTTCTACTACCATTTCTCACTTTTTCCACGCTAGTGCGAAGGAAGATATTTTAATTTCAAATTTTGTACTCACATTTTAATAATACTTTATTCCAACTTTCCTGCTCTATCTCAATGAAAATTTGAAAACATGTAAATTTCCCAATATTTCTGTAAATTTCCATAACTGTTGCGAATTTTGTATATTTCAACGTGGGAATGGAACCCTAAGATATTTATTGATTGATTCTAATTTTTTTTTAACTTATATTTCTGGTGTCATTCCGCTATTCCACAACTTTTTCACAGTATCGAGGAAATAATTGCTAAAAACAGAGCTTTTGCAAATTCGTATGTTTACTGCTACTATTAATTATACAAAAAGAACAAATAATAAAAATAAGTAATTAATTTTTTAAATGCTTGTATTACTAATATTATTATTATTATTGTAGCTATTATGTTAGTTTTTATTTCCATTTAGATATTTTAAGAATTGTGTTTCATTGCTTGTTATGAACTGTTGTGAAGCTTGAAAAATGAATGTGCAAGCAAATTTTATTGTTTTCCTACCCGTTTACTAAGGACTACCAAAGGGATTCGCCAATTTCTTTCCGAGTTTTAGAAGGGCTTCGCTAGGAAAAAAAAAGTTGGGAACCCCTGACTTAAATCGTATGCAGAAATTTTGCATAAGAGACATAGTTCTTTTTCTTTAATGACGCGAGTTCGCATGCATAAATTTAATGTAGAGAAATAATTAGTCCTCATTTGTGCTGCGAAACTAAAGAATAAAACGTCAACATAATCAAAAATTGCGGACACGTGTTTCAGAGTTACAAGGAGCCCGTGTTGCAATGCAAAGATGTAAGCTTATGGATGAGAAACAACCAAACCGTTTTTATTCTTTAGCTAATAAGATATTATTTCGTAGTGCCACACAGCAAACATTGCATAACCAGGAATGGGCAGCCTTTGGAAAGCTGCGGGCTAAACTCAAAAGGTTAAAAAAGTCGCGGGCCGTAGAGATAAGCAGGTGTCAAGTTACCGAGATTCCGTAACTTCAATCGCTGATATTGGTCTGTATTGTTATTTACTTGCCATTCAAGTTATAAGAGTGAATTCCAGTGTACGAAATTATTCTCGTTTATTATTTATCTATTATTATTTTGAAAAGTTAATACATTACAAATAAATAAATATATAAACATTAAATCAAAATACCTCATGAGAAAAAAATCCATAATTTTTGTTTGCTTTTCCCTCTGAAGAGAAAACAAATTCCCCAACACTATTAGGCTTGCTAATTTGCAACTAACTTTTTTCTCGTGTTTGTAGAAAGGTACAAGGGGAATAAGGAAATTTTCTAGGAACACTTTCAAGAAAAGAATTCATTTATTGATGAAAAAACACCGCTGTAAAATTCCCAGAATTGTGCACCGTGGAAAAATACCGGAGGAAAAAGTTAATAAGAATACAAAATGGAGGTCGACTTACAGGGGTTTCTGAAAATTGTGTGTCAAGTTAGAGAGTTTTTCGCCCATTGAAATTAGCATTTGGCCAACCATTAGGGGAGGGATATGTCGACTTACCAAGGGTTAGTCGACTTATCTGCGCGTCGAGCTACCGAGGTTCCACCGTATTTAGTTTAGTCATGTGAACTGTGAAGAAAATAATTTTTGCGATTCAGGAAAAGAAACATGTGGTTTGTTTTCTAAACAATGTCCCATGCTTTTCGCCATTCCCCGAGGAAGTGTACTGTACAGTGGAACCTCGCTATTCGCACACAATTCATTACAAGAGGCAGCTCGAATGGCAACTTGTACGAATAGCAAATTATTTTTTCACATAAAATACAGTGTAAATTGGATTAATCCGGTCCAGACACACAGATGGCTGCTTATTTAAACCTATGAAAAACAAATGTACAGTACTGTACATGAAATTTATAGGTAAATTAAAATTTAACTGCACTTTGCTTGTACTGAGGTGAGCTGATGGCATATGTGGAATGTTGAGATGAGGAAATGAAAGGGCTGGAAGAGGAAGAGGAGGCCCCTTCTATAAAAACATCAGGTAATATCCCTTCAAGTGTTTTCTCCCTTTCTGTTGTCCTTTCTTTTTGCACTAGAAGAATCTTGGGCTTCTTTCCCTAAAAACCTGTCCAATGTTGTCTGGCTTTGACGATTGTTCAGAATTTTTCTAAAATGGCCAATAACATTGTCGTTGAACAAAGCATCCCAACATTGCTGTTGACCACAGCAGTGTTGGGATGCTGTTTTCCCATCACTCTCTGCGTTTTTTTGCAGGAATAACACAGCTCTTTAATTTCTGCAAAGTAAATGCTTTTCTTACTACTTTCCTCCTCTGAAGAAGAAAGTTCTTCAACCACTTCCTCTAGATGCCCCCTTAGAAAGCTAAAATTGTCAGTAAAATCTCAAAAAGTATTAAAATTTAAAAAAAATCCAAAACGCGAAACAAATTACTTCTAGACGAGTTCAAAACGAGCATAATTTCTCGATTTTTTTCTTAAAAAAAGCTAAACTGGCGACCCAGCTGACCCCTGGCGCCGTACGAATTGAGGGACAAGTACGAATGGCTGATTTCCACTTTTTAATTTCTACGTCATAAAGTTTATTTTAAGTTAATCGGTTGGTTAGCTCAGGATTTGTATACGACTGAAATTTTCCCGTAGGCGCTGTCGTTTTTTTTTTTTTTTTTTTTTTTTCTGAACTATCTGAACTATGAAATTCGGAGTGGATAAAAAAATATTTCACGCCGAGAGCTCCTTCCAATACGCTTGTCCAATGGAACTTGGATCTTCTGCCCAGAATTTGCATACTTTGCTTCGGGAAAAAGTCGCTAATGTTCAGAATTTTTGAACTGTTCAAAATTAAACGAAAAATTGTTCAAATCAAAAAGTAAAATATGAAAATGAGATGTCCTCGCCAAGATCTTTCGAATGCAGGGAAAAAATCTCTCGAATCGGACAATTCCTTCAAAAGTTATTGGGGGGGGGGGGGGGAGAACATGCGCACCCAGAACCCCCCCGCACCTGCCATTGTCTGGCGCATCGGATTTTTAGATGCCCCCGAGGCTTGCCCTCGGGGGCAAATGGGGCCCTACAGGGGGGGGGGGGGAGACAGACCGACAGACACAATTACCCCATCTCAAACCCCTACTTTCAACTTTTTTTTTAATTTTTCAATGTGTATTTTTTTACTTCACTTGTTTATGACTTTTTCCTATTTTTAACGATATTCTTGTGATCTGATACATTAGCCTTCTTTCGTTGTTTTTTTTTTTTTTTTACTTTTACGGAAAAGTAGGATAAGAAGAAGTAAAAGATATCGAAAGATGGAAAAATCTTATGAAAGGAAAGGCTAATAAATGTTACGAATGGCATAAAAAAAAATCATTAAAAAAAAGGAAATAAAAGAAAGAAAGGAGGTTGTTAGTATCCCCCCCCCCCCCCCCCAGCTGTCGACCTTTATATGTAATTTTGTTTTTCAAAATTCCAGCTCCACCGGAAGATGTTGGTTTATTTAATCAAAATTTAATTTTTTTTTTCGGTTTCTAAAACACAAATTATTGAAACATTGCATTCAGAAAGAGGCCAATATAAAATTTTGAAATTACATTCATTTTCTCAAAAATATCTTTTTAATTTACGAAAACATTTAAAGTTTATCATTCCTTTATTCCTTCAGTAAAAAACAAAAAAACTCTATCTCGCTCAATTTAGTTATATCTGTGGCATACACAGTTGTCTTTAAGAGAGCGGGGGGGGGGGGGGGGGAGTAAAGGCAACGCTTCTCTCTTCAGAAAGTTTTTGAAGAAAAGAAGAATGGATTGTGTAGAAGAAAATTAAATCAATAACCTACAAATGAATAATTACTTGCAATAAATAATTTCTCATTTGATTTACTAATTAAAGAGAAGTAATTTTTTCAAGCTTACATTTTTAAAAAAATATTTTTTTTCCCCAATTGTACAAACATTTAATTCGTGAAAATATTTTTATAGTACCGTGGGAACAGGAATTTGCCCATATAAAGGATTACATATAAGTCATAGCTTCTCCAAATTTCTTCCAAAAAGCTCTCAATTTTCTTCCCTTTCGAAGAAACATGTGGTCTGTCTTCTGTATCTGGCCGGTTTGAGGCTCTGAAGAGGGGACTACACTTTCCCCATTGTCCGAATCCGAAGCAGCAATGCTTCCCGGAGTGAGAGTCATTAGGCTAATCGACCTCGTAAATCATGCCCCCTTGTATGGGAAGCGGTGGGAGGCGTGGCTTATAGGAATTTCGAGCTTTTTTTGGAAATATTTCAAACTTTGGACGGATTTTTTTGTCTTTAAAAATGTTTGCATTATTTCAAACAAAAGTTCAAAAGAAAGCTGGAAATGTTTTGCTGGTCTTGTTGTTTTTAAAATTTCGGTAACATGCTTTGAAAATATTTTATAGAGCGAAACGTCTAACAGTACCACGTTTTTTCCAAAATTCATTTTTTAACGATTTTTTAAAAATACGGTAAGTGATATTTTAAAAAAGTAAAAACTAAAAGACCGAGATATAGGCTTGAAAAATACTCAAAAAAATTCCGGACTCGAAAACTTCAAAGGAACTTTCTAAAACTTAGTCCAACTTTTCCCGTAGGTTAACATTGGTTTCGAAGATTTGAAATTCTGACTGAAGAGCAGCCTTAAGCCCACTTTTATAAGTTAAAGTGAAAATGGCGATCTGAAATTAATGTATTAATGTACGGCAAAAAAAAAAAAAAAAGAATAAGATTGTTTCCTACTACATTTAAGAGATTTATATGGAAGAGAAAAGGAATTTTTAAAAAAATAGCGCAATCGGGAAAATAGTTCGCCATTTTTTTTTTTGTTTTGGTAAAAGGGGGAAATGAAGACTATCGGCCGAAATTCGGTTACTTGAATGCCGAATGGATGCGTTTTTATTGCGCTTGTGTGTATGAAAGGGGTCAAAGGTTGTAAATTCTATAGATGGATTTGAAAAGGAAGTATTTACTTTAGAAATTTTTAAAAAAGGAAAGGTGGCGATCGCACCTACTTTTTTGAATCGCCACTTTTTCAAACAAGGTCACCACGTGGCAAGTGGCGACCGCGAATCTTGACCTTTATCTAGTGCTATGCTTGTAATTTATGCATGAATCGGATTTTGCAATTTTTAATAATGCTCAAAATACATGACAAAATGTTTGGTTTAAACCAAGTGTTTTTTTTAACCATTTGGTTTGAACCAAAGAACCCTGCTTAAAATAGGTACAATTTTTGGAAGAGGGCTCTCACAACTTGAAAGAAAAGTGTGTAAAATATACAGTTGTCGGCAGTGTATGCTTTGAATAAAGCACTTATTACCTTTTTCTTCCCGAAATTATTAACAAGCACACATAGTAAATATCTACACAAATTTTCCCAAGATATATTTTATGCAGATTAGCAAATCAATCACAATGTTCACTGTATTTTGTTAAGCCTGCAAAGTTCACAATTTTGCTAATTGCCCTGATTCTTCAGGTTTTGTGACAACATCATTTACGGTCTGGTTTGATTCCCATCAACCAGTAACATTGAGCTTATATATGCAGAAAGTTAACCAGAACCTTCTGTTGAATGTTCCCGAAGAATGCTCTAAAAGCTTTTAGAACGTAATTAAAGGAATGAGGCAAATTAAATCAGCTCATGTAAAGCTTCCCTCAGTGAAGTTACAACCTTTGCAAGCAAATATTTTTCCGATGCCGCATAGCGAAAAACCATAATTGCGGCAAGAACTTAATTTCAAATGTCACATACATTTATCGTGTTTTAAACTCTTAAATCTCGTGTTAACCAAATACGTGGCTGGTACGCAAATAAAATTATTTACTCTGATATTCGTTTATGGGGTAATGCTACTGATTTGAAAAGTTATGGTAAAATTACGCCACGGAATGAAAATGACCTAATAACCAATTTTACATATGAGTATTGTATTTATATTTTTAAAATTATTTTATGCCTATTTATTTGTTTATTTACTTATTATATTGCAGAAATCTTACGCTTTGGAACAGATCGCAGTTTAGAAGCTACAATTGAAACTGCAAAGAAATAAAAAATTGAATTTTGATATAGCACATTCTTGTCTAGCAACACGTTTGGAAAATGCTCTCGGTTTTAAAAGAAATAGGAAGCAAGTACACTACACTTGATCTTTCTCATAAAGAATTGAGAAATGCTGAATTAATGGACGTAGCTAAAACTTTGACATATAATATGTCTCTTTCGACATTGAATCTTTCCCACTCTAAAATAGGAGATGATGAAATGATGGTGATAGTGGAAGCTTTGAAGAATTATAATAACATCAGTAAGATTATCTTATCCCACAACCAAATAGGAAATGTTGGAATGAAAGATTTTGGGGCAGTGCTGACAAACAACAGATCAATCACTACGCTTGATCTGTCTTACAACCGGATAAAGGATGATGGACTGAAAATCATAGCCAAAGGTTTACAACAGAACGACTCTGTTAAAATGCTGAACGTTTCCCATAATCAAATAGGAGATTTTGGTATAATAGAATTATCAAATATTTTGAACAATAATGAATCCATCGCTAACCTTGATATTTCATATAATCAAATAAGACATGAAGGAATTAAAGCTCTTGCCAAAGCTTTAAAAAGTAACAAGCTTATTGAACTTCATCTTGAAGGCAACACAATTAAAGATGTAGGGTTAAAGACTTTAGTGCAATCTTTTAAAATGAATGAAACAATTACTTGCTTGAATCTTAGTCACAGTCAAATCAGAGACGTAGGGATGAAAGATATAACCGAAGCATTGAAACTGAATGAGCACCTGCAAAGTCTTTTCCTTAACTATAACCAAATTAGTGATGAAGGAATAAAAGAACTATCTGAACATTTAAAAACTAATCCAGTCATTACTACACTCTGCCTTAATGGCAACCAAATTGGAAACGTTGGAGCTCAGCATTTATCGGAAGCCTTACTCATAAGTAGCAACATTCTTGAACTGGATCTTTCCTGTAATCAAATTGGGAATCCTGGAATTCGAAGCATAGCTGATGCTTTAAAATTTAATAAGTCTCTTATAACACTACAACTTAGTAATAATCAGATTGGAGAAGAAGGAATAAATGCTTTAGCGGAAGCTCTAAAAGTAAATGAATCCCTCACAGCACTTAATATATCCAGTAACATGATAAATGATAGAGGAACTGAAGCTCTTGCTGATGCTTTGAAAACAAATGTTTCTGTAATAACTGTTAACTTGAGCAATAACAATATCACTGATACTGGAGCAAAACGTCTTTTTGAAGTCTTTAAATTTAATGACCATATTTCGTCTCTTGATCTCACAAATAACCCGCTAACTAAATTGGGAACAGAAGATTTCAAACGGCTTGCAAAAACTAATAACATTTCAGCCGTCGTTGATTTATCTTGCAAGATACCGGATATTCAGCAGCAAAGTTTTGGTACTATTTTGCATGTTAAAGATAGAAGGTTAGGAAACGATGCAATAAAAACTATTGCAGAAACCTTATCAAAGAATAACATCAGAGTTTTCAAACTGAATGGGAAACAGATTAACTGTGTTGTAATGAAGGACCTGGCTGAAGCTTTGAAGACCAATACTTCGATTACTCTCCTTGATCTTTCTAAGAACTTGATAGGAGATAATGGAATGCAGTATCTGTTCGAAGCTTTGAAGACAAATGAATCCATCACAGATTTGAATCTCAATGCAAACAGAATAGGTGACGTCGGAGCCAAATTTCTAGCCTCAACTTTACAATTGAACAATAGCATTCGTGATATTGACCTGGGAAACAATCACATTAGTGATGCAGGAATGGAACAGATAGCAAAAGCACTGATTAATAACAAATCTGTTCTCAATTTAAAGCTTACAGGAAATTCTTTAAAAGATTGGGGAGCAAAATGCTTTGCTGATGCTTTGAAGGAGAATAATTACATCAAAACTCTTGACCTTTCAGAATGCGAGATAGGAACCAATGGAATGCTGAGCTTAAGCGAAGCACTGAAGGGAAATTCCTGTCTTACTACACTTGTTCTAAGAAGCAACAGGCTACAGAGTACTGGAGCATGTCATCTAGCTGAAAGCCTAAAGATCAACACCTCTCTAAAAGAGCTTGACCTCTCTGACAGTTCAATAACGGAAGATGGTGTCAACGCTATCATTGTAGCTTTAAAAGCGAATACCGCTATTTCCATCCTTAATCTTAGCATGAACACCCTTAAACTTTCTGACTCTTCTAAAGAAGATCTACATGAAGCTCTCATCACAAACCGTACTATTACTAATCTTCAATTAAATAGTACTCATATAGGAAATGCTACAATGAAAGTTTTAGCTGAAGCGTTAGAACAAAATACTTCTATTGTTACATTAGGACTTGCTGATAATCAAATTAACTCTAGCGGAGCTAAGAGCCTAGCCACAGCTTTAAAAGTGAATAAATGCATTACATCTCTTGATCTATCTATCAATAGTATTGGTGATGAAGGTGTGTCAGAGCTCTCAGAAAGTTTGAAGATAAGTAGCTCGATTAGTTCTCTAAATTTGAATAAAACCGGGATTACTGATGTTGGAGTTAGCACCTTAGCAGAAACATTAAAACATAATAAGTCTATTTCTGCATTAGACCTTTCCTACAACTGTGTGAGTTGCAAAGGAATTAACTGTATGGCTAAAGCGTTAGAATATAATTTATCGATTACTTCAATAAACTTCAGCAATAACAAGCTAAGTGATGACAGTGCGAAGATTATAGCTGATAGTTTAATGGTAAACGAAACCATTAAAACTCTAAATCTTAGTTACAATCAAATACATGATGTTGGATTGAAACATCTGGCTGAAGCTCTCAAAACAAATGCAAGTCTAAATGCTCTTAATCTTTCCTATAACAAGATAAAAGATGAGGGTGCCGAAAATTTAGCTGAATCATTAAAAAGCAACGCATCTGTTTCAAATCTATGTCTTATCGGTAACAAGATACAAATATCTATACTAAAAAGAATATCTGAAGCTCTAAATATCCGATCTTCTGCTGTTACATTTGATTTGAGTTACCTTCTGAATAACGAAACAGAAGAGGAAAGTAATGCATCGAAAACAAATGTTAATAGCGCATCATGCGAAAGTACGGCAAATGACCTTTCAAAATTAGCTCGTATTAGAGAAGTATCCAGATTATTAAGTGCTGGTAATTGTCAACTTCAACAACTGGGAAAGAGAGGCGCGTTATTATTGGGAAACCCTGGTGCTGGCAAAAGTACACTTGCTCACTTGCTTTGTGGAAGGAAACTGGTAGCAGTGCTTGATGATGAAACTAACGATCTACTTGTAGAGGCGCCAGACCCAATTCAAGGTATTGTCATCAGTCATAAAAGTACTGCCAAAAGCAAAATTCCAAGTAAATGCCATGCTGGGGACTTGATAATTTGGGATTGCCCTGGTTTTAATGATAGCGATCCCGTACAGGAAATTGCTAACTGTTTTTTCATTAAAAAGCTCTTTCAAATTACAGATGAACTGAAAATTATATTAGTAGTTTCTGAAACAGATTTACGTAGTAAAAGAGGGAGCGAATTTTTATTGACGATATCAAATTTTTTGAAAGTGTTCAATGATATCAAATACGTGAAGGGTAGTATATGTTTAGTGATCACACAAGTGCCAGAAGGTAGAAGCATTGAGCATATTCGCAAGATGATGGAAATGTTATTAGATGAACAAAGAACAAGCGAAGAATATAAGAATTTTATCAGAGAGCTCAAAGATTCTTCCCTACACCTGTTCCACAAACCAAGTGTGGAAGGCGATTTAAAACAAGCAAATTTGTTGGAAGCAGTAAATTTATCATGCAACTATACAAAGATTGAAAGCGATATGGCAAAAATAAATATGCTTTCAGATAGCGGCATGAATTTATCATTGCAACTACTCAACGAAACAAGTAATAATTTTAATCTGCTGTTACAAATTATTGCAAAATCAGTAACAGATCCGAAAAAAAGTTTGAGCATCAATCCTCTAAATGTCTT
This sequence comes from Octonoba sinensis, assembly GCA_038502835.1. Taxonomy (NCBI): domain Eukaryota; kingdom Metazoa; phylum Arthropoda; class Arachnida; order Araneae; family Uloboridae; genus Octonoba; species Octonoba sinensis. Next base: position 112,423,632 of record CM076604.1, on the reverse strand, counting down.
CTTACAAAATTTTGCTGTCATCCGAGAGTGGGTCCTGACGCCAGCTTTCAACAATAACCTCTTTCAAAAGTATGAAAAAGATAGATACTTTTTTGAATTAGAATTTTTATTTCAGTTGGAAAGCATACTTAGCTCCACCCAGATGAACAGTACAACAGATGCAGTATTGATTTTGCAAAGAGCATTGCATTTGATTAGTGACTACGCCGATCAGGTTGGCGGATTACAACACCAGATTCAGTGCTATAGTTATTGTCTGAGGCACCAATATGAATGTGTCAAGTTCTTTGAAAACGTGGTAGGTATCGAAATGTCCTCTTATGAGCAAATCGAACAATTGATTGGAATTTGTCATGATAAAGTATCAAAGTGTCTTTTGTGGGAAGTAAGTAATTTACATATAGAGGAGAGCAGAAGTGATCCATTATATTACGACCAAGCTATAAAACATTTAACTGGGTTTCAAACTTCACACAACTCGAAGCAACAAATAGCAGTAGCATATCGTTGTCTTGCTCAGATAGCTCAGGAAAGAGACAAAAAGAACGATGCATTGACTTACTATGTTAAAAGCATTCGGGCAGACAAATGTTCACCAAAAACATATGAAAAGTTAGGAGCATTATTTTTTAGCAGTAGGCACTATTCTAAAGCTATTGACTGCTACAAAATAGTTGGCAATTTGTATATGATTAAAATATGCTTTGAAGAATGGATAAAACAGGATCAAGACAACTCTGGTGCAATGCTAAAGCAGGCAGAGTATTATCACTCTTTGGGTTTATATGAACAAGCAAAAGAATATTATTTGATTGCAAATGGCCTCAGTGATGATGAAGATTTCAAAGCTGCAGTTCTGCAGAAAGTTGGTAACATTTTGGTTGACTCTGCTGTCCTTGGGAAAAAAATTCTCTCCAGAGCAGAAAAACGAGATTTTTACAATTATGAGTTAGTAGACGAAACATTTATTAAAGATCTTCTACTATAAGAAATTTGAAATATAATATTCCTCACTAGGAAAAATATATTTTTATTTTTATAATTATTCCTGCTTTATTAGAATTTGATTGTATAAAAATGATAAGACATCATTACTGCATATGATAAATGGAAAGTAGCCGATATCTGAACGTTGCAAAAAGTAACATATGTAGTGATTAAAATTTGGAACCAAGTATACATACATTGGTCATTTTCAAAGAGTTTTCTCTTTATCTAGTGCAAAACATCCCATAGAACACTTAGTTTTACAGAATATTTTGAATTTCTGTTATCAGAAGTATTTCGCATTCTCCTCCATGGTGAACATAGTTTAAATGCTTAGAAACAAAATGGTGACAATAACTGTCACTAAGCAAATTTGAATCAGTCAATGCCAAGCATCGAGTGAAATAAAAAAATAATTTGAAATGAATGTATCTCTTTACGAGAAACGCTTTTAACGAACCAAATGTATGATAATGAAATGATCATACTAAAAAACTTCTTTATAACTAAATAATAAAAGAGTTTATGCATGAAAATGAAAATGATAATAATAAATGAATTACCAATAAAAATTTACTTTACTGCAGTTTATTTTACTTTTTATATATATTTACTTATTTTCTGGCCCAATTTGGTATCACTCATACACCAAAAATACTATTATGCATTTGATCTATAGTTTTCCTTTTTATGTGCATTTATTATTTGCACCCATTCATTATTGCAGCAAAATGTATTTAATGCAAAAATAGTTTATATTTTACATCAAGTAGTGGGATTTAAAATAAACCTAATGCACATTTTCTTGAGGGTCATAATGCGGGATGTAACATTTTGACAACAAACGAGAAAATACTTTCTGAAAAATATATTTGTGGTTTCATTTATGAAAGAGAATGTCTCTGTGATTTTTACAAGTAAAATAAAAATACCAGCAAAAAAATCGCATCTTGTGGAACATGACATGTTAAAATAATTGCGCTTTAAACACATTTTGAAAACACACCGAGCAGAATTAATTGTAGTACTTCACAAGTACCACATACCACAATGTTACATTATAATACATTATATAAGACAAGTTCCTTCATTGTTGTAAGGAAACTAACTGTAACTCTGGATAGTTGTATTAGATAACCAACCAATGTCTCCTCCAAGTAAAAAATACATATAAAATATGGGTGATTATTAAAAAAAAAAATAAAACCTTTAAAATATTTAATTTATTCTACTTTTCTTCACCTAATTGTGCTATAATAACTAAAAATAGCGAATGCGGCGCATGCGCTAAATTTTTTTTTTCTTGAATGCATATCGCGACTGCGGTGCATACTCCCGAAAATACGGTAGATGTTTTGCGCCGAGCTTTAGAACAAGGGGGAGATAAAGAACAGTACGGAAAGTTTTATGCATTTTCAAACACTGAAGAAAAGTGGATAAATGAATCAGAAAAACAAAGCACAATCATTAAGTACTTCAAAAACTTGTAAAAACTGGAAACGTTAAAAAAAATGTAGAATTTATGCATCTCAGATTATTTTTAAATTTAATTTAAGATAAATGATTTTTTATTTTAATTAGTTCTATTTAATTACTGATTTTAAAACTTTCGTAAAGAATAATATTTAATACTGAGCAAGCAATACATCCATAGTAATTAGAAAAAAAAAACTAATGTTGGAATCGTCGGAAATTAAAATCTGCCACTTAATAAAATCAAAATGTGCAAGACGAATGTGATGTTATTAAGTGGTAGGCGCTGTATTTATAATATATTTTATTTTATATTTCGACATTTTTAATAAGTATTACAGCTTATAAATAACATTACAGTTATTTTGCAATATACATTTCATTGATTAAAGTATAAAGAGCAAATGAATTGCTACATTTTTATCAGTATTGATCATAAAACATGGGTATTCATTCTATGCCAATTCAACACAGGTCCAAAATCTGACCCTCATATTTTCTTGAAAATTAGCAGAGGGTGCACTAATAGTGTAGTCATTTTTGATTTACAGAGGTAAGATTCCATCAAGAACAGAAAATGGCAAATTGGGAATTGCTAACCTCTTTCTTACAAACCTTTCTTACCTTGGATGAATGAAACTGTAATTCTTCACTGTAATACATAGCACTGAGGTGCGAGACAAAAAAATTTAATCTGTCAACAGAAACTCCTTCCATTCTGATGAAAAACAATAGTAAAAATAAACTGAGAGTTTCTCTAATATCCGGTATAAAGGTAACAGGACACATTGAAATTCATCAAATAAAACTTTAGAACTGTTCTGGGAGGAGGCCACAAATTACTAGCTTGGTCGGATATACTCCGATGCTGATAACTAGAACACGGCAATAAGTTTAAATCCGGAGGCTAATTCAGATCCTTATCAAACAGCAAGGAACAGACCACACACAGACTATTTATCACCAGGCCTAACGACCACAGAGCTGGGCATGCTATACTATTTTCAAACCAGTTCTCAATTTACCTAGGAGCACAACCAAAACAGAAAAATTGTACTTTTTAAAAACTTTTGTGTTGATTGACAATTGACACTGGAATTCATGCATTTTAATTTTCGAAAAAGGTTTTCAGAAAATTCGGATCAGAATCACCCTTGGGTTCTGCATATGAGGAACTAGCCAAAAATAATGCAGAATTTTATACAGTAGTCTCTCCTCTTAATGAAATGTGAGGACAATGGTTTTGATAACAATAAATAAACCCCAAAATTAAACGATTTTTATTTATTTATTTATTCCAATGGGGCTGCATATGCTTTCTAACTATTTTGCAGCCCTATTGCATTCCCTGGATATCTGCAACCATTCCTTCAAGTAGCACCACTATTGATGGATGTCATCACCACTCTGAGAGTTTTGACCGTCACGTTCCCCTAGATGGCGGCACCTGAGCTCTAATTGATGCAGATTGCACTAGGAATTTAATTTAGCCCAGAGCATCCAAGCCAAATGTCTACTCAAGGGGTCCTTTACATGCTGCATAATCATCCCAGACAGCCATGAATCTCCAAATTACATCCATAGGATATCTCTTGGATAAGATGAGTAGATATAACCACATCCATGAGATATCCCTGAGACATCCACATATCTGCTGAATATCCACAGAACGTCAAAAAGGTTGCAGCTATTGGACCTCCCTGAGACGTCGCGATATCGCGACGTGTATTAGATATCCCATGGATATCCAGGATATCCCATAAATATCCTGAAAACATCCAACAGATATCCCATAGACATCTTAACGTCCTAAGGTTATCTCTAGGATATCCAAGAGACATCCATCTCTTGGATATTGGGATATAGCTTGGATATCCATAGGAGGTCTCAAATGAATGGTTTATAGGTATTTATAAAACATCAGGATATGCTACAGATTTATTACATATGCAAAAAGAGTACAAAGCCTATAGCATAACATATATTTGAGCAATGTAAATTACTCCATTACAAATTATAATTACATAGCCATTATTTTCCTATAACTACTTTTGAAAATATTTATAATTTCTTTTCAAATCTTCATTTTAGGAAAATATGACTAAGCAATTAAAATTTTTAATGAATATTCAATACTAGAGATATATATTAGGCTACAGGTCAATACACTTCATGCATATGCAATAAATCTTTAGCACATTTTGATATTTTACATATATAAGCAAGAAATGTAACAAAAATTATATAGTATTGACAAAACATTTTTATCTTTTTCTGTGAACCCGTATTAAATAGCTCATAAAAAAAAACAGTACTTAAAAAATATAAAAAATATTCCTTCATAAAACTACTTCTGAAAGATGAGACAAGTTTTTAAAATTTTACATCCATTTAGAGCATTAATTTCGAGTACTTAAAATTACTCGCAATTTTCATACATTCACGATTTTCATACTAATTTAAACTTTACTCCTTTTTAATTGTGTACAGTATAATTCAGATATAATTATGATTGAATTTACTGATGTAACTCTGGACATTTCATTAGAAACAAGTGGTATTCAATGAGCAATACGAGGATTATTTTTTCTCAAAAATGTATTACTTTTGACTTAAAGATGATTAAGAGTAGGCTGCTGTTCTCCGAGACAAAAAAATAAACTGAACAAATAAGTCGTTTTTTTTTGTTTTATTTTAAAAAGGCACAAAAATGATATACAGAAGACATTACAAAATAGATTATTTTATACAAAATAGATTTATTTACACAATAGTATTGCCCAAAAGGGATGGGGAGTTGGCAGAATTTTCTGCAGCCACTCTCATATAACGTGCTTTCGCATGGCGAAGCCAATTTTTTATTGCAGTTTCCACTGCTGCATCCATTGCAGCATTTCTTACTGTTTCATTCCGTCTAGTTGCATCTAAAAAAATAATTTTCAAGAATGAATTTTTATACATAGAACAAATTTCTCTTCATAACAATGTAAAAGGAATTTTCTCATTTGTCCAATTTACGCACAAAATATACACCTGCACATGGATAAAGAAAAAAAAACTTATTTAAATACAAAATGTTGATTGTTACCCAGAAGAAAAAAAACCACCTGTAGCAAGGCAGAATTTAAATAAATAAGAAAAATAAAATAGCAAACTACATTTCAATAGCAATTTAATTAACAAGTGAAAAATTACTGTGAATTGACTCAACAAGAAATTTGGTAAACAAAATCAAAAACTTTGTTTGATAATCAAGAAAGCCAAACAATGAACATGTATTTTCACACCCCTCTCCTTCCAGAACATGTGTAGCTGTTACAAGGTTTTCACAATAAAATCATGACTTCATTAGTTCATACTTCAAGGAAAATTCTTCAAACAATCCTTGACGGCTACATTCACAAAAACTTGAAAACCAATCAGAGCACTACAGATAAAGCTCAAAATACTTTAATGATAATTGTATATCCAACAGTTATGTATTCATTTTTAATGTATATAAATTATTTATATTATTTTATACATATAAATTAGTACCAAATATCACTCTTGTCAGCTGCAGCTTATAAAATACACCCTTTCCTTTCGCTCCCATCCAGCTGAACTCCTGTGCCACTACATCTGTCAGGAGTTTTCTCATGATCCGCTTTACAGTGGAGTCTACAGTTACGCCCCCACAGTTTGACGTAAAGTTAATCTATAAAAATTCATAGAAAAATTAATTCAAGATACACTGAAAGCCTTGGTTTAAAAGAAACTAATGCATACCAAATAATTGAAAATCTCTGGCTTCAAAAGCGCACCTTCTAAGCATCGCAGTTCCTCTATATTTTTTACTGGTAACTTAACCGGTAAAACATCCCCATCACCAGTGGTGTAGTCGAGGGGGGACGGCGTCCCCCTACCTTTTTATTTTAATACAAGCGTCCCCCCAAACATTTTACATTTTAACATAAGCGTCTCCCACTTTTTTATTTCAATTGCTTATCTTCGTATGTATGAGCGTCCCCCCAACATTTTTTGTTCAGGAGTACACCGCTGCCCATCACCAAATGTTTCGGCGATAGGGGCAAAGTTGTTTGTTGCTAAAAGAATAAACTCGAGAGTTCAAGTCATATGAACTCTTTCATAAAATTTTCAAGCTGAAACGCACTAAAATTGTCTAGAGCGCCAAAATGTTCCACATCTTTACAAAGATGCAATAACCCATGAACATTGCGAGATACATGTTGTTTACCATATATGAGTATAAAACTTTGGACAAAACACTTTAACTAAGCCTGAGCATATGATACCATCTCTCTGTTAGGCTCAGTAACTAATACTTTAACTGCACAATGCATAAGCAGAAAATGCTCATACAGATCTTTACGTAAAACATTTGACAAAACTACTGGCCCAGTGTATAACAAAAACAGACGAAACTCTGTTCCTTTCCAACGTTCAAATTCTTTTAAAGAACGAGGTTTTCGGGCAAAATCATTAGGGAAATAAGTTTTTAAGTTCTACTAGTTGTTTTGACACACTTTATACCTGATTATTAGCAAGTCTAAATTTTAAATCATCTTTCAACCACAGCTTAATTAACTTTTTCATGACCCCTAAACATATCAAATGCATATACTCATATGGAACATGTGAAACAAGGCAAAAAGTATCTATCTCCAACAGTATAGAATCATATTTATGATGTCCATCATCAGGATCCCTATTTCTAAAATCAACATCAGTTCTTTCAGTGAAATTAACATTAGGAAAGCAAATTCTATTTTTATAAAATATACCAGTTTCAAAACATTTGTTACAACTCGAATACCCAGAATGGCTTTTAATGCATAATACAAAAGCTCGAGCAAGTGCATCACAAATTATTCCTTTAAGATGTAAGTTACACATTTTACCATCAATAGATATACCATTTTCGATTAGATGTTTCATTTCACACACAAAATCACTTAAAAACTCATTACGATTTTCGAGTTTTTCATAGGAATGGAATACACCAATGGAGAACACACAAGGAAAATTCACAGTATAGCTTAACGGACCTAAAATTGGCCATAACCGACTGTTGGAACTTTTAACTATAGGAAATACATTAACATTTACCAGTAATTCAATTGTTGATTGTGTTACAACTGTACCTTTAATATTTTGAATGATATTTTTTATTCCGTTTTCAATACCAAAGTGGCAATAAATACCAGACGAGACACTTTTAATTGCTACAGACCTAGCGGTTTGCAATAGTCCCCGTGCATCGCTTGGTAGATCAGACCCAAATAGATATTTCTTAAGTGTTTTTAATAAACCATTAATTGCAGTATGAGATATGTTATTCTCAACTGACCAGTTAGACGAGTCTTTCAGCAAATTTAGATTTTGTTCACACACACGGTTTCGAGAACTTTCCTCACACAAAGTCGGACACTAAGCAAAGTTCCCTATATCAGAACTTTCATACGAGCTATCAGAAGGAAAACCCGACGCTTCATTAGAACTACAATCATGATATTGCTCAGTCAAATTACTAGATGTTGATTGCTAATCAATAATAGACACATCATTTACAGATTCATTAACTTTCTTATAAGTTATCCAATGCAATCACTTGTTTACTTTAGTTTTAGGCATGATTTTCCCACAAACTAATGACAAATAGCAATAATCACACAATAGACCCAATAAGAATGAACTTCTAAATTGTATCCCAATTGTAAAGAATAAAATTGCTTGCCTCACCCAAACGACAAGTTTAAGACATGAGAATTGCTTTATCCAGCAAATCTTATTGAATTCAGTAAAAATAATTTACATGAAATGAAAAACACTGTTAAAAACTACATATGCCTGAAATTAAAAAAACAGAGCAATTATATACCAGAAGTTAAAAATACAGATAAATTATACACCTGAAATTTAAAATACAGATAAATTATATACCAGAAATTAAAAATACAAACAAATTATATCCCTGAAATTAAAATGATAAAAGCTACATGGGTGAAATTAAAAATACGGATTAATTACACGCGTGAGATTAAAAATACTGATGAATTACATATCCCTGCAAGTAAAAATAGGGAAATATTATGTCCCTGGAATTACGACAAAGCAATTAAATCAAGTAATTAAATAATAATCATTAAAAAACTGAACTACTTTCAATAATCATAAGCATAATATAACACAAAAATATATAAAATATATTAATACAAACAACAAAATCTGATCCGACTACACCGCTCACCGCACAGCGATGCGATTGCATTGCAGCAATATTATTTGATCTTTTGAGCTATGCACCAAAAACCACGGAATTTGAGTTGATCAAAATTACAGTTAATTTTTTCAGTTCAGCACACAGTTTTAATAGAAAAAATTAAGAAAAACTATTTACCTTAATTAACCACGAAACCTCTAAATATAACAATTTTGAGCAGCAGAGTGAATATAAATAAGCCTAACAGTATCCAAAAGTCAAATAACATCTCAGGGATATGAATTGGACATACCTGAGATATCCATGGAGGATATCTCACAGTCATCCACAGGATATCCAAATATCTATATCTTATACATGTAACAGTCTGGATATCCATAGGATGTCCAAATGTCTATATCCCAAACATGTCACATTCTGGATATCTCAGGGATATCCAGAAATCCAAATCCATGACTTGGATGTTTTTGGATATCCACAGGATGTCCCAATATCTATATCCAAAACACGTTACTATCTGGATATCTCAGGGATATCAGGAGATCCAAATCCAGGATTTTGAGATATGTGGATGTCTGTGAGATATCCAACATATCCAGCAGATATCCAGGATGTTTTTTGGATCTTTTTGGATGTCTCAGAGATATCAGTGGTTGTCTGGGATACGACATGGGCGCAGTGATTCACAGACTTGGGCCAGGTTCTTACCTGCGATCTTTGGCGTACGAGACCTGCGCCTTATCACAAAATTATTTCTTATTCTGTATATCTCTTCAGATTGAACTAGAAATTTTAAGTTAGCATCGCAAACATAATATTATTGGTCCATCCAGAGGGGATGCAAATGAGCAGATGCACCCCCAAGACGTTTTCTCGAAATTGAAACTTTTCAGGATAATTCTTGATAACAGTATATCATGTTCATTCAAATTGGATAACAAAGTTGCAACTTGTAGCATCCTATGAATCTATTATAGTTGCAGAGTTAGCGGAAGAGTCAAGTATGCCTTGCCCGATCTTGAAGATAAATGATTCAAAAGACTTTGTAAAAACTATAACATTTATTTAAACTTCAAAAACATACAACATTATTAAAATAACCTGAAGCCAAAAATACCTGGTAACTTTAAAATATGACTAGCATCGCGAAAATCGGGCTTTTATAGCAAACGCTACATTAGCAAAGGCTCTTTCGAGCAACTAGCCGATAACTTAATGCTCAATCGATGAAGTTACAACATGGTTGAGAAAAACAGAAGAAGTGCTTCCGTCGACCAGAGCTTCCTCTTAAATACACACCATCATTAGCATAGCGTAATGTCGACCGAGTTCTAAAGCAACCAATGAGAGGTTGGCATGTGGCATGTCCGCCTACCCCCTCGGCCAATCACGGCTGACTAGTTACGTCACTCCCAACATGCACAGCCATGTTGATACGTGATTTCCTACATACTGAACGTTTCTGGTCGACGATGTTTCAAAACACCCGCTTTTACTCTCAAAGTAAGTTTTCAAAAGAGTACTAAAGATTAAACTTTTCTTTAGTAAATTAATTGTAGATGTAGAGAAAAATGTTTTTAGCGTTAAGGCTAACAATGCCCCTCCTCTCTACATCTGACAAGACTAAATGCAAAAAAAATTTGGCTTCATGTCTTACAGTTCCATTCTATCACTTTAGAAATGCAATAAAAACATCACTAGTTGATCACAATTAACAATTCTTCTTGCTTTCCATACAGCTTCATGTATTACAGTTCATTTTCAGATAAATAGCTTAATCTAAAATACAATAAAGTAACACTAACAGGTTCAGTTGCATTAAAAATAGATCCGACAATTATAATAAAAAAAAGTAAATAAGCTCTCTAATTATAATATATTTCTTTTCTCTAAAAGCATCACATTAAAAAAAAATTATGTATATCTTTGACTAGTATTAGCATTAACGTTATTCAACTAAGAAAAATTGTTAACTCGCGATTCAACTATCAACTATAACTAACAAAAATAACTTTCCGAAAACCATTAGAGAATTAAATCATATCAAGAACCCTTAGCAGATAAGCTTTTAATTCTCGACACAGTAATTCAATCTCATAAAATTTTATAATTTCTCAAAAATTCATTGTAATATCAAAAATATAAATTTACATATAAAAATATTATCCCCCCTACAATTACGAATTCAAAAAAAATTTAATGAAAAATGCTGTCACAAAATTTTACAAATTTTGCCTTGGGAAGAGGTTTCGTGAATATATCAGATCGATTATCTTCGCTACTGACGAATTTAATACTAAAAATGTCTTGATATTAATAGGTCTCTTACGAAAAACAATTTAACATCCAGACCTTCCCCCAGGATTGAAAAAGGGCAGGGTGCTACTGTAAAAAAAAGGGCACTTTTCCAAATTTAGGGCATCTTACCGAAATAAAGGACACATGTAATTTGAAGTAGGTGACCCTTCATAAATGTCACACGTTTTTCCATATTGGACTGCCTTTGTCACGTGTTACGATATGTTGCACAAGCAGAGTGTCACACTTCGTCACAATTTCCCGCCTCCCCCCCTTTCCCCTAGAAGTGTGACATCATTTATGAATCATCCCGTAGTAATACTTTATTATTGCAATAATTTAACATTTTAGTCTTAATTTTAGTCTAACATCAACTTCATCACAGTGAATCTGAACATTGAAAAAATATATAAACTAATTTGACAGTATTCATTTTCAAGATAGTTTTCAATATTTGAAGTAAGCATAAAAAAATTCTGCGTGGCAACATCAACCAATAATGATTTTAAATTCAATAAAATATCTAGCAAGGACTTTCTGAGTTATACATTTTTACTAATTTATGAGAGTGTTTCTGTTCATTCCAGTACTTCTGAAGATCTGATCACTTCTGAGGAATAATAAGAAAATGAGAATATATCTTTTCTTAATACAATAAAGCTTCAGTAATAATAATTAGAGCCCAGATTTTGATGACCTAAACGATCACTGAAAACACCCTTTAAAATTTTTAACATGTCCTAAAAAAAGTATAATTTCAAAAAATGCCATTTTAATTAATCAAGAATACCAATTGAAAGCAATGGCTCAGCTTAAAATAACAATAGAATTTTTAAAAAAATTTAAAAGAAGCAAAATTAATACAATACATTTTCATTAAAGACTGAAATGAATCTTAATTAAAATAAGGAGAGAAAAAGGAAATGTCTAATATATGGATTCCTCACACGTTGCCATCTTTTTCCCCCGCAAAATTTAATACATTTTAAAACTTTTCTTTCTTAAAGTAACTAGAAAGCAAAGTTTTAATACATTTTAAAACATTTCTTTCTTGAAGTAATTAGAAAGCACCATTAGATTGGGATTATTAAATGCTTTTTCATATTTTGAATAGTAAATAGTTTCTTGTTTGAAAGAGCAGTCTCTCTCTCTCTCTTATATTTTGGTTAGTTTTCTCAATGTCTACAGATGGAATAAATACATATTTGACCCAAATGGGTCCCTTATAGAGATGAAAAAAAGATTTTTTTTCTTATCAGTCTTCGGGAATCTACTGTTCTGAATTTTATGAGATAGAGAGTTTTTAAGAGTTGCAATATAATCAAGCACAGAATCATTGGAAGATGTTTCAGGCTACACACAAAAAGTTACCCAAAGCCAAAAAAGAGCCATAAAATGATGAATGATGTAAAACAAAGAATCCCCAAAATCTCAAAAAGTGCCTAAAAAAACTCTAGCCTGTCGGCCCTAAAAGAGAAAAAGTCCCAAAATTATAAAGGCTATCAAAATCTGGGTTTTAATGAAATTGATAATATTAATAAAATGCATTATTTACATATATTTTACACATTAAATATTTTTAAAAATATATTCTTCTACGTATTAAAGCCTTCCATTTTTTAATTGCATCATTTGGGTTTAAGTTTCCATTCAATTTAGAAGCATTAGCTGACTGACATGTTCCATTTTCAAACTGGATCTTTTATCAGTTAAACCAATTTAATTTGTGAAAAAATCCTCTACACCTCTGCAGTTGATATTGGTAATAAACATGCAACAGCTAAGGGTATTTTTAAGCAGGGAAATATTTCCCCATTCACTTTCTCAGTTTTTAGAATTGCAGAAAATTGTTTTGTATGAATAAATGGCTTCTGTCGGTTGAGTTCCCAAAAAGTTCACCACTAACAAAAGGGCAAGAAGGTATACCTCAAAACTCCAATTCTTGATTGGTAGCCAATGGCTACTAAAACCCCACAAAATGGTAGCCAAACTTTAAAAAAACATTGCACATCTGCAAAAAACTTTAACTGTGCATTGTTTTTAAGAGGACAAAACTGGTATCAATTGCGATGAGCGTTTGAATTACATTTAAGTAAACCATGTGGTTCTCCGGCACGAAATTGCAGGTGTTTTTAGGGTTAGACATTTTAAGAACATTTAGTCCCTCTGGGACTAATTTTTTAGCTAATGTTTAATCATTATACTTGAAATAAATACATGTAATAATAACATATTTGTCAATGCAATATATTAAAATCTGAACAGCAAACAGTGCAAAATCTATGGATGGACTTTCAATGTAACCTATAATGAATTTTCGAACTTAATTTTCTCAGAATTGAAAAAACACTCCTTTCCTCTTGCTTGTCAATGCCTAAATTCCTACTAAAAGTTTATTGAACAATTATCTACCTTGGCAAAATTACTCTCGCTTTTTTTTTCTATTTAATATACATACATTATTATTATTATTTTGTAAAATATTTAAACTAAAGAAAATAATAATTCCTTATTTAATTTATAATACTACTACTTCTTTTCAATAATTGTTTATTTAACAAACAGTTTGAAATAATTGTTTTTTAAAGAAGTTAAATCCAGGTAAATTAACAATTTTCTAAAAATTTCTTATTTATCCAAAATTTAGTATTTTCTAAAAAGTAAATAGCTGTCAATACTAAAATCAAATTTGAAGTAAATAAATGAAACAATAATGGTGAATAATAGTGATAAATGCAATTTTCGACAAACACGTGTTCAATATCGGCAAAGTTCAAAAAAAGAAAAACGCCAGAAACGATTAAAATAAAATTCAAAATAAGTAGATTTAAGGAAGCAGTGTGAAAAATATCTTCTAATTTAGAAAATAATTGAAATTTGTATCCGATGCAAATTGATTAAAATCTCTAACGTAGAATCCAATTTTCGGCGAAGCACGTGCACGATTTTGGCTGTTTCATCTTTATAGTTTTTTTTTTCTTTTTTAATTGCTAAAATGAAACGACAAATAAGCAGATTTGAGGTTATGCATGCAAAAAATATCTTACAACTTTCAAGATAATCGAAATAATTCCAGGATGGAATAAGATTGAAATTTCAAACACGGTACGCAATTTCCGGTAAAAATCAGAGGAAAAACTAGTTTCCGTGTGGCGCGTAAATTAACTCCTATTTCTTTCTTCTTCATTTAATTTTTACTGGACAAGAGAATTTGGGAAAAGGTCACGTGTCGAAATTAGAGTTCGGGAAAGGGCACGGACGCCGAAACGTGAAAATTGGTCGTATTTGGCGACTGCCGATCGCGAGTTCTGAGCTCTACAAGAAGGGCGCAGTTTCACTAACAAAAGGTCAAGATGGGCGCGTTTCCCGAATCCGAGGGCAGGCAGGGCGCGGCGCCCAAATCTGGGGGAAGCACTGAACATCTATGTGCTTAGAACGGTAATTCTCAATAGGAGATTTACAGAAGTTAATAGTTGCCTCATTATCTACCAATAACAATGATTTTACCTTTTCTTGAACATTAATGCCAAAATCAACGCATTCATCAAGAACCTTATCAAACCACAGCAATTCTTTAGCGGCTTCTGTTAGCGCAACAAATTCTGATTCCATACTTGATAGACATATGCTCCTTTCTTTAAATGTACGCCATGAAATTGGTGCATTATCAAGCAATATTAACTGCCCTCCCAATGAAGTACGGTCATCCCTATTAGAAGCAAAGTCCGCATCTGAGTAACCCACGATTCGTAATTTATTACACTTTAAGCTAAGTTTGAGATCCTTAGTATGACTAACATACCCCAAAAGTTTAAGTAATCCCATCCAGTGCATCATTCCTGGATTTGCCTGAAATTGGCTAAATACACAGTTAAGTCACATTAATGTGACCATCTGTCTAAAGCCAGAATAACCACCTTTCGCAGAGCGGACTGCTGCGAGACGTGCAGGAAGAGAGTCACTTAGGGTCCTGAAGGTGTTCACTGGGATGTTCAGCCATACCAACTCTAATGCCGTGGCCAGCTGCGCTAGATTACGCGGTTGAGGATCCATGGCGCGAACAACCCGATCGAGATGGTCCCACAGATTCTCGATTGGGTTTAAGTCAGGTGAGTTTGCTGGCCAGGGAAGGACGGTAAACTCATCCTGGTGCTCTTCGAACCACGCACGTACACTGCCAGCTGTATGGCACTTCGCATTGTCCTGCTGGTAGATGCCATCATCCTGAGGAAAACAATGCGCATGTAGGGGTGGACATGGTCCGCAAGGACAGATGCGTACTGGTATTGATTCATCGTGCCTTCCACAATGATCAGTGAACCCAGAGACTGCCAGGAAAAAATTCCCCAGACCATAATGCTCCCGCCTCCAGCTTGGACCGTTCCGGCAATGGTTGCAGGGTGTTTGCTTTCAGAGGTTTCACGCCTTATACGCCAACGTCCATCTGTTCGATGGAGCATAAAACGCGATTCATCGGAAAACGCTACCTTTCGCCATTCAGTGGACGTCCAGCTGCGGTACTGGCGTGCAAATTCTAGCCTTCGTCGTCGATGAACAGCAGTCAGCATAGCTGCACGAACCAGGCGTCTGCTTCGGAGGCTCAGACGCAGCAATGTTCGCTGAATAGCAGTTTGGGAGACACTTTTGGTAGCCCCTTGGTTCATTTTGGTGGTCAGTTGCTCAACGGTAGCCCGTCTATCTGGCCGAACGCATCTCCGCAACCGTCGTTCGCCTCTGTCATCTATGGCCCGTGGTGCACCACATTTGCCACGTCGCTGATTTTGGACAGTCCCATTTTGCCATGCACGGTACACTTTTACCACGGCGGCACGCGAACAGTTCACAAACTCAGCCGTTTCGGAAATGCTTCCACCCTTGGCCCGAAAGCCAATGATCATGCCCTTTTGGACGTCGGATAAATCGCTTCGTTTCTGCATTACGCCAACGAATGAAATGTTTTCCGAAGCCCTCACACACCCTTTATATACGCTCAACTGCACTGTGCTGCCACCTGCCTTCTGTGATTGGTTATTTAACTCTGACGTGGAAAGTACGTGGTAGTCACATTAATGTGACTGGACTGTGTATGTTTACAGCGTAACAAATATCTGGTCTGGTCCGATTTGCCAGAAATGAAAGACAGCCTAACAAATTTCTAAATGGTATCTTAGACATTTCATGTTTTTCATTTTCTGTTTGGGGACAATTTAAACTCGAATAAACAACACCCTTACTTATCGGTAGCGAAGAAATAGGAAAATTATAATTCTCAAAACGTTCAAATTTCAATTATATAATTTGTTTGGTGCATTTTTAATTCATTTTCACATTCTTCAAACTCTACCCCTAGTAATTTTTTCGTTTTTCCCAAAATTTTAAGATCGAAGTGTTTATTCAATAAGTTTAAAATAAAGTCAATATCTTTCCTATTTTTCCCAAACAAAACTATGTCATCAACATATAGTAATAAAATAACCCTAGATTTAAAACTGTAAACACAATTACATCTTTGAAATTTGTTAAAACCCATATTTGTTAAAGTGCTGTTAATTTCATAAAACCAATTTCGTCCACTTTGGTGTAACCCATAAATAGCTTTCTTAAGTTTACATACTAAATTTTCCCTTCCCTTTTCAATAAAACCCGGAGGCTGACTCATAAAAATATTTTCCTTTAAAGGAGCATAGAGGTACGCGCTCTTGACATCGCACTGCACATTTTCCCCAATTTTGAAACACGACTAGGAAGGAGAAAAAGAAACGTATTATGCCGAAATTGGCAACCGGGCTAAAAGTCTCGTCATAAGACTGACCTTGTACCTGCTTATGACCTTCAACCACTAGTCTGCTTTTCAGCCTTACGATTTCACCCGCTTCATCTCTTTTTACATTGAAAACCCATCTGCAGCCGATTAAGTTAGCCTTTTCTGGTAATTCTGTTAATTCCCATACCTCTCTTTCATGCATCACTTTAACTTCTTCCCCCATAGATTCTAGCCAATTTTCGCGTTCCTTCGATTTCATAGATTGTTTAAAAGTGTTTGAAATTATTAGATTTCCGTCTAGTCATGAAGAAAAATTAGCGCTCGTGGACTGGCCATCAACTTCCCTTTGATAAGTATTTTTCCCCAGAAAATTAAAAATATGTGGTTTAAAACAAATTGAATTTTTATTACAGTACTTTCTAATATCGTGAAAAGATCTTAACCGCATGGACTTATCCTTTTCAAAATAATACACGTCCGTTCGCGATCCATCTCTTCTCGGTACAATTTTTCTGATCCACGTAGCTTCCCTCAGGGGTTTTGAATCATTTTCACTCAATGAACTTTCATCTTCCGAAGTAGAATTTAACGAATCCTCCGAAGTCGCGGGAATTTCTAAATTTTGAAATTGACTCGCATCTTCGTAGATCGAACCCTCTTCGTCTGAAGATAAGTTAGTATGATTCCAATGGATGTGGCCCATCACCGCTCCACTGCTATTACTCTTAAACGAATCTTTAAAAAATGTATTCTCTCTAAATGCAACATTAATGCGTTCCACAATGTTATCACTATCCGGGAAATAAATACGATAACCCTTTGTATTGAACGCATATCCGATGAGAATCCCTTTTCTAGCTCTCAAATCTAATTTATTACGTTTTTGTTTGGGTATCCCTACATATGCTACAATTCCGAAAGGTCTAAGATGCTTAACGGAGGGCTTAAATTTTCCGTACAGCTCAAATGGAGTTTTACTTTGATCTGTATGACAGACCCTATTCCACGCGTATGCAAAATGTAACATCGCGTCTGGCCAGAACTTTTTGCCTAATCCGCTTTCTTCAAGCAATACAGTGGCCCCATTAGCTACGGTTCTATTAAATACTTCAGCCACCCCATTTTGTTCGGGAGTATAAGGATTCGTTAATTCGTGGGAAATTCCCAAGTTATTACAAAACTCTTTAATTCATTATTGACGAATTCTCCACCATTATCCGTTCTAATGGCTTTAACTTTAAATCCAGTAAATCTTTCAGCCCTCTTAATATGCTGAATAAAAATTCTATAGTTACTTGCCGTTTTTCCCTTATAGGGTACAGCGAAACACGTTTAGAAAAATCGTCGATAATAGAAAGATAGTACCTTTCCCCGTTTCGTCCCGTTATAGAACATGCTCCCTAAACATCTGCGGGAAGGAGTTCAAGGGGTTGCTTAGACCTTATACCCCGTTCGCACTGGGAAGTTAATCCGGGTTAAAAAGATTAGGGATCAGTAAATCCGGATCGAATATTTTTAAGCGGTTCGCACTAGAGAGTCTGCAAATGAGATTAAATAGCCTCGAAAACGTTTTGGTTTCGAGGCTTGGAGTGACGTCATCAGATTCGCGGACAGTGTTTACATTTTGATTTTTTCATTTAATGACAACGCGATTCACAGAATGTTGATTACTTTTCCGCTTTTTTTAATGGCATACTTTTGAATAGATTTTAAAACTTATGAAATAAGCACATTCGTGCAGCGATATTAGCTATAAAATGAAGTATTAGATTTAGAACAAGAAATAAAACCTACAAATTTAGCGGTATTATTGAGATGAATGTTTACAGATGGTAGAATTCGAAATTAAACAATTCCTGAAAGCATCATTAAATATTTTTTACACGATTGTTTGCAGTAAAGTATTACAAATTCCAACATTTAATATTTTTTAATTAAAAATTTAGAGATATTGCTATTTGAAATCTGTGTTTGAGATTCTGATCAAGTAGTATGTTCAGTGCGATAGTTATATAAGCATAATTTTTATTTGACTCAAACTTAGCAGAAATTTCAAATGACTTATTTTTATTTGAACTCTCTACCATTAGTTCATCCACACAAATTCCTCTTTCTGATTTTACTATTGTTATCGACACAAAAATTAAGCGAATGTTCCAATTCACTTCCCTTTTCTATGATTCGATTTTAGCAAATTCAGATATGGCAGTTTTAGCTGTATTATGGTATACGTTCTTAAATTCCATTTTTAAACTTTACCATTTTCCCTACTAAAGTTTAAAATGAACTCATAGTTTGATTTACAGCACAAAAAAAAAAAAAAAAAAGTTATAAGTACTTCACAAATGGAAATACATTGAACTTATTTGTAAACTTTTCTTTTTTTAAAAAAAGCTTTTATTTCATTTGAATTTTTGGTTTCCACCGAAAACAGAAAGACCCCAATATGGGGAACATGTTTTGCATCTGTGTTGTTGTGAGTACAGAGGCAGTGATTTTTAGTTCTCATATTTATTAACAACTAGTAGTTACGCCAGCTCAGCACGGTTTCTAAATACAAAATGTTATTCCATAGAGAGGAACCAATAATAAAGAAAAGAACCGTTGCATTTTTCTTGAACAATATATACATGATAACTATTTCACACCAAACCGTAACATACAATTCTATGATCTTCAATTTCATGATGTAATCACCGACTCACACATTGTATTATAAATGTTTAATCCATGTGATGCTCACAGGCAGGAATCTCGACCAACTTGATTTGTTTAAAATGATGAAACTTAATACATTTTTAGAAGAGATACACAAATTCTCTGCAATTCAAAAGCAAAATCTGCTCCCCCCCCCCCCTTTTTCGAATAAGAGCTTTTTCACTATTTCACTCATAAGAATCTTCACTTATATTTTGTAACATGTATCACAAGCTTTCAATACAACGAACAGGAATGAACTCTGTATATTTATAACAGAAAAAAAGCTCCCAAGTTTCAAGTTTACACAACACGGATTGCTCTCAATTTTCAAACATTTTATTGATACAATTACAATACAATATTGTTTTGCCACTTATAAATCCATAAATAATTAAATAACTATATATTTTAATTTTTGCAATTTCAATATAGGAACATTGTAAATTTTAAATGGAAACAATGAATAAAAATATGATCACTATGCATATGTATATATTGCATATTTCTATTTTAATATTAGATATTAATGATCAGGAGCGTAGCACTTCAAAAATCATGGGGGGGGGGGGGGGGGCTCAAACAATTTTATTTCCAAATCCTCAAAATTATTTCCAAGAAAAACCAATTAACAATTAAAAAGTAATTAGTATTCACTCATTATTATAAATATTAATCACAAAAAATCACTAATAAATGAATATTTTTATAGATCATTAAAATATATTCATAGTTTTCACAAAGTAACTGAAATCCTTATGCAGTATGATTTCTTATGGGAGGGGCTTAAGCCCCCTGAGCCTCCCCCTTTCCTACGCGCCTGTTAATGACAGGAATTAGTCATTTGTAAAGAATTTTTAACACAATCTAGTTCATTTAAATGTACAATATTGCAATTTTTTATCATCATCCACTCACGGGTAGATGAAGGTATTCTTGAACCTTTTCTAAATGCTATGATGGGATGATTTTGTATCTAGTTAAACTAAGCAGAATTCATTATCTTTAAAGAGCAAAAGATGCTTATATTATAACAAACCAAGTAAACTCATATTGTTTTAAACAACCAAGACAATTTTATAGGAACAAACATATAATGCCACAACTACCTGCTTATTATGTTATGAAACAGTGGTTAACATTGGAATACTAATAAACAACAAAAATCCAGTATATTGAAAGAAATTCAGATGCGTCTCAAATCACAAAAAAGATCAACAACAGAATGTGTAGATTTAAATGTTACTAGCACATTCTTTTGCTATCCATTTTGTTTTAATCTGTACTTCTAAACTAACACAGCAAACTTGTTAAATTCATAATCAAAAGGTTGAAGCTGACTTGAAAACAAAATTTTTTTTAATGTATATCACCAATGAATAGTATTAAAAATACAAGGACATTATGTACATGATAAAGAAATAAAGTGAAATGTTTACTTCATAATTCACACTGCATGAAACAAACCAATACTAAAATACAGAGTGTTATTGGGGCCAATCAACCCAAAGGGGGGGGGGGGGGCTTCCTGTAAGGGAATTAACTCGGTTCCATCTTTTTAACAGCTAAGAATAATAAGCTGAAATAATAAACCAAACATGATTTTCATTATAGTACAGGAAAACTTCTCTATAACGAACACCTACAGGACAAAAATATGTCTGTGTCCACACACAAGGAGATTTTTAACACGCAATGCCTTGCTGGGGGGGGGGGGGGGGGGGGTAAAAAACTGTTCGGCTAAAAGGGATGTCCGTCAGGAGTGTTACTGCATGTTATCGGACAAATAGTAGCATTTTAATAATAAGTTCATAATAATAATTGCAATAAGCAAACATTAAAAATTGACTAGAAATTAAAGTGAGTGATGAAAATAATAAAATCATGAAACACAACTAATTAAAAAAAAAAGTTTGAGGAGGAATCAAAGAGTCATTTACTCATACTTTTATAATTTCAATCTTTCAATTCAAAGCAACTTCATGTATTTTTAAAAATAATGAGAAAATCAAGAATTATGGTCATCATGGGATTTAATTTGCAACATAGTTTTTATCATAAATAAGGAATAAACAATATGCTGGTTTGCATACAAATAACACTTACTTGAAAGTGAAGCTAGTGTGTCAACACCTTTTTCTTCCTGGCTTTCCGAAAAACATGGTGATTAACAAGCGAATAATAAATAAAACCTTAGTCACAAAATTTAGTGAACTTTAATGCTTATTTAGCACAAAATCCACTCGATTGATCTTTTGAAGCTGTAGCTTTAAACAATAGAACAATAAAACACTTCAAAGGAAAGATAGTAAGGATTATAAGTTTTCTTGTTACATGATTTTCCTACACTAATCTCTCATTCGAATGCCAAACAGGAATGAGGCATATTGTAATCGTATTGTCAAAAGATAAACAAGTCCAACAAATTAATTTTAAAAAGGTTACTTATGTGATGAACAACACTGAAAAGCCAAATGTAAACTCTTGGATAACATGATTCACTGTAGCCTTTGCAGTATAGTTCTCTTCTACAACTGTCTCATTAAAACTGGGGAATGATATTGTCATAATATGACCATGTTGTTGGAGAACTGGCAGTTAGTTACTCTTTGCTTCATTTTGTCTTCCATGTAGAATGAAATATTTTAAAACAAATTCAGCACATTTAGAGTTAAAAAAGAGCTTAGCAAAAGAAAGTTTTTGCAATTCACTTGTAAACATTTCATGTTCGCGTTCACAAGTGCTATTTTTCAACACCAAATGAAGGAAAACATTTCTAATCATCAAATGTTTTCTCATTTTGAAGAGAAAAAGTTCAAATGCCATTACTACAACATGACAAAGAATATAGAATAGTACAATTAAATAAATACTCAAAAGCTTTTGTATCTGGATATTTATTATCATTCGTCTCCGAACTGTAAAATGTTTAACCAAACGAAATTGAGTAAAATAACATGAACGTGACCATAACGCAAAAAAAGGCGGACTTTTTCAATACAAGAAGAGTTAATACAGTATAAAAATATATTTCAAACCTGAATTTCCCCGTCAAGCTTTTATATTTATTTCCGTAGGGTTACGATGAAACGGCCATTTCCTCACTAAATTTTGTACATTTAATGGTTTCTTTTCGTCTTGAAGTTGATTAATTCCTCCATCCTCAATTCTATCAACAATTTGATTCAATTATCAGTAAAAATTATGTTTCTCGCAGACGACATGTTGTTTTCCAAATCGCGATCACAGACCTTGATCCTCTTTCACAAAGTGGACTAAGTTGATCCACTTGGAAAGGAGGTTTAGTCCGTTTTCGTTGCCAAACTTCACTTCCTAAACGTTTTAGTCCGGATTAACTTCCCAGTGCGAACAGGGTATTACTCTCTTAATTGCTTTGAAAGATACCCTCTTAAATTTTCCTAGTTTGCAATCTTCACAATGAATTTTCTCATTCTTAAGTTTTGGCAAGCCCCTAACGCATTCTGCATTACTGGTTTTTCTAATACTATCAGCATTAACGTGCGCTAATCTTTTATGCCAAACTTCCAAGGATTCAACATTCGAACATTCAACTTTAAAATTTTTACTAGGAAAATGACTAGAATTTTGATTTTCCCGCGAATTTACGTTATATTGACTAGAATTTTGATTTTCCCGCGAATTTACGTTATATCGACTAGAATTTTGACATTCCCGCGAATTTACATTATATTGACTAGAATTTGAAAAATTTTGATCCACATATTTAGGTTTAACATGGTAAACACCATTATTTAAAAAAGCTTTAAAAATTATGCCTTTTCGATCTGATACGGTCAAGACTCCCCTTCCCCGTGAAATCTAGCACCTCCTTGATCCAGTTTAGGACCGGAAATTAAATTTCGTCTTAATTTAGGAGAATACATGACTTCTTTCAAAACAATTTTTCTGCTACCAAATCTTAAATACATATCTTCCTTTCCTTCAATTGGGAAGGTTTGCCTCTCTATTGCGACGGCCATTTCTTTGTTATTTAATGTTACGAAATTTTGAAAACAATTTCTGTCTCTTGAAAAATGATGGCTGGTCGCTGAATCGAACAGCCACTGTGAAGTTTTGTCCATAAAACAATTAGCTTCACAAAGAAAAAAGTCAGAATACTCACAATATTCAGCTGATGGTGATCGCCGATTTTCATTTGAACTTTCTTGTCGAAAATTCTGGCGCTTCCCGTCCTTGCGACTTCTTCTCGGGCTTTCAGACCTTTTAAATTCGGTTCAGTTTCTTTTGATGTGGCCAAACTTCTTACAGCAATAGCACTGGATTTTTCCTTTTGGTTTTCTTAACGGCAATTGAAGCTTTGGCGTAGGATTCAAAATCTTCACTTCTTAAGGAAAGTCTGCTTTCCTCAGCTACCAGGTCAGCCACAATCTTTGAAAAGACAAAATCTTCATTCTTTCTTCTTAAAATGTTCTGTACAATACCATCAAAAGAAGAGGGGAGATATCGTAACAGTTGGTATGACAGGAATTCTTCTGAAAATGTAGTCTCAAGTTCTTTGAGACGATCATAAATTCTTCTCAACCTCGCTGCATAAATATTAATTTTCTCGTTCTCGTCCATTCTTGCGGGCGTCAAGTCCGAAAATAGCTTCATTTTAACCGTTCTGTTGTCTGGGAAATAATTTTCTTTTAGAAGTTTCCAGGCTTCCTGGGGATCCTCGCAGTGCTCTATAATTTTTCGGTAGTCATCACCGACATGCAAGTAAAGTACTGCAATAGCCGACCTCTCTCTGGAATTAAATAGGGCAACGTCTTTTGCTGCGACTCCTGCCCCCACATTGATTACAGGTCGCTCTTCTCTGCCTGTGATGATATCCCATAGGTTCCTTTCTATTAGCACGAATTTTATATCGCTGCTCCAAGAATGAATAATTATCATCTCTTAATTTTTCTATTACAATGTTGGAGCAAGCCATACTTTTACTTGAAGACGATCCTTATAAGCCCCTGCTAATGAAGTATTCTGGAACACATCTTGAAAAATCGTTCTTCAAAAGCAAGCAGGGCGAAATACTCAACTTCTCTGGGTCGCCCATAACCCATATGATAACAGTATATCATGTTCATTCAAATTGGATAACAAAGTTGCAACTTGTAGCATCCTATGAATCTATTATAGTTGCCGAGTTAGCGGAAGAGTCAAGTATGCCTTGCCCGATCTTGAAGATAAATGATTCAAAAGACTTTGTAAAAACTATAACATTTATTTAAACTTCAAAAAACTACAACATTGTTAAAATAACCTGAAGCCAAAAATACCTGGTAACTTTAAAATATGACTAGCATCGCGAAAATCGGGCTTTTATAGCAAACGCTACATTAGCAAAGGCTCTTTCGAGCAACTAGCCGATAACTTAATGCTCAATCGATGAAGTTACAACATGGTTGAGAAAAACAGAAGAAGTGCTTCCGTCGACCAGAGCTTCCTCTTAAATACACACCATCATTAGCATAGCGTAATGTCGACCGAGTTCTAAAGCAACCAATGAGAGGTTGGCATGTGGCATGTCCGCCTACCCCCTCGGCCAATCACGGCTGACTAGTTACGTCACTCCCAACATGCACAGCCATGTTGATACGTGATTTCCTACATACTGAACGTTTCTGGTCGACGATGTTTCAAAACACCCGCTTTTACTCTCAAAGTAAGTTTTCAAAAGAGTACTAAAGATTAAACTTTTCTTTAGTAAATTAATTGTAGATGTAGAGAAAAATGTTTTTAGCGTTAAGGCTAATAATTCTTTTGTTGTGGTATTATAGACATTTTTAACTTGGGGAAAAAATATCGTAAAGAGAAAAATGATTCCATCCGAATTAGTTAAAGGGAAAAGAATAGAAAAGACGCGTTTGTTTTTTCCTTTCTAATGGGGCTGCATATGGTCACTAACCTTTACACAAAACCAGCATCCATTCTTTCAAGTAGCACCACTATCGGCAGATGCCATTGCTACCTTAGAATTTTGACGCTCAGTTTCCCCGTAGACGGCGCCACCTGAGCTCTAAATGATGTGAAACTGCACTAGGAATTTAATTTAGTATCCAAGCCAAGCAGATTCTCAAGTGATCTTTAACATGTCACATAATCATACGACATGGGCACTGTCGGTTTTCTGCATCTTGAAAATCCACCAACATGGGCCAGGTTTGAACCTGTGAACTTGGGCGTATGGGGCCTACGCCTTACCACTACGTCATCCTGTCAGCCAAAATTAAATAAACTTACCTATTTAAGTTTAGAGTTCCTAATTGTTTCAGCAGAAACTCAACCCTATGAAGTTGCTAACAGGTGCACTGCATCAAGAATGTTAAGTTTTCTCGGCCAAATCATTAGCACTAAGGATTTGTGTGTCATCTAATTCTTTCAATATTCGTGAATGCATTTATTGCCGACAATACTCTTTCGAAGCATAAATAATTCCTTGATCACAAGGCTGAAAAAGGGAAGTAGTGTTTACAGATAAAAGAATATTCATATGCTCCAGAGTGAGGTTTACAATGTGTGGAGTACAATTGTCCACAAGGAGAAGAATATCTTGCTGTAGCGTGTCGTTCCACTTACATTTCCAGTCATTGAAATGGTCACCCAACCACTTTTGCTTACATAGTAATCAACAGAAAATTTGACAGCACATTTAAAAGCATGCAGATTCTGACATTTCCCAATAACTGAAACTCTTTGCTTCTTTAAATAAAAAATTATTTGGAGCATTTATTCTTGAATAAATATGTATGTTCTGGTAGTGCTCTGAAACACAAAGCTGTTTCGTCGGCATTATAAATTTCTTGGCAAATATGATGCAATTAGTTTCGGCCATTCTTCTTGTAACCAATTTTCTGCTACTAGATGGTCGGCATCTTTTCGTTCTCCGAGAATTCTTTTGAAATCATTGCATTCGCATTTCCTCCAACGTCGGAACCAACCATTTGTTGCTGGAAAATTTTACCCATTCGAGCAGCTAAATTTTCTGCTTCTGGTAGCATAAGTGGTCTGTTGACTGGTGCATCATGTTGTTGTACATTTTTGAATTTAGTCTTGGAACTATTTCAACTTGCTGATCTTTGCTAGCTCTATTTTGCTTAATGTCTGTGCTCTTTCATTTTGTTTACCCCTTCTAATAGGATCCTCATAATTTTTCAAAATTTCGCAAAGAAGTGGCTGAGAAATGTTCAACTGTGCTGCAGCATTGCATTGATTCCTTTTTAATGATGAACAATTTATAATGTTGATTTTTTCTTTTAACGTTAAATCATTTCGCTTTCGGTTATCCATATCGCCAAACTGTGTGTCAGGGAGCAGGCCATAAAATGAGACATGCTCGTTCTCAGTTCAGATCAGGGTTGCCATATCATCAGGATAGAAAGCAGCCTAAAATGTCGTCCGCCATGTCAAAAAGTAGCCCAATCCACTACTTATCACCTAACTTGGCAACAATGTTTCAGATAAAGATATGTTGTTCCCTCTTCTTATCTTATAAATGCCTCTAAAAACAACTATTGACCACTTACAGGTGTGAATATTTGTACAAATTAACAGCAAGTATCATTCCCCTTGCTTTGTGCATCTCATTTTCCTAGAGTAAAAATGGAAGAATTCTCGGAAACAATAGCGGAGGGAAAGAAACAGGTTCATTCTGAATACATTGTGAATGTTTCCCTGCCAGTCAAGAGGGGGTTGGAAAACTGATAACATTAAAGGATGTAATGATCACAAAAAGCAATACTTTTAACATACAAATGAATAGAGAAAATAGGGACCGAATGATTTTAATAACAATAAGCGATTTATAACTAACCATGATCATATATTAAACGGAGAATACTGTATTTTAGCATTACTCTTTCCTAACGATAGTTGTGCAAAAAGCGGGAAATGACAGGAGAAACATTCAAAGTTTAAAATACATCAATACATATCTTCCACTACCACTTTGTGCTTCACATGCTTGAAATCAGGCAAAAGAGCAAAATTAGTTTTTTCAAATTTTGTACACATGCTTCTTATGCCAGTTCACAACTTTTCCGCGCCATGTGGAAAACAATTTGCAAAAAAATAATTTAAAAGTTTTGTCCTAATATGTATATGTTATTATTTTATTTCACTTACATTAGCAACTAAAAAACCAACATTGCAACATTATTTTCGTGAACCCATCTTCAAACACTGCACAAATCCCTTAGGGTTCCTGAACCCCAAGGAGCCCACCGTTTGGGAAACGCTGCACTACAGAATGCTACCGAATAGCAGTACTGCATGCTTTCCTCTACTGGGACAGAAAATACATGATGTAAGTAAATGCATTTCATTTAAAAATAAATATCTAGGTGCCAAAACATTTTTTCAACAGTTTATTTACAGTTAGTGCAATTTAAAATAAGTATGAATAATTTTAATACACAAGATTGCAGCAAAAGTGTTTTCAACATTTTTCAACCAATGGAATTTTAAGGCACTTTTTGACCTGCTTATAATTGTTTCTCTTTTAAAGTCAGCAAGTTTAAAACTGAAATGTTACATTCCTGAGCAAGGGGGCTTCCTTGCCATTTCAAAACTGAAATTCTCTCACATGAAAGCTTCAGTCTATTTTCTTCTGATAAAAATCCACATACAGGCACCTAAACATAGATAATAAATTCATGAAATTTATTTTGGAGTAAATGACAAGAGTGAGCAAAGTTTGACTGTACAATAACATTTTACAACAGAAACAACCTATAACAATTCTCCATTATAAGTGACTGTCCCCCCCCCCCCCCCAACAAAAAAGCATATATTTGTCGGCATAACAGTTTTGAAAGATTTATGCCAGAATTACAAGCTAAGTAAAATGCTCAATCTTTTTAAAATATAATATATTGTATGGTTCCATCTAGGTCTCTTTCTCTTAAAGATGAAAAATTTTGAGTTGGGAAAAGGTGGAAGGAAAAATTAACAGATCTCCTTGGTTCTAATATAGATGGCAGTGAAAAAATTACTCATGTAGTTATCAGAAAATTTTAAGGTCCTCATTGCTTTAAAAATGTCAAGTCTCTGCTCGTCGTGTATGAAGCGAACACAAAAGCTTGGACAGCTTTACGGAAAATATGGGCAAAATAGCATATAGGCTACATTTTAAAAATTGTCGCCAATGTAGGGCATATATCCGATAAGTACCGATTATTGACACAATAAAACCAAACACAAAAAAAAAAAAAAAAAACAATCATCAATAAAATATTTCTTCAAATAGGATAAGTTTATTTTATGTATTTAGTGTAATAATAGTGTAATTAGTGTAATTTAATAACATTTAAATATTTTGTGTTGCACAAAAACTTATTATTTTTCTTTACAATATGTAGAAATCAATGCATATCTTGTTATTTAAAGATTTTTAAAAAATAGGGTGGAAAATTTTTGGTGATAAGTTTAACTTTTGTAGTCATGGTAACTATAGTAAGAATCATTGCAATTGGATATCTAAAAACCATTCAGATTAACCGTCAATCTGCTTATATCATCAGGATTGCCCAGTCCACAGGAGGTGACAGTTTTAAGGGATTTGGCTGTATTTAGATATCAACACTAACACTAAAATTTCAATCAGGTATGACAGAGGCACAAAAGCTGATAATTTTGCAAAATCAAAAACAAGATCAAAGCTCAAAAAACAGGAGATCACTAAATGAAGAAAGCAAGATTTCATATGGCTACATTTGCCTATCAAACTATATATGCTTCAGTAGTGAAAATGTTAAATTTGAAAGTTAAACAAAAACATTCTCATTTTGAAAAAAAGAAAGTACTTAATCTGATCAAACTCTGAATCAGAACACAAATCCAAGTCTATGAATCATTTTTATTAAAAAAATTACCTCTTCAACTTTGTTGTAAACTGCTGTAGTTATTTTTAGTTCCTTTAAAGCAGATTTTCAGAAGAAAAGAATCACTATTAAAACCTGCACAACTTTCAAAAAATTTTAGGAATAGTTAATATCCCATCCTTTTCAATTACCAATTATTCTTATATTGCTTAGAGAGCAAATTATATGTTACAAATGTTTCCATTAATGTGCAATGTTTTAACTTTACTTTTGCACAAAGTTCCTTTTATTAATTTGTCTTTAAAGTTTCTTATGTGTACCTTGAAGGTTACACACAGGTTTCTATTGGGAATGTCACATTTCTCCCGCAGTGGACCAGTCCATAGAAGCTTGGTTCCCGCTGAACACCGAAAGTGAAGCAACATTGACAGAGGTCAGTGGTTTGGGAGGGTGACAACCTCTCTTGGCTGGTTGCTTTGGGACCAAGTACACTAAAGGGAAAAGAGGCACGTTAAATCCGGTTCTGGCTCCAATGTCCTCCAAGTGAAACAATACCTCTGGGGGTGCCAACCCTAGGTGACAGTCTCTCATCTGGGAGCTGGTTCAAAAAATTAAGAGACCTCTCAAAAGGGAGGAAGTCGGGCTCTTGTTTATAAGAGCCGCAGGAGCAGCGCACCCATTCTCCCTTGCTTCGCATGAGGGCTCGACAACAACATTTCTCTTTAAAATACTTGAATTCGGTTGCAGGTTTTTGTCTGTAGTTTTCCATCTATACATATTTTTTACTGATCTTAACATTACGATTCATGCACTTCTTAAATATTTAAGAAGTTTTCTTTTGCATCATGATGTACTATTAAACTTTAGCTTTCTTGGAATGGCATTACAAATCTTGCACTTTGTTTGCTTGTAACTATACAAGCACCAGTTGTATTTCAAGTACGATCATTACTTGTGCAGGACGGTATTTCATATGTAGATATTAGACATTGAAACTATACATATATATATATATGAAGAGGGTATAATTTTTAATTATTTTCATCATAAGAGTAAGAGATCAAAAAAAGTTTGGAGATCTCTTCTCTAAAAAAAAAAAATACTCCAAAAGTTAATAATCGTTCCAAACCATAGCTACATTTCCATTTATTTTTTTTTGTTTGGTGATATTAAAGGAGAAAATATTGGTTTGTAATAGTTTGTTGATTTGATTACAAAACTGAAATGAAAAAATCAAAACCAAAATCTCATTTAAGGAGTTAGCAGGCATGATATTATAAACAAACTCTTTCAAGCTTGTGCCCGTGTGGACTTAGTATGTGAATTTTTTTTGAGTAAATGAAATCTTAGAAGAGTATGTACACTTTTAGCAATGCACGTTAAAACATGAAGCAGTTGGAAGGCATTTCAATAATTCTGCAGAGAAATATGTTTTAAAAATAAATGAGATCATATGCTCAAGTGAGAAACATTACCAAATTGAAATTTGATTTAATGGAAGGCATCAGATGGGGTGCAAACATGACAGTCTGCTGGATTATTTTTGAGCGAGGACTCTCATGGGCCAAACTTGAGAAGGCTCTGTATGCTTCACATCGAACAATGTAGTTCGTGCTCTCAAGACCTTCCAAAAATAGAGATGCAAGAGCTTTCCCCCTATCTTTGGCCTAAGAAAAAATACAATTTCATTTTAACAAAACTTGTTAAAATTCATATGTTACTTTGAAGTTGTCTAAAATATACTGAGAAATGGAAAATTGTTTGGTTGGCAATGTTGATTCAGCCACACGTCAGTGAATTTATCAAGTGTATAAAGCTAATTTATTAACTCATCATGTTTAGAGTCATTCAGTTATAAACAACTCGCAATGTCATTCAGTTATAAACAACTCGCAATTGAGAATAAAAAGAATAGTATTTTGTAAAGATGGAGATTAGAAAATAACTTTTTTGGGTGTGTGTCTGTTTGAATTCATTAATTATATACAGTGGAATCTGCTTAATTGGATTACCGGATTATCAGAATAGCCGCTTATTCAAATTAAACTCTTAAGAACCAAAACATTTCCTATGACATAAACCTAATATTATTTGCTTATTGGGACAAAAAGTTCTCTTAATCAAACCAGAGAAATGAAAGTAAATATAAAACAACAGCGCCCATGTAGAATGGATTTAAAGCGGGTCAACGAACAGAAAAAGAATTATTAAACATTAATTATAATTCCTGTAACTCAATAAAGTTCAATGATATTTACAGGGGAGATGTGCAACAAAATTCCCACTAGATGGTGGTACTATTAAAGCAAAGGTCAAAGTTCATATACATTTTTGAATTTACACAATTCAGCAGTCGACATGTGCAATAAAATAACATTATAATTTTAATAAAATTCTTTGATTGTAAAATAAGTAATTTATATTTAAATGGAACTTTCAATAGCTGTTTTGTGCTTTTTAGTCTTAATTTTCTGTGATCTTTGTAGCTATTTTTGTGTTTTGAATTGAATCAATATTAGCTAAATGTAATGCATAAAACGGTATTGATCTAACACATTGTTGAATCAGGGCGGTAAAGTGTTGAATATATAACATGTAAGAGACTTCTTTAACTAGTGTTTTCACCTGCTGACAATCACATTAAATTCGCTTAAATATATTTTGTAAACTGTATATTATTTCTTGTTTGTATGTAGGCCATAAACGTGTTCCTTACAAAAATCAAAAAACCACTTTAGTACCTAACGTACAGTACATCCAGTCTAAGGCCATCGTAGCCTAGTGGCTAGGACATCAGACTTCCACCTGGAAGGTCGCGTGTTCGAAAGCCGCTGAAGACCCACCATGTACACTTGGGGATACATGCATGTAAAATCCGTGGACCCCTCTACCTTGCCCCATGTGCAAGCAAGCAATCTTAAGGCCTTGGTTAACAGGTAGGGGTCTGGTGGAGACAAGTTCATCCGGGTCATATTTGCATAATTGGACCAACAAGTTAATCAAAATGATCACGTCCCAATGTGGTCCGATTAACCAGAAGCGGCTGTACAGGTTTTAAAATTATACCATGATAATAACTGAATCTTTTATGATATTGCTGGCAACCAAATAAAGAATTTTAAATACTTAAAATGAAAGTTTTCTGCGGGAAGTGGGGAAGGGTCAGTGTAAACTAGTGATTTTCAACTTTTTGCATTTTTGCTCCCTTTTCATAAAACTGCCAATGCATTCCCTATAACAATCTAAAACTTCGTAAATAGCTTTTACATTAACAATTTTTCATTAACTTGACAAATATGACAGGTTTATATATTTACAAAAACACTACATACTTAATACAACATAATGCAGTAGAGTACAGAAAACTCAGCACTCAATAACCAGGCAGTCCCTATAGCTTGGCCACACCCTGGCAGGGTGAAAACGCCTTCATACATACTTTTCCTTTATTTGAGGGTAATTGAGTAGTTTATTCTGCTGTATTCTAGTATTAACTTTGTTTTAACACCACATTCCCGATAACTTGGCCACCCTTTGGTCCACACCAGACGGAATGTCGGGACTTTATTGTAATAGGAGTTCATATGGCTCTTGAATGAACTATCTAATGAAACTAGTAAATTTTTTTGCTATGGCCAGTGTTGTATTTGTGGAAAATTAACTTCTGGGGGGGGATCAGCTGCCTGGCAGGAACTCGGGAACTGATGTTCACCAAATGCAAAATCAAAGACGCTTCAAATTTTTTTTTTTTTTATTATTGAACACAGACTAATACAAGTCTGAAATTGGAGCGTTTGAAATGCAATTTCAAACTAAAACAAAGTCACTAAAGGAAAACAAGGGGTCGAGAAATTTTGCCCGGAAATTTTTTGAAATTAAAGTGAGGAAAACAATTTTAGGCTGTTCTTGGCAATGACACGAAGATAAGGAGTTTTATGACACCCTCCCTCCCTTGGATCCGCGCTTGAATCTACCGCAATACAAAATGTAATACTGAAACATCTATGAGAGCACTGCTGCTAAATATTGTCAACAAAATTGAGAACTTTTGAGTTTACAGTAGTTACTAAACTGGTACAGTAAAAAAAAAAAACTTTTAGTTGAAATTGCATAATCCCTATTATTTTCTTTTACAATGATAGAATCAATTCACTATTTCATTGCCCACCTTATCAAGAATAACGCACATATTTTTTAAAGGGTTCAAAAGATTTCTTCCCTTAAAACTAAAGAGATAAGAACTTGGCTCTAGCTTAACAACAAGGAGGGGATCCACATTTGCCTCTATATCCCCTCAAATTGCACTTATGGTTAATTTTAAATATAAAC
The DNA here is from genome assembly GCA_038502835.1 of Octonoba sinensis. Taxonomy (NCBI): domain Eukaryota; kingdom Metazoa; phylum Arthropoda; class Arachnida; order Araneae; family Uloboridae; genus Octonoba; species Octonoba sinensis. The sequence continues at coordinate 112,390,019 of CM076604.1, read as the reverse complement.
ACAAAAATTAAGGTGGGGAGAGGGAAGTGCTCTATCTACTAAAACTGCTCCTATGCCCAACCAAGAAATTTTTGTCCTAAAAAAATGCAATTTTAAGCCATCTTTGGTCGATTTTTTCCCTTCTCTCTGCAAAATAAAAGTTTTCCTTATATGAACTTACTTTATTTCAACTTATTTATTTAGGTTTTTCTCTCAAAAAAGCCAATCTCAATTTTCTAAAAATTCTTTTACTGTTGGTCAATACCATTGAGTACTTACTACATTCCCTGAAAAGTAAAGCTTCCAATTTTCAGTTTAATGGTTTTCAGAAAAAATTTGAGATTTTCACCTATATGCAGGGCTTCCCCACCAGCCTTAACACAATTTGTAGCAGCTTTCGGAGCAGGTAAAATGTCCTTTTTGTATCAGTTTGGAGCAGAAGAATTTAACTTTTGTATCAGTTTGGAGCAGAAGAATTTAACTTTTGTATCAGTTTGGAGCAGAAGAAATCTACTTTTGTATCAGTCTAGGAGCCGAAAATATCAACTTTGTACCATTTTTGGAGGATTTTTTTCTTTATTTTTTAAATATCAAATGGCTGTTTTAAAGCAATGTTATTTTCATCAAGGTAAGAGCAGTTTCAAGTCTTCAAAATGATAGAAAATGTAAACGTCAGTCATCCTTTAAAAACTGGATTAGATTTTTTCAAAAACTGGTATATTTTTATATTTCTTAAGAAATTATTCATAATCTAATCAAAAAATAAGACTAATTAAACCTAAAACATTTATAAAGGCATACTTGCCAACCTTGGAGAAAAAAAAAACAGGAGATTTTTTTCAATAACGCCCCCCGTGTAATAAACAGAGACTATGACCTGGACGCATTTTGACATTGAGTTATACATTCTAAACTCTTTTTTTTTTTTGAAAAGCCTTGATAAAGAAAATGTACTAAACAGAGCATATGATATGAACAATTAAACTGACTTATACAAAGATTTTTTTTAATGTTCATTACAGCAGTATTTGATAAAATTTTATCATCAAATGTTTGATCAAAACATTTTTTAGCAAAATTATTTTTTATGAGCAATAGGATGTTCTCTAGATTTTCATTTGACAGCACTGGACGAAACTTCATTTTTCAGTTATATATTTGATGAAAATAGGAAGAAATTTTATTCATCTATTTTGTAACAATATATAATGATTACCAAAAGGGAAAAAAAAGCCAAACCCTACTAAGAGGATGAAAAAAAAAAAAAAATTCATTCTATGCAAAAAATATTTTAAAAACTAGATTATTAGTAAGGATGCAATATTAATAGTTACAACTAACTAGATGATCACCAAAATTTAAAAAAAAAGGCTAAAATATTTCATTGAAATTTCGAGTGGGTGTGGCAAAAGGAGATGTGCAAATCCTCTACTACAGATGCTAAATCGTAAAAAATATTAAAAATAATGGTAAACCAAAAGGTATTGATGTCCAAGCGATTGAATGAGATAGTACACAAGAACTAGGGACTTTTACCGAAGCGGATGCAATCGGATTTTTGAAAAAATCAGGACTGACCCTTGAAAGCATATGAAAAACAAAATGCGGAAGTTTTACTGCTAATTTGTAAAAGTTTCGTAAAGCAAGTATGTACGCATGATGCTTCAAAATTTTCTGAAAAATGAAAGGTTCAACTATTTTAAACTATTTATCATTAATTAAAATTTGATTTTTAAATGGTACTTATTTAGGCATAACCATTGTGATTATAGTAACAGTAAAATTTTGAATGAATTAAATATAATTTCATATTTTATCAAAAAATATATTTGAAGTTGATCCTATTTTCTACCTGCAGTAATATTTATTATTTTTCTGTTTAAGAAATATTCATTTAAATTTCAATCCTAAATACTCACTTTTAGCTCCCGAATTTAGCTTTGGAAGTAATTAATGGCACTAAAAGTAAATTGCTGAGTTTCATAATTTTGCAGCAAGAAAATTCAAGAATCAAATTATATTTTTCAGTTCCATAATAGAAAAGCAAAATGTATTTTTTACTATATGTTGATAATTTAATGTCTAATGATTAATTTTTTTTAAACAATTTATCTTTACATCTTGAAAAAATTGTGTAATAGTTACAATTAAATTTTAAGAGTCCTAGGGTTACAGCAATTGAATGCTGAAAGAAACTAAATCGAATTAAAAGAAAAAGGAAATGCATTAAATTGAATTAAAAGAGAAAGGATAATTTCATAACTTTCAAATCTAGTTAAAAAATTTAAACTTGAAGCAAGAGTACTTTTTTATGACGTCGTTTATCCACAACAAAATTTCTATTTCTTCCTAATAATATTGCTTACCATATTTGCTAAAGATGATCAATTTATTAAGATACACATGATTTTTTAATGATTTTCTAACTTAACTGTGATTTTTTACTTATTTTGTTCTTTATATTTATGTTTTATATTTTTTAGCTGCTTGTGGTTATATGATATAGATTACAGATAGAAAAGAGTATTGAGAAAAGAAAAAAAGCTGCAATTCAATGTTTAATTTTACAGCGTTTGAAAGTCTACCTCTAAACACTTTCGGGAACAAATATATATTTTCAAACAATTTTTTTATTTAAAATAAACATACATTTTATTTATTTAATTTGAGAAGAAACATTATAAATATTTGAAATGAAAAAAATCCGCTTTTTGTAGCGGATGCAAAAAGATTGTAGAACGTATGCGCTCCTTTGCTTGCACGTGGAAAATAGGCTTAAGGAATTTTAAAGAATTGTTATAATGGAGCAGAAATCTTTTAAACATCTATTCTGTTATTGATTTTTCAAATTGATTAGTATTTCCTAAACATTAGAAAACACAATGTGCACTGAGGAAAAACGCTAAGTTTATTTTTTCACGTTCCATGAAATTGCAAACTTTATCTATTTCAAGAAAAACTTACTAAATCAAATGTTTAACATAAATAGTGATAAGAGGAATGATTTTTCTCTCTATAATACTAAATAATATTAGAAATCGTCTCACTGTTTCTTCTACAAGTGTGGGGATACATCACTCAATTGTGCTCAATTTTCTCATCCATATTTGATGTTCTTAATAGAGAGTAGAGTTAATATTCATTAATAAACTGCTTCAAAAGTAAAAAATTAGTTGACTAAAGGAAAAATGTAACAAATGATGTCGATTTTAAGGTAAAAAAAAATATATCTAAAATTTTTTCGATTTTTTACGGAAAATCGCGTTTTGGTGCAAATTTTACGAAAAAACGCATTTTGTAGCAGCATGTAGCAGAAAAATCGTTTTGGCGCATTTTTGCGCAATTGGCGCAGCCGTGGGAGTCCTGCCTATATGTTTTACCAGTTTTTCTTATAACATAGTCATATACTAGCCTCATGAAATCAAAATTATCCATATTTAATTTTTTTGGCATAGCATTTAATTCTTAGTAAATATTACAGTATGAAAAAATCATGTTTTTCTTAACCTCTTCAGACTCTAGAACTAAGCAAAGAATTCCGGCGCAATTTTTTGGATCTCTGATTTAAAACATGATTACAAAACAAAATAACTGAAAATTTTTTTTTTACTTATTTGAATTAATAATTAGTTTAAGTAATAATTAATGACGAATTTCCATGTTTTCCATGTTTAAAATGAAGTAAACTATCTGTTGATTAATTTAAAAACAATTGGGTGTTTTAGCTTTCAAATTACACAAACAGTAGTTAATAAATAGTATTTTAAAATGAATGGAATGAAGAGGTTAAATCACACCAAAACATAACTTAATATTGTCATTTTGAGTCACAGGAATTCACCATTAACTCTTGATGGTGAATACACATTAGCTTAGACATTCAAATTGTAGTAATGTACTAAGACTAAATTTGAAAGGTCTAAAAAAAGTGAGGAATAGGGCATGGTAACTAAATATTTTTCAAATGACTAGTAATTGTGCAATAAGAAAGTAAGGTGCATATCATACAGCAGGACACATGTAGTATCTTTGGCATATAGCATTGCTTCCATGTATCATCATGGATACTAGAGCACATTAATAAGCCTGTGATGCAATTAAATGTAACGAATAAGGGATACTAGATGGATAATTGATCAATAATGGATACTGGAGCATGTGATTCAATTAAACATCTGCTTCATTCCTCAGCCACAAAGAAAAATGCATATTTTTTGTCAGAGTGGAACAGAATATTGAAATTGACAATATCCAATAAACAAATTTATGCCCTCCCCAATTCCTATGTCTGTTTGAAGTTTAGGTTTATGATAATCAAGAAAAGCTACATTCTCACAAAGGCTGTTACATAAATGAAGGGCTGTGGGGGATAAACAATCCAAGTATATATTTTGCCAAATTGAGTTTTTAGTACATACAGATAACTTATTATATACAGAATGCACATACAATAACATTTAGGTAAAAATATGCAAATGACGCACTCATTGGTGGCTTTTAATGAGCAAATATGATCAAAATCCAGAAGTTGAAACTTTAAAAACGTGATACTGATAATTGTTATTATGATTGTTCCTCCCTGAGGCCCTTCAAATATCTTTTTTACAGCAAAAACAAATGGTGCTTTTAAATTATTTAAAGTGCTTTACAATTATTTAAAAGCGGTTTCTGTCAATGATAATAATCAATTTATTATACAATACTTTGTATAATAAATCGATTCAACAATACAGATTGAATATTTTTTCGATAAATAATTAAGTATATTTAAAATGATCATAGGATGAGTAAAAAGAGTATTCTTACATAAGGATCATTTTCAGGAATACATTTCTTGCTACATGACTTTAAGAATGTCAGAACAGCTATTTGGATTTCATAGACTTCTGACTTGAACATTCGCTGAGCAAATTCTATCAACTAAATATGAAAGGAAAAACATATTTTTAACTAGGAATTATTTAAAAAACATAAATGATAAAATGTGTGTGTGTGTGTGGGGGGGGGGGGAGAAAAAAGTCTACATTGATGAAAGATTGTGGGGGAGGGGGGGGGGGGGTTGAGTTTTTGACAGCATATCTTGGTTATTTGCAGTACTAATAAAAAAAAACATAAGCAGGGTTTTCCTTTTTTTAATCATATTTATTCTTTAAGTATTTGTTTAGGCTTTCTTTTAAAAGAAAATTTTAAGCAATAATTTGAATGAAAGCAAAAAGACGGAAAATGAATGGAGGCTTCGTAAAAACATTAGTTGCAAGCTAGCATTATTCTTCATTCTAACTACTTTTTAGCCTACTTTCCCGTAAAAGTAAAAAAATAATAATAATAAAGCATGAAAGAAGGCTTAATGTATCGTGAAAATATCGTTAAAAATCAAGAAAAGTCAAAAATAAGTTAAGTAATTAAATAAAGATTGAAAAATAAAAAATTTGAAAGTAGGGTTTTGAGATGGGGAAAAAGTGTGTCTGTCGGTCTGTCGGTCGGTCTGTCTGTCGGTCTGTCTGTCTGTCTGTCTGTCGGTCGGTCTGTCCCCCCCTAATAACTTTTGAACGAATTGTCCGATTCAAAAAATTCTTTTTGCATTCGAAAGATCTCGGCGAGGACATCTAATTTCCATATTTTACTTTTTGATTTGAACAATTTTTTGTTCAATTTTGAACAGTTCAAAAAATTTTAACATTAGCGCCTATGGGCGAAAATGAAGCAAATTATGTAAAATTTGGGTACAAGATCCAAGTTCCCATGAACAAGCTCACTGGAAGAAGTTCTTGGCTTGAAATATTGATTTGAACAATTTTTGTTCATTTTTGAACAGTTCAAAAAAAATTAACATACCGCCTACGGGGAAATTTCAATCCTATATAATTCCTGATCTAACGGACCGATTTGCTTGGAACAAACTTTATCGGAAAGCTCTTATGACGTAGAACATGTACAAATAGAAAGTACATCCAGAACTAAGGAGCCTATTTTCCTATGAAATTTTTTGATCGGGATTTTCAAGAATATTTTTGAATCAATGAATGATTAAATGAATAAGCAAAAATAATGAATGAATAAATGAGTGACTAAATACATGAATGACTTAATAAATGAATGATTGAATGTCTATTAACCGTTGAAAAAGGTATATTTGAACCAATTAAGAACTAAAACTAAACGAGAAAAACAGAGAGAGAGAGATAGCTAGATTATAAATTTGAATTCGGTGTATACGGGGAAGTAGGCTCGTATAGTTCTAGACGGAACTTCTTTTTATCATTCTTCACTAAAACTGCATGTGAAACAAAAAACAGCAGAGACCCCCAAACCCCTTCTACCTGAAGCTATTCTTCAACTACATGCTTGAAATCTCCACTTTTCTAAGCATTAGTTTTTAAGTTAATTTCAAATTGTGTTAACATAGTTAATTATTTTTGCTTTCATAAAGTTTTCATCAGAAATATTTTTTTGAATTAAGTTCACATTTCTTAACACTTCATTTTTCTACAATATCTCCGTTCTTAAGTATTTGCAGAGCATTTTTTTTTCAAGATATGCTCCTCTAATGCATTAATATTTTCTAACTTAGTTATACAAAATACAACTGAATTAGGTTATACTGACCTTGTTTATACCAACAACATCATAAAGTTGAGAAGTTCTGCTCATTCACTCATGAGTTGTAATGTTGACTAATTATCCCTATGTTATTTGCCACTATGTTTGTTATGTGCCGCAAATTCTGGCGCTTGAATGATGTTACATCCATGCCCGGCACAAGTATAAGTGGTGCCATGAGGCAACAAAATATTTTCTGTAACATTATATGTATTTTGTAGAGTGTAGAGACCAAAATTATTGTCCCTAAATAAGCATGCATGTATTTAAATACTGATTAATAACCAAAGGAAAGATTAATTATTCATTAGCAGTGTTATCTTATGTAATAAATTAATTAGACATTAATTGCATCCGCCCTTAAGAGCGTTGCGCCATAAGGCACGCCTCTCACTGCCTCTGCCTCCCGCCAGCCCTGGTTACAACAGAGTTTTACTGTATAATGCATTAAGCATATTAACAGTAAATTTGAAGCTAAACAACAACAACAACAAAAAAAAAACAGCTAAATGAAAACAAGGGAGGAAATAAATGAGCTCATCGATGCAGACTAGAAAAAGTAGAAAAATTGCATAGATTTTTCACTGTACCAGAATTTAAAAGTCACATAAAGAAGAATTTGGTGTTTTCCATTGACTTGATACTGTTTCTGGGGTGAAATTCTTTATTTTACTTCAGAATTGATTCTCCAAACATTTGGCAAAACAAGTCAATAATTTTGGCATTGTGATTGAAATTTTTTAATACAAAGTCTTTGATAAATTTCTTAAATTAGTCACTTTAACTGACCATTCTTCTTAAAAGGCAGTTACAGATGTTAAGTGATATTGGAAAATATATTTGAATTAGAACATCTACTACCTAATCTTTATTGATTTCTAACAATCAAATAGGAAAAAAATTCATTTCAAAACATAATAGATTTCCAGAATTCCAGAATTTTTATATATTATTCTGCTTATTTCTCTTCAGGAAAAACTACGGAAAAATATTACTTTGATTTTTTGTGATTTTGATTATTTTGATATTCAAACTAACCCCTTCAATTCCTCTTCCTCTTTTAAATATTTGGACCGGAATGAGCTAATTCAAAAAAGTCTTCATAAGTCACATATTGAAAAAGTTAAAATTTATTTGTCTGCCATTAATATATATAACTGATAGGAGTGGATGTTGCAAAACAATTCATTTGTCTATTGTATCTTGGATAGTTTTTTTAAACTTTCAACTAAATCTGAATGCATCTAACACTTACCGGTGAAACTTCTTTAGGCGAGTTGGTGGGGAAAAGTATCAGTGATAAGTATAAATTCTACTTGTGATTCAAACCCATACATAGAAAAGTAAAAAAGAAAAACAAGAAAAAGAAAGAAAGAAAAAAAAAGGGTTTAAAAAGGGAAAAAAAAGAGAGACAGAGAGAAAAAAGGAAGGATAAGAATTTTAGAAAAGTATTTTTCTTGCGTTCAGCTCTTTGGATACAAATGTGACAGGTTAGAGTGGGAAAATGATATATATTTAAAAGGGCGAGAAAGTACTTCCATATGTTTCACATGGCAGTTAATTGGTTACCTTGCAAATCTCATAACTTGGTAAAACTTCAATAAAAAATGAACCAAGAATTAAACAGCATTGGGCTTTGAGAGAAAGAAATTCCAAAGAACTGGCTGATTCCTTTTGTAAACTGTGCACCTGCATAGAAAATAGATTGCTTAAAATTTACGTATAGTAATAAACACACAAATATACATTAGCTTAACTATATATTAGAATAATGGAGCTTAAACTCTACTTATTATATAAAAAGAAATGCATGTCAATGATTGTGCAATCTCCAGATCAATACAATTACACAGTAATGCCCTGACTTATGCCGTCCCAAATTATGCAGTTTTTTTCGTGACACCAAGGAAGAATTCATTATGAATGTTTTGAGAGCTTTATTTTGCTTTAATATACAAACACTACGAATTAAAATATGTCTAACATGTAATGACGTCAAGTATATGTATGTCTCCAGGGGTCGATCCAGCATTTTTAAACAGGGTCCGTGTTTGTGAATATTAAAGAGATTTTTGTGAAAAATCAAATAATTTTCTGAAAATTGAAAATTATACTAAACATATACTGATGAAAAATTTTATTATTATTTGCCACTTTCATAATAAGTAATGGTGTGAAAAGTATGATTTGAAAGCTTGAAATTTTGTGAAGGGTCCGTTTTGATCGACCTGAATTTTCTAAAGTGTTCGAAAACAGACCAGAATTTCCTCTGGTGCGAACCCTGGTCTCAGTTACATGGATTCTTTATTTTTCCACATTATTTTATCAGTTTTATACTCCTTTAAGTGTCAAAATTACCGAGAACTACTTCTCAAGGCGGAGTATTAGAGTGCCCGATTTATGCGCTTCTTCCTCAGTCTGGACAATGAGCAATTTTACGATATTATCGTACAAGGTGATTCAAAAAGCTTGAGCACATTTCATACTTGAATAAAAAAAAAACAGGTACATACATGTTTACTGTTTTGTTGGAAATACAGAATAAACTGCTTTACATGACAAAATTTCAAACATTAAATAACTACATAAGCTTCATTCGCGGCACAGAAAATATCCAGTTGATATTCTAGCTCACACCAAGCTTTTTGCAGCATTTAATCAGCTATTAAATTAATTAATGACATTATAGGATATCAATATCCGAAATTGGAGTTGCATACCCAGGGTCCTTAACATATTAAGGGATTAACTTGCATGGAGCCACAAAACACACATTGCTAGGTATTTCCTTTCAGAAGAATTTCAAACTGTTAGGGAAAAATCCCAACAGAGGAGTGTGGACCTCAAGCCTTAAGTGTCTTGGAATTAAAATATGAGGAAACATTCAAAACAACAAATTAATTTATTAAATATTAACTATGAACAATAGTAGAAAAATTTAACAATCATTAATTCATTGAGTGGTAACACATTAATCTGAAACAAACTGCCTTAACTGGCAAAATAACGGATAAAACCGTTGACTGTATGATTAACGGTGAGTACTGTGAAAACTTGTTTACATTCAACCACATGTGCATGGGATGGTTTCGCGAGAGTCGGGGATGTCCGCCTGTAAGATTTAGAAATAAGTTTCACCCCGAGCTCTGGAAATATTCCCCTTACAATACATGTAAGTAAACATTATTTTTGCACAGGAACATCAAGAAAATAAAATAAAAATAGGCATATCTTGCCAACAGAAACAACATTTTTAGATCACAGTTTTTAGAAACTTAGGATTATGTTAGTTAGGACCGTGTTCAAGGTTCAACTAGAAGACATGAGTCCATAGTGCTGTGCTTCCATGGGCCTCTCAGAGTTTGTACCAGTTTTTGAAGCATATAAAAATATTGTTTGGTATCAGTTTGGAATTGAAAATATGGACTTTTGTAACAGTTTGGAACAGAAGAAGTCAACTTTAGTATTGGTCTAAGCACAGGGAAAAAATGGCTGTTTTAAAACAATGTGTTTTCAGAGGTAAAGAATAGGAGCAGTTTCGAGTCTTCAAAATGATGGAAAATGTGAGGATATGCTTGAAGGCAGTAATAATCTTTCAACGACTGGATTAGATGATTGTTTTTTATGTTTCTCAAGAAATCACTCATAACCTATTTTAAAAACTAAGACTAACTAAACTTATAGGTACTATAAGTGGGTTTTTAGAAATCTTTTCTCAGTAAATATTAGATTGAACTGAATATTAATTTTATATTTCATCAAAAAAAATTCTAAGACTATCCAACTTGCTATCAGTACTACTATTTATTATTTTTCCGATTAAAAATTTTCCCTTTACATTTCAATCCTAAATACTCACTTAGATGTTTTGGGAGTAATTAATGACACCAAAAGTAAATTGTTGGTTTTCATAATTTTGCAGCAGGAAAATTAAAGTTTCAAAATATATTTCTCAGTTCTATAATAGAAAGGCAAAATTTATTTCTTAGTATATGCTAATAATTTAATCTCTAATAATTTAATTTTTTTTCAACAATTAATTTTTGTATCTTTTAAAAATTGTGTTATTGTTGCAATTAAATTTTAGAAGCACTAGGATCACAGGAAATGGTTTCCGAAACAAACAAAATTGAATTAAAAGAAAAAGTGTAACATGATAATTTCTTGACTTTCAAATCTAATGAAAAAATTGAAACTTTACGAATACAGGTATACTTTTATGAGGTACTTCATCCTCACCAACTATTTCTATTTTTCAAATAATATTGTTTAACATGTTTACTAAAGATCTTCAATCGATAAAAGGAACACATTTTCTTTTCCCTTTCAAAATGATTATCCCTGCCATGAAGCAAAATCTGCTTCATGAAGCTTCGAAAGCTTCCTACACACATTTTTCACAAGGCCCAGCAAATGCGCACGCATCGAGTCTAAAATCAGCAATCCTTCACGCTTAATAAAAGCACCTCTTCCCTTCTTCCACACTTTGTTCAGCCAATCCATCATTATTTGTTCACACATCCAACCTTTCTTGTTGGCCAGGACCACAACATCTTTTGGAAAATCATCTTTCGGTAGAGTTTTCCGTTTGAATATAATCAACGGTTTCAGTTTATCACCATTGGTCGCACGTGCCAAAACACACGTGAACAAACACTTTACGTTACCCATGGTAACAATATTCAGTTTTTTCACCAGTGACATTTACAGTTTTGTTCGGAGGGCAGTTGAAAGCAAGTGGGACTTTATCCATATTAATTATTTGTGCCGGAGCATAGTTCTTTTCTGCAATTACATTTCTGGTGAATAGCAGGAAAGCTTCTTTCTTTTCCTCCCAATCCGGTGGCAACGCCTGCCCCATCATAGTTTTTGTTTGCAGGGATAGTCCGTTTCGCCTCATAAAACGGCAACACCATGATTAGCTGCCCACGAAATCTTTCAAATTCATTTCTTCTGCCATCCGTGTGGCCTGCAGTCTTATTTTGACAGTCGAGACCGGAAAACCAGAACTGTTGGGTAGAAACCCATTATTTTTATTCCCCTTAACCCATTATTTCTTCTGTATTTTATCCAAATAGCAAAGTTTGCTTCCAATTTTTCATAGCGAACAACTACTTTTTGGTTCACTCTTTTATTTCTGGGCACCGTTGTTTTGTCATCCCGGCACCGTCGTATGCACTTTTCATCGACATCATACTCACGGGCTGCTGCTCTATTGCCAACGCTTTCCGCTTTTTCTACGGTGTGAAGCTTAAATTCTGCTGTGTAACTTTTAGGGCGTTTTGGTGCCATAATTTTTGCAACGAGCGTTAAGATGTAAAGGGAACTGCTATGACAACTGTGACTCTGCGAGAAAAGATAAATGAGCACACCAGTGGGGCACACATTCGGCGATAAATTAGGGGAAGGTAGCAAGTATGCTTCAGTTCTTTGTCTTCCAAGGGCAAAGAAATTGTGTCGTAAATTCCAGCCACTTAGCAGAGTTTCAAATTCTTCTTCCCTCTTCTCCATTTTATCTCCTATTAAAGCACCACTGACCATGTTAATCCTCCCTCTCCTCATAAAAGGGTGAGAAGGACTGTTTAAACCTTTCTATGCAGCTTTGGATTCCCCTCCTGTTGTCCCTCATTTCAATCAAAGCACAGTAGCCCTTATCACTTTCATTCATTACATGTGCCCAGCCAGTTTGCGCTTGTTAGAGAGAGAGCGACACTACCAAGGAGAGGGGTGCGTCGTCGAGGAGAGGAAAAAATATCCTTGGCTGTCTTGGGCTACTATGGGTCCTAAATATACTCCCTCACCCTTTATTTACTTTCTTTAGATGCCGCAGCATGTGTATCTCTCCAACGTATTGCTGGAGCCTTTGGAGATAACTTTTTATTATTACTAAGCACTTTGCACATGCTTTTCTCCCCTTCCCCCTAAAAAGATTTGTCTTTGGGAAAGTTTGAAAACAGCTATTCCTTTGACCTTGGCATAATTCATTGAAGACGTAAATGGGAAATTCCTATTCAATCCTTTTCTCTCAGCAATTCCGGTAACGTATTTGACTTCTGGACTTCAACAACTGAGAAAAGAAGTAGCATTTCGGCTGCACCATCGTATGAGCTGCAGTAAAAATTTAATTCAGTTTTTTCGCATATGAGCCACAGCAGATATGCAGGTTTTTACGGTAACTGCAGCCCATCAAGTTATTTCTAATGTTGACCTTAGAGCAAAAAGGTGGAATGCATACTTTTTGAAATAATCTTCTTCTCCAAAAGGACATTTTATTTATGTTCTAGAATAAATTCGTTTCAGAATTTACGATCGCAAAAAATTAATCTTTCCATAAAACCAGGATCGAAAACAAGATGCTCCTACTTAGTTTATCTTCTGTAATTTAGCAAAATATTGGCAAGATAGCTTCTATTTGAATGAAAATATATTGGCATTTGTTGTTTTGACAACTTCTTAGCTAATATTTTCCGAAAAAAAATTTTTTTTTTTTTGGGAAAAAGTGCCAAATTTTAGGATTTTCCGAATTTTGGGATCCCGAATTTGGGGTTCGGTACTGTATAAGCATGTTTGCCAAGAAGAGCTTTATGTGGTACTTTGTCGAAAGCTTTCTGGAACTCAATATAAACTACATTCACGCACTTTTTACTATTTAAAGCCATGGTAACCTTGTCATAGAAATGCAACAAATTAGTTGTGCAGGACCTACCTTTCCTAAAACCATACTGAAAACCAGTTAACATTTTATTTGCCCTCCAGGAAATTTACTATCTTTATTTTGATCAGAGTTTCAAAAATTTTACAAATTACTGAAGTAAGGCTCACAGGCCTATAATTTCCTGCCTTAGCTTTAGACCCTTTCTTGAAGAGCGGTGTTATGTTTGCCAGCTTCCAATCCACTGGCACAGTCCCCGAGCTATATAGTTGAACCTGTCTATCTCAAATTTCACGAGGAGGAAAAAAAAGTTCAAGATAAAGAGGTTTTGATAAAACTATTCAAATTTGCAATTGAAACAAAGACTATATGTTGTAGGTAAAAAATCTTCTATATTATTCTTATTAAGCATCTTCCTATAACATTATGCTAACTTTTTTTTAACGAATTTTATACTCATATAAATGACATCAACAATAAAGAAATAGTATTCAGCATACCTTTTTGAAAGTCTTTCAAAAAGCAAGACAAGTACTACTACTTGATTTAGCAAGTACACGAAAAAAAGTCTTTCAGTGTTTTTTGGGGTTTTTTTTTTGGAATCGACTATACTTTTGAGGGTAGCGATCGCTGTAAATCCACCTTGACCAAAATTTTCCTGTTTCAGTAGCCTTTTCTGCTTTTTTTATAGTGACTTTCGCAAAATCTTTATTTTTCTCCACTTCCTCTTCTTCTTCCGAATCATCATTTATGTCCGCTATGATTTACGCATAATTTTTGCTTGCTGCTGAAAGGTCACTCGGCTTCAAATTCGAAAATGGCAGCAAAAGCAGAATTCAAGATATAGAGTTTTTTTTCGGGGGGGGGGGGGGGATTTTGCAATAAACATAGAAAATACATTGAATTTAGGGTAAAAATGCAAGGAAAATACAAAATTTCGAGATAGGGAGGTTTTCAAGACAGACAGGTTTGAGATAAACAGGTTCAACTGTATAAAGAAATGAAAATAGTTAAGACAACATCCACTAATTCCTCTGCCCAATGTACTAAAATTTTAGGGTAAATATTATCAGGTCCTGGGGCGTTGTTTGGTTCAATCTTTTTCAAATGAAACAACAAATCATCAATAGAAAATACAAAATCCTCAAGCTGTGTATTAGCTTGCGTCTCGCTTATGTCAACCATTGAAATATAGTTTCTGTTAAATACACTGGAAAAAAACTATTTAAAATATCAGCAATGTCCCCATCATTTTGAATTAAGTTCCCATTCTCATCCACTAGTGGGCCTACCTGAGTATTACGAGCTTTCCCTGAATTCGCATAAACAAAAAAAAAACCTCGTAGGATTCCTTTCAATGTGAGCTGAAAGCTTTTGTTCTGATCCGCTCTTCTTACTCCATACCAAATACTTGAAATTATGTCTAGCTTTGCCATACAAAATCCTCTCAGGATTGAAACCAGTCTCTTTAAATCGCTGAAAAGTGGCTTGCTTATAATTTAGACCTTTTTTCACCTCCCTAGAGAACCACAGTCCAAATTTTTGTAAAATCCCCCTTTTTCCTAAAGGGAACATGATCCCTCACTGTTTTCTCTAATTTCCCCTTAAACTCTTCCACTGAAGATCAGCTTCACTATTCACCAACCCAGAAGAAAAACCTCTTGCAAACCCTGCCTAAGTGCAACATAATCAACACTCCTGAAGTTAGGTACAAATCTGAAATTTTCACCTTTTTGTAAGCATCAAAGTTAGTCCAAAACCTAATAGTATTGTGATCACTATCTCCAATATTATCCCCTACACTCAACCCCTGAACAGAACTTCCAACATCACAAAAAACTAGATCCAAAATAGCATCATGTCTAGTTCCCTCGGTAACAACCTGACCCAAAAAGCAGTCACCAATTACTTCCAAAAAATCTTCTTCTTTACCATTGCTAGCGTAAAAACTACTCCAGTCTATACCCGGGAAATTGAAATCCCCCATCCTGATGACCGAGCCCTTACTAGACATGTCCCTAATAACACTATACATCTCCTCGTCTTGATCCTGACTAACATTAGGCGGCCTGTAAACATTCCCCAAATGTAACTTCTTATTCTTATTGCTCAACAACTCCACCCTAACCATATCAATATCCTTCGGCTTATTATTAATGACCAATTCATGGCAAATAAAAGTGTTCTTAATGTAGAACAAAACCCCTCCGTCTCTCCTACCCAGCCTGTCTTGCCTAAACAAGTTTCCAGCAATACTTACTAAATTCGTATCATCATCTGTAATCCATGTTTCTATAATCCCAATTATATCCAACTCCTCACCTGCGATAACACTTTTAATTCATCCATCTTATTTTTAATAGTATGAGCATTACTATACAGAATCTTAAGTCGGCCCATTTTGCTCTTCTTTAACATTTTATAATCCAGTAGAACTTGGATAATTCGAAGCTGAAGGGACCACAGCCAAACTTCGAATTGTCCAAAACTTCGAATTACAGAAGTCTAATTTTTGTAGCCTAATTTATGGCCCACGAATGCTGGTAATATTTATTCCGTCAAGAATAACGTCAATAATCTCTTCTGGAAAATGTCAAGACATGTATATAAAATAATTAAACATTGTATTTGTCGACAAAATAAAATTTATTTCGTACATATTGAAAATTATATAAAAAATTACCTGCTAGTTAAAAAAATTAAGAAATTTGGGATTGCTTCTCTGAATGGAGTCTTTTGATTTTAACACAGAATAACTATATTTTCTGCGCATGACCTGACCATTCGAGAAAGCAATAATAATCAGTCACGTGTCTAAACATTGTGAAGAGAGAGGGATTAGGCGTAACTCACTGTTAACCAGTACCAGTCACTAATAAAATGTTAAAAGAGTACCTGAAAGACTTTCGGTCTCAGGGATCAATGCGGGAGGTCAGTTGTCACGTTCCCAACAGGTGAATGAAAGGAATTTTTCACAATACAAAGCAAGACAGAAATCTCACTAATCTACCATTTGTTGCAAATAAACCAGTAGGATAAAAATTTTGCAGACAAAAAAATTATTTCAACCTACTTTTGTCGATTTCGGACGAGAAAACCTTCGAATGAAAGAAGTTGGACTTTAAATTATCCAAAAACTTTAACATTGATTTGAATACAGTAATTTCAAGAAGAACCGCCGAATCAGCGTATGCGCCGCACTTCCAAAAAAAGAAGGCTAGGAAAAAAAAAATGCTCAGAAGCGCCGCATCGCCGTACACTCTTAAAGCTTATATAAACTGAATTTTCAAATGTACATCCTTAAAAGGGATAAAATAACAGTAAAGATTACCTAAATAAATTTACCTACCTTTAAAAGTGATAAAATAACTAAAGATTACTTAAATAAAACACACCACAGAAAGTAATATGTTATATTAAAGAAATAAAAGTTACATACTGCAGTTTTAAATAAAAAAAATGAAAACACATTCAAGGAACATAGTAAAAGAAATTAACATAATACATTAAAAAATAAAACATGAAATTATTCACAATCAGATGAGAAACTCAAAATCGGACTCATCTCTGTCCGACACAAATAAATTTAAAACATCCTCATTTAGTTCACTAGCAGATTCTGCACAAATAGGAACGTCAATATTGTCATCAATGTCATTCACTACATTCTGTGCGGAAATAATTCCAGATTGAGTGAATTCTACTGTTATTATTTTCGTGGAAACACTTTTCCATGACGTCAACACCCAGTTGGCGACCTCTTCGTACGATGCTCGGCGCATTTTCCCCGCCCTTGGTGAATGAATGGAGGCCCTCGCTCATCCACGTTTTCCACTGGCGTCGCATTTCGGCTTTGAAAGGCTTGTTCACGGATAGATCCAACGGCTGAAGCACTTTTGTGAGGCCAGCAGGAATGATTGCTAAATTTGCAGACAGGGCTTTACACTTTTCTTTAACACTGGCAACCAGGTGCGACCGCATGCTGTCCATAATTAATAGCCCTTTCGGCTGAAAAAAGGCTCCCTTCCGGCACCTCCAAACATTTTCCAACCAATCCATCATCACGGATTCGCACATCCAGCCTTTTTCATTTGCGGTAATGACAATATCGGCCGGAAAATTGCCTTTCGGCACCGTTTTTCTTTTAAATATCAGCATCGGCCTCAGCTTTGTGCCATCAGCAGCGCAAGCCAACACGCAAGTGAAGGCCGTTTGCTAGTGCATGGTGGTCGTGATCGATACAGTTTTTGTACCGACCTGGTCAACAGTTTTGTTGGCAGGGCAGTCAAAAGTCAATGGCGTCTCATCTATATTGATGACTTGGGAAAGCAAGAACTTTTGCTTTTCAATGCTCTTCGATACGAAGTCTAAGAACGCTGTTTTCTTGTCTTCCCAGTCCGTTGGCAATTGCTGGCTCGTAGTTGTTTTCGCCCGGACCGAAATTTTTTGCCAGTACATAAATCAGTAGCACAAGCTGGGTCCACCTTTAAAATCCGCCAAATTCATTTGGCTTGCCATTTTTTTGGCTTGTAGTCGAATTTTAATAGTGGAGACAGGTAGTCCTTTACTCCTTGATACATCCTGCTAGTTGCAGCTCCAGTTGGGGCCATCTCACAGTGCCACTGCATCGGGTCGTTTTGTTTTTGGTAGATTTTCTAAATCTTGCTTTTCAGAGCGCCAGCGACGAACACATCTCTCATCAACGTCGTATTCTCTACCAGCCGCTCTATTACCGATTTCTGCAGCTCTAGAAATCATTTTCAGCTTGAAAGCAGCAGTATAGCCCCGAAGTCGTTTAGGCGCCATTATTTGCAAAATGAAAAAGAGCGGAATCAAGCGAGGACAAGAGAGAAAATGGTCGTTCACGACAGCACGCGCTCTTTCCAATGCAAGCAAGCAGGCTGAAAACAGGTATGGGAGAATCCATATGTGGAGGAAGGGGGAAAGGCGTAAATGGAAAAATTAAAGAGGAGGAAACTGGTTCTTTCCTTCTCCTCCGGCTCCATTCGGGCGCGCGCAATCCATTTTTTTTTTTTTTTTTTAACGCTCGTAAGCGCCGCATCGACATACGTGCCGCATTTGCATAAAATTCGACTTTTAAACACGTATGCGCCGCGGCGGTTCTTCCGAAAATTACTGTACTAAGTTCAAGGGACCAGGCGAAATCTTCAAATTAAAGGAAAATTCGAATTAAAGACGTTCGAATTATCCAAGTTCTACTGTACCTTAAATCACTTTTAATAATGTTACTACTTTTTACTCCCATTTTTGAAGTCTCCAGAACAGATATCAACAGAGTGACATTTCCTAATCACAGTAAAAGAGCCGCCTCCAAAATTAGTTTATTTGAATCTGTAGCCTCCAAAATCATATCACTAACCTTAACGACCCTCCTGGGACTAAGATGCAGACCATCCCTAGCAACCTAACGTTGACAACAATTCCAAACATCAATGAACCTGATGGAATGCTTTTCGCAAAGTTTCTTAAGAACCAGGTTCATGCTCCTAACCCATTGATTTAAACAGCCCCTCTGCACCCCATACCAAAGATATATATATATATATATACGTGTTTTGAATTTATATCATTAGCAACAGCTGAAGGGTTCCCTAACCTTTCCAAGTTGTGGAACCCACGGAAGAATTATAAGTTTACCTGGCTAGTGACGGATCCAGAGGCTCGATTCGGGAAGGGTGCTTCCAGGCTCGTTATTTACGGGAGTGAGAAGGGGAAATCCCCCTCCCCCCCCCCGATTTGAGAAAGATAATATATTTATAACAATATGTATGTCATATATTTTCTTGTTTTTTCAAGCAATATTCATTGAGTTTATGATACCTTTTGTTTCAGCCCCTAATGCTATACTTTTACGATTTCAAAACTTTAAACAAATCAAAAACACTTTTGGTCCTTATATCTTAACAACAAATCTGAGAACTTGATTTATAATGTGCAAATTGAAATCAACAAGTTATACTTACATGGAATTGAACTAGTGCACTGAAATCTGTTTCTTTATCCTCTGTGGAAGACAATAATTGAGGAATTTGAAATCTGTGATTACAAGGATAGACTTTAGAGCTTAAGCTTCTTAAACTATCAATTTCGCTTACAATGTTAACCTGTAAAAATAAAATACTAATAATATGAAAACAGCGACAGCATTCTATAATAATTATATATAAGAATGCATATATGTACACACATATGTTTCTAATACAAAGCTACATTTAACTTTGGATCTTTACTAAATTTGGATAAAAATATTTTAGAACCCAAAAATTGTCATGCTTTTCAAATTTTATTTAATTTCTTTATTTTAATATTTTTTAACAATTTGAAGTTTTAAACTGTTTGAATTTTAATTTTTTTAGCTTGCTAATATCTATAGGAATATTCTACACCACTTCGATTTTTTGGGAAGAATCCCTGTTACGATTTCTTATTGAAAACATTTTGTATCATTCACACCTAGATTATCCTTCCCTACCCCGAGTAAATTTTAGATCTGCCACGGTACAAATCAATTGATATATAATTATATAATGCCAAAAGCAATAAAGTACAAAACCTCTGGTCCCAAGGTGTGCATTAAAATACACACCATAATCTTCTACTGTATAATGGAAGCAATTCAAGAGTTCACTGGAAAAACAACCTGAGTCCCATACTACTTGATGAGCTTTGCTTTATGTTTTATTCATTCATTTTATAACATAAATGTTAATTTTAACTATACGAGCCTACTTTCCTGTAACACCCAAATTCAAATTTGTAATTGAATTTATAGTATAGTTAAAATTAACATTTATGTTAAAAAATGAATGAATAAGACATAAAGCAAAGTTCATCATGTTGTATGTGACTTTTTACAATAGGCACACTGATGAGGAGGGTCAAACAGTTACTCCCTCTACCAGAAGGAATCAGATATCCAGTAACTATCTGGTATCCATCCAATTTTTAAATGCCCACATATGTGTGATTTACAGTAAAAAAAATTTCTGAACTTCAGACAAATTTTTCGGAAAAAGTATGAACCACAAATTTAAAATAAGAATTACACAATTAGTCAACCCCCCCCCCCCCCACCATTTTCCGAATTACAGAAAATACATACATAAAGATAAGATAAAAAAAAAGATTAAATGAACCTTCTGAACTATTCAAATCAGAAGTCCATTTTTTCCAGCAACATCTTAAATTACTAAATATTTTGTTTGTGTCAAGGCATAAAGAAAAGCACAGATATTACTCGTCAAAAAATCTAAAAATTCATAAACTGAAAAATATTTTTTAAATAAGAAAAAACTTTGAAGCAAGTTCTTGAAAATGTTCAGAGATTTCTGATCAGAATTGCCCACGTATATGTGGAATCATTGAGCAATAGATCTGTTTATCCGACATGTCAACATGGCCTACTCGCAAAATTGCCGATAATTACAAACAATAATAAAGAGTTTTTGCATAGGATAAGAATACTCTACCAAAATATAATCCTTTACCTTCAGACGGTAATTAATAATCCTCATTGGGTGTTTGAATCACAGCTCACCGGTGTAGTTTACAAAGGTTTGAGCATGCCACAACAAGACACTCTTGTTAGACCGTTGGAAAATTGGGTCTCTCTTTTTTTTTTTTTTGATATTCTAGTGCGTAAATTAATTTTAGTTACTTATTTAATTTAATTTGAATCCTCCAGGGGTCGGGGAGACATTGTTAAAATATCTAAAGTTCAACATCTCACCTCTTGTATTAGAATTCTGTTACACGTACACGCAAAGTGTATAGAATTGCATGAAAAATGTAAATAACTTTCACAGTAGTAGCAATAAAACAATCACCTAAGGCTAATCAATTAAAATGACCCTGGTTGTATGTTGCCACTCAAGTAAAATAGCATCTATTAAAATTATTTTATTGCAAATTTTGAAAATGGATTAACAATGGCAAATAAGCAAGTGTGATGCACCAATGGAGCTATTTAAGTCGAAGAAACATGCTGTTCGTTTGTTCAGCTTTAATTCTGCAGTCTTGGGTCTTTGGTGATCTTAGGGGCTACGGGATGCTGCTTCGTCTCCCCTGGAGAAGATGTAGTTTCCTTCAGTAGCTGTCTAGTGATGTGATGTCGTGATGTGCTAAGTTGACATTATTAACCACTAGGAGTAAATTTGACCACTAGACTCATTGGAACATCGCATGACGGAACCTCTATCTCTAAAGAAACTGTGATGTCTCCAGGTGTTCCTCCATCATCTGTGATGATAAGGCCCAGAGTAGATAGAGTTTTTTGTGTTAGACTTTGCAAAGATTGTGATAGACAGTTTTGGGTATTATTCATGTAGTTATTTTACTACTTCTTGCAAATGGCAAGGACTTTTGGCCTAATCATTATTATTTGTCACATAATTTGAATTTTTGATTGTTACTATTAACTTAATTCTTGTTTTGAAATGCTAATACATTTTGCTATTTTGATTAAAAATTTGCTTCCTCATGTTTTTAACTTAACGAAGACATTTATTTGGTAGAGGTCCACACCTCTTTGAGATTTTCCCTAACATAGACAATGTGTTGCATGAAGGAAATTTTATGTCCCTTCTACACCCCACTACCCTTTCGTATTCTATAAAACAAAGCTCTCCTAGTAAATATTTTAAGTTGTATTATGAGTAGCTCACTCTTAGGCATTGTGCAAAGCTAAAACACATTAATAAAGCTTATATAGAAATATAAATTGATACAAATCCTTTCTTAATTTTCAACACATATACATAGAACCATACAGAGATTTTGTAAGTTATCTTATAATGAATTTAATGCTTTTAAAGAAATGATGCATGAAATATGCTAGTGATCACTATTTTGAGACAGCATTACATGTTAAAATAAACAAACATATAACGTTACTAAAAGCAAATCAAGAGTAGGATAACCAGTCCAGATGCATTAGACAAGTCATTGGATGTTTGACATCCAGCAAAATCAATGCCCAATGTATCTCTAATCCAAACCTTGATCCCCCTTATTGAATGCCTACCGTATATTTCCGTGTATAAGCCGAGAATTTTTGGAACTTTTTTGTAAGCAAAATCGGGGGGGGGGTCGGCTTATATACGGGTCCGCTAATCTGAAAAAAAAAAAAAGTCGGTCTATATATCGCGAAATATCGACTAATATAGAGCTATAATTATGTAATTTATGTCTCCTACATAAGGGAAATAATTAGCTTAAAATAAGTAGTTTTGTTTAAAAGAATATACATATATTTTACAGCTGGATTTTGTGAAATCATCGCTGAAACAAAATGGCGAAATTTGCTCCCGACTAGCTGTATGGGCCTTTCTATTCCCGCTCATCCTTCTAATATAAATGTAGAAAATAACTGAATAAAAACAATAAAAAAAGTAAAACAAACTAAGCAAACGCAGGGGCAAAAAGCAATGAATGAATAGGGGAACGGAACATGTGCCCGCTCCTCGCTGTTCGCAGACTCGGCGGTCGGCAGTCGCCTCGGACAGGGTTACCAGAGATCAATCTATCGCCGTTGGCGCTAAGCTTCTCACTTTCACGCGTCTTGATTGGAAAATACTTGATCTGTGTTACCTGCTTGACAAATATTTCGCTCCTTTTGGCGATTCTCTTTGAGCTGTAATTTTTTTTTCCTTCAAACTTTTATCTCGGCTTATATACGAGTTTTGAATTTTTGGTATATTTTTGAAGGAATA
The DNA here is from genome assembly GCA_038502835.1 of Octonoba sinensis. Lineage (NCBI taxonomy): Eukaryota > Metazoa > Arthropoda > Arachnida > Araneae > Uloboridae > Octonoba > Octonoba sinensis. Next base: position 112,367,057 of record CM076604.1, on the reverse strand, counting down.
ATGCCCTCTCGGCTTATAATCGAAAATATACGGTATATAATATCTCAAACGCAGAAGTGGACTCTTTACAAAATCAAACATGTTCTACCATCATAAATAGCTAGCTTTTATTTACTACTTATTTATGAAAATATAAAGATCTGTACTCGCCTTTTTTTCAGAGGGGAGAAATTTCAAAATTCTCGTCAAAAAATTGTCAATTTTCATGCTTGATGACATGTTCTTATACACTTTAATAATTTTCAAACAATAAGAACACAAAAACTCAACTGAAGTACACCTGGAAAATAAGAATAATGGGAAATAAAATTAATGTGCATGTTTTCACCAATATGTGTAGATGTCACATTAACATAGAGAAGGAGGGGGGGGGGGGTGTCAGTCTCTGATGTTTTGGTTTGCTTTTAACCTTGGAAAAAAAAAGAGTAAGTAAATGGATGCAGTGAATCCTATTTTGCCATGATGGTTTTAAGCAGGTTTTCCTTTTTTTTCTTTTATTGCCTATGGCAAAAATTTGCCAACCCTGATTAGCACCTTCATATAGCAAATTTTTCTTAGAAGGGACATCAAAGTCAAAAAATGGGTACAACGGGAAATGGGAAAAACATGAAATTATTTTGTGTGGTTGGGTAAGAAAATGAGCACAAAAACAGAAGATTAGGCAGATTGCAATAGAACAATTTTCACCAATTGACAAAGTTTTTAGATCTATCTTTTCAAAAAATGAAAATAAAATGCAATGAATGAATCTTACAAGTACTTCAAGAAAAGAAAAAAAAAACCTTCCAGCTTTTTCTTCATTTAATCACTAATTTGTTAACACAGTAGCTTATATTTTACAACTTACTGCAAAATAGTCACTTTTGTCTGTATTTCGGCTAGAAATAGGTACCATAGTCGCTGTGTGGTAGACCTCGCTTTTGCTACGGAAGAGTTGCTGTTACTAACCCCTTAACAGTCATAAAATTTTCAAGCGAACAAGAAAAGCATCCTTTCTTCCAAAAAAAAAAAAAAAACAATTTGAAAATATATAATCTCCAATTACAGTATAAATAGTTTGGTACTATCCTCTAGTATGTATGTCAATAAGTACAGTAGAACTTGGATAATTCGAAGCTGAAGGGACCACAGCTAAATTTCAAATTATCCAAAACTTCGAATTACAGAAGTCTAATTTTTGTAGCTTAATTTAAGGCCCACGAATGCCCGATAATATTTATTCTGCCAAAAACAACGTCAATAATATTTTCTGGAAAATGTCAAGGCACTAATGTATATAAAATAATTAAACATTGTATTTGTCAACAAAATTAATTCTTTTTGGACATAATATAAAACATAAAATTATAGCATATACATACGCAATTAGGAACATATAATACTTTGGTTAAGTACTAAAATTATATAATAAATTACCTTCTACTGTTAAAAAAAATGAGAATTTTCTGATTGGCTCGCTGAATTGAGTCTTTTGATTTTAACAAAGACAAAAAATATTTTATACGCATGATTTGACCATTCGCGATTCACGCAACCAATAATCACTCACGTGTCAAAACATTGTGAAGAGAGGGATTAGGTGTTGATTCACTGTTAACTAGAGTTCCCTTCATAAAGGAACTCTACTGTTAACCAGTGAAGTGTAAAAGAGTACCTGAAGGATGTTCAGTCTCGGGGGTCAATGCAGGAGGTCAGTTGTCACACTCCAAACAAGTGGATGAAAAGGATGGTATCTGTCACAATAGAAAGCAAGGCAAAAATCTCGCGAATCTACGCTTTACTACAAACAAATAAGTAAAGTAAGATTTTTGCAGCTAAAAAAGTATTTCAACGTACTTTTGTCGATTTCGGACGAGAAAAACCTTTGAATTAAAGAAGTTGAACTTCAAATTATCCAAAAATTGTAATTTTGATTTGAATACAAAGTTCAAGGGACCAAACAAAATCTTCGAATTAAAGAAAAATTCGAATTAAAGACGTTCGAATTATCCACAGTAAATAGTTTCTTGTTAGTAAAAAAGTTTATCCCGTTTTTTTTTTAAGAATTACAGAATGCATTACACATTAAACTTTTACACACATAAATGTTTACCAAACACAAAAAACAAGTATTAATGATTTATAAATAATAATTGTTTAAAAAAACAGTTGTTTCCAAGCAAAAAGAAAAAAGAAAAAGGGAAATAGTCATTTTTTTAGCATATTAAAATTCAAAACAATGCAGATTTTAAAAATTAAAAAACATTTGTATAAAGAATTAAAACAAATAAAAAATAACTATTTTTATCACATTTTGCATTGTTTCCAATAGATTGCCTTGCAATGAACATTGAATCTTGTTTTCCTAAACAGCATTAGAAATTGTTAATAAAAGCTACTGGGCCAGAGATATTATCACTGGTCTACTTAAAATTAACCAAAATATATAATACTTAAAATATCATTTTTACATTTAATGATCATTTATAAATTTATTTATAATAAAACATAATTAACTACAGCTAATTAATTCAATAGTTGATTAAAATACTAAAGTGCTAAATGTTACTGTGGAAATAAAGTTTAAGAAAATTTTAATGGGTAGGGAGGGGGGGGGGGGCTTTCCTCAGCACCAGCATGCTGGCAGTCTGCCAAATGAGGAAAAAGGAAGAATACAAACTTTGCTGATATCACGAGGAGGAACCAAATGAGTCTGCCGGCTTTCTAAAAGGTCTATTAACGGCAGTGTTTCTTTCAGGCATCTCTCCAGGGGGGCACTGCCCCCTCGGAGAAAGTCAACTGCCCCCCCAGGAGAAAAAAAATTCAGATCACAATTTCAAAACAAAAAGAAGAAAAGAAAAGGGGAAGAATGAAAAATTAAAATTTTAAAGTATGGCGGAAATACAGTGACCTCTGTTTTGGGTAGTCATAAAACTGGTCTCTCCCTGGCCAACAAAATGTGAAACGCCAAAGCTTAGCTCCTTCAGAGAAAACCTGGTTCTGAGCAGGGCTAATGTCAGGTATGGCTGATTCATGGGGCATGGTTCGACATCAGAGTAGTGCAGTGGGTAAAAGTTTCTATAGCAAACTATAGCTAAAGTTCTATAGCTAACATGCAAGTATAATGGGAGGTGGAAGGGGGGGGGGGGGACAAAACTAACGTTGGGCCCCGCCTTGGCTCTCGGTGGACCTGGATCAGAGTACAGGATAAACAATACAATCTCCATTTATTCGATTAAATTTCATGAATATAACCCCTTCCTAAAAGAAGCTGCCTTTTATTATTTAGTATTGGTTCCTTTTTTTTACATATGGTAGGAACCTTTTGATGCATACTTCTATTATACGAATATTTCCATATCCAGTTGCAATGAGAGAACGGTTTTCAATGAAATGTTTCACACTGTTACTTTGAAATTGAATCGTTTATTTCAGGTCAACATTAAGAGCACTTTTGGAAATTTTCCAGAAGCAATTACAAATATCTTATAAAAAAATGTACATTTTTATTTAAAAACATTTAAATCTAGATTCTCGAAATCTTCTACTTCACTCATGACTAGTCATTGACCAATGATCATCGTTTTGCAAGCAAGTAAAAACATAAATATGTACATGTGCTCCATATTTTTTGAAACATTTCATCTCTTTAATGTGAAGAAAGATGCCAAAAATTGTGACTTAAGGCTTCAATTTAAAACTTTCCTGGAAGAATTTTAGACACCTCCCCTTTGTTACCAAAAAAAAAAAAAAAAACAACCTAAAACTGCACTTTTTAAGACCTCAGATTAGAGAATTTTCAAAGCAGGGACTCACTCCTTTTTTCTTAACGTGACCAAAGATGACTTAAAGTTCCATTTTTAGAAATTCATCAGTTTTGGAAAATTTTCGAGTTAGATCCTCTGCTTCTCTCTTCCTTCTCCTACATCATTTAAGATACCATGAAATTGCGTTCAAGACTTCAGTTTCAGAAACACTTTCTGGAGAACAACACCGAACACTGTCAGTAGCATCACCAAAAGTAGCCTAAAACGTAAGACTTCAGTTTCGAAAAATTTGCGGGATGAGAGTCCCAGAACTATTTTTTGCATCCTCTAACATCTCCAAACAATGTATCTGAAATTTCATTGTTAGGACTTAGATCTCAAAAGGTTTCCTGAGGAGAACCCTCGCACCCCTGTCTCCACTAACGTTGACAAAAATCGAGTAAAACTGCATTTTTTAGAATACTTTTGAACGTTTTCTCTGTAGAGAACCCCTGACCCCCTTTCCCCTAACGTCTCCTAAGAGCCTAAAATTGCGTTCTCTGAACTTTGAATTTCAAAAAAATTTCGGGGGAGAACCCCCCGCCCCAAAGCCAGTCTAAGCATTACATTTTAAGATTTTAATTAGAAAAACTTCAGATGCAGAAGCTCTAAAAACCCACTCCCCTAACTTCACTAAGCATAGTCTAAAATTGCTTTTACTGTATATTATCAGCGATCTATCATATATTATGTATAATAAAAAACTCCATATTATCATCATTTCTATTCTATAAAAAAAGAATATGACTTTGGATCATACACCGCCCCTCCTAATTCTTCATCTGCCCTCCCGGAGTGAAAGGTCTGAAAGAAACACTGATTAACGGTAAGCAAGGTTGCTGGTCCTGCGGACCACCAGTAATTTCGAACACTGCTAAACATTTGCACTTTGCATGTTATTTACTTACATTTTCGTGAATGACCCAAAAATAGCAAATATAATCACATAGCCACCATGTTTAGCCAAAGGAAAAATTAATATAATGGCAGCACTGGTTAATTGGCTCACATTTTCCAGTGTGAGGATTTAAAAATTCAATTGTTGTTATTGAAATAAAACATTAAGTAAAAATAAAAATAAACCAAGGCATTTTTCTAAAGCAGCGTTTCCCAGCTGATGGCTTGCGAACCCTCAGGGGTTCATGTGGTGCAGAAAGGGGGTTCGCAAAAATAATATTGCAATGGAGGAATTTTTAATTGCTAATCAGAATAATTAACTGACACACCTTTTGAGGACAGATTGTAAAAAGGATTTATTTTAATGAATTATTTTCCCGATAATGCATGATAGTTGTGAACTGGAAGACTGGCAGAGAAAGCATACGTACAAAATTTGAATTTCACTTATTTCTACTGTTGCTTCATTTTGAAAATTTGAAGTACAGAGTGGTATGGAAAGATATTCATTGATTTATTTTAAATTTTGAATGAATGTTCTCCTACTATTTCCCACTTTTCCTTGTTAGCGTAAAGAAAGAGTCGGAAATATGAAAAGTCACTAAAATGTAACATTTTTCATTACTTTAGGTTAATTTCTGATATACACACCCCAAAGTGGAAAACGAAGATATTTGTTCATTAGCTGAAAATTTTGTACTTGCATTTATCATCATTATGGACCTTAGCCATGTTGTGGCAATGGGCATCTGCTATCTGCGGATTGCGGTGTTTACTTTCTCCATTCAGGGTTAATGATTAGCCTTGTAAGGTATAGAAAATAGCACTTAATTACACAATAAGTGGTATCCGCATGAATTCTGACCATGAACAAGACTTATTTTTGGGAATGATTTTTGGGAATAATGAACGATTTAATTTTGGGATGGCTCCAAGGAGCACTAGCACTGCGACCACAGGTCTATTGTAAACAGAATTTTTACAATACCTTAACAATACACTAAACAATATACTTCCGAGCAGTGAGAAAAGGGATAAAAGATTTTTAAAATACAAATTTTCATATTTTCTGATGCAGTATGCAATAGGTTTAAAGTTTGGAAAATACGATTAAAAATAAAGAATTTCGAAATGAATGATTGTATTGTTCTTTGTTTAGAATATTTATGAGAGAAAGACTCTGAAAAGACGCCTTTTGTGCATAAAAAAAGAGCTTATAAGAATGAAAAGCACGCATTGATGTACAGTACTTAAAAATATTATTTTTTAATGACGGAGAGAAGGGGGTAGAATCCCAACATCCTCTGATCTGTACCTTATACACCACCCGGAATGTCCATGTGACTTCACGCGGGTAAGGTCCATTCCAACTATTCTGCAGTACCGCCATGAAAAAATATGTAAATTTTAATATTTTCGTAAATTTCCACAATTTTTATGAATTTTGTACATTTTAAGAGCCCCCCAAAACCCAAAGAAATTTATTTATTCATTGATTCAAGATTTTGTGCACATATTTCTCTCATTCCATTCCACAAATTTTTTTCGAACTATCAGGAAAATAATTTTTCACGATATTTCTTGCAAATATATTTTACTACAAAAAAAAAAAAAAAAAAACAGATTATACAATACAAATTATACAACAAAAAAGGATTTTTAGTTCTTATTTCAAAATTAGATGTTTTGAAATTTTATTTTCATTTCATGTAATGAACTATCACTCAAAATTGAAAATAAAAGTTCTAGTTATTTTTATAGTTTTGTTATATACCTGTTATTAACGACTACAGAAGAGCGTTTCCCATTTTCTTTCCGATCTTAGAAGGGGTTTGCAAGGGAAAAAGTTTGGGAATCACTGATCTAAAGCACTATGAAAGTACTATACATGTGCTGACCAAACATGGCAATCTTGCTAGCGAAGTAGTTTTGAATGGAACATGAGTTTTAGCATCCAGAGCAGGAATTAAGGATAAAATAGGTTTTTTTTCCCCATGTAATAATACTTGATTAAACAATTTCCATAAATCAAATTTGCAATAGGTTATTAAAAGTCTTGGATTGGATTTGATGATTGTTATACTTCCCCAATTTAATGATATCTTTGATTTAATGATAGAACTTAACAACCATAGACAATCGTTAAATCGGGGTTACTGTACTTTGCTGGGTGTTGTATACCAGTAGAGTTTGCTATACAACACCCAGCAAATGATACTCATACAGTCAGTCAGCCAGACCCCCCCCCCCCCCCCACAAAAAAAGGCGATCTTGCTAGAGTAAAAAATAGATTTTTCTAAATTATTAGAATTTCATCAACATAAAGCAAACAGCCACAGGCATGAAGGCATTATATTCCTTTTACTTGTAGCTTTTCAAAATCCTCTGATGCTCTACTTTCTTTTACTATATTATCACTGATCAACAAGTGGTGCTCTCACCAGCTCTGCACATGTCGAACTCTGCGAGTCATAACATCATCGTTAGTCATATGTGAGCTTTCATCACGAGCAGAAGCAGCAGGCATAGAGCTCCATCTTCAGAACCATTCTTAGCGAGTTATCTCCCTTCTATGACACCACATGTGTTTAAGCAGTTTCTACTTCATTATGGACATTTCATGTGATTTTGTGTGGATGTCTCTGTGAGTGTTTGTCAAAATAAATTGAAAAAGAACCAGTGTGTAGATTTTAATTACAACTTTTCAATCACTCAGCATCCCATTCTTCAGATGGTGCTCGAAACTATTTTTAGAACAATGGGATTAATACATATTCTGCTACTACAAATTGCCATATAATTATGGTGCAGAAGTTTAGTTAGAATTAAAGGTTATAAGAAATGCAGCTATAAACTTTTTTAAAAATTTGCTTTATAACTATTATGGAAAATAGTAAAACGGAAAGGACAATCTCTGTGTACTTTACATTTATTCTCAAATGCTTACCTTAAGCAATATGTCCAAGTATCACACAAAAGAAGAGATACAATATCAGGAGATGTTGACAATATCTGCAGTAAACTAGCAATCTAAACAAAAAAAAAAAATAAATAAATAACAAGAAACAATTAAAAATTGAAGCAGCATTTTGAAAACTATAGAGCATAATAAAAGTATTTTAATTTTAGTATAGATAAACATTAGACAATACGATGCATTTGTGAAGGAAATCTGAGCTCAAAGCAGGAAAAAAATATTGTACTTGCGGAGTTTAAAAGTTTGCTCTTTTATCATCACATACAAAGATTGCTATTATAACTACAGTAAAAAAAAAAAAGAAAAGAAATACAGTGAAGCATTTTTATATTTATTTCCAATCCCTTCTTTTAAAAACAATATTAAACAATTTAGATCACATAAAATTAATTTGTTACATAAGGTAGATTTATAATTTAAATTTCTTAAGGCAAAAAGTCTATAGAAACGTAAATGATGTTAACATTTAGGTAATAAATCTTACCCCATCTTCTAAATAGGAAGTCGGATGAATCTCCCAACATGTTGATAACTGTGAGCAAACATAATTGTATATAGTGGTGAATCTAGGGCAATAATTGACACAGCTACAGTTTTTAAAATATTTACATAAAAATTGAAAATAAGTTGGTACATTTGAAATATCTTATTAGCTCTGAATAATCAATACAAACATCTTGCATTCATAGCTGCTAATCAACCACAACTTACTTTATAATGTAATAGCAATAAAAAATGTTCTTGCTTTCAATTTTACATAAAAACACCATACATTGTGTTTCAAAAATGCCCTTTCAAATCATAAAAGATAGTACCAAGGAGTTATCTGAATGGGAGAAAAGCTGTAAATATATTATGTGTAGGAAAATACACAACTATAGGGTAAAAAATTTAAGAGAAATTGAATGTTTTATTCTACAGATAGTTAGGGTCAGTTGGGGTAATTGTAAACATGGGGTAAATGTAAACAAGTTTCATAACCACACTTGTGTTGGTTTCGGAAACTTAGCTGATCGTGAGTGATAAACTGGCAGCATAGGGAAGACATTGAAAAAGTTTTGTAAGTTTCGAAAGAACTTTGGAGGCATCACTATTGTTTGAAAATGACACAGTGAAGAAAGTTGTTTAACAAAATTTAGTGATCTTATATTTTCCTCTCCAGGTCAAATACAAAAGCGATGTAACAATTTTTATTTGTCACCTAGAATGTTGCTAAAAACATTTAGATATGAATTTCATCGTCCCAGTTACTTTTAATGTGCAAGTTAGGTGTTTACAACTACCCCATATATTTCGTACTCTGGGGTAATTGTAAACACTTAATGTTTACACTACTGCAAGTTCGTGAGGAACAAACAAACTGTCAGCATATATTTATGCTGTTATACAGCAAGGCCGTATCCAGGGGGGGGGGGGGGGGATCCCAAAATTTTTGCAATGTAGCATATATTCCTTCCTGAAACTTTCCTCAACGCTAGTGTTTCAAAGTCAAGCCCTCCCCCCTCCCCGCCTGAAAAAAATTTCTGGCTATGGCCTTGTTATACAGCAGTTACTGTAAGAATTTCAGCTCTGCAGTTTTAAAAAACAAAATCTATACCAATAAAAATCTCATATTAAAGGAAAAAATTATCCTTGGATACTCTAGTTATGCAGTTAGAATGGTGGCAAAAAGAGAACTTTTACTGGTACAACAGTTGTGCCAGTGCCGTAGCAAAAAGGTTAAATTTGTCTTATTTCCAATATTTTTCGAAGACAATAAATATTATATTTTACACATTTGTGTCTATTTTACATAACTATTGTTGTTGTTGCTAATGCCACTTGGAAATCAAAGCACCCTTTGCAGGACGACCAGTAATTAAGGAAGCTCCTACCAATTATTAATGAGCTCGGCTAGAATTAATTACACTTGGCTCAGAGGGGGCCTCATGATTTTGAAACAGCTAAAGATGAGAGATCGCCACTTAGGGTGCTTTAAATTATGCCTTTGTTGTTTGTTATGCTTTTGCATTTAACTTGATGTTGCTTACATAAGACAGGGTTCGTACGCTTTTGGCAAAACTAAAAATAAGGACTTTCTAAGGACTTTTTAAGGACCTACAAAAAAATTTAAGGACCTCACAAATTTTTCGCAATATACAAACTGTTATGTTTATTTCAAAAGGAAGCATTATTGAAAGTGGAAATTGATTTAACATCGCGTTTTTATTAGGAACACAACGCAAACACTTTTATAGAGCTCTCTTTGTCTTGTTGCTTTTGTAATGTCTAATACAGTTAGGGAGTTAAATAATTATTGGAGCTAGTAATAAGAAGCACACAGCACAAGTATTAATCATATATAAACAAGTGAAAAATTATCAAAAATGGTTAATGCTATAAAATACAAGTTAAATGAAAAAAATTGTTAAAGAAAACATTGCACTTTGTCTTGAGAATTTTTGTTTAATTTAGATTTTTTTTTTTTTTTTTCATTTTACTTAACTTATGTTGCCAGCATCTCAATTTAGGCTTACTTAAATTTTTATCTCTGACATAAATAATTTTTTAAAATTATTTAGAAGAGCTTACAAAAATTCTGAAAAAACTTTTTCAACTTGAGAAAAATATTTCATTTTGGAAACAACATACAAATAAAAAATGGAGCTTATTCGCTTAAAACTTTGTACATTACCCTCAAATAGTAACTACCAAAATTTAACTAAATTAAAGTTTCAAATAAAAATAAATCATTCTTTTACCTTTAACAGTACAAAGAAGCGATAATAATACATGCCATTGGTCAAACGCAAAAAAAAGCTGAAAGTTTTTTTTTTTTGCCAAAATTAGTTAAATGTATCTCTTTTATTGAGCAAGATGTCAACAATATGCATCGTTGAAGTATTAACCCCCCAGCCCTTTAAATTAAAAAAAAGTTTCAAAAGCAATATTTATTTACTGATAATTGTTTAGAATGCAGATGATTTAGTAACAATTTTCATGCAAAAAAATATTTATTTACTTTGAAACTAAATTTAATAAATAGTATCGAATCCCAAATTTGAAATCCCGAAATTCGGCTCTTTTTCGAAAATTCCCGATTTTTGTTTATTCATGAAAAATTTTCCCCTTGAGTACTTAAAAGTCCGTTTTTAGCCTACTTTCCCGTAAAAGTAAAAAAAAAAAAAAAAGCATGAAAGAAGGCTTAATGTATCGTAAAAATATCGTTAAAAATAAAGAAAAGTCAAAAAAAAGTGAAGTAATTAAATAAAGATTGAAAAATAAAAAATTTGAAAGTAGGGTTTTGAGATGGGGAAAATGTGTCTGTCGGTCTGTCTCCCCCCCCCCAATAACTTTTGAACGAATTGTCCGAGTGGAAAAATTCTTTTTGCATTCGAAAGATCTCGGTGAGGACATCTCATTTCCATATTTTATTTTTTGATTTGAACAATTTTTTGTTCAATTTTGAACAGTTCAAAAAATCTTAACATTAGCGCCTATGGGCGAAAATGAAACAAATTATGTAAACTCTGGGTACAAGATCCAAGTTCCAATGAACAAACTCACTGGAAGAAGTTCTTAGCGTGAAATATTGATTTGAACAATTTTTGTTCATTTTTGAACAGTTCAAAAAAAAAAAAAAATTAACATAGTGCCTACGGGGAAATTTCAATCCTATATAAATCCTGATCTAACGGACCGATTTGCTTGGAACAAACTTTATCGGAAAGCTCTTATAACGTAGAACATGTACAAATAGAAAGTTCTTCCAGAACTAACGAGCCTATTTTCCAATGAAATTTTTTAATCGGAATTTTTAAGGATATTTCTCAGTGAATAAATGAATGAGTGAAAGAATGAATCAATGAATAAATGAATGAGGAAAAGAATGAATAAATGAGGGAATAAGTACATGAATGAATAAATGAATGAATAAACATTTGAATCAGTAAACGAATGAATGCATAAATGAGTGGCTGAATAAAGGAAAAAATGAATGCGTGAACGAATATGTATTGGCCGTTGAAAAAGGTATATTTGAAAAAATTAAGAACTAAAGCTAAATGAGAAAGAGATAGCTAGATTATAAATTTGAATTTGGTGTATACGGGAAAGTAGGCTCGTATAGTTTTAGACGGAACTTCTTGTTCTTTTCTCTTTTAAAAGCAAAATGAGGGAACTTGTGTGATTTATTTTTCTGTGGTCTTAAATATTTTGTACAAATGCTTGTGTTTTGATTTGACTCCTCTTACTAATATTTTAATTTTTTTTTTTTTAGATGTAGCTCGATTTTCTTTTTCATACAATTGCAGGAAATAGCAAATTGGGAGCTGCCATGTGGGTGGGTACAAGTTAATTTTAACTGAATTGGGTGTTGTAGTTTGAAGCATTTCACCAAAATCAATGAACCTTTTCTTTTTGTCAAAATATATAACACATCAATTTACTTATTACTTTTCAAAAAAATTAAAAAAACAAGAGTTAATTATTTCTTTACCAGTTGAGAAAGCACTGAAATTTGTAGTAAAAATGCGATGATGTTTATGTAAGTCCGCCATTTTTGGTCCTGTCTATCCGCCGTTTTGGGTTGAAGAATACAAAACATAGCAAAACAAATAGAGCGCATGGGTACCTTCTTAGTTTAACAAAAAAAAAAAAATAATAATAAGCACCTGGAATAAAAAAAATAAGGACTATTTAAGGACTTTTTAAGGCCTTAAAAATGAAAATGGACATTAAGGACTTTCTAAGGACCTTTAAGGACCGTACGAACCCTGTAAGAGTGTTATACATTTATTGTACTTATGCTACTTGAAATCCTTTGCTAATTTACATCCCTCTTGTAAGTGGAACTATTCAATAAACTGAACACTTGATATATCACACTTTTTTCAAAACCCCTTGAGTTTTGAACTATTAAAAGTCTACTGTGTATACATATATTTATAAAAATATGTACACAAAATATTTGTGGACTGATTTTAATACATGTGAGGCTTTTATTTTGGCACTTTAACCCAAAAAATAGATCTCAAGAAGCTAAACCGCGTAAGATTTTTGTTGGAAACAAAGAGGATTTTTTTTCCCTTGAGATTTTAAGCATTTTGAAATAATGATGTTCAAGTCGTCAAGTTTTAAGTGTGTTTAATTAGAAAGACGTCAATAGCATATTGAAAAAATTCGCTTTGTTTTAATTTATTTATTTTAAAAATGAAAGAAGAATTTTGAGTTCTGATAAGAAAATATTAAGGAAATAAAATGGAATTTGAAACTAATGAATTACAACAATTATTACGTTTTTTTAAACTGGATAATAAGCATATCTAAATTTCAAAAAGCACATAGTAATTCCAATGATAAATTAATGAGAAATTAATCTAATAAGTGAAACTCATTATTTAAAATTACAAAAATGGTGCAAATTAAGAATACATGAAACTACAACTTAATAAATGGCAAGCATTTTGCAACAGATTTATCATGAACATACCCATTTTGTTGCAGGATAGGAATTGCTAATTTACCCAATGCAGAATCAGGAATCATTATGGACACTAGCTCAACATATTCTGCTGGTTTACCTAGAAAGTTTTTCATAGCAATATTCAAATCAATGCTTCAAAACAAAAGAAAAATAAATACAATAGGGATGGAAAATAAATATATTAATAGCGTTCCTAGCATGGGTGTCACACGGGGAGACCCTTTATGCTTTCACCTAAACTGCATTTTTTGCACATAAGAATTTTTAAAGTTTAATTGAAAGTCAATAATTAATTTCCTGAGTCTTGAGTTGCTGAGTTTTATTAATTTTTTTTATTGTCCAGAATTTATTAACTATATTTAGCTATTAAAATAGGGATCTTTAATAGGTCAAAACTTCCCTATTTTTCTGTTTTTGAACTATTAAATGAATACCTCACAGTATGTAATTCCGAATGTTCTATACAATTCAGAAGTTAGTGTTGAAAAGAACATCACTTTTGAATTTAAAATGCATATTCTAAAAGATCCACACTAAGGTGGTCCAAAAAAGGACCTTTTTAAAAAAAAATTTATTTTTGCTGGTGCTACCCTCTTAAGTGGTTCCATTTATGTAAAAAATAATTATTGTAAAGTTTCAGCTCATAATTTTAATATTTAAAGGTAGCTCAACAACCTCAAAGTTCTGCATTTTTCGATTTATACTCTAAAAAAAGGAAAGAAACAAAACTCAAGCTAGGAAAATAATTCAATTTTATTTCATTGAAATTTCCAATATTTTGTAAGTAGAAACTAATAATAATGCAACAATGATATTTAAACAACTATAAATGTGATTGTGACAGTGCCTTCCAAACTCTAGTTTTTTGCAATGTGGATAAGCATGACGATGATGGACAACTTGCAACAAGAATTGTATTTGTTCTTCAGCATGTATTATTTTCCCATTAATCTCTTCTGCAAGAGATATATCCTTTCAGCATGATCATTATAACTGAGATTCCTTCAAAAACTTTTATTGCTTTGTGAAAATCCTCCTGAAACTCCATTAACTCCTTACTACCTCTAATAATGAAGCAGACTACTTTGTTGCAAAGTCCATTATTTCATATCCATAAAATTCTGCAGCATAATCTGGGGATGATTTTCAGTATTATTTTTTTCATTTACTTCTTTCATAGCTACTACTCGATTGTCAAAAAGAGCCAAGTATGCAAGATCCTCTGATAAATACCAAAAGTGACTGGCTAATTTGTCTGATGCAATTTTGCGAAATTTGTCATTAATCTTTTTTTACAGCGATAAAGATTTCATTGAAGTAAAGAAGCTGTAATCCTAGCTTTTAAATATGCACATATAGCGAAAATACATATATTTTGCAATCCCTTTTCTTCTATTGAAGTGATGGTGAACTGGCAGAAAACATCCATATTTTAAGTCAGTACAAGATTTTGACACCCATTGAGCAAGATGCATAACTCCAAGTGCTACATATCTTATTCCACAAGTAGGGGTTTTGCCGAAACGTATTAAAATCAGTTTAAGAAATACTTGATAATCATCTCTTGAGTAGGAGCCATGCAGTAATTTATCAGCAAATTTAATTCTTTTTAGAAACTCGTTTCTTTTCTTTTGCTTTTTAACTTTAATAGTTTTTATATATTTTTCCTCTTTTAATGCATTTTTTCCTGGAGTTTCTGACATAGCAGCATTTTTTATCTTCGTGCTGACAACTGTCCATCTTTCTTGAACCTTGTGTTGAGTACGTTCAAACAACTTCAGGAGGAAAAGCTATTGCCTAACTAGCATCAACTAGTATTTGAGACCAAAGTGAGGTTATGAAGGACCATTTCAATATACAAATCCTTTCTAGATATCAAATATAATAGATTTATAAAGATTTAAAACTTACATGATCAAGAATGGATGATTTATTGACGTATACAGAAGAAATATGAATTGAAGCAAACTTCACAGCAAAACAAACGACGCCTGCGTATACGTCACTCGATTGGCAAATCGTCATTAGGGGTCGTGCTGTGAATTCCTCCTTTGTAGCCGCTTCTTTCCTCCAGTTGATAAGTTAGCTTACAATGTGAAATTTTTGAGATATTTCGATTGCCCAGTTTACGCCTATGCTCAACTAGCCTCCATCTTTATATCTTTATGTTTATATTTACAGAATGTATTTATGACTACAGTTAGCAGTGTATATAAAATAGCATTTTTATAATGCACTTACTTTCTGTTAACAAAAATAGCAAGCTTATTTGCGATGAATTTACTCCTTTGTCAATACACTCTATTCTGCAATGATGCAAACTTCATCTGCATTGAACTACCTCTTAATATTATTGAAATGTTTTCAAATTTTGTCTGATTTATTTTCTAATGTATTGGAACCAAATGGAAGCTTCCAAAAAAATTTCACCTTCGAAATTTTGGGCCACCCGAATCCACACCCCATAACATCCTTTTTTTTGTAAAATTTTTTTTCATTGAAATTTTCAATGAAGATATGTTATTAAAAATCAACTTTTAGTGATGAGATGAGAATCTGATTCTACCAAATAAATAAGTTGAACAATATTATAAGATATTTTATTCATATTAAATAGAAAAGTTATTAAAGTGGACTCGGTAAAAAGTTAAGTGTACGTATAAATTGACAAAAAATTGTTTGCTTTACTTCATCATTTCAAACTAAACTAAAACTAATCTCAGTGGCACGCAAGCCCTTTTGAGGGCCATGGCCTACTGTGCCCATCCCAGTGTTCAAGACCGAGGACCCTGGGGTACAAAAGCAGATATTCTGGATATTTTTTTAAATTGCAGTTCATTTAAACTTATTTTGATCTTGATGAAGATGGACAGTAAATTATGCAATTCGACCAATGTGTTTAGTTTGTAATATATAATTTTTAACGCTTTTGTGTTTATTCCTCACTACTTGTAATTTCAGACTAGTGGCATAACTAGCGTCGACTTAAGGGGGGAGGGGGAGCTCAGGAGGTTAAGTGGCATTGGGTCAAATTTCAAGTATGTCATATTATTTTGGGAGTGTGAATGCAATTTACGTCCGTGGGAGTGCTTTTATGCTGCAAGGATCAAGGGGGAGGGAGATGGGGGAGGCACAAAGCAAACCAAGTTGCACCTCTATTGCACACCAGACCTCCTGCCTCATCAGAAATTCCTCTATTTCATGTACACAACTTTATATACTAAGGATTTCATTTAATCTACTCTTTCTTTAACACTTCAATCATTTATAATTTTACAAATTTTCATGAGCTAACATGAGAGTAAGTTAAGTTTTTTATACTTGTAATTAAATAACTAGAATTTAAAATATTAATAATTAGAATTTAAGGATTTGGGAGTAAAAAGTACTGTTTACAAGAAAAAAAAAAAATGTTACATCTCTGTTTCTGCAAATTCAATAATTCTTCAATAATTTATGCGACTGTTATAAATTAATGTTTTCCAGCAAATGTGGTCAAACTATTCGCGGGGCTTTAAACATAAGAAAGTGCCAAATTCCTATTTGAAATTGTCCAGAGTTCAAATCCAGGTGTTGTTTTGAGGAACAAAGAGATAAAGTAGCTGTTGTCACACATTAGACATTCATCGATTCAATAAAGGGGAGCTTTCTTCGTTTTCCATTATTCAATATGTAAATTCAATGCAAAAATCAATCCTTAAAAACTTTTAAGAAGTTTTTAATCGAAAAATGAAGTATAAATATTATTTGCAATGGGATGTCAAGACATACCATACCTTCTGTGTAACACCCAACAATACATACTCATGTGATGTCCTCAAAAACATTATTTTGAAATGTTGATGAAACTTTTAAGCATCTTCTATTGATTGAAAGGTGGAGCAAAATATTTCCCATATTTTCACAATTCGACAACAACTTTAAATAATCAACAAGAATTATAGTAAACTATTCGAGAAACTTACGACCATGCACCGAATCTTCTAATGTCTGCAAATATAGACTAAAATTGCATTTTTCTCACCAATATCTATGAATTTTCAGTGAAATTTATCGATAGGGAAGGGTGAACTGCCTAAACCCCTCCCTTTTCTCCAGCGTCACTATATAGCCTAGAATTGCGTGTTTTAGACTTCCATTTCTAAATTTTCCGGGGGACCCCTCGAACATTCTTAGAAATTCATTAGCTTCTAGATTTTTATATTGCTTTTCTGAATAACATGACGCAATTCTCTAAAAAAATGTTGGATGGAAAAATTAGTTGAAATTTATTCAACCTAATATCTATGAAAAATATAAATGGCATAATAATTTTGAAATGACCCCTGGATGTGCTTGTGCATAATATAAATTCTCCCGATCGAAAACAATGTGGTGGTCCCCAAACTCATACCCCAATGTTTTTAGACCTTGGGGCTGTTCTGTTGCCAGCACGGTTTAAAAAGGGCGTCATTCTGAAATTTTGCCCCGGGCGCCACTAAGTCTAGTTACGCCACTGCCTGAGTACTTAGAGTGTACCAAAGGGTGTTCTTGGTACGTTTAAAGTTGATTTGAATCACGCATTTGTATTAATTGTTTTATCTATAATTTTAGTTATAAAATAGTTATTATCAAAGAAATGGCTTAAAATATGCTGCTAACCATGTCATTTATTTTTATATATGTAGCATAATTAATATCTAAAACATTTAAAATGTGTTTAAAAATAATTAAACAATCCTATTTAAATTTTAAAAAAACTGATTTAAATTTAAAAAAAATATTGTTTTTAAAAAAAATCTAAAAAGTCTCGACCCTAGTCAAAATACCAAAAAAAAAATTAATTTTTCCTTGTTTTCAGTTTATCTGTTATATATAGACAAACATAATTAATTGTAGTAGTTACAAGGGTTTCCCACACTTTTGAGAATGAGTTTTCACGACTTTTCTAGGTTTTCAGTAACTGTTTAAAAACGCTGTAAAAATGAAGTAAAGCAAACGGAAATATAAATATATTGGTATTATATAATCTTTTAAACGTTGTATTAAGTGGTTTCTTTACTTATTGAAATAAAGAATAAATGCAGAGATAATAAATTTATTTAAAAGTAAATGTTAATAGACTACAAAATTTCTTTAAAATGCAATATATTTTCTAAGAGAAAAACGTGAAATATACATTTAATGAGGATATTACTGTACATGTTTATGACTTGCAGCACCATATTTTTTAGCACTTAACCAATTGATACAAACCTAAGTATACAAATGGGTCTCTAATCTCCATACTTCACCCTATGTACAGGAACTGAATACCACATGGATCTCCAGGGCAACAACCCTGGGCCCCAAATTTTAATAGCCCCATAGTAATTTAAGTTCATTTTGTCTGTACATTAAAGTGATTTAAAATAGTTTAATCATGCAGTAATACAATTTTTTAACAAATTTATTGCTAATTTATTACTTTATTGATATTATTTATCAAATACAATTATATTACTTGATTGCTTTTTTTTTTGTAATATTCAGAGCCAAATTTCAAAATAAACTGAGGGACCTAGGGCATTTTTTGGTTTGAATAGTTTGAAATGGCTATTTGAAAAACAAAATGGCACAAAGAATTTTAAAAAACCATTCCATTCACAGAAATAGAAATTATTAACTAGTTTTGAAGAGTTAAAAATTGTAAACTAAAACATGATGATCAAGAAATTTAATGTTAAAAAATAATTATTACAATTAATCAGCTGCCGATTCTCTATATTTTAAATATTCTCCCAGTATTGCAATTAAATTTCCAGTATATAAGAAAAATTCCACTACATTTCTAGTATTTCAAGTATCAGTAGAACCCTGTCAACCGTCATTATATATTTTAACCAAAAACACTTACATTTCTGAAGGGTTTCAAGGAACATTTTCAAAAAGTTCAGGAAATTGAAATCTTCAATAGAAGCTAAAAAACAACAAAGAAGCAAGTTATTTTGACTTTTGAAACATTAACACAAATTTAATAAACAACATTATATATTTTTTCTCACAGGAAGGGATGGGTCAGGAGAGGGACAGTAGGTTGTAACAGTCTTTTTTTTTTTTAAATAACTTTTAATAATTTTTTTCAGGGCCCCCTTATGCAAATTCTTCTATGGTTCAGGCTTGAAGTGAAGGTTCAAACTCAGACATACATATACCCTTCATATAGGAGTTTTGTAAGTTTGCTGCAGTGCTAAGTACAAAAGTTATATCTGCACTTTTAAGCAAGAATTAGGTTATTGTCACCAGGCACCCAAGTGGGTATTCACAAAAAAAAAAAATTAAAAAAGAGGAAAAAAGAAATGTGTTGCTTTTGAACAAATGGCTATGTGTTTTTTCTGAGAAAAAAAAGTAATTTCAATAAAATGAGCAGTTTAGGTTACTACTGGCATGATCTTTGGCATGAAACATCATGTTTTCCAAGGTGTCAATTTGGTGGGGGCTACGTGATACTAGTCAGGTCCAACAGTTTGAATGACTATCAAGAAACTCTAACATGAGACAACAGAAAATTTACAGGACATTCTGGTCTGTGATATTTACAGAAATGGTAAAACTTACAACACCAAAGGCAAAGAAGAATGGGTCATTCCATATCAAATCATCCAGCCACAAATGAAAATGAAACCCATGGTCTCAGATTTTAATGATTTTGTTTTATTTGTTCATTTTACTATCACGATTACCCCTGTAAATTTTTTTGTTGCTATCTTTAATACTTTTTGAGATAGAATTTTTAAAAACGTGCTGTAAGAGACGTCTTTGCTTTACGGACAAATTTTGTTCTAGCGACATAGTTCAAGCAAAAAATTCATAACTTTGCCAATTTTCATGATATTACAAAAAAATTTTCCCTAAAATGTTCAGAATAACTTACAGAATAAGAGAATAATGCACTTAAACGAATATCTATTTAGTGATGCAGTTAGTATTAGCTAAAACTTGGATTTCATAAATATTTTGATGAAAAAACATGAAATCTTAAAACAGCAATAAAACTAAAAGGCGCTACAGTAACCAAAATATTTTTTTAAACAAAATCATCCTCTAAGTATAAATTAAAAGGTTCTAAAATAAAATTGGTGGTTTTTTTACTAACAGTATATTTAATTTCACATTAAACAATTTAAAAATATGTACAACATAGCTTTCACATCATTACAAGTTTTAGCTTCTTATTATAAAATACTAATTGCTTTAAAATCACAAAATACTGACTAATTCAAAATAAGTTTATTTTTACAAGAAATAAGTCCATAATATAATGTTTATATAGTTAAAAAAAAAAACAACATAAAATTGTGAAAGAAAAAGAAGTCACTGAATCATGATTTTTTTACAAAGTATCAAAGTATAATGCAGGCTCATTTCCTATTTACACCTGTGACATATCCAAATGAACAAAAGTAACTTTTATTTTTAAAATAAAACTATTTTAAATAAAAATTTGTGTTGTGACAATACCTTTTTTATTGTCCTTGAGTCTGTTTTAAAATGTTTTTGCACTGGAGATCAATTGAAGTATAATGTCCTTCTGCAGAAAGTAATACATTCTACTTGATGCTTTTGTAATTGGAGGATTGACACAAGAAATCCCATTGCTTATGGAAATACAGCAAACATCTTCTTTTGTAGGCCAGTGAAAAGATGGAGCTGGTCCATGGGGATACATGAATGAAATTTTAACCTAACCTTCATCTTCGTGTTTTAATATAACTAATCCAAAAAACCATTGATTGTCATAAATGCTGGCAATGTAATTGTGTGCACCAATATCAAACATTTTCACTGATGAATTATGTTCCGAAAAATTAAAGACAGTGCAAACGTGTTGGTCAAAAGTTAGACGTTTTGTTGCAGTTAAGTCTTCAGATAATAAGCTGAAAATGGTGAAAACTACGTGTTCCAGAAATAGTTTTGGCCTTGGAGAAACGAGTCTAAAGTTCTTTACTAATTCCTATAAGTGTTTCTTTTTTTACCAATATGAAATTTGTTTCCAATTTTTGTCGAGCAAAAATTGAAGAATTTTTGTGCATTAATAGCATTACCAGGAGTCATTTGGAGACTTCCCATGGCTGGTGGCAGAAAAACACCATTATGTTTTTAGTTTAAAATCACTTTCATGAGGACACACATTGAGAAAATTTTTGCAATTTTTATATTGTGCAGCACCGCCATCGCAATAGTACGTCGCACTTCTTACAGCTGTAAAATTATTTTTCCCCCACAACTTTTAGTATCATGAACAAATGCTACATCATGTTCCAAGTCATCAGACACTACACACAAACTAGAAACTATTACATCATTGTTTTCTTTATGTGTATTTATTATTACTGGATGAAGAGAGCAGCTATCATTTGTCCAATGGTATCCTTGGGCTTCATGTTGCAAGACAAAAGAATAATTTTCACTAAAATCCAATAGAACAATGGCTTCATCCAATTTGATGATACCTTTGATTTTTTTGAATATCTAGCTTGAGATTTAGCTATAAAGGAGTGAGGCATTAGTTTTTCTAGATTTTCAGTTAGAATTTCCAAATATTGTGCAAAGATAATGGTGAACTGCACCTGTTGAGTTCTGTCAGTGGTAATCCAAGCAGAATAAGTTACTTCATCATCAGGATTCCACTGTTCAAATCTCTTCATGATAAAAGATTCAAGATTGTCACACGAAGGGCAAATTGAACATTGAACATCACCGTAACTTGCAATCTCTTCATTCATTTGAGAATACTAACTTCTCCATGAGTTCATTGTCGTTTTCCGCAATTGAACAAGCATGCAACAACAGCGAAACATTTTCATGTCTCGTACAAACACAAACACAATGTATTCCATCTGTACCTGCTAATACACACCATTTAGGTCTAAGCATGCAGAACTTGGATAACTCAATTTTAATATCCGGGTGATTTAACTTAAAAGCAGAATACAGCTCATTTAGAATTCCAAGAAGCAACACTTTTTGCAGGTATACATTTTTTGAAACACTTACTTTATCTTTAGTACCTGGCATGACTCTAGAGTATACTACAATAAAACATCTTTTAGTTACCACTGTAAAGAACCAAAAATGAGGGTTCACAATTGTAAAGCACCACAAGTAGTCAAATGAAATGTAAAAAATAACTAAAGAATCTTCTGAGACTCTTTTAAATACTGAATACTATTCATATTCTTCCTGATTGTCCTGGAACTTTCCAGAATTCTTTTTTGATTGGTTTGAAACCTTTAAAACTATATTATCCCAGATTATGTTTTTGTCTACACTAATATAAACAACTCTTATAGAGCAGGTGTTTCTGGTTCCATATGGCTCTGTTTTCTTTTTCATTCCTTTCCTGGCTGTCTCTCCCCTTACTCCACATCTTCATGGGAGCTTTTATTTAAGATTCAAAATATTAAAAAAAAAAAAAACATGATATTTTTTGTTTATTTTACATAGATTATGGACATCCACTCTTTTTCTGCAGCCAGCAGCAAGGAATCTTTACTTGTAGTTTTTCTTTCAATTTTTTTACTTTTAAAACATAAAATGAGTCAAGAAAGTACAAATTTTATTTTTTTGCCTATTAATTTATACTCTAAGGATTACTAAAAAAAATAATAATACTTTGGTTACATAGAAAAATTTATGGGTGAAAATGAAATGTTTGATATTGGTGTACACAACTACATTGCATGTATTTATGACAACTAATGGGAAGATGAAGGTTAGGTAAAAGTTTCATTCATGCATCCCCATGGACCAGCTCCATCTTTTCACTGGCCCACAAAAGAAGATATTTGCTGTATTTCCATAAGCAATGTGATTTCTTGTGTCAATCCTCCAATTACAAAAGCATCAAGTAGAATGTATTACTTTCTGCAGAAGGACATTACTTCAATTGATCTCCAGTGCAAAAACATTTTTTAACAGACTCAAGGAGAATAAAAAAGGTATTGTCACACACAAATTTTTATTTAAAATAGTTTTATTTCAAAAATAAAAGTTACTTTTGTTCATTTGGATATGTCACAGGTGTAAATAGGAAATGAACCTGCATTACACTTTGATACTTTGTAAAAAAATCATGATTCAGTGACTTCTTTTTCTTTCACAATTTTATGTTTTTTTTTTTAACTATATAAAAATTAAATTATAAACTTATTTCTTGTAAAAATAAACTTATTTTGAATTAGATAGTCAATATTTTGTGATTTTAAAGCAATTAGTATTTTATAATAAAAATTCAAAACTTGTAATGTTGTGAAAGCTATGTTGTACATATTTTTAAATTGTTTATTGTGAAATTAAATATACTGGCAGTAAAATAAACACTAATTTTATTTTAGAACCTTTTAGTTTATACTTAGAGAATGATTTTGTTTAAAAAAATATTTTGGTTACTGCAGCGCCTTTTAGTTTTATTGCTGTTTTAAAATTTCATGTTTTTTCTTCAAAATATTTATGAAATCCAAGTTTTAGCAATTACTAACTGCATCACTAAATAGATATTCGTTTAAGTGCATTATTCTCTTATTCTGTAAGTTATTCTGAACATTTTAGGGAAAATTTTTTTGTAATATCATGAAAATTGGCAAAGTTATGAATTTTTTGCTTGAACTATGTCGCTAGAACAAAATTTGTCCGTAAAGCGAAGACGTCTCTTACAACACATTTTTAAAAATTCTATCTCAAAAAGTATTAAAGATAGCAACAAAAAAATTTACAGGGGTAATCGTGATAGTGAAATGAACAAATTTAAAAAAAATCATAAAAATCTGAGACCATGGGTTTCATACCCTGGATGAATTGGTATGGATTGACCTGAATTTAAAATGGCAAATCACAACAGAAGGGAAAATATTTCAGAAAACAAAACAAAAAAACATTCACATTGTATGACGGCTAAAGCAGTGGCTCCCAACCTTTCTCAGATGACAACCCCATTTTTAACACCTGTGCAAGAAGGAACCCCATATAGAGCCGTCGAGAGGTAAATTCGGTTAGGGCTGATTTTGCCGACTGACTAGCAACATAGACGGATGTCCATCTCCGGGATGGAAGAATGGCAGCCCTGTAAAATGCACAGGGTGCGTACACTATTCTCCGAGTAAAAATCAAGCACTTTCCAGGACTCTTCATAGCAAAAATCAAAGGTTTTAAATGAAGTAAATCTAACCACTTCGAATACAAGTTACATTACAAGCCATAAAGATTTCTTTAATACTATTTAATTTAGAGCACTCTAACTGTAATAAAATAACTTCATATTCAATACCATAAAAATTTATCAGATCGCACTTTAATTAGACTTATGTGTTGTATCGGCTGTGTATGTAACGAGCCATAGCTTTATTGCTTAACAGGTCAGACATGTGCCTCACTGAGGAAAAAAAATACTGAAAAATCACGACATAACGCTTTGTAAAAGCTTATTAAAAAGTATATTACAAGCATAAATTACTATGCAATAGAATTAGTAAATACTAAGCAAGTCAACTCATTACTTTAATATAAAAAAATGATTGGGGCATTATGTCTAACCAAAATAAGGCATGGCATTTTTTAAAGAAATAAACATGTTTCTGAGCAATAACTTCTTAAACTGAAATAACTATGTCACACTTGATAACTATGAAAATTTTAATGAAATGAAATAACTTCAAAATTAGGTGTGAAGAATTTTTTACATATTTTTACATATTGAATTAAAATAGAAAGAAATCTTATTTATTTTGTAACAATGTAAAATGAGTACTTGAAAGGGGGGTAATGCTAAAGACGATCTAAAATTTAAGCACATTTTAAATTACATGCAAAAAAAATTAAAAAACGAAACATCTTTGGCAAAAAAAAAAATTTAAAACAGATTTTTAATAAGGTTCTAATATTTAATAATTATAATGAACAGATGTATCACTAAAACTTAAAAGCTAAAGATTCCTTGATTATCGGCGACATTTAGAGTGGGCGTGGCAAAATGACGTTTCTGCAAGTCCTTTACAGAAGTTAAAACTTAGGAAAGATTAAAAATAATAATAAGCTCAAATTTATTGATGTCTAAGGGGAAGAATCCGATATTAAACGAGAACTAGGAAGTTTTGCCGAAGCCGATGCAACCAGATTTCGAAGTGCTGAAAAAAATCGGGATTGACACTCAAAAGCGCCAAAAACGAATCTAATGTGTAAATTTTACTCGTAATTTGTGAAACTTCGCAGGCATGTACGCAAGCTACTTTCAAAAATGTTCATAGGGTAAAAAAAAAATAGAGAAAAAGAAATCCAAATTACGAATTTTTGCGGGAGCGAAATTTTTAATTTACAAAATTACCAAAACTACAGAATTCCGTCAAAATACGGAAAAATCACATGCCTGCACTTAGAAATTTGAAGAAAAGTGAATTTTCCTGTTGATAAGTTGCAAAAAAAATAGTAAAAATGAGAAAATCAAGGACTTTCCAGACATTTTTGCACATTATTCCAAATTTCCAGGACTTTCAAGGCCTTGAAAAAAAATTATGTAATTCAAGGACTTTCAAGGTTTTCCAGGCCGCGTACGCACCCTGAATGCATAATATAACAATTATAATAACACTTTAAGTAGTAAACTTTATACTTAAATACCTACATGAAAAATAAACATGATACGTAACTTGAACATTTCCATATTTTTAACATATCAAACAAGTTCTGAAATGACATACAGTTGCTATTGTCAAGATGGAAAGCAATGTTTAAAAAGTGAAGTTCATATTTGAAACTATTCCTATTTATGAAAATTATGTACTATTGTACTCTTTGGCAATAAATAATTGTAATGCAAATTAAACTGTTTAAAATCAACTGATTTGCTAATTTTTCTACATTTCTACTATGGAAGAAGTACTCTGCCGAAAAGTTGATTATTATTCTATAAGGCTCAATATAATCTCACCCATTATTTGGCTAGATTATGAAATCAATATTCAGCTAAGTCGAATATTTGGCAAAAATGCCAAACAGGTCGAATAACGAATAGTGGCTGAATATTAGTTACATCCCTAATTATAAGCAACATTTCAAATGTAGATTCCTTATGGAAAGGTTAAAAAAGAAGCAAATCATTACCTTTAAAGTCAGGTAAACAAGCTAGTTGAAGCAAACAAGATGCTAAATTGATATCATTTTGATCACATGCTAGAAAAAAGAAGTAAAAATGAGTTAATGAATGCAAAATTAAAAAAAAATATTATTAAAATTATTTAAATATTTTTGCTTCAGAAAAATCGATTCATTTAATAAATTAAATAATAAAGCGTGGACCTGAACACCAACATGAGGATTTACACCAAAAAGAACTTTTGACCTATTTTCCATCATAAAAAGTTATCTTCATTATCCCAAATAAAGAAAGTGTCTACCTCTATTTGGAATAATATGCCTGTGGCAAATTCATGAGCTAAATCTAATAAATTAATATCAGTTTAAAATTTCTAAAATCGTCATAAATTAAAAAAGAATTTTATTAAGAAACAAACATGGAACAGGGAAAGTGAATTACTGCTTTTTTTTTTTTTTTTTTTGAAACCATGTCGGCAGATATGGCAGACAAAGGCAGACATGCGACTCACTGAAGAAAAAAATACTGGCATCACGGCATCACGAAATACCACAACAGAATGTTGTAACTTTAATTTAAAAAAATATTACATAACAAAGATAAATTAATACGGAATAGAATTATCAAATACAAAACAAAGGTAAGTCATTACTTTACATTTTAACATAAAGGAGTAATTGGGGCTTAATGTCTAACAAAAAAAGTGCAAAAGTACTACATTCTTTAAAACTCATAATTCATATGTAAAGAGTGAATTCAGTGTAGCATTATATGAGAAGAACAAGATTATCAGTACACAATATAAACATACTTGTGATTTAAAGACACAGTACTTTTATTTAGATGTATAAATAATATTGAACTGGATTTATGAACTTCTAAGATCAAGAAGAGGCACTATCAAAAACCTTAGACTAATTTTTTTTTAAACTTAACAATTGTTCTATAATACTGGAAAAATCTCAAAACAGAAGATTGCTGGGTTTTTTTTTTCATGCTTTTAAATTATGAATGAAAGCAGAAGGAATTGTTAATTTATTTTGCAACAATATTATAATACGTACTTGAAAGGAAAAAACCCCTAATGCTTAACATAGTCAAAAATTAAAAAACTCATTTTAAATTATACAAAGAGGGGAGGGACATTTTAGACAAAAATGTTCTTTTAACTAGATTATTAAAAAAGTTGTAATATTTAATAATTATAACTAACTGATATAATAACTAAAACTTAAAATAACTTTCGAAAAATTCCTTATATTTTCGAGCAAATTTTCAAGTGGGCGTGGCAGAATTACGGCCGTGCAAGTTCTTTACTACAGAAGCCGGAACTTAATAAAGATAAAAATAATGGTAAGCTCAAAGTAAGTTAAGTCCATTAGGCCGAATCGGACAGTAAATGAGAACTAGGAAGTGTTAACGAAGCCGATGCAATCGGATTTCGAAATACATAAAAAAATCAGGACTGACCCTTGAAAGTGCAAAAAGAAAAAAAAAACGTACAAAATGCGTAATTATTTACCTGTAATTTGTAACAGTTGGTAGATCCTCTTCTGTTGGCCAATTCCGGCCAACTTCAATCCCTAGCTTCAAACAGTCCAGTTGTTGACAGTAGAGATCCGAATTTAGTGTTTGGCCATACGGAAGCAACTCATAATAAACGATACCTTTCCAGTCCCAACAAATGCATAGCAGAACCTTCCTGACCATTAATCCTGGTTTGGCCACCATTTGAGCTGCTTCACGCAGCTTTGACCACGATCGTTTTCATACTATGTTGTCGTATGTTTCCCATTTCTCATCTCCAGTCACCATCCGTTTAAGAAATGGGTAGATTTCATTCCGTTTGGCCAGAGCTTCGCAGATTGAATTTCGATCCATCATGTTTTTTGGTGTTAATTGGTGTGGCACCCAAACATCAAGCTTCTTTTTGAATCCAGCTTTGAGCAAATGGTTTAAAACTGTTTTATGTTCGATCCTTAGCTCCTATGCGCTGCTGCGACTACTAACATGCCGGAAAACTTCGATTATTTCTGTTATTTTATTGATATTTTCAACGACGAGCCTGCTTGTGCGAGGTGCATCTTTAACATCAAGAATACCAGAACGGAATCAACGAAATCAAAATTGCACATAATTTGCTGTTACAGTATCGGGACCATAAACACCATTCACCTTTTCAGCCGCCTGGCTTGCATTTTCACCTTTATCAGAGAAAAATTGTAAAAGAGAGAATTTTCTCTTTGTTAACTTTCATTTTTAAAATCCTATAATTCACAACTGAATGGACCAAACAAAAAACGGCAAAATAATTTTTTTAGAGCAAAATGCCAACTTGACAACGAGTATAAATCTGAAATTGTTTGATCAATACTTTTATATCGATCACTATCGCCATCAATCACTACAGCCATCTACAGACAAAACAATGGTTCCCCCCCCCCCAACCTTATATATATATATATATAGATAGATCAGATAGCAAATCTTAAAACAAATAAAAGCACTGTTTAAATTAGTTTGCTTTCTTAAGCACTCCTACAATTTGCTTTAAACTTCCTGATATTTATTCGTTTAATTGTCAAACTTAAACGCAAGGCTCCTGAAATAGTGGTTGCAATCGGAGTTCCATCAATGGAAACCACTCCCAAAATAGTAACTGAATTCATAATTGATGGTGTGCCATAGAGAGCGGGTTTTAATTCATTAGGTGCAATGCTTTATTGTCGGAAAATTAAAAATTGCCCATATAAGAGGGGTGTTTGTTAGGAAGAGTTTTAATGCATGTACACAAGCAAAAAAACTTTCATGAATATAATGCAGCAATGAAAATAAAAAATGACATACCTTCTTGATTTCTATAGACATATTCCAGAAAACATTTGTTTTGTTTCAGAAGTGAAGTAAGTTGCTTGGATGCTTTAGATACAATACTTTGAATATGGAACAAAATAGTAGTTTCTTTCCGTTTTCTCGAATAACAGATGATTAGTAGTCTGGGAGGAAAGGAGATTATTATTCATTTTATAGAACATTAGCCGACAAGGTCATATGCACTATTTGATCAACAACAATGCATTCCTAAATCAATTTTTGCAATGAGTTGATAATTACAAAGTGATGTAAATGAGTCAAGACAGATTTATGACTGAATTAAACTTGTGGAAAGTTTTTCTTGAGATTTGGTGATTAACCGCATAAATCCGCTCTGTCATTTAGAGGGGCCTGAAAAGACAACCCTCTCTTCTCCTGAACAAATAAAAAAAAAAAAAAAATGTGTAGAGGAAATGTTAAAGGGCCAGAACTAAACATATACATGTGGGTCACTTCATGTCAAATGGACCTGTGGTCCATAATGGCAACCACTAATCTTGATGAAACTTTATACACAGCATCTAGCATGTATGAAACTTCAGTTAAACAAAGTTTCAGACGTCAAATGTTACAACTGAAATCATAGCGACCATCCCAAGTTTAGAGTAAAAAGGTTCATGAGTGCTGTACAAAGTAAGTTATGGTTGGATGTCCCAAAATAACTAAATAATAAGAATACTAACTTGATACTTGCTCTGTCCAGAGAGTAGCTTTTGCTTGGTATGTTTACAAAATTCAAAGGATCATAAGCTTAAACTTTTTATAGCACCTGCACAGTCAAAAATGGCCGAACATCGACTCTCTATTAACAAAATCTGAGCTTTGAAGTGTTTTAACTCAGTAGTAAATCAATTTCTGAGTTGATACTCGGTATGTTTTCAGATTAACTAGTTGTTGCAAAAATCTGAAAGTTTTAGAACTTTTAACAACTTTATTTAAATCTAGGCTCAGTTAAATTTAAAAATTGTGCTAAAACGTGAGCAGAAACTACGTAAATTTGTCATTTAATTTAATTTACAAAAACATTTGTGATGATTCATGACTTCTTTATTAGATTCTATAAATATATACTGACGCTTGCTATAGGCATGAGAAGAACAACACAACCAATAGGAATCCAGCAATTCTTGTCTTTGGAAGGCTAATAAAATTAATAAACTAGCCTACTGGAATGTGTGAAGTTAAAGAATTATTTTCTTCCAAACAAATATCACACATGTTAACAAGTTACCATACATTATCATAAATATGAACAAAGATACAATCAGGAAAGTCAAATAATTTTATCTTCTTCATTGGAGAGTTATTAACTGATGCTAGAACACCTGCAAAAAATGAGGATATGTCAAGAAATTTAATATTTTCAGGTGTTCAGGCAACAGTGCGTTAAGTTTCAAAATCATATTGCAAAGAATTTACAAAGTCAATTTCAATCTTTGAGCTAAAGAAAGAAAAGAAAAAAGAGTGATTCATAATAAAAAGATTGGGGACACTTCATATAAATCTATCTCTGAACAATGTGTTAACAATTTTATACATGAATTTCTTTGGCTAAATTTAATTCTTTGCCGCTTTTTTTTTTATAATATCATCAAGAGACACTTCACTATAGTTCGTTCTTTACTTCCGAAGTTGCGTCATATCAGATTCTCAGTTGAACCACCAATAATGTACTAGGTAAACTAAATTAGCAAATACTGCTTTAAAAAAAAAAAAAAAAAAAAAAAAAAAAAAAAAATTAAAATGGCCTGAAGACATGAAGTATTACAGTAATAAAGTAAAATTTCTCATTTTTTAGGCAAAAGTGATAATTTTCCATACTTTTGTTAAAAAAACTGCAACATATTACGCTCTGGCTAGATAAACTGTATTATCTGGCTCATTGATATGTCAGTTGTTTCAGTCATTTAATCATATCCTTCTTATGCCCCGAAGCATGTGTCTGCATTTGAATAGATGCTTTATAATGTCATTATTATTACAACTTATCAACTACTATCCACTTATTACCACTAGTTACAAAAATAAAAGCAAACACGTTCTTATTTGTACCAGAATTCAAATTTCAAATTTTCTAGTTTTTTGTTAATTTTTAATTCACTAAACTATGTTCCATCCATGTAAGAATATAGTTGACCTATGTCTAACAAAACTAATTTGCCTATTTTCTGAGATAAAAAACGTACAATAAGTAGAAAATGTGTGTAGATTAGTTTTGAAATACCTCAACATTTATTGGTACCTTACTTGTTTCCGTAGCATGCACAATGGTTGAATAATTACGAGTGATTTTTTTTCCAGTGCAGTACATCTATTAAAAGCAAGACTTAAATCCTTTACTTTTGATACTATACTGATTACCTAAGTCTCACATCTGAGACAGATTTTTTTTTCTGAACAATAGTGGTATAAGAACAGGTTTTGTTTCCTGATAAAATATTGCCTAACTACACTTATACTATTAACGTATAAAGCAATAATATTTTTCAGAGTATCAAATGTTTTGAATGCCCAAATTGGGGCAAGGGTAAACGAAAGACAATCAGAAAAATTTATATACACTTTTACAGAAATCTTACTGCACCTGAAATTAAAAATTTCAAATAGGGAAAAGAACTCACTCATAAATTTTTATAATAAACTTTGCAAGCTGAGGTATGCAGTGATTTATACAGTCATAATATTGCTCTAAAATTTTGATTATTACATTCATTTGCAAAGAGCACACTTTGATGGATTCTTCTTCTTCCTGCAAATAAAATATGGAAAGGGGGGAAATACATAAATGTTGAACCAATAACAAATACATAATAATAGTCAAAACTGCTATAAGTGCAATATTTGGAAATATTTTGATTAAAACTATAAAAGAGCATTATAGAAGAAGAAGAACACACATCTCTGCGAAAATATTTGCTCTAAAATTTTGACATAGCATAAAAGTTAAGCAAAATATTGCTCTAAAAATTTGATTATTGCATCCAATTGTAAATAGCAATTTTTATGGATTCTTCTTCCTGAAAATAAAAGATTGAAGGAGGAAAAAAAAGTCGAAACAATAACAAAATACTAAGTTAGATAAGTACAATATTTCAAAATATTCTGATTGGAGCTATAAAATAACTTTATAGAAAAAGAAAACACACCTCACTACATAAGAAAATTTAATTCTTTTTCACAAAGTAAGCATCTTTGAGAAGCAAAACAAAACAGAACT
Source organism: Octonoba sinensis (assembly GCA_038502835.1). Lineage (NCBI taxonomy): Eukaryota > Metazoa > Arthropoda > Arachnida > Araneae > Uloboridae > Octonoba > Octonoba sinensis. The sequence goes on along the minus strand of CM076604.1, from coordinate 112,334,738 downwards.
TTTTCTTGCAACATTGTTAAAAAATAAATACACTTACATTCTCTTTATTTTATTTTTCAATTACATACAAATAATAAAGACTTTTTTTTGAATATAATAAAAAGTTTCTCCTTTCATCTATGCTAAATTTTATAAACAGAACTTTTAAATTCTTAGGGTGTCCACCAATTAAAATCGATTTCCCAGGTTTGAAACAAATTTCTCTGACTTTTTCAGGTTTTCCAGCCAATTTTCTCTGCATTAGAATGAAACTTTTAGTTAATGAGTAGAATGAAACTTTTACTGTTAGTTTTAAAAAGTAACACACAGACAAAAATATATAAAAAATTTTACTTCGCTAACATCTTGATCTGCAATTGACAGGCAATTTTCAAAAAAATTAAACACTGCAGACACTAAAAAAATTAAATCAGAATCTACCACAAATTTCTGCTTCAGGAATTCTTTATGCTTCACAATAATCCTAAAACAAATGAATAAAATGCAAAATAGTTTTGAATAGGAAAAATTAATCAACTTTATATATTGTTCTTTAATTAAAAACATCAGAATTAGAAATACATATTATTTTCAGCAAAAGTCCATTTATCTTTTAAAAACTTCAGAACATTTAAATAAATATCAGTTTTCACTTTTTCAATTATCAATAGTAATTTAGCCATTCTATATGTAAGATTTATGATTCCTTTTTTTTTGTTTCATTTTTATTTTTTTTTTTAGTTTTAAAATCTTTAAGAAAATAAATAAAAAACAAAAATAATAACAATATAAATTTTTAAAAATAATAAATAAAGCAGCTATCATTCTTTGATCGAACAAAATTGCTTTCAATATTCTAAAAGGATAATGTTTGCACATTACCTTCAGAAATTTAAAACCATGCATTAATGTACTAAAACTAATGATATAAAAACAAATTATCTTACTTAATATATAATTTCCAATATTTGAAAGACACCATTGCGTCAATTGCAGATAACTGCTGGCCTAATTTTCCAAGCATTGCAGTTATATTCTGCATCTCAGAATTAGGATTTACCACCCATAGTTTATCCAATTCTTCCAACACAGCCTACAAAAGATAAATATTCTTTTAAAACAAAATAATTTTTAACCCACAATACATGTATATTCTGGTATCAAAATAATGAATCTCTCCTTTTATGGGGGGAGTGAAATTAAGATGTTATAAAATGATTTCAAAGTTGCAGTGGGGAATGCAATGTTACTTTTTTTCAATTGTCAAAGATAATGAAAATAAAATTGCTGTAATGAAGTTTGTGTGACAATACTTCATCTAAGAAATTTCACTTCAAGTAAAGTAATAAGTTTACAAGTGCAATCCCAAGTCAAATGAATAACTTGGAAAAAAGGGGGCAAAAGCTTTGAAATCACTTTGCATAATTTGTCAAACTAAAAGCAGGTGCCAAAAGATAGCTGCACATTTACAACAATGTGCTAAAATTATGTTTTTGATCTTCCTGCCCAAGAAAAAAAAATTGCAGTTGAACTTTGACAAAATAACTAACTAACTAATATATATCAAATCATTTAAAAAACAATTTTACACTTTCAATATTTCAAATATGTGCCGCCATCTAGGAGAAACTGAGCATAAAAAAAAAATGCAGCAATACCACACTCATTGTGTTGCTGCTGAAAGAATTGGTACCTATCTGTGGGAACGCACTAGGTTTGCAATGGTTGGGGATCAATAATGCAACCAAAAAAAGAAAAAATAGATATTTCATCTTATTTTATTCAATCTCTTATTTTATTTAAATTCAAGTAAGCTAGTTGTACAACATTTTAAGATATGGTTCATTCCACAATATTTTTTGTTATGTGCAGGACAATTTACAGCAAAATTTTAGAGTATTTATCTTTTTCTAATCGTGAAAATATTAATGAAAATTTTTCAAATTTTTTTGCAGTAGATGTTTTGTGTTATACAACAATTTTTTACATATTTCTTTTCATTAATCAATTTTAGCATCATTCAAACAAAAATTTCAGGTTATAATTCCAATTTTTTATTGGACACTTATTAAATTAAGTTTGCTCTTAACTTTGTATGTTTGCTACATTTCTCTATTTGAAAATAAAAACAAAAACTTTCCAATAAATATAATAAAAGATCAACAGGGGAAGAACCCTTTTCTTATTGGGTGAGAAAGAAATGAATAAGATAATGGTAAACGATCTTTGGCTTTGCTACTGTCATAAGATGGTGCCACTAGTAGCTTCAATTGTAAAGGGACTGTCTTTCATGTAAACGCAGCAATATGTTGTGATTCGAAAAAACAGTCTCTTATTCTGCTCTCCGCTTAATCACTTGTTTTTAAATACACCTTTTCTATTTTAATTCTGCTTTTCATAAAAGGTTGTCCACTCAGTGGCATATGTTGTAAAGTCTCTCTCATCAATGTATTTTCAGGGAATTCCTATCCAGGAAATGGTTTTTATTGATTGGTACAGCACTTCGTCTGATCATATACAAATACAACTAAACAAAATTGAGCAAAAACAAGAGGTTCCGGGCCAAACTAGGCGGATGCTAGTGAACTTATCAATCCCCAATAAAAATCACAAGAGCCTTCCTAAAACTATTCACCACAATACAGATAATGGCTGTTTCTGGTAAACGACAAATTATTCCAAATGCCTACAATTCTACTGAAAGTTTCTTTTTTCTATTTCAAAATTAGAAAATTCAAAATTTAAACATATAGTGATAAAAAATGGCATTATTAATAGCAGCTTATTTCAGAAATAATTCTGTGAAAAGTACAAGTTGGTAGCTTGGAACTTTGTGAAGGGATTTTTGATTGATTAGAATTTTACGAAGTATCCCAAAAGCTCAGGAAAGGGATTTATCCATAATTTGGTTTATTTTAAGTTTCTAGTACACAAAATTCTAATTTTATGAAATCTTCATAGTTTAGATGAACGGAAAAAAATTTCCATTTAAAAATGTTTTGGAAAACCCACATCTCTAACTTCCATTTATAATACGTAGAGATTATCATAAATTCAAAAAAGAAAAAAAAATGCATTGGATGTGTAATGTTACTAGGTATTCTTACCATTTCAAGATCTTGAATTTGATTGAAAAAAAGAGCAAGTTTATCAGCAACATTTTCTAATCGATCTTCATAAATTAGTTCACTGTCCTGTAAAACACTATATAGTTACAAAGGAAATATTTTAAAATTTTATGAACAGGAAATAATTTAAAAAAGAATTGAAAAGTAGACTGTGTTTTCTTTAGTGTGCATCAAAATCCCAGATAAAAAAGAAACATCAGTACTAGATTTAATCTGTGGCAAGGATCAATTTAGACAATCCTGTGTCTTTAGTACTTTTCTCCACCAGACCCCTACCTGTTAGCCGAGGCCTTAGGATTGCTTACGCACGGGGAGAGGTAGTGGGGTCTACGGATTCTACATGCACATATCCCCAAGTATACATGGTGGTCTTCAGCGGGTATCGAACGCGCGACCTTCCAGGTGGAAGTCCGACGTGCTAACCACTAGGCTACCACGGCCCATGTCTTTAGTACTGCCCTGTGTAATGTCCGAAATTGGAAAAATTTTCACAAGGCATAGCATTTTCAAATGCATGTCTTGTGAAAAGTACAACTAAGTCACTAGATATGATTTATTGAATAAAATATTTTAACAAAATATTAAGAATTTTAAATAATTCAGTTTTGTAACATAAAGAAAATCAGTATAAGCCCTAAAAACAAATTCAGAAGTGCAGTTGATTGCAAATTTGTCACAGGCTAGATTAAAAAAAAAGCCTATTTATTACACTTCAAACATTTGAATTATTTCTTTGAAAATATCATAAATTTTTGCAATATGACATAAGTTTTTTTTTTTATGTGCAAATTTCAAATTAAAAAAAACAAACTAATATTAAAGTAAAAATTTAAACTTTTTCAATAATTTCAACCTTAATGGATTTGCTTTCAGCAATACTCAATGCTATATTTTTAATAAATACTAATTATATACTTTAATAAATACTAATAAAATATGCTTAATGGTTTATAAGCATTTTTTAAAAAGTATTTACTTTCAAGACAAGTTTGTAAGCAAAATAGCAAAACAGAATAGGAACGCAAAGTTCTTTTCAAAGGTTTTCTAAAGAAAATATGTTTACATTTAAAACTTGCCTTTACAGCAGAATGAGCTAAAAAACGAAATTTATGTTGTCAAAAACCTTGCAGCTACATTAGTAAATGACACATTTTTGAGAAGATTTTTTTTTTGCTTCTTGAAAACTTTCTAAGAGAATACATGCCACTGATCACGCAGTTACACTTCAAACAACTATAGGGACTAAAATAACAGGAACAGGATGGGGGGGGGGGGGGGATTTCCCCACCTTGCCCAAATTTCTCAGATCTCTTCCTTGAAGATAGGGTTGGGCAGATGGCTCTTTCCCATGGAAAATTACAAAATGGTGGTGAAAACATAAATATCTATTTTTCTTTTATTTTTTCACTTGTATATAAAGTTAACTATTTTATTATCAAAAAAAAAAAAACATTTTGGGAGTGAGGAGTATTGTTGAGAATGACCAATTACACGCATCTTCAAAATTGAAAAAAAAATTTGTTTGTAAAAACCGAAATTTTCCCTATCAACTTTTATCTATTTCTCTCGCTACACCTACAAAGCAAAATGTGCAGTCGTTTTGCAATATTAGCAGGAACTAGAACTTTCTTTTTCAAAGTATTTAACATTCATCTTTAAAGTGTGGATGAATATTTTTTGGTATTATTTTAAGATTTTTTGCAGTACTTTTTTGTACTCCTGGAAACAAATCATCAAAAATTTTACAAACAGGTTATAAAAAAATTACGATTAAAATAAGTAAATAAAAATTGGATTTTTTCAAATTTAAATCAGACTGTTTTTCAAACCATTAAAGATAACTTGAGACTGTCATTCTGAGAAAAATGGAAATAAGTTTTACATTGAAAAAAATATATATACATAGTGTGTCAAAGAATTTTTAAGACTAGGTTTACAAAGTAAAAAAAAAAAAAAAAAACTACTAATTATATTTTTTAAAGTGTTTTTATTCAAAATAAGCTCCTTTGGCTTGAATACATTTATTATAGTGGTTTAACAGCGATTTGAATGCCTGTTCAAGCTCACAATATGGGACAGCTTCCAAAGCTCGCGTCAATGAGGTTTGTACACAGTGCGTCAAAGAATTTTTAAGACTACAGCTGGAACTAAGCTTACAATGGCGCTATCTGTGTTATCAAGCATTCATAAGACTCCTTAACTATCAGCTGATCCACTGCCAAGACTTCAGTTCATTTGCTTACCTTTTTTTCTTTACTTTGACGACATTGGCACTATACAAACAGCTTCAACACAAACTTTGGAGGCAGTCTCACAATGTGAGTTGGAACAGACGTTCAAAATTAAGTGAAACATTTTGATTTCATCACTTACTTTAAGGCAGTAGCCTGCTTTAGAAGGCCAAAAAGAATCATTTTTTGAGGAATTTTTTCAGGACAGAAAACAAAAGCAAGTCTAGCAAAGATTTCAGATCATTTTATTACATATTTGAACAAGTAAAAAAAAAAAAAATTAAGACAAAAATATTCAAATGCAGCCGATTTTTATACACATTTGTGCAACACCTTACAATTGCAGTCTCCGATAGGCGGGAAAGATGGCGCTCGTAATTTTCGTCGGAAACAAAAAAAACAAAAATGTCTTTAATTTTCATATATTTATCTTCTATTTAAACTAAAAAATACCCCAAAAATTTGAAAAATTAAAAAATTTTCTCAGGTTTGAAAAAAAAGTGTCTTTTTTACAACAAAAAAAAATCGTTTCAAAGTGCTAAAAAAGGTGTTCAGAATTTTTTTTTCATGCATTTTTTTAGTTCAAATAGAAGAGAATACAAAACTGAAGCTGACAAGTTCTGTTTCGTTTTGTTTGGTCATCTAGTTTTCTCGCAATCACGCCCGCCAGTTTAGAAAAAACATAAAAACAAAAACTCCAGGAGAAAATGCGATTGAAAGTTTACGATCAGAAAAAAATTAATTTTCTATTACTTACAGTGATGATACGCTAATCAGCTATTCCTGTGCCATATACAAAATCGTTATAATCGAATATATCGTTATAATCTGTATTACAACTTGAGTTGGTACTTCTACGAATTCAAAATATTATTTCGAACAACCTTTGAACCTTTTCACATACATAGTTCGGAGCTGTTCGACCCAGGGGACGGCGCGTGTTCCAGCTGCCCGAGTGCTCGTACACCTGCTCAACATCTGGCCACGTTTAGGGCTCTATTTTAAAAAATATTGAGAATCAGAACTTTACATGCATATTCTTAGATATATTAGGAATCGATTTAAGGAATAAAAAAAATTTCGTTTTTTTGAGCCTTCTAAAGCAGGATCCGGCCTTAAAGGAGAAGCCTAATGTTCAATATTAAAAAAAGATAAATTAATAACTAATAACTAATAATTAATAACTAATATTAAAAAAAGAATGCATGCATATTGCATTTACAACTTAACTGTAAATTCAAAAACTTTACATTAAAAATCTATAGAGATCTACTATAATATTATGGATATAACACAAATAGTAGATAATTTCTACTTAGATTATTCCATGATTTACTATTTGATCATATCAGTTGGTTATTATAAACATCAACTTTTGCAGAACATGCTTTTAATATTACAAATAATGCTTCATATTTGCAGTAAAAAAGAAAAATATATACTTTTCTGGCACTACCAGTGCAAAGCAAAAATAAATGCCTTAAGTTGCAGTAATTATTAAAAAATACACAGTAAGCTAAAAGTGTTGTTTGAAACTGGGAATATTGAAAGATATGGAGTACAATATGATACTGTATACATTTATTGTGCGTTTTATCTGAAAACTCAATATGCACAGCAGCCGAAGTTGTGGCTATTGGTTGGCTGAATCTTAGGTATTCAGCGCTTTGGCCAAACTGTGCTTCATGCCATCACTAATAAAAATAACTACAGCAAGACTTTTAATTTCAACTATATTTATGCAAATGAAACTTTAAGATAAAATCTGAAATAAGCATTGATCCCATTTTTTTAACATTTATAATATTATTCCCATACTAAATTCCGACTCAACTTTCAATTGAAAACTTCTGATAATATTTCAAATCTTATGCATATTTTAGGTCGGTGGATTTGAGTGAGTTGACTTTTTCTCTTGTTTTCAAAGAAAAAACTTAAGTAATAATTTCATATAAAACTTTTAATTCAAAGACTTTTTTTTAAATTTTACCTTGCAGTGTTGGTAAGCTATATAAAGTGTATTTAAGCTTACAACATGAAGATTTAGCACATCTTCTGATGATCTGTTACAACTGAAGCATCGAGAAAGTGTCTGTAAGCATAGTCCAGATGTCTAAAATTCAGAAAAAGTATTTTATGTCATTAACCGGCACTAAGTAATTTAAAAGAAGCAAGTAATTTATAAAAGGATGAAAATATTTACTAAAATGTAGGGGAAAATATTTGAGTCATACATTTTCTTTTAATGATTTTTTTAGTTTCAATAAGAAACAGCTTCATAGCAGGAAAAAAAGAAACGCTCTTAACTTCATCAGCTTGTCTACAGATTTTCAAATTGAAATTTCGTCACTTATTTGAATCAGTGATACTTCGGACATTGATTATCAGGTGTCACCTATATGATGTACACTTACCGAATACACTACAGGATCTGATGTCAAACAAGTTTCAAAAACTTGTAAATTCTATACAGATTTTTCAACATCCCACAGCTTCCAAACATGTAGTAAGTTCATATATATAAAACATCTTATATAGTAATTTCACTTATGCAACACCAAAAATAACTCCTAATTTAGGTATATGATTTGGCAACTCTTTCACTAGGATTTTCTTCAGCGTGTTTTCTTTAAATGAATTTTGTAATTCATTATCTTTCAGCTTGAGTGGCAACACATGGGTTTGTCGTTTCCTGTCTGCCTTGTTTAAATTAATTTTGTAATTAAATATCTCGATTGGCAACATTTTTTATTTTTGAAGATTTCTATAATAGGTTTTTGGTAATTTTTTATACTCTCACCAAATTTTTCCAGCACCGAGCCATTATTTTTTTGATGTTTCCAATTTAAATAGCACAAAAAATGCTGTTGTTATTGTGCCTGAAGGAGATTCAATTTCCCATAAGTATGACCCATTTAAGGTGCATTTGATTGTATTTAGGACACATCTTGGCATAAACTGAGGGAAAAGGATTATTCTTTTAATGTTTTTTTTTTTCTTTTCTGAAGAACTTAAATTTTGTACACATTTTGGATGTCAACGCGGGAAGCAGGGTTCATGATTTTTTTTACTTTTCTTTAAAAAAAAAAAAAAAAATTGAAAAAAATCGGATTTTTTATATTTTTTAAAAAGATCTTCAATATTTTGGATATATATTATGTTACATTCATAGAAACAATATGGCATCTTAATGAATACGCAAAAACACACTTTAAGCTATATTTTCACAACAATAAATATTTTAAAATAATAATAATGATAAACAAATTTTAATACAAATGCATGACTCAAATGAAACTTAACCCTACCAGGAATAATAGTACACTCATAAGTACAGAGAAAATTAACAAATTTAATCTGAATTATTTTGCTGTCAAAAGCTGAAAAAAAGTACCAATTGTGTGTACTTAATTTTTACATTGAATGTACTTTAATCATTTTACAATTTTATAAACAAAAAAGCCTGAAATATTTTTACCCATTTCGAAAAATCATATGCTCACACCATTACTAAAAACTGAAACTTTTTGTTTTAATCAAGTATCTTGATTGAAGACTTCTATGATAAAAAAAATTTTTGCAAGGAAAAAACCTTAAGCTATTAGGGGACATGGATGAAACTTTAAGGATATATATTCTATATTCTAACAATTGTTGTTTTAAACACTATCATTCTGAATTATTTATTGTGTGGCATTGATTAAATTGATCCAAAATACTATTTTTAAGATAAAAAACACAGAATGGTTCATGATTATGTATTATGAATTGTAATTTGAATGATTAAATGAATTATGCTTTGCTGTAAAGATGTTTGAAGAATATTGTAGAATTAAAAAAATATTAATTAATTCTAACCTTATGAAATATGTTATGCACACAGACAGATGGACTTAGGAAGTTTTGTTTGAAACAGTAGTTGTAATTGCAACATATTTCATTTTTACAACACTTCCTAACATAGTAAAATTAATGATTTTTTTGAAAAAAAAAAATCACTTGATTTAAATCAATGATTTTTTTTAAAAAATCACTTGATTTAAATCGTGATTTAAATCATGATTTAAATCGAGCCGATTTGAATCAACGAACCCTGGCGGGAAGGTTGACAAAAGCACGATTTTACTGCAATGGGAAGGTCTTCCCAAAAAACGCTTTAATGAGATGGAAGCATTTGGTGTTCTTCCTAAAATGCAAACGTTTCATTACACTGTACTTAGGTACCACTTGCAATCCTTTTTTGTAAGGAGCCGATGCGTCCACTGCATGACTTAATTGTACTACACTAAATATAATACACCTTTTAAGGAACTAAAAAAAATGGGTGTGAGTATCATACACGCACATTAAAAGTTATATTTCCTAGTTATATTAAAATAAAAAGGAAAATAATTTTTTTTTTATTGGTGAATCACAATTAAGGTGATAAAAAATGGATTTCAAAACCAAATAACTTCTATGCTCAAACACATTTGAGCATGTGTGTCAAATGAGGACAAATAGCATTCCCCAGGTCATTTCATTTTTTCTGATAAGGGGGGGGGGGGCAGAGGGTATAATAAGTAGGGATTTTTATACATTTAAACCAGGGATGCACAAACTTTTTTGGGTGAAGGGCCAAAAAATTAGAAAGTATCAGGTTGGGGGCCAAAGTAACGTAATGTTTTATTCATAAAAATACTCCATTTTTCAGTTTTTATTTAGAGTTAATATGTACAAATTACATGTATTAATAATTACTGTACTCAGAAACAGATTATTAAATAAAAGTTTAAAAAAATTAATGTAAATGAATTCAAACAAAATGAGGTATCAGATTTCTAAACAATTAATTGCACAACATTTATATATATATCAATGAAGTGATTGGTCAAATGGCAAAAAAGAGGAATACTAAAATTTTTTACAAAAATTTGTGCAAATTATGAAAATGAAACAAATGGAAAATAAAAAGGTAATTTAAACTAAGAAAAACACAGCATTATTCTCTAAATTATAACTTTCTTTATAATTTAGATAATTTTTCTTTGACATTTTATAATGTAAAATTTAAAATATATATTAAGAATTAAAATGAGAAATTAATTAAAAGTGCGAATATAAATACAGAAGAAATAAACCAACATATATGAAATAGCAAAATCCAAATGCTGCGAGTCTGTACATCACGTTAAACCCTTGCGATTCAGAATTACTACTAGTCAATTTGGCTGGTAGAATTGTCTTTTTAACTAATCATTTACAAAATCTTATTAGTTAAATTGGAATAGTAATCAGGGTTGTTTGGTTTAAACCATGGTTTAAACCAAATGTTTTTTTTTTTTTTTTTTAAACCACTTGGTTTAAACCAAATCTTTTTTCATTAATTTTGCACATCATTAAAAATTGTAAAATCCAATTTATGCAGAAATTACAAGCACAGCATTGGTAATTAATGAATTTGAAAATTAACAAACTTTTTTTTAAAATCAGTACAAATTTTTCTCATCTCCTATCTACAGGCTATCTACGTCAGACTATTTGGGTTTTTCTAAAATTAGCTCTGAAAAAGCCAATTTCAAAAAAACTCTTCTCAGTCATTATAAAAATTAAAATGATATTGCAATTGTAATTCCTGGAGTCAAAGAATATATATTAGAAATAATAAAATAACTTCATAATAACCAATTTAAAATGTATGTTACAGATAACAATTTTTAAGAAATCAAATCTTTTTTCATTTATTTTTCGCATTATAAAAAAAAAAAAAAATTGCAAGCACAGCATTAGATAAATCATGAATTACTGAATTTGTAAAGTAACAAACTTTTTTTTTAACCCCTTCATGCCCATCGTGCCCGATACGGCACGGGAAAATTATGCTCTCACCGGCCCATCGTTCCGTATTGGGAACTCGTTGCGAGCGATTGTTTCTGCCCATCGTTCCCTATACGGAACCAAACTTTGGAACGTTTTTTAGAATTTTTTAATGACACTAGATGGCAATACTATACCGTAATTTTCAATTGTGGAGGTCATATGAGGTCTGAAATTTCAGCCTGTGTTTCTGTTATCGGAATTCCTACAGCTGGGAATGACTCAGGAGATAAAATAAACAAACACACGTGTTCACTTTGTGGATTAGCAGCAAAGTTAAAGAGCTGATCTCAAAGGCGTGTTTTGCGGGGAGTTTAATGTTTTTGTTTTTTATTGTGACACTGGAGTTTAGGACGAATAGTGGGATAGAGAATGGGTTGGTTTTTATGTTTATCGGTACAGAGGGTGCATGAGGGTTTATTTTACATCAGTTTCGTTTATGCAGCCATGGCGAAAAGAGTGAAATATCTTACGGAAAGTGAAATTGCGCGTATGATGAATGAAGAGAGTGATTCGAGTGATAGTGAAACAGATATTTATGGGAGTGAAGAATCAGATGTGTGTGATGATGATGATGATGTTAGTATTGTTAGTGATGCAAATAGAGCATCTAATGACGGATGGAGTCAAGATAACTTTTAAAATAACCTGGTTTTTAAGTTTTAAATTTCCTGTTTTATTATAGAATAGTGTTGAAAGCATTGCATTTAGTATATATTTTTATATTTGTGTACAGTTCTATATTCGTATTTCTATTCTTATGTAGTTAGAGTACTTGTGTTATTATTTTTACTTAAAAGTATTTTATTCATATTTTTTATATTTTTTAAATATTTTATAAATGTTATTGATATTTAATTAAGCTACTATCATAATCTTCTTATTTTCCACGTTTTGAATTTAAAATTTTCAATTTGATTGAATTTTTACGATTTATTTGCTGAATTAGGCTTAACATCAAAAACTCTTCGGGCCGAGGGAAACATCCCGTCTGCGCGAGCGCGGGCCGGTGAGAGCACGTCGTTGCAGAACTTGCTGGGCGTGAAGAGGTTAATCAGTGCAAATTTTTCTTTTTTTCATAAATTATTCTTTTCTTTTAAAAATATATTTATTCTTTAATCTGGAAAAATTGTATTTAAAAAAAATATAAATAATAGTGACAATTTCTAAGCCAATGTTGCTGATTTGTATAAGTGTTATGGTGTAATCATTTGTTGATATTACTGATACTGTAAATCAACACATTATTTGTAATGTATCTTTCATTTTTGCTTTTTTTTTTATTGATTTAGTAAAATATGCTTTCGTTAAAACTCAACCCGCATAATAATTATTTCTTTAATAATTTGCGGAAAGGCTTGTATAAGTTGAGTATTATAACGTGTTAATACAGTAAAACCTGTAAAGTTACCCACCTTTGTAATTTGACCACCTGTCTATATTGAACACTTAAGTACCAAATTTGGGTGGGAGTATTATAAAAACCCATTTGTAAGTTGGCTGCCTAATTATTACTATATTTATTTATTTATCTATTTTTGCAAAGATAAAAGAAACATCAATATAAAGTTTGCCTAAACGCTAAACCTCTGTGTAAGTTAACTATTCTAGAAAACTACTATGAACCTCACTCTTTTGTTCTTTAAATAAGTTTCTTCTTTTTCTTCTAATTGATCTAATCATTTCGAAATATTATGTATTTTTAGGGAATCTTTACAGTCAAATAATTGCGGCAGATTCGCGAATTTTCCGCAATAGCCGATTGTGTGAAAATTAAACCTCGTTTATTTTCGTTTTATATATATATTTTTATTTATTTAAGAGGTGAAATAAGGTAATAAGAATTTAAAACTGATAAAAAGGCAACAAAAATTGCAACTGTGAAATTGAATTCTTTATTAAAATCGAGTTCGCAAAAGCGAAGCCGTTTTACACAGGTATGAAATTTGCGCGTTTCTGCATGTAAACATGCTTCTTACATTTCATTTTCCTCCTTTTTGAAATCATTTATTACTGTAAAAATGATTAATGGTCAGATTTTACGAAATTAATAATTTGATAAACAAGATGTCCGATTCGGAAAGCATCCAAATGTTGCTACACCCGAACGATGACAAAGAGCAAGATAGCGATGAAGACGAACATAATGACATTTGCCTGCTATGTCTAAAGATCGTTGCTTTGAATTAACTAAAGAAATCACAGAAGGAATGGGACAAAATTCTTTTATAGACGAAATAACGCACATAATGGCTGTCCAAAAAATCCAGCAATCGAATTTTCGACCATTTCCCGCTAAGCTATTGTTCTGAAACTTTACATATAGCTCAGAACCCAGATACAATGCAATATTCTACTACTTTTATCATGATTTGATTAGTTTCTAAAGTATTTCCAATAAAATACAATTAAATATGGGGATTAATTCCGAAAATTGTGTCCATAATTCAGTAGCGGCGTTGCGATCGTTTTTTTTTACTACAATTTTTCATAAGCTTTTTTTTTACAATTATTTTTTCTTTCATATTTTTTATTTTATTATAATTATTCTTTTTTATCAACTATATTAGCGGGCCAATTCAAAAGGTTCGGCGGGTCAATTTTGGCCCGCGGGCCATAGTTTGTGCATCCCTGATTTAAACTAAGCAAGTGTGTACTTTTCTCCACCAGACGCCATAACCACTTAGCCGAAGCCTTTGGGTTTGTCGTAACAGACGTCTGGTGAAGCAAGTGTGTACTGTATACACAAAGGTTTAGAAAATATAATATAGAATAAAATAAAAACCAGTATAAAAAAATTATTTTGGTATTTACCAAAACATAAAAAATAATTCATTACCTTGCTTCCAATAAAAACAAATTTATACAAACCATATATACCATAAAGTATACCTATAAGTACTGTAAAAGTAATTGCAACATAATAACCATGCATTATGCAACTTCTTTTAAAATTTATAGCATATTCACTACTTCACAATAATTTAATTTACTTGTAAAATTTCTTCGACATCATCAACAAATTCCTCTTTATTTCCAATTTCATTGACCAGCTTCAAAATTGACTCAAAAACTGATGGAACCTATAAAAAAGTGATTAATTGTGATAAAAATAGTTCTAAGACAAGTGAACAAGAAACACAGATTTAATACATAAGATGAAACATTTTTAGCTCGCAAATTTTTTAAATTTAACAGTCTATTTCATTTCTTTTAAATTTATTATGTGTTACTATTATTATTTTAACTGAATTTAATCATCTATACTATTAAAATCTGCCCACGTCTGTCTGTCACTTTATCTCCTTGAAAATGGCTGGGAGTGAGATGTCAAGACAGGTATCATCAGATTTTAATTTTTCTGGGAAAGATGCTTTGCCTGGTCTCATTTTCGTATGGCTTAAATTAATGGAGATACTGGTTAAAACTGCAGTTATCATGATTTTGTTAATTTGAAGGTGAAAAAATGCTTGCATGTTTGTAATATTTATACCAATTGAAAATTCTTATTTTTCTACAAACGATGGAGTTTATTTCAAGCTTCAACTGGTGTAGGACAGAAGTTCTGACAGTTTTCTCTAGTTTGAAATTATTTTTTCGAGGAAATTAGCTTTAATTTCTTTTTGCAGACAATCAATAAACACGTAATTTTAGTTTTTATTTTATTCGTATTGTTGCCATCTTGCATTTACGCTTGCTAAACAAAAATCTATTCGCAATCTTTTTAGCGTTTTGAGATGCAGACGATTTTAAAAACTTTCACACTGCTTTTAATTACTTTTTCTTTTTAAACGATTTAAACTTTATTTCTTGCAGTAGACAGGCGATAGACAGAAACTGTTAATTTATTCTAATGGGGATTTGAACACATGTCACAACTTTTTTCAATACTCAATATAGCCGTGAAATTCCAGGCGATGCCAGATAGTATTATAATTATCCACTACATAGCATAAGAGGAAACGAAAATTGGTAAACACAGCCAAGCTAAGAAATTTTTCCATTGATAAAAGAGTTCCTTGTTAATTCTAAAATTTATCCAATCATTAAAAATAACTTTTTCATTTATCAATGGAAAATTTTTCCCTAATATTCAAAACTTTGCACATTTACCAACTTTTCACTGATGCTTCCTGAATTAAATTCCCACATTTTCCATTCTTGTTGCCAGTCAGGATAATGATAAACAAATAATACATTTATACCTGTGAAATGGCTTTGCAAATAAAGTCTAAATATAAGCTGTGCTGCAAATCTCCTCCCACAAACTTTGTTGTAAAGGAATGTAATTTTTCTGAAAAGAAAGAAAAACAAATAAATGATTAAAGCAAAATGTATACAATATGAAGGAATGTTCGGGAGACGGAAAGTGCTAACGCTTAATTTGGAGCAGTAAAATTTCACATTTGGAGCAGAAACACAATAAGTTGGACCAGTAATATTTCACATTTGGAGCAGAAGCGCAATCAGTTGAAGCAAAAAAATGGAAGATTTGTGTCGGCAAATAAGTAATAATAAGAGCAATTATAACAAAATAATTAAAATAGGGAACTTGATTTTAGTTAATATACATATTAATATAACTTGTTCACACTAAAACAAAAATGAGACACATTAAATTGAGATATAAATATCTTTTTAAAGAGAAAACTAACTCCAAAACCTAAGATCTTTGCAAAATAATAAAATATATTTTACTTTGAGATGAGATCTATTTGATCAAGATATAAAACAAATAAGTTAACTCAGGAAATAAGATATGACATTATGATACATTTTTATTAATTAAATTTAATCTACGCTTCTTTTCCTATTTTCAGGATATCTACTCTATTAAGGCCTGCCCGCATCTGTGTGTCTGTCATGTCATCTCCTCGAGAACGGCAGACTGCGACGTCGAGCTAGGTATCATCGGATTCAGAATTTTCCAGAGAAGCCTTATCGCCCGGCCTCATGTGCGTAGAGCTTCAATTAGTGGAGATATTAATTAAAAACACAATTTTTTGACCCGTTTTAATTTTATTTTTGAATTGTTTCAACAATTGTTACAGTTGCAGTGTGAACAAACAATCAATGCAGTTCCCATTGTTGTAACAACTGTCAAATATACTAATAATGATCAAAACGTTTCTCTAGCATTTTAATTGAGGCTTCGCTGTATTTGCAATCTCCGTTAAAAATTAATAATGTACGCAAATTTAATCTTTCTTTCCTTTTAATTTATTTATTTATCGTATGCACTTTTTATATTTTTTCTTATTAGAGTGGCAGCGCTCTTTTTTTCCAGTTTCATTAAAGCTTTTGTTTTGAAAAGCATGAAATTTTAATCAAAGTTCTTTCGATGATAAATATATATTTTTCACAAACTATTTGATTATATAGTAGATAGTAGATAATATTTTTATTTTACAGACTTAATACCTTTGTTGATGTTTTCTTTTTCGGTAAGAATATTTTTTCCGAAATTATTATATGTTCATTAAAAACTTTACTGTTCTACCTGATAAATAAATATCTCTTTGATTTGATGTGCATTTCCAGTTACTGGGAGAAATGCAATTACTCAATCTATGATTTTTTAGGGACTGTAGCTCTTATTCAGGCTCGCACAGCACCAGGTGCGAAGGCCGTTGCTTAGTTTAAAAATTGATTGGCAAAAAATACTAAGAATACAAACATGTGCCACGTGACACCATTTTGTTTCGATTCTTGAGATTACAGCCGCGACGCATCTAGTACATTATTATATTCTTATTGTGCCTTTTTTTTTGTTTTTTTTCTAACAATAACATAATTTCTGATGTTTTTCATTAGTCTTTTAATAGTACTTGACCACATTCAACATCAGAAAATGATTTGTGCTTCAATTCAGTCTTTTTGCCTGACATGAATTTAAATTAATTATTTTTACTTTAAATGACCTATTCATGCTTTCTGATGAATATGCTTTAGATAAAAATGATTATTGCTATGTGATGAAACAGCAACTTGTGCTTAGTCATGGATTCTGATTTTTCAAATGGAATTTTTTTAAATTATTTTTTTCCTCATTTATTTAAATTTTTATTTATCTATTTTAATTTTTTAAACGATTGGATAATTTAAACGATTAAAACTATTGTATAAATTACAAAAATTTAAATAACTGACGCAAATAAAAATTAACCTGAATTCAGCCTTCACCTTTTTGACAGTTGATAGCTCACTCCTAATAAGCAAAGAATGTCATTTAAAAAATTTCAAATCATGATTTTACTGAAAATGAAACCCTATTTCTTTTATTTTTCTTTTAATGATTCTGAATAAACATCAATAGCAAAAGAATTTCTACAAGTAGAATAACATTAAGATGAAATTTTAAAGGGTTATAACAGGGCTGGGGTTTTGGACGTCCAAAACTAGTTTTGGACAGGACAGGTGGTTTTTACCGTCTTAAACTGTCCGAAAGTGTCCAAAACTGTCTGAAAGTGTCCGAAACTGTCCAAAACTCTCAAATTGGGTACTTTGAAAATCTTTCTATTTTTAATTGCTGCACACTTTATAAACGTTAACAAATATTATTTTTCAATTAAATTTTATTATTACTTTTATTTATACTATGTTAAAATATTAAATTTAGCCAATTGTTCTGATGTGTGAAAACTCATTTTTACTATGTTAAAAGAAATTAAATTTAGCCAATAGCTCTGTTGTGTGAAAACTATTATTTTTACTATGTTAAAAAATTTAACTTTAGTCAATTCTGTTGAGTGAAACTATTTTTTCACGCACTTTAAAAAAATTACCAATTAAAAGAGAAATTCATGATAATGTACCACAAAAATAAAACATGCCAATAACTAAGAGATTTTTGAGATTTTAAAACCATGATATGTATTAGCTTTTTTTTTTTTTTAAATTAAACATATTTTTTTAAAAACTATTCACATCCAGTAAATAAAGCTTTAATAAAAATAAAATATTATATTTTAATTAATATTTATTTGCATTAATTTGTTAATTATTGCATTCCTTTAATTAAATACAATTTTATTGAAAAATATAGTTTTGGACAGTTTTGGACACATGGATTTTGGACAGGACGGTAAAAACCATGGTTTTTACCGTGGATTTTACCATAGTGTCCAAAACTTTGCCAACCCTGGGTTATAATGATCAATAGTAATAAAACCAACAATATCATAGAATATTTGAAGCAAATTAGAAACAATGTAAAAACAAATTGTCAAGTTTCGGTAATTTTAGAAAGTTTTCAAAATTTTGAAAGTACTGAATTTCCAGAATTAGGATGAAAAAAATACAGGAATTTTGGTGTATAACCGGAACACAATCACTCCTGAATTGAGGATGGGGCATTTTTAATCAAAAATTGAACCACCAGGTCTGTGGCGTACTCTTGTAAAATTCCGAAGGAGTCAATTATAC
Organism: Octonoba sinensis; assembly: GCA_038502835.1. NCBI lineage: Eukaryota > Metazoa > Arthropoda > Arachnida > Araneae > Uloboridae > Octonoba > Octonoba sinensis. Next base: position 112,316,119 of record CM076604.1, on the reverse strand, counting down.
ATACAAGCATAAGTAAAGTTATGGAAACATAAAAAGTGGGGAGATGTTTGTGTCAAAATTTTTAAAAAAGGAGCAATTGCAATACAGTGAAAAATGAGGGGTCCCTGTTCCCCAACATGGTGTGTTACTTTGGCAACACCATTAAATGAGGTTCCTTTTAAAAACTTCACAAAAAATCCCCACATGGATAATTAGAACTTCATACAATATATGTCATAATTTAATAGTCATAATACCAACCTGCTTTTTCCAAAGTGTTATGTGCACATGTAAAATCTATCTAAGGAAATCAGCTAAGAAACAAATTTAGAAAACATTTCATTCAAAACAAACTTTAGAAAGAAGACCAATTATTTATAATACATTCAGGGTTCAAAATTAGGATGAAAAAGTGAAGGCATAACTGGCACCAAGCTTTTTCTGTTTTAGTTGCCAAAAAATGTTCAGCTATGCATAGTTTTAAAATAATTTAAACTGCTTAAACAGAGACATTATCTGAAAACCGTTAAGACATCACGCAATTGTTAAAAAGTATCCCATAATATCACAACCGTACTGAGATAGTTATTGATAAGTAAAAGAAAAAGCTTTGAAATATCAATTTCCATTAGTAACTTTTAAGAAATTAGTAATTTTACTTAAGTTTGCATCCATCTGGGCCATTCTCAAGAAATGTGCAATTTGCTGTCCCTATTCACAGCAATTTTAGAAAAGTGTGTTCCATTTCTTTTATGATTGTTATTTATTTGTCACCTTCTAACGAACAAAATAACAAGCAATTAATGGAGCTAAATAATACTTATTTATATGGAGACTTACTATCAATACCATAATGTCATTATCATCCTCTGTCCTTAATTAGAATTTGTGTCTTTAAATGTCTCTCCAGACAGAAAAAAAATGTAGCTTTAAAATAGATTTTTATCATGATTCAAGCATTCAAATTTAAAATAGCTTCCTTTTTTTTTTATTGCAAATTTTAAATATTTCTGCATTACTTATAACTTGTCCCTGGCATTTCACATCAGTTTTTATAAGCATTCATGGCCACTAAGTGTCAGTGGTAACTCCAGGTAGTAGAAAGGTAGTATCTACGTGATCGCGGGTTGAAAAGTAAACCTGTTTTGCTCATCTTTCCTAGAGGGCGCTCGCTCTCTATGCTCCCAGGTGTGGGAGCCAAATCCATGTTAATGATACTAAAAACGGTCATTCTTTTAGCAGCTGCTGTTTAAAGCAAAAAATTTTTTCCCAACTTGAAATCAGTGTTAATAATAGTGAAACATTATGAACTAAATATGGTTTTTGTCTCAATAAAATTGGTACATTACTTTTATAGCAAATGCTCAATTTATTTGCCGTTATAAACTCGCCGAGTTCGACCGATGACAGTTGACAGCTGACCATCATTAAAAATGAAATAATTTTTCACTTTAAATTACTTTTAGCAGGTAGACAAAGATGCTTATAATTTTCTTTACTTGATTTCTAATTTTTTTATATATATAAATATTAGTTATCAAGTATTAATTAATTAATTTCATTTATTTATTTATGCCACGCGTTTTGCATTCTGCGAAATTTCGTGTACAAGGAATAATAATTTTTCTGCTTCTCTAGATAATTAATACATTAAGCTTGCAGTTTTCATTGAAAGTTAAGATACTTATTTTTTAAAAATTATTATTAATTATTACTTTTTTAACCACAATTAAAATTTAAATAATACTTCACTTCAAATTATTTTTAACTGATACAAAAAAGATACTTGTAACTCTATTTAGTGATCATTCATAAATGATGCCACCCTTCTAGGGGGAGAGGGTCGTGAAATTGTAACGAGTGGAGACGGTAGGGCAAGAAGTGTGACATCATTCTTGCATAACATAGCGTGGCATGTGACAAAAGGGGGGGATATGTTAAAGTGTGACATTTAATGACAAAGGGGGAGGGGGGAGTGTATGGGAGAAAAAGCCCGACATCATTTATGAACGGGCCCTTACTTGTTTTCCAAATGTTATTTGTTATTTATAACAAATGTTTATTACAAATATTTATATTTTAATATATTTGTTATTTATAACAAATATTTATAAATATTTGTTATCAAGTGTCATTTACTTGTTTATTGCTTAAACTTAATTGATTTCAATGTATCGAAAGCATCAACATTGAGTAAAGTTTAAATTAACTTTCAGTTAAAAGTCGAAATTTAGAAGAAAATCTTCTTAAGCGCTTACTCACACAATAGTGCGGGTGATTTTTCAGAATTCAAACAATCTTTAAAAAAATTTAGACAAAAATGTCATAATCAGAACATTTCCTTAATTTACAGTGCTTATTTAATGAATTATGACCAATAAAATTCTTAGCGGCTTTCCTGGGAATTCAAATCACTTCAGTAATGATTCTATTTGCATTCTAACTACATATAACTTTATTTTAATGTTAGAGCTCAAAAATTTGACGACAAATAATCAAGACAAGCTGATGAAAACACCTTCCAAATCTCAACGGTGAAGTCTGATTGCATGTCTTTCAGCAGGAATAGAGAAAGGTTTCTATGAAACATCTATCTGAAAAGGACATTTAAATAGAGTTTTGGGATTTAATTTTTTTTTATTTTTATGAATCAATAAGAAATTAAACCATGTGAGGTCGACCTGACGGGGGGGGGGGGGGGGGGGGGGTGTTTACTCCAGAAGTCAAATGATAACCGGTATCCGACCAATTTTTCTTTAATATCCGTCACACGACGACTATTGGGCGAAAAATGTTGTTTGTTTGAAATTAAGTTAAAAATTTGATAAATTTTAACTTTTTATTTTCTAGGCAGCAAACATCAGCATATCACATTACTTTTTGTAAAATATTACTATGGGCTTATGAATGGAAACTAAAAATTAAGGGGGCACAGTACCTCAAAATTGTTCAAAATACCGAAAATTTTTTATTCGGTATTTCAATAGATAAGACCGTTCATAAATGATGTCACGCTTTTCTCCGATATATTTGACCCTCCTCCCCTTTTGTCACGCTCGAACGGACCCCCTACCGCCCCCCCCCCCCCGTTTGTCACATGTCACGCTATGTTGTGTAAAGCATGATGTCACACTTTGTCACAATTTCAAGAACCCCCTCCCCCCTCAAAGCGTGACATCATTTATGAATGATCCCTAAAACTATTTTAAAGCTTCATGCAAAATTTCAAACTTATGTGAGCAATATTTTAAAAGATATTCCAGTTTTTAAAAATGACTTTAGATGCTTTCATTCTGCATTTAAAAACTTTAAATGCATTTTTCTCTGCTTTGTATTTTTGACCAATTACATGTAGTAAAATCCCTGAGGCTTTTGTCCAGCTAAAGATACAGCATTGAAACTTTGTATGTATATTACACGGAATATATTTGACAAAAATGAGCACGGGTTTGAATCTGAAGTTTGTAGTTATCTTTTATTTAATTCTTGAATTTGAATTTTTTGTCCTTTTTTCTGAGATTTTACCAAAAAAAAATATTAAAATTCAACTAAGTTTCAGATAGTTAATTCCATGCTAACTTTTTTTCTAGAATGTTTGGGAAGTATTAAAAAGGGAAAAAAATTTTTTTTTAAAGTTATAATTGAAAAAGTTATAAAAAATTAAAAAATTGTAAAAAAGTTAATTTTTAAAAATTTTAAATTGATTGATGATTATAAGCATCTTTTACTACCTGTTAAAAGTAATTTAAAGCGAAAAATTATTACATTTTTAATGATGATTTCCAAAAAATAATTAATTAATAATTAGAAAACAAGTATCTTAATTTGCAATGAAAACTGCAAGCTTAATCTATTAATTATAGAGCGAAATAGAAAATATCCTAATCCTAGTACACGAAACTTCGCAGAGTGCAAATTGCGTGGCAACTTCTGTCAACTGTCACCTGTCATTCAGCGAGTTTGTAAACAGCAAATAAATTGAGCATTTTCTATAAAAAGTAATGCATCCATTTTATTGGGATAAAAACCATATTTAGTTCCATATTTAGTTTAATGTTTGCTTATGTTTAACACTAATTTCAAGTCTGAAAAAAATTTTTGTTTTAAACAGCAGCTCCTAAAAAATGACCGTTTTCAGTATCATTAACATTGATTTGGCTCCACACATGGGAGCATTTGGAACAAGCGCCCTCTAGGAAAGCTGAACGGAATGATGCCGACTCAAGATAACGAAGATTTTGCTCCTCCCCTTTAACTTCCGTGGGTAACTCAAATGACATTCTATCTTAGTAGTAGCCAGTTTAAATTTGTTATTGAAGCAAAAATTTTACATGTGGAAATCCCTAAGGTATTTACCCATGCCCTTCATAAATACTAAAGGTAAAGACTCAGAAATTTTGCAAGTGACCACTAAACTTGATTAAATTGGTGGCCAACTATGCATCATAAAGCAAAAGTGCAAAGCGGGGGAGGGGGGGGGGGATAAATGGTACATCAGTGCACTACAATTCCTTACGTGTGTTATTTTCAGTGAAGAAAGCATAATATTTTGTTAAAACTATCAAGTCTTCAAAAAAAAAAAAAAAAAATTTTATGACTTTCAAATTGGAAAAAGAAAAAACTTGCTTCCTTGGCGATGGTAAATTAAAGGAATATGAATTTTTTCAATACAGTTTTTCATGTTTAATGTTATAGAGCACAAAAGATGTAAATGCAAAATTTTACTTGTTTCATCATAGAAGCAACAGATAACGAAAATCCCCCTCACAGAAACGAACCTTTTACAAAAACCGCGATCACCAATACGAACCATTTTCGAACACAAGTATAAAAAAATGTATATTTCCAGTTCTAGTTTTGTTCAGTATATTTAATTTTCATTCTTTTCAAAACTCTTTTTAAAGCTTTCACACTATTTTCAAAATGGCGCGACACTTGAGTCCGATTTTATAAAGCGAAAATGGCCGATCTGAAATGTAAGTTTGAAATGAAAGTTATGAAGAAAAAAAAAATCAAGATTAATATTGTTTCCTACTATATTTAAAAGATTTATATGGCAGAGAGAAGGGATTCAAAGAAGAAAAAAAGATAGCGTAATCGGAAAAATTTTCGCCATTTTTTTTCTTGTGAAAGGGGAAATGACTATCGGCCGAAATTCGGTAACTTGAATGCCGAATTGATGCGTTTTTATTGTGCTTGCATACATGAAAGAAGCAAGAGTTCGAAATTCCATAGAAGATATTTGAAAAGGAGGGATTTACTTTAGAAAATTTTAAAAAAAAGGAAAGGTGGCGATCGCTCCTAATTTTTTGAATCGCCACTTTTTCAAACAAGGTTGCCACGTGGCGAGTGGCGACCGCGAATCTTGACCTTTAATAAATACCCAAAATTAGGGTATTTATGGTTTTCAGTTATTTTTAGCACATATAACCAAAATTTGTTTTGAATATAGTATTGATAATATAAATATATCTTTAATTTATAGTAATAAAACTTAACATATAAAAATATAGTAGCCCCATATTTAATATTTCAAAAAATTATAAATACCCAGATAAAGGAAACATTTTTTTCCATTAAAAAAAAAAGTTAATCAGAAAACAATATATATGCATAAACTTCTTCAAGAAACAACTTTAACTGGAACATGTACTATACAGCTGTGTACATGTAAAATTAGATATTTGCATGTATATGTGACGCCATTTTTTCATTTTGTAATATGTACGGTAAATGTCTTTTTTTGCATCTTTGACGACACTTTCATTCATTTTAATCCATGTTTCCCTCCCGATTTGGACAGAGTTCGTGTTATCCGAGTTTTCGATTATCCGAGGTACCCTCGGTCCACATTACCTCGGATAATCGAGGCTCTACTGTACATTTAATAGCCACTAATTTCAAACCTGGATATATACTTGCAGTTCTGTAATCACAAAAATATTGGAAATACTGCAGATAAGTTTTAAAAGGAGAAAGTATATGCTTCACTAATTGAAATTTTAGAGGCAAGGTTATAGGTACGAAATAAATTTCACACAACTCTTTTTTAGGGATGTAACGAATAGGGATTTTGGTCGAATAGCTGAATAACAAATATTCGGCCATTTCTTCCAGGTTGAAACCAAATATTCAGTCCTTTTTTCTAGGCCGAAGCCAAATATTAAAATTTCTAGAAAGTGTTCACAAAGTCAAACACCAATTCTACTGACTAATCTGCAATGCATGGTTTAATTATGTGTATTAAGAATCCAAAACTATCTAAAATTAATGCATTTTTTGTATTGTTTTGAATGAAATAAAACTGAGAATTTCACCCACAAGTGGAATAGAAATGACAGGTTTTAATGTAAGCATTAGCCTTATTTTACTAATTATTTATTTCAAATTAAAGAAATACTATTGCTGAGTAAATTTTTATCTTGCTCAAAATAGTTTTATGAAGATATTTTTACAAGTTAACATTTTTATTTTATTATGGGTTTTAGAGATCTATCAAAATATAATGCATTTAACTGGAATACATTTTTATTTTCAAAAACCCAATAAATTATGCTATCTTAGTACTCTTGTTATATTTTAGGTCTTTCACATTTCTTTCTTACCCAATATTCACAATAAAACTATCAGTCTACCCAAAGTCTGACTTCCACTTTGTTAATAATAACAAAATGAAAGTCTCTTATTTCCATCATAATTAACTATTGCCAGCTTTTGGGAGCAAATGCTAAGTATAAAATACAGTAGTATTATAACTTTAAAATCCGTTTTTGTTCAGTCCGACCCAAAAACATTGTTTAAAAAAAGTAGTTTTTTTCTAAACTATTATTATTTATTAAAACTATATACTAATGTATCCTTTTTCAAAAACTAAAACACTATTTTAAATGTTTAAAATCTACTAATTTCTTTATTTTTTAAAATTTCTACTGTAGCAGAACTATTTGGAAACGAAAACTGCATCAATGTTCGGCTAGGTCTAGAAATGACTATTCTGTCTGGCCGAATATTCGTTACATCCCTACTTAGAGGACGGGTCAAACCATTGAGCTCTAAACTAAGCTCATAAGTTTATAGCCCAAAGGGTCAAACTAATAGTTCTATAACTCAAAATTAACATTTTTGCTTGCTTCAAATTATCTAAATCCCAGGTTAATCTTGAAATGAGAAAATATTGCCCTTTCAATAAGGCTGTCGGTATTTAAAATAGCTTACTTTAAAGTACAGTTGCAATGGAAGGAATATTTCAAGAGGGCAGTTTTTCATTGGGAACTGAGACAAATTGGATAGGACTGGCGTAGTAGTTGCTTGGCCTGGTCCACAAAATGATAGCGCAATTTCAATATCATTTCTGTTTCATATTTCTCACATTCGAAAACAACTACATAGAATCTAAATGACAAATATGTAATAAAAGAAAGGATACTATAAATTGTTGTAGCATCTTATTGATATTATCCATTCTCGCATTCCAATATTATTGAATATAATGTTTTAACATGCAACGATACATTGAAAAAAATATTTATGAGATTAAATTACTTCAATAAAAAACATATATTCAAGTATTTCTGCTTGCATACATTCAAGAACGTATGATTTTTTTTTTTTTACGGCACGTGAACAAAAACCAAACAAAACAAAACTACCGCGAAAAAACTGTTGCCACCAAGCTTTAATTAAATAGTTATATTCTTTTCCCTTCAACATCTGATAGTCGGAGAGCAGACCATAGGGCAGATATGCTTTTAAAAATATTTGCTTGAAGAATAACAAGTAAATCTGAAAATATATTATTAATAGAATAAAACAATTCTTTTGAAAGAAAAAATAATAAACACACGACGCCAAGGTGACTCGCCAAACGCCAATAGTTCCAACTAATCGCCAAACTTGTCGCTAATAAACAAAACTTTTATGTAACGTAACTTGGTTATTAAAGGGCAAACATGGCGATGAAAAGTAAATTGTTATTTGATTAACTTTTGAGACAAGTTCCTTGCGGTTAAAATGTTATAAATCATCTGTTCATCTTTTTTTTTTTTTTAACTTACGAGGATTTGAAATCCTTTTTTTTTTTACAAAAAAGCATGTATTTCCTTAAAAAATATGAATTTCTTTTATTTTGTAAAGGAACTCATATTTGTAAACCATCTATTTTAAATAATTATTGCTCACTTTTAATTTCTTCTGTTTCATGATAATGTTGGTGCTAGAATGTTAGAAAGAATATTTAACCTTCAGAACGCTAAGCTACAAATATTTTTCTGTCAAATGTGTTGCATAAACTGCCCACTATGTTGCAGTCAAATTTATGCCAGCGGGTTTTCTGTGTAAATATGCATTTCAGGGCTTTGAAGAAAAGGACCGCCCGAAAAAGTTGATGAATTCAACCACATTATTTGCCCGACAAACTAATTCCTTTTACTTTTTATGTTTGGGACCCTCGTGAATTAGTTGTCATGTGTATTCAACCCAAAAGAAAAAAATAGGTCCTGGTTGAGTGCCCCTGCTCTTAATTAAAAGATCGCTAATACACAACCCAAATTGAAAACCTTAGTAAAAACAAATAAATTTCCTGTCCTTGTATGTTGTGTTATGTAATTTTCATTGATGACTGGTTTTCTAAATTGGAAACTATTGAATATATATGATCTGAGTGAAGAATATTAAGTATGAAGCACTTTCATTTGTCTTTTTCTTACATCCTTTTACAGTTGGATGTACATAAGCACCGGGCACCATACATTTTCAACTGTGTCATTTCAGTTCCCAGTTTTTTCCTATCAATTAAGTGGACTCTTTTATAGACACTACATGAAAAAATGTACAGGTATCATGACAGAACATTTGTATGTATTTTTAACCCTCGTAAGTTCTTTGATATTTTCAAAAATCTACACCAAGTAGTTGTGAATGCATGCTTTTGTTCATGATCATTTAAAATAAAATTTAAAAATATTGTAAGGATTCATGTATTAATCATGATTATTAAAGACTTTGTGTTGAATATTACATTTATTTAATGCATTAAATATTTCAGTTTTGTTGAATGGATCATTTGGGAAAAATATTTTCCCCAAGGCTGGCATTCAAAATGCTTTTCGTTTAGAGAGTAGTGCTGTTCAGCCTTCAGAATCTACTCCAGTCAAAAGAAAGCCTTACTCACCATTTCAAGATACATCTTCAAAGATGGAATATGCACTTGCAAGAGTAGATGATTTACTCAACTGGGCTCGCAAGGTTTGCTTGATTTCATTTTATTTACTGTCTATAAAAGTCCTAACTTCTTTTTGTTATGGGAAAATTATTATATCACTGTATCTGAAAGCAGAATGTTTCAGTATTTTGTATACTATTAAGGGGCGATTGGTTTTTAAGACCTTTTGGCATATTTTACAATGTAGCTTTAAATTCAATCATATTAAGGGATAAAAGCTTAAGGAAATGATAATTAATGCATTAGGAGACCTTGGAACTGCTGGTCTGTGAAATACGATACTCTGCAACAAATTTTTAGAAGAAACAGTATGTTGCGCAGTTAAAAATATTAAAGTATTGAGACATAACCTATTAAACTATATAGATATATCTTTTACTTCATCGTGCTACTACTAGTACACTTAGCAGAGTTGATTTAAGACAGAAGCATTTCTTATAACAAAAGCTAAAGAGACATTTTATTAACTAACTCGATTTAAACTTTACAGTAGAAAGAACGAGACAGCAATACTGATACCATTACAAAACTAGTTAACATGAACAATTAATTTACTTTAACAAAAAACACCTTAAGTTCTGCATTGTAAAAGTAACAACAAGCTTTAGCAAATTAAATTCCAAAACTGTTTTCATCTTTTCACCTTAATTAAAAGATGGTAAATAAAAAACAATATTCACAGTAAAAAAGTAGTGCACCAGATTTGCTTTGTAAATGCAGCTGTGTGCTTAAATATTACTAATTAAGAGAATTTAATCAGCTGATCTAGGGGTTATGGATTTTTGACATTGTTGACAATAAATTACAGATTTGGGCAGTAGTAATCTGTAGGGTAAACCTTTCAGAGGACACTATGGAAAAACATCCAAGTTCTATGATTTCTAGAATAATTAAATTAATAAAAAGAAATTTTTCATTTGACCTTAATGTTTTTTCCCCACTAGTCTATGCATGAGTGATGCTGAACATTATTAGTTTTTTAAGTACAAAGAAAAATTAAGGTGCTATTCGGAATTACGTGAAAACTTAAGGACTTTTTAGGGGTCCTTAAAATAATTTAAGAACTTTTTTTTAAGGACTCATGGGCACTCTGAGATATAGCTTTACTCGCTCTTAAATATGGTTATATCATAACACATTCAGTGTTCATATGGATCCTGATATTCTCAATAAAAAAATGTTTTGCCCTGATGCGTCCTTATTTTTTGCTTTCGTCTTGATTTTCTAAAAAATATTGTTTCTCGTTTTATTTCTTAACTCAACAGAATGCAGGCTTGTAAGCTCTGCACCAAAATGCAGTTCTAGTGCAAAAAAAATCATGTCTCTCTGAATTTGCCCCATGCCTGCGCCAAACTTAAATTCTGCCGAAGTATTCCGGAGGTATTGTGATTCTGAAAACTGGAATGTTATGCTGTATGTATGAATTTCTCAAATAAATTTCAGCACTTGACTAGTTTTGTCTGCACCCCCTGTTATTTTCTCTATCTGTCTATCTATCTAGTGAGCCACCTGCCCAACAAAACCATACAGAGGACTGCGATCGGACCCCTAGCCTCTCATAAATTAAAGTAGTTTGGTTATTTTAAACTCACGTCTTGGCAAGGACATACGATGAAACGGAGGAGAGCGTAGCTCAAAACAAACAAATGTCCAAAAACAGAAAGAGAGCATAACAAAAAGCAGGAAGGATGAGCAGAGAAAAATTTAGAAAATTATGGACAAGATGAGAATATTCTTTTGGTGTATGGTTGATCAGATTAATTCTGGCCTTGTTGAATTTATTACAGATGTATAAGTGATGGTGTAGGTTATCTGGCAATTGTAATGTGCAGTTGAGGCAGGGTTCACACTGGGGAAAAATACAAGGTGGGATTTCCCACCTTGAGCAACATTTTAAGTGGGATTTTAAAAATTTAAGCGCAAACAAAATTTTTTTGGAGTGGGATTTCAAAACATATTGCGGGAATCGCACGGCCTAGCACGAACCCTGGTTAAGGCATGTTGGAGAGTTTTCAATTTTCATTTGGTAAAGTTTATCTTTTGTAATGAAGCAGTCTGTAATCATTCTATTTAGCAGGATTTCTTGTTTTCTGTTAAGTTGGGTTTTTTGCTGGATGATTAGTTTTCTGGATTTGAATTTATTATAATATTTACAGCTCTTCCATTTGATTTCTCTTTCGAGGTTTCTATCCTGTCTAATTTTGTTTAAGCAGTTCTTCCATATTGATTGAAAACTTAAAATATTAGGGATAAGTTTTCAAATTTTTTTAGTACATTTTGCCCATTTAGAGCAACATTAATATATATTTTTTTCAATAAGGCCGCCTAGGCCACCAATGATGTTTTTTATTTTAAAAATATTAAAATTTTGTTACGTATGAGACATCAAAAAAAAAAAAAAAAAAAAAACCTAATTGCATTTGAGCCTTTCTCTGAATTTATAAAGATTTTTGAAATGAAATTTTGTAATTTGATGCAGAAATATTCTTTTAATGTTTGTCAGATAGAGTTCAATGCCAACTGTTCACAACACATAGTTATAAAATATTCTCTTTAGACAATTCTTTAAAATTTTATTGAATGACCAATTTTCAAGAGCATTAATTAAAATAGGGATGGGGGGGGGGGGGGATATTGAAGTAAAGTTTTTCTTATGCTTTTCGTTACTTGAGGATCATCCAGGGAACTGTGGATAGTTCTTGACAACATTATGGATATTTTTGCTCTTTTTATTATTTTCATTTTGTTTTTCTTTGTTCTACATTTTCATATTGCTCTAGCTAATCCTCTATACTTGTGCTTAATTTTTTTTCTTCTTTCAGAGTGTTTTAATTCATTTTCTCTCAATTTACCAGCCATCTTTTTGTTTTCACACTATGTTTTCTAAATTGTGAATTTCTCTTGAATGTGTGACCTCTCTTAAATTTAATTTAACAGTTTTTGTAATCTTATCTAAGAATATAACACTAGTTCTTAACACAAAAACATACAAAACAGTGTTTAAAATGGTAATTGGCTATAATTAGATAAAATTAGGCAATATTGATGTTACTGAAGATCAAAACATTACTCAAGAAAATTTGTTGTAAATCTTAACTTCATTTTATACAAATTATAAGCACACATGCAATCATTATTATTATTATGCTCACAAATATCATCAAAATTTAAAAAAAAATAGAAACATGATCTGTAACGTGGTGCTTTGTTTTTGAACTGCAAGTACATATGCTTATGTAATATAGCAAAACATGCAACAAAGAGGGGAGAGGGGTCAAATATATTGAAAAGAAGGGCAAAATCATTTGTGAATGGTCCCTTACTACCATCTTCCTGAATAGTAAATACCTTTAGGTAGACTTGCAAAAAATTTATAACTGGACAAATGTATAATGAAAATTGCAGTTTATCTTACAACTTTGAACCTTAATTGTATTGGTTTTATGTAAGTGTAAAATACCTCTGTACATACCATCCTGGGTTTAAGAAGTTATACGTTTCTTCACGTACTCATAAACTGAAAATAATTTATTTTTTATATCTTAATGAAATCAATTTCTCTTAATATCTGATGTATGTAAAAATAAATGAAAAAAATGTAAAAAAGCTTATTGTTACTGTATCTATTGCATAGAATTCTCTATGGCCAATGACATTTGGCCTTGCCTGCTGTGCAGTAGAAATGATGCATATGGCTGCTCCCCGGTACGATATGGACAGATTTGGTGTGGTTTTCCGAGCAAGCCCCAGGCAATCTGACGTCATCATTGTGGCTGGAACTTTGACTAATAAAATGGCACCAGCTCTTAGAAAAGTAATGTATCAAATCAATTTTGCAATTCTGAATTTTCATAGTGGAGTAATCTGCTTTTCAATATTAAGTACTATTTTCATGTGCCCAAATGTTAGTTAAAATTTTCATACTACAATATAAGACAGCGATCTTTTACATCTTTGGAATTAGATCTTCACTCAAAGAAATAGGCAATGTACTGTAATGAAGAATAATAGGCTTGTTTTCAATGCTTTGATGTATATCATGTCATTTACTGATCATTTTAACTACAGTAAATTGAGCTCAAACTATTGGGAAGGTGTAAGGAACACAAGATTCAGAGATTTCAAATTTTCCATGTAATTGATTGCATGAAAATTAGAGCTCATTGTAAAAAAATTGAGTAGGGCTACAAGAAATTGCAATTTTGTTGATGTCAACAATTAACAAAAATTCCTATGAACTGCTGAGAAAAATCAATCTCAAGAGGAAATTGCTTTTCATACTCAGGGACACGGTCGCTTGCAAGCAGTTAATTCGGATCGCTTTGCGACCCAAGCTCGCTGCTCTTGAAACCGTCCCTTTTGCAAAAAGATGTCTAATTTGATAGAAATATTAAGAACACAATACCTAGCTCCTTTATGAGTTTCTGTGATGTATGGATAGTACACCAATGTATGAATATTAGGGTGGGCCGAAAAAACTGTTTTTTTTTTATTATTTCGAAGTTGTAATAGCGCGGAAAACTTGTGAATTATGTAGAAAAGAAAAACGAAAAAAATTTATCAAAATCGGTTGACATCTTCCGGTCGCACATAGGCCCTAAAATTTGACAAAATATGAAAAAACCTCATTTTTGCGATATTTTTAGCGATTGAGTTATATGTTTTCGTAATGTAATAGTTTGTAACATCTTTAAATAGACCTTAAAAATGTTGTGTTTTAATTTGATTTAGATCAGTTGATATCTTCCGGTTGCGCATAAGCCCCAAAATTTGCCAAAATACTGAAAATTTGACATTTTTATGCATTTTTGGTACTTGATAAATAATTAGTATTTAAATGCAATAGCCGTAGCATTTTTTCACACAAACTTATAATGAGGTAAAAAAAAACTGCCAGATGTTTGTTTATTGTTCTTCAAATGTACTCAAATTTTTAACTTTGAAAACAAATTCTTGTTGCTCTTATTTTTTCACTAAATTTGAGATTTCTTTGACTGCTTTTGTAACATTAAATGCCCTGTATTTCCAATAATCTTAATTTTTAAATATTTTTCACTTGAAGTTTAACACTGATATTTAACATACAAAAAATTAAATGCACAATAAGCATTTAATTAAACTAAAAAATAAGTGCACGTAATTAAAGCACAAATGAGCGCTAAAATGCATTAATTACATGCAATTACTTTTTACAGTTTAATTGTGCACAAAGGAACATTTCCTTTATTATTTTAAACATTTAATTGTTGAATGTTGAAATAGATAGAGAGAAAGAGTTAAAAAAAAAGAAACTTTATACATTCAGTAAAACCTGTAAAGTTGACCATTTTTGTCAGGAATGGAATTATCCCTATATCATATAATGTAGAGAAACCTGTGTAACTGGACCACCTGTCTATGTTCACGACTTATGTTCGCCAAATTTGGGTGTGCATATTATAAAAAACCCTTTGTAAGTTGACTGCCTAATTACTACTATATTTATTTATATCTATTTTTGGAAAGATAAAAAAACCAAAATATCTTCTCCAGGATATTTTTTATGCTTAATGCTAGACCAGTATTTGCCTGGATAGATGAAAAATCCATATAAAGTTTGCCTAAACCTCTTTGTAAGTTAACCAAATGAGAAAACTGCTATGAACACTCATTTATTCTTTAAATGTTTTCTTTTTTCTTTCATCTGATAGAGCCATTTTGAAATATATATTTTTTAAGGAAATCTTTAGCATCATATAAGTAACTGACATAATTAATATGATCTTTATCTTAAGTTTAACTAAGTACTCTACTTTTGAAGTTATATAGGATACAATGTAAGTCATTCGGGTTAAATTTCTTTAATGATATTTTAGATAATTGTGGGAAAAATAGCTAATCACTATTTTAAAGTAACGTCATTACATGAAGCTATATTTTAATTAGTTATTAATGAATAAATGCAGTGTAAGAAATGGCAAAAAGAAAAAAAAATCTCCACCCTCTATAAGTTGACTATCTGTCTAAGTTGACCACTAAAGTGCTGCACTGCAAGTGGTCAACTTACACAGGTTCCATTGTACTTGCAAAATAAAAAATAGGACGGGGAAAGCCATCAAGAAATATCATTTAATGCACTTTTTTTTTTTTGAAAACATTGCGAATTTCGTGTCCTTTTGAATTTACGGATTGCGAATTTGTGGTTCCACACTGTAATAAATTTACTTTAAACATCTTGATTCTTTTATTCAATTTTTTGCATTATAAAATTGTAATAAATGCGAAATTTCTTTCATAAATTCTGTTTTAATGACTTGCATGTACTATAATTGAAAAAATTATCAAAAACATTTGCAGCTCTGCTTTTCAGAGCTATAGAACACTTCGAATGCAAAATGATCTAAGAAAGTTTTTGCTTAGAAATTTTATTTTTTTATTTTTCTTAAAGAGTGATTTTTCATCATATTGTTATATCATCATATTTTAATTTCAAGAAATGCACAAAAATTGTTTTATGTAAAGACATAAAATCATGTCTTGACCTTTCATTGTTCCAAAGTAGTCTGTATTTTTTTCTTATTCTTATGTAGGAAATTATCAGTAATGATGAGTACCTTTTTCTTACCTTTGATACTAGCTGTATAGTTACTATTTTAATATTCATGAAAAATATATCATTTTTATTCTTAAAAATTATCTCTCTGAAAGTTATGTTGCTGAATATATTTAGGGAATTTCATTTTTATCAGTAATATCTTAATTAACATATGTATTCGTTTCACAATTAAATTTTTTGTCTGATTTTTCTGAAACAGATTTATGATCAGATGTCTGAGCCTCGATGGGTAATTTCAATGGGCAGTTGTGCAAATGGAGGTGGATATTATCATTACTCATATAGTGTTGTGAGAGGGTGTGACCGCATTATACCTGTGGACATATATGTGCCTGGTAAAGTACTTCCATCTCATCTTTGTAAAAATATTTTTGATTCATAGCTCACACATAAAAATATTTTAATTTTTCATAATTTAAGACTATTTCCTGATTCCTGTAGGATAAAGAGAAGCATCACAATGAAACTCATATTCCAATGAAAATTATGGTAATGTAGTTTAGAATTACAAGAAAGTCTTATCAGTGTCTAGAAATGGGGTTATAGAAGAAACTTTCCTATTTTCATGCACTGAAACATTTTTAGAAATTAATGTTAATTATGAATGCCCATCTCTTTTGTTGCTTGTGGTTTATGTCCTCTAAGAAATAGACAAAATTGCAATTTCATGGATGAGATGAAATGAAATGATGTGTGTGGCTGTGAGAATGGGTAGTATTATAATAACATACTGATATTATATTAATGGGCATTTTGTTACAGGCCGGTCAGAATTGCATATTCATGTTGAAAATATGACCATTTTATAGACAAAATTTTATCATTTGATCGCAAGCTGAGTGCAGGTAAACCATGATGTTGAACCAAGGGCCAAATTTCCAGAAAACAGAGAAACTTGTCTCATAAATCTATTCAGGACTGGCACAAAAGCTATCCTATTTTCAGAACAAATAATCTTTTACTGAGATTTTGCAAAAATTTAAATTTCCTGAATTTACAAAGACCAGATATGTGCGTAATATTTTGTATTTCAATGTTTAAAGTCATACCTGTTTGGTTTCTAAGTAATGAACATATAACACATTTAAAGATTTTCATGCTTTCTTTCACTTGCATATAGAAAGTAAGCATGCATAATTTTAGCATGTTGCTGTAATTTTGAGGAAAGATTTTTAGGATCTGTCTTTGGTTTAACATGTCTCTTAATGTTTCCTAAATAATAAAAAAAATGCAAAATACTATACAATTCTGAATACCTCTTACCCCTGAATACAATCATCACTTTTATTTTGGTAGGTTACTGGGAAAAATTACTTTTTAAGATTTTTTCTCTATTAGAAATTAGAATTTTATCTGAAAGTTACAGAAAACCTTACCAAAATAATGAAAGTGATGTACTTTATTCAATTTCTAATCTCAACAGTGACATGGTAGCATAATATTACAAACCTATGCTTTTTGAAAAAAAATAGTGAAAATGTAGTCCTTCTTCCAAAAAATCATTCTGAATGCTGAACTCTTAGTACATTTAGACATTTTTATGTGTTCTTTCTTTTTTTTGCATGTGGAAAATAAGGCAGGCATAATTTGAGCCTGTTGCTATTTAAAAAAAACTGATATTTTCAATTTAATACCTGGATGTATTCGAAACAAAACTGAATAAAATTATAAAACAAATACTGATGCATCTTATTTTGATATAAACAAAGCTCCCACGGCTGTGCCAATTGCGCAAAACTGCGCCAAAACGATCTTTCTGCTACATGCTGCTACAAAATGCGTTTTTTCGGAAAATTTGCGCCAAATCGCGATTTTCGGGGGTAAAATCGAAAACATTTTAGATATATATTTTTTTTACCTTAAAATTGCCATCAGTTGTTACATTTTTCCTTTAGTCAACTAATTTTTCACCTTTTAAGTAGTTTTTTAAAGAATATTAGCTCTACCTTCTCTCAAGAACCTCAAATATGGATGAGAAAATTGAGCAGAATGAGTGATGGTATCCCATGCTTGTAGAAGAAACATGAGACGATTTCTAATATTTTGTAGTATTATAGAGAGAAAAATCGTTCATCTTAATTTATGTTAAGCAGTTTATTTAGTAAGTTTTTCTTGAAATAATTTTAAAAGTTTACAATTTCATGGAACGTGGGGAAAAAAACTTAGCGTTTTTCCTCAGTGCACTTTTGGTTTTCTACTATTTAGGAAATACTAATCAATCTGAAAAATCAATAACAGAACAGATTTTTAAAAGAGTGCTGCTCTATTATAATAATTCTTTAAAATTCATTAAGCCTACTTTCCACGTGCAAGCAAAGGAAAGCATACGCTCTGCAATCTTTTTGCATCCGCTACAAAAATCGGATTTTTTTTCATTTCAAGCATTTATAATGTTTCTTCTCAAAGTAAATAAATAATTTTTTTTTTATTTTAAATAAAAACATTGTTTAAAAATATATCTTTGTTCCCGAAAGGGTTTATTCAAACGCTGTAAAATTAAACATTAAGTTGCAGCTTTTGTTCCTTTTCTCATTACTCTTTAAGCTCTGTAATCAATATCATATAACCACAAGCAATTGAAAAACATGAAACATAATTATAAAGAACAAAATAAGTAAAAAAATTACAGTTAAGTTAGAAAAATCATTAAAAAAAAGCATGTATATCTTAATGAATTGATGATCTTTAGCAAACATGTTAAGCAATATTATAAGAAGAAATAGAAATTTTGGTGTGAATGAACGACCTCATAAAAGTACTCTTGCTTAAAGTTTCAATTGGATTTGAAAGTTATGACATTATCCTGCATTTCCTTTTTCTTTTAATAAAGTTTAGTTGCTTTCAGTTTAGTCAGAATTCAATAACTGTAGCCCTAGGGCTCTTAAAATTTAATTGTAACTATTACACAATTTTCAAAAGATGTAAAAATAAATTGTTGGAAAAAAATAAATAAATTATTAGGCATTAAATTATCAATATATAATAAAAAATACATTTTGTCTTTCTATTATAGAACTCAAAAATACAATTTGGTTTTTGAATTTTCTTGCTGCAAAATTATGAAGCTCGGCAATTTACTTTTGGTGCCATTTACTTCCAAAGCATTTAAGGGACTATTTAGGATTGAAATTTAAAGGAATATTTCTTAATCAGAAAAATAATAAATATTACTGCAGGTGGAAAATCGGATAGACTTCAAACATTATTCGATAAAATTTGAAAGGATATTTAATTCATGCAAAATTTTACTGTTACTATAGTCACAATGGTTAAACCTAAATAAGTACCATTTAAAAAACAAATTTTCATTGATAAATAGTTTAAAATAGTTGAACTGAAGCTTTCATATTAGTTAGTTTGTTTTTGCTTATTTTCTTGAAAGAATAGTGTTTTAGCTACTAAACAAAAAAGGAAGGAATGCAATAATTTTTTAAAGAAGAAAATTTTAAGCAACTATTCTTAACTATTAGCAGAGGAAAAAAAACAAGAAAACTTTTTTTTAAATATAATCTGTTTTTTGAGAAAAGTATTGAAAAACACCTTTATAAGGGTTATAGATTTAATTAGTCTTACTTTTTGAATAGGTTATGAATAATTTCTTTAAAAATATTAAAATAATCCAGTTTTGAAAGATGGCTGACGTTTACATTTCCTATCATTTTGAAGACTAGAAACTGCTCTTACCCTTGATGTACGAAAATAACATTGCTTTAAAACAGCCATTTAATATTTAAAAAATAAAGAAAAAAAATCTTCCAAAAATGGTACAAAGTTGATATATTTGGCTCCTAGACTGAGACAAAAGTCAATTTCTTCTGCTCCAAACTGATACAAAAGCCCATTTTTATCTGCTCCAAAATCTGATACAAACTCTGTGAGGCCGATGGGAGCACTGTATAAGTTTAATCAGAGTTTACTTATCAAGCAACTGCACTTGTTTATGAACTTTTTTAATAGTGGTGAAAGTGAAATAAGATTTTGTAAAATTACATGTTGTTTTCACTAAGTTTTAAGAAACATTTTTTTAATAAAAGCTTTTTTTAGCAAATTTATCAGAAAGTTATTTAACATCAGTTATTACCTAGATATCTCAATGCTTTTGATTAAAGAGGCTAGGAAGTAAGAGTTATTTCAATATGTGAGTTTCGAGGAGGAGGTCAATTAAAGGTAATGGAGAGCAACTTTACATTAAGCTGTTGAGGGGAGATTCTGTTTCATCAATTTTTGGCCATTTCAACTAGTTTTTGTTTAATAGCAACTGCATTTCTTAGAATTTTATCAAAATGTTGTTAATAATGATTAATAAAATTTAATGAAGAAAATGAAAATTTTTAATAAAATTTTTCACACTCAATCAAATTCAGAATAAATATTACTTCTGTAGGCCAGAAACGAAAAGAACTTAATGATCCCCTTGCATTCAAAAATATTTTTTTTTACTACCAATTTGCAAGGTTCTCAATAATTCTGATTTATAATCCACAATTCCAAATTGCTCATAGCTATCCTTTCAAAGTCATAAAAGAACATGAAATTTCATCTTAACATTGTTATTTAATCACTTAATATATTACTTATTAAAATGCTATTATTAAATTCGTCTATGTAATGTCATCTGCTTTTAGGTTGTCCTCCAACTGCGGAAGCTTTACTGTATGGTGTTCTACAACTACAGAAGAAAATAAAACGTATGAATAGTATACAGATGTGGTACAGAAAATAATTCGGTTGAAAATCCTCAACTGTAGATTCAGAATCTTGTAAATACAATTGTAGAAAATTGAGGATTAAGCTTTTTAAGCCAGTTTCAGAAATATATAATTTAAACCAAAGCTTGGATTTATTTTTGGTTTATTCCTTCTGGTTTTCTAACAGTACATGCATGCATACATACAGTTAACCAGTTACGTATGGTTAATTGTACACATGATACATCTCAAAATACACCTTTATTTCACGCATTAAATATTAAAATAACTTAATAAATTTTGGTGTGCTTAAGATATAACGATGGGAAGGATTTTTAGACTAAGAAATAAAATTTTGCCATTATTATGTAAAAACGTGCCGTTTTTTTCATGTCTGTTATAGCATGTTTTTACATAATAAATCAAAATATACATTTCTCAGACTAAAATTCTTCCACTATTGTTTAAATTGGCACAAAGACACATAATCACACCAAAATATATTATTTTAGGATTTAAGACCTGAAATAAAACAAAAAAGTTGTGAAAGACATGACAAAAAGCATATGCTTGTTGTTGTTGCTAATGCCACTTGGATATCCAAGCTTCCTTCGCAGAGCAACCAGGAATAAGGCAGATAAGGAAGCTCCTTCAGTTTTTTTAATGAGCACCTTAAGGGTGGAAGTACAACTTCGCTGAAGCACAGAATGTCACCAGATGGCACCCCCGCAAATATGCCACCTTCCTTTTGACCCAATAGTGAAGAGAAGGGAAATTCTCCTCCCTTGGGACTTCAGGGTCCACAGATTTTACATGCATACGTATCCCCAAGTGTACATGGTGGGTCTTCTGCGGGCGGGGACCAAACACCCAACCCTTCAGAGTGGAAATCCAATATCCTATCCACTACGGTACCACCACCCCCAGGCTTATGGAATTAACCATGTAAGAAAATGATATTGGAGCAAGAGTAGCTTTACAAATGAGCACAAATTTCACATTGTAAAATGCCAAAGACAGTAAAACTTGAAATTTAAAGTGAAAAAAGGATAGGATTTCCATGCTTAAAGCTTTTAAAATACCAATAATCAATACATGAAAAAATGTTAAATAGTTCAGATTTATCTTCAATTTCTTTTATGAAAGTATTAATATTTTCCAAATCCAATATCTTTCTAGGTCAGAGCATGTGCTAAATCCACAAAAACATAAATAACTATAATTAATGCTGTGAAATTTCAGATTTGAAGTACGGAAAATAAATATAAAATTTCACTAGTTCAAGCTTTTGTAAAACACAATATCCAGCCACAGAACAGTAAATTTAGTCTTCAAAATAAAAGTATGTGTTATAGAATTCAGTCAGACAGAATTGATTGAGCAAAACTCATAGAATCTTACAAATGCAATTTAAAAAATAAGTTTTGCTGTTGTAAGATATATTAACTTTCAGAACTCACGAATGAGCATTTTTATCACACCACCTGTTGCCCTCAAAAAAAAAGAAAAATGATAGTAAATGAAATATTTTCAACATAAAAGCATTTTTAATTATTATAAGCACCAAAGGTTACCCAAAATATATCGTACAGGTGTATTATTTTCATGAAATATGTCAAGCAACTTAGGTACTTTTTATTTGTAGGGTACAAATGCTCCTGAAGAAAACTAAAAAAAAAAATTAATTATGTATGTCCATAGAGAAAGAATAGAACTAGAGATTGCACTTCTTTCTCCGCAAGGCTGTCTGTCAACTCTGGCTGTCGACACGAAGAACAATTTGCGGTCAAACAAGCCTGGGTTCTGCATTTAGAGTCTTTCTGGCCATATCGTGGGGATTTTAAATTGCATGTTTAATTTGAGCATTGCATTATTTTAATGTGTGTTATAAACAGAAATATTTTAAAATATATACTGCTTTATATTATTTTGTTAATATTCACATTGCATAATAATTTGCAAAAGCCATAAATAAAGGTAACTAGACTTGGACTTATGCAAAATTGAATTCTTGTAGCACATAATAACTGTAAAGTTTTTTAACAACTAATCGCACAATCAAGGCCATATACGGAGGGGGAAACATAGCATACTCTTTTCTGAAACACTTTTTGAAGTAGTGTCTGAATCCAAAGTGCTGAAATATATTTTTCTTTTTTGGGGGTGGGGAGGGGGACACCAAAAAAAAATTCTGGTTACTGCCTTGCACACAGTTTTATGTATTTATGTATGATACATAAATACTTCCGAGCATGAACATAAACTATTAGAATACCATATTTTGATAAAAACAATTAAAGAAATCATATTACACAACTGTATAAATGCATATGATGAGAAAAAACTATATTATGATAAAGTATATGAAATATAATCTTTAGCAACGATCTTTTAATGTATAATTTTTTTTTTTAGCCTTAGGTGTCGTTGGCGGGGAAGGGGTGGCGTCCCCCTCAATATTTCGAAATAGTAAAAAATCCCCGCACTCCCAATACTTTAGTTATATTAGGGGGATCCCTCCCCTTGTTCGCTGTCACTCACCGATCCCCCCCCCCCCCAAAAAAATGTTTTAAATCATGTCTCTTCTCAGGTATCAATCTCAAAATGAATGTTTAAAGATGTTATAGAAAATGTAAAAAAAAAAGAAATTGGCATTATTTAGGTAAAAACATTAAAAGCGGGACTGCAGAAATGTAATGCACTGGAAGAAATAACACTAAGAATATTCAAGAAATTTGGGACCAACGAGGAAAAACTTTAAGTACAGGAAACCATTAAATCAGGGTTCTATTGTATAAGATTATAGGGTCTCGAAAACGTAATGCTGCACAAGTTAAGTCTTGGAGCCCCTTTGCAAATGCAACAAGATAACTTAGTAAATACACAAGTTAATTATTTACTAAGGCATGCATGAAAGGACAAGTCACTGATTTGCTGCAACAATGTCATAGCTCGAGAAATTATGATTTTTGTGATCATACTACAAAAAAACTGTTATCATCTTTAAAGTATTAAATGAGTGACCCCTAAAGTATTAAGCCCATGAGTTTCGGAAAATGAGTGATATGTGTGAACTGCGTCAATCTTTACTTTATTGAAAATTTTTGAAGGTAGTGGTATTTAATCTTGATTTTCAAAGCTTCCTTCAGCAAAAAATTTCACTTTTTATACATTTGTGTACTTTTGAAACCAAAACATTAATATACTTTAACTCTCTGTAGCAACTTTTTCTTCTTATTAAATAATATTTTCATCTATCTCCTCAAATTAAATATTTTCCAATTGCCCAGATTACAAAACTTAATATAGTGAAAATTGCTCTTAAAAAAAAAAAATTACTAAGCAAAAATTTTCTCAAAGCATTCTGCATCCTGAGGTCTACACTGCAAAGCAAAGCTACACATCTTTTTGATGACTTTTGCTTGTACTATAATGGAAAAAGTTATTAAAAAAATAATATATTAGTTGAAGAGGCATCACAAAAGAAGAGGAGTGAAGGTGCCAAGCCAGCAGCTTTAAGTCAAGTTAGGTTTGCATCTCTTCTTTTTTTGGGAGGGGGTTTAGTATTAGGGTGCTTGCTGCAACATCTTATCTTCTGCGTAAAGGATTAATAGCTTTTTTCCCTTTTTTTATTATCATCAACAACAATTTGTTTCCAAATATATATTAAAAATTGGAACAAGATTCTCTTACATAATATTCAATAAGTATTAAGCGTGTTCAAAACTTTTTACATATATTTTAAAAATTTAACAAGTACTTCTGTAAATGTGTATATATATATAATATTTATTTGTGTATACAATGAATTTCAACAAGTCATAACATTAAGTAGTAAAATTAAGTATACGTGAAAAAATTCTGTTGAGTATCAAAAGCATCACTTTATAATTCTTCATGTTGATGTGCTGGTTCTGGTAAAGCATCGGAATTTTTAATCAAATGGAGAAAGAAATTAACGACTTCAATGTAGTTTTTTACTGATATTCTTTCATTGTGTCCATGAAATCTGCTTGATTCTTTTGGGGTGATTCTTACCAAGCTAAACCGATAGATGGCATTTGACAGGCCAAGATACCACCTGGTATCTGTATTTGCTACCAATGTATCTGGAGGGAAAAAAATCATTAAAGGTGTTTAAAATGCCACTTGTTAAAACATAAAAAATTGATCATAATAAACTGAGGAAATTCATAATAAACACTCAGAAAAATACTGCATGTGAATTATACCACTGATTTAGCTAAAACGTGATTTTCCCTTTCCTAAAAATTAATTCAAAGCATTTTTACCATTTATATACCACAGCTGGTATTTATTTTTGGATCATGAGTTAAAGCATTATATTTTCTTTCAACCGTTACTAAATTTAATTATAAGTAAAGTTGCAAATTTTATACCAGATTTGAAATTTCCATTTTATAATGCATTCATTTAATTTTCTTCATTACATTTTCCATAGGATACATTATCTTTCTCCCTTTTTTATGTTGCTTAGTTTCTTTAATTTTATTGCTTTTAAAGTTAATTACTTGAATGCTTCTGAATTGCTGATTTTATTTCTAAACACCTTTCAAGCATTGCCATCAAACTATGCCAGCATGCTTTGATCTAAACATGCCATTTTTTCAGTTAGACTGCTTAAACACTTTTGTTTCTTTTTCTACAAAACTGCCAAAATTAAAACAAACACATGATTTCTTCTGCCAAAACTATTAAAATTAATACAAATTTTCTTTTAATAAAAACTATGGGCTATATGATGATATAATAACACTGTCAGGGGTAGTGTGAAAATTTTGAAGAAAAAAAGGGAAAAGGAATCTTGATATGAAATTGCATATACATGACAGCAGAATTTTAAAATAAAACTAAAAGAAAAAACCCTTTCAAATTGATCATTTTGAAAAAGTATAAAAAAACAAAATTGCATCTTATTTTTTTTTCATAACATAAAATAGTTATAGTATTAACCCATTAAAATTTGAAAATCATGGTACTTTCTTCTCTGCAAGTATTGTACTGTAATAATAAAAAAAATATGTGTTTATAACATTTCAAGTATCCTGAAGTTTTTAATATTTTTTGCTCTTACAAAGCCACTCCAAAAATGGCTGAAACTCACCATCCCTATTCATGCATTTATATTTATGAAATGAATAAATAAGCAATGTTGTTATAGTTGCAATATTATTGTATAGTTATTTATTTATTTTTTTGAAGTTCTGTAATTATTTGCAGCATTTTCAGATTTTGCTTCCTTTATTGAGGCCTGATGGCCAAAAGTTTTGTTTTCTACATCACACATTCACATGTGCTGATGAAGAAACTGCTAATATAATTTGTTAGCATAGCTTGATTGTGGATAAGTTTAAACTATTCAGTGTACAAATAGTTCATGCATAAAAGAATCATATGCATTTGATGAACACATTATGCCATTCCATTTCTTTTCATATATTGTGGTCATGGCAGTAAATTACCATTATTACTATTGTTTTCTTTTGCATTGGAACATTTTCAAGCATATTATAGCAGTGGTGTTGTCGAGGGGAGACGGTGTCCTCCTACTTTCTTATTTTAACAAAAGGGTCCCCCTTCTTGTTTTGAATTTGAATATACAAGTCCCGCCCCTACCTTTTTCCCAGAACTACACTACAGTGTAAAAGAACACTTTACAAGTACATATAAGGGCAGGAATCAGAGAGGTTATAATAACCTATGTGTAAACATCTCCTACAATACCCAATTTGGGATTAGCTCTCTTTTGAACACCTGAATAAATCATTAAAAACAATAATGATTTAAATATAGAATTCAAACTTACTTGGGACTACGCAACTATCATTATATATCTGTTGTATGCTCTTTTTTATCACTTTGAATCCAAAAGTGTTTGTTGGAGACACTGGATGAGGAGGATGTGCTGATAGAATAGTCACATTCACTCGTTCATCACTAATAATATTTTTTACATAATTTGTAGCCTGAAATAACAAAAAATATTCTAAATAAATCATAAATTTGCATATTGAAAACAAAAATATAAAATTTTACTGCATAGTTAATTATAGAATAAACCTTTTAGAAGGTTAAAATTCTACTTTTTTTCACATACAAAGTTAATATGATATGCTCAAAAAAATAAAATGATTTTATTTTATTCATTTTTTACGTATGAACATTATGCACAGATTAGTAACAAGTCAAGGATAATATTAAACTGATCAAGAGAGAATCAAGGTGAATCATGGATTTTTTTTTTTTTTTTTTTGTGTTTAAACAGTTTAAATTAAGTTTATATATATGCATGAGTGTGTGTGATATAGGAACAAAGTTTTAATCCAGTTTTAAACCCCAATAGGATAATGTATTTTCTGTAATAACAAACACTGTGTTACAATGAAGTATTTTTCTGGTTCCTTGGAGTTTGCTGTAACAGGATTTCCCTGTATATATATATTAAGTAGATAAGTATTCCTAATATTTTATCTAAATTCATCCATTATATACTCAATTAGTAGTAAATAATTATTGTTTTCAGTATTTTCCCTCGTGAGAACAATGCTCACAATAGAGGTGATTGGGAAAACATCTGAAATTTTAAAGAGGAAAAAAAGGATCAATTGTCATTTTAAAAAATTATTCCCTCAATATAAAAAGTGCATTACTACTTTTTATAAACAGAAAATTTACATTTCTTAGTTTTTAATATGATCATAGAAACAAACTTTCTCTTTTATGAAAGCAGGTACTAAATTAAAAAATCTCATTTTGGCAATATGGAAAGAGAAAAAGAGAGAGAGCTAGGAAAACATATGCGCACAACAATCTTATACAAGTATGTAGCAGAAAAATTTAGTATTATCAAATTAAGTTTAGAAGTTCGACTTAGACAAAATGCATCCATTAATTATGTGGTAGCAATTTAATGTTCAACAGTGTAAGTATTTCTCTAAATTTTGTTCTTGGAGGCATTTAATGCAATAGGAAAGAAATTATGCATATTTTAAAGGTTAAAAAATGTTTTATCCTGATAACAAGCAAAAGGGTCTTGATAAAAGTTTTGCTTTCAAAAATTGAGGAGTTTAGAAATAATGAAAATTGCACAGCACACTAAATACAGAAAAATTCAACAAGATGATAAGCATATATATTTAACAAGTAACCAATAATATGCTCCTAATCTAAAATGAGAACCAATTTCAAGATTTTATCAATAAAAAAGTATGCATAATGAAACTTTGTTTTGACATGAATTTAAGATTTTTTTTTTTTTTACTGATAATCATGCCTCTTTTACATGACCTATCAATTCATATTTATGAATGAATGTTTTTCTGTAAAATGAATATTGCTATGATAAAGCAGCAACTTGTACCTAGTCGCCAACTTTGGTTTGTTCTGACTTTTTCAAACTTAACCTTAATTTTTATTAGTTTCATTTCTTATTTTAACCTTTTAAAACGATGGAAGATTTTATGCCCATTGCACACATTTCAAAACTCAATATATGATTCTGAAACAAAATTAAAAACCTGCGATTTATCCTTTTTCTTTTTGACATTGAAAACCCAAACTGGAAACTAGCACAGAATTTAAACATTTAATTTTCAAGTTAAGATTTTAATTAAAATAAAAATACATTTTATTTAGTTGCCTTTTAATGAAGCCTAATAAACACCAAAAAATTCCAGTTTTCTTGTATTTTTTGCAAATTTCCGAAATTTTGAGAATACCAAAATTCTAGCCATTATAACACACATGCACTTGCAAAAAAAACCCCTCTGAATTCCAGTGTATAACTGAAACACAATCACCCCTGTAATAAATTAAAAGCTTCAAGTTTACTTTTATTTGGTTCGTCTTGAAGTTTTTTGAATCTGTTTGTCATTTACTCAGCATTATATTTAACTATTGTTTTTTTCTGCTTGTATGTGTTTGGTGTTGTAATAAATATAGATGTTTTTATATACAATAAATATTCCATAGGGTTTTTTATAGAAAACATTAAGAAAACTCTTTTGGCAATGAAACTACTATTGATATATCTAACTATAGAATTTGAAAATATTGACAATTATTATTAACTACTACAATAAAAATTAGCAATTCTTGTCATCATTCAAAATCACCCTATAAATAAAATTTTGTTATGATGCACAATTTAAAATAATAATGCATTGTCTCAAAAACAATACTAATCAGTCATAACTCGAATAAATAATCAACTTATGTTTCAAATTTATATCAACATAGAAAAAGAAGAAAATAACCAACAGTTTTATTTACCAAAAAATATTAAATATAGAACTTAGTAAAAGTAAGATGTCAGCAATAGATAACATTATTATTCCAAGTTGAAATAATTCCAACTATAGAAACGAGAGATAGAATTTCAACACAGAATGCATAGATGAAAACTGGTCAAAACTATTCACACAAACTTACCTCATCAATTGTTTGTGCAGGGTGAACTCTCAGATTCACTTGTGCAATAGCGAAACTTGGCAAAACATTCAACTGAAATCAAAAACTAAAGTTATTTTCTAACTATTAGACAAAAAAAAAACATCATTTTAAATTACACAATGAATAAAGCTTACTTTTGTGCCACCTTTAACAATTGTCACTGCAGTAGTTGTTCGATGTATAGCACTCATCATTGGACCTTTCATGGACCTAAAAATAGCCTTGTTAAAAAAGAGATTGAAAAAACCCTATTACTATACTAGTATTGTCAAAACCCATATTGCTTGAGCGCAATGCTATACATAATTCAAAAATTCACATAAGCCTGAAAAGTGGAAATTACCAAATTCCTGATTCTTTTTAAAAACAAGACATTATAGACATGAAACAGCAAAGTTGAACCATTTAGGGATATTCGACACTGTATAATCTAGTTTTATTAAACAAATTTAACAGGAGCAAATTATTGAACAGTGCTACTGATCCAAAAAGTACCCTCCCTTTTTTGCTTTAATGACCTTCAGATGCAAATATGGAATGTCCTCCAACTTGGATGATCTTTGGAATTATACAAAAGGAATAAAAGCAATAATTAACAAATTTTACAAATGCAAAAACGCACCCTTTACTAAACTCACAATTGCAAAAACGGACTTTTTAATCTTAAATTCGTTTATTATATTTTTATTTTTTTCAAAATGGTGTGAGACATTTTAAGTTTTGTTAATTTTAGACACATAAGACATGCCAAAATCTTAAAATTTTATAAGCTGAAATGAAAGTATGTTCCAATGTGGAGGCACTTGCCCTTTTTTTTTTTTGGTATTTGCCCTTTTCAAAGCCATGGGAATTGCTGGCCATTTGTGAAGGGTCACCTGATATGTGACCAGCATTAACCCTAACACACTGCAGTCGGATGACACCAGATGGTGCCACCACAAATATGCCACCTTCCTTTTTTGACCTGAAGGTGAAGGGAAGGAAAAATCTCCACCCTTCGGTATCCTAGGGACTTCAGGGTCCACGGATTTTACATGCACATATCCCCAAATGTACATGGTGGGTCTTCAGCGGCTCGAGGATCCAACTCGAGACCCTCGATCCAAAGCTCGACATCCTAACCACTAGGCTACCACGGCCTGTTGATATAGAAGTATTCAATCCTAAATGAATGAGTTCCAAAAATTTTGGTTTTCTCTGTTTAACTGCTTTCCTGAGGAGTAATTGTTTGCAGTTTTTCATCTCATAGCACCATCTATTGTTGAAAAAAAAATTCCCTCATGTTTTATTTACTTTATGATTTTAGAGCAAAGTTATTGCAATAAATTTTATAAAATTGAGCATGTTGTTAGTGAACAAGTTCACTTAGATGCACTTTGCATAGTGACTCTTAGTGGTTAAAGGCGGGCAGACAATCTTGTCAAGAGGACAGGTCTGAATTATGACAAAGATCTTAGTTTCTTTTTTATTTATTTGAAGATAAAAACACGTGGAAAGGCGGGGAGCTATGTACTTATTCCAATGAAAAAAATTTTTTACAATTTTTTCCCCTCTATAATTGAGGGAGCTTAAAATAAAAATAAAGTATATTGGAAGGAATAACCGTTACATGGATGTGAGATGGATACACTTTTGCTGTATGAATGAATTCAACTAATCGAAAAGGATGCATTATATCAGTGCATTTTTTCTCTCAATTCTCCCCCCCCCCCCCTCCTCACCCGCAATGTATTTGCAAATTTCAGCAAAATTTTTGGGAGTGGGGACAATTATTCGATATTTTACCAAATATCGCAGCAAAAATCATTTATAACTCGAGAACTACATTTTTGTCTTACGAATAATTTTTTTCATCGCGAAATTCAAGAGCAGAACTGAAATAAGTGAATAACTACTACCTAATTCACAAGCACAAAAACTCTACTCTGATATACATAATGGGTCATTCCACAATAAAGAATTCGTTGGGGATGTACCCTAGACAAAACTGTCAAGGATAAAATATATCCTTTTGTCCACTGTGTGTGCGTGTGTACCTGGTTCCCGCCTCCCCCTCCCCCCAATAAATCAGAAGTTTTGAATTCAAAAAATGCAGAATTTAATAATAATAATTTTAAAAAACCCTCCTTTCCATGGAACAACTTTCATTATTTAAAAAAGTCACACATGATACATTTTTATGGAAATTATTATTATTAATAATAATAATGTCTATTTCCTTTAGAAGGGTCATTCCACGGTGACTGACGTTACAATTTGACTAAGTTTTTTAGCTTTTAAAATCCCCATTGTCTTGAAATTTAATTTTATTTTTCTGAAATTGATCTAAAATACCATGAGAGAGCACAATAATACTACCCATACCAGGTTTTAGACATAAAAAGCTTTTTTGTGTGGAATTAAGGTAAATCAAATATTGTGACTGATGTTACACAGAAGAGACATTAAGAAAAACAACTTTTACATTAATTGAAATTCTCCTCAAACTAAGAACATGAAGATTAAATTATTTTTTTCCAGTCAAGTAAAGATGTCAAACTTTATGAATACACTTTGTTTCATTCCAAAAACTTTAAAATTTACAGTGGAGGAAATTTTTAATGACCGTGACTGATGTTACAAACATTTTGTGACTGATGTTACACCAACATTAATTGGCTCAAATTATAATTTATTTCTCCTTAAAAGTCAAGTTAGAATTTTTTTTTTACAAAATTACGCAAATCTACTAAAATGATAAAAAATAAACAATAGTAAATGAATATAATTATACAAGTTATGTTTTTAGTGCAATTCAGGAAATGAAAAATGTCCTCGTGCATTTACTACATCTGGTGTACTAAGGTTTCTTATTATTTTTTCTTGTGAAGAATAAATTCTATCCACATTTCCAGACCATTTCCAATGCTTCCCTGTTGGAATCATAACACTGACCAAGTATTCACAGTTTTCAATCGCTCTAACTTCACATGGATAAAGCTGTCCATCGTATTCCACAATTCTCCAATTTTGGCCACCAAATTTGGAACTTGTTCTCTTGGTTTTGAACAGGCAAATGATGTTTTAGATAATTTGGAGCTTTTGGTGAATCTGTCTACCACCTCCAAAAGGTGTTGCTGCGTGATACCAGCTATAGCTTCTGAATCAGAAAATATTTTATTCAAATTTAACTCTTTATAACGCAACTGTAAATCGTACGATGAAATCTCAAAGGTTTCCACACCGCTTGAAGCTGCGGCATTTACAAAATCTTTTGCACTGTGTACGAAATGCTTTCTTTTTTTTTTCAGCTTCCCATAAATGCCTCTTTACATAGCCGACAACTGCCATCCACTGGGCCTTTCAAATGTGAAGAACCAAAATAATTCGAATTAATGAACAATTTATATTTTTCTGTAACATGAGTTTTGTGGCTGCAATGAACTTGTTTTTGAGTTGGGTCATCTAACCAAATATGTAAGACTTCAATTTCTTGAGGAATCTTTTCCAGCATTCTTGTTATGAGAGGAATCACAATCTCTTTAGAATGAGACAGTTCATCTGAAACTATCGCATATGGATGCATTCTACCTGATCGGTACACTGCTGCTGTAAAAATGCTTACTTTGGCTTAATAGGAGCACCTGTTTCCCCAATTTCATTGTCAAACCTTTTTTTTATGACAGCCTTCTGCTTTTGTGGAGATGTAGGCAGGGCGTGCTTTGCACGAGTTACAGCTTTTCCTAAGGTTTTATTTTTTTTTGTAAAAGGAGTTATGTCACTGCTACTTGAAATTTTGCACTTTAATGCACTACATTTTACTACTATTTTTCTAACATTTTCTTTGATTTATCTTTTTAAAGTGACTTAGTTAACTTAGCTAGGTCATCTCCTTTTTTATCTCTACTCCTTTTAGCTTCTGAATTGTTTTTCTTTTTGTAATTTTCATATTTTCCTTCCTTCTTTAATTTATCTTGCCTCCTTTTTTGCCTTTCTGCAGCAGTCAATGCCATTTGTGCAGTGCTTAAGTATCTAACTGGAAAAGAGAAAAGTGACTGATGTTACAATGTGACTGATGTTACATATTTTAAAGAAGTTTTTAATTCATAATTTGAACTGTTATTAACTATTTAAGTAATTGATATTTAAGATATTATCATGAATGAAGAGAATATGGCTTTTTATATTCTTAACACTATTTTTCTTTAAGTAATAAAAACTTTTATAAATTTTTGTGACTGATGTTACATCACTATGAGGCCTAAGTTATAAAAATCAAGTTTCAATACAATATTCACAGTTTAAAGACCCTTTACTGGCCTATCCTAACATATAAACTAAATTTCAATAAAAAAAATAAGATTATATACATACCTGTTAATTTCTTTACGAAAACAAGATGAACTTTCCGAACCTCTCTAAAGACAACAACACATGTGACAAAAGTAACATTGCCAAACATTGCCTACA
Source organism: Octonoba sinensis (assembly GCA_038502835.1). Taxonomy (NCBI): domain Eukaryota; kingdom Metazoa; phylum Arthropoda; class Arachnida; order Araneae; family Uloboridae; genus Octonoba; species Octonoba sinensis. Next base: position 112,282,716 of record CM076604.1, on the reverse strand, counting down.
AAACTTTAAAAAAGGTACTGCTAACTGTTTAAACATAATTTTATAAAAATTCACATATTTTTACCTTCGAGGAAAAAAAAAACTGTATGTGTGCAAGAAAATTTTTTTTTTATGTTGGTGTCCCTGTTTTCGTGGAATTGCCCAGAAGCTTTTTTATGCAAACATGTTTATAAGATAATTACATATTGATTAAGTATTAATAATAACTTAATATTGATTAAATTTTGCATTTTATAACTCTCAATAGCAATTATAAAACACATAATTTGCAGTAATTTTAAAATGTGCATCTCTCACATAGCATTTTCACTGCCAATTAATTATATGCTTACAAAATTAAAAATAGAAATTAAAAAAAGTAAAAGTTTCATACCCTTAGATCTTATTTTTTAAAAAATTCTAAAGTTTAAAAGAAAAAGGAGAAAAAACAACAGGTTCAATGAAATGAAGCCTGTGTTTGAAACATATTAGTATATCACATATTACTTTCAATATATGTATTTACTTTCCTATGGATATACATCAATAAGAAGTATGAAAATATAATGATTAAAATTATCTTTCAGGTAAAAATACTTAATGCACCTTGATAAGGAAATAATAAATTAATAAAAAAGCAATGTATAAAATGCATAATAAAATTTTATCATTAAATATACATAAAGATTGTAAAAGATTTACTTATCAAATGTTTTAGGAGCATGCTGTTTGTCTTTAGAATGTATGACATTTTAAAGCCATTATCAGGGCCCGACTTAGCCTAATTGGGGCCATTTTGAGATATGCAAAAATACAGGCTTTTTATTGGCCAAATTTGTCCATCATAATTGCAAAAATTTATCTGAATTCTGGCCCTAGAAAGCCATGTATTCATGAAATATAGAATTTTTGTATTTATACAACAGATTCTAACATAAAACTGACGGATATTTTGTTTTAAAAAAAGTTCATTAAAGAAGGAAAGATGAACTTTCTATTCAATTCAGGTCCCCCTTAGAAGTGTGGCAGGTGCCCCATATGCCCCTGCCTTAATCCGGCCCTAGCCATTACCAATTTGTAGTTATTTAGAACCCAAGTTAATTCCTACATTAGTTTCAGAGCCATTGAGAGTGAGTGTCAGGCATGGCTGATTTACGGTCTTTGGATAGCTCCGTTTGTCATGATGTTGTACAGGGGGTAAAATTCTTCTGTGGCTAAGATGCAAGCATAATGGGGAGGAGTGACAAAATTGAGATGTGGCCCGCCTTGGCTCTCGACGGCCTTGGTTAGTTTTGAAATATATTTTGATATTAGAGAAAATATGTTATGCTTGTTGATAAGACTACATAATGAAAACAAAAAACACCCAAAAAGTCACTATCTTTTCAGTAATTCCCACCATTCGGTCTGCAACAGATTACAATGACTGCATTATAAAAAAGACAATATGTAGCTGGAAAATGAGATCCTTTGTACGATTAATATGCAAAATAGTAATACAATTATGTTCATCAGCATATACATTTTGTTAAGTTTAATTACTTTTACTGTAAAATATTATCCAAAAAATCACTTGTACCAACATGTAACTAATTCTCTGTGGATCTATATTAAATTATGATTAACATTCAGACAATTATTTTAATTAAATTAATAATAAAAAAACATTTCATTATAACTAAATAACGTAAAATATAACTCTCTATTACATCATAGCAATAATTTTGCGTCAAATATATGGAAAATCAATGTATTTTCATTTTTTCCATTTCTTCTATTCTGTCCAATTTCTTCTGGCGTACCGGACTTTTTAAAAAATTAAACAAAATATCAACCCTGTGTGGAGAAGACATTTTTCAATTTTTAATAAACTTATTAAAACAAAGTTTTATTTACAAATTATTTCAATTTCTTTTTAGTTCGGTATTTCATTTAAAATTTCAAAAAAAAAAAAAAAAAAAAATTGAAATATCTAAATTTTTTTTAATGAAAAGCAATGGAAAATTTCTCCTCTGTAACAAATTTTTATTGTGGAATGATCTTAATACAAACTGTAAAATCAGTAATTACACTTTATGTAAGAGCCAAATTTTGACAGTGAAAGTTAAAAGGGATTTAAAATTATAATTTATCTCATTCATTCAATGGGGAAACGAAATCAATTCAGCATTCACAGATGCGTATCCCATGTAGTCTAGTGGTTAGGTTTCCTGGCTTTCACCCAGGCGGCACGGGTTCGATTCCCGGTATGGGAAAGGGTTCCATGGTGTAAAGGACTTTGAATCCAGCATTTACAGATGACTTTTTAAAACTTTTCATTAGCATAATGATATATTCTATAGTTTGGCATTTGCATAGTTAAAATTTTCAAAAATGCTTACCAAATTAAAAGAGGTTTAAAGAGCCAAGTGTTGGTAAAAATCACCTTCAATGGAAAGTTTACCTAGAAAATAAGTGAAACCTTTAAAAAAATGTGTATTTTAAAGTTAAAAAAAAGTAAAGAAATTATATGCAAAGTCATTAAAATTATCTTTGCATTCAAAGCTTACATAATGAAAAAATTGAAGGACTGTTTCACTTACATAGGTTGCCGAAGATATGTTAAATATTTTACGTTATGTCTATTTTACTCAGGGTTGGCCAATTTAAATCAGTAGGATTTTTATTATGATTAAAATCACTTTGATTTTTTTAAAAAAACATTGATCTAAATCAAAAATAAAATTTTACTCTTATGAAATGTTTGTTTCATAATTTTCACTTTGAATTTAATGAGACTTAAAATACTGCTTGTTATTTAATTTAATTTGAGAGTAATGAGAGCAGCTTTTGCAGTTAAAAGGAATGCAGAAGTTCTTGCTAATAGCCTAGAGCTTATCACTCATTCACTAGATGTAATGCAAAAAGACACTTGTTCTTTGTCCACTTGACACTTGTTTTTGACACAAAACATGGGCTGCCACATAAGTGGCTGTCCATGTTTGCAATTGTTAAAATATTAATTTGTACATAGATGAAATTAATGCAGTTTTTCCACAACATTACAACCAAGCACTAAGGCCGCTCTTTTTTCTATGCTGTTAGATCCACAATATTGTTCAAGTGATTTGACTAAAGATAAAAAGAAAAAAAGCTTTTGATTTTGCTAAGGAAAAATATTTTAGCAATTACACTGCTTTAATCCTTTTAAACCTTACAGGACATATATGTCTCATGAAATGTTCCAAGTAGACTGTTGGGACATGTCCCACTCAAAAGACTAATGGGACATCAATGTCCCAGGGCTTAATAGCAAGAATCCAGTCCAAATTATAAAAAAAACTTATTTTTAATATTATCGATGGTTAAAAAAAAACTTTCACTGGTAAAAAATTAGAAATGTCTTGAAAAACTTAATAATGAGATTCATAGCTAAATACAGACCTTGTCTGTCATTTGCTTGTTTGAGAAAACCATTGTGTCTTCAAGCTAACATACAGCTAGAGGATTTTGTATTTTCTAGGGATGATGTGTTTTCTCAATTAAAAAAGATTAAAAGCAAATAAGGCTCCAGGATCTGATAATGTTTACCCAAAAATTTCAGTAGAATGTGCTGAGGAAGTAGTGGATGATCTGCTGAGGATGTTATCTTAACTACTTTCATATAACTCGGGGACTGTGCCAGTGGATTAGAAGCTGGCAAACATAATGCCAGTTTTCAAGAAAGGGTCGAAAGCTAAGGCAGTAAATTATAACCCTTTGATTCTTACTTCCGTCATTTGTAAAACTTTTGGCTTGATCAAAATAAAGATTGTGAATTTCCAGGAGAGAAATGGTGTTTTGACTGGTTTTCAGTATGGTTTTAGGAAGGGTAGGTCCTGTACAAGCAATTTGTTGCATTTCTATGACAAGGTTACCATGGCTTAGATAACAAAAAGTGTGTATAGATGTTGTTCATATTGACTTCCAGAAAGTACTCAATAAAGTACCACATGAAGCTCTTAAAATATTGTTTATATTGGTATTTTATGGAAAAACTTTGGTACTGGTTAAATTAATCTCAGTGGATTGTTTTAAGTGGTGTTCCACAAGGTTCAGTTTTAGGAGGATTATTATTTATTGTTTTTATTAACAATATTAGTCAGAGTATTCTGGGAACATTAATAATTTTGCTGATGATGTCAAGGTCATGGGAAGTGTTCATACGGAAGAACACATCAATCAGCTTCAAGAGAATTTAAATCAAATTTTTAGGTAGGCAATTAAGTGGAGTATGTCTTTTAATTCTACTATCCATACATTTTAAGAAAGAAACACCATAGTTAAGGTATGTATGTTTGTGAATGTAAACTAATACCAGTAAATAGCAACTAACACAATATCCCAATTCTTCAAACATTTCTTTCTCTGGACCTTCTCCAAATAGACTAGGAAACACATCTCCTTCCAGTCTATTCAAAATAAAATTGAAAACAGAAAATAATTAAAAATAACTTTAAACAAAAGAGTAATTTAAAAGTTTTGCAAGATCTAATTTGAAACGGGCTGAAAGACTTAGAAGAGATATACCATTTTTCCTGGCCCACTTCTTCAACTTCAAAAAGAGTCCTAAAATCAGCCTGCAGAGGCTACATACTATTAAATATTTTTCCTTGCATCAGCCATACAAAAGTGTTATCTTTATCCATATCACATCCCAGTTTTGAACAAGTAGAATATTAAAATTGTCAATGATTTTAGCGTTGGTAACAGTGATGGCAAATTTTTGTAATTCTACAATGAATAAATATAAGCATGCTTTTTATTTTTTCAACGTAACAATTCCATTTTCTTTGCATGAAGTGTTATCATTAAAAATACGTACTTTGATACTAACTTTTCCATCTCACACAAGAATTTTTCTTGAATTCTAACCTGATAAATCAGTGCGTGTTATTTACTGATGCATCTTATAGGTCAGGAAATATCATAATCCTTTATTAAAAACAGCCATTTATCACAACCCACAAGTATCATAAATCAGTAGGACTCAGGCTCTGGATCCTCATTCAGCTAAGTAGAAAATATAACAAAAAGGAACAATATTTATGCGTTTTCTTGGTTCAACGGAGTAATGATCGAGCTCTGACTAATGGAATAAAGGGAATAAAAGGAGTGGCATTAATAACAAACAAAAATTACCTTTTAGTAAGACAAATGAAATATTTTGAGAAAATATTTCAAACAAAATTTGACAAATTAAGTTAAACAAATGTTAATAAACAATAATAGATCATTTTTAAAAATTAGCTCACTTGGATAGAGCTTTTGCTAAAACTACAATGGCTGTTTCTTTGGCAGGCATCGATGAATGTCCAGGAGTGATATCCACTTTCAGCTCCAAATTCAAGCTTCCTTTTTCAGTTACTCCTATTCTGTTTGAATGACAGCAAATTTTTCTTTTTAAAGTACAAACACTGGAAACTCACAGCTGTGCTTAATCAAAAATGCAATGTATTTATAAATACTAAAATTGTTAAGAATTATGTATTGAATGTGGAGAAGAAAAGAGATGTCTTTTATTATGTGCAGTAGGTCTCAAATGAAACACATCCTCATAGAAAAAGCATCCTGGGAAGTTGGGGCATGTTAATGCTGTGGGGCTGGCATCTGATGCAAAACATTCTGTGAACGGTGAAGATAGTAGGTGTAGAACATTGCAAAATGTTCTCATAATTTCCAAATGCAAGAGCCACTCTTTCTCAATATATGAGTAAAACTTACTAAACTCATCAGTACCAAGCAGCTACTCACAAGAGGTAGTCAGGCCCAAGTCCTGAATTCCTATATTGCAAAAATCGCTTTGACGAATACAAAGCTATTGGTTGTTGAAACATTGTAGAACTCTCAAAATTTCATCAAGTTGCCTGCTTCAATTTACAAAAGAATATGTCCATAGGAGTCCTCTATGGAGATAGCTATCCATTAGATGCTCTGTACAAAAGCACAAAAAACAAGAAAATGTCAAAGAATGCATTAATGTTTTTTGAATATGGCTCAGCCAAGATATACCTCATTTTTCCTACCGTCCATATTTTTTGAATAACTTGAAAATTGATGCATAATGACGGATTTGTGTAAGCTCGCAACTGACTTGATTTAACAAAATTCACGAAAAAAAAATTATATGTAAACATTATATAGGCATCCCCTTTGACAAAAAAGCTCAATAATGCTATAACTAAAAGCTTTAATGAGTTATGGTTGGATTTTGGCCACAGGGCAATCACTAGTTTTAATAAATTTAAACTACTGAGCAATGTCCCCTCTAACTCTGCTTTATTTGAGACTACATATTAAGCCTTTTAAGTCTGGAATCATAATCTAAGCCTGAAATTTCATCAAGTGCAAGATAACAAAATGTTGAAATAATAAGCTGAATACATTTCAGAAACGTTATTTTCAAACAACTTACACCCATGTTTTCATAAAGGTATACTTTTGATTTGATGGAATAGGACCATTCCTGTGACTTTCCAGACACCCGGAACTTTTATATGCTGACATTTGTGTTGGTACCAAATTTGGTGAGATATCACAAAATAGTTGCGTAACAAGTGACGCGAGCTGGGAATGGAGCACCCTAGATTGGTTAATCTATATAGATTATTCATCATAACTATAAACAATATTCTTAAATACAAATTTTGTAATAAAAATAATTTAACTTTGTGCAAGTAAACAATAATAAAATATAATTACACGTTAATTTAAAGCACAAATGAGCAATAAAATGCATTTATTGAGCATTTTATTGCTCATTTGTGCTTTAAATTAACGTGTAATTATATTTTATTATATTTTATTATTAAATTTTGTAATGCCTACATGTTACACTGTAATTCCTATTATGAAATTTAAAGCTCATGAGAGAAAGTTTTAGATACATTTTGCATTAAATTCACAAAAATTAAAAAAAAAAAAAAAAACTACCATACAAGATACTGCAATAAAAGAAGGCAACTTTTTCTTTTCGTTTGACTCAACTATAAGAGAGTGTTTTATTCAATTTCTCTTGCTAAATACAAAAATTAAGTAATTTTAAAAAGATACTTAAGTACTCTTAAAAATATACTTAAGTATGCTTTATAACTGATGCAATAGCACATATGAAAAGAGCATAACATGATTTGTAAATTAAATAATCATATTCAAAATGAATTTGTACATCTATTGCCATAAATAATAATATACTCATAATGTTACATAAAGTAAAAAGAAATTTTTGTCATTTGTGTCAAAAGAGCATGGATCTTTGATGAGGGCAAAAAGATACCCATCACCCCAGAATTTTTTCCTGAGGTCCAATCTTTTTCTTAAAAACAACAATGCAGAGCTGGTAAAACCTCTGCTCTTCATAGACTTTTTTTTTTTTTGCAAATAAAGTATAATCATTCAATCAAGATAATTACACTTTATATTTTATGATTTAAATTTTTTTTTAAAATCAGGATGGGGTTTTAAGTGCAAAGACCCTTCTTGCAATCTTTGGTTTTAAGCCAGACTATAATCATAGTTTGTTCATATTTGTATATGCAAGGATTAATAACTCCTCCCTGAAGAAAATTCTAGTCGTGCCACTGGTTTCAACAGTTTTGTAAATATTCTGCTCAGGAAATCTTGCTAAAAATTTTTATCAGATGGCAAAAGACCTCCACTTTCCAACTACACCCTTAGATGTCTTTTTGACAATGTGATACTTTCAATAAAGTTACAACAAAAAATCATTGTCAGATTTTGTCTTAAAAGTTAAGGTTTCTCATTTTAATTCCTTTCCAGCTAGTTATTTTAAAATTAATTTGTGCAAAAAAAAAAAAACTGATAAAAGATGATAATCTTTAAACATAAATGTTGAGCTAGTTAAGTCAAATTTTATCATATAACTCACAATGCTATAGGTGAATTAATTCTGGGTATAAGGTTATCAAGAACCAGAGAGCCTTCATCCAATATGTACTCCAGCTGAACATTTCTCGATCTAAGAAGATTGCTAATGTGCTGAGCTCCATCAAGTCCATTGCTCTGCTCAAAAGAAAAAAGAATTTAAAAAAAAGTATTAAAAAAGTAACTAACTGGTTAAATGAAAATATGACGCACATAGTTATTGAAATTGATGATACAAATTTGGATGTTCTTAAGTAAAATAATATAAGTTCAGTCAATTTAAGATGTGTTTTTGTTCTTTACAGTTTGTAACAAATCACTGAAATAGAATTTTTTGCATTTAGAGTTTCATCAGTACACATTGTTACTTAGCTGAGGCATTATTTGTGTGTGTGTGTTTATTGTGCGTGAGTGTTTTTTTTTTTTTCTTTTTAAGTTCAAATAAATCATGTAGCATTTCAGAGGCTTCTGGTGGATTAAATTATTACTTCTGAAGCTAGTACCAAGCAATACTTGTGGGAGTGGTAATTGTGAATGTTGTAGTGCCACCACGTACGATCAATATTCAAAACAAATAATCAAGAAAAATGGGGAAAAGATTCTATTATTGATGTCTACACATTGCAACACTTCAGGAACAAAACATTATGTGCTGATTGCCTTTTTTTTTCTGGTTGACATTTTTGTAACAATGAAACAGTCAGTTTTTTAATATACACACACACATATTTTATTAGATACATATTTTCAACTGATATTACATAATTGAAGCAGAAAATAATCATCATATCTCTGACATAACATATACAATAAATAAATTTGATTAACTAAAAATAATAATCATACTTGTGTTGTACAACACTAAAAATATTGATAACAACAGTTAATTTTTTAAAAATCTTTGCAGTGCAAATGAAACAACTTTATCTTGTAATTAAATTCACTAATTACGCACCAAACATTTATAATCCGTTTTTATAAATAATATATTAAATTTTAGCACTTATATTAGTTTTAAAATTACCTCTTCATCATGACCAAATGCAACATAAAATGACCTCTGAGGTTGATAGCCATGTGAAAGCAAAAACTCTAGAGCTTCAAGAATTCCCTAAAAATAATGAGAGAAAGATAGTGTCACATCAAAGAAACAATAAATAATATAACTGATTTTTTTCCAACAACACAATAAAGGAATTCGCAATCAAATATCTGTGGCAACCTGTTGTTATGCATCGTTATTATGCAAAATGCTCAACCTGCTCATTATTATGCATCGTTAGCGAACTTTTTAAAGTTTTGTGGCATCAGTGCTTGTGGCGAGAAGAAGAGTATAAATGTAAAGTGAAATGTTTTTTCACTCGCTCTCTCTTTCTTGTTGCTGTGCAGCAGCCGTGTGCCCGCATGGGTTGCTGCCCGCGGCGCATGTTTAAAAGTCTGTTTTGATTTACTTTGTTTAATTATGTCTTTGTTGTTTATTAAATTTGTTGAGTTTTAAATTGCGTTATGTCTTTTATCAGCTTAAGTACCTCAGCAGTTAACGCTTAATTTTACCATATCCTAAAGTTAAATTTTGAGTAATGAATTTGTGCCTTGCATTTACGTAGACATTTTAAAATCTCTACACAGTTGAGTTACTATGTATTATTGAAAGGTGACAACGTTTCAAGATTGTCTTTAGCGCACTAACAATGAATGTCAACTGTGAAGACCTAAATTTGATCACAATATGAAAAAAGACCAAATAAAAGTTACGTCGGAAACTTCCAGTAAAAGAACTAGTGTCGTGCTAATTTAAATTAGCATACCACTAAATATCTAATATTAATTTTGCTGAATACCTATTATATATATGTACATACTGTAGAGCATTGATTATTAATAAGTGGATGATCTGTGACTTCCGCAAAGGAAGACTTTCCCAGCTTTGTAAGAATGGTTTTAAAAGATTTTTTTGCCCTTAAGAAAGTAAACATCTTGACTTTTTGCTTTCTTTACCATTCATTGTTTTAGTGGTTTAAATGTGGAACAAAAGTCATATGTTTAAAATATGCACACATGTATGAATACATTTTTAAATTAATTTTCATTTTCCCACCTTATTTTTGTGTTTTTTTTCGTATTATCCATGTTCCTTTTCCCACCAATTTTGCAGATAAACGGGGCTCTACTGAAAAAAAATCTCCATTGGTAGGACAAATTTGAACAGTGTTGAAGTTTATGATTAAATATCACATTCATTCAAAATAAGATTTCCCTCCCCTTCAATCTCAGGTTTAAAATGGAAGGTGCCGTAATTGTTGTGGCGCCATCTAACTACAGTGCGTTAGGAAAACGTTGGTTCCCAATCAGGTGACCAGCCACAAATGCACAGCAATAATCATGGCTTTGAAAAGAGCAAATGCTAAAAGATAAAGTGCCTCCACATTAAAAATAATTTAACTTTGTGCAAGTAAACAATAATAATAAAATTACACGTTAATTTAAAGCACAAATGAGCAATAAAATGCAGACATATGTTTCGGGATTGCTTGGAATCCCTTTTTCAATGCAACAAGGAGCTTCTAGATGCAAAACATCCAAATGAAGCAGACAGAACAACAAAAACAAAGCTTATATAGCCTAAGAGTTATCTGTAAACCAATGAGAATAAAGGCAGCGTGAAGTGGAAGTAGAAGTAGCAGGAAGACACCAATAAGAGAGCAACAAACGAATCCAGTTGAAAGTACAGGAAGTAAAAAGGAATATCAATAAAAATAAAGCAAAAAAGACGACAGTATGCATAAAAATTGCAAAAATAATAAAATAAAATACAAAGAATAAAATTGAAATAAAAATAAGTACAGAAACCAAAACAAAATGCAAAACAAAGTACACATATAAAGGAGGGGGAGGGGAGGAAGGAGAAAAATAGACACAAAAAAGGAAAACAACAAGAAAACCTAGAAAGAACAACAAATTAAAGAAATTTATGCCAGACCTGTGAAAAATAAGGAGTTGAGGAAGAATCATTAACCAAATTAGAACTATTCCTGTTAATATGATAAGCTTCCCAAAAGTCAAGCTCTAAAGGGGAAGAACATTTTTGAATAATTTTACCAGAATTGAAATCAAAAGAGTGGTTGGAATTCCAACAATGTTGAGCAATGCTAGACTTATTTGCTCAACATTGTTGGAATTCCAACCACTCTTTTGATTTCAATTCTGGTAAAATTATTCAAAAATGTTCTTCCCCTTTAGAGCTTGACTTTTGGGAAGCTTATCATATTAACAGGAATAGTTCTAATTTGGTTAATGATTCTTCCTCAACTCCTTATTTTTCACAGGTCTGGCATAAATTTCTTTAATTTGTTGTTCTTTCTAGGTTTTCTTGTTGTTTTCCTTTTTTGTGTCTATTTTTCTCCTTCCTCCCCTCCCCCTCCTTTACATGTGTACTTTGTTTTGCATTTTGTTTTGGTTTCTGTACTTATTTTTATTTCAATTTTATTCTTTGTATTTTATTTTATTATTTTTGCAATTTTTATGCATACTGTCGTCTTTTTTGCTTTATTTTTATTGATATTCCTTTTTACTTCCTGTACTTTCAACTGGATTCGTTTGTTGCTCTCTTATTGGTGTCTTCCTGCTACTTCTACTTCCACTTCACGCTGCCTTTATTCTCATTGGTTTACAGATAACTCTTAGGCTATATAAGCTTTGTTTTTGTTGTTCTGTCTGCTTCATTTGGATGTTTTGCATCTAGAAGCTCCTTGTCGCATTGAAAAAGGGATTCCAAGCAATCCCGAAACATATGTCTGCATTTTATTGCTCATTTGTGCTTTAAATTAACGTATAATTTTATTATTATTGCCTCCACATTGTTAAAAATAATAATAATAATTAGAATGACAATAAAATTGTCCCCTTTCCCTCCAGTACAAAAAATTGCACTAAAAATGAAGCAAATGCGGGAAAATATTTACTTTCAGAACATAATAGCTTTGGAGATAGTAAAGTTAGAAATTTACAACATAATTTCAAATTAAAATTATAATCTAGAAAGCTTATCTCAAAAGCTTTAAAAATGTGCTGACACAGTGGTGTAGTAGTTTGAAATTGGCTTCTTTTCCCAAGTTTATGGGTGCAAAATTTGCTGAAGTTGACAGATTTTTGAGATTTGGAAAATCAACAGCATACATGTCATATGATAATGTAACATGTTAAAAAATCCCTTTGAGTATCTATTTGGTTTGGATACTCTCGGCTAAATTAAAGCTCTAGAGCAAAATTAGCACCAATAGAGTCCAAGTGTCTCTCTCTCTCTCATGCGAAAACAATGTGCATATCATTTTTCAATAGTACCACACCAATGGTAGTGCTGATGAAAAAGTTGATTACCAATTCTTGGAGAATACACTAGGGCTATAATGATGAAAGCCAATGCACATCTTTATTAGAAAGAAAAAATTTCAAAGGGGACATTAAAAGCAAGCTTAAATCTTAAGATTCCATTAAAAAACGCCAAGACTTCTGAAAAATATAATACAAATTAAAGCAGCACAGACAAAAACCTTGAAGTCGCAGACACCATTGGAACCAAGGTGTAATTGAATCATTAATAGACAAGTCATTAATATCATTGAGAAGTTCACCAATTTACACTGACATTTCAAAATTCTATAATACATACCTACTGCAGAATGCTAGGGAAAATTAATACAAAACATTAAACAAAAACGCACTTATCTTAGAAATAAATAAAGTGCTGAAAACATAAGAAAAAAGAAAGCCTAGGAAAATAAAACAGAAAAGCATTGGGAAAAAATAACTGTTTTGCTGTTCAAAAAAATTTTAAGTTTGGCAAATTACAGTCCATCAACACTTTTTAAGAAAAAATACAGAAAAGTTTCAATATAATTTACTGTTGTATTGGTGTTTGTACATAGTTTTATTAAAGTACAAACATTGAAAGTTCAATTTCACTAGGATTTTATATGTAGTACTTGAATGATTTTCTTGAAAACAAAGAGATTTTGTACAATCATTTAAAAAAATTAAAACGGAAAATTTCGAAATTTTAGAAATTAACATCAAATTCAGTTATTATTATGATTTATTTCAAGTTTTTTGCTTGATTTTACTTGCAAAATTTTCACTTTTCGACTTGTATGTGGCCAGTTGTAAGAAAATACCTTCTGTAAAGTTTTCCAAAGCCAGTATCTTTTCAGCCTTTGAGAGTAGTACCACAAGTTGCCACAACATAATTTCATGATTTAGAAAAAACATCTTCACACTATTTTTTTCTTTATTATTTATTATTATTGACATTGATTTTTTTCATAACTATTTAGATTCTTCTTTTATGACAACTTAGTTCACATCATTCATATTTATTAAATATCAAACCTAAAAATAACAATTTCAGTCTTTTTCACCTTCAAAATCTATAATGCTATTTTGCTACGATAAATTTTGACTAAGCATTCAACTATAAACTTTACATTTCACATCTGGAAGTCATATGCGTAGTTTGACATTTAGTTTTCATATCAGTGAATTTGAGACTTGATTGTTTAATGTATGTACGTGAAAAAATATTTCAGAATGTGGAGATATGTTTCATTTTTGTATGAACACCACTGAACAGGCTTTAACTAGTTGGGCTGGCAAAAAATTCACCGAAGCATGTACCAGAAAGTCCAATGTAACTCACTGAGAGGTGTCACACAGTGTTCAATGCCTTAGAGAAATCAGGAAAAGATTTATATTTTCTAAACAAATTTATTTTCGACCTAGGACTCTTAATAGTTTTTTGAAGGGAATATAGAGCATCTATTGATTGTAAAACTATACAAATATAAAAAAAATATTTATTTTTTAATAATCATGCAAAGAGTCCACATGCCATGGACGTTGTTTTTGGTTCTGTGACAATCCCATGGTGACATACATACCACATACTTGGTGATTCCGTGACAAAAGCATTACGTCGTGCGTAGCATGTCTTTCCAACGCTAAGTGGTCTCTCTTTTAATCTAAAAATATAATTTATTAACTCAAATTTCGCCACTCCCCGAAATACGTCTCCCTTGTGCATAATCTTACTTGACTTTGTATAATCTTGCCAGTGCATAAATCTACCACTGAAAATGATAAATTTTATCATAATATAAAATAAATTTTAATTTTTAATATTACCAGGACAACATGTTTACAATCAATAGTTCCTCTTCCCCATATGAAACCATCTTTTATCAATCCACTAAATGGCGATTCTTCCCAGTATGATTCCTCTACCGGAACAACATCCAAGTGTCCAGCCAACAAATAGGGTTTCAGGTTTTTATTGCTTCCTTGAATGTAATAGAGAAGACTTAAATTGTTCACAACTTCGCTAGAAACAATAGGAGATGAGTGGATGACAGGAAAACCTGGTGATAGATAGTTAAAATCATGTAATATGTGACAGACTGTAAAATAACTCTTGCACAAACATGAAAATTTAAGTGAAAAAAAAAAAGAGATTACAAGATCTATGCAAATTCTGTCTAAACAAGGAGTTCTAGTCTGAAATGAGTATTCATCTACTCTGCAGCTTTCTCTGAATACTCATCAGTGAATGTTTTGTAATTGTCTAGCAAAAACCTATTTGTCTCCGTATTCACAAGACGTAACCATAACATTCAAAAATTAGTGTTTAAAAAATGTCACTTTGTATACAGCAATCAAAAACATTATAATAGGGAATGAAAGAAAATAATGTACCACAGAAGTCCCCAAATTTTTGAGGCCACTGATAAATTAAAATGTTTTCAAATCGTACTGCGAGCTACTTCTCTTCCCCACAATAAAATAAATAAATAATAATATAAAAATAAATACTGTCATTTAAAAAAATTAAAAAACAGGACCAAAAACAGTAAGAAACAGAATTCTTGATTATGACGCAACACTCACTTGTTATATAAATGCCAAATATGGGGAAAAAGCAAAAAAAAAAACAGGTGCTGACTACTATATTGGCACAGTAATCACCTTTTTTCCTACTTTATACCAGTATTGATCAAACTTTTGAGGACATTGATCCATCATATAGTTTTCAAATCCTCTTGTGAGTTACTACCCTCGATGAACAAATAATTTTAAAAAGACTTCTTAGGTCTTAATGCTTAATTTTTGTTACAATTGTATCCTCATTTTTGCAATTACAACCGATCAACTTAACTCTATGCATATGTTTTCTTTACAATTCTACTACCTTACCAGGGAGGCCAACCAATTCTACTACCTTACCCTGGGGCCGGGGGGGGGGGGGGAATAAGAGACTCAATTCTCAGTTATTAATCAACTCTCACCAGGTCCCAACTCTTACCAGGGGGGCCTACCAATTCTACTACCTTACCCTGGGGGCGGGACACCCCCCCCCCCCCCGCCCTCAGGGGAAAAAATAAGAGACTTAATTCTCAGTTATTAATCAACTCTCAGTTGGTATATGAGATGAGGCACCAGAAATTTTTTTTCCCTGGTAAGGTAGTAGAATTGTAAAGAAAACATATGCATAGAGTTAAGTTGATCGGTTGTAATTGCAAAAATGAGGATACAATTGTAACAAAAATTAAGCATTAAGACCTAAGAAGTCTTTTTTTAAATTATTTGTTCCAAAAAAAAAAAAAAAAAACAATTTCAAGGAAATTTATTAAAACACTCTAGAAGAGGTAAAATCAATCAAATTTTTTGTTTGGGTTTTAAAAAAAATCTATATTTCTGAATTTAAAACATGCCTCATAAAAGGAAGGTTTTTAACCAGCAATAAATGTGCATGTCAAGAAATTTAAAATAATAATAATTAAAAAAAATGTTTAAAATAATTTAAGCTATAAAAGATATGTTTAGTTTTTATATTAACTCAAGTTTCTTTTCCCTTTTTTAAGGCAAAAAACCATGCATTTTGCAACAATTTGCCATGCAACAATTTGTAATGTTTCGTTGTCTCATCCTTCTGAAGCAGAGAAGTTTTCCTGTGCTAAGATTGCCGTATTGTAAAGAAGAAATATATGTACAGAATTTATATTTGGTTGCAAATTGAAAATATTGGTGAAATTTCAAAAATCAATTAACAATAATAATGTGAACTCAATGCAGACTAACCACCTGAACACGGCTGCATGATACCAAACATTACCCTGCAAGCTAAAACTAGCTTGACAGTTTGATGATCAATAAAATTTCTTTCTGAGCCACTCGCTATTCTGTGTGAATATTGAGAGAATTTTGAAATCAGAACAGTCGGTGTCATAATAATGAGCAAACTAACCACCTAAGTGCAGCCATGATCGACCAAGAAATTGTTAAGATCAACTGAAACCAACAGTTTGCCAACCCCTGATCTACCATATGAAAAACAATCCCTTCATTTAAACGAGAATGAAATGTGAAATATCATAAAGGAATACAACTGAAAATTAAAATGGTACTGAAGCTTTTTTATTGTTGTCTTAATAAGTATAGATTTTTAACAATATTTAAAACCAGCTTAGTAGAACATTCTTAAAAGATGCATTCAGAATTTCTTTATGCAGTACATATATTGAAAATCTAAATAGAATTAGTAGTAATAAATATATTTAAATGTTTATGCAGAGTAGTTTTTTATGCAGTAGCAACGAATGGAAGCAGGCAATTACTTGAAACCAGAAGTCCTGAAAAACAGTTGGGTGGATGCTTATCATACGAAGATAAGCAATTGAAATCAAAAGTGGGAGGATGCTTATGTTAAAATGTAAAAGATTGGAGAAGCGCTTGTATTAAAATAAAAAGGTAGAAGGAGGCCATCCCCCTGCATACACCCCTCAACTACACTACTGCTTGAAATAAGTTTAGAACAGAAGAGTCTTGAAAACTCTGCCTAATGTGAACCGAAGGGTGGTGGGAGCAAGTTTGCGAAATTGCTGAGTTATTGGAAATGAAGTTAAAAAAGAATGCATGAAATATTAAATAAGAAGTATGAGTGTTTCACCAGGAAACAGAGCTGTACTTGCATATTATATTGTTTGCTTGAGAATACAACAGAAAAAAAAACTGCCCAAATACCTTTAATCAAAGGAGAAATACATACTTCTTGAAGTCACACATCATTTCATTCATGTCAGTGAAAATTCAGTGTATATCAATCTACCTGGTAAGACAGATGTGAGAAAAATACTTTATGAAGGCATAAAGCTGTGCCAAGGGTGTGGCCAAGTTATCTGGACTACAGGCCATCGAGAGCCGAGTTTTCAGGGCTCTACTGTACCAATACATTTAAAACGCTGGAGTTATTTCTCTTAAAATAATATATGTTTAAAAATTGTTATAAATTCAGTAAAACCTAAGAAAAATAGCAATGAATTTACTATGGCAAACCTTAAGAAAAGGAAATATTGATTCATTCTTTCTATTTTTAACACTAGTTTAATGCGGTTATTAAAAAAAACTAATTATATTCCTGCCTCTGCAGTTACGAAAATCTAAAAGAACTTTCTGAGTTAAACTTTTTAATAAAATTTACCGAGCAATGAAACCAGTAGTTATAAATCAAACAAATATTAAATAAACAAAAGACACAAAGTTGAGAAGAGCTTTATCTACAGCTTGACAAAACAGAAAAAGTACACATAAAAGATGATTTTAAGGAAATTACTCAAAGAATAAAAATTTCAACATACTTTTATAGATAAAATTAATGAAACTGAATATTGCTTCCCTATCATAGTCATGAAAACCGACATTTATGGTTTTAAATTTTATTGCTGCAGATAATCTTTTTGATAGTCCTCGAGAATCAGAAATATAATCATAGTCACCAGACCGGCATTGTTCAATTTTTGAGTTTTGAAACAAAAATACTGTTCGTATTACGCATATAGTAAGTAAAGATAAAACTATAATAACAATAAAAAATAAATTTTTCAAAAGCACATGCTTCTTCATTTTATACTAAATCTCAAATTTTAATTTTAGCAAAAAAAGAAAATTCAATTTATAAAGTTTAACTGAATTTTGAAAGCAATAAATACTTCCAGATTAGATAGCGTGTATCTTGACATGCATTATAAAAAAATTTCCTCTTTTGCTTTATTTATTTACAAACAACATGCGGTATTATCGTGGTTGCAGTTAAGAAAGTCATGCAACGTAGAGTAGAAATGAATGTTGGAAAACTGACATGCTGGCTGTGCCTGGATCACACGTATTTTACTCAGTAGCTTTAACTTTCACTGTAACTTTGGTTCGGAAAAAAAAAAAAAACAGAGTGTCATTGAAACAAACAAAATCGATTTCAATAAGATTCATTTTCTTTCCTCGAGCAGACTTTTAATTTTTTCACAGGTGAATTTGTTTTCAAAAGTTGAAAATTTTTCCCGGGGTTTGTTTTTCGAAATTTTGTATAAAAATGGCGGGAACAATGATGGGTTTGCAGGTCATTATTCGTAAAAAGGAACTTTGACAAATCTGTCACACTCAAAAATTTTTTGAAAAAGGAAAAATTTTAGGGTTAAAAAGTTCCCGAAAGAGGGAAAGTCAAAATGATTAAGCCTAATGCAAAACTTTAAAAAATAAAAATTTTTATGTTAGAAAACCCTTTCACAAATGATAATTTTGAAATTTATCGGATTGGAAAAACCTACACGTGATTGGCATGGACAACCAAGAGTTTCAGAAAAAAGTTTTTTATTTCCCCCGGAATTGTTTAAGCCAGGGAATTTTCCAAAGGATGTTTAAAAAAAAATTTCCCCTTTTAACTAATTAATTTGTAGAAACCTATTATTTCTTGGGCCAAAAAACTGCTCTCAAAGACAAGTTTTAAGAATTAAATCAGTTTAGTTCTTCTCATATTTCCCTCCCCCCCAGAACCTTTCGCCCAAAAGGGGTTTTGCCCCGGCTCACTTAAATACAACGAAACAAAATTTTTTAAAAATTGAGTGTTTTTTGGAAACCCCTTTCACTTAAAAATATTGGGAAAAAATTTGAAGAGAAACCTTACCAAAAAAGTTTTTTAAGGGTTTCATACGTAAAATTTTTATCAATCTTTAATAAGTATGGAATTTTATTACATTCTGATTACTTTATTTTGCATTTGTTTCTTAAACTTTTATTTGTTGTAGAAATGAACCTTATAATGTTTTAATTTTAAGAAATGCTTTACACTGTTATTACATTTTTATTAGTGTTTACAACTTTCAGTTTTCGTAAAAAAGGCCACGCAACTCATTCTGTGGAGCTTTTAAAGTGGTCTTTTCTCCTTCATTGCTGAGCAACACAAGCAGTTTCCCACTTGTTTTGAACAGTTTTTTTTCCAGGACTACACCATTGCCGGGATGGGCCGTCCCAACTTAGCTACGTCACAGATTAATGATGTGCGTGTTTTTTTTTTACAAGATAAGGAATTATTCTTTAAGTCGGTGTACAGAAACATGGTTTTCTAAATATCCGTAAAAGTATTCAAACCTAGCACAATAAAACACTCTTAAAACGAATTACTGCTAGGATAAACTACATTTGCAATCTCCGTACTGATGTATTGACAAATGTTATTTTTTTGTTTCAGCCAAACACACTTAATTCGAACCTGTCGGATAAGTCAAACACTTATTTGTGGTCCCTACCATTCAAACTTTAATTCAATATGAAACAAACAACCATCATTTTTCACTTTTACCAAACAGCTAAATAACAAATGGATAATTCATCAGAATGCCTAAACAATTTAGATGCCATTAAAGAGCAATTGTTCAGAAAAGAGTTATAACCGAGTATTGTAAAAAACAATATGTTTTATATCTACGATAATTTTCTCTTGATATGTATTTGTTAATAAAAGATTAAAGTTATTTACTTTTAAAACTTTTTATTTCAGGGCCAGAAATTGTTTTTTCTTATGACAAATTCGAAATCTATAGCATTAATTTATATATGCGTTAAGACTTAAATCGAGCATTGTGTACTGTAGAATATCGCGAAATTCCTCTTTCCCTTTTTGCAACGATGCCTTTAAACCAAGCTAATTTTAAAAATTTATCATTCTAATTAATTACAGCTCAATATAGCATGTGCATTGTGAACAATATTTTTCATTTATGCTTTATTGTGTAATTCCCAGGTGATAGGTATATACTGAATTTTCAACAAGATTGATGTTTTAGAGCTCAAAACTTGTCAGGTATTTATGAAATAGTAATAATTTAACTTTGTGCAAGTAAACAGTAATAGAAATATAATTTCACATTGATTTAAAGCATAAATGAGCATTAAAACGCAGAAATATGTTTCAGGATTGCTTGGAATCCCTGTTTCAATGCGACAGGGAGCTTCTAGATGCAAAACATCCAAATGAAGCTCCCTGTCGCATTGAAAAATGGATTCCAAGCAATCCCGAAACATATGTCTGCGTTTTAATGCTCATTTGTGCTTTAAATTAACGTGAAATTATATTTCTATTACTATTTATGAAATGTTTTATATTTTATTCACTCTTAATGGATTTATATTTTTGCTTTCAGAGAGTCATTACACATTAGTTCTAGTTGAATTTTAGTCCTTATGCAGATGTTTTGAAATTCTGCATCATGGTTTTAATTTTACTGGTAATGCATACATGAAGAATGCATCCATGATGAGAGACAAGAAGAAGAATGCATACATGAAGAGGAAAAAAAATCTTGTTTTAAAGTATAAGCTTTTGTCTAGTAGGTTCTATTATTAGTCCCCTGCAATTAAGTTTGCACTCTTCTACTTTTACATTTTATTTGTTCTTAATAATCTCTGTTTATGCTTTCAAAAATGCAAGTGGAAAAAAGTCCTAACTAAACTAGGTGAATTTTAGCCCCATTGCAGAAGTTATACCAAAATGGATCAAAGATTTAATTTCACTTTAATTTTTAAAAAGTGTTGGTAGAAATCAAGTATGTGTATGCTCTTGATAATATATTTCTGTGTGTGGAAAAAATGCATTAAAATATTTTTCTGAGTATAATTATTCTATAGTTTAGCTTACACTCTTATGCACATTACATCACTAATAAATCGTAAATGCCCCTAATTTATTCCAGTGTACTATATATAATATATATATATAAATTGTATTGATTAGATTGTCTTAAGTAATTGTTTGGTTAATATTCTCTTTTTCAGGACTTGGGCAATTCAAGGTTTTGTAGTAATCTAATTAAATTGCATAATGTTTGTTTTCTGTTCGTTTTAATGTGTTTGATATTTTGTGAGATAAAGCACAAGAGATGCGCTTTTTTATGCATTACTATGTTTATATCTTGGCAGATATAAAACAGCCACTTCAATTTTTATGTAATTTTTAATTTCTGTATTGTAACAAATTTCAACTTACTTTTGGGAGTTGAGGGGATACTTTTTACTGGTTACATTTTTTTACCAAAGTCAATTTATGCCTGACAGTTTTGTGCAGATAAATAAGTTTTGAGAACTCACACATAAATTGAATTGATTTAACTTCGTTACTACTCTTCCCTTTTGTATTATAGTATTATTTTCTTGAATAAAAATTCATGAAACACATCCCTTTCATCTTGTTTATTGTCGATACATGGTTTTGCATGTAATAAAATACTTGTGGTTAATAAATTATTGAGTAATAGTATTGGATTTTTCACCTTTTTTCACATTTCATTCATCATTATACACAAGTGAAATTCAAAATTTTAAAGGGGAAAAAACCTCTGATGATATACATGTGCATGCATAACAAGGCAATTTAAACGAAGGCTTTATATATACATATAAATTACGAAAGGAAAAGAAAAGTATTACTTGATATGTAACCACGATAAAAGGTTTATTTTAACAAATATGTGTTGTACATTGAATTAAGCAATTGATAACATTCATTCAATACAAATTTGTAATAGCATACTGTTGAATAATTCACATTAAATAAGCAATCGACTATAACAAGCACATTTGGGGTGAGGGGAGGCACTTCATTTAAAAATTCTCCATGGGGGGGGGGGCAAAAGGTATTTTTTAATGCATATTATAGGTAAAAATGCAACGAAATACATAAAAACACACAAATTCAGTGCATTTCTTTAGGTCGGGGGGGGGGGATCAATTGACTTCTCCCCGCCTAATTGCCAAAATGAGGAGCCCGGGATTACCCCTCTTGAAACAAATTCAAAACTGCACATTTTGATTAACAATTTTTGGGAAAATAAAAATACCTTAGATTTTTTTGAATAAATTGGCCTGTTTTTTTTAGATTGCGCAGGAGAATAGGGCGACCACTCCTCCCTCCGGCCGTCCCTGATACGGGAAATTTAAACCTTTTTCCTTCCTTCAAAAAGGCAAATTTAAAGCCCTTTGAAAGTGGGGGGGGGGGGGGGAGCTCCTACTTAAATAACCCCAAGTCCATCAATTTAAAAAAGGAACTTTTTTCCAAACATCTTTCCAACTCACTTTATACCAAAATTATTCTCTTATATTAATTTTTTCCTTACATTAATTTAATCTGCAATTTTACACCCAAATAAATTTTCTGGTCAAATTATATTCTTTGTTTTGTATACGGATAAAACTGGTATGTAGTAGATACATAAATGTCGAGTACGATTAGACAAATAAATTACGGAATTAATAATTATTTTTGTGCCCTATTTTTATATTTATATATATAGCAAGTTGGAACTGATCTGGGGGCTTGCCCTCCCCCCTGCAAAAATGTTTTAGGTAAGCTAATGCTTCTGAACACATACGAGACAGTTTAAACTGAAATTGAGTTTAATTATTGACAATATTTTTTGAATATGATTATAGATATGTATTGAGCAAAATTAAGGAATGAGCACTGTGGATACTGCAAAAAAAAGAAAGAAAAAAAAAGTAAAGATTAATTCAAACTGAATTATCAAACGCAATTTAAGAAATTATCAAACAATAATCAATTCGTTCAATAATGTTCCGATTTGGGATTCACGAAGATTCAATAACATTACCGCTACTGAACCGAACACCAAACTCATGTGCGACAGTTTAAGATCGGTTGAATAACATAACCACTATTGTACCGAGCAAAGAAATCGGTTCAATAATGTAACTGCTATTGAACCGAGCAAATGCTCGGATTAGTTCTTTTAAAGTGGCGCTGTTGTCACTGTTCGGCTAAATAGCGGTGGAGCTATTTTACCGACTGTTCGGTTCAATAGCCACGGCCAAAAAAAAAGTCAGAAGTCAACAAACAAACAAACTCGAATTTCAATTGATATGATGTTTCTTTCTCGTTAGACGAGTACTATATATATATTTTTTCATAGTGAACTTTGTTTTCGAAATGTCTAGCCCAAAATTTTCCGGCAAAGAATTTTTTTGCGAAATTTGTGATCAAAAATTCGAAACAAGTGATGGTTTGCAGTGTCATTATTTGATACACACTAGCGAGTACTACGAAAAACAAATCTGTCACACATGCAAAGATAATTGTTCTTGCGAAAAAGAATTGAAAAACCATTTGAGGATTACAGAACGCCAATCCTGCGCTGACAAAAAAATAAACCATTTTGATCCGTCCGAGATAATTTGTCAAGAGGATGATTCAATGCCAATGAATGCTAGTAAGGTTAACGATAATGAAGAAGTTTTTGTTATTTCACCTGAAAACTGTAATATCACAAATGTTTATATATTTACTGATAATTCTGAGTCGGTATTGGATCAAAATATCCTACACAGCATCGATATTGCATCGATAGAACAACCAGAGAGTGCAGAAATAACAGTTTTCGTTATTCCACCTGGAAGTTCGTTTGAATCCAGCTTTCTCGAAACGGATGTAAATAAAGAAAACACTCAACAAAACGAAAATAGCGATTCCTGCTTGTCACTCTCTAGTGATATTGTAGATAACCCTATTATTTCTTCAGCGCCTGAAAAGCAAACTGCTACTAAAAAAGCAAAGACAAGTTTTAAGAAGCAACATCAGTTTAGTTCTTCTCATGATTCTCACCATGCCCCCCATTCTGTAGCAAATGTCAGTCAGCCTCGTGTTTTTAAATGCACGGATTGTGGAAAATGTTACAACCACAGGCTCAGCTTGAAATCCCATCAACGAAACAAACATGGTTCTATGAAACCATATGAGTGCTTCATTTGTGAGAAAGCCTTTGCTCTTAGAAAATACTTGCGTAAGCACATCTTCACTCATTCTGAAGATAAACCTTACCAATGCAAAAGTTGTTTTAAGGGTTTCATACGTAAGGATGAGTTTGAAATTCACATGATGATTCACAGAGGGGAAACACCGCCCTCTAAATGCAAGCACTGTGGGAAAGTTTGCTTTTCAATGTCCAATCTCAGAAATCACATTCTTCACCACCATAAGAATCCAGAGTCTTACAGACATAACTGCACTGTGTGTAACAAGAAGTTTGCTGCCAATTATTTACTTCAGAGGCATTTAAAAACCCACTCCAAGTCTACAAATAAGTTTTCATGTGAATCATGTGGTTTGGGTTTTAAATCCCATAAAACTTTGAAACTTCATATGCCAATACATACAGATGTAAAGGTCAAAGAGAGTTGATTATTATCACTATGAATTTGTAAATCCAATTGCATTTATTATTAAAAGAATGAAATAATTGCTCCTACTTTCAACTTAAAATGATTGAATATAATTGAATAATGTATTAAAATGAAGATAATTATTTTTAATTTAATCAGAATATTGCAATAAAGGGTATGTTGAAATATAAGTAATACTTATAGGAGAGATATCAAGTAACTTTTTATTTTAATCAAGTAAAAACGACCCGAAGGTATAATCAATCAATAAGGAAAAAAGGTATATTCTATAATCAATCAGGGGACATCAAAGGCAATGGGGGGTCCACTCGCCCCTTTTGTGTGCGCAACTGAGCAATCATGTTTTTTTAACATGGTCAACATTTTTAAAAAATCGTTTAGGATTACTAATATATGTACAACAAACATAATAATGTACGTTCTTTATAAAGCAACTGTATTAGTAATGATTGATTAAATCTCTAAATGTTTCCTCAATCATACTTTTTGCTATTTTTACTTCCATACTATTATCAGTAAACCCATGCATTCTAAACAGGAATGTAACGAATTTTCGTCCATCTGTTCAGTATTGATGGCCTTGGCCAAATAGGGATTCTGCCCCCCTACCCCATGAGATTAATTGACAGTAAAAGCTCATTTATTACTCATTCATTTAAACAAATTAGTTCCAATCCATCTTTAGAAATTATTTCAAAAAACGTGGCAAACAAATTTGGATTGCACTAAATGCACAGCTGTAGGTTTAACCTCTTTTTACATGTTTTCCTCTATAATAACAAATAAGTTGATTATAAATATAAATAATAGAAAGAGAAGATAACATCAGTTGAAGCCACGAAAACAGGTGAAAAATGTTTCTTCCAATGATTCATCCCCCTTGATGCGTCCTTTATTTTTTAGTTAGTTGAATTTGCTGTAAAGATTTTTTTTTTCTTTCTCATCTTCATTTCAGACCAGATATTGTTTTTTCAACTTGTAATATTGAAAATTATTGTACGCCTATATGTAAAAGGAAATATCATTTATTTGCCTTCAAACAAAGCTTAATAAGTACAAAAAACTTCTCTTACAGAGCAGATGCAAAAGGTACTAATTTTTTATCATTTTTCCATGTTGGCAAATCTGCACTTTAACAAATCTCGGTAATCAATATCGATAAGTATCAACATGCTCCTAGAAAGTTTGGAATACGTTTAAAATAATGCAAAAAAATTTTTTTTGTCAATTTGAATTTTGTGTCACTCAATCACAATCACTCCAAAAACTCAGTTTAAAAATATTAAAGAAAAAAATTACGTTTAAATGCAAATGTGTTTCAGCAGCATGTGTAGAACAATCGCGCACGTTCGACAATCGGTGACCAAAATGTGACTGTCATAAGGAATAGGAGTGAGAGGGAGCCATGTCATACCTAATCTTCAAAAAGAATGAAGGAGATAATAAAGTAGAGCTTGTTCTCAATGGAAAATAAATAGACTTTTTAGCACTCCTATCAAGCAAAAGTAATTTCCATTCAACTGTGGTTTTACTTTTAAGGGACTTGAAAGAAAGAAAAGAAGGGAAAATAGAGCATCTTTTAGGACGCATAATGCTTTAAATATTGGGTTCTTATCGGGTATCATGCATATTTTATGTGCTATAGCACCTCAACAATACCCTCCAGAAAGAAAAACAAATAGAAAAAAATCAGAAGTTACGAAAAACTGTAATCTTTTATTTTTGGTTTAAATTTAAACTTTTTTTGCAAATGCTTTATCATGCATATTTTTTTATTCTTTATTCTTTTACTACTGATGTTTCAGTCATTGTAAAAATAATTTTATATTATTCCTATCTTTAGATTTCAGTGATTTTTAATCGCTGGTTACCTTCTGTGAAACATTTACAAGGTATTTTCAATTTTTAGATTAATTTCTTTAATTTACTAGTTTTTCCTTTGGCTTCTATTCTGTTCTTTTTTACATTATCTTTTCTCATTTTCTGGAGCTTTTTTAAGAGTTCAACCGCCCAGATTTCCCCTCAATTCCTTTTGCAGCTACATATGAAGAATGCATAATTAAACTACCTGAAGTTTTTAAGAGTTAAAAAAGAGGGGAGGGAGGGGGCTTGTCACTTTCATTACTTTTGATAAACAGTGATATATAGTTCCAAGTTCCTAATATACGGTGGTGTAGTCCTGGAAAAAAAAAGTAGGGGGACGCTATGTTAAAATTTAAAACTGGGGGACCCTTGTAATAAAATCAAAAAGTAGGGGGACAACGTCCTCTTGCTTCCCCCCTCGACTACATCACTACTAATATAGCCCTAAAAACTTTGTATCTTTATAATAGCAGGGGAAAAATTAAAAACTCTTTTTATTTTCCCAGTCATTTAGGCGGGGGGAAGAGACTTTTGCTCTTAAAATCCAAGTGTTTTGAAATCAATGAAGATTGCATTTGTTGCTTAGTATGGAAAATAATTTAATGGGATGTACAAAGCAAATAACCTGATCTATACAATGAGAGCTGATTCTAAGATTTAACATTCTTATTAATAAAGATGTGTGCTAGATTCATCTTTTTGTTTGCCATGAATTTAAAATCATTATTTTACAATAAATGACCTATGACTTATTCATGCATTGTGATTATGCTTCCAATAAAGATTATTATCGCTATGGTGAAACATCAACTTGTGTGTAGTCACCAATTCTCATTTTTGAAATGGAATTTTAAAAGCAAAATTCAGTTTTATTCCTTATTAAAAAAATTTAAATTTTTAATTATTTATTTTATTATTTGAACGATTGTAAATATGAATAAATAACAAAAATTTAAAGAATTGACACAAAGAAGAATATACATAAATTCAGCATTCAACTTTTTGACAATTGAGAGCTCACAAAACTAACAAGAAAGAATTTCATTTAAAAATTTTCAGATCAGGATTTTACTGAAAATAAAAGCGAATTCTTTTTATTTACCTTTTAGCCATTCTTAATAAACAACAATAGTGAAAAAAATCCGATTCTAAGAGCGGATGCAAAAAGACTGCATTTAAAAAAAAAAGGAAGGTATCAAAATATAGATGGAAAATAAAAGAATTTTTACAAGTAGAATAACATTAGGATGGCAGTTTCATGGGGTAGCATGATCAATATTAATAAAACCGGCGTTATCGTAGGAAATTTGAAGTTCATTAAAAACAATGGGAAAAAATAGCTAACTTTCGGTAATTTTTCGAAATTGCGAAAGTATTGAATTTCCGGCATTAGGATGCGAAAAAATGCAGGCATTCCGGGGTGAGTAAAATTATCTTTACTTCTTTTGGAGTATTTAAGGTTTTCCTCAGTACAAATGGACTAATTTGCATTTTTTACTTTCTTGCATGAAGTAAAGGAAGTATTGTATTCACAAAAAATTTTCTACTTATTTCAACCAAATTTTTTATTTTAGTCTCCTATGAATGAATTTTGACTATTTTTTTCGTGATGTATGTATGTACGTATAGACAATAGATATCCAAAATAGCTATTTGGATCATACCCAATGGCATTTTAATGAGTTGTCATGTCTATATGTGCCCCCCCCCCCCCTATGTATCTTACATAACTCAAAAACAGTCACAGAAAGTTGAAATTATGTATGTGGTATCTGTACGAGGTGTAGTTGTGCCCCTCCTTTTTTGTAGCAATGAGATGTCCCATTAAGAGACTGCTTGCTTGACAAGTTTTTTTTTTTCCTATTCTTTTTTCGGCGAGCAAAAATTTAATTTCGAGTTGTAAACCAAAATGACAAAGTTAGGTCAACATTAATTCAGAGAAAATCTTTCATAAGTGGAAAATTTACTCTGCTGGAATATTTAGATTTTATAAAATGATAGATTTGAGTCATGCAAGAGTGTGCAAAGAGATATGAAATCGTACCTAAATTTTAAAAGTTTGCTAGTTAAGAACCAGTAGTTTGGGAAAAACTCCATTCCTCAGACTCTAGGCGGTGCCATTTCTTTTCTTTTCTTTTAGTTGAAAGAAATCACCTTCACTTTATGAACCCTTTTCTTCATTTGCATTTTTTGCACCTTCTATTCTCTTTAAAAAAATCTGTACTTTGGTTTGTTTCCTGGTTTTTTCAAGGTCTTTGAAGTTTTTTTAACGACAGGCTTGACTGGCACCATCGTGCAAATGGGCTTAATGAAAACCTTATTAGTGGTGAGGTTTGGAAAAAAAAACTTTTCCAAATAACCAAACATTTTAAAAAGCCTTTTTTAAAAAGAGTAGCGCACCTGCCGCTTCTGTCAATTTTTATGTAAAGGTAATTTAGTTTTTGAATGTGTTAAGCAACGTTATCAATTGATGTAGAAGTACAATGTTGTACAAAGGTTTTTGCAATTGACTTTTATCCGAGAGCTCCAACAACTTTTACCATACTATAGGAGGTTATCTGTACTTTGTAAATGATTTAGTTCTTTAGTAAATACTTCCATTATGAAATTCATTGTAATGTTGCCAACTACTAAAGTTAAAATATTTGTGAAACAATATGGGGAAACAAACTGCAAATTAAAAAAAATAAGTTGCAATGCAGTAAAATTTGGAATAAATTAGAGATATTAAAAAGGAGAGTGCAAAACAATAAGTAGTTATTATTTACAAAACAATAAGTAAGTTAATGTGATTGTAGTTACAGTTTGACAATAAATTTTTATTCCATTTTACATACACTGGGGAGAGGAAAAGGATTGTTTCAAAAGCATTTTTTTTTTTTTTTAATATCAACTTGCAATAGTTCTTAAATTTTTATCAATATATATTTATTATCCAAGAGAATATCTGAAAAACAGTTGATCATGTAAATGGAATCATTTTTCAGTTTAAGAAGAATTGTCCTGTGGTTCCCAAAGCTCATGATTTTTCCCATTATTATATTTGAACCTGTGGCTTCCTAAATTTTCTCTGTCTTGGCATGTATAAACCATATTTCAATTTTAGATAAGAATCCATTTAGATTTATTAAGTTTTAAATACCATTTTATTTAAAATTTATAAAGAAGAAAAAACATAATATAAAAGAAATTTATTGAAATAAACACATACATATCAATAGTTTTATTATACAAAATATCATTTCATGTGTAAAATCACACACAAACACAAACTAAAGATCTCAAACAGGAAAGGAGAAAAAACAGAGAAGTCACTTAAATAAATTTAAATACAAAACTCTAATCAAGAAACGAGATTCTGTTAAAATTTTCTAAAGAATGATTTGCTATGGCAAAAGTAACAAATAATTATTCTACTAGGAATGACCACACTATTAATGTTATACTTTGGCCAGTACAAATCAGACTCAAAAAGCACTTCATATCACAGAAAAATGGTTTGCTTTTGCTGCAGCAAGTTCTAAATGTTTTTAATGGCTCAACAGTAAGTAAAATATATTTTCAGATAGATTAATATAAAATATTTTAAATTATCTACATGGCATGTAAATACTAAGTGAAATATTTGAAAGCTAAAACTGAACATAATTTTAAAATCTGTTTTCAAGGTATTCTCATCAATTGCAAATTGTTTTATTCCTGAATTTTTTAATGATGATTTAAAATTAAGTAAAAATAAAAGTGAGAAGTGGAAAAATATTAAAAGGAGTTAAATTTTATAATTAAAAATACATCAAATCGAAAACTTATAACGAGATACAAGTATTGAAAAGAGAATCTAAAATGATATTGCCGTAAAGTGTTCTTTGAAACAATGTACACATGTTCACCTATAACTGCAATATTCTTCTGATGTGGAAAGCTTTCGTTTTCAGAACAACATTCAACACAAATAAACATCATAAACAAGGAATATGGAGAAACTAAGAACTAGCTTCTATGGTTCGAGAACGAAGGGTGCGCCCCGTACCTGGAAAAAAAAGTAGACCAAGTTTTATTATTATTACCCAGAAGTTATGACACGCCAAAAAATTGAAAATGATTCTAAAACAGGCACTAAAAATACATTTGTTAAGAACTTTAAACTCAGCATGAAATTTAAACAAGATAAATGTATAAATATCATATCTAATAATTAGAAAGGGGAAGGGAGATAAAGGGGAAACTAATTATAGACAATCAGCTGGATTCTCATACATATCAAATACACTTCGTACACTTTGAATCTACTTCGCTAATGTTTTCAACCTGGTAACATGATAAATTTGATAGCCGATTGGAGAATTGTCCGCAATTTTGCAATATGACTACCGTAAAATCCCGAAAGTAGCCCCCCCCCCCCCCATCGAATGTAACCCCCCCCCCCTTTCGTGCCGAAAGTGGAATCATTCCATATTCCTTAATATAACCCCCCTCCTCAAATGGCTGACGATTTTAAAACAAATTTTGTATTATTTTCTTATGATAAAGATTAAATATGTCCAATTTCTTTTTGTATTTTGTGTTTTATTTTATTTGTTTATTTATTCATAAATATTCAAGGTCTATATGCTTAAAAATAAATTTCATGTACTCGGCGTTAATTCGTTCATTAGCAGCCATCTTTGATCTTTGTGAGTCCGCAATTTTTGGTCGTGTTTTGAAATTCGACGCATTACGAAATACCGATATAGCGCTGGCCTCGAACATGCCAAATTTGCGTTTTATGAGTTTTAAATTTAAATTATAGGGATTTCTGATAACTTAAGTGCTAAATTCTTTCTTCGCGTTGATTCGTTCATTAGCCGCCATCTTTGATCGTGTAAGTCCGCCATTTTTGGTCGTGTTTTGAAACTCGGCACATTACGAAATACCGATGTAGCGATAGCCCCAAACATGCCAAATTTGTGTTTTATGAGTTTTAAATTTAAATTATAGGGATTTCTGCTAACTGAAGTGCTAAATTCCTTCTTCAGTCAAAAATGCCATCCCCATGCGATCAATTTTCTATTAGAAAATTATAAGACAGGTTTTTGTTTATTTATTTTTTGAATCTTGTTTTATATTATTTAAAATAACTTTAAATGGGTTATACTTATTATTTATCCTCAGTAGATGCTCTTAATTAATAATAAAAACATTTTTTTTAAATAATTTTTTTCGAAAATCTCGATTATAACCCCCCTATCTGAAATTTGCCAGTTTGGTTTTTAAAAAGAGGGGGGTTACTTTCGGGATTTTACGGTTATCAGAAATGACAACAAAGCCAATTCAACATTGACTAAAATCCCACTGAATGTCAATGATATATCTGCTACACAAATTGAGTTGTCTATTCATTTTTAGCCTACTTTCCCGTAAAAGTAAAAAAAAAAAAAATAATAATAAAGCATGAAAGAAGGCTTAATGTATCGTGAAAATATCGTTAAAAATCAAGAAAAGTCAAAAATAAGAAGTAATTAAATAAAGATTGAAAAATAAAAAATTTGAAAGTAGGGTATTGAGATGGGGAAAAAGTGTGTCTGTCGGTCTGTCTGTCTGTCGGTCTGTCTGTCGGTCTGTCTGTCTGTCTGTCTGTCCCCCCCTAATAACTTTTGAACGAATTGTCCGATTGGAAAAATTCTTTTTGCATTCGAAAGATCTCGGCGAGGACATCTCATTTCTATATTTTACTTTTTGATTTGAAAAATTTTTTGTTCAATTTTGAACAGTTCATAAAATTTTAACATTAGCGCCTATGGACAAAATTGAAGCAAATTCTGTAAACTCTGGGCACAAGAGCCAAGTTCCTATTGCAAGCTTATTGAAAGGAGTTCTCGGCGTGAAATATTGTTTTGAACAGTTTTTGTTCATTTTTGAACAGTTCAAAAAATTAACACAGGGCTTACGGGGAAATTTCAACCCTATATAAATCCTGATCTAACGGACCGATTTGCTTGGAACAAACTTTATCGGAAAGCTCTTATAACGTAGAACATGTAGAAATAGAAAGTTTATCCAGAACTTACGAGCCTATTTTGCTATGAAATTTTTTGATCGGGATTTTCAAGGATATTTCTCAGTGACTCAATGAGTGAAATAATGAATGAATGAATAAATGAAAGAGTGAAAGAATAAATCAATGATTAAATGAATGAGGAAAAGAATGAATGAATAAATTATTGAATAAATGAAAATATAAATAAATGAGTGAATAAATACATGAATGCGTAAATGAATGAATAAACACTTGAATGAGGTAACGAATGAATGAATAAATGCATGGCTGAATAAATGAAAGAATGAATGAGTGAGTGAATGAATATGTATTATCCGTTGAAAAAGGTATATTTTCAATAATTAGAACTAAAGATAAATAAGAAAGAGATAGCTAGATTATAAATTTGAATTTGGTGTGTACGGGAAAGTAGGCTCGTATAGTTCTAGACGGAACTTCTTGTTTCTTTTAGCGAATTAAAATTTATTGTTTGTAGTTTTTAGCATTTTGAGGAGCAGCCGATTTTTAATTTATTTATTTCCTTTTTAGCCTACTTTCCCGTAAAAGTAAAAAAAAATAATAATAAAGCATGAAAGAAGGCTTAATGTATTGTGAAAATATCGTTAAAAATCAAGAAAAGTCAAAAATAAGTGAAGTAATTAAATAAAGATTGTAAAATAAAAAATTTGAAAGTAGGGTATTGAGATGGGGAAAAAGTGTGTCTGTCGGTCTGTCCCCCCCTAATAACTTTTGAACGAATTGTCCGATTGGAAAAATTCTTTTTGCATTCGAAAGATCTCGGCGAGGACATCTCATTTCCATATTTTACTTTTTGATTTGAGCAATTTTTTTTTTTCAATTTTGAACAGTTCAAAAAATTTTAACATTAGCGCCTATGGGTGAAAATGAAGCAAATGATGTAAACTCTGGGTACAAGATATAAGTTCCCATGAACAAGCTCACTGGAAGAAGTTCTTGGCGTAAAATATTGATTTGAACAATTTTTGTTCATTTTTAAACAGTTCAAAAAATTAACACAGAGCTTACAGGGAAATTTCAACCCTATATAAATCCTGATCTAACGGACCGATTTGCTTGGAACAAACTTTATCGGAAAGCTCTTATAACGTAGAACATGTAGAAGTAGAAAGTTTATCCAGAACTTACGAGACTATTTTGCTATGAAATTTTTTGATCGGGATTTTCAAGAATATTTCTCAGTGACTCAATGAGTGAAATAATGAATGAATGAATAAATGAAAGAGTGAAAGAATAAATCAATGAATAAATGAATGAGGAAAAGAATGAATGAATAAATTATTGAATAAATGAAAATATAAATAAATGAGTGAATAAATACATGAATGCGTAAATGAATGAATAAACACTTGAATGAGGTAACAAATGAATGAATAAATGCATGGCTGAATAAATGAAAGAATGAATGAGTGAGTGAATGAATATGTATTATCCGTTGAAAAAGGTATATTTTCAATAATTAGAACTAAAGATAAATAAGAAAGAGAGAAAGAGATAGCTAGATTATAAATTTGAATTTGGTGTATACGGGAAAGTAGGCTCGTATAGTTCTAGACGGAACTTCTTGTTAAAATAGGAATTACAATGGCTTAAGCAGATTCAAGGAATGCTTTACAATGAATGCAATAACTTAGCAGTTATTACAAGGGTACTATATCTAATTTTGTAATGTTTAAAACCGAGAACCAATTTAACAAAAGTCCTTTTTAATTTTCTCATGAATAAATATTAAATGAAAATATCTCCTGCTGCATTCAGTGCTTTTATTGGATCATACTATAATTAAATCCAACTATGGTCTATACTTTAACATCTCAGAAACGTAATTTTTGGTTCAATGCTACAATAGCCAAAATTAATGGGCCACTTTCAATTTTTAAAATTTTTCAAATTTCTAGAGACATAAGACAAAATGTTTTGTAACTTTACCCATATAAAAGGCATGCTTCACTTTACACTTTCCAGTAAAAATTTCGTGTGCATTTAGGAGGACCAACAACAAATTGAAGGAAAGTGAAGATATTTTTGATCATCCTGTGCCATACAGTGCTGTAAATTTCACAGAAGAGTTTACTTGCTATGTGCAACAACTCTTGTACACAGCAAATAAACTTTTTTCATAATAATAAATTTTCCTAAAAACTAGCATGCATATTCATGCAGTTATGAGCATTTCTTCTCAAAATGCCATTTCTCCAGCATATTTTTGGCTTATAACTTGGAGAGTTTTGCACGAAATTTCACCAAACTTTCAGAAAAGTTGAGAATCATTATACTGAAATAAGAAATTAAAAAAAAAAAAAAATAAATAATATTACTACTTTATGAGTACTTCAAGGAAATTATTTCTTACTGCCTATGTGCAAAAGATAATTTTTAACTTTCATAGCATCATACCCAAGTATACAGGGCAACTAAAAAATAGCAGTTGAATAAGGGGCAGTTCATAAATGACGTCACGCTTTTTTCTCATATATTTGACCCTCCTCCCTCCCTTTGTCACAATATGTCACACTTCAGCGGACCCCCCTCCCCCCCCCTTGTCAAGCCGTCACGCTATGTTGCATGATATCACACTTCTTGTTACCCCTCCCCTCCCCTTGTCAATTTCCTGAACCCCCCTCCCCCCCTCGAAGCGTGACATCATTTATCCTAATCATTTGATCCCTAACATGAACATTCAAAGATATCGGCAATTCAGTGACAGCCATTCCATTTCAGATCAGGCAGAGGGTGTCACATGACCCTCACCGATTTTTTTTGAAAAAATTACAGTAGTTACAACTAAGGGACATATAAAATATCCCAAAAGGATTTTGCCAAAAAAAAATTTATTTCTCTAGTTACAGACGTTTAAAATTTGAGACAAAGATGGCCGTTTTCCGAGAATCAGCAAAACACTCACTTTTACAATGGCCACTGTTTCAAAAGTTTTTAGTGGATTCAAATGATTTTTTTTCTATAAATAATGAAGGGATGGTATTTTATTTAGACACTAATTTTAAAAATTTAGCTGGCTTCATTGATATTGGCCATTGGTATTGCATTATGAAATTTGTCTCAAGGTATGTCATTGATGCCTTCAGAACAGATATAATTTGAAATATATATTTTGTATATAACTGTTACATATCGTTTCAAAAATATAAATAGGAGAAGAGAACTATCCCAATTATACCTGTTTCTATAAAGTTTTTTCACTCTTGTTTTAAAATGTCAAAAAGTTATCAAATTTGCAATTTTTGGTCTTTCAAAGAATTGACAGCTCAAAATGTAAATGCCCTATTTTATTTTATTATTTTTTTATTATTATTTACATGATACTACACTATGTAGCCAAAAATGATGGGGCACTTTCAATTTTAGATATTTTTTTCAAATTTCTAGAGAAATAAAAGATCAAATGCTTTGTAACTTCAACCATATGGGGGAAAGGCATGCTTCACTTCACACTTTCAACCGTATAAAAGGCATGCTTAATATTTGAGATAAAAATTGAGTTTTTTTGGAAAAATTTTTCACTATCCTAACCAAAAACATCAATTCATTGCATAGATGCATTGAATGACTGCGAACTTATGCAACTGATTTGTGAACAAACCCCATAACTATTCACTTCTTTTCCGGAATCAATAGAAAACAACTCACGAGTCATTCCATTTCAAATCAGGCAGGCAGGTCTGAAACTTGTCACATGACCCTCACAGATTTTTTTGAAAAAATTATAGTTACAACTAAGGGACATAAAATATCCCAAAAGGATTTTGCCAAAAAAAAATTATTTCTCTAGTTACAGACGTTTAAAATTTGGGACAAAGTTGGACGTTTTCTGAAAATCAGTAAAACACTCACTTTTAAAATGGCCACTGTTTCAAAAGTTTTTAACCGATTCGAATGATTTTTTTTCTATAAATAGTGAAGGGATGGTATTTTATTTAGACACTAATTTTAAAAATTTAGTTGGCTTCATTGATAAAGAAAAAAAGTGTTTCTGAAGTGAAAAAATAGTGTTTGTTCCGACTTCATGATTTTTTTTTCTTATGAAAGAAATTTATTTTTGACAAAACAGAGGTGGCGATCTAAAGTGCTGTTGAGGAAGTTTTGTATCAAATTTTATTGTAAGCCTGAGATGCATATCCTCTCATAATTTAAATTTTGAAATTTGAAAATGTTAAAAAATTACGATTTTTGAAGTGTGATTACTCAAAAAAGCCATTTTTTAAAAATCTGAAAATCTTCTCATTTGTTGCCCTTAAAGTGCTTAATGAGCTGCTATCAATTATATTGTGTGTTTTTGCCCCAGATATTTTATATGATTTTTCAAAAATGGCCTTTTGTGCGTTTCTCAAATAAGCCAGAAATTCAAACTTGTTCTTATTTAATCACTTTAATATAATATTTAATAAATATTTATTAAGAAATATACTGTATTGTTACACACTTACTACAGATAAATTGTACTTAACCTTCTTAGAACTTAAATAGCTCCTAGCACAAAGCGTAGCTATTGTGATTTAATGCATGTTATTGTGTTCAATCCAATTACTAGTTTTAAACTCGCACACTTTACATCAAATATGTTACAACACCGATATACATAGTTTTAAACGCATATGAAATTATGTACCTTAAGCAAAATAAGTAGAATCAAGTTCTTGAGTCACCTTCTACTCGTTATTACCAAAAACATGCAAAGACTAAGATGGTTAAGATGGTGTTATATTTCTTGTGGTATTATATTCTGGCTATTGAAATATTTGTTCTAGATTATCTGTGTACAAATTTTTCGATAGTGTCCCTAAACCATCGGTGATACATTCTTAATTTGCCATATTCAATAATTGTCATTCACACTTTCAATAAATTTTCCTATTTAGAAATCATGCATTGAGTTATATTTGTTTAAGAGGCTGTTAGTTTTCTAACTGTTTTCCACTCATCGTTTGCTCGTGCGTCCCATGTAAGCATTACTATTTTAGAGATTTTTACTATTTAGCAGTATTGTAGGATAGCCAATAATGTTTTAATTGTATTCCTACAATAAATTTTACATTTGCTGTTGCTTGGTATTTGATATAAATCGTGTGAGTTTGAAACTAGTGATTGGATTGAACAGAATAACATGCATTAGATCACAGAAGCTACGCTTTGTGCTAGGAGCTATTTAAGTTCTAAGAAGGTTAAGTACAATTTATCTGTAGTAATTAGGTAACAATACAGTATATTTCTTAATAAATATTGATTAAATGTTATATTAAAGTGATTAAATAAGTACGAGTTTGAATTTCTGCCTTTTTTGAGAAACGCACAAAAGGCCATTTTTGAAAAACCATATAAAATATCTAGGGAAAAAATACACAATATAATTGATAGCAGCTCATTAAGCACTTCAAGGGCAATAAATGAGCAGATTTTCAGATTTTTAAAAAATGGCTTTTTTGAGTAATCGCACTTCAAAAATCGCAATTTTTGAACATTTTCAAATTTCAAAATTTAAATTCTGAGAGGATATGCATCTCATGCTTACAATAAAATTTGATACAAAACTTCCATAACAGCACTTTAGATCTCCACCTCTGTTTTGTCAAAAATAAATTTCTTTCATAAGAAAAAAAAATCATGAAGTCGGAACAAACACTATTTTTTCACTTCAGAAACACTTTTTTTTCTTTATCAATGAAGCCAACTAAATTTTTAAAATTAGAAAAAAAATCATTCGAATCGGTTAAAAACTTTTGAAACAGTGGCCATTTTAAAAGTGAGTGTTTTACTGATTTTCAGAAAACGTCCAACTTTGTCCCAAATTTTAAACGTCTGTAACTAGAGAAATAATTTTTTTTGGCAAAATCCTTTTGGGATATTTTATATGTCCCTTAGTTGTAACTACTGTAATTTTTTCAAAAAAATCTGTGAGAGTCATGTGACAAGTTTCAGACCTGCCTGCCTGATTTGAAATGGAATGACTCGTGAGTTGTTTTCTATTGATTCCGGAAAAGAAGTGAATAGTTATGGGGTTTGTTCACAAATCAGTTGCATAAGTTCGCAGTCATTCAATGTATCTATGCAATGAATTGATGTTTTTGGTAAGGATAGTGAAAAAGTTTTCCAAAAAAACTCCATTTTTATCTCAAATATTAAGCATGCCTTTTATACGGTTGAAAGTGTGAAGTGAAGCATGCCTTTCCCCCATATGGTTGAAGTTACAAAGCATTTGGTCTTTTATTTCTCTAGAAATTTGAAAAAAATATCTAAAATTGAAAGTGCCCCATAATTTTGGCTACATAGTGTAGTATCATTATGTAAATAATAATAAAAAAATAATAAAATAAAATAGGGCATTTACATTTTGAGCTGTCAATTCTTTGAAAGACCAAAAATTGCAAATTTGATAACTTTTTGACATTTTAAAACAAGAGTGAAAAAACTTTTTAGAAACTGGTCTAATTGGGATAGTTCTCTTCTCCTATTTATATTTTTGAAATGATATGTAACAGTTATATACAAAATATATATTTCAAATTATATCTGTTCTGAAGGCATCAATGACATACCTTGAGCCAAATTTCATAATACCAATGGGGTTCTTCTTATTATTTTTTTTTCCAATGGGGCTGCGGTATTGGTCCTCTACCATTGCAGACCTAGTGCGTTCCCCAGTAATTGGTACCATCTCTTTCAGTGGCACCACAAGGAGTGTGGTACCTTCGCCGCATGAGAATTTTGATGTTCAGTTACCCCTAGATGGCGGTACCTGTGCTGTCATTGATGCAATATGCACTAGGAATTTAATTTAGTCGAGAGAATCCAAGCCAAATGTCTACTCAAGGGATCTTTTACATGCCGCATAATCATACGACATGGGCGCAGACGATTTTCTGCTTCTTTAAAATCCACAGACTTGGGCCAGGTTTGAACCTGCGATCTTGGGTGTACGAGGCTTGCGCCTTACCACTACGCCACCCCTGTCGACAAGGTGTTCTTATAGATTTTCTTTTTTCTTGGTGCTGCCAAAAATCTATGAAATTAGCTCTTCTATGTTAGAACTGGTATAGTCAATTCAGTCGTAGTCTTAGAATATTTTGAATTGAATATGAGTTAAAATTTAGGATGAAATAAGATATGGGTAAGTTTTTGTTTTGTGAAAAAGAATGCCAGGCCTAAGATACCGGCTGCTAAAAATGGT
Source organism: Octonoba sinensis (assembly GCA_038502835.1). Lineage (NCBI taxonomy): Eukaryota > Metazoa > Arthropoda > Arachnida > Araneae > Uloboridae > Octonoba > Octonoba sinensis. Next base: position 112,243,168 of record CM076604.1, on the reverse strand, counting down.
GCCCTGGCGACATTTCTCACTCACGATTTGCATGACAAATGCTATCTTTTTGCATCCGCGATGGGAATTAAGACTTTTCAAATCTTCGATGTTTCTTATGCTTTGTTAAAAGGTAAACAAATAAAATTCCTTTTTATTTTTATAAAAACTTGAATTTGAAATGGTTAATTGAAATTTCGTGAATCATTATCATAAGGGCGAACTTTTCAAACGCTGGTAACATCTCTAGTTTACTAGTTTTGTTTCAATTTTTAATGCATGCATTATTCCAATTGTTTCAAATGAAAAATAATTCTTAAAACAAAGAATGAAACTGTTAAACAATATGTTCACATTTGACAGATTCAGAACCACTAAAAATAAATTTTATAGTGAAAATTAATTTCTACTTCAATGTTACATTTGATTGTAACAGTAAACTTTAAGAAGTTTTCTTTTGTCCACAGCTTATTATAGTTGATGTGTTTATACCCATCCACATTACAAACTTCACAAATATGAGGAAAACATGTACATCAAAGTTAGCATCATTAATACATTGATATTGATACTAACCTCCAAACACTTTAATATCCTTGTTTGATGAAGAAATATCTCCATTTGAGGCATGCTAAATAACAAACAATTATAAAATCAATTTTTTTCTGATAATTACAATTTTTCAGAAGAAAAAGATTAATAGTAAAGGCAGGGATGCCCATCGGGGGGGGGGGGGGATAGGAAGAGTTGTGGCACATATTGTTTTGATACATTGAAATTTTTCTTTAGGGTTGATGGGTCAGGGGATTTCGTCTGATTTTTGGGGAAGGGTTTGCATCTCTGATAATTGAGTTTTAATACAACAAATGTAAAACTTAACCATTAAAATATGCTGCATTTTAATGCATGTATTAATTGGCTATACTGATATTGGATCATTTATTTAACACATGACTACAAAGAAGAAAATTGCAACTTTTGGGGATTGCAAAAATTTCAGCATATAAAGTTTGTAAAAATAAAAATCAACGTAACATTAAGCACAAAACTTACAGACATGTGTTTCGAGGTTACGAGGAACCGCTTTTTCAATGCAAAAGAATGAGCTACTAGATGAACCAAAGTGACCAACAGAAACACAGCTTAAATAGCAAAAGCAGGGGAGTAACCTGCGGCCATTGAGAATAAAGGAAGCATAAGAAAAGAACCAATAAAACGAACCCACCTAATTGGACAAGAATCAAAGAAGGAAAGTTGCAAGAATTAGTCAAGCCTTTCATTCAACTGTGAAATAAATACAAACGATTAATCATCTTAATGAATGGCTTGATTGCTGCTAATTAAATTATGTGAATCACTTGATCCTTAGATTATGTTTGCCCTCCCCTTTTCCAATATAAATAAAGCTGAGAATGGTTCATGAATCTTCTGCCCAACAATTATGAACTTGCTTTATATTATAGTGAGTACTGTTAAAAGAATCACTTGTATTTTTTATTGCAGTTTTGCACAATACATGCTAGTTGCACATTTTTCAAGGGACATCATATTCAGTGGTGGGTCTTGGAAGGGCTCAATCCAGATTCGTAAAGCTCAGGGTGTCAAATTGAAATACTAAACCAGGGAAAAGTGAGCAAGAGAGAAAAGTGGGGAGACGAAAAGCAAATGTACGGTATCTATAGGCAGCTGAAGTATAAATGTGATACTGATTACATCACTTGTGATGTCTTGCTTTTGATGCATATGACTTGGTTTTTTTTCTACTTGATGAGACATTTAGTATAGTGATTCCAAGAAGCATTTTCTATTTTTCATCACAATATACTACAAAACTTTCAGAGTTGCTTAAGTTTTGCCTATCAATATAAATTATGCATAACAGAGAGCTTAAAGTAACTCTTTTTATCCATTAGAAATTATTCCTTAATTAAGCTTTAATCAAACTAATGATAAAATTATATTAAAACTTTACATTTGAGTGCAATTAATTGTCTAATACAAAAACATACATAAACCATTATAAGCCATTAATTGTAATAAACCAATAACTTTTAGGAAATATAATAAAAAATCCATTTAAAGTCCCATGAAACATATGAGTTATTTAATCAGAAAAAGTAGAGTAAAAAGTTATTTTTAAATGGTAATGTAACAAAATTTAAAAAAAAAAAAAACTTACTTCTTCATATTCATATCCTTCATCTGAAAACAAAAAGAATTTAAAAATAAATACCGCTGTTCCTCCATACAAAAAGATATGTCATTTTAATGAGATATATTAATAATAATTTAATCATATGAGCAGATGATGGGAGCAAAAAAAAAAGCATTCTAGACTAGATTACTGCATAACTTTAATCAGCATACTTATCAATAGAGTTGTAACATAAATTTAGTTACTATTTGCTATTTGGCATTGGAAAAAATCCTAGAAATATATTAATCCTATTCGACTTATTAAACTCTTAACTGGAAAACAAACATTAAATGAGCAGGATTACTGGATATGATTTTAAAACTTCATTTTGAAATAACTGCCCCACAAGCTTTAAAATGGCATCCTTGTAGTGATTTATTAAGAGAAAAAAAGAACCACGCCAACAAATATAATCAATGGAGAAGAAAACACACAAAGCACAAATCTTAGGTCGCAAAGAATGAAAGCCATTTTCTCATATGTTACAACTGTTAGATCTGTTGCATGGTGGAATATCTTTCAGGGATGGCATCAGCACTTTTTATTCACTCTGACACTTCTTCCCCTGGTTCAGTGGTGTAGTAGAGGGGGGACGGCATCCCCCTACCTTTTTATTTAATACAAGCGTCCCCCCACATTTGTTTAATTTTAACATAAGCGTCCCCTCACTTTTGATTTCAATTACTTATCTTCGAATGTTTAAGCGTTCCCCCAACTTTTTTTTCAGGACTACACCACTGCCCTGGTTACATTTCATTTGTATGCATGGTGTTCTTTCCCTCATATAACTTGAACAGGAATGCAATTATAAGTAGCGACCATTTCAAAACTGGGCTAGCACATTTGTATTTAACTTTAGATTATAAAAAAAATTCTACATTAAAATTGTTCATATTGGTGTGCACTATCGCCTGTTAGTTTTTTTCATATTTCCTTATGCTATATACAGTCAAGAATTTTATCTCAAACTTGCCCATTTCAAAAACCCCTCTATGCTTAAATTTTCCAATTTACCTGTGCTTGAAAAGTACATTTAATGTTCTTTGCCTTGTTTAATAAATTTTCCCCAAGCACTCTGTCCCTCAAATTTTCGCCTTCTGAGGGGTCATGAGAAATTTTTAGGGGATGTTTGGGGGGGGGGGGAGTCTTGACAGATTTGGGAGTCTGTATATTTTTAGGGGGTGCACCATTGCTCTTAAGGAGGTTTAAGAGTTTAAACATGTGTCAAATGAGGACGGATCCCCAACCCCCCCCCCCCCAATCGGGAGCCTGGATCCACCACTATATGGAGCAGGTATATTGATAAACATTTGTGACTTCACAAGATTTATTTTGAAAGTCATGAAGAAAAGTGCTGCATCAGTTCTAGTGCTTAACACTGTGATTTGTAATTCATAAATAAAGAAGACGGGATGGATGTAAAAAGGAAATTGAATGCTTTTACTGAGGATAAAAGCAAAATTCCCAATGAATTATGGAGATTATTATTTATTTTTTTTAGTTGACTGATATTAAAGTTATCTATAAGCTTGTAATCGATATAACTGCTGAAATTTTCAAGAAGTGTTGTACAGTAAATCATATAGCAAAATCTTATGTTAATATAGAATAACTTTAACTTATAGAATCTCTTTTACTTTTGCTCTAACAGCCCATTTATGACGTTTAAATAAAACCATGAGAACTTGCTTGTATCTCTAGAACTTCCTTATCTTGATTTTTTCTTCCTTTTAATAAATTTAAGACAGAGAGGTTTGACTGTATTCAAAAATACTTTAATTTGCATTAAGTAGCTAAAATTAACATAAATAAGGAGATTTAAAAAAGAAGGGGAAAACTTGACAAATGAAGTACAAATAAATAAGAACAATTTTGATCAATGCAAGTTAATCTGAATGAAATTGGAAAGGATTTTTATGATTGATACAAACGATTGCTTTTGCAAAAAAAAAAAAAAAAAAGAACAGTTTTTTCATTTGTATAAAATAAAAATGAGTTGCAAAGCAAAATCCATACCTGATGTACCTTGAGGATGGCATGATGTTGCAACAGCAACAATGAACTGAAACATTGCATCGAGCAATGTGAACCTAGTCAGCAACTCTCCGCTCTGAAAACATAAGAATGAAAAATTTATTAAATGCTAGAAAATACATTTATTCAGTGATAGGAAAAATTCAATACATGATTTTAGTTATATAAACAGCAATTCTAAACATAATAAGCATAATTCAGTGCATGTTTCCTATCTATAAAAGTAACCTAGCTCTTTACCAACAGCACAAATTACAAAACATTGCATGACAAGATGGGAAACAAAGCTGGTTACACAAGAATGAAGAAATAAAGGCCTAGAAGGTTGTGCATATGGTAGAAGAGTTAGCAGAGCAGATTGACTATTTAGAAGCATAGCAAAACTTTTCTAAATATTCTGAGGACAAGAAGAAGGTAATGAGAAAAGACTGTGCTTATATTTGAATTACTAAAACCAAATTAAAAGGGAACAAACATTGTTCAAAGCACAGCACAACAGATTAAATAACATAACACTTAAAAAGCAAAGGTAAATTGATGAACAGCACGAAATTTTTGAACAAGCATTCAAGACAATTCAGACTTTTATAAATGTATGGAAAACAGGTCAAAATACTTGAAATTAAACGCTAATATAAATAAATTAAAAATACAAAAAGGAGCTAGTAGAAAAATTCAAAAAGTTAAAAGATTAAAAAAGAGATAAGTCATGTAGGAAGAGAAGAATAACCAGCAAATTTCAAAAATGAATGCCAAACATTAATGGAGTAATAGGAATTTATTTTGGAAGGGATGATGGTCAAACATTAACTCTCATTTTTCCTCTAACCCAAAAGTTAAATGGAAAGTTCTTTTAAAGAACTTTCCAAATTGAAGTTCAAAATATTAAAAATTTAGTTAGAAATAGGTAGTTTCTATTTTATATATAGAGGGGGATAGGTTCCATTTGCCTCTCTTAATATGTCCCTGTCAAACTTCTACATTTAAAAATGTTCTATTTCTGGAAAGATTTCTACACATACAGTAAAACCTGTAAAGTTGACCACCTTTGTAAGTTTACCTGTCTACGTTGACCACTTTTGTCAGGAACGGAACTAGCCTATATTATATACTGCTGGTAAACCTTTGTAACGTGACCACTAAGTTGACCACCTGTCTATATTGACCACTCATGCACCCCAAATTTGGGTGGGAGTGTTACAAAAAACCCTTTGTAAGTTGCCCGCCCAATTATTACTAATTTATTTGTTTATCTATTTTTGCATAGATGGAAAAAAAACTTAAATAACTTCTTCAGGATATTTTTTTATGCTATAATGTTAGACTAGTGTTTGAGTGGATGTATAAAACATCAATATAAATTTTACGTAAACCTTTTTGTAAGTAAACTATATCGGAAAACTACTATGAGCACTCATTCTTTAAATAAGTTTCTCCTTTTTTTCTTCTATCTGATGTAGCCATTTTGAAAAATTATGTATTTTTAGGAAATCTCTACTATCATTAAGTAACTTACATAATTAAAAATATATTTATCTTTATTTTAACTAAGTTCTTTACTTTCTACTTCTTAAAGTTGTATAGGATACGTTGCAAGACATTCAGGTTACATTTTTCTCATGATATTTTAGATAATTATGAAAAATATTAGTTAATTATTTTAAAGTAATGTTAATACATGAAGCTATATTTTAATTAGTTACAAATGAATAAATGCATAGTGTAATAAATGACCAAAAAAAAAATCTCCACCCTGTATAAGTTCACCAATAAATTGCAGAACCACAAGTCGCCGACTTACAGAGGTTTCACTCTATATATTTTTACAATATCATTAGCAATCAATCGTCCAAGTTTACTGGAAAAAATGTTCCTATCAAGTCATTAGAATAATTGCTTTGTTTTCACCAAAGTTAGGTAAATATTTTATTTATTACTCGCTATATAATGAACATTACAAAAATTAATTTTGATACCAAATTTTTTATAACATTATTTATAAAAAAGATTATAGCATGTGCATACAAAAATATCTTAAATGACTTTCTGTCAAAATTTGCATTTCATCACCATAAATCCAAACACTCATTTAAAAAATTCCCCACGTACAAAACTCACTGGCATTCTAAGATTCTAATCAGTTGTAACTTAAGCTCTAGCTTGGAATGAATTATTATTGTTTTTAAAAACAAATTTTAATTTAAAAAAATACATGCTCAGAGGAAACAGCAAAAAGACTTAAAAAATGCCAAGAAAATAAAATTTCCCAAGACAGAAAAAACTGTAAGCAGAACTGGTGGTAAATACCATTTACTGACGCTGACTGTAGAAGGTATAACAGTTCTTGGATCTAAACCAAGAAAATTTCTCGTCTTTGTACTTTTACTATAAATGGCTACATCAATTTCATATTTACAATGGGCCAATAGTAGTGCTTTATCTAATGTTATAAAAGACAATGCCTTTGGAAGAAAAACAATCAATTCAGTGGCAATATAAAAGCTAATTCACACATTATTAATACTTTGAAAGGCCAAAAGTACCTTGAAATCTGCATACAAATTTGTTACAGTCTTTGGTAAAGTAGCAAACCAGTTCCACACCCACAAGAACATCACTGTTGGCCCAGAAGATGTAGTTTCACACTATATATAAAAAAAGATAGTTTAGAAACGTTTTGCTTCAAACTAAGCTAATGAAGTTCATGAAAGATTAGATTATAACTAAATGAAAAAAAAATTTGACAAAAATATAGAACTAGAACAGACTTCCAATTAAAAGTTGCACTAAAAAGTGAAAAATAAACTTTAAACAACATCAATATGACTTATGATAGAAGATAGATGAAATCTTTTGTAATCATGAATCAACTACACATATAAATGGCTGAAAGTTTGCAACAGTTTCAATGTAAAGTAACACATAGTGTAATGGTAATTTGATTGTCATAATATTGCACTAACTTCAAAAATTATGTTTTAAACATAGGCGTAACAGGGGGGGGGGTTTGGGGGTTCAACCCCCCCCCCCCATTGGGTAGTGACTTATTTAGGCACACAAAAAAATTTCTGGCTATGTCCTTGCAAAGCACATATTTTTTTCTTCCTAAGAAAATTAAACACATACAGGGTTCACACTGAAGAAAAATACAAGGTGGGATTTCCCACCTTGACCAAAATTTTAAGTGGGATTTTTAAAATTTAAGGGCAAACTAATATATTTTGAGTGGGATTTCAAAAAATATTGCAGGAATCGCGCAGTCCCGCGGCTTAGTGTGAACCCTGCACATATGCATATGATTTTATTTCCTCTTTCTCTGAAGGGTTGTGATCATGACCAAAGTATGCAGTTCATAATAATAAAGAAGACTTTTCATCTGGTTATAATCAATCCCCTTATCACCTTGGGGGGAGGGTTTTGCAGCAAAATGTGGCTTCAATCACCGTACCACACACAGACAAACAGAGATCCTTTCAATCACTCCAGAGGGTTTTCTTTCCTTGATGTCTTTTTTACCCAAAGGCAGCAATTTGGGATGGAGTTGTTTTCTGATAAACCTGTTGTAGCCACTGGGGTCTAAAAATGAAGGACCCCTAGCCAACAATTGTCCTAATAGGTTAAACCCTCAAGCCAGGAAGGGATGCTCATCAAGAAACTTAAAGAGCAGTTTGTACTTATTTATGACTTCCTGTCCAAACACCCATTTTGGTAACATCATTTTTGTAGATGAGCCGATTGGAAAACTGATGAACTGTATTTGCATTGCATTCTCATTTACAGATGTTCTCTCATCTCTTATATTTTAAATGTTTTTTTTTTTCTTATTATGGTCCATTGCTAATTGCATTACGACTCTGGTAATCATCCGTTCAACGTTTCCAATCTCACTGCTACGGTTTAATGCTGCATTTTAATTTACAATCAAGTATTATTTATATTTTAGCTAAATTTTTAATTATTTTCGATATATAATAATGTTTGCATTCCAGCGATGGACACGTTCGTCATCCAAAAAGAAAAGAAAATTTGATTCAGACGCTTCCACTTCTGAGGTATGTTTTGCTACAAATTTAACAAAATTTTTGGAAATTTATTGTAGGAATGAGCATTTTTGTAGGGGAATTTGGATTTTTTTTCTCTAAAGTTCCACTATTTCCCAGTTTTAATATTATGAATGCTTGGACATAGAAGATTGCTTAGCGCTAAATATTGAATTTTCTATCGCATTTGATTTTAAAAATAAACTAATAGAATAGTAATGAATGTTTAATGTTTTTGTGAATCAAGGCGGTATCCACAGGGGAAGAGGGACCCACGCCCCCCCCCCCCCCCCGAAAGCTTTTGCAATGTATCATATATTCCTCCCTGAAACTTTGCTTAACATAAGTGTGGCGAAATCTGGGGCCCCCAAAAAAATATTCTGGATACTGCCTTGGCTCCGGAGAAGAGGAAGCATGTTAAGAATTAGGAAGGGCAGTGTATGCTTCAAAATCATACCCTTCATATATATATATATATATATATATATATATGACTAGAAATGATGTTAATATGATTTTTTTAAAATATATGATAGCTTTTTGATGTATATATAGTAGATGTATGTTTAGATCTTTGGTGAAGTTAGAGGAGTGGGTATTTGGGGCTTCCGCAGCTTTAATTTTTGTAACGTGTCTTACATCTATAATGCTTAGTCTAACTCTGGAGACAAGGGTTCAAAGGCTCTCCTCAGGAAACATTTTCAAAATCTCCCTAGCAATGCAATTTTGGGATACCTTGGTGATATTTGAGGAAACAGAAAGGAATTTGGTTATTCTCTCCCCTGCAATTTTTTTCAAAATAAAGTCTTATATCTTTTAAGTTACTTTTGGTGTCGCTCGTGATAGTGTTCAATGTCCTTTCCCTGAAAGTGTTTCTGAAAGTAAAGTGTCTTAAAAGCGTAATTTCTCTTTTCTTTCTTTTTTTAAAACTTGTGATCTGAATTTTTTGCCGGGGGGGGGGGGGGATTGATTTGCTCCAAGGGGGTAGCTCCCCCCCCCCCATGCCTGAAATAAACACGGAGTATATCTTTAGAAAACAATTATTTATGACTAGTAAATTTTCAACTCTTTTACACTTCTTATTGGTGTTTAGTCTGTACATTTTTAGGGTGACCCACCCCCTTTTACCAACCCCAGTTACGGCTATGGTTTTAAAGTCATATCAATGTTGTTGTAGCGTAGTGGAGATATGCCGAGTGGTAAAGCATGACTTCGATGGTAAAACTTAACAAGATTTTATTTACATATTATTTACAGCTTCATTAAAACTTAGGGTTGGTAGACAGTGACCGAGATGGACGGAACAAGTCCGTTTCTCTCATCGTCAAAAGATGTTCTCCTCGAGCTCAGAATTTTCTTACTCCTTCTCACATGTCCGTTGGCCTAGACTCCGGAAACTGGCCAGCCCCCTTTCAGATAAAATAGAGAGAGGGATGCGGCCGCCCCTTTTGTCGGCGGGCACACAATCCTGGGAACGGAAAGAGATTTTGGGCTAAAACAGATGCCAGAGGTCAGGGGCCAAATTCGGACGGAAAAATCAGCTTGCATCTGGATTTTGAAGTATCTTGTTTTCTCGACGCAGATAACATGAAAGGGAACCGAGGGGAAAGTGGATACGTCGGAACGAGGCAAAAAGGATCGGATGCCCCTTCTGACCGGATGCGGTCGCCAAGAAGATGTTACATTGTGTAAAGAATCAATTTATTTTTCCCTTTTTAGTACAATTCTTTATTTGAAAGCAGTTCTATTCTTTTTATATATTTTTTAAATTCTATTCTTTTTGGCCTAAATATTTTTTATATGAATACGCTATTAAAAAAAAACTATCAAATGGCACACCCACTTCGAGTGACTGTAACTGAAAAACAATCATCTATATGATAAATTGTGTTTTGAAACTGATTTTAAAATGTCCAGAACAGACTTCCGCCTTAAAACAGACTGAATTTAATTTTTGTTTCAAAGAAGCCTTCCCTCAAACATTTATTATAATTGCTTTGAATATTATTGCTTAGTTTTTTTAGCAATGTGTTTTATATTTATTACCTAATAATTTACTCAACAAAGAAATATCAAAGCAAGTCTTTCCAATTAAGAGAAAAATACTTATTTTTAACAGACATCACAAAGGAGGATGCTGCACATTCATACCATATGTATGCTTGTTTTTTCATTCATAACCTTCTTTCTAAAGAGCAATTATTGTCAAATCGATGTACGATATTTAAGTTAGACGACCCTCTATCATTACAAAAAAACCTTTAAATTCTTTTTACATAATCAAAAGCTATGGATGAAAACAAAAATGACTATATTTCTGCCCATAACCTTTTTTCTAATTATTGAATATGGTCAAACAAAGGTATGTAAGGATGTTAGTGGCTAAAAAGGGAAAAAGCTGAAATTCAACATTAATAAATAACGCATCAAAACGCTTCTAAAAATACACTTTTAGCACAATCTAGCACTTTCATGTGTAGTACATTTCTTTTAATGTAAAATCAATTGCACTAATTTTTAGTTCCTTAACAAAGATATTAGTTACAATCTTTGGAATTTTTTCTTTCAAAATTATTATTTCTGTGATCAAACGCAATAAATCTTGCATGGTTAAAAACTACTGCTTTTTGACAATTTTAAAATCAACCTTAATTTTTCATTCTTTATTTTTATGTTTAATGCTTTTTTTAAACTGATTGATCGTAAAAACTGTATAATCAACTACGAAATTGATTAAAATCGACACATAAAGAAACTGTGATTCAATATTTAATTTTATAGGATTTGACGGCCGTCTTCATCTTGGAATTGCGTTTATACTTTCAAACTAAACTTTTGCCAAAATTAAATATAAATTTTGTTTATTTACCTTATTTAAAAATAAATAAATAAATAATAATAATAATAATAATAAATAGCTGAAGAGAAAAAAATTCTATTCTTGTAAATAATACAGAAAGATTGTGCAAAGAAAAGAACGTGTGCATTCTTTCGCGTGCACGTGGAAAGCAGGCTTAAGTAACGTTAAACCATTGCAGTAATTAAGTAGCAATCTTTTAACATCTCTTATTGGTTTTCCAAATAACTTATTTTTTAAACAGACAGTACAACAATACAGACCAGACTAACAAAAATGCAACAATTTTTCCAAAAAGCAACATCGTAAAAAACGTTGCATTGCGGGACTTTCGGAATCGTTTATTTATTTCGTGGCTTTTTGGGTAGCATCAGAAACATTATGCTTTGTAATTCTTTTTAACGAAAGTATGAGTCGGAATTGAGAAAACAATGACGCTTATGAGCGATAAAGCAAGATTATGTTTTGGTGCAAAATGGGCAGCACTTGAAACCCTGGTTAATAACTTCTGGCATCGCGGCATGTACTTATCGGCACTCCAAGTTTCGTTAATTAAGTCAAATATTGCAATAAGTTTGCACGAATTTAGAACTGTTTTTAAAAAATCATAAGTTACTTCATTTTTAAAACAATATATTTAAAAAAAAAGCGAATGGAAAATCCAGAAAAGCAGATTGTGAGTAAAAATTAAAAAAACAAAACGGAAATCCGCCAAACGGCGACAAATTGGCATCCCTGACGGTATGGGAATATGGGACCTATGGGAAACCACTCTTGATCGATTAAAAAAAGAATCATGAAAATCGGTTCATCCGGTGAGAAGTTATCTGTGGACAAACAAACAAAAAGCAACATACATACGGTATGAATAGACCTTTGGGAAATCGGTTAAAAATAATAAATTACTTACTTCATTTTTATTCGAATTTGACTTTTCTGACGACATTTGGTTTTCACAATGACCTATCGAAAGAAATGGAACAATAACATATTACTAAAAACATAACAAACGTCAATAGACTAGATATATATGCAAACATTCAATATCCCTAAATATTGATATAAAGACAGAACATCAAATTTTATGAAACCACTACTTATCTTCCCTACATATCTTTTAGCTTAATGTAGCCTTAGAATTTCAATCTGTTGCTGTATGGCACAAGTGATCGAAAGAACAAGGGTGTACTGATGCATGGGCCTTCCCGGAGAAAAACCAAGGGCTCTGAAACATGCAGGGGCTGCATGCTACCATAAAAATTAAAATTGTAAAAAATAAATGTGTTATAAAGAAGCCTAAAGTCTTTTTTGGCCAGGAGGCCACATCACATAAATCAGACAGCCTTGTTGAAAAGTAAATCTATGTGAAACTTTTGCAATCTGTGAATTAAATTTACTTATATTCCACAACACTTCCTAATTTCTCAGATTACATGGTACGTAAAAACTTTCCAAGATGTTCGATACTATGAGAATGAATGCTCATGAATGTTGCCTTGCCTAAAAGAACACTTTTCCATACATATTTTGTTAACAGCAAATTTCTTATTTTGTCACCTACAAAATGTTTTTTTTTAAGTATTGAAAATAATTAGATTTTATTAATATGAAAGATAAAGCCATAAATTTCTTAATAGGCATAAAAAACCATTTTAAGAAAAATAAAGCGATGGATTTGTCTTTGTACCGAAGTAGAACTAATGGAAAATCAGCAAATTTTTCCAACACATGAGAGGCCTCCAAAAGAATCAGAAATTTGAGTAACTATGAATCAGTGCTTAGGCGAAACTTTTAACTTTCATATTGACTTGACTAAAATATAATATTCTATATACATAAATTGTTAAATACAAATCTCGAATTTCACGATATCACATTTTCAGATTGTTTATTATTAATTTATTTGCCAGTTGTAAATTTTAAAAAGCTTGAATTATTAAAATGTTATATTAGATTTCAATTTTCAATGCACCTTATGTTTAAATTTTCTACATAATAAGTGGGTTTTCAAAAAGGAGGAGGATTTTATGAAATGACCGTCTTTACGTCTTTAAAATAGGGGGGGGGGCGAGAGACAGAATCCCTAAAAGCAGGGGTTGTGCCAGAAGAAATTCGAGTTCATTTTAGAACCCTGCACAAAATTACGAGCTACCAAATCGTACTTTTGACATAACTATTTATTAAAAAAGCGGCAAATAATTCAAAGTTTAAACTGTGATAAAAACAATTGATTAGAATTTAAAAATTTTACCATTACGTTTTAATGATGAATTTTCAGAAATTATTAGATTTTTCATAAAATCTTTAAAATTTCCCAAAACGGAACCTGGTTTAAAATGCAGGATTGACCCCTGCCAAAATTTGCCGTGAATTCCTTCGTTGGATATGTTAGAGTCAGGGCTGCAAAAAAGTCGGCTTTTTTTAAAAAAAGGCCAGATCGGCCGGCTTTTATAAAAAAAGACCGGTCTTTTTTAAAAAAAGGCCGGTTTTTATTGGCCTTTTTCAATTAGACACAATACTATTTACTATTTGCACCTATACTATGTCAATTTATGTTACTACTGTTAATTTGTGTAAAATGAAGTTTAAATCTTTCTTTTAATGGAGTTTATTTAAAATTAAATTCAGAATTATTTTGTTACACAACCTGAATGCATTTTACAATACTGATTACTATTTTCGTGTTTGTGTGCTTGTGTGTTGTGAGACTCTCTCATTAAACCCAATGCCTAATATTATAGCTATACAGAATCGTTTTTTTTTTTCAACACAAAAGAAGGAAATTAAATCCAGGTTGGGAGAACTTTAATGTAAAGAATTTAATTAGTTTAAAATAATTCAGAATACTGAAACTTGCAATGGAGAACTATGTTCATTAATTTTTTCTATCATATACAGTGAAATTCTGTTATAGCGTCATTCAAGGGACCGGTATATTTATGACGCAATAGCCAAGTTACGCTATAAGCGATCACCATTACTATTGATTGGTGACTGAAGGGACTGGAATTTCTTGACATTATAACAGAGTTGTTGCTATAAACGATCTCGTTATAATCAAGTTCAACTGTATTTTACACTTTAAAACAAAAAAGTCTTTTGCACAAGGCGAGAAGAGTAGGAAAAACGGTGATTTGAAGTATCTCCTTTCCTTTAACAAAATACTACTTACATAATCCGAATTATCTAAACCTACAGCACTCATGGCAAAAATTTAAAAGAGGTCGCCTTTGGTGAGTAGTTGGCTCGCTTTTATTAAGGCCCCTATAACCTATTAAAGGGGCTCTAGCTTTTATGTAAGGAATTTTTTTTTATATACATTACATTAAATTTTTTTTTTAGTACAATTTAACGTTGACCAGCTGGTCTGCTTCAAGATGGGCATCTTTTATTTTATGCAATTTATTTGACAAATAGCTTTTATTTTTATTTGGATCAGAGAACTAGTTAAGATTCTGAAAAAAAATTTTAAAAAAAATCAAGGTGCTTTAAAATATACAAAATATTATTAGGTAAAGACTAAGGCAAAGGATTGGTAGCATTTAGTTCATATAGTAGTGTCAAGTGAACTTTTCTTAGTAAATTTTTTTTTAAATACATCGCTTAAATTGTATTGAATCTAAATAAATTTCTAATAAAGAGCACTTTCTCTTTGCTATTTCTGTAATGTATCAGTCTATTAAATAATTTTCATTCTTATTTCAAGTAATTTGCTAATTCAGTAATAATGTAATTGTATAAATGATAGAAATATAATTTTTTATTTAATAATTTTTTGGAGAAAAAATAATAAAAAAATTTTTTAATAAAAGCCGGCTTTTATTAAAAAAAGCCGGCCTTTTTTAGGCGGTTTAAACCAAAAAAAGCCGGCCGGCTTTTTTTGGCCCAGCTAAAATCCGGCAGCCCTGGTTAGAGTACATGTTCAAGATCATTTTCTAAATCTCACCCTCATATTAAAAATTCAAAATTTTGAGCGCCTTGCTTTGCTGAAAAATTTCCGAAGTAGTCCTATTTTTTTAAAAAAATCACTTAATACAAAGTAAGGTTTATAATTTTTCTTTAAACTCTTAAAGTTTTAACACCCTGCTATGTAAAAATTAAAAAAGAAAAAAAAAAAAAACTGTCGCTGTAGTTACCGGGAAACATTCACCCCCCCCCCCCCCTCCCCAATAGACACTACAGCTCACTTGGTGTGTCTTGGAAATGAAAAAAGTTGCAAAATCACCAAATTCAAAATTTTGATTTCAAAATGAAATCAATTTCTGAAAAAATCATGAGTCACATAAGATGAATAATCCAAGCTCAGTTATGAGACATTAGTTTATCATTAAAGTTATATTTCATTCAGAAAAAGGCCCTTTCCTTTTATTTATTTTATATACACTTCGCATTACGTTGTCGATTTTACAAATAGTAATAAAAAATAAGAATTGACTTTTATAGTCAATATTAAATAAATTGGGAAATGACTATATACGATTCTTTCAACAGGTTATTCGGACATTTATATCTCGATTTTTTGCTTCAGAAATAGCATTAAAAAACTCGCAATCATTACACACGAATATGAAATCAAATGCACCATTGATATTTTCTTCAAACTATCTAAGCCTTACCACTTGAACATGACACACTGAACATTAGCTATACTAGTGGGGCGCCAAATTTTTGAACAAATGAGCAACCGCACCGTTTGCAAATTTTACACTACCCCCCCCCCCCCCCCCCCCGCCAACCAAAGAAAGCCTTTCACTTTGGTTTGAGTTAGTTACAATAGTATTTATGAATATTAGCTATATCAAACAATGTTTAGAATTGAAAGAAAAAAAAAGTAAAAAACTTTTGTCGTATGTCAAAATAGCTGACTTTGAAATGTCCTTAGATATTTCATTCTCTCCCCCCCCCCCCCCTTTGCTACATGTTACATCTATTAAGCAGCCCAAACAGAAACTTGAAGCAAAGCAGCGAAACATAAAACGCACTTCATGAAAATGAGCCCCCTCCCCCCCCCCCTTCCAAAAAAAAAAAAACACCTCCAAATAGTGAGATTTTCCCACGATTCGTTGAACACGTCAGTTTCCTACGCTCACGCGCGCACACTCTTTCTTATTAACGATAGGCCACAGAAAAGCTTCGTTTACGTTAAGTCCCACCGGCGAAATTTTTTTAGATCGGAGTCTGATTTCACCGGTATGAATCTAGGCTAAGCCGCACGCATTGAGCTATTACAGTATAGCTCAGTGATTGCACGCCACCCGTTCGCATTACCGAATTCGCGGTCAAACTGTAAAGGTACTTTCTTGCATTCAAAGGATGATAAACAATTGTAAAAATGAAAATGCTGTTTTCTCTCTAGACAATCTTGCACTGACCGGTGATTAGTGTAAACTTTACAAAAAAGAATTTAAAAAAAATTATTATATAATAAAATTAAGTAAGTAAATAAAATTCCACTTGAATAGTTATATCAGATATTTTATCGATTTCCAAAGCATTCACTTCTAGAACAACGCCGTAAACCAAAGGAGAGTTTTAAGGATTCAAACATCCCTCGAAATTCAACATTAAGTTTTCTTATTCAGGAGTTGATCCAGCATTTTTTAACAGGGTCCGTTTCTTTGGTGAATTTTGAAGGGATTTTTGGGAAAAATCAAATAATTTTGAAAATTGAAAATTTACCCACATAGTGAAAAACTTTATTATTATTTCAGGGTTCGCACTAGGCCGCGCGATCGCGCGATTCCCGCAATATTTTTTGAAATCCCACTTAAAAAAAAATTTTTTTAGGCTTAAACTTTAAAAATCCCACTTAAAATTTTGGTCAAGGAGGAAAATCCCACCTTGTATTTTTCCCCAGTGTGAACCCTGTATTTGCCACTTATATAACTAACTGTATGAAAAGTACGATTTGGAAGCTTGAAATTTTGTGAAGGGTCCGTTTTGATTAATTGGAATTTTGTGACGGGTCCGAAAACGGACCTGAATTTCCTCTGGCGAGACCGCTGATATTTTGTTTCAAATCAAAATACTCATGTTTCTTCAGTCCTTTTAAGTCTACTCACTCATTTTAAGTCTTGCCGATAATCCAAAAGCACACACCCCCCTCGAAAAAAATATCGTTTTTGACGAAGGGAAGGAAAAAGAGAAAAACTTGGACTTATTAAAAAAAGAAAGATAGATAGCATGAAAAGAAATTGAAGGAAAAAAAATCATCAAAAAATGAAGTGGGGGGGGGGGGAGCCTCAGACAAAAGGAAAATGTCAAGATTGACGAATCAACAGCATAACTTATTAAATATTATGTACATAAATGATTCCCTGCATTTTTTTTTAACGTTATTAGTTTTACCTTTAAAACACGTCCGAACCTTCCCTTACACAGACAAAAAGGAAATTTTTTCTTGCTATTTTAATTGGTTTATAAAATCAATATTTTAATCGTTAGCATTGTACTCCTATTTTTTAAACATCTTGGGGTGTTTGAAGATTTTTTCTGACATTTTCAATGCTAGTCAGCGAAAAAGAAATTGTAAAAATATTTTTGTGAAAAATACTCCATTCCTCCCCCATAATATTGGTTAAGCATGTCCCTGTCATGAAAATCATAATGCTGTAGAAAATCGTTAGATAAAGTAGTTTATAATTTTGGGAAGTAAAATAAAACCCTAATCGAAAAAGAAAAAAAGTTCCTGGCTACAGCCCTGCTCTACAATGAACTATTTCGCAACTAGCATTAACAGAAGAAAAGGCATTAAGATCACCACAAGAGAGCAATATCATTTGTGTATTACCCACGTTTGTTTTTGCTCTGTGTGTGTGATTCTTGAGGTATACTGCAGAAAGAATTATAATTTACTATACGGCATGAACTTTTGCTGAATGCTTAAGCATGACTTCAAATGATGAATAAAATTTTAACTGCAAGACAGGAAAAAAATTTCATGTCAATATACCCCCCCCCCCCCCCCAAGTATATCGCTTATAGAAATGAACAGTGTCATATCTGCAAAAAATCGTATTTTTATATATATATATATATATATATATATATATATATATATCAAAATGTTCAGATTTTTGCGCTCTTTATATTGGGAATACTGTTACAAGTAAATGTTCAAAAATTAAGGCTAGAGAACAATAGTGTCACTATGCGTTTTGGCTGGAACTGCTAATTCTCACAGGCCAACACCGCCTTATTGCAGAATAATTCGGTTGGTTGTAGAATTTCAACGGGATAGCATCGCAATTTTTGCGAGTACACTGTTTTATCAGCTTTAATTTCAAAATCCATGTAGTTTATATACTCACAACAGATGGAACTACTGATGTAACATCCGATACGACAGTATTCATTTCAATTTTTCATTTTTTGACGGCCTTCATTAAGATGAATACCGTACCGGGTTGGTAGATACGTCAGTTTCCATTTCTGATTTATCTGACCTTTCAACAATTTTGTCGAATAAACTTACGGTCGATTGGTGCATAAGGAAGTATTCATTTCAATGTTTTTATTTATTTGGTTGCTTTGTTAATGGAGCTGCAGCACAACTATCCCAATAATGTGCATTTCATAAAAAATAATTAGAAAATTACGTTCCTATTTCCTAAGTAAATCAACTTGAAAATTTTTATATTTTGTTTTACTTTTCCTTTTAAATACTCTTTAGCTTGCTTTTTTTCAGATAACTTATAGGTAGTATGAAGACCTAATTAAGGCTTATATTAATAAAATAATATAAACATGTTCCAAGGGGAAAAGTCTAAATGAAAAATAATAAAAATATTAATTGGAGAAAGTAGTTTTTAATCAATTGAACACTGTTACCCCCATTTAGCTACAGGAGCGAACAATACTTAGTCACTGTACTACTTTTTAATAACTTCCAAACTGTATTTTTTTTAGTGTAATACTGTCATAACTGCATTTTTTAGTTATTTCTAACTTTTTGACATCTTTTAACATCCATCATGTGAGAGAAGAAAGCAATAATTATTTTCCGAACAAAATCGATTGTAATAATCATTGAAACTAATAAGATAATTAAATAAAACAAATTGTAAAAAGTTTAAACTGCTCTCCACAAAAATGCGCATTTTGCAGATATGACACTGTCCATTTCTATAGGCGATATATAGACAAAGTTTTAAAAACCGAACGAAATGCAAAACTTCTTAGAGTTCATCGCCAAACATTTTGCTAACGGGCCAAAAGAAGAGGCTGCTGCGCTTTCAAGGACAAGAAAATGCAATTGTCACGCGCTTCCCTATTGGAAATAAACTTTAATGTTTTTCGAACAGGAATTGATACAGTACGTGAAAGAGAATTAAAAGTAAAATGGCAAACATATAAAGTTATTTAAATAAAATAAGTTGCTTATCATTAAACGATTTCATGTTGTACTTTGATAAAAATATTCATCATAGTTTCGAAAACTTTTGTCCCTATCTGAGAAATAAATAATCTCTACGATTTAGGCAAACTAAATTATAAATTATTGAATTTCAACAATAGTATCTGAAATTTTTCAAGTAAAGCTTAGAATTAAAAAAAAAAAAAAAAAGACGAAATCCTCAAAGAAAAGCCGCATATAATTATGTAAAAATTTTGAACTATTTCCCGCTTCAACAAAATTTTAGTGCACTTTACTGAACCAACTGTGAATAAAAACCTTTTCATTTCCTATTAGCTTTATGTAATCTCTACGTTACCTGAATCAGACAAAAAGAACCAACTTTCCCTGATACATTGTGCTGTATGCGAGATAAATAGAAATCGTTGGAGTACAGGAAAATTAAAACTAGGTCGAAAACGAATCCCGTGATTGTTGAAAGCAAAAATCAAGTTTCATCCTTTGAATGAATTGCGCACACGAAAATAAAAAGTGCTCCAAAGGGCTATTTCTCATGACAGATGATTGACACTCACGAGTTGAGGGAAGTATAATTAAAAATCTCATGAACATAGAAATTGCACTCAAAGGTTAAGGGTCCATGTATTTTATCCACATTTTTAAAGTAATAACGCTTATATATAAAATGTATAATGTTCAATCCATGTTTGTGGTTGTAAGCATATATTTGCACTACAATTAAAAAAAATTTAAAATTGCATGTGTTACATTAATGTTGCACAAATTGTTCTTTTTCATATAAAACTTTTTTTTAAAGAAACTTGATACTTAGTATTAAGATACGTGACGCTTACTTACATTCAAAAATATGTAATCATTCAATATAAAGTAAAAACTAAAGGTTGTAATTCTTCAATTGCAGTGCAAATATTTCGGTACAAATGTCACACCTGCAACAATTGAGCAATAGCTGAAATATTACCCGGTGAATTTTTTATACTGCTCAGGATAACCACTGACGCGCTACAGCAAAATAACATCATCAAAATACATCAAATACTCTGAAATTGAACAGAAAAAAAACTTTTTTTAAATTTTTTATCGACTTATTAATCAATTTATTTATTTCTGAAAATAATCAGGTTTACAAGGGTGTGCCTTTGGGACCCGCAGAGCTGCGTAGCAGGAGTCGGGCTAACTTTGGGGCAGAGGAGTCAGAGTAGCTTAAAAATATGCCCGAATACATTCGTTACATCTTAAAAGGGTATAAAACGAAGTCGCTTCCCGTGTCTGTACGCTGAGATCTTTTAAACTACGCAACGGATTTGAATGCGGTTTTTATCAATAGACAGGGTGATTCAAGAGGGCGAATCATAGGCCCATTAGAAAAAAATCCGACAGGTAGTTCTTTTTTTATTTCAATTTTACGCAAATTTCCCTAATATGGGGGTGACAAACCTTGCTCATATTAATATAATATATGGATCGAAAGCGCAGCTTTTTTTGTACATGATGAAATTTGTTTGAAGTTTCTAAGACAATAAGAACGCCAGTTATAAGCTTTTTAGTTCGATTCTTTAAGGCTTACCTTGACCCAAAAATAATAATTAGCAGTTTCCTCAACTCCGGGTGAATTGTTAGCTTAATTTCAATGTAAAACTTATTTTTCAAAATAGTTCAGTTTAATAAACATAAAACAATAATAAAGCATATTTTCGATTTAAAGTTTTTCTCAAATTAGCAATAATTTTTAAATTCGAGATTTTATTTGATAAAAGTTCCGTCTCGCCGATTTTACGATTTCCTTGATTTAGCAATATCATTTAAATAAATATCGCCTCGAAAAGGTTTACGGACGTATAGTTTATTCTAGACTTCAAATAACGTGGCGAATGACGACACGCTACAGTTTAACTTTTTTAATTAGGCGTTGGTAATAAACCGGCGATAAAGAATACTAACAAAATTGTGCGTACGCTATTTAGGTATGGTTGACAGTATCATTTAACTATAAATATATCACCCACGATTCCATCTCTATGGTATCGCTAGCGAAGCTTCATTTCATTATGAAACTTATCTTTCGGTTAGCGAGACAACAGTTCACCATGGCTGGAAAATAAAATTAATATGATATTGCGATTTAATTCTTGCAATCAATCTAAGATCATCGCCAAGACTCATTCCAGATGAAAAGTAACGCAACAAATGACGCCGTGCAACAATTTGGCAGTTTTACAATTTTTGCCCCTCTGCTGGCAAATCTGACCCTACTGATGGAATTGTTAATGTTTTCTTAATTGATCCTTCTGAATACTACGTGTTTATTTCAGGCATCTCCCGGGGGGGGGGGTTTGCTACCCCCCTACCCCCTGGAGCAAGTTAACTTCTCCCCCCTCCCCGGGCAAAAAATTCAGATCACAAGTTTTAAAAAAAGAAAGAAAAGAGAAATTACGCTTTTAAGACACTTTACTTTCAGAAACACTAAAGTATCCCGAAATTGCATTGCTAGGAAGATTTCAAGAAGTTTCCTGGGGAGAGCCCTCGAACCCTTGCATCCAGAGTTAGCCCTAAGCATTATAGATGTAAGACTAGTTACAAAAATTTAAGTTGCAGAATCCCCAAATACCCACTCCTCTAACTTCACCAAAAATCTAAACATTCATCTACTATATATATATCAATAAGCTATCATATATGTAAAAAAATTCATTTTCAAAAAGTCATATACATATATTCCTGATATACATGTTACATAAAGCTTGATGAACACATCGGTAATCAGTCAAAGTATGAGAAAAGTATTTTCTTTTTAAATCTCAGATGCCTTAAAATTAAATTCGGCATCACACAGCCAAAGTGATTACACGAAAATGTTCAGAGAAATCATATGTAGTTATTAAATAATGATCAAGAGAGTTTGGGAAAAATATTATTTCGATCACGATCTTATTAAATTAGACTGCAATGCTAATTGCGCCAATAAGTACAATGGATGTAAAAAACGAATCATAAACTCACAAGAATTCAAGGGAGGGAGAGAAGGGGGAGTGGGCTGAAATTATTTGAAAAACTTTAGTATGGACTTTTCCGTTTACGAGAGAAATGCAATTTTCGTTTGGTTTATCGTTTAACAGTCAAAAAATAGGGAAAACTGTAGCAGATGACATTTAACCAAGGTCAGAAGAATAAAATGCACATTAAAAGTAAATAAGTAATACTACCTCCTAATCATCTAGTACGCACTTACTTTCATTATGCAGTTTTTAACGAAAAACTTAAAATATAGGGAACAAATTACGGAAACAACATTTGTTTCATAATGATTCAACAATTTTTTAAGAGGGAGTAAGAGACCGCGAAATTTCTTAAACATTTATTTACTGACGTTTTACTACTGACTTTTAAAAGTTGTTAAAATTCGTTAGCTTTTTAATTTGCAGGACCCCAAATTTAAATGCAATCAAAGGTACTCTTGAAGCCCTGCCCTAGATCCAATGCCTAATTAAGAACTGTGTATTTCCATAAATGCATTGGGAACCTCGCCAATCAGAACAGCTTTCAAATTTTAAATCACGAACCGCTCTTTATATCCATTCTAAATATTCATTAATTTTGACTTATCTTTTAAATCACCTTTGAAAAAAACTTATTTCCACCAAACTCATAACACTTAGCCGTAGCATAAGAACAGAGCTCGGGACTATATATGCCGTATACTGCCATAACCCTCGTATACAGCTCTGATACAATGCATTTAAATAAGTTTTAAGAACCGTTAACAAATTCATTGACAATTATCTTGGTTTAGAGCCAGGCCTCTCATTTGGGAGATCAGACGGTGACAATCCCCCCCCCCCCCCACCCGAATTTTCGAAACAATGTACTTATGAGTGCATGCATGTTGCTGTTCTTTACCTACGCATTAAATATGCTGCCCCTTGTTGCCCCCCCCCCCCCGCCCCCAGAAAATTTTGAAATGATGGGCCTGCTTAGAATGAGAAAAATGCAAGCCAAAACACCTGAGGTTCGTTTGAAACATATCAGTTCTCGCTAGAGAAAATGATATGAAGAATAAGAATTAATGTTGTTTTGAAAATACCATTCTTCTTACTATATAGAATAGTAAGACAATGGAACCAAAAATATTCATGAAACTAGTATACCATTATTTAGCATTCTTTTTGGAAACTTTCTGAAAAAAATTTGCCTTAGCAATAGATTTTCATGTTTGATTAGAGCATATTTTTTCAGCTATCTCCATCGATTATCATTGAATGAATTAATTAATTTAAATATACTTCGATAAGATTTCTTTTTTATTGCAAATTTTAAAATTATATTCAAACTAAAATTAATTCTCATCCAAGCGAATTTCTTTGTGTAAATTTAACTAACTGTTTCGCTTAAAATATACCCTGTAACTGCTTTGATACAAAAATCAGTACCTTAACGGTAAAAATATGTAGAAGCTGTTTTTTTTTGTATTAGAAATATGTTGTGTATGTAACCTAAAAAAACGTAATATTTATAGTTAATTGAAATTATCATATTCTTAGTATAATAATTTTTTCACTCTAGAATAGTATATGAACGTTTATTTCGAAAATGACACGTAAAACGTATTTTAAGGACATTTTTGGACAAGAAAGGGGCGCAAGAAGCAGGGGGGGGGGGGAAGAGGAAGGGGTTCTCTGTTAAATATTTCATTTCTATTTTTTTTAATATATTTTCTATTTATTAATTATTGTCTGCAGTTCAAAACAATTACTTCAACTTCCAATATTTATATACGACTACTACTTTTACTTATCGTTTGTTGTTTAACGTTTTTCTTCGCTTCAACTTCGAAGTACAAAAAGCAGCAGTTCCGCTGTATCCATATAATGTATATGTTAGTGAATTGTGAATACATGCAGTTATGTGTTTGTCAAGAATACATTGAAGTATTATTTAAATAATGTCTACAGTATTTTAATAATACAATTCCATGCAACTACAAGATTCTCCTCCTTTTGATTCAAAACTTTTCAGGTTAATTTTAAAAAGTGAATTCTTTTGAAAGTTACACATGAAAATAAGTCAATTCCTGTGCGTACCGACTTAGAGTAAAGTTGTGTAGGCGCTCTTCTTCGGAGAACTTTGCTTCTTTTTTATTTTTTCAAAACACGTCAAAACTGCAGATACTTCTGTTCCCCCTCCTCTCGTGAGAGATCTTTATGGAATATTTCATTGTTTCCTATAAAAGTTTTTTTTTTTTTCCAGAGAATATGTTTTAAACAGATTGGAATGAAACTCGCATATCAGAAAAACAGAAAATTTATGCATTCCGATTTAAATTTTCTGAACCACTTGGAAAAAATAAAACAACTTATCCGCAAATTTAAAATCTTTTAACTATGATTGATCGAGTTCAGCAATTTTCATGAAAATATTGCCTCTGTAGCAGCATCTTGTCAAAGATTTTAATTTTGTTCTTTCATAGATTATAAGCGCCTTAGGCAAGTACTCGGCAAACGTTGGAAGCTAAAGAGCCTATTTAACCATTAAAGGCGTGGGGCAATAGAGACAAGGAAAAGGGCTATATTTTCAGAAATGGAAAAATATATCTATAAATTGATTGACATACACTAAAAAAACGAAAGAACAATTCACAGCTCTGAAAATTATATAAGATCAGTGATGACGCATACATTCACGTGGTAAGCACGTTTCAGGAACCCTTTATTGCTCAACGAGAGTAACTATAAAAATCACGTTTTCCTCTTCTACATTTACCGATTAACTGACAAGGTCGCATTTCAATTTTTATTCTATTCTATATCCAATATGTAGAAGAAAGTATTGGATTCGTGGAAACTTTCGAATTTTGACGGATTTACACGTTTTAAGGTGCTCTGAACCCGTTTCGAACATTTTTGCAAAACGTGTCCAGTGTTTCTTTCAGACCTTTTGCTCCGGGGGGGGGGGGGGGGGCATGTTAAGAATTAGGAGGGGCGGTGTATGCTACCAAAATCATTACCTTTATATATATATATATATATATATGACTAGAAATGATGATAATATGAATATGTTTTGTAAGTATATGATAGATTGTTGATACCATGTACATAGGTGCATTTTAGACTATCTTTGGTGAACTTAGAGCAGTGTTTTTTGGGGGGCTTCTGTAACTTAAATTTTTGAAACTGGTCTTACAACTATAATGTTTAGGCTATCTCGGAAGGGGTGGTCCGGGGGACCTCCCCTGGAATTTTTTAGCAAATTAGCTCCTGAGAATGCAATTTTAGGCTCTTTGGGGACGTTAGAGGAAGGAGTTTCAGAAGTTCTCCCCCCAAAAAATTTCGAAACTGCAGTCTTAAAAGCGTAATCTCTCTTTCCTTTGATTTTTTTAAAATTTGTGATCTGAATTTTTTCCTCAGGGGTGGGGCAGTTGGCTAGCTCTGAGGGGGGAGAGCTCCCCGGAGAGATGCCTGAAAGAAACACTGTGCGTGTCTGTGTGTGAGATTATTTATGAAATTATTGTTATTATTGTGACTGGTGTAACTTAAAACGTAATCCACGGAACCGAACGAAATTTGGTGCAGACATGGACCCTGATGAGAACTGGTGCTGATTAGTTTTGGACGCTAATCGATTCGAAGGTGGAAATTGACCGTTTTTCTTGATTAGCGTGAGTGCGTGAGTGCTATGTCTCAAGAAGTAATGAAAAAGTTCAAACAAATTTGGTACACAACTGGACCTCAATAGGAACAAGAGTTTATTACATTTTGGCGCCATTCGTTCCAAGGGGGGGGGGAACAATCAAAATTTTTATTAGTTTTTTGTGGACGTTGTAACTATATGTAATGCATAAAATTAAACGAAATTCGGCACACACATACATTCTGATTGGAAGTGGTACTGGTGAAATTTTGCGCCATTCGCTAAGCGTATATTTCAAGAAACCAACAATTCGAACAAAATTGTAAGCTATCTCCATGGGAACAGGTGTTAATTATATTCTGAGGCTAATCGCGCCAAGGAAGCAGATACTTTGTTTTGTATTGCATTGCTGCCACTTCACCTGAATAAATAAAATTCTAATCAATACTTTTACCCTTTGAGTCTTCGCTGGTAGCATAAATCATTTAATTAGTTTATTTTCGTTTGAAATCATTCTTTCTATACAATTTAATTATTTTTAACCGACTTCACAAAGGAAGGAGGTTATACATTCGTACTGTATGTATGTCTTTTTTTTTTTTTTTTTTTTGTTTGTCCACTCAGAACTTCTCACCGGATGAACCGATTTTCATGACTTTTTTTTTTAATCGATCGGGGATGGTTTCACATAGGTGCCCTATCTTCGTTTGACCCTGTACGATAATTAGAAAAAAAGTTATGGGCGGAAATGAAGTTTTTTTTTTTTTGCTTTTTCATTCATAACCTTTGACTAAATGAACCGATTTTAATGATTTTTTCTTTAACCGATAGAGGGTCTTCTAACCCAAATATTGCAAATCAATTTGACTACATTTGTTTTTTTAGAAAAAATGTTACAGGTGAAAAATACATATTTTTTACTTTAATTGAAAAGGCTTAGCTTGATTTTTCTTTGTTGGGAAAACTATTAATAAATATAAAAGTCATTGTTAAACAAGTGTTTGTTGCCATTGGGTTACAATATTAAAATTATAACCCAAAGGCAACAAACAGCAATCACAGCAAGTTCGTTTTGCTAAAATCGACTTCAAAACGGAATTTATCATACAAATGATTAGTTTTTAGTGGCATTCATTCAAAGAAGGTTTGCCCGTTGATATGGATTTTTTAAAAATAGAGTATTTATATAAAAAAATGTATTTACACTAAAAAGAATAAAATAAAATAATTTTTATAAAAAAATAGAACCGACTTCAAATTATAAATTGCGCTGAAAAGTGAAAAATAAATTATTCTTTAAACAACATCGATGTAACTTTTAAACGTAGTTTTAGAAGTCGGCGCAAAATTATGAATCTAATTACCATTACACCATTTGGCACTTCATATTGGAATGTTGCTAATTCTGAAAATATATATATATTTGTATTTGATTCATGATTACAAAATATTTTATCTCTCCTAATTTTGCACCGATTTCTAAAACTATGTTTAAAAGTTACATCGATGTTGTTTAAAGAATAATTTATTTTTCACTTTTCAGCGCAATTTATAATTTGAAGTCTGTTCTATTTTTTTATAAAAATTATTTTATTCTCTTCAATAAGTATTTGTATTATAATAAGGATGTTTGGCGAATAGTAATATTCATATGCTGGATATAGAATTAAGTTCTGTGATGGAAACAACAAACTAATTATTATCCTCATTATTACTATATTAAATTTATTTTTTCCAGAACAAAAAATGCAAATAGGTTATACTTTGGTATTAGGCAAACCAAAAATATACATTACTGGAAATACAGCTATAACAAACCTCAGTAGACGATGAAAGTATTAATAGTATTCGATGCTTTGCTGGGTACTTTAATACTTTCATCATCTACCTAGATGGGGAAAAAAAGGAGAGGAAGAAGAAACTATGAAGACAGACTGATCAATTAGGAAAACGCTATAGTAATAAGGTATTATACACACAGTACAATAAATAATTGTAAAAAGTAACTAAACGGATATTATTTATTTAGTCCAAAATTTAATTAGGACCGTTGTATTTAAGCTGCGAGAAAACGAAGCACGTGTAAGCAATGGATGGAGATTGATGGATACTTTGTGCATAAATGCAACTAAAATTTGCAGTATCCTGGCACGTAATTGAAATTTGTGTAACTAGAAGTTCTTTAAAAATTAAGTAGCAGAATCATATTTCATTGAATGAATTACAGATAAGACATTTCGGGTTCAATTCAATTATTACGTGTAGATTTTTCATACTGTTCCATATAGGAAAAAAATGCATAACAGAAAATAAGAATTAAGTAACTTACAGCAGGAGTATCGAATAACATATAAACATGACTTTCGTCACCTAAGCACGTAATGGTAATTCGGACTTAATCACAAGTGGTATTTCCACAGTGCCATTCCCATGTTACATGAAACAACGGCGAAGAAGTGCACACTGCACGCCGACTACAGGAAAAGAACCGATTAAAAATACTCACCTGATTTTCTGCGACTTCGTTGCGCTATGTAGACTTTAGATTGACCCATTTTCCTTAATTAAGTTCGATGAGTGTACTGTGCGGAGAAAGAAAAAAAAACTGGTTTCTGAAATTTAATCACGTGAGTTGAAATTACTTTTATAGAACCTGCTGATGAGATGTCACACTGTGAGCATAATCTAGATATCGAAATTGTTACTTCGGAAAACTGTTGTAGAAGCGTCACAAAACCTCGTTCAAGGTTTATTTATTACTGAAAACGAAAATTTGATTTCTGAAAAAGCACATGTTCATCAAACTTTCTTTTACCGAGTTTTCTGTTTTAAATTCAATCCTAGAAATCCAGTCCATCAACACAATATAAATGGAAATTTTATGCAAAACTTATACATTCTGGATGATCCCTACACAATGTGTTTCATTCCCATCAGTGCGCAACAAAGGAAAATACTTTCACATGCCATGAGTAGTAAATTTCTGATACAGTATAAAAAAAACTGCAGTTAAAAAAACTGCACAGTAAAAACTCTCAGTTATCCCATATCATGAACGTAACAAAAATTTACAAAAATATTTGGAAGCTTTGGGATGTTTATATAAAAATATGTATAGAATTTACAGCTTTAAAACATCAAAACCGGATATCCGATACCTAATATCCAATATCTGGCAAAATCAATATCCTGTGTATCCTAAACTTGGACCTCTTCCAAAACAAAATCCTGCTTACAATACCGTGCCGGTCGTGTTAGATGGTTTGGCATGGCAGGACCGTAACGAGGGGTTGCAGGTTCCCGGGTTTCTCACGTGAAACAAGACCTATTTCAAATTACTGTATCAATTTTCAAATTGCACTAACTTTACTCAGGAATCTTTACCCTTTTCTTTTTCAAAATGGAACAAAAAAAAAAGTCTTGTCGATTGTAACGTTTACCATATTTGTGCTAATAGGATTCTGGCAAGGGACTTGTCAGGTGCATAGGGAGTGTAGCACAGCCTGAAAAAAAATTACACCACCAGCACCATAGCCATTCATGTGTGCCACTTGCAACTTCCTATGCGATTAACACCTACCCTTTCAGGTTTTCCCTTTAAAACTAACAAAACCGTATTAGCCAAGAAGTTTACTAATAGTAAAACTCCTCCAAACGGACACCCCTCAAATGCGCACCATTTTAATTCCCCAGCATTAAGCTTAAAAAAACACCTCTTTGACGAACACCCCTCTATTACGGACAAATATTTTTGTCCCGCTGGTGTCCGCTATAGAAGGTGTTTAACTGTGTCAAAATTGCTACTATCAACCGGGGTCCTGCCAGACTTTGAGTTGTTCATGTCTTTATTACGAGTTATAACATTGTAAATTTTCAGCTATAATAAGCATTTTTTAAAAACTTTCCCCAATGAACACTAAGAGTGACATTGAGAGATTTATGTTTAATATGATAAGCATAGTTCACTCATATGAAATGAACAAAAAGGAAATGCGACAAATACCCAATCTTACAGCATATAATGTTAGTAATACTATAGAGTTTCTTGAGAAATAATTCGAAAACTTGATCCTTCTTAGCTTCCCTGAAATTCATGCAACATTTTTAGATAAAAGAACAGTTGACGGGAAAAAAACGATAGACCTTTAAAATCTAGACGAAGCTGTTGTGCTTTCCTCTTCGCTTTGCGAGTGACCAAGATATAAGAGATCACAGAGACATGAAACCGGCCTTCTATATTCCGCCAATCAGCTTCGTTCAATGTCTTGTCTTAACACATTAAAGGTGGGAATCGTACTACTACGATTTATCTCTACTGTAGCTTAAAGGCGGGAGTCGTAGTACTACGATTTATCTCGACTGTAACTTAAAGGCGGGAGTCTTAGTATTACGATTTATCTCGACTGTAGCTTAAAGGCGGTAATCGTAGTAATACGATTTACCTCGACTGTAGCTTAAAGGCGGGAGTCGTAGTAATACGATTTATCTCGACTGTAGCTTAAAGGCGGGAGTCGTATAAGTACGGTTTGCAACCACATTGCGCAATCCATGCGCCACTTTACATTTGTATTCTTCACTTTCATTACATTTGTATTTGTACACTAGATTCTTCTCATAAATATGTACTTTAAAACATTTTTTGTAATTAATGTTAGTTCTTTTTTAATATTTCTTGTAGTTTTAAGAGTTTAAATAAACTTTTTTAAGTCTAATTTTTTTTATGATTACACAAAATATCGCCCGCTCTTGGACGAAAAACGAGGCGGGACGGTTTTTTCTATGTTGCATTAATCAGCGAAATTCCCTTTCGTCAAGATCCCCCGCCCTTAATGTGTTAACTGCTAAAATTCTCCCTTTGGGCGGAAATACTCGCTGATCAAACTACTTCTAAGACAAAACAGAGCCCAGTTGCAGTGACTAGTTTTTAAATGTCTATGGAAAAAACTAACATGCGATTGTGAAAAGGGAAAGCAGGTGAGGGGGGGGGGGACACATTACAGAACAACTAATAAGTCTTGTTTGCGTAAGAAAAATTTAAACTTTCAATAGCTTCAGTGGTCTTTCACAAATACGCGGGAACAGAATAAGTCAAATCTTTTTACATAGAAAACATTGTTCAGTTTTGTTTTCTTTTTAATTTATTTCACAAGTTTGAATGAAAGCACCATTGCATTGCAAGTTTTGCCACACACAATCGATCAGAAAAACCACCTGACCTCCAATGATAAGGGCTTTAAAAATCTTGAGAAAAGGAAAATCCCGAGTGCATTTTCAAATTGGATAGCAGCCTGACACAATAACCTGTGCAAAACTTTCTACTAAGTTCAACGGCACCCCGAGGCGATGTAACGTCAGAAAAGAATGAGTTGTGCGGCCAACTTTTTTATGCGCTGGAGTTCTTACGTGCTTTCATCTTGACACAAATAATGTTATGGCAGATGTAAAATCCGGTTTTACAGAGACAACAGACGATTAAGAGTAACAAAGTTTTTTTCTTTCTTTCTTTTAAAAGAACACAAGCACCATTTAAAAGCTTTTATTTCTATTATAATTATTAAATACTATACGAAGGCAATGAGATTTGTTTAAAGATGACACGTTTTTCTAAGTACCACAACTTGATTACATCAAAACGTGCAGGATTCTATGAACAAAGAAACTAAAATGAATCGTCTGCGTTGAGCAATGGTTTTTATTTCCAATGCTACAAAGCAATCAAAATATAATATAATTTTGCTCCCCCCCCCCCCACACTAATACGTTTATTCATTATTTGTAAACATACTTAGTTTTTCTGTTTTACGCAAGCTCAATTTACATTTCCCATTGTCTGACTGCAAACTTCAAATACGGAATAACATCTGACGTAATGTTTAATCAGCTTCAACGTGACATAAAAATTTACATAACAAGCCTCTTTTTATACTCATTATTTTTCATTGTCGAAACAAACTTGGAAATTAGAATTAAACGAGCTGATGTGTCCCCCACATGACTTTCCCGTACTGCACTAAATATATTTATTCACCTTTTTAAGAACAAAAAAAAAAAAAAAAAAAAAAGAACGGGTGCGAGTATCATACACGCAAATTAAAAGTCATATTTCTTAGTTTCATAATTTTAAAATAAATTTTTAGTTCACATTTATTTCCCTACACCTATATAGTATAATAAATATAGAGCATGGTATCTTCAGGATTAAAATGGAATTTATTATTTTTATTGGCCTGAGAAATCTGTAATCAAAACAGTAACTGAACAAAATCTGCAAAGGAAAGAGGGGGGAAAAAAAAGACGAAAGCATGCCTTAGGGTGTGGCCACGCTTATAGGGTGAGTGGGTGAAGAGCATTTAAAACACTTAAACCCACTATTTGTAGAAGAAAGACAATTTTAAAAGATCCTGTTTCTCGCAAAGTCGCCAAAGGAGAAGTTGCATGATTTCTAAATCTTCGTGAAATTGAAAGAACTTGAAAAAATATGTCGAACGGTACCATTTTGAACCCGGAGAACGAAGTGGAAGTATTTTAAAATGAATTTTAAAAGTGCTGTGACGTCACATCCAGCGCAACGCGGTAGAAAGGATGTGACGTCATTCGACACGAGGGAAAAGTGGGAAGTTCTACGCGCGGGCAAATTTTGCCGGAATGCATGTTAACCGCTTTAAAATATCCTTAAAAATGATTTAAAGTATCAGAATCCAAGAAATATGCATACAGATGCTGCATAGAACCATGTTGTTCAAATTCGAGTAATAAGAGGCATGAAAAAAAACACTTTTGGGTTCTTTAAAAGCCACAAGCCGAATAGGTATTCCTTAATCCTCAATCACTTATAATCTTGGTGTAATTTGATTTATTTGATTCGAGGTACTAACAAAAATAAATAAAATATAAAAAATACGTATTTCAGGTATTCCTTAATTCTCAACCACTTATAATCTTGGTTTACTTTGATTTTTTGGATTCGAGGTACTAATAAAAATGAATAAATAAAATTAAAATAAAACACGTATTTTATGTTTGATTTCTGTCTTTCCTTTTCTTTTTCAGGATATCATTTTATTCATCATCTATCACTTTTCAACTTTTTTATTTTTTGGATTCGAGAAGACAGCAACAACAAAAGTAAATAAATAGGTGCAAATAAGAATAAATATAAACGAAATAAAATAAAATATTCGCATTCAGGGTTTTAAAATTTTAAGGAAAATTAAACACAGAGGTCGAAGATATGTTGTCTACAGTCTGCGCTATGATATACAGGGTTAAAATTAACTTTATTTTTGTAAGGATAGGGTCATAATTTCAGGGGCTTAAGTTGCTACTCTTTTAAAGATGGAATTCAGAGTTCGTTAATTTGCGCCCTTAGGTTTGAAGCAAAGAAGTTTTTTTTAACAGTTTACGAAATAATAGTAACTTAAAATGCAAACCTCTTTTTTTTAAATAATAAAGCTCTTAATTAGTGTACTTATTCCATCAACATGAATGTTAAATATACTTATAATAGGAAATATCTTGAACTGTCCTCTAATAAAGTTTCAGCTTTAAGTAAATCCTTTTTCTAAACTTCAGTAGTTTATTTACTTCTGTAAGGGCTCGGTAGTATTCAAGTTTGTCGAGAATTTTTAGCAGGTGTGTACTTGAATATAGTCCAGTCTGATTCTGTGTCACAGCAGACGAAACGGTGAATCAAAGGGCCATGGTACTAATGATCACCTTTAATGTTACGAAAAATAGCCTAAAATTGTGCTTAGCACTTCAAGTTCCAAAATTTTCCGATGGAGAGTTTCCATCTTCCCATCAAAACTAGTTTTAAATAACGTCTTTTTGGGCTTCAGTTTGAACAGAATTGCGGTGGAGAGTCCCGAACCAATATTAATAATTCAAATTTTGCTGTTATTTTTCTTCGAAATGCAGTAAATCGAATGAAAAAACGTTTGAATAAAAAAAAAGTGAAGCATGGAAATGAGGTTTTAGATCTGAGATCTTTCGAACGGATTCTTCATTCGCCCCCGCCCCTTACTAGCACAAAATAAAGAAGAAAAAAATGAGGCGGGCGGGGGGGGGGGGGGTGAAAGAACAGGCAGGCACACATATCCTCATTTCATAACAATACTTTCAGTATTTTTAATTTTCAATATTTATTAAATTATTTAATTAACTTTTGACGCTGAAAATAAAACTTAGATACTGAATGAAAATTTATTTTCTATACATAAAGCATTTAGGAGTTGATTCCATTTATCCTTGCTTAGAGAACATTCCTAAATGATGTCACGCTTCAAGTGGGGGAGGCAGAAATTTTGACAAACTGTGACAAGGAAAGGGGAGGGTGTAACAAGAAGTCTGTCATCATGCTTATGCATCATAGCTTGTCATGTGACAAAGGGGAGGGGAGAGGTATGTTGAAGTGGGACATTTTGTGACAAAGGGGTAGGGATTCAAATATATGGAAAAAACGTGACATCCTTTATGGACGGTCCCTTATTCGCATTTCAACCGTTTCAAAAAATTGGCAGAATGATGGAAAACATGAACATTGATCCAAGTAGACAAAACTAAATTTTAGTTAAAATATTAATTAAACAGATTTTTTAAATCATAAGATTTTTAAGTATTTGCTGACTTTTTCCTTTCTTCCTTTCTTTTATTTATTTATTTATATTTTTTAACACATTTGGGATTATTGCACTTGTGGTTAAAATGATTTTTCTTCTTTGGGCTTGATTCTTTTTATTACAGTGCTAGTAAAAAAAATCGTCAGTTTTAAAAAATCGGCAGAATAATGGAAAATTAATATAATAAACATTGTACATTGATCCAAGTGGACAAAACTAAATTGTGTTAAAATATTAATTAAACAGATTTTTAAAATCAAAAGGCTTTTAAGTACTTTCTGATTTTTTTCTTCCTTCCTTCCCCTTTAATTAACACATTTAGGATTATAGTGCTTGTGGTTGAAATGTTTAACTTTTTTTTTGTCTTGATTCCCTTCATTAGTGCCAGTAAAAAATCGGGATGTTATCGTAAAAATAAAACACTAGGGAGAAAATCCAAATTTGATAAATTGTCAGTTACCCCTTAAAAAATCTGCTGAACTCTATCGTGAAAATTACTATAATCTAAATTATTCAGTTTTAAAAGGAATCAACTTATGAAATGCATAGTTAAAAATAAGTAAAAATATAACTATTCTCAATATTCCTTATTTACCACTGTAAATAAAGCCCGCCCGATCACACAAATATTCTAGCCAAAGAGCTCCCATCCATAAAGATGAGGTAGCTTACCATTTTAACTCTATGCCCCCCCCCCCCCAGCACACACACACTTACAGATAAAGCCCTATTGTCATAGGCCTGATGCACACCTTTTTCTGTCTTTCAACCAAGGCTACTATATAGCTTGATTCCTCCCTTTCCAAATCTAAGTTCTTGAGACCTCTCCCCCTTCACAATCCCATGTTGATAACATAAAGAGATTTTTTTAAACCTTTTTTTTTTCCTCGGAACACAATTTGGTTTATAACCTATCGCTCGATAGACTGATTGCTCAGTTGAGATGTGTGCTTTATGCACCATTTGCTCATGGCAGAAAAGAACAAAATTATACCTATAGAAGAAAAGTTATGAGTAATTGATAAACTTAAAAAGGATGCAACAAAAATGGGTATTAGTTCGTGAATATGGTTCAGCAGTATAGTTTCACATACCGCGGTTATGGTATGACGCGGGTGCCAAACATGTCCCCCGACAACCGCGTTTTAACGGGGTTTTACTGTAATGGGAACCTTCATTACAATAAAAATCAGGTTTTCAAGAATTTTGACCGAGTAATAAAGTAAAGTTTGTGAAAAATGCAAATATACTAATTTCTTAATTTAAAACGCGGATTAATATCCATTCAATGTATTCGCGATGTAATCATCCGAAAAAGGTCAAGCTAATTACCGGCAGCGGCGAAACGCCCAACCGTGAACTAGAAAAATCCCTCCTCAAGGTTGGAAGCTTAAGTCATGCTTGTATCATTTCCAAGTGCTATTAAAAACTCAACACAGACGTCTCTTGAACGACGTTTAATTTGAATAGATAAATACATTTCTTTCTACGAAAAACCGCTGAATACACCTCGAACATTCCGTTTGAGGTAAGCGCAAAAGAGTGTAAAATCCCGATACCGCAGAAACCAAACGAAATCGAGAGAAACTACAGTTTTCCAACTATACTCCGTGATTCTGTTACTAAAATCAGTAGAGTTGCTCCGTGGTAAACAGAGCAATAAGTGCTGAGGTTGCATAGGCAATAACGTAGCCGAAAAAGGTAAAAGATAATTTTCCAAGCCATAATAAAAGAAAAGTTGCAAATTGTTGGAAGAAGAAATAAAATCGGTGTACGATACATCTTGGCGTGTGTACGTGTGATCTAAAGTTTGCTGACTTTTAAAAGATCTGATTTAAAAACTACGCTTACAAATATTATGAATGGCCAAAATCATTTTTAAACATTTAAGCTGGAATTAAGCTTTATACGTGATTTTTTTTAAATTTCATTAACAGTGAGCGCCATGCGCAACCCAGGAAGATGTTGTTGCATTTAAATAATATTTAAATATTATTTTCTGTGGTTCTCATACATAAGAATTAGAGGTATTACATTCGAGAAGAGCCCAATTTGAAAATTTTAGAAACTATCGTAAAAATATGAATTTTCCCAATGTCAACGAACTAAGGAACGCGATCGGTAAATATACAGATTTTAGTTATTTTTTACCCCTTTCTTAGTAAGACCCCTAAGACATTCTGAACTGTAAGAATTTATTTTGAAGAATTTGTACTAGAATGATTTTATGTGAAGTTCATTTTGTACTACAAAAAGCAAACATTCAACAAGAAAGGGGGGGGGGGGTGTATTGGGATAAAAGACCTGAATATGAAATGGGATGAATGACCCTCCGCACATAGAATTCGAACTAACCTTGCAACAATCGTTACCGTCAAGCAATAGATTTCAATAATTTTTGACGGGTCGCAAACTTGTCGTGGTGGAACACTACTCCTTTACGATTGACGTTTCTGGTTGACAGCTTCGTTCCAACTGTCCAATTGCATACAGTACATAATGCGAATTTATTATTCGGTTCCGACTTGGAACAGAATTTAATACCGAAGGAGAAAAAAACTTTGCTTTAGTTAAAAGAGTAGAACTTTTTTTAGCCATAACGCGTGCCAATCAGGTACAAGACACCCTTATAAAACATTTTTTTTTTGTATTCGTTAAATATATGCAAAATTATATCAGAAAATTCAATACCTCCATTCCTTTCTTTCCCTTCTAAAAAAAAAAATATCCGCTGTTTTAAAACATTGCAATTCAGAACAGCCCTTCATTCATTGAGCTCAATTTATCAAGCGAATTTACATTTTGTGTTCCCTATTCTTTGAAATAAACGTTGCAACACCGTGTAGCTACACTTACGCCAACGACACCCCCCCCCCCCAAAAAAAACCACTAGAGTAAAATATTATTACTTTTATTATTATTCCTTTCCATGGATTAATATTATTCCGAAATGATAAGTTGAAAATGATTTTAAGTTTAAAAGAAAAGATTCTTTTTAAATAAATATTTGCATAAATTATATATGTTTGAGTTAAACTTGAGACCTTGAGAGCAACTTTTACAACTTTAACGTAAGAGGAAAACACACCCAATTGGAACGATGATAGCTAATTACTTGGTGGAATGACAGTTGTCAGCTACGTTCGAAAACAAACTTTATAAAACTTGCTCATTGTCTACCATGAAAAACGGACTATCGCATTATAAAAAGAAATTTGTTTTCTAAAGTTTGTTATTGCTAAAGATGAAACTTTTGGCGACATTTTTTCCTAATAACTACTACAACTTACCTAAATGCAATGAATGTAAGCCTAAAACAGGCTTGAGATTTTCCTCCCAACCATTCCATATGGGGCCGTTCATAAATGATGTCACGCTTTTTTCCCATATCTTTGACCCCCCCCTCCCTCCCCCCTTTGTCACAATATGTCACACTTCAGCAGATCCCCCTCCCCCTTTGTCACATGTCACGCTATGTTGCATAATGCACGATGTCACACTTCTTGCTACCCCCTCACCTCCCCTTGTCACACTTTGTCACAATTTCATGAACCCCCTTCCCCCCCTCGAAACGTGACATCATTTATGAATGATCCCTATGGTAAAATGCTAAGGAATTGAGGTTGGCTCTTTGATGAAATTAAATTATGCTCCTCACATTCCTTGAAACTTCAACTTTGGTTTGGTTTTAAGAAAAGTCATTTGGACTTAAAAGTGTAATTAATTTAGTGTTTAATCTCCAACCTTACCCATTTTCTCAGTGGAGTATGTTTCATAAAAAATGATGCATTGGGTGATAAATACTTCCATCAGCCTTAAAAGGGTTTTACTAAAAATCGGCAAAAAAAAAGTTTCTCTCGACACTTAAATTTGTTGAGAAGTTGTCTCCCACTGCCTGACAAGAGTTAGTGCGAAATGCCCTTATTGCATGATTTTTTTATGACATAACAACGGCCCGACAAGTTGCAATGTTGCCAAACATAGTCGAAAAAAATCTAACTTTGGAAACGGACTAGGGGAAGTTGTTGCAAGAAAAATCAATTGGATAATAATTAGAACAAACGATAAATTATTTCCGTGATGTCACCTGATGTAATCGTGTTCAAGGTGAGCAGGTTTTTCTAACGTTCTGTAGTAATTATTGCTTTGAGGCAAGTGAATCAAATCTTTTAATGTAGACACATTTTTCCTTCGTATGAATAAAAAAAAATCATATTGCATCTCTCTTCCTGTCATATAACTGGTTTACACTGAAAATTTTATAATATGAAACAGATTTACATTTAATTTTGTATAATGTGACATGGTTTCAATAATAATTCAGTCTCTTGCCAAATTAATAGACGCACTACAGTTTTCGTAATGTCATTTAACACTCAGTCTGATGCAAAAATTCGTTTTTTACTGCACAATGTTTTAATGCACGATGTTCACGTGTTCCAGTAAAAATTAATTCGCTCTTGAATTGAGGGGACCACAAAAATTGAAAAAGGAGAATAATGCTTTGGATGATCCTGCATCGTAAAAAGCTCGGAGTAAACTGTAAAATTTCAGAAAATAGTTTAATTGCCATGTACAATTAGTTTGCATATTTTCTTGAACATTGTACTTATAGTGACGAAGATATAGACATTCCTTCAATTTTCGACACACGTTTTTGGCATATAACACGCAAAGTGTTTTACAAAACATTACCAAACTTTCAGAAAACTTGACAGCGTACAAGGGAAGCATTCTATTGAAATTTGAAATAAAAGTGTTGAATATGTGATAAATTATGGACCATTTAAGGGAATTAATTTTTTACTGCACATGCAAGAAAAATAGCAATTTTAGTGATGAAAGGGCCGCCAGGAGGAACTCTGAAAAGGGCACTATGTTTTCTTCAAAAAGGGCACCCTTGAGTCGTATTTAAGGGGGGCGATACATGTAACCGCCTCAATTTTGACCGCTTTTCAGAGGCTTATTTAAAAGGGAAGGAATAAATGAATCTTTTCGAAATTCAGTATTTCAGTATTTATTCATTATATCTTAAAATACAAGAATCAAATTTTTTTCTTTTTTCAAAATGGCCGACATAGTAACTAATCTCCCGAGGCCCTCGCGGCAAAAGGTATCAAACGGCGGAAGTTTTAGCTTCTCCTACAGTGATCTGAAATCAAAAATTTTGATTTGAACCTGTTCATAAAACATATCTTCTACTTAAACCAATAAAAAAACAAAAAGGTCGGAAAATCGTAAATTGGCACACCTCAGAAAAAAAAGTTCGATTTTTAACCCTTTTTTCAATGGTTTTTGGGTAAAAAACTGTAAATTTTGAATTAATTCTTTTTTTTTTTTGTCATTTTTGAGGTTCAACTAGAAGCTAATACTATACAGAAGACGGGTGCCAAATTTCATAAGGATGGGTTGAGAACTTTTTGAGTTATCTAGCCCGCCTATTTTTAAAAAGTTTTGAGAAAAACGCGTTTAAAGTTTTGATACACAAACTGTATGATTACAGTGGCTTACCAACTAATCAGTTGTTGTTTTCATAGAAATAAAGAACAAAAGACTTCTTGAACATCTGCTGACCCGGGGCGACCATAAAAATTTTTCTAAAAATTTACAGGTAGATTTTTGAGATGTTATTTTAACTATTTATGCAAAAAAAAAAAAAAAAAAAATCGATTTTTTTTTTCTTTTACATGTATCGCCCCCATTAAAAAATATTTTTACTCCTCCTCCTCCCCCCCCCCCCCATTAAAGCGCCTTTGTTGAAATTTTTACAGGCAAAAAAAATTTAAGCGTTAAAAAAAAAAAGCTTGCAAGTTTAGCAAAGTTGCAAACTTCGCATGTGTACCTCAAAATATAGGTTGAAAAATATATACGTATATATGTATCATTTATGCACTTTTTCTTATGTATTCTCAGAGTCCCCTACACTAAATGCCCTCCCATGTGAGAAAAAAACGGTCGTGAAAAGTTCTCCGCTGGGTGGCGCAAATGACCCGCTCTATCAACTTTAAATTTCTTTTAAGAACTAGTTAGGTTTTAATTTTAGTCAAAATTTGCTTTCTGGAAGATTTTGTTTGCTGATATGTTTAAAATTAAATAGTTTATGTAATTTAAACACTCAGTTCACTAAACTTTACCATATGTATCTACTTATAAAAGCAGTATTATGAGCAAAGAACTAGCGCACTCTATCTAAAAAACTGCTGCCAAAATGTGTATAGATTTAGAGCGCTATAGGAGGGCATTTAGTATAGGGGGCTCTGGTATTCTGCTGAAACATTATGAATTATTCGACAAAGAACGTTTTAGGTCTTGGTGACATTACTCCAGGACCAGGTTTGGGAGGGGTATATCAAAGTTGCAACAAATCGGGAAGGGACCCCCACAAAAGAGCTTTCAATGTGGCCTGCACATGTTTTAAGGCTGGCTCTGTTTATTGCTGACAAGCACTTCAGGTGACCTAGGATTTCAAATTTGATGCCATTTTAAACCTCAACCATGAAGCTTTCAAATGCTTCCTTAATCATTTTGTTTCTAATTGAAATATTTTTTTCTTTTTAGAGGAGAGGTGGAGTAGGAACTTTGGAGAAAATAGCTTTTTATTTTGGCTCAATATATTTTGTCCTTTTTACCATTAAAACAGAAATTATATCAGGTATAAAAAAATGTTGCACAGATATGTAAGAAAATACTAAATTACATAAGATAATTTTTCACAGGCAAATGGGAGCCACATGCTAGTGCAATCTTTACTTCTTTTATTCTTCTAAGAGCAAATGTTATGAGAGGAAATAGTGTGCAAATTGTGCTTGTATTCAACATCTTATTCAACATACAAATTCAACATCTTATTCAATTTGTAAATTTTCTTTCTAAGAGAGCCATAAATTTCTGTTTAAACAAAGTTTTTTTTCACGGGTGGGGGCGGGGGTGTCAAAAGTCTGGGGAGACTAAACCCAGAACAATTACACGTCATGAAACCCCAAATTCGTAATCTCAAAATTTGTAACATTTAAAAAAAAAACAGCTCTCAATTTCAATGAAAAATCGGGACGCATTTTTTACAGTTTTTTTTTTTTTTTTTTTGAAATAAACATTTTAAAAATAAGAAAAAATGAATTGTAATGAACATGTTTATGGTAAAAATGTACAGTTTTCTTAATCGTGTCCGAAAAAGTTTTCATATTTGAGATCGCGATTTCTGAAAAAAAAAGGTTCGTTTCAGCGATTAAGAATTCTTATTAATCATTGCTTTAATTCTAAATTAATAACATTAATTTTTGCTTTTTTTTTCCATTTTTTGTATTTTATTATATTTGTTATTATTTTTTAGACTGAGCTCTAAATTTTACGCGATACAGAAAATTTATAAAATTGAAGTTCGGGCTTTCTTTTATTTTTCCGATACTCTGATCTTTTGTAATTAAAAGTCTTTAGTAATAGTTATTATAGAATATAAAATCAGGTCAGAATTTGATGAAATTCTTTTCTTGTATTGTTTAATTAATGAGGTTTAAAAAAAACGGGAAAAGTGAATTTTTCCTTGTTTTGCCACGAACGTAGGTCGACCTTTACTTCGTTTTTTGTGCTAAATTTCTCGACTTATAAGCGAGTATATACAGTACTATAAAATGCTATTAATGAATAAAATGCTAATGGCAAATTAGATTTCTGACGCTATTTACAAAATTATTTAAATCACGACCCAAAATCCGGAGAGATAGCCGCTCCGAGCGTTCCGGATTTGATCCCTAATTATGTTTTAACATTTAAAAAAATGCTTTTTTGCTCACTTTTTTTTTTTTGAAAAATCGGGAATTTACCGACTTGCCGCACATCATTGGGAGGCAGCGGGCAACAAGCTGTCCATCTCAACTATAAATAGCATACTTTAACTTGCAGACATTCATATTTGTTTAAGGCTGTAAACACTTGTAAAATGAAAAAAAGGCATGTGATGCGTCCCCTCCAAAACCCCCAGTTGTTCCAAGAAGCTGAAGGCGAGAAGACAATAATGCTTTGGAGTTCTGAGAAAATTCAGATTTCAATTTAAAAAGTCAGACTTAAATTTAAAAAAATCACGAACCCTGCTTTTGCCAAGTCTGAATTTATTCCACCGAATTTACAATTTTGTCTCATCTGGCATGGTGGCGAATGGTGGACCTTAACACAGGCCCTTTTTATTTATGTATACATATACAGTCGGTATCGGCTATATAGTCACCTCTGGGGCACAGAAAATATGACCTTTTAAGCGAGGTGACAATATATGCAGAACAATAAAAAGTAGGGATGTACCGAGTACTAGGTATATACTCGGTGTACCGAGTACTCGGCCAATTTGCGGAGTACTCAGTACTCGGCAAAATTCCAGCCGAGTACTCGGCCATTACCGAGTAGTTGTAAAAATTTCGTCATTTTTTACAAGTTTACTAATAGTAGATAAATTTGTAACTGATTAGTACAATAATATGCAAATATAAATATGTAATATGAAACAATTTTAAAAAAAATATGAAGTATATAAAATATTTTTACACAGCTTATATATTGGTAAAGTTCATATGCTAATTCGACTATTTTTTCCACTTTCTAAACTTTGTTTGCCACTTTTTAAGCTGTACGAGTAGCGTCCAACATGTTTGATGTAACAAATCAATGAAACATGTCAGAAACTCATATGTTATGCCCTGGCAATCTTTTTGGATGCCTGATGAAGAAAAGATTGTCTTTTCATCTAAACCTTTTAAATGGAT
Organism: Octonoba sinensis; assembly: GCA_038502835.1. Classification (NCBI taxonomy): domain Eukaryota; kingdom Metazoa; phylum Arthropoda; class Arachnida; order Araneae; family Uloboridae; genus Octonoba; species Octonoba sinensis. Next base: position 112,199,686 of record CM076604.1, on the reverse strand, counting down.
TAATTTGTGGTACTTTATTTGGATTAAATATGATTTCTCTTTGGGTAACTGAATATACTACATATATTGTTCAACAAAGTTGCCATCGGCCATCGGCATCGGCGGCAGATGTTAACTTTAGAAAAACATCGGCCCATCGGCCTAAAAAACATCTAAAAGCCGATGCAAGGCCGATGTTTTTCGCAGGGACAACTTTCCAGAAAACATTCTGTCTTTCACTTTCTTTTTTTCTCCATAGATATATTTATATTTCCATACAATAACAGGCAGCACATAAATTTAAAAAAAAAACACAAAAAAATGTCATTCTACAAAAAGTATTTGATAAAAATTTCGGAAAACTAGTTTAAGCGATCGCTGCCCGAAAACCTTCATTATTAAAATAGTTCTCTTTGAGCAGAATGCTCGCTGTTAGAATATGTTAAAGTAAAAGTCATAGAGACGTCTTATGAGTGCTATTTGTTTTTCGCACTAGGTTAGTTGCCTCATTTTTGTCGGTTTTTCTTTTAATAATGACTTAGTGCATTAGATGTCATTGTGCAATGATATTATACCATCTGCTTTTAGTTTGTTATGTTTCTTATTATTCCGAAATTGTAAACAATAAAAAGTCAACTCAATCAAAGTATGATAATAATTTTGATTTTTACCAGCGTAAACTTTTTTCTCTTTGCGGTTTTTTTTTTTTTTGCTTCTTCGATCCCACGTGTTACAATTTTTCTGCAATTGTGCAGCAATCTTGTTGCATCTGCTTTTAGTGTGCGGTTGTTCTCATTATTTCATTTTTAGGTTACAACATAGAAAAGATTGGTCAAAAATAAGAAAAAAAAATTCCAGTATAAATATTTATTGATCGAAATTTTATGTGTCCGAATTAGACTTGCAATTTTTAAAAATTGAATTCTCAAAATGCGAGTTCGCGCGACAGGATTTAATAACATCTTAATAAAAATGCTTAAAATTCTTTATTTTCACAGATTGATCAATGCATATTTTTTTTTTCAAAATGCACCTTAACATTTTTTATACGATAATTATTTTAATTTTCCCCATTTTATACTTCGTTTTTTAGCGCTTTTTTTTTTTTGGGTTCTTTGATGCCATGTGTTAGACAGTTGACAGTTTTGCTGCTATTGTACAACAATCTCGTTGCATCTGCTGTCAGTTTAGGATATTTCTTGTACAACATAGAACATATTGATAAAAAATATGAATCAATTTTTCAGTATAAATGTTTACTGATCGAAATTCTATGTGTCCAAGTTCGACTTGCAATTTTCAAAAATTTAATTCTTTAAAAATGAGTTTGGGATACAGGGTGGAACAATACCTTAATAAAAATACTACAATTTCATTAATTTCAAAAATTTCCAACGTATATAAAATATATATATACATATATATATATATATATATATTCAAAATACATCTTAATTTTTATAAACGATTACGTGTTTTCAGAAGATTATTTGTCAACAGAAAACTGCGGGTGCTCAAAATATTGGTTTCTTTCGGTGACCTTACATTGTGCTCATGAAAATATAAAGAACATGTCAAGTATTTCAGTGTAATTTTCAACTCACAAGAAAAAAAACCAATAATATTAGTTCTTAAGACCCAGCATTCATTTGCAATGACAAAAAAATCTCACGTCTATGTTTTTAAAGCAATATTCAGTATTTCTTGGTTATGAACATGGTATATACTATACAAGGGATAATACTGCGAGCGAATTTTTTTAATATTTTATTTTTATTTCAGAAAAAGAGCTTAAAATAACTTTTTAAATGAAAAATAAACATGTAATCGTTCCCGCTTTTCTTTTAAAACGGGGGGGGGGGGGGGGGGGGGAATCATAAAAAAAATCTGAGAGGAGGGGGTTGACAGTTTCGTTAAAAATACAAACCCACATTATTTGTTAGTCTGTGTCATAACATCTGCATTCCTCTCCGTGAAAAAAATTATAAAATAAAGGCAGCTGCACATGGCATTTGCAGTGCTGGTGTTATGAAGAGAAAATGTTGAAGGAAAGGATTTTAGACCTGAGCGGATCCAATAGTTGTTGATTTTTTTTTTTGCAAAGATAAGAAAAAAATTAAAAATCCTCTGATATAAGATTTTTTAATTTTTTTTACCTCCAAATAGTTTAATTACTTTACTAGAATCGCGAGAGATTCTTTTAGTTTTAATTATTATGTAAACTTCCCCAAAACAGTTTTACGGTGCTTGAATAATGCATTTATCTTATATATAAGCGGCTTATTCTGTCTGTCTGTCTGTCCGCTATAGAATCCCAGCCGTTTTACCGATCGGGACCACATTCGGTTTGGTTAATGTTTACGATCCGAGAAACTCATCGCCGCAAAAATGAAAGTTGTGACTCAAATAATTCCTTTTTTAATTCATTTTTTAAAATTTTTCAATGATTTTTTCAACCCGTTTTATTTTATTTTTGCATTGTTGCCGTCGTTTCCAACCATGTAATTACAGTTGCCGTGTGAACAAACAAATCAACGCAGTTGCCATTGTTGTAAAAATGTAACAAATATACTAATAATAATTAAAACGCTTCTCTAGCATATTGACTGAGGCTTCGCTGTATTTTGAAATTTTCGTTAAAAATTAATGTATGCGCGAATTTAATTTAATCCCTTCTTTCTTTTAAATTGATTTATTTATTGTAATTTTATATTTTTTTTATTAGAGTAGCAGCGCTCTTTTTCCCAGTTTCGTTAAAACTTTTGTTTTGAAGAGCATAATAAAATTTCCACTAAGTTCTTTCGACGATAAATATATATTTTTCACAAACGATTTGATTATATAGCGAATAAATATATAGTAGTGTGGGGCAGTAAGCAAAGGGGCTTCCTCGCAGCCTGACCTGGGTAATTCAGTTTGAATTAGCAGACACCTTTGTACAAATCATTTTAATCACAATCTATAATACCTAGAACAGCGGTCATTTCGTATGACCGCCGGGCTTACAAGTGCTTTTATAAACATAAAAATAAATAGTAAATGATTTAAATGACATTTTTGACAAGCATTCTACACGTTTTAATGGTTTAAAGTGACTTTTTTTTCCATCGGCCATCGGCCGATCTCGGAACAATCGGTCAACAATCGGCATCGGCCCATCGGCCAAAAAATGACATCGGTCGAGCCCTAACTACATATATATATATACACAACGCTAAATGAAAATCAAAATCTAGCTACATAAAAGTTCCAATTGTAAAAGTGGAAAAAAAAAACGACTTTAAAGTAAAGAAATTATCAGAAAGAAAAAGGAAATACACAAAATTCTATCAAATACAAATATTTTAATAATTAATATCAAATTCAATATGTCGTAACTTATAGTGTAAAAATACACCATAATAATTTTGTATCTTAGGTTTTTAAAAATAGAATTACATATAAAAAGATCACTTTATCATTAACTAGAAAAAATTAAAAAGGAAAGGAAGTAAATAAAAATATACAGTGTCAATTTAGACCTTTTCCTTTGGGTGCGGGGAGAAGATTATGAGGCATTTTACATTATTGAATGAATATTTACCGCAACCAATAATCATTTTTGATAAACTGATTTTTATAAAGAGTTATAATGGTTTAAAGAATTCTATTTTGGAATTCTTACATTCAATTTCTTTCATTAGTTTATATATATTATGTAGTTAAAATGTATGTTTTCAGTTCAATATATACAAAATTCTTCATGTGCACATCAATACTCTTTTTTTTTATTCACAACTACTCGGTACTCGGCACTCGGCCGAGTAGTAAATGGCCGAGTACTTGGTACTCGGCCAAAGTGCTATCTGTACATCCCTAATAAAAAGAACAGTTAATATGGCATAAATATAGTTTTGCAATCAGAACTTAAGCAAATATATTAGGTCATCTGAAGAGCTGCATTTGGCTTTTGCTAAAATATTGTTGAAAGTTGTCCGTGATATAGAATTTTCTTTGGCAAAAGCAGCAATTGAAAGTTTAGATTTTTTAAACTTTTCAACCAGTTCCTTTTTCTCTGCGATTTTAAAACTTTTTCTTTTGGAAGCCATGCTGGAAGTGGGAATTTGTTATCGGACCATTAATGCAAATGAAACAAATCTTTCTTTCCTTTCTTGACTTTACAATTTCAACCTCTTTTGATGCAAGGAATGATCTTCCACCAATCAACAGAAAGATGTTCATTTGACCCTTTGCTGTTGAGAAGGGAAAGGAATTCGGAAGGGGATGGGACGAGTGGTGCAACATCGACGATGAATGCAAAAGAAAACGGAAGGTAGGGAAACAAAAGAAAGGAGTGAATTCCAATTCTCCGTGGGGGTTGAAGGGGAGTCTGGTCATTTTGGTTTGCTTCCTGTCTCAAGAAGTGTTTATTTTTCTAAAGAAAACAAAATGCCAACCTAAGAAAAAGTGATCATACAACAGATAATTCTAAAAACTACATGACAATATAAGCGGTGTACTTTAACACACGTTCCCTATTAAGTTAAACAGGGACTTTAGAAAACTGACCATATAAACGGGGTGACGTTATAAGAGGGTGACCATATAGGCCGTATTGATTGTATATACATGTTGAATTTTATTTCCAATAATTTACAGAAAACCAAGCCTTTTCATCTAAATTTATGCTTTTCACTCCCTCCCCCTCCTGCCAAGTCTCATTGCTTAACTTATTGGAGACCGATTGTGCCCCATGTGTGCAATTGATTTCAGAGGCTATAAGACGACCAGCACACCACGTGTGGAATAACAGTAATGTGCAATTGTCAGTTATGCTGAGTAAACTAGTCCTGGAAATAAGATTTTTCTTGAACTAATGAAATCTGTAAAATACAGGAAAATTATACAGTTTGCAATGTTCTTAGTTATGTGAATTCACTTATGAACTGGGTGATTTCCATGTAAATTTGTTTTTCTTATTAAAAATGTTTCGCTCCTGGGGACAGTGTTCGAAAAAATCGCAGTCTCGAACGGATCAATGGCAATCCCCTAATATAGAATAACCTCAGTTTCCATGGCAACCAGCTATTATGGGGTCGCTCTTGCCTTGTGATATACTATCCCCTTGAGTGTTGTGTAGTGCAACTAGATTCGACTTTTCCTTTTCTTCCCTTTGCACTTGATTTCACACTCTACTGAGAAAGAAACTACAGTGTCACCCACCTGTGACTCAAAAGGCATATGGCTAGACATCACTGAATTAAATAAGCAATGCAAATTGCAACACCAATATGTCAAAAACTATCTTAAGCATCTCAGTATGTAACAGTATTTTCTTCCTACTTCGTACAAGTTCTTGCAAGACCAAAAAAAAATTTTTTTTGATGAATACATACATCACCGTAATCAACTTTTATAAGGGATGTCTTTAAGAAAATACTTTTGTTCTAGCAAAGTAAGTTAGGGGACTTAACATCGCATCACTAATGCTGTCTTACCATTCAATCTTTCTAAATAGGTATTTTTAAAGAGTGATCAGCATATTTTTGCACTGGGTCTCCATCTTGAAAAACTTGCATTGATCATTTACTACGAAGATTGCTTTTACGGAAACTTGATATTTAAGGCCCAAACAAGAAATGTGAGATTAACAGAACTGAGGCAAAAATCAAGCAAAAACACCAAGGATGCAATTTGATAAGTATGCAATGAAAACAAATTATAAAACTCTGTTGTATGTGCAGAAAACACTTGGAATTTATTTTGAATTGAAATCAATTTAAACTTTAAGAAAACAAGAAGTTAAACTTATTGAGAAAATTTCCAACAACCAGGCAATTTTTGATAATTGCTTTCAAAGAAAAATTCAGAATATTTTTGACAACTAGGAAAAGGTTAGAAAAGTTGCAAACTACTTATAAAATTTACGGCAAAAAAATTAAAATTAATATAGCTATGTGGATATAAATTGCATCAAAAAAATTAGTAAAAATCAAATATTTACAATTAAAACGGTGGAAAAAATTTGTTTATATTTACAGTACTTCAGTTAGTAAGGAAATAAAAAGCAACATAATTCACCCCCACATTCTCAACAGTCCAAGTTTTATCACGTTAGTAAGGTATAAAGTGAAATTTTTTGAAACATTTCATTGGCGCTATACAACTTTGAACAATTCAGTTCAGTTTCTTTCTTATAAACATTCAACTTTACTTTTTTGTACTGTTGAAGTGCAGGTAAGCATGTCACATGAGGGTAACTCATAAAACTTCTATCAGTTAAACACCAAATATCCTTATAGGTTAACATTAAACAAGTCATTTCCCAAACAGTGAAATATATTAATAGAAGGCACAAACCTTTGAAATTACTATTGGCATCCATTACGAAAATTGAGCGGGTGTCTGTAAATGTACGTAGAAAATTCGAAGCAGTTATTAACAAACACTTGCTGCTTAACACTCGATATATTTTCTCTCGACTGCCTTTCGTCTGTTTTCAGTGGTTTCGTTGACAACTTTCGCGGCACAACTCAACACCAACAACACACAAACGGTTGCTAGCCAAAGTTTTCAAGGCTAAACTAGAGAGTGACAAAAAGAAAGAAAGGAAAACCTCAGGAAATCAAAATTGTATAATTTAAAGCTTTTATTAATATCACTTTTGAATAACAATGTTATACAAATTTACTTTAATTCTTCTATTATTTCTATTATTAATTCTTCTTTTATGTTCATAATCGAATTCATTTAGAATCTTAATCGAATTTACAAATGGTAAACAAAAATTATTTTTGAAAAGCTGTCAATGCAGGAACAATCCTGACAGATAAATGAAAGGCAACCCTATATTTTGGCGAGAAATGATACCAGTCGGAGACTTGGCGATTAAACCAAGGATTCTTCCTGTCCTTCGCTTATTATTAGCATGCCCCATGCCGTTTCTAGCGTGGATTCAGAAGGATTATAAAACTAGGAAATGTTTTCTGAAACAAAGAATTTTTTAATTTTTGTAAAGATTAATCGTAAGTAAACATTTACTTATTTATTTATGTACATAATTTAAACTATATAGTTCTTTTTGCACAATTGAAAGAGGAAAGAGCATGTGGATCGCTGCTTGCTTAGACAAAAATCATCAAAGTCTGGATTGCTATTCTCTTTTTCGAAAAATTAACGGTATGCTGAATTCATTGCTTTACTTAATCGATCAGTTATCATCGTCTTTAATTAAGATAATGAAGTTTTCGTAGTACAATTATAGAGCTTATGACTTACAGATTTATTTTTCGCTCCAAAACTACGTTCAATCCAATATTTGTTTTGTATATTATATGTGTTACCTTCACTTCGAAACCAGTTTTAAACTAATTTTCTTCCAAATGTAGATTTCTGTTAGACATCTCTTAACTTGAAATAATGACTTCTTTCACCGTACATGAATGTGTCTCATGTACATACATGAGAAGCATTTTATCGTATGCAAAGTTTTTCTCGTTTTTTTCGTCTAAATAAGTGTCAGACTAAATTTCATCATTTTTATTGTTTGGCTTTGTCAATATAGTTCAGTAGTGTCATTTTGTAAGATAATTAACAATTATTTTGCTGTGATAAATGCTTGCTCATTTTATTAATTTAAATTGCATCTATGATATCTATACTTTCTTGGCGGAACAAATTTTATTGCTTGACAAAATTGGAATCTTCAAAGAAAGTGGTGGCCGAAATATAGATTTTTGCTTTTGGCTTGCATAAGATGTGTTTGTCTGAGCAATGGAGCTTGTATGTATCACAAATAACACATTTGTTAATTTTCTTCTCCTTGAATAATAAAAACTCTATTTAGCTGTTTATTTGCGTTCATAAACAGATTTATTATCGGCTTAGAATTATATTATGAAATATGACATATATGAATATGTCCGACATAATTCATTACTTTTTGTTGTTTTAATGAGTTTCATCCAGTAGTTATTGCAGGAACAATCCTTATACTTCACTTTGCACTTAATGAATTGTCTACAGTTTGGAAAAATATTCCATTCTAATGCTTGATGTGGTGCTTGAAGCAGATTATTCCTCTTACATATTGTCAAAGCTATTGCAGGAACAATACTTACTGAATTTTGTACCTAATGAATTGTCTACATTTTAGAAAAACATTCTAATGCTTGATGTGGTGCATGAAGCATGGGTTATTCCTCCAAAATATTGTCAGAGCTATTGCAGGAACAATCCTTACTGAATTTTGCATCCAATGAATTGTCTACAGTTTGGAAAAATATTGCATTCTATGCTTGATGTGGTACTTGAAGCACAGATTATTCCTCCTAAATATTGTCAAAGCTATTGCAGGAACAATCCTTTCTGAATTTTGTACCTAATTGTCTACATTTTTGAAAAACATTATTCCATTCTAATGCTTGATGTGGTGCATGAAGCACGGGTTATTCCTCCTAAATATTGTCAGAGCTATTGCAGGAACAATCCTTTCTGAATTTTGTACCTAATGAATTGTCTACATTTTGGAAAAAAATTATTCCTCCTAATTAGGCAGCTTTGAGTAAGAAGAAGCCTGGTAAGGAATCTTCCAACAAAAGAATTTTGAATTCTAAATTCATTTGTATGCAAGCAAAGCTTTTACTTGTTAAACTAATTACTTTTGATTGGTTGACATAATCAATGAAATATACCATAATTTAAAACAATATGTAAGTATAGTATAGTGTTATAAATGTTTGAAATTACACATTCTGTATGTATACTGTTAAAAAAAATTGAGTTTGTATTTTTGAGTTTTGAAGTTTTTACATAATTAATTTAACATCAATAGCAACATGGTTTTTTTAAATTTATAATTTTTCCCTTTGTTCCTCTGCCACCAAAGCTATCCTTCCTTTCGACTTATAAGAATGAATTATAAATCAACATAGTAAATGTTTATTCTCTTAGTTTTGTGGTTAAAAAAATATAAAGCTACTATGAAACACTGATGTAATACATTCAAGCTCCTGGTTTATTTGCAATGGTGTAATCAAATAATGTTAAAAGCATTCAACTGTAGAGTTCATAGATAAAAGTAAGACAACTTTCTTGACATTATAACTGTTGAGGACTCTGCATGAGGTCACATTGGTCAAATTTATTTAAAATTTCTCTAGATCACTAAAATTACAATTGGTATTGTAGGTAAATGAAGAATGATGTCTTTATTAATTTGTTTATTTACTTTCAGGACAAATTCCATCTCCATTTCCGAGATTTAACTATTTGGGATTGAATAATGAAAGGAAATGGTTGGACAACTGCATGAAAACTTAAAGCATACTAGTTGAACTTTGACATTGCATGTCAGGTTAATACACTTACCTGCTGTAAAGTCCGAGTTTTGCTGGTAATAATGCTTTAGAAGGAAATTCAAGTGTATTCTTTATTAATAATGTAATAAAACATTTATGAGGATAACTTCACACGATCTGATATGCATTGTGTTTATTTGTTATATTTTCAAGTGGTTTGGATGGAAGCCTGTTTCTCTCTCTCTAATGAGCTAAGAAAGTTCATTTTCTGTCATGGTAAATAATATTTCTTAGCTGACTGATTAATTGTTAATAATTTCCTTTGTAAAAATAAAATAAAAACATTTTTATTTGAGTACTATTCCATATTCCTTTAAACAATTGATCTTTTCTTTTCACCATAAACAATAGTTGCATGTGTTCTGGAATATTAGGTCTAGCCAATTCTTTCAAAAATGAATGGATAAGCCCACAAGAGAAATGATATTTAGATAGATATTTTCTGTAGTAACACCTTTTTGATGTCTTATTTTATCTCTTTTTTTTTTTTTTTTTGCTGACAATAGGAGTCTCAGACAATTTTTTTTTTTTTCTTTTATCTATTTTTCAGTGTTTTGATGCATCACTGCTATAAACATGTAAATAAATTGATTTTTATATCAATAAGTCGAAATTAGTTTCTAGCAAGTAATTTTGACTTTTTTAGTGTGCAAATAATTGTTTCTACATGTATGTGTGAACATTCTCGAAGATTTATTTGCATGTAATTAAAAAAAGGAAAGAATAAGTACTTGATACATTGTGCCCCATAGTCAAAGCAATGTTTTCCCAATGTGCCTTGAGTGGAGTACATTGAAATATTTTAAAGCAACTTTTTTTCATTTATTTTTAACATTGAAAGTTATAGTGCAAATTAAATAGTTGTGAGATCAGATCATCAGTAGTCTAACATCTAATATAAAATAAAACTTTAATTCACCAAAAAAAAGAGCTTTGTAAACATTATTATCCCAATCTGCCTTCTTATCCCCTATTCTGGGGTAAAATAAAAGCTTCTATCGCATTTTTCCTGCTCAAAAGATCAGGTTTATGGAGAAGGGGTGAGAAACCTCAGAAAGAGAAGTGTGGAACATTCTTTGGTTTTGGCGGGAGCTAGCCAGGAGCCCAAGGGCTCGTTTGGGGGAAAAGGGGGGGGGGGGGGGGCTGGCGAAAAGGAGAAAAGAGTTGGAGGCTTGATTGGCTGGCTGGACAGCAAGGCGGTAGCTTCAAGGCAGATTGACAGTTGCTGAATGCACTCCTCTTGAAATAAAGGAAACGTGTATTCCCCCAGAACTATCTCTTTATTGCATTCAACATCTGCAGATCATCTGTTACTTGTTAGCATTATCTAAAAATATCCTACTTTTCCAGTACTGAATTAAAAGAGATGAATCTCGACTTTATAGAACGTATTTTCGCATATTTTCTATTTTTCATCCTGTAAAATAATAACCAAAAACTAATTTCTTTAATCTTTTTCAGAATATTCTTTTTTTATATTTCTCATTATTTTCCCCTTTTTAGCCTACTTTCCCGCTTTCTCGTAAACGTAAAAAAAAAAAAAAAAGAATGAAAGAATCATCAAAATCAAAAAAAAAAAAAAAAATCAGAAAAATATCGTTCAAAATAAGAAAAAGTGAAAAATAAGTGAATTAATTAAATAAAGATTGAAAAATCAAAAATGAAAGTAGGGTTTCAAAGACGTGGAGAAAGAGCGCTTAGCGTGAAACTTTTTTTAAAATTTGAACAATTTTTGAACGGTTAAAAAAAATTAACATTAGCGCCTATACGGAGAAATTTCAATCTTATATAAATATTATCTAATAGATGGATTTGCTCAAACGTTATCGGCAAGATGCTATGACTTAGAGCACGTAAGATACGAAGCTCATTCAGAACTAAACGAGCCTGTTCTTCTCCCACGAAACTTTTTGATATGAATTTGTAAGAATATTTCTGAATGAATGAGTGAGTGAGTGAATGAATGAATGAATGAGTGAATGAATATGTATAAACCGTTGAAAAAGGTGTGTTTGAAGTAATTAAAAACTAAAGCTAAATGAGAAAGAAAGAGAGAGATAGCTAGATTATCATTTTGATATTGTTGTATAGTGTCTAAGGGAAAGTAGAATCGTACAGTTCTAGACAGACTTTCTTGTTATTTATGAGTTGTTACGAATGCTCTGCATTTACGAGTAGTTCCATAATCTACTATAATAAATAACAAACTTAATTTTCCACGACTATGTGTGACACCTTCCGTTGGTCCCTTCAACAAGGCCAAATAGGGCTTCAATTCGAAAAACTTCCGTACGATAGCCCGAAAATCCATTTCTTTTGATGCCAGTAAACAGGGTTGGTCTGAAGCATAAGGAAGAAAAGAACAGTGTATAAGTTTAACAAGGTTACAAGCTTTCTGCATGTGTACCTCAAAATAAATTTTCAATTTTTAAAAAACAGAAGAAAATTACGTGTCTTTTTTAGATGCAGAGATTTCTTCATATTCTTCCGCAAAATTATGGACTCAACAAAGGAAATCCTTGGTCTTGATGACATTTCGCTAAGACTGGGAGAGGTGTACCAAAACTGTCAAATCGGGCGAGGTGCCCCACCAAAATTATTCCCAATCGAAACAGGCCCCGCAAGTCTTAAGGTCGGCTTTGCCAGTAAAGATAGCCTAACATGCGTTTTTATTTCTTAAAATTGGAAAATTTCTGGTAAACTGCCAACATCCGCGAACTTTTTGTATAGGTAATACATACATACGCATAATAATGTACCAAAGTTTAAAAAAAAAAGGAGATAACCAAATCGACCCCCCTTCTCCCAGTTTTTTGAAGAAAGAAATAAAAAGCATAAATTTTATGGAAATGATCGACCGAGCAATAAGGCTAAAAATTAATGCATTGAACAAAGATAAAGTTTTGCTTCTCAAAGTATCTAAATCGATTACGTTGCTTGTAGATGTCAACAAATGAGGATGGATTTCAAATCTTATTTGCAACATTTCATGCCTTGGGGAACATTTCATGAAGACATATGCACACAGATTTCAGGAAATCGCTGCTTGTTAGAGAAAACAACAAGGTATTGATACAGATATATACTTAGTGTCCTTCCATCGAATTTCAAATGCTCTTTTCTTATGTTAAGCCAACAATATGATAGATTTGTGCCTTTCAAAAATTATGGATTACACAAACAAGCTCAAAAGCTTGTGACAGAATTAAGCACCCTTAAATTGACCTAAGATCCTAAGAAATGAAGTTTATCTCACACCGACATAGAAAAGTCGACGAATTACTTTCTCTAATGTCATTAAACAGGAGAATTATCTTATAGTTTTCAATTCCTCTTCTGACAACAGATATGCTGCAACTGAAAAGTGACGTGCACTTGCGAGGATTTTGTCATCGGAAATGTTTTGTGAAAAGCATTCTCATGTTGAGCCACAAAAGATGAAACTTTTAAGGCGAAAAGATGAACATTCAGTAAAAAATCATTGCTGCAAATAGTTTTTCACATAATGAGTCATTAAACGACTTGCCATGTTGTTCAAAAAATGAAATAATAATAATAATAATAATAATATGAAAGTATTACAATGATTCATGACTGTCTTAAAGCGATGGACAAAACATAATTAAACGAATATAAATTGTTTTTAAAAAATATATCTCAAAACTTGGATAAATTGAACATTGAAAACGAAGAGTTGTAATAAACAAGAACAAGACATGCTGCCATGTTCAGAAACATTAACGTTCTATTCACCACCGGAGGATGAATGCCCTGAAGTTTCCGACAAATGACTTAAAAGACAAATGCAGGGGCGGATCCAGGGCCAGGCGACAGCCCAGTGCGCCGCGCAAAGCTCATCATTTTGGGCGACCAATTGATTACCCTGACTTTTGACCCCCTGCCCCCTGAGAAGAAAAATGGAAATCATACATGTTTTTATGTATTTTGCTGTTTTTTACCTGTAATATGTACTGAAAATATACCGATTTTCTCCCACACACTCGAAAATTTCAAAATGATGAGCCTGGACCACCTGCCCAGCCCCATGAACTTCTTTTTAATTACTGACTTGTAATTAAAAAAGTTCACGAGGATGATAATAAGGGACCCGCCAAGGTATTTCGCCCAAAGTCTGTAAAGATTAGGTTCGCCACTAGACAGATGAATGAGAACTTACTAAATCTATTTCAGATAAACTTAACTCTTAATTTAACGTAGTAGCATTATTTTTCATTAAATAAGCAAAATCGTGAAACAAAAGATTGAGTAAAATAATAAAATCATTATGGTAATATAGCAGTAGTAGTATACAATATGTTATAAAATTATAGTTTTGTTAAATAGCAACTAGGTGTATTTTGTTTAATACCATATCAACTGCATTTTTTCTCGTAAACCGATGTGATTTTACCAAGGTAGATGGTTTTCTTTTGGTCCGAGTTTAGTGTTTCACTTTTGAAGTTATATTTCTATACTTGAAAAATAATGATTTCCGCTGCTACTGACTAGTGGCGGGGGGAGGGGGCAGGCCCTGACTATCGCACGGGCATCCTGGGCCTGCGCCCTGGGCAGGAACTCGCTAAGGGGCAGGAAATTTTTCCATAATATCATTTAAATTCCTTTTAAAATTGTAACAGAAAATAATCAGTTTAATTAATAATAACTGCCGGCAATTCTTCATAATAAGAAGTTATTCTTAATAATAACCAATTTCACGTTGACCGCAGGGCACGCACACTCATGCATACATGTAAGTCAACCATTCCAAGGGGGCAGGAAAAGTTCACAGTGCCCTGGGTGGGAGGGGGGGGGCCAATTTGAGTCGAAAAAAATCTCAATACTCACAGCACTGCTTCAAAATCTGTCGCTTTGCCGTTCATGCTCAACCTGTGGCTCACAGGCCGTATGAGGCCCATTGAGCTTTTGTGATCGAAGTAGCCCAGTCAAAAGGTAGTCAACAAATTTTGCATGCCATAATATCAAACCTATTTTCACGCAAGTACGCCTAAAGAAAACTTTCCGCTTTTTCATATACAGAACGTGTGAAATGTTGCTGCCCATGTGACAGAGAAAAAACAGGTAGAGTACTTGACCTGTTGAACGTTGAACTATGTCATACTGTTGTTATACACATTACACATGCCTTTACTTTGGAATAGAACAGTCTGTTACATACCTAATATTTTCAGTAGTATATTTATATTTGCATTTATGTTAGTACAGTAAAATACCGTTAAAACACGGGTGTCGAGAGACATGTTGGGCACTCGCGTTATAACGTAACCGCACCAAACCGGAACCAAATAATACACGTTTTTTGTTGCATCATTTTTAATTTTATCAATTACCTGTAACATTTCTTCCCCCTATAGTATATTTTTCTTTCTTCTTTGCTGCCTATTTATACCCTAATTGCTGTGAAAGAAGCACACATCTTCGTTGCGCAATCAGTCAAGAGAAACAAGTCAGGACGATTGCACCCGATTTTGAAATCCAGCTATATGTTCTAGGCTGAAAGAGAGAAAAGGCATGAAAAAGATGTACCTCAAGCCTATCACAATAGGGCTTTATCCTGTTAGTGTGTCTGGTGGGGGGATTTGTGCTCTTTGGCTAGAATATTTGTGTACTCCAGCTGGCTTTATTTACAATGGTAAATAAGGAATGACCTTTAAATGGCAATGATAAAGTGCGGTTTAAACGTTGAGGGGCATGATAGACACCGCGGTATATCCGATTCCATGATATAACGGAGTTTTACTGTATTATTATTTTGAATTTGTAAGGAGCAAAAATTTAAATTTTGATGAGTAGGCGAGACTCTCTAAGCTTTATGTCGAGAGGAGATCACAAAATTTTAGGAGGGAGAAAACCGCAATATTTCAGTAATTCCAACTCTTCCTATTCTGAACTTTCGCACATTTGATGCTTAGCCTATCTTCCACAACCCTATCCAAGTTCCTAACGAGTCTACTTTTCTTTCCCTAAAATCATATAAATATTCTGAAATGTAACAAATGTTTTAAGTCCTCATGCACCCATTAACAAATCTGCGGGAGGGAGACTACCACCCAACTTTTTTCAACGGAGGGGATTTACGAAATTATAGCGAGAATTTTGCCCTGAAGTGACTATATAATAAAAGGTTATGGGTATATAACTACAAAAAACACTATTTAAAAAAATTGCATGGTTACTAATTAAATCCTCTGAATATTTATTCTTAAATATTAAGAAAGAAAGAAGAAGAAGAAAAACATTAAAACCTCCTAAATGTCACCTGTTTTTTTGAAGTTCTTGGAACTCGATTCGTATAGCATTGCACTGGTTGCCTTTAATTTACGTATTTTAGACCGGGTTTGTGATTTCTTTTTTTTAAATAAAAAAAGGGGATTTTTGTATTTAATCCTTGTGGGTTCACCCCTTTTTGATTGCATTAAAGAGCCTTTTATTGACCCCAGCGTACCTGAAGTTACTTCATTATCATATTGCATGTATTTTTCAAATTTACACACTACTGTCAGCCCGCTTTGGGATCATTCATAAATAATGTCACGCTTCGAGGGGGGGGGGGGTCGTGAAATTGTGACAAAGTGCGACAAGGGAAGGGGAGGGGAGGGGGTAACAAGAAGTGTGACATCATGCATTATGCAACATAGCGTGACATGTGACAAAGGGGGGAGGGGGTGTCCGCTGAAGTGTGACATATTGTGACAAAGGGGGGAGGGGAGGGGTCAAATATATGGGAAAAAAGAGTTTCATTATTTATGAACTGCCCCTTAAAGGAATACCGTCTATTCCAGCATATTTTATTCGATTAAGCGGGGAAATTTTCTTTACCTTACAGAAACTGATAATATTGACTTGAAACGTAATAATAAATTAGTATATCTAATTAAAAGAAGTTATAAATGTTAGTGTTTAAAAGTTGTTTTAAATAAAATAAACAAAAACAAAATAAATAATTAAATACATTATTATATATTTTTAAGCACAAAATAAAATGATGAAAAGTAAGGTGTTGCTAAAAGATCAACTTGAAAATTCAAAAATTGTTCTTATTTACTTATTTATTTTTCAAATTCAACGAAGTTTTTTATAAAAAATTCAAAAGCAGACCAGTATTTTTGGATTATCCGGGGAAATTATTCTCTAACATTAAACTGGGATCTCTAACATTGCGTCTAAGGGAAATATTAGGTTCCGGAAAGTTTTATTCTCATAAGCGGGGTATTCCTTTATCCGTTACCCGATTAAGCGGGCTGTCAGTATTTAATGAGAAAAAAGAAAACCAACAAAGGCACAATCTAAGTAAAATTTTGCTCTTGTATTAAAAATATGATAATTTTCAAAGAAAGCATAAAATAACTGAAGAGGTATTTTCAATTGTTATAGAGCTGAAACGAATGGCTTTTGCAAGTGTATTTGTAAAACTCATAAAATTTTTCATTACATTTCCTATACAGTTATCTTAGACAAAATTGTAACATATCCTCTCTTTTTTTCGCCGACTTAAAAAAAAAACACACACACACATTTAACACGATTAAAAAAAATAAAAATAAAAGATGAAATATATGAAAAAATTTTGTGCCATGCTGTAATGAGCACCCCCGGTTTGAAATAAAATAGATGTTGATTGGGCCTCTCAATGCTATGTTTACAAGCATACTGTTATAATGAAAAACAGTTATAAACAATTATAGACTGACGTTCAAAATTTCGAAGTCTCGATGCTTTACAATGATAAAAGGTCGGGAGGAGCGACATGAAAATACTCTGAATTTCATAGCGGGTCATGAAAGTAACACAGAATCTTGGAGAGGGGGTCAAGAAATTTATTAAGAAATTGGAAGCTATCTTCAGTTCCATCCGCCGGCCGTAATAAGTGACTACTCCCTTCTTCTTATGAAAAACTGCTTCAGGAATTCCGCAGCATTTTTTTTTTTTTTTTTGGGGGGGGGGGGAGTGCAGTTCTGTTCAACTTTCTATGTTTAAAGTAGGCTAAAAATGCCACTGGAGCAAACACACTCACGGAACAGATTTTGTGTTAGTTTGGAAATGAATTACAAGTTTTGCCTTTAAAATCCCTTCTCTCTCTTTAGAAGAATCTCTATTCTCTATAAAAATATGCTTCTCTGCACTCTTTCAGATAAAATTGTTCTTTCGCTACTGCTCCCTCAATATTTTTTAAGGTGCAAGTCAGTGGATTAGAGATCAATAGTATGTTTTCCTTGGAGTCTAACCCCAAAACCCAAATCATCCTTTCTCTCGCCCCCCCCCCCCCCCCCCCACAAACTAACAAAATGAACGAGCGGAGCGACTTCCTCCTGCCTCTGATGATCCCCGATGGGCATCGAGTCGACCACAACAGTTACCCCTCCCCCCCTCCCCATCTGCTACATGAAGCGGGAAAGCGCACTTGTGTTCCATTCCACGAAAGGGTGACATGCTTCGGGGCAACTGGTGCTGAAACTTAAATAATTCCCTTAGAACTAGCAAACAGACCCAATTAAAAGCACGAGGCATTGAAAGAAATGTTTTATTTTTCAAATTTTCATGTGTTAAAATTTATTTAACTTTCCCGGCGAAGCGAGAAATTTCCTCCCTACAAATCGTTTCTAAATTTACCAAAAGGTCAGAGGGTCAGACATGAATTACCGAAAAAGGAAAATTTTTGGGTAACCTCCTATGAGAGTAAAAAAAAATATACATATTTCAAGCGCCTGAGTAAAAAATATATACATATCCGAAATTCGAAAAATAATCCTTGAATATAAAAAGTTTTTTCATTTTTAGGTTTTTTTTTTCAATTATCGTATAATTTTTTATTTTATCTATTTATTTATTCATTGTTAATATTTCTAATATTATTACTTTTCTTGCAAACAAAAAACAAATAAAACTTTTCTTAGTATTCTTATAATTTGAAACAAAACGGTTTTTTTTTATTTAAAATTGTGAAAACGTATTAATTGCAGATTTGCTTCAAAGGTACAACGGTGCAATATCTACATCGGTTTGGTCTTTTTATAAGAAATCATCTCTTTGAAAATGGCAAATTTATTAAATGAAAATTTTTGCTACCAGATACACTTAAAAGAATTTCTTAATCTTTCAATTCCATCAGGGCCTTATTTACCGTTAGGCCCGGAAGGCTAGGGCCCCCTAATTTTGGTTATTATTATTATTATTTTTTTGCAATTTAAAATTTTTTTAGAAAAATATTTAAAAATAGCATTTTTCAAAAACAAACTGTTAGTGTTATGTTGCTTCACAGAAAATTTGTATTATTAAATTATTTTAAAACCACAAGGAATTTTCACTTTGGGGGCCCCCAAATTTTGGTCTGACAGTTTGAAATTTGAAAAACAAAATCATTTTGCACTTTTGGGGCTCCCAAATGTTAGTCTGACTCTTTGAAATTTGAAAAACAAATTAGTTTTTGCGCTTTGGGGGCCCCCAAATTTTGGTGTGACTGGCAAGTTTTACAAACACATACTGAATGTTATGTTTAAAAAAAATTTGTTGCATGAGGGGCCCCCACACATGAGTTGTGCCTATAGTGATTCAAAATGTAAATCAGGTCCTGAATTCCATAACTCCTTATCATAGCTCTCCCAAAGCTCCTTACTTTTACTATTTTAAGAAAAAATTATAAATTTCATAAACATAGTTTATATAGAAATAAAATAAAAAAAAATTACAGAATTAAAAGACTTCCTTGTGTTTATAATTTAACAGGTTTATACCTTTCAACCAAAATGAGAATAAAGAACCCTTATTACATGAACACATAATTAACTATAGAGGCTTCATTTGCATCTAGAAAGTGATCCTAATTATAATTTCATTAAAAAAAATAATAATGATCGTATAGGCTAAAAATATGCACAAGCAAGAGTTGTTTTTGTTTAATTTTTATACATTGCTCATTAATTAATATACTACATTACTTACTTCCGAATATGAAAAGAAATGATTTAATGTTAAAATCCTGAAAGTACTTTTTTCTTGAAGTTGGCATGAATACAAGCTTATTAACAAAAAAAAAAAAAAATTGAAAAGAAAAATTGAATGTTCTCAAATTAGAAAATGGAAAAAAAGTTAGGTAGATGTTACAACACATCATGTTTATACGTACAAAACCAACATCTAGAGATTTCATTTAAAATTTGCTGTCACAAAAAAAAAAAAAAAAATAAAAAAAAAATAAAGGTCCAACAAAAGTTGTAAAGAAATTTATTTTAACATTGAAAACTCAAAATTCATAGAGCTATTTGCTCTTACATATTTTTCCTTTCTTTATTAAATGATTTAAATATTTAATATAAACTTTTAAAACCTAAATAATCTTAGTGAACATTTGTTGTGCCTAAAAGTAAAACATTCAATACATTTAAAGCATATTATTCAAAACTATAACTATAAGATAAAGGATTATTTTCCTTGCAATAGGAACTGAACTACTGTCATTTAAAAAATAATAAGTAAATTAAATATAATCAGGGGCGGACTGGGAAGAAAATTCGGCCCGGGCATATTTCAAACAGACCGGCCCTTGGGAGGGCAGGTATTTTGCAGATTGCAGGAACTAAAAATATTATCAGTAAATATGTCGATATGTATTAAAATATTAAATGTTTACGCGACAGTTATTTTTCTTATTCAGCATGGAAGTGTAATGATACTAATGATACGTAATACAGTATAGGACCATAAATTCGGAATCCCAAAAGACCCAAAATCCGGAACTTCTTCAAAAAAATCAGGAAATATTTTGCGCAGTGTTTTTTTTTTTTTTTTTTTTCTGGAAATATGTCATTTTAAAAAGAAGGAAATGTGCAGCTCGAATTTATTTCTCGATTTTCTGAAAAGGGTTTGTTTTGCGATTAGAATTAGAGTGTTATTAATTGTTGCTTTAATTGTGAGTTAATATCATTAAATTTTGCTTTTTTTATTTCTTGTTGTTTTATTACATTTATTTTTTTTTAATGAGCTCTAATTTTCTCGCGATACAGAACATTCGCAAAATTGAAATTCGGCGTTCTCGCATTTGCCCGATCGTCTGATCTTTTACTGCAATTAAGTAACTAGACAATATAAAATCATATCAGAAATTACCGGAATTCTTTTCTTTTATTGTTAATAGATTAAAATAACATCGGGAAAAGTCTAGGTTTTTCGAGGTTTTAGCTTCGAATGTAAGAAAACTCCGACTTCGTTTTTTGTGATAATTTCATGACTTATAGGCGAGTGGTATATGATAACCAAAAACAGTGGCGTAGCTAGACCCCAATTTCGGGGGGGGGGGGGGGAGGTCGGTTAATTTTACGAAAACAATTGGTTGAATTGATGATTAAAAAAATTTTTATAAATGGAGTTTCTAACCAGACTCATTTTAATGTGAAAATTGAAGGGAAAAAACATATTTATCAACTTAAAAACAATCTGATTTACGTTTTTATATAATTTTCGCTTCAAACAGAATTTAACTAGAACTGAAGCTGTTTTAGGGGAAAATACAAGAGAAAAATACAATATTATGTTAAAAATTTAACACTGATCAAGTTTACGTGCCTTGGAAAGGATGGTGATTAACGACTGAATAACTGAATCGCCAGTCTGAGGGAATACAATGTAAAGAATAAAACTATTAAGTCAATCCAAATGTTTTTAAAAATTGCTAATACAGAAAGTTAAATATGCAATAAAACAAGAATACCTTTAACAAAAAAACAAAAAATAAAATAAAAATAAAAATAAAACTTACCAAACTTAACGAATTTACAGGAATAAAAATTTATGTCACATAGAACATAGATTCGAAACATTTTATTTTTGAATCGAAAGGATCTTGGCGTGGGCATCTCATTTCTACATTTGACTTTTTGATTTGCCCATTTTTTCGCTTAATTTTGAATAGTTCAAAAAATCTCAACATTAGCGCCTATGGGCAAATTATGTGAACTCTGGGCGTAGGATCCAAGCTCCTATGAACAAGCATACTAGAAGCTTTCAGAGTAAAAGATTTTTTGATTTGAACAACCTTTATTCATTTTCGAAGAGCTTAAAAAAGAAAAAAAAATTAAGTTAAACCCTACGATGAATTTTCAATCTTATATAAATCATGATCTAACTGACGGATCTGCTTGGAACCAACTTCATCGGAAAGATTTTATGACGTAGAACATGTACAAATACGAAGTTCAATCGGAACTAAGGGAGCCTATTTTCATATGAAATTTTTTCATCGGGATTTCTAAGGATATTTTTGGATGAATAAATGAGTGAATAAATTCTAAAATAAATAAATGAGTGAACGAATGGAAAAATAAATAAATGAGTGAATAAATACATTAATGAGTAAATGAATAAATGAAAGAATGAATGATGAATGAATGAATATGTATTAACCGTCGAAAAAGGTATTTGAAGTAATAAGAACTAAAGCTAAATTAGAAAGAGAGATAGCTGGATATTAAGTTTGAAGTTGGTTTTTAACGGAAAGTAGGCTCGTATAGTTCTGGACGGAACTTCTAGTTAGATAATGCATTAGTACTAAAAGCGGCAAAAATAAAATTACCTTCAGGAAGTGTCTAGTGAAACGAAATCTAATTCAGCAGATTGTACTTCTTCAGAGGACATCAACTTTCTCTTTTTATAACAATCATCATCAATTTTCTCTTTCGAATTAAAAAAGCTTGTAATAGGTTTATGCTCGCGTCAATATTGCTTCTCATTCAATGCACTTCTCTAAATATATTGGGTTGGAATTCTAAAAAAAAAAAAAAAATGCGCAGGACAGACCGACCCACCGACGCATAAGGGGTGGAGGTGGTGGATACAGCTTTCACGAGAGGAAAGTGGGTGGGCTCGAGCTCATAGTAAAATATTCATACAACAACCTACAGGCAAAGTAAACGACCATTGGGGGAAAAAACCATTTAAATTAGAATAGTTTATGCTTAAAGAACGTGAGAAAATAGCCTTTTTATGGCTACAGTACCATTTGTTATTAGGGGAGAGGAGAGATTGAGAAAGAAACTATCATTTTATCTCCCACTATCTCCCCATCTTCCTGTTCTACGCATCTTGTTTCTGCATATGCAGCTGAGGCATTATTGAATGGTCAGTAGGGTTTAGAAAGTGGAGAGCAATTAGCGCAATCCCCTGTGGTGCTTGTAAAAGGAAGAAGTCATAAGAGGGTCTTTCTTCCGCTCTGGGCATGAAACGTTGATAAAATTGTTAAACGAAGGAGCATTGTGAACACTCATGGGAAAGATTCTAGTTTAGATAAATTTATTGTAAAAAGTTCGGATTGCTTGCATTTGAAAGCTATTTCCAGCTTCCTTTTTTTTATTCTAATAATGTTTCTTTGCTAGTTTGTGTGTGTCCACTTTCATTTTCAATCTTCTCCAGACTAGAGACCCATATCTAATATTAGTAGGTCTCATAACTGCAAGAGTTGCACTGAATATATTCTAGTTTTACATTCGACTGCGAATCAAAACCTTCCCGAAAATGCTGCCAAACCAAAGATTTTCCAAAATTTTTCATGCATTTTAGCTCACCAGAATTTAATCTCAACTGGAGCATTTCATGATAGTTTTAAAAAATATATATTCTTTGCTTAAAATTAAAAGAAAATCATTAAAACCAATTGCGATAGCAACGAAAAGCCTACATTTAATCGATGTACTATATAAAATCATTTCAGGTTTGGGCTTGTGAGGTATTTAGGGGACAAACCACTAGGAAAGTGGTACGATTAGAGGTGCAAATTTGTCACTCCGTGAATTCCCTCGATTTTTAAAGCTGTTTCCTAAAATCTGCGATTTTTTAAAGAAAATACCACGATTTGTGCGCAAATTGTTTAAAATTTGAGACTTATTTTGTTTTTTACTTACACTTTAACGGCAATTTATACTGTTCTGAAGTTTTAAAATATATAACAGATGTACTAAACTTTTAGAAGAGTTCATCAATAGAAAAATAACTATAAAACTAGTTATAGATAATTCCCCTCATGTTTAGAGGAAGTTTTTGATCCAAATCAATACAAATATTTAAATGTTTTTGACGAAGTTGATAGTTGTTCCATTGTTAACATTAACCCTCTGATACCCCCCTCCAAAAATCAGTTACACGTTGAAGGAGGGCAATTCAACTCTGGAAATTCAAAAGAGAAAGTATTCCCAACCTGTCCAAAGTGGCAATCCGATGTTTGTCAGTTCCGTCTAATAGCGCAGATGCTGAACGGTCCTTTTCTACATATAAAAACGTGTTAAGTTATAACGGCGAAGCATTAAAGAAAATAATTTAATCATGTATAATATTTTGTACCAAAATGCTCTACATTTAATTAACTGCCTAAATATTGCATAAAATTTAATTGGAGACATTCTAGTTTTATTACATCATATTTGTGTTCTCGCGAACATTTCGCGCAATTTGCCGCGAATTTCCGGCTCTTTTTTCTGTGACAAACTTGCAACCCTAGGTGCGACCTAGTACGACCCTATAACCCAAAGGCCCCAAAATTGATTTTTTTTTTTTTTTTGCATTTTATCGCGGTTTTTTTTTTTTTTTTCAGTGTTCACTCTATTCAATTATTATTTAAAAAGCATATTTTTAGAATAGTATAAAGCGTAAAGAGAGTTAAGGTCTCAAAAAAAGTTTTCGGGCACCATCAGTTCGGTGGGGTCCCTCTAAGTCTAAGTATCTAAGTCAAAATTTCGGGGGGGGGGGGGGGATTGTCCCCCCCTTATCTACGCCAGTGACCAAAAATACTATAAAGGAGCAAAATGCTAGTAAAAACTTCCAGAACAAATTATTTGAGCTCTGATGCTACTTACTACTTTTTTTTGAATGAGAACCCAAAATCCGGAAAATTCCGAAAGCTGGAAAGATGGCGGCCCCGAGAGTTCCGGTTTTGAGGTCCCATACTGTATATAAATTAGCTGTTAACAGTCGCCGCACTTTAGGGCGTTGCGCAGTGAGACAATCGGCTGAGACAACTGGCCGGAGAGAAATTCTCTGGGGCCGCCCCTAAGAATTTGCATCACCTGGATTAAGAAATTCTCAGGGCCGTATTTTGTAGCTTGTAGGGATTAAAAATATTGTCAGTAAGTATGTAGATATGTATTTGAACAATATTAAGTGTTTAAAAGATAGATCAATTTTTCTTATTCACCATTGGGCCAATAATACGTAATATGTTAATTAGCTGCCGTCCTTTAGGGTGTTGCGCCGTGAGGCAATCGCCTCGCCGCCTTAGCCTCCCCCGCCTGCACTGCTCATAATCAAAAACATCAATTTTGCGGCTCTCAAAAGTTTGCATAACAGACGGCCGCCTAGGTTTTCTATATGGACGAGTCGGCTCTGAGAATTTCTCAAGCCAGTCTCGAGAACTCGTCTATATAGACGACTTCGGCGGTAGCCTAAAGCGCAAAACTGATGTATTTTATTTATTTATTTTCAAAATTTAAAAATAAAACATAATCATTTTTTTCCTCGGGCAGCCGTTTAGGTTGTCTATAAGGGACCCGCTGGATCTGAGAAATTCTGCCCCCTCCCCCTTGTTACCCAACGGCCAGACCCTAGAGATTTTGCCCCATTGCTGCATCTCTGAAGCCCGGGTTACGGCAAAGTTTTGGTCCCCGTTTTTTTATGAACATTGTAAAAGCTGTATACTTTATTGAAAAAAGATAGATATTTTGCGACCGGCCCAGGTTGGACCGGCCCACCGGGCATTTGCCCGAATGCCCGCATAGCCAGTCCGCCGCTGAATATAATAATTCAGTATATCTTAGTTATGTATCAAAAATAGCACCAGCAAACTGTGTTTAAAAGTGCGGTTGATAACTTTTCTTCGCATAATAAAAATTAAAAATCAACGTAACATTAGGCACAAGTTTTGCAATAATGCCAAAATTTGTGCCTAATGTTACGCTATTTTTAATTCTTACTTTGTAGCACAAAGGTTTACTTTTTATTTTCTTTGCATATAAATAAATAAATGTGTTGAATTCCATTTGTAATTTCGGGTGGAGTTCTTTAATTTTATGGGAAAGATTCCTTGCCGAGATCCAAAGTGATCTGCTGATAAGCGCGTTTCAAAGAAAGGAAAGCTTTGAAGTTTGAACGAAAATGAGTGAATGAGTCAACAATAGCTTCAATCCGGAAACTCTCCTCAGGGGGTGTTGATTTTCCCGCCAAACAATTTTTTTGCTGGCTGTCGTAAAGGAAAGCGCCATGAAAGCGATGAAGATGCCAATAAGGTAATCTAGAACCCAGGATTGTTCCTGCATTGACCGCTTCGTATTATTTTTTCGAAGTTCCCAAAGACAATTTAGTTCTTAACTAGTATCAAGTTCCTTGTTTATTCCAGTTAATATTTTCCACAAAAATAATTGTGTCTTGTTTACGATTATGCCGCTTCCTCAAGCTTTATTAGCTCGTCTTCAGAAGCGAGGAATCGTTAAAACTACAGAACCAGGTACCCAATTGACAAATGAAACCATCATTTTTCAAATGTGAAATAAATTTAAATAAAATTATGTTTCAATGGTAAATAATCAACATATTCAGCCGACGAAATCTCAAAGCGCCAAGATTTGATTACTATAAATTTGTTTTTATTTTTACATTGACTTACAGTAATTTGCAACTATATCTAGGCCGGCATTTCAAAGATCAGGAGCGCGCAATTGCCCCCTGGCTTTCAGAAATGTTATTGTGTATGTTTTTTTTTTTTTGGGGGGGGGGGGGGAGAGGGATTTTCTTTTCATATTGTGTGCATTGAATAAATCCCCCCCCCCTCTTTCCAGAGACAAACCTGACTATATATTTTTATGGAACATTTTTTTGGTTGATTACGATTTTATAAATTGGAGGCAAAAGATTTAGAAAACTGATATGTTCTGAGCTCACTAAATACACAGGGTGAACCACTAAGTCTTGCCCTAAACTCTGACCCCCCCTCCCCCACCCTTTAGAACTAAGTTAAGAGAGGAGAATAAATAATGTAGTTGCCCTGGTTAATACATTCGTTAAGTCTTATGAACTCCCCTCCCCCACAGGTGATATGGTTGACTACTTGTTGTACCACTGTAAGTACAGAAGTAGAATTTTAGAAGCCAGTGGTGTAGTCAAGAGGGACGGCATCCCCCTACCTTCTTATTTTAATAAAAGCGCCCCCCCCCCCAAAAAAAAAAAAAAAAAAAATTTTTACATTTTAACATAAGTGTCCCCTTTTTTATTTCAATTAATTATCTTCATATCCGTACACGTGCCCCCATTTTTTTTTTTTTTCAGGACTACACCACTGTTAGAGCACACGTGGGTCAAAAAATTAAAATTGTGGAATTTAACTTGTTTAGTGCATGGGTTTTTGTTTTCATATAATGTATTACATTTTTTTCATCATTGTTTTTCTTTGTCATAGAAACAATATAACGTGCATTTTAAATATTTTGAACGCAAAATTGCTTTTGTTTGAATTGGATCCATTATTTTGAAGGAAAAGTTTATAAAATACCTCTTGAGATGACAGTCATGTAGAACCAATCATGTATGCATAATGTTAGATAAAATAAAATAATTTTTACAGGGGTCGGCGCGAGTCACTTTTTTCACTAAAAGTCACTTTTTTTTGCATTGGTCACTTTTAGTCACTTTTTTTAAAAATTGGTCACTATTTTCACTTTTTTGCCCTTTCTCTGGCAGAGCAACCAAAAAAAGTTACTTTGTCTGTCTATGAGTTAAGAAAACATTGCAATTTTGCATAAAAAGACGCTTTTCAGGGTTGAAGCTTCAGCGTATCCGCCATTTTTGGTTCTGTAAGTCCGCAATTTTTGGTCGTATTTTGAAATTCGGCATGGCGCTGGCCCCGACTGTGCTAGGCTGTGTACCGGTCACCGAAGTCCCTGAAAAGTCACCAAATTGGAAAAGGGGTCACGGAAGTCCCCAAAAAGTAACGAAACTGGATAACTGGGCACTGAATTTTTTTCTCGACCCGATGATCGCAACAGTTCGAGGCGCAGCTATTTTTTGAGCTGAAAGTGGGGTTGATTAATGCAGTAGATGGTAGATATAACATTGATTTTAAATCATATCACACTTTCGTATGATCAGATGTGGGATTTTTCCGTAATTTCGGTGAAAATGTAAATTAATAATTCCGTTTTCGAAAAGTTCGTAATTTTTGAAGATTTTCATTTTTTTTGTTAAACGTAGCCCACGTACATGCCTGCCAAATGTTACAAATCATGAGTAAAATAGCTCGAGTAGTCCGTTTTTTGCGCTTTCAAGGGTCAATACCGATTATTTACGCATTTCAAAATCCAGTTGCATCGGCTTCGGTAAAATTTCCAAATTTTCATTTGCTATCAGATTCTTCCTCTGGGACATCAATAATTTCGGATTTACCATTATTTTTAATATTTCACGTTTCAACTTCTGTAAAAAAAAAAGGGGGGACTTGCACGGACGTCAGTTTGCTGCGCCCCCTCGAAATTTAATCCAATTAAGGAGTTTTTAAAATTTATTTTTAGCCTTAAGGTTTTAGTGATCATATGAGTTGATTATAATTATTAAATATTGCAGCCTTATTAAGAATATAATTTAAAAATTATTTTTGCTAGAAAAAATTTTCGCAAAAACTTATTTTTTTGCATGCAATTAAAATGTTTTCCAATGTTAGATTGTCTTTAACATTAGGTTTTTCCCTTTTCAAGTGCTCATTATATATTGTTAAAAAATAAATAAATAACATTTATTTTTATTTTCTTTTAATATATAATTTAAAAACATGTAAAAAATTTAGCAATTGCTTTTCATATACTATAAAGTGATCATTAAATTTAACGAAATACTACTCCTAATGCTTTTAATTCTGCCTATTTTTGATTTTAGAATTTCATTAGTCAAGTAGTTCAAATTAATATACATAATTAATAAAACATCTACTATGGTGTGCACAAGTATTAAAAGTTGATGCTCAAAAACATGCTTATTTCTTTAAAAGATGCAGTGAGTTTTTACAGATTTAATTCAGACTTAATATATTAATATAAGTTCCGAAGAATGTAGGACTTACCACACTTTTTTTTTTGTTAGACATTGAGCTATAGTAATAAAGAAATGTAAAAACTTAAAATTAAATAATTTATATTAAGAAATTCAGCATTAATTTGTCATTGTATTTAATTGTTGTCAAAAATAAGTTTTCGAAAACAGGTTTTATGGAAATATACTAGGTCACTAAATAAGCTTACAAAATCCCCGAAAAGTCATCAAATTGACTTCGTGAAACATGGTAGACTGTGTGCCGAAGTTAAGGTTTGATATTGCAGTGGTGCAACCAGAAGGGGAGGCCTAGAGAGCCCGTGACCTCTCCCCCCCTCTAGAATGATGATTTGGATTGTTTTTAATTTTTTTTTTACTCGAGAAGAGCATATCCTGAGAAAATAAAGCTATATTTAAATTTGAAAAGAAAAAAAAAATCCAGACTAAAAATTTTTAGCAGTTGCAGATTATATCACTCAGAAAATTACCTTAATTTCTTTTTTCTTTCATTCCCCCCCCCCCCCCCCCACTCCCAAACAAACTATCACAATCACAAAAGAAAATTTTTGGAGCTCAATCAGGGATTTCTCAACGAAAAGACAAGCAAATCTTTTTAAAAAACTTTAGATCTGAAAAATTCTTAGCAGTGGCAAATTATATATATTGCTCAGAAAATTACATTATGACCTCTTTCTATTTCCATCCCTCCCCCCCCCCCCCAAAAAAAAAAGGAATTGCACAAAAGTTCAGGTGGGAAAAAAAATAGTGCATCCGCCCCCCGTAAAGAATTTTTCTGATTGTGCCACTCATACTGTCATTATGTATGACAGTGATACTGTGTAACTATCACAATTAAAATGATAAAATCAGGGAATTTTTTAGAGCTCAATCAGGAAATTGTCGGGGATTTTTTTTTTCTTGGATTTTGTTACTACCGTGAAATTACAAAAACAGCATCGAATAATCAAATGGTTTGTTTCCTACAATAATACACAAAATTAACATTTACATTTTAATGGTCACTATTTTGGTCACTTTTTTTAAAGCTTTGGTCACTTTTTTCACTACTTTGAAGACTCCAAAGTGCGCCTAGCCCTGTTTTTATAAAAAATAGAACCGACTTCAAATTATAAATTGCACTAAAAAGTGAAAATAAATTAATTCTTTAATTTTATTAATTAGGATAGATAAAATCTTTTGTAGTCATGAATCAATTACAAATAGTATATATATTTTTGCGGAATTAGCGACAGTTCCAATATGAAGTAACAAATAGTGTAATGGTAATTAGACTCATAATTTTGCACAGACTCCTAAAACTATGTTTAAAAGTCACATCAATATTGTTTAAAGAATTAATTTATTTTTCACTTTTTAGCATAAAGTATAATTTGAAGTCGGTTCTATTTTTTAATAAAAATTATTTTATTTTATTCTTTTTAGTGTAAATACATTTCTCTACAAATACTCTATTTTTAAAAAATCCATAGCAAAGGGCAAACTTTCTTTGAATGAATGGCTTTTAATATTATAGCCCAATGGCAACAAACACTTTTTTAACAATGACTTTTATATTTATTAAGAGTTTTCCCAACGAAGAAAAATCAAGCCAAGCCTTCCAATTAAAATAAAAAATACTTATTTTTCACTCGTAACATTTTTTCTAAAAAACAAATGTAGTCAAATTGATTTGCGATATTTGAGTTAGACAACATTGTATCGATTAAAGAAAATTCATCAAAATCGATTCATTTATTCAAAAGTTATTGCTGTAAAATCCCAAAAGTAACCCCCCTCTTTTTAGAAACCAAACTGGCAAATTTCAGATAGGGGGCTTATAATCGAGATTTTCGAAAAAAATTATCAAGAAAAAAAGTTTTTACCATTAATTAAGAGCATCTACTAAAGATAAATAAAAAGTATAATCCATTTAAAATTATTTAAAAAACATTAATATAAAACAAGATTCAAAAAATAAATAAACAAAAATCTGTCTTATAATTTTCTAATAGAAAATTGATTGCATGGGAATGCCATCTTTTACTGAAGAAAGAATTTAGCACTTAAGTTAGCAGAAATCCCTATAATTTAAATTCAAAACTATTAAAACGCAAATTTGGCATTTCGGGACCAGCACTATACTGGTTTTTCGTAATGTGCCGAATTTTAAAACATGGCCAAAAGTGGTGGATTTATGCGATTAAAGATGGCAGCTTAGTGAACGAATCAATACCGAGTACATGAAATTTATTTTTAAGCATATAGACCTTGAGTATTTACAAAAAAATAAATTAAAAAAAAATAAAACACAAATAACAAAAAGAAATTGGACATATTTAATCTTTATCACAAGAAAATAATACAAAATTAGTTTTGAAATCATCAGCCATTTGGGGAGGGGGGGGGGGTATATTAAGGAATATGGAATGATTTCACTTTCGGCGAGAAAGGGAGGGGGTTACATTTGATGGAGGGGCTACTTTCAGGATTTTACACTAATGAAAAAACAAAAAAATGCTACATTTCTGCCCATAACTTTTTTCTAATTATCGAATATGGTCAAACGAAAGTACAGGACCTATGGGAAACTACCCTCGATTGATTTTTAAAAAAATCATGAAAATAGGTTCATCTGATGAGAAGTTATGAGTGGACAAACAAACAAAAAAAAATGACATACATACACAGTATGAATGTATAACCTCCTTCCTGTGTGAAGTCGGTTAAATATAACAACTTGATGTAAAACTTTAGTTGTCAAACAAAATGTTTTCTCAAAACTTAGGCATCAAAATCACGGTCATCAAACCAAAGTTATTAGGCACAGATCACGACTAAGGTAGTCAAGTTCAATCCCTAGTTAAAAGTTAGTTTTAAAGTTGTCAAATTTTACAAAAAGTCTTCTCGTTCGTTTATGTTAGAATAATTAGACAACTCCAAAAATTAACCTTTGCATTGTACCTTTTCGTGATGAAATATCGCATTAAAAACTGCAAAATAGGTGATATTTTAATGAATTGACATTCTAACTTTTTTTTTTCTCTCTGTTTGATTCCAGAAATTGAAGAAGAAGTCATTGCAGAAGACTATGATGATAATGAAAAGGAAGAGGATAATCCACAAAATGGTGTTGGGCACGAAGACTTTTCTGAACTCAAAGAACCTTGGATCGGTTGCCCCAACAAGTGGAACATATACCACGATTGCATGAAGTATTGTAAGGATGCTTGGGGATCTGGAAAAGAAGTGCCCTCCCCCAAAACTGAGAGAAAGAGATTACTGATGCTAAAGAAATATCCTTTGCCAGAGGGGTGGGAGGAAATTTATGATCCTGGAATGTAAGATTTTTTTCTTCCCCATTTTTTTCTTATGCTTTGTTGTTACAGAAATGTTCCAGTAAAATGGATCAAATGAGTGTAGTAAAGGGTTATGCAATGTATATATTTGTCTGATAAATTAATATATATTCATTAACTTGTATTTAAAAAAAATATTTTTAATTTTCTATCAGAAAGCTTGTTTTGTAATGGGTAAATAAGTATTTATTTGTTCAGAAATTATCCAGTATTTCTTTTTTGACTCTGTTTATTATTTAGTTAATTATACTTATTATAATACAACTTTTGTTATTTATTATTACATTAATCTAGCGCTAACTAACTGTGTGTAAAAGCAATTTTCATAATTTTGTGATCCCCTTCAGATAAAATTCCTGTAAAATAATATTTAAAACAAGAAGTTCCATCTAGAAATATACGATCTTACTCCCTCGTATACACTGACTTCGAATTTAAAATCTAGCTCGCTCTTTCTCATTTAGCTTTAGTTCTTAATTACTTCAAGTAAACATTTTACAACGATTAATATGTATTCATTCACTCACTCATTCATTCCTTCACTTATTCATTTATTTATTCATTCATTCTGAAATATCCTTAAAAATCCAGATCAAATAGTTTCATTAGCGAGTAATCTTTTTTAGTTCTGGATAAACTCCCCATCTGTGCATGTTCTACCCCTTGTCATAAGATCCTTCTGATAAAGTTTGCTCCAAGCACATTAGTCTATTAGATCAGGATTTATATAGGATTGAAATTTCCCCATAGATGCTAATATTAAATTTTTTGAATTGAACAAAAATTGTTAAAATCTAAAAATATTTCCAAGCTGAGAGCTTTTTTAATAAGATTGTCTGAAGGAACTTGGGTTTTGTGTACAGATATTATGTAATTTGCTTTACATTTCCCCAATAGCTCTGATGTTAAGATTTTTTGAACTGTTCAAAATTGAACAAAAAATTGTTCAAATAAAAAAATAAGATATAGAAATAAGATGTCCTTGCCAAGGTCTTTTGAATGAAAAAAATATTTTCAAATCGTTATATTCCCTCAATAGTTATTAGGGGGCGGGGAAGGGACAGACAGACACATTTTTCCCATCTCCAAACACGATACATTACTCCTTTGATACTTTTTTTTTTTAATTACTTTTACATGAAAGTAGGCTAAAAATGACCTTTTTGAAGTACATGCCAGAATACTGTGTTGTGTGTAGTAGTAGTCTGCACCCTATACATTACCAATTTTGGAAAAAGTATACTTATACATTATAAAATAATTTTTATAAAAAAATAGAACCAACTTCAAATTAGTTTTAGACATCTGTGGAGAATTTAGGATAGATAAAATCATGAATCAATCACAAATATGTATATCTTCTCAGAATTAGCAACAGCTCCAAAATGAAGTAACAAATGGTCTAATGGTTATTAGACTCATAATTTTGCACCAACTGCTAAAACTATGTTTAAAAGTCACATCAATGTTTAAAAGAATTAATTTATTTTTCACTTTTTAGCACAATTTATAATTTGAAGTTGGTTCTATTTTTTTATAAAAAAATAGAACCAACATAAAAAAAAATAGATATTTTTTTATAAAAAAATATCAAATAAAAAATTATTTTATTTTATTCTTTTTAATGTAAATACTTTTTTTATATAAATACTCTATTTTTTAAAAATCCATAGCAAAGGGCAAACCTTCTTTGAATGAATGGCACTAAAAACTGATCACTTGTTTGATAAATTCCATTTTGAAGTTGATTTTAACAAACAAACTAATTGGATATAATTTTTTCTTCAGAGCAGCCTTCAGTCAAACTCTTGCTGTAACTGCTTTTAATATTAGAGCCCAAACAATTTTTTAACAATGATTTATATTTATTAATAGTTTTCCCAACATAGAAAAATCAAGCCAAGCCTTTCCAATTAAAATAAAAAATACTTATTTTTCACCAGACGTTTTGCTAAAAAAACAAATGTAGTCAAATTGATTTGCGATATTTGAGTTAGAGGACCCTCTATCGATTAAAGAAAAAATCATCAAAATCGGTTCATTGAGTCAAAAGTTGGGGATGAAAAACAAAACAAATACTACATTTCCGCCCATAACTTCTTTTCTAATTATCGAATATGGTCAAATGAAGGTCTATCACAGACCTATGAGAAACCACCCTCGATCGATTTTTTAAAAAAATCGTGCAATTCGGTTCATCCGGGGAGAAGTTATGAGTGGACAAAAAAAAAAAAATATACATACAGTATGAATGTATAACCTCCTTCCTTTGTGAAGTCAATTAAAAATTTTACTTCTATTTAATAAACAGTCCAGAATTACCCACTTACTGTACAATAATCCATATATATGTCCAAATAGTAGCACACCCAGGATTGTCATTGTGCTTTGGGAAAGGGGGGGGGGGGACAGGCTTGAGATTGATTTTCTCGAATACTGGATTGGATATCCAATGTCTCTTCTGTGACTTATCTATGCTGGATATCCAACTCTGGTGTTTGAAAACTGTAAGCTCTGTACATATTTTAAACATTCCAATGCTCCTACTTACATTGTAAATTTTTATTTTACGTATATTTCAAAATATGCTCGATAGTTAAATATTGAAAATCAAATTTGACATGCCGGTTAACTGGATCTTTTCTGCAGTGATTCCGGATGCTTAAAAAAATTGGTTGGATGACGGATGTCCCATGCATACTTTTCTCCTCCATCCCCTTTTTCTGTTATCAGGAATCCTTAGAAAATTGAATGCCTTCTGGCCAAGGGACTGGTCCTGTCAGCCCATCCGTGTTAGTGTGCCCCTGTATCCAAATAAAAAAATTTAGAAATGTTTCCAAAAATGCACTACAGAAAAATTACAAAAATCATTATAAAGAAAGAAACACCCTAGTATTCTTTTAGTACTTCACAGTGCAAAGCTGTCACTTTTCATGCCGTTATTGTGTTTTCCTGAACAAGGGTTGATGTGTCAAATAAATGTTATGCAGTCTTTTTCTACTGATTTTTTCCCCTTGAATATATGATGTTCTGCTTAAATTTTGCATGATATGCTTATTTAAAAATATCTTCAGAGGAAGGCACTATTACTGGAATACAATAACTAATGAAGTATCATGGCTTTCCCCTAAGCATCCAAGAAGTAAAATTTCCTTACCTGCAGAAAAGCTGAGAGGTTAGTTTTGCTGTTTCAATTTATAGAATGTTCGAAATATTGTAATTTAGTTGTGTTTGTATGCACATAGAAACAATATGATCTTATTGATTGCCCGAAAGATGCCTATGTGTTGTCCAAACTAATTGAAAATAAATATTCTGAATATTGTATAAATATAAAAAGTAACAATTATATTATATTTTCTTTAATATGACTTTTGTGCATGAAAAGTTTAAAAGTAAATTTGGTGCTCTATTTAATTTTTAGTTTTTTCTTAACATTAGCAAAAAAACGTTTCAAATTAAAAATATTTTCCGAGTACTAACAAAATATGAAAAAGTTGATTTTTTAAATAAAATGTTGCTTTGTACCTTACTGATTGTAAACATGCAACCAGTAAGGTACAAAAAAGTTGAAATAAAAATAAATTAATTAATGAATACATTCCATTGTTTGTAAATTCAAATCATATCCACCCTTTTGGCCGTTAATCACAATAGAGAACCAAAGCACCATAAAACACATTTTATATAGACTAATCTACACTGCACATGATTACAGAAAACTATAACTACACAATACAATCAATCGGCGGGGTTTGTGCTCAGAGAATCGAATGCATTGTTAGCTGACTCAAAGTTCCAGCTCGTCTGCCCCTGAGCTCGTTGAGCCGTGTGCGGACACGCAAGTCCCGTTCATTATAGGACTCCCTCTCCAGTCTGTAAGGACGATATGAAAATGTAGTTCAAGGAAATGGGATGCGAAAACGAACTTTTCAGCCATACTGTGTAGTCGTGCCAGTACGCAGACAGGATCGGAGACAGTCGGAGTCTTCGACTGGAATTGAAGCTTGTGGATCTGCAACAGTCTGTAGTAAAAATGCTGGTTCAATTCTATCGATACTCACAGTTTGCTCACCACTGTTTAATTGGATTTTGAAATATTTGTCGTGACGTGAAATAACGGGATAGGGGCTGACGTAAGGTGCTTGAAGTGAACATCAGACGTTATCGATTCTCAGAAGTACGTGAGAAGCATACTTCAAGTCCTTGTGAATAAAAACATCTTTAGGTCCATGACATGAAGCTGGCGTAGGACGTAAAATACTCATGAAGTGAAACAGGCGTTGAATAAATGTTAGTGCTGAAAATTGTAGCAGAATTACTAAGTTTTAAACATTATCATTATCATTTTTTTCCTTCTCTTCCTAATTCTAACCCAGACAAAAATAAATAAATTAATTAATATTAAATGATAAAATAGTTTATGAATATTGGGAAAAAAAAATCTTTTGTAATATATAAGTTTTAATGTTTTCATACTTTGTATTTAGTCATTTTTTTCCATACATAAACAGTAACTTGATAATGTATCTGAATATTCATGTAAAAACACTAAACTCAGTGGCGCGCCAGCCCTTTTTGGTGGCCATGGCCTATTGTGCCCATCCCAGTTTTCGAGACCGAGGGCCCTGGGGCGCAGAAGCAGATGTTCCGGTCAAGTGGTCAGCCTGACACGGAACCCCCAGTGTTTAGTTCCTAAGCAAGCTTGGTCCTCATTTTATTGACCCCATTGAAGGAATGAAAGGCTGAGTCGACCCTGCCCAGCCCGGGAATTGAACCCCGGACCTGTAGCATGGTAGCACTAATATTCATGTACTGTTTTTAATTACTTAATGAATCATTTTTATGCTTTCCTTTTTTATTTCCTTTATTGATTTAATGTTCTGCTTTCCAGCCCTTATTAAAGAAAATTTCTTAGAACCAATGGAAGAAGGGGAAGACTTAGACCAAAGTGTAAGTTCACAAACATTTCAAATGCATATATCAAATGTTCAGTGCTAATTTTGAATATTTCAACTTATATTATATTAATTGATAAGTGGAACATCACTTAAGTTCTTGACATAAACCTAAGCAAAAAATGTGTATTTTAAGCACTGAAATTTTAAGTGTTCTATTGATATCATAAAGAAACACAATTTGATCACTCTTTGGATTGGCCACGTAGGGACCAAATGTTTCAGTTTCATGCTGAAGTTCTTGCTCCTGCTCAAGTTGAGTATCTTCTATATATTTTTTGATATTTTCTGTTTCATTGCTTGTATATTTGATGCAGTTTATCACGCAATTAAGTATGTTTTAGTTTTGAGAGACTAAAATTTATTTTGTTGGTTTTTTCGGGTGTCATTCAGTTTTTTCAGTTAAGCCTAACCATGTGGTGATTGTTTACAGTTTATAGGTCGTGGGGAGCAGCCTAGTTTTATTGTTTACTGCTGTTAATTGTGTTTGAAATCAAGTCTTTTGCATTTTTCTATGTAATTTGTGCTTTTACTCAGTTTAGTATCTTAAATTTGTTGTAGATTTTTTTTTTTTTTTTTTTTGCATTACATTTGGTTAGCTATGGGAGTTATATGTTTAATAAAAGAAATTAAAAATGGTACTGGGAGTTGGTGGGTTTCCTGTGATAAGTGTGAGATGTTCAGTAGATTTGTGGGAAATGCTGATACAGCTACAGAGTAGGACTACATTTGCACAAAATGTGCTGAATTAGTGGATTTACTTGCCAAGGGGATAGTATTGGAAACCATTTAGCTATAAATAACTTGGGTGAAACTGCTAAAAAGGAGGTGGAAAATTCCGAACCAAGAAAAAATAAGTAAAAAAATGCTATGGGAATAACAGTGGCGTAGCTAAGTAAGGGTGGGGGGGGGGGGGCTGCCCTGGGTATCCATTCAGGGGCA
The DNA here is from genome assembly GCA_038502835.1 of Octonoba sinensis. NCBI lineage: Eukaryota > Metazoa > Arthropoda > Arachnida > Araneae > Uloboridae > Octonoba > Octonoba sinensis. Next base: position 112,162,045 of record CM076604.1, on the reverse strand, counting down.
TCCATTCAACGGTCAAAAAAATTAAAGCTTTAGAAGCTCCATAGAATAAAAAAAGAGTCTTAAATTGGATGTTTTTGGTGTCGTTTTCTTTTTAGCCTACTTTCCCGTAAAAGTAAAAAAAATAATAATAAAGCATGAAAGAAGGCTTAATGTATCGTGAAAATATCGTTAAAAATCAAGAAAAGTCAAAAATAAGTGAAGTAATTAAATAAAGATTGAAAAATAAAAAATTTGAAAGTAGGGTATTGAGATGGGGAAAAAGTGTGTCTGTCGGTCTGTCTGTCTGTCGGTCTGTCTGTCGGTCTGTCTGTCTGTCGGTCTGTCGGTCTGTCCCCCCCTAATAACTTTTGAACGAATTGTCCGATCGGAAAAATTCTTTTCACATTCGAAAGATCTCGGCGAGGACATCTCATTTCCATATTTTACTTTTTGATTTGAACAATTTTTTGTTCAATTTTGAACAGTTCAAAAAATCTTAACATTAGCGCCTATGGACAAAATTGAAGCAAATTCTGTAAACTCTGGGCACAAGAGCCAAGTTCCTATTGAAAGCTTATTGAAAGGAGTTCTCGGCGTGAAATATTGATATGAACAGTTTTTGTTCATTTTTGAACAGTTCAAAAAATTAACACAGAGCTTACGGGGAAATTTCAACCCTATATAAATCCTGATCTAACGGACCGATTTGCTTGGAACAAACTTTATCGGAAAGCTCTTATAACGTAGAACATGTAGAAATAGAAAGTTTATCCAGAACTTACGAGCCTATTTTGCTATGAAATTTTTTGATCGGAATTTTCAAGGATATTTCTCAGTGACTCAATGAGTGAAATAATGAATGAATGAATAAATGAAAGAGTGAAAGAATAAATCAATGAATAAATGAATGAGGAAAAGAATGAATGAATAAATTATTGAATAAATGAAAATATAAATAAATGAGTGAATAAATACATGAATGCGTAAATGAATGAATAAACACTTGAATGAGGTAACGAATGAATGAATAAATGCATGGCTGAATAAATGAAAGAATGAATGAGTGAGTGAATGAATATGTATTATCCGTTGAAAAAGGTATATTTTCAATAATTAGAACTAAAGATAAATAAGAAAGAGAGAGAAAGAGATAGCTAGATTATAAATTTGAATTTGGTGTATACGGGAAAGTAGGCTCGTATAGTTCTAGACGGAACTTCTTGTTTATTTTGAACTGCAGAAAGTGTTTCTTTTAAAACATATATTTGCAGTATTTTTTAACCGCTAGTCATAACCGTTGTCGTCAATGAATACTCTAAATATTATGATGCCTATGACGCGAATGGTGTTTTTTGCCAAGCTGCAATTTTTTGGGGAAGTGCAGAAATTTTTTCTATGGGGTGACACAATCACTACCCGCCCCAGGTGTCGCCCAGGCTACCTACGCCTGGGCTGTGGTAGCCTAGTGGTTAGCACGTCGGACTTCCACCTGGAAGGTCGCGCGTCCGATACCCGCTGAAGACCACCATGTACACTTGGGGATACATGCATGTAAAATCCGTGGACCCCACTACCTCTCCCCTTGTGCAAGCAATCCTGAGGCCTCGGCTAACAGGTAGGGGTCTGGTGGAGAAAAAAAAAAAGGCTACCTACGCCACTGAGGAATAAAGGTTAACATTCTGCAGTCTCGATATATTGTACCATGACAGTCATAGGGCCCCATCTAGTATTGTTGAGAGTAATCGCTTTCCCACAACGTAAACCCACTAGTAAAAATACCTTACTTCTCATTGGCCAATAAATACATTAGAAACTTTCTCAGGAGCTCTCAGAAAGTCTCCTTTAATGGACCTGATAGAGAACTAATAATAAACTGTAAACTGTGATTGGTTAAATTATAATTTGCCCAAGAACCTATATAAAGAGCCGTAGTCATGCTGTGTAGCTCTTCACTTTATGTTATCTGCCTTAGTGTACATGTGTCTGTAGTCCCCGTGATTTGTAATAAAACCTGTGTTTATGTTGAAGTTGCTGAATGTCTTCTGCACCCACCTCTCATTTTTAACAAGTATCAAAGAAAAATACTAATATTTCATTCCATCTAAAATCCTGTATACGGTACACCCGTCCTTAAAGTTAATTAGAACCCCAAGACGCATTCATCGCACTCTCAAAAAGGGTTACCTCAGCAACTCACATTAATAAATTTGCTATAAAAACAAAATATTAGCTAATGTAATTATTAATCAAATTATGAATAAAATTGTTGTAATTTTTCAGTTAAAATTACTATTATAACAAACATATTAAAAAATGTATCATATTCACATGTTATGCAAATTTAAATATTTATAATTGTGTACGACATTAGTTCTTAGTTATATCACTATTATATCTTTCCTTCTAGATGGGCATGTTTTAGGCCAATTTGTTGCTCCCTTAATTTAAGTTCATTGCATCCTATTATTGTTTGATGTATCAATTCTTTCCTTCACCTTTTTTTCCCCCAGGATTCAGAAGAAGATTCTGAAGATGAAGAGAATGAGCGTGCTAACGAAGAAAAAGAAAAGCATGACAGACATGCACGGAGAGAACATGCTAGAGACAGATCACGTGGTCAGTAACTGTTCTAAATTTCTTAATGACTTTATATAGTTCGAATTATACATAGTGCAATTGTATCACTGACATTACTGATGTCAAGTCAGACACGTAAAAGTTTCCATTTTACATTAATTTTGTAATTTCTTTGAGAGCTGCAATTCCATGCTATGCTTTGAATGCTTCTTCTTGTAATTCAACACTCCAATAAAATTGCATTACTTTACAAAAAAGCCTGTCTTTAAATCGATGAGAGTATTTTATGATTACTAAAGAACTATTTTTTATTAATTTTTGGGTGTGCCATTAAGGCTGAAATTTCTACCACTGATGAGCCCAGTTTCATCATTTCATTCTAGATTATCATAGTTGCACCCCTCCACTCTTCTTCTCTCTGATTTTAAAGTATCTTGTAAAATGTTTTATAAAAAAGTTTTGTTCCAATTACATATTTTTAAATACCATTTAAGCATTTACTTTTCTTAAGAGAAATCCTTCTTTGCATATCTTTAAGATAATGTATTTTTAATGCTTTTCATTTTTTAACTTTAAATTTCTTTTTCTCTTTAACTTTTATTTTAAATTTTCATACAAATAAATATATATGTATAATCTTAGGTGTTAGGATGTTTCTCGTAACTGAAATATTCTTTGAAGTACTCGTGGTTAGTCTCAAATTTCACAATTACATAAATTTATTGCTTTGTAATTTTGCATATGAAGAGAAAAGTGATATGAAATCTTCTCTCAAAAGTGGCACAAACCTGGAATTCCAAAAACCTTTCATGAAGAATGGCTGTAGCATTTACTAGTACTCAATTCATGATTGTTACAATATTTAATCCTCTTTTTGTTATTGTATTTATACCAGGGCTTGTTGATTTAATTATTCACAATTTAAATTCTCTTTTTTTATCATTGATTAAATCTTTTTTTGAATTTTTAAAAATTCATTTTGCCTTTTTTTAAAGTTTTGTTTAAAACCTAAAATATTTGGCATTTACAACCTCTGCTTCCATTAGAAAAACTTCATAAGTCCCTCTGTCTGTCTGATGTCTGAGTGCATTTGTAACATATTTCATAGAACTAAATATTTTTTAAACTTTACAATATTACTTTTATTCTTCAGAAATTTTAACAGCAAAGCATGATTCATTCAACCTTTTACATTGCAATTCATAATAATCATAATCCACTTTATGTGTTTTTATTTCAATTATAGTCTTTCAGATCTTTTTATCTTGAATGCCACGTGATATGTAATCCAGAATGTCAGTGTTAAAAAGAACCATATTTAGAATTTAGAATCCTTTAAAAAATATTTCATCCACACTCCATAAAAAATTACGATTTTTTTATATGATCAAAATTTTCAATGAAGATATTTTATTAAAAAATAAAGTTTCAACTTTTAGTGATGAACTGAGCAATTAATTTTACCAAATAAGTAAGTTGAAAAGTACAAGTTATTTTATTTATAAAATGGAAAAATTATTAAGAGCACTCTGTAAAAAAATAAGTGCTCATACAACTTGCCACAAAATTGTTTGATTTATTTTATCTTTTAAAAAGTATATGTTGCATTTTTTTCTGTACTTAGAATCTGTAAGATTAAATTTGATTTGAATCATGCATTTTGCATTAAAATGTATCTATATTATTAAAAAATAGCTATTGCCATGAAAACAGCCTAAAGTATGTTGCTTAATATGTCATTTTATTTTTATAAATAAAGAATACTTAATATCCAAAATATTTAAAATCTGTTTTTAAAAATCTAGTTTAAATTTAAAAAAAATCTTATTTAAATTTTTAAAATCTGAATTACTTATATATTTGTTAAAAAATCACAAACCTTGATTTATATTGAGGTATTTATTTGTAATGTAAATAGCTTTTATAAATTTACAAAATCATCTCTAAAACAAAACACACGTATTAATGACAGTTTTTATCTTTAGGACGCCCTAAAGTCAGAGAAAACGATTTAGACCCCATGGACCCTGCTGCTTACTCAGAAGCTCCCAGGTAATTAATGATGCATTGATTTTAAACACTAACTTTTCATTAATTGATACTTAAGAGTGAAAGTTTGTAGATTCTAAACGGGAAGTTTTGTTCCTCTACATTTAGTGGAAAACATACTGAAGTGTATGGGATTGAATGTAACTATAGTTCCCGAATAATTATAATAACTGTAGTAAAATTGACTTTTTCTCTGCAAAAGTATTGAATGGAATTTTATGCAAATACGAAAGAGAAACACCAAGTCTGTGCCTTTAAAAATATTGATTTGAGACCTGTAACATTAGCTTCTAAAATTTGGCCTCATCTCATTAACTAGAGTGTGAAGATTTTGGATTTTAGAATGAGACTGATTTTTTGGCTAAGAAGGGAACATCGGTCATCCCAAAACCCTCCCCAACACTGTCTTTCCATTCAGCTAAGTTGCTGATAAAAAGAAAATTTGGGTCAACCAAAATGCCTAATTTCTCTTGTGCTGCAGAGGGTAAGAGATGGAGTGGTCTCCTTACTGAGAGGGGTCTGATCCCCTTCGTAGATTGGCAGAGGTTACCAGTTTTAGACTATTGACTGTGCATGACTGTTTACCTGCCTACTTGTTTCAATTTAAGCTAATAGTCTCTCCTCTGTGCATTTATGTGACGCTGGACAAGTGGTGCTTAGAAATTTTAAGAATTTATTCCAAAAGTTCTGGAGAGCTCTAGAATTAGTGGCATAAAAGCCAAAAGTACGGCATTTGTCAACAACAACAACAAAATTTCCTGTTGGAATCTATTTCTGAAATATTTGTAGTAAGACCCCAGAACTGGGGCACAAAGTCCAAGGGGCTGTGGTGCTCGAGCACCAAGCCCCCTGGACTTTGTTGACGTTTTACATTTACGAGCACCACCAAAAGCAATTGTAAAGGGTTCTGAGCGTACTGCAAGCCAACTGAAGTAAAAAGAAGGAATTAAAGGGGAAAATTGTAATTTTTCAAGAGGTTTCCTAAATAATGAAAAAAAAAAAAATCGTTGAGTGAAAAAAAAAAGACAAAATTTGATTTCAGTGGGCCAAGGGTGAAAATATGTAAAATGTCAACATTCTGAATTATGTATACTCAAGAAGACAAGTGTTCCTCCTATTATTCAAAGAACAAACTAAACTGATATTTTTTTATGTCTTAAGATTCTCTCTAAATTTTTAAGATTAAAACATAGTAGTTCTTTTCATGTGGATTTTGTTAATTTGCATTATTGCAGAAAACGTTTGAACAAAGTGCAAACATATCATTATTGTTGAAAAGGTATCTAACATAAGTACCTAAGGTAAGGTGGATGTTTCCCTCATCATATTATAAGGGCTAATACTTTCCCCTCTTCATTACCCCTACCTTCTTTTTCTGGAGCATTCCCACAGATTCTCAAAATCCGACATAACTGTTCCAAAACATTATTCTGTTTAGTCATACTATTTCAAATGTCTGGTACATTGCTAAAATAGTTGAGCTTCCTTTTGGCTGTAACTTTTTTATGTAACCCTTATGTGCTTTCTTTTTTATAATGTAGCAATCAATCACAATGTTTATTCTTGCAGTTTTTTACTCTTGATCAATTTGTGTCACTTCTAACCACTTACTTGTCATTTTCTCCTGCTTCCTTACAATTTTGCCTTTTTTTAAATTTAAATATCCATTATTATGTTTAGGTCTTGGGGAACCATTGTTAGTTTTTGAAATTATTTATTTACTTTTGTTAATAAATTTATTTATTTATTTATTTTGTTACTAGAGTAGAAACACTGGTATAAGTAGTGGCACATTACTGGTTTCTATCAAAACCCACTGGGTATGCTTTATGTATCAGTCAAATGGAGAACTAGGTAGTATAAGCTATTGTCTTAAAAGAAAATCAGTTACTGGCCTGCTCAAAACATTATAGTTGAGCTTTTATTAGAGATGAGAATCTCCTATTATTGCACTCTAAGGAATTTTGCACAAAAACTGCAGTTAAAAGAAGTTTTTTAAATTGATTAAATATAAAATAATCATGTTATTTTATTTTTATTTATATTTATTTATTTATTTTTCAGTTTAATGATAAAATTCTGAACAGTTTAAAATTTTAACACATACCCCGCAAAAAAGCTTTAAAATGTTCAAAATGTGCCCATAATATAGTGAAAATATGTTCTGAAGTTATCTGTTAAAAATATCTGTATAAAATCTATTTAAAAAATTAATTCTAAAAGTGTAATAGCAACAATAATTGTAATAATTGTTTTGTGCTAAAGTCGTGTGAAAACAGTTTGTGAGATAGTAGGTTTTTCAACTCTCTTAGAAAAGGATGGAGTTTTTGGGCTGGGTCTAATTTGGTGAACACTAAGGAAAATATTAGCCAGTCAAAAATGCTGAATGAAACAATGCTTTAAAAAAGTTCTATCAACACGGACTGTAAGAGGCATAGTTTTATTATTTACAGTGAGATACCAGAATAACCAAAGCATAAATCGAGCAACGATATTCCATGAAGCCCTTAGCAATGTGAAGAACCAGACTTCTACTGCTGTCATTGCATTATAACTGATTCATAATGTATATTTCATTCCACAAATCGAAATTTGTTCACTAACATGTGTTTAAAGTGATGACATGGCATATTGTTTCTATATCCCCCCCCCCCCCCATCCCTTTTTTGTTGATTTATCCAAATTCTTACTTGCAGAGGAACGTGGTCATCCGGGCTAGATCGTAAAGGGGAAGCCAAAACAGGAGCAGACACGACTGCCTCTGGACCCTTGTACCAAATGAGGCCCTATCCGAGCCCAGGGGCTGTACTCCGACTGAATGCGGAGATCAAGAACAAAGAAAAAGACGATTCTGATTCCGAGTAGAAGTTAGGAGTTGTAGTATGCAGTTGTAAATAAAAATATTTTTGTCTTTTTTTTAAATTTTTGTATGTGTTTATATTCACAAAAAAAAAATAGTTTGCCCATATGTGCCGACTGTTATGTATATGTGCCAGCAACAAAAACGCTCACTTCCCTACTGACGCACTGGCATGCTAGAGCATTTTTTCGTTCACCTGGTAATTAGTGGAGTTGTGGAGTAGTTTTATTTTTGCTAAAACATTGTGTATTTGAGTTTGTGGTGCTGTTTATGATTGATAACACTGTGCAACAAATTTGAGCTTTTTTTTTTGTCCTTTAGATGAAACTATGTGATTCTATACAAACAAAAGGTGCTTGATTCAAATATCCAAACCGAAATGGTCCATCACGTAGCATTTTTGCTGGAGACCCACTTCTCATATTTACACAATTTGGTTATAGAAGAATGTATCTCACGCTTACTTATTGAAAACACAAACAGTAAAATAATTTTTTTTGGCCGATTCTTCTTGTGGGCATCTATTGGTGTGCCCTTATAACAGTTTAGCAATATTTAATTCATATACGTCCATTCTATCGAGCGCTGAAATGCTTTTCTAACAGAGGTGTCCTGATGAAACCTTTCACCATGCTCATCATTAATTGCACCAAGGTTTCGAGAAATAAAAGTCCATATGGGAGTCCAAAAAGTGTAGTTTTAATGAAATATAGCAACCTAATAATACAAAAGCATTTTATCATGTCACCAGCAAGATTTTTGTAGTTTTCAGCTTTCTCTATTTCCAAGGAAACGTGAGCGCACTGATTTAAAAGCCAACCAGGCTGATGTTTTGGCTTCTGACTGTTTTTTTTCATACTCTTCATCATGAAAGGACTTAATTAATTTGTGGGCCAATAAAAATCCTTTCTATTATTTTTGCCTCACTTAAATTTTTGAATTTGTTCCTGAAATGTTCCTTCTCTGTCCAGAGCTTTTATAAATATTTCGATAAACCAAGTTTAATATGCAATTGTGGAAAAAAGGCACATTGTAGATCATCATAGGCTCATTTGATATGCTTTTGCCACTTGTAATTTTGAAATTTCCTCCATGTTTGCAGAATATGCTACAGGAATTAATACGGAAAAAAAAAAATACTTAGATGGAGGAGCACTGATAAACAAGCGCCACGTTGCTGAATTGTGCTAGTGTCCTAATGCTTGAAATAGTACATTCACATCACAGCAGCATACCAGTTTTTCTTGCTCCGTAAAATAGTCTACAAAATGCCTTTGTCGTCTTGTAAAAGACTCAAAATTTCGAGAAGTAGATAAAGCTTTTGTTGCCAAAAATGTCGCTAAAGTAACCCAACTTCATTAAAAAGGTCTCTAGAATGGCAATGATCTCACTATCAATGAGAAAGATATAATTTATAATAAATTAAGTCGATAAATTACACAAATATGCACATTTATCCAGAAAATAAGTAAAAAGCTAAAATGTGGAATTTTGGGAAAATGGTACGTGATAGGCAAAATATAATTGCAGATTCGTAATTTTCAGCCAAAAATACATAAGAAACAGACATTTTCATCCAAAGGACATTTTTCGTGTTGCACAGTGTAATTAGTTCTTATATTCTTGAAACGTGAAAATTTTAATTTTCTGATTAAACCATTACAACGTTGAAGCACTAAAAAAAATGCATTTAAACAAAAAATATCTTCAGAAATTACTATGCAATTAAAAATGCATGAAAATATATGCCCTACAGAGCATTATTAAAGAACACGTTCATATACTTTGATAATTTCATGGATCTGGACTTAACAGCAGAAAATACTCAAGTCATAAATCAATTCTTGCGAAATGCAATGCCAGCCTCAGCGTTTAATGCACTTTAACCCATGATCACGAAAGGGTTAAACAATTAGAAATAATTTTGCACATAAAACAAGGAACAGTTTTTACATCTACTTAGATGTTGAATGCCATTGCAAACTTTTTAGTTTGAGGAACTTTTCTCCTCCTACCTCCTTCCCTGTTAGCACTAGGACTTAGGATTGCCCTGCATCCGGGGGCGAACTAGTGGGGTCCACGGATTTTACATGCACATTTCCCCAAGTGTACATGGTTGGTCTTTAGCGGGTATCGAACACGCGGCCTTACAGGTGAAAGTCTGACGAGCTAATCTGATTCAAACGTCATATTCAATTCTTCATAAAGCTGATTATACCAAATAGTACAACCACGAAAATGCATTCTCTTCCTTTTGCTGTCGTGTGACGAATATTTTTATATACCTTAATTCAATATGAAGTTGTGCAAGTTTTTTCTGTTTTTTTTTTTTTTTTTGGTTGATGGAGTCTTTCAATTGGAAATACTTTTTATCTCTGGATCTAATGTTTTTATGATTGACCAAACGACATAGAAATTACTTACACAGGGTTCCCACGGGGGGAGCCATAAAAAGTCCCTATTTTTAAGATTGGTTTATAGGGGCCGCTCTAAAAGGCCATATTTAGTAGATAAAAACCTTAAAAAGTAATCAAAGGCGCTATTTTACAACGTTTTTCTTAACCCGCTTTCTTGTCTATCCACGGAATTTTGTAATCGAATTTTCGACCATTTCCCGAAAAGCTATTGTTCTAAAATTTTATAAATAGCTCAGCAGGGCCGTACTAAGAAATATTTTCAGGGGGGGCAAGTCTGATATTTGCGCCCCCCCCCCCTCCTGATATTTTTATGTCCGCTTTTAACCGATAAAACGCAAGAAAATATAGTGGTTTTTAACGAGGCAATTACCCTTATTCATCGAAAAATCTGGTTTTATAATATTAATTACTTTCCACACTCTTTGTTCTTTTTATAACTCTTTGCATTTTATTATCATTAACTACATAACTAGAGGATTTTCGCTAAAAACGTACTTGTCGGAAAATACTTTAATAAAAATTTTTAAACTCGTAATTCACGTTGTCTTAACGAAACGTGCTTTCCTTTTATAAATAACTACTTATATATGTAAATTGACCATATAATATACTCTATTAAAATAATTAATTTAAATCTAAAATTTAAAAAAAATGAGAATATCTATACTCTAGACAATACAGCTAATAGCTTATTCTTATAAATGAAACAGAATTCGGAATAATATATAAAGAAAAACAAGAACTAATATCTGATATTTCTGCCTTGATGCGGTCAAGTAATGTCAAGTAGTTGCAGATGGTAATAAATTATGATGGAGTAGACAAAATTCGGCAAAAGAGAACATTTTAGCCAAACACCACTTTTTTTAAATCTTGGAGCAGGTTTTTTTTTTTTTTTTTTACAATATAAAATATTTACAAGTTTTGTAATTTTTAGATATACATGAAACGAATTCTTTTGAAATTCAAATTACTTTCACTCAACATTCGTATTCTAAACAAATTTAAGAAATAGTAAATAATATTAAAAAGTTATGTTCTAATTATTTTATTTTACATTATTTTAAGCAGTTTTATAGTAAATGAAAATTAGATAGTTAAAATAATTTAAAATTTTCCTTTTCTGGACTTAGCACTTGAGAAAGTATCAATAATTTCATCATATTCGATTTTTTTTGAAAGTTTGTTCTCGATGGATATCATTGCAAGGCCAGATAAACGTTCTTGAGACATAGATGATCTCAAATAAGTTTGAATAAGCTTCAGCTTACTAAAGTTTCGTTCACATTCTGCAATTGATTTTGGGATTGTTAAAAGTAATCGGTAGGCAGCGGTTATATTTGGATACACATCACACAAGTTGTGTGTGGACATGAAATTTAAGATATTAAAATGGTACGCTTTGATTCTGATCTTTCCCTCTACAATATTTCGGAAGAACAAGATTTCTGGAATAATGTCTTCATGATAAAGTGATGTGATATATATGTCTTCGTGATAAAGTTTGCAAAAATTTTCACTTTTCTTTTAGTTCATGCTCATTCATTGTAACATAATTTCCAGGACTCAAAAAATTAAAGGTGTCTGAAATTACCTGAACACCCTTTAAGCGATGTTTCAACTGTGAGACTATGGTATCTAAAGGTTTGTTAAAAGCGTTTATCTCAAAAAATTTCAGCATGTCAGTTTTCATCAAAAAATTTCTTTTTATATCGTTTTCTACTACATGGAATATCAGTACTTAAATTATGTTCTTTTGCAAAATTTACAGCTTTTGTATGACAAGTATCAAATCCCTTTTGCCTAAATTCTAACATATCATCAGAGGAAATTTTTAACAATTCTGCTGCTAAAGATATATTTGAATCAGTTTTCTGTAGTTCTTTGCTAACTTGTTTTACTGATGTAAACACTTTCTCCCATACAAACAATAGTAAAATAAATTGAAAATTTGTTATGTGAGATAAAAGACTTTGCACATCAACTAATTCGTCATTTTTGCACTTACGATGCTTGCCATCGCGAATGTTTTCTGAAAATTCAATTATTGATTTATAGGACTTAATAAATGAATAAACAGCATCCATTCGTAATTCCCAACGGGTTTCGCATATTTTCTTTACAGTGAAAATTGTTCCATTTTGTTCACAAAATTGCTTTAAATAATCCATCTATAATTGCTGCCGGATAAAAATGTATAAACTTTTTTGTAAAACTCTAAAAAAAGTCTGAATTTCTGCCGCGACCGTTGCAGCATCGCTTAAAACTAAATTTAAGCAATGAGCCGTACGATGAACACGAAATGCTAGTTTTAGCTGCCGAAAAAAAAAGTGTACCGGGGGGGGGATGGGGGGTGTAACGATACATTATTTGGTTTGGTTTTGGGTGAAACACTAGATTTTTGCCACACGTGTTATTCGGATATTGGTACAAAGTCAATAAATAAAAAATATATATTTATATATAGGCAGAATTTTTTTTTTTTTGTTTTGTTTTTTTGTTTTTGTTATATTCAAATTTGGGTTTCTTTGGTTGGTTTTGGCCCCCCTTCATAGTTGCTTTGACGCACCTGGCAATTGCCTCCCACCTGCCCTCCCGGTAGGTACGGCCCTGTAGGTCAGAACCAGATGACAATGCGATGTTCTACCACTTTTATCATGATTTGATGAATTTCTGAAGTATTTCAATAAAATTAAATATGGCGATTAGTTCCAAAAATTGCAATCAAAATTCAGTAGCTGCGCTGCGATAATCAAAAATTCTTTTCTACCATTTTAGTGCGCAAGAAAAACGTTATTTTTATAAACATTTTTATAATCTATAATTATTTTATCATTTGTACCGTTCCGAAAAATCGGCATCGAGTCAATTCATGTGAAATCATCCAGGGCAGGTTGCTCAATGTTTTTGATTTGTTTTATTTTATTTTTTCCAGTTGATTCAGTGTTATCTTAAAACCCTATAACAAGAGTTAAAAGTTTTTTAATTTTTGAAATTTTTTGTTATTCGTTTTCAAGTCACAACAGGTCCTACCGGACATTCTTGAATGAGCACATCGCGTTTTGGCTTGACGGTTTTGGCCGGAACATCGTGGCCACTTCGCGAAATGGCCGGCCAAAGTAAAATATTCACTGATCGTTTCAATTACATCGCACTTCTGCCATACCTCTCGGCCAAAGTGCGAAATGGCCGGACCTCGGGCTTTGGCCGTAACATATATATAGTAAAAAATATTCACAAAAGCTCTTTTTATTTCGTGATAAGCTTTTCCATAATAAGTGAAATTTAAGGAAAATATTTAATATGTAAAATGTTTTTCTAATTTTTATTATTAATAATTATGGGGAGTAAATTGAATCAAAATATTTATTTACAAGTGCGACCGGGATCCTGGCAAAAAGTAAACCACTCTTATTTTTCTTTCCTGTGTAATTTACAATCCATGCAAAACTAAAAGTATCGGCATTTTTGATATCTTAAATCAAGTCATTTGTAATCTTTACTGTAGTCATTAAATATGTGTGTGAGAGAGAGAGTATGAATTATATCTGTGTAACTTTTATCTAAGTATAAAAAATAAAGATTAGGTATCTTTATTTTTTTTAATGTACATTGCATTAGTACGTAAACTATATATAGTTATAAATTGGCCTGAAAAAGGCCCTTTAAAGTCCCTATTTTTTAATCTGCTGGGACAGTGGGAACCCTGTTACAGATATATAGCCACAAATTGTCGATTTCTGATCTGAAAGCAAAGTTTTGCTCTGGCACTATATTAAGATTTTTATGAAATTTCTTCATGAAGGAAATGCAGAACAGAGACAAAAGCATTGCTGTTGTGCAATAGTACTGCTTTCGGACTGCCGTTTTGAAGTAGGGAAGTTTTATGTTTAGAAAATTCTCAAAGAATTATCAGGGGATATTTAAAGTTTCACCAAATATTAGGGTAAATCACTGCTGAACGTCTATGGGGATTCGGGGACGCGTCGCCCCAATAATTTGGCAGAAGGGAAAGCTTCCCCCACCCCACCCGTTCACACAAAAAATTTTAAATAAAAATTTACATTAAAAGCTTTTTCATTCAAAACATAATCTGACACAAACTTATGTTAGGTACACATTAAGAAAAGCTTGCTGTTTTGTTTTTAATTCCGTTGACAACCACTTATCCTCGGGAAAATACTTTTTCCAATCTGACATTTATTAAAAATAAATATGAAAGTAAATTCAGCGTCGACCCAAATTTGAGACTAAAACTAACTTCTACTGAATCAGATATCACCTTGCTTGTATCTGCCATGCAGCAGCAGCCTTCTCATTAATTTTGTTTTTTCATTTTTTTTACATGATAGGTATTTTGTACTTAAAGACGTATTTCAAATGCTGTTTTCGAAGTACATATTAAAAATATACTTTATGTATTTCATACATTTTCTTTTCTCTTTTTTTTTTTCAGCTTTATTTTAATAAAGGCTTTTCTCTGCATTAACTACAAAAAATGTATGATCTATATTACCTAGTCGTCCGAGTATTTTTCTATGAGCTGTTAGTGTTCAATTCTATATAATAAAGTTATATTAGCAATGGTATGCAAATGGTTTGCAGGAAAAATGGTGGTACGCGGAAAATAAAGATTAGGAACCGCTACGTTAAAACATTATGAAGTAAAAGGTTTTTAGCAAGACTCTAGAGATTTTCATCAATCCATAGGCGTAACCAGGAGGGGGGGTTTGGGGGTGCAACCCCCCCCCTATTGGGTATTTACTTATTTAGGCACACACACACAAAAAAAAATTCTGGCTACGGCCTTGCAAAGCACATATATATATTTTTTTTTCCTAAGAAAATTAAACACATATGCATATGATTTTATTTCCTCTTTCTCTGAAGGGTTGTGATCATGACCAAAGTATGCAGCTCATAATAAAGATGACTTTTCATCTGGTTATAATCAACCCCTTATCAACTTGGGGGGGGGGGGGGGTTTACAGCGAAAGGTGGCTTCAATCACCGTACCACACACAAACAGAGATCCTTTCAATCACTCCAGAGGGTTTTCTTTCCTTCTTGATGTCTTTTTTACCCAAAGGCAGCAATTTGGGAATACAATCGCACAAGTAATAAGTTTCGTGGAAAATATTCTCTACTGTGATGGAGTTTTGTTTTCTGATAAACCGGTGTTGTAGATATTGAGTCGTTTTGCGGGCCTCAACGAAATTTCCAGTCTTTTTTAAGTTCTTAAGCCTGATGATTTCCTTTCATCGGTAAATGATGTTGAATTGCACAAAAAAGCAAATCAATTGGCAGTGAAATACAAAGAAGACATACAATGCTCCCCAATGAACCGCAGAGCCTCTGCCCAAACTCATGTTAATTTTTGTCAAACGTACTCCGTGGAATATACATACAAAGTTTCAATGCTGTATTTGTAGCTGGAAAAAAGCCTTAGGGATTTTATTAAGCGTAATTGGTCAAAAATACAAAGCAAAGTAAAATGAGTTTAAAGTTTTTAAATGCAGAATGAAAGCATCTAAAGTCATTTAAAAAAACTGGAATATATTTTACAAAATTGCTCTCTTAAGTTTGAAATTTTGCATGAAGCTTTAAAATAGTGTTATCTATTGAAATACGGAACAAAAAAAAAAAAAATCGGCATTTTGAACAATTTTGAGATACTGTGCCCCTTAATTTTTAGTGTCCATTTATAAGCCCATAGTAATATTTTACAAAAAGTAATGTGATATGCTGATGTTTGCAGTCTAGAAAATAAAAAGTTAAAATTTATCAAATTTTTAACTTTATTTCAAACAAACAAGATTTTTCCCGCAATAGTCTTGCGACGGATACGAAAGAAAAAGCGGTCGGATACCGGATATCCTTTGACTTCTAGAGTAATAATCCCTCCCCCTCCCCCCTCCTCGTCGTTTCGACCTCACATGGTTTAATTTCTTATTCATTCATAAAAAGTCAAAAAATGACAGCGTGAAAACTCTATTTACAGGTTCTTTTCAGACACATGATTCTTAGAAACTTTTCTCTGCTCCTGCTGAAAAACATGCAATCAGTCTTCACCGTTGAGATTTGGGAGGTGCTTTCAGGAGCTTGTATTGCTTATTTGTCGGCAAATTTTTGAGCTCTTTAGCATTAAAATAAAGTGATATGTAGTTAAAATGAAAATAAAATCATTACTGAAGTGATTTGAAGTCCCAAGAAAGCCGCTAAGGATTTTTTTGGTCATAATTCATTAAATAATCAATGTAAATTAAGGAAATGTTCTTATTTTGACTTTTTTTTAACTTTCTTTTGAGATTGTTTGAATTCTGTAAAAATCACTCGTGCTATTATGTGAGTATAAGCGCTTAAGAAGATTTTATTCTATATTTTGACTTTTAACTGGAAGTTAATTTAAACCTTAATCAACGTTGATGTTTTCGATACAGTGAAAGCAATTAAGTTTAAGCAATAAACAAATAAATGATACTTGATAACAAATCTTTATAACAGATAACGATTGGAAAACAAGTAAGGGACCGTCAATAAATGATATCAGGCTTTTTCCCCATATACTTCCCCCTCCCCCCTTTGTCATAAAATGTCACACTTCAACATGGTACTTTAAACTCGGGATGTAACGAATAGTGATTTGGCCGAATACCGAATATTCGGCCATTCCTTACAGGTCGAAGCCAAATATTCGGCCATTTCTGTTAGGTCGAAGCCGAATATTCGGGCAATGTCTTAATCCGAATACCGAATATTCAGCTGCCGAATATTGAAATTTCTAGAAAATCGTTGTAATAGAAAGTATTTGTCAAATTTAATATTACTCACAAAGTCAAACGCCAATTACACACAATCTATGGTGTATGAGTTAATTCTGTTTGTTAAAAATTTAAAACTATTTAAAATTAATCTATTTTCTCCATTGTTTTGAATGTAATAAAACTAAGAATTTCATCCACAAGTGGAATATAAATAACAGGTTTTATGGTAGTAAGCATTAGCATTATTTTACTAATTATTTAATTCAAATGAAAGAACTACTATTGTTTAGTGAACTTTTACCTTGCTCAAACCTGTTTTATGTATGTATTTTAAAAGGTATAAAAGTTAATATTTTTATTTTATGGGGTTTTTTTACATACTTATTTTTAAAAGATCTATTAAAGTTTAACACACTTAACTGGAATATATTTTTATTTTCAAAAACCCCAATAACTTATACTATCTAAAAATTCATGATATATTCTAGGCTTTTCACATTTGTCTCTTACCCATTATTCACAATAAATCAGTCTACCCAAACAAAGTCCGACTTCCATTTTGTTAATAATAACAAAATAAATTTCTCATACTCTCCATCATAATTAACTACTGCCAGCTTTTGGGAGCAAATACTAAATCAAAAATACAATACTAAAACTTTAAAATCTGTTTTTCTCAGTCAAGCCTAAAACAAGGTTTAAAAATGTATTTTTTTCCTAAATTATTTTTATTTATTAAAACTATATACTAATGTATTCTTTTGCAATAATTATAATACAAGTTTAAATGATTAAAATATACTAATTTCTTTATTTTTTTACAGTTCTATTGCAGCAGAACTATTCGGCCAGGCCGAATTTGACCTTACCCATTATTCGGCCAGGCCAAATATTCGGCTAGGTAAGGAAATTATTCGGCCAGGCCGAATATTCGGCCAAAGGGTCGAATATTCGTTACATTGCTACTTTAAACCCTTTTTTATAACAACCCTTTGTCACATGCCACATTATGTTGCACAAGAATGATGTCACACTTCTTGCTACCCCCTCTGCTCGTCACAATTTAATGACCCCCCTCCCCCTAGAAACGTGACATCATTTATGAATGATCCCTAAATTGAGTTATAAGCATCATTTTTTTATCAGTTAAAAATAACACTAGTCGACAAAAAAAAACTTTTTTCCCTAACACAAATACAATTAGCTATTTTCAACTAATTTTGTAGCGTAGAATTCGAATAGAATTGTAAAAAAGCTGTAACACGTACAGTTTTTTTGTTATGACTATCGTATAGTACGAGAAGAAACTCAAAAATGCATTTAAATCACAATTTTTATCATGATTAATCTCCTTAATTCATCATGGAATTCTATTTCGATTGAGAAAAGATACATATTTTAGACTAAATAAAACATAAAACTATCAAACTTTAATAAATGCGATGAAATGTTATCATTTTTTTCTTATATGACGTGAAATCTTTTTTCTTTATAAACCTGCAGTAGTCACCCATCACTGCTTATTCCCAATTGCATTGCAGCTTCAGAATCACAAAACTAATTTTGGATGGGGGGATTGGAGAATGTCATGGCGTTGACTTCTGTTCTGGAGGTTTTAAAAATGAGGGTAAAATATTAAGCAATAGTAACATTAATAGTAGTGATTTGAGGCATCATAAAATGTTTAAGACAAGCAAAATGGGCATGCTCAGGTTTAAGGCTCGACCGATGCATCGGCCTCGCCGATGCATCGGCGCCGATTGTTCAACAAAGTTGCCATCGGCCATCGGCATCGGCGGCAGATGTTAACTTTAGAAAAACATCGGTCCATCGGCCTAAAAAACATCTAAAAGCCGATGCAAGGCCGATGTTTTTCGCAGGGACAACTTTCCAGAAAACATTCTGTCTTTCACTTTCTTTTTTTCTCCATAGATCAATTTCTATTTCCATACAATAACAGGCAGCACATAAGTTTAAAAAAAACACAAAAAAATGTCATTCTACAAAAGTATTTGATAAAAATTTCGGAAAACTAGTTTAAGGGATCGCTGCCCGAAAACCTTCATTATTAAAATAGTTCTCTTTGAGCAGAATGCTCGCTGTTAAAGTAAAAGTCATAGAGACGTCTTATGAGTGCTATTTGTTTTTCGCACTAGGTTAGTTGCCTCATATTTGTCGGTTTTTCTTTTAATAATGACTTAGTGCATTATATGTCACTGTGAAATAATATTATACCATCTGCATTTAGTTTGTCATGTTTCTTATTATTCCGAAATTGTAAACAATAAAAAGTCAACTCAATCAAAGTAAGATAATAATTTTAATTTTTACCAGCGTAAACTTTTTTTCTCTTTGCGGGTTTTTTTTTTTTTTTTTTGCTTCTTCGATCCCACGTGTTACAGTTTTTCTGCAATTGTGCAGCAATCTTGTTGCATCTGCTTTTAGTGTGCGGTTGTTCTCATTATTTCATTTTTAGTTTACAACATAGAAAAGATTGGTCAAAAATAAGAAAAAAAACTCCAGTATAAATATTTATTGATCGAAATTTTATGTGTCCAAATTCGACTTGCAATTTTTAAAAATTGAATTCTCAAAATGCGAGTTCGCGCGACAGGTTCGCGCGTTTAATAACATCTTAATAAAAATGCTAATATTTCTTTATTTTCACAGATTGATCAATAAATTTTTTTTTTTTTTCAAAATGCACCTTAACATTTTTTATACGATAATTATTTTAATTTTTCCCCTTTTATACTTCGTTTTTTTTAGTGCTTTTTTTTGGCTTCTTTGATGCCACGTGTTAGACAGTTGACAGTTTTTCTGCTATTGTACAACAATCTCGTTGCATCTGCTTTCAGTTTAGGATATTTCTTGTACAACATAGAACATATTGATAAAAAATATGAATCAATTTTTCAGTATAAATGTTTATTGATCGAAATTTTATGTGTCCAAGTTCGACTTGCAATTTTCAAAAATTTAATTCTTTAAAAATGAGTTTGGGATAGAGGGTGGAACAATACCTTAATGAAAATACTACAATTTCATTAATTTCAAAAATTGCCAACGCATGTATATATATATATATATATATATATATATATTTTTTTTTTTCCTTCAAAATACATCTTAATTTTTATAAACGATCACGTGTTTTCAGAAGATTATTTGTCAACAGAAAACTGCGGGTGCTCAAAATATTGGTTTCTTTCGGTGACCTTACATTGTGCTCATGAAAATATAAAGAACATGTCAAGTATTTCAGTGTAATTTTCAACTCACAAGGAAAAAAAAAACAATAAAATTAGTTCTTAAGACCCAGCATTCATTTGCAATGACAAAAAAAATCTCACGTCTATATTTTTAAAGCAATATTCAGTATTTCTTGGTTATGAACAAGGGATATACCATACAAGGGATAATACTGCGAGCGAATTTTTTAAATATTTTATTTTTATTTCAGAAAAAGAGCTTAAAATAACTTTTTTAATGAAAAATAAACATGTAATCGTTCCCGCTTTTCTTTTAAAACGGGGGTTGGGGGGATCATGAGAAAAATCTGAGAGGAGGGGGTTGACAGTTTCGTTAAAAATACAAACCCACATTATTTGTTAGTCTGTGTCATAATATCTGCATTCCTCTCCATGAAAAAAATTATAAAATAAAGGCAGCTGCACTTAGCATTTGCAGTGCAGGTGTTATAAAGAGAAAATGTTGAAGGAAAGGGAATTAGACCCGAGCGGATCCAATAGTTGTTGTTGTTGTTTTTTTTTTTTTTTGCAAAGATACGAAAAAAGAATTGAAAATCCTCTGATATAGCATTTTTTAATTTTTTTAACCTCCGAATAGTTTAATTACTTTACTAGAATCGCGAGAGATTCTTTTAGTTTTAATTATTATGTAAACTTCCCCCAAACAGTTTTACGGTGCTTGAACAATGCATTTATCTTATATATAAGCGGCTTATTCTGTCTGTCTATCTGTCCGCTATAGAATCCCAGCCGTTTTACCGATCGGGACCACATTCGGTTTACGATCCGAGAAACTCATCGCCGCAAAAATAAAAGTTGTGACTCAATTAAATTTTTTTAAATTCATTTTTAAAAAATTTTTAATGATTTTCTTGACCCGTTTTATTTTATTTTTGCATTGTTGCCGTCGTTTCCAACCATATAATTACAGTTGCTGTGTGAACAAACAAATCAACGCAGTTGCCATTGTTGTAAAAATGTAACAAATATACTAATAATGATTAAAACGCTTCTCTAGCATATTGAGTGAGGCTTCGCTGTATTTTGAAATTTCCGTTAAAAATTAATGTATGCGCGAATTTAATTTAATCCCTTCTTTCTTTTTAATTGATTTATTTATTGTAATTTTATATTTTTTTATTAGAGTGGCAGCGCTCTTTTTTCCAGTTTCGTTAAAACTTTTGTTTTGAAGAGCATAATAAAATTTTCAATAAGTTCTTTCGACGATAAATATATATTTTTCACAAACGATTTGGTTATATAATGAACTATGGAGTACTACTATATGAAAAAATATATAGTAGTGTGGGGCAGTAAGCAAAGGGGCTTCCTCGCAGCCTGACCTGGGTAATTCAGTTTGAATTAGCAGACACCTTTGCACAAATCATTTTAATCACAATCTATAATACCTAGAACAGCGGTCATTTCGTATGACCGCCGGGCTTACTAGTGCTTTTATAAACATAAAAATAAATAGTAAATGATTTAAATGAAATTTTTGACAAGCATTCTACACGTTTTAATGGTTTAAAGCGACTTTTTTTTCCATCGGCCATCGGCCGATGGAAATGGAGAATAATCGGCAATCGGCCATCGGCCGATCTCGGAGCAATCGGCCAACAATCGGCATCGGCCCATCGGCCAAAAAATGCCATCGGTCGAGCCCTACTCAGGTTTCTATATACTAATGCTCGCAGTATCAGGAATAAGATGGACGAGTTAAATAGTGTTATCGCAGGTGAGGAATTGGATATTATTGGAATTGCGGAAACATGGGTTACTGAAGATGATAAGGATTTAGTGAGCATTGCTGGATACAATTAGTTTAGGCAAGACAGGCTGGGTAAGAAAGGTGGAGGGGTTTTATTCTATATTAAGGACACTTTTATTTGCAGCGAATTGGTCATTAATAATAAGCCTAAGGATATTGAAATGGTCTGGGTGGAGTTACTGGGCAATAACGGGAAGAAGTTACATTTGGGGAATGTTTACAGGCCGCCTAATGTTAGTCAGGATCAAGACGAGGAGATGTATAGTGTTATTAGGGACATGTCTGGCAAGGGCTCGGTCATCATGATGGGGGATTTCAATTTCCCGGGAATAGACTGGAATAGTTTTTACACTAGCAATGGTAGGGGAGAAGATTTTCTGAAAGTGATTGGGGACTGTTTTTTGGATCAAGTTGTTACCCACGGGACTAGGCATGGTGCTGTTTTGGATCTAGTTTTTTGTGATGTCGGAAGTTCTGTTCAGGGGTTGAGTATAGGGGGAACATATTGGTGATAGTGATCACAATACTATTAGGTTTTGGACCAGCTTCGATGCTCACAAAGGTGAAAATTTCAGATTTGTACCTAAGTTCAGGAATGTTGATTATGTTGCACTTAGGAAGGGTTTGAAAGAGGTTCTTTCTTTTGGGTTGGAGAATAGTGAAGCTGATCTTCAGTGGAAAGAGTATAAGGGGAAATTGGAGGAAACAGTGATGGATTATGTTCCTTTTAGAAAGAAAGGGGATTTCACGAATATTTGGCCCATGTTTTTCTCTAGGGAGGTGAAAAAAGCTCTCAATTATAAGCAAGCCACTTTTCGGCGACTAAAAGAGACTGGGTGCCATGCTGACAGGATGTTGTATTGGAAGCTAGACGTACTTTCAAGTATTTGGTACGGAGTAAGAAAAGGGAATTGGAGCAAAAGCTTGCAGATAACATCGAAAGGAATCCTAAGAAATTTTTTGCTTATGCTAATTCAGGGAAAGCTCGTAATACTCAGGTAGGCCCACTAGTGGATGAGAACGGGAACTTGATTCAAAATGAGGGGGATATTGCTGATATTCTAAATAATTTTTTTTCCAGTGTATTTAACAGAAACTATCTCAACAGTTGACGGAAGCGAGACGCAAGCTAATACACAGCTTGAGGATTTTGTATTTTCTAGGGATGATGTGTTGTTTCATTTGAAAAATATTAAAGCAAATAAGGCTCCAGGACCTGATAATGTTTATCCAAAAATTTTAGTAGAATGTGTAGAGGAATTAGTGGATGTTGTCTTGACTATTTTCATATCTTCATATAACTCAGGGACTGTGCCAGTGGATTGGAAGCTGGCAAACATAACGCCGCTCTTCAAGAAAGGGTCTAAAACTAAGGCAGGAAATTATAGGCCCGAGAGTCTTACTTCCGTTCTTTGTAAAATTTTTGAAACTCTGATAAAAATAAAAATAGTGAATTTCCTGGAGGCAAATGGAGTGTTGACTGGTTTTCAGTATGGTTTTAGGAAGGGTAGGTCCTGTACAACTAATTTGTTGCATTTCTATGACAAGGTTACCATATCATTAGATAATAAAAAGTGCGTAGATGTTGTTTACATTGACTTTCAGAAAGCGTTTGATAAAGTACCGCATGAAGCTCTTCTTAGCAAACTTGCTTATATTGATATTGGTGGAAAAACTTTAATTTGGGTTAAAAATTGGCTGACTGGGAGGAAACAGAGAGTAGTAGTGAAGGGCAATTATTCTCAGTGGATTGATGTTTTGAGTGGGGTTCCACAAGGTTCAGTTTTAGGGCCAATATTATTTATTATTTTAATTAATGATATTACTCAGAGTATTTCTGGGAACATCAATATTTTTGCTGATGATGTCAAAATCATGGGAATTGTGGACACGGAGGAACAAGTCAATCAGTTTCAAGAGGATTTAAATCAAATTTCTAGGTG
Organism: Octonoba sinensis; assembly: GCA_038502835.1. Lineage (NCBI taxonomy): Eukaryota > Metazoa > Arthropoda > Arachnida > Araneae > Uloboridae > Octonoba > Octonoba sinensis. Next base: position 112,138,434 of record CM076604.1, on the reverse strand, counting down.
GGCAATTAAGTGGGGTATGTCTTTTAATATTGGGAAATGTCAAGTGCTTCATTTTGGTCATGGGAATAAACATGCAACCTATTATTTACAAGGTTCTGTCATTAGGGAAGCAGAAGCAGTTGTTGATCTAGGAGTATTGATTAGTCACGACTTCAAGTCCAGTCAGCAGTGTAGCATAGTAAGTAACAAAGCTAACAGGATGCTTGGGTTTATCAATAAGGCTATTTCGAACGGGTCTAGGGAAGTTGTATTGCCATTATACAGAAGTTTGGTAAGACCTCATTTGGTGTATGCTGTTCAGTTTTGGTCTCCGTACCTAAAAAAGGATATTGCCTTATTAGAAAGAATTCAAAGGAGGGCTACAAGATTGGTACGTGGTCTTTCAGACTTAGATTATGAGGTTAGGCTTAAAAGACTCAATATGTATAGTCTTGAGCAAAGGAGAGTGAGAGGGGACATGATTCAGTTGTTTAAATTCATTAAAACGGGAAATTTTGATGGACTACAGCTAGGTGCTGAAAGTAGAACCAGAGGTCATAGTTTTAAACTTTTTAAATCTCAGGCTAATCTTGAAATTAGGAAAAACTACTACTTCAATAGGGTTGTAGGCAGTTGGAATAGTTTACGGGAAGCGACTGTTAATTGCAGTGGGGTAAAAACTTTTAAGAAAGCTCTTGATGTTCATTGAGGACTGCTAAATTAACTAGGACCAGCCTAGCTGGGCCCTGAGCCTGTTGCTGGTCGTCGTATTTGTATTTGTATTTAATGTCCTTGTGAAATCTTTCCCCTTGTTCATCGCTACGTACACCAAGATCTTTTTGGGACAAAATTCAAACGTGAATGTAGAAAGGGAATTTCAAGTGACATCCCACACCCCATGGCTTGTAAGGACTTAAGAAGATCTTAAATTAGGATTTTATAATTTTTATCTTTTTTTTTTTTTTTTTGCTAAAAATCATTTCACTACCTTCACAAACGATTTCCAAGCTGCTAACTCTGTTTGATTAAGCTTCCTTTCGAAATCAGGGTCGCAAATCACTTGTCTAATTTGAAGTCCAATAAAAACATCTTCTTTAACTTTTGCTTCACTCAATTGTAGAAAACGTTCTTTTAAAAATTTTAAGCCTTATCCTTCTTCTTTGTCCATGGCCTTCACAAGGTTTTTCATCAGTCCTAATTTAATGGGAAGTGGAGGTTGCAGAATTTTTTCCCTTTCAATAAGAGTTGTATTTAACATTACTAGCTCCAAGGTGAAGTGATGTTCTGGGTGGTCATTCCTTTTTTACGAAATGCTGTGCTGTTGCTCCACTATCCCACAAATATAAAAAGCAACAATACTCAGGAAATTTCTCCTGAAGACCCATTAATATAGCTACAACCTTTAAGTCTCCACAAATTCGCCAATTGAACTGTTTATACTTAAATGCAATTAGAATAGTCACCACGTTAGCGTACGTATCTTTCATGGAAGCTAAATGGGCTCTTGGTTTGCGAAGCAGATCATTTAGTTCATTTTGACGAATAAAATGGAGTTCGCTGTTTGGGTTACAAGTAACTTCAACAACATCTGTTTCAGTTGTGTCTTCAATGTCACTCACTTCTCTTGAATGTCAATATCTTTCAATTCAATGAACAGTTGGTACCATTAAGTGCTTCCCGTGAGGAATTGTCTATGCAGATGAGATATTCGGATACTCAATTTTATGTATTTGCTTTTTGGAATATCCTTCTATGTTTGTAAGACAAAATTAACAATCATCAAAAGCATTTGAAGGTCCTCGCCCCACCATTGGGACAGCAAGTGGCAAAGATCTTTTTTTTGCCTTTCATCCACTGACCAAGAACCACATTGCAACTCACGCAATGGGCACGTGAAGAGCCCAATTTTCATCTTGGTCACCAACTTGGCACCCGAAGTACAAAAAACAAGCCTTATTCACATTTTTTACCTTGAGATTTAAAAATAAACTGCCCACAAATGTAACAAAAATTATCTGGCATAGTTTTGCAATGTCTGCGCTCAAAATTTGCCATTTTCAACATGAACTATAATACAAAAACCCACAACTATATTCAACAAGGAAGGTTTACATAATGGGATGCCAGAAATAACTAGTTACGGCGAAATTGTAATGTACTAGAAGCGTTGGGTTGCCACACGCGACAAAAAAATCATGAAAAATAGCAGAAAGCTCCAATTTTTGTTACACAAAAATGCGACGTGGTGGAACTTTTTTACTTCAGGTATTTGAATAACAATATGAATCTATAATAAAAATAGTAATTTGGTTGGTGTTAGCGAACCACTGTAGAGCAGTGTAATTTGAAGTGAAAAATTATTTAAATTTCAATTGCGGTTAAAAAAATAATAATTAATAATAATAATAATAAAAAATAAGTATCTTATCTTTCAATGAAAACTGCAAGCTTAATCTATTAATTATCTAGAGAAATAGAAATTATAGTGTAAATATTACTAATAACCTAAAATAATTTGTTTTCAAATATTTAAACTTGTATTCAATTAATAAAAAAAAACAAAAAAAAACAGGGAAATTGTAGCTTTTTTTCCCCCCTGCGATCTACTTTTTTTTTCTTTTCAAAATGTCATTAAATGTGGAGGCAATGCTTCACCAGAAGATAATGATTGATTAAAATAATATTTAAAAATAACTTTTGTGATACTAACACATAAGAGTTTAAAAGGGAACTATACACTTTTAACCAATGTAAAAAGTGGAAAATATGCTTCAACTTTGAGCTTTTTTAAAAAAATACCCAATACATCAAAACTTTATAAATTTTCAGAGTTTTTAGATACAATATAAATTAATCAATAAACAGTATTTTTACTGTTTTAATTTAATTAAAAATGTGGTTCAAAAATATTTTTTTAAATACCGTTTTTTCGGCTTTCGAAATATAGTGTCTCATTGCGCGCATGATATTTCTTGTACATTTTGTACAATTTTCATAAAACTGAGTTTAAATGAAGCACAACATTCTGTTCAAACTTCTGAACTAAGATTTTTTTATTTGTTTAATAATTTTTAAAATAATGAGGTATTAATTAGATAAAACTCATTTTTCGCAATACTTTCAAACTTTTTACAGCACTTTTTTTTCCTTTTCCATTAAACAGAACTTCATAATCATAGTTCATTTTATTTATTTATCCAAGATTTATGTAGAAAAAAAAAGTGGGGGTTTATCTTAAGTTTTGAAGATATCATGCGCGCAATGAGACATGAGCCAGGAAAACGGGATTTGAAAAAATGTATTTAAATTAAATTTTTTAACTAAATTAAAACTACAAAAATATATTTTTTAAATTTATTTATATTATATTTAAACTTAAATTTTAAAGTTTTGATGCATTGGGTATTTTTTTTTTTTTAATCTCAAAGTTGAGGCATATTTTCCAGTTTTTAGATTGGTTAAAAGTGTGTAGTCCCTAAGCCAATGCATTCAGGAAGAGGCCAATTTAAAAATGTCGCAAAAATGAGTATTTTTTTCCAACTGTCGGGAACTTTAGAGCTCATGCCCGACCGGAAGAAATAAGCCGATTGTACTTTTTTTCGTCCCTTTTTATTAGTCTCCCCAAATCGCAATTTCAACGTGGTGTTACGAAGGGAAAAAAAACATTTTTGCATTTTTTCGCCCCACCTGTTGATTTATCGTCAATGAAGACGCGTTGTTTTCTCTGCATTAATACTGCGCTGACAAAGAAACCATTTTTAGAGCCCTTTCTTCCTTGTTTTCCTCTTTTTCTAATGCTATTTATTTATTTATTGAGATTCAAGATGCAAGGGGCCTGACGAAAAAAATATGATTATGAAGTTGGTTTACATAAATATTTTCGTGTAAATATTTAGTAAGGAAAATTGTTGTTATCAAAACTTTCGTATTTGAGTTTGGCAACTGCTATTGTGTATTATCCATTCAAGTACTCTGCCTCACGTGAAGAGTATTGAATAAAATTTTTGTTTGAAATTATTTCGGCACAAATTATTTTTCGAGAAGAAAGCAATTAATTTTGAAGTTTGGGGCCAAAGTTTTTTGAGTAAGTTTCTTTTTTTTTTTTTTCAACTTCTTAAAAAATGACACATGAATGCTTTGATATATTAAAAAAATAATATTCCAGTGTTCTTAAATTTCATGCAAAGATGGGTTAATTCCCAATAGACGTTTCCAGCGCCATGTTTTAGACGACTTTTTGTAACATTTCCCTTTGGACTCGTGTTATTTTTTTGCTTTTCAAGGACTCTCCTTGTCACACACTATTGCTTTTTTCATTTAGTTAGGCCAAATCATCTCGTACTGTAGGTACCGAATTCAAAAGTGAATTTTTCTATAACGTTAAAACGAATGTGAACCACTTAATCTCTGACAACGTTTTAAAAACTATTTATTTTTCTCTGGATGAATAAATAAGTACGAAAAATGATAGAACAGTATTAGTAAATCAACCTTAGTTTTCAATCAAAATCGATTTATAATATTGACAGTTTGAGTGTACTACATTTGATGTCACTTTTATCCTTGAGGAACCAGGATAAAAGTGACAATCTAAGTAAATATCTAAACTTAAGATGCAACTCGCCAACAATTTTCTTAATACCTTACTCTAAAAATATTTAAATTCATCCAAATAATTTAATTTAGTTTCATTCTTAAAAAAATAGTGCAATGGAAAAGCTTTCATAACAAGGGTAAAATTCAACCGCCAAGCTTACATTTAGTATTGAAATATTGCAACCAACTCGTCTGTCTATTTTATTACAACCCCTACTCTTTTTCCCAATCCGGTCGGACTCTTTGGCAACTCTTTTGAACGTAGCTTTCAGTTGAACAACTGTCACATTTGTAATTAGTGGTTGAAATTATAAAATTTATATTAACTAACGTAATTAATATTTTGTCATTATCCAAATTGCTAACGCCATTTTCTATTATGTGTTGCTAGTATTTTATAGGAAGGTATGACTCCCTTTTTTTTTTTTGGACTTATCGGCTAAAAAGCCGACTTTGGCTATTTTCCCCCGTATTGTGACCAACATGAATTTGTTGGTTACGAAAAAAGCACCACCTCATTTTAAAAAAACCAATAAAATTGTTTTGTTTGGTAGTGTAAATTGCTCTTGTCGATTATCATGCCCCGCTCTTTAACCGATAAGTACTCGAAATGAAAACCTACAAGATTTTTATAGGGGAAGAGGAACTGGGGCTTAGCGCAGTCTCCAAAAGTCACTCATAAAAAGCTTTAGGCGACATAAGGATGCTTCGTCAGTTGAGGTCGCCAAATTTTAGTGGTAATCTATTCATTCTAGCCACGTTAATTTCTAGATTCCCCGTTTTCAAGCTTCTAATTTTATTTTTACCACTCATATAATTAATTTTTTAGATTTTTTTCTTCTTTTTTTGTTGCTTTATCTATCTAAAGTGAAAAACAAATAGCGTCTGGGACTTGGCGCCGATTAAGAATATCATCAATTATCACAGCTATTGAAATCTCTTCTTTTTTCGCGCCAAAAAAATTAATATTTTGCTTTTGGAGAAAATAACTGGTATTATACTTGTTATCACTGTCCCTCCAAAAAAGTAACGTAGTTCACCAATTTCAGCTCATGCTCATAAATATTTGTGTGCTTGTATAATTTCAGTAGTAAAGGTTTTGTGGATATTGTGAAATGTCTTTCCAAAAATTTTGATAGATATTAGCCTTTTCTCTTTCTCAAGCACTATCAAAATATCTTAAAAGAATATAAAACAAAGTCGCTTCCCGTGTCTGTATGCTGAGATCTTTAAAACTACGCCACGGATTTTAATGCGGTTTTCATCAATAGACAGGAGTGATCATAGACTCGTTAGCAAAAAACCCGAAAGGTAGTTCTTTTTTTATTCCAATTTTACGCAAATTTCCCCATAAATTCCCCTATATGGGGGTGTCAAAAACCTTGCACATATTAATATAATATATCGATCGAAAGCGCAGATTTTTTTGTACAAAATGAAATTTTTTCGAAGTTTCTAATTTAATAAGAACGCCAGTTATAAGCTTTTTAGCTCGATTTCTTAAGGCTTACCTTGACCCAAAAATAATAATTGGCAGTTTCCTCAACTCCGGGTGAATAGTATTAGCTTAGTTTCAATATAAAACTTGTTTTTTAAAACAGTTCAGTTTAATAAAGATAAAACAATAATAAAGCATACTTTCTATTTAAAGTTTTTCTCAAATTAGCAATAACTTTAAATTCGAGATTGAATTTGATAAAAGTTCCATCTCCCCGATTTTACGATTTCCATGATTTAGCAATAGCATTTAACTAAATCGAAAAGTTTACGGACGTATAGTTTATTCTACACTTCAAATTACGTGGCGAATGGCGACACGCTACAATTTGACTTTTTTAATTAAGCGTTGGTGATAAACCGGCGATAAAGAATACTAACAAAATTGTGCGTACGTTTTTTAGCCTACTTTCCCGTAAAAGTAAAAAAAAAATAATAAAGCATGAAAGAAGGCTTAATGTATCGTGAAAATATCGTTAGAAATCAAGAAAAGTCAAAAATAAATTAAGTAATTAAATAAAGATTGAAAAATAAAAAATTTGAAAGTAGGGTTTTGAGATGGGGAAAAAGTGTGTCTGTCGGTCTGTCCCCCCCTAATAACTTTTGAACGAATTGTCCGATTCGAAAAATTCTTTTTGCATTCGAAAGATCTCGGTGAGGACATCTAATTTTCATATTTTTTTTTTGAGCAATTTTTTGTTCAGTTTTGAACCGTTCAAAAAATTTTAACATTAGCGCCTATGGGCGAAAATGAAGCAAATTATGTAAACTCTGGGTACAAGATCCAAATTCCAATGAACAAGCTCACTGGAAAAAAGTTCTTGGCGTGAAATATTGGTTTGAACAATTTTTGTTCATTTTTGAACAGTTCAAAAAAAAATTAACATAGTGCCTACGGGGAAATTTCAATCCTATATAAATCCTGATCTAACGGGCCGATTTGCTTGGAACAAACTTTATCGGAAAGCTCTTATGACGTAGAACATGTACAGATAAAAAGTTCATCCAGAACTAACGAGCCTATTTTCTTATGAAATTTTTTGATCGGGATTTTCTAGAATATTTTTGAGTTAAAGAAAGATTAAATGAATAAGCAAAATAATGAATGAATGAATAAATGAGTGAATAAATACATGAATGACTGAATAAATGAATGAATGAACGAATCTGTATTAACCGTTGAAAAAGGCATATTTGAAGCAATTAAGGACTAAAGCTAAACGAGAAAGAGAGAGATAGCTAGATTATAAATTTGGAGCTGGTGTACACGGGAAAGTAGGCTCGTATAGTTCTGGACGGAACTTCTTGTTAGGTATGGTTTACAGTATCGTTTAACTATAAATATTATCACCTACGATTTCATCTCTATGGTACCGCTAGCGAAGCTTCATTTCATTATGAAACTTATCTTTCGGTTAGCGAGACAACAGTTCACCATGGCTGGAAAATAAAATTAATATCATATTGCAATTTCATTTTTGCAATCAATCTAAGATCATCGACAAGACTCATTCCAGATGAAAAGTAAGGCAATAAATGACGCCGTGCTACAATTTAGCAGTTTTAATTACCCTCTGGTGACAAATCTGACCCTACTGGTGGAATTGTTCCTAAGTTTTCTTAATTGGTCCTTCTACATGTTATATTATTTTTTCAAGCGTTGACAATGTCTAATGTTTTCTTTTTTTTTTTTGACAAATAGATACACGATGTACAAACACTGCAGGGTTTGTGCCGCATGGGGTTTTTTTTTATTCTCTTAGCAAGGACAGCGCCGTAGGCGACGTTTTAAAAATTCCGCCCGGGCAACGCCGTGCGGGCACCGCTAGTTGAAGGATAAAATTCATCTTTTTATAATGAGAAAGACATCAAATGTACTTTTTCTATAAAATGTAGTTGGTATTCGTAGATGTAAATGATAATGATATGTATATATATATTTATATAAACATAATTATATGTTTTGAATTCTAATTTAATAACTGCTTTTAAATGTTAATGTTCTTAGTAAGCTTTTCATTTGTCTCAAATAAATATGCAAAAATTATAATTCTTCACGAGTAACCTAAACAGAGAATGAGAGTTGTTTTGTGCAATTACCTTTCTAAACTTTACCGTAGTCTATTGATATTTTTTCATATTTACTCATTCGATGTAATTTCGGATTTTATTAGCACTTGTAGTTTTATCTATTGGCCTAATTTGCTACCTAAGTTCGTAAAAAACAGTATAAGAAATGACTGAACTGAAACAGTAATCTTTCGATCAACTGAAGTTCGTTCGGTTTAACTTCATAAAAATCATAAAATAAATTAGCCGTATATCCGGATTTCCAACTCAACACTAAATTACGCAAGTCAATGGCTGTTTGCTAAGAATTTAAAACATTCTTTGTTTCAGGAAATTTCCTTGTCCTGGTCTTATGATGTACACAGCTAAAACCATCGAGTTTTTAAGCATTTTGAAGCGAAATTGTTTCTAGTAATTATCGTAATGAATCGACTGAAATCTACTTATACATTGCCTCCTCAAACAGAAGACAGAATGACAGAAGATAGCTCAGGATCTGTGCAAGAAATTCCTCAAGTTATGTATAATTTCGAGTCCCCTTGCATGGTCGGGTCGTATGTTTCTCAAATGGTGGTGGCTTCACCCATTCAAGCACTGTACAGCAACTCAGAGTACGACCCCTATAGGTTTTCAAATTTAACATTTTTAGATGGGTTTATGCCAGAAAGCGAGGCTTCAGGTATTGCTCTGGGCTCACATATGGACACATGGAATGGACCTGCTGAACCATTCCCTTTTTCTTTATCTGCATCAACGGCTACAATGCCTTGTCCTTGCGTCCAAATGCCTTATGAAGGTCAATCCAGTGTTACCATGGAACACTCAGCCGTTGAAAGTGAACTGCAGTACGGGAAACCGACGGTCACGGAATATGGATCCGTAGCTATTCTCTTGAAGCATCTAGTGAGGGTAGACCTAACTGTGCATGGAGCAATCTATGTCCAGAACACCCCGGCTGCATGTTCTGCAGTTGTAAATGCGAACGGCAGCAAAAGTTTTGTCCTCCATCCAAATGGCCGCGTATTTCAAGATGGTGTAAACTCACACATAGTAACAGGTAACGGTAGAAGAATTAAAATTTGTAGCAAGGGGATTGTGTTTTCTTCGTCCAAGCATAGCCTGACCTACGTCGTCGATGAATCTGGTACAAAGACCACAGCGGAGAGACTCCTAGAGTTGGCAAATGATGACTCCATGAACATCTTCTATGACTCGAGCAGCGCTTCAGAATTTTCCCGAGAAGAATGCAATAAGATGGCAAGCAGCTGTGTCCATAAAAGCGGGCCCTCTGGTGAAAATACTTGGATAATTGGGGGCACTCTCATCAAACAAAACAGCTGGGGAGACGTGAAAATTACCAGAAATCGTGGTCGGAGCATCATTACCACATCACCCACTGTTCGCGAACTGAGCCTTCGAACTCCATCCATTGACGTCAAAGTGAATTGCTTTTCTAAACTTTACTTGTCCGTTCGAAAAGACTGTTGCCTGGTGACGTCAGGATTCTGCGGTCTGACAGTGCAGAATCAATTTCAGAAAGCCGGCTTCAACAGGAACGGGAAATTAGTCATATTTTGAAAAGCATTTTGCTTGTAATTATTACGAAACATGAGGTTTTAAAATTCTAAAAGTATAAATAATTTTTTTAATAAAATAAATATGCACGTATTTGTGGAATTTTGATAATTTGACTAATTTTATCAGCAATTGCTACCTATAAAAAAAGTTTCTAAAATAAAATATCCTTAACAATTCTGAAAAATAGCAAAAGAAATTCTTCTGTGGCAAAAAAAAAGCCTCGTAATTTTTGAAATATTTACATATTTTTTTCAAAGAACTTTCTTATCAAATGCAACCAAATATTTATAAATAGGCTTTCCTTTTAAAGCAACACTTTAACTTGAAATTTGACTATCATATGTTAATTTTACTATGATTCACTTTGGTTTACTATGATAATGATGATTTTAACATGAAACCGGATGTCCATCACTGAGAGTAGGAGAAAGTAAATCCTGGTAATCCTCAGATTAGTTAGGTAATGTACACGTTAACGCCTTTCGAGCTTTAGCGATAACGCGAGCTTTTCCTGTCTGCAACAGGAAAAGCTCACGCCGAAATGTCTGTACCTATCTGACACGACGACATTGAGGCATTGTCTCAGTTTTCTGATGGCTCCAAAAAATTGGAGCATTAAGTGCTCTGTTTTAAGGCAATTGCATCAACGTTGCTATGGTTTTTCTTCTTTTTTTTTCCGAAGTAAATCATCTTTTGTATACGAATGACGAAATACTCCAAAATAAAAGCATTCGCAACCCTTGTAGTGAATGAACGAGGTCCGTTTCAATACCAACCGCCATGTACTACATTGCGTCGTAAGTTTTTCTCAGGGCGGACAACAATGGTTTTACAAAAACTTCCTATTGCTTATTTCATTCAAAAATATCTTAACGTTTTTAGAATGTAAGTACAGTTAAAAGTTTTAATTTTTAAACATAAATTTTAAAAAGGGGGGGGGGGAGTACATTATAGTTTATTTATTAATAAGAATTTCTTTCTGCGAATAGGATGACCTAGTTAGACGACTCTTCTCTTTCGTCTTTATAAATGAGGCAACAGGGAAGGAAGTTTACTTTAAAACGGATGGCAAAGCAAACGAATAAAGGACTGTTCATTTTCAAAACTTTTAAATCAAAATAAACTATTAACAATAGGTACTTTTTGTAAAGATGTTAGAATGAGAAACTGAATAAACTTCCTTTGTTTCTGTAAAAATGAAGTCGAAATTTTCTTCCAAGGGCATACATACGCCTTTAGTTTTATTCATTCACATAGTTACAAAATTCATTATAATGGTCAATTGAACTGGCTACTATATTGAAATTGTTATCACCTTTTCATGTAATACTGAATTCTACTATATTGAAATTGTTATCACCATCACCTTTTCATATTTATCACGCTAACTAAATCTATTTGAGTTTCTTTCTGAACTACACGTTTATTCCACCCAAGCATTATCAAAATATGTTGTATACAGTAGGCTCCAGAATATCCGGACTAATGTGTCGGAAGGGCAGGCCAGACAAGAAATAAGCCGGATAGCCCGGAGTTCTATGACAACATTTCTTTGCCCTACCAGTACCAGGAGGCTAAGTTTTTATGCCAAAACCCACTGTTAGAATGCGCATTTGCTCATTTAAAGCCTTTATTTATCTCAAGCCCGCAGAATGTGAACGTGACCGCGGCATTGGACCGGATAGTACGAAGGATTAAATTTTGTTCAGAAAAAGACGAATAGTACGGGAACTGAAAGACTCAAAAAAAAAAAAACTTTTCGAGTTCTCGTCGAGATCACATCACTCCCATGTTTTTTTTTTTTTTTTTTTTTTTTTTTTTTTTTTTTTTTTACTAGCAGCTCTGCACGGGATATCTCGAATACTGGCCCCTTTCCGGCGGAGGAAGACTAATGTCACTCTGTTCTATATAAATAAGGAGAAATTTAATAAAAAATCCCATTAGAATAAGGACAGCAGTTAGGAAATCGTCGTTTGAGTAAGAACAGCAGTCCCTAAAACTCCTCTTTACATCTATAGCATAAGTAACAAAAATTTTCAGTTGTTATAATGAAGAAAACTTCCTAAATAACGTTAGCGATTTCGCTAAAAATACTCAGTAGAATAAGAACAATAGTCCCTAATGTAAAAAAGGTATCAGTTATCAGACAACGTCGATAATCCCTCTAAAAGTCCTCGTTAGGATGCCGACAACCGTTCCTTTAAAATCCTTTTTAGAATACGGATATAAGGTGTTAAATAACATCGTCGACAGTCTTTTTAAAAATTGACACCATAAGTATGACAGTTGGAAAGAAAAAAGGACAATATTCCTGAAAAATCCCCATTAGAGTAATAAGGATAACAGTAGTTTTTTTAAAAGAAGCACTGTAGAATATGGACAACGGTCAAGTAAAAATACCTTTCAAAACAAGGAAATCAAAATAAATCTTAATTAGCGTAAAATATAATTTCGAACTGAAGCGAATAACGCTTGGAACTTCTTTTCTAGTTAAATTAGGGCATATAATTTTGGTACAAAGAGCAAAACTCTTTCTGGGGCAGTTTTTAACGATCTTTCCAACGGTACCAAATTCGAAACGATGTGATAAATTCTTTGCACAGAAAAAGTTCGAATGGTTTGGAAATTTTTTGGCGTTCGAAAACCCTGCTACGATTTGCTACGGTGCCAAATTTGGTCAAGATCGGAATTAAACTAAATTTGTATCACATACATACATACAAACATATATACACAAACCACCTCTTTTTAGCCAACTTCCCTGTAATAAATAAATAAATAAAATATGAAAGAAGGCTTATAATGTATCGAAAAATAAAGAAAAGTCAAAAATAAGTGAAGAAATTAAATAAAGATTGAAAATTAAAAAATTTGAAAGTAGGATTTTGTGATGGGAAATGTGTGTGTCTGTCTGTCTGTGCGTCCCCCCTACTAACTTATAAGAATGAATAAATGAGTGAATAAATTTAAAAAATAATAAATGAAAAATACACGAATGAGTAAATGAATAAGTGAATAAATGAATGAATGGGTGAGTGAATGAATATGTATTAACTGTTGGAAAAAGTATATTTGAAGTAATTAAGAACTAAAGCTAATCGAAGAAAGAGAGAGACATAGCGAGATTTTAAATTTGCATCTGGCGTGTACGGGAAGTTGGCTCGTATAGTTCTAGTCGGAACTTCTTGTTTAGCCTACTTTCCCCTAAAAATAAATAAATAAAGTATGAAAGAATTAGTAGAATTCTTAAACAGAAGCTTAGTGTATCGTAAAAATAAAGAAAAATCAAAACTAAGTGAAATAATTAAATAAAGATTGAAAAATAAAATAAAAGTAGGGTTTTAAGATGGGGAATATGTGTGTCTGTCGGTCTGTCTGCCCCTCTCCTCCCCCCCTAATAACGTTTGAGGGATTAGTTCGATTCGAAAGATTTTTTTTTTTTTTGCATTCGAAAGATCTTAGCGAGGACATCTCATTTCCGTATTTCACTTTCGATTTGAAGAGTTTTTTGTTCAATTTTGAACAATTCAAAAAACTCAACAATAGGGCTATGGGCAAATTATGTTACTTCTGGGCATAAGATCCAAGTTCCTATGAACAAGCTTATTGGAAGAAGCTCTCGGAGTAAAATATTTTATTATTTGAACAATTTTTGTTCGTTTTTGAGCAGTTAAAAAAAAATAGCATAGCGCCTATGGGGAACTAGGAATCCTATATAAATCCTGATCTAAAAGACGGATTTGCTTCTAAGAAGCTGTATCGGACAGATGGTTTGACGTATGAGAACTATACGAGCCTCTTTTCCTATGAAATTTTTTGATCGGTATTTCTAATGATATTTTTGAATGAATGAATGATTAAATGAATGAGTGAAAAAATGAACTAATAACTAAGTGAATAAATGATAAAAATAATAAATGAATTCATGAATGAGTGAGTGAATGAATATATATTAACCGTTGAAAACGGTTTATTTGAAGTAATTAAAAGCTAAAGCTAAGTGAAACAAGAAGTTCCGTCTAGAACTATACGAGCCTACTTTCCCGTATACACCGAATTGAAATTTATAATCTAGCTATCTCTCTCTCTCTGTCTTTCTCGTTTAGTTTTAGTTCTTAATTGCTTCAAATATACCTTTTTGAACGGTTAATAGATATTCATTCAATCATTCATTTATTAAGTCATTCATGTATTTAGTCACTCATTTATTCATTCATTCTTTTGATTATTCGTTTAATCATTCATTAATTAAAAAATATTCTTGAAAATCCCGATCAAAAAATTTCATAGGAAAATAGGCTCCTTAGTTCTGGATGTACTTTCTATTTGTAAATGTTCTACGTCATAAGAGCTTTCCGATAAAGTTTGTTCCAAGCAAATCGGCCCGTTAGATCAGGAATTATATAGGATTGAAATTTCCCCGTAGGCGGTATGTTAATTTTTTTTTAACTGTTCAAAAATGAACAAAAATTGTTCAAATCAATATTTTACGCCAAGAACTTCTTCCAGTGAGCTTGTTCATGGGAACTTGGATCTTGTACCCAAAGTTTACATAATTTGCTTCATTTTCACCCATAGGCGATAATGTTAAAAATTTTTGAACTGTTCAAAATTGAACAAAAAATTGTTCAAATCGAAAAGTAAAATATGTAAATGAGATGTCCTCGCCGAGATCTTTCTAATGCATAAAGAATTTTTCGAATCGGACAATTCGTTCAAAAGTTATTAGGGGGGTACAAACCGACAGACAGACCGACAGACCGACATACACACTTTTTCTCCATCTCAAAACCCTACTTTCAAATTTTTTATTTTTCAATCTTTATTTAATTACTTAACTTATTTTTGACTTTTCTTGATTTTTAACGATATTTTCACGATACATTAAGCCTTCTTTCATGCTTTATTATTATATTTTTTTTTTTACTTTTACGGGAAAGTAGGCTAAAAAAGAGAGAAAGATACCTAGATTATAAAACCGAAGTTGGTTTATACGGGAAAGTAGGCTCATATAGTTCTAGCCGGAACTTCTTGTTCTTTTTGAAATATTAAATATATTTATACTTGGAAATTCGAATAACTATTTTTGAAAATGGAATTATTGCTTAGTTACTCAAAACTGTCATTCACTTGGGCCCACTTATTAAACATCTTCTAGACCTTGGAAATCAAATTTCTTCTCTTGTTGAGTTCTAAAAGCTCCAGCATGTATTTCTTCGAAATGGCTTTGTATGAGAACGTTCTAGGCCCCCCCCCCCCCCTTTATTTGAAAAAAAAAACAATACCTGCTTTTAATCCTTCTTTTTAAATAAAACAAAGTTAAAAGCGAGAGAAAATATACAGTAAGATGCATTTATTTTAAACATTTGCACTTATTAACGACAAATGAATCAAATATATGCGGTTGCATATACTCATATGCATTTGTATATAATACGGAGCCTAGCAATAAGTAATTTCTGAGAAGTTTCATGCAAGTGTAACATTGCCATCTTGCATGTACTTTTTAAGTTTCTCTCTCTTATCATTTTCATACTTTGTGTTACTTCCTAAATAATGAACAATGCACTGATCCAAACAAAAAAAATCCATTTCTTTTATAGTCTAATTTTTTCTTTGCTTTAAAAAATGTTTGTAATCCCAGCCATTCAGAAAATATGGCGAAAAATCTTTCATTTAAATGAAATTTTTAAAAATCGATTCCAAAAACACTTGTGTCTAAATCGGAATGTTCGAATTTTCCTAATACGTGATCATCTCAAAACGTTTTTTCGTGCTTATGTTGTTGCAGTGAAACAACGTAAACCCTCTGAAATATCTGCAGAAAATCTCTGAAATAAGCTTTAAATTTTAATCTATTTTTTAAAATTAATTTACTTGTTCATTTATTTAAGTGATTTATTTGCTGCGTTTTTATTTATTTGTTTACTTTAAAATTTTAAAATTTTCTTAATCACACCGTAACGATCTCATTTCACTAGATTTAAGGAAAAAGGTACTTGGATGACGTCATGAGTATCCCAGAATCCTTCTATCGGTCAATCTCTAGCAAACTGAGGCATAGAAAACTATGTGAATGAATAATCGTCTGCTTTTAACCGTGAAAGAATGTGATCACCCAAAGGCGAATGAAAAGATTAGTCGCATTCGAACGTTCAATTTAACCTTTCTTCTTTAGAAAACGTTTTCCAACGTTCTTGTTTTGAATATTCCAAATGTAATGTAACTTAGGAATTTATGTAATGGAACTTGAAATGGATTTCAGATAAAATGGAACAAAATTTTTACGAATAGTCGAATATAATAATACGAGTTACAAAGATATAATAACGTAAATTAAAACAGTAACTGTTTAAAATCAGAGAGAGAGAAACGTATACAGAATTTAAAAAATATTTTTCTCTCTTATTGCAATTAAATGTTATCGCAAATATCATTATAGTTTTAAGTAAGGAGTAAGAAATCAATTACTTTGCTTAAACTACGATTTTTTAATTTAAGGCTTTGTGAGTAAAAAATATTTACTAATTTAACCGTCCTTTATCAAAAAATGCGTTTGGATGTTATTGAAGCTAATAATATTTCAGACGTAATTTAATTATTCATTTAGCGTTACTTGATAGCATTTCAAGAAAATTATTACCAATAGTCTGAACTACGCAAGTAAATATTTAAATGAGATACATTGGAAATTTAAAACGTTAATTATTCGCTACAATGAAAACTAAATATTTTAAGTGAAAATTAAATTTTTTAAGTTGTTCAGACTCTGCTAAAACAGCATTTGGATGCCAAACGAACATCATTGAATTTAGTGAAACTTTAGAATGGCTTAAGACTGAAAGAATTTCAATGATGTGAGGGTCAAAATGCAGAATGATTTACACATATGAATTTACATTGTGAATTTTGTTCATATTTAGTATGTGTTTATTAATTAATACCCATTGGATTCAGTGTTGTCTCATTATTCCCTCCCTCATGTAACGGATGGCAGTGTAAGTAGCAATAAGTTGACTGCTCCAAAACTCGGTAAAAAGCTCCAAACGAATGCGATATTCCCAATTTGAAAAACATTTCATTTTTCAAAGAATTTTTTGAAAATCTCATTGTACATAAATTTTTGAGAAACATATTTCGCAATTAGCCTTTTTTAAAAAGTTGGTTTTTGTAGTTTTATGCTTAGTATATATATATATATATATATATACATATAGAGGAAGACAGTTTTTAAAAAAAAGTAGGAACGGAAAATAAAAACATTTTTAACATAACCTTCTAACTAAACTATTCTTTAAAGATGAAAAATAATTGTGACATACGACCAGTCAACCTTAAAAGCGTAGAAATCTTCCTCGCCAGGACTTTTTAACCGCTTCAACTCTTGTCCTAATTACGTGTAAAGTTGCAACTTGTTTGGAATAATGTTTCAAAACAGGAAAAAAGGCGACGGAATATCCATTTGATCGACATCACAATAAACAGAATTTCATTAAATTTTCCAAAATGGTAGACGTTTGACACGTCAGCTGAATAAAGCATTTAGTGAAACTGAATTGCCATTTTGGAAGGAAAATAGCTACTATTGCCTAATTCTATGAATAAAATAAGGTTCTAGACAGGAGAAAGGAGTTTTGCAACTCGTTTCATTTAGTCATTTGCTGATTCTAAAAACTAGTTACTTTTCTCGTTAAATCATTGAGTAAATCTTTCATGAAGAATCTTAGTCTTTTTAACGAAAAGGTTGTTTATTTTTCAGTTTTGATTAAACAATTTATCCTTTCTATTTTTTTTCTTTTAAGGAAAAATGATATTCTTTACTCAAACAATGTACAGAAACATCTAGGAAATAAAAATAGTAAATATTTTGAAGTTTTGCAACAAAATAGTACAATCAATTAGTAATTTAGTACTGCTTTATGTACGCCATGAAAGGAGACAGGAAAAGAAACACCTTCTGAATTTCAAACAATTGCTAATATCATTTTTATAAATTACACTGCACTGGTAAAAATAAAAATTTAACTCGCAATTACGTTTTAAAATAGCAAAAATTCCTCTTTTTTTAATGCGCAGAAATATGAATACGTGACGCAAAAAAAAAAAAAAAAAAAAAACTCTCTCTCTTTCTTTAACGTCTTGACACTTCTAGTAAGTCGGGAATTTCATGCAACTCCATAAAAAAGTCCTAAATACCTGGCTCCTCTGAAGAGATTACTCCTTGTAAGGCCGTGGGTAGAAATTTTAGCACCGGTCACAAATTAAATTTTTCAAGGTCCTCCCCATCTTTTAAAAGTTCTTTCTAGAATAAATTACAAACAGAGGAACCTACCTATTCTGGGGATGCAGCAGTGCTCGAGTACTCATCAAAGGTTTTATGTAGCAAAGCAGCAACGCAAGTAAGTAGAAGAAAAGAGAGATATATACAAGGGGGTAATCTTAATTTTTCTCTCTATTTCTTAAATAATCGAAATGATTATAGAAAAAATATTATGAAAAATAAGAGATGAAAAAATAACGAAAAGTTAATACTAAAATGAAAAATAGTGCTAAAATTAAATCAAAACAATTTTTATGTAAAGAGAGCTTTCTTTTCACAGAAATGCAGTGCCGGAGTGTAGCAGTACCAGCAGCCCGATGGTGTGGAACACAAAACCTGCAAAATAGCAATTATCGAATATGAAACAAGAAGTCATTATATCCATTTTTTTAATTTTGAAGTTATGTCATTAAAAAAATTGAAAATAGAATTGAGCTATAAACTCAGCAAACTACAACCAAAATCCTTTCAAAATTATAACTGAAACACAAATACAATTGATCCTTGCATTTGTTGAAAGAACTTCAAAATTCTCTTATCTTCGTATATAACTTAAAGCAGATTGCACGCCTGAACCAAGCGATTTCGTAATAGGAATACGGACTCCACTGTGATTGATTTAAAAATTGCAAAAAGTAAAATTAATTTTATTTTTTGATAGCACAAACAAAAACAGTAGATTTTCTTTCTCTAGAAATATACGAGTTTTTAAGCGAGAAGTATTGTTTCAATAGAAAGGTTAAAATATGAAATAGGAATGCAACTTTTGCAACTTACTTGATGTGCGCACTATACAAAATAAAACAAGTTATTTTTCTCGTTCTTAACCGGTATTAAACCGGTTTTCAATGGAAAGCGGTGAATTTTTTCCATGATTACGAAAAAACTCTGTATTATAAAAGTCTGAGAGTAACGAATATTTTCGAAAAAAAATTTCTCCGTTTCACTTAGCCTTCTTTACTCCAATGAATTGCAAGGGAAGGTAAATAGTTCACAACATTTTTATTTTCTGTTGTGAAGACGAGAAATAAAAAAATAAATAAATAAATAAAAAATAAAAAATCTTCACATTCGAGAAATTATTCTCAGAGCTTCGAGAGCAAATGTGGTTTAGACAACTTTCGACGTCGACGTCTGCTGCATGCATAATGCCGAATTCTCGAATTTTCACTCAAGTATGTGCGGTTAAAAACAAACTAGAGAAGTTTTTAAAATATCACGCGTAGGTGTTTTTATATTTTGTGAGATAAGTGTGATCGTGACAATACGAAAAGTCTTTTCGAGTACTGAAAACTTTTCTGAAGGTTTTGTTGAAGATTGTTGAAGATAAATGGAAATAGCATGTAGGAAATAAAAAAAATCGGACACAAATGGGAAATTAAAATTTTCATGGAACGGTTTTAGAGTTACTAAGAGTTTATCGAAGTTGATCCAGAAAGTATTAAACAACGATCAATTTTAATGCATATTGGTAGAAATATATAAATCACATTTTAATAATGCTTAGTTTTTTGTCCTTGTTGCCTTTGGGGTGAAAAGGCTGCTTTCACCCTAAAGGTACGTTTCCTAAGAAGCGGCTGACGCCGGCGTCTGTCGCTGAGCGTCAGCCGCGCACCGCTGACGCGTACTTGACTGTTTCTTCTGAAGCGTCAAGCGTCAGTTGTGTGTGGACCTTCAGAGTGAAATGTTTTTAAAATGAGTGACCGTGATATTATATTAATGCTTGAAGAAATTGAAGAAGAAGAAATTCTATTGGGGGGGGGGGGCGACAAATGATACTTGAGAGTAGTGCTGAAGTCCATAACCTTATTTAAAAGAAGGAAAGATGAAGGTTTCTTTGAAAAAGTTATCAATCAGCATTTACTACAGGATGACAAAAAGTTCCGACGCTTAGTCTAAAAGGATTTTTTAGACTAAACGTCGGGCAGTTTAATTATGTTTTGGATCTTATAAAGGATGTTATTAGAACAGATTCTTCAAACAGTCATCAGTATTCAATCCCCCTTCAATAAAAACTGGCTGTAATTTTACGCAAAGAAGAAATATTTTTGTTACATATGTATATTGTAGAGAGCGGTTCTCAACCTATTAACCCCCCAGGGGCGTGCCCCCTAGGGACGTGATAACATTAAAAGGGGGTATCTAATGCACTTATAAATAGGATTATATCAGTCTTACTAAGTTTTTTAATAATTAACTTATAAATACTAAATTAAAAACAAGTTATTATAAGTGACTCATTT
Organism: Octonoba sinensis; assembly: GCA_038502835.1. Classification (NCBI taxonomy): domain Eukaryota; kingdom Metazoa; phylum Arthropoda; class Arachnida; order Araneae; family Uloboridae; genus Octonoba; species Octonoba sinensis. The sequence continues at coordinate 112,118,151 of CM076604.1, read as the reverse complement.
GGGACTGTTTAATAATAATGTTTTTCGTAATTGCCAAATATTAATAAATTCACCTATTATTGGTAATTTTTAAGGTTTGTAATTAAGGTACTAGTGTAACTTTAGGGTCAAAATGCTCAAATACTAGTTTTTCATTGTCAACACTACTTTGGAAGCCATTTTACATGCGAGCGTCCGCGTCAGTACTGCTCAAAGAGCGGTCCAGCCGCGCGGCTCCTTCCGCCGCCAGCCGCTGTGCACGCAGTGACGCTTCTAAGGAAATGATTGCATTTGATTTCATAGTAAGCAGTATACCGCGTCAGACGCTCAGCGTTAGACGCTGGTGTCAGCCGCCTCTTAGGAAACGTAGCTTAATAGCGACAAAGACAATATTCCTGTCTTTTCCCAACTGCGCAAGAGCTGAGACTGTTTTTGAAGGTAAAAATACGCTCTGCGGTTGCGCAGATGAAGAAAAGACAAGTTTTTTTTTTTTTTTTAAATCTTTGTCGCCTTTTGCCCTTTGTCGCATATTTTTGAAGACAAAAATATGCCTTGCGCTTGCGCAGATGAGAAAAGAGAAGTTTTTTTTGTCTTTGTTGAATTTTGCCCTTTGTCGCACAGGAGACGAAAATATGCCTTGCGCTTGCGCAGATGAGAAAGACAAGTTTTTTTGTCTTTGTCGCCTTTTGTGTGAAAGCACCCACAAAATGCTTTCACGCCCTTAGTCGTCATGTAGGAAGTCGTCATGTTCTTGAAGAGGAGGACAGGGATATTCCAGAACTTCTTAGAAGGTGTTCCATCGCTCTGGAGGAGATGGGATTACTACACTGTTAAAAAAAAACCTGAATTTCCAGAGTGTTTTTTGACTGATTTTAATGGAAGATTTCCGTAGTGCTTCAATACATGGTTTGTACTTCCAAAAACGGAAATATCACTTCCTGAAAATACGAGAACGGAACTTTTCCGTTTTACGGTTGCTGTATTTTCACAACCTGATTTAGATTAGCGGAGAAAAAAAGAAATGGAACTTCTGTCAAATCTCGGGAAAATATTATCAGAAACGGAATATTTCCGGCAACTCTGTTGCCGTACTTTTTCCGTTATTTTCAGAAGATTTTTTTTACAGTGTATATTTAATCTATTCATTGTTCCATCCCTTTTTTTTAGTCGAATCATTTTCCTCCATAAACTCACTTCTTTCGCATTGTACAGGGGCTTCTTGTAACACCGAAACAAAGTATCTGTAACTCTAATAGCTATTTGTGCCCTTTCTTACGTTGTAAATGCTCTTAATCAATCAGACAAAGGTAAAAAAGTTAAATTTTAAGTCTATTATTGTTGTTTTATACATGTGCAGCATATTATAAATTTATAATAACAAAATATTATAACCTATTTTAAACAGGGTTCGCACGGTCCTTACAAGTCCTTATAAACTCCTTACATTCTGGTACTCCTTAATAAGGACCCTTATAGTCTTTATTTTTCATTTACAGTCCTTTTTTTCGTAAAAGTTCATCGTCATTGCAGCAAAAAATACGTATTCCTAATTTCCACGTGCAAGCAAAGAAACTCATGCGTTCCTTTCTTTGCATAATCGTTTTGCATCCTTTACTAGAATCATATTGTTTTCCTTTAAATTATTTTTTAAGTTTAGTTATGAAGTAAACAAATATTTTTTTTTTTTTTTTAATTTTTTTTTTTTACGAAAATCTTACCGTATATACTTGCGTATTATCCATTCGCATGTAAACCGAACCCCTAACTTTCAGACAAACAAACGGAAACCCGCGTGTAAGTAGACTAACCTACTTTCAAAGAAAAATCGGGAGCGTTTCTGCCGCAGATTTTTAGATATTATAAATATTGTAAAAAGAAGGGGAATGAAATGTAATTACAATTGAAAACTTATAGTTTGATTTTTGCCATCGCGATTTTCGTAAAGGGTCCGTTTTTCAGTTATGTTTTTTGTTAATGGTTGCTTTTATTCTGAAATAATAAAAATAAGTTTTTGCGCTTTAACTTCTTCAGACATGTGATTTTTCCGTATTTTCCATAATTTTGGAGATTAAAAATTTAGTTTCCGTGAAAAATCCATAATTTTGGAAAACTATCTTCCCCTTTTTGCTATGCAAATCTTTGAAAGTAACGCGCTAACATACATACCTACTAACAACTTTTACACATTAGGAGTAAAATTTACGCATTTTGTCAGTTTTTTGCACTTTCAAGTTTCGGTCCTGATTTTTTTGTGCATTTCGAAATCCGATGTCATCGGCTTCGGGGAAACTTCCTAGTTCTCATTTACTGCCCGATTCTGCCTCGTGGGTATCAATAACTTTGAGCTGAACATTATTTTTTATCTTTATTAAGTTCTAGTTTCTGTAGTAAAGAGCTTGCACCGACGTAATTTTGCCACGCCCACTTGAAAATTTGCCCGAAAATATAAGAAATTTTTCAAAAGTTATTTTACGTTTTAGTGATATTATATCAGTTAATTGTAATTATTATATATTACAACCTTATTAATAATTTAGTTAACAAAATATTTTTGTCTAAAATGCCCTCCCCCCTTTGTATGTAATTTTATTAGTTTTTTTTTTAATTTTTGGCGGTGTTTAGCATTAGAGGTTTTTCCTTTCAAGTACTCATTATAATATTGTTGCGAAATAAATTGGCAATGCTTTCTGCTTTCATTCATAATTAAAAAGCATGAAAAAAATCAGCAATCTTCTGTTTGGAGATTTTTTTCCAATATTATAAAATAATTGTTAAGTTTGAGGAAAAATAAGACTACGGTTTTTGATAGTGCCTCTTCTTGATCTTAGAAGTTCATTAATCCAGTTACAATTTTCTGCGCTTTCTGCATAGTTAGGTGATAATAGGTGAAGGAAGGAAGACTACAGGCAGGATTAAAACAAAGAATTATCTATCCTATTTATTGAAGTAACAAAAGCCATAACTGATGCAGGCAATAACTACTTTTATCCATTTCTGTCTTATTCAAATATTTTTCGTAAATTCCAACCTAATAAATCATATTTGAAAGTTGGAAGAACATTGATCTCCTACATGAAGTGGTTATAACTGAGGAAAGGAGAAGGTCAGTGGCGTCCTCCAGAATAAAATATGAGCAGCATCTAACAGAACAAAGGCAGTAGTAACAGTCTGCCTCTGCGAAAATGAAACCAAAAAGAATAATTGATGACATATATTTTTTAAAGCAAAAGAAAAGGTGTATTTAAAAGGAGAAATCCGTTAGAAAATATGGCAGAGGATTTGGCCGAAAAAGCAGAAGCAGCAAAGATGTTTATAAAATCTAATAGTTACAGAAAAAGATCAAAGGAAAAAAGCGAGGAAATTTAATTTATGTAGGAAAATAGATGAAAAGAAGAAAAAGATTGACTCTTAATTGAAAAGTTTTTGTTCAATTCTTATGCTTTCATTAATTTTCATTTTTAGTTTTTCAATTTGTAAACTCCTTATAGTTAGTGATATTTCATATGGGATAGAAATAATTAGCTATTGATTTCACTTCCTTTAACACTATTTACCGGGCCGTTTTCAACCATTTCTAAACTTTCATTTTACATCAAGTTACTACTCATTATAATAAAACTTTCGGTCACCTTAACTTGTCCTACATTAGGAAAGGCTAATGCAATTGAAAGTTGCACTATAATTATTAACAAATCATGCTAAATGGAAGCTTCGAAACACTCAAAATGACTGGTTTGGTAAATCTGGTAACAAAATTATTTTGAAATTATAGTAACTTTGTCTTGTAATTAATGTTGGGAAATGTGATGTTTATATGAATATTTGCTTTTTATGATAAATATGACTAAAGCATTTACATAACCTTTATTTTGCTAGTGTAAATTTACTTCTGCTAAAATTATACTAATAACAGCAATGGTATCAATATCTTTTCACAAATAACAAAGTTTTCTTTTCACTCAAGCTAAAAAGTTTTCATAGTATAATGAGAATCAAATATTATATTTCTTCATAATTTTGATTTGTTCATGATCATGAGAAAATGACAATCTTAACATCCCACAAATTAAAACATGTAATGGAAAAATAATGTATTGTTTATAGGTATCATACTTAATTTTACAAATTTTAAGTAATATTGTTTCCATTTGAATGTAAAGAAGAAATATATGATTTTAAGGAGAAGGAAGATTTTCTCATTATTTTCGTCTTTAAATTCTTTATAGTCATAATTCTTTTTCCCATTTGTTTAACTGGTTTATGCGTATTTTTTTTTTTTTTTGCAGAATTATCAGTTTTAAATTTTTTAATATTTTGCATTTACCACAAGCTTTTTAGAAGTGAGTCAATGGAGTGTCTAAGATACATTTAATAAGAATTCTATGCAGAGTTCATAGCTTGGTAAAAATACATCATGATAAGTTTTTAAATGTCACGATATATATGTTCGCTAACACTGCTTATTTTCTACCTTGACAAAGTCCTTATAAAGTCCTTATTTTTTATTAAGCAAATCTTGTATGAACCCTGTTAAAGTCAGAAAAGCTCAAAATTTTCGAGGGGCATGGGTTTAAAAAATTGCCCTTGGTTCTTATAGAAATTAAACAGCTTTTTTTATGAATCATTGTTATGAAGAGAAATGAAATGAGACAACGTAATTAAAAGCGAAGCAAATAAAAACGATGAAAAGGTTAAAAACATCAGCTAGAGCAGTGGATCCCTAACGTTTTCGGGTCGATTCGCCCTTTTGGAAGTAAGACTTTTTCCAACGGTGCAGCCCCTTCCGTAAGTAAAAGTAAGACAAATCATAAATGACAGATTAATATGATTATAACTCGCGCACCTGCATCCTACATCCTACATTACAGTAATATTATAAGGACCATGGTGACCTAGTGCTTAGGATGTCGGGCTTCCAACCGGAAGATTGGGGGTTCGATACCCGACAAGCTGAAGAACCACCATGTACACTTGGGGATACGTGCATGTAAAATCCGTGGACCCTGGAGTCCCGAGGGTACCGGAGGGTGCAGAATTTCCCTTCCCTTCACTCTGTGGTCATAAACGAAAGGTGGTGTATTTGTGGTGGCGCCACCTGGTGTCATCCAAATACATAATGAGCCAAGTCGTACTTCCACCGCTGTGGTGCTCATCTATTCGCGGAAGGCGCTCACTTACGGTCTTAATTCCTGATCGCGCTGCGAAGGGGGGCTTGGATACCAAAGTGGCATTAAAAGCAACAAAAACACAATTATATTATGTATAATACTATAATAGACTGCAACGTTTATTGACAATGACTTCACAACGCGTGGCAGAAGAAATGAGTAAACGGCAAGGCTGTTGGGGTTACAAGGACGACTGTCGAAGAGCCGTACCACCAACTTGGCGAAATAATCCGATTAAGTACTCTATTTAGCACATTGCGCGTTAGAAAACTCATTTGTCAGTTTGTCAGAAAAAGATAAACAGATGTAAGAAAAACTTATTTCTTTTTACATAACCATAATTTCTCTTATTGGGTCAACTATATTTTTTGTTAATGTTATCGTTAAAAGTATATTTTCTTCTAAAAAATTTTTCCTCCCTTCAATAATAATTCATAGAAACGATTGGACTTTTGAACACTTTCGTTTTTCAAATAAATAACTTTTTTCCTTCCTGTTACCTAATTTTTTTCCTGTGTAAGTTTGTTTGAATGGAAAATTACGATGTTAACGACGAATGGAATAATAATAACTATTTAGATTTAAGGAAAGTCACAAGCCAGCGAGTCAGACATAAGCATAAACCATTCTAAATCTCGCCAAACCGCATATGGGAAGATCGCCAACTGCTCGTGAGCTCTTATTGGCTGAGCGTTCAATTCTAAATGAAGATATTACTACGCGTTGCACTTTTCGTAAAATTGAAAAAAAACAAAACATCTTATGAAAATTATTACAAATAAGCGCTAGATATGCGTAGGTTAAAACACCAAACATATTTCTATAGCGAAGTGCTTAGTTTAACTCGAAAATAGGACACCGCGAGGAGAACTACTTTCTTCGTTTGCTCTCAGCATATTTCTCCATAGTCAAGAAACTTAGCAGTTGAGTATAGCTGATTCCCCGCCGAACATCTGCGGGCTGTAAGTTCAACTATCAATCTAAACATGAGAGTAATCGCTTCATATAAACAAACTAAGGTGTTGCCACTTCAAAGAATCGGAAATTAACCATTTTTAAATCGTAGAAAACGTTTTAAAATTCGAAAGGTTTAAGAAAAGATAGCTAGATTTAAACATGAGAATGATCGCTCGGTATAAACAAACTAAGGTGTTGCTACTCAAGAAATAAATTTGTTAGAATCTGTACATTACGATACTAAATACGAATATTATGTTACGTTTCTTAGTGTCAATCATTGGACAAATTTTTAGATATCATTCTACCATAGTTTTTTTTTTTTTTTTTTTTTGCATGATGGGCAATATCGTATCGTATCGCAAAATTTAATCGTAACTGGTCCACGTCAAGTGGAATATATATATATATATATATATATATATATATATATAGATTATCATACCATGTGTCAGACTCATATTAAGAGGGAGGGATTATGCCTGCCTCACAAACACACACACATACATTTATGACCTTGACACGCGTGTTAAAAGTGACAATTGAACCCATTTCAAGAAGAGTAGGCAGGCGTTGTAATTTGTATGAAATTTCATAATTTTTAAAACAACAGTAATTTCTTTACTCTTAAAATAACTATTTTGCAAATATAAAGTCAATGTAGTAGGGTAATTATAGTAACAATAATATATATGAAAAACAGAATTTAGAATGCAGTTTTAAACTCATTTTTTAACATAAAATTTTTGTATGACTCAAATTTTAGAGCTCACACATTATTTTTCAAACGGATGCGTCCAGAATATTTCTTCGGGGGATGGAATATTGCTAGGAAAACGTACAATTATGCGTCATTTCAACAAAAAAAAAAAAAAGAACGCCCACGATTTTTCGGACCTTACTGCTACTTTTTAAATTATACTCGCAGGATTTTGAGCTTTTTCCGTAGTGTGCAAAATGTTCATGTCTTTAATTATTACATTTATTGGATAAATGGAGACAAATGGAAGAATTTTGAACGTTGGAACATGATGACCCTGTATAGATAAATGCGTGAGATCGTAACGATGGATTTTGATTCCGCGATCAAATGGATGCATATCCCGTGCTTCAACCGTTTTGCCAAAAGACGTCTAATAGCCAAGGACAAGTTGAATTGCGATTCTATTTAAACGATTGTCTTCTAACATTTTCATTTAAGCAATTGTCTTCTACTGTTTTCATTTAAACGATTTCAACATATTCATTCAGACTATTCATTTGTGGCATTTCCATTTACGCGTACAGACAACACAATAAAAATAAAAATGAAAAATATGGAGTTTCAAAATCAGTGACAGAAAAACCTGACCCTAATCCTTGATTGATTTTCATAAATATTTACTTTATCAAAAACAAATTCAAGCTTAGATTATTTATTTTTTCGAAAAGGATGCCTTCCATGTTGCTTATTTACAGAGGTTTTTGTAACTTACTTTTTTTCTGTTTCTCCTCCCCTTCCCCGTGCGGGAAAAAAAAACTTTTTTCTGTTTTTTCTCCATAATCCTTTAATTATTATTTGTTCTTTCTTGTTAAGAGATTGTTTTCAAAGAAAGAGAGGACTGCAGGCATCTTTTTTATTGCTAACATTTATTTGTTAACTAATTATCATTATTGTTATTACATTAACATTTACGTAAGAACTACGAAAATTGATTTTCAACCTAACTGGCTTCCGATTCCAAGCTTCTACTACAGTTACTGGCTTCTGTTAAGAAAAAATGTTAATTTATCTTTCAACCAGTGTGTAATTAACACATTCACTTCAATTTATCAGTGAAAACCAGCTCATTGTGGTTTATTTTAAATAACAAATACAAATGATAAAAATAAAGTTTTTTATTATTTATTTTGGGATACAGAAGTTATTTACAAGCACTCTTCCTACCCCCTTGTGAGAAAAACTTCTGCAAAACAAACAATTTGGCTTTCACTAGATGAATATCAGAAACCCGTTTTTCTGTTGTGTTGCGTCAGTTACTACTATTTTTTTAATCAATAAATAATTACCCAAACACCAAAGAATAACGCAAATGTACATCTTTTTAAGCATGCATTTCTTTTTCATTTAAATAAAAATTTCCTTGTCACAAATTCACAATTTTCGGATTTTTGAACTTGTTTTGTATTTTCTACTACATATGTCTATTTCATGTTGCGTCAGTTACTGTCATGTTTTTATCATTTTTTTTCATTACGAGCAGGATAACAGTGTTTCAAATACGGCCGTAGACAAATGTATTAATGTAGCTGTATAAGACAGTAAAATAAACTATTTTATATTTATTATTTTACTTATGGTAATTATTTAAAGTTAACTTTTTTCCCCCAAATGTTGCGTCAGTTACCGTGGAATGAACCTTACCTTTCAGCATGAAGTTATAGGATCACGTGATTTGTTGCATGGTGCGGCAGAAGTGGTCAGTTACTTTCCATGCGATCGAGGTCTTGCCGCCTGAGTGAAAAGCATTATAGTCACAACCACGGGTGCACCGACGGATCATCCCAGAAAGGCATCGCATATCAGGTATTTAACCGATTTTTAGACTTTCCGAATCTGATCCGACCACTGTACTAAAGGTCCAGTTATCCAGATATCCGACAAACTCAACATTTGAAGCACCTCTAATCCTGACCCCCCCCCCCCCCCAAAAAAAAAAAAAAATCTTAAATGGGTTTGCCAGTTAAGAAAAGAAAAAGAAAAGAAAGGGAAAAAAACAGATTTAACAAATACAAAAAAAAAAAAATTGAAAGCAACATTAAATTAAGGACACCTCAGAGTTGTTTATTTATTTATTGTTGTTTTCTTCATTTATCATTCGAAAACAAACAACGTTTAGCTAATATCTCTCAGTCAGAAACAGATTACTGTAATAAGAAGATTGAGAATGTTCCAGAGCCATTCAAAAATTTCGTAATACAACAAAAAAATAATTGATTTTCATCGTTCGGACCTTTAAACTGTATGAGTTGAAACGATCTTACAAGTCTAATCCCTGAAAATACCGTTGAAATGAGCCGAATTTTCCTGGAAAGAGCGGAAGGGATGTTGGATTATGATTCACCCCACTTGGAACAGAACATAAACATTCCGTGCATGAAGTTCTTAATCCTTGGCTGAATTTTATATTTTTCCTGGTTTAAAAGACATTCTCGAACTGGAGGAAAAAGGAAGAGCATGTTATGACTCATTGCGGTCCACGTCACCAAATGGGAAAGCTGTGCGGTAATTAGAGCGCAGCTCACCAGGCGTCGCTTCCGTAGAAGTTGCTACAAAATATGAATTCCCGCCGCTTGAGTAGCACAGTCCAGCATTTGACATCTCGCAAAGAAGTCGAATTTCTTGTGTTCTCCTCTTTTTTTGGATTTTTACCAATTCTTTGAAAACATGTCTCTTGACGAAGTAAGTAACCATAATTACAAAATAATGTCTTGTTATGAAAAATAGTTTATTTAGTAAGCTCTACTGTAAAATATTCATCTAGCGTCTTTTCAAAAATACTTTAAAAACGTATGATTATTATTATTTCGCATCGTTTTTAATTTGAAATGAAATGTTTTATTTTTAAAAATAATACATTTAGTGACGTCCAATTTTTTTATTAATTTCATGTCATTTAATTATTTTTATAAAAATAATTAATTTCCATTAAATTTTCACTGCTTAAGTAAATATTTTAATTTTAAAAAATAGCATTTTTTCTACTCAACTATTAAAGTTTTCTATGAATTTCTATTAGAAAACTTTAACAGTTGAGGAGAAAAATACAAATGTCATGTAACTCAAAACAAACTTCAAAAAATGTCAAGTAAATCAACGTTTTTCTTAGTCTACAAATTTTATAAATTAATTTTTTTTAAAAACTTTAATTTTTTACGCAAAATACGACTTTAAAAAAAAATTAAAAACTCTTTTGTGCAAGGGGTTCTTTTTTGCATAATTTAATTTAAAAAGTATGCATGGATGTAGTACAATAAGTATAAAATCATGCCAAATCAGAAAGGACGTCACTACAAAGTTTATTGAGGACGTATTAATAATAATATAACCCTTCACAAAGATTATATAGCTTTTAAAACACAGTTTCACGTTGTGGTTATAGTTGCATAACAAAGTTTATTTCTAAATTTTCAAGCTAACTATAATGGTTACTTAAAAAAAGCATTTTCCCTTGTCTAAAAACAGTTAGTTAAAGCAAACGTCTTTAAAGAAAAGCAAACGGAGTTTTTTTCGTTATAAAAAAGTGCAGTGAGGGAAAGGGGGAGAGGGTGCGTTTTTTAGCTTGAATGAAATTTCTTTTCTCTTAAAATATATAAATTAACATCATATGCCTTTAAAAGTTAACAGCATATTCATTAATGTTCTGTTGGTGAGTCCAAATTATTCAAATTCTTCCAGTATGCAGCGAATATTGAAACTTCTATGAGCAATTATGAGATAATGGTAAAAAGAGTAATTTAAAAAAAATTTAAACGAAAATGTGATGTAACGTTTTAAGTTTTCTTCCACAGGAAGTTTAAAATTAACCAGTTAGCTTTATTTTAAAATTCAATCCTTACAACGTTTAAACGAAATTTTTCATCGTTTGAAAATTCTGAGAAGGAGTAACTTTATTTTCCTTCTTGTCTGTCCACTTTTATACACACACACAACGCATTTTGTATTTATATACATACTTAGGTAGTTTAAGTCAACCAAAATTTCCTTACACTCCGCAATTTCGCTAGTAGTTACAATTCCTGGAGAACAAGTTCATTTCAAAATTTCTAATAAAAATTTGTAACTTGAAAATTAGAATAAGTGAAAGAAATTATTTTTTGACTGAAAATAAAACATTCAAAAAATAAATAAAATAAAAACGATAGGCATTGAGTGAGGGTTAATGTTTAAACGTTTAATTATTGTTTTTAATTAATTTATTTTTTTTTTAAATTATACCTTTTTATTGGTGCTTACCAATATCGCGTGAAAGTTTTTACTTTTCCAACATAAAATGTAGTTGTAATGAATAAATCGGTTAAATTGTAATTGGTTGTCTTTGTAGGTTGAGGAAAATCAACTTCAAAGGTTTTAAAAGAAAATTTAAACTTCTTTATGGGGAGTAAAAATGACAAATTGATATACAAATTGATAATTTTTCTCTCAAAAGTGTTTTTTCACTTTCAAAACACTTATCTACAAGTTTCACTGCGAATTTATGCTTTATTGCGCTAGGTTTCCCGAACCTGAAATTCAAGCTATCCAGAGTACTCAGGGTGCCGGTCACGAAAGAACGAAAAAAAGTCGCGTAAATTATGAATAGGTCACGAAAATTTGTCGTCACGCACGACGCGTTAGAAGACATCCGGTATTCGACTGGTTTTTAAATATCCGAGATCCGATCCGGCTACTGTACGAAATAGCCGGTTATCCGGCCTTCAAAATTTTATTTTTAAAAATTAATTGATTAAAATGTTTTGAAAATATATGTGAATTAAACTTACTACGTATTTGTAAACTGTGCGATGTTCGAAAATATGTATAGAATTTCAAAGTTTCAAACATTAAAGCCGGATATCCGGTACGTTATACAGGAATATAACTGTTAGGGAATATAACGGGATACCAGGGGACATCGGATATCCGATACCCGGCAGAATAAATATCCGATGTATCACCGAACGGTCCCAAAAAAGTCCCGAAATTTCGCTTTTGAAATTCTATGGATATTCTGGTACTTCTCTTTTCTAGTTCGATTTTTATTCGTTGATAAATTCAGTTTTTTGTTTCAGAGTTGTGCTTAATAATTCACGCAACACTTAGAATGCTTTATTTTTGTCACCAGTAAATTTCGAGGCCCTCATGCCCGGAGCAAATGTGTCCGCAATCCCCCCGGCGCATGGCCCTTGTACCCAGACATGAAACGCCGGTACGCTATAGAACAGATAGCAATTCAATGGATTGCTGTTGTTTCATACTATGTCGCCATACATAATATGTCCTCCCCCCCCTCCCCCCCCCCCCCGAAGCTACAGTAAAAAAGTAGAAAAAGGGAGAAACTTCCCGAACTAAGACTGGACAAAGAACAATAGCAAAAAATTATTAACTGGCAATTGTATTTTCCAAGTATGCTATTTATGATTATCGGAAAAAATCAGTCAAAACTTTTTCCTTGAAGTATAAAACCCAGTAATCTCTGGAAAAATTTTCATCTTGATTATCAAAAATAGTCACCACGTTATTTGCAGCTTAATATTGGCGTTGCTGTCCTGATTCCAAGCATGACTTCACACGAAAAAATAAGAGAAATTGAAAATTATTTCACATGTTTGCCAAAGATTAACCGTTTATTTTTACGTTTCCTTGTAAATCTGCGCGAATGCAGTTTGGTATTTAAATGCTAATGAAGAAACAAAGTTCGAAGTGTAGCAACTGATAAAAAAAATAAATTTCCTTAACATGAGATACCAAAGCATACTTAACGTTACGAACGGAATATTGGAAAAGCAAAACTATCAGTTATCCGGTTTGCGGGTTATCCGCGATTTTTCGAAATATTTTCATGTGACGATAATTTACGGAATGTGGAGAAACAACTCAGTTATTGCACAATAATAGACTTCGAAAAAATACAAGTATACTGCTGCGGAAGTCGTAACAGTAAATGTGCAAGCATTATTTTGTTGATTTTTTATCAACATTTTTTTTTCCTTTCTTTCTTTCTTTCTTTTTCTTTTCTTTTTTTTTTTTTTTTTTTATTTTTTATTTTTGTTACAAAGCTGAAGAAATTCTCCTGCGATGGCAGTTCAGAGAAAATTCTCTTAAATAACGGTTACAGTGTAAAGATAAGTAAAATTAAAAGTAATTTTATACAGCTATTTTCATCATAATGAATGAATGTCACTTCATATTAATAACTATTTGGAAATCATTTTTCGTTTTCCTTTATGAAAAAACATATTCTCTATTATTCTTCAAATTTCAGTTGCTGGAGATTTGTGGTACTTTCATGGAACAGAGAAAATTTTACTTGTTAGTTTCAAACAGTAACAGAAAAAGTGCTGCCAACTTAGATAAAGTAAAAGAGTAGAACCTCGATCGAAAATTTTTCACGAGACCATTCATTTCGAACGATAAATACGGAAAACGATGTATGCGGGTCAAGATAAAACATGATCAGTTTGATCGGGCTATTTAAAAAAAAAAACGATACATGCGGGAGAACGATGGATCGAGGTTCTATTGTATGGCATGTATGTTTTAAATAAGAATTTGAATCATTTCTATTCGGGGGAAAAAGAAGAAGAAAAATCAAAATTCATAAATATTGTCTAGATAATATTTAAAGTGTTCCCTAAATTTAAATTTATGCAAAGATCCGTCTTTGAAGAGGGAAAACGCTGGAGATCCCATTTATATTTTTCATGAGCGGGCACTTGCTTGTTTTTGCTCTTTTTCAAAAAACTTTTATATTTGTTTCACCGCACGCATTGAAGAAAACCTTTGAAAAATTAATAATGCATTCCTCGTTCTTAGCGAAAGCCAAGAATCATTCCCGGAAATTCATTTAATACTTAAAGATGCAGCAAAAGTAAGTAGGGTCAGTTGGGGTAATTGTTGGGGTAACGCTTTTTCAATGTTTTAACTTTTGATCCTTCCCTTCCTCTTGAATGAATTCAGAGATAAAATTGTGAGCATTATAGCCACTACTGTACTTCTTGTGAGTAAATGTGTACAAAAATTTTGACTTTATGACTATTTGTTAGCGAATGAGCTCGTGTTTACAATTACCCCAGTGTTTTTACAATTACCCCAGAGATCTGGGGTAATTGTAAACAGTGATTTATTTTCGAATAAGGTTGATGCAAATGAAAAATTGTTTCATACACAGTCTGCTTGAAGGCTTAAGAAGTTCCGGAGCAATGGTTCTCAATCTGCGGCCGACAGGCCGCATGTGGTCCACTGAGTTATGTTATGAGCCGGCTGAGATCACTTAACGAGAAATATCTTGCAAAAAATCAAGTAATGCGACACCGCAGTGGATCGGTCGGTTAAGCTTGGATCCCACATAACACCAAAAGTGAAGAACAACTGGCCGTGATCAACGCTTTGGAGGGTGGTAACCTCCCGCGACTGATTACTCTGAGACCCGAGTGCGCTAAAGGGAGCTGTGCACGTAAAATACATCGCCGCTTTAAATGTCCACCAAGTTAGAAATAATTTCCACTAAGGGACCATCCTAGGTGACGATCTCTCATCTAGGAGCTGGTTCAAAATCATTAAGCCCCTCTGAACCGTGTACTTTATTCTAGCGGAGCTCATTAATAATCAGTAGGAGCTTCCTTAATTTATGGTTGCCCTGCAAGGGCAACCATAAATTAATTTGGATTGGATTTCCAAGTGGCATTATTAGCAACAACAGCAGTTATGTAAAATAGACATAAAAGTGTAATTTACATCAAAATATAATACTTATTGTCCCCCCCCCCCCCCAAATACTGGAAATAGGATAAATTTAAGTGTTTACAATTACCCCGGAGTACGAAATATATGGGGTAATTGTAAACACCTAACTTGCACATAAAAAATAACAGGGAGGATTAAAATCATAACGAAATGTTTTTCGCAGCATTCCATATGACAAATAAAAATGGTTGAAACCGCTTACATCGCTTTTGTTGATGAGCTGGAAAGAAAAATGTAAGATCACTAAATTTTGTTAAACAACTTTTTTCACTGTGCTATTTTCAAACAATAGTGACGCCTCCACAGTTGTTTCGAAACTTACACAACTGTTTCAATGTGTTCCCTATGCTGCCAGTTTATAACTCTCAAGCATTTAAGTTTTCAAAACCACCACAAGCGTAGTTATGAAGCTTGTTTGCAATTACCCCGTGTTTACAATTACCCCAACTGAGCCTAATACTTTTTCATTGACACAATTCAGTGAAAAAATAGTACTTTGGTGTATTTTTTTAGGATAAAGAGCAGCATTGTGTGTAATTATATGACACATTTCCCTCCTTTTATGTTAATCATCTTCTAATTTCGTTTATGTAGTTTTTTTTTTTTTTTTTTTTTTTTAATGACATAAGGTAGCTGTAGGTAGTTTAGTCTACATAAATAGTACCGAAATTATCCATATTTCGGATTGGAAACGAAAGAAGATATCGTATAAGAAAATTGTACGATGAAATGTTTTCAAATTCTCAAAAATATTTTAGTAAAACAAACAAAAACATCTTGGAATGCCGGCTTCGTAATGCTTTATCCTCAAATAGCGAATAGAAAAAAAAAAAAACCGCGCTCACATATCCTGTATTATAATGGATAAAACTTGGAATATTCTCATCACGATCTGCAGAATTAAAAATGGCTAAAGCATGCCTCTGACTTCAAGGACAATATCAGAGGGGAAAGCCAAAACGCTTACCCCTTTCTAAGACACTATACACCTTTGGAATGGAATGCAGGTGAGAGGGGGTGGGGACAGTGTAGTACTACCGATCGTTGACCGTTCGTGCTCGTAAAACTTTCCCGCCACCCCATTTCCTGTCAGAGGCACTCTAGCGAGTCGTTTAATGTTGAGAAAAAAATTGGATGTATACTTCCATCTCTCTTTTTCTTTCTTTCTTCTGCTTTTTTTTTTTTTGTTTGGGTTAAGCACTTTGGGCACGCCATTATCTACCTCGTCTTCCAAATGATAGTATCCTGTTGAAAATTCCAAAGGAAGAAGTTGCCGCACAGAAGTTACCGAAGACGCAAAATCATCTGGATGAAAATATGCCTTTCATAATAGTCAAAAAAGCTTTTTTTTTTCTTTTCCGGTTTCAATAAGTTGCTTTATAAAATGCTCTATTTCTTAATAAGGCCCGGAATCCGACACACTCTCTCTATCTATATATATACTATACCTAATATATTTATAAATTATTTGAAGTTGCGCAATACATTTATACATTTCTGGTTAAGAGATTTTGGGGAAAATGTAGAGACGTAGTCAGTGCCTGATTACCGCACCGGCCAACTAGGCCGCGGCCTGGGGCCCTCAAATTTTAGGAGCCCCCAAATTGTAAGAAAAATTTCTGAAAATATTTGTTGAAAGATAATTTTTTACAAAATGGAAAGATCTTAACTCATTTAAATGGCGAGCTCAAAGTATTTGCGTAAACAAAGTAAACTATCCACAATCCCATGAACCCAGTATTAATAGAATAGTCTCCAAGCTTATTTAACTTTATACATTATACCCAGTATTTTTACTTTTCGTACCATAGGGGGCCCCAAAATAATGTTGTGCCTTGGGCCCCCAACTGTCTTAATCGGGCTCTGGACGCAGTACTAAAATTTGGAAGCAGGACTGATATTATTACCAATGTGGAGGCAGCAGAATTCAATCAATATTAGACAATGAGTCGTTTCAACTAAAATTTTGTACAGCGCAGATACAAATTTTGTACAGATTCCCACACCAATGGACCCGGGTATAAATCCTGGACTGGGCATGGATGCTGATGATCTTGTAACACGTCTGCAGATAATGTTATAGTGGTTTGGAATTTCCTAAGATGTAGTTCCTCTTCCACGATCATTAGAAGCACTACGTGTTCCTGCCGGGTTTAGCAAAATATAAGTCACAAGATCCGTTTCAACCAAAGTACCAATTGAAGAAAAAGTGTTTTATGTGAAAATTGGTTCAGAATTTGCAGAGCTTTTTAACACTTCGAGGTGCTGACGAGTTTGCGAATTCAAAACCGGTCAGGTCGGTGGATTTTCCGAGATGCAGAAAATCGTTAGCGTTCATGTCGTATGATTATGCAGCACGTTAAAGAGCCCTTCAGTATCTATTTAGCTTAGATACTCACAGCTAAATAAAATTTCTAGCGCGATTTCTCATCGTCAGAGTCCAGATGAGGAAGCTGGACGTCAAAATTTTCAAGTGGTAATGGCGTCCACCGAGAGTGGTGGCAGGGCCGGCGCTAGGTTGAGGCGGTGAGGCCCCTGCCTCAGGGCGCGTCGATCTTAGGGGCGCATTGGCCATAAATATTTACTGCATCTTTTTAAGTAACAAACAATAGTTTTTATTTCGAAAGAATTAAATAACATTTAAACTATTTAGTTTTACAAATGATGCATCAAAACTTCATCTAATTTCATTTTTGCATTAATATATATTACAGGTTTAATTTTGATAAAATCAAACACAGAAACACATCAAGAACATCTTGAAAAGTTTCCGTTTCTTTCTTTCCTTTGTTGAAAGGATGTATTTTTTACTGGGTTTATTTCTTGTTCTGCACATTATGTTTTTCTTCTCCACAGCGACAGGCGGCTTCAATGTATCCGGAGTTTGCGCTTTATAAGTGTTTGCGGTTCTAAACCGCAAACACTTATAAAGCGCAAACGCTAAATGTTGTACATGTAGCGCGCTAAGAGTTTGCGCTTTATAAGTGTCTTCTCTATTTTATAACGAGCAAAACGCTCGTTTATTTGTTCCTTATTCAATCCATTCTGATCAGCTATTGTTTTCTTCAGCCTTTTGAAAGTTAAAATATGTATATTTAAAGTTTGTATCGATCATATTTAATCTCTATTCCTTCATAATATATAATAGGGGCGGAAAAAAGTTTTTTTGCCTCACGGCGCCATTCGTGCTAGCGCCGGCCCTGAGTGGTGGTACATATAAGAATGTGTGCCACTCCCTGGGGGACGCACTAGGTCTGCAAATGGTGAGAAACCAATGCACAACCGCACTTAGGAAACAAAAACACAAATTTGTCGCCGGGGCGGAACCAAAATTCGTTTTCTCCTGATTACTGAAATTCAAGGCAAAACTATGAACACGATAATTTTTCACGTTGTCTCGGTTGTTTATCTTATTGAACTTTTTCTTATAATTCGCTTCTCTCTCTGCAGAAATTCAGCGCCGCCGCCAGCTCCGTGAAGAACATGAAAGCCCGCCCTGCCGACAACGAACTCCTTGAGATATATGCCCTGTACAAGCAGGCTACTTGCGGAGACTGTTCCACTGGTGAGTTCAACATTTCCCAAAATGTTATTAATGAGGTATAAACTTCCTTCCTAAGCAGGAACCTCGCTCCCTCTGGAAAATTTGGTCCGGTATGCGTTTGAAGAGAATTTTTCATTTTACTGATTTATTGAAAGGAAGAACCGGTGATGGGCAAGGCGTCATAAAGTACAAGGATATCCGCGGCGAAACGTGCTAATTTAATCTGTCATTGGTGAATACGACATGCTGTCATTGGTGAATACGACATGCTGT
This sequence comes from Octonoba sinensis, assembly GCA_038502835.1. Taxonomy (NCBI): domain Eukaryota; kingdom Metazoa; phylum Arthropoda; class Arachnida; order Araneae; family Uloboridae; genus Octonoba; species Octonoba sinensis. Next base: position 112,099,745 of record CM076604.1, on the reverse strand, counting down.
CATTGGTGAATACGACATGCATTCGACTGATAAAGAAGATTGATGAGATATAGTTATAGAGAAAAAATTGAAGAGATATAGAAAAAAATAAAACTTTTATCGTTTAAAAAAAATTTTTTTTTGTCTAATTTCTCTCCAGCAGATATCTTGCAGCATCCCATTTTTCTCATGCAACTCTCAATAAGGGTCCAACCCTACTCTTGACCTTGGGCCGTGTTGCCAAGCCCAGAATGTTTATATATATATATGTATACATAAAGATATTTATCTCTACCCCCCCCCCCCCCACTCCAAGAAAGAAAAAAAGTTCTGGTTACACCACTGGATATGATATCATTTTCTATAACGATTGTGACATTATTTTGTAAATTCAACCACAATCTGTCTGTCATTATTTCCTATTAACTTTATCGTTGGTGTAAAAGGTATGTAAGCATAACTTTTAATCATGTCGATATTTCTTTGCCCGTTACAGATAAACCAAGCGCAGTCGATTTGAAAGGCAAGGCCAAGTGGGAAGCATGGAACGCCAAGAAAGGTATTATTCTTTTAAATTCCAAGATTCTTATTGTAAGCATTATTTTTTAATGTGCCTAGAAAACGTTTTTAATTTATAACTTAGGGATTATGATACTTGAAGTTAGTAATTCGCGGACGACTTGCCTCAAAGACATTACTATAAATCGAAGGTATATTTTTTCAATAAATACCGTGCACAAGATACTCCGGTAGAGAGAAAGAAAAGTTTTCCAAAATTATCCTGAACTACTTTCTGTCGAAAGGCCTAATTCTGTATTAGATTTATGACATTGGAAATACCCTTGGTTGCAAGACGATTGCGTACGATTTTTACGATAAAAAAAAATCCTCGGTTTTCCGAGTTGTATGTATTATTGTTGCCATTGAAAATGCGCCCATTTAGAGCTTCTAAAATTGTGCAATAAAAATAAGAAGCTACCAGACCAGTAAAAGTTTTCTATGAACCACGGGTTGAGGTACACTATTATAAGTTCAGTTTCATGAATATTGCCTAGTCAATGGATTTAAATTTAATATATATTAAATTTAAATTAATTTTAGTATTAAATTTCATAAACAAAACGAGCATCGACCAAAACTAGCTAACTTGCAAAATCAATACAAATAATTGTAATATTAAATAAGTTAAAGTATTGGAATATAATTTGAATGTTGAACCAGCATCCTCTTTAAAAGCTACAAATTTGTTTTATACAGTTCTTTTCCGTCACTATAGCAACATCAACGTTTCCTTTGTTCTTTTTCTTAACGATTGCATGATTTATTTATGCTAGTTTCCTAGGGAACTAGCGTGTTGGAGTCGAAGTTTCAAGAATAAACATTCCAGAGATAAAAGGCTGACGTTCGGTCTTTAAAGATTTACCTATTTGCACTGGATTAACTGTTTCCGGGGGCAAACATTTCGCGACTAGAATTTGCAGCTCAGGGCTATGTTTCAGTTATGTACATATAAGATACGACAAGGCCCAATTTTTTTTTTCTTTTGAAAGTAACTACAGGTGAATTGCTACAATGTATTCATTCACACATTTTCTCGATTAATACGTCTAAGCCAGTAGTCGGCAACCCGTCGATCGCGATCGACCCGTCGATCACAAGCCCATTCTCGGTCGATCTCGACAGCATTTTGGACAGTTTATACAGTTTTCAGAGGAAAAAAAAGTCACTTTTAAATTAGGAGGTGAACATATTTTTTTCTCAAAAAATGTTTATTTATTGTTCAGACCATTCGCCGGACCTAAAAAAAACTTGCCAATAATATGAAATGTCCGTCGTCACATTAAATATGCTCTCGGTGGGAGTTAATTGAAGTGTGTAACGGCATTTCACAAATGTTTTTTATTTTAAAAACAAAACAAAAACTAACAGTATTTTATCAAATTTAAAAAAAAAAAAACAATATGTTAGTATATGAAATATTGTTTTGATACGAGCTAACGGTGCTTTGATAATATTATTTTAGAAACTTTAAGGTAGTAGTTTTATAAGCATTAAAACTTCATCGGACAAGAATTAACCAACAATTTGAAGACAGGTGCAGTCCCAACATGTCCTATTAATTGTGTATGCACCCTCCTCTGTCCTCAGAGTTGATCTTGGTGTTCGCCGAACTTGAAAAGTAGATCTTCAGGCAATTTAGGTTGTCGACCGCTGGTCTAAGCAAAACAAATAAGGCAAGACAAAATGCTTTACCATTTCCATTAAAAAAAATACTTATTTTTTTTCTTCTTTCTTTCTTTAACTTGCGTTAGAATTATAGTCAATTGACTATTGTGCTGCCCAAAATAATAAAATTAAACCTCAATTCCTCGATTTCACAAGATTGCAGATTTGAAACTAGTTGCCTAACAATTGACAAGAATTCTGAAGTTGACACATGACGCATAATTCTTTATTTACCTCGCATAATAGCTCTTCTCCTTTTTCAGTTTTTTAAAGTCAAAATACCAAGTTCTGCAACGTTATATTTCTGAGTTGTTCTCTTTGACAGGCTTTTCTCATTATTTTCTTTTATTTCTCTTTTAATTTGTTTATTTATTTATTTGCTGTTATTGTATTTGTAGCATCTTAGGGATCATTCATAAATGATGCCCCGCTATGAGGAGGGAGGGGGGTTCGTGAAATTGAGACAAAGTGTGACAAGGGGAGGGGAGGAGGTACAAGAAGTGTGACATCCCTGCATATGCAACATAGCATGACATGTGACAAAGGGGGGAGGGGGGCCGTTCAAGTGTGACATTTTGTGGCAAAGGGGGTGAGGGGGTCAAATATGTGGGAAAAAAGCGTGACATCATTTATGAACGGTCCCTTATTAATGTGTTATAAGCGCAGTAAACCCTTTTATCGCCGTTCATAGTGAATTTTCGTCAGTTCAGATTTTTACTTTAGTAAATTAATGTTAATTTTTGGAATTTGGCTTTGTCTTTTTTTTTTTCCTTTTTTTGGGCCCAGAAGTTTCATGACAATTCGCCAAATTTTGTTTTTATCGTATCCCTGTAAGGACATTTCGCCAAATTTGGTTTTTATCGTATCCCTATAAGGACATTTCGCCGAATTCGGTTTTTATCGTATCCATTTAAGGACATTTCGTTTAATTTTGTTTTTATCGCACTAAAGTAATCGATCTCTCCGAATTGTTTCTATGATTACCGAGAAATCAATTATGTTATACTAGAAACCAGGGACGCTCGGGGAGGGTGCATGAGGGTGGTTGAAAAGCGCATAGCTTCATTTCAGATTCTATATGTGGCGAAATTTTTCCTCCAGTTTGACATTCGGGGAATCAAAGGAACTATAAAGAGTTAAAAAGCGATGGAGGTCGTCAAGAACTCAAGTTGTCAGATTAAAGAATTCTGTTCCTTATTTAATAACAATTTAGGGGGCATAGGCGCAGAAAAAGGCTTATCTTGAGTGTCCTCCTTTCTTTTGACTGTCCTGTTAGAAACATTTTAGGATTGTTTATTTAGAACGCTAGAGTTAAGGTGCATTCACATCCACGGCGACAGCAACGTCGTAGGATTTCAATGAACATCACTGATTTTACATAATTTAATAACTCCCTCGTGTAGACTCAATGCCAGTGAGTCTACACTCCCTCGTGTAGACTCACTGGCATTTTTATTCCCTCACTGAAAGTTACTTTTAACCAGAACACCGTGATTGATTCAATGAGTTATGACGTCACTTGAAACCATTGACATATTGGCGTAGACGGAGTAACGCTGGATTTTCCTTCGCTGTGCGGATCACCGAGGGGCGAACAGGTCACGTGAAGTAGATGATCCAGTTTCGATCAATCAGCGTCTCTTGTCTTATCAGGGTTTGCCTTAATTTCTTTTCCCACGGCGCGAAGTTATGAAGATAGGATTCTGCTGCGCGTTCAGTTGCACCGGACGAGAGGGCCCCAATTCGAGTGGAATTCAAAACGCTCACCTATCAGCAGGAGCAACGCTTTCTAAATAGAGATTGCCTTTTCCTCCTGAACACGTGAGCCAGACGGATATCCGTCCTTGTGCCATTGGAACGCCCCCAAGCGGTGCCTACGATTTTACAAGGTCTATGTCTTGAAACAGATAAATCCTTGCTGTTAATTTGATAACTATTGCAACAACCTATTACGATAGACTCGCATTGTTACCGTTGCCACCGGGGTGAAAAACCTTTAGTGTTAATGAGCTTTATTCATTTTAAAGCATATTCTAAAAGTGCTATTTTTTCTTTCAGGCATGGGTCAAGACGCAGCTAAGGATGCATACGTCACCTATGCAAACACTCTCATCACTAAGTATTGAGGTGTTTCCTGCAACTCCCTGCTTCCAAAGGCGGAGATAAAGTCTAACAATTATTAAGTTAAAAAAAAAAAAATCTATTGTCGCTTTTTTCCCCTTTCATCTTTATTAGTCAATAAAAAACACTGCCTATTATTCTAAAGCGAGATAGAAAAGTAAACAAAATTTTATATTTATACATCATTCAATCGGTTCTTAATTTATTTGCTAGAATTTATAATTCAGTTGAAAATTATATTTTCTAAAAGAAAACGGTTGACTCTAACTGCAATAAAATCCAAAAATGTAATTGGACCAAGAAATTTCGAATTCCTTTGCTAAAAATATTTAGCAGTCTATTTTATATTTGACAGAATCTCCGTTTTCTTCATCTGTATAGTCTCGTCGCATTCTTTTAATTTTCTCCTTCGATTTTCATGCCTAAAAATGAATATCAAAACCTCTGTTCCTATGGATGCATGTGTATATTTTTACATAATGGAAATAAAAAAACCACAAAATGTCTTTCTTTGTCTGTGTTAAATTATTACATTCGTGTATATATTTATTCACCTTTACATCGAAAAATTTTTTAACTGACAAAGTTTTTACTTTGGGATGATTTCGATGATCTTTAGATCGTTATTATGATTACGACTGAGAGGAACGAATTACAATTACTAACGATACAGCAAAAATAAATTAAAAATTACGAAATACAGTGTGATTCCCTATTTATTTTCTAAATATATTTTACCCTTAACAATAAAGGATGAAAAAAAGCGCTCTCTCTAATAAATAAATTCAGCATCTAAAATATTCAGTACCTATCTTGGTAAAATATATTTTAAATACATTAATAGATCCAGTAATGCTTAAATTTTTGCTATGATAGTTTCATACACGTGTTTCAGAGTTGGTGTAAGATAATGAAGTTCGGCGATCAAGTTTTTCTACAGATACGTATTCACTCTTTAATTGCAAAGATGAATTTATATATAAAAAAAAAAAAAAAAAAAAAAACTGGTAATTGAAAACTTAAAAAAAATTGCAGATAAACTGATAGAGATGAAAAATCCGAAATGCTTATAGATAAAACTTTTTGAAAGCGAGAGGAAATGTTGCAAAAAAAGACGTAATATTCAGTCTTCTTAAAAGAGTACAAAACAAAGTCGCTTCCCGTGTCTGCACGCTGAGATCTTTTAAACTACGCAACGGATTTTAATGCGGTTTTCATCAATGGACAGAGTGATTCAAGAGGACGAATCATAGCCTCGTTAGAAAAAAATCCGACAGGCAGTTCTTTTTTTATACCAATTTTGGGCAAATTTCCACACAAACACACCAATATGGGGGTGAAAAAAAACTTGCATATATTAATGCAAAATATCGATAGAAAGCGCTGATTTTTCTGCACAAGATGAAATTTGTTCGAAGTTACTAAGTTAATAAGAACATCAGTTATAAGCTCTTTAGTTCGATTTCTTAAGGCTTACCTTGACCCAAAAATAATAATTAGCAGTTTCCTCAACTCCAGGCGTGGCCACCGAGAATCTGGGAGGCCTGCCGGCGAATAGTGTTAGCTCAATTTCAATATAAAACTTTCAAAATCATTCAGTGTAATGAAGATAAAACAATAATAAAGCATATCAAATAAAGTATATTTTCGATTTAACGTTTTTCTTAAATTAGCAATGGGTTTCAAAGTCGAGATTGAACTTGATAAAAGTTCTGTCTCCCCAATTTAATGATTTCCTCGATTTAGCAATAGCATTTAAATAAATATCGCCTGGAAAAGTTTACGGACATAAAGTTTATTCTAGATTTCAAATAACGTGGCGAATGAGGATACGCTAAATTTTCGCTTTTTTAATTAGTCGTAGTTTAATTAGACACACGACGTTTTTCACACACTGCAGGCTTTATGCCGCAGGTGATATTTTATATTTTTTATACTCTTAGCAAGGACAGCGTCGCATGTGACGTTTTTTGCGTTCTTATCAAGGACATCGAGGCAGGTAACGTTTTTTATACTCTTAGAAAGAACAGCGACGTTTTTAAAATTCAGCCCGGGCAACGCCGTGCGGGTACCGCTAGTCTTGTTATAAATGCACATGTATTAAACTTATATGTGTGATTGGAATTCACAGCATTGTTGAAATTCCTTCCACTCGCATATCTAGCTTTAATTTAGGCTAAACAACGCCCTCGTTATTAATACAGTGGTACCTCGAGATACGAGTTTAATTCGTTCCGTAACCTTGCTCGTATCTCAAAGCAATTTACTACGCAGGCGCAGTAAACTGTGTGGGCCGTGGCGTCGCAGCTGGCCGTTCCTCGTATCTCAAATGTCGCTCGTATTTCAAAACAAAACTTCGCTGCTCGACATCGCTCAAATCACTCGTATGTCAGGGCACTCGTATCTCGAGGTACCACTGTATATATGTTGCTGGTTCAAGAGTAATCGTTTCAATTTCATTCAGTTTCAAAAAAGTAACTAATTACATTATAGATAAAAGCACTTATTGTTATAACATTTTTTATGTGATTTCAGTATCAAATAGAGCCGGCAGGGTGCCGTAGTGCTAAGGCACTGGCCTCATACGCCCAAATTCGAAGGACCAAACCTGGCCCAAGTCGGTGGATTTTCAAGATGGAGAAAATCGTCAGCGCCCCTGTCGTTTGATTATGCGACATGTTAGAGATCTCTTGAGCATCTGTTTGGCTTGGATACTCTCGGCTCAATTAAATTCCTCGTGCAGTTTCGCACCACTTCCAGCTCAGGTGCCGCCATTTAGGGAGACACTGAGCGTCAAAAATTCTCAAGTAGTAATGGCATCCGCCGATAGTGGTGCTACTTGAAAGAATTTATACCCGTTTCCCGGAAATGCAATAGGTCTGCAAAGGTTAGTGACCGTAGGCAGCCCCATTAGAAAGAAAGGAAAAAAAAACAAAAAACAAATAGATCAACTAAAAATTATAGAACTATGAATGAAGTCGGATTTCATCCTATCAGTGAAATATGAAATGGACAACACATTGTCAGAGTTAAATAACGTTGAACATTACGAAAACTACTACTCTTAATTTTTAACGTAATAAAACTAGGTAATTGAAATTAACTATTACTCATTTAATAATTTCTTTCGACCGAAATATTAAAGTATTGTTCAGAAAAAACTACCAAAAAAAAAAAAAAAAACTCATATTAGATCAAATCAATTGATAAACCTTTATCAATAAAGTAACATTACATGCATATGATAAATGGACAAAACTGTCTTAATAAACGCACTAAAATTTGCAGAGGAGACATCTTTTTCATTTTCTTAAAATATCTTACTCGATGGGGTCATAAAATTTTTGATTTTATCTCATGTATTTGTTTGTTTTTTACAGGGTGGATCCCTGCTAGATAAATATTATAAAACGAAGCCTGTATGATATGTTTAAATTAAACTATCACACTTAAGATATACAAAATTCGGAATACTGGTTGGCTTAATGTTGATTCAATACATTTTGTACATTGATAAAAATTTCAATTTATTATTATTATTATTATTTTTAATATAATATTTAGTTCTTTTCTGGCACATTTTTCTCACGTATTTCTCGAATATAGGTTCTAATAATTGAAGCAAAAAATTCAGTGCCATATAAGAGAGTACAAATTGTTTTTATGAAAGCGTTGTTCAGTTTGAACTTATAACATAACATACTAGAGAATTTTGAGAAACTCTCGAGGGAGGACTTGGAGCTCTTTTCTTGGAAAAGCAACTGAAATTTTACTTTTGTTACGTTCATGAAATTTTTTTTCTCATTGACTTAAAGAAGATATGTCTTTGCTTGGTGGTTTAAAGATTTTATTCAGGGATCTGGTGCGGAGCTGGAGTGTGAAGCAACGATTTTTCTTGAAATTGGAGCGTAGCCGGAGCAAAAAAAAAAAAAAATGTGTTTCACTGCTGCGACATTTTTTAAATTTTTATCATATAAAAAAATAACGAACATAAAAAAAGATAAAAAAAATTAATCTATTAAAACTATTCCGAGCTGGAGCGGAGCCGGAGCAATTATTTAGAAGTGAGTAACTCAAAAACGTTTGAGCGGAGTAATTCAAACTCTCCCTGATTTTATTCACATTTGCTGCTGATTCTCGCTTTCGTTTTCTCTAAAATGATGGTCACTTTCGAAATCAACTCCAAAAAATATACCAGACCTGCCAACCTTACAAAATGAAAAAATTAATCTACAAGATACAAAATGCATAATTTATTTTCAAAAGATAGTTTAGAATTACAAATAAAATACTGGTTTGTTCTGTTTTTATTTTTTAAGGTCATTTACTATATTATTTCAAATGTATTTCGTTAGTCTAGCAGTTGATTACAGGGAAATACTTAAAAATATTTTCAACAAAAAAATTAATCTATTTATGCGATTAAGTAGGACTTTTATATGGTCATGAAATGTCAAACACTAAATCAAAAATTTGTATTATACAACTGCAGCCAGTAAAAACCTTTTGAAAACAAAAACAGTTCTTAAGTTAGCTAAATTTTTGCTACAAATGAGTAAAACTGAATCGGATGAATTTTCCCTTAAAAAGCAGGAGAAATTTCTAGGGTAGCAAGAGTAGGGTTCGTACGCTTTTGGCAAAACCAAAAGTAAGGACTTCCTAAGGACTTTTTAAGGACCTACAAAAATATTTAAGCACCTCACAAATTTTTCGAAATATACAAATTGTTAAGTTTATTTCAAAAGGAAGCATTATTGAAAGAGGAAATTGATTTAACGTCGTATTTTTATTAGGAGCACAACATAAACACTTTCATGGAGCTCTCTTTGACTTGTTGCTTTTCTAATGTCCAATAAAGTCAGGGAGTTAAATAATTATTGGAGCTACTAATGAGAAGCACACAACACAAGTATTAATCATATATATGCAAATTATAATGATATGAAAAATTAGAAAAAATGGTTAGTGCTATAAAATACAAGTTAAATGAAAAACAATTTTAATTTTAAAAAAAATGTTAAAAAAACGCTGCACTTTGTCTTGAGAATTTGCGTTTAATTTAGTTTTCTTTTTTTTTTTTTTTTTCATTTTACTTAACTTATGTTGCCAGCATCTCAATTTAGGCTTATACTTAAACTTTTATCTCTGCTATAAATAATTTTTTTTAATTACTTAGAAGAGCTTGCAAAAATTCAGAAAAAACTTTTTCAACTTGAGAAAAATATTTCATTTTGGAAACAACATAAATAGAAAATGGAGCTTATTCACTTAAAATTTTGTACATTACCCTCAAATAGTAACTATCAAAATTTAACTAAAAAAAAGTTTTAAAAAATTGAACAATTTTTTAAATAAAAAATAAAACAAGCAGACTACAGGCTGCAAATACTAAAACGACTGTCTTTTTAAATAATTAGTATATTTACAGGATGCAAAAAGATAGAAGTCTCAAAAGCTGGGTGCAGTTTTCGGCCAAGCACGTGCTAGATGTTAGCAAGTTTCCGAAAAATAGGTTTTTACATTTCATGTTAATTAATACATGTCTTTTTAAAAAGTTTCTTGAAAAATTCTCTTGTTTTGTAGTACAATCCCTTTAGATAAAAATACTTGTACATCAGCTTGAAAAATCGGATCTTTTTGCAAAAAAACGAATTTTCGAAGTTCACAAATAAAAACAGAAAAACTACGGGAAAACGGAGTATTTGGCAACTACAGTGTATAAGTTTAAGAAGAGGAGGATTCCATCAATTTACTGCAAATTAAGAAATTTCACGAGATACAAATTTTGATTAACGCAGCAAATATCCATCATCTCCCAAACAACAAACCCCCACAGCGAAGGACTGCGAAGCCAAATTGGTCGATAAAAATTTACTAAATATTAAAACGTTGCTTTTAATCAAATTTTCGATACGGGAATTGATTTGGTCTAAAAAAAAAAAAAAGAAACAATGGGAGAACAAACTGTTTAGCGAAAGATCAGCTGAAAAACTGATCTCTTTTATTGAGCTAGATGTCAACAATATGCTTCTTTGAACTATCCCCCCTCCCCCCTTAAATTAAAAAAAAAAGTTTTAAAAGCAATATTTATTTACTGATTACTTGTTAAGAGCTGCTCCTACTTGCTTTATTGATAATTGTTTAGAATGTAGATGATTTGGTAACAATTTTCATGCAAAAAAAATATATATTTATTTACTTTGTAACTAAACTAATAAATAGTATCGAATCCCAAATTTGAAATACCGAAATTCGTCCCTTTTTCAAAAATTCCCGATTTTTGTTTATTTATTAAATGTTTTCCCCTTCAGTCCTTAAAAGTCCGTTTTTTTAATTTTATTCCTTTTTCTTTTGTCTTTTAAAAGCAAAATGAGGGAATGTGTGATTTGTTTGTCTGTGGTCTTAAATGGTGCCCAGTTACTGGGCACCATTGCATTTTGTACAAATGCTTGGTGTTTTGATTTGACTTCTCTACTAATATTTTAATGTTTTTTTTTTTTTTTTTAGATGTAGCTCGATTTTCTTTTTCATACAATTGCAGGAGATAGCAAATTGGGAGCTGCCATGTGGGTGGGTACAAGATAATTTTAACTGAATTGGGTGTTGTAGTTTGAAGCATTTTATCAAAATCCATGAACATTTTTTTCTGTAAAAATATATAACACATCAATTAACTTATATCTTTTCAAAAAAAAAAAAAAAAAATTAGAAAACAAGAGTTAATTTTTTATCTACCAATTGAGAAAGCACTGCAATTTGTAGTAAAAAAGTGATGATGTTTATGTTAATCCGCCATTTTTGGTCCTGTCAATCCACCGTTTTGGGTCTGTCCGAAAGCCGCGATAATACCGGAGCCGAGCAAACCAAATTTGAGGCTCGATTAAGTAGTTGATATGAAAGAAGTTTGATTCTTGTGAAGAATACAAAAGGTCGCAAAACAAATAGAGCGCATGGGTACCTTCTTATTTTAACAAAAAAAAAAAAGTTAAGCACCTGGAATAAAAAATAAGGACTTTTTAAGGCCTTAAAAATGAAAATGAACATTAAGGACTTTATAAGGACCTTTAAGGACCGTACGAACCCTGAAGAGGCAGGAGACTGAACAGAAAAAGCAGGAGAGTTGGCATGTCTGATATACGAATCAATTAACAAAATTTAAATTACATGAAAAAAAAGTGCAAGCTTGTGTAACTTGATATCCATCCCTAAAACATGTGTTAAACTTTTCCATTTATAAGGGGAACCATATACCCAAGCATGCTGTCATTTACGAGGGCAAGGAATGACAAACTTTGAGAAATACAGGGTACAGTTCTACTATCAACCACAGTAATCTGGCTGGCGGAGTGTCAAGGTGAATCCATTCATGTTCAAAGGAGGAACTGCTGGCGTAAAGAATGTGCCGTTTTTGTTCTCGTTCCAGTTCGTTTGGCATACTTGATTTCTTCCGAACTGATGCTATATGCCAGTTTATAAATTTAGTTGCTTTCAACAAACAGAGGAGCAAACATTCCGATTTGCATACTTACTAAACGCACCTGCAAAACGAGCTCCCCCAAAACTCGAATGATTCGTTCTTTTCTGCCATGCGCAGAAACGTCCAAATGTCAAAACTCCATGCTCAAACTGTAACGTCAATTATTTTTGCTTGGAACGTGCCCCCCCCCCCCAATGCCTGTTTCTACCCCCAAAAATGTTGAATTAACTGGTGTTACTGGAAATTATTCTTTTATAAGAACTTTTCTCATTTTTAGCGACTACAGTTTAAGTTTAGTACTCTGTGTTAAGTTATTATTTACTTTGCTTACTTAAATATTTATTTGTATTATCATTTGTGAATGATTCAGATAAATTTTTGTCAAATTGATCTACCAACAGATTGATCATGAAGAAAGTTATTTTATTATGGTGCGAATATTTCCAATTTAAGAAAATTTACTTTCGAAGCGATGCAGCTTCCATTCGAATAGAGATCTCCATAGCTGTAAATCACTCATAAAAGTATTGTACAGTCGAACCTTGTTATAGCGAACTCGGGATATAACGATCCCCCGGTTGTAACGAACCTTCACAAATGGTCCCAACTGAAACCTTAAGTCATTAATGCATTTTCAAACAATTATAACTATCCCCAAACGTTAGAAAATCGGCTATAGCGATCCAAAATTTTAAGTCTTTTATGCGATTTGTCTCAGCAACATTCCTTGCCATTTGTGTTCTAGTCTAATCAAACACTATTTTTTATAATAGTGTATATAAAATTCAAAAGTTTACAGCGAATAATAACATTTTTTTTCTTACTATAGATGAATAATAATGTAAATTTTTAAAATTTGTGTTTATTATTGAAAACAATATTTAAAGTTAATATTTTACTCCTCTACCCTGATTATCGAGAGAAATATGTTTATTATATAGAGTTATCTTAGTCAGTTAACACTTTTTTTACAAAATCGGATGTAGCGGACCCTCGGTTTTAGCGATCTTCGAAGTCGGTCCTTTGATGGTTCGTTATAGCGGGGTTTGACTGTATTTATATCTGCGGATCTTATATGAGGCACTTAGAAGCAAAGGGATGTAAGTGATAAAAATGAAAATTTGGAGATAACTAGTGCAAATGATTGAGGAAGCACCATTCTATATTGTGGCAAGAGATGTTAGTGATAGCTCTAACAGGTGTTCCGCCCCAACGTGATTTAGAAAAAAATTAACATTAAAGGTCCCATAAGATCTAAACTTTGAACGCGTTTTTCTCAGAATCGTTTTTTTTTTTTTTTAGTCACTTACATCCCTTTGTGGTTAAGCCACTCTGTATCTAGTAAAAACAAAAAACTTTTGATTTAAACATTTTGATAAAATTAATATTTTACAAGAAAACATAGACAGGAAAAGCGAATTTTTTTTATATATAATTATTATTAACTCAAATAAGCCTTATTTTAAATGTCCCTTTGCAGAAATTCTTTTCCCTTCCTATCACATGTATTAAAATTTTTGTGCTAAATACAAAACGTTTTAAAGATTTTTTACTAACTTTTGGCAACATTTATTTTTTATAGAATTCAAACAGCAGACATTACTTTAAAGAATTATCCGATGTTATTTCAGAATTCTATTGTAAGGCTTCTCTGCAACGATACTTAAATGATTAAAAAGAAGAATTTACAGTGAAGTGGTTTTCTTCTACATCACATTAAGGATTCGATCAGCGGTCATGACCACGAATGCGCATTTTAATTGTTTCAAAGAAAGGTTACTAGATTTCTCTGTTTATCTTTGGAAATGAGTTTTAAACTATAAGAACGATATCAGCTATTATTTTCGCAAAAAGTTGAATCATGTAAAAATAAAAGCATTTGATTACTGGAGTTTTAGAGTAACATGTCATTTCATATCATTTTTCACTTTTTTCTACTATATCAATAGTGATCAACACGTTGGTCGTGATCAACTAGTCGATTGCATATTGATTTCTAATCAAACTACGTAGATTACAGCGCAAGACGTTTTTACGATACAGAAACTTCTTTACATCGCTACAGTTAAAATTTTCGTTTTTGTGTGTTATTCAACGAGTATTGTGCGGAGATAGCGTAGAAACTACAGTGGACTGTATGAGAATTTTATTTGCGTTTTAATGCGTTGCGTACATAGCGGCGACTCATCTCAAAGTGAAATTACACAGTTTAGGGTTGCCAAGTGCTGCCAAGTTGGCGCGTAAATTACAGTGGCGCGGAGAGATGCTCCGAAGAGGTTACAAGTACGGAACATCCCGCCCGGCGTTGAAATATTACATTATTTCAAAACATTAAAGAAAAACACAAAAATAAAATCAATTTAACACAATAAAAGGTAAAACAAAAATTGAAATATGCATGAAAATATAAAAATTCTAACAATAACTAATACACAAACAATCACTTAATTATTTACAGGAGATACATAATTATCTACAATTGGCAAAATGCACATTTTTGAAATTGGTCTTCTAAATTTGCCCTTTGGCGTACGTATATCTGCAACTCTGACATTGCCATCTGGGCCTTGAATTACATTAATTATGCGACCCATTGACCAATTACATGAGGGGAATTGCGCGTCCTTTAATAACACTAGCATACCTGGAATTAAATTTGGTTTTTTAAGTAACCATTTTGACCTCTGCTGCAGGTGACTTAGGTAGCTGTTTTGCCAATATTTCCAAATGGTTTGAACCATTTTTTGAGTTCTTTGCCACCTATTGAGAAGATTATCCTTTTTATCCATTAAGTTAGGTTCTGGGACAGAATTTATAGGTTTCCCTATTAAGAAATGACCGGGAGTTAACACTTGGAAATCATCACTATCCGCTGATAATGGTGAGAGTGGGCGCGAATTAAGGATGCCTTCAATTTGCACAATTACAGTGAGAAATTCTTCCAGTGTTAACTTTGCGGAGCTTATAACTCTCTTTAAATGGTATTTAAAAGCTTTCACTCCCGCCTCCCACAGGCCGCCAAAGTTGGGTGCCCTAGGAGGTAAAAATTTCCACTTAATACCTTCTGTGGTTAGAAAGCTCGAAATATCTTGACTGTTTATCATTAACCGATATAACCGTTTTAACTCTGCAGAAGCTCCAACGAAATTTGTAGCGTTGTCACTGAAAATTATGGAACTTTTGCCACGACGAGCAAAAAATCTTTTTAAAGTTGCAAGAATTGCTTCTGATGTCAAATCTGATACATACTCGATGTGAACCGCTTTAGTCGCCATACAAACTAATATAGCTACATATATTTTCTGAAAAATACCCTTTCTTTGTCCTTTATATTTAATTTCAAATGGTCCACATAAATCGATTCCTACATTTAAAAATGCTGAGCTAGACGTTACTCTTTCGGACGGTAGATCTCCCATAATTTGAGTAGCAATTACTGGTTTATTTTTAAAACATTTTACACATTCATGAACAACTTTTCTTGTTGTATTTCTGCCACCAAGGGGCCAATATTTTGAGCGAACGGCGTTAAGTAAAGCTTGAGGACCTACATGCAAATCTCTTTTGTGATAGTACTGGAATATAAGTTTATCTACTTTACTTCCTGCAGGAATAACAATAGGGTGCTTATGGTTGAAATTTAAGCTTGACTGTGAAAGTCTGCCACCTACTCTAATTAATCCTGTTGATGGATCAATAAACGGATTGAGAAATTTTAACTTACTTGAGGGAGAAACTGAAGATCCCCTTTCTAAAGCAGACATTTCCGCTGAAAAATACTTTACCTGTATGTTTTTTAAAAGACAATTTTCAGCCTTCACATACTCTTCATGCGTGAGCGAACCTGTTTGTTTTCCAGGCGTCTTACAATTGCTAAAAAATCTAAAAATAAATGCTAAAATTCTAATTAGTTTGGGAAAATCATTAGTGATATCTAGTAAGTTATCAAAAAAATTTGAGTCTGTGTAAGAAGTTAAAGTCACTTTAGTGAGAGTCTTAAGTTCGTCGGCATAGAGTTTCGCAGTTGATTTCACTGCGTTTTTCAAAGTCTGAGAAACAGGAGAATTTAATTTTGAAGGATCTGGTCCCTTCCACCATAGTTCACTAGTAGTTAGTGCATTCACATCCAATCCTCTGGAAACCAAGTCAGCAGGGTTGTTCTCTGATGAAATATGTTGCCATTGGAAGTCCTCGGTCAGTTGGTAAATTTGCGATACTCTATTGCCTACAAATGTTTTCAGCAGGTTTGATGGGGTGTTGATCCATGATAAAGCGATAGTTGAATCAGAATATAATTTCACAGAGTCTATCTGTAGTTGAATAGCTTCAAAGACCTTCTGAGTGAGCTTTGCGAGCAAAAGACATGCACAAAGTTCGAGACGTGGTATGCTGATAAACTTTGTTGGGGCGACACGAGATTTACTGCAGAGAAGTTGAGTAAATATTTCACCTGTGTTGGAGACAGTTTGGACATATAATACTGCACCATAAGCTTTAGAGGATGCATCAGAGAAACCAAGAAGTATTATAGATTTGGTATCAGATCTTGTAAAACATCTAGGCACATAGATTGATTTTAAGTCTGGTAGTGTTTTGATGAAGTTGTTCCACTGTTCGGAAAGTTCTGGAGGTAGCGTTTGATTCCAATCCAGTTTGAGTAACCACAGCTGTTGCATGAATACCTTTGCTTTTGTTATAACTGGAGCGAGTAATCCAAGTGGATCATAGATGCGTGCTATTTGAGATAGGACATCTCGTTTGGTAAAGTTGCGAATTGGATTGGTGGTCACCTTGTATGTAAATGAATCATTTGAACTGTTCCAGAGCATCCCTAGCGTTTTGACTACTACTTCTTCTGCGTTTCTGTCTAATGGGAACTCTTGAAGCTCAGTAGTAGATGCCACATTACTGCACCACTTGTGTAGAGTCATTCCTCCTCTTGAAAGAAGTTGCGTTAATTCTAACTTGAGATTTTCGAACTCGCTCAGTTCTGAGCTACCGGAAAGGCAATCATCCATGTAAAAATTCTGAAGAATTACCTTTGCAGCTAAAGGAAAATCTTTTTCTTCGTCTAAGGCAAGTTGCTGTAAAACCTTTGTTGCTAAGTACGGAGCAGATGCAGTCCCATACGTAACCGTTCGTAACTGGTAGACTTTAGTTGGTGCGTCTTAGCTATCCTTCCATAGAATTTTTTGTAGCTTAGTTTGAGAAGAATTCACTTCAATCATTCTGAACATTTGTTTTATGTCCGCGGTAAAGGCGTAGATATACTTGCGAAATCTAATTAGAATAGAAAATAAGTCTTCTTCAAGCACACCTCCCTTGCACAATGTATCATTTAAGGAGTATCCACTTGTTGTCTTTGCGCTTGCGTTAAATACTACGCGTAGTTTAGTTGTTCTGCTGTCTGGACGTAGAACACCGTGATGAGGTAGATAATAACCTTCATCGAAATTCATATTTTCCTTCACCTCTTCCATGTGATTTAAAGTTTGATATTCATTAAGAAATTCTGTGTAAAGCATTTTCATAGTCGGATCGCGTTCTAAGCGTGTCCATAGCTGATCCAATCTCTTCGATGCGATTTGTTTTGAATTCCCTAATGTTGCTTCAGAAGCTTCTGGCTTAAAAGGCATTTCTACTACGTATCTACCATCAGTTTTCCTTTTATGCGTTTTTGCGAAGTGCTCATTACAGTAATTTAATTCATCACTATTGCAAACGTTTCGATTTTCAACTTCTTCTATTTCCCAGAAATTAGTTAAAGTTTTGTTAAGTGTATCTAAGGTTTTAGATAAAAAACAGTGCTTAGAAGAATAGTCAGAATTATCTGCAATGCTACCTGAGACCAGATAACCGAAGCAGCTTGATTGCAGAAACAAATTGTTTCCCAGTTTTATTTTATCCGCTTTTAAAAGATCAAAGAATAGTTCTGCACCCAACAGAATGTCAATTTTCTGAGGAATAAAGAATGTTGGATCTGCAAGATTTATGTGATTTGGAATATGTAGATCAGATACATCAATTTTCTTAGACGGCGTAAAATTAGTAATCTTTGGGACTATTAACAATTCAACTTCCCAATGAGAATCATTCGCTTCATTACACAAATAAGCTGAAACCCTCTTCTTGATATTTAACGAGGAATCATTTAATCCACTAATCGGAATGTTTATTTTTTCTTTTCTCAAACCTAAAGCATCTGCTGCTCTAGCTGACAGGAAAGAACTTTCACTAGCGCTATCTAAAATCCCTCTTAAAGGCCTCATTTTACCAGTTGAATCCCTGATATAAATTATAGCTGTATTTATGAGAACACTTTTACTATTCCCATTTGTAAAGAAAGAAGAACGAGGATTTTCTGTCACTTGGGAATCAATAAATTCTGAGGTGTTTACAATTTGCGGCGATGATCCCCTCTCAGGCACCATATGGTTCCCACTGTCTGCATTGCTGTTTCCCGTTCTGTTTAGCGGCGCTGAATATTTATGAAGCAATGTGTGATGATCGAACTTTTTCTTACAGACGAAACAAGAACTTTTTGAATTACACTGAGATAATAAATGAACATCACTTAAACAATTATAACACAAGCGATACTTTTTAACTAGTTCCATGCGTTCAGAAAATTTCATATTTTTAAATTTGTTACAATGATACAAAGCATGCGATTCATTTTTGCATGCAACACATTTTTTTGGCGTAGATTGAACCAAAAATGATTTTGATTTATCAGAGTTATATTTATATGACACATTAACATTTAAACTATTCAAAATCTGACATCTTCTTTCTAAGAATTCTAGAAACTCATCGAAATCTGGCACTTCAGTATCTTTCAAAGTTAACTCGTATTGTTTGCGTGTTTCGCGATCTAATTTCTCTAAAACAATATTTAATAAGAAAACATCAGATAATTTATCTCTGGCGAAATTTAATATTTTTAATGATCTTAAATTCTTTTTAATAGTATCTATCATAATACGTAAATCTTTTGCAGATTCATGCTTAAATGCTTGAATATTTAGAAGGTTTTTAACATGACAGTCTACAATTAATCTTCTATTTTCATATCTTTGTTCTAGTGCTGCGAACAAAGAAGAAAAGCTGTCCTCTTCTGTTTCAATTAATTTTGCTTCAGCTTTTAATGACCCGCGTAAATAGTGAAGTTTTTCATTTTCAGAAAGTTCAGGATTTTCATGAATAAGACTATTAAATTGCGATTTAAACAGATTCCAGTCCTCAAATTTCCCACTAAAAATGGGTAGAGGAATTTTCGGGAGTTTTATCAAAGCCTTTTTCGGCTGATCATCTAACATATTGTTATGCGGTAAACTGTCATCACTTTGACTTGATTTAAATGCAGTGTATTTATATTTTTGCTTATTAATAGAAGATTTGAGGCTTACCTCCAAATTCTGAATTTCTTCATCCACTTCGGACAAGGATGTTTCACACACTTCGAGTTCCTTATCACTGACTGTGCAGTAGAATTCTTCTTTCAGCGTATCAAATTTTTCATGTATGTTAACCACAATGTCCAATTGCGCTTGTAATTCAGCTATGTCCAGTTCATTTTGCTTTTCTTTAAGGGCATTGGCGATTCTAGTTAGTTGCCCTTTAATGTTACCTCGTTTCCGATTGAGCGTAGTTAAATCTGTCATTTTTAGAATTATATATTGACAGTTGCGAAATTGATATTGATGTAAACAACGTAAATCACATAGGCACTAATAATCTCCGGCTCGACGGACCAAATGTGCGGAGATAGCGTAGAAACTACAGTGGACTGTATGAGAATTTTATTTGCGTTTTAATGCGTTGCGTACATAGCGGCGACTCATCTCAAAGTGAAATTACACAGTTTAGGGTTGCCAAGTGCTGCCAAGTTGGCGCGTAAATTACAGTGGCGCGGAGAGATGCTCCGAAGAGGTTACAAGCACGGAACAAGTATATTATACTAAACTGTGGCCTCTACACTTATTAAGGAGCCCCCTTTTAATTTTTGAAGTTTAGAAATAGGTACATAAAAATATTAGGTAAATAAAAATATCCTTTTGTATAAATCTTGGAGCAGGAAAATTCAACTTTTGTGTCGATCCTGAAAAAAATTAAATTTTTTATCAGTCTTGCAGCAGAAGAAATAACTTTTTATTTTATCATTCTTAGAAACGAAATTAACTTATGTTTCTGTCATGAAACAGAAAATAATAACATGATACCATTTTGTAGAGCAAAAGTTATTTTTAAAATTATTTTTGGATTTGCTATAGACCGTATCTCCTTTACCGTATAAGACCCTGCGGTGTTTAAGATGCATTTTAATTTTTAAGCACTTTTTCTGAAAAAAAAAAAAAAAGTTAAAAAATACAATATTTAATTGGAAAGCCAGACTAAAAGAAGGTTTTATTGTACTTTATTTAAAGCCGAATATCCCAGAAAATCATCATCTAAATTTTCTTCTTTTTTTTATATTTCATGACTGGTAAGAATTTTAAATGAAACATCAGAGAGTTTAACACTAGTTTCGACTATAAGACGATTGCAAATTTTTTAGGAATTCTCGAAGAAAAAAGTACGTCTACAATCCCGTAAAATACGGTACATTTCGCATTTTGAAGGTCAGACTAGGAGAGTCTCCAAAACAGCGGGAAGGACAGCTTTGTCATTCTTCAAAAGCCGAAATTGGATTAGATGGGCATTTTTCTGCTAAATAATTATATAACTATACCCATAAAACGTTTTTGAGAAAACTTTTCTTTAGAATCATATTATGAAAAAAAGTTATTTATATGGCTAAAAATAGCTCTAGTAGAAGAGGGTAGAAAAATCCCTTTTTATTTTGAAATTATCCAGGCTTATGGATACGTTCATTTCTTTTAAAGGTAAAAAACCTCATTTGTTCATTCAAACAAGTACTTACGTATTCAAATTGACACGAAAGGCGTCTATTTTTTAAACATACTATTTTTCATCAAAATTTATTTTTAAACGTTACCTTTATCTTTTTTGAGAATTATAATTCCGGGTTCAATAATCGCGATCACAGTAATTACGCGTAAAATTTCGAGTGAAATGCATCTAAATTTGGTATTTTATCAAACAATTCATTATAAAATTACAGCAATAAAATAATTTTTATAAAAAAACAGAACCGACTTCAAATTAAAAATTGCGCTAAAAAGTGAAAAATAAATTCATTCTTTAAAAAACATCGATGTGACTTTTAAACAGTTTTAGAAGTCGGTGCAAAATTAGGATAGATAAAATATTTTGTAATCATGAATCAATTACAAATATATATATTTCCACAGAATTAGCAACAGTTCCAATATGAAGTAGCAAATGATATAATGGTAATTAGACCCATAATTTTGCACCGACTTCTAAAACTACGTTTAAAAGTCACATCAATGTTGTTTAAAGAAAGAATTTATTTTTTACTTTTTAGAGCAATTTTTAATTTGAAGTCGGTTCTGTTTTTTTATAAAAATTATTTTATTTTATTCTTTTTAGTGTAAATACATTTTGTATATAAATACTCTATTTTTTTTAAAAATCCATATCAAAGGGCAAAACTTCTTTAAATTAATGGCACTAAAAACTAATCATTTGCATGATAAATTCTCTTTTGAAGTCTATTTTAGCAAACAAACTGATTGGATTAATTTTTGCCACAGAGAAGCCTTCAGTCAAACTCTTGCTGTAATTTCTTTTAATATTATAGCCCATGACAACAAACATGTTTTTAACAATGCTTTTATATTTATTAATAGATTTCCCAACAAAGAAAAATCCAGCCAAGCCTTTCCAATTAAAATAAAAAATACTTATTTTTCACTCGTAACGTTTTTTCTAAAAAACAAATGTAGGCAAATTGATTTGCAATATTTGAGTTAGACGACGCTCTATCGATTAAAGAAAAATCATCAAAATCGGTTCATTTAGTCAAAAGTTATGGATGAAAAGACAAAAAAATACTACATTTCTGCCCATTACTTTTGTTCTAATTATCGAATATGGTCAAACGAAAGTACGGGACCTATGGGAAACCACCCCTGATCGATTGAAAAAAAAATCATGAAAATCGGTTCATCCGGTGCGAAGTTGTGAGTGGACAAACAAACAAAAAAAAACGACATACATACAATACGAATGTATAACCTCCTTCCTTTGTGAAGTCGGTTAAAAATAGCCAATTTTAGAAATATTATATTCAATGTGTAAGCCATAGTAATCTTTTCATATATTATTTCTCAAAGCCTTTTTTTGGTCGGTATGCCATAACTTCCTTAATACTTCATCAAATTTCATGAATGAGGTATCATTTTAAAGCTTTCCTTAACCGCTACATCTGAAAAATATACAATATACAATTATACGGAAATATACAAAAAAATATACCGAATTCCGAAAATTACATAAAGTAATCCTTTTCTAGGAGAAGAAATTGTCGCAGACTTTTGAGCTTGATACCATTGAAAAGCGCGTAAAAAACTACTTCAGAAAGAGTTTCCTGCTACGTGCTAAAACTCGAAGTCTCTAAATTAACTAGAAAAGAAGTTATGAGCGTTTTTCTCTGTAGTTCGAAATCATTTTTTCACGGTAATTAACTTTAATTTTATTTGAATTGTTACCATGCCGACTGGCTTATGATCCTTTTCTTTTTTAACGAATTAAAATTTATTTCTTGGCGGTTTTTATCATTTTGAGAAGCAGCCGATTTTTAATTAATTAATTTATTTATTTTTTTGGATTTTGATTCTTTTTTAACGAATTAAAATTTATTTCTTGCGGTTTTAATCATTTTGAGGAGCAGCCGATTTTTAATTAATTAATTTCTTTTTTTATTATTTTGATCATTATTTTTTTTAAACGAATTAAAATACTGCACAGGGTTTTTTAAAGAAATGTTAGCCTTTATATGAAATTTCATGAATGAGACACCACTTTAAAGCTTTCCTTAACCGCTACACCGGAAAAAACAACATGCGGGCTAAAAATGTACCGATTTTCTTAAACTTGAAGTTTAAAATCATTTAAGAAGAGGTCTTTCAATGGATGTCAAGTTGGTGTTGTGTTTGCTGGTTAGAGGCCGAGAGCCCGAGTGGTTAGGAGCGCAAGGCTGGTATACCCAACACCCATGGTTCGAGTCCCGCATTTCGTTTACGTTTTCTCCAATTAATTGTTCTGCTGGATCGTTGATTTTTGATAAACAAAATTTAAAAAGGGCTCTTTTATATTTTATTTAGTGTTTTTATTTTCAAGCATTAAATTAAAAAATAGTTGAAAATATACTATTAAAATTATTTATTAAATTAAATATTCATTGCATAAAATGCGGAATTCCGCACGGGTCGACTAGTATTTATTATTTTTCTAAATTAAAAATACTTTTGAAATGTAATCCTAAATAGACTTTTATAATTTATTAACGCCGAATTCAATAGCTGATTTTCACAATTTTTAAGCGACAAAATTAAAAGTTTCAAACTACTCATATATTTTCAGCTAATTAATATTCTTTTTTTTTACCTCCCTCTCCAAGAGTTCATAGTTACATAGTTAACCGAAAAGTAATACAATAAATACAATCCTTTAACAGTCTTCAATCTGAATATTTACAATCTTCAAACCGGAAACAAATTCTAATTTTGAAATCTGAAATTTATTATCCTTAAAAAGTTGCATAAATTCAAAAGTTCATGTTTGCAAGAGCTAGTTGATAAAAGAAACTACATCATTTTTTTATAAAAAAAAGTAAATTGCAATTATCTATGATGATAAATATTTCATATATTAAAAACTAATTAGGAAAAATCAAAATTTTAAGAAGCAAATTTTATTCCCGAGTTCAAACTGATGTGCATCCGCACGAAAACATCAATGTTTTCAAAACATTACCTAACCTGTTAATTGCAATTAATTCCATCCAATTCATTGCGATAACTGACCCCACCCCCTCAAAAAACGGAGAAAATATTATTGTTATGATGATGCAACGACTCGTGCGAGTTTAAAAACTGTCCTGTGTTGTCTTTTATTTCCCCAAACTAATTGTAATTTTTATTAATTTCTCTCTTTATTTTTAATGCTTAATGTGTTTTCCCCTCTCTTGATCAGAAAAATAAAATTGCAATTGTGCTTCCAATTTTCAATATATTTTCTGCTGGATAATTTCTCAAAGTTTCGAAAAGCAAACGTCACTGGCCAGCACAAACGCTACTTATATATACTAAAACGTATCGCAGAACGGCAATGAGTGGTGTCTGTCATTATTTCGCGTCAATCGATGCGCTTCAGTGACGTCACGATTCGTTCTCGCGGGAAAGTTAACATCTCAACTCAACCAAAACTAATGACAAGACATTTCTTTGTTAAAACTAGAACAGCAGAGTTGTCCCTTCTTCCAACAATAGCCACTACTTTTAAGCTAGAAATAATGTTTTGTGTTACATACAGTAGTCTAAAATTTTATTTCCGACATTTTAACAATTTCAAATGCAAGAAAGAACAATGTTTACAAAAGAAAGATATAGAGCGTGCGATAGTTTCGTTTTAAACGTCGATGTTATTATTCGCCTTTAAACTATTCAAATATTTTAGGTAAAATTTTATAACAATGCTCCCAGTTTAATGCCATGATCTTACAATTCTGCTGGCTGCTGAGGGAGGGGGGCACAATTTATAACAGCAAAAAAAAAAAAAATAAGCTGCAGCCATGTAATGAACGTAGTGGTATTAGGACAGAGTTGTCCAACCTTTCAGTATAAAGGAGAGCATTTCAACTTGAGACGCGTGGAAAGGAATTATTTTAAAAATAATTCTTTTACACGTGTTTGCTATCGTTATATCTACGACCTCCTCTGTATCAACCACTATACGGTAAAACCCCGTTAAAACGCGGGTGTCGGGGGACATGTTTCGCACCCGCGTTATAATATAACTGCGGTATAGTGAAACCATACTACGGAACCATATACACGAAATAATACTCGCTTTTATTGCATCATTTTTAACTTTATCAATTATTCGTAACTTTTCTTCCCCCTATAGTATAATTTTTTTCATTTCTTCTTTGCTGCCATTTTATTCACTGTAATTGCTGTGCAAGAAACACACATCTCAGCGGCGCAATTAATCTATCGAGCGATAGGTTATAAACCAACTGTGTTCCCAGAAAAAAGCTGCTTAAAAATATCTTTACATTAGCAATATGGGATTGGTAAGGCGTCTTAAGAAAAAATTAGATTTGGAAGGGGAGGAACGCACTTCTCACTGGGGAATATGTTTACTTTCCAGGAATGCTAAAGAATCTAGAATACTAAGTTTGATAGCGCTATAAAAGAAGTTACACATGCGTAACTAGACTTCTGAAAATGGAACAGTTAAGCAAAGTAATAAGCAATAATTATGCCTAGTAACTGAACAGTCCCTGACAAATTGTGCTCCGCCTACGTCAACAGAAACAAGTCGGGGCGGTTGCACCCGATTTTGAAATCAAGCTATATAGTGTCCTAGGTTGAAAGACAGAAAAAGCGTGAAAACGTGTACATCACGCCTATTAGAATAGGGCATTATCTGTTGGTGTGTCTGGTGGGGGGGAGGGGGATGGGTGCTCTTTGGCTAGAATCTTTGTGTGCTCAGGCTGGCTTTATTTACAATGGTACATAAGGAATCACCTTTAACTGGCAATGGTAATGGGGGGTTTAAACGTCCGGGGGACATGATAGTTACCGCGGTATACTGAGGCGCGATATAACGGGGTTTTACCGTAATTTTCTTTTAACTTATCAAAACTATTTACCATAATCGCCTCAGACTTAAAAATACTAGCCACAATAATCTTGTTCACAACTTCCTCAACATCAAAATAGAAATTGGGCCAGAGTGTTTAAGCTCCATCTACGATAAACGCCATCAATATTTTTCTTCCTGCCTCAGTAAAAAAGTGCTAATTGGAATTATTTCCCAAGCGATTAGGATCAAAAGAATTTGCAACACCAAGCTGGCCTTTGATAACAAAATGGCTTTACTTAATACCAAGACTTACAAATAATAATTTTCCTCCCTGCATTTTTAAACTACTATTTTTCAAATATTTCCTTTGACGAACACTTTGCTTTTTTGTAACCAGTTAACTGTTGCCTGTATGACAATACTTTTCTAAAGCACATTATATGTGGCAAATTTTATTTGATGTCTGGCAACAGCGCTGGCTCGACGACTTGGAACATTTACGGTTTTGAATTTCTCGAACATATTTAAACTTCCTTTTATGGATGACGACTTGGAACGAACCGACCAGTGGGACACGGCTTTGGTATTTTTCCGCTAAGGGATCATTCATAAATGATGTCACGCTTTGAGGGGGTTAGTGAAATTGTGTTGACAAGGGGAGGGTAGAAGGTAACAAGTGGGACATCCTGCTTATGCAACATAGCCATTGAAGTGTGACATTTTGTAACAAATGGGGGGAGGGGATCAAATATATGGGGAAAAAGCGTGAAATCATTTATAAACGGTCCCTAAGAGTGGTTTATTTTAATTATTTTGGTAGCGGGTCTGTTGGTGTGTCAATCAGTGGCCTACGCAAGGGGGGGTTAGGGGTTTAACCCCCCTTGAGCCCTAAATAATAGTGCTTTATTATATATTCGAATTTCTTTTAGTAGTTTCAGAAAATTATGAACCCCCCCCCCTCCCCCTTGAAAAAATTCTGCGTACGCCACTGGTGTCAATTATTTTCTTTTGTGGACTGGCATAGACAAAAACCCCACATTTTGTATCTTAATTTTTGTTTTTTATGCTTGTCTTGGGGATTTTCTGGCCTATATTGCTGTTGGCTCTAGAGTGTTTTTGCTTGGGATTTGTGGGGTGCTCTGCATAGCTCATTGTTTGAGACAAATCAACAGGGATGAGTCCTTGTCTCATTCTCAAACCTTAAAAGATTTTTTTTTTTAATTTGTAAATCTTTCAAAAATATTTTACTACATTTCTGTTATATATACACTATATATTTTCTTAATCTTTGTCATTTTTTATTACAATTAGTAACTCTCAAGAGCAGTTTATTTACTTGTGTGATTCAGAAGGTCTTGTTGTCTTGTTCCTTTCTTTTGCACATCCCCCCCCCCCTCCTGCTCCTTAAAAGTGAATTTCCTCTAAAAAGTTTAACTTTGCATGAAGAAACCAGACTATGAAAAAGCTAAATTGGTTTTTAGAATTTTTACTTGAATTGTTTTTCTGAAATTGGAGAAGCAAAAGAGGCTGAACAAGAAATAAAACATGAAATATGATTTATTTATAAATGGATACATACCATGACCTTGATTCATATGGCAAAAAATGAAATGTTCACTGCATAACAGAAACCACTTTTTCACTAAGTTAACAAACATATTTTCAACAATAAAAAAATCACAGATCATAACTAAAACAAAAAAGGGATTCTCTATGTAACATTGAAGGAACTTCACTCACTCAAAATTTGATATCCTGTCATAAGTGTTATCAAATTTTCAACGGATATATGGCAAAGCAAAAGAAAAAAAAAAGCAGACACAAAAATGTAGTTTTTCCATAAATATCATATTTTTAGTATTATTGTGCATAAAATTGATTTTAAAGCAAGCATAGCAAAAAAGTTGTGAAAATGGCGTGAGATCAAATCTTACATTTTAACCCTCTGAGTGATCATTATTTTAGTGAATTTGTTTCAAAATATGCATGGTTTTTTAATTATGTATTTTAAAGCTACAAATGTTTTTGAGTTTAAATCAGTAATATATTTTAGCAAGAAATGATTTTTTTCATTATTTTTGATCATAAGAATACAAGATGTGATTGGAAAGTTTTAAGAATGGGCTTGTAATTTCACAATGGCGGTACTTACATGCTACTGTGATGCATCTCCTTCAAAATAGTCCAGTTCTGACAGAACACAACGACTCTAACAGTGTTTCCACTTTTGGAAACATTCCTGGAAATTTTTATTCTCAAGTGTGTTAAGGACGCTTCGCCCATATTCGCCTGGATGTCTTCAATAGAGTCAAATCGCTTCCCTTTCAGTGAAAATTTCAGTTTAGGAAACAGGTAGAAGTCCACAGGAATAAATTTAACATTCCTTTGCTTCAACAACTCCCCTATTCCCCCGATATAACCCAGCGGACTTCTTCCTGTTTTCTAAACTGAAATTTTCACTGAAACGGAAGCAACTTGACTCAATTGAAGACATCCAGGTGAATAAGCTGAGTGCCCTTAACACACTTGCAAAAAAAAAAGTAATATTTCCAAAAGTGGAAACATCGTCGGAGTCGATGTGTTCAGTCAAAAGGGGACTATTTTGAAGGAGATGCATTACAGTAGCATGTAAGATCCGCCATTGGGAAATTACAAGCCCATTTTTAAAACATTCCAATCACAACTCGTAGATAGATGTTCTAAGGCATCAATTTTAGCAAAAATTTCTCTAACTATGCAACTAAAGTCATATCTGGAATAAAACTTTAATTAAAGTCTAAATACTTCAGAAATTGCATTACTGAAGTTTAAACCATGAAACAGCAGGTTAATATTTTAAGTACATCTAAGAAGCTCATGCCTGTGGAAATAGCGGGATAAGTAGTCAGAGGGTTAATATCAACATTAAAACCTACGTTTTAAAAATTTGCAAATAGGATGAATAAATAAATGATGACATTTACTATAGTTTAAAAATTTAAATTCTATTTGACTAAAATGTTTCAGATGTTAACTTTTATCATGGAACAAACAAAACAGGAGAAATAGAAAGTGCATTTTTTTTCTTGATTTTTTTAAGCTAATTCCCTTGACATTTATGTACCACCTTCCACTAAATAAATGATTACCCGTGTATGCATGTCTTATGGTACATATATGTCTAATAAACAGGGAAAATTCAGTGAAAAAGAAACACTTAACTTAACTTTCAACTTTATGCATTAAAAATGCTTAAAGCTAAAATATAAAGCATAACTAGAACAAATAGATTCAAAAAATAAAAGGCCGAATTTAAAATA
Organism: Octonoba sinensis; assembly: GCA_038502835.1. Classification (NCBI taxonomy): domain Eukaryota; kingdom Metazoa; phylum Arthropoda; class Arachnida; order Araneae; family Uloboridae; genus Octonoba; species Octonoba sinensis. Next base: position 112,070,903 of record CM076604.1, on the reverse strand, counting down.
AAAACATTTCAATATTTTTTGCACTTATCAGAAAGTTTTTAATGCAACATGAGAAGCATTAAAAATTTGTTTATAGATTTTAAAAATTAGCAAAATTATTATAATAAAAATTTACTTTTCTACAAGTTGCTAAGCAATACCAAGAAAAATCAAATTATCAAAATAAGAGAAATCGTTTTTATGATTACATGATAATCAATCATAAAAATGTATCTTTACTCTTTTTAAAAAAGTCACTGAATCCCAGCTGTTGCTGAGCATTAAAACAAATATAAAATAAATATTTAGTTTGCACATAATGTTCTCATCTTTTGTCCAATTTGCCTCTTTATATTTCACCTTTCGTATATTTCTTTGTAAGTGCATCCAATTTTGTTTATCTTTTTCTTCCTTGTCTTTGGTATCAGTTTTCCCCAATATACTCAGTACTCATTCTTCTACACCATAACACTTTAGAAGCATGTGTTTTTAAATCATAAATAACTAAACAAAAATGTTGCAAACACAATTTCTTTTTTCTTATTTTTTGTCTTTTTAAAGCAATTTTTAAAAATTAAGAACAATTGTTAAGCTTTTAATAAATGATTATAGATCAAAGTTGCTAATTAACAATTATTAAAATGAGCAACAAATAACAATATTTAAACAAGTTGTAAATAATAACCTTTAAACAACCATCATCAAGGCCATTATGTGGATCAAAAATATATTCAATGAAAGTGAGACATCTCAGAAAGCAAATATGCACACATAAGACAGTTAAAATGCTAAAAACGGTGCCATTGTAATTAAAATATCAACTCATATTTCCTCTACCTAAGTATCAAGGCATTTATTTGTTCAGTGCACTCTTTGAAATAAAAACCCTAAATAAGTATATGTCCTTCTCACTGTGATGTCCACACAACTAGAAGACTATCACAACTGAAACAAAAGAAAAGAAATAATGTTACTGCAAATATAAAAAACACTTTAAAAATATGAAACAGATAATTTTACATTGCACCAATTTAATAAAACACAAATGGTTAATAAAATACATTATAATAATGAATTTATAACAATAGAATCATGTTTTTTCTGTCTTTCCCAATACATTCCGACTCATTAAAGTTACAGGCAAAATGAATTGGCAAAGATTATGAAAGTTCATGAAAAAAAAATTAAGAAATTTTTTAGACATAAAAACAAATGTAATTGGGACTTGTAACCACTAGGAGGCATCTCTTACCAAAAAAAGAAGGCATTGTAATTAAATTTGATAACTACCCCCTCCCCCCATAAATATATTCCTTCTTACGTACAAATAATTAACATGTGAAGTTGATTGTTAACAACTAGGCAATTCATGGTAAAATACCTCATTCCTTTGACAGAAAACTATAGAACTGCCTAACTGAAGGGTGGATAATAAACTATGAAACTAGTTATAATTACTAATGGTCTAAAAAAATGTTTTAAAAGCACATTATTTACAAATACATGAATAACTTTGAATTCATATGATCAAGAGATACTTTTTCAGGGGAAAATCCCATAACAGTATAACTACTGAACATATCACAATTATTAGTAAGGATTTAATGGGTGTTGTGTTTGCATTATGGATTAAAATGGATGGTCTTATATATTTCTCTAATATTTTTGCAATCATCTTAATCAGATTTACATGGAAGCATCCTTCTATTTTGCTTAATTTTTTAAATTAAACTCGTTTTTCAAAAAATAAGCATTTACTAATAAATTGAATAGTTATCAGAATAAATTCAAAACAAATAAATAAGCCAATGTAAGATAGCACATATTGACATAACAATTAACTTAATTCAATGAAAAAACTTCAACCAGTAAACATTGAAATAACTTTTTATTCTGAATATTGAAATATGTACGGGATGTTGTATAAAAAAAGTATGAAATCTGGCACTACAAACAAATTCCCATGAAGCATGTGTTTCCAAAAATAGCTTATTATCCATAGCATAACCAAGTAAAATTATATATCAAAATAATAATAATAATAATCACTGGCGGCTCCAGCGGGGGTACGACGGTACGGCCGTACCCCCTGTTCTAACTTGAAAAGGGGGGGCCCCAAGTCGTACACTATTATGTGGGATTTCCCCGAAATAAACGTTCCAAATAAACGGAGACGGAGCATAAACGTTCGTTTGGATGATCACTCTGAAAATGAGCATTTCAGTGCAAGGAAGGATGAATCAAGAAAGGCATATTTTGAAGTTTTGGATTCAATCGTCACAGGTCTTGAGGAGCGGTTCTCCCAGGTATCCCACTCCACGCTGTTAGCTTTCCAAGAAGTCTTCACAGCCCCAAAACCATCCGGGGAGAAAATCAGGAAGATTGCCTTGTTTTGCAACGAAGAATACTACACTTTAAGTGGAGAAATAAAGCTCCTGAGAAGTGATCCAAGCTTTGGAAGGGCAAAAAGGTTTCCAATTCTACTGGAATGTTTAAAGTCTGTTTCAACTGCTGAGTTATACCCGACAATCAAATCAATCGTCTCATCTCTCCTGGTAATTCCTGTATCTACTGCCAGTGTGGAAAGAACTTTCTCCAAACTGGCCCTTGTTAAGACGAAGATAAAGAGCACCATGTCTCAAGAAAGACTCGAAACATTGATCCATATGTGTATTGAGCAGAAACTCTGCAAAAATATCAATATTGGCAAGTGTATTGATAAATTTAAATCTTATGCGCCTCGTAGGCACCTCCTGTAAATATTTTAAATAAACTCCTTTCTTACTCATAAAAAAATTGCAGTGCTTGGTGGGGGGGGGGGGGGGGGAGGGATACGGGGGAGGGGTTGGAGTCAAGCTATTCTGAAGTACCCCCTGTTGAAAAACACTGGAGCTGCCAGTGATAATAATAATAATAAATAATAATAGTAAGAAAAGATAAAATCAAGTACAATAAAAAAATAAAATTATAAAAATTATAACCATCAAATAAATCAAAATTTTAGAATGAAAACAGCATTGAAGTAGTGTTAAGACAAGTAAGTTCCTGTAAATTTTTAAATACAGACTGATAAAACACAACAATAGCAGACAATAAGTTTGAAAAATAGGACTGAAACAACTTAATCTTACTCAGGAAAGAATGTCAGATTCTTCTAATATTTCAAAATCCATCAGTTCATCATCAAACTCGCTAGAAGACGACACTTTTCTCTTCGCACTTTCGCTTGGCTGTTTTGCTTTATGTACATTATCCTCTTTCTCTGGGGTTACTTCTCGGTCACCAGGATTCTTGAATGACAGGCCTTCAGCAAAATTTTCGTTTTCAGAATCTGAACTGTCATCTTTGAAATGTGAAGGGACAAAATGCATTTCCCCACCCTCTGAATCCACCTTAGGAAGAATATCATCAGAAATTTCATCTTCTATTTCACTTTCACCTTCCTCTTCGACACTAGGGAAACCACCAAGGCCTGAATAGAGTGAAAATTCATCAGCTGCGAAGAGAAATTTTTAAATTAGACATTTTTTAAAGCTCAATCTATTGAACTCTAAAATTAATTTTTAAATATTTATAAGCTAAATAATGGATATACAGTAGTGTCCTGAATATCTGAGTTCTGCTTTAATCCACAACTGAAAAATTTTCTTTTTTTTTTTTCCAGTCTTAAACAAAAAGCAAAGTTCTGAGAGAAAATTTTTACAACTTTTCATTTACTATTGTCCTCTAGCAGCAGGCTATAGCCTGCTGCTAGAGTTAACCTCCCTGAGAGCCTTTGTCTTAAGCAGGGTTGGCAAAAACCTAGTTTTTATCTTTTTAAAAAAACCCATTGAAGCAGGGTTTTGGGGTTTTTCAAAAAAAAATGTAAAAAAACCCAGCCGAAATTAGGGAGTTTTATCAGATTTTTTTAAAGGTAAAAGTCGGGTTTTTTCCAGGGAAGACTTCAGCAAAATTTCATTTTTCAGAAAAAATATTGTTTAATAGGAAAAAAAACTTTATAATAAACACTTAAAAATCTTAAACGTTTGATACTTCTATTCTACTACGTAGGGGAATTTTAACATAACAAGTAGTTGATTCCCAGCAAAAAATAGCTAACTTTAAAGATCAAGCTTTGTTTTATATTTAAAATTTGATGCTCATGTTGCAATATTTTGTGTTAAGTAAACAATTTTTTTGCTATTAGATAATGATAAAATTCCTTTTATTAATATTTCAAATATTAACTAAGACCTACTAATGTCCAGTGCCATTTGAATTTATTTTATATTAGGCTTGTTTTGATTTCAAATGTTGAGTACAATTTGTCATGTGCATACGGAGCAAAGTGAAAATACGTATTTATTTTCACTTTTCCCCTGCCTACATCAGTCATCAGATAACTAAATTTGGTTTATTTATTCATTCAAGCTATTATTAATTCATTTATTAAACAGATTTTTCATTCATTCATTTAATTAATCATTTTGTTTTTGCAAGTATTAATTCCTTTATTCATTTGCTTGTTTCAACAATCATTCATTAATATAGTTATTCACATTTAATAAAAAGTATTTATAACCCTCTGAATTCATGAATATGAAAGATTACATGTTACTTGGACTGCCATAAAGCAACATATGAATGCAAAGGATTAAATATCCCTTGGAAAACTATTTCATTAGGTAAGTATTTGAATTTGCCCAATACAAAATGCAAAGTGACAATTTTCCATTTTTATTTTAACATACAAATTTACTACCTAAAGTAAAAAATAATATTTCAATGCAAGTTCTATTGTAAAATTCATAGCTCTCTTTATGTACTGGCAATTTTCAAAATAAATTTCCAATTTGTTCATTCTGAAAAATGTAATTTATTTTAGCTATTTCACTTTACCCTTGCATTCCCCTACTAGTCACAATTTAACTAATTAAGGTTTAGAAAGGTTCTTTTCATAATATAGCATTTCTTTTCAAAACTTTTTTGTGTTTAGTTCTAAGTTAAGCTTAAGCTTTCATGCAATAAAAATGTCAAAAAAATAGATACATATACAGTGGAACCCCGCCATTCGTCCACCTCTTTATTCGTACAACATGTTATTCATCCAAGTTGTTCAAAAAAAAAATTTTCAACTTGTCATTTGAACGCTTGTCCCGCGATTCGGATGGCGCCAGGGGTTAAAGTCGCCAGTTTGGCTTTTTTTTTTTTAAGAAAAAAAAACGAGAAATTATGCTCTTTTTGAACTTATCTGGAAATAACTTGTTTGGCGTTCAGGAATTTTTAAATTTCAAAACTTTTTGAGATTTTACTGACCATTTTAAATTTCTAAAGGGAGCAGCAACAGGAAGTGGTTGAAGAACTTTATTCTTCAGAGGAGCAAGGTAGTAAGGAAAGCATTTCCTTTGCAGAAATTAAAGAGCTGTGTCACCACAGGGAGAAAACACAGAGAGTGGTGGGAAAATGGCACCCTAACAGTGCTGTGCTCAACAGGAGCATCAACTTCTTCAACGACACTGTTATTGACCATTTTAGAAAAATTCTGAAGAATTGTCTAAGGCAGACAACATTGGACAGCATTTTAGAGAAATTAACCCAAGATTCTTCTAGTGGAAAAAGACAGAACAGCAGAAAGGGAGAAAACACCTGAAGGGATGTTACCTGATGTTTTTATGGAATGTGATTCTCCTCTTCCAAACAGTAACATCAACATTTCTCTTCCTCCTCTCAACATTAAACTTATGCCATCAGCCCACCTCAGTACCAGTAAAGCACAGTTAGGGCCGTGGTAGCCCAGTGGTTAGCACGTCGGACTTCCACCTGGAAGGTCGCGCGTTCGATACCCACTGAAGACCACCATGTATACTTGGGGATATGTGCATGTAAAATCCGTAGACCCCACTACCTCTCCCCGTGCGTAAGCAATCCTAAGGCCTCGGCTAACAGGTAGGGGTTTGGTGGAGGAAAGTAAAGCAAAGTTAAATTTTTATTCATGTATAATTTCATACACAGTACTGTACATTTGTCTTCATAGGTTTAAATAAGCAACCATCTGTGGATCTGGAACGGATTAATCCAAATTACATTGCATCTGATGCGAAAAAATAATACGCCATTCGTAAAAATCACCATTCGCCACTGCCTCCTGGAATGAATTGTGTACGAATAGTGAAGGTCTTTTGCTTACATGAGATTTGTGATATCCCCTGGTTTGGCAGAAAATAAGTCCGAATGAAGCTTTTTGAATAGTGTGGAAACAAAATAAAAAATGCTTTAATCTTAATTTACATCTTTACTTATTGCTTTATTTTCAAGTTAAGAACTAAGTCTTGAAAACAAGTTTTGAATTTTTAATATTCTCAATTGTCTCTTACCAAAACTTTTTTTTTTCTAATGATGGATTTTCTGCAAAATAGTTAAAATGAAAAAATAAAACTTATGTATTTTAACACATAATCCTCTCTAGAAGACCTGTTAAAAAAGCAACAAAAAATTTCAAAATAGCATCATATAAAATAAATAGTAGTAGGAGGAAAAGGGCACTATTGTCCATTTTGAAAGAAAATAGACATAAGCCCTCTTATGAGTAATTTTTACAATTGCTATGATGAAATGTTAAAAGCATAAGTTCAAACATTATAATAAACAATTTTTCATTTTAAAACCCTAACAAATATGGTGCAGTGAATAAATTGTCATGAGAAAGAAAAAAACTTTACACACATCTCTTGGAAAGTTTTGTTTTTGTGCTATAGTGCCTTTTATACCCCAGACACAAATACATAACTGTAATTCGAACTTTGTCTGGTAGAAAAAAAGTCATACCATAAAGTAACAAAGATAATAATATCAAGGGACAATTTCAGGACAGTTGCTATCAATTTAATGTATCATATAGGTTAGCATCTAACACAAATTAAATTTAAATTCAAATAAAAAACTTTTGATAATCTTAAAAGGTTATTTTGAAAAATAAGACAAATGTTATGTATACAGTCTAACCTCGTTAATTCAAACATGATTAAAACGAACTACTGCTAAGAAAAACTACATTTGTGATCCTCGTCCTAATGTATTAACAAAAAACGCTATTTTCTTCATTTAAGACAAACAAGCTTAATTCGAACTATCGGATAAGTCGAACTGTTATTTGTGGTCCTTATGGTCGAATTAAACTTCAATTTAATACAAAACCAACAAAAGTCTTTTTCACTTTTACCAAACAGCAAATGAATGCCCGATACGGACGTCGAATGACGATCCTGAAAAAACTGAAGTAACAAAGCCATCTTTAGCAGAAGCGTCTATTGCCCTAACCACTCTGCGCCTCTTTCTCTTCGCAAAGGATAATTCATCAGAATGCCTAAACGATTTAGATGCCATTGAAGACTTCTGGAGCGATTATTCAGATAAGAGTAGGAAACAATGCATTCTAACTGAGTATTTAAAAAAACAATAAGGTGTATCTACAATAATTTTGAAAGATTTTCTCTTGATATGCAATTTTAGGTAATAAACCGTTTAAAGCTACTGAATTTTTACTTTCAAAACTTTTTATTCGAGAACCAGAAATTGTTTTTTTCTTATGACAAATTCGAAATCTATTGCATTGATTTACATATGTATTACGGACTTAAATCAAGCATTGTGTACTGGAAAATAGCGTGAAATTCATCTTTAGATTTCTAAAAAGAAGGATTTCATTGCTTTCCTGATAAGACAAACTACGGTTAAGACAAATTTATTTTTAGTCCCTTTGTTTTTGCTTTAAAAAAGTTCTACTGTGTGTATATATGTACGAGGTCTTCCAAAAGTATCCGACTTGCACTCATATCTTCGCACCACAACACTCAGGTGACCTCTATAGAGTATGAACAGAGTCTGACAAGTGTCCGAAAATCTTAGGAGCCAATGAAAATTTTTTAGGAGCCAGCTATAATACTTTCATTTGGCGCCACCTGAAAAACTAGTCGCCAAGGCATATTTTTTAGTCGCCCGGGCGACCTGGCCCCGGGATTTTTCGGACCCTGAGTATGAACATCACCAGTAACTCCTAACCTTCTCCTGAGATGCCTTAGTTACTGATGAGACGGCTTAATTCTGGCACAGCGTGTATTTTTTTTGCTGAGTCTTTTTTGCATTCATCAGATTTTGTTTAATGCTAAAAATGAAGGTAAGAACTATACAGCAAATTTGCATAAAATTTTTGTTTTACTCTTGATAAAAGTAGTGAGAAAATTTGAAATGTTACAAAAGGCGTTTGGAGACGAGTGTATGAGCAAAATACAAATAAAAGAGTGGTACAAGCGGTTTAAAAGTGGTTGCATATCTATTGACAGTGATCCTTGTTCTGGTGGACCTAGGACGGGAGGGAACAATATCAGATAATGTCGAGCATGTGTGAGTTGAAATTGGACAAGATCGTCATTTGACTGTGAGAGAACTAGAAAATGGCCTTGGAATACAAAACAGTACTGTTTGGCGAATTTTAACTAAGAAAATGGCTGCACTTTTGGCGAACTGGTGACTGGCTTCTTCACCAAGACAATGCTGCTGCACATGCATCAAACCTTGTGCAGTAATATTTATCGAAACACAGTTTTTCACAGCTTTGCCAGCCTCTTGAAGGACACCAGTTCGACAACAGAGAGATTGTTGAAACTAACACGAAGCATGCACTATAAAGGCGGCTCCAAAAACTGACTTACAAGACTTTAAAAAGTGGAAGCATCGATATGAGTGTGTTATTCAATCAAATGGGGACCACTTTGAAGGATGCCCCCAACAGGATGATGAAGAATAGGTCAAGCACCGAGAAATCCAGGTAGTTTGGATACTTTTGGGATTAAGTAATTTCCATAAGCTCACCTTTTAATACAAGTAAATCACAAAATAAATACAAATATCACCCCCCCCCCTCTAAGCTTTTTACTATGTCATTTTTGAATGATTTAGCACACAACAAATTTACTTCTATTTATGCAGTCATCAATTAAAAAAATCAGAACACAAATTTACATTTCTGTGAATGAAGTCTTGGCATGAAAATTTCTGACCTGTTTCTTGCCCTGTGTCAAATTCATTTCCAGGTGATTCAGTCAGCACCATGCCAGGACTGGGTATTTCAGGAACATCTTCCTTGAGAGAAAGCTGTCTGAGGACTTCTGCAGATGCTTCAGGAACAAACTCTTCTAAATCGCTATCCTTATCCGACTGCCCACTTGGTCTTGAGCCATCAGATGAAGCTACAAAATGAGAGCAATTAAACTTTTTTTTTAAATAAACTTTTGGGTGATTTTTTTTTTTTTTTTTTGTACTCAACAGGGTTGTTTGGTTAAAACCACGTTGGTTTAAACCAAATGGTTTTAAAAAAAAAACCACTTGGTTTAAATCAAATCTTTTTTCATTAATTTTGCACATCATTAAAAATTGCAAAATCCAATTTATGCAGAAATTACAAGCACAACACTGGATAATTAATGAATTTGAAAATTAACAAAAATTTTTTTTAATCAGTACAAATTTTTCTCACCTCCTATCTACAGACTACCTATGTTAGACTATTTGGGTTTTTCTAAAATTAGCTCTGAAAAAGCTAATTTGAGAAAAACTCTTCTCAGTCATTATAAAAATTAAAATGATATTGCAATTGTAATTCCTGGAGTTAAAGAATATATATTAGAAATAATAAAATAACTTCATAATAACCAATTTGCAAATGTATGTTACAGATAAAATTTTTAAGAAACCAAATCTTTTTTCATTTATTTTTGGCATTATAAAAAATTGAAAAATCCAATTTGTTCTGAAATTGCAAGCACAGCATTAGATAAATCATGAATTACTGAATTTGTAAAGTAACAAACTTTTTTTTTAATCAGTGCAAATTTTTCTTTTTTTCCTAAATTATTCTTTTCGTTTTAAAAATATATTTATTCTTTAATCAGGAAAAATTGTATTTAAAAAAAAATAAAAATAACATAGATAATTTCTAAGCCAATGTTGCTGAATTGTATAAGTGTTATGGTGTAATATTTGTTGATATTACTGTAAATCAACACACGTTATTTTTAATGTATCTTTCATTTTTGCTTATTTTTTATTGATTTAGTAAAATATGCTTTTGTTAAAACTCAACCCGCATAATAATTATTTCTTTAATAATTTGCTGAAAGGCCTTTATAAGTAGAGTATTATAACGTTTTAATGCAGTAAAACCTGTAAAGTTGACCACCGTTGTAAGTTGGCCACCTGTCTAAGTTGACCACTTTTGGTCAGGAACGGAATTAGCCCTATATTATTTAATGTAGGAAAACTTTTGTAATTTGACCACCTGTCTATATTGACCACTTAAGTACCAAATTTGGGTGTGAGTATTATAAAACACTCTTTGTAAGTTGGCTGCCTAATTATTACTATATTTATTTATTTATTTTTGCAAAGATTAATAAAAAACTTATATAAGTTCTCAAGGATAATATTTTTTATGCTATAATGTTTGGCCAGTATTTGTCTGGAGGGATGAAACCTCAATATAAAGTTTGCCCAAACCTCTGTGCAAGTTAACTATTCTGAACTACTATGTCTGAAAACTACTATGAGCCTCACTCTTTTGTTCTTTAAATAAGTTTCTTCTTTTTCTTCTAATTAATCTAGTCATTTCTAAAAATTATGTATTTTTAGGGAATCTGTACAGTCAAATAAGTAAAGTAACCCATTTATCTTTAACTAAGTGCTTTAATTTTAAAGTTGTATAGGATACATTCTAAGTCATTCAGATTAAATTTATCTAATGGTATTTTAGATAATTGTTAAAAATAGCTAATTACTAATTTTAAAGTAACATTAATACATGATGCTATATTTTAATTAGTCACAAATAAATAAACGCATAGAGTAAGAAATGACAAAAAAAAATCTCCACCCTCTATAAGTTGACGACTAAAGTGCTGCTGCATATAAGGTAATTAAAATTTAAGGTTTTAACTTATAGTTACTTAATTAATTATCAATAAATTAACTATCAATAACATTTATTTACAATTAAGGATCTAAAATCTCCATGATTTTCTAAAAGTCAAATTGTTTTTCCTACAAATGCTATTTAAACCAAAAAAACCTGGTTTAAACCAAAAAAAAAAAAAACGTTTTTTTTTTTTGGTTTTTTTTTTCAAAAAACCCAGGTTTTTTTCCAACCCTGGTACTCAACTTATTTAACTTGAATCTTCTAGAGAATCAACAGTTTCAGAAACTTACTTTACAAAAACTTTTGTGGAACCTTAGTTTAAAAAGATATCTCCAGAAGAATTGGATCCCTGCTTTCCCAGAAATTTTAAAGCAATCAAATTTTAAATCAGGGATCTAGAGCAAGAGCACAGAGCAAGAAGATTTTGCTTGAAACTAGAGTGGAGCGAAAGCAAAGAAATTTGTTGTGTTCCATTGCTCTGATTTTCTTGCTTCTTCAATTTTTTTACCATATAAAAAAATTAATATACTGAAAAAAAAAAAAAAAGAGATAAACAAGAAAATCTAGTAAAATTGTTTGGAGCATAGAGCAGAGCAACTCAAAAAAATAACTGCTACAAATCCCTGTTTTTAATTAATTACTCACATGAATTGTGCTTGCAGATTATGACTTAAACATTCATTTTTTAGAGTAGATAATTAAGAACAAATTTTACAGCACTAAAAAATTTATTTCATTATTACCACAACCTAATCAAAACTTTTTACAAAATGAAAAAGGGCTTCTTTGTAGCCCCAAAACATGCAACGCATTATCCCGTATCAGTGGGCATGATGCCAAAAAAGGAAAGGGGGCCCACATTAGGGTGTCCCAAGAAAAAAACAACTTCCAAATCTTTGCACTCTCACCCCTAAAACGTTTCCTTTAGGGAACATAAGATCCCTGGTAAAATGTTAAAACTATACAAAAATATTTAGAGGTCCCCCCAAAAAGTAGAATTTTTCAAAAATGATTGAAATTTAATGATGTTTTGCATTTAACAAATATCATGTAACACCATTTAGGAGTATTCAAAATAGTGCAAAATGTATTCAATTTTCAACATGTTAAAGAGATGCATTTCAGCGATATATAATAAACAATATTAAATTTAGTTGAAAATGCATAATGTCAATAAGAACACAAAATTTAACATATTTACATCTACTTTGAACCATACAAAAGAAGTAACTATTAAAAAGATTCTGACAATTGCACTGTGGGAAGCAGTTTGTAACTGATCTGAAATAAATATTTTCAAACTGTCAGGTGCTGCACTATGGGTGTTTTTTGATATTTTGGTTCATGGTGATTAAGTTTGGCCATTTTTCTTAAATCTCTTAAAAATACTTATGTCAGGTCCAGTAGATGGCCCCAGACATACACTAAATACATTTGACAGTAATACTTCAAACATATGTCTACAAGACAACAATAAAAGATTTTGACGTATTTTTCTTTCAAGCATGCTCCATTTAATTTCTTAGTATTTGGAGATGTTGTATCAAAGCTCATACCAACGACTAAAGAATCACATTTCCGTGACTGTAATTGCTGCAAAACAATATTAGTTTATTTCTACACCTGTTCCAGATGTTAATGTAGGAGCACACAAGAGCTTAGTATTTTCTTCAAACTATTACTGGTAAACGATAAATCTGACCAGTTTTCATCAAACGGCAAGTCAGGTAACAACTTTTCACCCCAATGTACTACAGACATAGATGTTTTAAACTGCTTGTATTTGCTCAGAAGCCAGCGACGGAATTGCTGACATTCTCATTGAGCCATACTCTTTAATAATACGGCAGATTTTAGCACCTTCTCAGAGGAAGTTGATGCTGTTACACATTCTTCTTCATTTGTTATTGATGCCATTAGCAAGGTAGACATCCGAATACTTATGTTTCTTCTATCTAATACAGCAGCAACTTTTGAGGTAATTGCTGATCCATGCCCGGGTTTATTTCCAGTTTTTGAGAAATATTCATCATTTTTTATTTCTTGTAACTTCTGTCTGAACTTTCATTTTCTATTGCTTCCACATTCAACTCAGCATTGTTATCAATGGAACATTATGCTGTTGTGAAAGAAACAGTTGGCTCATGAGATGTAGTAAGCATGCCAACCTCCTTTCGCTTAAAGCTAACTTTTTTGCCTTTCCGCTGTCTAAAGGACCAATACAGCCCTCTCTTGATTTTTGTAGCAAGATCAAAAACTGCCAATTCTCTTTATTCTTGATGAGTTATTCTGTTAACATGGCAATTTATCAGCACATTCAAAAAACACTTTTTGATTTACCTGGTTTGTTGTGTTGCTTCTATTTTATGTTTCATAAGGTATGTCTATTTTTCATACAAATGTTTGATTTTCTGTATAACATGTTGTTTCTGTCTTACTGGGAGCCTAGACTTTCTCCAAAATGGTAAAATTTGATCATACACAAGAGCCGTACTTTCTTTAATTGTATGCTTTTGAGAACAATCAAAGTAAATAAAGTTTCTCATTGCATGTCTTTCTGTTGGAAGTCGTGCACCTTTGATGGCTTTCAGTTGGATATTCAATAAGCATACATAATCATTTTTTCTAGTACTAGTAGACATAATTCACAAAATAAATATTAAGAGCTGTGTATTTCCTTGAAGCAATCAATATTCAATCTGCTTATGTGAAAAACAATGCCTCTATCTGGTTAGAATAATATGGTTACAGCAGAAGTATTTGCTTCCATATTGTGTAAATAAATACAGTTAAGGTTTTTTTTTTTTTTTTTGTATATATAAATGGTTATTATAGATAAGATTTTGGAACATTTTAGATAGTTGTAGGTGGTGCTAGTGGCCACTGGATTTTTTATGAAATACTGTTGAATTTCGATCAATTTTGAAAATTTTGACCATCTTGGGGTAACCAGGGTTGGAAAAAAACCTGGTTTTTTTGAAAAAAAACCAAAAAAACCGGTTTTTTTTTGGTTTAAACCAGGTTTTTTTGGTTTAAACCGGGTTTTTTTGGTTTAAATAGTATTTGTAGGCAAAACAATTTGACTTTTGGAAAATCATAGAGATTTTAGATCATTAATGGTGAATAAATGTTATTAGTAATAAATTTGTTGATAATTAATTAAATAACTAAGTTAAAACCTTGAATTTTAATTACCTTCTAAATGTAGCTTTTATTTTTTCAGAAAGTTACCTACAGTGAAATGCGTATTTACGGTGCAGCACTTTAGTGGTCAACCTATAGAGTGGAGATTTTTTTTTTTGTCATTTCTTACACAATGCGTTTATTCATTTGAGATTAATTAAAATATAACTTCATGTAAAAACTTTTCTTTAAAATTAGTAATTGGCTTTTTTTTTCGAAATTACCTAAAATATCATTAGATGAATTTAATCTGAATGACTTACAATGTATCCTATACAACTTTAAAATTAAAGCACTTAGTTAACATAATGATAAATATCTTATTAATTATATGAGTTACTTATTTAATGGAAAATATTCCCTAAAAATACATAATTTTTTGAAATGGCTAGATCAATTAAAAGAAAAATAAGAAACTTATTTACAAAGCAAAAGAGTGCTCATAGTAGTTTTATCAGATGCTTAACTTACACAGAGGTTTAGGCAAACTTTATATTGATGTTTCATCCATCTAGACAAATACTGGTCTAACATTAAAGCATAAAAAATATTGCCCTGGAGCATTTATTCAAGTTTTTTTTCATCTTTGCAAAAATAGATAAACAAATAAATAGAGTAATAATTAGGACAGCCAACTTACAAAGGTTTTTTTTTATAATACTCCCACCCAAATTTGGCGTACATAAGTGGTCAAGTTACAAAGGTTTCCCTACATTAAATAATATAGGGCTAATTTCGTTACTGACCAAAAGTGGTCAATTTAGGTGGTCAACTTTACAGGTTTTACTGTATTAACATATTACAATACTCTATTTATAGACCTTTCAACAAATTATTAAAAAAATTATTATTTTGCGGGTTGAGTTTTAACAAAAGCATATTTTACTAAATCAATAAAAAATAAGCAAAAATGAAAGATATATTAAAAATAATGTGTGTTGATTTACAGTATCATTAATATCAACAAATGATTACAAATCTTTTACTATAGATATATTTTACACTTACCGGATTTAGCAATGATAACACTTATATAAATCAGCAACATTGGCTTAGAAATTAACAGCATTATTTTTTTTTTTAATACAAACTTTATTTCTCTTGATTAAATATATTTAAAAAACAAAAGCAATTTTATAAAAGTAATACAATGGACAAACTTTATCTTTTCCTGATTGAAGATTAAATATATTTTTTCAAAAATAAGAGCATAATTTAGAAAGAAAAATGCACTAATTAAAAAAAAAAAGGTTGTTAATTTACAAATTCAGTAATTCATTATTATGCAGAAATTACAAGCACATCTAATGCTGTGCTTGTAATTTCTGCATAAATTGGATTTTGAAATTTTTTGTAATGTGTAAAGTAAATGAAAAAAGGTTTTTTTTTTTAAAATGTTATCTGTAACATACATTTGCAAATAGGTTATTATGAAGGTATTTTATTATTTCTAATATATATTTTTTAACTCCAGGAATTACAATTGCAATATCATTTAATTTTTATAATGACTGAGAAGAGCTTTTCTCAAATTGGCTTTTTCAGAGTTAAGTTTAGAAAAACCCAGATAGTCTGACATGTAGATAGGAGATGATAAAAATTTGCACTGATTAAAATAAAGTTTGTTAATTTACATATTCATTAATTATCCATTGTTGTGCTTGCAATTTCTTCATAAATTGGATTTTGCAATTTTTAATGATGTGCAAAATAAATGAAAAAAGATTTGGTTTAAACCAAGTGGTTTTTTTAAAAAACCCATTTGGTTTAAACCTTGGTTTAAACCATGGTTTAAACCAACGTGGTTTAAACCAAACAACCCTGGGGGTAACTTCTTAATACTTTCTAAAATTTTACCAGGGATCTTATGTTCCCATAAGGAAACTTTTTAGGGGGTGAAAATTTCAAGATTTGAAAGTTGTTTTTTGGGGGGGGGGGGGGGCGGGGACACCCTAGCCCACATCCCAAGAAAAGTTGCATAGTCCTAACCTGTGATATGAATAAGGGATTCAAAACTAAGATTTTTTTAATTTAAAAAATTTAAGTCAATGATATTCAATCAATAAATAATCCAGTTACTGAAGAAAATGTGTATAGTTAGCATTAATTGAACAAAAGAAAAAAAGCAATAATCAAAATTGCTTGTAAAGCTAATTAAGTAAAAATTAAACTCAAAACCAGATTCAATCAATTCAAGTTTGTTGGAATTCTACATTACTTTCTTTCCTATTTTTTAGTCTGTTTTTAGGCATAGGTGAGGCGCCACCCCCCCCAAAAAAACCCTTAAGACAAACTCATATAAAATTTTCAATTGCGTATACCGAGTCCTGATTTGCCCCATGGACCCTCTGCATGGAGGAGGGGATGGAGAGACACTGTGAATACGGAAATAATTAATAATATTCTTTTTAAACCCATCAAATACAAAAGAAATTAAGAAAGAGTGAAAGAAATGTTGTGTGCATACTTTTCCTAAAATTACTCTTTAAATTTCTAATCTACTCATTAAATTTCCTGTTTGATGAATTTAAATATAGTTTTCCAAATTTTCATTAAAACTTTTGGCAGTTTTGTGTTTTTCATCAGCTGAAACTTTTTCTAATAATTCCAAGAATTTTAGACAGCTACAGGTAAATACAGTAATGGTTTCAACAACTGAAGCAAAGATTTTTAAAAAGAAAAAGAGAAAAAAACATCTCACCTTGATCGTCTGATTCGGCAAAATAACCGATCATCTGGTCATACAATGTAGACGGAATTAAATGCAGTGCAATTCCAGGACCAAGTGAAAGTATGAGAACTAAAAATAAATCAAGGAACTATTAGATTATTTTAATTTGCATAATTGTAAACATAAGCAAGAACAATATTCACCTGTGCTATAAACAATGAGAACACCTGGAATTATCTTTCCGATCAAAGCAAGAATTGAAAAAAATCCGCACATCAAAGCACAAAACTGAAAGGCATAAGAAAATATCAGTATTTTATAAAATTACATAACCAAACACTTTAAAAAATTTTTTAATCCACTAATATATTGCTAAGAATTAAACGTAAAATTAAACAACTAAACACATTTTAACTTTCAAAGGTTTGCCTGTCATTGCTGTGCATTTAAATCTGTTAAACACAAAGAGCACTAAATGCATTGCAAAGACAGGCATACAATTGCAAGAATCAATGCCTTAAAATCTGAAGGATGAAAACATCGAAATTAAATAGCTTCTTATAGTTTTAACACGATGAACTACTGGAAAATATAAAGACAGCCTACTGGAATAATATTTCTTAAAATGCATGAAGGTTATAAAGTTCACTTTTCATTATATACATTATTAAAATTAATGTACATGCATTTACAGATGCATTTCTTTAATGGTAAGAGTATCTTACACACAGACATTTTTCAATAAGAAACTCATTTCCTTTTTAATTCCTTTCAATAGTAATAACTGCAGTTAAACAATCATCTTTAACCTTGAAATTAGGAAAAAATACTACATCAATAGGATTGTAGACAATTGGAATAGTTAACATCAGGCACCTGTTAGTTGCAGTGAGGTAAAAACTTTTAAGAAGGTTCTTGATGCTCATTGGGATTGTTAAATTGACTAGGACCAGCCTAGCTGGGCCCAGTGCCTGTTGTTGGTAGTCATTTTTGTACTTGTATAACCGTAATGAAAATAATAATAATAAATTATAGATCGCAATAAAGCTTAACAGTTAAATTCATTTTGAAACTCCTTCATGAAAAATGAGAATTTGAATGAAGTTTTTACAACTAATATAAAATACATAATTATCTGCTCCATATCTAAAATTAATCATATATCTGCATTTGAAATTTAATCTTTCAAATCTTCTGATTGAATTTTTTTTATTCTATAAATATGAAAAAGGGGCTTTTTTTTTAATGTAAAAATGATCCTTCGATTTTATTGATCCTCAATATTTACATAAATAATTTTGAGTGGAAAATTTAAAGTTAAAGTTATATTCTCATGAAAAAATTATAACATTTAGTTTTAAAAAAAAGTAGGAGGGAAAAAATTGAAGGGGGAGGGTGAAAACTGATCACTGGTAAGTTCATGAGTGGTCATCTAAACCAGTTTGTACTTAGACCTTTTCTTTTTTTCTTCCTCGTTTCTCTTTTTACTTTTGATTCACCAAATTCACAATTTAGTGATGAAAACAATCTTGTTTCTTCAGCTCACTCTTATTCAGCAATAAATCATTAATTTGAAAGCAGCAATGTGCATTAAAATAAAAAACAAACTATTCCTTTCACTCATTGCAGTATTGACCAAATAAAAAGTAGGATTATAATTGCAATTAGGCAAACAAGCTCGAGAAACAGTGACAATACCATATTATAAAACCTTAATAAGTAGACTCCTGAATATCTGGTTTACTACCATCCGGTCCAGCTTTTTTTCAACGTAATTTCATGAGGAACTAAAAACTAAGTTTTGACTCGTATCTTAAGGATACCTTTTCATATCCGCATAATCATTTATCTATGAATTCATTTTCTTAAGAAGCTGGTTTATGATTTATATGCATTTAGGTTAAGCATTACAGAATTTATGCTAAAATGTAAAATTTATATTCTTTAACACTAGATAGAAGGGAAACTTCCGTACACTTAGAAAGACTAAAGAGGCCTTTCCAAGAATTTTGAGCAGAATTCTTTCTAAATTTGTTTTTGAGAGGGTTCATATCCACCGAAATTTTTTCCCAATTTAGCTCCTAAGAACGCATTTTTAGGTTCTTTTGGGACTTTAGAGGAAGGAGTTTCAGAAGTTTTCACCGAAGAAAATTTTCAAAACTGCAGTCTTAAAAAAAGTTTCAGTCTATCTTTGTCAACGTTACTGGAGGCAGAGGTTTGAGGACTCTTCCAAGGAAACTTTTTAAAATCTTTCTAACAAGGCAATTTCGAGATGCTTTAGTGATTTTAGAGGAAGCAGAAAGGAGTTTGGATAGTCTTCCCCCACAAATTTTTCAAAATAAATTCTTATCTTTTAGGTTACTTTTGGTGTTGCTAGTGACATTGTTCGATGTCTTTTCCCTAAAAGTGTTTCTGAAACTAAAGTCTATTTAAAGTGGAATCTCTCTTTTCTTCTAAATTTGTGATCTGAATTTTCACCCGGGGGGCGGGGGGGGGGGGCAGTTGGCAGGCTCCGAGGGGGCAGTGCCCTCCCCCCCGGAGAGACGCCTGAAAGAAACACTGGAAGCAAGGAAGAACGGATGCGCTGCTCTTGAGTCTAACCGGGCCCTTATAGGCATAGTGCTGACTCTAAGCCATTTTGGCAGGGCGCTTCGCCCGGCGGCCCTTTTCAATCTTTTTTGCGCCCGGCGGCCTCTTTCTTCCCTTTTCTATGCGCCCTGCGGTCTGTTCAGACCATGACACATCGGCCGAACGGACTTCAAAGCAGGAAGTGCAATAAGCCGCGTACAGACTAGAGCACTAATGGGCGGATGAGCATTTTCGGAGTCATTAACGACTAGTGTGGACGGCGTCCGAACGGGAGCCCCCCCACTGTGGCGCGAACGTCCCCCATGCTCGCTCGGAGAGCGGTTTTTGGACGAACCCTTTGAGCTAGTTTGGACGGTTTTGAAAGCATTCCGGCGAACAGTGCAGAGATGGAAGACTGGAATCAAGCCGACATTTTTGGCCTCATTGAGAAATACAGAGAGTTCTAAATACTTTGAAACCTTCAAGATTCTAATTACGTCAACCAATACAAAAAAGAGGATGCATGGAATGAAATATCTAAGCAATTAAATAGTAAAATCTCGAAAGTAACCCCCCTCTTTTTAAAAACCAAACTGGCAAATTTTAGATAGGGGGGTTATAATCGAGATTTTCGAAAAAAAATTATTTACAAAAATGTTTTTAGTATTAATTAAGAGCATCTACTGAAGATAAATAATAAGTATAACCCATTTAAAATTATTTTAAATAATATAAAACAAGATTCAAAAAATAAATAAACAAAAATCTGTCTTATAATTTTCTAATAGAAAATTGATCGCATGGGGATGGCATCTTTGACTGAAGAAGGAATTTAGCACTTCAGTTAGCAGAAATCCCTATAATTTAAATTTAAAACTCATAAAACACAAATTTGGCATGTTTGGGGCTATCGCTACATCGGTATTTCGTAATGTGCCGAGTTTCAAAACACGACCAAAAATGGCGGACTTACACGATCAAAGATGGCGGCTAATGAACGAATCAACGCGAAGAAAGAATTTAGCACTTAAGTTATCAGAAATCCCTATAATTTAAATTTAAAACTCATAAAACGCAAATTTGGCATGTTCGAGGCCAGCGTTATATCGGTATTTCGTAATGCGTCGAATTTCAAAACACGACCAAAAACGGCGGACTCACAAGATCAAAGATGGCTGCTAATGAACGAATTAACGCCGAGTATATGAAATTTATTTTTAAGCATATAGACCTTGAATATTTATGAATAAATAAACAAATAAAATAAAACACAAAATACAAAAAGAAATTGGACATATTTAATCTTTATCATAAGAAAATAATACAAAATTTGTTTTAAAATCGTCAGCCATTTGAGGAGGGGGGGGGGTTATATTAAGGAATATGGAATGATTCCACTTTCGGCACGAAAGGGGGGGGGTTACATTCGATGGGGGTGGGGGGGCTACTTTCGGGATTTTACGGTAGTAGCAATTGTGAAAAAAAAGTAGGAAAGTCATTCCAATTTTAAAATTAAAGTCTTGCCCCAAGTTTCACCCCAAAGTGAAACTGAAAGATATTTGTTGATTAAATTCAAATTTGGGTTTCATATCTGTCACACTTTCTCCCATAAATAAAAGCATTATATACACGTAGCGCAACTGTTGCCTTTGTACTTTGAAGTAGAAGAGAAAAGTAATAACAAACCATTAAATACAGTAGTATTAAAGCATTGGAAGTTAAAATAATTAAACAACGTACGTTTTAAACGTTAACGAATTGCAGACGATAATTAATAAATAGAAAATATTAGGTAAATATAAAACGAAATATGCAACAATTTAAACTGAATCTTTTGGTTTAAAAGCATATTTTGAGTTTAAAATATTGTGATACGTTTTTATCTTCAAAAACCTTAATTTTTATTAGTTATTCATAGGTAATGGAATGACACGAATGGATGTCATTCTGTTACTATACGATTTCAATAACTTTAATTCCATAATCGAAAATTTTATTTTCATGTAAAATGTTGAAAATAACTAGAAAAATGTTTTGTAATAAAAGGCAACTTAATGCAGCTTTTTTCTGGCATTAGTTAGCGGATTAATTTTTGCATTATTATTGTTATTAAACATAGTTGCAGTTGCAAGAAACGTCCTTACCACGAAAGGGCTGAGTTTGAAATGTAATTTTAAATTGAAATTTTGATTAATTTTATGTATTATTTAAAATTCATTGAGAAGTTAATAGTTTGAACTTGATTTTTTAATTCGAAATGTAAGCGCAAGAAAGAAGTGTTTCCTAGTGACCTAACATGGCGGGCGGTTTGCAAGGAAAGAAGCAAATTGGACTAACTCAAATCCCTTAATAGATCCACAAAAGAGGGGCTTAACGGGGACTCCAAACCCCCATCATCAACCCCCCTCTGAGCTGATCTTGCTCGTTCGCCTATTTGTGCTCTAGTCTGTACGCGGCTATAGGAAAACTTCAATCCAGGATCCCCCACCTTTATTTGTCCCCACTAGTTTTCTCAGAACGCTAGAGCATTAATGTCTTCTCCCCTTCAGCTTCTTGGAACAACCTGAGGTAGTAAAAGGGGACGCATCACATGCCTTTTTTTCACTTTACAGGTGTTTATAGCCCTAAACAAATAGGAACATCAGCTAGTTAAATTATGCTATTTATAGTCAGGATGGACTACTTGCGGCCCGCTACCTGCCGATGATGTGCGGCAATTTGGAAAACTCCCGATTTTAAAAAAATAAATCGAGCAAAAAAAAAACAAATCCGGAACGCTCGGAGCGGCGATCTCTCCGGATTTTGGGTCCTGATTCAACAATTTTTGTAAATAGCATCAGAACTCATAATTTGCCATTAGCATTTCATTCATTAATAGCATTTTTTAATACTGTATATACTCGTTTATAAGTCGAGAAATTTGGCACAAGAAACGAAGTAAAGGTAGACTTACATTCGTGGCATAACATCGAAAAATAGAGACTTTTCCCGTTTTTTTTATAACCTCATTAATTAAACAATACAACAAAAGAATTTGCTCAAATTCTGACATGATTTTATATGCTCTAGCCACTTATTAAAGTCTTTTAATTACAAAAGATCAGATTATCGGAAAAATAAAAGAAAGCCCGCACTTCAATTTTACGAATTTTCTGTATAGCGTAAAATTTAGAGCTCAGTCTAAAAAACAATAATAAATATAATAAAAGTACAAAAAATAGAAAAAGCAAAATGTTATGATATCAACTTAGAATTAAAGCAATAATTAATAAGAACTCTGAATCGCAAAAACAAACCCTTTTTCAGAAATCGCGATCTCAAATATGAAAACTTTTTCGGACACGATTATGAAAACTACATTTTTATCTTAAAACATGTTCAATACAATTCATTTTTTCATATTTTTAAGATGTTTATTTCCAAAAAAAAAACTAAAAAAATACTTCCCGATTTTTCATTGAAATCAAGAGCCTCTTTTTTTTTTTTTTTTTTAATTTTGGGATTACGAATTTGGGGTTCCATGATGTGTAATTGTTCTGGGTTTAACATTTAGCCCCATTACTGAACAAAAAAATAAAAAAAATAATAAATAAAACAGTAAAAGGCGTCGGCGTGATTTCGCAAAATTTATACTCAAGACAAAACAGTTAAATACTATTTTCAAAGGCAAATAAGCGTTTCTTTTCTTTTCAATTTAAACATTTTAATTTCTACATACTACTCGATTTATATGTGCTAAAAATAGTATTTGAGACTCATGTATATGCTTTTTTTCGTTTGCATGCGGGAAACGGTCAAACTGCGTATAATCCGGCAGCAATCTTTTAGCATCTGCTTTAGATTTACAATATTTCTTATTATTTTCTAAACAGCGAACAGCAAAACGCTTGTTGGGCGTAAATACAGTTATTTCTTTCCAAGACTTTGGACTCCACCTCCCGAAATTTATGGCTTTATTAGAAAAAAAATTAACAAATTAAATAAGGTGTTGAATACAAGCATAATTTGCACACTATTTTCCTCTCATAAAATTTGCCCATAAAATAAGTAAAGATTGTACTAGCATGTGGCTCCCATTTGCCTGTGAAAAATTATCTTATGTAATTGTAGTGTTTTCTTGCATATAATTCATTGTGCAGCATTTTTTATCACCTGATGTAATTTCTTTTTTAATGGTAAAAAAGACAAAATATATTGAGAGAAAATAAAAAGCTATTTTCTCCTAAGTTCCCACCCCACCCCTCCTCTAAACAGAAAAATTAATGTTTCAATTAGAAACAAAATGATTAAGGAAAAATTTGAAAGCTCTATGATTGACGTTTAAAATGGCACCAAGTTTGGAAATTCTTGGTTACTGTCACCTGAAATACTTGCCAATAATAATCAAAGTCAGCCTTAAGACTTGTACGGCCACATTGGGAGTACTTTTGTGGGTGGTCTTTTCCGGATTTGTTACAACTTTGGGAATCCCCTCCCAAACTTGGTCATGGAGAAATGTCACCAAGACCTAATTTTTTCTTGTTGAGTAGTTCATAACTTTCCAGCAGAATACATATGAAAATGTGCATAAGTGATACATATATACGCCTATATTTTTCAAAATGAAAACCTATATTTTGAGGTACACATGCAAAGTTTGCAAATCTTTTTTTAAACGCTTATTTTTTTTTTACGTGTAAAAATTTAAGCAAATGCGCTTTAATGCGGGGGGGGGGGGGGGGCAGTAAAAAATTAAAGCACAACTCAAGGATGCCCTTTTTGAAGAAAACATGGTGCCCTTATCGGAGTTTCCCCGGCGGCCCTTTTATCCTGGAGTCAGCACTAAGGCAGGACTCCGATTTCTGTCCCTTTTGAAGTGGTCTCTTAATTTTTGAACCAGCTCCCAGATGCGAGACTGTCATCTGGGATTGGCACCAGGGCTGCCGGATTTTAGCCGGGCCAAAAAAAGCCGGCCGGCTTTTATTAAAAAATATGTTTAAAATTTTTTTTCCAAAAAAGTATTAAATAAAAAATTACATTTATATCATTTACAAAATTAAATTATTACTGCAATATTATTACTGCAAAATATTTAAAATAAGAATGAAAATTATTTAATAGAATGATACGTTACAGAAAGAGCAAAGCAAAAGTGCTGCTTATTAGCAATTTATTTAGATTCAATGCAATTTAAACAATTTATTTTCAAAGATTTTTACTAAGAATTCAAAAGTTCACTTAACACTACTATATGAACTAAAGATTACCAATCATTTGCCTTAGTCTTTAACTCATAATCTTTTGTATATTTTTAAGCACCTTTATTTTTTTAAACTTTCTTCAGAACCTTAACTAGTTCTCTGATCCAAATAAAAATAAAAGCTATTTGTGAAATAAATTGCATAAAATAAAAGATTCCCATCTTGAAGCAGACCAGCTGGTCAACGTTAAATTGTACTAGAATGATATTAATCTCTAAAAATTTTAATGTTATGTACATAAAAAAAAATCCTTATATAAAAGCGAGCTAAGTACTCACCACAGACGACTTCTTTTAAATTTTTGACATGAGTAGTGCTATAGGTAAACACTAGTTTAGCTAATTAGGATTATGTAAGTAGTATTTTGTTAAAGGAAAGAAGATACTTCAAATTAGTTTTCAGTTTTCCTACTCTTCTTGCCTTGAGCAAAAGACTTTTTTGTTTTTAGTGTAAAATATATGATAGAAAAAAAAATAATGAATATAGTTGCAAGTTTCAGCATTCTGAAATATTTTAAAGCAACTGAATTCTTAACATTAAAATATCAATTTTAAGTGAGAAGTATGTACTTGAATCTGTAGTAGGATAGCTTTGTTCATATATATTATGATAAGGTATTGTGCTCGACTATAGAAAAAACCAAATTTGACTCCTCTCTCAACATGGATTTATTTTCCTTCTTCTTTTGTGTTGAAAAAAATAGATTCTGTATAGCTATAATAATAGGCAAGAGTTTAATGAGAGAGTCTCACGAAATTAAGCACACAAACATGAAAATGGTAATCAGTATTGTAAAATGCATTCAGGTTGTGTAACAAAATAATTCTGAATCTAATTTTAAATTAACTTCATTAAAAGAAAGATTTGAGCTTCATTTTACACAAATTAACAGTAGCAACATAAATGGACATAGTATAGGTGTAAATAGTAAATAGTATTATGTCTAATTGAAAAAGGCCAATAAAGACCGGCCTTTTTTTAAAAAGACTGGTCTTTTTTAATAAAGCCAGCCGGTCTGGCCTTTTTAAAAAAAAGCCGGCTTTTTTGCAGCCCTGATTGGCACCCCCAGAGGTATTGTTTTACTTGGAGGACATTGGAGCCACGACGGATTTAACGTGCACCAGCTCCTTTTATCTTACACGGTCCTAAGCAACCAGCCGTGAGAGGTTGTCACCCTCCCAAACACTGGGTGACCTCTGTCAGAGTTGCTTCACTTTCAGTGTTATGTGGGAACCGAGCGTCTACCGACTGATCCACTGCAGGACGAGGTAAGAGGCATGTATATTCACTGAATATACATGAATATTTATGTGTGTATGTATGTATTTTTTATTTTTTACTAGATATATGCAAGGGGTATGTATATTCAATGAATATATTAGGTAACATCTAAAAAATACATACATACACACATAAATATAATGTTTTTGAAAGTCACAGGGCAAGGCAACTGCATGACAGGCTTGATTATTTCTGTGCTTATCAGCCAGGCCTTATGGACAGTGCCTGTCATTTACAGGTTACTATTGTTCAGAGTGGTTTGTAATACAAGTTTCACAGCATATGTTTATCTACAAGCAAATTAATGTTTAACTACTTGTTAGAGCAAAAATTCCACTAACATAAAACTCCAAAAAAGACATTTTAGTTACAGTAGTAAACAAATTATGCTTAATCATAGAAAATGAAATCTTTCAATCATTCAGAAATAATCAATACAAGCCAACAAACTATCAGAATTCAGTTTCTTTAAAGCTTTAAAAAATAACCCAAAAGCCAACACTTCAATTAAAATTCATAACTACTCTAAAAAGTTACACACACACACACACAAAACAGGAAATGCATTAAAGCAAATGATAATATGCATCAATAAAATGAGTTACCAATCCATGATTTTCTTTTCTGAGCTTCCAGACATCTTTCCATAAAATTAACATTTTCTCACAAAAATCATTCAAATGTTTTCTGAGTTCTGGAACACTTAGAGTGTTGGGGTATAAGGCAGTCCAACTACAGGGGGAAATATATATATATATATATATCTATATAAAAATCCTGATCAAATTGAAGCAATTGGATTATTTTTTCTTTTTCAACGAAATGGGGGGCTTTTAAAACTTTTCAATCAAATTTTGGAGCATAAAAATTTTAGAATAATTTTTATTAAAAAAGAAGTATAATCAGGGATGCCGTTAGACTTTGAAAATTATGGGTCACTACGACCCAGGACATCCAAATTTCTGGGTCTCTTTTTCCAAAGAGCGGGGTTCCTATCCAAAAACTATCATGTGATGGTTTTAAAGATACACATGAAAATAAACCTTTTATGACAAGAAATTTTTTCCACTGCAGTTAGCAATTATTTCACTAAAAATTCGGCTATGAATTAAAATCAAAATCCAATATTTAAAAGCCAAAAGTCAAGTGATTGATTTTTGGCCGAATGCCAGATTCGTGAATTTTCCGCAATGTTAATTACATAGACATTTGCACTCTTTTTTTAAATAGTAAAAGCAATAAGGCTACAACAAAATAAATAGGAAAATTTTATTAGTAGTTGAATTAAAAATAAAAGCTAAACAAAAATTATAATTGCGAAAACGAACCCTTTGTGAAAATTCACAATCACGAAAAACGAAACCATTTCACATCAAAATATTCAAAAAAAAAAAAAAAAAAAAAAAACACCGCATATTTCTGAATTTATTAAAAATCAGATTTATCATATCCTTAAAGAAATCTTTGGGCATTGAATCTACGTATTGTTCAGTAGAAACCAGTTCTGTTCAGTGCCACCTGTCTCCCCTACCTAACCCGCAGCAATGGGAATGTACAGGGGAGGAAATGGGCGACCCAATTGCTCTCCATATAAAAAAAGTTGAAAGAAAAATACCATTCAAGAATTTAGGAAAATATTTTTGCTTATCGAATTTTTACACAATTTACACGGCATGAGTGAAAAAATAGGCTTGCCATATTTTTACGCATTGAGAATTATGCGTCTTGGGAGACTCTTTTTTTTTTTTTGCATCCCCACCTCCGATTTTTGCGTTTTTGATGAGCTATAATAGAGCGTCTGCAGCATCGCTGAGAACTATTATGACATAAATACAACAAAACATGCTTTTCAGATAGGGACCGTCCATAAATGATGTCACCTTTTTCCCCCCATATATTTGACACCCTCCCCCCCTTTGTCACATGCCACACTACATTTCATAAGCATGATGTCACACTTCATGTTACCCCCTCTCCTCCCCTTGTCATAATTTCACGAACCCACTCAAAGCACGACATCATTTATGAATGATCCCATAGGAAGAAAATAAAAATTGGACACCTTAAAAGGAGTTAATTTTAAGTGTTGTTGTTGCGCTAAGGCTAACATGGCTGGACCACAATTCAAGATTTTTTTAACTTTCTTTAACTACCCAGCTAGCAAAATTTATTGTCACAATCTTGTTATTGCATTGTTAACCTTGCAAATGCCGTTGATGGCATCAATACTAGTAATTTCAATACTGTTGAAAGGTTGCATATATATTTGCAAGGCAATCTTTACGTGACAAAACAGTCACACTTTATTTTGCTAAAAAAGAAAATATTGATGTGATATTGCATTGTCAATCTTTTTTAACCGACTTCACAAAGGAAGGAGGTTATACATTCATAGTGTATGTATGTCTTTTTTTTGTTTGTTTGTCCACTCATAACTTCGCACCAGATGAAGCGATTTTCATGATTTTTTTTTCAATCGATCGAGGGTGTTTTCCCATAGGTCCCGTACCTTTGTTTGACCATATTGGATAAATAGAACAAAAGTAATGGGCAGAAATGTAGTACGTTTTTTGTTTTTTCATCCATAACTTTTGACTAAATGAACCGATTTTGATGATTTTTTTCTTTAATCGATAAAGGGTCGTCTAACTCAAATATTGCAAATCAATTTGACCACATTTGTTTTTTAGAAAAAACGTTACGGGTGAAAAATAAGTATTTTTTATTTTAATTGGAAAGGCTTGGCTTGATTTTTCTTTGTTAAATCTATTTATAAATACAAAAGTCATTGTTGTAAACATGTTTGTTGTCATAGGTTATAATATTAAAAGAAATTACAGCAAGAGTTTGACTGAAGGAGAAAATGAATACTATCAGTTTGTTTGCTAGAATCGACTTCAAAGGGGAATTTATCATACAAATGATTAGTTTTAGCGCCATTAATTCAAAGAAGTTTTGCCCTTTGATATGGATTTTTTAAAAGTAGAGTATTTTTATAAAAAATGTATTCACACTAAAAAGAATAAAATAAAATAATTTTTATAAAAAAACAGAACCGACTTCAAATTATACATTGCGCTAAAAAGTGAAAAATAAATTCATTCTTTAAACAACATCGATGTGACTTTAAACATAGTTTTAGAAGTCAGTGCAAAATTATGAGTCTAATTACCATCATACCTTGCTACTTCATGTTGGACATGTTGCTAATTCTGCGAAAATAAATATATTTGTAATTGATTCATGATTACAAAAGATTTTATCTATCCTAATTTTGCACAGACATCTAAAACTATGTCTAAAAGTCACATCGATGTTGTTTAAAGAATGAATTTATTTTTCACTTTTTAGCGCAATTTATAATTTGAAGTCGGTTCTGTTTTTTTATAAAAATTATTTTATTTAATGTTGTCAACTTCAATCTTTTAAAATAATTGTTGTTATAATATTGCTATAATATTGTCATTGACAAGATAAGATGAATGCCTCCAACTTTTACAGGAAATGTGCAGAAGCTGTTTTACATCTTTATGACGTTATACTCATCATAAAGGAGCTCTCCGCTTAATAGCCAATCACAGCACTTGGAAAGCTGAATTTACCCATGGTGCCCTGCAACCGTCTTGTCATTGACACATGTGGTTTAGTGTGTGATAGATCAGACAGAGTGTTAAGGACTCTTGAGAGAACTTCCATTTAAGTATTCAGTGCTTACTAAATCCTTAAAAGCTACTTAATTTTCATTTCAGAAACATACTTAATTTTAAGCTGAAAGTCCTAAATTTACTATGTTCTAATTACTTGATCTACCTCAGCCTCCCTATGTCTTATAACCAATTGCAATCTTTATATGCAAAATTACATACTTACCAACGTTTAGAGATTATCTGAAAACTATACGAATTTTAGCTGTTTCTTACGCTCTTTGTGCTGAGTTTCGATTTCTCCTCACTTCGAAATCAAATTGTACATGCGTTGTTGTATTTTTAAAATGTATGTGTACATCTAGACAAATCTGTTCTAGAAAATTTATTTTCTTGTTTTATTTCTAGGTTAAATATACAACTCTCATAGGTTACAGCTCTTTCTACCTGAATAACAACGAAAGTTCACTGCAAAATTACCTTTTTAGCAATTTCTTTATGGATGTTAAAAATTGCTGTGAGGTGCTGCTTAATAGAATTCAGAAGAGTAATCGATACTTTAAACTGTAGGAATGGTGCTTTGTCTTATAATAGCCTACATAGTGGCAGCTTTTCAATTACAAGTAAATCATATTGCCACAACATAATTTTTAACTTATGTATTTATAGCATAAATATTGACAACATGTTCCATTGTCAATGTATACAGTCATGATGAAATGTATGCAATATTACAAATATATACTACAATAAACAAAAGAATATTGCAGGCAGATTGAAACATCAATGTACATTGTATGATAAAGGTGGATGCAATACCGCAAAAGTAACATACCTAGCCAATTATTCATAGCAGATTGTCTCATTAATATACATTGTCATGACAAGGTATGCAATATTAAAAATATAAAATACCTTGCTAGGATATTGCAGATTGATTGATGCATCAATCCATATTGTCATGACAAGATGTATGCAATATTACAAATGTAAACTTCCTTGCACGGATATTGCAGACAGGTAGAAACGTCAACATATATTGTCGCGACAAGATTTCTGTGCAATGTTTTCCTACCAACCAACCTTTTCACAATATTTATTTTTTCTTGCATACACATTGATGCAAATATTGTGGCAATTTGCTGACAATCAAATGGAGGCATTATGTACAGATTTTGACAATCTTTATGCAATTCTTTCGAACTGAAGTGAAAATTTCTACACAATCTTGCTGCAATAAATTTTACTAGCTGAAACATGCTTACTGTATATACAGGAGATAAAATTCAAACTTTCAAGTGGGGAGAAGATTCCTCTCCATGATTTATATATGGAGGGGATAGGAAATTTTTTTGGGGAGGGAGAAAAATAACATACTAGGTATATTTACATATACCTAGGCTTGTCATATTTTTGGTTAGTGAAACCGGGACTCATTAAGGATGGGCATACCGGGGGTCTGGAGGTATGTAATACCACCCAGTAGCGGGGGGGTTTGGGGAAATTTTTTAAAAAATTAAAAGGAAAATGGTGAGTTCTAAGCCTTTTTTTAAGCTTCGCAAGTAACAGGAGTGGGGAATTGGTAACCCTAAATTGTTAGTCTACCCACCTTTTAAAAACAAGGAATTTTTGCTACTTAATTTGTTACTTAAAAAAAATTTTTTCCCCCTTTTTAATGAGAATTTTTTCTGGTCTACCATCTAGAAAGAAGTGTTAATAAAATAAAGTTTAAAATACTTCATAAAATTGTTTAATTGAACAATTAATTACCGAGTCTTATTTTTTTAAATTACAACTTTTTGTCTAACTAAAAACACCATTTCAAAAAAACATTTTTTTCAAACTAAAAAAGCAATTAATAAGTTAACAATGCTATTGTTTGTTTTCAACCCACTCATATTTCTGACTTGAATGTACTTTTTTCAAGGTGTCTTTGTTAAGCTTGACTTTTTCATAAAAGTCAGAGCAAAGAAAACGCCAAAGTTTGTTTTACATACAATCAATGCTCTTGCAGTGGACTCCCTCATTAATGCTCTGTCATCTTAAAGATTCTTACTGTCTTCATAAAAGTCTTTAAAACATAAATTCATTACTTTTTACATCTTACAGCTCTGTTTCCGGGACCTTGATAAAACTGGGCGGGACACTGGGACAAGAGCAAAATACCGGAACTGTCCCGGTCAAACCAGGACGTATGGCAAGCCTACATATACCTCACATTCTTTTTTTTTTTTTTAATTATAATGTCGCTAACTTAACGTAAGAGTGAGAAAAAACTGCAAATTTTCGAGTTTTCATCCAAATGTTTCGACTCTTCTGGGGGACGGAGGTCCTGCCCGATCTGTTTTCAAGGAGAAGATTAGAAAAATTTTGGAAGTAATCCCGCCATCTTGCTCTGAATTTCAGCCCTTGATATATAAACTAGAAATAATAGAAACAGCTATACATCATAATAGTCCCTTTTAAATTATTCTATTGGTTATTTTAAACAACCATTATCTCATGTCATAATCACTATTACCTCGAGTTAAAAATCAGTGCCTAGGACAAGATTAGAATTTTGTGCCCCCCCCCCCCCCCTCCCTTCAGAGAAAAAAAATTGTAAGCACATTTTGTAGGGAAGGAGGGAAAACCACCAAACTTTCATATGCTATTCAATAAATAAAAAGCAATCAAATGATACATTGAGTAATAGGCATGCATTATTAAGTATAAAATAAATTATAATACCTTTCAGATTCTGTACTCTCTGATATGCCTAAAATTTAAGAAAACAATTTTAAACACCTCAAAAAGCTGACATAAAATTAAAGAATAGTAGCTCAATTTTTAAAAATTACCTCTGATTTCAGGCCAAACTTGATGAATCCATGTGTTGTAACAAAACAACATAAGTGCAAATATTGACAGTATGGAAAAAAATCTTCTGTTCCAAGCTACAATGATCCTGAAAACAAGAGCATTAAAAATTACGCACATTTTAAACAATAGACTACTTTTGCAGTCATTTTCCACTTAAAAAAATTACAAATAACATTTAATCCAAATGAAATTTTAGTTATAATAAATTATGGATATTATGGGGTAATTACAAATGAATAATACAGTACTGAAGATAATGTATTTCCTACACAACAGGAAACATTTTTGAAATATACTTTCAATATGTAAATACATTAACAACCAAATTATTCAGGTGAGTGATTCTGATCCAAAATCAATTCTATCTTGTAGTCTTTTGCTGAGAAAGACAAAAGGGATCATTCATAAATGGTGTCACGCTTCGAAGATGGGAGGGAGCTCGTAAAATTGACAAGTGGAGGGGAGGGTGAAACAAGAACTCTGACATCATGCTTATGCAACATAGTGTGGTATGTGTTAAAGGGGGCAGGGCAGTGGTGTAGTCGAGAGAGGATGCAGGGGGACGGCGTACCCCTACCTTTTTATTTTAATACAAGCGTCCCCCCCCCCCCCAATTTTTTTACATTTGAACATAAGCATCAGAGGCGTAGCTAGGGTTTTCAGCGCCCGGGGACAACTGAAGATTTTGCGCCTCCTCACTCCGCACCCCTGGTAGGGAATTTAAAAAACTTTTATGCTTCCTAAATGACAAATAGCTCTAAAAGGCAGCCCTTTGAACTTGTATTTTTATTAGCGACCATTCACTTTGAAGGGCAAAATGGGACACTTTGGTTTTGCAAAATTATTTGTTTTTCTTTTTCTCAAGTGACCTTTCCTGGGTTCTCTGGGCGTCCGGTTCTTTTATCTCTATTGCTCAAAGAAAATGCCCCTAGCCCTTCCTAGAGAGTTATCACGGGTCCAATCCATAGAAGACATCCCAACTCCAACTCAAAAGTTGTTTCACTGCCTTTTAAAAGCCAATTATTTAAGGCTATTTCGCACGCACTCCTGTGCTACATTGGTCATTCCCGATATGATTAGCGATGCTCCCACTTTTTTGTCGAACATATTCACATCTTTTCAGTTCAAATAATTTTCTTTTCGCATTTAAAAATAAAATAAATTTACATTAATTTGGTGCCCCTTGACCCTGCGCACGGGGACATCTGTCCCTTAGCTATGCCACTGATAAGCGTCCCCCCACTTTTGATTTCAATTGCTTATCATCATATGCATACGTGTCCCCCCAACTTTTTTTTCAGGACTACACCACTGGGGCAAGGGTTCAAATATATGGGGAAAAAGCGTGATATTATGGACGGTCCTAAAGACAAGTTTTTTGTCTTTATCGCCTTTGGTGTAAAAGCCCCCCGAAACCTCATTGCTTTGCTTTTGGATGGTGTTGAATCAGCCCACAGGTAAATATGACACTGTTTCACATGCCAATAAAATTTTTAAGCCATCAGTAAAAAAAAAAGAGAAAGATTTGAAACATTATACCACAGCAGATTTTTATTTCTAACTATCCCCAACTTGGCATGAAGAACAGAAACAGCTACCTATTTTATAACATCAACAAACTAATGTTTATACTTTTAACAAAATCATAAGGAAATATTAACACTTAAAAATTTAAGCAATCTTCTGATACATCTTTCAAATAATGTTAAATTTAAAAAAAATTTTTATTAGTTATTTTCGTCACCTTACTAAAATTGCAACATGAAGAATCCCATCATTTAGGGAGGTCTTGAAGGGGGCACTTGGTCCCTCTGTCTCTTAGATGATGTTTATTATACCAGTGCGCAGCAAGGGGGGTTACAGAGGGTCAGAACCCCTCCCATATCAAAAAGCTTCACTTATAGCCCTTCACTTGTTCACACCTCCCATATCAAAAAGCTTCACTCACCTACACAGATTGAGGATTTTGTATTTTCTAGGGATGATGTGTTGTTTCATTTTAAAAAGATTAAAGCAAATAAGGCTCCAGGACCTGATAATGTTTATCAAAAAATTTTAGTAGAATGTGCAGAAGAATTAGTGGATGTTGTCTTGACTATTTTCATATAACTTGGGGACTCTGCCAGCGGATTAGAAGCTGGCAAACATAACACCGCTCTTCAAGAAAGGGTCTAAAGCTAAGGCAGGAAATTATAGGCCTGTGAGTCTTACTTCAGTACTTTGTAAAATTTTTGAAACGCTGATCAAAATCAAAATAGTGAATTGCCTGGAGGCAAATGGAGTGTTCGACTAGTTTTCAGTATGGTTTTAGGAAGGGTAGGTCCTGTACAACTAATTTGTTGCATTTCTATGACAAGGTTACCACGGCATTAGACTATAAAAAGTGCATAGATGTTGTTTACATTGCCCTTCAGAAAGCATTCAATAAAGTATCGCATGAAGCTCTTCTTAGCAAACTAAACTTTAATTTGGGTTAAAAATTGGCTGACTGGGAGGAAACGAGAGTAGTAGTGAAGAGCAATTATTCTCAGTGGATTGATGTTTTGAGTGGTGTTCCACAAGGTTCACTTTTAGGGCCTATATTATTTATTATATAAGAAAGCTCGATGTTCATTGGGGACTACTAAATTGACTAGGACTAGCCTAGCTGGGCCCTGAGTCTGTTGCTGGTCGTCACTTTTGTATTTGTATTTGTCCTTTAAGGATGGATTGCCAGCTATCCCCTTTTTAGCGTTTTTCTAGAATATTGACAATTTGTTTTTTCAGCATGAGACGATTTCTTTTCCCTGGAAATGTATCTTTTCCTTACCCAGAGGGGTAAGGGGGGTTATAGTTCAAGGAAGGCATATTCATAAGAGATTAGCTAAAAGTCAAGCACCTGTTGCTAATGTCCACGAGCCTCAAAGGTTTGGAAGGAGCAAGAAGGACAATGTGTCGCCCTCTCTCCGAAAAGGCACAAAAGTAAACGGTTCCAGATTCTATTGTTTCATCTGCACAAACCAGTAGAGCAATCGAACAATGTTTATCTGTGTCTATTAGGTCCAATCTTCTTTATGGCCTCTTATCAGGTGGCCCCTCGTAGCTCTAGTCATCATCCCAGTTCGAAAAGGTGCATTTCCTATATAGGGATCATTACATATGGTGGGCAAGGGAGAGTACCGTTTTTTGTGAAGCTGACTGGGGATGTTTTGCATATCTTTATTTGATTGGTGACATTTCATGTTATAGCGTCTGTCAACAAGAGATCCTACTTTAAACAAAACTTTTTTCTCCTTTTTTGCCTCTTTTTTTTTCATACAGCACTGACAAAAGATGCTAAAAAGTGAGATCTCCCATCGATATCATTTGTTCTTGTCTCAAGCCTGCTGTAGGTACTTCTTTTCTAACCATTTCTACCCTCCCACTAACTCATTAACGCGGGAAGAAGATGTTGTTCAGAGTTCCGAGGAAGGGGACCATAAAAATTACAGCAAGGTTTTATTTTTGCCGCTTGTTATGAGTCGCATTCGTGTGTTTTTACATTATGACGGAAGGACAGTTTTCCAAAGGACTGCCAGCGACAAGAGAGTGGAATCTGCTTTAAAGTGTGTTATTTTTAAAGTTAAGTTCTGAGAGGTTCGAGATCAATTTATTTTTACTTAAATTGTTCATTTGCAATCATTCTCTAAATATGCTTTTATGGTAAGTTTTGCTCACAGTTCATTTTACGTAGCTTAATTAGTATTCCAACTTGTAATGTAAAAAACCAAAACTTTTTATTTTATCATGCTTTTGCCTCTGTAGCAACAGCTATGAGGAGTGATTATTATAAGCAAGGGAATTAAAATCTTAGGAGTGCCTATTAAGTTCTAAATATTAAAATAAAATAGTAAAGCAATATAATTACTGCGCTAAAAAATTGTTGTTAAAATGTATTCATATAAAATAAACTTTTGAATACCATATAAAAATTATTGCCTTAAACTTTAAAAAATATCGAATAATTTTAGTGCATGTAACAAAACATCCCAACGAAAAATGTACTTCATTGTTTAACACATTTTTCAGAAACGTTTTGTCACACTTTTTATGCGAAAGAATACAATATATTAAAATATTTATTAGTTGCAAGTTGCAATTAAATTATGATATTATTTATTTCGTAATTTTTAAAAAACATAATGTTCTCTTTAAATGTTTATTTTTAATAATATTTTATAATGAAACTCATTGTTTCAATTTCAATCTTTGTACATGGGTATATTTCTATAAATAGATTATACGCTAAAAAAACTGGTGCAATGAATTTTTGTCACCACCTATGTCGAAGACCCCTTGCCACTTTTTCCGATTTTCACAGAACCTCTTCATGAGTGTCAATCTAACAGAAGTGAATTAGGGCAGAATTTATACTTGGAAGTTCCACAACAGAGCAAAACTGAGAGTTACGTTTTGCCTAAGTAGTTCTAAAACAGTTGGGAGAGAGCAAAATGCATGGACATGTCATGAGAAAATTATAAAATTCTTGAAACAAAATTTAAAAACTTTTGGTACTATTACTGTTTTTTTCTGTCACCTAAAATTTCAGTTACACATCAACATTTCATAGAGAGAATAAGCTTCTTTCAGCTTCAGAAGAATGAACTACTTAGTTATGACAGCAACAAATGAATGCTCGTTTTCAACTTTGAAAACATTGAAAGCTTACTTGAAAATCACAACTGGCAAAAATCAGCAAAATGGACAAGAAATATTAAACATTCACCAGGACATAAATATAACAGCATAAGCCCTAGAGCTTTTAACACTTGGCCAAGAAGGGTAGATTTTCAGTTGTGATTTAAGTGGGGAAAGCATGCAGTTTTGATTTACATTATGTGTGCTTTTATACAACATTTCATATTTTTTTCACCGATGCTTTTGTTTATCTGTATGTTATGTGTTGACAATGCTTTACTTTTTTTTTTTTTAATATTAAGTTATGTTTAACAAAGATTTTTCAACAAAGATAGATGTATTTATGCGCGGAAGTATTGCTACCACCCCCTCCCTTCTGCAAAACCGCGAACTTTGAAAATCAATACAACCGCCCTTTGGATAATCCTGGCTACACATGTGTGTACCTATATTTACCCCCTTATAATATGAATCGATATCCTCCCTCCCCCATTCCAGGAAAATTTTGAAAAGATGGACCTAAACTGAACATTAAATTTCTTTGTCATTACCTTCAATTTAATTAATTTATTAAAAAATATATCTGCTTCAATAATATGAAACAAAACAGGTAGAAATTCATGCATGATGAGTCACCATGATACACATATTTAAATAGAAATTATCATATGACTACAAAACTATAACCAAAACAAACTAAAGCAAGAAGGGAGAAATGATGACATCTTTTCACATGTGAAAATGAAAAGTTAAAAAAATAATTTTTAAAAGGTGAGGAATGATAAAAATTAACTATGCCTTACCAATAGGCTATATTGACAGTGACAAAAGCTCCAGCACTAAGGTACGGTCGCTCCCAAACAAGAAGACTCTGCAACGGCACGAAATACGTCTCAAATGGACTCAAAATAGAATTGAATACTTGTGCTCTGTTGACTCTTTCATGGGGTGTCAAAACAACATGTCTTTCAGGTTGTCTCAGCGTCTTTCTTAGCACAAAGTCGTACACTTCTTTAAAATATCCAAATGCAGAATTCATTACGAAAACGGATAATTAACTCTTATTCTACTTCGACAGCAAGTTTAAGAATAGTTGCGATTTTCGAACTAGTAAACAAAACACATCACGCCGTAGACATCATGCCATACCTTCGTAATAGAGCGACGTGATTGGTCGTTTAAGGGTTACTGCATGTTTATCGCTCTTGCAGCCCATTCTGAGGAATTATAAAAAAAATAGAAAGGATGAGGAGACCGTAATTTTGAAAACAATAAGGTAATGACGTTGGCCTCTCTGGGAAGCTTATCTCTTAATAGATTACCGCTTACGTTAACAAAAAAGAAAGTGATATTATGCAATAGCCCTACGTCTTACGTTTACTCACGAGCTGTGTCATGAGATTTTTGAAAGCAAAATTGTACTTTCAAATAGCGTACATTTTTTCGGTATGGATTATGTGCGATATTTTTATTGAACTTTAATAAATAATTTTGCCAACAAACACGTAGTAGCCTGGGGAGTTGATCATCAAGATTATAACTTTTCGGTCTCACAATATATAGTAATTTGGGCTTTAAATTTTATTGTTACTACATTAATTTAATATCGGCTTAGTATCAGTTTTGGTTTTGGTTCAATATACATCAATATTTTTACTGGCAGTTATTTTTTTAATGGCTTTTTTTAAGGTTATCTTTCTTTAAAAAAATCGAGAAATTAGTAGAATTATTGTCCATGATTACTGACCAGTTAAAGTAAATTAATTAACTTATCAATTGAATTATTCTATAATTGAAAGGTTTTCTGTGCAATAACCCTCTCATCACCCCCACTGTGCTGAAGATGCGGTAGGTATCTCTCTGAGTACCATGACCGGGATCCCTCACACCCCTAAGGAAAACTGATAAGGACTTATTATAATACAGTATCAGCTTTCAAATTTCAATTCATATATTATAAAAACTCTTTGCGGTTGTTTTTGGATAGAAACAGAAAAAGGACCACATTCGCTAAGAAGCGGCGACATTCAGTTATTAAAGTTTAGAATGAGTTTTGTTGCAAAGTTGTGATGAAAAGTAAAATAAAGTCTCTTGCTTTCTAGAAGATGAATGGATCGCAGCAAGTTAATGTTAAACGATGTAGATAAGTATTGCTCAACATTTTAGTACGTCGACTAACATTTAAAATAGCTACGTAGTATATCTACTATGTAGTAAAGTCTATTCCATACTAACTATAGTCAAGGTTTTGAAGTTAAAATTGCGTGTCACTCGTACAATGATAACTCTGTCATCTTATCAAATATTTATTACATAAAGAATAAACACAATCATGCAGTATTAAACAATTAAGAATGAGGCTTCCGAACAACAAGCGTCGACATACATCGCTACTCCAACAACCGCTAAATTAAACAATTTTAATTAGAGTTCTTTTTTTTGGTGAAAGTGAAAGTTATTATTTTTTAGAAGTTGAAGTGCTTAATCGCCACAGTACTCCCCCCCAAGTGCCAAGGGCACTGATGTTACAAGTATTTTCTGTTGAAGCGAACTTGTCTTCCTGAGCGAGTGGTTATTGGGACAGGTTGTACTATGTCTGTGGTTTCATTTCTTGGAACGGGTTGCTGGATGTCGGTGGTTTCATTGCTCATTGGGAGAGCAACAGGGACGTCAGCTAGATTATGCGTTG
Organism: Octonoba sinensis; assembly: GCA_038502835.1. Classification (NCBI taxonomy): domain Eukaryota; kingdom Metazoa; phylum Arthropoda; class Arachnida; order Araneae; family Uloboridae; genus Octonoba; species Octonoba sinensis. The sequence continues at coordinate 112,031,185 of CM076604.1, read as the reverse complement.
AGGGCGCACAGTTGCTTGCAGTAGGCAGGTCGTCAGTAGCTAAGGAAAAGCTTGGCTTGAGACGGTCAACACTAATCGTGCTTGGTTTGTTGTTGATTATCAGGGTGAAGTGTTTAGGAGTGCGCTCTATGACTTTGTAGGGGCCATCGTAAGGTGTTTGTAGCGGCTTCTTAACTCCACCGTGCCGAACAAAAACATGGGTGCAGTTGAGTAAACTTGGGTTGATGAAAGGTGTTTGTTTATTATGGGCAGATCCTGGTGTCGGGGAGAGATTTTGCATAATTATCCGGAGTTGTTGTACAAATTCAGATGGTTCTTCACTGGATATCGTGGACGGAGAGAGAAATTCTCCTGGCAGTCGGAGTGTTGAGCCATATACCAGCTCTGCAGTAGTGCACTGGAGATCGTCCTTGAAGGTGGAACGCAATCCCAAAAGCACAAGAGGCAATGTTTCAGTCCATCGATGGTTATGGTAACATTTAAGAGCCTGTTTGAGGGTACGGTGAAGTCTCTCGACCATTCCATTGCTAGCAGGGTGGTATGGGGTTGTTCTTATATGCTTAACTCCCAATAGTCGGGAAAGAGAAGCAAAAAGTGTGGATTGAAACTGCCGACCTTGGTCTGTTGTAATGATGGATGGTACCCCAAAACGTGAAATCCAGTGATTCACAATTGCACGTGCCACTGTTTCTGCACATATATCAGTCACGGGTATAGCCTCGGGCCATCTGGTGTATCGGTCGACGCAAGTCATGAGGTAACAGAATCCATCAGAGGGTGGTAATGGACCGACCAAGTCAACATGCACATGGTCGAACCTTCGTGCTGGTTTTAAGAATGGTTGAATAGGGCTGTGAGTGTGCTTGCTTATTTTAGATTTCTGGCAGTCCACACAAGCACGTGACCAAGTAACAACATCCTTAGCCACAGACGGCCACACATAACGGTCCAGTATTAGTCGTTTAGTAGCACGGATACCTGGGTGAGATAAGTTATGGAGAGAATTAAAAATTGGCTTTCTGAAATTGCTTGGTACAAATGGTCTCACCTTATCGTCTGTGATGTCGCACCAAAGTCTCAACGTTGGAGAAATTGGCACGGATTTCAGTTTTAGGGAATGGTTGGTTGTGCCTAAGAGATTTTGTAATTCGGCGTCGGTTTCTTGAGCTTGTGATAAAGATTCAAACTGTATTGGAGTTGGACAAATCTCTTGAATGCGAGACAATGTGTCAGCGACGACATTATCTTCTCCGGCGATGTATTTGATATTGGTTGAAAATTGTGCAATGAAGTCGAGATGTCTGAGCTGGCGAGGGGAACAGGTGTCAGAATTTTTAGTAAATGCAAAAATTAAGGGACGGTGATCAGTAAAAATTGTGAAGCATTGGCCTTCAAGTGCGTGCCTAAAATGCTTTACAGCAGAGTACATAGCGAGAAGTTCTCGATCATATGTGCTGTACTTGGCTTCGGCAGTCGATAATTTACGAGAAAAGAATGCGAGCGGTTTTGGGCCATTAGGAGACTGGGAATTTAAAACTGCTCCAATAGAAGTGGTTGAGGCGTCGACCATGAGGGCCAGTGTATGCTCAGGTGACTGAAACGTCAATGTTGTGGCATTAATCAAATCGGATTTGCAATTTTCGAATGCAAGAGTCGATTTATCATCCCAAGGCACAGGACGTTTGTCGTTCTTTTTAGAATTTTTCAGAAATTCATTTAAAGACGCTTGCGTTTCTGCGGCTTTTGGCAAGAACCGCCGGTAGAAGTTTAGCATCGCTAAGAAACGTCTCAGCTCAGAAATAGTTTTCGGTTTCGGGAAGTTAATGATGGTCTCAACTTTATCAGGAAGCGGCTTAACGCCTGCAGCAGTTATGAGGCACCCGAGAAATTTTACGGCAGGTTTTCCCAATACACATTTGTCGGGGTTTAATTTTAACCCATGCTTTTTTAACCGGGATAACACCTCGTGCAAATGTTTAGCATGCTCAACATCTGAGCAAGAAGCTATTAATATGTCATCGAAATAGGGAATACAACAGTCAAGATTGGATAAAACTTGGTGTATATACCTTTGAAAACTTTGCCCTGCGTTCCGCAATCCGAATGGCATAGCAGTGTATTCGAACAAACCAAACGGTGTGGTTACAGCTGTCTTGGGTATATCAGCAGGGTTTATAGGGATCTGGTGGTACGCTCTTGCTAAGTCGAGAGTAGAAAAAATTATTTTTCCATGCAAGCTTTGGGTACAATCCTGGATGTGCGGAACGGGATAGCGGTCAGGCACGGTTGTAGAATTGAGACGACGGTAGTCACCGCAAGGACGATACTCAACGTTAGGTTTTCTGACAACGTGCAAAGGACTTGCCCAGGGGCTTTTAGATGGTCGGATGATGCCCTGAGCGGATAAATATTCAAATTCTTTTTTAACAGCTTTAAGAATGTCGGGAGCTAGTCGTCTAGGTTTTGAAAATACAGGCGGACCTTTTGTTTCGATATGATGGTAAATTTGATCTTGCTTACTACCTTTCATGGGTTGCGATGGGTTTAATAGCTCAGGATACTCACTAAGGATTTTATCCAGTATGCCATCACCAACCAATATAGCGATGTTCGATTCAGGAGAGTTAAGTGAAGGTAGTTGTCCATTAGAGGAAAGTCGAGTATTCGCATCAATAACTCTATGGTTTTTAGCATCAACTAGCAGATTGTAGTGTTTTAAAAAATCTACGCCGATAATAGGTTGTTTAACGTCTGCTACTACAAAGGACCATATAAAATCACGGCGCAAATTCAAATTGATGGTCATGCGCTTTGTTCCATAAGTAGCAATTTTTGTGCCGTTGGCGGCATACAACGTTAAATATTGCGATTTAGAGTGCGGAGCGTACGTTTTAGGAATGACTGATACGTCCGCACCAGTGTCAATTAAAAAGGAAAGTTTAGACTTTGAATCGGCCATTAATATGCGATTAAGGTGGCGGTCAGCATTATGGCCGGTAAGCGATCGCCTTACACGTTTCCCGAATGACGAAAAGAGCAAGGAGGGTTGCATTTTTTGGCATTCTCACCAAAATTAATATGATAGAAACATAAACCATTTTCTGGCTCTTTATAGCTTCGATTGCGAGAATTGCTACGGTAGCGAGAGTTATTTCGGTGTCTAGGATTTCTAATGTAATTGTCCCTCCGTGTACTTCGCTCCTGAACTATAGAAGTTAACTGTTTGACTTGCAGGGTTAATTGGTCAATTTGCGCCTGTAGCGCGATATTTTGTGGTGCAATAGAGACTTGTGCAGAATTAATGGACGATTGAGGCGTTAAATCGTGGATTTTATCTGCAATAGATGCGAGTTTCGTTAAATCTTCATTTAACGCTGCCAAAATCGATTGCGTGCTGTTGGGCAGTCGTCCAAGCCAGAGTGATTTAAGCAATGGCTCACCTACGGAATCGCCACCTAGAGCACGCATGCGTATAAGCAATTGTGACGGACGTTGGTCACCGAGCTCTAACCCTTGTAACAATGTCCTTATTTTAGACGACTCGCTTTCTGAGTGTAATTCAACCAAACGTGTTTTTAACTGCTCATATTTGTTGGTTTCGGGAGGTCGCATAATGATATCACTTACGGAGCTTAGTATGTCCGAATCAACAGCTGCCACAACATAATTGAACTTGGTTTCGCCAGTCGTCACATGTGCCAAGGAAAATTGTGCTTCTAAGCGGAGGAACCACAGGCTAGGATTATTCTTCCAAAACGGCGGTGGTTTCACCGCAACGTGAGAAATTCGTGGTTCGTTGAAAATTTGATCTTCAGATGTCGACATTATATATAACTTGAGTTACAAATTTAATTCCATTAGGGATTAACACGTAAAAAAACACACATTAAAGTAGCACTCAAAAAGAAAGTTATCATCAAGGCGACAATTATCATAAACGACATTACAATTTATCATAAGTAAGCAAAGAGAATCTATGTCACTCAACATCGAAAGGCAATGTACCAACTCGTGAATATAAAACCAAATTCATTTAGACAAATAAAATCGTGCGGTAACTTACGCAGCTTAGATATTTTTCGATTGCACTTATCATCGTAAAAGTTCACACGTTCTTTGGTCACCAATGTAGTAAAGTCTATTCCATACTAACTATAGTCAAGGTTTTGAAGTTAAAATTGCGTGTCACTCGTACAATGATAACTCTGTCATCTTATCAAATATTTATTACATAAAGAATAAACACAATCATGCAGTATTAAACAATTAAGAATGAGGCTTCCGAACAACAAGCGTCGACATACATCGCTACTCCAACAACCGCTAAATTAAACAATTTTAATTAGAGTTCTTTTTTTTGGTGAAAGTGAAAGTTATTATTTTTTAGAAGTTGAAGTGCTTAATCGCCACAGATTCAAACGTAGAAATGTATCGCTCGTACGCCGATCTACATTTTTGTGCTATTTCTCCCAAATGGGGCATATTTTACGAACATATTCATTGAAATAATTTAAAAAAAGTTTTATATAAGATACGAGAGAAAGGCTAAAAAAATTCAGACTGGCAAGAAAAAGATTGGGATCATCGACAAACTTATTTTCAAAATCTGCATGCTCCATCAATTTTTATTTTTTAAGAAGATGTAATGAATTTTTGTTTCGGCATACCCCAATTTCTAGATAAGCACAGTAAGCAGATGCACTCTGCAAAAGAAAAGCAAATCTTACTCTACAAATAAAAAAGTCAGTTTTTAATCTGCAAATAAGAAGTTAGTTTTTACTCTACAAATAAGAAAGCCAGTTTTATGCCCTTTCGCTCTTCTTACAAACAAAATAGTAAATTTTTATTTAATATAATCAGGCCTGTTCATTTCAGAATTTTTCCCGGGAGAGGGGTATTCACCAAATTCCTAAAAAAACAAACAAACCAATGACGTATAAGACAAAATGATCAAAATACTTTGTGCAAAAATGTAAGTACAAAGAAAAACAACGTGAAAAGCACAAATTTAGATTAAAATTAACGCAAATAGCTATTTCGAAGCTACAAATGGAGCCTCTTCATCAGTGCATAAAAGAAGAAGAAACGCTCAACACACAAGCATGGAAGCTGTGAGTGAACAAGTCAAAAAACAGAGAGACACCGGTATTTATACCAAATGTGTCGGATTAGCGATTGACCAATCAGAGGCCAGGAACAAGGCGGGAACAGATCCCGAAGGAAAAGGCGGGAAACGAATATGTAAATTGCAGGAGAAAACCAAAAAGGGAGAGAAAAATTATAAAAATTATAAAAATTGTTTCCAAATGTCAGGAAAATATGGAGTGCTGGAAAAATCATTTACTACAGAATGAGAATTTTTCCAAATGTGATAAGCTTCCCAAAAATCAAGTTCATAGACAGAAGAGCATTTGCTGATAATTCTAGCAGAAGAAAATTCAAAACAATGATTTAAAGTCCAACAATGCTGGGCAATGGAAGAACGTGCAAGTTCTTTACGCTTAACATAATTTTCATGTTCTTTCAGACGGTGCTTTAAGGCACGTTTAGTCTGACCTATGTAAAACAGACCACATTTGCAAGAAATACTATAAATACCCCAGTTGCTGTGCAAATCAATGGGATACTTCAAATTTGTAAATTTTATTTTATTCACAGGGGAAAATGCAGTATCAAACCCAAACTTCTTCAATATTTTAGCAATTTGCTGACTGATTTTTGGATAAAAAGGTAAAATAATAGTATAAGCAGGCTTGCACTTAGAAACATTGCCAGAAGGTGAAGGCTTAATTAACCTGTTATAAATAGAATCGACGACCTTAGGAGAATAACCACGATCCAAAGCCACAGCCTTAATGTACGAAAGCTCAGCATCCAAAGAGTTAGAAGAGGAACATATCCTCAAAGCACGGAAAACAAGAGCCTTGAAAGAGGCCAACTTATGGTTTGGGGGGGTGAGAAGAATGTTGCTGATACCCTTGATGGTTTGCCAAAGGTGAATTTGAACGCTGTTGTTAATCTTTCTTCAAAACCTCTAAATTCTGATCAGCTCAATGCTCTCAAACTGAATAACAACTTTGCTTGTTCTTCAAAACCTTCTTTTCCTAAGTTGGTTGCTCCAATTGAGAAAGCCTTTAGATTTAGTGCTCTCACTGCTTCTCAAAAGGATTCGATTAGGCATCTCATTGCGAATACTGTGGATTTTAACTCTAAGTTATCTTCAAATACTTTCAGCAAGCATGCTAATAGTTACGTCAAAAACTTGTGCTCTGATCCTGATTTGGTTGTCACTAAGGCTGATAAGGGTGGTCAAATTGTGGTTATAGATAAAAACTCTTACTTAGATAAATGTAATGATTTACTTAAGGTTGGTCCTTATGTTTCACTTCGCAAAGACCCCAGCACTAGTGAGATAAATTTGATTAGTAAGGCTGTAAAGTCTTCTCCTGTCATTTGCGATTCTTCAAAAAGGTCTTTGATTCCTTCAGTCGCACACTGTGCCAGATTTTACGCTCTTCCTAAGGTCCACAAACCTGGTATACCTCTCCGTCCTATTGTCTCCAATATTAATACTGCTTCTTATAAACTTGCTAAACACTTGGTCTCAATCTTTTCTCCTCTTTTGAATGGCAATTCTTTCACTGTTAAAAATTCCGTTGACTTCGTTCATAAGCTTCGTGATTTCAAACCTTTTGGATTAACTATGGCTTCTTTTGATGTAAACTCGCTTTTCACCAATGTACCGGTTAATGGCGCATTGGATTGTCTTAAATTGAGACTTCAGGAATATCATTTCTCTAGTTTTGAGATTGAAGAACTTATTTCTCTCACTCGTGTTTGTCTTGAGCAAAATACGTTTGTATTTGATGGGGTGTACTTTCGTATGACTGAAGGTTTAGCTATGGGTAATCCTTTAAGCCCTATTTTAAGTGACATTTATATGCACTATTTTGAGACTAAACTTTTCGAAACCATAAAGTTCCCTTTTTATGTCCGTTATGTTGATGATTGTTTTGTATTGCTTGATCAGAAGCAAGTGGATAGTGATCATTTACTTGATAAGCTTAATTCCATTGATCCTTGCATTCAATTCACTATTGAAATGGAAGTTGATAGTTCTCTTTCATTCTTGGACGTTTTAATTACTAAAAGTAATGATGATTTTATGACTTCAGTGTTTCGTAAGCCCTTTGCTGTTACACTACCTCCTCATAAATGTTCTTCTCACCCCCCAAACCATAAGTTGGCCTCTTTCAAGGCTCTTGTTTTCCGTGCTTTGAGGATATGTTCCTCTTCTAACTCTTTGGATGCTGAGCTTTCGTACATTAAGGCTGTGGCTTTGGATCGTGGTTATTCTCCTAAGGTCGTCGATTCTATTTATAACAGGTTAATTAAGCCTTCACCTTCTGGCAATGTTTCTAAGTGCAAGCCTGCTTATACTATTATTTTACCTTTTTATCCAAAAATCAGTCAGCAAATTGCTAAAATATTGAAGAAGTTTGGGTTTGATACTGCATTTTCCCCTGTGAATAAAATAAAATTTACAAATTTGAAGTATCCCATTGATTTGCACAGCAACTGGGGTATTTATAGTATTTCTTGCAAATGTGGTCTGTTTTACATAGGTCAGACTAAACGTGCCTTAAAGCACCGTCTGAAAGAACATGAAAATTATGTTAAGCGTAAAGAACTTGCACGTTCTTCCATTGCCCAGCATTGTTGGACTTTAAATCATTGTTTTGAATTTTCTTCTGCTAGAATTATCAGCAAATGCTCTTCTGTCTATGAACTTGATTTTTGGGAAGCTTATCACATTTGGAAAAATTCTCATTCTGTAGTAAATGATTTTTCCAGCACTCCATATTTTCCTGACATTTGGAAACAATTTTTATAATTTTTATAATTTTTCTCTCCCTTTTTGGTTTTCTCCTGCAATTTACATATTCGTTTCCCGCCTTTTCCTTCGGGATCTGTTCCCGCCTTGTTCCTGGCCTCTGATTGGTCAATCGCTAATCCGACACATTTGGTATAAATACCGGTGTCTCTCTGTTTTTTGACTTGTTCACTCACAGCTTCCATGCTTGTGTGTTGAGCGTTTCTTCTTCTTTTATGCACTGATGAAGAGGCTCCATTTGTAGCTTCGAAATAGCTATTTGCGTTAATTTTAATCTAAATTTGTGCTTTTCACGTTGTTTTTCTTCGTACTTACAAACCAATGACGTCAGACGGAAATGGCAATGCCAACTTCCGGTTTGGCGGGTTCTAATGCTAATGTATTGGTGTTAGTCAGCCGATCTTGTTGCTCTTTTTCCTTTTTCTAAAAATATTGATTTGTATTCAGCTTATTACAAAAATTTAAATGATGTTGATAAGCAATTATATTGCAACAAATTATCGTTCAGGGGCTCTGACTTCCCTGATCCGTTTGATGAAGTGGTTCGAATTTTTTTTTTTTTTTTTTTTTTTTTTTTTTTTTTTTTTTTTTTTTTTTTTTTTTTTTTTTTTTTTTTTTTTTTTTTTTTTTTTTTTTTTTTTTTTTTTTTTTTTTTTTTTTTTTTTTTTTTTTTTTTTTTTTTTTTTTTTTTTTTTTTTTTTTTTTTTTTTTTTTTTTTTTTTTTTTTTTTTTTTTTTTTTTTTTTTTTTTTTTTTTTTTTTTTTTTTTTTTTTTTTTTTTTTTTTTTTTTTTTTTTTTTTTTTTTTTTTTTTTTTTTTTTTTTTTTTTTTTTTTTTTTTTTTTTTTTTTTTTTTTTTTTTTTTTTTTTTTTTTTTTTTTTTTTTTTTTTTTTTTTTTTTTTTTTTTTTTTTTTTTTTTTTTTTTTTTTTTTTTTTTTTTTTTTTTTTTTTTTTTTTTTTTTTTTTTTTTTTTTTTTTTTTTTTTTTTTTTTTTTTTTTTTTTTTTAAAAATAGAGTTTTTTTAAAAAAAAATGTATTCACAAAAAAAAGAATAAAATAAAATAATTTTTAAAAAAAAACAGAACCGACTTCAAATTATACATTGCGCTAAAAAGTGAAAAATAAATTCATTCTTTAAACAACATCGATGTGACTTTAAACATAGTTTTAGAAGTCAGTGCAAAATTATGAGTCTAATTACCATCATACCTTGCTACTTCATGTTGGAACTGTTGCTAATTCTGCGAAAATAAATATATTTGTAATTGATTCATGATTACAAAAGATTTTATCTATCCTAATTTTGCACAGACATCTAAAACTATGTCTAAAAGTCACATCGATGTTGTTTAAAGAATGAATTTATTTTTCACTTTTTAGCGCAATTTATAATTTGAAGTCGGTTCTTTTTTTTTTATAAAAATTATTTTATTTAATGTTGTCAACTTCAATCTTTTAAAATAATTGTTGTTATAATATTGCTATAATATTGTCATTGACAAGATAAGATGAATGCCTCCAACTTTTACAGGAAATGTGCAGAAGCTGTTTTACATCTTTATGACTTATACTCATCATAAAGGAGCTCTCCGCTTAATAGCCAATCACAGCACTTGGAAAGCTGAATTTACCCATGGTGCCCTGAAACCCGTCTTGTCATTGACACATGTGGTTTAGTGTGTGATAGATCAGACAGAGTGTTAAGGACTCTTGAGAGAACTTCCATTTAAGTATTCAGTGCTTACTAAATCCTTAAAAGCTACTTAATTTTCATTTCAGAAACATACTTAATTTTAAGCTGAAAGTCCTAAATTTACTATGTTCTAATTACTTGATCTACCTCAGCCTCCCTATGTCTTATAACCAATTGCAATCTTTATATGCAAAATTACATACTTACCAACGTTTAGAGATTATCTGAAAACTATACGAATTTTAGCTGTTTCTTACGCTCTTTGTGCTGAGTTTCGATTTCTCCTCACTTCGAAATCAAATTGTACATGCGTTGTTGTATTTTTAAAATGTATGTGTACATCTAGACAAATCTGTTCTAGAAAATTTATTTTCTTGTTTTATTTCTAGGTTAAATATACAACTCTCATAGGTTACAGCTCTTTCTACCTGAATAACAAAGAAAGTTCACTGCAAAATTACCTTTTTAGCAATTTCTTTATGGATGTTAAAAATTGCTGTGAGGTGCTGCTTAATAGAATTCAGAAGAGTAATCGATACTTTAAACTGTAGGAATGGTGCTTTGTCTTATAATAGCCTACATAGTGGCAGCTTTTCAATTACAAGTAAATCATATTGCCACAACATAATTTTTAACTTATGTATTTATAGCATAAATATTGACAACATGTTCCATTGTCAATGTATACAGTCATGATGAAATGTATGCAATATTACAAATATATACTACAATAAACAAAAGAATATTGCAGGCAGATTGAAACATCAATGTACATTGTATGATAAAGGTGGATGCAATACCGCAAAAGTAACATACCTAGCCAATTATTCATAGCAGATTGTCTCATTAATATACATTGTCATGACAAGGTATGCAATATTAAAAATATAAAATACCTTGCTAGGATATTGCAGATTGATTGATGCATCAATCCATATTGTCATGACAAGATGTATGCAATATTACAAATGTAAACTTCCTTGCACGGATATTGCAGACAGGTAGAAACGTCAACATATATTGTCGCGACAAGATTTCTGTGCAATGTTTTCCTACCAACCAACCTTTTCACAATATTTATTTTTTCTTGCATACACATTGATGCAAATATTGTGGCAATTTGCTGACAATCAAATGGAGGCATTATGTACAGATTTTGACAATCTTTATGCAATTCTTTCGAACTGAAGTGAAAATTTCTACACAATCTTGCTGCAATAAATTTTACTAGCTGAAACATGCTTACTGTATATACAGGAGATAAAATTCAAACTTTCAAGTGGGGAGAAGATTCCTCTCCATGATTTATATATGGAGGGGATAGGAAATTTTTTTGGGGAGGGAGAAAAATAACATACTAGGTATATTTACATATACCTAGGCTTGTCATATTTTTGGTTAGTGAAACCGGGACTCATTAAGGATGGGCATACCGGGGGTCTGGAGGTATGTAATACCACCCAGTAGCGGGGGGGGTTTGGGGAAATTTTTTAAAAAATTAAAAGGAAAATGGTGAGTTCTAAGCCTTTTTTTAAGCTTCGCAAGTAACAGGAGTGGGGAATTGGTAACCCTAAATTGTTAGTCTACCCACCTTTTAAAAACAAGGAATTTTTGCTACTTAATTTGTTACTTAAAAAATTTTTTCCCCCTTTTTAATGAGAATTTTTTCTGGTCTACCATCTAGAAAGAAGTGTTAATAAAATAAAGTTTAAAATACTTCATAAAATTGTTTAATTGAACAATTAATTACCGAGTCTTATTTTTTTAAATTACAACTTTTTGTCTAACTAAAAACACCATTTCAAAAAAACATTTTTTTCAAACTAAAAAAGCAATTAATAAGTTAACAATGCTATTGTTTGTTTTCAACCCACTCATATTTCTGACTTGAATGTACTTTTTTCAAGGTGTCTTTGTTAAGCTTGACTTTTTCATAAAAGTCAGAGCAAAGAAAACGCCAAAGTTTGTTTTACATACAATCAATGCTCTTGCAGTGGACTCCCTCATTAATGCTCTGTCATCTTAAAGATTCTTACTGTCTTCATAAAAGTCTTTAAAACATAAATTCATTACTTTTTACATCTTACAGCTCTGTTTCCGGGACCTTGATAAAACTGGGCGGGACACTGGGACAAGAGCAAAATACCGGAACTGTCCCGGTCAAACCAGGACGTATGGCAAGCCTACATATACCTCACATTTTTTTTTTTTTTTTTTTAATTATAATGTCGCTAACTTAACGTAAGAGTGAGAAAAAACTGCAAATTTTTGAGTTTTCATCCAAATGTTTCGACTCTTCTGGGGGACGGAGGTCCTGCCCGATCTGTTTTCAAGGAGAAGATTAGAAAAATTTTGGAAGTAATCCCGCCATCTTGCTCTGAATTTCAGCCCTTGATATATAAACTAGAAATAATAGAAACAGCTATACATCATAATAGTCCCTTTTAAATTATTCTATTGGTTATTTTAAACAACCATTATCTCATGTCATAATCACTATTACCTCGAGTTAAAAATCAGTGCCTAGGACAAGATTAGAATTTTGTGCCCCCCCCCCCCCTCCCTTCAGAGAAAAAAAATTGTAAGCACATTTTGTAGGGAAGGAGGGAAAACCACCAAACTTTCATATGCTATTCAATAAATAAAAAGCAATCAAATGATACATTGAGTAATAGGCATGCATTATTAAGTATAAAATAAATTATAATACCTTTCAGATTCTGTACTCTCTGATATGCCTAAAATTTAAGAAAACAATTTTAAACACCTCAAAAAGCTGACATAAAATTAAAGAATAGTAGCTCAATTTTTAAAAATTACCTCTGATTTCAGGCCAAACTTGATGAATCCATGTGTTGTAACAAAACAACATAAGTGCAAATATTGACAGTATGGAAAAAAATCTTCTGTTCCAAGCTACAATGATCCTGAAAACAAGAGCATTAAAAATTACGCACATTTTAAACAATAGACTACTTTTGCAGTCATTTTCCACTTAAAAAAATTACAAATAACATTTAATCCAAATGAAATTTTAGTTATAATAAATTATGGATATTATGGGGTAATTACAAATGAATAATACAGTACTGAAGATAATGTATTTCCTACACAACAGGAAACATTTTTGAAATATACTTTCAATATGTAAATACATTAACAACCAAATTATTCAGGTGAGTGATTCTGATCCAAAATCAATTCTATCTTGCAGTCTTTTGCTGAGAAAGACAAAAGGGATCATTCATAAATGGTGTCACGCTTCGAAGATGGGAGGGAGCTCGTAAAATTGACAAGTGGAGGGGAGGGTGAAACAAGAACTCTGACATCATGCTTATGCAACATAGTGTGGTATGTGTTAAAGGGGGCAGGGCAGTGGTGTAGTCGAGAGAGGATGCAGGGGGACGGCGTACCCCTACCTTTTTATTTTAATACAAGCGTCCCCCCCCCCCCCCCCCCCAAATTTTTTTACATTTGAACATAAGCATCAGAGGCGTAGCTAGGGTTTTCAGCGCCCGGGGACAACTGAAGATTTTGCGCCTCCTCACTCCGCACCCCTGGTAGGGAATTTAAAAAACTTTTATGCTTCCTAAATGACAAATAGCTCTAAAAGGCAGCCCTTTGAACTTGTATTTTTATTAGCGACCATTCACTTTGAAGGGCAAAATGGGACACTTTGGTTTTGCAAAATTATTTGTTTTTCTTTTTCTCAAGTGACCTTTCCTGGGTTCTCTGGGCGTCCGGTTCTTTTATCTCTATTGCTCAAAGAAAATGCCCCTAGCCCTTCCTAGAGAGTTATCACGGGTCCAATCCATAGAAGACATCCCAACTCCAACTCAAAAGTTGTTTCACTGCCTTTTAAAAGCCAATTATTTAAGGCTATTTCGCACGCACTCCTGTGCTACATTGGTCATTCCCGATATGATTAGCGATGCTCCCACTTTTTTGTCGAACATATTCACATCTTTTCAGTTCAAATAATTTTCTTTTCGCATTTAAAAATAAAATAAATTTACATTAATTTGGTGCCCCTTGACCCTGCGCACGGGGACATCTGTCCCTTAGCTATGCCACTGATAAGCGTCCCCCCACTTTTGATTTCAATTGCTTATCATCATATGCATACGTGTCCCCCCAACTTTTTTTTCAGGACTACACCACTGGGGCAAGGGTTCAAATATATGGGGAAAAAGCGTGATATTATGGACGGTCCTAAAGACAAGTTTTTTGTCTTTATCGCCTTTGGTGTAAAAGCCCCCCGAAACCTCATTGCTTTGCTTTTGGATGGTGTTGAATCAGCCCACAGGTAAATATGACACTGTTTCACATGCCAATAAAATTTTTAAGCCATCAGTAAAAAAAAAAGAGAAAGATTTGAAACATTATACCACAGCAGATTTTTATTTCTAACTATCCCCAACTTGGCATGAAGAACAGAAACAGCTACCTATTTTATAACATCAACAAACTAATGTTTATACTTTTAACAAAATCATAAGGAAATATTAACACTTAAAAATTTAAGCAATCTTCTGATACATCTTTCAAATAATGTTAAATTTAAAAAAAATTTTTATTAGTTATTTTCGTCACCTTACTAAAATTGCAACATGAAGAATCCCATCATTTAGGGAGGTCTTGAAGGGGGCACTTGGTCCCTCTGTCTCTTAGATGATGTTTATTATACCAGTGCGCAGCAAGGGGGGTTACAGAGGGTCAGAACCCCTCCCATATCAAAAAGCTTCACTTATAGCCCTTCACTTGTTCACACCTCCCATATCAAAAAGCTTCACTCACCTACACAGATTGAGGATTTTGTATTTTCTAGGGATGATGTGTTGTTTCATTTTAAAAAGATTAAAGCAAATAAGGCTCCAGGACCTGATAATGTTTATCAAAAAATTTTAGTAGAATGTGCAGAAGAATTAGTGGATGTTGTCTTGACTATTTTCATATAACTTGGGGACTCTGCCAGCAGATTAGAAGCTGGCAATCATAACACCGCTCTTCAAGAAAGGGTCTAAAGCTAAGGCAGGAAATTATAGGCCTGTGAGTCTTACTTCAGTACTTTGTAAAATTTTTGAAACGCTGATCAAAATCAAAATAGTGAATTGCCTGGAGGCAAATGGAGTGTTCGACTAGTTTTCAGTATGGTTTTAGGAAGGGTAGGTCCTGTACAACTAATTTGTTGCATTTCTATGACAAGGTTACCACGGCATTAGACTATAAAAAGTGCATAGATGTTGTTTACATTGCCCTTCAGAAAGCATTCAATAAAGTATCGCATGAAGCTCTTCTTAGCAAACTAAACTTTAATTTGGGTTAAAAATTGGCTGACTGGGAGGAAACGAGAGTAGTAGTGAAGAGCAATTATTCTCAGTGGATTGATGTTTTGAGTGGTGTTCCACAAGGTTCACTTTTAGGGCCTATATTATTTATTATATAAGAAAGCTCGATGTTCATTGGGGACTACTAAATTGACTAGGACTAGCCTAGCTGGGCCCTGAGTCTGTTGCTGGTCGTCACTTTTGTATTTGTATTTGTCCTTTAAGGATGGATTGCCAGCTATCCCCTTTTTAGCGTTTTTCTAGAATATTGACAATTTGTTTTTTCAGCATGAGACGATTTCTTTTCCCTGGAAATGTATCTTTTCCTTACCCAGAGGGGTAAGGGGGGTTATAGTTCAAGGAAGGCATATTCATAAGAGATTAGCTAAAAGTCAAGCACCTGTTGCTAATGTCCACGAGCCTCAAAGGTTTGGAAGGAGCAAGAAGGACAATGTGTCGCCCTCTCTCCGAAAAGGCACAAAAGTAAACGGTTCCAGATTCTATTGTTTCATCTGCACAAACCAGTAGAGCAATCGAACAATGTTTATCTGTGTCTATTAGGTCCAATCTTCTTTATGGCCTCTTATCAGGTGGCCCCTCGTAGCTCTAGTCATCATCCCAGTTCGAAAAGGTGCATTTCCTATATAGGGATCATTACATATGGTGGGCAAGGGAGAGTACCGTTTTTTGTGAAGCTGACTGGGGATGTTTTGCATATCTTTATTTGATTGGTGACATTTCATGTTATAGCGTCTGTCAACAAGAGATCCTACTTTAAACAAAACTTTTTTCTCCTTTTTTGCCTCTTTTTTTTTCATACAGCACTGACAAAAGATGCTAAAAAGTGAGATCTCCCATCGATATCATTTGTTCTTGTCTCAAGCCTGCTGTAGGTACTTCTTTTCTAACCATTTCTACCCTCCCACTAACTCATTAACGCGGGAAGAAGATGTTGTTCAGAGTTCCGAGGAAGGGGACCATAAAAATTACAGCAAGGTTTTATTTTTGCCGCTTGTTATGAGTCGCATTCGTGTGTTTTTACATTATGACGGAAGGACAGTTTTCCAAAGGACTGCCAGCGACAAGAGAGTGGAATCTGCTTTAAAGTGTGTTATTTTTAAAGTGAAGTTCTGAGAGGTTCGAGATCAATTTATTTTTACTTAAATTGTTCATTTGCAATCATTCTCTAAATATGCTTTTATGGTAAGTTTTGCTCACAGTTCATTTTACGTAGCTTAATTAGTATTCCAACTTGTAATGTAAAAAACCAAAACTTTTTATTTTATCATGCTTTTGCCTCTGTAGCAACAGCTATGAGGAGTGATTATTATAAGCAAGGGAATTAAAATCTTAGGAGTGCCTATTAAGTTCTAAATATTAAAATAAAATAGTAAAGCAATATAATTACTGCGCTAAAAAATTGTTGTTAAAATGTATTCATATAAAATAAACTTTTGAATACCATATAAAAATTATTGCCTTAAACTTTAAAAAATATCAAATAATTTTAGTGCATGTAACAAAACATCCCAACGAAAAATGTACTTCATTGTTTAACACATTTTTCAGAAACGTTTTGTCACACTTTTTATGCGAAAGAATACAATATATTAAAATATTTATTAGTTGCAAGTTGCAATTAAATTATGATATTATTTATTTCGTAATTTTTAAAAAACATAATGTTCTCTTTAAATGTTTATTTTTAATAATATTTTATAATGAAACTCATTGTTTCAATTTCAATCTTTGTACATGGGTATATTTCTATAAATAGATTATACGCTAAAAAAACTGGTGCAATGAATTTTTGTCACCACCTATGTCGAAGACCCCTTGCCACTTTTTCCGATTTTCACAGAACCTCTTCATGAGTGTCAATCTAACAGAAGTGAATTAGGGCAGAATTTATACTTGGAAGTTCCACAACAGAGCAAAACTGAGAGTTACGTTTTGCCTAAGTAGTTCTAAAACAGTTGGGAGAGAGCAAAATGCATGGACATGTCATGAGAAAATTATAAAATTCTTGAAACAAAATTTAAAAACTTTTGGTACTATTACTGTTTTTTTCTGTCACCTAAAATTTCAGTTACACATCAACATTTCATAGAGAGAATAAGCTTCTTTCAGCTTCAGAAGAATGAACTACTTAGTTATGACAGCAACAAATGAATGCTCGTTTTCAACTTTGAAAACATTGAAAGCTTACTTGAAAATCACAACTGGCAAAAATCATCAAAATGGACAAGAAATATTAAACATTCACCAGGACATAAATATAACAGCATAAGCCCTAGAGCTTTTAACACTTGGCCAAGAAGGGTAGATTTTCAGTTGTGATTTAAGTGGGGAAAGCATGCAGTTTTGATTTACATTATGTGTGCTTTTATACAACATTTCATATTTTTTTCACCGATGCTTTTGTTTATCTGTATGTTATGTGTTGACAATGCTTTACTTTTTTTTTTTTTAATATTAAGTTATGTTTAACAAAGATTTTTCAACAAAGATAGATGTATTTATGCGCGGAAGTATTGCTACCACCCCCTCCCTTCTGCAAAACCGCGAACTTTGAAAATCAATACAACCGCCCTTTGGATAATCCTGGCTACACATGTGTGTACCTATATTTACCCCCTTATAATATGAATCGATATCCTCCCTCCCCCATTCCAGGAAAATTTTGAAAAGATGGACCTAAACTGAACATTAAATTTCTTTGTCATTACCTTCAATTTAATTAATTAATTAAAAAATATATCTGCTTCAATAATATGAAACAAAACAGGTAGAAATTCAAGCAATGATGAGTCACCATGATACACATATTTAAATAGAAATTATCATATGACTACAAAACTATAACCAAAACAAACTAAAGCAAGAAGGGAGAAATGATGACATCTTTTCACATGTGAAAATGAAAAGTTAAAAAAATAATTTTTAAAAGGTGAGGAATGATAAAAATTAACTATGCCTTACCAATAGGCTATATTGACAGTGACAAAAGCTCCAGCACTAAGGTACGGTCGCTCCCAAACAAGAAGACTCTGCAACGGCACGAAATACGTCTCAAATGGACTCAAAATAGAATTGAATACTTGTGCTCTGTTGACTCTTTCATGGGGTGTCAAAACAACATGTCTTTCAGGTTGTCTCAGCGTCTTTCTTAGCACAAAGTCGTACACTTCTTTAAAATATCCAAATGCAGAATTCATTACGAAAACGGATAATTAACTCTTATTCTACTTCGACAGCAAGTTTAAGAATAGTTGCGATTTTCGAACTAGTAAACAAAACACATCACGCCGTAGACATCATGCCATACCTTCGTAATAGAGCGACGTGATTGGTCGTTTAAGGGTTACTGCATGTTTATCGCTCTTGCAGCCCATTCTGAGGAATTATAAACAAAATAGAAAGGATGAGGAGACCGTAATTTTGAAAACAATAAGGTAATGACGTTGGCCTCTCTGGGAAGCTTATCTCTTAATAGATTACCGCTTACGTTAACAAAAAAGAAAGTGATATTATGCAATAGCCCTACGTCTTACGTTTACTCACGAGCTGTGTCATGAGATTTTTGAAAGCAAAATTGTACTTTCAAATAGCGTACATTTTTTCGGTATGGATTATGTGCGATATTTTTATTGAACTTTAATAAATAATTTTGCCAACAAACACGTAGTAGCCTGGGGAGTTGATCATCAAGATTATAACTTTTCGGTCTCACAATATATAGTAATTTGGGCTTTAAATTTTATTGTTACTACATTAATTTAATATCGGCTTAGTATCAGTTTTGGTTTTGGTTCAATATACATCAATATTTTTACTGGCAGTTATTTTTTTAATGGCTTTTTTTAAGGTTATCTTTCTTTAAAAAAATCGAGAAATTAGTAGAATTATTGTCCATGATTACTGACCAGTTAAAGTAAATTAATTAACTTATCAATTGAATTATTCTATAATTGAAAGGTTTTCTGTGCAATAACCCTCTCATCACCCCCACTGTGCTGAAGATGCGGTAGGCATCTCTCTGAGTACCATGACCGGGATCCCTCACACCCCTAAGGAAAACTGATAAGGACTTATTATAATACAGTATCAGCTTTCAAATTTCAATTCATATATTATAAAAACTCTTTGCGGTTGTTTTTGGATAGAAACAGGAAAAGGACCACATTCGCTAAGAAGCGGCGACATTCAGTTATTAAAGTTTAGAATGAGTTTTGTTGCAAAGTTGTGATGAAAAGTAAAATAAAGTCTCTTGCTTTCTAGAAGATGAATGGATCGCAGCAAGTTAATGTTAAACGATGTAGATAAGTATTGCTCAACATTTTAGTACGTCGACTAACATTTAAAATAGCTACGTAGTATATCTACTATGTAGTAAAGTCTATTCCATACTAACTATAGTCAAGGTTTTGAAGTTAAAATTGCGTGTCACTCGTACAATGATAACTCTGTCATCTTATCAAATATTTATTACATAAAGAATAAACACAATCATGCAGTATTAAACAATTAAGAATGAGGCTTCCGAACAACAAGCGTCGACATACATCGCTACTCCAACAACCGCTAAATTAAACAATTT
Organism: Octonoba sinensis; assembly: GCA_038502835.1. NCBI lineage: Eukaryota > Metazoa > Arthropoda > Arachnida > Araneae > Uloboridae > Octonoba > Octonoba sinensis. The sequence goes on along the minus strand of CM076604.1, from coordinate 112,011,672 downwards.
TAATTAGAGTTCTTTTTTTTTGGTGAAAGTGAAAGTTATTATTTTTTAGAAGTTGAAGTGCTTAATCGCCACAGTACTCCCCCCCCAAGTGCCAAGGGCACTGATGTTACAAGTATTTTCTGTTGAAGCGAACTTGTCTTCCTGAGCGAGTGGTTATTGGGACAGGTTGTACTATGTCTGTGGTTTCATTTCTTGGAACGGGTTGCTGGATATCGGTGGTTTCATTGCTCATTGGGAGAGCAACAGGGACGTCAGCTAGATTATGCGTTGAGGGCGCACAGTTGCTTGCAGTAGGCAGGTCGTCAGTAGCTAAGGAAAAGCTTGGCTTGAGACGGTCAACACTAATCGTGCTTGGTTTGTTGTTGATTATCAGGGTGAAGTGTTTAGGAGTGCGCTCTATGACTTTGTAGGGGCCATCGTAAGGTGTTTGTAGCGGCTTCTTAACTCCACCGTGCCGAACAAAAACATGGGTGCAGTTGAGTAAACTTGGGTTGATGAAAGGTGTTTGTTTATTATGGGCAGATCCTGGTGTCGGGGAGAGATTTTGCATAATTATCCGGAGTTGTTGTACAAATTCAGATGGTTCTTCACTGGATATCGTGGACGGAGAGAGAAATTCTCCTGGCAGTAGGAGTGTTGAGCCATATACCAGCTCTGCAGTAGTGCACTGGAGATCGTCCTTGAAGGTGGAACGCAATCCCAAAAGCACAAGAGGCAATGTTTCAGTCCATCGATGGTTATGGTAACATTTAAGAGCCTGTTTGAGGGTACGGTGAAGTCTCTCGACCATTCCATTGCTAGCAGGGTGGTATGGGGTTGTTCTTATATGCTTAACTCCCAATAGTCGGGAAAGAGAAGCAAAAAGTGTGGATTGAAACTGCCGACCTTGGTCTGTTGTAATGATGGATGGTACCCCAAAACGTGAAATCCAGTGATTCACAATTGCACGTGCCACTGTTTCTGCACATATATCAGTCACGGGTATAGCCTCGGGCCATCTGGTGTATCGGTCGACGCAAGTCATGAGGTAACAGAATCCATCAGAGGGTGGTAATGGACCGACCAAGTCAACATGCACATGGTCGAACCTTCGTGCTGGTTTTAAGAATGGTTGAATAGGGCTGTGAGTGTGCTTGCTTATTTTAGATTTCTGGCAGTCCACACAAGCACGTGACCAAGTAACAACATCCTTAGCCACAGACGGCCACACATAACGGTCCAGTATTAGTCGTTTAGTAGCACGGATACCTGGGTGAGATAAGTTATGGAGAGAATTAAAAATTGGCTTTCTGAAATTGCTTGGTACAAATGGTCTCACCTTATCGTCTGTGATGTCGCACCAAAGTCTCAACGTTGGAGAAATTGGCACGGATTTCAGTTTTAGGGAATGGTTGGTTGTGCCTAAGAGATTTTGTAATTCGGCGTCGGTTTCTTGAGCTTGTGATAAAGATTCAAACTGTATTGGAGTTGGACAAATCTCTTGAATGCGAGACAATGTGTCAGCGACGACATTATCTTCTCCGGCGATGTATTTGATATTGGTTGAAAATTGTGCAATGAAGTCGAGATGTCTGAGCTGGCGAGGGGAACAGGTGTCAGAATTTTTAGTAAATGCAAAAATTAAGGGACGGTGATCAGTAAAAATTGTGAAGCATTGGCCTTCAAGTGCGTGCCTAAAATGCTTTACAGCAGAGTACATAGCGAGAAGTTCTCGATCATATGTGCTGTACTTGGCTTCGGCAGTCGATAATTTACGAGAAAAGAATGCGAGCGGTTTTGGGCCATTAGGAGACTGGGAATTTAAAACTGCTCCAATAGAAGTGGTTGAGGCGTCGACCATGAGGGCCAGTGTATGCTCAGGTGACTGAAACGTCAATGTTGTGGCATTAATCAAATCGGATTTGCAATTTTCGAATGCAAGAGTCGATTTATCATCCCAAGGCACAGGACGTTTGTCGTTCTTTTTAGAATTTTTCAGAAATTCATTTAAAGACGCTTGCGTTTCTGCGGCTTTTGGCAAGAACCGCCGGTAGAAGTTTAGCATCGCTAAGAAACGTCTCAGCTCAGAAATAGTTTTCGGTTTCGGGAAGTTAATGATGGTCTCAACTTTATCAGGAAGCGGCTTAACGCCTGCAGCAGTTATGAGGCACCCGAGAAATTTTACGGCAGGTTTTCCCAATACACATTTGTCGGGGTTTAATTTTAACCCATGCTTTTTTAACCGGGATAACACCTCGTGCAAATGTTTAGCATGCTCAACATCTGAGCAAGAAGCTATTAATATGTCATCAAAATAGGGAATACAACAGTCAAGATTGGATAAAACTTGGTGTATATACCTTTGAAAACTTTGCCCTGCGTTCCGCAATCCGAATGGCATAGCAGTGTATTCGAACAAACCAAACGGTGTGGTTACAGCTGTCTTGGGTATATCAGCAGGGTTTATAGGGATCTGGTGGTACGCTCTTGCTAAGTCGAGAGTAGAAAAAATTATTTTTCCATGCAAGCTTTGGGTACAATCCTGGATGTGCGGAACGGGATAGCGGTCAGGCACGGTTGTAGAATTGAGACGACGGTAGTCACCGCAAGGACGATACTCACCGTTAGGTTTTCTGACAACGTGCAAAGGACTTGCCCAGGGGCTTTTAGATGGTCGGATGATGCCCTGAGCGGATAAATATTCAAATTCTTTTTTAACAGCTTTAAGAATGTCGGGAGCTAGTCGTCTAGGTTTTGAAAATACAGGCGGACCTTTTGTTTCGATATGATGGTAAATTTGATCTTGCTTACTACCTTTCATGGGTTGCGATGGGTTTAATAACTCAGGATACTCACTAAGGATTTTATCCAGTATGCCATCACCAACCAATATAGCGATGTTCGATTCAGGAGAGTTAAGTGAAGGTAGTTGTCCATTAGAGGAAAGTCGAGTATTCGCATCAATAACTCTATGGTTTTTAGCATCAACTAGCAGATTGTAGTGTTTTAAAAAATCTACGCCGATAATAGGTTGTTTAACGTCTGCTACTACAAAGGACCATATAAAATCACGGCGCAAATTCAAATTGATGGTCATGCGCTTTGTTCCATAAGTAGCAATTTTTGTGCCGTTGGCGGCATACAACGTTAAATATTGCGATTTAGAGTGCGGAGCGTACGTTTTAGGAATGACTGATACGTCCGCACCAGTGTCAATTAAAAAGGAAAGTTTAGACTTTGAATCGGCCATTAATATGCGATTAAGGTGGCGGTCAGCATTATGGCCGGTAAGCGATCGCCTTACACGTTTCCCGAATGACGAAAAGAGCAAGGAGGGTTGCATTTTTTGGCATTCTCACCAAAATTAATATGATAGAAACATAAACCATTTTCTGGCTCTTTATAGCTTCGATTGCGAGAATTGCTACGGTAGCGAGAGTTATTTCGGTGTCTAGGATTTCTAATGTAATTGTCCCTCCGTGTACTTCGCTCCTGAACTATAGAAGTTAACTGTTTGACTTGCAGGGTTAATTGGTCAATTTGCGCCTGTAGCGCGATATTTTGTGGTGCAATAGAGACTTGTGCAGAATTAATGGACGATTGAGGCGTTAAATCGTGGATTTTATCTGCAATAGATGCGAGTTTCGTTAAATCTTCATTTAACGCTGCCAAAATCGATTGCGTGCTGTTGGGCAGTCGTCCAAGCCAGAGTGATTTAAGCAATGGCTCACCTACGGAATCGCCACCTAGAGCACGCATGCGTATAAGCAATTGTGACGGACGTTGGTCACCGAGCTCTAACCCTTGTAACAATGTCCTTATTTTAGACGACTCGCTTTCTGAGTGTAATTCAACCAAACGTGTTTTTAACTGCTCATATTTGTTGGTTTCGGGAGGTCGCATAATGATATCACTTACGGAGCTTAGTATGTCCGAATCAACAGCTGCCACAACATAATTGAACTTGGTTTCGTCAGTCGTCACATGTGCCAAGGAAAATTGTGCTTCTAAGCGGAGGAACCACAGGCTAGGATTATTCTTCCAAAACGGCGGTGGTTTCACCGCAACGTGAGAAATTTGTGGTTCGTTGAAAATTTGATCTTCAGATGTCGACATTATATATAACTTGAGTTACAAATTTAATTCCATTAGGGATTAACACGTAAAAAAACACACATTAAAGTAGCACTCAAAAAGAAAGTTATCATCAAGGCGACAATTATCATAAACGACATTACAATTTATCATAAGTAAGCAAAGAGAATCTATGTCACTCAACATCGAAAGGCAATGTACCAACTCGTGAATATAAAACCAAATTCATTTAGACAAATAAAATCGTGCGGTAACTTACGCAGCTTAGATATTTTTCGATTGCACTTATCATCGTAAAAGTTCACACGTTCTTTGGTCACCAATGTAGTAAAGTCTATTCCATACTAACTATAGTCAAGGTTTTGAAGTTAAAATTGCGTGTCACTCGTACAATGATAACTCTGTCATCTTATCAAATATTTATTACATAAAGAATAAACACAATCATGCAGTATTAAACAATTAAGAATGAGGCTTCCGAACAACAAGCGTCGACATACATCGCTACTCCAACAACCGCTAAATTAAACAATTTTAATTAGAGTTCTTTTTTTTGGTGAAAGTGAAAGTTATTATTTTTTAGAAGTTGAAGTGCTTAATCGCCACAGATTCAAACGTAGAAATGTATCGCTCGTACGCCGATCTACATTTTTGTGCTATTTCTCCCAAATGGGGCATATTTTACGAACATATTCATTGAAATAATTTAAAAAAAGTTTTATATAAGATACGAGAGAAAGGCTAAAAAAATTCAGACTGGCAAGAAAAAGATTGGGATCATCGACAAACTTATTTTCAAAATCTGCATGCTCCATCAATTTTTATTTTTTAAGAAGATGTAATGAATTTTTGTTTCGGCATACCCCAATTTCTAGATAAGCACAGTAAGCAGATGCACTCTGCAAAAGAAAAGCAAATCTTACTCTACAAATAAAAAAGTCAGTTTTTAATCTGCAAATAAGAAGTTAGTTTTTACTCTACAAATAAGAAAGCCAGTTTTATGCCCTTTCGCTCTTCTTACAAACAAAATAGTAAATTTTTATTTAATATAATCAGGCCTGTTCATTTCAGAATTTTTCCCGGGAGAGGGGTATTCACCAAATTCCTAAAAAAACAAACAAACCAATGACGTTTAAAACAAAATGGAAACCCAAATACTTTGTTTCAACTAATGTAGTGTTTTCAAAGAAAAACAACGTGAAAAGCACAAATTTAGATTAAAATTAACGCAAATAGCTATTTCGAAGCTACAAATGGAGCCTCTTCATCAGTGCATAAAAGAAGAAGAAACGCTCAACACACAAGCATGGAAGCTGTGAGTGAACAAGTCAAAAAACAGAGAGACACCGGTATTTATACCAAATGTGTCGGATTAGCGATTGACCAATCAGAGGCCAGGAACAAGGCGGGAACAGATCCCGAAGGAAAAGGCGGGAAACGAATATGTAAATTGCAGGAGAAAACCAAAAAGGGAGAGAAAAATTATAAAAATTATAAAAATTGTTTCCAAATGTCAGGAAAATATGGAGTGCTGGAAAAATCATTTACTACAGAATGAGAATTTTTCCAAATGTGATAAGCTTCCCAAAAATCAAGTTCATAGACAGAAGAGCATTTGCTGATAATTCTAGCAGAAGAAAATTCAAAACAATGATTTAAAGTCCAACAATGCTGGGCAATGGAAGAACGTGCAAGTTCTTTACGCTTAACATAATTTTCATGTTCTTTCAGACGGTGCTTTAAGGCACGTTTAGTCTGACCTATGTAAAACAGACCACATTTGCAAGAAATACTATAAATACCCCAGTTGCTGTGCAAATCAATGGGATACTTCAAATTTGTAAATTTTATTTTATTCACAGGGGAAAATGCAGTATCAAACCCAAACTTCTTCAATATTTTAGCAATTTGCTGACTGATTTTTGGATAAAAAGGTAAAATAATAGTATAAGCAGGCTTGCACTTAGAAACATTGCCAGAAGGTGAAGGCTTAATTAACCTGTTATAAATAGAATCGACGACCTTAGGAGAATAACCACGATCCAAAGCCACAGCCTTAATGTACGAAAGCTCAGCATCCAAAGAGTTAGAAGAGGAACATATCCTCAAAGCACGGAAAACAAGAGCCTTGAAAGAGGCCAACTTATGGTTTGGGGGGGTGAGAAGAATGTTGCTGATACCCTTGATGGTTTGCCAAAGGTGAATTTGAACGCTGTTGTTAATCTTTCTTCAAAACCTCTAAATTCTGATCAGCTCAATGCTCTCAAACTGAATAACAACTTTGCTTGTTCTTCAAAACCTTCTTTTCCTAAGTTGGTTGCTCCAATTGAGAAAGCCTTTAGATTTAGTGCTCTCACTGCTTCTCAAAAGGATTCGATTAGGCATCTCATTGCGAATACTGTGGATTTTAACTCTAAGTTATCTTCAAATACTTTCAGCAAGCATGCTAATAGTTACGTCAAAAACTTGTGCTCTGATCCTGATTTGGTTGTCACTAAGGCTGATAAGGGTGGTCAAATTGTGGTTATAGATAAAAACTCTTACTTAGATAAATGTAATGATTTACTTAAGGTTGGTCCTTATGTTTCACTTCGCAAAGACCCCAGCACTAGTGAGATAAATTTGATTAGTAAGGCTGTAAAGTCTTCTCCTGTCATTTGCGATTCTTCAAAAAGGTCTTTGATTCCTTCAGTCGCACACTGTGCCAGATTTTACGCTCTTCCTAAGGTCCACAAACCTGGTATACCTCTCCGTCCTATTGTCTCCAATATTAATACTGCTTCTTATAAACTTGCTAAACACTTGGTCTCAATCTTTTCTCCTCTTTTGAATGGCAATTCTTTCACTGTTAAAAATTCCGTTGACTTCGTTCATAAGCTTCGTGATTTCAAACCTTTTGGATTAACTATGGCTTCTTTTGATGTAAACTCGCTTTTCACCAATGTACCGGTTAATGGCGCATTGGATTGTCTTAAATTGAGACTTCAGGAATATCATTTCTCTAGTTTTGAGATTGAAGAACTTATTTCTCTCACTCGTGTTTGTCTTGAGCAAAATACGTTTGTATTTGATGGGGTGTACTTTCGTATGACTGAAGGTTTAGCTATGGGTAATCCTTTAAGCCCTATTTTAAGTGACATTTATATGCACTATTTTGAGACTAAACTTTTCGAAACCATAAAGTTCCCTTTTTATGTCCGTTATGTTGATGATTGTTTTGTATTGCTTGATCAGAAGCAAGTGGATAGTGATCATTTACTTGATAAGCTTAATTCCATTGATCCTTGCATTCAATTCACTATTGAAATGGAAGTTGATAGTTCTCTTTCATTCTTGGACGTTTTAATTACTAAAAGTAATGATGATTTTATGACTTCAGTGTTTCGTAAGCCCTTTGCTGTTACACTACCTCCTCATAAATGTTCTTCTCACCCCCCAAACCATAAGTTGGCCTCTTTCAAGGCTCTTGTTTTCCGTGCTTTGAGGATATGTTCCTCTTCTAACTCTTTGGATGCTGAGCTTTCGTACATTAAGGCTGTGGCTTTGGATCGTGGTTATTCTCCTAAGGTCGTCGATTCTATTTATAACAGGTTAATTAAGCCTTCACCTTCTGGCAATGTTTCTAAGTGCAAGCCTGCTTATACTATTATTTTACCTTTTTATCCAAAAATCAGTCAGCAAATTGCTAAAATATTGAAGAAGTTTGGGTTTGATACTGCATTTTCCCCTGTGAATAAAATAAAATTTACAAATTTGAAGTATCCCATTGATTTGCACAGCAACTGGGGTATTTATAGTATTTCTTGCAAATGTGGTCTGTTTTACATAGGTCAGACTAAACGTGCCTTAAAGCACCGTCTGAAAGAACATGAAAATTATGTTAAGCGTAAAGAACTTGCACGTTCTTCCATTGCCCAGCATTGTTGGACTTTAAATCATTGTTTTGAATTTTCTTCTGCTAGAATTATCAGCAAATGCTCTTCTGTCTATGAACTTGATTTTTGGGAAGCTTATCACATTTGGAAAAATTCTCATTCTGTAGTAAATGATTTTTCCAGCACTCCATATTTTCCTGACATTTGGAAACAATTTTTATAATTTTTATAATTTTTCTCTCCCTTTTTGGTTTTCTCCTGCAATTTACATATTCGTTTCCCGCCTTTTCCTTCGGGATCTGTTCCCGCCTTGTTCCTGGCCTCTGATTGGTCAATCGCTAATCCGACACATTTGGTATAAATACCGGTGTCTCTCTGTTTTTTGACTTGTTCACTCACAGCTTCCATGCTTGTGTGTTGAGCGTTTCTTCTTCTTTTATGCACTGATGAAGAGGCTCCATTTGTAGCTTCGAAATAGCTATTTGCGTTAATTTTAATCTAAATTTGTGCTTTTCACGTTGTTTTTCTTCGTACTTACAAACCAATGACGTCAGACGGAAATGGCAATGCCAACTTCCGGTTTGGCGGGTTCTAATGCTAATGTATTGGTGTTAGTCAGCCGATCTTGTTGCTCTTTTTCCTTTTTCTAAAAATATTGATTTGTATTCAGCTTATTACAAAAATTTAAATGATGTTGATAAGCAATTATATTGCAACAAATTATCGTTCAGGGGCTCTGACTTCCCTGATCCGTTTGATGAAGTGGTTCGAAAAGTAGTCTGTCTTGCCAAAACATACCTATGCCAAGATATCTATTATTGACATTTTTGATTATCTGGTTACCAATTTACCCAAAATAACGTGTTCAAAACGAAGGCTTTTAAAGATTTTAAGGACTTTCCGTGTTACAAATATATCCTAGCAAATGAACTTCAAAATTATGGATTATACCGAAGAGAAAGATTAAATGTGTCGGTTTTAGTCGCCGATGTCCAAGGCCCTAAACAAAATTCATTATGGCTGGATTGTTGTAAAAAACGATGGGGAAATTGTGACCGGCCATTGGACTTGTATAGCTGAGAAAATGTTTTAATTTTTATAACTTTTTTAAATAGTACATTTTAGGATGTGCGATAAATCTTGCTTGTCTGCATTTTATTGTTAATATGTATTATTTTCACTGTATTTGATTTTATGTGTATTCAAATGCTCCTGCTTTCAGAACTAATTTCATAAACGTTGAATAGTAATTTCTATATTTGTCTGTGATGAACAAAGCCTTTTTACTGGAGAAGGTTAAAGAAGGAAATGGTTAGTTGACTTTTCTTTAAAAAAAGGAATGATTTTATGTACTTAATACACAGTTCTTCCTGTAAGCATTAGTAATAGTCATGCAATTAAAATTTTATCCCTATGTAAGCGTTTAATTTAAATCAAAAGAATTTGATTCAAATAAATGAAACTGTCATTTAAAAAGAACATGAGTTTTGTTTTCCTTTCATTACGGGTTTAGTTTTTGATGCTGATTGTAGTGACCAACCCTAATGTTTATTAATTCTCTTATTAGTGTCTTAGTTACAGTAAAGCTCCTTTTATACACTAAGAGAAACAAAGAATGACTAAAGGTTGTAAAATGGGTATCATATCAAATGATTCATCAATCATTTTAAAATAATTAAACCATTCTTCATTGTTTTTTTGCCAGTTTCTCCATGTGCAAACATTTTTGCTTTGTATGTATGTCCTATGAATGCATTTTTTAAAATTGTCTGTTATAGAGTTATGCCCAAGAAGGTCTTATTTTTCCTATATGTGATGAAACTGAATGATTTATGACAGAGAGATTTGGTTTTATTATTTGATCAATTCCTCTGTTGTAGCTTTTCAGTGTAGACAGTGGAACCCCGCTATTCGTACACAATTCATTCCAGGAGGCAGTTCGAATGGTGAGGTACAAATGGGGAAGTATTTATTCATATGAGGTACAATATAAATTGGATTAATCTAGTGGTCTAGTCCTGAAAAAAAGCGGGGGGGGGGGGGGAGGCTTCTACATATGAAGATAAGCAATTGTTATCAAAAGTGAGAAGACGCTTATGTTAAAATGTAAAAAATTTGGGGGAACGCTTGTATTCAAATAAAAAAGGTAAGGGATACCGCCCCCCCCCCCCCCCTCGACTACACCACTGGATTGATCTGTTTCACACCCAGATGGATGCTTATTTAAACCTATGAAAAACAAATGTACAGTACTGTACATGAAATTATACATAAATAAAAATTTAACTGCACTTTACTGCAGGGTTGGAAAAAACCCAGGTTTTTTCAGAAAAAAACCAACCCAGTGGGTTTTATTGGGTTTTTTCGGGCTTTATTGGGTTTTTTTCAAAAATTTAAGGTTTTCTTTATTTTTATTTGTAAGAAGTTGCCTACAAATAATGGTATTAATTAAAGTGAAAAAGAATAAATATTATGTATTTCTTTTAAGAACATTTTATGTTTTAATTTTAAAAAAGGTTGAAAAAATAAAATAATTGCCTTTTAAATATTAATTATTCCATTCTGCCCTTTACAACTATAAATTAACTTTTTAAAAGTCAATTACTTTGCCCCTTGTTTATTATATTTTTAGTGTTCAATAAAATCCCATCCAAGGGTTTAAGAAACAAGTTATTTTTAATCTAGTTAATTGCAATAATTTTATGTTTAAAAGAGTTTAAGCTAATTACTTTCAAAATTACTGCAATCTCTTACATGCATAGATGCCGCGGAAGCGCTATAGCAAATCAAACACTCAAACGTCGGAGGTGGATATGCAAAAAAAAATTATTACACGTCCCCCGGGACGCATAATTTTTAGCAGTTTTCATTGCGGAAAAAAATTAAGTCAAATATATAAAAAATCGATAGCCAAAAATGTTTTTGTGCGTCCTTGACCAGCATTTTGTTAGATGCCATAGATTGTTTTCTTAAAATTAGTTTTTCTTAAAACATATCTAGCATATTGAGTGAAATTCTGAGATTTTCTTTCTTTTGGGCATTTGTTTCTATATTTTTTTCAATAGAGAATTTTTTGTGGGAAAGAAATTTTATTTTAATTATGTAGAACAAATTCAAAGCCATCCAGCATTTTTGAGTTTTTATCCATGACAAAAATATATTTGGTTTAAGTCTTTTTTTTTTTTCTGTTTACATAAGTGGAGTTCAATTTTGAGCATGAAGTTTGAAAAAACCCACCTGTAGGGTTTTTTAAGTGGGTTCTTATTATTGAGTCAACCCTCAAAATTCTACATCCATGACATATAAGGTATATATTATGAAAGTATGTTATTATGCTTGGTCAAAATAGGTATTTTTATTTGTTTACATAAGTAAAGTTCAATTTTAAGCAAGAAATTTTGAAAAAATCCAGCAGTGGGTTTATTCAAATGGGTTTTTAATTTTTATCCAATTCTCAAAATTTTTTAGACATTATATATAATGTATGTATTATGAAAGTATATGTTATGTTTGGTCGAAATCAGTACTTTTATTTATTTACATAAGTGGAGTTCAATTTTGAACAAGAATTTTGAAAAAACCCACCTGTGGGTTTTTTCAAGTTGGTTTTTGTTTTTGAGCTAAGCCTCAAAATTTTATACCCATGACATATAATGTATGTATTATAAAAGTATGTATTATATTTGGTCTAAATAATTATTTTTATTAGTTTACTTGGGTAAAATATAATTTTAAGCAACAATTTTGAAAAAAACCGCTTGGGTTTTTTTGAAAAAACCCACCCGGGTTTTTTCGGGTTGGGCAAAATCGAACCAACCCTGCTTTACTGGTACTGAGGTGAGCTGATGGCATAAGTGGAATGTTGAGAGGAGGAAGAGAAATGTTGACCTTTCATAAAAGCATCAGGTAACATCCCTTCAGGTGTTTTCTCCCTTTCTGCTGTTCTTTCTTTTCTGTCTTTTTGCACTAGAAGAATCTTGGTTTCTTTCTCTAAAAAACTCAATGTTGTCTGCCTTTGACGATTTTTCAGAATTTTTCCTAAAATGGTCAATAACATTGTCGTTGAACAAGTTGATGCTCCTGTTGAACACAGCAGTGTCAGGATACCATATTTCCACCACTGTTTCTTCCCAGTAATAACACAGCTCTTTAATTTCTTTCCTCCTCTGAAGAAGAAAGTTCTTCTACCACTTCCTCTTCCTGCTCTCCTTAAGAAAGTTAAAATTGTCAGGAAATTCTCAAAAAGTATTAAAATTTAAAAAAATTCAAAACGCCAAACAAATTACAGTCGACGCTTGTTATAAGGACCACACATTATAAAGCCAATTCCATTATAACGACCAGTGGTAAAAGCCCCAACTTTATCCCTATGAACTCCATGTTGATTTCTTTCAGTATAACGACCGTCCTTTATCATCTAATCCAATACAGCGACTGCATTCAGCGAACACTATTTCCGGTACGTTTCCAAATAGGACGTGTTTCTAAATTTGTAACTTTAAATGACCTTGATTGTAATTTATAGACAAGCTTTATGGAGTCTTCAGTGTTCAGTCCATCTGGATTAGTTATCCTCTGGGGGAAGGAGCGAAAGAAGAATCAGGTTCTTCAGTGAAATGCAAACTGCAAACAGGAGTTACATTTTTGCAATTAAACAACTGCAAACGATTGCAAACAGGAGTTACATCTTCGCAATAATTGAAGAGGAAATGCTGTAAGAAATTTCTAAGAAAATGAAATTGAATGAGACGTTGAACTTTGACAGTTATGCTAAAATCGAATATGACTTAGAAAGTATCGAACATCTGTCAGAAGATGAACCGATTTCTCGATTGAAAAAAATATACATGCATGATGCATATATGTACCTTGAAATTATGCCTCTTATAGCGACCACTTGTTATAAAGACCTTTTTCTGCGAGACCGAAGTAGCCGTAATATCGAATGTCAACTGTATTTCCAGACGAGTTCAAAAAGAGCAGAATTTCTTGATTTTTATTCCTAAAATAAGGCAACCTGGCAACCTTCGTCCCTGGCGGCATCCGAATCATGGGGCAAGCGTACAAATGAAGAGTCGAATTTTACTAGTTGGAGGAATAAGGGACCGTTCATAAAGGATGTCACGCCTTTTTAACACATTTGACCCTCTCCCCCCCTTTGTCACATGTCACGTTATGGTGCATAAGCAGGATGTCACACTTCTTTTTACCCCCTCCCCTCCCCCCTCGAGGCATGACATCATTTATGAATAATCACTAACATGTTGTATGAATAGAGAGGCGGACGAATGGCGGGGTTCCACTGTATTGACAATGAATTCAAGTAATTACAGTGGTACCTCCTTTAAGGGACACCTCTAATTAAGGGACATTTTTTCTGGTCCCAGTCCCTTTGAATAGGGACTGCAATGTATTTACCTCTGAATAAGGGACACTCTATTTAATAGACTCTATTTAATAGGGACATTCTTGGAGAAAATTTTCCAAAATTCAAGTTATATAGATAAGAAAATTTACTGGAAGCTAAAGTTCTTTTTTTTCTTTTCTAAAAATTAACTTCTGAAAGTTAGTATGAGTTCTAGAAGCATGAACAAAGAAACAAGTGTATTTTAAAGTACTTGACAAAACCTAATTGTGAAGCCTTTTTTCCTCTTTTGTACAATGGAATACCAGAGACAGGGTTTTCAGCGTCCGGGGACAACTGAAGATTTTGCATCCCTAAATGGAATTTAAAAAAATTTTATGCTTCCTAAATGATAAATAGCTAAAAAAAATGCAGCACTTTTAACCTTCATTTTTATTAGCGACCATTCACTTCTAAAGGAATTATGGGCCACTGGCTTCGCAAAATTATTTCTCTGATTTCCCATGCACTCCTGTGCTATATTGGTCATTCCCGATATGATTCGCGATGCTCCCACTTTTTTGTCGAACATATTCACACCTCTTCAGTTCAAATAATTTATTTTTCGCATTTAAAAATAAAATAAATTAACATTAATTTGGCACCCCTTGACGCTGCGCCTGGGGACAGCTGTCCCACCTTGCTCCCAACTAGCTACGCCTCTGTGGAATACATGTGTGTTCAGCAAGGACAGACAGTACCGACAAGCTTTTTTATGCAAGAATTGTAAAATGCGCACTGAACGTAATTTCTACAGTATTGCCCAAATTACGTACTTTGAAACAAACCCATCTAACAGATTACTTCAAATAAATTTCTGTAAGCTCCAAAACTCTGCCAATACGATGTTTATGCTAAAATTTCAGTTTTTTAATGAAAAAATTTTAAATTTCAATAATTTTAACTTATATTTTGTATGCATGAGCCATTTTCAGTATTTAAGCTTAAATGGTAACACATGTTTGCTATTAAAAAGTTAAACTTAGTCAATACACTATATGTGTATGCAACAATTTATGAACCTCCGAGGAAGGGACACCTCTATTTAAGGGACAAAATTTCCAGTCCCCTTAGTGTCCCTTATTGAGAGGTTTTACTGTATAGGTTTAAAAAGTTGAATTAGAAAATTTATGTTGTAGCAATATGATTTATTTGAAACCGAAAAGCATGCCACTATGTATGCTAATATAAGACAAAGCATAGCAGCACACCATTCAGTAGTTTCAAGTATCAATTACCCTTCTGAATTCTTCTATTAAGTAGCACCTCACAGCAATTTTAAAATCCAGGAAGATGTTGCTGTATAGGTAGTTTTCCCAGTGAAACTTTTTCACTATTCAACTACAAAGAACTTAAAAATACTACAAAAATGATAAGTATATGTAACATAAAAAATCGAACAAGCAAACAAATTTTCCAGATGCAACAATTTATTATTTTTAAAGGTGCAAAAATCTCAGACTTTCATTCTGTAAGGAATTATCTGGAAGAAATAGCTATATTTAACCAAGATAAAAACTAGTTTCAAATTTTCCCGAATGATTGTTTAAACAAGCATGTTATCTTTAAATTATGTAAATGGCAGAACAAACCTAAAGAGAAGACATTTTTTAGGTTAGGGATCATTCATAAATGATGTCACGCTTCGGGGGGGAGGGGGGTTCGTGAAATTGTGACGAGTGGAGGGGGTAGCAAGAAGTGTGACATCACGCATCATAGCGTGACGCGTGACAAAGGGGGGGAGGGGGGTCCGCTGAAGTGTGACATAATGTGACAAAGGGGGGGAGGGGGGTCAAATATATGGGAAAAAAGCGTGACGTCATTTATGAACAGCCCTTTAGTTAACTATGAAAAAAAAATAATAACAGCCCATCACTCTTCAAGGATCTGCAACCTAAACAGCAAAAACTTTGAACATTTGAAATCATCTTATATCTTAAAACGAATCCTATAATTGAAACAAATTTACCTGAAGAAGAGTATTGTCATCAAATTTCTTGCGCTTTGCATGCCTTTCAAATCTTTCTAGTTGCTTCTTTTAATGTTTCACAGAAGAGTCACTGAAACTGAAAATGGAAGGAACATAGTCTGGATGTCCTACTTGTCTACATTTAAAGTTCATACCCATCAAAGTACCTCACCGTAATTCACCCCATTAATAGAAACAATTTCATCCAAGGATGGGCCATAGAATACATAATTGCCCTTCAGAGGTTACAGATCATTTTATCTTGTCTTGATTACTTGTAAATGGAAGCAAATATAATATCAAGTTGATGTATGAAAATTCGAGTTTTCTTATGAAACAATTTCTATTTGAAATTCTTTTCGTATAATACAATAGAAAAGCCTAATTAATGATATCATGATGAAATTAAAGACATAAATACCCTCTAGAAAATGTCTGCTGCATAATAAGCTGTTTGTAGGGATCTAGTTGTTCGCCATAAAGCGTTGGCCCATTGAGATCCACGAACGAGATCTCTTGGAAAGACAAGTATTTTTATTGTAGAAAATAAAATTAGTTCCTCTTCCCATGGTACACTCGAAAGCAGAACAACATCCACCATTTCTACGCATATTTTTTTGCCATTAAAAACTAATAATAAATTTTAAAAATCAAACTGTTTAGGCACAAGAACTCAAGTAAACACATACAGAATCTACTGCATCCAACTTCCGGCGGAAGATGAACAAGCCGAGTGCAAACCCCGCCACCTACCGTAGAAACGAGAAAACATCATTCGGAATTTGGTCAATAAACTTGGTGTATTTTGCGTTTTTAAGAAACAACAAAACACCAAATACAGTATAGTTTCTCAAGTCAGGAAGGCCCAATTGCACCCTCCTGACCCCCTAAAAAACATGTCTATAGAATGACATCTTTTTTTCTTTTGTTAAATAATATTTATTTTCATTCATTATGATATATTTTATGTAAATAAAAATAAATAAAAAAACAGGAGTAAACTATAGTTAAAAGTTCAGAATGGGATAGATGCAGACTCATTTTGATTTAAATTGTGAGGGAGGGTCGCGACTATTTCCTTTTTTGTGTATTAGTAAATTGCAAAAGCAGAAATGTTTTAAAGATATTACATTTTTATTCATTTATATACTCCATATTTCATACCTTTAAACAAAGTATTTAAGGAAGAGGGGATTAGGATTTTTTTTTCTTTTGAAATAATTTTTAAATCATCATAAACTTTTTTTTTTTGGTTGTTTAGAAATTCTTACTTTTGAAAACTTTTTGAATTAACAAAAAAAGTAATAACTTCTTTTGATGTATGACGAGGACGACGACAAAATTCTTCTATTTCCGAGTCGAAAATTCACTTTCTCGAAAAATGTCCTATAGTAGCCTCAATAATTTGAAGAACATCATCCAAACATTATTTAATTTAAGACCTAAACTCAGTGGTGTAGTCGAGGGGGGACGCAGGGGGACGGCGTCCCCCTACTTTTGATTTCAATTGCTTATCTTCGCATGTATAAGCGTCCCCCCACCTTTTTGTCCAGGACTACACCCCTGCCTAAACTGTATGGTGTAGTTCAGTGCTGAGAAGATCATTCCTTGCCATTCTGAACCTTGAAATGTGAAAATAATTCTGAGAAAATTAAAAAGGCTCCCCTCTAAATATTTTGTGTCCCTCTTTCAAAGGTTATTACTAGACTTCTATTTGCTGTAGAAATAAAACAGGGCACTCCATCTGAAAACGGTCCAGAGCCCCCAAAAGTAGGTCAAAACCCCCCTAAAAATTTCAATGGTGCAGTCTGCACCATAATGACTCCCCCCAGATAAGCATAAAAGGAAAATATATTTAGAGAGAGAAAATTAGGAGTTATACATGCATAGCAAAGTGCAGTTATTAATTTCAAATGATGATCCATAGGCAAAAAAATTGAAAATCCCTCTAAACAAGTATAAATGTACGATAACTAAATCCATTGTCCACAAGTAGAAGTGCACTATAACTAAACATTCCTTGTAAAAAATATATCGTTCAGATTTAATTTTCACCAAAATTTCAAAAATATTAGATCATATAAGTCAGACTCAAAGGTCTATAATGTTGTCTGCCACTTCTCTTTGACTCTCTTACCGATGAGCTGAGCAAAGAAAATAATAATAAATAAAACTGAATTTAACAAAAAGAAATCATTGAGAACCCCCCCCCCCCCCCCGACATAACGTTTCCTGCAGCAAAAAGCAAAAGTTGCAACAAATTTATTACAACTTCATCTTTGTTTAAAAAAATGGATGGGTAATTTTTTGTCAATTTGTTTCTGCAATAAACCAAACTTAGCATATTTACTTGTTTTTAGCATCAAAATAAAAAGCAAATTCTGAGATAAAATATTTGACATTCTTGTTCTTATGTATATGAATATTAAAAAAAAGCAGTATATTTTTGCTTGTGAGTGAAACCCTTTCTCGTTTTTCCAAAAACTGCAATGTAATTATGCTCCAGAAAAATCTCCTTTGAACACCTAAATTTTCAATCTTAAATGTAAGCCGAAAACATAGATTGAATTATAGTATATATATATATATATATATATATATATGTTACGGCGTATGTCCGAAATTGGAGAATGTTGACAATCAGCGGGCTGATAGATGGTGAATGTTGACATCCACCGGTGATTGTCAAACCTTCTCAGTTTTCGGAAATTCAGTAACATATACATAACATTCATGGAATTGGACAGACTGGAATGTAGTTAGGAGTCTTTTCATGCTCCAAAATTAGTTGAAAACAATATTTATTAGCTCAAATCCACATAAAAACTTTCACAATAAACCACTATACTAACATTAATTCCCCAGAAATATCTTTTGATATGCACTCAATCTCACGAAAATACAGTAAAATTACTCTATAGTAGACACCAGAGAGACAAAAATATTTGTCCTCAAAAGAGGGTTTTTTTAGTTTCAAATGCTTTGCTGGTGGGGGAGTAGATCTTCGAATTAGTTTAGTTCGAAAAATTTTAAAGTGAAATTTTATGCATTGTTATAGAGTTTCTTTTTTCAAACCTTTAAAAATGATCTGCTTTTTTTATTATAGCAAGCGTGTGCCAGATGAGAATAACATGCAGATTAGTTTGTGGGTGCGAAGGTAGATTTTGTGACAAATACAATGCTAAATAAAGGTCTAAAACTCAGAGAGGTCTGAAATGAAGAATCTCTGAAGTCTGAAAGATTGGCACTGTATATAATATTTTAAACATTTATTTACAAAGTGAAAACAGCATTACAATTAAAATTATCATTCTAAGTTCAACTTATTCTGTCATAGTAGAGCATAAATTGCAAATTAATCCTGTTTAAACTTCAAGAATAAAAACTAATAAAAAAATATTGTAATCTAGATTCTAAAGGATTGCTGCCCCCTACTCCTTACCGCTCGCCAATCACTGGAAGAAGTTGCACAAGTCTTTCAGACCATGAAGTGATGCAAGCATGCTTCGCTTGCCCCATGGAACACTATATTTTATTCTAGGTTTGTCGCCATCATAAAAGGATTATGGCAAAATTTATGTTCTATACAGCAACGCTTCTCATCCAATGTCCATGGAACACTAGTGCTCCTCAAAGCCCTTTCAACCATTCCACTAAAAAGTTATGTGCTCCAAAAGAAAATTTGTTACAAAAAAAAAGTTTAATAAAAAAATTTCACAAAATCATTTGCATTTAAACGTGCTGGCGATCTCTGTTTTAAAGCTCACAACCTACCATATGTGTTCAGAGGAACAAAATGTCAAAGATTAGTGTGCATTCCCCAAGTTTGTGACTTCAGAATGATTAAGACCACTGGTATATAGCATATAATTTTTCGGAATTGAAAAATATATGCATTGTAATGCAATATACAAATATTTTACAATGTATCGGAAGATTAACGTGGTATATCCGAATATCGTCAAAAATTCCTTCACAACTGTAAAACTCGCACATCTCTAAAACAACAAAAATAATATTCTATGATGTTCTCTTCAATTTGGGAATCATCACAATTAGCCTTCATTTTTCTAAACTGTATCGACATTGACATAAATGAATTTTGGTACTTCTAAGTCAATCAAGGTATTTATGGATTGGACTGTATGACAACGGTTTTCCAAATTGTCGCCAACACAAGCTTATGGGTTATAGTAACTGTTCTCACAGTATTATCTGATACAAAACAAAATAATATATTACCTAAACATATTTAAATGCAGAAACTTGAATAAGAATGGTTAGTAAGAATTTAAATTAGGTGTAAAAATAAGTTCCAGATTTTAACCATGGTTGCAAGGTAACCTTCATTGCAGCGCAATAATTTCAAAATGATGCATGATTATAATCAATAATTATTTCTATCTTTTTCATTTCCGACTATTCACCATCATACGTTCAGATCCTTTGAATAATTTCATTAAATAATGCAATGCTTACAGGATTTGCTGCTATGCGTAAGCGGTTAGCTTATATTGTTGGTATTATAGCAGAGGCCTCATTTTAAATAATACTACATGCATTAAAACCGAATGTGAGAAAGAAATAAAGACTTTTTATGCCACATATTGGTAAAACATCATATGGATTTAGATGTCTCAAAAAAAAAAAAAAATAAATAAATAAATAAATAATAATCATACCAATTGGTATTATGAACAGTTTTATACAAAATTTACAAAGCAATTGTTCAAATAATCAAGTTCATTTGAAAGTATTATTATTCAGCTTCAAAATGAGCTGTGTCTTGCATTTATCATTTAATATTTCATATCATTTAAGTTGAAAATTTACAGAAATAACACTGCTTCAAAAATATTACAAGAGATTTACAAGCATCCAGAAGAAGATAAACAATCTGAACTAAATCTGTAGAATTCTTAAATAAAAAAGGAATATCATATCAAATAACTTATTTTTAAAATAAATACTATACGTTTTTTTAAACTCTCAATATTTAATATCCTTACAAATATGATTAATCAAATATAAGAATCTTTAAGAACTTACATTCAGTTACTCTTCAGCCACAGGTTTTAAGGAAAACGTTTTACACATATTGCATAAAATTTTAGAAGTGTTAAGTGTCAAAACACACAACTTTAGTTTAATTATCTTGTGAATATGGGGAGAAAGTAAAAAGATTTCAAAGAATGGAAGTTAAAAATAGTTTCTGCAACTATCCAAAAACATGCATTTTGAAAAAACTTTGTTCATATATTGCAGGTGTTAATTATTTATCCATTTCTCTCCCCCTCCCGATAATAACTAAATTAATATTATCAATAACAATATTTAGTAAATAAGGTGTAAACTCAAGTCAAACATTTTTAAAAGCATTCTTAAGTATTTTATCAAATATTACTAAATTTATTATAAATAGCAACACTATCACATATTAAGCTTTTAAATGAAGAAGTATCGAAAAACATAAATATATGTTATAAAATATTTCAGCTCCAAATATTCAGTCCTTTGCTGTCTAACGATTTAAGAAAAAAGACGGATTTCCGCCCATAGACAGAATACTTTCAGCGATGATTTTAAATCTACAGAAATAGAGACTTCAAGAACCATTTGTAATAAACTTACAATATTATTTTACACCATTGATACACAAAGTTTTGCATCTCAAATTGTTTTTCCTGCAGCATGCTTAACCTGTGGATTTTATAACTAAAAACAGCTTCAAACCTCCCCCCCCCCCCCAATAAGCTTTGTTTCATTTAAAATCCCAATACAGAACAGCTACCTACTTATAAGTAATCCTTGGGTGTTTTATGGATTTATCTATGTGGTTAATAAAAAAAAAAAACTAGCTCACATTTCCACTTTTTAAGAATGATTTACAAAAGGTCAAAAAGAAAGGAAGGCAGTGTGAAAAGAACTCGGAAAATTCAGTTAACTCTGAACTTGTTTATAGTTTGTACCAAAGTCATTTTAATTTTGAATTTTTGTTTCAAGACATTTTATTTTCTCAAATAATACATATAAGTAAATGCTACATTTTTGGGAATATATTTAGAATCAATGGCTGGATCATAAACAGTGACTTTTCAAAATATATTTGTTTATTAATTTGTACAATTTATAGCAAGTTTTCAAAAAAGTAATGTTTGCTTTATATAACTAGACCAGGAGGTTATAGAACGTCAGAAGTCAAATTTTCTGAATTTTCCTTGATCTCCGAATAATATTTGGAACAATATTTTGATTGTGTGTTGAAAATTCTTTTTAAAGGAGAAATATTTTCATCTAAGCAGGTGATATTTAAATTAGAAAAAACATCAATTCAATTTGTAAATAAAAATGAGAAAATAAGAAATGAATACTTTGAGATCTTATACAGTAAATTTCAAGTCTGAATTTAAAAAAAAAAAAAAAATGGAGTGAGAGATACAAGAGCAAAACATCCACTGTATGTTTCTTAACTTGTAACTTTCAAATACTTTAGAATGAGAAATGAGTTATCACAAGACAAAATATTTTTAAAAAAAAATATTTTATTTCTGTATATAAAACACCAATAGAAAATTAAGCACATGAAAACACTACAACAAAAAAAATGTGGACATTTAAAGAATTTGTTTTAAATATTATTATTTAACCCACTGGTGGTTTGGGTCGTGATGTCACGCCATGATAAATCTTTTTCGAAATGGTCGAAGCCGTGATATTACAGCACTCTTTTTTTGCGTCAAGATGGTCTGGAGCGTATATTTGCGAGATTCCTTTCCCTTTTCCCAAACACAAACAGGCTCCCTGGCGCGCCAGGGGCGTTGCTTTTCTGCTCATTCCTCATGCCGTGATATCACGGCCCAAAATGCCAGTGAGTTAAGACATTGTGATACATCTGTTTTATAAAAACACATTATCGTATATAATATCGCTTCAACTGAAGATGTCATGTATTGAGAGTGCATATTAAATGAAAATAACTAAAATACAAATTTAGATGCAGAATTACTTTGAATGTCGCGCATTTTCTTTAATGCTTAAACTAGAAAGAAAAACTAACTAGAACATAACTTTGATATTTTGCTTGTTATGACAAAACAATGCCTACAATTTATAAAAATTATAGTGATCAAATTTATGACTAATGACCTTTATATACCTTAGCAGATAGATTTTATGAAGAATAGAAAAAATATGTAATCACATTACTAAAATGGAAGAAAATGAAAGACATATGAGGCAGTAAGAAGCAAAGGGGTATAAGTGACCAAAAAAAAGACTCTGAGAAAAACACGTTCAAAGTTTGGACCTTATGGGGGCTTTAATGTTATTTTTTTCTAAATCAGGTTGGGGAGGAGCACTTGTTAGAGCAATCACTAACATCTCTTGCCACAATATAGAACGGTGCTTTTCCTTATAATGAGAATATATATTAATGAATCTGCTTCACCGAAATGGATGTTGACTAAAATCAATTTTTAAGCAGTCTGAAAATCTTTTTTCAACAACAAAGCTCAATGACTATTCTTTCTTTAGTGCAAGAAATCTCGTCGAGTTTCTCAGCTTATTGTGACACCCCTCACTTTATCAGTCATCCTTTCTTCACTTTTGGAAATGGTGCTGAAATAAAATGCAATCATTTATTTAAAATATCTAAAAAATAAATAAAATTGATAGTTGAAAAAATCAATTAAATAAGAAAAAAGAAAATGAAAGGAAAAAAATACTCTGTATTGAAAAATTATATGAGAGTCATAATTTTATTTAAGTTTTACATTTGTGCTGTGTTTCTTCCTTTTTATAATTATTATTCTACAAATAGTGTTTTAAAATATATTTTGCATTTTTATGTATGTGACATACTTTTCATGAAGTACTAAATGACTGTTCAAGATTTGATACTATTTAGGGAAAAACTCCATTTCCAGTATTGTCTTTGCAATTTTAGTCCAATTAACATACATACTTATTAATTTAACAAGCACAGTATTTATTGTTATTATCATTATACAACGAAACACATTGCAATGTAGTTGACAGGTTATAAAATAAATTTTAGAAGCAAATTTTTATATTTTGTAAGAAAAGAGCAAGAAAAATTCAATCATTAATTAGTAAAGGGATCATTCATAAATGATGCCATGCTTTGAGGGGCAGGGGGAGTTCATGAAATTGTGACAAAGTGTGACAAGAGGAGTGGGTAACAAGGAGTGTGACATCATGCTTATGTAACACAGCATGACATGTGACAAAGGGGGGTAGGGGGTCCATTGAAGTATGACATTTTGTGACAAAGGGGGAGGGGTCAAATATATGGGAAAAAAGCATGACATCATTTATGAACAGTCCCAAAGATCAGAATAAAGAAATCATTATTTTCAGGAACACTGAAACTAGATTTTAATCTCAAATAATGCAATCGAAAATTAAAATTTCTGCACGTGAGACCTATGACATTTTACATGAAAAGAAACAATACAGCTTTGATCTTGTTTCAAAGAGCAATAAGTTTTAAGCAAGCTGGAGGAATTAAAAAGTAAATAAAGGTAAAAAGGTCTCTAAAAGTTTAAAATATGAAACATACATTCAAAGTACATGTCATAATTTAAACAAAAAAAAAAAACAAAAAATACTGATGATCCAATTTTAAATGACTACAAAAGTCTCTTTCTCTTTTGGGATGCAGAAATAAGGATAGTTTAAATCTTTCAATGACCAAAACTGTAACAAGAAAACTATAAGTTTCCTTATAATAAACATATATTTAGGTATTAAAAAAATACATGGAGGGGATTGTTACCTTGGACCAGTGTGAATAATTTTACCGCTAGTGGAAAAGTTCCACAGTCAGTATATGTAATTGATACCTGTACCAATAGGAGCTATCTGCTGCATTGGTGATCTAATCATTTCAGGTTTTCCAGGCATGTGCTAAAGAACTACACTTGAATCTCTCTAGAACAAAACCGCTTGGTTTGAGTTAAACAATTCATACTAGAAAAAATTCTATGGAGATTAGAGATTTTTTGCAGCTGTTTAAATAAATGTTACTTTCTTGTAGGTGTGTGTGTGCTATAAGCCCATGACTACCGCTCTCTTCATTTTAGCCATGTAAACATTGTTTTGAAAACATCATGTATAGCAGAGGGAATACCCCTTAAAATAGGGCACGAGAAGACACTGCATCTAATGGTTCAAAGTGCGACATATAGTGGAACAAGGTAAAGCTCCATGTTGCACATTAGACCAACCTTCCTTATTTTAAAAAAAAACCCTGAAATTTATGACAATATTTCTTTAAGGAAAAAAAGTAAATTCAGAAAAGTGTAACATAGTTACATAAAAATTTAGCAATCATTTGAATCATTCCATCTTGTATGAAAAAGTTAATGCATAAAAATGGTCCAAGATACAACACTCTCCCATATATATACTTTTTTCAAACAGAATTATAAGAAACACAAAGATATTTAAGAAAAAGTTAATAGCCTTTGTCAAAGCTAAGTGTACAGAAAAATTAATTTTATTTTTTTGTTGACAATTTCTTATAATTGTTGTTACAACAAAAAATTTAAAATATAATTGAAATTTCTGTAATTTTTAAAATTCAAATTTTCCATCCAGCACATGTTTTTTTTTCCTCTCTCTCCTTAACTGTAAAAACTGAACAAAAAATTGTTCAAATAAAAAAAATAATCATGGGAATGAAGTATCTCAGCAAAAACCTTTTAAAACAAAATATGTTTTGCTCAAATAAATCTGTTACCTCAAAAGGTGTTGTAGAAAAGGGGGAGTACACTGACAAAAGTTGTCCTCATGTCACAAGTTGTCTGGAAAATATTTATGACAATACTAATTGAACTAATTGAATTTTGCCTTTTCATTTTCAAAAATTTTTTAGAAGATATTTAACTTATTTTTCATGTGTTTATCCTTTATATATTTTTTTATTAATCTTTTATAAAAAAGTAACCTAAAACTGAGGGTAAACTACAATATTTACCATTAGGATTTTCACCTCTATAGAAATTCTTCAATAGTTCCACTGCATCATCTGCCTTTATACCAGATGTAATCTAAATAGAATAATTTTGGGAAAAAAATATTAACAGTTAAATAATTGATAAAAACTCATTTAAATCAGCTTCTGTTGCATAAATAAATGACAAACAAAAATCAAATGAGTGAATAAATAATAACTTAATTACAAGTTCAAAGCTGTCACCACACCACCACCTACTACAGAATATCATCAACTACAATAGAAGCTTTAAAACTTGGTACTTAAAAAACTCTAAAAGTAAGACATTCAAAATCATAGGTGCATATGTTTAAAACAAAAGTGTTTTAAAACAAGAGAATGCTAAAAGACAATAAAACTTACTTGTAACTTATCACCTTTGAAGAATACAGTATCATCATGAACACTAAGAACAGTCCCACAACCACCAAATCTATCATTTGCACAACCATAAGATACTCGGGATACATATAAAATTTGTTAAAGAACTTTAGTAACAAATGTACTTATACAATATATCAAGAAAATATAAAACCTACATTAAATTTTCTAGACTGAACAGTTAAAAACACAACAAAAGATCTTTAAATTTTCAATCTTTTAGACAGCACTATTTTCAATAAATAAAGAAATAAAGCAATTTAAAGTTTTTTGTATGATTTCTGAAACTAAATACTTTAAGTATCTATGAGAGTTCTACTATTAAATTTTATTGAAGTATTTTTTTTTAATAAATAGTTTTCCCATGAATCCGCCACTTCAACCCCAACTTCTTTTGGGATCCAATAGAGTGTCAAATCCTAACCTTTATATTTCCAGCAAATAAACAATTTTATGTAAGATAACAATATTAAAATAAATTTAAACTATAAAGGATACTAAGGCTACGAAGTGCTGCACAACACATTATGCATGGTTCAACAGTTACAAAAACCTCTGTACTTTTAAATACTTCATCCAGTCTTTTATTGTTACTTCTACACCAATTTATAACTTGATCAATGCAGTTGATTTCAGCATGACGAATTGCCTAAAAGTAATAGGAAATAATATTAACACAATAAAGTACAATACAGATTTAAAAAAGAATCTTTTTTATTTATTGCCAAATAAATTGCTCAAAAGAGATCTTTTTTAGTTTTTGTCAAAGCATATTACCGACATCAACAGGTACAGTAAAGCAAATAGTACCAATTCTTGCTACTTATCTTTTGTTTTCAAAATTAATTGTATTCACTCTTTTCCTTTTAGCTTCCCTTCCCACACTGTCAAAGTAAAAACTTTAAAACGGTTACCTAACAAATAGTTCAAATAAATTTCAATTTTACATTAAAGCTATAATTAAAATTATTTTTACATGCCTTACTTAACTGACAAACAATAGTTTTCATAATGAAACTGAGAAAATATTTAGTTCCAAATATATATTTAATATAAAAAAAAAAAAACTTGTTCTTACACTTTTACTTTCGTTTGTACTATTCCTGGAAGACGCAATGACTCTATTCTCATACATCATGACACAGCCTACTGGAACTTCTCTAGCTTCCAAACCATCTTTTGCCTAAATATATAAATCAAAACTTTAAAAGTGTACCTTAAAATTAAACCTCTAAATGAAACATAATTGTTGTGAAGCATACCAACTGAAGCGCTAATTCCATTATTGAAAAAATATATGAGTGCGTAAATTAAATAGAAAAAATAAAAAGTATAATACAAAAGTATTTTTTTTCTTTTAAACACCTCTTCTTCCACATTTTATTACATAACTTATGCTTCTCTAAAAAATCTTTCCTAAATAAACCTCCAAAGTCCAAAATAAAAAAAACACACCCACGCCACTTTGTTTGTTTACATTGGTGGACGCTAGTTCGCACCCCTTTGGAATCATGACGTCACGCCAAGGGGCGTGGAGCTCTGACGTCACTCTGTTTAAGCCGCATGCGGCCGTTTTCGTTTTCTACGTTGAGTGTGTGAGTATAGTTTTTGCTTCTAACAGATCTAAGGAAATTAACGTTCCAGATAAGAGGAGATTGCTCTCATTTATTATTGTTATTAAAGCAATATAATTTTTTTTCAATAAAAACTTTGTGTAATTTTTTTTTACTACTGTTAATTTTTTTTTAAACTTTGTGTATTTTTTTTTTTTTTTCAATAAAAACGTGTGTTTTTCAATAAAACACACATTTTGTTTTGAATGAAAATAAGGAATATTGGGAAATGTACGATTTTTTTTTCAGTTAATTTTTCTGAGAAAATTTAAATCACCTCCAACTAGTTTTAAAAAAAATATTGTGTGTAGCATATTTTAAAGGAATTGATGATAGAAATAATTTGCAAATACTTTTGATTTAGAATATGAGATTGTTCATTAAAACTTTGTCAAAATGCAACCAAACATTAAATTGAAGTATGATTTAGATTTTAAAAAAAAATCATATACATTTGTTCATAATTCTTTATTTCTTTTTTATAGCATAAATCCCAAACAAATTAAAATTTGAAATCACATTTGACAAATTTGAAAAAAAACAAAAAAAAAAGAAAAAAAAAAAAGAAATTGGATTACTTGAACGCAAAAAAAAAAAAAAAAAACTAGGTGCGAAATTCTCATAAATAAGAAACAAATTAAAATTAGCAATCACATTCGACAAATTTGAAAACAAAACAAAACAAAAACAAATTGCATTAGCATCAAACAAGTTTGAATCTACAGAAAAATCTTTGTAGGAAAATAATTTGTGCTACATAAAAGTACCACATCATGTAATCATGCAACAGATACTTGCATACCAAGCTGACATTCAATTCCTAGGAGCCTTTCAAAAAAATTCAAGATTACTGAAAAAAATATGAAGGACAAAATTTTTGAAGGATTACAAATTTTAAGGATCAAACTGAAGAATTAAAATTGCAACACACATACCATTTGAAAAATAAATCAATGGATCTCTAACAAACAAATCCATTTTTTTTTAAATTGATAGTAAAAAAAATCAAAAATAATGTACAAAGTATATAAAGCAAATTTGTGTGCACACTTTTTCTTTTTTTGAACACTAGGCAAAAGCATATTTACAAAAGCAATAATCAAACAATATAAAAACATCTTGTAGAAAGAAAAAAATATATATCGATTGAATACAATCTACCAGAATACTCGAAGATGAAAAATATGCAGCATTAAAAATATAATTAATTAAAGGTGACATTAAATCTAATAAAAACCTCCATTTTTTTCAGTTGTTTTTAACAACACCCATTAAAAGCTTGATTTTACATTAAAATTCATAATATTTTGGATAAAAAAAATGTTGTAGTCATAATTTAAGGGGGGAAAAAGACAAATATTTTTTGAAATTCTTGCATACTTGAAATAAACAAAAAAATCTAGGTGAGAAAATCTTGACATTTCTTACAATAATAAATTGATGATTTTAAAGTAAAAATGTGTTCATTAATTGCATCGCACTTTTCATGGAACCACTCTTTGCATTTTTTACATTGTGCCATGCGTTTTCCTTTGAAGTTTTCATCAGACTCAAAGAATGGTCTTCGGCAGAGGCAATAGAGAGTTATGGTAAATGTCGACACTTTTATCCTATCTACAGAATCATTTGTTTCCTTAAAAGTCTGAAAACTCCCGACATCAAGCATGCTCTTAGGTGTCCTCGAAGTGATCTAGCACAATAGGTCAGATCCTCAGTATTCTGGTTGATTGTATTCAATCGATATATATATTTTTCTTTCTACAAGATGTTTTTATATTGTTTGATTATTGCTTTTGTAAATATGGTTTTGCCTAGTGTTCAAAAAAAGAAAAAGTGCGCACACAAATTTGCTTTATATACTTTGTACATTATTTTTGATTTTTTTACTATCAATTTAAAAAAAATTGGATTTGTTTGTTAGAGATCCATTGATTTATTTTTCAAATGGTATGTGTGTTGCAATTTTAATTCTTCAGTTTGATCCTTAAAATTTGTAATCCTTCAAAAATTGTGTCCTTCATATTTTTTTCAGTAATCTTGAATTTTTTTGAAAGTCTCCAAGGACTGAATGTCAGCTTGGTATGCAAGTATCTGTTGCATGATTACATGATGTGGTACTTTTATGTAGCACAAATTATTTTCCTACAAAGATTTTGCTGTAGATTCAAACTTGTTTGATGCTAATGCAATTTGTTTTTGTTTTGTTTTGTTTTCAAATTTGTCGAATGTGATTGCTAATTCTAATTTGTTTCTTATTTATGAGAATTTCGCACCTAGTTTTTTTTTTTCGTTCAAGTAATCTAATTTGTTTTTTTTTCTTTTTTTCTTTTTTTTTTCAAATTTGTCAAATATGATTTCAAATTTTAATTTGTTTGGGATTTATGCTATAAAAAAGAAATAAAGAATTACGAACAAATGTATATGATATTTTTTTTTAATCTAAATCATACTTCAATTTAATGTTTGGTTGCATTTTGACAAAGTTTTAGTGAACAATCTCATATTCTAAATCAAAAGTATTTGCAAATTATTTCTGTCATCAATTCCTTCAAAATATGCTACACACAATATTTTTTTAAAAACTATTGGAGGTGATTTAAATTTTCTCAGAAAAATTAACTGAAAAAAAAATCGTACATTTCCCAATATTCCTTATTTTCATTCAAAACAAAATGTGTGTTTTATTGAAAAACACACATTTTTATTGAAAAAAAAAATACACAAAGTTTTAAAAAAAATTAACAGTAGTAAAAAAAAATTACACAAAGTTTTTATTGAAAAAAAATTATATTGCTTTAATAACAATAATAAATGAGAGCAATCTCCTCTTATCTGGAACGTTAATTTCCTTAGATCTGTTAGAAGCAAAAACTATACTCACAGACTCTACGCAGAAAACGAAAACGGCCGCATGCGGCTTAAACAGAGTGACGTCAGAGCTCCACGCCCCTTGGCGTGACGTCACGATTCCAAAGGGGTGCGAACTAGCGTCCACCCATTAGATATTAGAATACTGCCAATAATGTTTTCAAAAATAACGTGAAACCACCGAAATCAGTGACTAAAGTAAAGGCTCAGGCTCACCTTAAATAGGTAGGATAAATAAATAAATAAATACCTAAGAGTTACTAAATAAAAAAAGAATCATTTACTACTGGAGTAATCAGTAATAGAAAATCATTAATAAATGGAAAATCATTTACTACTATATTTAATATTGAGTTAAATACGGGCCCCAAAAACATTTTAACTTTGGTGACGCATGAAGTCCCCAAATTTAAAATTTTCTGTTCTTTCTCTTCAAACTGCTTCTAGTTTGCAATTTTGAACTTTTAAGATTGTCAACAATTATCAAGGTATTTGCTTAGTATTTCAATTTCCAACAGGGAATGAACGAAAAAACATGTTAAATTATGTAGAAAATATCTTTGGATGTCCTTTGAAATACATTAATGAGATTAATTTTTCATAATAGAGGTGTATATGTATTGGTTTGCTATGTCCCCAAAACATTTTCCTAGAGTCCCCAAATTGTCCTTGAATTTTTGTCCCCAAAAGTTTACTCTCAGAAATATGGTCTTAAATAATATAGCGGAGGTGACATTTTTCCATGTGTGAGATCCTGCGAAAGATGCAAATTGCAGGCCCGAGAGATTGGTACCATCTCTTTCAGCAACGCGCCAAGTGTATTACCACCTCCGTATGAGAATTTTGACTTCTGGTTTCTCCACCTGAAAGGGCGAACCCCCGGACTCTGTTGATGCGAAATTGCACTAGGAATTTAATTTAGCCGAGAACATCCAAGTTTACTCAAGGGATCTTTTACATGCCGCACAATCATACGACATGGGCGCAGACGATTTTCTGCATCTTGAAAATCCACCAACACTGCCAGGCTCGATCCTCAGACCTGGGGCATACGAGTCCCGCGCCTTTTCACGAGGCCACCATTGCTGTTACTTTTGTTGCCCTATTCATTAATTAGTTACTAACACCTATTATAAAGGAATAAATCAGTGTGACCTCTAGTGAGAAAAAATTAAAATAAAATAATAAGGAATATATTTAATTAGCCAACAGTATGAATGCAGTTCATCACTGGCGTAGATAAGGGGTTGATACCACCCCCTCCCGAAATTGGGATTTATATACGGGAGGGTTTAAAGGTAGGTGCGTAAAAAATGAATAAACAAATAAAATCCCCTCTCCGAAATTTGGGGTCATTTTTCAAATTGCAGCTCATTGAATAATTTCTAGTGTGTAGCGAAAAATACACAAGTTTTTAATAAGCTTTTCAAAATGTTTCTCAGACTAGGCAGTGGTTTAGATTCTAATTCATCCTTCTGCTATCACTATCAAGATATTTATTGAAATTTGATTATCATTTTAAGATTACAAAAAATTGTACTTCTATCTTCTATTTCATTATTTTTAATTGGTCCCCATCATATTTCTATATCTTTATGAAGGACTGAAACACGAAATGTTCAGTGTTTTCGAGCACATATACGGAATTCATGAAACTTATTTCGTAAATCTTAATTTTTGAATACGCAACAGGTTTACAATTTTTTTAATTAATGAATATTCTAAAAATTACCGTTCCTATCTCAATATTTTTAAAATTTCAGTTCATCATTTATCAGCTTTGAGACACTCTCACCATAAAATTATAAAATCAAAACCGAAAACGCATGCATTAAAATGTAATGTTCACAGTCAATAAATGCATCTCAGCGGTGATTTTATTTGAATGAATGCAAAATCCATTTTCTTTTTTTCCTAAAAGTAAAACTATAACCATTCAGTGTTTCTTTCAGGCATCTCTCCGGGGAGGGGGGCATTGCCCCCTCGGAGCAAGTCAACTGCCCCCCCCCCCCCCGGGAGAAAAATTCAGATCACAATGTCAGAAAAGAAAAGGAAGGAGAACGAAGGCAAAATTAAAATTTTTTAAATATAGAGGAGATAAAGTGGCCTCAGTTTTGGGTAGTCATTAAACTAATCTCTCACTGACAACAAAATGTGAAACGCCAAAGCTCAGCTCCTTCAGAGAAGACGAGTAGGGTTGTTGATGGTATGGCTGATTCATGGGGCTTGGTTCGGCGTCAGAGTAGTGCAGTGGGTAAAATTTTTCTGTGGTTAAGATGCAAGTGTAATGGGAGGTGGGGACGGGGGTGACAAAACTGATATGGGGCCCGCCTTAGCTCTCGGTGGCCCTGGTTCAGAATACAGGATAATCAATACAACCTTCATTTATTCCATTAAATTTCATGAATATAACCCCTTACTAAAAGAAGCTGCCTTTTATTATTTAGTACTGGTTCTTTTTTTTTACATATGGTAGGAATCGGAAATAGGATCTTTTGATCCATACTTCTCTTATCCAAATTTTTCCATGTCCAGTTGCAACGAGAGACGGTTGGCAATAAAATGTTTCACTGTTATTTTGAAATTGAATTGTTTATTTTAGGTCAACGTGAAGAGTATTTTTTTTAAATTTTCTAGAAACATTGACAAATATCTTTTAAAAACAATGTACATTTTATTTAAAAACATTTAAATCTAGATTCTGGGGATCTGCTTGACTGATCAATGATCATCGTTTTGCAAGCCATTAAAAACATAAATATCTACATGTGCTCCACATTTTTTGCAATATTACATCTGTTTAATGTGAAGAAATATTCCAAAAATTGCGATTTAAGACTTCAATTAAAAACATTCCTGGAAGAATGTTAGATACCTCTAATTTTCCCCTAATGGCACCAAAAAATAGCCGAATGCTGCACTTTTTAAGACCACGTTGGAAAATGTTTCAAAGCATGGCCCCCACTCACCCCTTTTTTTTCTTAACATGACCAAAAGATGGCCTAAAATTCCACTTTTAAAACATCACTTTTGCAAATTTTTCGAGTTGGTTCTCTCTTCCTTCTACATCATCGAAGATACCATGAAATTGCGCTTTTAAGACTTCAGTTTCAGAAACACTTTGATGTCAAAGAACGACACTGAAAACTATCAGTAACGTCACCAAAAGTAGCCTAAAATATAAGACTTTTGTTCCGAAAAATTTGCGGGAGGAGAGTCCCCGAATTATTTTTCTCATCCTCTAACATTCCCGAACAACGTATCCGAAATTTCATTCTTAAGACTTAGATCTCAAAAAGTGTCTTGGGGAGAACCCTCGCACCTACCGTTGACAAAAATAGAGTAAAATTGCATTTTTAAGACTACTTTTGAAAATTTTCTAGGTGAAGAATCCCTGAACCTCTAACGTCCTCTAAGAGTCTAAAATTGCACTATCTGGACATAAATTGCAAAAAATTTCCGGGGGAGGGCCTCCGAACCCCCCTCCCCAAAACCAACCTAAGAATTACATTTATAAGATTTCAATTAGAAAAATTTCAGACTCCCGTAACTTCCCCAAACATAGTCTAAAATTGCTTCTACTCTATATAATCAAGAATCTATTATATGTATATTGAAAAAAATGCATATTATCATCATTTCTATTCATGCCCATAATATATAAAAAAAATATTTTGATCATACACCGCCCCTCCTAGTTCTTCACCTGCCCTCCCGGAGCAAAAGGTCTGAAAGAAACACTAACCATTTTAAAATGAACAAGAAGTTTCGTCTAGAACTATAGGAGCAGTGGTGTAGTCGAGGGGGGACGCGGGGGGACGGCGTCCCCCCACCTCTTTATTTTCACTCAAGCGTCCCCTCACCTTTAATTTCCAGGGAGGACGCGAGGGGACGCTGAGTTTCCTAACTTATTTAATATTCAAAATAGGCGCTCATTAGTAAATTAACAGCTTTATGAAATAAGACAGAAGCTTTTAAAACTATACATAAAGGCTGCTTGCTACTTCTACTTTAAATTCATGAAAAAAAAAGGGATTCCCTGATTCTCTCAAACAACAATTAACAATCGCAGGTTAATATTACTCTTCAAAATAAGCGCGTTAAAATATGAGTAAACGGGAACTACACAAATTCAGAGAATTAGTTTCAGATGTGCTGGCCTGACTAGGAAATAGGTGTGCGGGAAGAGGGGGGGGGGGGAGAGGTTTCAAATATCATCATAAGTTTTGAAATCAAAATATTTACACTGCTTGTACTGATTTTTTTTTTATTTACAAAACAGTGAGACGTTGATATTATTAGATTAAAACGGATGGTGGGAAAATGAACGTCCTCTTTCGTACCCCCTAGACTTCACCTTAAAAAAAGTAGCTTTCCTTTTGGTATGCAACATCGTAAAACCTACAAGCATATTAAGCATTTTTTTTCACAATCATTTGTTTTCTCGTCATCGCTTCAAGCCTTTTGCATATTCAAACTTTATGCATTACGCTTTTTGTTAAACAATTTCAAAACCAAATTAGTGTAAAAAAATGGTTGGATTACAAATGATTATCTGTCCAACAACCTGTTATGGCACGCCACAAAATTGCGGTGTAAATTCATTTTAAAATGCCTTTATCACTTTCAATTTATTCAGCTTTTTTTTTCTTTTTCGGTGATTATCAGGCCCGAAAAATCCAAAAAGTACTTCAGGGTTTTTTTTTTAATTATGACCTTTTCAAAGGCAAT
The DNA here is from genome assembly GCA_038502835.1 of Octonoba sinensis. NCBI lineage: Eukaryota > Metazoa > Arthropoda > Arachnida > Araneae > Uloboridae > Octonoba > Octonoba sinensis. The sequence goes on along the minus strand of CM076604.1, from coordinate 111,976,739 downwards.
TTTATATAAAACCAAAAAAATATATATAACCACATAAAAGGCCTATATTTTCAGTCAGAAAAAAATTCAATAAGACTGGAATACAGCAAAAGCAAACTGATTTTTCTCAGTCCCACGTTTTTCTATTTATTTCCTATTGTTAACAAACTTTGCTATTGCCAGCTAATTGAAACCATCTACTTGGGGAGTGGGAACCGGCCGAATAGCATTTCTCTGTCGTGACCCCACGTGTTGCCACAGTTCATCAGGTAGCCGATACCCAGTTGAGTACTTTATGCTGTTTCCAAATTGCTGCTTGCCCAGGGCTACAAGGCTTCAATCACCCGACCAGAAACCCCATCACATGCAAACTAAGTTCTAAAAGTGACTGACATAACGCACAAAAATATAATCTGTCTGTCCTGCTGGTAGTGGTACGCTACTCTATCCATTGATGCATTAATCATTCGTTATAGATCGAACAAGCTATTTCTCAAAAAGAAGAGGGGAAAAGAAAGAATGAAAAGATTTAGGCAACAAAATCTGATGGAAACATTTTTAACCCCTTCCAAACGCAGAAATACTAGTACGGAGTTATCAACTGAAATAAGAGATGAAACATCCAATCAAAGTGAATTGTAAGTACTTTTTTATGATTTATGCACTCATGTTTAATAGTTTTCGATTATAAAATTAAACTGAAATATAATTCATTTTCTTCTCGCTCCGAATTTTAATAAGATTGAGTAGTTAGAATTTTGGTTTGTGTTTTTTCAATTTGAAGTTTCTTTCCTTCTTCTTGGTTAAGTCTTTAAATAAGTGAAACATGAAAAGCTGAAAAAATAAATTTAAAGTTAGTTAAAATAAAAATTAATGTACTTTTTTTAAAGTTTTTGCATTGAAATATTGTATTTTAATTAAATGAAGTTTTTAAAATTTCTCAAACTCTTCCTCGGCATGAAATAAATACACACATATAGAAATATGGTGAAAGTCAGGGCCGTATCCAGAGGGGGGGGGGGGGGGTCACGGCCCCCCCCCCCCGCCCGAAATTTTTCGCAATGTAGCATATCCCTGAAACTTTCCGCGACATAAGTGTTTCAAAGTCAGGGTGCCCCCCCCCCACGAAAAAATTTCTGGCTACGGCCTCCGGTAAAAGTTAGCTCCTATTTTCCTCCCAGCAAATTTCTAAGGAATGAACAAATCCAACGACACTACATTTGGTTCGGCGCCTATTGATGTCTATGATATTATGCAAATAAAATACACAAATTGATCTCTGATTTTAATTCAAAACAAAAATATTTTTTTTTTCCCCAATGCATCAGGTATCCTTATGTTACCCGAAAATAGTAAAAACCACTGAGAATAATTTGTATAAGATTTCTTTTATGTTTTTAATGTAATTATTAACATTGTGTGTTGAAGAACTGTATAGTTCTTCAAATTTGAACAATAAAAGTTTTTGACGTTTTTTTCAGTTTAACAGTTTTAACCTCTGAAATTGAGCATTTGATTAAAGCTAAATTATTGTTTTCAAAACAAAATATATATTGTATGCTTTTTTTTTCACACCGTATTATATATATATATATGTAATTTTGAGCTTCGGTATTATTACGTACAGGGTGAAGGGTGGTCCAAAATTATTGGGCACATTACATGTTTGTAAAAAAAGGAACAAAATAAAGAATATGAGTAAAAGTTTTCATTTTTGAATTGTGTTGCGGAAGTTAATCGAATGAAACATAATCATTTGATACCATGATACCTCCCATTGTGTTGTCTCTCTCCTTTTTTTTTTCAAACATGATTTGTGCTCAGTAATTTTTACCACCCTGTATAATGAAAAGAATAGAAATAATTACACTTAGAAAATAGTTTATTATGAGTCACTTAATAACTATTAGGGTTGTAATGTGTAACTTGCTATCTTCCTAAAAATCACGTCTTAACTTTTTATAAGGCTGGTCCAAAGTTTCTGGTTTCCTTTTAGTAATGGTAGATCAATATATTTTTTAAAATATAGATCAAAAAATAAAATTCATATTGGTCATTAAAAATTACAATGCGTTTTACCTCCCCACCCGCTAAAATAGTTTACTATAAATTTTTAAGTTGGTGAATTTTGTGTGAAGTATACTTTAACCACCGCCCTATTAAAGGGTTAAAAAAAGTTACATATTTATGAATATGTGAAACAAAAGAAATGTGAAGTTGTTTTTAAGTTTATTGTTATTATTTAAAAAATATTATTTCAATTAATCAAGGTAGAAATATCATAACATTGGTGCTTTAATACATTGTTTTTAAGCACTTCAATAGCTAAAAAAATTGAAATTTTGTAAATATAAGTATTTTATTTTTACAAGATACATGTAAAATTCATTCTTCAGTGGGGAGCACTGCCTGGATTGTTGTTTTTACTAAGAACTGTGGCCCTTTTTGCCACCAAAAGACAAACCTAGACTGAATGGCCAGTCGTTCCAAAATTTTTCGGGGGTATATATTCAATGCATATTATAGGAAAAAAACAACAAAATACATAATCACACGTATAAATACAATGCGTTTCTAAAAGTCAAGGGGGGGGGGGGGGGACTGACCCCCACTCCTGATTGATCAAATGCCGCGCCTGTTGAATGGAGGGAAACGATGCTAATTTTGTTTTTCTTAACTTTTCCCTTCCCAAAACTCATATAAGTAGCTTCCATTTTTTCCGTTATTTCTCCAATGCAATACCGGCATAGGAGAAATAATAGGGAAAAAATGGAAGTGACTTAGGGGTCATTCCATGCAAGTGATCCAAAATCTGAGGAAAAATTTAACTCGCCCTCAAGAAAATTAAAAATCCAAATTTTTAGATTTTTATCCTGTTTTGTTTCTTAGTTATCAGACTTTAATTTTGTAAAAACCTCACATTTTTACATGGTATGCTTCAATACAAAACAGGCTCATCAACAAATAGAAATAAAAAGTTCTAGTAAAAAGCATAATGAATGCCGTTTCATATGATATGCATCATGACTAATTTTAAAATTTTAAATTTAAAAAAATGACCTTAAAATTTAAATTTTAAATTTCTCGAAAAACGTATAATGGAAAATGTTCAAAATATTCTCACATATTTCTGTCTATTTTATCATCGATTATGCAAAATTTCAACTTGGGATATCAAGGGGATCATATTTTTTCAACCTTTTAAATGTAATTTGATTTACCAAAAAATGAACATTTTTGTGATTCAAGCTATTTTAAGACCATGGTTTCTTAAAGGCGATAATTTAGTTAGTCTGCTAAACACACAATAGGCGATAATTTAGTTAGTCTCATGCACAGACATGGATATTTTTGTGCATGAAATTAACAAGTTCAAAATTTATTTGGGGGGAAGGGGGCAACAAATACATACACATTTTTGTCATATCATAGCTCCCTATTTTAAAATATTGTTTACAAATAATTCAATAATTATTTAAAAATGAACAAATTGACTTATTTTATGCATTAATAATAATTTTTTTCTGACTTATTCTTTGTTTTCAGACATATTTTAAATGATATATTAATGATATGAAGGGAAAAAGGTATTGAATTAAATTCATCTGAAATAGTGAGGGAGGGGCCCAGCTGGCTTGATTTTACAACTTTTGGTAGTTAGTCTTGATTTGCGCTTATTAGCATCCATTAGACAAAAAAAAACTATGTGGCTTACCCCCAAGGCCGCAGCCAGAAATTTTTTTCGGGGGGGGGGGGGGGGCTGACTTTGAAACACTAGCGTTGAAGAAAGTTTCAGGGAGGAATATATGCTACATTGCGAAAATTTTCGGGCTTTCGGGGGGAGGGGGCTGCCCCTCCCTCCTCTCTGGAAACATTTTGAAAGCAAATTGCTTCGGGTGACAAAGATATATGTTCGCATTTGAAAGCGTCCCCCCACCTCTTTTTCCAGGATTACACCACTGTATAGGAGCCTACTTCCACGTATACACTCAACTTCAAATTTATAATCTAGCTACCTCTTTCTCATTTAGCTTTATTACTTCAAATATAACCTTTTTCAACGAATAATACATATTCATTCGTTCACTCATTCATCCTTTCATCTATTCAGTCATTCATTCATTTATTTACTCATTCGTGTATTTATTCGCTCATTTATTTATTTTTTCATTTATTTATTTTAGCATTTATTCACTCATTCATTCATTTGTTCACTCATTCTTTCATTTATTTATTTTAGCATTTATTCACTCATTCATTCATTCTTTCATTTATTCATTCATTCATTCTTTCATTTATTCATTCATTCATTCTTGGACCCATTCATTTATTCATTGAGAAATATCTTTAAAAATCCTGTTCAAAATATCGGAAATCATCGGATATCCGACTAATTTCTGAGAAACCATAAATTCTATTCACATTTTCAAAATCCAAACGTTTAATTTTAAAAATCAAATCTGGCATGCAAGATAATAGAATCTTTCGTACATGGGTGGGATCGGCTCCCAGATATTTGAAAAGCTCTCAGACACTGGACATTCAATATCCTGCCCAAGGATACAAGAACCCGGGTCCCCCCCCCCCCCTCCCGAAATTCCGAATTTTTTCGCAATGTAGCATATATTCCTCCCTGAAACATTCCTCAACATAAGTGTTCCAAAGTCAGGGCCCTTCCCCCGAATTCTGGCAGCGGCTCTGTACAGTGTCATAATTTTATTTATGTGTGATCATACATAAAACAGGGCACAAAAAATACTAAAAGTGAAAAAAAAAAGAAGAAATGGAAAAGGAAAAACCTTGGTTACTTTGAGAAAAAGTAACATCAATAGAAGAGACACGACTACCAAGAAAAATTTTAAATTAAGCACATATTTTTGATAAGTAAACACAACTGTCGGGGAAAATGTAGAGCTGCATTTGAAAATTTATGAACAGTATAATTTTCCAAAACTGAATAGGTAAAGTATGGAGTGTCAAGTAAATTAAAAATCAAAATTAAAGAGTTATGTTTCAATAATCATTTGCTGTATCAATTATAAAATCATTAGCAACTTGGTCTTTTCCGAAGCAAATAATATGGCTTTAAATTTCTTGAATTTGTCAATTGAATCAGACAGTTCAGTCATCAATGTTGTCTAAGAGAATTTTTTTTAGTTTTTATCTATAATTTTTTTCCGGAAAAAAAAAAGAATGAAAAAAAATATAATTAAATGCATTCAGAATGTTTCTAAATTTTTTGGGTCGAATATTTTATTTTTAGCGTTATCGGTTTTAAAGTCAAAGTTGCAGGTGTTAATTTTAAACATTTTTTCATCTGTTCCAAAAACAATTACTAAATCAAAAAAAAAAAAAAATCTCATATACACGCTTTCCATTAGTAGGTCGTTTTAATGAGATAAATCCAAAGCCAATCCCGTCATTAAATAAGGACTAATAAGGAATTCAAATTTGCTCATAAAGTTCAATTCTTCAAAGCAAAACGTGAAGCATATGAGAATATGTTGATCTTTCCTAGAGGCATTTTTCGAATTAATTCCTTGCGAAGTCCTTGGTGGGACGGAGAGACCGACACACACCTCTTACAACTAATAAGCCTGCTCTCATGCTTTGTAAATATTTATAGACTTAATTAATTTTATTTGTTGAATATTTTACACAATATGAGGCTTTCCTTCATGTCCTTATTTATTTATATTTTTTTTTCCTGTAAAAAAAACTTTTACAGTAAAGAACGCTAATAATGAAACACACCAAACAATTTTGAAATTAAAGGTACATTATTAGAAAAAAATGAAACATTTTTTTTTTTTACTTTTTGAAGAAAAAAAAGCAGCTGGAGTCAGAATCGAAGTTGACACGTTTTTAAGCCACTCGGATTCCTTTAGCCCAAAATCAACCCAACTTCGACTCCGCAGCCCTTGTACACATGACGCCCTTCTTATGCCTTGGTGCACAGGGTAGCCGTATCGTTAGCCCTTTTTGCGGATGGACCACGAATACATACATACATACAATACATGCATGCAGGGAGAGCCCACCGGGGGGGGGGGGGGGTTGAGGTCATGGCGCAAACTGCGCCAGTGAGAGCTTTGGGGCGTTCCGTAGTTTTTACGGGGGGTGCGCTATCTCGCCGAGAAGGGGGCCCCTGCACAGGGACGGACTGGGACCCTTAAAAGGGCGGTGGACCAGCTAACCAACGGGCGGTCCCCTTTACTTAAAAAAAATATATAATAATGATAATGGTAGCAATAATGAAATTAAATCTGCGTGACACATGAGGTTTTAATGTCTTATAATGCAATAATAAAGTGCAAAATGGGACAAGCTAGAAATCAGTGATCATGCCATGCTAAGTTCTAAAAATACTGGAAAGAAATTCAGGCAAAAGTGATTGCTCATGTTCGAAGTATAACTTATACAATGAAACAAGGCTTAACTGATTGTTTATTACAAATTATGTATTCATTCAGATAAGTTAAATACAAATAAAATTTTAGGATTGTATTAAAATACAAGGTTGTTCTTACTTTTTATGCTTGTTCAAGTCTTTTTTTTCTTTCTTTTTTAAATAGGTGTAATTAAAATTATTGTTAATTTATACAATAACAAAGGAATCGACAAAGAAAAGAAAAAGTCACTACTGCACTTTTGTGTCATATTTTTTGTTGATTTTCCTTAAATGTTTCTATGACCGTTAAAATTTTTTTTTTTAGGCACATGGAGGGAGGCACCAGATTTACAAACTTTACACAATCATTGAGGAGACGAAAATGAAGCAATTTTGTTCAAAGAACTAAGCACCTTAATGAAATACAGTAAAAACGCGGGTGTCGGGGGACATGTTTGGCACCTGCGTCCCGCGTTATAACATAACCGCAGTATAGTGAAACCATACCGTAGAACCATATTTACGAAATAATACTCGCTTTTATTGCATCATTTTTAATTTTATCAATTACTCATAACTTTTCTCCCCCTATAGTATAATTTTTTCTTTTCTTCTTTGCTGCCATTTTATTCACTGTAATTGCTGTGCAAGAAGCACATATCTCAGCGGAGCAATCAGTCTATCGAGCGATAGGTTATAAACCAACTGAGTTCCGAGAAAAAAGGTACTTAAAAATATCTTTATGTTATCAGTATGGGATTTTTAAGGGGGGAGATCTTAGGAAAAAATTAGATTTGGAAGGAGAGGAACGCACTTCTCACTGGGGAATATGTTTACTCTTCAGGAATGCTAAAAAATATGGAATACAAAGGTTGATAGCGCTATAAAAGAAGTTACACATGCATAATTAGACTTCTGAAAATGGAACAGTTAAGCAAAGTAATAAGCAATAATTATGCATAGTAACTGAACAGCCCCTGACAGATTGAGCTCCGCCCAGGTCAACAGAAACAAGTCGGGGCGATTGCACACGATTTTGAAATCAAGCTATACAGTGTCCTAGGTTGAGAGACAGAAAAAGCGTGAAAAATGTGTACATCACGCCTATTACAATAAGCAGGGTAGAGGTCCCTTTTACCTCTGAGGGCCACATCCATTAGCTCGAGAAGATCGGCAGGCCACACCATAGGCAATTCTCAATTTAAAATAATTCTAAACAAAAAAAAAAAAAAAAAAAAAAAACAAGAACTATTGGGCGTTTCTTCCCCGGTGCCGAATCTTGGGGTTTTCCGTGGCGGGGAAAAGCATCTCCCCTTCCATCCAATTATTGTTCCTTTTTCATAAACTTTTATGCGCTGGCCATTTTTGAGGTTTTATAACTAGTGGACCATTAATAAACCAATAAAACTATAGTTAATAATTCCACGGCATGGCTCTTTTAGCTCTACATTAGGGGGATAGAGCTAGTTATATTATGAGCCCCTCCCAAACTGAAGATATGCAATTGTGTTAGTCGAAGGGGGTCCGGGGGTTCTCCCCCGGTAAAATTTTGAAAACTATATGCAAACTGGTGCATTTTGAGGCCTTTGGAAACGCATTTGGGATTGCAAAAATATTAGTAAAGAAAAAGCAAACAAATTTTTTTTTTTAATTTAAAAGGTTTTATTCATAAAAATACTCATAGAAATGCAGAACAAAATAGCATTGTTTTAAATCTTGGGGGCAGGGCGCACCCCTCCCCTTCTTACTAACGCCCCTATCGAAGAGCCCCGCGTGTCTGCCTCCTCAAGCGACAATTACAAGCTTCCACCCCCGCCTCTTCCCAAAAGAAAGTTTTGAAAATTTCTAAAAGAAAAACTATTGTATTGTTTGAGCATAGCATGATTTATATTTACTATTACAAAGGGAAAATTTGAAAAGTTATATTTGAATCTAATGTAAAAGTAATAGTTATAGTTTGATAATGTTAGTTATTGTTTGTAACGGATTTAAAATATGAAACAAGCAATGTATGTGCAGTTAATATTTTGATGTAATCGTAAAAGTAGGCATAGTAAGAGTTTTGACTCTTAAAAGCATATTTCTTACATTATATTATATAATTTTATTCTAACATTATAAAGTTTCTATGGCAAAGATTTATTTAGAGTAATGGTTAATGCAGTTTTATTAATGAATAAACAACTAATTTAGCATATTAGTTACGTAAATGACACCTTAAAAATTATGCGTTAATAAATATAATACTTTTATTTCAGTTATTTCAAATATAGTACAATAATCATTTTGATTGATTCTTGTGAAACATTAAATTTGTATAAAAAATAATAATAACAACAAATTTCAGGCAAATTTTAAATTTTTTGATAAAAATCATGATTTTTTTAAATAATTTAAATAACTGATTTCACACTTGGTATAAATCAGCGAACCCTGTGATTCTAATTGCGTGAAATTAATTTATGCAATAACTTTACTTTTAAGATAACCGCGATAAAAAATTATGTACTATTTTTTGGTTGTCAATATAAATAAATAAAAATAGAAACAATCGTTAAATTATATTAAAATTAGATACGCAATCTTAAAATAAAAATAGCTAAAATCAGATTTGAACTGAGTCAAATTAGTCTGTTTTGCAGAGAAATCCAAATTCTGAAACTAAATAAAAACACATATGACTCAAAATAAAGTACCGGAATAGAGTTCCACCTAATAGGAAAGTTCGGAAACGCCTTATCGACCCCACTGTATCCCTGCATATAAGAAAATTTTTAAATTAAATTAAATGCCCTATGAGATAAGTTTTATCTAATAAGAATCTAAAAATAGTTCAATTTCGTAATAATAAGTTTTTTTATTACTTCTTACCAATGGAAGTGTCGTGTCACTTAGTTATTGATTCCCAAACTGTGCGCCTCGAAATTGAGAAGTCTTCACAGGGCGCCTCGAAATTTTGCAATAAACTTCAAAAATAATCAGAAGTTTATTGCAAATTATGAAGTTTTAGCAATATTTCGCAGTGACCTATAATAAAAACGGGGGTTGTGCAATGCAGGTTATTTATTTTCATACGTTACTTATGGTTGGTTATTACGGAGCTCCTCAAAATCGACAACCCAACAAATTGGCCAAAACGTGGACCAAGCCCCCCTGCGAAAAAATGTGTCATGACCTCCCCCTCCCCCTTCCTGGTGAGCACCCCCATGACTCATGGATGTAAGCTGTGTTTGGTCAAACTTTTATTTAGAGAAGGGAATCTATATTCCAAAACGGGCGCCTCGGCTCAACCCTCGGGACGTGTTCGCGAATCCTCGTATACCTATACAGAACACTTATGTTCTCTACTGTCCTCTCACCCCTTCCCCCGAGCCTTGCAAAAATGTGTCCCTGAAGCATATACGTCCTAAAGCGTCCACAAATGTGGTTTTGCCTGGGAAAGTCGTTTTTACCTTACTTTTAAAGCAAGATTTTGTCGTCACGGATTGAAAGCAATTTAATCTTATTTCTCTTACTGTAAATTATTAGGGGAGAAAATGTCTCAGAGAATATTTTTTTTTTTGGGAGGCGTCTAGATGAAAGGGCGCACCGGGACATGTCCCGGTGTCCCGGTGGGCCAGTCCGCCCCTGCCCTGCATATACAATAAACATAAAAGCGACTAAAATGCCTTTCTGAAGAAACAAGCAGTCCTTCGGTTATGCTTTTCGCTTCTCTTTTCACTTATCTAAGACCGCTTTTTTTTATTTTTCATTACAGAGACTGGATATAGCTTTTCAATTCCGAACATTTAAAAATATGTAGTTTCTTTTCCGAAAGAAGATAAATAAATAAATGAAAACAAAACACAGCAGCAAAGTTAAAACGCTTGCAATTCTAAAGCGCGCATGCAAAATTTTAACTTCCATTTACGCATTATTTTTTTTATCATTGTGTAATTCCTATGCTGTGCAGCTATTTCGAAACGACTCACTGATTTCAGTTGAAAACCTAGGAAATGAGCAAACGAAAACGAATTTTTAGACTCTCATAAATTATTACGAGCGCTGAAAACCACTACTTGTGGAATATTATCCCAAAATTTGACGCACAGTAAATGCGTTTTGTTCATTTGACCTCCTTTTTGGCTTATCTGACGATGCTCAACTACCTGGAATTTCATCGGTTGCAATAAACACTCTTACAAGAAAAATGCTTCTCGACAAAATGTCAGTGATAATTCGGTAGATTGTCTCCAATTTCATTCAGTAAAAAAATTAATAAAAATTAAAATAAAATAATAATAATAATAAAGTAAATTTAAAAAAAAGTAGTGTGTGCGAAATGTAATATTGGAGGCTGTGTAATATGTGTAAAATATAACAACGGAATGGGTAAAATGCCGTTGAAAAAATAGATGCTGCATGTGTTGTCAGTTTTTTTTAAGTGTTACAGCACAGTCGAGTCAGCAATAAGCCAATCGCTCCTATTTTACACAGAAACTGAAACTTACAAGGATTGTGTGTGTGTGGAAAAGATATCTTCTTCCACACACACACGCACAAGATCAGAACCTTGTGTGTGTGTTTTATCCAGAGCACGGTACGCGGAACCTCCTATAGGTGCTCGGAAATTACGCACACACAGAAAATTAACGAATCAGTAGCAGTGGGATCATTCATAAATGATGTCGCGCTAAAAATGATGTAGGGGGTGGGGGGGAGGGGGGTCCGCTGAAGTGTGACAAAGGGGGGGGGGGGGGGGTAATATATACGGGAAAAAAAGCGTGACATCATTTATAAACGGTCCCAGTGTACGAATCTCTCAAGCAAAAGAACGATGTTTTAACTTGGTTCTGTTGAATAATCCAATTTGGTTGGATCTTGCAAAAAAAAAAAAAAACTATCAGATTACGTCACTAATTTTAATAAGTTACTTCTACGCGCTTGCTTGCTTTCAGGCGACCGGGCGAAAACATACCCACAAACAGACTCATGCCCTCCATATTTAAAACAGGGATCCCTTACCAATTCAAACCTTGCATTTTTGTCAAGCTTAGAAATCTGCACGTAAAAATAAGTTAAATTCTCAGTTTTTTTCCATATCGGGCTCCTTTCTCTCTATTGCTTTATGGCCAAGACCGTCGCGAAAGGAGCCGGGGGGGGGGGGGGGGGCGGCCCTTAAAGTCACCAAAGACAGCATATAATTGTATTTTTTTGGATAAAAATTATCTAGGACTCGACTCGCGGACCCTCCTATGTGTATGCTGATTACATGTGTGCTCGAAAATTACGCACACATATAAAATTAACGAATCAGCAATGTACGAATCTGTCAAGCAAAAGAACGATGTTTAAACGGTTCTTTTTGGTAAGAAAACGCATATTCATAAACGCTTAATTCTATACGTCGTTTTATGTCTTCGATATGTTGTTTCAGATACTAAATATTTGTGTCTATTTTAAAAATATAGTGAAAAAATTTTAGTCTATGAAAAAAAAAAATAATTGGGAATTATTATGTCAACAAATAATACAAAAATTGGACATGGTTTTTAATACGTTTTGCATATTAATTCAAAATTTTATTTCTTAGACCAAAATTCTTTCGTTATTTTTAAAGTAAGAATAAATATGTATATAGGGAAAACATTTATTTAGTTAAAATTTTAACATTTAGTACCTGAAACAAAAAAAAAAAAGAGGTGTAGTTTGTCGTGTCTGTCTTATATAGAATTAACCATAAATAAAAATAAGATAATCGTCCAATAAATTACGCACTAAAAATTCTTCTCAAGTATGATTAAACAGCGATCCATGATCTACAGTTCGACCATGAAATTCTGACACTTGGACGCTTCTATACATGGCAGAAAAGGACGAATCCATTCGGGTTTTTTTGGAGGTTCGTTTTACAGGCGCGTTTATTAGCATCGGAATGTTTGCCTCTCTGTGTTTGTTGAAAGCATCTAAATTTTTAAACTGGCATATAGCATCAGTTCGGAACAAGGCCGTATCCAGAGGGGGGGGGGGGGGGCGACGGCCCCCCCCCCCCGATCCCAAAAATTTTCCCAATGTAGCATATATTCCTCCCTGAAACTTTCCTCTACACTAGTGTTTCAAAGTCAGCCCCCCCCTCCCCGAAAAAAATTTCTGGCTACGGCCTTGGTTCGGAAGAAATCAAGAACACGCAACGAACAAAAACGAGAACAGAAACAGCACATTTCTTATCCCAGCAATTCCTCCCTTGAACATGAATAGATTCTTCTTGGTACTCTGCCAGTCAGAGCTGTCGTTCCTTTTCCTTTTATGGTCGAACTGTACCTGGCCCTCATTCACACGTAGCTCAGCGAGGACAAGCTTTTTTCCTTTCACTGACAGTGCGCTGGCAAAAAGAAAAAAAAAAAAATTACAGAATTCATTTATTTTTATTGAAACTAATAGCTGATGTGCCCAACACTACCGGGTGTTGGCATGGTACGGTTTTTAAATTGCGAATCTATTGCAATAAAAACTGAATGAAGACAAATTAACCCCTTGAATCACGAGTTTTTTTTTGACAGAAAATGAATATATAGGTAGAGTATAAATTGTTTTTGACAATTTCAGTTGTAGGAGGTGACTAGAGAGGGGGGGGGGGGAGTGTTAAAAGTTATATAAAAAAATATTATACAAACAAAGTGTAAACGGATCTCAAACGGGCATTAGAAACAAAATAACGCGAGATACAAGATCGCCCGTGTGAGACACGGGCAAATACGTTAAGCAGTTGAAGAAAACAATGAATTTTCAACGCTGAAAAGAGTTGTTGGCGTTGTAAAAGAAAGGGATTGAGTGTGAACTTAAAGAAAGTATTTCTTCCTTTGCGTTTCTATTTACTTTAAATTTGTTCCAACATTAAACGACTTTTTTCAAGAAAATATTCGCAATTATTCAGAGTAATTTAGATTCTCTAATTTTTTTAGACAATCATTTGATGATAGGGTTGTTATAATCTTTCAAAAAAAAGTATTTATTCATCGAATATTGGCCTCGGGTCTTAAGTGCATTTTTAAAAAGTTTTATTGGCAAGGTTTGTGTCATTTTTGGTAATCAGAGCATTTTTAGGGATTTTTTAGGTTATCAGCTTCCGGGGCCTGGTCATTACTATTCACATGTTTATAAATTTTAAGCTGGATTGTTGATATTTTAACATATTTTATCTGACAGGAGATAAAATAGGGTTACCTTTGCAAAACCTTTATGCAAAGCGTAATAAAAAACGATTTTTCGAAATCCATGTTAAGTGTTTTGGTGCGTAGGTAGACCATGAAAGATACAAACTGGAGACAGTGGATGGTAATAAAATTTTAGTATACTTATAAGTAAAGTCACATAAATTACGAGAAGATGTGGAAATCCATATTCCACAAACATTCGCATAATAAACATTTTTTATTTTTCGGCAAAATCTCTGTTATTTAGAAAAATTTGTTTTTATGTTTTTTCCCCCGGATTTAGTTAATGTTTGGAATTCAGAGGCTGGGTTAGAGCGGTATCCGGCACTTAAAAAAGCAAAGCAAATACTCTCAGTATTACCCAATTCAGTCGCCTGCGAAAGTGCAGATCATGCTACGGCTAAATAATTTCAAAGTAAAAGATAAAGTTTAAACGAATTTTCAGCTTCTGGATTAACATCCCTTTACTTTTACTTTAATAAACTTTGAATCAAAATGCAGAAAGTCAATTATGATAAACATTGAATAAAACCATTTTTTCAAAATGTTCTATTATCATTATATCCTTTTGTGTTGCTTTACTGTTTTAGTTGTTTTTTTTTATATTATTCGCATAATTTTAGAAAATTATCGCACCCATTCTACATAATAATTTGAAAAATATTCCCGCATAATATATTGGGCCTTACATAAGCCTCCACATAAATGAGGAGCAAACAGTCAAACCGTGATTTCTCCAAAAAATAAATAAAGAAATAAAGAAATAAATAAAATTAAAGTTACTGGTTTTTCTTTGAACTCCTCATTAACTAGTACAAAAGTATGTTGTTGTTTGTAACCAAAACAAGCTTTAAAATTGTTTTGGTTGCAAATAACAACATACTTTTGTATTAGTTAATGAGGAGCTCAAAGGAAAACCAGTAACTTTAATTTAATTTTTTTTGGAGAAAACACGGTTTGACTGTTTGCTCCTCAAATAGGTATTATACAGCTCTGTTACAGGATTGCTGTTTTGTTCTTTAGAAGCTCTCCCATAGATTTCATGGATTAGATATAATAATATTAGATATAATATAATACATTTAACATAGATAAATTTTATCAAGTAAAATAAAACTAAATGTATTTTCTTATCATCATTTCTGTTGTCAAAGAAAAAAGTTCTTGGCGACTTAAACAAACAAGTTAGGCAGGCATTTTAACCAATAATAAGTACCGAAATATGAATTGGCTATAATTTTGCATTCGCATCACTTTTTTGGGGGGAGAAAAAAGAAATCCCCTCGTTCATTTCACAAAAGGAAAATAATTTTCACACGCAAACGTGGCATATGAGGCCATGTTAAAAATAGAAAAACACAGCTATATAAGCAAAAGTGAAAAATATCTTAATCTTCGTCTCACGTAGCGCAGTAGATGAAAGTCAACATTGGAAGTACGGAGTCATTTCTGAGAGCTAATATGCTCTTCGGTGTCACAGATAACATTCAGAAGATTAAAAGGAACTTATATTTCTGCGTTGAATAAATGCTTTCGCGTGAAATTAGAAGTATGAGAGTCCTTTATTTGGAATGTTAGCATATTTCTAAATATAAATAATTATTTGTTCTGGATTCTGGAATATAAAGATTAAAGTTGTTTCTGAGACAAATGGATAGCTCAGTAAGATACTTGTTTTACGAATAATTTATAACTACAGTGAAACCCCTCAAATCCAACAGCCGAAAATCCGAACGAGTTTTTCTGAATAAATTTAAGTTTGAAAAATACCAGCAAAAGAGAAACTTATTCATTTTGCCAAAACAATTACTATAACTTTATTTTTTATAATTAGTTCAAAAATTAACAAAGCAGTGTACAGTTAGCATAGCTAACAAACTGTAAATGTGTCTACATACTTATGTCATGCAGTATTGAAAAATTGAAATTTTTTAGGTTAATCACTTTGCAAATAAAATAATTTTTGGAAAAAAAATATTTTATTACTTCGCGTATACTTTATGAAACATGCTTTATAACAGAAGTTCAACTTTTTTTGTTGCTGTTTTTGAATTATTGATAAGTCTAGTGCACCAACGTATTTCTCCAAGTCATTTTTGATATCACATTTTTTAATATTTTTGAATCATTGCTCCATAAAAGCAATTGTAATATCTGAACAAAATTACTTAGAAGGGAGTGAAATTTGTGAAATATATTTAAATGTTCAAAGTGTAATACACAAATACGATTTAGTTCATATAGTCCAAATTTAAAAAATAGAAGTATTGCCTACTCACCCATGAAAAAATAAAAACGATTAAGTAATACTGCAACTGACTGTATTCATCACATTGTTAACAAGTTTATTTTCGTGTGTGTGTGTGTTTAAAAGTTTTTTTTTTACTTGTATCAAACATATTTCCACATTCAAGAATTTATATGTTAGCAAATTTGTTTTAAACTCTGAATCATCTGAGGTTATACATAGATTTTGTACTTGTTTTACTTTTTAATCACAAAATACAATAACCCCCGGTATCTCGCTCATTCGGATATATCACGCTTTTTCTGTCTCCGAAAATTTTAAATTTGAATTCTCGAAAATAAAAATACTGCATTTCTGAGCAGTGCCGTACGCAGAATTTTTTCAAGGGGGGGGGGGGGTCATAATGTTCTAAAACTACTAAAAGAAATTCGAGTGTGTAATAAAGCACTATTATTTAGGGCTCAAGGGGGGGGGGGTTAAACCCCTAACCCCCCCTTGCGTACGCCAGTTTCTGAGTAAAGCACTTTTCCCCTTACTAAACAAAGGCCTAAACTTACACCTTAGCACAGCAGACACTTCATTTCAAAATTTTCCAGGGGGGCAGGCAAAGGGTAGATTTTCAATACATATTATAGGTAAAAAACAACAAAAGGCCCAAAAACATGTATAAATTCAATGTACCTCTAAAAGTCGGGATGGGGGAGGGAATTACCCCCCCCCCCCCCAATACCCGAATGACGGGCCTGCTGCAAGAAAAATCTTGCACAAAACCTCCAGAACTGCAAAACAATGTAATGTTTATTGTCTTTTGCTGCGGAGTTTTTAATGAGGTTTTAAAACTAAGTAAGCAAAAGCAAATGCTTTTAAATCGGTGAATTTTGAAAAGAAAATCAGTTTAGAGGACTTGAAAATAGGGACCTGGAGTGGAGCAGGATCACGGAGCAGTGGAGATTTTGCTCGAAATGAGAGAGGAGCAGGAGCAAAAAATGTGTTGTGCTCCACTGCTCCGACTTTTTTATATTTTTTATCCTATTAATAAATACATTTGCTAAATATCAAAAATACAGCCACAAATATTTTTAATACTGTTTTATTATTTGTCCATTTTAAATTATTAATAGTGTAGTAAACGTATATTCTCCTAAAAAAATGTAAAAGTTATTTTCCCTGTAGGTTCTACTTTCCGGGTGAAATGTAAAAAAATTCGGAAAAGTTTTAGAAACTTAAAGAAAAATAAAAATTTCATATTTTGAAATTTCTAATTGCAATAACGCAGAAAAGTTGAAATAAAGCGTGATAAATGTGAGTCGAAATTTAAAATTAATGAATAGATATTTTCTGGTTTCATATTTGGGTCTGTATAATGAAAAATTCGCCTAAAATAATGTCAACATATTTCATTTTATGTAGTAAACTTTGTTTAGTAAGGCAACTAAAAACCAAGGCCGTATCCAGAGGGGGCCCCCGAAATCCCAAAAATTTTCGCAATGTAGCATATATTCCTCCCTGAAACTTTCACCTACACTAGTGTTTCAAAGTCAGCCCCCCCCCCCGAAAAAAATTTCCGGTTACGGCCTTGCTAACGCCCATTGAATAAAAGATACAGATGTTTACTGCCAAAAATACGCCCATTTCTGGATACCTTTTAGTACAGAAAGGATTCGCACTTGGCTAAACAAATGCAAATTATATAATCCCCTTAACCCAGAAAGGGAGTGACAGGTAAAGGAATTTTCTGAGAAGAAAATGGTTACTTTTATCTTTGACATAGTTTTCACACTATGCTATGGAGGCATGCACAGGTCCACTCAATTGACTTGTACCTTTCGAGTTATTTCTGACAGTATCGGTTATATAGCGCATTCGGATATATCGCGCTTTTTTGCTGTCCCCCGACAAGCGCGATATAACGAGGGGTTACTCTATATAATGAACAAAAATATTAATTTTAGAATAAAAAAGATTTTTTTTTTTTCAAAATAAAGGATTAAATTTTTATCACTCTTTTTAAAGCTAAATTTAAATTCCTTTCTTCATTGTTAATAAATATCAATTCAATAAACAAATTTTTTTTACCAAAGATTCCCTAAACTTTTTATGATTGGGTGTCAAGTGGGTATTAAATTGGGTGTCAAATGAAACATTTGGTAGCAGAACATGCCTAAGACCATTTACTTCTGCTTCCTAATCAGGAGCACAGGTACATGCCCTTTCGGGTCTTATCTAATTCCCCTACAATTGTAAAATGTGTAAATAATAATAACACAAATAAAACTACATACAAATATGTAGAATTTAATGGAAATTCAGATTTTTTTTTCTTTTCAATAAAACAAGTCTGGTAACAGTGAAAATATATTATAACCATATAAAGTTCAAAACTTAGCTACCGTGACTTAAATACAATAGTTCTCTAAATAGAAATCAAAGGTAACAGGGAAGAACAAAGTATCATTTAATGTTACGATACATTCTTATAAATAAAATCACTTTATACATTATTCACGATATGTACAAGGTATTAACGTAATAAAAATATATAATATATACTCATCGTGCAGAAAAGAATAAATGTTCAATATGAAACAATCCATATCCTAGCTAGTTTGTAACACCATAAATTTTAATCGTTATGCCTATTCGATTCAAAGTATCTTTCAAACCCAAGTTGATCGCGAACTTCCTCTTAATATATAGTCAAGTAAAATCTAATTAAATCTTCAACGTAAAAGCAAACTACCTCAAGTAGATATATTTGTTCAGTTTTAATCATGTAAGTAGACACTTGCTTTTCAAAGAAAAAACCAATTTTCCTTGGCATACAAATATCCCTAGATTTTTTTTTTGCAGGAAACACGCAGGAGGTATGCGTGATAGTGAAGGTAACTTTTTACCTTCTTAAAATATAAATGCTTTTTGCTTTTTTTAAAATGTTAATTGCATGGAGGTTCAAGAGACATAAAAAAATTTTGTTTACAAGTATATGCCTACAATTATTGCAATGGCATAATTGTTCGATAAAGGGCGCATGAAACGAAAATTTAAGACTTAACATTATCTCGATATTTAAACAACAGTACAATATTGTACATAAAAATACCTCTCATCCTTTAGCGGTTAGCCAGGTATGAGACCTATTGGAACCTCAAATTTCATAGATTGTTTGCACATAAGATTTATTTAAAATAATAAACAGAATACGTACTGGCTAAATAATGCCCTGTATTTGAACGTGTATGAATTATATGCAACAATTATTTAATAAAAAAAACCATGGCGTACAATTTTTTTTTTTGCAGTTTTTAGTTTTTAACAATACTCATAGAGTTGCAGGATTTAGAAATAGTTCAGCTGGATGAACAAACGATTGTGCACATACTTTATATCCATAAATTCTTGATCCAATTTTATTGCTTCAACACTTCGGCATTTTATTTTATCCCCCTTTTGATTTGTATTTATTTTTACACACATTTAGCCAAAGGCAAACTTAAGTCATGCAGTCAAAACACTCATGCATTAGGAAATACACAACTTATTTTTCTGGTTTCGCTGAATTTCAGCAAAATGCCAAAATCTAATATTCAGTTATTTGGCAAATGAAACATTGCCATTTGATCAAAACTACAATAGTTAAAGTTTATGCACTTAATTTTCTCGTTGGGATTAAAGGGAAACTGGTCAAACAAAATGTTTTAATACAAAATTGCTATAGCCAAAAAAAAAAAAGCAAAATACAGAGTAAATTATTTATGTGAGGCAATTATTATACTACAAAACTTGGTAGTTAATATTCAAATGACATTTTTCAAGGATCTAATTCTGTAGAAAATGTTCAGAAAAGATGTACCCCGTTTTATTGCAATTAGAATAAGATTACTACAACCCTTTGTTTATGGTTTGATTAACTCCCATTGAACCAAAAAGTTTCTTATAACTCACAAAATGTTTTATATAATATGAACAGCTTATTTAAAAGTAAAAGCAATTATGCAACAAAATAAGTTTATTATTTATTATACATCATATCTTCATATAACAATTAGAATTTGCTCATTCTCACCCGCATAATGCTTAACATTTACAATACTTTTCAAAATCATCATTTTGCTGCAATAAACAATAAATAATGTACCACCTTCCGTTTTACCATTATTTCCCAGCAATTGCAATATTATAACACACATACAAAGTGATTAAACATAAAAACAAATAATACAAAAGAAAGGGGACTAGAATATTCTACACTAATTTTCAAATTGTTCTATAAGCAAAGCACTTAAATCTTGATGTACAGTCAAACACTAAATAATAAAATCAAACGATCAAAGACTGGTACAGTAGAGTTTAGTCAATAAGTGAAGGTTTGCATTACTAATCCATTTTGCACCTATATTATGGAAATCCCCCATATCAATTAGTAAACTATAATACACAATATGAAAACATTTGTTGCAAAAAGTGATATGGTGCATATCAAAGCATAACAAGTTTGAAATCTATTTTTTCAACAGGACAATGCCTTAAACCATATGTCTAACATAACAATTGAATTGCTTTGATTGAACAATGCACTGGTTTTGAACTCACCAGCTTTCAGGCTGGAACACAATAAAGAATGTCTGTGGCATTCATAAAGGAAATTCTTTGAAATGGCAAGCAATAATCTTTGATTGAGAAACCAGAATAGGTTACAGAGCAAGCTTAGTTTGAAATAAAACCAGAAAAGATACAAGATTCTGATGGGACAGCATGATATTCATTTTAAACAGTATTTTAGCGAATATTTGCATGTAACTTTAGAAACATTTGCATGCACACTTACATACAAGTTTTCTGAAATGGTATTAAAAAGACCAGATATCTCTTTTTTTTTAAAACATTCAAAAAGCTGTATAAAAATAACTTGTTTACACAGCCTTTTCATTACTGTGCCACTAATGGGATACCCAAAGTTTTAGCTTATGGATTGATTTAATATTTTTCTTTATTTATTCATTATTCCTAGGCAGACAGTTTTTTATTTTATTGCCTAGCATTCTTGAAATGATGTTATACAACTTATCTTTCTTTACTTTTATTGCCAAAATTCTTGATCATATTTTGCAATGATTGCACTAGGCCCTTACTTTGAAGGCCCTTTTAAGAAATGGAAGAAAATTTTTCAGTTTTCTGATCCTGGAAAACAAACAAATCTAGCAAGTAAAATGCATTTTGTTACACTGTTAAAACCAAAAGAAAAACATTGCACTGCTGTTTGCCTTGAAGTAACAACCTCAAGGTTAAGTTTAAGTTTGTTTCCAAGAATAAGACAAACATCTTGAAAATTGTTAATAAATAATTGTTGTTTGAAAACAAAATTTGTTCCAGGAATACATATTAAGAAGAATTGCTAGACAAATATTATTTTACTTTGATAGACATTGGTCCTAGGGAAAATTAGGTATGTTTCTTGTTGAAAAATATCTTTAGCTAATCGTAAACTTGCTTCTATTTTCCTAATTAAGTAATTCAACATTTTGTAAATTACGTTGAAAGTAAAAGATAAGGATGTATAGTTTTACAATTATTGGTTGTAGCAAGGCATGCAAACAATCATAAGCTTTTTAAAACATTTTTTATTTACTTCTAAGTTTCAATGGATGATGCTCAAATTATTCATCTGCAAATGAAATACAAAAAACACTTCTGAAAAATGATATTTGTTACTTCATACTTATGAATTATTCATCATCTCAAAAGTATTACTACTTCAAAATCCATTGTTGAACAGTACAACTTGCAAAGCATATAAGTTGTTTAATGATGATTGATCTCAAATTATTTCAGCACAAGAGGAGAATTTCCTTCTTCAAAATCACTTAATAAATTTTCTGAATGAAACGTTTTAACCAATCTTTCATCAAAAACCGAGTTTACAATATCATCATTAACCCCCCCCCCTTTAACTACCGGAATATATTCACAAATCTGTTTGTCTGAACGCCAAAAAAAAAAAAAGTATCCAAAAATTGCATAAATGGCGATACATCTATTTCTATGTATATGTCATGAGTTTCTTACATGAACTTTCACCATAGCAAATTTTGTTATTGGCTAACCAATAAAAGAAGTAAATTATGTCAATTAAGGTCAATAAATTGCTTATTGACGTTACCCGTACCACAGAAAAGTTTCGCCAAATTATCTATTGACCTTACCTATAGTTAAAGGGTTAAAATCACTTTAAAAATTGAAATATTTTTATGAGCGTCATTTTTTTCAACACATGAAAGGTATAAATAAATGATAACATTGGTTTTGAAAGGATAGTAAGGACTAACCTCAAATTATTTAGCCTTAAAAATGGAAATAAAATAGGATTCACATAAACCATTCAGTTATGGTAACTTTGTAACACATTTAACAATGTTCATAACATTCGTAATTTCAAAAACATTAATCCAATATTTGTTCACATTTTAAGCACTAAGGTTTCATTGTACTAAAAGAGTGTCCAATATTCCCAGCATTACACGAGACTTAATGCTCGGAAGAAATGAAAAGAAATAATAAAAAACTGTTTCTAATGGAATGAGCCAAATTTTTTTTAGCAATTCCGATGCTGCTTAAAAATGTTTTTTTTATTTTTAAATCTAACAATGTAAAAAAATGAAGAAAATAATAATAAGAAGAAATCAGCAAACTGTTTACTACATAATGTTAATAAATACTCTATTTTATTTGTATCAAGTCAATGACACGAATACATCTATTAAAATAATTTACTTCGTCTTATAAAAAGGGGGGTGGTTTGCATTGCATTATTTTTTGAAGAGGGAGAGGGGTAATTTGTAAAGTGGTACAAACATTTAATGGCCTAACTTAATCATTAGACAGTAGAGTCCCAAAAACCCGGCGCCCTTTGTTAGGGTCAAAATTTTCGATTCATTTCTTTAAGGAAAAACTACCCCAGTTTTTTTCAAAGTTGGCTAGTTAATTTTCATTATAGACTGCTGCATGTCTTCAAGTATTTTTTCTCAGGTCTGTCTTACTTATTGTACACGATTGTGTATTCATTGATTTTCCTTTTCTTGTAATAAAGGCGCTATGTTTTCATAATGTACATACTTTTCCTTTGTTTAAGGGTATTTAGGCAGCTTATTTTCTGTTGACAATATATTGTTTGTTATTTTCAAGAAAACAGTACATAAAAGTACAATATATTTTTTTTCTGAGAAAACACTTGCACTTATTCTTTTTTAACTTCATTTCCAATAACCCAGCAATTTTAAACTCGGCTATCCTTAAGTCCACATTACATGGAGTTTGAGGGACTCTACTGTATCAGTGTTTTTACTTTCTATTAAAAGAAAAGTAAATTATTCTAACGTTTTAGGCACCAATGACTAAGTTAGACAAAAAGTTTCCACATTTATATTTTGAGCAAATTCTATGCAGCTTAAATCATCATTAGTACTGAATTATTGATTTTGACCTCATTATTAAGTAAACATGTAAGATAGTTGAGGAACATGTTTTCATTTTACCACACACACACATATACAGAGTAAACTCTCAAACATCCACAGAATCGCATGGTAATGCAACCGAGAATGAGTGTATTCTGTGGACTCATTCCTGAAAAACAATTGAAAAGGACAAAAATGAACCCCAAAACACATTTGAAACGTTTTTAATAATGTATTTACACATAAAATTCCGACTTCATTAACAGCATCCTTATGTTTTTACAAAAATGTCAAATAATAGATTTTGTTTTGAAACTTCTCTTTATTTGAAATTGAAGAAAATCGACTCAAAAGAGATAGCGAAAGACTGGATAATCTGGAGTTTACTACATATGTATTGTGCTTAATTCCTCCCCCTTTTTTAAATGTAGAATAACCTTTCTTCTTTTCTTTTTAAAACCAAGTTTTTCTTTATATTGTTACAATGAAAACACATTTATAGATAATGGGAATAAGCAAAATGGTTGTTGGTTTATGGGTAGTTAAGGAAATAACTAACCATAAATAATATTTCAGATTTTATCAGCTAACTAAAACACTAACCATGAAGAGTTTATTATGTCTGTATCTAAACAAAGAAAAAAAAACATTTATTAGAAATATTAAAACCATGGTGAATTACTGCACAAATATAGAAGGCATCAAAAAAGCCAAAATTTGTCATATGGCAAAAGATTGTCACTGTTCAATGATGCACCATATTTCTCAGCCCATACGACACATTCAACGCAAAATATACCCTAAACTCAACCTGGATCTAATGAGCCAAGAATATGAATAACTTCTTCCTCTAAGATGCATGATGATTTTCCAGGGAAAATATCACTAAATATTTTCCCCTACATTAGGCATAAGTTATGGTTGCCTTCCTTATAGAAACGTCAATAATGAGTTTTGAGTCAGTAGAATCAAAATCATGATTTCAGCAGTACTACATATGTATTTTTTTAATAGTTCATCGTGGAAATTATCAAATAGATGCAAATTTTTGGGATTCCATTAGAAATAAAAGCTAATACAATTTAATTTCTGATCTTTCAATGTAACAGCTTGGATTTTGTTGCATAAAGTGTGTTATCATTAAAACAGGTACTTTGATCTTTTATCTGATCGAAATTTTTTTATTAATTTTAACCTGACAAATCCCAGTACATCTTATAGTTCAAGAAATATGATACAAGTTTCAATTGTCACACAAGAAAATGTGAATTCCTGTACAATATTGATATTCACAACAAGATTCCGATTCCACATGTAGATAGGAAATGAGATACTTTCACATGTTACAGGGCCATAAAAAATCATTTAACTTATTGTAAAAAATTTGCTAAGCTATTTTTGACGCCAGTGATGCTTAATTACAGTAAACCTTTAATAATTCATTAATTTCAATGCTTATGAGATGTGTACAGAGGAAAAAGAAAACTCTTTGGGAACCCTACTTGTTCGAGCATCTTTTTTGCGTGTGAGGCACAGTGTTTTTTCTTTTCTTTTGCAATTTACTATGAATTTCACTAGTTGGAAACTGCTCATGGATGAAAAGTCTGCAATAAATGAGAGAAAAAGTTTGCGAAAGCAAAATTGGTTTACAGGGCTGTTGATTCAGAATGTGGATATCACACACAAATGATAAGAGGTGTGAGTTACCATAGGAAGACATCCTCAATAAACTAATATTTCAAGACTAGGATGTAGTTTCTTTGAATTATTTAGTTTTAGGCATTTGGTATGGTGATAAATATTTAACCATTGCTTCACCCCTCTCCCCAGAAACAGAACAGAAAACATTTTATTGAGTTTCACAGACAACAAAAAAGTCAAGATTAATTTTCAATAATAAATCTAAAAGAGTAAAAATATTGTAACCATTTTTACTATACACATATTGTAAAACAGTAGAATATCTAAATAATCTTAATAAACATGAAAAATTGCAAGTCACATGTGCTAAAAATATACTAATAAAGTTGCAAAATGAGATAAAAACACATCAGGACATTTTTTTATAAAAAACATAAGACCAATTATATTTCAACATGTGGTTTATAAACTAAATTATGCAATGTGATTGCTAATTTTATATAAATGAATGATTTACAGAAATATTAGCTACTTCCACTGTAAGACTGTCCTCTTCACCCTGGTTAAATTTATAAAATGAAAGAGAGGAAAGAGAGGAAGTCGGAGAGAAAGTCAGAGAGAAAGAAAAAGCACCTATTTTGCTAATTCAGGTCTTTGTAAAGATAATGTTCTTTTTTTTCCTCCAATTTTCTAGGAATGTCATAAGTCTTAAAGAGATTAACATGAATGAAAAAATACAGGAACCTATGAGAGAACTCACATAAAAAGAATGGGCAACTTCGTCAAAATTCACTTCAAAGTCAATAATATTTTGTCAAAGGCAGATGAAAGCACATACCTCATTCTATTTAGTTGTAAGAATGAGCTTTATACAAAAATTGATATTTTAAAATGATTTTATTTTTTATAAAATAAATTGATTTTAAAAATTTGTTCTTAAAAACAACAATTTATCTTACTCCAATTTTGTGTTAGTAAAAGCAAATACTTATTAGAAAGAATCAAAATGAAAATTACGACACAGGTGTGTTTAAATTATCTAAAACCTAATAAGAAAAAAGGGTGATAAATATTTCGACAAACATTGGTTAACTATATATCTCCCAGATAAATATTTCAAATTATACCAGTTAAAGATTTCCTTCAAATACTTATTTAAAACATGTATTGAGAAATAATACTGATAAATTAATTTCTAACGTTTCATTTAGATTTAAATGATTAAAGAAGGGACTCATGAAACTGCCTGAAGACCCATATACCCTGGTTGAATCATGGAGAGAATCGCATGTTCCAGGTATGTACACAAAAACCAGCTGTCTGGAATTTATAAAAAAAGAAAAAAGAAAGAAAATTTAATGCAACCAATCCTCATTTAATAAAAGCAGCAAATACTGCCCACATGGCCTCATTAGCATTAGGCTTCATGCTCTCTGCTTCCACGTCCAACTCTAAGAGCTCTCGTACACGCTTCATTGCAACTTCATAGTCATCGTCTGAAAGAGGAGCAAATGCATTTTCCAAGACATCGGACGAGTGTGCCAGAATGATGAGTGACAAGACTCTCTTATCCATGCGATGTGGATCATTGATCCATTTGCTCAGAACGGCATCTTGCACCTTCTTAACAAGCTTTGTTTTTGCGCTAGAGTCCGTCAGGGGATGCGTCGTCATATCAAAAAGCAGGAAATTTTGTTTTTCTGTAGTCAACACACCTTTCTCTACTAAATTTTTCGCAAGTCTTTCCCTTACATTTCTCAGCTGGTATCGTAGCTTCAAAGGATTCCATGTTTCGCCTACAACAGTGGAGTAGGATACATTTCAATTAGGCAAAATAATTATCAAACAATAAAGTTTAAGGAAAACAAACCTTATATCAAGACTCGGGAACAAAATTAGTCGAATTTTTTGGGGAAAATGACAAAGCTTTTTTAAAATTTAAATCAGCTTGATTCAAATCAAGTGTTTTTTATTTAAATCATTGATTTAAACCAGTTTTGAAAATTTTTCTTGAAAAAAATCGATTTAGCGTTCGAAAGTGTTGTTCTAAACCTAAAATATGTTAGATTTACAACCTCTATTTCAAGCAAAACTTCAAAGGTCTTTTCTGTGTGTGTGTAACAGATTTCACGCAATCATTCAGGGTAACTTTGAACCA
The DNA here is from genome assembly GCA_038502835.1 of Octonoba sinensis. NCBI lineage: Eukaryota > Metazoa > Arthropoda > Arachnida > Araneae > Uloboridae > Octonoba > Octonoba sinensis. Next base: position 111,949,678 of record CM076604.1, on the reverse strand, counting down.
CATTATATCTTTAAGTATATTTGACTAAAGAAAATAAACTAGAAGGTCCAGTGATTCATTCAGCTAATATCAGTTTTCTACTCTTAATTTTTAAATTGAGTCAAATATACTAAAACATATGATGTGGTTCAAAGTTACCTTGAATGACCATTTATAGAGAGAATTTTCATTACTTTTTAAATTTTTATTCTTCAGACATCTTAACATCAAAGCACAATTCATTCAAACAATTCATATTGCAATTTTGAAATTCATAGTAATTATGATCCACTTTAAATGCTTTTTAATTTTAATAATAGTATTTTAGCTCTGTTTAATGAATACTACACAAAAAATATTCCACAATAGAATTTAGAATACAGATCCTTTAAGATGTCTTATTGATGTTCCATAATATCTTATGGGTGTTAAGATATTATGGAACATCCCCTCCCCCCTTTTGAATATCTTTTTCAAGTTAGAAATTTTCAATTAAGATATTTGATTAAAACAAAAAGTTCCTGTTCTTAGCAATGGAGTGAGCATACAATGGTATAGTCCTGAAAGAAAAGGTGGGAGGGGAGGGACGCTATAAGATTTTTAAATCAGAGTGGAGGTTATTAAATTTAAGAAAAGTTGGGGGATGCTAATGTTACAACAAAAAGTAGGGTGCGCCGTCCCCCCTCAGCTACACCGCTGGAGCATATGATTTTACTAAATGGGTAAGCTAGCTGCTAATATTTCAAGTTATTTCATTTATAAAATAGAAAAATGATTAAAGAGCACTCAACGAAAAATTAAATGCGCACAACTGTTTGAATTTTTCCAGCTTTCACAACAACAAGAAAATTGAAATTAAAATTTAATTCATTTTTTCCTGTAGAGTGTATTATTATTTCTGGTAGCATTACATTTCATTTGAATTATGCATTTGTATTAAAATTTGTCTATCTATATTATTATTAAAAAATATTTACTTCTGTGAAAGCAGCTTAAAATGTGTTTTGGAAAACTGTTTAACATGTGTTTTTTTATAACCCAATACATATCAAATGTTTACAAAAGTTTACTTCACAAAGTGTGATACTAAATACAATTAGGGGCATTTTGAGACATATCCGTTGTTTTCAACTAATTGGGCATTCAAACAGCCAGTCTTTTAAAACATATTCAGATAGCAATGAGGAGCAGTCTTTGCTTCGCAAATAAAAAGAAACTGTGTTGCTATCTCCCGAGAAATTGTTCAGTTCCTGTTGCATTTTTCTGAGAGTGCTACTGATTGCTGTCTTCAGGGGGCTAGCATAAATGTCCAAGGGCATTGAATGGGTTTTTTGCCAGTCCTTTAGTGAAAATCGGCCCATCCTCATAGTGCCAGATTGCTAATGAGCACTCAAGCTAGTTTTGAGAATCTAGGAATGACACAGCCGACTAAAGGTCAAGACTCAGAAATTTTGTAAGTGGCCAGTGGCGACTAAACTTGATTAACTTGGTGGCCACCTATGTAAAGCGGGGGAGGGGGGGGGGTTGTGGCATGCCCCCCTCCCCCGCAATTCCTTATGTGTCTTATTTTCAGTGAAGAAAACATAATTTATCAAGATTATTAAGTTTACAAAAAAAAAAAAATCTTATGACTTTCAAATTGGAAAAAGAAAAAAAAAACTAGATTCGTTGGCTATGGTAAATTAAGGAAATATGAATTTTTGCGAAAAAGTTTTTTGTGCTGAATGTTATACAGTACAAAAGATTTAAATAAAAATTTTTTGTTAATAATAGAAGCAACATCGCTGTTATACAGATAGCTGTTATACAGCGATCATAAATACACACCATTTTCGAACACAATTATAAAAAAATGTATAGTTATAGTTCTAAATTTGTTCAGTAGATTTTATTTTCATTCATTTCAAAACTTTTTTTTTCAAACTTTCACACCATTTTCAAAATGGCGCAACACTTATATTTTATAAGTTTTTGCGAAAATGGCCGATCTGAAATGCAAGTGTTGCGGCTATGAGGAAAAAAAAAAAAATCAAGATTTAGATTGTTTCCCACTGTATTTAAAAGATTTATATGGCAGAGAGAAGGAATAATAATAATAAAAAAAAAACAGCGCAATCGGGGAAACGTTTCCGCCATTTTTTTCTTGTGAAAGGGGAAATGAAGATTATCGGCTGAAATTCGGTTACTTGAATGCCGAATTGATGCGTTTTTATTGTGTTTGTGTGCATAAAACAAGCAAGAGTTGTAAATTCTATAGATGATTTGAAAAGGAAGGATTTACTTTAAAAATTAAAAAAAGGAAAGGTGTCGATCGCTCTTCATTTTTTGAATCGCCACTTTTTCAAACAAGGTCGCCAAGTGGCGAGTGGCGACCGTGAATATTGACCTTTACAGCCGACTGTAAAATAATCCTAAAGCTATTTCAAAGAATTATAGAATAAACAGGGGAGGGGTTAATTCTTCTGTTCAAAAGATAAGAAACGGGTCTATGCTTAATGGCAGAAAAAAAAAATCAGTGGAAGAACCACACCAAAATTAGTCTTGAAGGCAGGAAATGCTAAAACGCTTAATAAATTTCTCAGCTCCTAGTGGTTTCCTTCCACTCAGGAAGGGGACAAAAAGTCTGGTACATATGCTGTACCGCAGCCATAAGGAAGGCAAAATTTTTTTGCGGTACATATGCTGTACCACCGTAATCTAAAGGTTAATAACAAAAATCAGGTTTCATTAAGAAATAAGTATTATAATAAGAAATTAAATAAGCGAATTAAACATAGCAAGTACCAAAATAACTTACAGCTTTCATAACAATTGAAATATATACAGGAAGAAAACAGACAAAACTTCCAAGAACAGGAAGCAATCTTTTTTTGAAAAATACGTGGTGCTGACTTGTTTCCAAAAAAGTAGCTGTTATGAGTACCAGTTAAAATTGTGAAAATTCAAGTTAAAAGCATGAGACAATCCTTAAACGTTGAAGAACATTATTTAAATTTTCAAAATGAATCAAAATATCTTTTCTGCATTTATTCTCTTGCTAAATGGTTTAAATAACAGCAGGGAACATAAAAGAGGTTCATTCTTTCTAAATAAACATCAATTCTTTTAATTTATTGAATTTGTCACTGATTCAACAATACAAGTTTACAAGAAATCTCACATGACACAAATTTTAATAGAGATCGGTAGTAAAAGGAGATAAATGTAAAATCTTTTGCCTGTGAGTATTTACAAAGCTGTGTGCACTGTTACACAATCATGCTTTCTTCAGCGTAAAACCTTGCATCTTACCTTGGAAGATGATAGGAGGAATCTGGAGAGAAAATAAAAGGGGGGAAGCTAGTATTTTGCTGTAAGTTTTTTTTTGGCAAAGCAGGGGTTGTGCCAGAGGAATTTCGAATTCGTTTTCAGACCCTTCACAAAATTCCAAGCTACCAAATTGTATCATTTGCAAAGAATTTTTTTCCTAAAAAAACGGCAAATAATAACAATTTTTTTTCAATATATAATTAAATTTTAAATTTCCGAATTAGTTGATCTTGAACATAAATCTTTTTAAAGTTCACAAGAAAAAAAAAGAAAAAAAAGAAAAAAGGACCTTATTGAAAATGCTGGATTGACTGTTGCAAAGTGAAAAACAATAATAACACTGAAAAGTTTGCAGATTTACGTTTTCTTAGTAATTAATGGAACCTTGCTAACTGGAAAATAATCGAATTTCCCAACTTTTCCACAAAATAGATTTGAGACCTAACTATATTTAGACCTTGAAATTTAAAAATGAAATCAAAAAAATTCAATGCAATTCTGTTACAGTAATTCCCTTATTTAATTTTTTTACCGCTAATTATGCTACTAATTTTAAAAGATAAACATAAAAAAAATTATGACTACTCATTTAGTGCACCATTAAGAAAACCATATCATCTGCTTTATATTATTATTATTTTTTATTTAATGAAACTTAAACATCATTTTGGTAAAGGCACTACCTTATACATTCACTTTATTATAATTCAATAATTACTTCAACTGAAACATGTTTTTTTTTTCTTCCATTTTAACAATATTACTATTAAGGTATTCCCTTAAGTAATTAGCAGATCAAAAACATACAGAAATTTGATCTATTCAATGCGTGATTGACAATCTTAGACTTTTAGCACGTTTATTTCTGTGAACTGCACCATTCTGGATACCTGTTTAAACTTGTCTTTTTGGATTTATTTAAAATCATAAATCTGAAAAATTCATAATTTTTACTATAAAACACCAAAATTGTAGTTTTGAGTAAATTAAAATTTGGCCATTCATGTCCTGTTTTTCAAAGAATTGCCCATACATATATGAAAGCCTATGGGTCAATCCATTTTAAATCAACAAATGCAGTGTGCACCACCATTTTTGATTTTGATGAAAATTTGCATGTGCATTCCCCATACCTACTGGACCGACCACAAAAATATAAATATTTTATTTAAAAAAAAATTCTCCCTTGATATATAGGCTATTTTTGTCGTTGCCAACACCAAAAATGACGTATTTCGATGCTCTGTCTTATGAACTATAAGTTTCTTCCTATCAAAGCTATCAAGCTCAATCATAGCTCATTGGAAAGCTAAAAAAGAGATCTTTTTTTTATATGGTATCAATATATTTCAGATTTAAAAGCAAAGCTTCTTTTTTTAAGGTCAAAGTTTCCAATGCTAAAGTCATTTTTCACCACTTTTGAAAATTTAAAAACCCATGAAGGGCTCGGAACAACAAGCCCTTTTTTTTGTTATATTCATATGCATGGTTACTCATTGTATTTAAAAAATTGGCCTGTTACTCTGCCCCTTCATAAGATATGACCTCCCGAAATTGCGAATTTTCTAAAAAATGCCATTTTCAATGCTAAAAAAATACGTGTGGGGGGGGGCAAGGTAAAATTTTTTTTATGTGTGTGACCTTAAGTACTTCTTGCCAGTTTTCAAGCAAAAAAAAAGTTTGCTTTGTTATTCAAAGTGGTCTGGCAACTATAAGGCTCTGAATTTTTAAGTAAGTGCACCGAAACAAGGCGATTTTTTTCATACTTCTTAATCTTAGCTTTTACTGTTTGGTAATTTTATACTTAATTGTAAGTTTTGAATGGTGAAAGCAACTAAATAAGACAAAGCAGAGTTATCAAAGAATACATTTAAACTTTAATATGCTAATTTAAGATTTTTAACAGGTGGGGTTACAGAACATAACTCGACTCGTAAAGGATGCAAAATGATGTTTTTCAGTGATTTGTTGTGTCACGGAGAAGAGTTGACAAATGTTCACTCGTCACAGGTGTGATGTTATGGCCTCTTCCCTGCACAGACCATAATCCTGATGCAGTCAAGATTTTTAAACTATCTTGAAACCGAACCCAAGTTTGGTTATCATGACTTGATTTTTTAAACGATGTTCCAGGTCCTTTAGGATGAAAAAAGTGGATTCTGTATTCTTCTTCTACATAACGTACTTTAATTTCAAACATTTCTCCTAGCCACCAGTCACCATTATATATGCAGCAAACGTAATCTGACAACTTTGGTTGGGTTCTTAGAGTAGATTCTCTAAAGTTGATATTTTCATCTTTGACAACCTGGAAGATTGTAAAACCTGAAGAGAATGATGTACGTCTGGCATGAATGATAGTTCTGTTGAGTGGAATGTAGCTGTGGAAAGATCGAGTTTGAGGTAATGCTAGTGCTGTTTCATATCTTTTCTCAAGAACCTTTCCTACAGCATTAACTTCATCAATGGAAACATAGAAAAATGTTACACCATTAATATGTTCAGTGCAGTATTCAAAGACATCCAATGGATTCAAGTTTTGATTACTGACTGGCGGTTGAAAACTCGCTTTTCGAACTAGCCTCATCACTGTTCCTCCAATCCCATCGAAAGGAGCTTTCCCATGGAATGTAGCAAAAAAAATGCCACTCTGCTTTTATTCCAGTCTTGTTCGTGGTGGCTCAGATTGCTGAAATTTTTTCTGTTTTTATATTGAGCAGCAGATCCATCTGAAAAATAGATTAATATTGAAATCAAAGGATGGTCTGCCTTCAGTTTTCTAGCGAGGATCATTTGAAAGGCATAGAATTGTAGTTGTGTTGTGATCAAGGTAGTCACTTACACAGCAAAAACTTCAAGTTTGAATTTCTCCATCTTTTTTGTAGTAGATAACAAAAGGATGAAGTGTACATTGCACACCTGACCAGTGATAGGTCTGGACTTCGCCTTGGACAACACAAGAAAAATTCTCTGAAAAATCTCCAAGTATCAAGAATTCTCCGTTATCTGGAGTTTCCTTCTTTGATTTTAGAAACTCTGCTTGTTTACTGGCACTGAAATGGTGGTTCTTTAGATGATCAAGTTTTTCAAAACACTTAACCAAGAATTCTTACAGAGGTAGCACACATGATGTTAGTTTACATCTGCCTGTGGACACCCACTGCTTATACAAGACTTGCATTTCCTCAAAATCATCATCTTCCAAGTCGATTTGGGTGTTATTACTTGGATATATCAGTGATAAAATGGCCTCCACACCTGGACATGGTCCGCACAGGCATGGCTGCCTGCGATCATATAGCGGCTGTTCAGACGCTGCGCCAGAACAAAGGAATAAGCGTTCAAACGGTAGTTATTTTTTTCCTCACTGGTGCGCTGCAAGCATGTACTAGTTTTGTATGGAAATACATTACGAAAGCATTGTTTTTGCCGGGTTTGAAGCATGCATCATGAAGATTTCTTTTTGATAAATTTTTAGTTCATGCATTACTGATCGGGAATTTGTCTCCCGATGTTTAATGGTGTCTAACCTATATATATTTATTTTAAAGAAATTTTTCATCGTAAATGAAATAAAACGACAGAAAGCAGTAGAGTGTTTTTTCTAAGCACTAAATTAGTGAATGCATACATTTTATAATTTTAGGGGTTTACTAAATTTACGTTTGGTTTATATGCAGATATTTTATTTGTTTTTTCACTCCATGTCACCTATTCAATTATTCTGCAAATAGAAATCGTGAGTTTGATGCTTTAGATGTTATTTTTAACCATTGAGGGCTGACATTTGCATTTTCTCCTTATGTCTCGAATTTTACTGGTTTTATTTATTTATGCATCGGTTTTATTTATTTGTACTTCAGGTTATTAATAAGAAAACAAACGTCATTATAGCCCAAATTTCAGAAAACATATTTCGGGACAAGAGGAATCCTTTTATCAATGAATGGAGTAGAACGCATCTGGATGCAAGTAATTCGAGTGATTTACACTCACTTGGATTACTTACATGTTTTAAGTCAAATCTTTACGCATTGATAAAGGGGTTCCTTTTAATTCCAAAACATGTGTATGGTGTAATTTTTGCACCTTCCGCTATAAGAACGTTGGTCTGCTCATTAATTTTTTACCACTCAAAAGTGAACTTTGAACTTCATATTATGTCCAGATTATGCTTTTAAATATTTTTTTTTTTTGTTCTGAGACGTTTAAATTTCTTATGCTTGTATAGAATGATAAAGTTAAAAGTGGAATGAGTGAGAGAGAATCTATATTATAAATCTAGTAATATACCTTTTTAAAATTAAACTTGCACCACATGAACAAGGGTTACAATTGAAATACCTAAAAGGAAGGGGGACTTCCCTCTAAGATTTGTTGTTGATTCTCTAAGCGTTCATGAGTACACCCATTTTGTACACCATACAGTCTTTAAACATAGAAAAGTAAATAAACTACCTAAGGGACCGTTCATTAATGATGTCATGCTCTTTTCCGGTATATTTGACTCCCTCCCCCTTTGTCACAAAATGTCACAATTCAACGGTCCCCCTCCCCCCCTTTGTCACATGTCACGCTATGTTGTATAAGCCTGATGTCACACTTCTTGTTACCCCCCTCCCCCCTCGAAGCGTGACATCATTTATGAATGCCCCCTAAAGCGTGTTTCTGATTTCTAATTTAAAAGTGGGGGAAACATTGAAATGATTTAAGGAAAGTCAGGTTACAGAAAATCAGAAGCCGAAAGCTTTTGGTAGATTTCAACGAAGAAATGCCTGTTGCAAAGTCTTGGTATTAAAAATTGAGAATATTCAGTGTAGTCCAGAAAAAAAAAAAAAAAAGAGGTGAGAGGCTTACAGGTAAGAGCATAAGTTATTGTAATGAAATAGTGGTGGGGGAGGGGGATTTTGAAAAGTGGAGGGACGATCGTGTAAAATAAAAACGTTTTCGGACGGTCCTGCACCCCCCCCCCCCCACTGAAAATACTCATTGCTTTTTGTTGTCAAGGAGTGTGTCATCTAAATAAAAATATTTAAAGAAAAATTGCTCTTATCCAGGGGTGTCCACGAAGGAAGTTCATGGCGTAGACTGCGCCATTAAATTTTTTGATGAAAATTTTGACACCCCCTGGACAGGGGGGCATGCTTTCATCGAGTTTTGGCCCTTTTGGATGGTTGTCTTTTTTGGGAGACTTCGTACCTATTAGTATGCACCATCTTGCTTTAGGGGGTTGGCACCCATGTATTGTCAGTTACAAGTTTTAAAAATAATCTTGATAACTCTGAACTGCATATAATGAAGCGTTTTAAGTAATTATTTTTAATTTCTCATTTATTGTACTTAATTGTAATATTTAAAAATATTTCCCCTTGATTGTTTATTTTATTGAATCGTTTTCTTTTACAAAGGCCTAATCTTTGACCTTTCTTACTTAATATTTTAGGATTTTATTCTAAATATTTAACTAGTGTAATTGCTTTAGACAAGACCAGCAAAAAAAAAAAAAAAAACGTCGCTACTCTTGTATGATAATCCATCTGTTGAAGTTAACTGAAGTCAGCTATACTATACAATGCAATATTAGTTATTAGTATTATGCTATTAGTCTGTCAATAACAATAAAAAATTGTTGCATTAATCATTTACTTAATTACATAATTGTTCAACTAATCTTTATTTGTTAAGTCACTTCACAACCTAACTGTTCCACTTTCCTGTAATAATTAAATTTACAATAAATGGAATTGAAATAATTCAATTAACACAAATATTGAAAATAACTTTTTTAATCATAATCTATGTCATTTTACTTTTACCTGCTGTTATTTAATAGTATTAACATGAATGTATTGAAAATTGCTTTATAATAAAGTAACTAATAAACATTTAAAGACTATTCAACACGGCTTTCAAAAACCTGCTAGCCATTTTATTTATGCTACACAATGTGAAAGGATAAATGTGTTTCAGAAAATTATGCGCAATTATTGTCGTTCAAAATAAAAATAAATCTGAAAGCATAATATGATCAGCCAATTGCGAAGAAAATTTTCTCTGTGTTCATTATATATAAAAGTATACGTATGTATGAAAAGTTGTATCTTAACGAGCAGCTTCAAAGTCTGCATGTGTAACTACCAAAAAACGATCTTTTTATTTTTTTCTCTATATTAAAAATGTTTTAATGGCAAATACATAATCCTGCAACGTATTTTGATAGTTACTTTTGCCCTCAACACTTAAATAATTATCTTTCTTGAAATTCAAGCCTTTAATGCGATGATATTGCAATGGTTAGACCTTTAAATCCTCGCTTTCAAGTACATGCTAACAGCGCCAATTGACTGAAGTGGCAGAAAATGTAAGTTCCGCTTGCACGCACTTTTTCGCCCGTTTGGACAGCCGCTATACGATCGCAGGCAGCCATGGCACAGGGAAGAGGCCATAACATCACACCTGTGACAAGTGAACATTTATCAACTCTTCTCCGTGACACAACAAATCACTGAAAAACATCATTTTTCATCCTTTACGAGTCGAGTTATGTTCTGTAACCCCACCTGTTAAAAATCTTAAATTAGCATATAAATCTTAAATTAGCATATTAAAGTTTAAATGTGTTCTTTGATAACTCTGCTTTGTCTTATTTAGTTGCTTTCACCATTCAAAACTTACAATTAAGTATAAAATTACCAAACAGTAAAAGCTAAGATTAAGAAGTATGAAAAAAATCGCCTTGTTTCGGTGCACTTACTTAAAAATTCAGAGCCTTATAGCTGCCAGACCACTTTGAATAACAAAGCAAACTTTTTTTTTGCTTGAAAACTGGCAAGAAGTACTTAAGGTCACACACATAAAAAAAATTTTACCTTGCCCCCCCCCCCCACACGTATTTTTTTAGCATTGAAAATGGCATTTTTTAGAAAATTCGCAATTTCGGGGGGTCATATCTTATGAAGGGGCAGAGTAACAGGCCAATTTTTTAAATACAATGAGTAACCATGCATATGAATATAACAAAAAAGAGGGCTTGTTGTTCCGAGCCCTTCATGGGTTTTTAAATTTTCAAAAGTGGTGAAAAATGACTTTAGCATTGGAAACTTAGACCTTAAAAAAAGAAGCTTTTCTTTTAAATCTGAAATATATCGATACCATATAAAAAAAAGATCTCTTTTTTAGCTTTCCAATGAGCTATGATTGAGCCTGATAGCTTTGATAGGAAGAAACTTATAGTTCATAAGACAGAGCATCGAAATACGTCATTTTTGGTGTTGGCAACGACAAAAATAGCCTATATATCAAGGGGGAATTTTTTTAAAAATAAAATATTTATATTTTTGAGGTCCAGTAGATATGGGGAATGCACATGCAAATTTTCATCAAAATCAAAAACGGTGATGCAACATCATTTATGAAAATTTGTTGATTTAAAATGGAATGACCCCTATGCTATTTATACTGATAAGAAAAATGAATGTTAAGGTTAAAACACTAAAGCGTGCAGATCTTATTAATACTGTATGACAAAATTAGGAAAGTAAGAAAAAATTACCAAATTTTCATAATTCTCAGATGGTGAAAGAAAAAAAAAAAAGGTTATGAATATGCTGTAAGCCCAGTAACAGAATTTTCTGTATCAATCTGCAGCAGAAGTTTCAGAAGTCAAAATTTACCTGCGTACCAAATGATGTGGAACTAAATTTACAATAAAAAAAATAGTAAACTATGCACTTTAAAACAGTTGAAATACAATAATAATACATGCAGACAATAAATAAACTTTTAAACCCGGTTTGATTAAAAAAAGTAAGGTGGCTAATTAATGTGCAAGCTTCAAGATAAATCTGCAGCGCTTGCTGCCGTGCTGCGCGATTTCAGCTAGCGGGGCTGTAAGGTTGGCGAGGCATCTCAATGTGGAAATACCTACACTGCCCAGCACTAACTAACACACAACAATAACAATATAAACTCCTTTGAATATGTTAATGCATTTTCTTAGAAAAATCATAACCTTGAAAAATGAACTTGGCAAAATATTTTGTGCATTTCCACTGAAATCTTTCATAAAGGTGCAAAATTAATTTTGTAATACAGGATTCACATTTCAAAGGCCAAACCTAAAGCTTATGATTGAGAACAGCAAATTAACTTACCACTTAGGTAATCTATCCAACACTGAAGTGTTTCTGGGGGTTCTGTTTCTTTTATGTGCTTCAAAGCTTCATCTAGTAAAACATCACCGGTAGGTGAGTCGTTTTTAATTAACACTTTTCTCATTAGTAAACTTCGTCTGCGCATTCCAGCCTTTTCTAACTCTATCCTACCACGTAGAGCTAGTTCAACTAATATACAACCACGTAGTCCCGAAGAAATAGAATCATTCCAAAAAGATGTATATCCCTGCAAAGAAATTTTAAACAATTAAGAGGCAGATTTTATAAGAATCAGGCAGAAATGAGGGGGTCATTATACATGCCATTTTTGATTTTGTTGAAATTTTTATGGTGGATTCTTCTAATGATTTTAAAAGATACCTATATTTTTTTTTTTCTAAAAAATTTTTTTTTTGACCCCCAAAAATTCCTAAAGTGCGTCATGGCCCAGTATTTTTCTCAAATCAACATCTTTTTGCATTTGATTATTTCGGTGCATTGAACATCAGCCAAAGTAATTCTTGTGATTATAATATTAGCTTTAGTAGTTAAAGTGAATAATGTCAAATTTAATGGCTGACCTTCAATGCAACCTGGCTGGGTTCGGCAAACTTTGTCGCGGAAAGTGAAAAAGTGCCATATCCGAGACCTCCTGGATCCATGCACTGAGGGGATTTTGAGAAGGGTGCGATTCCATTAGATTTGAATTTTGTGTAGGGCCCGAAAACAGATCAAAATTTCCTCTGTAGCAACTTCTGCAGACGAGGGTGTTACGTATGGCATATGTAGTCAAGTTACCTTATAAAAATGCTTGTCTTATTCTGATAAATTTGAAAGTGAAAAAGCAGACCATACATGGTAAGGCCCAGGATTTTGAAGGTCAATTACTGGAGCATTCCTCCGGGGCTAAAATTAACTTGATTTTTTAATGGCATTATTTTTTAAAATACTACATGAAATGTAATCAGATATTTATAACTTAAAATTTTGCAATGCTTTTATTGTTGAATTCATTGCTGAAAATTATAAATTAACAATAATAATAAAATATGTAGCTCTTATAACTTAAAAAGCAAACTACTGGTGCTCATACCCATCTTTTAAAAGATTAAAAAATTAACTTTTGATTGCTGAAAGAAAAAAAAGTTACACCAAAGGCAAGATAGCGAACTTAGAATTTGGTGGATGTCTGTTTTGAGACAGGAAAGTTATTTTTAAAAATCGAACTTCAAATGTTGGACTCTACACTGTATCACAGGTCTTTAACTTCATTCGCGTTAAAATGTTTTCGCAGAAGTATATATTTTTCAAACAATTTTTTCAAAACATTGAGGGTATGATGAACATTTTGAACCTGCTAAACATACCTCCTTATCTTTTAAACCTAATAACAACACTTCTTCCATTAAAGTAAGCCTCGTTTCTTTCGAATCTACATCATCATCTTCATTTTCATCGGAGTGATGTTTCTCAGGTTCATCCTCATTACTATTTGTTCTTTCGACGTTATGAGAAACATTTTTTCTCAGAACTAGTCCTTCTGTTCTATTCATTATGCGCAATAACAAAATTGAAATTGATAATTATCAAAGCTACACAGCGCGAAAAAAAAATTATGTTTCTTGCTAAGAGCAAAAGAATTTCATTATCCATTAAATGTCATTCAGGAATGTTTTAATTTGGAGATTATAAAGAGACATTAATTATGGAGGTCAGTTTCATGTAAACGGAAGTGATGACCATAGTTTGCATTACGTAGCGCCATCTGTTTCCGTTTGACATTCTACACCAGTGCATTCATTTTCATTTAATTTTATGCTATGCATGGTAAAACTTACTTTTTATTTTAAAGCAAAAGGGCATCTGAAATGAATATGCTGATATGATTTATCTTAGTTTGTGTGTGCGTGTGTGTATTATTAATCTTTTAAAAATGATATTTACACATTAACTTCACGGCAACTGTGCCTGCTTTTCCCGACCCCCTTAAAAATGTGACTATTTGAAAAAAAAAAACTTAATTTTGCTGCCTTTTACGTATCGGAGGAATACATTGTGTTTACGAGTTAAAGGAATACGCGAAGACTTAATGTCCACATGGTTATTTTAAAGCATGGCTTCCCCTGCTTTAAAGCAAATCAAGATTAAAGGTGGTGTTGTGAAAAGGTTTGATTCTAGTTAAATTTATATTAAACGTGTATTTGTTTGCATTCTATGCATAAATATTTATTTTCTTTCACGCATATGAGTCTTATTGAAAATATAATTTGAATGTTTTGAAATTCCGCTTTCTGTTTCTAGTTATTACAGAACTTCTTAATTATAACTGGTATAAATCTCTTGTCTCCGTCGTCCGCAGTCATAAAAACCTTTTTGCTACGACTATTGCCAAAGAGGGCAACGCGTGCCGTGGAAACAATGATAGATTTATGGGTTTATCAATAGTGCACAAATGAAAACAACCTCAAAAGTTGCCAGCGCATACAAATTTATGAAATGTGAATAATAATTGGATGGGGGAGGGGGAGGCATTTTTTAGTTTTGCCCCACCACGGAAAACCCAAGATCCGGTACTAGGAGAGAGATACCGAAAAGTTGTTTTTTTTCAATTCATGGTGTATAATTTTTCGGAAAATTTTGTGTGAAGTTCAGAATTTTTTTTACTGAGAATCGCTTATAGCATGGCCTGCTGATCTTCTCGAACTAATAGATGTGGCCCTCAGACGTAAAAGGTTGAAGACCTATAGTCTAACATAATTGAAAGAATGTCAAAAGTCTGCAGTACCTTCCAGCTGCCTGTGGAAGGGACTGCCATTGAAGTTGTTGGTAAACTCCTAGGAGAGCCCACCGCTTTTCAAAATCGTCAATTTGGCGTCCATTTCGCAGAAGGATAGAAGCTGGGTTACTATCGAATCTGGGTTACCAAGATTGCGTACTTATCGCCAACCACGCCAATGGGGTCTGCTCTCCTAAGATCCAACCGAAGTTGTTTATCATCAGGGCTGTTCACTGTCGATAGCTTTAGGAGAATATTTTAAGGATACTGTTCGTTTATGAAAGCGGAGACAATTCGTTAGGAAGATGTTATTCGGCAGAGGGGGTGATACGCTGAAATGGGCACTTGTCGAAATTAAGTTTTACACGGTCATTTTTGTGTCTCTCAGATAATGACATTTTCTATTTCCAATTTCAAGTAAACTATTTTGCTATAAAATTACTTTGTTTAATTTAATTTAACAATGTAAATCCTTTTTTTTTGTGAGCTTAGCATGGTCATTTAAGCAATGAGTATTAAGCATTTTTGTGGGGGAATACCTCGTCTCCATCTTCTAAGCATAATTTAAACTCTTCGGCACTCTTCTACATTTTATCTCGTCAGTTATCTTTTATTTTGTTGTATAAATAACCTATTTCAAAATATGCTGCACTGCATTGTATGAATTATCACAAAGCTTAATTCAAAAAATATTTATTTCATGTTAAGATGACATAATTACTTCAAATGTCTTGCATCCTTACTCTAAATTAAAAAGACTAATTGTGAAGAAATATTGATCGTTAGTGTTATTCTTTCCATCCTAGGGTACAAAGTAGCAATGAAAAATTAGCTATCTAGGAGGACCAGTTAGATTACAATTTAGTAGTATAGGAATATAAAATAGTAGACTAAAATAAAAAAATTAGCATGATCTTTTTATGCATATTTGAACTGCAGCTATTGATATTTTATTTAAAAACACAATTTTGTTAAAAGCACAAATGCGTCAGCTTTTAATTGAGGTTGGTTTTTGAGATTTGTGCCCAACCTGGGGGGCTTCAGTTTTAAGAGTCTTTTCTAAAACCAAAATATATGACATTTTGAGCAAATTTAAATGAGAGAAAGCTTCCAGTTCCACATTTTCAGAAAATCTGATACTGCAATTAGTAATTTCATTTTAAAGGGCAAGATTGGTGTTTGCCACTCGCCAACCTTGTTTGAGGAAGTTGAAATTCAAAAAATTAGGAGCAATCTTCACAATTTTTTTTTTTTTTTAACTTCCAAAGTAAAGCCTTCCTTTTCAAATAAATCTATAGAATTTAGAACCTTTGCCTCTTTCGTGCACGCAAGCACAATAAAAACTCATCAATTCGGCATTCAAGTTACCAAATTTTGACCCTGATAGTCTTTTATTTCCCCTTTCGCAAAAAATCAAATGGCAAAAATTTTTCCCGATTGCACCATTGTTTTTTTTGAATTCCTTCTCTCTACCATATGAATCTCTGTAATAGGAAACAATGTTAAACTTAGTTCTTTTTTCACAGCCAAAATTTAACAGACGACATTCATTTCAGATCGGCCATTTTTGCTCAAACTTGTAAAATCAGACTTAAGTGTAGTGCCATTTTAAAAATGGTGTGGAAGTTAAAAAAGAAACAAAATGTTTTGAAAAGAATAAAAATAAAATGTATAGAACAAAAATAAGATTGGAAATTATAGTTTTTGATACTCGTTCGAAAATGGTCTGCATTTGTAATTGTTGCTTTTTATGAAATGTTCGTTTCTGCAATTGGGATTTTTGTTATCTGTAGCTTCTATTATTAAACAATAGCATTAATATTTTGCATTTGAATTTTTTGTACTCTAAAACATTCAGCACGGAGAAACTGTGTTGCAACAATTCATATTTCCTTTATTTACCATCGCCAACGGCGCTAGTTTTTTTATTTTTCAGTTTAAAAGTTATACCCCTTTGTTTTTTTTGTGTTGTAGAATTAATGGTTTTGACAAAATATTTTGTTTTCTTCACCAAAAAAAAAAAATCCCCCTTTGCACCTTTGTTTTATGATGCATAAGTGGCCAATAAGTGGACCAGCCTAGCTGGGCCCTGAGCCTGTTGCTGGTCGTCACTTTTGTATTTGTATTTAATGACCACTGCCAAATTTTTTGAATCTTGACCTTTAAGCTCATTTATCCTATTAACTTCTATTTTAATATTTATGACTCCCTCTTAAGGGGCCTTGGACCTTTTCAGATGACATTGTGAGGCCATCCTCTCTCCGCCCATGCTTTTCATTTTTGAAACCTGGCAACCCTGGTTGGAGAAATAAAATTCCATTTCTTTCTTTCCCTCCCTCCATGTTTTTAAACAAGACAGTCGTTTTGAATTTTTGAGATCGGTGGAGAGGAGAGGGGTGGGAGTAAAGGGTATATTCTCCGCATATTGCATTAATCTTTTCCGAATGGCTGATGAATTTCCTACAATGTCTCAAAGGTTCTATTGGGGAGGCGGGGATATATGATGGTATCCCAGCCCCGAAGAACTAACGAAATACATGAACAGCTATGAATCAATCTGATATTTTCAAGGTCCCTTCCCCACAGACCCTCCTAAATGACGAGTCAGTTTTTAAAAAAGAAATGTAAGTTTATCTCTCCATACTGTTTTCCCCCTCGCACATGTTTTGAAGTATCATTTTTTTAAAACTGTTGTAGCAATCGGCCGTTTTCTTTTCTTTTTTTATGATTTTATTTATTTATTCTTTTTTAACATTTTTGTTCTTAACTTATTGCAAAGGCGTGGCGTGCCACAGGTTGAAGACCCCTAATGTATAGATATGCTACATGTTAAGCTCATAGTGCTAAGGACTGCTGCAAAATTACTGAACACGAAAATCTTAAATGGATCATTATTTTTATTACTATTTGGAATTTTTATTACGCTAGTTTTTATAGTAGCTAGTATTTCTGTGCTGAGCTAAGTCTATTTTACATGATTTAAAAGATGCTATATTTTAAAGTTTTATGATAATTAAAAAAAATAAATTCATTTTTGGACATAAGTCAGACTTAAACAGAGTCAAATTCATTAGTCTGATTTGCAGAAAAATTAAGACTTTCAAATAAAATAAAAATTTGGAAAGGCATTCTACCTCGTCGAAATTACGGACCGTCGTGTGTGATGCGTTCATTGCAGTGGTTTAGTCCTGTAAAGAAAGTTGGGGGGACGTCTTGCATATACAAAATAAGTTATCAAAATCAAAAATGACGTTTTTGTTAAAATAATAATATAGAGGGACGTCCTTTCCGTTTGACTACACCAATTGTTTATTTTGCCCTTGGTGTTATGCCATTTTCAGCATGACAGTATGAGTTTGTTCAAACTCAAGAATTATCTGAACAGACATTTTTGGGATTAGTTTACCATAAAATTCAGTGCCAAACACATTTTTAAAAAGGATATTTTAGTATTTTACTACAGAGCTTTTCACTGATTTTTTTTATGTTCTCTAAATAATAAGCCTTAAGCAGGAGTGTCCACCCGGCGATGGGGGGGGGGGGGGGGGGGTCATCGCTCAGATCATTGCAATTTTTAGTTTTCAGGTGGCTTTGGGATTATCATTTTTTTCGGGGGGGGGGGGCAGCATTACGTTAAGCATTTAACTTTCTTAAATGAGGTATAGCTTTTAGTAGTGTCTAAAACAATTCTTTTTCAAAATGGTTCAGTGAAATAGTTTAGAAGAATTTAAAAAAGAGGGGACATAAAATATGGGCCCACAAGTAATTTTTAAATGTATGAATTCTCCCACTAAATGAGGATATTCGATCGCCCTAATTACGGCCCAAATCTGCCAAAAAAGGCACTTTTATCCAGTTGACTTACTAGCTTACTATTCTATTGAATGCAGAAACGTTTTATGCCGAAGACGTTTAAATACTTTTTATTATTATTATTTGAACCGATAGTAATACGTTGCACACACCTTGAACACACCACTTGTAACTACAGAAAGAAAACATTTTACATGATTCATTCAAAATTTACTGTTGTATTGCACTTGTGTCAATAATTTGTGCATTAAAGTGCTCTGTTGGATAAAGCCTCAATGTAAATAAAAATTTTGGATTAAAAATTCAGCGCACTAAATGCATGAAGTTCGATTCGGGTGAGTTTCCAGGTGAAGACGCACCGTTCAAATAGCACTTCAGCTATTTTTATAGCTCAGTAGCTTTGATGTGTTTTTATTTGATAAAGTAATTCTTTTTTTTTTTTGAATTTCTTAATGTCGTTCAGACTTTTCTTTCTTTTTTCTCTTTTCGATATATATTTTTTTAATATGCCAAAGGATGATGGTTTTAATGGTTCTAGAAAGTTTTCTGAATGGCAACACAACAACATTAACATTTCGGCGTCTGTTATGTTTAGAAGACTGTAGGAGTCGCTGTTATTTCGATTTTAACGCGAAGTAAGTTTTTCTGTATTCAATAAGTATATATAATAGGATATTGATTTTGTAATGAAATAACATTTTTGAACTTAACCCTACAAACATCTATCATTACTATAAATGGAATCTACTAGCAATAATGAGAACCCTAACATGGCGGAACAGGATCCGCTTGAAGGTGCTAGTTTTTTATATCGTACTATGGTTGTTCGGGATCCTAGCAAACGTAAAGTAAAACCAGTTGAAAACCATATGCAATTGCTAGATTTTGGTGACTTGGATGACAGCTCGGATGATAGTGATTTTAAAATTGGTGATGACGTTCCAGAATCAAACGAAGATTCTGGTGAGAGTTCAGCAGGCAATGATGACAACAGTGAAGATGAAGAGGATGATGATGGAGATCAAAATTTAGAGACTAAGGAAAATATAACGAATGTCAAAAATGAGCCCAGTGTAAAAGATACAAAATCTCCCTTAGGAGAAATAAGTGAAAATATCCAACAACCCAAGTATAGTGATGCATCAGCAAAAAAGTTAAAAGTACTAATTTGTAGTGTCTGTCTTGGAGATGTAAGTTTACTGCCACGACAAAGCTCGGAAAAAATGTTGAGCGATGATGATGATGAAATTGTGGAGTGTGATTGTTGTGGCATATCTGTTCATGAAGGTTGTTATGGAATCAGTGATGTAGAGACAGCAGTGAGCACTGTGTCATCCTATTCTACTGAACCTTGGTTTTGTGATGCTTGTAAAGCCGGAAACATGAATCCTACCTGCGAGTTGTGCCCTAACACTGGTGGAATTTTTAAAGAGACGGATGTTGGCAAATGGGTCCATCTTGTGTGTGCATTATACATACCTGGTGTTGCTTTTGGAGATGTGGATAAGTTGTCTCCTGTAACTTTATTTGAAATGCCATATTCACGCTGGGGTGCCAAAGCTTGCTCGCTCTGCGAAGATGACAGATTCAGTCGTACTGGTGTCTGCATCAATTGCGACGCTGGTATGTGCCGAACATTTTTTCATGTTACATGTGCCCAAAAAGAAGGGTTGTTATCAAAAGCATCTACTGAAGAAGATATTGCTGATCCCTTTTTTGCTTATTGCAAGTTACATTCTGATAAAAATATCTCCAGAAGTAAGAGACGGAATTATTTAGCATTACAATCGCAATCTAAAGAACGCCACTTCAGCGACAGTATTATATCCGATGAGAAAGCTCGAATCGAAAGAAAATTAGCTTGGCATCGAGATCGTTATGTTGCCGATAAAGAAAAAAGGCCCCAGCCTTGGGTGCCCACACAAAAGATGCCACGCTTGCTGACGACCAGTCCATCTGCTTGTAAGAAATTGATAAAGAAAGCAGAATTATTGGGCTTGAGTCCACAATTGCATCTCAGTGGAAGTGATTTTGGAATGGACATTAGACGTAAATGGCACGTTCCGCCCGCTTTCAGTGCGGAGTTCGTCTCGTATTACTTGGACCGAAACGTGAGGATGGTATCGATGCAGCACAGATTAGACGAGCTACTGCAACAAAATAGTCAGCTTCAAGAGCAAGAGCAAGGCTTGCGACAGAATTACGAGAAGCTGGTTGCAGAAGTCGACGCCCTCCGTAAAGAAAATGCAGATTTGACAGAGAATGGGACCCAGTTTTGGAAGATGTTATGTGATTTGAGTGGTAAAAAATATCCCCTCCCAGATGTTCTTCAGCCAAAGCCAGCTATCAAGTTGAGCAAGAGCAAGAAATCTGATTCTTCGGGATCTGTGATAATGGAATGCAGTATTTGTCACAAGTCCCATGATCAGCATCAGCTTGCTAAATGTGATAGCTGCAAATTGCACTACCACTTGGCCTGTCTGGACCCCCCGCTCTCTCGCATGCCGAAGAAGACCAAATCTCTGGGCTGGCAGTGCAGCGAGTGCGACAAGACGGAAGAGGAGGAGCAGCACGACGACGTCGATGCCAATGCTCCGCGGAAGCTCCGGTGCCAATTGAAGGAGAAGTCCGACCAGGAGAGGCCGCGAAGGGGTCGGTCATGCAAGAAGGCATTGGACGACAACATTGGATCTGAGGGGAAGGGAGAGATCTGGATATCGTCCGGTGCGGAGGATGACCACCCGCACGATGGATCCCGTCCGAGGTCGGACTCGCGCCGGAAGCGCCGTTCCGCGGACATCGGATATCGCAAGTCCAGGAGGAGAAGCAATAAGCGGAAGTTGCAGCGAGAAAGTTGGGGGGATGAAGATGGAGTGAGTGAAGGTACAGAAGCGAAGGCACCCAGGCATTCGACTCGCAGAACATCGTCGAACTAGTTCTCCCATTCAACACGTATTATCAGATTAAAAGAGACATCCAAAATAGCAGTCATTTATTTCCTATAATATCATTCATCGATCAAAATGAAATTTTCAATTTTTAACAGCTATCCCTAACTTTTTCAATTCAGTACTTCATTTTAAAAGAACTGATGTCGACAAGCGTTGTATCGGTGTGAAAGTGAATTTAATTTCAAGATTGGACCATTTTTATTTATATTTGCTGTCATCTTCATGAGCTTTTATTTGACTGAAAATCTGCCAAGTTATGCTTTGGAAAAATTAGTCGATGTACTGGTGTAGACTATGCGTCTTGAAACTGAATCCGTTTATGATGAAGAATACTTTACTCGGAACTATTTTTTCCAGCTCATAAAGAACTTTTATTTTTAAAATAAAATTTTTTGGTTGTAAAAATTATGCCAAACAAAAGAAGAAAAGCTGTCGTAATTAAAAGTTTCTGTAGTGTTTTGTTGATGATAAAGTGCATTAGGTAGTACAATTAAATGTTAGTGAATGTGCATGTTATTTGTGTGATCAAATTAATTGCTTTTGAGGAGAAAAAAAATCATTTTTTATTGCATAGATTGTAGATTTGTATTTAAGTTTTCCATTTTTTAGTGTAAATACCATGGATTAATTTTCCTTTGTTTTGAGTATTTTAAATTGTTTGTTGTATATTTGTTTTATTTGGGTTAAAGTTAGGAGAGGTCAATATGAGCCATATAATTGTATACACTATGAGTATATCATTTCATTTTACTCTCACATTTACATTCTTTTGTTAAAAGCTTTTGTTACTTTTATTTAGATACTTTCCACAAATTCCTGAGTTAATTCGCAAATGCGAGGATTTAAAAATCCATCAGTATCTATTATTTATTTTTGCTAATGTTCTAAAAAATTAATTTTCAGTTCTCTTAGTATAAAATTTAAATTGATTCACGTTGTGTTTTATTGTAACTGGATAAAATAATCTGATTTCCATAAATGCAGAAGGGTTATATACTTTCTTAGCTGTTATAATAACTGTGTAATGTTATTTTGTATTGCTATGTTTGTAATGAATAGTTAGCAATAAATGTTTATAGATTTCTCTGTTTGTTTGAAATTGTATACAAAGTAGTTTTTAATTCATTTTTATTGCTGCTGTTGAAATATGAATGTAGAGCATCAGTTTTTAGTTACTTTATTTATTTCAAACTTTAATGTGAAGAAACTAAAGTATATATCATAGAGATATATATTTAAACTTCAGTGCAATTTGTTTTAAAAACAAATTTTGCTATAATGGGGTCATATTAACATGGAGCACAGTGCAGACATTTCAGCCGCCTCCCTCTCACATTCTTTTAACTTCCAGAAAAAGTGAAAGTATTACAAAATTAAATTATATGAAAAGTATAGATATACAGGAAGTTAAAATTCAAATTTTCAAGTAGAGATTTCCCTTCTGAGCTTTATATTTGGATGGGGATTGCAATTTTTGTTTTTGTAAGGGAGAAAAATTGACAATGTTATTCCACTATTTCAGCCCTTTGTATGTCCACCCCATGAATTCGCAGTCAAGTGTAAATTCATTTTTTAGTAAAATGGTATACAGCTGTGTAACCAGAATTTTGTTTTGAAAACTAGGTTTAAGGGGGGGGAGGCATCACTACTTCAGGCATACATACTATCATACTGGATTTAAAACCAAGGGTTTGCAGGGAAGCAAGCCTTCCAAACAGGGTTGGATTTTTTTGTCTGTAACTAATATTTTCCGTCCCAGTGGGAAAAACTGGTAAATTTTTTTGAAAAATTGATAAATGATGGGAAATACCGTATAAAATGCAAAATAATCCCATCGTAGAATATAGTTTAGACCTTAAAATCTAAGTTTTGTCACCTTCAACAATTGTTGTTAGCAGCTGGCATATGAAGGGAGATGGATAATGCCTCTCCCTTGATATGCTAGTTGCTAACAACAGCATTCGCAGCAATTGTTCCAAGGGTGTAAAAATGCAATTTAAGCCTATTTTTCACAATTCATTTACTGAAAATAGAGGAGGGCCACATTATAAATGGGGGGGGGGGGGAAAGGAAGGCATATTAAGAAATGCCAATTTATAAAGGGGGGGGGGGATTAATCATAATTCTTAATACTTGTGGACATTAGTGGGGAAAGATGAAGGCACCAAAATGTTTTTTAGCTTTACAGTCTTTTTCACTTATTCATCGTGCAAGAAAATTTATCGGTTAAATGACTTACCAAGCTAAGCTCGCCTAGTGAGTTTTACATGAGCAAACCAAATGTAAAGAAAGACATTTTACTAAATTTAAATCACCATGATTATTTTGCTATGTTAAAATTTTATTAATTTTGGTTACCTAAAGTTGCATATCCAGGGTTCACGCGAGGCCCGCAATATTTTTTAAAATCCCACTAAAAAAAATTTTTTTTTGGGCTTAAACTTTAAAAATCCCACTTAAAATTTTGGTCAAGGAGGAAAATCCCACCTTGTATTTTTCCCCAGCGTGAACCCTGATATCTATGACAAAAGTAAAGTCCATGTTTAAATATATTTAGCTTATTTTGTTTTATATATCTTGCTTATTTTGTTTATATCTCTTTCTTTTTAAAATGAAGCTCATTAAACTTAAGGCATTATATTCAAATTTCGATATTTTCATGTATATGCATTGCCAATAAAAGGTACCATTAACAGATAAATAATTGTTGGCAATAATTCGGGAAAAGTGTCTGAGGCAGGGTTCTTGATTGTCTGAGGCAGGGTCTTTTTTTAAAAAAAAGACCTTAAATATTTTGGATATTTATTATGTTACATTCATAGAAACAACATGGCATATTAAGCAATATGCAAAAACACTCTTTAAGCTATTTTCACAGAAATGAATATTTTTTAATGACAAACAAATTTTAATACAAATGCATGACTCAAATGAAACTTAACCCTACCAGAAATAATAGTACACTCATAAGTACAGAGAAAATGAACAAATTTAATCTGAATTATTTTGCTCTTAAAAGCTGGAAAAAAAAAAAAACAAACAATTGTGTGTACTTAATTTTTACATTGAGGGTACTTAAATCATTTTTCTATTTTATAAATGAAAAAGCCTGAAATATTTTTACCCATTTAGTAAAATCATATGCTCACACCATTACTATAAACTAAAACATTTTGTTTTAATCAAGTATATTTAATGAAAACTTCTATGATGAAAAAATATTTTAGAAGGGAAAAAAACCTTAAGCTATTAGAGGATATGGATGAAACTTTAAAGGATACGTATTTTAAATATCTAAATTCTAACAATTGTTGTTTAAAACACTATCATTCTAAATTATTTATTGTGTGGCATTTATTAAATTGATCCAAAATATAATTTTTAAGGTAAAAAACACTGAATGGTTCATGATTATTATGAATTCTTATTTGAATGAATTATGCTTTGCTGTTAAGATGTTTGAAGAATAAGACTAATGTTGTAAAATTAAAAAAAAAAAAGAGTAATTAGTTCTAAACTTATAAAATAGGTCTATCCGGCTGTGCGCATAACATAAGAAAATTTTGTTTGAAACAGTGGTTGTAATTGTAACATATTTCATTTTTACAACATTTTCTAACATTGTAAAATCAATGATTTTTCTTTGAAAAAAAATCACTTGATTTAAATCAATGATTTTTTAAATCAACGGACCCTGGTCCCAGCCCAGTAGAGTAGGGTCAACTTGTCCTTAAGCTTTAATCTGTATTTCCCACCCATTCATTTCCTATGCCCCTCAAGAAATCTTATTCTTCAGCAAGATATGTGTGCATGTTAAACTGTGTGTGATTAAAATTGCGATTTAAATCAATGGACCCTGCTCTGAGGTGGGCAAGGCACTTTGACTGATAAGTACGACCAACAATTCCAGCAGCATATTTTTTAGTTAAATTTTACCCCTATCTTTCAGACATTGTCCAACACATATACAGGTACATATAGTGCGATTAAAGTTAAGCTACAGCATAACCCTGATTTAATGATTGTCTACAGATTGAACCGCTATTGTTAAATCTTTAAATTAACGACACATAACATTCATCTAATACAACTTGGAAGTTGAAAAATCGATTACTTCTATAGTGGAGCATTGTTTATGGAATGCCCAAAACACTACCAAGAAACGTATGAATGATAACGTATCATCGCATTGCCTCTCTGGCTAGATTCAAAAATTGGGGCCACCCTAAAACATTGTATAAGTGTAACAATTGTATAAACAACTGTACAAACGATGCTTCACTGTATGAAGAAATCGTTAAATCGAAGTTATACTGTTTTATTTCCAGGTACGAAAATGCTCTGTGATTTTCCCCAAGGATCTGGAGTGGAGCAATGAGGTTTAGCTCATAAACTAAAAAGCAGAACTGGAACAAAAAAAAATTGTGCTCTGCTATTCCTATTTTCTTTCTCTTTTTTAAAAAACTGGATTAAAAAACATAAAAAGATAAAAAGAAACAACGGGTCAATCCAGCATTTTTAACAGGGTCCGGCTTTTGAGAATTTTAAAAAGATTTTTGTGAAAAATCAAATAGTTTTGTAAAAAATCAAAATTTTTAAACACAGTGATTAAAAATAATATTATTTATTGCTACTTAATAACTCTTTGAAAAGTATGATTTGGTAGTTCGTAATTTCTTGAAGGCCTGTTCTGATTGATTGGAATTTTGTGAATTGTTTGTTCTGGTTGATTGGAATTTTGTAAACTCTTTTGAGTCATTGGAATTTTGTGAAGGGTCTGCCTTCATTTTGAGTTATTGAAAATTTGTGAAAACACCCGAATTTCCTCTTGTGCAACCCCTGATAATCTGAGTAATTTTTTTCATTTTTTATCTTATGTATACCTGTTAACAAATTAAGTTTAAAATATGGTTAATAATATGATTCCTATTAAAACTATTTAGAGCATAGAAATATTTAAAAGTTAGAGCAGAGTGTCTCGAAAAGAGGGCTTCTCCAGATCCTTGGATTTTCAGTTTTGCCTGCTTTCTTTAAAGAAAGTGTTTTCTCTTTCCATCAACACCACATCATTAAGCAATAAAAAAAAGAGAAAAGTAATTTGTCCTTAGCATCAAGTACATAATTATGCTACTAGTTATTATTTTATGTGGTTAGTTCTATAAAAAAAAATCAATTTTACAAACCTCTTACAAAGGAGGAGGTACACATAATATTTATTTCTGATACTTAACAGTCTGATAATTCTTTGACTAATGTTCACTTAATAAAACATGGAGCAAAAATTAATAACATTTTCACTTTTGCTTAGTTTAATGATTTTGTTTTCTTAATTTAGAAGTTTTAAAAGTAGTTGCAAAACAATCCTCTATCCATAAAATTATTTCTGTTGGATTATTTATTACACTGCACTGTGATGCACCAATGGGTGCAACTCATAGTTTGCAAAATAACGCTCTACATATATACTGAAGAATATCAAAAGTACACACTTCTATTTGCTACGCTTCTGAACAGCATGTCTGATGTTTCTTTTACAGCTACATTTTTATCATTCTTCCATGATTTGTACCAAATCTCTATTAGAAATATCACAGAAAACAGCAATGATTTATGGAGTCTGAGTACTCGTTTTGCTTCTGTAATTTCTACAACAGTTGCTGACTCGCTCTCATACATTCTCCAGCAACATGTCAAACTTGTTCTTTATTGTACATTACTTCAACAAGTTTTTATTTTTGCTCGTCCTTGCTGCGCAGGAATTTCCATTCTTTTCAGTTCCCAAAGGTTGAGCTGGAAAATATATTCAGGTGCGATCCAGCATTTTTTAACAGGGTCCGTTTTTTGGGAATTTAAAAAATATTTTTGCGAGAAATCAAATATTTTTGTGAAAATTCAAAATTTAAACATGAGGCGATAAAAAAATTTATTATTTTTTGCTCCTTATTTCCTCCAGCACAACCCCTGATACTGGTAAATAAAATTGAAATAAATAACACGTTGAGCTCATTTTAATCAAACTACCAATTA
Source organism: Octonoba sinensis (assembly GCA_038502835.1). NCBI lineage: Eukaryota > Metazoa > Arthropoda > Arachnida > Araneae > Uloboridae > Octonoba > Octonoba sinensis. Next base: position 111,922,670 of record CM076604.1, on the reverse strand, counting down.
TGTATTATGCTATGAGGGAATTTTTAAAAACTTATAAATAATTTGTTTTGTTTATCCATTCACTTAATACTTTAAAAAATGTATTAAAAAAGAAAGGAGAAAAGAAGTAGTAATAACAGCATTAAATGAATTCTGATTAGTGCCATACTGAGTAACTTTAGCTGAGTACCAAGTGTCCTACCTACTGTGTAAAAAAAAAAAAGATTGACATGCACATAAAGAATTTTACACATATTGGAATAACACTGGATCTTGAGCATATAATCATTTTTGAAATTAAACATTTCATTATACAAATAGATAAAAATGCAAACTGTGATGATGAGCTGAAGATTTTTGGCCTAGCTAGGCTTGTCCTAGTTATCAGACCCAGATAAAATAGACAAACACCTGAACGCAATTTCCAAAAATTTTTCAAAGTTTTGACATTTTTAAAGTTTTTCATTATTAATTTTTGAAAAAGAAAAAAAAAGTATTTATTTATCAATCGAAAAAAATAGCTTTGTAGCAATTGCCAAATTGAATTTTGTGAAGGGTCCAGAACGGGCCTGAATTTTTTTTGGCATGACTCCTGCTCTTGCCAGGCTTCAAAAATATAGAGCACGACTTTTTTTTCCCTGAAAATATTTAAGAAATTACTTGAGTTTGCAGATAATTTTACGTTTTATCATGATAGATGAAAAATGCAGATAATTTTGCATTTTTTCCCATGAGTTGCAGACCAAGATAATTTATTTCTGCTAGTCATGGACTCTGTAAAAAAAAATGTGTTCTTTTAAGTCAAAAATTTTACAAAAGTAGAATTATTTTAAAAATGTCTGTATGGGGGGATGGGTACATGGGTGATTCTGATCTGAAATTTTCCTACATTTCCGAAAATTTTAGAGAACCTGTTTCGAAAATTTAAAAATAAAATCAGTTTTCTGAAATTTTTTCAATTTATATTAATTTTTAGATTTCTTTGATGAATAATATCTGGGCTTTTCTTTCTACCTTGAGACAAGCAAAATATTTAGTACTTTAAAACACTAAACCAATGTTTCTGGGAAAAAAATTTACTTCTCACATAAAAATTACAAAATTTTCATCTAATCATTTGATGTTTTTATATGTATCAGGATTTCCCACCAGGCGTTTGGGTCATGGCACATACTGCGGAATTGAGATTTTTATGGTGTTTTGGCTTACTTTTTTTGGGTAGGTGGGAGTTTTTAGCCGTCTTCTCCCTCCACTATCGATCATGCATTAATCAAAATGCGTTCTTGCGAGATTTTCCTTCAATTGCACTGTGAAATTATCGACAAATTTGCATGAACGTTTACAGATCTCTAATATTTTAATTGAATTTCCTTAATTTCTATAAGATATAAGTAAAAACTTACATTTTGGAAGGAAACATGCCAACATCGAACACGTGCTTCGCTGAAAATTAGCCTGCCGTGCATTTTGCATCCTATAAATATTTGAATTGTTTTAAAAATTAGGAGGTATTTTAATGCATACTACCTTAAATAGTTACCTAATTACATAATATTTATTTTAAATTCGTAATGCTTACTTTTTACAAAAATTTCATGTCTAGTTCAGAATTTTTTTTCACTCAGAATCACCTATGCTTGGCATACTGAAAGAAATTTGAAATAAAAAATGTTTTCAGATATAATCAGTTAAGTGGCCGGTTACCAATTTCTGCCTGTGCTTTTCTGTTTATGACCAGGATGTGAAAAAAGACCTTTTTATACAAAAAATTTAAAAAATCAGATTTATTTTCATTTAAATCTAGTTATTATAAAATCAAAACACATTTCAACTTGATAAATATAATTTGAAACACTGATGTTTTAAGATAAATTTAAAGTAATTTTGCATTAAAAAAGAATATTAGTAATGCATAAAATTTAGAAAATAAATAAATATTTATTTTAATCTTAAAAGACAATGTAATTAGTGCAAAAGATAATATGTAAATAAGACTGTTACCAGCTATGTATTTTGTGTATTAAAATACTTTAAAATCATTTCTGAAAAATATTCATTCACAGTTATAAACAGAATAATAGTTAAATTCACATTAAAAAAAGGTGTTAGTTAAATGCGTTCTTCTCTTTTCTATTCAGTCATTTAAATTAAAAAAAAAAAGGTATACTTTCCATTTCGGAGGGGGGGGGGGGGGTGTTGTAAAAAAAAAGCGCAAAGTAGTGCTACCAATGATGCTTAGATAATTGACCTTGATTTGTGTTTGGAGTTTGTTTTGGTGGAAAAAAGTTGCCTCAATAATGGCAAAATAAAACTCTGCACAAAACAAGGCTACTTAATTAAAGATCAATGAAGTGACTGTTTGACAATTTTTATGGCCCCTTAAAACGGAAAAGTATAACCCCCCCCCCCCCCCCCCCCGAAACATTTGCCTTTGCTTTTCAACCCAAGCTTATCTTTTCACTTATTGTGAACAATTCCAATCATGGGAAACATTTGTTCAATCCCTGCAGATTTTAACTGTGATGAGCATTTAACTTATTTAGGCTGATGTGGGTCAGGTACAATCTGAATCTTCAAAGAGCATATTCAATGCCATTGTGCTCTGCTAGAGATTTTGTTCATTTTTCAAATTTTGAAGTTTGATACTCATATCCTTTATTAAGCTTTTCAAACATTTCCTATTCGATTGAACCTCAAACAGAAATTGTAAGAGATGTTTCTTGACACTAGTGCATGGGATTGCACTTGCCCCAGCTAGTGCATTATCAGCCTTGTCTTTTCTGAGCCTTTCTATTTACAGTAAATGTGTTTCATTATACAATTGAATCTCAAAAACTCGGCACTCCATAAGTTGGATCTATAATTTGGATTGTCCAGATAACTTGGCCACACTTTGATAGGGTGAAAGACGTTGTGTACATAATTAAAAAAAAAGTAGTCTGTGTTTACAAATTCGGATGCTTTATTTTCATTACGCCTTTATAAAGTATATTCTTGAGGTCTGTCTTATCAGGTAAATTACTGTATGCTGTATAGAGTCTTTTGTTAAGGGTATTTGTGCCGTGTATTCTCTGTTGTAGTCCAGAGCAAACAATACATTCAAGTACAGTATAGATTTTTTAAAGAAACACTCATACTTATTCTTTTTCAACCCTATTCCCAATAACCAATAATTTTCAAACTCTGATATTCTTCCATCCACATTAGACCAAGTTTTTGTGACTCTACTGTATTCATAAGCTTCAAAATATTTCTGCTTTAACCCTTTTGCGACGAGTTTTTTTTTTACAACAGAACAATTTTGGTAGCATAAACTATGAGTAGGGCACACTAGAATGCTAACACTAAGATATTTTTAGGAATATTTTAAACACTGATTTAGGACCGGGACATATATGTCTCATCAGTCCTGACAACTGGGACAGATGTGTCCCAGTAGTCTTCAATGAGTAATTTTGTAAAGAAAATCAATGATTTTCTAGTCATAAAAATTTAATTATGAATGGTATGGTTTGAAACAATCAATGCACAATGAGACATTACACATCGTGCACATTATTTTAGTGCGCAATCCCTTCTTTTGTTGTGCACCTTTACGGCACTGTCGTTGTGTTTTTGTTGTTACTGGCAGATGGTCACCAACAATGAGTAAGCTTTGTGATGTTTTGGATGTCCGAAAAGACTTTTTTTGAAATTTGCTTGGGACGTATGTGTCCCGTTAGGAGCGAAAGGGTTAAAAAGTCAATAGGTACAGACTTGATTAAAGATTGCGTTACTTAATATAAATGAGAATAACAAATGAAACAGGGATATCAAGTGAAACACTAATGTAAGGAACAAATGCTTTATTAATTATAAAAGAAAAAATGAGTAATTGATTAATTACATTTGAAATATACAAAAAGTATGAAAAAATGTGCGGTGGAAAACCATGAAACTGAACCATAAAAGCTCTTTTGAACGTAATAGTTTTTCTCTCCTTTACAGGAAGGGATAAGTGAAAAAAAAAAAAATTGTTTTTTCATTATTTTTTCTACTTGGTCCAACTTTCCTTGCAGATTAAGAGATAATTATTACCCTTTGAGAACATTCATAAATGATGTTGCATTTTTTTCCGATATATTTGACCCCTACCAGTATGCCACAAAATGTCACACTTCAACATACCCTTTGCCACATGTCATGCTATATTGCATAAGCATAATGTCACACTTGTTACCCTCTCCCCTTGTCACAATTTCACGAACCCCCCTCGAAGCGGGACATCATTTATGAATGATCCCCTTTGTACCTTTTCCTGAAAGTGTACATATGAGAGAGGTATATTTGGAAGCAAAATTTAAACACGTATATCTAGTTACTGAAAATTATTCATTAAATTAAAAAATATATATATTGAATGTGTATCTGCAATATACACCTTCGGTGTATATTGCAGATACACATTCAGATACTTATTATAAAAATTGCAGATACTTATTATATTGCAGATACTTATTATTAAAATTCTAAAATTTTTTTTTTTTTTTTGTGATAGCAGAGAATATTTCTGAACTATTTTGGCAATATTTATTTTAAAAAATTGTGAGCAGAAAGTTAAATAGATTAGATTAATTTTTACATGGATCGATCAAATGCATTTCATTTAAACCTATTAATTTAGGTAACATAGGTATTGGTGAAGCTTGATAGGGATATAAAAATAGAGCAACTGAGCAAATTTTATTTAACAACAGTCCATCACGATACTATTCAATAACTTTTGATGAAACACCAAATGTATCTTACTTGTTATACATGAACCTTATGTGAAGATACAATCGGAAGGATTCTATCAGTTTTGTGAAGGAGTTTGCAAATTTAGTATGCGCTAAATGTGAAAAAGAGTACAAATTCTAAGAAGGTGGATGAGAAGTTAATGCTCATTACCAAACAGACATTGAACAAAAAGGCTACACCTTTGGAATTGTCTTTGATCAGTAAGGCCATTGGTCACATTATCATTCACCAGAAGAAGAGGCTGAAACTTCCACTTAAATGTTGTGTTGTTGGTATAGGAACAAATGTCATGCATGTTTAGTCATGCTTTCTAAAGTTCAAGGTCTGCCTTTGAGGTTCAGAAAGAAGCTGAAAAGGTTCTCAACACACCATGGTATACCTACAAGAATAATTCTATTTTATGTACCTCAAAGTTGCCACTATCCAAAATGCTGTATAGTAGCAGGTATGAAAGAAGTGATAGCATCTTGGCAATCATGTGTGAAACTAAAAATTGGAGCACCTTGGGATACATGGAGCTTCTATCTTTTTGTGAGACCCGGTGTGTAGAGCAGCATTATGCTCTGCAGAGATAAACAGTTGGACCTTGATATAATGTCTCCCCTTAGGACTGCACGAAAATGACCTTATAAGCGATTCATCTATTCATACACATTTGCATTAAAAATTCACATTAAAAGAGCTTTTGGGACTTTAGGAAAGTGACTTTGTGTGCGAGTGACCTTATATCCAGGTCGAACTGTAATTAGAGTTTTTTTAAGAGAAGAAATACTCTTGCTTAAAGCAATGACCTCTGGTTCAACCATCTGTGCATAAATGTAGCCCATCTACAATTTCCATTTTAATGAATTTAAATAACTGAATCATATCCCCTCTAACTCTCCTTTGCTCGAGACTAGGCATATTGAGCATTTTAAGCCCTCCCTCACAATCTAAGTCTGGGAGATTACTTATCAACCTGGTAGCGCTCCTTTGAACCCTTTCCGATAAGGTAATATCCTTCCTTAGATATGGAGACCGGAACTGCACAGCATATTCCAAACGAGATCTTACCAAATTTCAGTATAATGGCAATATAACTTCCTTAGACTTAAAGATTATTCCAGTATTCCTATAGTATTCATTGCTTTTAAGCTACCTTTCCGAAGTAAATGCATGGTCTTACCACAGGCATTTTTGAAAGATTTTTTGTGGGAGAATTAGGGGTCGGCTTATTCCTGCTTAAATATGGTAGTTTAAATTATTATGTGAATCATGGGCGAAAACTAGTTTTTTTTCTGCTTTAAAGCAATTTTTTGAGAAATGGGTAAAATCTCAAAAAAAAAGAAAGAAAAAAGGGGAGTGGGGGGGGGGGGGAGGGGAAGAGAAATTGGCCCATTTATCAGAAAAACCTTGTATTCATTCATGCCTGCACTGTCACAACAGTAAGAGTGATACTAATGTATTTATGAAACTTTATTTTTATTGCAATAAAGCATTTAGTATCTTTTATCCATGATGTTGCATGATATTGTTGCCTTTCTATGTTTTGAGAAATTTACTAAGACCAGCCTAGCTGGGCCATGTGCCGGTTGCTGCTCGTCACTTTTGTATTTGTATTTTCTTTATCATTTAGAAAACATTCATTTTGAATGCAGTATTGTATTTTCTACTTTTGTGCATTCAAATGGGATTGAATGTATATCTGGTCCCCTAAAATATCCATAAAATCACAATATTGACATGTTCGCTTTCAGAAATGATATTGGATATAACTTTTTTTAGAACTGTTATTATTTTTCAGTAAATTATTCTAGCAATTATTGTATTTTTAATATATGTTAAAGATAATAACATTGATAAGCTAATAAACTTGCTGATTAGCAATTAGTGTAATGTATGACATTTGAACTTAACTAAGTCAAGAAATTTTTAAGTAATTTAAAATCAATTTTGTTAAAGCATATGAGAAAATGCAGGTATTCACTATGACATTTTTTCTTGTAGAATTGCTAAAGAAGTATCATATTATGAAAAAGAAATTTTGAGAGAGAAACAAAGACTTGAAAAAATGAAACAAAAAGGAAAAGATGAATATGCTTTAAAACATCAAGTGAGTGCTTTGTAAGAAATTTAAAAAAAAATGTCCTTATGTAACACAAATTATCTGCACTTTGAATTGAAAACTTAAAAATATTTAATGGATGTATTGTTCTGTTCATCATCTCGCCACTATTTATCAAGGATTTTGCATATATCCACAATTTTACACTTCATATTTATGTATTTATTTATTTTAAACATTTTATGTGCATCATATTTTATTGTCTGCTGTTAGGATAAAGTAATAACTTTTGAGATGACTTAGTATATTTTTCTTAGAATGTGACATGTTGATTAAATGCATATAGAAAATACTTTGTTTATTTCATGCGTTTCCTTGTTTCTTATGTTTGTGTACTTCACTCGTTGTGAGCTTGATGACTTGTGCTTTCTCCTTTCTGCAATATCGTGCTTGTTTTTTGCATCATGCTAGTAACTTTTCAGTTTCTGTTACAATGCTAATATTCTTTAGCATTGTAACAGAACATCAAGCTTTAAGAATTTTTTTCCCCTGAGATTTTCTGGCTGTGTAGGTTTTTGAAATGTTTTATCAGAACAGTGGTTATTGTGTTTTCAGAGATTCCCAAATTGTTGGATTCAAAAAGAAAAAAAAAAAAAAAAAAAAGATGAAAAAATAAAAGTAGATAAAAAAAAAAAAAAAAACTGCAATAATGCTATTTTACATTTTTTATCAATGTTTTTCAGGATAAGATTATTAATTGGTTAAGTTAGTGGGTGGGAGGGAACTTATTTTTTTGTTAAGATTCTAGGTAGTTAGTACAATAACAAGTAGCATTGTGACCAAGTTGCCAAGTGCTCAACTGAGCATCCAGTTGTCAAGTACTGAGTACTAATCGTGTTTTAAAAAAGAAGCACTGATATGCATGTGCAGAACTGTGCACTTATTGAGTTAGCAACATGGGCATACAAATCAATTTTAAATTAAATTCAATATGAAATTTAATTAGTCATTTTAAAAATATTTCTTTTAGTCATAAATAAATGCTAATATTTGATATAACAGTATTGCAATCACTACCCAACTAGGCACAAAAACTAAAAAGTAAGAAACCATTGAATTCTCAAATATTTGATATATGACATGCCAAAAAACAAAAGCTGGCTTCTATGTAGGCACAGTTATTGCGTTTTCGTTCATGCCAGCAAAGTTCTTTAGTTCATTACTGCATATTCATTGTGAAACAATCATTGGTGTAATAAATGTGCAGACTTAACTACCTGAGTGCAACCACGATCTATTGAACAGGCTCCTCCGAGCAAGTAGTACCTTGTCTCCGACGGTTTGGCGACCACTAATAATAAATTAAATTCTACACTATATTAATTTAACAGTAGGAATTTTTCTTAACTTTTATGTACAATTTGCATCGGAATGTTTTTTTACCATCTAAAAGTTCCTTTCTCCTCAGGGGTACTTATAATATTTAATTCTTATAATTATTTGGTAGTAGCCAACTAGGTCGAGTATCAAATATATGCAGAGTACTTGGCCTAGCACCAACTTTAAGAAAAGGGGGGGGGGGGGGGGTGAAGAAAAATGAGCTAAATAGAGGGCACAATAGTGTGCTGAAGACCCAAGAACGGATTGCAAACACTGAACAGAATGCATAACCTTGAGAGTACCTTGAGGTCACAAACTTTCAATAAAGGAATAAGTGATTAATAATGCTTTATTTCCCTATAACTAAAGTAAGCAATTTCAAATCATTTTCAAACTATGAAGAAAAGTCATCAAAAATTGTTATGTGTTGCCACTGAAATTTTTGCAAAAAATGTATGTAAATATTTATGTTTTGCTTAACAAAGAAGTTTTCAACAAATTTAATCTTATGCTGAAAAATTTAAATTTTAAATGGTGTTAAAATTTAAAATGTGGCAACAATTTTTTTGTCTCGATATCGGTGAATTCCAGTGAAAAAAATTTATGTTCCAAGGACACAATCACCCTTTTAAGTTGATTATACACATACAGTATGGGACCCCGATTTCGGAATAGTGAAATCCGGAAGGCCCAAAATCCGGAAATTTTACCAGATTTGAAAAAAAAAATCGGCAGGTAAAAAAAATTTAAAAAAATCAAGAAATGTTTTGCATTTTTTTTTTTGGTTTTTTTAATTTAGGGTATAAATGCAGGGAAGATATTAAATTTCAAGATAGGGTGGTTTTTGAGACAGATAGGTTCAAGATAAACAGGTTCGACTGTATTCATTTTTTTAAATGGGCCCTAATTTTCGCACGATACAGAGCATTCGTGAAATTGGAAATTTGCGTTTCTTGCATTTTTTCGATATTCTGATCTTTTACTACAATTTAATAGCTAGAGATTATAAAATCATATCAAAATTTGACAGAATTCTTTTTTTTTTATTGTTTACTTAAAGAGGTTAAAATAACATCGGGAAATGTCTGGATGTTTCAATGCTTGGCGTCGAATGTAAGCCTATGCCAACTTCATTTTTTGTGCTAAACTTCGCAACTTATAGGCGAGTATATATGATAATAAAAATGCTATAAATGAGCAAAATGCTAATAAAAAGTTCAAGAGCAAATTATATAGGCTCTGATGCTACTTACAAACTTTTTTGAATGAGGACCCAAAATACGGAAAATTCCAAAATCCGGGAAGATCGCAGCCCCGAGCATTCAAGATTTGAATTCCCATACCATAAATATTAATGCATTTGTAATTTCTAGAGAATTTATTCATGTTTTTCTCTCATTTAGGAAGAAGTGATTAGAGAATCTGCTCGAATGGTTCCCCACTGTACTAATGAGTTGCGTATTGCATACGATGAACTGAAAACTATGCTGGTGAGTAAAAATAATGGCATTTGTTCTGGATATACAGGGGTTGATCCAGCCTTTTTAACAGGGTCCGTTTTTTGTAAGTTTTAAAGCAATTTTTGTTAAAATTCAAATGATTTTGTGAAAATTGAAAATTTAAACAATATAGTGATGAAAAAATGTATTATTATTTGCCGCTTGTATAACAAATAATGGTGTGAAAAGTATGATTTGGAAGCTTTAAGTTTTGTGAAAGGTCCGTTTTGATTGATTTGAATTTTGTGAAGGGTATGTTTTGATTAATTGGAATTTTGTGAAGGGTTCGAAAACTGACCCAAATTTCCTCTGGATACAGTAGTGATTGCAATAGAAAAAGCATAGAAGAAAAAATTGAGAGTTCTAAAAATATTTTATACTAAAACTATTGCAGTGCTAATGATTAATAATTTTCAAACCAGGTTCCTATTACCTACATAAAGTTAATTTATTGAAAAATTTTAAAGAACCCTTAAATATCCCACAATTTTTCAACCTGAAGTCCAAAAGAAACAGAAATAATTTTTCTTGTAAACTGTTGACTAAAATATCCAACAAGTGCCCCCGATCGAATAAGCACCCCTCTTTCCCTTGAATTTCCTGTAGGTGAAAACACTGAATGTCCCCCCTCCCCCCATTCTGCTTGGACTGTTACTGAAATTATAAATCAACAGTTAACAAAAGCTTTTGCTAAAGCAAAAAACTAACTCTTTAAAACAAAGTGCAATAAAAAAAGAGATAAGAAAGACTAATAGTACAAAAAGAAATGTTTTTGGTCTTAAATTTGTTTATTAGCTTTTATTTACACTCTTTTTAAAAATTTATTACCAATTCTTGTGCTATTTTTCAAAACAATGCATTTTCAAAATGGTGCGAGAAGTTTAACCACTAAGATTTTAAAATGTTATAAGTTTAAATGAAAGTATGTGGTCCAAAATGAATGAGTTACTAAAAAAACAACCTACGTATTAATGTTTATTTGTCAAAAGTCAAAGGATTTATTTTTCACATGGCATTCAACAAAGAAAACACAAGAAAGTCATAGTTGAAGGATGATAAATCACCTGAACTGTTGTTTTCGCGTGCCTTATAAGATAGATTAACTGATTTATATGATTTTTATATTTTTTATTTATTCATTTTAAAGATAAAATCACATGAAAAGAGGGAAGAATCAAAGTTGTGTATTTAGCACAATTATATTTTTCTCTCTCGAGGCAATTAAAATTAAATACTCTCAGAAAAACTTCCAGTTACATGAATGGGGAAATTTGGATGAGCTTTTACTATTACTATGTCTTCTACTCATCGAGAAGGGAGGATTTTAATGGGTGCTGATTTTCATTCGTACTAATTAAACACCCCTTCCATATTTTTGTGAAATTCAGGAAAATTTAGGAGGATGCTTATTCAGTATTTTAAAGCAATAACTTCAGGACTTATTGTGGGAAAAATTTGTTTGAAATGAGTATTGCTAAAATTTATGAAAAGTATTTTCCTAGTTTGGCTACTAATGTAGTTGCATTCTGTCTCAAGGAGCATTCTGCCTTTTAAAGAAGGTCAATGGTTTTTAGGTATGAGAAAGTAATAATAATTAAAAAAAAATAGCATTTTAGATATGTAAAATTTTAAGTTTTCCACATTTTATATGGTGGTGACTGAATTGGAAAATAAGAAGATTTTCAATCTGAAAAAAATAAGGGATAAGTCTGATAAAAAATAACTTCTAGTATTTTATCACTTATAGCAAAATCAAGTGATTCTTCCCATAGAATATTGAATGATTTTTGTGACTGAGTAAAGCAGTGGGAAATAACTTCCAAATGCACGGGTAGAAAATCTCAGTCAATTGCGCCAAATTGCCCAATTTTCAATTCCTGATACATTTGCGATTTCTACCACAAAATTGCAATTTTATTCTAAAATGTTCGATAATAAATAGCAGTTAATTACTATTCATCGTTAAAAGCTACATAAAAAATATTACACAAATTTGTAATATTTTTTGCATTTTTAGGTCTTTAAATTGATGAAGTGTTATGGTAATTCCTATTCCAATGTCATTTAGTTTTTAGAAGCTTCTTTCCATCATGCATATGTAATGAGATACCTTGTTGCCTTTAAAACTTGTTAGAAAATTTTACAGCCGCTCTGTTGTAATAAAAAGGCAAATAAATATGTACCAATAAGCTGTCATTAATTTTTTGAATGATAAAATTTTGAATGTGTGCTTTTCATTTCATTTAAGAACAACTTATCCACATCATGTAGACAAAGTTGAAAACTGGTATTTTGCAAAAAAAAAAAAAAAATGCTTTTTTTGTTGCAAAATTACCCGATTTTTCGCTTTGTGAAGTTGATACCTTTGTTTATACCCAACCCCTTTCCCCAGCCTTTATTGTGATAAAAGATAGGGGAAAACTGTTTATTTAGAACTTCATTGAGAAAAGCTTTCTGAGGAGAACAGGTGAACTACACACTGAAGCCAAAGTTTAGTTGTTCCCTTCCCATGAGAGGGATTTTTCTTTTCAAAAGACTTCTCCTTCGTATGAAATAGTGATATTTTTTAATAATGTTAACAACATGCAATAAATAGAAAAAATAAGAAATGCATCTTTTATTAAATGAGCCTACTTTGTTCAACAACTTTAATTGTATAGTTTAAAATGTTAAATGCTTTCAAAGAAATTTGTTTTTCACAAGACAAAAAAAAAAAATCATATCATGTGGCATAACTTTCTCTTAACAATAGTGCAAAACAAAGTTTTGCTACTTGTAAACATATTTATAAATACATTTTCTTTTTGAGTTTTGAATTACAGTAATTTGTTTTGTAAACGTAACTTTATTTATTAAAAGTTAGTTGTCCATGAAAAAAATTCCAAGTTAAATCAATATTAGTTAGCAGTCTGAAACCATTTTGATTATTGTACAGTGAAACAAAATGGTTTCTTCTTACAAACTATTTTTTTCTAGCAGCATTTTTACTTGCATATTGTTAGTCATTTTTATTTAAAATAACCGACCGGATTCTATTTTTTTAAAAATTTTTTATTTTCTTTTGGTATAAAATTTTTTTTTTCATTGTAAAAATTTCAGATCAATTATTAATTTTTCTTTTGGTTTTAATCTTCCTTCTTAAGCTAAGTCATTATAAATAAATTAGGACAATTCATTTATGTGTGCAAACTCTCGTTTCAAATAGGAACTGATATTTCAACACATTTCAATTGGTATAAACGTAATTTTTTTACTTAAAAAGAAATGAATGTTTGATGATAAATTTTAAGAATTGGATTTGATATGCCGGATAACTAGAATCTTCTTGCAGTGATCGTATCTGATTCTGGATTTTTAAAAATAGGTTGAATACCGGGATGGAGGGCCTTAAGAGTAGGGGAATTTTGTTGCAGAACGTGGAAAATTGTTCATTTAAGCTATTAATAGCCAACTTTTTGTTGACTTAATCTATGAAAATTGTTTGAAACTGTGTTAAATAAAAAGGAAAATAAGTTCCTAAAAATATTACAAAAAAGTTAAGACATCCCACAAATTTGTGCCGTTCAGAATATGATGAAAAATGGTAGTAAAATATATAACTTTTGGAAAATTTGCCTCAGCTCAAAAACAATTAAAATTACTCAGATGTAGCAAAAAATGACATTCTTGACCTTTCTTTTCCTTCCTAAACATTGCAAAGTAGCATAATAATAATGCAACTGATTCTTCCCAGTGTTTAATTGCACAATGGTATTAATACTTCCACTTGTCATTTCAAATTTAAGGGAAAAGCTATTTGAAATAGTTGGCCAACTTTTTGTTGACCACCCCAAAACAGTTGTTTCATCCCACAATTATAGAAATTATAGCCATTTTAAGAACAGTCTTATTTTTGGGACAAGTAGGTACAAATGGGTAGTAATTTTTCCCATTTTTAAAATTACCTTAAATATAAAAACTTGGGCAGATATTAAATTTTCTGTAGCCTATTTAATTTCTTTTTACGTGGTCAGTGGGGGAAAGGAGAGCTAAATTCTAAAGTTGGTTTTTAAACTTAGCAAACTTCCAGATAACTGATAAATAGGGTGGTCCAAAAAAGGCCATTTTTAAAAAAATTTTGATTTTTGCTGGTGCTACCCTCTTAAGCGGTTCCATTTATGTAAAAAATATTTATTGTAAAGTTTCATCTTATAATTTTAACATTTAGAGGTAGCTCAACAACCTCAAAGTTCTGCATTTCTCGATTTATACCCTAAACAAGGAAAGAAACAGAACTCAAGCTAGGAAAATAATTCAATTTTATTTCATTGAAATCTCCAATATTTTGTAAGTAGAAACTAATAAGAATACAATAAATATATTAAAACAACTTAAATGTGATTGTGCCAGTGCCTTCCAAACTCTGCTTTTTTGCAATCTGGATTAGCTCGACGATGTTCGACAACCTGCAGCAAGAATTGTAATTGATCATCAGTCAGGGTTCGTGATTTTTTTGATTTAAATCAGATTTTTTTTATTTAAATCGGATTTATTTTGATTTTTTAAAAAAAGACCCTAAATATTTTGGATATTTATTACATTACATTCATAGAAACAATATGGCATCTTAATCAATATGCAAAAACACACTTTAAGCTATTTTCACAGCAAAAAATATTTTTTAATAGTAGTTTTAATAGAATGAAAAACAAATATTAATACAAATGCATGACTCAATTGAAACTTCAATCTACCAGGACTATTAGTACACTCATAAGTATAGAGAAAATGAACAAATTTAATCTGAATTATTTTGCTGTTGAAAGCTGAATAAAAGTACCAATTGTGTGTACTTAAGTTTTACATTGAATGTACTTTGATCATTTTTCAATTTTATAAATAAAAAAGCCTGAAATATTTTTACCCATTTCGAAAAATCATATGCTCACACAATTACTAAAAACTGAGACTTTTTGTTTTAATCAAGTATCTTTATTGAAAACTTCTATGATAAAAAAATATTTTAGAAGGAAAAAAACCTTAAGCTATTAAGGGACGTGGATGAACTTTAAGGATATATATATTCTAAATTCTAACAATTGTTGTTTTAAACACTATAATTCTGAATTATTTATTGTGTGGCATTGATTAAAGTGATCTAAAATACTATTTTTAAGGTAAGAAACACAGAATGGTTCATGATTATGTGTTATGAATTGTAATTTGAATGATTGAATGAATTATGCTTTGCTGTTCAGATGCTTGAAGGATATTGTAAAATTAAAAAAAATATTGTCAAATTAAAAGAATAGTAATTAATTCTAACCTTATGAAATGTGTTATGCACACAAACAGATACACCTAGGAAGTTTTGTTTGAAACAGAAGTTGTAATTGCAACATATTTCATTTTTACAACACTTCTTAGCATAGTAAAATCAATGATTTTTTTGAAAAAAAAAATCACTTGATTTAAATTGCGATTTAAATCATGATTTAAATCAACGAACCCTGTCGTCAGTGTGTATTATTTTCCCGTTAAGCTCTTCTGCAAGAGATATACCCTTTCAGCATGACCATTATAACAATTGGGATTCCTTTAAAAAATTTTAGTGCTTTGCGTAAATCCTCCTGAAGCTCCCAGATTTGTAGATTTATCTATCGAGTCAACTCATTCTGTTAAATAATGAAGCTGACTACTTTGTTACAAAGTCCATTAATTTCATATCCATAAAATTCTGCAGCATAATTTAGGGATGATTTTCAGTATTTCTTTTTTCATTTACTTCTTTCATAGCTGCTACTCGATTGTCAAAAAGAGGCAAGGTTGCAAGATCCTCTGATAAATACCAAAAGTGACTGGCAAATTTGTCTGATGCAATTTTGCTAAATTTGTCATTAACCTTTTTTACAGCAATAAAGATTTTTTTAACCATTATATGGGGCTTTTTGAGGTGAAGAAGCTGTAATCCTAGCTTTTAAATATGCACATATAGAGAAAATACATATCTTTTGCAATCCCTTTTCTTCTATTGAAGTGATGATGAACTGGCAGAAAACATCCATGTTTTAAGTCAGTACAAGATTTTGACACCCATTGAGCAAGATGCATAACTCAAAGTGCTACATATCTGATTCCACAAGCAGGGGTTTGCCGAAATGTATTAAAATCAGTTCAAGAAATACTCGATAATCATCTCTTGAGTGGGAGCCATCAGTAATTTATCAGCAAATTTAATTCAATTGTTTTTACATCAGCCACTTGTTGATTCTTGTTTTATAAGCAGTCTATCCAGGCAGTCATACTCATCTTCAAAGCCTTCCTTACTTGACTGAAGAAATAACTTTTTAGAAACTCGTTTCTTTTCTTTTGCTTTTTAACTTTAATAGTTTTTTATATATTTTCTCTTTTAATGCATTTTTTTCTGGAGTTTCTGCCAGAGCAGCATTTTACATCTTTCTGCTGACAGCTGTCTATCTTTCTTGGACCTTGTGTTGAGTATGTTCAAACAACTTCAGGAGAAAAAGCTATTGCCCAACTAGCATTAACTAGTATTTGAGACCAAACTGAGGTTATGAAAAGACCATTTCAATATACAAATCCTTTCTAGATATCAAATGTAATAGATTTATGAAGATTTAAAACTTACATGGTTAAGAACGGATGATTTATTGACGTATACAGAAGAAATATGAATTTAAACTAACTTCACAGCAAAACAAACAACGCCTGCATATACCTCACTCGATTGACAAATCGTCATTACAGATTGTGCTGTGAATTCCTCCTTTGTGGCCGCTTCTTTCCTCCAGTTGATAAGTTAGCGTACAATGTGAAATTTTCGAGATATTTTGATTGCCCAGTTTACTCCTATGCTCAACTAGCCTCCTCTTTACACTGCACTGATAGGAAATATTTTTATGTTTATATTTACAGAATATATTTATGGCTACAGTTAGTAGTGTATAGCCTTTTTATAATGCAATTGCTTTCTGTAAATAAAAATAGCAAGCTTAGTTGCGTTTAATTTAGTCCTTTGTCAGTACATCCACAATGATGGAAACTTCATCTGCATTGAGCTACCTCTTAATATTATTGAAATGTTTTCAAATTTTGTCTGATTTATTTTCTAATGTATTGGAACCAAATGGGAAGGTAGCACCGAAAGTTTGGACCACCCTACTGATAAAGCATGGTTTCTAATGTCTGTATGTTTGTTTGAATGTGATGCAATCTGCCTTCTCATCTTGCACCACACAGGCCTGGGAAATCTTTTGTGCAGAATTATACACACTACAGGAAATTATACTTTGGAAGAGAAAATAGCATAATTGTAACTTCTCGTACTTTTTAAAAACATGCTTAGTATTTTCTGCGGCAGTTTGTAGCAAAGTCGACATTTTACAATTAGTGCGTTGATGTTGTTTTATATATATATGTATATTTATTTGTACGAAAATGTGTGTGGATGTTTATACAAAATTCTCATTGTGCAGACACTTTCCTTCTTTATTAGTGTGTTCCAAGTAGAGTTCCTTCATCCCACTTGTTGATGTGGGTAACGTTACACTTAGTGTGCTTCCTCTCTTGCTATGGCATGTAAATAAGTATAAAAGCAGTTCCACTTATGAGTAGTTCTGAGGATATATGTTTTAATCAAAAGAGACATTCAGTATTCTATTTTAAAAAATAAATGTAATAAAGTACAGTAGAATCTCTGTTAACCGGCTTAATTGGGACCGATGGTAAGCTGATTAAGCAAAAAGATAAAGCGGGGGATAGCAAAAAATGGTAGAGTATTATGCAATTTAAAAGAGATTGTGGAGATGTGATGATTTGTTGCATTTTTTGCATAGTTACTTTGAGAGTTATTTACCTGTTATCAAGCGCTTGGCAAGGCTGAATTGACTGAACCACTGAACCTGAGATTAGCCAGTAGCCACACTTGATTTCATAGGACTCGTACGCAGATTCCCAGAACGTCCCTCCCCCCCACTCCGACAACGGAATATCAGTCAAGATGAGGATTCCACGAAAAAATTTCCTCGAGTTCTGCAGCACCTGTTTCATCCACATAACTAGTACTCTAAAAGCTTTTTTTTTTTGTGTGTGTGTTTTGAAAATATGGACCGGATAAAATGAAGGCCAGTTAATCCGGAGCCTTTTAAGAGAAGTTCTACTGTATAGATTTTTTTGTTGCTATTTTGCATTTTTTTCATTGATATATAATGTCATACAGTTAAAAATTTCCAAAATTCCCTTTACAGGAATCTGAAATCGATTTGTGTGACACAGAAGAGTATCAGACTTCAAATGCTATTCTCAGTGAAGTTGGAGTTATTCTGATCAAGTGAATCGAAGTAACAGTTTCAAAAGTAAAAAATATTTTTCAAAGGTAAATTTCATTTGCTCTTTTTAAATTTTTTTTCTATTTTTAATAATCCTGAAGATTAATTGAAGGCAACTGCTCTAATAAGTTGGAAGTCTTCCTGAGTGAAATTGTCAAAGAAGATGAATTGCCCACAAGTCTGGAATTTTGTTACTTTATTTTTAATATAGTGCATGCTTAGAAATACTTTGCTTCGACAACGATGTGGCGTCAATCCTATTTCTCTGTCTTCTATGAATAGTGAAACTTCTGAACCACGAACACTAACATGCTCAATTTTTTCCTAGCCATTATTCAGAGGTGGAAGTAATTTTTTCTAATTTATTAATTAGAAGTAGTTTCTAATATTATGACCTGCAATTATAAAATGTTTTTTAAAAATGGTTTTAGTTTGAGTAGCATTTAGAGATGGTTTTTATAGTTCATCAGAAATAGGGTTACAACTAATCCCTAACAAATATTAGAGGTTGCATACCACTGCAACCTAATAATAATGAAATTAAAACGCACACAAATGGATTGACATTGGTTGTTTTTTTCCTTTGCTTCATCTTATTGTTACTATTGCTCTCTGAAGAAGTGGCTTTGACATGCAGATCTATCAATTCATCAAACACTAGAATTTCATTTTTTTTTCCACTAGGATTTTCTTAAATTTTGAGCCATTGTAAAAATTACATTGCAAACATCAAAAATATTTTCCTTCTTTTTTAGGGAAGTTTCTTGGGCAATCCCCGATTTGCCATTTTCTGTTCATAGTGGAAATTACACCCCTGTAAAATCAAAAATGAGTAGGAGTTTTGGAAAATTTTCATTTTAGCAAGTCAATACCACTAGTACTTGTCTGTTAAACGTAGGAGATGGTGTGATTTTGGCCCTATGTTGTATGGACTTCCATGTTTTATGATCATTGCTGATAAAGCTGTTGCAATTTATAAGCCCGGTTTTACTTTTATCAATGAAATGTATATTGTTAAATAACTATAATGTTATTTATAAGCTGTAGTACTCATTAAAAATGTCAAAATATAGAATAAAATCTATTTTTATAAATGCCCAGATGTTGGGCACTTAAAAATGCTTTGGGAAAATGCCCATTTATAAATGTCCTGCTCAGTGGACATTTGCCTGGCTCACATTACTATTCTCGACTGTAACATATCGTTTGACCTGGCATTTATTATTATCATTTTTCAGAGTTGAAATAACAATAAATGCCAAGGCACAGGGCGTTTCATTAGGCCGTGGTCGTACCAGAGGAAATTTTGGTGCGTTTAGGGGCACTTCACAAAAAATTTCAGTCAATCAAAATTAACCCTTCACAAAAATGCAATCCATTACAATACGATTACAAACTCCGATTTACTAAATGGGAATTTTGTGAAGGGTCCGTTGTAATTATTTCTCAAAATAATTTATTAAATAAATGATAAAAATGAATCCCAAATGAAAAAAGTGTCCTTCCAAAATTTCCGTTCCTATTGAAAAATCAAAAATCTTTTCAAAATTCACAAAAATAGGACCCTGTAAAAAATGCTGAATCAACCCCTGCTTTAGGGCTCATAAAATTTTTACTGTAGGGAAAGAAAACAACCTTTTTTTAAAAGAAATTATAACGATATTTGTTTTTTCTTCAAATTTTTTAGTGTTTTTGCTATATAATTTTTGTAAATAAATCTTTGTGCTAATAGCGGAGTAGGGGAGATTAGGGTGACTTGATCCCCTTGACATTTGTTTTGCAATTTTTAATTTTTATTTTGGAAAAAAATAAGTTTTTAGTCAAATGTGTTGAGTTGTTATTAAAGCCTCAACAATTTGCTATGCTGTAATATGTTATTTTACTTTTATAAAATCATTTTTAAATTAATAATTTATTTAAAAAAACATTGAAAAAAGGATCAAGTCTCCCTAATAACAGGGTGACTTGATCCCTTACCAAGGGAGACTTAATCCTTGAAATATTGGTGCATTTAAATGTCAGAAATTGTTTTATATCAAATTTATTGTTACATAATTTGTAAATGAGAATAAAAGTCGGAAAAACTCATGAAGAAAAATATACATTTAATGAAAATTATTGCCTTCTATATGGATGATAAGCAAATATTCCAATTAAGAAATATTTTCAAAGCAAGAAAAGTCAAACATAAATGTTAAAACTGTAGCAGTTCGAAGAGTTTCACCAAGCATAGTTGGTTTTGGTAATTTTTTCACAATATTTTCATTATACACAACACTAATGTCAATCTTTTCAGGATAAATAAATTGGTTTGAATTAAGTCCTCGTCTTCTTAAGAAGTTAACCTCAGATTCAGATGGTGAAATTTTCTTTTCAATTTTTCCTATAAAATGAGATTTTCTTCTTTCCTTGAAATTGAACAATAACAAAATCATTTACATCAAATGAAACAATTAATGGATCTTCATCGGTTTCATCAGACCATCCACTAAATGATTCCGATTCTGTCGAATCATGAATACTGTAACTCTCATAACTTTCTGAAGATTCAGAGTTTTCTTTTTTAGTAGTCTTACTTGATTTAAGACAATTTTTTCTTGATTTTGATTTTTTATTCTGCTGACGACCTTGTATTTCTTCTTCAATCTGTCTTTTAATTGGTGTACTTGTCAAAATTTTTGAATACCCTTTTTTTCTTCCTTGCCTCAGGTGTGCGAAGTGCTAATGTTTTATTACGATCCATAAAGCCTCGATACCAGTCGTATCCAGCACACTTTTCTGGTTTCCAGGATTCTGGAATTTTCTTATCAATATTTATGGCTTATTGAAATGCCAATTTTCTCAACTGCATGGGAGTAAGTCCATGGGGTAATTTACTCAATATTTTTACATACTCACACAAAAGGTCTTCTTCCCTATCAGAAAATATTTGGGAGTGTTTGTAGTTATATTCGTAGGAAATGTCACATTCTTGAGCTTTCTGTTTTCTTACATTACGTTTTAGAGTCATCACATTTATATTATGTGCTTTTGCAGCACCTTTCAAAGTGGCTCCATATAATACAGCATTTACTGCTGCCTGCAAATCTCCAGCATTGATATTTTTTCTGGGTTGAACACCCTCTTTACGAAAATAAATATGTGGCATATCTGTAGAGAGAAAATATGAACATAAAAAGAACAAAATGATATCCCAAATTAAATTATATTTCATTAAAAAATCTTTTAAATTTAACTTAATCATTGAAAAAGTATTTAAAACTGTTTATACTATTTTACATTAATCCTGGGGACACATGATCTCTAGGATCAAGTCTCCCCATACTATGGGGATCAAGTGTCCCTATATGCATATGGTTTCTAAAAATTATTCTTAAACCAAAAGTAAAAAAACTATTTTGGTTTTAAATAGCATCAACTAAGCAGTAAACTATGATAGTCTATTATATCAGTAAGATTACTATTTGAATTATATGTAACAAAAATTAAATGAATCAAACTACTTACTCAAAAAAGATTTGATTTTAAGAAATCAAAAATTCTATCCTAACAATCAAAATAAAAATGGCTGAATGAAATCTTGTTGCCAGATTTGTTGATAAAGAATAACTTTATGAGTGTTGCCAGTTTAAAAAATTCAATTGCATATCAGTTTTGATTTAAGATTTGGGGATCAAGTCTCCCAAGGGATCAAGCCACCCTAATCCAGGGTGCGTACGCGTCCTGGAAAACCTTGAAAGTCCTTGAATTACATAATTTTTTTTCAAGGCCTTGAAAGTCCTGGAAATTTGGAATAATGTACAAAAATGTCTGGAAAGTCCTTGATTTTCTCATTTTTACTATTACTTTGCAACTTATCAACAGGAAAATTCACCTTTCTTCAAAATTTCGCTTCCGCAAAAATTTACAATTTGGATTTTTTTTCACTATTTTTTTAACCCTATGAACATTTTTGAAAGTAGCCTTCTTGCATTCCTGTGAAGTTTCGCAAATTACGAGTAAAATTTACACATTCGTTCCGTTTGTTGTGCTTTAAAGTGTCAATCCCGATTTTTTAAGTATTTCGAAATCCGGTTGCATTGTCTTCTGTAAAACTTCCTAGTTCTCGTTTAATATCAGATTCTTCCCCTTAGACATCAATAAATTTGAGCTTATCATTATTTTTAATCTTTCTTAAGTTTCAGCTTCTGTAAAGGACTTGCAGAAACGTCATTTTGCCATGCCCACTCTAAATGTCGCCGACAATCAAGGAATTTTTAGCCTTTAAGTTTCAGTGATACATCAGTTGATTATAATTGCTAAATATTAGAGCCTTATTAAAAATCTGTTTTAAAATATTTTTTCCAAAAATTTTTCGTTTTTTAATTTATTTTTTTTTTGCATGTAATTTAAAATGTGTTTAAATTTTACATCATCTTTAGCGATAGGGTTCCTTCCCCCCCATTCAAGTACTCATTTTACATTGTTACAAAATAAATAAATAATATTTCTTTCTATTTTAATTCAATATATAAAAACATGTAAAAAAGTATTCACACCTAATTTTGAAATTATTTCATTTCATTAAAATTTTTATAGTTATCAAGTATGAAATAGTTATTTCAGTTTAAGAAGTTATTGCTCAGA
Organism: Octonoba sinensis; assembly: GCA_038502835.1. NCBI lineage: Eukaryota > Metazoa > Arthropoda > Arachnida > Araneae > Uloboridae > Octonoba > Octonoba sinensis. Next base: position 111,900,036 of record CM076604.1, on the reverse strand, counting down.
AACATGTTTATTTCTTTAAAAAATTCCATGTCACTTCCACCCTTTTTTTTTGGTTAGACGTAATGCCCCAATCATTTTTTTATATTAAAGTAATGAGTTGACTTGCTTAGTATTTAATAATTCTATTGCATAGTAATTTAGGCTTGTAATAGAAGACTTTTTAATAAGCTTTTACACAACGTTATGTCGTGATTTTCCAGTATTTTGTTTTTCAGTGAGGCACATGTCTGTCCTGACAAGCAATTAAGCTATGGCTCGTTTCATACACAGCCTATACAACACATAAATGTAATTAATGTTCGATATGATAAATTTTTATAGTATTGAATATGAAGTTATTTTATTACAGTTCGAGTTTTGTGAATTAAACAGTATTAAAGATTAAATAGTAATTAAGCTATGGCTCGTTTCATACACAGCCTATACAACACATAAATCTAATTAATGTGCGATATGATAAATTTTTATAGTATTGAATATGAAGTTATTTTATTACAGTTAGAGTTTTCTAAATTAAATAGTATTAAAGAAATCTTTCTGGCTTGTAATGTAATTTGTATTCAAAGTGGATAGATTTACTTGATTTTTGCTTGAAGAGTCCTGGAAAGTGCTTGATTTTTACTCAGAGAATAGTATACGCACCCTGCTAATCTCTCCTAATGTTTTTAAGGAAATTGGGAGGGGGGGGGGGGGGCTATCTATATGATAGACTAGTATTTTAAAGGGATTGTGGTATCTGTTTAGTTGTTTTAATATGGAATTTTGTCATGTTTAAAAAAAGTATTGATTTGATTCAAATCATTTAGCGTAAATGTTTTCCTCTGAGCCAGTGCTGTAATCATTGGTGGTATGCTGGTCCAATGTCGCTAAAAGCCTTGTCAAACCTTTACGAAATAAAACTCTATAGTTCACCAATGGTCGATCACACTCAATTGAACCATTTCATATTATTTTTATTTTTAATTATTTTGTTTGTATAGTTATTAGTAATTTTATGTAGATAGGTAATAAAGGTCAAGATTCGTGGTCGCCACGTGGCGACCTTGTTTGAAAAAGTGGCGATTCAAAAATTTAGGTGCAGTCGCCACCTTTCCTTTTTTTTAATTTCTAAAGTAAATCCATCCTTTTCAAATACCATTATAGAATTTACAACTCTTGCTTCTTTCATGCATACAAGCACAATAAAAACGTATCAATTCGGCATTCAAGTAACCGAATTTCGGTCGATAGTCTTCGTTTTCCCTTTAACAAGGAAAAAAAAATGGCGAAATTTTTTTCCAATTACGCTATTGGTTTTTTCTTTTTGAATCCCTTATTTCTGCCATATAAATCTTTTAAATATAGTAGGAAACAATCTTTTTCTTGATATTTTTTTCATAGCTTTCATTTCACACTTACATTTCAGATGGGCCATTTTCGCTTAAACTTATAAAATCGCTTAAGTGTCGCGCCATTTTAAAAATGGTGTGCAAGCTTTAAAAAATTTTTTGAAAAGAATGAAAATAAAATGTACTGAACAAAACTAAAACTGGAAATATACATTTCTTTATACTTGTGTTCGAAAATGGTTCGTATTTGTGATCGCGGTTTTTGTAAAAGGTTCGTTTCTGTGAGGGAGATATTTGTTGTCTGTTGCTTCTATGGATACTATGATAGTCTATTATATCAGTAAGATTATTATTTGAATTATATGTAACAAAAATTAAATGAATCAAACTACTTACTCATAAAAAGATTTGATTTTAAGAAATCAAAAATTCTATCCTAACAATCAAAATAAAAATGGCTGAATGAAATCTTGTTGCCAGATTTGTTGATAAAGAATAACTTTATGAGTGTTGCCAGTTTAAAAAATTTAATTGCATATCAGTTTTGATTTAAGATTTGGGGATCAAGTCTCCCAAGGGATCAAGTCATTCTAATCTCTCCTAATGTTTTTAAGGAAATTGGGAGGGGGGGGGGGGCTATCTATATGATAGACTAGTATTTTAAAGGGATTGTGGTTTCTGTTTAGTTGTTTTAATATGGAATTTTGTCATGTTTAAAAAAAGTATTGATTTGATTCAAATCATTTAGCGTAAATGTTTTCCTCTGAGCCAGTGCTGTAATCATTGGTGGTATGCTGGTCCAATGTCGCTAAAAGCCTTGTGAAACCTTTACGAAATAAAACTCTATAGTTCACCAATGGTCGATCACACTCAATTGAACCATTTCATATTATTTTTATTTTTAATTATTTTGTTTGTATAGTTATTAGTAATTTTATGTAGATGGGTATATAGGTAAGTGTAAATAGGTAACATTTTTCATATGCAATGTCAGTTTAATGGTTTAAATATTAAATTCAAGCTAATTTTGCTATGTTATAAAAGTTTTATGGGGGGGGGGGGGTGCAAAAAAAACACAATTTATGTTATGTTCTTTAAGTGCACTTCTCACAATGTCTGGGCACCAGTGCATCTTCAAACTTGGTAGTCCTGAGGATCTGTGGCTTTCTATTGTTCTTTTCTCTTTTGTTTTTGGAGGAAGGGAAGGGAGGACTAACCAGCAGTTTCTTTTCTTATGCTAAAATAAATAATTATACCAATAAAAAAAATATGTCCTGCATTTATTGTTTTGTACAATTTGCCATTTTTATTCCAGTCAAAGATTTGGCTAATATAAGGATTATCGAATATTTTTATATGTTGGAGTTATTGTGTAGTTATTATATTTGATAACAATTATGTAGAAGGGTATTTATTTGATTCGTGTATTCTGCTGCCTGATAAAATAAAACTGTTAAACTATCTTTGAGCATTTTTTATTGTGCTAGGGGGCTGCTGCCCCCTGCTCACTGTCGCTTACGAACCCTCAGAACTGTATTGCACAATTTGGAATCGAAAATTAATATATATCTTTTAACATACTGTACATAGATTTTACACAGTGTTGGAAACTTGGGTGAGATTCTGACTCTCCCAAAAAACTTCATATCTGAAAGTTTCAGAAAAACTCTCATACCTCAGTCATGCCCTCATGCCTCCTAAATATGATTTCATTTATGTTCCGAACATTTTATGAATTATCAGGATTTCACTAATTTAGACTATTTTGACATTGCTTTGAAGGAATTTAGTTTTCCTAAGCTTATCTGTTTCATTTCTAACTGATATCCTTCGAATAATTTCTTCCCAAGTTTTATTTGGATGCTGTTTTTTCCTCCATGCATTACGAGAGATATTATGACCACTATATTATAATAGTAATGTCCTTCATCAGCAAGTTCCTAATTTTGAAAACCCTAGCTACGCCTCTGCTGTTTTTATGGACAGTCTGTCCTTCTGCTCCATATGTAGCTTCGAGACATCAAAATGTTCTGAAAGAGGGTAACCTAGAGAACAATATATAGCAATAAATACAAAAAGGGAAAAGAGTTAGAGACCCGTTTATTATTGTACATTTCTAATATTTACCCGGCACACATGCTATGCACCGCTAGAGGGGATCTTTTCTCATATGTATAATGTATAGACCCGGCAGAAAAAAATGCAGTTGTGAGTTGCAATTCTTCAGTTTTATCATCAAATTAATTGTAAGAGATTACTCCAAGGATTTCATTCATGTTTAAAACATGACAATGCAACAAAAGAATGAAAGTATATATTTTCTTCGGAAATGATAGGAACACAAGTTTTGTGTTTATGTGCTCATTCCTGTTTAATGACCACAAACTATAAAATATGTTTTTCCCTCTTAGGGTGGGAACTTCAATGAAGTCCCGTTTCAGTCGTTCCCAATTGAGGCGGTCGACAATTTTTGTCCTGATTGAGAATTTTTTCACTTTTACTGCAAGCTTTAAATTTTACCCAGCACAGCAAATAATACACATCAGAGAGATTATCTTGCAAGACAAGATGCACATAATTGGGGGGGGGGGGAGCGGGATCATTAATAAATAGAATGATATAATGAGCTGTTATTAAATTACCAATTTATAAAAGCAAGCGGTATCTATTAAACTTTTTTTCAAGAAAATAGCATTGTTGACCTCTGATTTAGAGATGTTCTTGTTGAATCTTGGCAAACTTATCATTAACCGATTAATACCTCAAGTTCATTAGGTTTCTACAGTTCTGTAAAACTAAAACGATAGCAAAAAATTTTTTGTAAACAAAATTAAATTTTTTTTTAAGCGAATGAATGAACCATACTCTAAAAAATATATTTTTTCAAAATTTTTATTGAATTTCTTATTGACATTATGGGTTAATGCCTACCTAGTATCAAACGCTTTCAGTTTCAAAGTTTAAATTGGATCTTTTTAACTTAAAAAATTCGTATTTCGAGAAAAGGGCTCTGTTAGGCAGAAATATACAGGTCTATCTCTTTGCATTCCAAAAATCGTATTGATTTATTTAAAATGGAGTCCTGAGGGGTGTAAGCTAGGGATGTAACGAATATTCGGCCACTATTCGATATTCGGCTGTTTGGCCGAATAGTCCTTTCATGACCTAGCCGAATATTCGGCTAGGATCAAATACTGGGTAAGATCAAATTTGGCCTGGCCGAATATTGATGGACTATTCGACCAAATAGTTCTGCTGCAGTAAAAATGTAAAAAAATTAAAAAGTTAGTGGATTTTAAGCGTTGAAAATTGCATTATACTCATTGCAAAAGAATACATTAGTATATAGTTTTGATAAGTAAAAATAATTTAGAAAAAACTACTTTTTTTATACCCTGTTTTACGCTTGGCTGAGTAAAAACAGATTTTAAAGTTGTAATATTGTATTTTATATTTAACCTTTTGTCCCAAAAGCTGGCAATTGTTAATTACGATGGAAAATATGAGACATTTATGTTGTTATTATTAACAAAGTGGAAGTCAGGCTTTGTTTGGAAACGTGAAAAGCCTAGAATATATCATGAATGTTTAAATAGCCTAAGTTATAAGGGTTTTTGAAAATAAAAATATATTTCAGTTACGTGCATTAAATTTTAATTCATCTTTAAAAAATAGGTATGCAAAAAAACCCCCATAAAATAAAAATATTTACTTTTATAACTTTTAAAATATCTTAATAAAACTGTTTTGAGCTAGGTAAAAGTTCACTAAGCAATAGTAGTTCATTAATTTGAATTTAAATAAGTAGTAAAATAATGTTAATGCCCACTACATTAAAACCAGTCATTTCTATTCCACTTGTCGGAGAAATTCTTAGCTTTAGTACATTCAAAGCAATAGAGAAAAACATTAATTTGAAATAGATTTAGTTTCTTAACAAAAAGAATTAAATCATACATCATAGAGTGAGTGGAATTGGTCTTTGACTTTGTGAATCACTGTAAATTTGGCAAATACTTTCTATTACAATGATTTTGTAGAAATTTTAATATTCGGCAGCCAAATATTCGGTATTTGGCCTAAGGCCTTAGCCGAATTTTTGGTATTTGCCTAAGACCTTAGCCGAATATTTGGCATTCGGCCTAGAAGAAAGGACCGAATATTCGGCTTCGGACTGGGAAAAATGGCCGAATGTTCGGCTTCGGCCTGGAAAAAATGGCCGAATATTTGGTATTCGGCCAAATCACTGTTCGTTACATCCATAGTGTAAACAGAGGGAAAATAAATTCCTCGAATTTCAAATCAAATAATTCTCAAATTACTATTTGAATCTAAAAATCTTTTATCGTAGTTGCACGACATTTCTCTCAATTTCTTAAGATTTTCAGAATTTTTCATGGAATAATTTTTGACTTGAAAGAGTTTGAAATGCAGAAGGTAGAATTTCTCAATGCCAGTGGTAGCAGTGCGAATTATTATTTTTTTTGCTATACAAAGATATAAAATGAGTTAAATGTGTTTCGTTATTGTTTTCGAATATCAAAAGAAAACTAGAATTTTTGGAAAGGAAGTGGAATTTTTTACTTCTGTGTGTCAAACTCAGCATCATTTGGTTTTTATTATTAAAATTGTTTGCTATGGATTTGGTAGGTCAAGCATTTTATGTTCCTGATTAATATCAAAAGAATTGTTGATGTCATGTTAAATGGAAGTTTTACATGTTTCCATATGAAAGAACATTTTTATTGAGTTTTATTTACACAAATACTATCAGATTTTATTAGATTTCTCAAGTCAAACAGAAGACATTCCTGAAATGTATGCAGTGTTGTGCTCGAGTGTAATAAAAAATTGATTTTTTATTATATGTATTTCATACAACTTTTCTCAAAATAAAAGGGAATCGAGCATTTTCCATTCATAATAATGGGTTTCTTTCTTGAGTTATGTAGCACTGTTTTGTACAACTCTACTGTGTACTTATTAATTTCATATTCCATCAGTACTTATCAGTTTCCTGATAAGTATTTAATGTACCCTTCAGTTTCCTGAAGTTTTCCGTTTACAATTTCTGACCTGCTTTTTAAATATTAAATCAATCTTCTTCATCCTGTGCAAAGTGTTTTGAAAAATCTAGAAAATGTTGAATTTAGAAGGAGGATCATTGGTTTTGGGAAAAGTTATCTAAATTTAACAGCATTATTGTTGCTAGAAATAAATGAATATATGGAACAAATAGATTAATTCTTTCAAGTACAGATGGCTAAAAAAAGACGTTAAAGCAAAGGAAAATCCATTTATTATGACCTGTATATGGAAAGAGAACAAGCAGATTCCATTGTGCTTGCTAAGCAGGAATTGTGTTGAAGATTTTGATTTAAGAAAAATATTTTGCAAACAAATGTACTTCAAAAATTAGCAAAAGAAACTCCAATGTCTGCATTGATAGTACATAATATAATGAGGGTTATTGAAGTAAGTTAAAAAGTTAAATTTGAAGGGTTTTTAATTTGCTGTTCACAAACTACAAATGTTTCATCAATCAGTTTTACTTTTAAATACATATTTTAAATCATGTTTGAATAAATCATATCTTAGTGTAGGGCCTACTAAATGCAAAATGATTAATTACATAGGTATACGTTTAAGTAAATAGTATAGTCAAAATAATTAGATGCTAAAATAGTAAATTCTGGTCCTAAAATGGTAAATGTTGCTTTATTGACAACATTAACATTTCATTAAATATGCAAATAAAAAAGTTAACTACCATGAGGAATGGTATGATTTTATATTTATTTATAATAGTTCTTTTTTATTATTTCAAATTCTATGACTTTTTATATTTTACAAAAGTCTTCAATTTAATAATTCTGTGTGTTACCTTTGCTGTAATAACAGTCACGTATAAGTGAGTGATTTTTTTACTTTACAAAACATTAGTGTTTTTTTTTTTTTTTTTGTAAAGGTTATTTTAAGTTGCTGTTTCATTTTTTTCATTCATGGCGATTACGTGACACTTGTAGGCCCTACTTTAACATCTAAGTAGTGACGTTCTTCTATTCAAGCATATCTTAAGTAGGTCAGTTAAAACAATTGTATTAACTATAACTTTGTGTTTTTTAATAACTTCCGTGCATGAGTTACTTGGTTTCACATTTAATAGCACTCTAAAATCCTAAATGCAGTTGGAAACTTGGTTGTTTTGCCCTGGGATTTCAATACATATGTTTCATGATATGACATTTTTTTCAGAATAGGGAATTGGAACAGTGGATGTGTGCCTATTTTTTTCAAACTGCTCTTAATTTTATGGATCTTGTGGTCACATAAGTTAGTATTAAAACGAAGTCTGTATACAAATCTTTTCTTTTTAAATTTAAAGGGGTTTAATAGGTTGGATAATCTCTTTGTTAAATCAGAAATTTTTTTAAATATCCTCTTATTATCAGAAACATTTAATTTCTTAAAACTTTTATTAATCCACATAATCATTTGCTTCTTAAATTTAAAGTTGCTATTTGTTCACTGTTCTCTGTGAGGCATCATGTTAAATAGAATTTTGTTGACATTTGCGTTTGATTTTTTTTTGAATATCTTTTTTAAAAATTTGGACAAACAGTTTTTTATAATGATAATAATAAAAATAGTAAACAAATCATAAATTTTTAGAAGATTAGTAATTAATTGTTCAGAGTATGTTTGACTTCATTTGTTCTTTATGCCAGAATTTTTGTTCAAAACGTATGATGCGCTGTTTTATACTTGCAATTAACTTGAAATGTTTCTGTGAAACAAAAATTTAGTTTTAGTTTCATTGTATAATTCATCTCATATTGTATTTTAATATATTATACCCTGTGAATTTTATTTTCTATGCCTTCTTTCTGTTGTAATTGAAATTGTTTGAATGAATTCTGTTGTGCCAGAATTTGTGGTGCAAACCTGCATTTGACTTGAGTTTGTAGGAAAAAGTTATTAATTTTCAAATTGGGGATCATTGACATTCAAACTTGTGGCATTGAAAATAACAACTTTTTTATTCTTTAAAAAAATTCACTTTTATATTTCAATTTTAACTTATAGCAGTGACTTTGAAGAATGAAGGGAGAATTAATCAAGAAAATTTCGTCCTTGGAAAGGGCAAAAAAATCTTTCTAACTTGCAAAGTTAAACTTTTTTCCTATATTGGGATAAGTGAGATAATTCTGAATATTTTCAGCCATGAAACTTCTTTGAAATTAAAGTGATGCATTTAATTGCATTAGAACCTTATTTGCTCTTTTGAATGTTGATAGTTTTAACGCTGTTTGTTTTCATTCTTCAAATTAAGTCAATTTCAATGTTAACAAGCTTTATATTTCCACATGGAAATATTTCTTAATTGTAGTGGCCCTTGCATTTGTAGCATCTTATAGAATATTTTGCTGCTTGCATTTTTGATTCATAAACATTGATGCTTGAACTTGATAGCTTTTTGTTGCAAATTTTTTGCTTTTATTTTTTGCACCAAATTTTCAAAATCAAAATAGCCTAAAAACTAAATGTATCATCGACATATATAGAAAAATAATTTTTAGGGAAAGTAACATTGAGGCTGAAGGGGTTGCCCCAGAGAAAATTTGGGTCCGTTTACGAACCCCGCACCAAAAAATCTGTCAATCAAAGCATACCCTTCACAAAAATCCAATCGATCAAAACAGACCCTTCACAAAATTCCGATTTACCAAAGCAGACCTTTCTCAAAACAATTTATCGATATTTAACAATAAAAATATCCTTCAAAAATCTCCCCAGTTTCCTCAAAATTATTTGATTTATCACAAAAATTTTTCCACAATTACCGAAATAGGACCCTGTGAAAAATGCTGGATCGAGCTCTGGGCTGAATGCTTAAATATTAATGCATTGTATTTAAAAAGAGGTTTTACCTGGATAAAATTTGCAGTCTGTGAATAATATGTATTCTAAGCATTCTGGCTCTATCTGCATTGTGAAATCATTATTACTTCAATTCTTTTCCTTGGTTTAGGAGCAGGAAACTGGGGTCTTTTTAAGTGTTCTCTTTGACCTTAAAAAATGAGTGGCATATTTTTAAGTCACATCATTCTTTAATTACTGCCTTCATTATGTTTAGATGTCATGGCTACATTTCATTTAAGGGAATTTCTGCAGATCCTTTATGAGAAAGCTAAAAAAACTATTTTGTGAAATATTTGTTAGTGCAATTAGATATGATTTTATTTGATATGCAATTTCATTTGAACGATTTTGTAATTTTTTACTTTAGTAAGACTAAATTGAAATTAAATATGCTGCAAAAAAGATTTTTTGTTTCTAGTGCCTTTTACATAATTGTGTCCAGTTTTTTCCCATACAGTTCGGAGTTTATTTAGGTAGAAAATATTTAAAGGAAATGTATGTGTATGTAAAGATCTTTAGTAACAAAATTCGACACAAAGCTCCAAGGGAAGAAAGTACAAACTTTAGATTGGTTTTTGTGCAAGCATTCTATCTCAACATTTTGCCTTCAGAGAATGGTTAAATTTATCCTTCAAATTTTCTTTTAAGGGTAAATAGCAAACATGGTATAAATTTTTAGAGATTCTTTACTCTAACTTATTTTCTAAATAAAGTTAAAAGTTTGACCAGAGCATTATACTGAGTGTTATTCTATTGTTTATGATCTGCTTGTTTTAAATTGGTACCAATTCCTTTGACTTATTTTTTAAGGGTTTCGCTGGTTCATGTGTTCAGAGCATTTAAAAGATCGGTCTTTAGCAAACATAGCTACTGCACATTTGGATTCCACAATGAAGTCCAAAGTAAAGTATTGTTAGATGATAAATGTTGATTTTATGTATTATAAAAATATTTGTTTTGTGTCAATCATTCTGTATCCAGTGTTATAATGTAGCATTAAATTAACATGTTTGTGTGCAAAGAAGATGCATTATATGACGGATCAACTCCAAGGCAATGTTTCGAGAACAAGGCAGAGAACTTGGCTGTCACTTGTGTTCCTTCTGCTCCTGGTAATTTACTAATTTCCTTTGTTCTTTTTCAGGATAAAAATTCAAGTTTGAACCTCAAGTATGTTTTCCTTATTGGCCAAAGTTGTTTCTGCAGTCTGGGACTGGAATGCTTTTGCCGGTCATAAAGTGAAAATAAAAGACACATCTGAAACTGCTGCAGTTCCTTTGAAGCAGAAAGTGTTCAGAGGAACAGTAACCAATATAAACTCTTTAGAATCTTATGGCCTTGTAAATAAATGCGTTTACTTCAGTTTTGATGTAGTTTATGGTAACAAGGAACTTTCAGTCGGTGATTTGGTTCTAGTCCATGCCAAAAGGGAAGAATTTCATCATTCTTGGCATGCTTATTATGTTGAATTATTGCCTAAGCGAAAGCCAAAATCGGATCTTGTAGTGTCTAATACAAAATGTGCTGCTACTAAACAGAATATGGAGCGTGTTGATACCATTGAACAGATAGTTGCTGAGTGTAACGGACACTGTGGAAAATTGAAGGATGGATATGAATTTTATGTTGATGATGGAGAGATTGACTTTGTACCTGTGATTGGTGATGTTTTAGTTGTATCAATTAGTTATTATGATGGTGGGCGTAAAGTGACATCATGGAAGCCAAAAGAGGTCAAGTGCATTGATGGTGAAGTAACAGCGTGTGAAAATGATTGTGGTGTAATTAATAATGAAATAATGTTTTTTCGAGCTTCTTGTCGCCGTAAAGTGAACTTATACGTTGGACAAAAGGTTTCTGCAATGATTGCATCTAGCGAACAAGGACTCTTCAAGTGGCGTGCATTTTCTTTGAGTTCTTCTGTGGAAGAGACGGAAATAAGTTATGAGACCATATTACGAAAGCCTGAACTAAGTAAAATGGAAGGCATTATTATTACAGAACCATTGAATTTTGAAAATGTTTGTTTAGGGCAACAAAATTGTATTGAAGTTGCCTTGCAGAATAATTTGCTGAATGATTTAATGGTTTGTGATTGTTATTTTCAGAAGAAAAATAGTATATTTTATCTTAGTAAAAATAGTAACTCCGTAGCTCTTCCTAAAAGTTCATGCAAGATTTTATCTATTCATTGCAAAACTGAAGCTATTGGACAACATGATGATTTTTTGTTGATAGAATTTTCTGATTTCATCATTAAACGTACTGTAACTGCTAATGTGGTAGATCCTTTGCAGCACATATTAAAACCAACTGCTCCATTTTCTTACAAAAATAAATATGACAGCAAACCTTTGGACTGTGAAAATTTAATCATTATACCTGGAAGAAAGCCTTATAAACCTGTAAGTTGTTTCCTTAATAAACTTCCACCTTGCAATATACCTCGAAATTTGCAAAAAGCTGTCCAAAACAGAGAAGATCTTAATCTCCATGTACCTTGGCTTTTTCAGAGTCTGACTATGAGAAACTATGTGTCAAAATTCAAAGCTCTTCTTCACTTAGAGGAAATACAGGTTCGGTTCGATATGAAAAAGTTCGATTTATCTGAAGCAATTCTTCAGAAGAAAGGCGAATACATGAGTCTTGAAGTTAATGGCCTTGCTGAAGGTCGACCATCTTTAATTATTGGTGATAAAGCAATACTTGTACCTCCTTATAATGCTTCCAGTTTTGCATTTGAAGGTTGTATCCATGAAGTTCGATTGAATGAAGTTCTCTTGAAGTTCAGCGATTCCTTTCATAGTAGCTATGATGGAGAATGTTACAATGTCCGTTTTGAGCTTAATAGAACTAATTTTCGAAGATTGCATCAATGTGTGCATCATGTATCTGAGAATCACGAATACGCAATATTTCCTACTGTTCTGAAACTCAAAAATCCCCTCATGGATGTCCTTTCTGAGAAGAAAAGAACATTTCAAGGGCGACAAAAAAGACAGAAAATCAATGTGAAACAGCAAACTGGAAAATCTATTCAGTGGAAAAATACAAAACTTAATTGGAAACAAAAAGAAGCAGTATTGCGAATACTCGAATGCCGTTGCAGGCCTTTGCCATACATCATATTTGGGCCGCCTGGTACTGGGAAAACTGTCACATTAGTTGAAGCAGTTCTTCAAGTGTATGAAAACATTTGTAATTCAAAAATCATTATTTGCACACCTTCTAACAGCGCTGCTGATCTTGTAGCTCAGAGAATTTTGGAAAGCAATAATATTGATACAAGTGAAATGATTAGGCTGAATAGTTACCAACGAAGGGAGGAAACAATACCAGAATTCATCAAGCCATATTGCCAAGATAAAGATTCTTTGGATTATGTTACACAGTACCGTATTGTTATTAGTACATGCTCTACTGCGGGGGCCCTTTATACAATTGGGTTATGCAATGATTTTTTTACTCATGTCTTTATTGATGAAGCTGGACAATTGATGGAACCTGAAAGTGCCATTGCTGTTGGTTTTATAGATTCACAGACTGAAGGACAAGTTATTATGGCGGGAGATCCCCAACAGTTAGGACCTGTTTTGCGCTCAAAATATGCCGTAACTTATGGCCTTCAAGTATCTTATCTTGAACGCCTTATGAATACTGCTTTGTATGCCAGAAATGAGCAAGCCTATGGGAAATACGGTGGCTATAATCCAGTACTGGTAACTATGTTGGAACAAAGTTATCGCTCTCATCCAAACATTTTGAAGTTTCCTTCTGACATGTTCTATTTTTCAAGAGTAGTTTGTTGTTTCAATGGTAACGAAACATTGAGTGCATGGGATGAACTTCCTACTAAAGGATTTCCGGTCATCTTCCATGGCATCAAAGGGGAAGAATTCCGAGAAGAGAATAGTCCTTCATGGTTTAACCCTACTGAGGTTGTCCAAGTCACCAAATACTTGCAGAAACTTTATGATTTTGGCCTAACTCCAGATGATGTTGGAATCATTGCCCCTTACAAGAAGCAGGTAGAAAAAATACGATTACTTCTCACTGCTCTCAACTTGGAATTTTGCAAGATTGGATCTGTTGAAGAATTTCAAGGGCAAGAACGACGAGCCATCATCATATCCACTGTAAGATCATCGGACCAATTTGTAAACTGTGATATACTTTATAACTTAGGGTTTATTAGCAATCCAAAGAGGTTAAATGTTGCTATTACTCGATCACAAGAATTACTAATTGTTGTCGGCAATCCATATGTTCTGTCTCATGACTTATATTGGCATTCATTTATTCGGTATTGTGTTGTAAATGGGTGTTACGCTGGATGTGAATTACCTTTGTCTTTTGTACAAAACAAAAACTCTAGTTGAGTGCTAAATTATTCTATTTTATTTTTACAGAACCTGCTTTTGAGAGCATTTAATTTTTTACAAAAATCAGCAATTGTTTTTGTAAGTAAATAGTAAAGATCTTTTTTTGTTTTTTTCTTTGTTCAATATGGCAACTATGCAGTTTTGCATTTTGATAATCAAACTTGTATATACATTTCTTGAAATTATCTTTATCAATATGCATAATAGATAGCTGAAGATAAATATTGTACAGAAAAAATAAATAAGACTATATTTATTCCTTTTGTAAAATACTTCAGTTTGTAAATTATTGCTCATTGTAAAAATCGAAACTCATAATGTATGGTTTTTTTAATGCTGCTAATATTTCAGTTTTATAATATGATTATCATTTATATTATGAACTAAAACTTTTGTACCTTTTCCTTGTCTTTCTTAGTATACATTTATATTTTTGTAGCTGTCTAACAAGGTTTAATATAAAAATATATATTAAAATATTTAATTTCACAATGTTTTTGTCATTTAAAAATATAATTTGAAATGTTTCACCCCCTTAAAAAACATTGTTTTAAATTATAGATGTGCATTTTAAAGTTGTAATACATTTTGGTCTTGGTCATGATGATCTTTGATCTTACTTTAGAGCTGTTCAAGGATTTTTTTTGAAATGGTGAAATGTTTTTTTTTGTAAAATTGTCTATAATGTTGTAAATTAGGGATGACTGTATTGCATACATTGGAATTCTGGTGTTCTTTTGTGTTTCAAAACTATCATTCTAGTTTTCCCAAAGAGAGTTTTCAAAATTAACATCAGTGTTGTGTCATTCCATGCCAACTGAAACCACTATTTGGTTTTGTAAACTTTGAGCAATATTCACGGGTTTGGTATTTTCTTGAAGAAAACATATCCAAGTTTATGGATTGAATAGTTATTTTTGAGAACTATGCATAATTATACTTAAAATTATGAAGAATAAGGGGCACTTTAGACTCTGATTTCTCCCATCAAAAATGTTGCTTTTTTAAGTAACAAAAACTGTTATAAGTTTAGTGATTTTATCCCTATTTTTTTATATACAGTAAGTTACATTGCTCTAAGTATATGTGTGCAGTTTAGGTTTTCAAACAAAATGTTTTTCTTATTTTTTAAAATTAAAAACTTTATAGTCATTAATATGTCCCCTCTGTTACAAATTTTTAAATAAGTTTACTTCATTCAAAAAATAAACTGCAGAAGAGGTATTTACAATAAAATTTATTAGTATAGTCATGTTTTGTAATCATTTTGAAAATTTTTTACTAATTAAAAAAATATATAACAGTAACAGAGGGAACATAAATGAGTAACAGAAGGGACAAAGCTGGAATGTCCTCTCTGTTACAACTTGACATGAAATTTTTAAACAAATCCCATTGGTTGAAATGTTTATAAGGAATTCTGTGAATGTATCTGGGAGTAGTAAGATCTTGTTTAAACCAGTTTCGGCTAAAGATAAAAGTACAGTTTAACTTTAAGGATACTGTAAAGGAATGCCCAGAATATCGAAGTTCTACTTTGGTTGTTCTACCTTCTTCTACTGATTTAACTGTTGGCAGTTTTGCTATTGTTAATGTCCAAGGAAAAAACGACTAGTAAAATTTGTTTGCCAAATCATCGAATTAGATAGGGAAACAGACAATATTCAGGTTGTTTATTTAACACGATCTGGTAGACATAAAACTTTTAAATACAATTACAGTGATGTATCATGAGTTAACATGTCTGATATTATAACTTTACTTTAACTTTAAATAACAGAAGTGTTACTTTTGATTTGACAATAATGTTTCGTTGTAATGCAACAAATATATGCACCTATTAAAGCTAAATCTGTAAGCTGTCCCCTCTGTTACATGTCATGTCCCCTCTGTTACACATTGTTTTCCACATTTAAATAAAAGGAGTTTTTGATTTCAATATACCAATGCATAATTTTATTAATTTAAAATGTTCAGAGTTTTAAAAAAAATGCCAAGTTCTTAAAAAGATCTCCAAGTCACAGAATTTAACATAAATTATCGTACATGTCAAATACTGTTGAAATTTTTTGTCCCCTCTGTTACACATACTTTAATTCAATTAAAAAGATCAAATGGGAATGTAATTTCAATGTTGAGTGAAATAATTATACACTGCTACTTAAAGTTACCAATTGGCCTACTAATTTTTGCCTTTAAAAATTTTGCGTATTTTTTTAAAAGCAAAATCTGTGTATGATGTCCCCTCTGTTATGCTTGGAACTCCACTGTTATGTATAACAGTTAAAGTGTTTTTCCGTTTTTGAAACATTTAAATGCAAAGGTTATGCTCAAATATTAAAGTAGCTTTAATACATGCTGCATTTTGACCCAGAAAGCAATATTCTATTCTACCTTGTTTTTTGCATAGTCAAAACATTCATGCAAGAGCACAAATGCATTAGCGTAATGAGAAATAGGCGATATTTGTGTTATGTTTGTATGCGTTTGAATATAATGTGAAACTCTGTTAGTACATAGGGATTGGGAACATGTATTGCACCTACACAGGGGCACAAGTCTTCCGTTCACATGACCGAAATCAATCTTTTGAAAATGACTGAAACATAAGCATGACTAGGGGGAGTCTTGAATTCATCTTTTAATTTGCACCTAGTATCCACATTATAACAACTGGGGCTATTGAAACTAGTACTTTTATTGACTGCAACTTTAATGACTAATAGAATATCATACAGTACTCATAAACATTATGTCATTACAAGTTTTATTGAAATAGCAACTTCTATTACTGAATTTAGAATAGTTTAATAACTGGCATTTAAATAAAAATCTATTCAAAAGAACACCCTAAATGCAAGTTGTGTATAATTTCCTATAAGGTAAACGATCTGAAAGTGCAGAACTAGAATTATATATATATACGTATGTATATTAAAATAATCTTGTGATAATAGCTTAGCTGTCTCAGAAGTCTGTACCTGCTTAAGCAAACTATTTTATTTACATTTAATCACTTTGCAATGTCATAACAATTCCACATGAACCCACAATCAGCCCTGCAAAATGCCTTAATTAAATGGTGTAAAAGAATTTGTTTCATTTTAATTATATGTACATTATGTGATGATATGAGATACGTTCTTCAATATTTCTGTAAAAAATATATTTGCTGATGTATTAAATTTATTAGGCATTCTTTTTAGAGAACGTCAAAGTGCCCATATTTAGACATACAATATTGGCATTGTAACAAGAAAGGAATATTAATATAGTTTATATGATATTTTTTATGTTGCAACATTTATGAACATTTTTCGGAATTTACAATCTTTAATGCATTTGCTAATTAAAAATACAGTAGAAGTCTGATAGTCCGGCACGTTCGAAACCGGCTTGGTGCCAGACTACCGAAAATGGGGCGGCAATTATAAGAACAATCAGGTTAATAATTAAACTACAAATACAGTATGCAAATACATACAACAAAGTTTATTTTACATTTCATATAATGTATGTACACGTACTGTAAAACATATTTCACTTAGATTTTAAAAAGTCACGAATGTCTTTTTGTTTTCTTGACTTTTGGCGTTTAGTATAAAATTTATTTCTAATGATATGGAAATCAATAATTTCTGAAGCACTGTAGCTAGTACTAGCCTCAGCAAAAGAGATAAACTTATTTAGTGATTCTGCAGCTGCTGCCCAGCTGAATTTTTCCTTTTCTTACGTTTCGGCATCTGAGTCGCTTTCTTCAAGATTTTGAGTAGGCTGAGGGTTTACTACAATGTTGATAATGTCCTCATCGGTTAGTTCTTGTTCAACAGGCTCATTCTCGTCGATTAGAAGCCACTCCTCCACCTCATCTTCAGGCAGGGATTTTTTCAAGGGATTGTCAGCACTTCTAACGACATCCAAAACTTCGGTCAGGGCGTCTTGATGGTTTTCTTCCTCATCAGTCTGTAGAGTTAGGTCAGATGCAGGGTTTGCAGCTGGCCAAAGTTTTCTCTAGCATTTTTGGAGTGTTGTATTTTTACCTGGTTCCAAGACAGTGCAATAGCATAGACGACATCTTTTACTGTAAACTTTTTTTGAAGATCAGTCACATCACAGTCGGCATTTAACAGGCCTTGAATAAAAGACCTTCTATAAAAGCATTTAAAATTTTGAATAACCCCTTGGTCCATGGGTTGAATCAAAGATGTTACGTTAGGTGGGAGCAGAGTAGCAACAATATTTCCAGAAACTAACTCATCTACTGGCGGGTGGGCTTTGCAATTGTCCAAAAGAAGGATGGCTTTAGTATCTACTAGTAGACCAAGGCTTTTGAAGGATTCCTTGACCTGAGGCACAAAGTGGTGAAAAAACCAGTCTTTAAAGAGGGCAGCAGTCATCCACGCATTTGATTGAGCATCGTGTTGGACAGGCAAGTGTGTAACATTCTTAAAAGCCCTGGGTTTTGCAGATTTACCTATCACAAAAGGGGTCATTTGGTGGTTTCCAGACGCATTAGCACATAGCAAAACGGTTTAATCTGTCTTTGTTTTTTTTAAACCCTTGGCTGCTTTTTCTCCTCCCCCAGCTAGTAAAGATGTTTGTAAACATTGCCACAATAGCCCTGTTTCATTAGCATTGTAAATCTGTTCAGGTGTTAAATCATTATCAGCCACGCTTTTCTCAAACTCGTCTTTGTATTTTTCTGCAGAGTTTTGGTTTGCTGAAAGCGTTTCTTCAGTTAAATCAAGTCTTCGAATTCCATGCCGAAACTTAGTGTCTGAGCCAACCATCAGAATAATTACATTCACTTTCAGCAACTCCTAAATCTTGGCCGAATTTCTTTGCCTTTTCAACAATCATTGGCCCTGTTACCGGCTTTCCTTCAGAACGTACTGCGCTAAACCATTTGAACAATACACTATCTAGCTGTTCCAGTTTTGGTTTTTTTAATGTTTGTCTAGAAGCCAATTTTTCAGTTGTTACCGATTGAGAAGCAAACTTCATTAGTTCATCTTTTTGTTTTTTAATGTCATAAATAGTTAATGAGCCAACTCATTCATTAAAACATTTGATTTCTATTCTCGCCTTTTTCTAGCCGTTTGATGATTTCTAGTTTCTGATTGAGGGTCGGTGTTACGTGCTTTCGTTTTTCTCCTTTTGAACTCGAAGGCTTGGGTTTTGAAAACATGGTCACGGTACAGTTAGAACGAAAATCATTTTTTATAAACAGTTTCAAAAGTTACGTTTACTGCGATGTGAAAGGACACAAAACAATGGCGAAGATGCTTCGTGATTGATTCGGAACAATACCGAGCGCTTCCGAATGATCCCGAACTACCCCGAAAACTTCCGAATAGCTCTCGAGCGTTTTTATTTGCTTTAAAGACACTTTTGGAGAAAACCAAAATTTTTACAATTTTCCGGAGCGATGCCGGACTATCGTGTATTCCGGACTGTTGGATGCCGGACTAATGAACTTCTACTGTATTAAGGACTTTTTTTTTGAGTACAAAATGAACCTTCACAAAGCTTTTAGTTTTCACAAACATGAAAACAATCATATCTAAATACTTTTATTGTAGTATTTTTACATATTTAATTATATTTTTTTTTTATCCATGATACTTCAGTTTTGTGATTTTTTAAAAAAATTTTAATGTATCTTGCATTATCACATCGTGAAAAAGTTTACGAAATTAAAGCTTATTTTTACAAATAGTCATAAAAGAACATGCTGACTATAGTCTTCTCAGTTGATCCAAAATATAACTTCTGTAAAGGTTTACACAATGCATTTCATTCTTAGTTTAATTTCCCATTTATCCAGCTATGCTATCAGTGACCCCACATTTGTTACAGAGCCCCCTTCTGTTTTTTTTTGTGACTCTGACCCCATTGCTGTTGTTAACCGTAGCATCCCCCATGTGGGAACCATATATGTTAAAAGTTGTTGCTGTTTTAGCAAATGACAATGCTCAATGTTGTTGTAGTTTGCCTTATTTGTAAAACTCGAAGCTTTTTGAAGCAGCCTTTTTTTTATTATTATAGGATGAAATAGAGTGGGTAACAAATTTAAAATCCTGAAAGTTGTCAACTGGAGTGTACCATCATAATTTTTCTAGACATAATTCATCTCTACACTGTAAAACTGTATAATATGTGCATTTATTTCTTTGAATATTAAACAAAATTCAGATTTTAAAAAAAGTTTTGTACAGAGGTTTTAATTTAGCCCAGAATTTAATCCCTCTTAAATGAATGCTATTATTTAGATTACATCGCAGACGAAATGTTCCTTCTTTTATAAAAGTTTCAAGAACAAATATTTTGTTTATGCCTATATTGTTCTGGACAAATTGCAATTCAAAAGATGTTGCTTCCTACTTAAGATATTCACATACTCAAATTCTATTGAGAATCTATTTACAGTAATATTGAAGAAGTTATCGAAATATCTTACACTGTATGTTGACATGTATTGTATAAAGGCTTTTTTTTTCTTATGAAAATCTCGTTTTATGACCTTGACATTAGAAATATTTTTCAATAAAAATTCTGTTACCTTGTAAATTATGCCCAGGCATATTTTTATTTTGTAAGAAATTATTAAATATCTGAAAATTTAATTTTTGTGCATTAGTTCTGCAGTTGAAAACAAAACCTAGATATCAGTATCAAACAAGCATAACGTGCAAGGGAGGTTTGAAACATTTTGGTATTTTCTGATATCACTTCGAAAATTACCTAGAGCAGTATTTCCCAAACTATTGATCGCGACCCACTGGTGGGTCGCGTGCAAATATTGAGTGGGCCCTCGCCACTGTACACATGAATTAAAAAAAAAGGGAAGTGATAAATTTGATATTTCATTCAACTATTTATAATTCCTAAAAATTGAAATCTTAAGTTACGGAAAATATTGTGATAAAATAATAATAATCTGAAAAAAAAAAAAAAAAAGCAAAACTTCAGTATAAAGATAAGCGCTCGGAGTGTGTGGCGCTGGCCCTGTCTCCAGACGCTTCGCGATGGCTATACTCTATACCAGTGGTGAGGGACGGACTGGGACCCATAAAAAGGCGGTGAACCAACTAACCAAAGGGCACACACACATATACATAGGATGGTATCTGCGTGACACATGAGGTTTTAATGCCTCCTTCGGAAAATTTGAACTCCTAATATCAGTCAATCAGTCGTAACTTCATGGCACAAAATGCTTATACTGCAGTGTTGTTTGAGAGTTTGTTTTAACTGGAAAACAGGTTCGACTTTTCTAATCTACGCTTAACTGATTGGATGAATACATAATTTGTAATAAACGGATAAGTTAAATAGAAAAATAATTTTAGGATTATATTGAAATACAAGGTTGTTCTTACTTTTCATGTTTGTTCCTTTCTTTTGTCCTTTCTTTTTTTAAAGCGGCGGAAATAAAATTATTATTAATTAATACAAGACCAAAGGAATCTACAACGAAAAGAAAATTTCCTTACTGCACTTTTGTATAATAATTTTCGTTTATTTTCCTTAAATATTTCTACGCCCGTTAAAATTATTCTTTAGGCACATCGAGAGAGGCATCACATTTACCATCATTGAGAAAACGAAAATGGAGCAATTTTGTTCAAAGAATCAGGCACCTTTATGAAATACGTAATCTGAGTTATTTCTTGTTTTTTAGAATTTTAACAATAATTGGTTTGAGAAGTAATTTTTCGCTAGATTTTCGAAGAAAATTATTTACATAAGCGTGCTTTGTACATAGGAGTATAGCGTACATCAAAACATACACCGTTTCGATGAAACCAATTCTAAATAATAATTCAAAATTTCTACTTTGTACTGCATATTATTTTATATATTACTTATTTATTAGCAATGTTCTCATATTATTATTATTATTCAAAAACACTATTCAAAAGAATAAAACTAACAATCGGTTTACATTTTACAATGACAGACTTCACACACACTGTTAAAAATTTCCGTAAGAAAATAGTAAAATAACCATTTATTTGATTGTTATTTTACCATATTTAATTACAACAGTTGAATAACCATTAAAAAGATGGTACTCAAACCGCTGATTGCGAAAAAAAATCGTTTATTCTCTGTTTCTACTAAAGAACGTTTAACGAACCGTAATTTACAAGCGCTCAGTAAGAATCGGGCGTCCATCTTGGTTGCGAAATCTTACCGGTCGTACGATGTTGTTAAAATGTGAATAAAGATTTATCACTTCAAATCTGCATGTGTATATAAAAAAAAAAAAAAAGTGGCTTAAGCAGTGGTTACTAAATAGAAAGACATACACACGTAAATCAAAAATTGGAGACATCGGATTCCCGAACTGTTTGCGAATGAGCGAATCCATAACTTCAGCTGCTGAAGCTTGTTTGTATTTTAATTTTTGCAGCAAATAAAATGATTTTCGTCAATATACAGTAAATTTAGACCAAAGATGGCTTTAGATCCAATCAAAAACTGAAATCTCAATTTTAATGCCGTTTATTTATCAATAAATCTTTCTTATCCTGTTGAAAAGGAAGAATTATTGATAAATAAACGACCGCTTTGTGTGGTGCTGATGGCCGGATGGTTAGAGAGCAAGGATGGCATGCCATACTAAGCGGGTTCGATTCCCGCAAGCTTCGTTTACGATTTCTACGCCTGGAAGATTCTACGCCTCGAAATGGTTCAAAAACGGTAAAAATTTTGTTTTGAAACCATTTTTAAATGGTTATAAAAACTGTAAACTTTTATATTTACGGCTTTTTAATCAAGGTGGTTGGAAATGGTTAGGTCCCGTAAAGATAGAAAAGTGTTCCAAACCGTAAATGTAACGGTGAATTAGATGGACAGACTGCTGCCGGTCATTTAACCGTAATTTCATGATGAAATTTCTAACAGTGCAGTGTCACTGAAATGTTATATTTGAATCTAATGTAAAAAATATTTATAGTTTGATACCTTTAGTTATTGCTTGTAACGGATTTAAAATATGAAACAAGCAATGTATGTACAGTTAATATTTTGATGTAATCTAAAAGTAGGAGTAAGATTAAAACTAATCTACTTTGACCCTTAAAAGCCTATTTCTTACATTCTATTAGATAATTGTCCCGCAGTGGACCAGTCGGTAGAAACTCTGTTATCGCAGAATACAAAAGTGAAGCAACATTGATTGAGGTCAGTGTTTGGGAGGGGGACAACCTCTCGCGGCTGGTTCGTGCACGCTAAAGGGAGCTGGTGCACGTTAATAAATAGGTCGTGGCTACAATGTCAAAGTGAAACGATACCTCTGGGGGTGCCAATCCCAGGTGACGGTCTCTCATCTGATACCTGGTTCAAAAAAATGAGAGACCTTTCAAAGGGGCGGAAATCGGACTCCTGCCTACAAGGGCTCCGTTAGACTCAGGAGCAGCGAACCCATTCTTCCTCGAAACGCGCGAGGACACGATAACAATAACATATTAGATTTTTTTTCTAACATTTTAAATCTATGTGGCAACAGTTTATTTAGAGTAATGGTTAAGACAGTTTTATTAATGAATAAACAAATGTTTAGCATATTAGTTACGTAAATGACATGTTAAAAATTATGTGTTAATAAATATAATCCTATCGATTGATTCTTTTGAAATATAAAATTCGTATAATTTATTTTTAAAAAATAATAAAAAAAAAAAAAAAAATCAGGCAAATTTAAATGTTTGATAAAAATTATGTTTTTTTAAAAAGATTTACATTACTGATTTAAAACACTTGATTTAAATCACTGATTTAAAGCATTTGATTTAAATCAACGATTTAAAACTAACTAACTCCCTGGCATTGCAGCCAATGTTGGTCCATGGCCTCCCTAACAATTTTCCTGAAAAGCCCTCTCTCTTTCGCTTTTTCACTCCAGTTTCGGGTATTTAGATTTTTAAGGTCTTTCTCCACCTCGTCTACCCATCTTTTAACCTGCCTTCCTCTTTTCCTCTGGCGCTGGAATTCTCCCTTGAAAATCTTTTTAGTGCCTCTGTTTTCCTCCATTCTCTCAAGTTGTCCCAGATAGTGTACCGATTTAAAACACTCGATTTAAATCACCGAACCCTGTAATTCTAATTGTATGAAATTAATATACTATAAATACATATATTAACTTTACTTTTAAGATAGTTGTGATAAAAAAAATGTGCTATTTTTTGGTTATCAATATAAATAAATAAAAATCGAAAAATAGTTAAAATATATTAAAATTAGACACAGAATCTTAAAATAAAAATAAGCTAAAATCAGATTTGAACTGAGTCAAATTAGTCTGATTTGCAGCGAAATCCAGAATTTGAAGTAAAATAAAAACAAATAAAACTCAAAATAAAGTACCGGAGCAGAGTTCCACCTAATAGAAAAGCGTAGAAACGCCTTATCGACCCCACCGTATCCCTACTTACGCATTTAAATCTCTCTACATTAAATATTTTTTTCTTAGTTATTATCAATTAAGTGTCGTGTCACTTGTTTATTGAAATTTAGGACATAACTTTTTGAAAAATAAATGAATCTGTTTCTACTGTAACTGCATCCCCGTGTTTTATTTTAACTGAACATCGCCCATATGCCTTTTTAAATTTGAATATCGCTCTTATGTTCGCGTCTCTCTACACTGTGTACGTGCTCCCCCCATCCCTGGCCCCACCTCCGCCCAACATCACAAAATAAAACATGTTATAAGGTAGAAAATGGGGTCAACAAAATTTCATTCATGTTTTCCAATGTTACTTACAAGCAATGATTCCCAAACTGTGTGCCGAGGATCTGAGAAATCTTCACAGGGCGCCATGAAATTTTGCAACGAACTTCAAAAATAATTAGAAGCTTGTTCATTATGAAGCTTTAACAATACTTCGCAGTGCTCTGTAATAAAAACAAGGGCTATGCAATGCAGGTACACTAGTTTTATTGATTTTCATACGTTACTTATGATTTGTAGGGGTGCCCACCTTTTCAGAGCGTGCGTGTACTCCCTAAAACCTACGGAGCCCCTCAAAATCGACAACCCAACAAATTGGCCAAAAACTCGACCTCCCTAGCAAAAAAAACTCAATGGCGCAGTCTGCGCCATGACCCCCCCCCCCCCCCCCCCTGGTGAGCACCCCTGTGACTAGTCAAACTTTTACTTAGGGAAGGGAATCCATATTCCAAAACGGGTGCCTCGACTTGACCCTCGGGATGCGTTCGCGGAGCCTTACGCAACTATATACCATAACACTTATATTCTCGACTATCCCCTCACCCCCGAATCACCAAAACGTATCCCTGAAGTCATACGTCCTAAAGCCTTCACAAATGTGGTTTAGCGTGGGAAAGCCGTTTTTTACCTTTCATTTAAATCAAGATTTTGTCATCACGGATGTAAAGCATTATTTCATTTTATTTCTCTTAATACAAATTATTAGGGGGGAAAATGTCGCAAAGATTTTTTTTTTTTGTGAAGGCGTCTAGATGAAAGGGTGCACCGGGACATGTCCCGGTGGGCCAGTCCGCCCCTGCCAGTGGTTCCCAACCTTTTTTTTCCTCGCGAACCCTTTCTAAGATAGAAAAGAAAATGGCGAGCCCCCTTTTGTAGTCTTTAGTAACGGGCAATAAAACTACAAAATTTGCTAGCACATTTATTTTCCAACTTGCACAATAGTTCATAACAAGTAATGAAAGTATAATTGTGTAAAAGAGCCAAGTTTAAATCAAACCAAAATTACTTTTTTATTATTTGTTCTTTTTGAATTAGTAATAAAGCAGTAAACATATGTAATCGCAAAAATCTTTAAAAATTATTTTCCTGATAATGTGAAAAAGCCGTGTACTGGCATGAGAAATACAAAATTTTGGATCAATCATTAAATATCTTTCTGATCCATTTTCGGGTTAAATTCGCAAAAGTTGCCAGAAATTTACAGAATTAAAATTCACACGTTTCCAAATTTCTCATTGCTATAATGCAGAAAAGCTTGAATAAAGTGCAATAAATTTCTGTACAAAATTAAGAAATAATGAATAAATATCTTCCGGTGCCATTTCGGGATCTGTGCATGTGAAATTAGCCGGAAATAAATAGAAAATAATGTAAAATTTTACATTTTTGTAAATGGTAATTTTTTATTTTTTCGCGCTCAGGAAAACGTAGGAAATGGTTGGAGAAACATTTGTTCAAAATTTAAAATAAATCAATGAATGTCTTTGATTTATATTAATGATTCTCATTTATTAAATGAAATATCTTAGACATACCACTATGAGATTCAACGTTTTGAAATCAAGTTACTCTAAAAATAACTGCATTATCAAATTTTGCACGTATGCTTCCTATGCCAGTGCACAACCTTCACGCATCATCGGGAAAGCAATTTATTTTAAAAAAATCATTTTTACACTCCGTCCTAATACTTATGTAAATTTATTATTTCGGTTTTTTTTTTTTTTTACTTTAGCAATTAAAAATTCCGCCATTGCAATAGCATTTTCCGCGAACCCCCGGTTGGGAGACGCTGCTCTATACTGACAGCTCAATCGGCGTCAGCACAGCGAACGAAACACATGTGAACATTAAGTACTTCCGCGACTCGCTACTAGGGAATCTGCGCATTACCAATATCTCTCTTTTCTCTAAGACAGCTAAGAGGTGGGACCCAAGATTGGAATTTGTTAGATGGGTCGGAGCCCAGTCAACTTTGGGAACTACTCACCTAGAGCACTGTTTCTCAGCCTTTCAGATTTAAAGCTAAAAATAAAAAATATACTTAAAACGCTATGCGATAACCTTGTTGCAAAATTTTATTTGCACAATATAGAACTTTGTAAATTTTAATTTATGTCTAAGATATTTCATTTAATAAAATACTTCTTGAATATTTGGACAGATGGCGACGTATTTTGTGCTTGCGCGATCCGAGAAACCAGACCCTAAAGAGAATATTATTTTTCATATCAAAAACATCACAGAATTACAGTTCGACCACGGAGTATTGACATTTGGACGCTTCTGCGCATGGCAAAAAAGAACGAATGCATTCGAGTTTTAGGGAAGTTCGTTCTGGTGCGTTTATTTAGTACGCGAATCAGAATGTTTGCTTCTCTGTTTGTTGAAAGCAACTACATTTATAAACTGGCATATCGCATCAGTTCGGAAGAAATTAAGTATGCTAAACGAAATGGAACAAGATCAGAAACGGGACTTTCCTTATACCAGGCAGTTCCTCCCTTGAACCTGAATGGATTCTTCTTGGCACTCTTCCAGACAGATCGCTTCGGTTGATGGTACAGCTGTATCTAGCAAGTGTGGTAGGTAAAATATTAAGAACAGCTTCAATGGACTTTTTTTTTTTTTGAAGCATCTTGGTGACTTGTCTGTTGATGTCAGTATACAGTTCTTATTTACATCCTAGTAGCGAAATGTTCAGTTTAAATTAGTTCGTGACGCTCTGTAGTCTACGTAATATTGATTGGATAAAATCACAGACATCGATATGTTGAAACATCGATGTTCAAATTACAACATTGACATTTTGAATTATAGGTAGATATCGGAAATATATTTCCCCCCTTAACTTTTTTTCTAACTATGAAATATCGTCAAACCAAAGTACGGGACCTATGGGAGATCAGCCTCGATCAATAATAAAAAAAGGATCGTCAAAATCGGTTCATCCGTTAAAAAGTTATCAATAGACAAAAAAAAAAAAAAAGTATGAATAGAAAACCTCCTCCTTTGGGAAGTCTGTTAACAACATCGAGTTTGGTAAATGGGAAGGGAATAGGCGTTTGGTCGATTTAAATGGAAACCAGTTGGATACGAAACAGAGCAGTGAACCTTTAACAGCATGGCCCTTCTAAATCTGGCAGCACCAACCTGTCGGTCCATCAAGCGGTGAGAGATGGTCTTTTCTTCCTATCCGCTGCGGATAAATAATGGATGACCCGATTAGCGGATTCCCGACAATTATGTTGGACCATCTTATTCGAGTACGCACCGATTTCACGGTTGAGTTGAGAAGTTTGACAACCTTCCATTCATCCGTCAACCGCAAAAAAAGTTGCTCTTTGCCTTTTTTTTGAAGAAAGTATTCGTTAAAATTTTCGAATTTAAGGGGTCAACACGTTGGTCTGCTGAACCTATCTTAACTATTTCTGGAAAATGTCTGTATCTATACTGTAGCTTTTTTTTGTGGTCACTGCAACTCGAAACGTAATGCATGGAATCGAAAAGTGCTGATTAGTTTTTGGTGTGAATTCCTTTGAGGGAGGGGGAGTAACCGAACTTTTTTCCTTTATTAACGCGGTTGTTATATTTCAAGAGGTAATTAAAGAATTCTGATAAAAATTGGTATGCAGGTGTACCTCAATGGGAAAAGGTGTGCTGATTAAATTTTGGTGGTATTCGCTGGAAGGGGATGGAGGAATCGAACGTTTTTCCTTATTGAGTCTGACTGCTATCTTATGTATTAAATTCCGAGAGTGAACAAATGTACGTATTTATGTATCTGTGTGTGTCTCCCTGCGAACAGCTGGGAGTTAAGAGTCTAGTGAAGTGTAAAAAAAAAACTGAAATTTCCCCAGAAAGCCATTTTGCCCTGTCTCATCGCTGTGGGACTTCATGCTTGTTGGCGGTCGGATGTAGCAGTATATAGAATTAAATAATACGACTCAAACTACTGCACCTGACTACTCGTGTGCATTTGAACTAATTAACGGAGTGGGTAATTAAAAACATCGGTATTCGTTTCTCTAATTTGGAGATGAAAAAAATGTTCGCAGAGTCAAAGTTTTGATACCATTCGAATGGGCTGACTTTTCTGCATCAGATGAACATTGTTTCAATCTTCGAAGCAAATTAGAATAGAAGTTACAACTAGGGATGTAACGAATAGTGATTTGGCCGAATTAGCCGAATACCGAATATTCGGCCACTTCTTCCAGGCCGAAGCCGAATATTTGGCGGTCGAATATTAAAATTTCTAGAAAATCATTGTAATAGAAAGTATTTGTCAAATTTAAAATTATTCACAAAGCCAAACTCGAATTACACACAATCTTTGATGTATGATTTAATTCTGTTTGTTAAGAATTTAAAATTCATCTATTTTCTCTATTGTTTTGAATGTAATAAAACTAAGAATTTCACCCACAAGTGGAATAGAAATGACAGGTTTTATAGCGGTAATCATTTGCATTATTTTATTAATTATTTAATTCAAACGAAAGAACTATTATTGCTTAGTGAACTTTTACTTTGCTCAAAACTGTTTTATGAAGATATTTTAAAAGTTATGAAAGTTAATATTTTCATTTTATGGGGTTTTATACATACCTAGTCTTAAGGTCTATTAAAATTTAATACACTTAACTGGAATATATTTTTGTTTTCAAAACCCCCAATACTTATGCTATCTAAATATTCGTGATATATTCTAGGCTTTTCACATTTCTCTCTTACCCAATTTTCACAATTAATCAGTCTACCCAAAAGAAGTCTGACTTCCACTTTGTTAATATAATAACAAAATAAATTTCTCATATTCTCCATCATAATTAACTCTTGCCAGCTTTTGGTAGCAAATGCTAAATATAAAATACAATATTATAACTTTAATATCTATTTTTGCTCAGTCAAGCCTAAAACAAAGTTTAAAAAAAGTAGTTTTTTTTTCTAATTTATTTTTATTTATTAAAACTATATACCGTAATTATCTGTGAAAACCCGCGGTTTGTAACAAAAAACTTTTTTTTTTTTTGACTATGTGCGGGCAATACATGTAATTAAGAAAAAAAATTATTATTATTAAAAAGAAAATTAAATTGATTATTGAATTGAAAGAAATAAATGGTAGGTTTCGAAACGATGATCCAATTTCACCCATCCCCTCTTAAGCAGATCGGTGATCGGGTGCTAGGAATGAAAGAGCTTTATGTACGAATGCAGTTAGGTTTCTGGCGCCTGCATTGTTTTCTAGGGGTGTATCTCATGAAAAAGGGGACTTGCGCGGTTAGGAAGACTTTGTGGGAGACGTTTCCTTATCAGCGAAGATTTATCAATCCAATTGCCCTGGTATCAATATATGTCAACTCTTCCCTCCGCTAACGACCGAAGTAATACTTGACGCTTTACAATTATTATCACAATAGGAAGATAGGAACAGAGCAGAGGTCGCTGTACAAACAAAATAACCAGGTATAAATAAAATATGGTAAAATGTAAACTTTTTACAATATCATTTTAAATGTTAAAAGTGTTTTGTATAGTAATTTAAAATTGTTTCCTGAAAAACAGTGTACCTTACAGAGTGATTTGTTCATGTAATTGTTTTTGTTTTGGGTGCGGGTTATACAACGATGCGGGCTATACACCGATAATTACGGTACTAATGTATTCTTTTGCAATAACTATAATACAATTTTAAATGTTTAAAATCTACAAATTTCTTTA
This sequence comes from Octonoba sinensis, assembly GCA_038502835.1. NCBI lineage: Eukaryota > Metazoa > Arthropoda > Arachnida > Araneae > Uloboridae > Octonoba > Octonoba sinensis. The sequence continues at coordinate 111,869,935 of CM076604.1, read as the reverse complement.
TTGTTTTACATATCTACTACAGCAGAACTATTCGGCCGAATAGTCCATCAATATTCGGCCAGGCCGAATTTGACCTTACCCAGTATTCGGCCAGGCCGAATATTCGGCTAGGTGATGACATGACTATTCGACCAAGCCGAATATTCTTCCAAAGGGCCGAATACCGAATAGTGGCCGAATATTCGTTACATCCCTAGTTACAACACATTAGGACTGATTTTCGGGTTTCTCTTCAGCCCAAAATGAATATTTCACCAAAATTAGTTCTTTCCCCCTGACAGACGATTAATAAATCACCGTTTTCTTTCGAATGCAATGGATGTGGAAGAAAGAAAAAACATTGTGTTTTACATGATGTTTGACATTAAAGCAGGGTTCTCCAAACTACAGCCCGGGGGGCCAAATCCATCCCGTCAGTGTTCTTAATTCGGCCAACTTCAGTACTGTTGTGATAAGTATAAGTTGGATAAAAAAAGCCAAAATAATTTTAATTCGGTTTTATTTACTTGGAGTTTTTGGACTTGTGTACTAGGGATGTAACGAATAGTGGTTTGGCCGAATACCGAATATTCGGCCATTTCTTAAAGGCCGAAGCCGAATATGCGGTCATTTCTTCTAGGCCGAATAGGCCGAAGCCGAATATTCGGCCAATGTCTTAGGCCGAATACCAAATATTCGGCGTCCAAATATTAAAATTTCTAGAAAATCGTTGTAATAGAAAGTATTTGTCAGATTTAAAATTCACTAAGTCAAACACCAATTACACACAGTCTATGATGTATGATTTAATTCTATTTGCTAAGAATTTAAAACTATGTAAAATTAATCTATTTTCTCTATTGTTTTGAACGTAATAAAACTAAGAATTTCCCCCACAAGTGGAATAGAAATGACAGGTTTTATGGTAGTAAGCATTAGCATTATTTTACAAATTACTTAATTCAAATGAAGGAACTACTATTGCTTAGTGAAGTTTTACCTTGCTCAAAACTGTTTTATGAAGATATTTTAAAAGTCATAATAGTTAATATTTTTATTTTATGGGTGTTTTTTACATACCTATTTTACGCTTAACTGGAATATATTTTTTATTTTCAAAAACCCTAATAACTTATGGTATCTAAATATTCAGGATATATTCTTGGCTTTTCCCCTTTTTCTTCCCCAATATTCGCAATAAATAAGTCTACCCAAACAAAGTCTGACTTTGTTAATAATAACAAAATAAATTTCTCATATTCTCCATCATAATTAACTACTGCCAGCTTTTGGGAGCAAATGCAAAATATAAAATACAATATTACAACTTTAAAATATGTTTTTGCTCAGTCAAGCCTAAAACAAGATTTAAAAAAAGTAGTGTTTTCCTAAATTATTTTTATTTATTAAAACTATATACTAATGTATTCTTGTGCAATAATTATAATACAATTTTAAATGCTTAAAATCTACAAATTTCTTAATTTTTTTACATTTCTAATGCAGCATAACTATTCTGCCGAATAGTTCATCAATATTCGGCCGGGCAGAATACCGAATAGTGGCCGAATATTCGTCACATCCCTATTGTGTACTTGTAGTCTCGGAATGTTTAAAGCCCCTGCATTAAAGCAACGATTTGGAAAAATGCACAAAGACACCTGGTTACACATAGTTTCTCCAATAAATAGTCTATTTCCACCTCGTCGCGTGCCTCCCTTTCCTGCCATCACATAGTTTCCATCTCCGGGCGGGGGCGATTTTTCTCAGCGGAGCTGTTCAATTATTCCATTACCGTAATTTAGCTGGAAAATAAGAAAGACGCGCATTCTCTGCACGCTCCCGTGCTTATCGCTTCGCCCAATTAATTAGCCGTAAAAAATTAATATATTAGCTCAATTACGGGAATGAGCCGGCCTCCTCTTTTAGGATTACTTCTCAAAATGGGATCCCCTCCCACCTTTCACTCCTGCGCGACCACCCGTGGCGGCCCTCCTTCCTATGCTGATCAGCTGGTAGTGGTTAGCGGACAGTTCCGAGTGCTGAAAGAGATTAAAGTTCAAGCGCATTTGGTTTTGTGCATGGGCGTGTGCACGCCAGAGGTTCTCAAAACAGAATGCGGTGGAACAGAGACGCAGCTTTTGTTAAATCACCGAATGGCTTAAAATAGGTGGGGAGCAGCTCGAAAATTTTTTTCGAAAAGGAAGCCCTTCGTTCTTTCTTCAGAACGTCACGTCATGAAGGAGTAATATTTGTCACTGATTTAGCACCTGAAACGACTTTAGTTTTTAATGCATTCATAGCAAACTCTCATGATGTGCACGTGCATTTGCCCAGCAGATCTGTAACAGAATATTGAACATATTCTGCTGCCAGACCAGACATGCCGTGATAGTGACACCCCGCGTTTCCAGAGAGAGAGAGAGGAGGCGTCGAATATACAAATATATTTTGCTTGTGAACGTGTTTGAATTAGTGGCAGGAAGTTGAGGGTTACATGCTGCGCTGGTATTCTCGCCAGAGAAAGGAGCACTGAGAAACGTAATAATAACCATAAGCGTAGTCTTTTGAGCACGGGGGATTCAAAATTTTGCCAAGGAAGGGGCACTTGTGATTTTGCCTGTTCGTTCACGTAATCTCTAATGATACGTTATTCTCGGAGGAGGGGTGTTCCATGTAACAAACTCTCGAAGCAGTACGGAAAAGAGCAAAAATGTAAGCCAATACTCTTTGAGAAATACAACGTTCGTTCTGCTTCGATTCACTCGATGGTTTCAAATAAAGACCTTATTTTCTAAAATTATCATCTCAATTGTTTCTTCACTTAGTAATCTTTGGTTGGCAGTAGTATCTTAGTCGTTTGTGTGAGATTGTGTTTTGCGTTAAAAAGGTAGGCTATAAGTTATTCTCAATTTGTCATTGAATCTGTTATTGTGAAATTCATCAGTGAGGACGTTGTGTTTATTGTTTTTATGTCGAATTTAGTTATGTTTATTTTGTAATGTTTTAATCATAAACCTGCAGATTAAAAACCAATTGAAAAAAAAAGAAAACAACTAAGCCATAGAATCAGAATGGCAAAGTATTACAAAGTTTCTTTAAGTATGACAACAGTAATGATCATCTTCTCTTTGCTGGTGATGGGAATAATTTAGTACTTTTACTTAAACATTTTGCTTAGTATAAAGTAAGTCATATAAATAACATTTTTTACAAATGCATGGGGTATAATTTAAAATTTAAACTAAGAGAGAGAGAGAGAGAGAGAGAGAGAGAAAAGACAACGAGCGATATAAGGGAGGGGCCTGTTATATCTGGCAATAGAGATCATAACATGATGTGGGGTCCTTACGCACAACACCCCCCCCCCTCTCGGAAACTGTAGAGATAACGACAATTTAAATTAAAAGTAGTGCTTCTGTTTGACCTTTTCAAAAAGTGCCTTAATCCTTTTCCATTGTTATTTGTTGATTTACAATTAAGTTATGCTCTGTACTAATATATCTTCCAGTCCAAACTCCAAAGTTGCTTTTTGATTAACATTTGCATTTTTGGTAAATACTTTCTGCTTTTTAAAAATTCTTCCTTTTTGGGGTACAAGGCGGGGCCCTGGCACATGCACCAGATTAACCTCTGTAAATCAGTCCTTGGTTACATATATCATTTAATCCTTCCAGACTGCGCTATACTTTGTTACTTTTTTGGAACTTTTCATGAAAGTACATTAAATGTACACTTTTCACATTTAGAAAGGTTCCGATTATTTATTTAATATTTTTGTTGATTTGATTATAACACAAATAAGTAAAAAACAAATATAGTGAATTTCAAATAAATAAATAAAGGGGGGGGGGGAGTACGAAATTTTAAAATACGAAACGCCAAATGAAATTTAAAAGCAAGTTTTCTGGTTTTACACTGATCGATTTGCGCAATTCTTGTTTTAAGAAAAGAAAGTAATTTAATACGTTTTAATTGTACTTGGGGGAAAAATTTCTTAGTTTCTTTGGCCCATCCTAACTGTGTAGTATCTGTATACTGTTTTTACCTCTGAAAGTATACTCACGCAGTAAAAACCGATTTACAGCAATGCAGTGTGATTGAAAGACGTGTAGAAGGGAGGGCCATAAAAATGCATTCCTTCTTTTTTTAATCGTAATGAAAGTTGAGACTAAAAAATTTGATGGCGGCCAGTGGCCGGTAAACCGAAAAAAGTTACTTGCTACTTTGAAACTGCTGGTCGCCACTTAGAACCATGTTTCAAACTGATCCCACCCTCCCCAGCCGCGGCTTCATTTTGCATACAAACATTCGCATGCATATACCTAAAAACCACTTTGTCACAAAATGGAGGCAATTCATCGCTTCACGTGATAACGCTGATCGCTGATTTGTTTACCAAAATTTTAATTGAGTTCTACGCGGAGTTCACGAAGCAAAATTAGCTATCTTAAAATTAGACTAGTTTTATTGCTTTTTCTGATTATAAACCAAGTAATTTACCTTTAATTTAATCATTATGATAGAAATTTATTAAGTATTACAATAGTTATAGTGTTTTATTTAGTGTTAATTTTATATAACGTAGAACTTTATTTAGTCCTAGTTTTTAATAACGTAGAACTGTATTTAGTTCTAGTTTTTAATTAGATTAGTTTAAATTCACAAAAGTTTTAATTAATAATAATTTATGCTTTATAGGCTCCATGGCTAATTCTATTGTTGATAAACAGTTGTATTTAACGGATTTTACCATTTTTTTCATAATTTAATATGCCGAGCAGTTTCCTGCACTAACTAGAAATAATAGCGTGATTACTAAAGTAAAGAAAGGATCATTATTATTTAATGAAAAATTCGTTTCTAAAATCTGTTTCCTCGAACCGTCAGAAAACAATGCATTTTTTTGACATATCGGCTACTGTCAAAGCTGAAATGAAAAAGAACGAAGCTTACACAGCAAAAGTTAGGATTTCAACCGAATGCAAGGTAAGTTTTTGTTATTGTTTATTTATCGTAATTTATTTTGACATTTTTTTTTTTCATAGATTTCAATGCTTATGAAGCTCAAGTTCTTAACATTCGTAACATTCATTTGAAATAGATGACCCATATGCAACGCAGTATGACATCTTTTAAAACTCAATAAAATATTCCAACAAAAACATAAATGTTAAACAAACGAACTCGAAGTAAAGCGATACTGCAGTTTCCTTTGTTTACATCACTTACATCGGTATCACGTGACCTATGACGCTGTATGAATTGCCTCCCTTACACAAAGACCTATTTTTAAAGAAATAATAATAAATTACAAACCTTTTCTAGTCACCAGTTTTAGCGGCCTACACAGCATTTTGTGGTCGCCAAATAAAAATTTATAGTCGCAAATGGCGAGTGGCCACCGCACCGCTAGTCTAGACCTTTAGTAATGTCCCTGATAGGTTGCAAATTTGGGAGACTGAAAAGAGTTAAACAAAATAAATAAAATAGGTTTAGCACTCTGAAAATTGGAAACATTTGGGAACAAATTTCCGCCGAATTCAATTTTTCTGCAGAGTTACGACTTACAAAAAAAGATTTGTTTTCTTGGTTTATTCTACTGCACGGCATCTGCGTGTTGTTTTTTCCCTCGAAAGCATACTACCGCAATGAAAACCGATTTACAGTAATACAGCACGGTTGAAGTGGGTGTGGATTGCGGAATAATGTAGGGAAGTAGAAAGCAAACTTTCTTTTTTTCTAAATTGTAGTACCGCAGTAAAGGTGCAAATCAGGGAGATTGGACAGGGCTAAAAAAAGAAATAAATAAAATCGGTTTATTTTTACCAGTTAATTTTTTCACTTGAGTATAATAATGTATGGGAAAAAAATAAATTACGATGCATAAAAAAATCGCAACATTCTCAGGTATTGAAAGTAATAAACATAAAGAAAGCAGAAAGAAAAAAAAAAAAAAAAAAACAAATAAACATCGTGTTGCCATCGCCGACAGCAAAACTAATTTTAAGAAAACTGGCTGCAGAAAATCCTAACCAAGGAGTTGCCAAGCCTTATATCTTAAGTAGGGCTGATTTTGGGTGTTACTTAATAAGAGAAATTAATATAAGAGACATTTTCAGCTTACCGTTATAATCGGAGAATACGTCAGACTTACTATACTTCCTCGTCAATTCTTTGAAGAAACAAAAAAATTCGTATCGCTTATCGGAAGCCTATTTTGTTAACTGTACCTCCAAAGCTCTAGAAAACCAATTAAAAGCATTAGAACGAAAATATCGGAATAAAAGTTCATTATGTGAGTTATAAGAGTTGAAAAATCAGAATTAACAATTTCGCAGTTGCAGTGTAATGTAACACACGTAAAATTGTTTCTCCTCGTCATTAATAAAATCTTCCAGTTCTAATAAGAGTTTAACAATGATTCCTGTTCTCAATATTGACTTGTAATTTAGGCGGCTTATGTCTCTGCCGAACTCACGTAAGGGCATTAATAAAAGAAATGGCGGGACCTTTTTCGTGGAAACAATTTTGCCCTAGATTACCGAAGCGATCGTTCCAAACTAAAAGTATTATTCTTCCAATTGTGACAGTCGCGGTCGCAGCGAAACTTCGCTCTTGCTTAGTTTTCCCCGTTCTGATCCTTCGCTAATAATTTACGATGATTAGAGAAACGGCAACTCGCGGTCGCGTCCTAATAATGCAACAAAAAACGATTGCGAGCCACGAACGAACTATTTACGTATCCTTCCAATTAGTAGGTCTTTTCCCCTGTTTCGAGATTCGAAGAGTTGTTTAATGATTAGTTTTGGGTCTCTGCCAGTTTCGCCGAGAAGGCGGCGGGGAAATAATAACGACTTCCTCTTTTATTTGACGAAATTCCGCAGTTTACTCGGCGCAAGTTGTTGCTGGACGCAAATAGCTGTCTTAATACACTATCACATGTATGCATAAGCTCGTGAAACATCAGAGCATTCCCCGGAAATATCTCAGAAGACAATGCCCATGCCGGTCATTTAAGTGGTGTTGGGGGGTTGTACTGGAGGTGCAACTCCCATTTTGATGAAACATAATGTATTTTTTTTTTATACGTTTGTATGTATTTTATTGTTTCTGCATTTTTTCTTTGCTTTCTCCTTCTAGAAAAGTTTGAAATAATGGATCTGTCTACTTATATAAACACGGTCAAGAATTTGTCAGGGAAGTGAAAAATCGTTTGCATCAGAAACAAATTGATCAATTAGTTTTCTTAACAGACTTTTTTTTTTTGCCAATTTTTGAGATGTAGAAACGATTGCTAATTTTTAAATGCAACGAAGTTACGCAACCATAATTGACTCTCCTTTAGTCCTGTCCTCCTCCAACCATACTTCGGTGAAGCATTTCAATAAGGTCTTTAACCCCTTGAAACACGAGTTTTTTTTTTTTTCTTCAGAAAAACTGGTAAAAAGTAATCGAGTTTTTTTTCCACAGAAAATGAATCTATAAGTATAAAGTAAATTGTTTTAAGCAATTTCAGTTGTAGGGGTAACTAGAGAGTGGGGGTGGGGTAAAAGTTATATATAAAAAAATATTATACAAACAAAGTGTAAACGGATCTCAAACGGACATTAAAAGTAAAACAACGCGAGATAAAAGATCGCCGGTTTGAGATACGGACACAACACATTCAAATGAAGCCAAATTTGCTTCATTTGGATGTTTTGCATCTAGAAGCTCCCTGCGGAATTGAAAAAGGGATTCCAAGCAATCCCGAAACATATGTCAGCATTTTCATCTAATTCATGCTTTCTTAATGTGAAATTATTTTTTATTACACAACAGACTAGTTAATTCTGGGGTTACATCACGTCTAGAGTGTACAGAAGTAGGCAGTTATCTTTAGGACAGCCAAAAGATGCGCTTTCCCACTAAATCTCTAGCATCCATCCAGATATGTTGGTTGCTACAATTGACGGTGTTGCGGTCCGTTTGCAGGCTATCATTTGCAATAATGTTGGGTACATCGAATAGATGATACGCACATGCTAATAAAACGTGTTCGTAAACATAATTTTTAGTGGAATTCTGTATTTTTTCTTGTCTGCAGTGTCTTCCATCGCAAATTTTTGCGCCCTTTACAAAAAAGAAGACATTTGTCACAAAATCGCATTCAAAAATTTTATGATTTTTTATATTCTTCAAAATTTTATAAATCTTTAAAGTATTCAAGCACTTATGAAGTATACTGTACGCTATATGTAATTTTTTTTGGAATTTTTATTCGGCAGGGTGCGGAAAAGATGCCCTATAGGTCCAAATGAACGTGTGTAAAATTTTATTTATTTTGGGCAAAGTTAAGATGCGCCCCAACCCGACCAAAGCTTGACGGAACAAATACATTAAACGGATTTTCGTTCTTGTCAACTGAATAATAATAAAAGTATATTATATTTTGGGGCGTTATGTTCTAAATAACAAAATATTTCAATGTTCAGATTGTTGAAATATTTCCTTAGTTTTTCGGGCAAAAATTCGAAAAATAAATCAATTTTCCGCGTCAGAATCAGTCAGACGAAACTTCTCATGATAGTGCGTCAGACATGTAAAGGCGAAAGTTAATGTAATGGAAACAGTCAACATGATTTCCGTTTAAGCAAATAAAAACTTAAGGTCAAAGTAGCATATCTTTAGTTCTGAATAGATGCACTTTATATGTTCTTAGTGATCATTGAGTTGTTAATTTTAAATTGTGATAATTGCACGTAAAATAGTTTTATGTATATTTTATTAATAAGTTTCTTCGCAGTTTATGAGAATAGTTCAAATTGTGTTTAAAGTAATTCTTGGATAAGAATTTTTCTTTTTTCATCGTAATATAAGCTGTAACTTCTATAATGGTAATGGTCGACACCAAGCCTGCTATCGAGACAACTTGTTATCGTTATTTTAGGTCATTATTGTTAGCTGTAGGACGTGATGGAACAAACATTAATACTGGCACAAAAGTGGGGTTGTTCGTTTGTTGGAGATAGAACTTGGTCAGCCATTACAATGGTTAATTTGTTTGTTGCATCTCAATGAACTGCCGCTATGACATCTTTTGCAGAAAATTGATGGTAAAACGTCCAGCCGAAAAGCACTAACAGGCGAAAAAGGAAAAGCATTTCATAAATGTGAAAAACTTCCCGTGGTACCATTTTCAAAAATTGCTGTCGAGCTGATATGGAGCTCAGTACAGATCAAATGTACCTCAGGGATATTTGTTACGTTTTTTCAGAAGGCAACTGTTCTCATGACTTGGCAAATTGCAAACCTGGATCAATAGTACATTCCAGATGGCTAACAACTGCAAGTAGAATCCTCCGATTGTATGTTGCAACGGAGAATCCTTCCAAAAACCTCGGGACACTAGCAACATATATAATGAGAGTTTCTAATTAAAGAAAACCCACATTGTGATGAAGGGGGCGGTAATTTTTTTGGAAACCTATATCCTATTCCACGTTCTTGGATCCCAATTTAAAAGAAATAATTGACCCTGCTCTAAGAAGAAATAGTTTTTATGCTCATCCCAAAAATCTTCTGCTTTCTCTGCTCAAGGATTGCAGGACACATATTAAGAAACAAGTAATGAAACTAATACTGTTAGCAAGAGAGCAGAAAATTTCAACTCTTAAAAAGTTTCAAGCTTCCTCCTCTAAACCTAGACTCAGCAGACTACACAGACATGAGAAGTTGGCATGATGAAGTAATATATGAACGTGAACTACTTGTGATTAAAAACCTCTCCAACAGAAGACATTCAGAATGGGATAGTATTCGTAATTTAATTGCGATTAACCCCTTAACGCTCGGGTAATTCTCAAGAAAACGGTCATAAAAGTGCCTATTTTTTTATCAGTGAGGAATTATATAAAAATATGTGTATGAACAATACATATATTCATTTTTAATTTTTGATTTGTTTTTATTTTGAAATTTTAAACGCTCCATCCCGAACATGTCGCGGGAGCGAGAAATAGAAAGCGAAACTTCAGCCCGTCACTTTCACGGGAACGAGAAGGAAGGGGTTAAGAGAGTTTCTTCCATACTTTGAGTGAAATAATAAGTAATTTGTGTTGTTTCCATGTCAATAAATTTTATCGGACTTCGTTTAGCACAAAAAATATTTCGCTTTAGTTGAAACAGCATATTGCCCTCATTCAACGCAATGATAAATATTTCAAGTGGCTTGGGGCGCATCTTAATATTAAAATTCCGCACTGAAATTTTGCATGCCTTCATTTGAACCACAAAGGCACCTTTTCTGCCCCCTGCCGATTTAAAATTCCAAAAAATTTTTTTCCCCAATAGCGTTCACTCCACCCTAATGTATATGCCAAGTAAAGGTACTGTAGCGAACATTGCTTCTCCTTGATTTTGACAAGAAAGGATTCAAAAGTGGGTAGCAAAGTATTTCATATTTTGGAAAGACCACATGCATAGGCATGGACGCTCTCAGCAGTCCTACGAATTTTTCAGATTTTGAATATATGCAACAGAACTGTGATCCATCGTTCCACATCTATCACTTTCCCCGTATCTATTGTCTTGTTTTACAATGCGACGCAAACGTTTATGCAAGAGCTAAATATTTTAATGAAATGAAATATGTACACGGAAAACTTTGAAATTTTTACTGTATTTAAACAGTTGGATTGAAAATTCATGTTTTGAATTCGGAAACAATTCATTGAAAAGAAAATAATAAATTATATAAAAAAAAATCAAAATCTCGATGTCGAAAAAATTTATGCACAAATGAGATTTTATGAAAATACTGCATCTCTTTAGTCAAGATAGGAGATAGAGGTTTGATAAGGCTTTCTTCCTAGACTACAAAGTGTAGCGATTGCTGTACAAGTTATCCATATGTCGAAATATCTGAAGTTCGGACCTGAAGAAGTAGCGATTTTTCCGAAGTTGAAAACTGAAGGTAAACCCGTTTTGTATATTTCACTTATTTTACATCGGTCCTAACAAGGTAGTATTTATAGTATTTTACGATAAGGAGAACGATTCAAAAATGCGTATCGCTTCAGGAAAGCCGAGAAAAACCACATCTCATGAATATAGAATTTATGGAATCATTTGTCTCTTAATCAAATTAAAAATCGACTTAAAAATCTATCAAAAATATAACGGGACACTGTACGCAGACAAATAAGCGAATCAAAATTCATCAAAAAACCAAAAATATCTTGTAAGAAGTAGTTTCTCAAACTATCACAAATAAGCAAGATTTACGTACAAGAGGTAATAGACAAAGCAGCACGTGTATTATCATGACGAATGTATTAGTGTTATTTTCCCTGGTAAGAAAAAAAAAGAATTTGCTTGATCCAACGGGTTCTCGTTCTATTGACGTGACTTGAGGAAAGATTCGACGATCATATTCAGCGTGCAACAAGGGGCTGGCACGTTTATGATATGGGGTGCTTTTGGCTACAATGTACAAACGTCCCTTTGTTTCCTAAATGGCAAACACAGTTCAGAAAAGTATCAGGAAACTCTTAATGAGCATTTGTTGATGTTTGGGGAACTCCTAGTTGTTCCAAACTGGACCTTTCAGCAGGATAATGCATCGGTACACACTTCCCGTTGAATATAAGACTATCATAGAACTTAGAATATCAGTGGGATGAACTGGGCAGCCCTCAGCTTAGATCTCAATCCGATAGAGATCATTTAGGGAATCCTCTCACATGACGGCTACGATAATGGGATGCAGTATTCCACTCAGTGCACCATAGACTACAAAAGAACTTTTCTACCTTGTGAAACGTAAATAGTTCGTTTTTCTGTGCATAAACTTTTGCGACATCACATTTTTGACTTTTTTGTAATTTATTATTCTCCCTTCAATGGATTGTTTAAGAATAAGAAATATGAATTTGTAATTCACTTTAACTTGATGCAGTAAAAATTTCAAAGCATTCGGTGTATATTTTTCACTTAATATACTTTTGGCTTGTGCATAAATTTTTGCACCGCACTGTATACTGACGCGAATTGGTCATTTTCCCGTATATATTGCTCAGAAACGATCAATCGAAGTTCTATGTATAACGGTTATTACTTTGTATAACCACTGTATAAAGTAAATATTTTTCCTCTCGGGAAAATGATGTTAGCTGCTTATTAAACCACATCTCGAACGAAAAGCGATCTGCTCAGAAAAGGGGTTTGCTTGCAATCAGTGCCAGAGCTTTCTGGAAAGCACTCCCTAATTAGCGTAGGTCCGGAGTCTTGCGTCCCAGAGAACGTCAGGACGGATTACGAGCCATCATAATTAATACCAGATTAGGAGAAGGCCTAATTAATTGACTCTTAAGCGACGCGGAACAGAGAGTCAAAGAAAACTAATTAAGCAGGCGCTTTTGCAAGCTAAGACCTATCAGTGAGTTATTAGGAAAATGAATTTGCGTTACAGTTGCTTAATAATTCAGGCTCCGGCAAATGAGCGTGGCATTTCCTCTCTTGTTTTAATGCCTCGAGCTTTAATGACGGGCTCCTTTAACGGACTCTTTTTGGCGAAAAGAATCACCTTATGCTTCATCAAAAACGATTTCCTACTTTGTTGCCGTTTCTTCAAGAGATCCATTGAAATAATTATCCCTAGAGAAATATTTATAATTGAAACCGTTTATTACTAAATGTACTGGTTCTAGACGGAAAGTTTGGTTTACGGAACATTTTTTATGAACAGACTGTAATTTGCATGGAAATGGTTAACTTGCATGCTATATATATTTTTACTTAATGCTACTAAATATTGATTTAAATATTAGACGGTTTTGATGAGTACTAATGTAAAGCTCATACTGCATTTCAAGATGCAAAATACAATACGAAAAATAAATGAGTAACTAGGTATGTATACGGATACCCACGAAGAGTAGAGGGTCATGGCTTAGAGTCCGCTATTGAAATTTTTAGGGGTGGGGAGGGGGAGGAGAAGAGAAGACATCGTTCATGGGGATGATCCATAGCTTTTGTGGAGAGCTTCTCCGCTCTTGAAGGGGTGAACATCCTTTGTATGATTTGCATTTGTACTCTTTTTTTCATTACATATTACGGGGTAGAATGGGGCTGGTTGAAACGGGGTATGGTTGATCTAAATTTATTTGATAGTGTGTATTCTGATAGGAGGCAAAGTGTTAGACTAACAACAGTAGCTTTAATACCAGAACGACTAACAAAAATAGCTTTAAAGTCAGAACATAACTTCTATTGTTCAATAATACTAAGTGACAAAGGTGTGTTAAGAAGAAGCGTTTCATTTTGTTTACAAGAAAAAGGAAGTGTTTTTCTTGATGTTTGTTTGTGTTTTAGCACCAAACTATGCAGGTTACGTCTATCATATGTTTTGACGTAAACAATTTGGTTATCGGAGCTCAATAAGGTGTGATTCTTTTTTGCTTAATTTTAGCCTTTTTTTCCCTGAAAGAAAAAAAAAAAGGCATGAAATAAAGCTTAATGAGTCAAAAAAATATCGTTAAAAACAAAAAACAGTAAAAATAAATAAATAAATTAGTGAAAACAAATAAATAAGTATAAATAAACAAAATAAAGTAAAAATAAATAATAAAATAAAAATTTTAAAAGTAGGCTTTTGAGACGTGAAAACTCTCTCTGTCGGTTTGCTTGTCTCCTCCTCCACTGTTCGATCTCACATTGCTTCGAAATATCTCGGCGAGTGCTCCGCAATGCCACATTTTATTTTTTGATCAGAACAATTTTTCGTTCAATTTTGAACAATTCTTTAACATTAAATCCTCTGTGGAAATAATTTGACTCCCATATAAATCGTGATCTAATAGACGGATGCTTGGAACAAACATTTTCAGCAAGAGCTTATGACGTAAACGATCTGCATTCAAGAACATCCAGAACTAAACGAGCTAACTTTCCCGTAAAACTTTTTGATCTTTAATTTTTAAGGATATTAGTGAATGAATAAATGAAAGAGTGAAAGAATGAATAAATAAATGAGTGAATGATCAAATGAATAAATGAGGAAATAAATGAGTCCCTCAGTGAATGTTGTGATGGAGTGAATAATAGAATGAGTGTGTTAAAGAAATAGGAATAAAAATAATAATACCAAAAATAATAACAATGCTAATAAAAATTTTTTAGAAAAAAATAGAACCGACTTCAAAGCAGAGCAACTATAAATTGCGCAAAAAAATTAAAAAATAAATTCATTCTTTTAAACAATATCGAAGTAACTTTTAAACATAGTTTTAGAAATCGGTGCAAAATTAGGAGTCTAATTACCATTACACCATGTGCTACTTCATCTTGGAATTGTTGCTAATTATGTGCCGGGCCATTTATATTCAAAAATGATTAATTATTAAAAAAGATTTTATGTATCCCAATTTTGCACCGACTTCTAAAACTATGTTGAAAAGTCACATCGATGTTGTTTAAAAGAATGAATTTATTTTTTAATTTTTAGCGCAATTTATAGTTGCTCTGCTTTGAAGTCGGTTCTATTTTTTTCTCAAAAATTTTTATTTTACTCTTTTTAGTGTAAATAGTATTTCTATAAATTATTTTTTTTTTCAAAAAATCCATATAAAAGGGCAAACTTTCTTTGAATGAATGGCACTAGAAACTAATCATTCGTACCATAAATTCCGTTTAGAAGTCGATTTCAGCAAACAAACAGATTGGATTTAATTTTTGCCTCAGAGAATTTTTGCCTCCTTCAGTCAAACTCTTGCTGTAATTGCTTTTAATATTACAGCACAATTGTAACACACTTTTTAAACAATGACTTTTATATTTATTAATAGTTTTCCCAACAAAGGAAAATCAAGCCCAGCCTTTCCAATTAAAATAAAAAATACTAATTTTTCATCCGTAACGTTTTTTCTAAAAAAACAAAGTAGTCAAATTGATGTGCGATATTTGAGATAGGTGACCCTCTACACTTAATGAAAAAAAATATAAAAATCGGTTCATTTTCGTTTGTTGCTCTCTTATTGGTGCCTTCCCTGCTACTTCTACTTCCACTTCACACTGCCTTTATTCTCATTGGTTTACAGTTAATTCCTTGGCTATATGAGCTTTGTTTTTGTTGTTTTCTCTGCTTCATTTGGATGTTTTGCATCTAGAATCTCCCTGTCGCATTGAAAAAGGGATTCCAAGCAATCCCGAAACATATGTCTGCTTTTAATGCTCATTTGTGCTTTAAATTAACGTGAAATTTTATTCCTATTACTGTTAAATTATTATTATCAAAAAATGACTGTCTTTCCGCCCATAACTTTTTTCCAACTATCGAATCGGGTCAAACGAAGGTACGGGACCAATGGGAAACCACCCTCGATCGATTAAAAAAATTCATGAAAATCGGTTCATCCGGGGCAAAGTTATGAGTGGACAAAAAAAAAAAAAAAAAAAAAAAAAAAAAAAAAAAAAAAAAAAAACGACATGCATACAGTACGAATGTATAACCTCCTTCCTTTGTGAAGTCGGTTAAAAACCGAACGTATTTTTTCTATTATGCTTATAGTGATAGTTATATACAGATTAACTGAATAAAGGTGAGGAGAAATTAAAGTGCTGCAACTCTTTATTTTTATGCAGTTATTAATGATTTTTTTTACATGCTTAATTTTTAGTTTAATATTTTACTTTTTCTTTGACAACGATAACTATAACTTTCTTTCTTTTTGGGTGGAGTAAAACGATTGTCGACTTTATATACTCGGATAATTAAAATATTAAATTAACTTTGTGCTGATTAAACAGTAATAAAAAATAATTTCACGTTAAGAAAGGACAAATTAGCATTAAAATGCAGACATGTGTTTCGGGGCAATCCCGAAACATATGTCTGCATTTTAATGCTAATTTGTGCTTTCTTAAAGTGAAATTATTTTTTATTACTCGGATAATTGTTATCTTCAAACGGTCAACCTGTCTTTTTTTTTTTTTCTTTTTTGAACGTAAGAGCTGCTTTTTGAAAGGCAGGAATTGAAAAATCAATATTCTGATCCCTCTGAACAAATTTCAATAAAACAATCTTTAATTACTGATTTTCAGTATTAACAATGTTTATCAAGCACATGCGAGTTGGAAGCTTGTAGAAAATACGTGGATCTTCATTTCTAAAAGAATTTTCTCTAGATAGAGAGTGTTTGTGTATTCTCTACTACAATCAAAATTTTTACTTTCGAAAAATAAATAAATAATAATAAAAAATGTGTTTCGAAATATATTACTTTATTCGAAAAATTCTCTTGTTCAAGTTTTATAAATTAACTGCTTCGATGAACTTTAAAATATTTATTTATTAATTTTTTAAGCTCTAATGACTTTTAATGCTTACTTTTTTTCTTTTTAATTGTTTCCGGATTGTGTGCACCCGGTTAGTGTACTTTTTAGGAGATGTAAGCAACAAAATTCACCTTGTTGAAGTCATGCTAGTTCATAATAAATAAATAATATTGCTTTAAATGTGTCAAATTTCAAGCGATTCTCTGCATCTAACTAAAATCCGCATTTTGTTCTTTCAATGTTGCTCGGCAAAGCACCAGCTTTTACGGGCAGTCGCTAATCGAGCGACAAATAATCTTTAAAAGGACAGCGCCGCCTCTCTTCCAAATAGTGCTCGCTCAATCCTTCCCCAACTTATTCCCCCCTCCCCCCAACATGTCGGAAGCGCCCAGTAATCCTATTGCATTAAGTGGGCCGAAATCAGGGAATTCGGCGGCCAATCCGATTATGGCAATTTACCGAGCGTTTCCCACTGATATGATTTGTATTGTGAAGTCGAGTTAATGAGCCCGCGGATTGCGCCAAATCCTCTGGCGCCGGGACGTCAGTCGGAGCTTAGAATCGCTGCCGTCAGAGGGCCTAATTAACAGGCCTCGCGCTTCCTCCGCCTCGGCTAAACTCCGTTCGCCCAGCGAAGAAGATCACGAATGAAGAGAGATAATAGAAAAAAAGTAGAGAGGTCATAATAAATGTCAAAAAATAATAATGGCGACTGCTTTGCAATTATGCTATGCCCGAAGCGGTGTGGAGGGTGCAAAAATGTGATTCATAATTTATATCTTTTTTCACTAACTCACAAGCGAAGTGTTTAACAATGTAAAAGATATTTTTGTTCGGCTATCGTATTAATTATAATTCAATCTCGACCATTTTTTGGTTTTCTACAAAAGAAATGCTTCATTGAGGCGTTATTAATGCTAATCTTGACACATGCTTAAAATGTTGTCCTTTCAAAATATTTCTTTTCTTGCTCAAACAATTTGTTTTCAGAATTTCAACAAAAGTTTTAACAGGGAAGACTCTTACAATGAAAATATCTTTTTCATCTGAGAATAAAGTTTATGTCAATTAAAAGCAAGTATGTATGAGCAACAATTCAGTGAAATTATAAAAGACAGAAAAAGATACCCGCACAACTAACTGAAGATATTTTTAGAAAATCCTATTTCTGCGAAAATTAACATAATACATTTTTTTTTTCAGAATTGAATTTATAAAAATAAAAATTTATCCAATGACATTCGATTTCTTGTACAGTGACAAATCCAACAATAAATGATCAACTTTGAAAACCGAAAAAGGTGATTTTTAAAAAAAAAATCTCTAAATCAAAAAGCTTAATCTCAAAGTGTGCTTATTTTAGAAAATTCATTTGCTTTATAGGAACAAACAAACATCTCATTTTTAAAACTATGAAATATCATTTTGAATGTGCAACTAGGCCTTGTTGTTTTGCCTTTAAACCTTTTTTTGCGTTTTCGTCTAAAAATTGTACTTCTTCCACATCTGTATTTGAAAATAATTTTTGTAAGTTACCCCTGTTTCATGTGGAGCAGAATTTATCTTCGTCACTTTTAGGAGCTCAGCTGACCTTTTGAAAAATAACAATTTTTATGATTTCTTTTCTTATATTTTGAATGTATAGGCAAGGCTGAACTTCATCCAGTTAGTTAACTGTTACGGATCAGTAACAGTTAACTAGCTGGATCAAGTTCAGCCTTGGCATAGGAAACCGTAACGCATTTTCGTCCTACTGCTCTCCATTCTCAAGATGCCTATCAAGAGTTGAAAATTTCTTTTGGATTGTTAAATACATTTCATGCTTCTTAAAATTATTACACATTGAATTTTGTTATCCGTGCATCTTTGCTTGAATTTCACAGAGAATCGGAAAACACAGACTATGGAATAATGGTTCTGCAAACCGTAAGTTAAGTTAGAAGCTAACAAAAATTATCGGTACTTACGTACTATTGCAACCATATGGCGAGATTGGCGACTTGTATACCTACTTATGGTTACCATAAACGCCTTAGATAGGTACAAAATCCGAGATGCCAATTTATCCCCGAATTTTGGCATGGTTGCGATAGTACGTAAGTACCAAATTACCTTATGGCCGCCGTTCCGCGGAAGTGGATCTTTGAAATCCAGTGCCTAGAAGAAGAGACGCTTTTTTTTTTAATATAGAAAGCATGTTAAAGATCTTGATAGGATGCGAATCCCATCATATCAAGTTTTTATACCAATTCGAACAAAAAATATGTTCATTTTAATGAACTGGAATTAATGTTTTCTCATTACCACCGAACGATCATAATCTTTTGATCATCACACAGTAATGATATGAAAAAAAATTGATTTAATATGAGGACATAATGTGTTCTTTTCCCCCTCATTAGATTTTTTAATGTTCTCTTTCACTTGTACCTTTCAGCAAAAAATTATTCCGCAAAGTAATTTACTCTTTTTCTATTTAGAATCTTCTTATCTTTACCTTATAATCTTCATTGCTAAAGCTTAAATAAAATCTGAATAATTCTGTTCAAACCCCAAGCGAAAATTTGGTGCATAATTTAAACAACAGATGTGCCACGCCATGTTACACATTATTCCTAGCAATTTGTGGCGGTACGATTTGACACCTTCAAGAGCTATCTTCTGTCCTGGCCATTAGGTACCTTTTGGCAAAGCATGGAAGCACTGGCTTACCATCAAGAAGGTCCGAGGTTCTGGCCCTGCCTCCGGCAGACAACCTCCTCCACCATCGCCTCCATGGCCTACCACGTCGACCGTCACAAATTAATTCTACGTTTTCCCCATCTTGATTGTCTGTCTATCACAATAGTTATAATTTTTCACTTCTATCATGATAATGTATGGATAATAAATAGCTAAACTATTGAAGTCATACTTCTTTTGGAGAGAAGGTAAAAGTTTAAAGTAAAACGGAACTAATGACCAAATGAAAGTGAAGTCATTTGTTGCTAACCGATAGTCAACATGGCGAATATCACCAAGTTGGTGTCAAAAATAAAACGCCAAATCCAGTGTCAGCTCGGAGATATTTGGCGAGTTTCCCGTAGAATTCCTCGCTAAACTGTAGGCGAGATTTCTTTTCGATTATCTCTGTAAGACTGTCTCTCTAGCAGTGGTTCTCTGAAAACTAGGAGATATGGTATTTAAAATTCCTCTTCTCAGGAAAGTTTATATTGTATTTTTGTTCCTTTTACGCTTTCCATTCCAGTTAGTTAATGTTATGACAACATTCAGACGCCAACAAAAACATTAAAACCTTTTAGATTTGTAAAAGTGCCATTTCCTGTTTTTTCTATGATTTTTAAGCGTAGAAAAATGTCTAAAACTTCATTAAAAAATTTGGAATATAAGAAGTGTAACATTTAATACACGTACACACAAAGGAGTTATTTAAATTAAATAAAGAATAATTAAATGATTTTGATAATATGCGAATAATCCAAACACGGTTAATCAGTCGTTAAGTGAAGAAAAGAATATTGTATTCACAAGGCAATTAACAAATCCCATGTTATCCATGGTGTAAATGTTGCACTGTTACGCGTTATGCTTGTCCATTTTCTCAATAGGGAAATGCCCCTCCTCCCTTCTTTCCCTTCTAAGGACATCCATCCAAGACACATTTCAACTAGTTAATGGTCTTCATCTTCTTTTATTTATGGAAAGGCATAAACACATTGCGTTCTGTAAACTGCATTTTAGTCTAGCATTTCGTCCGCCAAAGCGTTTTTCTAAAGTAATAAAATTTTAATTTTTCGATGAGAATGAAATTAATTTTGTAAAATTAACTGCTTTTATGGTAAGATTGTTACATGACCTGATAAAATAGCATAATTACAGACATAACAGTTCAGTGTGAAGTTAAATGAATGAGAATGGTAAATTATAAAAAAAAGGAATTTGAAAATATCATTTGCATGGCATTGTAGGTTTTCACTGCAGTAGCACTCTAATTGTCGCAAAGCTGTACTTACCGATTACGTAGGGAGAATCTCTCACTATTTTCTTCAGAAAAAAAAAAAAAAAAAACCCTCCGTGCCCG
Source organism: Octonoba sinensis (assembly GCA_038502835.1). Lineage (NCBI taxonomy): Eukaryota > Metazoa > Arthropoda > Arachnida > Araneae > Uloboridae > Octonoba > Octonoba sinensis. Next base: position 111,849,558 of record CM076604.1, on the reverse strand, counting down.
GTTTGCTATTAGTGGCAATTTTGAATTATTCTTCATTAAGTTCTGAACAGGTTTAAGAAACTTAGCATATTGGACTCAGGAGAAACTTGAATCCTGTATAAATCGTGTTTCTTAGGGACAAACTTTATCGGAAATAACCTTTGATTTAACCCCCCCCCCCCCCGCTAACAGGTACAATAAATAAATGATAAAGAATTGAAATTAAAAAGTTTATAAAAAAATCAATAAAAAAGACAGTAGAAGTAGGCCAATGTGTAGAAAGTATCACAAATAAACTCTGAAATTTTAATATTGAAAAAAAAAAAAAACCCAGTGGCATGACAGGCCATTGGGGGCCATGGCCTACTGTGCCCATCTCAGCTTTTGAGACTGAGGGCCCTGGGGTGCAAAAGCAGATGTTCCGGTCAAGTGGTCGGCCTGACGCGTAACCCCCAGTGTTTAGGTCCCAAACATGCTCGGTCCTAATTTTGTTGACCCTGCCCAATTCGGGAATCGAACCCCGGACCTGTGGCATGGTAGCACGGAAGGCCACCACTGAGCCACTGGGCCATTTTAATAATGAATTTGAATAAAATAAAGGACTGTTTCAATTTTTTTAATAAGATTTTCGTTCCATGTTGCATGCTAAATTTTCACCACTGTGATGGTATATTGTTAATTGCGCGGTCATAAATACACTCTGTTCATTTCTGAAAATCTGTTTTACCTTTCAAAAGCATTACAAATCGCCTTAAAATGACTTCGTATAAATAAATAAATTATCAATATTTCTCCAATAATTTATTTATATACGTTATTTTTATTCTAATATTTTAAATGCCAAAATTTTTTTCCGAAGTTTCGGCTCGCGCACAATATACTTGTTATACCTCACATAGTACATATTATGAAGGAGCGGAATATATTATCTAATTTTCTTCAAGAGAGCCTTTTTGGTAGGGGATTTTAAGGTTGAGATTTTGAAAGTTTCTCTCATCATATATTTTTTATGTCGATTAATCGAGAATGATTTCCAGGTCGGGCATTGGGAAATCCCAACATGTCCGCAACAAAACATGAAGGCAGTCAAACGTGGCAGATCTCCAAGTTAACCCCTCCGCTCTTTTAATTATAAATCGACCACCTGCATTTGCGAATGAAGTGGCAACTGTCTTTCTGAGAGACCATTTGTCATATTTAACGAGAACGCGCCCCAGAGCTGCTCTACTATATTTTACGCTCTTCTGAACAGCAGCAAATTTAACGTCTCATTAACCTGCATTAGAGAGCATTGGAAAAATTACCACTCTAAAATTTAGTGGGACTAGTTTTCCGTTAGTCGGATTAATACTGTTTGGCGAAGATCGCTCTTTTTTCGACCACTTTATAGTTGGAGACGCTATCCAAAGTTTTCTCTTTTGAATCAATGTATAATATAATACATGTATGTAGTGAAATCCTTTTACAACGAATTGAACACAAAACAAAAAAGTGTTTCGTTTCAACGAAAATTTCGTTGTAAGGGTATTCGATGTAACGAGATTCTACTATATATATATATATATATATATATACACGAGTATATATAAGTGTGTGTGTAGGATGAGGGAGCGAGAAGAATGTTAAAAGGTTTAAGAAGATTTAAAGTACAATAAAAGTATTCACCTGTTTGGTTTAATATTCAGGGTTTCAATATGAGCCGTGATGCTGAAAACTGAAAATTAACCCCTATTGTGATACATTCCATTTATTGTGTTAAACTTTTGTTTTTTAATTTTTACCGTTCGGAAATTGGATGCCTCCGACGAGTTTCCCTTCCAAAAATGTCTTTCAAAAAATCTTTTAAGTAACATTCTAACAAAAAAAAAAAAAAAACTCACATTACCAGAGTGAAACATTAAAAAGGTTGCAAAAAAAAAAAAAAAAAAAAAAAGAACGTTTCTGAAACGAAAGAATTAAACTGAGGTTTTTTTCTAAAGGAATCTTTCTCTAAGAACGTATCTTTCTTTTTACAAATGTTTGGTTTAACCATTTAAGAAAAAGAACCGAACATTTTTCACAATGCTTACCACCTTTTGCTTCTTGGATGTCTGAATTTTTTCAAAATTACTGCAAAACGGAAAGCATTAAGGCTCTTCGCTACCGTCCATCTTATTTTTCGGCGCTAATGCTATCTCTACGGGAAAATCTGCAAAAAGTCCTACTCATAACACGAGAAGTTATTTGAATATTTTCATGCGGTTTCTTTTTAACCGACTTCACAAAGGAAGGAGGTTATACATTCATATTGTGTGTATGTCGTTTTTTTTTTGTTTGTTTGTCCACTCGTAACTTCGCACCGGATGAACCGATTTTCATGATTTTTTTTTCAATCGATCAAGGGTGGTTTCCCATAGGTCCCGTACCTTCGTTTGACCATATTCGATAAATAGAACAAAAGTAATGGGCAGATATGTAGTATGTTTCTTGCTTTTTCATCCATAACTTTTGACTAAATAAACCGATTTTGACGATTTTTTCTTTAATCAATAGAGGGTCGTCTAACTCAAATATCGTACATCAATCTGGCTACTTTTGTTTTTTAAATAAACGTTGCGGGGGAAAAATTCGTATTTTTTATTTTAATTGGAAAGGCTTTGCTTGATTTTTCTTTGTTGGGAAAACTATTAATAAATATAAAAGTCATTGTTTAAAAAATGTTTGTTGCCATTATGCTATAATATTATAGCAATTACAGCAAAAGTTTGACTGAAGGCTTCTCTGAGGCAAAAATTAAATCTAATCAGTTTGTTTGCTAAAATCGACTTCAAAACAGAGGTGTTCATACAAATGATTAGTTTTTAGTGCCATTCGTTCAAAGAGGGTTTGCTCTTTGATATGGATTTTTTAAAAATAGATTATTTATATAGAAAATGTATTTACACTAAAAAGAATAAAATAAAATAATTTTTGGAAAAAAAATAGAACCGACTTCAGATTATAAATTGCGCTGAAAAGTGAAAAATAAATTAATATTCTTTAAACAACATCGATGTGACTTTTAAACATAGTTTTAGAAGTCGGTGCAAAATTATGAACCTAATTACCATTAAACCATGTGCTACTTCATATTGGAATTGTTGCTAATTCTGGGCTATTTATATTTGTAATTGATTCATGATTACAAAAGATTGTATCTATCCTAATTTTGAACCGACTTCTGAAACTATGTTTAAAAGTCACATCGATGTTGTTTAAAGAATATAAATTTATTTTTCACTTTTCAGCGCAATTTATACTCTGAAGTCGGTTCTATTTTTTTCCGAAAATTATTTTATAAACAATAGAGTGGACCTAGTTAACGGTTTGCTATTTTTCATTTTTTCTGTGGTGAACTTGAAAATTTTTTTTGTAACATTTTTAAATTTCAATCCATTATTTTTAAAACTTTGAAAAAAGATACGGGAAAACGGAAAAGTAGCAAACCAAGCTTGAATATTTCTCTTTAAAACCATATTTTAAGTTTATATCTGAGACAATTTGTGTACCTGTTATTAGTAGGAGTAAAAGTGTTGTTTTTGAAAAAGTTTGAAAAACTACGAAAATTCACGCCCCGTAACAAACCACACCTTGGCCCGCCCATTCGAGGCCTCTTTAATTCTAGGGACCTTAAAGTGACAAGCAATCAGTCTCCTTTGTTCACAAGCTGCCCAGGAGGTCCATCCATTCTTTACCGATCGCTTTCTATGTTTTGTGATACCCGTTCGGTGTTCGATTCTGAGTTCAAGCGGAAAAGAAGTTTTTGCATTACATTCTATTTTCCTTGATGCTTGATGAAGAAAATCGATCTACGATAAAATCGAACACTGCGTCTTTAACATAGCAGAAACCGTCGTAAAGAGTAAACTATAAAAATGCAGTTCGATCAATAAACATTACACCATTTTTACATTACACTACGATGAATCAAAATTTTATGTTCATTAATATAATTGTTATTTTCAACTTGAAAATTAAATGCTGAAGAGTATGTTAAAGAAATGTCGATATATTTCTTTAACATACTATTGTAAGTGCAGGTGAAAAAAAAAAAAATCATTTATGTATTTATTTGTGTTCCAAAAGTAATTTGGGGTGTTAAAAGTAATATAATTATCTCACAAAAATACAAAAAAGTTAAGAAATTCATTATTAGTGCTTATAAAATTGTAATTTAATAGCATAATGATAATAAATATTAAAAATTAGACCAAATATTTCTGCTATGAATGAACATATTTCCAGAAAATAACCAGCGAAATATCTATACAACAATATATAATACTAGCGGTACCCGCATTGCTATGCCCTTGTTCAGAAGGGAAAGGGCCAGTTGGTTCTTCATTATATATATACACTGGTATTTTTTTAAATGTGTATGTATTATGTTATTCTATTAAGATGTATAACATTCCACAGAATTAAAAATTAATCTCCCACGGCAATCAGTCGGCGATCCTACATACTTAAGGAACTTTATTTTCTTGTGAGAAAGATGCACACATAAAAAATGCAAAAAGAAACTATGGAAAAACGCATTATGTTTGTTTAATTCAGGTACCCACACAAAGAGCACTATTGTAAGGCATTGGAATCGACAGACATACTTGCTGGTTTATTATTAGTAGAGATGTATAGCATTACATGCAAGTGCCCCTTTTAATCCATACTCTATGCATCCTAAACCGAGACCGAGAGAATAATTTAAAGATTTTGGTCTTTGTATATTACCAAAGGGACGGATGCCAGATGCCCATCCCTCTCTGAGCAATGTCGAGTGTTGTAGTAACCCGTAAGCAAAATTAGTACTTTCTTAGGGCACCAAGAAAGTGCGGGCCACCTCAGAAAAAATTTATTGTCTATTTTAATTGATAAATTAATTTAATTCATAAAAATTTTCAAATTTTAGGGTAAAATGAATGATTTCTTTATATGAGTCGTCTAGTTTCAAAACCAGCTACATCCAAAAAATGAAATTTTTCACGGCGGGCAAAAATCTAATATCTAAGAAATTCGAATTTCTAGCTGAGAGCATTGGGATTAACTTTCAACGTGCTGAAATTTTGACACAAAAACAATTTATCCTCGGAAGATATTTGGAGGGAAAAAAGAAGAGCTGACAAGCATGGTCAATGGGGGGAGGGGGAGGGGGGTTGTAACTAACCGGCACATTTCAACCCACTTTTTAGCATGATGTAGCTGCTTTAGAAACTTAAAAAATTAACACCATGTAAAGATTACTTTAAACTATTAGAAAGTGTAAAAAAGTTGAAATCGAAAAAAAGTGGATGTATCTGGTTTTGAATCTTGACGACTCATATAAAACATTGAGTATTTCTGTCTTAGGGATCATTCATAAATGATGTCACGCTTCGAGGGGGGAGGGGGGTTTTGTGAAATTGTGACAAAGTGTGACAAGAGGAGGGGGGGGGGTAACAAGAAGTGTGACATCATGCATTGTGCAACATTGCGTGACATGTGACAAAGGGGGGAGGGGGGTCCGCTGATGAGTGACATATTGTGACAAAGGGGGGGAGGGGGTCAAATTCTTAATCCTGAAAAAAAAAGTACATGTCTATTTCGTTTTTATTTGCATGTTTAAAACAGCGAAAATGAAATAAATATTTCTTAAATGACATGACAAGAGTACATAAATTCTTGAATATCTCCAGCCAGAATTGATTAGGGAGATTTAATCACAGACTTTACAGGAAAAATTAATACAAAGGTCGAATTAGTACCTTCGTAAATGTGGTCTTGCCTTTTTCCCATATATTTGACCTCCCTCCCCTCTTTGCCACATGTCACGCTATGTTGCATAAGCATGATGTCACACTTCTTGATACCCCCTCCCCTTGTCATAATTTGTCACAATTTCACGAACTCCCCTCCCCCCTCAAAGAGTGACATCATTTATGAATGATCCCAAGAGTTATTCAACTAAGCAACAATTAAGCTAAAAAAATTAATTTGTTTTGTTCCAACTTCGATCAATTTATTATAAGATTTTTCTACTACAGCAAAACCCCGTTAAAACGCGGGCGTCGGGGGACATGTTTGGCACTCGCGTTATAACACAACCGCGGTATAGTGAAACTATACCGCAGAACCATATTACAAAATAATACTCGTTTTCGTTGCATCATTTTTAACTTTATTAATCACCCGTAACTTTTCTTCTCTTCTATATTATATTATTTTCCTTTCTTCTTTGCTACTATTTTATTTACTGTAATTGCTGTGCACACATCTCAACTGCGCAATCAGTCTATCGAGCGATAGGTTATAAACCAACTGTGTTCCGAGAAAAGAGGGGTTTAAAAATATCTTTATGTTATTAATATGGGATTTTGAAGAGGTCCTAAGAAAAAAAAATAGATTTGGAAGGGGGGGGGGGAAAGCACTTCTCAAAGAAACAATGTTTAAAGCCAGCATACACACACACACACACTCAGACTGGAAAGTATATTTACTTTTCAGGAACGCTAAAGGATCTGGAATACAAAGGTAAGCTTCTGAAAATAGAAGATAGTTAAGCAATGAACTGAACAGTTCCTGACAGATTGAGCTCCCCCCCCCCCCTCATGTGAAGAGAAACAAGTTAGATCCAGCCACGGTGATTGTACCCAATTTTGAAATCAAGCTACTATATAGTGCCCTAGGCTTGAAAGACAGAAAAAGCATGAAAAAAGTGTACATCACGCCTATCACAATAGGGCTTTATCTGTTAGTGTGTCTGGTGGGGGGATGGGTGCTCTTTGGCTAGATATTTGTGTGCTCGGGCTGGCTTTATTTACAATGGTAAATAAGGAAAAACCTTTAAATGACATTGTCAAAGGGTGGTTTAAACGTCGGGGGACACCTATTTAATCATAGAAAAAAATGGAGTCACTAACCATTTCATGTCCAGAATTTTTAGAAAAGAAAAACTATAGCTGTGGATATTTCACTGAAAAAAATTATTTTTAGTGGAGTAAAAATTTAAATTTTAGCGTAGTTAAATATGAGAATTACTGTAATAAACAAAGTTTAAAATTATGCAATATATATATATATATATATTGAACAAAAAGATAAATGAAAAAGGGGCCAAGTTCGGTAGAACAAACAATCTTCGGAGTAGTCGGTGTCACCGATAAAAGAGTTGAAATATGAGAGGTGCCAACTTATGTAGCAGATATTTTAATCATATCTGTAGGAGTGTACAATGTTCTTCAATTCATTTAAAAACAACTTGTTACTTTCGGGATCATTCATAAATGATGTCACGCTTCGAGGGGGGGGGGAGGGGGTTCGTGAAATTGTGACAAAGCGTGGCAAGGGGAGGGTAGGGGTAACAAGAAGTGTGACATCAGGCTTATACATTTCTTTTATATAAGCTTAATTGTCAACCTTGATGCCAAGTTTCAAGTTTCTAAGTCACTTATTATTAGTAGTTTTTGTTTTTCATGAGTGAGTCAGTCAGACAATGATAAAAATTACACTTTTTAGACCTTAATAATTCTATAACTTTAAGAGTTACATCGATGAAATTTAATATTCTAGGGGTTCAAGGGGCCCCTATTTGAAGCACAAAATTTCAAGTATGTAGGCCTATTAGTTTTTGAGTAATGATGTCGAAAGTAGCTCGAAATGGTTCGGGTAAAAATACACATTGGCCGGTGTCGTCGTCTTTGAACTTGGCGGACACACTGCCGTGTGTCTAGATATTCTTTAAGAAATGAAACGTAACTAAAACATCTATATGGAACGCACTCTTTACCACTTTTGTGGACTTACCCATATATCCTTGCATTTTCTATTAAACCAAATTTTTAAAAACAACATTGTTTTTATTTCTGAATGCCGGTTTTTTTTTTTTTTGTTTGCTTAAATATATAAAAAAAATCAAGGACACATAGGCGTCATTAAGATTTCGATGTCTTACAAGATAAAATCATGTTCTAAAATCGCTAACAGCAACAGTTACTAATTGTAGCAGTAGATTCAAAGAAAAAAAGTACTTCGAAAAATAATAAACATTGTATTTTACGATAACTCATGTGATAATGTGAACTGAATTAAAAAAAAAAAAAGAAGAAAGAAGTTGGCTTCAACAGCATGCTAGTTTCAAGAAACAATTTGTGCGTTCCAAGGAGAGTTAAGATTTTTCCGAGGTTGAGAAACGAAACAGAGCCCCGGGGGTCAGGTGCAGTGTCTTTTTCTAGGAAAAGGGTAGATGTTTTGGTGCCCACGTCCGACCGCAACCTCGCAACTACCAGTGGTGTCGCGGGGATCCCCTTCAAAAGATTTATAGCTGTCCATTGAGAGACATAGTGATTGACGCTGTCCATCACAAGAATAGGCCAATTAGCAGCGCAAAGAGATTGAATAAGACACTCCCACATTGTTGCCACTATTTCGGAGATTTTGTCAGAGCTGAGTTTCCGATTTGGTAGTGAAGAGCCTTAAAAGATATTCGTGAGATTTATTTTTCCCAAAAAATCAGTTGCCCTGAATTTACTGATTCCCACACAGACGAATACGGCCACAAAATTCAGATTTTTATCTATTATTCTAAAAAATTACCCTAATCAGATTTTAACTGTTTCAGAACAATCACATTTCCAGTTAGAGTATTTAGAAGGGAGATTTAAAGGGCATTGTAATGCTTGTATAGCATAACAATCTTGTAAGATCAGGCTCAGAACATGAAACGCTTGTACAGGGGTTGGACAAAAATATGGAAACACCTCTTGAAATGCATGTTTGAAAAGAAAGATTGATTTTAATGAACTATGTAGATGGTGCTGGCGTTTTCGCCTACTGACACCACCTATACAACTTCGTAAATGCGCTGAACCGTTCAGTCGTTGTCGGAGCAGTGTTATGTGAGGTTGTCAGTGCATTATGTCAGAGTTAACAGACTTCAAACATGGCCAAATTGTTGGCGCGCGTATGGTGGGTGCTTCCGTAAGCAAGGTAGCCGAGGTTTTTAGTGTTTCAAGAGGTACTGTATCGAAGATTTATTCCGCATATTTGAAATGCGGAAAAACATCATCTGCTAAATCATAGCGCGGACGAAAGTGTGTGCTGAGGGATCGTGACAGACGATCATTAAGGAGGATTATCTCGAAAAAAAAAGAAGACCACAGCTGCAAAAGTTACTGCTGAAATTAATGTCGTGTTACCAAACCCTGTGAGTAAAAAACAATTAGAAGGGAGCTTCATAAACAGGGAATTGCTGGTCGTGCTGCAATTGAAAAGCCATTCATCAGTGATGCTAATGCCTGTAACAGGAAAAAGTGGTGTTTAAGTCATAAAGCCTGGACTATAGAGCAGTGGAAGAGAGTAATATGGTCTGGTGAGTCTTCTTTCACATTGTTTCCCACTTGTGGCCGAGTTTACGTCTGGAGAGCGCCATCTCAAGCCTATAATACAGACTGCTTGTTGCCAAGAGTGAAACATGGCGGGGGTTCGCTGATGGTTTGGGCAGCCATATCGTGCTTCTCTGCTGGCCCCATGATAACTCTGTCAGGGCATATTACTGCTAAGGCTTATGTGAACATTTTGGCCGATCAAGTCCATCCCATGGTACAAACTTTGTTCCCCAATGGTGATGGTGTCTTCCAAGACGACAAAGCCCCTGTTCACACAGCCTACATTGTCCAGGACTGGTTTTCTGAGCACGAGGATGATTTTTCGCATCTCCCCGGGCCAACACAGTCACCAGACCTGAATATTATCGAACCTTTGTGGTCTACATTGGAGCGGAAACTGCGTTCTCGCTATCCACCGCCAACAACGTTACCTGAACTTGCCACCGTTTCGCAGGAAGAATGGTACAATATTCCCTTGGAAAACATACAGGAACTGTATTTATCCATTCCGAGAAGACTGCAAGCTGTTTTGAATGGCAACGGGTTTCCTACACCATATTAGGCAAGGAAACGTGCTTTTTTAAGGTGTTTCCATATTTTTGTCCAACCCCTGTATATCTTGCCAGTTGCCACTAATGCATCCACCCACAAATTTTAAATTATGATTCAACTAAACTCTACCATACAAAGTCTCATTATACGAACTACAATGCTTTATTTATTTATTTATTTATTGTGTAGCTCGATTTAATTTTGTAGTGACACAGATACGGAAGGCATTTTGAAAAATGTAGCCTTTACTAGAATGCAAAAAAGTGCAATGTTGTATCGTTTGTCATCGCTGTGAAATAGCAGCCAGAATAGTTAAGCAATTAAAAAATCCCGTGCTATTGGCGAAGGTACAAATTATATGCTATAAAGAATTATTATCTTCTATCTGACTTCGAATCTTCCAACAAATTCCCTCTAATGATGGAAAATCAGGGCCTTCGAATGGTATGAAAATTTTAAGGTACTAGAGAGTTACTTCGACTCTATATTATCTAATGTTTGTTTATTAATGCTTGTTTAATTATTATTTATGGTAGTTAAAGCTCCACAGAGCAGAAACAGAGACATATGTCATATCTGGAATTCTTCAAGCGGATGATACTGTTTATTCAAACTTGATGTTCGAAATCTTGATGTTGGACAGCATTGTGGATGAAAGCGGGCAAGTTATTTTCAAAGTAATCGCCTCAGAATCGATGGGAGGCACTGCGAAAGAGGGAGAGAAAGAAGGTTTAAAATTTTTTGTTTCCCTGTGAATCCTCTTACGCTCGGTACAGGTATTTTTCGTTTTATTGGATTGCAGAGGATTTCCTTTTTTTCAAGCATTTCTGGTACATCTTTTGGACGTAGTGCATCAAAAACTGAAATCAATTTTGTCGAAATTCGTCTCTTCTTTCGCCATACTTTTGTTCCTTTGCTGTTTCCCAGTGCTGCGTCCTAATACTTTTTTGTGGACGTAATGTGGGATAAAGAAGATTCGAAACCAAGAATAAGTTTAATTTTTCTTAAAATGATAATTGAAACCAAAATTTAATCGCATTGATACTCGAATCAATTAATGTTCATTCGTTATGTCTTATTGTTTCAGAATTAATTCAGAATTTCAGAACAAAATAATGATATGTTGTTTTGGTACATAATAATTCAGCAGTTTCGTAGCATAGTAATTTTAGGACTTTTCTTTGCTGAGGAAGTAGATTAAAAATTACGTATTCTGCATTCACTCAAGAGTGAAAAAATTGGGTGCAAAGGAAAGGGGGAGGATTGGCGAAATTAATACTTTTTCATTATTCGAGTAAAATAAACTTCTTCATTAATTACGCAGATTTAAAAGACAGCGAAACCAAATCCAATGTTTAGAGCGATGTTCGACAAACTTTTGATGAAACTGAGTAACCATACCGTTTTCAAATTCTCCTACGAGCAACTCCACCGCTCCCCGGCCTCCATCGAATCCGCCCCGCCCCCCCCCCCCCCCAAAAGGACAAAAATAATAAGAAACTCAATTCTCAGTTATTTCAAATGCAAATTTTTCACTGCTAAGGTAGTCGTATTGCAAAGAAAACAAATGTACAGAGTTTAGCTTATCTTGTCATCGCTAAAATGTGATGAAGTGCAGTTATAGCAAAAAATTAAAGCTTTTTAGAAGTCTTTTCAAAAATCGAAGAAGTCTTTGAAAACGTTAGGTAAAGTTAACTAATTTTTTCGAAATATAGATTTTTGGATTAAAAAAATCTATATTTCTGAAATTTAGGCATGACTTATAAAATACTTGTAATGTAACTCATAAAAAGTTTTTAATTAAAAATAAGTGAGTGTAAAAACGAGAAAAAGCTAAATATAAATTATGCTGTAAAATATATTTTTACTCATTTTATATTTAGTAAGAGTTTTAAAAAGAGCGAAGAATCATACCATCAGCACCAATAACTTAAAATGTTTCATTACCGCATTCTAATGCGCAAAGTAAGTTTTTTTCACTGCTAAGATTATCGTATTGTAAAGAAAACATATGTGCAGAACTCATATTGGTTGTAATTTATCAAAAATCTTTATACTGAAATAATGTCTTTCCTTAAAATTTAATGACTGTTTCCGAGCCATGCGCTATATGCGGTGCCCACGGGATTGCGCAAGTTGAGCCATCAACATTTTTGGGAGGGGATTTTTTTCAGAGGATTTTTTTTTTTTTTGTTGGTATGAATCGCATATCTGGTATCCGGCTAATTTTTAAATATCTGGAATTTTATTCGGTCATTGCATGAATTATCCGGTTTTCCGGCACATCAAGTTTGATTATTAATATTTAATTAGTCAGCGTGCTTTGAAAATGTATGAAAATTACAAAGTTACAACGTATTTGCAAGCTGTGGATATGGTGTGCTTAGAAATATGTATAGAATTTATAGGTTTCAAACATCCGAGCCAAATATCCGGTACATATTCGTCAAGGGATATCCGGTATCCAGAAAAGTCGTTGAACTGGGGAAGGGGTTATTGTGGCCATTGAACTTGGGAGTGGGAGGGTTGGGCACCCTGTGCGCTATTCAATGCAAATATTGTTCCAAATTTAAAAATCAACTAACAGTCGTTGCGTGATAACGTGCAGAATAGCCACTTGAACGGGGCCGCGAGATACCAAAAATTGCCCCCCCCCCCCCCCCCGAGTTACTGGCGATCGACTGTTTGGCAACCACTGGTTTACCCGTAGGAAAAAAAAAACTTTAATTGCACTTTGGTACTTTGACGGCACAACATCTTGTGCATTCTATTTGTCCAAACAGTCTGAGCACGTTAAAATTCATGAGTTATAGTAACTATTTCAGCGACCATTTGCTACATATGATTTCGAGTGAATTGATCATAAATATCTTCGTAAGCAATAGACAAAACGTAAATGACGTCTTTAAAATATTCAGTTTTAAATAGCTCACTTAGTGAAAAGATGATTTAAATAGAGTGATGCATAAAACCACTAAGGATATTTCCGTTGATAAACCACTCATTTTTTATTATGCAGCATTTACAGTAAAAAATCATATTCCGGAAGCAGAGCAGTTTTACTGATTACGATCAATTAAATGCACTGTTAGAAATTTCATCATGAAATTTCAGGCAGCAGTCTGTCCATCTAATTCACCGTCAAATTTACGGTTTGGAACATTTTTCTATCTTTACGGGACCTTAAGCATATCCAATCAGCTTGGTTAAAAAGCCGTAAATACAAAAGTTTACAATTTTATAACCATTTAAAAAAGGTTTCAAAACAAAATTTTTACCGTTTTTGAACTATTTTGAGGCGTAGAATCTTCGAGGCGTAGAAACCGTAAACGAAGCGTGCGGGAATCGAACCCGGGTGTATGGTAACCAACCTTGCGCTCTAGTCATTCGACCATCTACACCACGTAAAGCGGCCGTTTATTTTTCAATAAATTTCCTTTTCCAACAGGCAAACTGCCTTAAAATTGAGATTTCTGTTTTTGATTGGATCCAAATTTATTTTCGGTCTAAATTTACTGTATATTGACGAAAATCATTTTATTTGCAGCAAAAATTAAAATACAAACAAGCTTCAGCAGCTCAAATGATGGGTTCGCTCACTCGCAAAAAGTTCGGGAATCCGATGTCTCCAATTTTTGATTTACGTGTGTATGTGTTTCTATTTAGTAACCACTGCTTAAGCCATTTGTTCCTTCTTGGTTTATATACACATGCATACTTGAACTGATAAATCTTTATTCATATTTTAACAACAGCGTACGACCGGTAAGGTTTCGCAAAGAAGATGGGCTCCCGATTCTTATTGAGAGCTTGAAAATTACGGTTAGTTAAACGTTCTTTAGGATAAACATAGAATAAACGATTTGTTTCACAATCTGCGGTTTGAGTACCATCTTTTTAATGGTTATTCAACTGTTGTAATTACGGAAATTTTTAACAGCGTGAAACGAATCGACAAGTTACAACTTCGATATAGTATCGGGAAAAGTCTAGTGATTTATGCTGCGCAAATAAAATATTGTTGTAATTCAGGTGACGTCGGTGAGGAGTTGCATTTTTCGATTTTGGACAGCTGTAGCCGAAATCTTCGACTTCATTTTCTGGTTTTTCTTTTTAATCGCAGGAAAATATAAGGACGGTAGTTGCTTTTTATATTCTTCCTTTTTTACATTCCTCAGCACATTTCAACTTACGATATTTTTCTTCACGCGAGAGAAGCTTCACAAAACAAGTAAATAAATGAATAAATAATGAATTAAAAACTATAATAGATAAATATAAGCGAATTGCTGCCATTAATTGTTTATGTTTAGATTATCGGTTAGTTTAACGTTTCAAAATGAAAGCCAACCTTATCATGTCTTTGTAGATTTATTGAACTCCAAAATGTCCCTAAAAGATCCCTACGTTTTCAAAAATTAAGAAAAAGAATGATTAAGTCTACAATAAAACTTTCTGTTGAATAAACAGAATAATTCGAAAAAGTTTAAAATTATCGAATTTCGGCCGTAGATAGGAGATACGTTCATGAGGACTGATTTATTGAAAATATCGTCTCCGCAGTGTGCCGAGTAGTCATCATGCGGCTTATTAATTTTGCATGCATGGAGTCGTTCACGTTTGCTATAAACTACTCTATGTATAAATCTAGCCAGACTCATCTCTTTTTGATACCCTTTGAATTGACCTGCCAAAGAAATGGTTGGGCGGGGGGGGGGGGGGATGCTTTTATATGGTGTAAAAGCACACAAAATAAGTTCAATTCACAGCTTACCGGGATTTCTGACTGCGTTTACAGGACCACTTGCAGAAAAAGTTCTATAGACTTCTTATTAAAAATCGTTGCAATACAGTGTTCTTTAATGAATTCTTAAAAAATAAACAGTTAAAAGCCCTTTATTTTTCTCTGGATTTCTCACTATTTTCGCACAATTTAAATTTTGAATACATTTCAGAAATTAATTATGAACGAAGGACTCGTTCCGCCTGTATACTTCAACCAACACAATTATATCAAAACAAAAACGCTTTATAGCGTCACTAGCTCATTATCCAATTTGCTAGCAGCCTGACATTTGAGCTACCGAGGGGGGTCGGGGGATACAATTCCGTTCGAATTCCGGTCACGTTGTTCGCCCGGTTCGTTTTATGAAAGTGTGCTTCCAAGGTGAATACAGATGGCTCCAAACAGTGATGGATGTTGACGTGTCCGATGAATTATGAAGTCATTACACGAACTTCGCCCCGAATCTCGCCATCTCCACTCCACGGTTTTTACATTCACCGGGGAGTATGTCACAGAGAAGGAGCAGTTTACCTCAACACGCTCGCGGCGGGAGGTCGGAAAACGGCGCGCAAATAAAAGGCTGAACACCTGCTGAGAGAATACGTTATTAATGGGCCTGTTAGCGCTCCATTCCGGAAAAGGTAGCGAAAGCGGACAATAATACGAAAAAAGTGGCCTCGTTAAGAGATGAGCGTGGCGAAATAGAAACGGTGATAAAGTAACGCATTTATTATTATTTTTAAACAACGTAAGACCCTGATAATAACTAATAAAAGTCTTTTATATGATTAACACGTCATCATCTGCTTAGTAAAATATATATAAAGGAGGGTGACAGCGCTAGGAAACGTTGATAGCGCTAGTTATGACCCAACTGGGGTGGGGTCGTAACCTCGCCCTCCATGAGGCACTGAAAATGCATATGTACACACACATATGCGCATGTATATATGCATGTATACATATGTCATTAGTGAAAATCCTCTTATTGAAAAGTCAACTCCCTCTTCCCCCCATGAAAGATTTTTCGCTACTTCCCTGATTAAGAAAGTGCGATCGTCATACTAGGAAAGAAATCTGGCATTTTAGAAAAGTTTTTTAAAAATTATTCATGTGTTATTCTTTGTCATTGCATGAACGACCCGCTAACAATTATTCTTAGAGGTTTAAATATATTATTAGGGAATTGTATGAGCTCTTTCCACGTTAATGTGCCACTACACCTCTACTCAAAGTCGTTATTTATAAGCTGCCAGCGACCGGCGAAAAACTTGACCATTACCGAGAGTTCAATGTCTAGTCTTTCAGCCAAATAAATAGAACTTAAAATGTCATCAACTGAACTGTTAATATAA
Organism: Octonoba sinensis; assembly: GCA_038502835.1. Taxonomy (NCBI): domain Eukaryota; kingdom Metazoa; phylum Arthropoda; class Arachnida; order Araneae; family Uloboridae; genus Octonoba; species Octonoba sinensis. The sequence goes on along the minus strand of CM076604.1, from coordinate 111,833,509 downwards.
TAGCGGTGCTACTGAGAATTACGCGCATTAATAAAATCGCATGTATGTATATATGTTATAAAACCACCATGCAATTATAAACTATTAATTTACTTGAGGCATACAATTTCTTCAGAATGAAAACCTTTCATTCTTTTTTGTTGCTTAAAATGTTTATTTTAGATTCCTTATTCCTCGTGTTTTTTTTTTTTTTTCCACAAACATTATCAAAGAACTTTTTACGCGACTTCGATTCCGACTCCTCTATCCCTAATCAGTCCGACTCCCACTCCCCAGCCCTGGTTAAACATTATAAACTATTGAATAGAGCGGAATAATGTGCCCATACTCGTCCTAAATAAAGCAGTTCACAATGTCAAATGAACAGAAAAATTACAACCATATTACGCTAAAACTATGATATTATTCGTCCTGCGATTAGTACAGTCCGACCGCAGAGATATGATACTTCGGCGATTCTGCGCATGCCGAAAAAGAACGAATTCATTCGAGTAGTAGGGAAGTTGATTTTGGAAGTGCGCTTATTAGCACGCGAATCAGAATGTTTGCTTTTCTGTTTTTCGTAACCCTTGCTTGTTTTGTGCGTTCCCCAGGGACTGGTATGTAGTCTTTAACGTATCACCAGTATCGGAGGAGGACGAAATTCACTTGAGAATGTTGGCACCCAGCTTCTCTACTACATTGTTAGAAATTTCATCATGAAATTACGGTTAAATAACCGGCAGCAATCTGTCCATCTAATTCTCCGTTAAATTTACGGTTTGGAACATTTTTCTATCTTTACGGGACCTAAACCATTTCCAATCAGCTTGGTTAAAAAGCCGTAAATACAAAAGTTTACGGTTTTATAACCATTTAAAAATGGTCTCAAAACAAAATCTTGACCGTTTTTGAACCGTTTCGAGGCGTAGAATCTTCGAGGCGTAAACGAAGTAAACGAACCGTAAACGAAGTGCTTGGGACTCGACCCCCGAGTGTGTGGTGTACAAGCATTGCTCTCTATCCACTCGGCCATCTTCACCACGTACAGCCGGCGTTTATGTATCAATAAAGCTTCTTTTCCAACAAGTAATGTGCATTAAAAGTGTAATTTTACTTTTTAATTGGATCCAAACTCATTTCTGACCTAAATTTATTGTATATTGGCGAAAACCATTTTATTTGCTGCAAAAATTAAATACAAACAAGCTTCAGCAACTCAAATTATGAGTTCGCTCATTCGCAAACAGTTCGGGAATCCAATGTCTCCAATTTTTGATTTACGTGTGTGTATGTTTCTATTTAGTAACCACTGCTTAAGCCACTTTTTTTTCTTCTTTTTTTTTATATACACATGCAGATTTGAAGTGATAAATCTTAATTCATATTTTAACGACGACGTACGACCGGTAAGGTTTCGCAACCAAGATGGACACCCGGTTCTTATGGAGCGCTTGAAAATTACGGTTAGTTAAACGTTCTTTAGGATACACAGAGAATAATCGATTTTTTTCACAATCAGCGGTTTGAGTACCATCTTTTTAATGGTTATTCAACGGTTGTAAGTAAATACGGTAAAATAACAATCAAATAAATGGTTATTTTACTATTTTCTTACGGAAATATTTAACAGTGTAGAGAGGGAAGCACCTGGGCTCTGAGGTGTGAAATTGCACTAGAAATTCAATTTAGCCGAGAGTATCCAAGACAAATAAATACTCAAGGAATACTTAACATGCTGCATAATCATCGGACACGAACGCTGTCGATTTTCTGCATCTCGAAAATCCACCGAATAGGGCCGGTTTTGAATCGTGAACTTTGGCGTAAGAGGTCAGCGCCTAACCCCTATGTCACTCTGCCGGCTGAATGCTATGAAGGAAAAGAAAGCAAGTTTAATGGAACCCTTGAGTGAAGGCTGCGGATCCCTGAGGGTTCCGCGGAACACAATTTAAGACACGCAATCTAGACATATGTTTTAAAGATTAAAAAAAAAAAAAAACTTTTTTTTAACAATATCCCTTGATACCTTACATATTGTTTTATGCAATCATCATTCAGATTGAAATATTTATCATAGCGCTGTACCAATTTTCTTATGCCTTCTGCACTCACCTGCCGCCAACTTTTCAAGAACACGGTTGAAGTTGAATTTGCTACAGTATTAGCTGGGAAGTTTTTGGACACCCGCCTCAGAGACCTCATAATAATTATTTTCCTTTCGGAACTTTACTTTTTAAACGGAATTTTTACGCAGAATGATTTTTCAGGCAAAAACCGCAATGGGAATGATGACGAACTGCAAGAGAAACTGATTGACCATTTCGAGAATTTGACGGCAAATAAGTATGCAGAAGGCATAGGAAAATTGATACAGTGCTATAATAAATGCTACAATGAGAATGAAGACTGCGTATAAAAGTAACTAAGATATCAAAGTATGTTGTAAAAAAAGTTTTATTTCATCATCTGGAACAAACACATCTAGAGAACAAAAACTTTCTTTACTTTTAGAATGACCCTCGTTTAAACTGGCATGTAATGTCAGCTCAGCAGAAATAACGTATGCTAAGCAAACTACAACGAGAGCAGAATACGTCATATTAATTATCCCACAGTTTCTCCCTTGAACATAAATGGATTCTTCTTTGCACTCTACCAGGTAAATGTCTTCGTTTGCCGGTATCATTCCGTGTGATTTAAACAATACTTATGGATATCAAGAAATATCAGTTAGATATCCGGTAGGTTAGATGGTGAAACGTTCGGTCATGGGAGATTTGAAGACATTTGAACTAATTATTGATAGCAAATAGTTGTTCTAGAGGTATATATTCGAAGTAGGAAATTGAATTGAAAGGTACCGTGAAGAACGATAGGTCGAGGCTCTATTGTAATGTAATTTTTTAAAAGTTAGAACACTATTGCATAATTTACTATTTTTTTTTTCTAATTTTCATTTTTGTTTCATTATTTATTTATCTTTTGAAGCTATGAACACCCTCATATTTAATTAAAAACGGCTATTTTTTATATTTCTGCTTCTTTTGGTTCGATGAAGGCAAAATTTAAAAACTGGAATAAAGAAGCAGAAGTTACGTCATCAACTAGCAACAACGACGATGCATCGCAAAATTTGGTTGCCTGCAAGTAAACTACAATTAATTATTAAAATGAAAAAAAGTTGAATTTCGTTACCTTACTACAATTGGCTGAATTTTTTGCCACTAATATAATAATACTGGTTATAGTAAACTCATGTAGTGTACATAGTTGCTCAAAGCTCACCTTGCTGAAGTCAAGACATCATACTACATTTTTATGAGTGGAATATTTAAAATGACTTAATAAAGGAAATTTAACCTTTGTTCTAGTAATTTCAATCTTTCCAGTCTGAAGCCTTTCCAAAATTCTACAGGTGATACTCAAGGTTACGAGTACTTTGGGACCATCTAAAACGTTTCTATAAAAGCAAGAATTCGTAAAAACGGAAAACATTTTTTCCGTTGAAAAACGCTTTTAACTGGTAAAATGTTCATAAAATCATGAGTGTTCGTAAATTATAGGTTTGTAAAATCCAAGCGTCAACAGTCAACAGAAGCTTAATTAAAAAAAGAATAATGAAAATGTAATGTAATAAAGTTAAAAACTGGGAATGTATACGTAAATAAAGTTAAAAACTGGGTTTTCGACGCAGAAAGCGGAATTTTTTCCTTGGTTGCTATTTGGTTAGAGTAGACTATGAACAGATAGCTCAGATACTCCAGTTAGTTAAAAAGCTCAGCTCTTGAGGTATCGCTTTATGCAGCGTTTGTGATACCAATATCATTATTCAAAAACTTATTTAAAGCTAATAAAAAAGATTTTATAAGTGGATAAAAAATTTCTAAATAATTTCCGCAATCTTAGCGTCCTGAATAACCGGTTGGTTTTCATTTTGCCCTTAAGCGACAAAACACAACCCCTGTCCTCACGGTCTTTTTCTGTGTCGCCAAGCGTCTCCATGACAACCCCCGCAGCACGTGCGGGTGTATTTTCGTAATTGGTTACACATTATCAGGAAGATTATCTACTCTTAAGTGCGAGACTCTTGACAGTTGTTTTATAGCGGCCATTACAGCGCCTCGCCAAATTGATTGAATCACTCTCGCGCTAACTCACGAGCCGCCACTCACCTCGCGAGAACGACTCATCCATCAAGACTCGTTAAAGAGTGCGACTGATTCTATACATGTGGAATATACGCACTAGACGGGCATTCGAACTTTGTTCTTTTAATCAATTAGGGTTACGATCGTAATTGTAATTGCAAGCAATGGAAACCGTTTCATTGAAGGTGCTTTAATATTTGATTTTCCGCTAGTGTGCTCAAAATCGATAACTATACATAGCTCGATGCTTTTTCTGGTATTCCTCCTTTTCCCGGATTTGGGTCCCATTGAATTATAAAGGACATTCATTTAAACATAGCAGGGTGTCTGCAGGTTACGAAAGACCCGAATTTGAGGATCGGCCACGAACGTAACGAAGAAGTCTCTAAAATTGCGAATAGGTCGCGAAAATTTTTCGCTCAATGGGACCGACTCCTCCCCTCTGATGGCATCGAATATCCGGTACATGACAGGTTTTTAACTATCTGGAATCGGATCCAGCCACTGTATGAAATATCTGGTTATTCGACACGCGAAATTTGATTTTTGAAATTTAATTAATCAATATGTTTTGAAAAGATATGGGAATTACAAACTCATTACGTATTTGGAAGCTGTGGGATGTTTAAAAATATGTATAAAATTTAAAAGTTTCAAACATCAGAGCCAGATATCTGGTACCTATACGTCATACAGAGGATACCGGATATCCGTAAAAATCAATATTCGATGCATCACCGAGCGGTTACGAAAAGGTCACGAAGTTTCAATATTGAAAATCCGTAAATACGCGGTTATAACAAACAATAATACCCACGTTTGTTGAACAGACTGTTGCCGCTTTCGTTTCTACACACAACACTCACATTATATTCATGCAAAAGATACACAGATGTTAACCTAGCATTTGCTGCCTATAAATAATAATAATAATTAATAAATAAAACACAAAATTGTATTTGCAAATGTGGAAAGAAAACAAGGTGAGAAAATTAGGTGAGAGAGGAAATGTACTTGTTATTACCAAAAGCAGGGGTACCCAACAGGGGGTGGTATGGCGCGAGCTGGACCATTGAAATTTTTATTAGGGTTGTTTTCATAAGAGTTTAGCCATTTTCTGGGGGGAAAGTCATCGTTTTTTTGGGACTCCGTTGCTTTTTTTTTTTTTTTTGGTGTGGGGGGGGGGGGGAGGGCATCCCTCATAGAACGAGTGGATAGGTTCATTTTTTTTAAAAATCTGTTTCATATTGATATAATATTTTAGAAAAATGCTAAGATTTTTTTGTATTTTTTACTGTTGAAACCAATTTTGAAATCAGATGAAAAAACATTAACTGATTTCCGTATGGGAATATGCGTTACCTGGGATAATTGAATTTTTTTTGAAAAATTTCATTCTAATTTGTCAAAGCGTGACTTTCTATAGCGAACGTAGAAAAAACATCACTCAAACGAACTTTTAATATAGAATATCAAAAAATGTCGACTTAAATGCACTGTCTTCTGAGCGATTCATATAACGCCTGAAGTATCTTTGTGCTTTATTAAATGAATACTTATTTTTTAACTTTTGATACTTATTTACCTTTAAAATTTTATGTGATTATTTTTTAAAATTATATTAAATTTATGTCTAATTCGATAGCGATATACTTACAAATACGTTACAGCATTTCTTGCGGATGCGGAACTAACTGCAGCGGAATCCAAAATGCGCGAGATCTCCGAAAACATAACGGAGAAACGTCCCTCCGACTGAATTCGACCACCTGCTGTGATCTCTCCCCCGAGGTAACAAATTGAATTCGGGGCCAGCTATCATGGTGGAAAACTAATGCCACGGTGATGTGAGAGCGATAATGCGTATTATTCCGCCCGACTGTCTGTCCGGTGTTAAATCAAGAGGGGTCCGATGTTCCAGGAAGTTAGAAAGATCCGGTGCTCCCGCTCCCACGATTTTTGTTTCTTCCGATGACCACTAATTTGCCGGGAGACGGTTCTGTTTGAGTGTAATTAAGCGAAGCAACAGAAGTATTTGCGCCCAAGGAATACAGAGGATTAATAGACTGGTCACTTATTTAGGGTGTTTATTCAACACTAATTCAAGAACTGAATCATGAAGAACATTTGCTCATAGAATTGAGCAAAGATAGCAACACTTGAAGGGAAATGGGGGACAGTACAGAAACGGTGGGTACAGGATTTTGCTTAAGAGGGGGAAATTTTTTTTGGGTTTTACCTTTTTCCGGGAAAAATTGTTCCAAACGGGGAAAATCAAAGTTTTATTTTGTTGCTCATAAATTTTTTTAATAATGGTTTGATTCATGAGGAGACGCTGTTGCCCCAATGTCTCCCCTTGTATTCGTGCCTAGGATAGTGGTTGGATGGCTTTTAAAAAAATGTGTTTCTTCAAAATTGGACCGAAATCAGAAATCTTAACCAACTAAATATGCTTTTCAAATAAATGTTTTGCCTAAGCTCCAATTCTTTAAATTAATTCCTTCTTGCTACTAGGACTTTATTTTACGCCAGTACCTCCTTGCTTTTTAGACTGATAAGATAACTTTGTAAAATCGCTGTTGTATTTTGTGCAGTTTCATTTTTAGCGCTAACGGCAATCAAGGTTATTTTCTCGTGTTTTCGCTCTTAATTTACGAGAGGCAATTTAGATATCTGTATATCCTAAAATTTGGCATGTTACAAAATGCACATTGGCAAAAAAAAAAAAAAATCTGAAACTGAATTATGTTCTAGTAATTAAGATGAAAAACAGGTATAAAGGGGCAAGTAGATATACCGAAGTATACAGGGACATTCAAAAATATGGGAAATAATGCTTTTACCGCTGATAGTAAACTTCAAAATAAACGATCTTTATCAAAGAACGTGTGGTCTGAGATGAAGTGCAAACGTGCTAGCGTGTTGTGAAACGTTCGTACCGCAAACGTTGAAACAGTTTTCCTGTTTCTATTTATCAGGAGAAAAAGAGCATTATGCATTCAAATGTAAAGTGTGGTTCTAAGGGGAAGACGCCTGATCATGAGAGCGTTCCTTTCTTCTTGGGGAGAAAATGAGGAATTATTACATTGGCACTGAGAAAACAGCCTACTAAACGTTGATGGAGAGTCAAACATGTTTTCCTCACCCCTATTTTACCTCCTCCCCTCCTCTTGTCACAAACTTGATATATGACATCGCTTAATCCTTCGATCATGTGGAATCTTCCAGTAAGAGCCAAACTGGGGAAGGAGTAAGGATAATTCATATACGTAGTATATTCACAAAATAAGTTCCGTCTCCATTTCTATCCGTGGCAGCGCTGCGATCGCAGTTCCGCGCATGGGCGGCAATTACTCTGACTCAATTAGAAGAAATGTACGTCATTTTCAGATCGCTGCTGCCGACGTGTTCTTTGTAGTGCTTCTTTGTAATGTCGCCCTTAATTGAAAATGCTGCCGCTGCTTGTGAAGTCAGATCTGTGATTCGCGTGCACTTCAACGATGATGACGAGCTGAAAGAACATGTTACCACGTCGTTGAAAACACAGGCGGCTACCTTCTATGAAGAAGGTATACAAAAACTTATGCCACGCTAGGACAAGTGCCTACAAAATTTCGGAAGCTCTGTAGAAAAGTAGTTTAACAGTTGTAGATTTTTGTACCATAAATAATTTTTCTGTATCTGTACACGCTTTTTTTATATAATCAAACGGAACTTACTTCGTGGATATACCTCGTATATAATGGCTTTTATTCACTATTCATAAATACAGATATTCATATCATCCTTCGTTCATAACTGTCACACCTTTTTTCAATATATTTGACACCCTCTCCCCTTTTGTCACAAAAGGGACACACTTCATCATCCCCCTACACTCCCCCCTTTGTCACCTGTCACGTTGTATTACATAAGTATATGTACTTGCAGTTCTGGAACAGAGCATTGCATTATAGATCAAGTTTCTAATCTTATTTTTGAACTTTTAATGACATTAGTGAGCATAATAATAATAATAATGATTAATTTGTAGAAAATGAGGTTAAGATCTACAACACAAAGGATAATTAGTATAGAACAGTAAAATATATTAATTGTTCGAATTCTGAAAAAATGACCCACACAATTTCATCTTAAAAATGTTAAAGTCTAAGAATTTTTTTTTAAAACCTTTAACAAGAAGTAAATTTAAACCTTAACCAGTATCGGTGTTTACGATACAAAATGATCAAATACAAATACGAAAGTGACAACTAGCAACAGACTCAGGGCCCAGCTAGGCTAGTCCTAGTTAATTTAGCAGTCCTCAATGAACACCAAGAGCTTTCTTAAAAGTTTATACCCCACTGCCACAATTGCTTCCGGTAAACTATTCCAACTGCCTACAACCCTATTGAAGTAGTAATTTTTCCTAATTTCAAGATTAGCCTGAGATTTGAAAAGTTTAAAACAATGGCCTCTGGTTCTACTTTCAGCACATAGCTCTAGTCCATCAACATTTCCCTTTTTAATGAATTTAAACAACTGAATCATGTCCCCTCTAATTCTCCTTTGCTCAAGACTATACATATTGAGCCTTTTAAGCCTAACCTCATAATCTAAGTCTGAAAGACCACTTACCAATGTAGTAGCCCTCCTTTGAACCCTTTCTAATAAGGTAATATCCTTTTTTAGGTACGGAATCAATGAAACTTTGAAATCAAATTATGAGAATAATAAAAGAAAAAAACTTTTAAAATAAATTTAATTTGCTGATTTCAAATGTTTTTATAAAAACCAAAATGTGTCATGTCACACTTTTTGTTACCTCCTCACAATTTCTCGAATCCCCTCCCCCCTCGAAGCTTGACATCATTTATGAATGACCCCTAAACAAATCTGCGTCACTTTGAATAGTGAATAAAAGTCATCATAATGCTTGTCAAAGCCGTTAGGGCAGTTTTACACAGAAATAACTTCCCAAGTCTTGCGCAGACGATTTATAATCAGTCACTGAGATCTGCTTCTCTTGATTTTTTTCAACGAATTTAAATTTATATGCCTGGTCATTTTTCTCCCGATAAATTACATCGAGAGAATGACATTTTAACGTTTACGGAGCAACCATTTCGAAATGCGTTCGCGAGTTTGTGTCCCGTTTCAAATGATGCATTCTTTGAAAAAAAAAAAAAAAAAGTTCGTATTAGTGTGTACTATGAACTGTTTAAAGTTTGCCCCGGTTTTTCCTTTTCCAGTTCTCTTCTTTATCTTTCTTTTTGAAATCCTCTTCTATCATAGGGGCCATTCAGAAATGACAACACGCTTCGAAGGGGGGGGGGGGAGTTCCAGAAAGTGACATTTTGTGACAAGGGAGGGGTGACAAGAAGTGTGACATCGTACATTTGATTTCTATTAAAAAAAAACATTTAAAATCAGCAAATTAAACTTATTTCATACAAATGTAATATAGCATGCCGAAGAGAGGTAGGGGATGTGTGTGGAAGTGTGGCACTTAGTGACAAGGGAGGGGGGTCAAATATATTGAAAAAAGTGTGACATCTTTTATGAACGGTTCTATAGTAGAAGAAATTATTCCCTTCTAGATATATGACATTCATGTCGTAATGTTTCTTATCCCCCTGGCGTAGGAAAGCCCATACCAGGTCCAGAAGATCCTATTGATCCATGGAACGGTGATATGCAGCTTCCTTGAGCGAGGAACCACGAAGGCTGAAGATTGACTAAACCTCATTATTGTGGTCCCTTAATTTTGAACCAACACCCAGATGAGAGACCGTCACCTAGGGTTAGCACCCCCAGAGATATCGGTTTCACTTGGAGGACATTGGAAATACGACGGATTTAACGTGCACCTGCTCCCGTTAGCGCCCACGGTCCACAACAATCAGCAGCGAGAGGTTGTCATCCTCCCAAATACTGAACTTAGTCAATGTTGCTTCACTTTCGGTGTTCTACGGGGACTGAGCTTCTACCGACTGCTCCACTGCGGGACATTCATGTCGTTGTACAGATGAAGATGTGATAATGTCAATGCATGAGGAGACTTGCTTTGTTCATTTGTAGGAGATAACTATATCATAATGCATAAAATAAAAATTGCTAGTGAAGTAGTCCCTTTATTTTGAGCTAGTCCATACGACGCCCTCAGATGTAGTCAAAAAATACTTTTTGGTAAAGAAGAATGATTTACAAAAAAATTTATTTGTACATTTCAACCTGCTTATAAGCCTTTCAAGAATAAATATTGTGTCTTATTTAAAATGACATTCACGAACATAACATTTTTTCAAATGTTATGTTTAAAACAATATAAAAATGTTGTTACCAGAGAAGTTTGCTTCCATTGTTTTTTTCCTCAATTCATTAACTGCAACGAAAGTACGACAAGATTTGAAAACATTTTTAAGTAATTAGATGGAAAAAAATCTGTGGAATTTTTGTTTATAAATAATAAGAAGTATTTTTATTAGATCTATGTTAACTTTAAATTCGTTGACATGTTTCTTTAATTAAAGGAAAATAATGAACCTTACAAAAGTACGATTACGAACTGAGATTTGCAGAAAAAAAAGTTTGGAAACAAAAGAAAGAAATAACATATACAGGATTATTTTATTCCCCCTCTTCGTAAGATTTTTTTTCTTTATTCCATTTCTTTTCTACAAATGATTTTTCATTTCATTCGGCAGCGGTGGTTTTATTTATCTGTCCGTAACTGTAACTGTCAATTAGGGAGAATGCATGACGGTAGAAATTCGAACGCTGCAGTAAATAAAAGGAAAAAAATATAAATTAAGATGCTTTAAGAATACTTTAAAAAGACATTTCTTTTTGTTCCACAAAGCGTCGTCCTCATTAAATTTCCTTAAATGAATTAAAAATGAGCGGACTTAACGAACTGAAGTTCGGGCACTTGTGTCATAATTTATTTTCCAGACAAAAGCGTTATTATTAAATTAATTACTGGTTAAAATTCCTTTGGGGAGAAAATAAACACAATTACGAAGTTGAGTTTTACTAATGAGAATACATTTTTTTTTGTTGCAGAACGAAAAATCATTTCATTAGTCGCTGATGCATGTGACTTCAATAAAACGGGAAAATTAAAATTTGATTATTAGTTCATTTTTTTCTACTCCTTAAAATGGGTGCGTGACCTCATGTGCGCGTGATTAAAATCATACTTCCTAAATTCACATCTTTTTATGAATTTTTTAAGGATTATCTTGTAGTTAAAATGAGCGAACAATAAAAATATAACGGAAGTTGTGTACGCAATGTACGACGACATGGATGTAGTTTTTGGACAGTAAAAAATAATCGAAATACAATATTTCATTAAGTAGTCCGATTCATCAGGGGTGCACATCCCCCTGAGAAAGATGGCGCACCCCGTTAAAAAGCTACGGAATCCCAAAACGTTGACCCCCTTCAAATCAGCCAGAGTCGGCCAAGTCCCCAAAAGCCCCTGAAAACGATACCCCTAAAAATTTCAGTAGCGCAGTTTGCGCCATGACTTCTCCCTCCCCCCTCCGTATTAACTACTATCCATGCAAGGATGCATTAAAATTTAAGGATAATGCGGTGTCTCCTTTTCTCCAAATTTTTAAGCGAAAGCAAACACCAATGTCAAATAGCTTCCCCCTTGTTGATTAATTTATTATAACCCCCCTTTACTTCTTAATTCCTTTTTCATGGTAAGCTGTTTGTGCTGATGTCTACGCAAAAAAATTCTTTCGCTTAACGAGTGTTTCATATTACTAGTACACTAAAAATCTCCCCTAAAATTTCGGTTTTAAACCAGCAGATGGGTTGGTTGTAGAAAATAGTAAAATTTACGAAGTAAACCCATAGTCGCAACGATTTTTTTACCTCAAAGTTATTCCAGGACGGTAAAAAATCGTTGCGGATTTACTTCGCAACTTTAACGGTTTTCCACAACCAACCCAGCTCCCGGTTAAAACCGTAAATTTTAAGGGATTTTCTTTGCAGCGTACGAATCATACGCGTAAAACAAGGTTTTACCGTACAAACGAAAGGCAGAAGTACAAAAAAGTTTCGTCTTGCGTCCTTGTGACAACATTTTTACCAGCGAAAGTAAGTAGTGTAAAAGTATATTACCTTTCAAAGCTACAGCTAATGAAGCTCTTAGAGCATTTTGGAGCATTGTGTATTGAATACTTGACTTCAATTTGCTATTCATTTCGGAGATTTTGAAAATCAATTTTTCTACTCGTAAATGATATGGGCTTAATTTTGTTTACTTGTACAAGTGGTTGGAGGAAAAGAAAAAAAAAGGTTTTGCAAAAACTTACACTGCTAGTTCCATTATTACTATTATTATTATTATTATTAAAAGGGAGAGCATTCTCTGCACGTTCGGTTACAAGTTTATGGAAAAGATCATAATTATTCACGAAAATATCCATTTTAAAATATCTCTAAAAGTAAATATGATTTTTTTCATTATTTTGTAGGCTATATTTCTAAGTTTATGTTTTGGTGTGAATGGTAAAAATGGCGGCATTTAGAGACAACGAAATATATTTAATAGGAGAATCAATAAGCACAAAATTTTCAAGTTATTGTCGGCATTCAAACACTTTAACTAACCAGTAAACGCTAGTACTAAGTTACAAAAAATGTGTAAGTTGATGTAAAATACGTTTTTTTGCATTTTAATCTGATTTCGTTGAATTAATTTCGAAGTTTTAAATTTACTTTGAAAATTCTAATCATCTTCTTTTAGATCGTTATGAAAATTTAAAGTATTTGATTGTTTTTGCAAAGAGTCTTATTCTTTTTTCCCTTTTAATGAAAAATGCTTGTTTTTTATGGTTGAATTAAAACAGATGTTATGACAACATTTCCCCAATAATGAGCACTAATGTTATCGTTATTCGTGAATTGAAGGCACTTTATTGTATTCATTTGAGTTAAAAACTCGAGGAAAATAACTTTCGAATTTTCCTCACTAATTTAGTAATGATTAAAATTCTCTTTTCGGTATTCGGGCAAAATCCATTTTTCCAATAACCACCACGGAACGTCATTGCGGCTACCGTAATCCCGTGAGAATTCGTTTAGAAGTAAAAATTATTTTGCGATTAATCTTGTCCACGAAACGTTCCGAAACAACTTTCCAAATTTCGATAAACTTAAGCGGATTAAAACGAAGTGAAATGACACAGGCCGAACTTCATTTTGCGTGCATTTTTGACTTCAATAACCTGGCAACATTAGCCAGAAAGTAAAAATGTTATTCCGACAATGCATAAAATATATGTTCTTAATTCATGCTATTATCAAAGCTTTAATTGTTCCCTGTGGGAGCCAACGTCGTGTTCCTGAGCACAAATGATGTTTATCGTTTCTTCTAAATGAAAGTTACTTAAAGCATAGCCAGAAGATTAATTTTGAAACCCCTAAATGTTCTGCGTTTTATAATAATCTTCAAATGGTGCAAATGAATCCCTATAAATTTGTTTAAACATCTTATTTTAAAAGAATATAGCAACCAATAAATTTTAAATAATTGCACAAAATTGAAAATTTATTCTAATCTTTGTTTTTGAACTACTGACAAGAGTATTTAAACCTGAGTAATTTTCATGTTAAATTCTCTTGGGAACAGATTCTGTTTCTATTTCTTTTGATTTTCATATTTTTAATTGCGTATCATAATTCTTAAGCAGTTATTTTGTTGCGTCATTAGAAAAATGTTGTTTGAAGTATCAAGATCCCTTGCATATATTAGCTATCGGACTTTGATTTTTAAAAATAAGATAAAATGTTAAAAGGCAAAAATAATATGGACTCAAATGTTCTAAAAGTTTTAAATGTTTTCGGTTAAGGAAGATATTTCACCTCAAGATCTGTGTTCAGTTTTCATTTTAAAACTAATCATTTCAGCTTGCGATAATAATAACAGAATGTTTCTTTAAAAAGTGTCCATTCCTTGTAAGCAGCATATGTATGTGGGTGATTCTTAGAAAATACGAGAAAGTACTCTGCCACACCCGTAGAAGACTAATACTATACTGAAGTCATAAATTACATAAAGTTAAATACTAGTTTAATTAATCGCACTTAATATTAATCAAAGAAATATAAAAGCAATAGTGCATTGACTTACTGCCTTTTGTCAACATTTTCTCTTTGTTACTATATTTTGGACGTAAGTACAGATTGTTAGAAAACTCAGGCAAAAAAAAAAAAAAAATTGTTCTCATCTGTCGGTAGTGAAGAAGTAGTAAGAGTCTTTCTTTTCCCCTTCCCTTCTCTCTTTTCCTTTTTTTTTTAAAGATGAACATTCATATTAGAACTCATTTGTTTTGAAGACGTAGATCACACATAGATAATTAAACATCTTGATTTTAATTCAAATTTTATTTAATAGCATAGTAATAATTTTGTTGCCCTTTTTCCCTGTCCATTGAATGTTGGTAAAACCTTTGATCATTTGGGATTTCTTTCTTTATTTCTTTGTTACTTTTTTTTAAAGAATTTCGTACAAGTGACAAGATCGACTTGCAAGAAGTTCAATCAATGAATATAAAGGCTTTTTGTTTGCTAGAGCAGTAGAATACTGATTATTGTATTTTCATTAGTTAAGAAAAAGTTCAATAATTTATTAAGTTGCTTGCTTTGCACTGTATGCGTAAGAAATTCTTATGAATACATTTTATAATTTATAGTGAATGCTGTACCTTTACATTTCAGAGCCCACTGCTCCATCTATAACCGAAGGACATCACTTAATAATTAGATGTAATATAGCTTATCACTTTCTTTTACTCAGATGCAAGTGATTTTAACTACGTGTGAATATGCACAAAATATTTCTTCATATCTGTTAACTACAACTTAAAATATGCTGCTTGTAGTCTATCGTTAAAAATACAATATTTGATGAAAAATAGTTTTGAACGATTGTCGGACTTTTTTGAATCATACGAGGTGTGATTGGAAAGTTTTAAGAATGGGCTTGTAATTTCACAATGGCGGTATTTACATGCTACTGTGATGCATCTCCTTCAAAATAGTCCCCTTCTGACTGAACACACCGAGTACAACGGTGTTTCAACTTTTGGAAACATTTCTGGAAATTTTTTTTTCGAGTGTATTAAGGACGCTCGCCGGATTCGCCTGGATGTCTTCAATCGAGTTAAATCGCTTCCCTTCCAGTGAAAATTTCAGTTTAGGAAACAGGTAGAAGAATTTTTGACCAAATTTAACTTCCCTGTGCTTTTACAACCGCCCTAGCAATTTCCTAAACTGAAAATTTCACTGAAAGGGAGGCGATTTGACTCGACAGTGAACATTTCAGTTTAATATCCGCAGGGGCGATATCAGGAGAATAGGGCGGTTGTGGAAGCACAGGGTTTTTAAATTTGGTCAAAAATTCTTCTACCTGTTTCCTAAACTGAAATTTTCACTGAAAGGGAGGCGATTTGACTCGACAGTGAACATTTCAGTTTAATATCCGCAGGGGCTATATCAGGAGAATAGGGCGGTTGTGGAAGCACAGGGTTTTTAAATTTGGTCAAAAATTCTTCTACCTGTTTCCTAAACTGAAATTTTCACTGAAAGGGAGGCGATTTGACTCGACAGTGAACATTTCAGTTTAATATCCGCAGGGGCTATATCAGGAGAATAGGGCGGTTGTGGAAGCACAGGGTTGTTAAATTTGGTAAAAAAATTCTTCTACCTGTTTCCTAAACTGAAATTTTCACTGAAAGGGAGGCGATTTGACTCGACAGTGAACATTTCAGTTTAATATCCGCAGGGGCTATATCAGGAGAATAGGGCGGTTGTGGAAGCACAGGGTTTTTAAATTTGGTAAAAAAATTCTTCTACCTGTTTCCTAAACTGAAATTTTCACTGAAAGGGAGGCGATTTGACTCGACAGTGAACATTTCAGTTTAATATCCGCAGGGGCTATATCAGGAGAATAGGGCGGTTGTGGAAGCACAGGGTTGTTAAATTTGGTCAAAAATTCTTCTACCTGTTTCCTAAACTGAAATTTTCACTGAAAGGGAGGCGATTTGACTCGACAGTGAACATTTCAGTTTAATATCCGCAGGGGCTATATCAGGAGAATAGGGCGGTTGTGGAAGCACAGGGTTGTTAAATTTGGTAAAAAAATTCTTCTACCTGTTTCCTAAACTGAAATTTTCACTGAAAGGGAGGCGATTTGACTCGACAGTGAACATTTCAGTTTAATATCCGCAGGGGCTATATCAGGAGAATAGGGCGGTTGTGGAAGCACAGGGTTTTTAAATTTGGTCAAAAATTCTTCTACCTGTTTCCTAAACTGAAATTTTCACTGAAAGGGAGGCGATTTGACTCGACAGTGAACATTTCAGTTTAATATCCGCAGGGGCTATATCAGGAGAATAGGGCGGTTGTGGAAGCACAGGGTTTTTAAATTTGGTCAAAAATTCTTCTACCTGTTTCCTAAACTGAAATTTTCACTGAAAGGGAGGCGATTTGACTCGACAGTGAACATTTCAGTTTAATATCCGCAGGGGCTATATCAGGAGAATAGGGCGGTTGTGGAAGCACAGGGTTTTTAAATTTGGTCAAAAATTCTTCTACCTGTTTCCTAAACTGAAATTTTCACTGAAAGGGAGGCGATTTGACTCGACAGTGAACATTTCAGTTTAATATCCGCAGGGGCTATATCAGGAGAATAGGGCGGTTGTGGAAGCACAGGGTTGTTAAATTTGGTAAAAAAATTCTTCTACCTGTTTCCTAAACTGAAATTTTCACTGAAAGGGAAG
Source organism: Octonoba sinensis (assembly GCA_038502835.1). Lineage (NCBI taxonomy): Eukaryota > Metazoa > Arthropoda > Arachnida > Araneae > Uloboridae > Octonoba > Octonoba sinensis. Next base: position 111,816,594 of record CM076604.1, on the reverse strand, counting down.
CGATTTGACACGAGTCCGGCGAGCGTCCTTAACACACTCAAAAAAAAAAAGAAAAAATCCAGAAATGTTTCCAAAAGTGGAAACACCGTTGGAGTCGGTGTGATCAGTCAGAAGGGGACTATTTTGAAGGAGATGTATCACAGTAGCATGTAAATACCGCCATTGTAAAATTACAAGCCCATTCTTAAAACTTTCCAATCACACCTCGTAACCAGAACGATATTGCAAGACAAACGACTATATACGGCGCATAAATTCTGGGTTTTTTCGAAATATAACGTATAGCATCTGTTTGGGGGATTTCCAAGAAAATTTAGAACCTGTGCCGGGTAACTAAAAACATCTAACAAAAATTCTATCAGCTTTGCCGTGCTCTGAATTTAAAAACGGAAACTTTAACGAACATTGTCGTAGCATATTTACAAGCGTCTTTACTTATTTCAAATGTATCGAACTTATTGCTTGTCAACGGATTATCAATTGATCAATTTCAATAAAAAGTACGATTTTGTTACTGATTCAGCCGTTACTTTAAAATTAAATTAAGAAAAGTCCATTTTGTAATGTTAAAACGTTTTTGAAATTTCTGCTTATAATATCTAAACTAACAACACCACGGAACTGCTAGTTTTTTTATATAAAAACCGAACGAACTTAACTATTAAAACATGTTTTATAAGGTTGAAAATATTAATTTAATATTTTTGTATGAGTTATAAAATAAATATTTGCGGAAATTTTTTTATGTAAAACAATGCAATATTTCGATGAAAAATTCCCTTTCCGAAATTTTTATATGGCTATCCAACATTTCAGCTGCAAATATTCAATCGATATTTTTGTGCCTAAAAATACAATTTTCTGCCGCTTTCGGGGCCGTCGAGCATCGCTGAATGAATAAAATTCTGCCTCTTGCCTAAAAATAAGAAATTTTAATAAAACCACATTATTTCGTAAGGAAATTACCTAAAACTTACGTATTATAAGATTATAACGAATAATAAAGTTCTTATCTCTTTAAGTAAGAGTCTCTGTTCTGAATCTTGGAAGTTGTTTTCATTGCGGGAACAGGGCGACGGCGGCGAAACGAGTTCTACGTTAATGCAGATTTTTTCGCACAGATACAGCGTGTAGTATTTAATTTTTCGAATGCAAACCGTCGAATCTCTCTCCCTTTGACTAACTCCTTTTTAAGGGCTAAATTGATAAGTTCTACACAAGTGTTTTTTTACTACAAACGGTTGTTATATGAACATTCTCTTAAAATCAACTAGCTCCTTTGAACGCTATTCGTTTAAAAAATATAATTATTTATTCTTGAAAAGAAATAAAAAGTTTTTAAAAAGTTGGTAAAATGCGCTATTTTATCAAAAAATTTAAATTTTTGAAGTGTTTTTTACTTAATAAAATGCTTATTAATATCACATGTTTGTCAGCTATTTAAATACTAAATGCATGCAAAAATGTAATTTTATCCATATATTTTCACTTCCAAAGAAAAAGTTTACTAATTGTTAGATATTTCAGTACATGTTGCGATACTTAAAAACTACTCATTCACAATGGAAGGAATCTATCATACTAAAAGAGTTTTCCATGGTCTAAATACCTACAGATTCTAAATCAATATTCGCCTTTTGCCCTTCTTTAATTTTGAATAACTTCTGGAAAACAACCCTAAAAAGTTGATTTGTAGCATAAAATTTATCGAAAATTCAGTCATATTTATTATATAAAAATTTTTAAATTCAGTCAGAAATTTCAAGGATTTTGAAAATTTTACAATCAGCATAGGATTTTCCGCCATATCTACAACTCTATTCCAACAAAAGTAAACTTTCACATATAATAACTTTTCACCATTTAAGGATGCATCTTGCGCTGTTAGAAAGTGGATTTGGTCCTAGCACAAAGTTGGAAACCCTACTGTTGCTGTACACTATTTTGATTCGTGAGCTGCAAAAATATTAACTATCTTCACACCTCTTTCTGTAGCGTACTTTTCTTAGTTAATTACTGATTAAAACCGGTCGTGCATTTTCGCTGTACAAGGTTTTCGTTGACGTGGACAATGACGATCTGCTAGTAATTTTTTTGAAAGCATTTTTTTGAAGCACACTCGAAACAAAAACAGGAAAAATAATTTTAAAATTAAGAACAATAGTCTTCTTTAACCGAAAGCATTTTTCTTTATATTTTGCTCAAAATTTAAAAATGAAATTACACTGCTTTCTCAATGCTGATGTTGCTACATGTAATCGTAAAATGTGTTTTAAAATCAAGCACAATCATTTTAATCCCAATGTTTGAGAAAAATAGCTCATAAGTTCGCGTAAAGAGAATTGAATATCTCTCACGAAAAATTAACCTACTATTTCCTCTAAATGCAGTAGAAAGTGCGAAGAAAGGAAGATGGAAAACTATCTGTCGTGGTGCGGCTGCCTCGTTTGATGCCCAATAATCTCAGTTACTCGGCAACCCTAAACAGGTAAATGATATCTCCTCTTCCCCGACCCCCTTTTAAACCGTTCCACGCCATTTCACTTAATTACCACAGCATTAAGAGGAACACCCACCCTCCCTGCCGGATGCCCCCACCCCACTCTTTGCCGGATTGATCCCCATTGGTTGGTACGGGGCGCACGCGCTTCCTGGATGGCTCTCCGACAGGCTGCCAAAACGCGACCAATCAGACATCGAAGCGGCACACACTCTTCCGACGAAGAAACCGAGCGCGGGATATTGAGTTGGAATCCAGCGTGTTGCCGGACTGCGTTGTATTTAGGAATTCCAATTCCAACGAGTGGAATTGTTTTTTCAAAGACTCCGTAGCCGTAAGATCAAAGGAAAGTTGAAATGACTTATTTGTAGAGACCATTCTAATGTCTTTTTCTTGTCATTTATAATGAAACTATTTGATTTCCTTTTGAAGATCTGTGAAGAAGATTTTTCGCATTTTCTTTACATTTGTCTGCAGTTTGTTAACAAAGATCGCTCAGAAACCTTTCGTGTTGACATAAGAAACACACGAATAGCCTTCACATGAAAAAAGAAAATAATTCGAAGCATTCTTATCATAATTCGATTGAAATTAATTAGAATTATTAAATTTGGGAGCTACCAAGATAAACCCCTCCTCTTAACGTACTGCAATTCATATTTTAACATTATTTAAACTGAGCTTTTAGTTTCTTCTTTTTGTGTAGTCTCTCCTATTCTGGAAGTATTCAAAAGGTTTGGTGTTAAAAGTCACTTTTTTAATATTACCTCAGTGCCTCCGTGTTTCAAATAGGACCTAGTTTCTTACTGTAAATAACAAACATCATATTTCTGAGTAACGGAACTTTTCTCATCACGTGTGATCTTTTCATATTTTTGAACAATTAACAAATTGTGTTTTTAGACTTTAACATGAAGGCATGTATCAAGTACTTTCATGCCTCCCGTTCATAAAAGTATATATCGCCCTAGTAGTAAATAGAAATCGACCTGTTCTACGTTTTGAGCAAAAAAAGAAAAAAACAAATTATGTAAATAAATGAAAATTATGACATTTGATGGTTGAAAATAATAAGTAAATGACCCTTTGTTTACTTTTGCAATAATAATAATAATAATAAAAAACCCTCTAACTTTAAAAAAAAAGAAGAAATAAGAAGAGAAGGAAAATAAATCTTTGTAGTGTTAACTAACTATCTCCCGTTGTTTAATTTTTTTTCTTATTCAAAAGAGAGATCTTACTGAAATCGTCCACATAATGACTTTGAGAATTTAAGAAACAAATCTCATTTTGAAATTTCTAAGCGAATGAAAATTTGCGGTTTGTGTGAAGATTTTGAAAATCATTTAAAAAATTTGCTTCGTTATGAATAGTTACTTTTATAACAACTCATTACAACACTGGCAACAGTCAAAAAAAGAATTCCAAATCAAAAAAGTCAAACTGAACTTGTTCTACAGTTCTATAACCAAAAATGCGAACCAACGACAGCTCTCTTAATGCATTGCGTAAGTTTCTTTAGAAAAAAACTGAAGAAATAAGACAATGTTCGAATTTTGTGAGTTAGTAAGAAATAATAGTCAGGACATTTAACTGAAAGAGACTTACCTGTCAAGGAAAGTGCGGGCTGATAGTAGTTATTGAATTTTTATTTAGAATGATATGATATCTTTAACATTTGTCTAAGATTTTTTTAGAAGAGCATTAGAAAAAGTTATGTTAAACAAAAGACAAAAATTAATCCTCGCATGAACTATTTACCGTGCACTCAACAACAAAAGGATAATTGCGGCAAAGATATTGATGTGAGGGTTTTTAGGGAAAGTGTTAACTTTAAGGCTGAAAGATCAAGCAACACTTGACCAATGAACTAACGTCAAATAGCACAAGCTGCAAAACATATCTTCAACATATTAGTCAGTAGAAGAAAACAAATTCTAGGCCGTCAACTTTTTGGGGCAACAAGATTTCCGCGTAATATGTTTGCTCTCATGGACGCAGCTCGAACCTGCTAATTCGCTTCTCTTCATCAGCATGAATGCGATTTGTGGTGATTCGAATGGGTCCCAGAAACTGAATGGTGATGGAAAATTGGGGAGGGATAGGAGTGTCCCGGCTCATTCCATTGATGCTATTTTAGGACTCAGATACCAGCAGGAAGGACAGGCGAATAATAAAGGATCAGACAAGTTCGTAGACATGCAATTAAAGGACAAGATCAATCCGATGCAATTTTTTCAGAACGAAGAAGAGGGGAAGAGGAAGATCAATGATAAAAGTAAGTTGTTTATGAAATTTTTTTTTTTCGTAATTAAACTGTATGCACACACTTTTAAAAATGCTTAAATCGACCAAAATACTGGACAAAATTTTATTGCTTCAACATGTTCTCCAATCCTTTACCTTTCAAACTATACTAACGTTTTGTTGATATTCGGAATAGTTATCTAATAACCTGAACTTTTTTCGAGGTATTGCTATGTAAAATTCTGTGTTTCCAAAAATTCTGTTTTAGCTATGGGACGCTTTGCTTTGAACAAGATAACTCAACAATAAATTAATCTAGCACAATTATTTTGCCACAAAAACCTGCACTGTAAAATCAACTGTATTACAATAGATGTGTTCTGCCTCAAAGAGTTATAATGAAGAAATACATTGTAAATGGATTGTTAAAAGTTAAAATTCCAGAAAAAATCTTTTTCGTCTGTATCCAGTATTTTTATTGAAATGCAAAAACATGAAGAATGATATTAGTTAGGGTCAGGTGAGGTAAATTAGTTAATGGGGTAGAGTGGTCACACAGAAAATAAAAAGCTATAGTTTAGAAATAAATAAAGGAATTGGTTCTTTTTTAAATTTTAGCTTTCAAAAATTAAGAATTAAATTTTCCTCTCAAAATTACTTTAACCCCTTAACACATTTGCACGTGTCTGACGCGGGCGAAAGTTACACTTTGTTTGCATATCACACACACACATATATGTATATATATATACTAGCGGTACCCGCACGACTATGCCCGTGTAAAAAAAATGAAAAGACCAGTCGGTTTTTAATTTGAGCAAAATTGTGATAACTTTTTTAGGTGTAAATTATGTTATTTTCTTAAAATGTATAGCATTCTACATAATAAAAAATTAGCTGCCCACGTCAATCAGCCAGAGATCCTACACATTTAAGCATTTTTTTTTTACAAAACACACACAATAAAAAAAGAAAAAAGAAAAAAGAAACGAAAAAAAACAAAAAAGAAATTATTTGAAAGAAAACGCATTTTGTTTGTTTAGTTCAAGTACCCACACAAAAAGGACGATAATAATAAATTAGAATAGTTTAAATTAATAAATTTTTAGTATAATTAATTTTTATCTATTATTTATTGACATTAAAGCCGGGTCCAGACGCTACGTTTTGTACAACCTTTTGTCTGCGCAGTCTTAAGACTGAATGAAAACGTTGCAGTTTTTTACGCGTCTACATGGTGCAGAGATATCTGTATATTTCACTCAGTTTTGTGCGATGTCGTCACGAAGGAGGTACTACTCTGGTCAATTTTGGCATGGTGTCATGTTAAAAAAAAAGACTGGAACGTCTCAGACGTACCCGGCGTTCAAAGTGGTCAAAGTATTACATAAAATAAATAGTTTTTTGTTGCCTGTTCTGGTTGTTCGACAACTGCAGTCTGTTTATTTTCATCCACGGTATTCCTAGACTGCCTTGGTGTCTTCTGATCATTTAGGAAATGTAACAAATCAAAATACCAGAGAGATGGCTTGTAGATTTAGTCTCCAGCCCCAGATCGAATCGACATTAACTTTTGCCAATTCTTTACGGTAAACACTTCTCAAATAATTAATTATTTACAACTGTTTCTCTGTTTGCGGTTGCATCAATTTCTTTGAATTTTTCCACTAAACTCTCATAAGCCTCCCCCTTTTTATCCCTGTCACTATACTCCTTGGATTTGACACGCCAAATGCATTGGGAAACTTTCGCAGAATGCAATAAATTCTGTGAGAAACTCCCGAGAACATTGCCGAAAGTCAGCCATTGTCGCCTGACGAATTGAAACTGAGAAACAAAATGAATCGGAAAAAGGTGCTACCATCTACATGTGCCGATTTGTTTGCACAGTTCAAAGACATCTATGATTTCTAGCTCAGTTATCGCTGCAACTGTACAGTCTTCGCACCGGACTCAAAACTGCGCACTTTTCCAATCTACACGCAACGTTTTATCTGCAACGTGTTGAACTGCGCAGACAAAAGGTTGTGCAAAACGTAGCGTCTGGATCCGGCTTAAAACAGAAAGACGAATTTTTGTAGCTTGCAGAAACAAACAGCAGTAAGCAAAGCTTCGAAAGAGGAATAAACCTTTCATCCGAGCTCAAGTAGGAAAATAACATATGTGCTAATTCACTGGCGAAAAAAAAAATAAATAAATGAAAGTATAAATAGTAATAATAAGCTGCAAGAACAAAAATCGCTATAAAGGATAACATTTCTTTTAAAAACCCCTGTGAAGTATGGAAAATGGTCCTGTAAAATACATGTCAAAATAAGCAAATCAAAATAAAGCTATCAATTGCCTGTGAGACGCAGGTAATAAATTTTAATTCGTTGTGAAAAAATAATAATCAAAATCCAAAAAAATAAATAAATAAATTAAAAATCGGCAGCTCCTCAAAATGCTAAAAACCGCAAGTAATAAATTTTAATTCGTTAAAAGAAACAATAAGTTCCGTCTAGAACTATACGAGCCTACTTTCCCGTATACACCAACTTCAAATTTATAATCTAGCTATCTCTCTCTCTTTCTCGTTTAGCTTTAGTTCTTAATTGCTTCAAATATGCCTTTTTCAACGGTTAATACAGATTCGTTCAATCATTCATTTATTCAGTCATTCATGTATTTATTCACTCATTTGTTCATTCATTATTTTGTTTATTCATTTAATCTTTCATTAATTCAAAAATATTCTTGAAAATCCCGATCAAAAAATTTCATAAGAAAATAGGCTCGTTATTTCTGGATGAACTTTTTATCTGTACATGTTCTACGTCATAAGAGCTTTCCGATAAAGTTTGTTCCAAGCAAATCGGCCAGTTAGATCAGGATTTATATAGGATTGAAATTTCCCCGTAGGCACTATGTTAATTTTTTTTTTTTGAACTGTTCAAAAATGAACAAAAATTGTTCAAATCAATATTTCACGCCAAGAACTTCTTCCAGTGAGCTTGTTCATTGGAACTTGGATCTTGTACCCAGAGTTTACATAATTTGCTTCATTTTCGCCCATAGGCGCTAATGTTAAAATTTTTTTAACTGTTCAAAATTGAACAAAAAATTGTTCAAATCATGATCAATCAATTGTTCAAATCAAAATAAAATATGGAAATTAGATGTCCTCACCGAGATCTTTCGAATGCAAAAAGAATTTTTCGAATCGGACAATCCGTTCAAAAGTTATTAAAGGGGGGACAGACCGACAGACAGACCGACGGACAGACTGACAGACAGACCGACAGACAGACCGACAGACCGAGAGACACACTTTTTTCCCCATCTCAAAACCCTACTTTCAAATTTTTTATTTTTCAATCTTTATTTAATTACTTAATTTATTTTTGACTTTTCTTGATTTCTAACGATATTTTCACGATACATTAAGCCTTCTTTCATGGTAATAGAAATATAATTTCACGTTAATTTAAAGCACAAATGAGCATTAAAATGCAGACATATGTTTCGGGATTGCTTGGAATCCCTTTTTCAATGCGACAGGGAGCTTCTAGATGCAAAACATTCAAATGAAACTCCCTGTCGCACTGAAAAAGGGATTCCAAGCAATCCCGAAACATATGTCTGCATTTTAATGCTCATTTGCGCTTTAAATTAACGTGAAATTATATTTCTATTACTGTTTAATTGCACAAAGTTAAATTATTATTACCTTCTTTCATGCTTTATTATTATTTTTTTTACTTTTACGGGAAAGTAGGCTAAAAAGGATCAATAGTCAGTCGGCATGGTAACAATTAAAATTAAAGTTAATTACCGTGAAAAAATAATTTCGAACTGCAGAGAAAAATGCTTATAACTTCTTTTCTAGTTAATTTAGAGGCTTCGAATTTTCGCACACAGAGCGAAACTCTCTTCGGGGTAGTTTTTCACGCGCTTTTCAACGGTATCAAGCTCGAAAGGATGCAATAATTCCTTTCCATAGAAAATGACTATTTTATGAATCTTTCAGCTATAAATTGGAATAAAAGAAGAAAAAATTCGAATTTCAGAAAAACTCTCCGAGGTGCACAGCCCCATGTTCCAAACTAATTTCGTGCCGAATTTCATGAAAATCCGCTGGACGGTCTATGCCCTACGCCGGACACAGACACACACACATACTTACTGCTTTATTATTAGTAGAGATAATCATAGGATAACAAAGTAAACTCAATCTGCAAAAAGGCGCACGAGGCGGCTCACTTAAACAGTTGTGAAATATTTTAATGAAGGGAAAAAAATGTACATTTGTTGTTTGTCTCTTTTTTAAATTCTGTTGAAACTGATTTAAAACTTGTTAAATTTGCTGAAAAATTTTATAATTTAATAAAATTCTGCTTATTTACTACTTTTCATGTACCTCCCAGTTTTCTTTTTGAAAATTATTTTCGTTATCTATATAAATTATAGACTCCTCACATGCTATGCTGAGATTCCTCAGAAACCTGCAATGCCAATATTTTCGTTACATATACTTCCTGCTCCCTTCCACTGATGAAGATGCAGGCTTTTTTCATTATTTTACGGTTCGAATTTTAATATTCGTGCATTTGAGGTTTGCCACTTTTAATATGTTTAAAATTTAATTGTTTTTATTTCGTTGTATCCACTAATTTAATTTTGTTTAAATTATTTTTTTCCTTTCATTAATATATATATGTATATATATATATATATATATATATAGATACACATATGTATACATATAGCTCTACTCCATCCCCGCGCATAAGTTACCCCCCCCCCCCCCCAACTGAAATTGCAAACAATAAGTTACACTATACCCTATACATTCATTTTCTGTCAAAAAAAACTATTATTTTTACCGGTTTTTCCAAAAAAAAAAAAATCGTGCTTTAAGGGGTTGATGACAAATCTTTAGGCGACGAAAACAGCCAATTTGCTTTTTTCTAGAACATTTTGAAATTGAAGTTCCTTTCTAAACTTTTCTTTGAAATTTTGTTTAACATATTTTGCAATAAATTGGTAGTGCAGAAAGCTTTACACACATCTCAAAAATACTTGCTCACTAACGGATAAGCTAGGTTCATGGTATAGATTATTTTACAGTAGTTTAAGTGAGATAGAGCAAAGTGGTCATAGATTAGGCTTAATTTGCACCACCCTCCTAAAATGACTTAACGTAAATTTATGAAGTAAACTAGGGATTAATTTACATAGAAACTTACTAGACCTCAGTTCCTGTACTTCTTTTCAATTTTATGTGAACTGCCGTCTGTTAGAAGGAACTCAGGCTATTTATGGATACATATTTGGAAATAAGTTTTGAAAACTATAAGGCTTCGCATTTTTTTCTTAGAAATAGAAATTAAGCCCAGAGGCAGATGTTAGTTAAATGTTAATTTCACTAATACTGTATTAGTTTAAAAAGTAAGACACATTGAAATTACTGTAAGGCAGTTTTCCTGACAATGTTATGTTGAGTATTGACGAATTTTCGGAAGCACTGTTTTTGTGAATACATTAATATTACTTTCTAAAAATGTAATTTAAATAATTTAGTCATTCATTAATAGTTTCTTCACTGTTTTCATGAAGAAGTTTGAATGTCAGAGCTATGTCTTGTTCTATTAAATTAAAGAACAAACATTCTGACTAAATTCTAAGGATTAAAACCTAAGCGTAAAATATTTTGGACATATCTTTGGTTTAAGACCACAATCAGCTGAAAAGACCGAATTTCTTTACGAGCCGATACGATGGGGCCAATTTTAACTATGAAGGCCATAAATAAACTCAATTTGTTTAAATCAGGCTGGTTTCTTTCAAAAATGAGCCCTTGTTGAGTACTTCTAAACATTTTGGTTATTAATAATACGTTCGTGTGTTTTTTCTCAATTATGACCACTTTACCTCACCCAAGGGGGGAAGTGGTCGTAAATACTACAGTTCAAAAATAAAACGACAAAAAACTGCTTTACTCATTTTTTTTCTGCTCAAAATTTCATTCACTCTGTTCTTTAATAATGTAATGTAAAACATCAACCAAAAAATCGGAGGTTTTTGAGCAAATTTTTATACTTATTATTAACGGAAGTTAAAAAACGTGGATTTTATGACCAATTTACCCCACTTGACCCTATAATAGAATTGTGCGTTTAAGCAAATTACTTGTTATGCTAACATGTTATAAAATTATGCTAGTTAGGTCGTTAAAGCTTAATTAGGAAATGAATGTTTAGTTCAATAATTTTTTTTTGACGCCGATTAAACATACACCATTGATATTCTGTAGAAAAAATGTATTTTTGAAATTAAAATTGTAAAATTTTTTTTTTCAAGTGTACGTATATCTTAATGCTTCATTTATCTGTAATATTCAACTGAGTGGTTTTCAATTAAGTTTAATCATAGCACAAAAGGCAAGCTTTCGAAATTTTTTTACACTGTAAAAAATTCTAGTTCAACCTTTCTCCAAAAAAAAAAAAAAAAGAAAGAAAAAAGGAAAAACTACCTGAAATTTGGAACTAAAGTTGAACCATTATAATGGTTCCTAGTTTCACACTCATGGTGAAACTACACCATTATAATGGTTCAACTCAGCACCAAATGTTGGTTGAAGCTAAATTTCCCCATTTTCCCCACTTTTTTGGTGAAAGGTTAAACTAGGATTTTTTTTACAGTGCAGTGTGTATCGAAACCGCTGGATATTTTGACGATTTCTTTGGTTCTGTCTTATCGCAACTCTAGTACAACACAGCCATAATTAACCCTTATTCTCATAAGGCATCATATATGCTACCTGGGGCCTTTCCCTACTTTCTATTTGTTAACAAATGGAAAATAGGGTGAAATCTCCAGGTAGCATATATGCTACTTTATGAGAATAAGGGCTAAGAGAACTCAATAAGTTAAACTACAGTAAATTCATAATTATGTTTTACTAAGTTCTTCTCTTTGGGTACTAGTGGCAAATCATTATTAGTGTTATATTTTAAGGCATTCGAGATAACTGAAGAAATTACTGAAACTGAAGCATGTGATAATTCCATAATCATAGCACAAAACTGTGAACATATTTAAAAGCAAAAAAGAACACACACGAATTCAAAAATCATGTTTAAAAGTAGTATCCATGTTGTTTAAAGAATAAATTATTTTCTAAGTTTCAGCGCAATTTTCAATAGTTCTGTTTTGAAGTGGGTTCTGTTTTTTCCCCAAAACTCTAATTTATGCGATATAGTTACCGATTTAAATGCAATTGAAAACATCTTATTTAATAGATATTTTTCGTTATACGTTATTAGACATGAATGCATTAACTTTGACGGTAAAACATGTACCGTCTGCTACCGTAAGCATAATAGTAGTTCATGTGGTTCTCTGTACCCATGTAGTCATGCCATTTACAATAAATACATTTTCAATCTCCCTGAAATCAAGCATTGGCAAAAACGTCTATAATTTAAACATGTGAGGATTCGTAATGTGTGTATAAAACGGTTTCTTGAAAAACAAATTATATTTAATTGCTTTATCTGTTTGAGATTCGATGTTGAGTGGGTTATCACAAGTTCTCGAGACCTTTAGAGAAAAGCTGTCAATTGCGAAAGTTAAATTTTCAACAAATATTATGTCTGAAACTTAGACAGTTTATTTACATTTCAACAGAGCTCAACATTTTATTTAATAAAAATTTGGAATCATAATATTCATTATATAAAATGTGCTTTTTAAAGTTTTAAAGGATTGTTTGTAATTGCAATGAGCGATTCGATGTGACAAAAATGTTCACGAAAATCGAAGCTATAGCCAAACAGGTTTTAAGGATTCAAAAACTTGTCGAATTTCAGTACCGGGGCTTTATTTGTGTTTAAAATTAAAATATTTCTTCCCTTTTTCTTTCATCTCCTTTTCTTTTTCTTTCTTTTTATTTAAAGTTTAAAAACTCTTTTCAAAATTTTCATTTAATAGAAAATGGAGTACTAAACTATTTGTAGTCTTTTTAGATAGGGGAGGATGGGGTAAAATGGGTCATGGGGTAAAATGGGTCACTTGATAAAAAACCCAAAATAATCGAACTTGAAATTGAAAATTTTAAACCAATATTTTTAATGTTATATTTCAATGTGTTGGCAGCATTTTTCATTCTCAAATAAGTTATGGTTCTTAAATATGGAATCACAAGGAAATTTGTTTGTAAACTTTGGATGATAGTGTGCTAAACACATGGATTACCAACTTCTGAAAAGCTCTATATTTTATCAACTAACAGCCCAAATTTGAAGGATTTCCGCACTAAGAAACTTTGGAGAACAATACCAGCAAAGCATATAAAAAAATTAAATATTGTCTTTTTTTCATCAGTTTTTCTTGGATGGGGTAAAATGGGTCATAGTTAGGTTTAAGTAGTTCTATTCCATTTTTTTTTTTTTTAAATTTACTCTGTTGATGTGGTAGAGAAGTGATGTTGTTGAAGTGTTATGTGAACCAATATATAACAATCTAGAACAATATTATTTTAACGTTTTGATGTAATTATAATTCAAAATGTTGCTAAATATGTTATTTACATTTTTTTTCAATTTCAAAGTAATAAATAACTGTTTTCAGCATTATTTTGCATTATGACCCATTTTACTCCACGATGGAGAAAATCAGGTCACAATTATATAAGCTCAGTTAAACTATTTCATAATTAAAAAATAAATATTAAAATTACATAAAATTGATCTAAAGGAGTTCAATGTTAAGATGCAATTGAAAAGAAATATGAAATGTTTTTGGTTTCATTGCCATGAAACTTTAAATATGAAAATAGCTAAAAAGTGACCCATTTTCCCCCACCTGACCCTAATCATTTCTTATTAATAATTAGATACGGCATTAAAAATTGAGTTTTTGAGAATTGTATTTTGTAAAGCTTCTGTATCTCTGAAATCTATAATCCTCGCTAATTTTTCACCATGATTGTCTGGAACTTGTATTTTTCTGACGTCAGTTTGGCCGCAATCTCATTTGATAATCTCGGTAGGTTTTACCACCGGGGAGAAGGAACGATTTTTTTACTAAGTTCAATATTTTGCAAACTTAATAGATTTTTTAAGGTTGAAAGTTGATTTTAATTTGAATGTTATAATACTATTGGTCATTTTCAAAAACGTTTAATCCGCATTCTACTATGACGTAGAACTGCAAAAGAAAAATAAATATAAGTTGTTTCCAAATGTTACAATATTTTTTATTCATAGAGGCAGGGTGAACGAAAATTTCAGGAATAAAAAGAGCAACGTGTCAAATTTAACCTTGTTTTCGTGTAGGGGGGGCTTACACAAATTCTTGACCCTATATTTTATCACCAGTTCTCCTGTACATGCAACATCAAAGTAAAAACAATTTATTCCTAGCCAGAACAGGCTAAATGAACAAATATAACAATACCTAATGCATAAATTAGATGGCAATTTAAAGATATTATCTCCATTTTTTAACAGAAGAACCATTGACTCATTAACTAAAAAAAATCTGGAGATTTATTAATAGAAGTGAAAACAAGCAGAAATTCATTAAGAGACCGTTCATAAATGATGTCAACCTTTTTTTCAGTATATTTGACCTCCCCCCCCCTTGTCACACTTCAACCTACCCCCTACCCACTTGGTCACGTGTCACGCTACATTACATAAGCATATGTACTTGCAGTTCTGAAAGAAAGCACTGCATTAGTGATCAAGTTTCTAATTTTATTTTTAAGGACATTTGTGAGCATTTAATAATAATAATTACATGTTTATTTAATTTGTATAACATGAGGTTAATATTTACTACACAAAAGATAAGTAACGTAGAACAGTAAAATATTTTAATTGTTCGAAATCTGAAAAATGACCCCCGCAATTTTATCTTAAAAATGTAAATGCCTAAGAAAATTTCCTTTTGAACTTTTAGCAAGAAGTAAATTTAAACCTTAATCAGCGTCGGTGTTTAGGATACAAAATGATCATTTAAACTTAAAATCAAGTTATGGAAATCAAAAAAACTTTTACAATGAATTTATTTTTGTTGATTTTAAACGTTTTTATCGACACCGAAGTGTGTACTGTCACATTTCTTGTTACTCCCTCCCCTCTCCTTGTCACAAACTGTCACAATTCTCCCCCCCCCCCCTTTAGAAGAGTGACATCAGTTACGATTGACCAGAAAAGCAGAAACTCTCGGTCCCAAACGTAAACGTCTCTCCACATGGAAGCTTAAACTTTCACTTTACTGTTTCAGAAAAAGATCTTTGATCTGAAGCAGACATTTTGGAAGGTTTTCAAAAGCCACTTCTCAGTGTGGTCCTGAGTGTATCATTTCGGAGTAGTGGGGGTTCGTAAAAACAGGGAAATCCAATACTGATCTTTAGTACGCCGAAACCTCCATAGCACATTAAAGCTTGGTATTTGAAGTTGCCTGTCAAGCCTTAAATCTGCTGTATGTGCTCGCTGTGCCGCTGTAAGTTACGAGCAATGAATGCACTGCTGAAAAACAAAAAGACTACTGTAAGGGACATCAGCTATTTTTATTTATTTATTTATACCTCATCAATCACCACCGTACCTACCCTGACGAGGGTTTAACCGGATGTGGTGATTTGAGAGGAAAGAACAGATAGAACAAGACAGCACAACAGATTTTAATATACAAAGAAGGAAATACACCCATGGCAAAGGTGGGACTCGAACCCACGCCTCTTTCTCTCCGCGCAGGGAGGCACCGGAGCCAGTCGATTTGACCGCTCAGCCACTGAGGCCCAGGGACATCAGCTAAAGTACTCTCGCAAATATACTAAATAATTTACAAAATATATATATATATATATATATATATACAGTGAAACCCCTCAAATCCGAACCGCTTGAATCCGAAATCCCGAGAAATCCGAACTAGTTTTTCTTAACAAAATTAAGTTTGAAAAACACCCGCAAAAAAGAGAAAGTTATTTATTTTGCCATAAAACAATTACTGTAACCTTATTTTATACAATTAGTTGAAAAATTAACAAAGAAGTACAGTTAGCATACCTAACAAACTGTAACTGTGCCTACATGCTTATGTCATGCAGGGTTGAAAAACGATAAAAGCTGGTTATTGAAATTTTTAAGGTTAATCACTTTGCAAAAACAAGGAAATAACAATAGAAACTCACAAAATATCACTTAATCTTTCACTTGAAATCAGTTATCTTCCATTGTCGAAGCGGCAAGGGTCCTTATTATGTTATGGATAGTTTTCGGCTAATTCGAAAAAATTGAAATCCGAACAATCTACAGTTCCAATTTGTTCGGATTTGAGGGTTTTCACCGTATGTATAGGTTATTAAAAAAACCTTAAGAACTATCCTACTCGGATACCAGAAAATTAGCAGATGCAAGAACAGCTACAGCAAGACGGTAGTATGCAGAAGCTGTAAAATATAGCTAAAATATTTGGTGCACAGAGCCTTGTATTAAATAAATCTGTTGAAGCAAAGAAGCAACTTAGTTGAAGCTACACTGTTAAAAATGAAGTGCTTAAAAATGAGAAAATATACTCCTTCTTATATATTTTTAAAGTAATTATGACCAAAAAATGAGCAACGGCAGATCTCAGTTTTAAGTACCGGTGCTTACTTAGAAATTAGAGTTACAGGAAGGAATAGTATAAACCGCAATAAAAGAAAAAATTACAGAGCAACTTTACGTTCAAAATTACTACAGAGCTTTTTTTTCCACGATTACTTCTTTAGAACAATAGAAATTGTATAAAAAATAAGAAACTCTTTACCGTGAGAGACGTCAGAACGATTCAAGAATGTGAGTAGTCTGTTCATCTCTTCAGAGCAGGATTGAAGCAAGATGAGTAATTTGTCGGATCCAGATTGGAAGCAGTAAAATAAGAAAAAAAGCATGGACACGTGGATAATTAACGTCTTCTGAATTGCGATATGAAAAAATTTGGCACGGAGGTGCTTTACCACCCACAGTTGGTTCGTTTTAAAGCTATGTAATTAACCTTTTCCTTCTCCCTTCAATGTAATTCTGGCGCAGTGATTTAAATGTCAGCGTGGAGTTAAGATAGTCCACGCGTTCAAACCCCAAGTGCGGAAACTTTTATTATTTTTTTTAGTGATCTCGCGAGATCGTGACCGGATCTTTTTGAAGAAAGGGTTACTTAAAAAAATAAGAACTTTTCCGAGAACGTGATGTACTTGAAAATAAGCCATTTTATCCTAATAGAAAGAATTCTGATTGAATATTCAGAATTTTTTGCAAAGATCGACTGGTTTTGTGAAGAGTTAGATGAAGCTAAAAAAGAAGTTACTGATAACCAGAAAACAACTTTAACTCTCGGATCTACTAAGCTTTATATAATAGTGAACCAAATGAGTAAAAACTACGAAAAAGCATTATAAAAGAGAAAAGAAGAAGAAAGAAAAACGAAAAGGTCTGTGCTCAAGGCAAAAGGTGGTTCCGACGTGCTCTGAACTTGTGGTAGCTACTAAACAAAAATCCCCAAATATTTCACAAAATTTAATGATTTCTTGCTTCTTAAAAAATAAAATAAAATTTACAAAACGACCCCCTCTCTTTCATTAGATGAAAATATAAATATTTTAAAGAATATCCTCCATCCGATTCTTTGGAGTGAGCGAAAATGCCATTTTTTAAAAAGAAACTCGTGGTATTTTTTTTTTTTTTCTCTGAATAAAGGTTTCAACTAAGAAAAATGAAAAAAAAAGTGTGTAAATCTGTTTCAAAATAAATAACTTTCCAGCAGTGTCTGATATTTTACGTTCCTATGGAATAATCCAATGAAAGGTGAAAGATAATTATAAAAACCCCTTGAAATGACTTTTTCGTAAATCCAGTCCAGCCCAGTCATTCAAGCATATTATACACACATTAAATTAGTACACCTTAACTTACCGTCTGCATAGAAAATTTAGAAACCCCGCCAAACAGACATGTGACATCATAATAAACCAGATTTTAGTTTCTATATCATTTTTTTGTATACTTCTAGGTAAAATAAGAAGTTCGTTCAGAACCTGGAGGAGTCAACTTTCCCTTCAGGTTTTGTAACATTAGTGACCATTAGCAATACAGTGAAACCTGTGTAAGATGATCACTTGCGGTGCAGCACTTTAGTGGTCAACTTATACAGGTGGTCAACTAATAAAGGGTGAGGTAGAGGGTGAAGGGCTAATTCCGTTTCTGACAAAAGTAATCAACTTACAAAGGTGGTCAACTTTACAGGTTTTACTGTATTAGCATTCTACTTCAAACTATTTCAAATAGTCTTTTCATCTATAAAAATAATTACTAAGCAAAACGTCTCTCTTTAACGGAAAAAAAGAGCAATTACTTATTACGAAACGATATCTAATACCATTCTCCTCTTGTAAAGCTTTTATGTTTCAAAAAGTTCCGTGCTTGAGGAAGATGTGAAACGATAGATAATATATTATCCTCTTATATTATCAGGCTTTTATGTTTTAGGAAATTGTGAAACGATATCTAATACATTCTCATCTTAGACTGTTAGGATTTTAGTTTTTGGACATTCCGTTTCCTAAATTTAAGTAAGGAAACGTGGCGCAAAGTGAAATTGTTGAGGAGAATTTGCAAGTTTCGCACGAAAAAAAAATGGGAAATTTATTTCCAAAATTACAATACATAGGGAGCGCATAATTTATTTTATATTAGAACTTTCATTAAAATATTATTTTTAGTTCCGTCAGTAAATTTGCCCATTAAAATAAAAGTGGAAAATTATTACTTTTCATCATGTATGGAGCAAAGTGAAATATTGAAATATTTTTCTATTTGATAAATAAAAATTTTTCTTTGAGTGAGTAAATAAAAGAAGTAATGAATAAGAATATGAATAAATGAATTAAAAATGACTGTAAATAAGCTAACAAATAAGTAAATAAATAAATGACTAAATGAACAATTGAATTGTTATGAATGAATGAGTAAATGAATTAATGAATATACAAATATAAATTGAATGAAAAAGAAAAAAATTAAACCAAATAAAGTTGTTGTCCTCACCTGGGTCCGAGTCCTTAATCTGCCTTTGTTGGACTCCCAACACTGACATGAGGACAAAGTGAAGTAAGATATTTCACTTTTCCCTACATGCACTTGTAGTTCGTGTAGTTTATTTCAGCGAGAAAATAGTGACCTCTGAAAATCTATATGATAATACAAGCCATATTCAAAATTGGATACTAATATTATAATCTCAAAAACATTGTGCCCTCAAAAATGTTTTTTTGCTATTATAAAACCATTAAGTTCTTGGTCTTTAAATTTTAAATATTGATTTTGACCTTGTAATGCTCAGCGCATTATTTATTTTTTTGAAATTAGGTTTACTTTCATTTTAAATGCTTGGTACAATTTGTCAATACATTTAAAATATTTTCAGACAGGTAGGGCTGCAAGCAGAGTAGATATTTGAGTATTTCACTTTGACCCACATTCCCATAAATTGTTTAATGGGATGACTTGAAATATTCAAACACGATGCGTCAACGCAGAAACGCATTAGCGCTGAAAAAAGAAATGGAAAACAATGTTATAACACTTGCCCTCTTTATGTTGAATTGCATACTTTTGAAGTAGTAATGAAAAGCCAATTTTTACATAATGCTTTTACCGGCTGTTGTGATAAAAAGTACAAATATGAAATTGTAGATTCAGATATTACATAAGAAGTAAAAACAGTTCTTTTTCTTCTATGTGAAACAAAATTAAAAATTAAGAATGAATGAAAAGTCAATAAGTCTTAGTAAGCATTTGTATCACAAATAAAATTGATTTCAGCTCTTTTTTTGCCTAGATAAAAGGAAAAAGAATATGAAAAAGTTTTAAATTTTCAGAATTTTAAAGTTGAACCTGCCATCTTGACCAATCAATAGTAAGTCTATCAAGTGTGTGTGCGATTTAATGCTCATAACTTTTTTCCCATTCCTCGGAACATATAATGAAGTGTCTTCTGCATTTTTTTCGATTTGGTGACCAAACGTTATTTTTAGTGTTATTGTTTCATCTAATTAGCTTCGATTTTCGTTCGTGAGTAATTACTTTATAGTAAATTACTTGTGAAATAATCAATCGAATGTTTACAAATAATTCTTCATGTACATTTGCTACTGACAAAAGTTCTTTCTGATAAATTTTGTAAGAAGTAAATTCATTAGTTAGAGCACGGTTTATAAAGAATTCAAATTTTCACAAAGTGCCTAGTGCTAAATTTTTGAGCGGTGGAAAAAAAAAATCTCCTGTGAAGTCTTTGACGACTAATGGGACATACACTGTTAAAAATTTCCGTGAGAAAATAGTAAAATAACCATTTATTTGATTGTTATTTTACCATATTTAATTACAACAGTTGACTAACCATTAAAAAGATGGTACTCAAACCGCTGATTCCGAAAAAAATCGTTAATTCTCTGTTTATCCTAAAGAACGTTTAACTAACCGTAATTTTCAAACGCTTAGTAAGAATCGGGCGTCCATCTTGGTTGTGAAACCTTACCGGTCGTACGTTGTTTTAAAATAGGAATACGGATTTATCAGTTAAAATCTGCATGTGTATATAAAAAACGAAGAAGAAAAAAGTGGCTTAAGCAGTGGATACTAAATAGAAACATATACACACGTAAATCAAAAATTGGAGACATCGGATTCCCAAACTGTTTGCGAATGAACGAACCCATAATTTGAGCTGCTGAAGCTTGTTTGTATTTTAATTTTTGCAGCAAATAAAATGATTTTCGTCAATATACAGTAAATTTAGACCAAAAATAAATTTAGATCCAATCAAAAACTGAAATCTCAATTTTAAGGCTGTTTGCCTGTTGGAAAAGAAGATTTATTGATAAATAAACGTCCGCTTAACGTGATGACGGTGGCCGAGTGGATAGAGAGCAAGTCTTGTACACAACGCTTTCGGGGTTCGAGTCCTACAAGCTTCGTTTACGGTTTCTACGCCTTGAAATGGTTCAAAAACGGTGAAAATTTTGTTTTGAAACCATTTTTAATGAAAATAATGTAACTTTGTGCAAGTAAACAATAGAAATATAATTTCACGTTAATTTAAAGCACAAATGAGCTTTGGAAGCTCCCTGTCGCATTGAAAAAGTGATTTCAAGCAATCCCGAAACATATGTCTGCATTTTAATGCTCATTTGTGCTTTAAATTAACGTGAAATTATATTTCTATCATTTTTAAATGGTTATAAAACCGTAAACTTTTGTATTTACGGCTTTTTAACCAAGTTAATTGGAAATGGTTAGGCCATGTAAAGATAGAAAAATGTTCCAAACCGTAAATTTAACGGTGAATTAGATGGACAGACTGCTGCCGGTCAGTTAACCGTAATTTCATGATGAAATTTCTAACAGTGTAGTTGCTCAGGTCACAAAACGAATATAAAAACGTGTGTGTCCCAATAGTTAGCTACTAATGGGACAGATATATATATGTGTGTGTGTGTGTGTGTGTCCTAGGCTGCATATTCAAAAGAGGTTGATTTAAAACAACAAATCAAAACTAAGTTTCTTTTGAACGCTAGCGTTGATTATTGGGCTGTTAATGATTGTTTTTCTTCTGCATTCCATAACTCTGGGCTATTTGAAAAATGTGACCTCAAGAATACAAAATGAAAAGTTTTTGAAATTGAATGCCATCTAAAAACCTTTTTTAGATTACATGCGTACCTACCGACTGAAACAGAGAGAACACTTGTTCAGTTAATTTTAAGGTTACTACTCTAGGGTGATGAATGAGGTCAAGTTGATGCTGCAGAATGAGGTCAAGTCAGACATATCGCTTATTTAAAGCGTTCGAAATTTAGAATTTGTGCCTAAAAAAAAAAGAAAAAAAAAAAAAAAGATTGATACTAGCACAATTTGAGAAATAATCCAACGCATTAGAATTGTTTCTAAGGAGAAAGCAAGGATTTCATTTGTGGAAATGATAACAATGATATTATGTTTCTGTTTATGGTCACAGTGCAGTGTAAAAAATCTGTTTGAACAATAATTTCCATTAGTGAAGATGTTCCTAACGTTTTAAAAGATGAATCATTCTTCCACAACATGAGATTATTTTTGTAACACAACATCATTGCTAGGTAAAATGAAATTACACATAAAAAGACTAGCTACTGATGCATTCATACTAATAAATAAGCAACTAAATTTAAAACTTGTGAAAAAATTGCAAACCAAGACTACCTGTTAAAACATTGAAAATGAAAGTATTAAAAAAAATAAGTATGTGAAAAGGAAAAACTATGAAACTTTAAAAAAAAAAAAAAAAAAAAAAAAAAAACGTCGGTTAATGGTCAATGACACCATTTCGAATAATAATGAGCATAATAATGAGCCATTTTTATATTTGTAGTACTGAGTTTTATATGACACTTTCCTAAATTCTTATAAATCAAATCTTCATATAAGCTCTCTGTTTACAATCTCTTATCTTTTTCAAGATACGTTCCTTTGCACAGGAAATTATTTTTTGCTAAATCAACATGTTTTAAAAAAATTACTATTAGTTTTTCCTTTCAACTATCCAAAATCATTGGAAAGAAGCTTGGTGTTGCTTAACGTCCTAAAAGCTAAAAACTTTTTCTACATTAAAAACGGGGTTCCTTGTAACACCAGAATACGCGTGATGTGGGTTGGGCAAATGCCAATGGACTGGACATTTACAGATACTAAATAAGCATTTGCTCAATTTCCTCCAAAGTCTAAATTTTTACCACAGCGTTAATCAAGAAACACGTAATAATGTATAAATATGTCCTGCAATAGTTACTGATGGCTGCATCCTTCCAAATAATTATGAGTAATTAAATAATTATGAGTAATTATTAAGAGTTAGCTAAGCTGTTAAGCATAATTAAATCATTATTTTTTACATGTAACGTTTAGATATTTTTGGTAATGTTCATGTCATTTTCACACCATAACTATCCTAAAGAGCACTTGCTTTGCAACTATACATTATTAAAATATATATATATATTTTTTTTGAAAAATTTTGTACTGAGGAAAATATGTTTGATGAATGCAATTTTCAGAATGGCTTCAATATTTAAGTGTTTCCACAGATGCTATATTTATATGTTGCAGATGTTTTATATTTCCTAAAATAAAATGAAATCTAATAACTAACATACAATATATGTAAATGTAAAGTGTAATTCATTTTTTCGCAGTTAAATTTGTATTGAAGGAATCACCCATTCTACCCCTCCCCCACCTTACTCTATTGACACGACTCATTTTTCCCTAAACCAAAACAAAACAAAAACCTCATATCTGCAACGGTCAATAATAATCTTCTCTTTCATTCATTTCTCTTACTTAACGCCCAAAATCAGCCCTAATTTAGATATAAGACTTGGCAACACCTTGTTACGCTTTTCTTCAGGCTTAAATTAATTTAACACTTAACTTGAATGACAACACGATAGTTGTGATTCTTTTTTTTTTCCTTTCTGCTTCTTTTAAATTAACTTTTACAATTAAATATCTTGGATGGACACACTGTTGGAAATGTTTCAATATTTCAAACTCTTGGGAATTTTTTGTGCATTGAATTTGAATTTTTTCCCATTCTTGTTTTAAATTACTTTTTCGCGATGGAAAACATTGCATTTTTTTCGTTTGAAATCGACAATTTTCATTAATAAGAGCATCAGCAATTTAGTAATGAGGTGTATACTTGAAACGATCCTTCCTCGTAAATGTTCACTTCGTATTTTGTTCTAGCAATACATATTAAATAATTTTTGTGACTACAATCACATACTTTTATGCATAAATAGGAAAACTTTTTATCTTTTCTTTGTCGTCAAATACTGAGACTTCTCTATCAAAACGCTAAAATACCCAATAAAGTGTTGATAACGTAAATGGTCCCTGTCGTCACCAAGGCTCATAAAAATAAATTACTTAATCCTTAAGTTCCTTTTATATATTGCTGTTAGAATTTGAACTTTTCCTGGAAAGATATCATTCGCTTTACTTCAGACTTCTCGCTTTTATATACAATTTTAATTTTGAAGGTAGGAGTAGGCATTCGTTCATCGGGGTAAGTATCCATCTGTCGAAGGTACTTATAATGTAGTTAGGTATTATTTCCTTTAACACTCCGATTAAATTATATTTCTTTTGCCAAAAGTTAAGGGTATATTGCGGTCAAGCGGACATAGCCTGCTAAACTACAAGAATGTAGTACTATTTGGGAAGCGAACACAACTAGCTTGGGTTGCAAGACGATCCAAATGGAACTGCTTGCAATTCCTTGGGTTGGTGGGAGATATCAAGCTAGGGGACGGCTCCCTAAACTCCGGAATGATTTAAAATAGCATCGACATTTACCTTTACGAAACAAAATCCGCCAACGTATACCTGTAAGATCGCGTCACTGCAGCAGTAGTGCCTCTGCAAGGAAAACCCTTCTACAGTACTTACTGCAGAACTAGCCACGTAACTTTAATTGTTATAACGAAAGACAAATAATTTTAAATTTTAAATAAAAAAACATTATTTATGAGTGTAAAATATCATGTTGAGATATATTTTTCATATTCACTTTATACACGAACTTTTGAAATATAAACAAAATCTGTGTACTACATAAAAGTGAAATAACTCACTGATTGCTCACGAAATCTCAGAAAGTATGCATGCTACAGACTTAAAATTTGGAAGGTAGATTCTTCATGGAGAACAAATATTTAATGATAAAGAATTTTTGAAAAAAAAATTAATTAGTTCTTTTTAAAATAATTTTTAAGCATAATTTACATAAATTGCCTAGGGGGGATGAAAAAAAATAAAATCTTGCGCACCTAAATATTATGCATCATTCGAGAAAAGTCTTTTTTGTGCCCAAGGGGATGTTTACTCCATGCTTACATGTTTATTAGAGCATGAATCCCTAGCGTTTTTAAAAATAGTTCTTTACGGAAATTAGCTTAAATTTCTTCCTCCCTGACGAAATCTATATTTAAGAGCGTATAGAGACGTTTTCCACGAGCCATGTTATAGCAGAAAGGCAGTACTCTTCTTGAACGTTGCCGCAGGAGACGCTCTTTAAACTCTTAGCACGAGCATCGCCGTGCGGGTACCTGCTTGTAATAACTAATTATAACAAACAAATTGAGAAAAGAAAAAAAAAAGAAAGAAACCCCATTACTTGTACCAGATTTGAAGTATTATCAAGTATGAATGTATTTGTTTATTTGTTCACATTAATTAATATTTCAGATCGAAAAAAATGCAAAAATGCACAAGCAATTTCGGATTTGGGGCATTTTTCCAGGTATCCGACTCAGATATTTTCCCCATCCTTACGTGCATGCAGTTTTGGGATTAAGTGATTTTGATTTTATCTTCCTTTTTTCCACACAAAGGTAAGCGTTTTATTTTACTGATATCGAAAAGTTAAACCGAAAGTGCGCCTTTCGTGTGTCGCCTCATCGGTCCCAACTCTTCACTTGTGAGTGACGCACGGAGTCTGTCATCTTCCGCCGTAAGCCCCGCTCCTGTCTTCGCCGGTAATCCCGGCCGCGTGTCGGGAACCGGCGGGAGGGAAAAACTCCAGCCAATTAGCATGGAGCATCCGGACGTAACTCGATCTGCATTCGGACGGGAATAATAAACGAGAGCCCGCGGCGCACACAGAGTCTGGGGAAATCATTAGGCGCGTGTCACGCCACCAGAAAGGGTTTTTTGGCGCGCGCTCTCTCAGCATCAGGAGGATGATGAAAGATCCGGATCAAAACATGCGGTAGAAATTGAATTACTTCGAGTCCCGTTTGTTTGGCTATTGTCAGGGGATAGGGAATACCACGCGACGTCTTGTCGGTCCAACTTCTGCACAAGTACCTCTAAGTTTTACTAGGATATTTCCAAGTGTCAAAGAGTACGTTTCGGGAACACATTTGTCTGAAGTTCTAAAAGAAGTGAAGGGTACATCCGAACTCTAAAATGCGCCGACAAAGCAACGAGTTTATCTCTACTTGATGATTTTTTATATGATAAATTCCAGTTACAACATGTAGTTCGCCTTCTGGTAAAAGTTGCGAAGTCCATGGCTTGTCAATTTAAAGTTTAAAACCGTTATGAAAAGCCTTAAAAATAATTTTATAGACCTCTTAACTCTTACATTAGGTTAAAATACATAACTTTTAAATTGTGCAAGCTTTTGTATTAAATTGAAAATTGTAATTCATTGAAGTACGCAGAAGATAGTTTGGGACCTTGAAATGTGAAACTTTATGAAATCACTTTTTATAATACAGGATGTTTCATACTGAATGGGGCAAAAAGAACACCATAGCAGTATTCTGCAATTTATTTATTTAGCCGAAACAGAATAATTCTGAAACTACAATTTTACAAATGTAATCTGAAACAGCGAAAACGCTTCCGGTTATGAAATCATCACTAAAGCATCGTCGTATCGTCATTCTAAGACAGTTTCGCACCAAATTTGAATTCTCCTCATCTTTCCAAGATCAAACGATTTTCAGGACACGGGCTGCTTGTGTAAGAAAACTCGAAATGATTTTTTAAATCTATGAAACTGTTTTACGATATTCGACAAAATAAATACGTAATGCGAGTTCTGAGTTCAGTGCCTCATAACGACGCTGCGGATTGTATTATGGAAGCGATTAGAATACGGTGATGGGCGATTCTTTCGTTACGTGTGCTACATTTACACGGCATTTCTCAACTTTAATGAGCTTTCTAACAAACTTATTGGGTATTTTTTAGGTTTTTTAATTTTGGCTAATAAAAGTACATGTGTTATAAGTATGCAAAAAAAAAAAAAAAAAATTCGAATATATATATTGTTTTGCTGTTTGTTAAAAAAAATTCTGAAATTTCGTTACGTGTGTTACCCTTTATAATCCAACATATTCAAAACATTGAATATACAAATTTATTTCTGTGTTGTATGTATGAGTAGGATTAAAAATTTTTTTCATGGAATTATAGCTTATGAAATATGTTTTTAGTAATTTTTTAGAAATTTTATTCCTTTAAGAAATATTTTAAAATTGAAGAAATAGGTGCGTTACGTGTGTTACCAGAACGCTACGTGTGTTACACCTTCTGAATTTTTCCAGAAAAAAATCCCAAATGCTTCACTAAAAGATACAGTTATTTGAAATTAACATAAAAAAGTAATTTATTTTAACATATGAAGCAGCTCACAGTTGGAAGGAAAAATTTACCCCTGCTTTTCCTTGGTTTAGAGAGTAAAACCGAGTGAATTGTTGAGACACCTACTTCGTCAAAATCATCATTCTCTGGAAACACAAAATATGTATTTTCCCGCTTTTTAACGTAAATATTGTATTTTCAGATTTCCATTTGTATTTTTATGTCCATAATGCATCCAAGATAGAACAATTTCCGTTTAGCAATGGTTTGTAACTTGACCATTACATAGCAGTTGTTATAATCTGAAATATATTTTAGTGGAGTACCAACGACTGTTATTTGGAACTTCAATATTAGTTGGCCGGAAATCTAGAATATCAAGAGGAAATTATAGCAAAAATGGATTGTTTGTGGGCCATAGTTTTGCAACCTGATCAGGAGATACCTGTATCACATGCATAGATTTTATGCTGTGGATAACACTTACATTTTCCCATGGAATGAATGTTTTAATAAATTCAATGATTTTATCATCACTTATACGCAAAATAGTTGTAGCAGGCATTAATTGATTGGCTAATTTTGCTAAGTCTTCGGAACTTTGCACAATAATGCTGCTATTGCCTTGACTTAGCACTTAGCTTCCAACTAATGATTTGGCTCTGCTAATGCAAGTAAACAAAGTCTTCACTCAACAAAAAATTTATGTACGAACCATTGCGTATTTTTTTTAAATTTTACACTAAGAATTATAATAATTTATTTTCTAGAATAAGAAATTTCTTTAAGTCATATGAATGAAGATGGGTGTTGAGTTAGTTCTATAACTACACTCAAGAGCCAAAACATTATGACCACCTGTCAATAACGAGTTGGCCCACCTATGGCGCGCAACACAGCTTCAATACGGCTTGGCATGGATGCCACAAGTCCTTGGTAGATGGCTGGAGACAGATTGTACCATATTGTTTAAGCAAGGGTCACGCAAATCCGAGATATTGCGAATGGGTGGTCTTTGAACTCTGAGCTGCCGTCCCATGACCTCCCAAATGCGTTCTATCGGATTGAGATCCGGTGAGTTAGGCAGCCAGGACATTAACTGGAATTCAGCATCATGCTCCTGGAACCAATCCAGCACAATTTTAGCCTTGTAACACGGGGCGTTGTCCTGTTGGAACATTCCATTTCCAGCTGAAAAAACAGAGGCCATGTAAGGGTGCAACTGATCCGCAATGATGTTCAGATACCTTCCTTGTAGCATTCATGGTCTGCTCTACCACAACCACGGGTCCCAGAGACGCCCAAGAGAACGTCCCCCAAAGCATAATGCCATCACCGGCCTGTGTATGACCTACTGTACATTGAAGGAGCAACTGTTCGCCTGGAAGGCGGCGTATCCTGACACGGCCATCAGTGTGATGAAGGATAAACCGCGATTCATCTGACCAGGCAACTCTCTCCCACTGATCCATGGACCAGTCGCGATGTTCCCGGGCCCAGCGCAAGCGCAGTTGGCGATGACGCTTGGTCAGCAAAGGCCCACGAGTGGGACGTTTACTGCGTAGCTCCATATCCAACAGTGTCCGCTGAACAGTGTGCTCCGATACTATTCTACTTGGCCCTGCATTGTATTGGGCTGTCAGCGGAGCCACTGTCTGGCTCCGGTTTTGCTTCACCGTGCGAGAGAGTCTCCGACGACCTTTTTCTTTGATAGCGTGTGGACGTCCAACACCATGTCGTCTACTGCTGGTTTCACCGTTATTCATCCACTTTGCATAAGTACTTACAACTGTAGATCGCGAACAAACCACGAGTCGTGCAGTTTCGGAAATACTTGTTCCTAGCCTTCGGGCCATTACAATCTGGCCTCTATCAAAGTCGCTTACATCCGCAGCCTTTCCCATCACACACCGAAATAAGTGAAAGAATGATTCTTCAGACTTCCAGCAGCAGTTAAATACCACTTCCACCTGATCATGTGCCTTCCACGTCATCCAGGCGAGTTCATTGCAAAATGTTGGGGTGATCATAATGTTTTGGCTCTTGAGTGTATTTAAGCAACCAAATTTTTAAATTTCAATAAGTTCTAAATAAAATTATCATTCGAGTACATTTTGAACATTTTTATAACAAACTGTGACATAATACATCGGTAAAACGCGCGCAAAGGTAACACAAGTAATATTTCGTTACGTGTGTTACCTTTGATAAAATAAATTACTGAAGAAAAATTAATGATGATTAAAAGTTTTCCCCTGAAATATACTCGTTATCTTGTTTTATAAAGTAAAGTTTTAAAAAAAAATCTATTTCATTAAGCTTATTATAACAAAAAATGTATAATTTTGTTACGTGTGTTACACAGTAATTATCTTGTCTTTATTAAGCAACTTTTAATAAGAAAAAAAATGTAGGTAGGGAAAATTTCAAAATTTATATGAAAGACTAAATGTTTATACAGTGATATATCGTAGTAATAATTATTTAATGATATTTTATATTCTCAGATGCCCATGAAAATACACATTAGCAAAAAATGCAATAAATGAAAAAAATCAGTATGTTTTACGTATTTTTAAAATTTTAAGAAATATTGTTTAATATTTTAAAAAATACCACCATTTTCGAAAAATACACATTTTCTAGATTCCAAATATGTTTCATTTTTAATATTGCGACAACTTTGAATTTTGAGTCACATAGGACCACTTTCGGTGGAATGACCCTGATACACCTTTCAAACGATGCTGGAGGGAAAATCTTCTGACGAAAGGTTTCTGAAAAATTTCTGTGAGATTTTACATGACAAGCTGGGGGTACATTGTTTCGGTTACCGGGAGAGCATATAAACATTACATTTTAGACATGAATGGAAAACCTCAAAATTAAAAGAAAAAAATACTTAATGAAATTCACAAAAAAGCATTTACTATAATTTATTACTTTGAAAAAAATAAAAATAAAAATTAAAAAAAGCAAATTTTTAAGATTTTTCTGCAAGCCAAAGTCGCTATTCAAATATTAAATATTTACATGCTTCAAAAACTTTCAGAATTGTTTTTAGACAGGTTTAAGTAATCATTTAAAAAAAACTTTAATTGATAAGCATTTCTTCAACTACTTAATTACAAAGCATTTACTCAACAGGCCTAAACTTTTTGCATTGTTCAGAAAAATTTCCTCTATATGCCAGTAGAAGGGGTAAGAAAAACCCCCTCAAAAATAATGAAATTTACATGCTTTAATAATGATAATTAAATATGTGACGTAGTAGGATATGCTTGTCCGTTGGTCCCCCTTTTCTCCAAACTTTTAATGGAGCACTCCAATTCAAGCAATATTATTTTTTTTTTCCGTTTCTGCCCCCAATCACTGTTTAAATGTAAATTTCAACATGCATTTTTAAAATTTTTAAATTGCTGCTTTCCCATTCAAAAAAATATTTGCAAATATTAATTATATTTTACTTTTTCAAAATAATATGTACACGCTTTTAATTGCTTTTACAAGTATTGTTGTTTAATGCAATTTTTTTTTAATTATTGGTTTCATTTTTTCTAGTTTGTATAAAAATGTACATTATATTGCAACACTTTCCTGGTATCAATTTTTTCCTCTTTAGTCTAGCTTTAGCATAGTACTTTAAATTACAGATATTATAAAGAATGCAAATCCTGGACAAAACGGCTTCTAACAATAAAAATAATGCTACTAAATTAAAAGTGTGTACTGTCCTTTGGCTACTATCCAAATATTTGAAATTTTAGAGGTCTAGTTAATAGAATGTGTTTTTAGTTAACAATCAATAAGACAATAGGTTTACAGAATTTCAATAAAATCTGAAAATATTACTATTTTAAATTATGAAAATGGGGTAAATTAAATCATTACTCGCAAAAATCAACTGTTAGCTGATTCTGTAAAGTTGAGCATTGTAAACAAAAAGAAGAGTGGTGGGGAAACGGTAGTATTAAAAAGAATAATCAGTATGATTAACCGGCATCGGCCGATTATCTACTGTCAATTAATCTGTTATCGGTAATTGGTTAATTAGCTTATCGGTATATCCCAAATAATAGTTAATATACCTAAACATGCAATGCATTTATATTCAAATGAATGTAAAATTTCTAAATCAGAAATCCGATTGATTTTTCACGTCTCAAGCAAACATTTAGAATGTTTATCTCAAGAACAGAAAGTCGAAAACAAGTAATTTGTGCGTAAAAAATACAAAAAAAAAAAAAAAAAAAAAAAAAAAAAAAAAAAAAAACATTGTTTACTCAATTTTTAGATTACTGCTTATTTTGATTGTATTCATTTTAAACTAAATACATAGACAAAGCTGTAATATTAAACAGAAGAACCTTTCTTAAGTATTTAATTTGTATGACATTTCAAAATGTTTAAGACGCTACAATAGTAATATAAATACAAATTGAAGAAATAATAATAAAAAAATCTTTCAGCTGCAAAGTGACCTTGGAAAATATTTGTAAAAAAATTACACAACCAAAATGTTATATAAATGGTAATGAAAAGTGATAGTGAGCAACTATTATCTTAAATATTCTTTCCCTCAGTAGCACAAAGATTTGTAATTATTGGTTATAATCCCAGACAATCACGAGCATATTAGAGAGCATAGGGGAGAAGGTAGCTAATGCGGGCGCTGGGGCTGGTGTGAACACTCATTTTTTCAGTTCAAGTTTCTCAGTAAATTTTTACAGCATGGCAACACTGATATATACTTCCAGGTGCAGTTCCATTTAAATAGATTTCATTATTCATTACGAATTAATAAACTAAAGTTTTTATGGTGAAAAAGGTAGTTCATGATTTGTTTTTTAATTACTAATTTCGACTACTTTTAGTCCACATTTCAAACGCTAACACGTTCACGTCGATGTGACCCACCGGTGGGTCACACTTAACTGTTCTGTGGGGCGGCGTGACCCACCGGTGGATCACGCTTGACTGTTCCGTGAGGCGGCGTGCATCACAGATGAATCATTTGTTTTCAGAAAAGAAGTCGTTAAAGGATAAGTTTATTTTATTTTTTCTCAACATTATATATAAAAATTCGAAGGCCTTCACGAAGCGTAAGGATACAAGACAGTCCCGTCTCACGTGGAAAAACGTAGATATTTGCAACGGCGTGAACGTGTTAAGGAGTCATTTATAAATGATGTCACGCTTCGAGGGGGGGGGGGTTCAAGAAAGTGTGACAGTTTGTGACAAGAGGAAGGGAGGTGGTAACAAGGAGTGTGACATCGTGTTTGATTACTATAAAAACATTTAAATTCAGCAAATTAAACTATTTCATGATAATGCAATATAGCGTGACATGTGACAAAGGGGGGTAGGGGGTATGTTAAAGTGTGACACTTAGTGACAAAGGCGGGTCAAATATATTGAAAAAAGTGTCACATCATTTATGAACAGTACATAAGGGACTAGCTAGTTTGTTATAAAGTTATATAATCGCTACTGATATTCACTTTTGCTCCGCCCATGATCACTAATGTCTTTAAATACATAAAAGAGAAATAACATATAAACATACAAATAAAGCACTAATATAATTATTTATTTATCTTTTTCGATGACTTAAATTTTCAACTATTTATTTTCATCTTTCTGTAGCAGGTTTCAGTACTCGTCCCGCATTAACCAACTATCAGTTTGGAGACACGTTTTTGGTCATATTGAATTCTGGTGTAATCATTAGTGACAGAGGTGTAGCTAGGGTTTTCAGCGCCCGGGGACAACTGGAGATTTTGCTCACCCCTGTGCCCCTGGAGGCCTAGGGGCACCCCTAAAGGGAATAACAAAAATTTTTATGCTTCCTAAATGATAAATAGCTCTAAAAAGCAGCCCTTTTAACTTTCATTTTTATTAGCGACCATTCACTTCTAAAGAAAAAATGGGACACTGGCTTCGTAAAATTATTCGTCTGATTTCCCACGCACTCCTGTTCCACATTGGTTATTCCCGATTGCTCCCTAGTTTTTGTCGAACATATTCACACCTCTTCAGTTCAAATAATTTTCTTTTCGAATTTAAAAATAAAATAAATTAACATTAATTTGGCGCCCCTTGACGCTGTGCCCAGGGACAGCTATCCCTCTTTGCCCCCACCTAGCTACGCCTCTGATTAGTGAAAGAAAGAAAAGGAAAGAAACGAAAAAGAACCATATTGTTATTTATAGCTGTATGTTTTTATTTTGATATCTAAACACGCTATCAACTTTCTACCATATTTCGAAGTGTTTATCAAGATATTATTTTTTACACCAAATTAGACCTTTCTTTTCTGCTTTTGCGTCAAACAACAATCGATTATTGTTGATAAATGCGATTGCTCTGCTGCTTGCAGCTTACCTGAGCAATCTTGAATAAGAATTCCCTTCACGCTCACATCTTCCTCAAAAAACTTTGTTTAGATGCTTAAAATTCTGTATAATGTCATTATACAGAATTTTAAGCATCTAAACAAAGTATTTACGCACTAAAAATGTTGTTCATTTTTTGAAGAATCTGTTACTTTATTCACGGTTTTTGTATGGGTCCATTTTTTATCAGGATTTCTATGGACTGCTCGTTATGGAGCCAAAAACGTTCGTTATGGAAGCCTTATTCTTCTCCATGTCGTATTACCTTTGCTGTCATCTTTGGTCGGTCACGTGACCAAATTGCATTTAGTTTTTCAATCGGATGTTAAATTTGTCACATTGACCGTTTGAAAACGGCAGCGAAGCTAATCCGACATAGAGGGGAATCAGGCCTTATGCCATGATTATCGTTCATTATCTATCCAATTCTGCGAAAGCCTCACCTTCTCTTCTCTCATGGAAGATATTTAATTGAAATGTCCCCCTCTTATATGGCTCTATTTCAATTTAATGTTTTAATGCAGTTTCTGGCAGTACGACAGGCCGCATATACTGTCCCAGAAGATTGCATTTTAAAAAAGCCACAAGTTGGCCTTTGTTACGCTAATTAAGTAGATTTTTAAGGCATTAAAAAACTTAAGCAATTACTAAGAAAAATGTCCCTCAAATTTCAAAATATTTTTTTAGTGATTGCAAAACGTTCTCCGATTAAGGATTACTTTTTTCTCAACATAGATTTCTGAAAATTCAATGAGGAATTATCATTTTAAGCAGAATCTTTTATTCCCGAGAGCTTTTCAAGGACAAAAACTTTTTTTTTCGAACCGTAATTATTTTTTTCCTCTGCGCTAAACGTTCAACATTTATTCCGCAAATAATCAAAAACCGAACTCTAATCTCACTAATGAACAGACTTTGACGTTAAGTAAGCCTAGTTTTTTCAACTGCCTGTTGTCCTGGTGGGATTTGTTAAATTCATCAGGACCTAAGTAAAAATTTGAAAAAGAAACCTTCCGTAAATAAATAAAACAAAGGAAAGGGAAGTTTTTAAACCAGTTTCTCAATTAAACTCTTTTATTCTTCCAGTGTTTTTTATTTTTATAATAATTCTACAAGATTATCGTTCTTAATGAAATTTAGGATCATTTTATTAATTAACCGATTTGACTTTCTTTTTCTTCCACTTGCGCTACTTAGGTAAAGAATTAAAAGAATGTACTCTCCAGAGATTGAGGGATATTCAAAAATTTCCTTTCCGTTAAAAAAATAGATTTATTTAGTTGTAAATTTTCCTATGAAAAAAATATTATTTTCTTGAACAGTGAACATTATAATTATCAGAAAAATTGTATTCACTGAAGAAATATCTACGTTTATTTCAGCAAAAATAGATACTTTTTAATCACAAAATAATACATGTTATTGTTTTAAATTATTATTGACCCATCGTAATTTCTTTACACAAAAGTTATATTTTGGCGAGTCGATTACTCAGCTATAATTCTACAAGAATCGAGCTTTTAAGCATTAAAAGAATACACGCTGTTGTTTCTGACTGTTTGTACATCGAAGTTAAAAGGCACGATCTGTATTCTTTAAAGCCATCAACAAAAATGCAAAATTTAGAAAAATAAGGTAAAAGAATCATTGAAATTTCTACATTGGAAGTAAAAAGCACTCTGTCCGTTTATTTTTACCACCGTCAGGAAAAGGGCAAATTTTGAGATAACATGTAAAAGAACCATTGAATTTTGTGCACCAGAGTTTAAAAAATGTCGTAGTGGTGTAAAATTATTTGACTTTTTTTATACAGTGATCTTTTGTTCAGTGCGTCCTATTTTTTTCCTTCACCCTATACACCTCTACAACAACCTGTTTTTAAAAAACTAAATCTGGTTTTGTATTCAAGATGTAACAATAATAAAGTTTTGTTTTTTCTGACGGTTTAGGCTCTGAGTCCGGGGCTCCGGACGAGTGGTTGTCCGGCGGCAAGGGCGACGTGTCCCGCCACCACAAGAAGCACCGCCGCAACCGCACCACTTTCACCACATACCAGCTGCACGAGCTGGAGCGGGCCTTCGAACGCTCCCACTACCCGGACGTCTACAGCAGGGAGGAACTGGCGGTTAAAGTTAACCTGCCCGAAGTGCGGGTGCAGGTAAGATCAATGGCCTCACTTGCACTGGTATCACCTTCTGAAAATATAGTTGCAGTAATCTCTCCCTCATTCGTTGTTGCAAGAGTCCATTAAACACAATAACATAAAAAAATATATTTAAAAGATGCATAAGTGAGAGACGCAAAAATTAAACTCAGCTTTATTTTAGATCAAATTAAGTTTAAAAGAAAAGAAAAAGCAGTAAAAATGTAAGACAGTAGAAAGCCCAGGAGCTCCTTTTCGATGAGTTAAATTATCGGAAAAAATTTGCTAACATAAATAAGTATAAAACATATATAACATAAAGTTAAAATAAAATTTACGAAACGTAGCTTATTTTTAAAGCATGTAAATATGATCTTCTGCACCTCCAATTTGCTTAATTTTTATAACAAAAAAAAAAAGGTAAAATTTTAGCATCATCTTACAATATTTAGAGGTAGATCAATAATGGAGAAGTTTTTAATGTAAATGGCTATTGTATGCAACACTATGGAACTTTAACTCAAAGATAACACTTTTAAAATAAAATAATGGAACAGATTTATAGTTTATTATATAAATCGAACAGATTTATATTTTAGCTCATTAATGGCAATATGTTATGTAAAACTACACATAATACGAGGAAAAAAGAAGGCATTTTGCACTCCACTTTTCAAAGGCATTGGCCTCTTTTTAATGAAATTAAAAAAAAAAATTATGTCGAATTAGTATTTAAAATGTATAGACATTTAGGATTGAAACTGAATGCAAGACTTTAATTCTTAAGAAAGGAATTAAGTTTTTTCTTTTCAAATGTAAAAATTATTAAATTATAACGATAAGGCTTAATCAGTTGTTCAGTCTATACATTGGCTTAATCAGTATGTAGCACTATATGTACGTAGTATATAAACGATTGTGGGTCTTAATACCCTTCTAGAAAAAAAAGCTTAATACAAAACTACTGTCATTTTCTTGCACAAATCACCTTATGGAGTAGATATATAGCTCATTGATAAGAGAAAAAAATCTTCTGCCAGAAGTTGCTCTGTTTAAACACTTTCAAGAATATTCGGGTTGTATCGATACATTCACGTATCAATCGGGAGTTTCATTTGATGCTGTCACAAAGTTAGTAGAAGGTATAAAAATAGAGACAATCTACTATGCAAGCAAATAACCAACAATGAAGAAAAGCAAAGGTTTAAAAAGAAACACACACACATACAAAGCGTCTAGCAGTAATTATTTTTCTGAGCACTATTTAATCAAGGAGAGTCAATTTATCTCACCTAGCTGCGGGCTTAAAATCAAATATTGATTTTAAAATCTTGATGTTCAAGGTTCAGTTCTAACTGACTAAAGGAGGAAAGAGGACTGTGATGAGTGCATTTTCACTCTTGAAAGCGTGTGCATCATTAAACACAAGCTTCTAGGGCTCCTCACGATGATTTGTGGTTTCTGAAATCGATATTTGAATTATTCGTTGTTATATTCAGGCCATTTCAAAAATAGCAGCACATAATTTTTTTTGACCAAATATTTTATTTATCAGAAGAGTTTATATTTTTTAATTAGTTTGACAACTCTCTTAATATATCAAAGAAATTCAGAATGTGATTGTTACGTCGTAGAAGGCTAAAAAAGAAAAGAAAGTTCCTGCTGGGTAAAAAAAATCAGTGCTCTTATAATTCATTATAAGGGTCAGTTGGGATAATTGTAAGCGCTTTTTCAATGTTTTAACTTGTGATCCTTCCCTACCTCTTGAACGAGTTGAGAGATAAAATTGTGAGCATTGTAGCCTATACTGTACTTCTTGTGAGTAAAAGCGTACATTTTTTTTTTCATTTTATGACTATTTGTTAGCGAGTTAACTTGTGTTTACATTTACCCCAGTGTGTTTACAATTATCCCAGAACCTCTGGAGTAAATGGAAACAGAGATTTATTTTCGAAATTATGTTGATGCAAATAGAAAACTGCTTCATAGAGAGTCTGCTTGGAAGCTTAAGAGGTCCCGGAGCAGTGGTTCTCCATCTGCGGCCAACGGGCCGCATGTGGTGCGCTGAGTTATTTCTGAGTCCGCTGAGATCATTTAGTGAGAAATAGCTTTCAAACACTCAAGGAATGCGGTAAATTTATGTAAAATGTGTCTTTCAGTGGGTCTGTCGGTTTGGCACGGATCCCACAGAGCACCGAAAGTGAAGCACAACTAGCCGTGGTCAATGCTTGGAAAGGTGACCACCTCCCATGACTGTTTACTCTGAAACCAAGTACGCTGATGGGAGTTGTGCGCGTAAAATCCGACGTGGCTTTAAATGTCCTCCAAGTTAGTAATAATACTTGCTGGGGGGCCAACCCAGGTGGAAATCTTTCATCTGGGAGCTGGTTCAAAATCATGGGGCCCCCTCTGAGCAACAGTTATATAAAATAGACACAAAGTGTAATGTATATCAAAATATAATATTTATTGTCTTCTTAAAAGCTTGGAAATAAGATAAATTTAAGTGTTTACAATCACCTCAGAGTACGAAATATATAAGGTAATTGTAAACACCTAACTTGCACAAGAAAAATAACAGAGAGGATGAAATTTATAACTAAAATGTCTTTAGCAACATTCCATGTGACAAATAAAAATGGCTGAAACCGCTTACTTCGCTTTTGTAGATGAGCTGGACAGGAAAATGTAAGATCACTACATTTTGTTAAACAACTTTTTCCCCCGTGTCATTTTCACACTATGGTGACGCCTGCAAAGTTGTTTCGAAACTTACGAAACTCTTTCAATGTCTTTCCTAAGTGGCCAATTCATCACACACTTGCAGTTAAGTTTTCAAAATCACCACAAATGTAGTTATGAAGCTTGTTTACATTTACCCCAATTTTGCAATTACCCCAACTGACCCCGCCGTGCGGTAGCCGGCGTAGAATAGTGCAGACGTAGTTCTGCGTGTTGTAAGAGGCGACTAAAATAGCACTATCCGATCCGGGTGACGTAAGGCTTACTTTGTAGTAGGACTGTGGCCCCGGGTCGGTAAAGCAGGTAGGCAACGCTCTGCCAGCCCAGCCCTTTATGGCCGGTGTTGGCTGTCAAGTGTCAGAGAGTTTGTGGGAGGTTCAAGGGGGACAGCGCTGCGTGCCGCACCCCTCGTATTGGGGTAGTCTGCGAAACCGAAAAAGTATAGGCAGTATGGCCGTAGTGGGGGCCGTGGTAGCCTAGTGGTTAGCACGCCGGACTTTCACCTGGAAGGTCGCGCGTTCGATACCCACTGAAGACCACCATGTATACCTGGGGATATGTGCACGTAGAATCCGTAGACCCCACTACCTCTCCCCGTGCGTAAGCAATCCTAAGGCCTCGGCTAACACGTAGGGGTCTGGTGGAGAAAAGTATGGCCGTAGTTAGCATTCGATATCCCAACTGACCCTATACGTATTGATAGATAATGTAATGCTCTTTCATCGGATCTACTGCAAAACCAAAAGGCTGCGTGCACCACTACCGGTGCTTATGTGATGTACTTGGCTCTTTCCTTCAAATACGTCTTTGACTAATGGCCCAGACATATACTTTAAAGAGATAATGCAACACACTAAGTAGATGAGTACCATGACTACTGGGCCAAACATATATTTTTAAAGGGATAACTGCAAACATACTAAGGAGATAAGTACCAAGAAGACAGAAAAAAATGTCAGATTTTGCAAAGGCAATAGTTTTAATACGACAAAAAAGCTAAAGCCAGTGTGTGTAATATATTACATAAGTTGTTTTAAATTAATGTTTAATACTTATATCTAAATTACCATAATTTCGCTACTTTTTCTAAACTTTGGGTCTATTGAGAGCTACTTCCTAAATATATTGAACAAAGAAATAAACGTATTTTAAAGTACTTGCCAAAACCTACTTGTAAAGGCTTTTCCCTCTTTTGTACTATGGAATACATGTGTGCTCAGCATTGAAAGACAAAACCCGGCTACCGACAAGTTTTTTATGCGAGGATTGGAAAAAGTATACTAAATAACTAAAAGTATACTGTGTTGCCCAAATTACGTACTTTAAAACAAAACCCTTCTAATGGATTACTTCAAATAAATGTCTGTAAGTTACAAAGCTTTGCCAATACGACATTTATGCTAAAATTTTAGTTTTTCAATGAAAAAATTTTTTAATTTGAATACTTTCGACTTATATTTTGTATGCATGGAACATTTTTGGTATTTAAGCTTAAATGGTAACACATGTTTATTATTACAAAGTTAAACTAAGTTAATACAGTGTATGTGTGTGCATCAATTTATGAAATTCCGAGGAAGGGAGACCTCTGTTTAAGGGACAAAATTTCCAGTCCTTTTATTACCTTATTGAGAGATTTTACTGTAATTTGAAATTTAAACAATTCTTAGTAGTGGATTTCCCAATTTGTATTTTGTTGCTTCATCATTTTCCCCCTCATGTGAACTTAGGTGAAACGTATTTCTTGGTAAGGTGAATCTCCAGAACTAAAAGTAATGTAAGGATTCAAACCAATATTGGTACACACGTGTACCTTGTTAATGCACTGTAAAAAGACAGAAAGGAAACGGAGTTTTTTTTAATTTACGAAGAATTTGTTTCAAACGAAAAAATCGTTTTCTGATAACAGTTTGTCAATATAAATTCTTGTTTTCCGCACTAAAAAACTACAGAGAAAAATCTGCTACGTTACGTATAACTCAACACTTGAGATCCGTAACTACCCGTTCAAAATTGTAAACAAATGCATAAGTAAACACTTGAGATGTGTTACTACCACATAAAAATTGTTGGCGCACGGTTTATTTCCAGTTTAATGAGCGCTCTATCCCCCTTTAATGAGCAGCCAGCTCTAATTAGTCCCCATCAGTCCTCCCAACTCCCCCTTGGCCGAGTGGCCTAAGGCACAGCAATCACAACAGCGTGGGTTCAACTGAACTCACTACCAGAAATCGTAATTCAGCGTACTCACAGATGGCGCCACTACTGATGCACATTATCTGCTGCTGCTATCAACTTACAGAATGTTCACTGTTTTTAGTTCTCCGTATTTTTACGTCAGACTCCGGATAAACAATTCCACCCCCCAGGAGATTCTTGTGTATTTTCAAGCAAATTTTTTTTACAATGTGTGAAGACTTGCTGATTTGGGTTTGGCGTCAATCACTGCGCTAATAGAAGTGACGCCCTTTCATTTTAAAAGTTAGAGTATCAGTTGAAAGACATATCGAAAAAGAAATTTCGTGATACAAACATACTATATTTTCCTTTTTCTACGTTTAAGAAAAGTATCAAACCAAATAATATTGGAATTCCTATAAATAAAGAAATGTAATATATATATATATATACATATATACGTTAGTTTGATACGCAAAAATCAGTATCAGCGATGAAATCTTACATTCATCGCTACATATTTATTCTCTTATATATTCTAGAATCTAGAACCTTATGTATCATGAGAAACTAACAGATCAAAACCAAATGAGACTGATTTTCTAGAGCTCAAAACTCTGTATTTACTGTTTACTGCCATGCTCATTTCTACGATTTTACCTTACGTTATGTGCAAAACAACTTTCCTCACGAGTGACCAAGAATATTTTAATTCAAACCTGGAACCTTCCGAATTTTCTGAACATTTTATCAGTGCTGCCATCTATTGGAGATTTGTAGAAGCACTGAAAACGTGAGTGACTTTTCATATTTGATGCACATGGATTCAGTTCTTCGCGTTAAATGTAATTATTGCAACCATAAATGCAAACCATAAAGCTCAGAAGACTTATTCCATAATTTGAGAATCCTTTCTTAAGAACATTAAGAATATTTTTTTATAGAAGGAGATAACTATTTTGTAAAGAAGATATAATCTTACATTTAGAAAACATCTTCCTTGAAATTCTATACATTAAGCACAGAACTTCTTTCTTCTGCATTTTATGATTTTATGGAAACAAGCAGAGAAATACCGGTAAGGTGTGAGGAGACAAAAACCTAGTTTTACTGAGTGTTTTTTTTTTTTTTCCAAAGCCCCTAACATTTCTCTACAACAAACGAGTGAAAATATTTATCATTTTACATTAAAATAATAAATAGACAGATAAATCTTTTATCATTGTTTAGAATCGTATGATTTGTCTCATATGATGGGATGTTCGTAACAAACCAGACAAACTTGAAAGTTTTAATTAAATATGTGAAGAAAGAGAACGTAGGGGAATGGGGGGCAAAGTGAAATAGTTGATAAATTAAATTTTTCTAAATGAGCAAATTGGAAATTTGTTTTGAAAATAAAAGTACATAAAGAGAGAACTATGAATTTTATAATAGAACTTGCATTGACATATTATTTTTTATTTGGGGGAGTAAGAGTATGTACGTCAAAATAAAAGTGCAAAATTATCACTTTGACCCATATGTGTGAGACACAGTGCAAAAGTGAAATATTTTTCTAATGAAATAGATTTTTATGTGATTAATTAACCCTTGGTATTCTAACGTCGCCTTATAGTAGTAAAACGTGTAATGATTCATATTTATGAGTACTTAGGGTTCTTTTTATTAATCATGACTTTTATTAATCAATATGAATGAATGATTGGTAAAACGAGCCAACGAATAATTGAATGAATGCATGTAAAAAATAAATGATTAATTAAATGAACGAATG
Source organism: Octonoba sinensis (assembly GCA_038502835.1). Taxonomy (NCBI): domain Eukaryota; kingdom Metazoa; phylum Arthropoda; class Arachnida; order Araneae; family Uloboridae; genus Octonoba; species Octonoba sinensis. The sequence goes on along the minus strand of CM076604.1, from coordinate 111,774,383 downwards.
AAAAAGCTGCCACAAATATATGAATTAATATTTGATTGAATGAATAAATGAACGCGAGTTAAATTTAGTTATCTGATGTAGGGACAAAGTAAAATTATAAACATGGTATTTCACGTTGCTCCGTATGCACATGACAAATTGCACCGAGTATTTGAAATCCAAACACATGAAATAAATGAACACTGTACTAGACATTAGTATTGGACTTTAGTAGGACTTAATTAATAATAGGAATTTTATCATTGCATAATAGCAAAAAATTCTTTTTGTCTTGACACAAACTATTGCAACATGAGCATCAGATTTTTAAAATGGCTCGTATTACCATATCTTTAGAGTTCACTATTTATTGACTGGAATCAGGCTACATGTTATATAACATAGTTAAGATATTACTAAATTGGTGGTCTTGCCATACAGAGTAAATATTTTACCATTTCACCCATGGGGGGGGGGGGGGGCACGGGGGCTCGTGCTCCCTCCAGACGCTTTAGGTAAGGACTAGAAAGAATTGACTTTTTTTTTCTTCCTTTACGCTAAAAACGAGGAAAGAGAGATTATTTTGCAGGTGTCAAACTGGAGAGATAAAACTTCTATTCTATGCGACTCCTATTCTTTCAATTCTATGTGACAAACTGAGAAAACCGGGTAATTGCTGAGACAGAAAGGAGCAGACACTTGCAGATCACTTAGTTGATTTACGTTCACGTTAACTCTTCAATAGACTTGAGGAAGACCCCATTTGCCCCCTTCCCCTTCGTAATTTTCGCGAAAATGAAGCTATCGGTGATTTTGCGAGCTGAAGATTTCGCGAATTTTATATGAACAAAATCAAAAGTTCAAAAAAAAAAAAAATGCTCGAGAAAATAAGTGCTTTCACAGTATTTAATCCTTTGTAATATATGTCTAGTTAAAAAAAAAATTGTGTTTTTTTATTTAAATAGGGAATAATTAATTAAAATTTTATTGATAATTTAAATTCAATAAATCAATTAAATTTAACTAAATAATTGATTAAATTATATTTGGAAATAAAAAGGATCACAGTTTCTGGAGTTGTGTCCCCCGCCCCCTCTATTTTGTTTTTAAGCTGAAACCACGCACGTCAGCCACATTGCGCCCTCCCCCCCCCCCCTCAAGAATTTTTTTCTGAATCAGCCGCTACTTTGCCGCCACATTCCCCTACTTATACCAGCGCATCATTTAACACATGAGTGAGAAGCAAAGTGATGTAAGTGATCAAAAAACGATTCCGAGAAAAACGCGCTCAAAGTTTGGATCTTATGGGACCTTTAATGTTAAGTTTTACAAAAATCCCGTTGAAGCGGAGCACCTGTTAGAGCTATCACTACCATTTCTTGTCACAATATAAAATGGTGCTTTCCCTATCATTTGCACCAGTTATCTCCAAATTTTCAACTTTGTCACTTTCACCCCTTTGCTTCTGGGTGCCTAACATTTATTAGCATTCGCCTTGCGAATTTTGAAACACATTAACAGGGGATTTTAAAGAATAACTCATGTAAAACATCAAAAAGTCCCTCACATAAAAGAATTGCAGATTTGGGTGAGCTAGAAAAACCTCGAAATTTTTTGCCAAGTCGTAAAACTACAGCAGAATTGTGAATTGGAGAGAGAAGAAAAAAAAATTGTATGAATTATAATTGATATTAAAATGCTGTGGTATTTTCCTATCGATATGGCATTTTGGCGTAAATGCGGACCTTCAAAATATAGTCAAAAATTTTGAACTTAGGTATAGGCTCTCAGAATAAAATACAACTTTTAGTTGATACCTAGTCACACCCTTTTTTTCGCGCCAATGTATGCATCTGTACCAGCGTTTCTTAATTTCATTGACCCACGAAACCCTTTTTAAGGTATGTTTCTGCTGTGGAACACCTGTTTTTTTCCATGATATTAATGAAACATTCTGGAAATTTGGATGGACGTCAGCAGAATTGATTTGAACTATATCAAAATTGTATTTTTAGAAAAAGCACCACCTCGTTTTTAGCCTACTTTCCCGTAAAAGTGAAAAAAAATAATTATAAAGCATGAAAGAAGGCTTAATGTGTCGTGAAAATATCGTTAAAAATCTAGAAAGTCAAAAATAAATTAAGTAATTTTATAAAGATTGAAAAATAAAAAATTTGAAAGTAGGGTTTTGAGATGGGGAAAAAGTGTGTCTGTCGGTCTGTCGGTCTGTCCCCCCCTAATAACTTTTGAACGAATTGTCCGATTCGAAAAATTCTTTTTGCATTCGAAAGATCTCGGTAAGGACATCTAATTTCCATATTTTATTTTTTGATATGAACAATTTTTTGTTCAATTTTGAACAGTTCAAAAAAATTTAACATTAGCGCCTATGGGCGAAAATGAAGCAAATTATGTAAACTCTGGGTACAAGATCCAAGTTCCAATGAACAAGCTCACTGGAAGAAGTTCTTGGCGTGAAATATTGATTTGAACAATTTTTGTTCATTTTTGAACAGTTCAAAAAAAAAATTAACATAGTGCCTACGGGGAAATTTCAATCCTATATAAATCCTGATCTAACGGGCCGATTTGCTTGGAACAAACTTTATAGGAAAGCTCTTATGACGTAGAATATGTACAGAGAAAAAGTTCATCCAGAACTAACGAGCCTATTTTCTTATGAAATTTTTTGATCGGGATTTTCAGAATATTTTTGAATTAATGAAATATTAAATGAATAAGCAAAATAATGAATGAATAAATGAGTGAATAAATGAGTGAATAAATACATGAATGACTGAATAAATGAATGATTGAACGAATCTGTATTAACCGTTGAAAAAGAAATATTTGAAGCAATTAAGAACTAAAGCTAAACGAGAAAGAGAGAGAGATAGCTAGATTATAAATTTGAAGCTGGTGTATACGGGAAAGTAGGCTCGTATAGTTCTAGACGGAACTTCTTGTTTACCTCAAGATTGCAAATTTGTTAGCTTTTAAGCTATCTCTTCATCCTGCCACAAAATTTGCAAAATAATTTTAAGATAAAATGGTGACAGTGACAGTATAGTAAATGAGAGGCACAATGAAGGCTGTTCCATACACTGAAAATCTTGCGTTTATTTGCCTCCATTTTTGGTGCTACTGAGCACAATTTTTTGGCGCTCCGCTGGTGTAAATTTGGAAATGATTCATTTTTGTTGTACTTAAAAAAAAAAAAAATTATGAACGACCATCATATGATAAAAAAAAAACATTCTGCTGTCTGCATTTTTTAGACACAGTTAAAAAATCTAAAATACATCAAAGAAAGAATAATTTTCAACTTTGCACCGGCTGAACAGCAAAAATCGTTTCGAGTAAGACCAAAAATGTTTACAGTTGGGCACATCTGTTTTCAGAATTTCGTTCGCAGAAATATTTCTCGTAACTTTTTGGCAATATGGGGAAAATAATTTTTAACAATATTTTTTGAGAATATATATGTTAACTACCCAATTAACAATTAAACAATAAGTTCCGTCTAGAACTATACTAGCCTACTTTCCCGTATACACCGAATTCAAATTTATAATCTAGCTATATCTCTCTCTCTGTCTTTCTCGTTTAGCTTTAGTTCTTAATTGCTTAAAACATACCTTTTTCAACGGTTAATACATATTCATTCAATCATTATTTATTAAGTCATTCATGTATTTATTCACTCATTTATTCATTCATTCTTTTGCTTATTCATTTAATCAATCATTAATTGAAAAATATTTGTGAAAATCCCGATCAAAAAATTTCATAAGAAAATAGGCTCGTTAGTTCTGGATGAACTTTTTATCTGTACACGTTCTACGTCATAAGAGCTTTCCGATAAAGTTTGTTCCAAGCAAATCGGCCCGTTAGATCAGGATTTATATAAGATTGAAATTTCCCCGTAGGCACTATGTTATTTTTTTTTTTTTTTGAACTGTTCAAAAATGAACAAAAATTGTTCAAATCAATATTTCACGCCAAGAACTTCTTCCAGTGAGCTTGTTCATTGGAACTTGGATCTTGTACCCAGAGTTTACATAATTTGCTTCATTTTCGCCCATAGGTGCTAATGTTAAAATTTTTTGAACTGTTCAAAATTGAACAAAAAATTGTTCAAATCAAAAAATAAAATATGGAAATTAGATGTCCTCACCGAGATCTTTCCAATGCAAAAAGAATTTTTCGAATCGGACAATTCGTTCAAAAGTTATTAGGGGGGGACAGACCGACAGACCGACAGACCGACAGACACACTTTTTCCCCATCTCAAAACCCTACTTTCAAATTTTTTATTTTTCAATCTTTATTTAATTACTTAATTTATTTTTGACTTTTCTTGATTTCTAACGATATTTTCACGATACATTAAGCCTTCTTTCATGCTTTATTATTATTTTTTTTACTTTTACGGGAAAGTAGGCTAAAAAGAGCAAGTAATAAAAAGTAATTTCAGTATTTATTGAAACTTAGAATAATAAAAATTTTAAATACATCAAAGAAAGAATAATTTTCAACTTGGCACAGGCTGAACACCAAAAATGGTGTTCAGTGAGACCAAAAATGTTTACAGTGTAGGTGTAAACTGGAGGAAAGTGTTGGGCTTATCTCCCAGAATCTTTGGTTTTAAGCCATATTACCGAGTATATGTTAATACACCTGCTGTAAGGATTGTTATCAACCAAAAAGGCGGGTGGGGGTCAAATATATGGGGAAAAAGCGTGACATCATTTATGAACGGTCCCCAATCAATAAACTCGCGGCACCTAACAGTTACATTTGCATCAACTAATATTTAAATTACTAAATGGAAGCAAAGGTTACCTATTGTTTTGTATTTCGAAGAGACATAACGCCTCTTCGTTGTGATTGCATCGTCTTGATTTACTACCCCATCACGTCGATTATGTTTTATGTTGACCCACGTGCGTCGTTTTCTGTATTATCGTTAGAAGTGAATGGATCACTTGAAACACGATCAATAGAAGTCCTACTGTATATATTTGAAGATGGGAAGAACTAGTAAATATGTGTGCAACTTTTCAACTGTTTTAAATTTAAATTACCTACTTCAATCTCTTTTACATAACGCTTATTTTTTAATTATCAAGTTCACAACTTTGGTTCTTGGATTGCAACTCAAACGATCGTTACAGTTCGACCACGGAATTTTTCCATTTGGATGCTTCTGCGCATGGCAGAAAAGAACGAATCCATTCGAGTTTTAGGGAAGTTTGTTTTGTAGGTGCGTTTATCTAGTACGCGAATCAGAATGTTTGCTTTTCGGTTTGTTGAAAGTAACTTAGTTTATAAAGTGGCATATAGCATCAGTGCGGAAGAAATAAAGTATGCTAAACGAACTAGAACAAGAACAAAAACGGTACATTCCTTATACCAGCAGTTCCTCCCTTGAACATGAATGGATTCTTCTTGGCACTCTGCCAGCCGGCTTACTCTTGTAGATGGTAGAACTGTATTCTTGTACACTTGTATGGCCAAACAGATCAAGCATGAAGTGTTCCTATGAGTCGTCTGGGGAAGCTTTAGCTCAAAGGAGAACCGAACTTTTGGACATTATCAAAAAAAAAAGTTTTATTCTTATCAATAACATCTATGTCCTTCCCGAGAGTTCAACCCTAGTTTCGTCTCGAGAGCCTTCAGTTCTGCTGAATATTTCACTGGGAGGAGTTATTGATTCGATGATTATTTAATGTTCAATACTTCTAATTCATAAGCGGGTTCAGAGGTTTGTTTTTTCCCCATGTTCATATCTTTTTACTGTAGGATAAAAAGATATTTTATTCAACAAGTATCGGGAGTTTTTTACTGAGTCGTGAGCTGAAAAATATCCAAAGAACATGAAGCATAAAACTCATGCTTCCGCTGTAAATTTTTTACATAAGTATAATCAATAAACTAAAAATATAGTCATTGGAAAATCCCAATGTTCTCAGGAATGATCAAATATTTTTAATATGGGATGAAAATACGTGATTTAAAATACGGGGCACAGACATATAATCATTTTACAAACTTGCAAATACTTTAGTTTTTAAAGGGACGGGGAAGTTTCAAACCAGTTTTCTTTGTTTTTTTTATAACACAGGTATCAAACTTTGTTTGACTATACGTGTAAGCATAGACAGTGAAAATATGTATTTAAAAATTAATTTTATCATGGCAATTTTAAAAAAATAATTTTTGAAAAAAAAAAAACATTTTTTTAAAATGGCCCCTGCGTCACATTTTTCAATGAATTTCTTTGAAATTATTTCTTTTATAATCGCATATGTATTCTGATTAAATTTGGGGGATTTAATTTTTTATTAGGATCCCTTTTTCATGTGATTTTTTTTAAATACATAGTTGCACACTGACCGAAAGTCCGTAGCATGATCTGGTTAGGGGGGCCCGTAAAAAATGTAGGGCCTGACGTCTAGCGGCGAGATGAAAACGTTATGATCTAAGCTTCGAGGAAGACACGATTAAGAACATTGCACGCATCAGTGAGAGATATCAGTGCAACCTTGACACGGGCCGAATTAAATTCCAGCGACCGCAATCGCATGCTTGTGATGCGGCGCATGGTTCGAGTTCAAGAGACGGTCAGCGATGAAAGCTGCAGACCTTTGGAGTTGCCAGTCTTTCAGACGCACGGGGAGAAGTTAAATAAACAAACGGAGTTCAATATCTCCTCCGATGGCCACGATCCTTGGCGATGATCCCGCTCTGAAGATGGCCGGAAATAGCAAGTGGGTTCATATCTATAGTAACGTAGCATGAAGCAAACTGCCTCTAAGGCGCACATTCGTAACTGAACTCGAATGTACTCTTGAATTCTAAGTTGCCTTAACCTTCAACTGTTCTGTGCGGTTTGTCAGCCGGCGAAATATTTTCAAATCGTCATTTTCACCCTTAAAAATTGAAAATCGTACATATTTTTTTTTGTTTTTATAAGATTTAAATTGCACAAAGCTATTTTTTTTAAATTTTAAAAACTAGGGAGCCCGCCTCGCTGTCGCTCGCCAGACCCCGGAAATGCTAGCAGTTCCATTCAGATCGCTTCGCAACATGTGTTTGTTGCGCTCACTCACCAGATAGTTCTACGTTCTTTTACTTTAGCACTATCATTGTTGGAAGTGTTCTTCCAACAATGCTGGACTGCAATAAACGCTTTCTCTTTTGTGAAAAGATGTGTTATTTAATAGGAATATTAAGGGCGAATACTTGGCTTCGTGATGAATATTTGCGACGCATGGATACCTACCCCTTGCCTATCCTTGAATCATATGTATATAAAATGGTAATACCCAGAAAGTATAAATGGTAAATCTTGGAATTTCGCAGGTAAATTCCGCATGGTGAGTAGGTATAAGCTAAGAAATATTTTTTTTAAATTCTGATTATTATTATTTTTTTTTTTAAAGAAAAATTTCCCCATAAATTCTTTAATGTGGAGATGAAAAACATCCTTCCACATATTGCTATTATATTTCAATCAAAAACCCTTTTGATATTGTCCAAGATGTAATTTTTTTTAACTTGCATTCTGAATTTTACTTTTAGACTTTCAATATTAAAATAATTACAGATTTGTAACTAAAAAGTAGTTACTAAAGTTCAGAACCGGTAACACCGGACAATGTGTATTTTGCCCGAACCATTTTGAGCTGCTTTCGACCCCCTCATTACTCAGAACAATTCATTTAAAAACAATTTGTTACTTTTTTAAGATTTCTATAATTTGGCAAGTTTTAAATAAGATAAATTACGTTTAAGAAGACGACAAGAAGACAGTTATAAGTTAACTATTATAGCTTGCCACATTGATTTTACTAAGTATTAAACATTTCTAACTGGAGGAGTTACATTTTTTGAATGTAATTTAAAACTAACTCAATGGCGCGACAGCCCATTGGGGGGGGGGGGGGCATGGCCTACTGTGCCCATCTCAGCTTTCGAGGCCGAGGGCCCTGGGGTGCAGAAGCAGATGTTTTCCGGTCAAGTGGTCGGCCTGACGCGGAATCCCCAGTGTTAGTTCCCAAGCGGGACTTGTTCCTTATTTTATGGACAGTACATGATGAAAGGCTGAGTCAACCCTGCCCGGGAATTGAATCCCGGACCTGTGGCATGGTAGCACGGAAGACCACCACTCAGCCACTGGTCCTCTGGATGTAATTTACCTTAATTAAAACTTGACAAGTTAGAAATCTGATATCAAAGAAAGTAACATTGTTTTTAAATGAATCAGGGAACATTGTACAGCTAAGATTAAAGAATCTGTTATGGAACTTGCGCCCGTTAGATGTCAAATGTTTTATCGGTCACACCCACTACTCCAAATAATAATAAGAAGAAAATATGAAAGAAGGCCTAATGTATAGTAGAAAGATCGTTAAAAATAAAGATAAGTCAAAAATGAGTGAAGTAATTAAATAAAGATTGAAAAATTTAAAAAAATGGACGTATTGTTTTGAGATGAGGAAAATGTATGTCTGTCGGTCTGTCTTTCCCATCCTGTTGCCTTCTTATCCAGTGCTGCGCGATGCACCGAACATTTCATCAAGTATTTGATTCAACGTTCAGGTCAAATAATTCGGCAATTTCCAAGACAGCAAGGTGTGATGAATGTTCGACCCGATTTTTGAACTTAAAAAAGTTTCAGTCAAATGCTACGTGCCGTCTAGTGGAATAGTAAAGAGAAATTTAAAAATCACGTCACTTCGCGTGGCCTCAAGTGAAAATTTTACTTTGAATCTGTATAAAAGTACAACGCCAGCAAGAATATTTTCCTTCGCGAAAGTTAAACGTTCAACATTTATAAGCACTTACTTTGAAGTCAGGCCACACGATACTGTGATTTATCAAACGTCTAACGTTGGAGAGTTTTGGTATAGGCACTGGTTTTACTGCATTCAGGTGGAAGATCTAATTTATGAATCTGTTACAGGTTTGGTTCCAAAATCGTCGAGCCAAGTGGCGTCGCCAGGAGAAATTGGAGAACCAGAGCGCGCTTCGTGGTCTTGGCTCAATGAGCTCCAGCCTCCTCGGCCCGGGATCCCGGTCCCAGTCCCCCATCGGCAACAACGCGCCCCTGATGGGCAACCCCCCATCCGGACACGCCCTCAGCTCAGCCACCCCACTCCTGTTCGACCCCTGGCTGACTCCGGCCTCCCTGTTGGGTCTGCGACTGCCCGGACTGCCCGGATTTCAGCTGCACACGGTGTATCCCAGCTATCTGACACCCGCCAATTTATCGCCCGGCCAGCAACAAGTGATGGGAGACGGTGGAAAGTCGAAAACATCTCCGCTCAACCTATCGGCTGATACGGGAGATGACGATGAGGACGAGGCAGAGGGCAGGGCGAAGGATCCCAGGAGTTCCAGCATTGCAGTTCTGAGGCACAAAGCCAAAGAACACCTACAGGTCATCAGCAAGGGTCATGTGACATGAAGGAATCGAGATCGAACCGACTTTCCCGACTGACAATACTACTCGGGAAGCTCTAAAAAAAATGATATTTTTCGTATTATTTTTTCCATTAAAAACTAAAAAGGATGGAATCCACTTTTTTTTCAGATCATATTTTTCTTCCGATTTGTATACCGTTGAGCGTGCAGCCTAAATGAAACGAATTAAATTCATATTTCTATGTGCATCTGCTACTTTTCGGTGTGAATGAAGCATAAGGTGATTCAACTATTAGTTTTGATGACTTGCCCTTTGAGAGATGCGCTTGAATGATTGCGGAAGATCTGTATGTAAAGGACTCAGGACATGCTACAAGGAGGAACGTAATGTTGTAAATACAAAAATTTCTAAATAGTGGAAGACTTTGAATAACATGTATTTTATTTAAATAACTAAAAATAGGATAAGATGCTCAATATTGGAACCCTTTTTTTGAATCCTTATATTCCATGACTTTCTCAAACAGGAAAAAGAAAAGTCAATTGCAAATGTAAAACATCGTATAGCTTCATTTTTCAATTTAAGTGTGTAAATTTCCACATTTCACAAACTTTGCGATGTCTGTATCATGCTCAAGAGATATTGACTTTCAAGAAGTGAACTAAACATAGAAAATAAAATCGGGAACTTATTATCATTTAGTACTTTGACCCGTAGACGTAAAGGGAGGAAAATCGAATAAAAGAATGAGTTCCAAAACAGTATAGTGCCAACAAGTTTGTGGAAATACTATGGGGGTAAATAAGCACTAAACGTTTTGACACATTAAGATTGAGAAAGTATGAAACTTTCTTCAAATGTTGAGCAATCAGTAAAGACGTTTTGCTCAAGTGCTGTGTATTTCTCACAAACTTCTGTTATACATAACTTAAATAGATTTATCGGCCATTAATTAATGAAAGTTTGGCTCGAACGACGATAAATCTTTTATAATATCGACATAAGTTATATCGTAATATACGACAAAAGTTATACGACGTCGATATAAGTTATATATCGACGAAAACTATTTTAACTTCGACGTAATATGTCGACGAAAAACATTTTAACTTACCGTGTAATCCCGAACAATGCTCTTCCTTCCTGAGGCATAATTTAAGGGGGAAAAATATATTGATTATTTCTAATAAATATTGCCTAATTTCTGCACGATGGAAAATTGAAACATCTCCTTGCGTCATGTGCCCTAGTGGTTAAGACCCCCTTGCCTTTCAGCAAATCAGTCCGTTCCCAAATCCCGACGAAATCTCACTTCCAACTTTCCCACCCCATTTGTCAGCACGTAGTACTCCCGAGGCTTCATGAAAAAAGGCAGGAAGTTGAGCAAAAAAGATAAAACAAATCAAGTAGCAATAGGAACACAGAAACTACATTTTAACCCCATGCAAGCAATCACGAATCATCATAAACAACGTTGACAAATCGGCATACTCTGTCAGATCAACCACATAGTAACATAATATTATGTTCTCGATTACGATAATTCAGAAATTTTCATATATGTACATTTATTTATTTATTCAAGAAGGGGGACAGTGCAGTACTATTCGGAATTATACGGTAATAGAACAGATCACTGAGTATTACTCAGAAGCTCAAAAAGCATCTAACGTGATAAGTAAAATGGACGACAGATAGACGGAATTGCTGTGCTTTCATCACACTGAGAATTTACTGATGTGTCTACCTTAAATCGAAGATAGAGACTAAAATATTGTATATATGTGTGTCAAGTTTGAATATTTGTAAAATTAAACTCTTTCATGTGTATTTTGTTTAGATATTTTACTTGCATTATGTATTTATGATTGACGCAGCAAAATATCCGAAAGAGTTCAAATAAATGCTGAAAGAAATATTGTCTTGTTTTGTGCTCCACGTTTTCTCTATTAGCTTTAAGGAACAACAAGTAGTTTTAATAGATAGTATTTCTAAATCTTTCTCTTGTAAAGGTCCATTTAAAATTAAAGAAAGTCTTGGTAGCTTCAATGTTTTAACGTCTCTGAAGCTAAAATAAAAATTTTATGAAGTCTAAATCTACTTTTGATAACAATTGTTCGTTGAACTAAATGATCAACTAAGAACAACTTTTGCGATGAAAAAAAAATATCCTTTTAGTTTATTTTAATATGCAAAATACCATTATACTTTTGAGTGTATACAAAACTGGAAAAATATTATGCAAGCTATTCTTCTTAAAAGAAGACGCTAACTTAGCTTTTCTCTTTGAGAAACAACGAAAAGACAAATAAATGGAACTTTCAAATTTAACAAACTACGATTATGTAGAAAGGTTGAATTTCTATGTTATTTTATTTTTTTTAATAATATTTATTTATTGTCATGAGGAAGGCAGATTCTTGTCGAAGGCAGGAATGAAAAAAATCTCTAACCAATCTTTCTATGATTATTTCATCAACTTTTTGATTCCTACGTTAAGGAAATTGCAGAAACATCTGCGTCTTCCTACATACGAAAGTTGGCAAAACTGTTATTTGGAGACGGGAGGGAGGTATATCAATTAAAAGAGTAATAAGGAACGTTTACCCAATAACTTCCGGGTAACTTACATCATAGGACTTTCAACTGATATCCAAAACGAAAAGTAATTAATATATCAGAGAAACAAATATTTTTGATTAGTCATGTTTGGATGCACTAATAACGGCTTATGACCTTTCGGGGATAAAGGGATTACCTGGGTTAAAAATCATCAGGTCATGATTGTCATAAAGCAGTGGTGCAGTCCTGGAAAAAAGGGGGATGGGGGACGCTTACATATACGAGCATCAAAAAGTGGGGATACGCTAATGTTAAAATTCAAAACAAGTGGGGGCACGCTTGCGTTAAAATAAAAAGGTAGGGGACACCACCCCCCACCCCCCACCCCCCACTCGACTACAACACTGTCATAAATATTAGTTTCTAATCCGCATTTGCTCACAAACACCTTTTATACTTTATTTTAAACAGTTAGATAATTGAAACAGAATTGTTCACAAAACTTTGATTTTCATCATTAAAAATCGTTTCAATTACGCTAAAATGTAACCTCGAAGCAACATTTAACACGTTCACGCCGTGGCCGATTTTCATGTTTTTCGCTGTGAGGCGGCTCTCGAATTCATGCTGCGCTTCATCTGGCGGCCCACAATGAGACAGTCTGTAGTGCGGGCCACCCGTGGTACGCGCCGCCCGATGAGATAGTCTAGTGCGGGCCACTGGTGGTACGCGCCAGCGTGAACGTGTTAAAGTAGTTATATTATGTTAGCGTTTCCCAACCGCTGGTTCGCGTACACACAGGGGTTTACGTGGTGCATGAAGAGGGTTCGCGAAAATAATATTGCAAATGACGGAATTTTTAATCTCCGACGTTAATGAAATTATAAATTAACATACATATCAGGACAAAGCGTTTTTTATTATTATTATTATTAATAAATTGTCTTCCCGATAATACGGAAAAGTTGTGGACTGGCATACCTACAAAATTTGAAAACACTTAGTTCTATTTTTACCCTTATTTCGAAAATGCATCAGAAAAAAGTGGGACCAGAAGATATTCATTCATTTATTTTAATTTTTGAGCTTATATTTCTTCAACAATTTCCCATTTTTTAGAAGTTAGCACGAATAAAAGGAGGAAATATGAAATTTACTAAAATATAAAACTTTGCATTATTTTCGGCTAATTTCTCAAATATACACCCAAAAGTGGAACCAGACGATATTTATTGATTTTTACTCACATTTGTCACACTTCATTCCTGCATTACCTCCGTGAGAAATTTGAAAATACATCAATTTTAATATTTCTGTAAATTTCTAGTATTTTTGCGAATTGTATACATTTCAACTCGAAAGTGCAAGCGAAAGATATTTATTGATTGAAAATTTTGGAAGTATATTTTTCACGCCATTCCACAACTTTTTCGCACTATCTGGAAAGTAATTTTTAAAAATATTTATACGAATACATATATGTTCACAGGCCTGTTATTATTTTAGTTTTTATTTAAACTTTTTGGTGTTTTTACAGTTATTACATGTTTATATCTTGTTATGAACGCTTATGCAACATGAAAAATAAATGTTCTAGCAAATTTTATAATTTTTTACCCGTTATTAACGACGACCAGAAGGGTGTTCGCTATTCCCTTTCGGTTTTTAGAAGGGGTTCGCAACAAAAAAAAAGTGTTGGGAACCGCTGAATTACGTAATTGCTTTATCAAAGGACATTGTTACCTCTTCTCCCCCCCCCCCCCCGCAAAAAAAGGGTATAGAAATATATCTCTTTTACGGACTTTTAACGCCCTAACGGACTTTTGGTCTTTTTTGAAATTTTTTCAAAATTTTGGTCTCCTTCGTTAGAGCTGCTATGAAGTTTTCCTCTTTTTCTAATTATGTATTCATATATATAGATACGTGTGTAGTGCCTATTATAGTACGTTTTACCACAAATTCGTAATCGTAGAGTAAATTAGTAATAATGTTTCAAAACATGATTGTTAATGCCTTTTGAACATTTTGTGTTGTTTCTGCTGATGGTTCGTTTTCGCACCATTTTAAAAACCATTTTTAACAGGCCCTAAATTATGAAACTTCTTAATTCGACTGTTTTTACATAAATGAAGAAGCTTTATTTCACAAAATATTTTTCTTATTTTCAAATATTAGTTATTTGTGATTTTTTGTTATATTTCAAAGGAAGGTGATTTGAAGGTTTTAAAGTTTGGTTAGATCATGGAACTCATAGTATGTAGCGAGAAAAATGTTTTTGGACATCGATTTGCCAATTGTGCTCTTTAGTAACAAAAGGGCATCATTCGCCAAGATATTGCTTTTGTTTTTCCTTGTTTCTTTAATACTTGAAAATAATAAACCAATAATCACCTATAAAATTATGAATTTGTTACCATTTTATAACTTCTTCAAAAATAAAATATTTTTTTCTTTGCATTTTCATGTTATTTAGAGGCCATATGATGTAGGAATGCAGTACTTGGTTAAAATTTGAATTTGAAGTATGTGCGGCAGGAAATATGGGTTAATCGAATCCCTTTTATCGTTACGTTCAAAATGTTAGACTTATTACCATATAAAAATATTTTTCAGAACATATTTCTAGCAATGAAACTGAATTAGCAAACTCATAAATCCTCCCATTCTTTTTTTTTTTTTTTTTGGTATAATAGAGGGAAAGATTTATTGAATCTTTTGTAATCAATTTTACGAGATATTAACCCTTCTTCTTTCGTGGTATTTTTTATAGTACAGTAATCTCTCACTTATATGACGACGCTACAGGGATGTAGTGGGGCCGGAATGATCCGGCCCGCCGTTACGGTGCTTTATTTCTAGTAATGCTTGATTTAAATTTTATTTGAAAATCTTTCTTTTCAAAACAAGACTTATTAATTATTGAATTATTTTTACATATCGATAATTTTTCCATAATTAATAAAAGTTGCATTACCATTATTTTTTAAATATTGTTTAATTGTAATCATTAAATAGCACATAATTTTTCAATCCATCTATCTTAAAAGTTATATTAATCTATAGTGGTTTCACACATTTATATTATTTAGAATTCAGTTCTTTTCCTGAATTGGTGCTTGCATGTATGTATTTTGTTGTTTTCGTTTTCAATGTTACGTACACTAAGTTAAGATGCTTCCTCGACACAATGAATTTGTCGTCTCGGGCAGAGCAACTTTAGCACTACAATACTGGGCGACAGCGACCAATAAAAAAGATGTTTAAGTGAGAGAGATCTATAAGTGAAATTCAGCTTGATTTTAATCCAAATTAAGTTTAAAGGCTAAAAATGTAAGAGAATGGTTGTTTCAATGGAATGAATTAATTTCCAAGTAAAAAACTATGCTGACAGAAATAAAGTTTAAACGAAATAAAATTTACATAAATGACATGCTTTATTGTTTTCTGAAGTACTTCACAAAATAAAATCGTAATTGTTTTCCGTATTATTTTTAAATATTCTGTAAAATTTCGTTCAATTACTTATGCCTTTAAATAGATGCATTAGTATTTTGCATAAGATTTTTGAAAGACCGAAGCTTTTAAAAAAATAGATGTAAAGAATAAGGTACTGAGATATCTCTAAAAGTGACGCATAAATAAAAATTATACAACAATAACTTTTTTATATTCTCGGTTACGGCTTTTTAAAAGCGACGTTTAACTGAGAGGAGACACGTATAGGAAGTGATGCATAAACGAGCGATTACTGTACTTTTATGCATAAATAGGATAAAAAGCTTTATTTTCTTTAGAAGAAGAAGCATTTTTATTTAAAGCATAATAAACTATTTTTGAGGAAAGTAGCTTGAAGTATCAAACAAAAGATAAGAACTTCTGAAAATAGAATATTCATCGAAACTCTCATTATAAATGAAATTGATACGTAAACTACTAAAGATACTATCTCATCAGCAACTAAACACTTAGGGGTCAGGCTATGTAGCCACCAGGTCAAGCTATTAAAGATGGTGCGACACAATGTTTAAAACAGCTATAAAAACATCAGACCATTCCATTTAGTGACTGACTGATAGACCACGCTTTTGGTAAAAACACCCACGCTGGAAAACCGTGCAAAAAAAAAAAAAAAAAAAAACTAAATCTTTCTCCTTATAAAAATTCTGATTTACTTCTGTGCGGGGAATAGCCTAATGTGATTATTTTTCGTCATACCGTTAGCGCCGCCTCCAATCTATCAGGCGAACAGGAAATTTTATCTAGAAATGTGAGTTCCCCTATCTGATTTCCTTCTTCATTATCCTCTAGAGAATCATATGGTGATTCAGTTGATCTAACCAAATTCATCTTGGCGATCAAGCAGCAAGCTTTTCACTCCTATTCCATCCTGCCCGTTGGTTCATAGTATAGCAGCATTTTATAGGAGGAACCGGAATATGTTATCGAAATAATTTATGACTACTTTTGTAGAAAACTTCGACGTCCTTCCATTGCAATTATACAATTACTTCACTAAGTGCTGTAGAAAGAGAAAAATTTCCAGTTTGGAAGTTCAGTCACGTACAGTTTACGACAACGCTCAGTTGCCAACAATTCATAAAACTTATGTAGAGTGATATTTCGCCTAGAACTAATCAGCCGATTTTTTTCTATTTAATCCAGAAACTACTAGGATACTACTACGTTAACTTTTCTACTACCAAAACTTAGGTTACCTTCCACGATTATTTATATTTTCTCCAAGGAAACGAAAACTGAGATTTTTAAGATTTACATTTAGTTGTTGGTCTACAAATTCAATTCAAAAATGAAGATGGACGATGAAATAAAGCCTAACGGATTCGTGAACGGTGTCAAGCAAAAAGGAGACTACGTGTTCCATGCCACTCGTGAACAGAAAGCTCGTTCCAGACTAGGCAGCCTTGACGAATTCTGGAGAATGCACAAAAGATCCCTGGATGAACCAGATGTCTTCTGGACTGAAGCTGCGGCTCCGTTTCATTGGGAGACTCCACTCCCCAAGAAAAATATCGCCAATTACAACATCGATGTCAACAAAGGGAAGGTGTTTATCGAGTGGATGAAAGGGGCCACGACCAACATCTGCTACAATGCTTTGGACAGAAATGTGAAGCTGGGTCACGGTGATCAGGTCGCTTTTTACTGGTAAGAAAGTTTCAATGACTCATTTATTGCTGTTTTTAGTATTTATAACTTTATGAAATCTAATATTTTTCTCAGGAGATGGTTTTATACACTCTCAGAAACGCATGCTCAAATCTCACGAAACTTTCGTCGTATTTGACGAAATGGCTTTGTAGAAAATATTCCGAGTAAATCTTTCGTCAGATTGATGAAACTATTGAATATGATAGAATTGAATCCTGATTTAACTAATTTAGCCACGTGATCACGCGAGGAAAGAATCGTTGTAAATGACGAAATTTGTCTTGGCGGTCGAAGAATCCTTGAAAGTGAGAGTTCTATTTCTGAGAGTGTATGAGCAGTTTTTTCAGTCCAAACTTTAAGAATTTCAGGCACCTGCGCATTTCAAAATGGAGCCTTAAAAGATGCCTGTAGGTGACTCCAGATCCTTTAGTTAAACAATAAGGAAGTCCTCCCTTCCCTCTCTGCATTGAACCTAATCAGATAACCCCTTCCAACATCATTATATAAATTATAACTTATTTCTATGATCTGTATCTTGGCTAACCGATTAGGTCCTTATCATCAACTAGTCGAACAGACTTAATGTTTAAGGAATATTCGCCACATGTTTAAAAAATTATAAACCACTTTAAACTTTAAAATACTGATTCTGCTTTTAATATTCTCCTCTGTTTTGCTAAGCGACTATAGTTCAGTTGTTTGATACTCATTTAAGTTGATATCTTCTTACTTTCAGCTGCTCTTTAAGTAAGTTCTTACTTTAAGTTGATATTTTCTTACTTAAATATTTGACTTCTTTTGCATTTGAATACCATTACGAAAACATTTTTGCTAAGCTTGATTTTTAAAATTTTTTATAGCAAAAATTTTGTTTTTTTTTTCTATTGACAGTTTCTATAAACGCCAATAACTGTCCATTCATTTTTGTTTTGTGAATGTAAGCACTGAAGCCTTTTTTTAGCCTACTTTCCCAATTTTCCCTTAAAAGTTTTCATATTAATAAAGCATGAAAGGAGACTTAATGTACCGTAAAAATATCGTTATAATCAAGAAAAGTCAAAAATAAGTAAAGTAATTAAATCAAGATTGAAAAGTAAAAAAATTGAAAGTAGGGTTTTGAGATGGGGAGAAAATGTGTGTCTGTCTGTCTCCCCTCTTCCTAATAACTTTTAAATAAATTGTCCGATTAGAAAGACTGGTTTTTTGTATTCGAAAGATCTCGACGAGGACATTCATTTACACATTTTACTCTTTGATTTTAACAATTTTTCGTTCAATTTTGAACAGTTCAAAAAATATTAAACATTACCGCCTAAGGGCAAATTATGTAAACTCTGGGAGGAAGATCCTAGTTCCTATGAACAAGCTTATTCGCAGAAGCTCTCGGCGTTAAATGTTTTTTTATTTGAACAATTTTTGTTCATTTTTGAACAGCTCAAAAAAATTAACTTAGCGCCTACTGGGAAATTTCAATCCTACATAAATCCTGATCAACTGACCGATTTGCTTGGAACAAATTTTATCGGAAAGCTCTTATGACGTAGAACATCTACAGATAGGAAGTTCATCCAGAACTAACGAACCTATTTTCCTATGAAATTTTTTGATTAGGAGTTTTAAGAATATTTTTGAATGAATGAATGATTAAATGAATAATTGAAAGAATGAATGAACAAATGAGTTAATAAATGAACGAATGAATGAAAAAAATAAGTAATTGCGTGAATAAATATATGAATGAATAAATCAATGAATGAATACGTATTAAGCGTGGAAAATATTTGAAGTAATTGAGAACTAAAGCTAAACGAGAAAGAGAGAGAGATAGCTAGGTTATAAATTTGAAATTGGTGTATACGCGAAAGTAGGTTCGTACAGTTCTAGACGGAACCTCGTTTTTTTTTTTTCTCTTATGCAAAGATTCGGGAACGCTCTCTCCCAAAAAAACAATAAACAGTCTTACATAGGGTCCAAGATGGCCAAATCAAGAAAAAAATATTTCACTAAGAAGTTTTATGTCAAACATTTACTAAAATTAATATAATAGCTTGCTGATGAAAATGCAATCTATGTATAAAATTACACTACAAAATTCTTTTATTCAAATAACTCACCAAATGCAAGGTATAATAGTTTCAAAATTACCTTGCAGGAAATGTTCAAAATAACCTTGCTAGGAAAAA
This sequence comes from Octonoba sinensis, assembly GCA_038502835.1. NCBI lineage: Eukaryota > Metazoa > Arthropoda > Arachnida > Araneae > Uloboridae > Octonoba > Octonoba sinensis. The sequence continues at coordinate 111,755,057 of CM076604.1, read as the reverse complement.
TACGCTATGTATTTTCCTTTGTTTAAAATAACCTTGTAGGAAATAGTCAATTATGTATTATCCTTTGATTGTTCTGATATATTCTTTAAAAGAGAATGTGAAAAAATTTATGAACAGCATGCATTGAAGTTAAAAAGGTATTTCGTCGAGCGAATATAATGAGTCTTTTAGAAGAAAGGCTGATGAGCGCTATGGCTAAGAAATACCTGCAGACTTGCTTAAAATGACTAAATTTCATAATTTGGGTGCAAAGTAACTTTGGAAAAACTTTTTTTTATGACTACTATCTAGCAGGACTTATAAAAAGAGACTGCGTTATGTCTGCGAGTTGAAGAGAAGAAAATCCGGAAGACTTCTATCGGACAACTCGACGGGAATTGAGCAAGAAGCCATAAGCAACTTCTTTTCGCAGTTCATTGGTCATAGTATTATTTCGCCATTTGTAATATTGACACGACTCAAATTGAGAAAACAAGCCTTTGAAATTTTTAAGCAAAAGTTTCTTTTTTCTTTTAATTTTTTGCAGTGAATCTAAAACTTATGTGTTTAATACCAAATCCGACCCTTCAATTTAATACGGAAAAAGACTAATAGTTATTTTTAGAATTCTATATGTATATATATATTTAATCGGCTTTTATAAAAAAAAATATCTTCTTAACTTATTCATTTTTTTAAATTATTTTATTTATTTATGCATTGTTTTAATTTTTTAATTTATTTACTTTCGAGTGGTACCGCCATTGAAGTCCATGAGTGTATTCTTCATCTACTCATTTCTTAGGCAATGTCTGCTGCACAGATATTAGCACACCTTGTCTTTCGCGAGCGGAATCTACTAAATTATTTGGGATCAGCTGCTTTCACTAAAATAAATGTGGCGGTTCTTTCCTTTTTTGGAATTAAATTAATTTTTATGCGCGTTCTGTTCCCACTTGCTCCTTTTTAACCAAAAGCACGAGGGAAAAAAAACGCTAATTGACACAATTTTGCCTGTTTGCCTTCGAACCTCTTTACACCAGAATTTTAAATTTATAATTCATAGGGACATTCGTTTGTGTGTATTTCTATTCAGAAAACAAAGTTACACCGTGTGATAGATTCTGAGCTGCATTACTTATTTAGTTAGATAGTTCATCTCAGTTATATAGTTTAGTTATATAGTTGAGCTAAGAGAGGATGAGATGATTATATACACTAATGGATTAGCATCAGAGAGTAAGAAAGTAACGCCGTATTCTTTTTTTTTTTCTTTAATACAATTTTTTTGTTTAAGTGCTTCATTTCCCCTCCCCCTGTATTTTTCTATTAATAGCAAAACATGTATTGACCTAACTTTATTACTACTGTGACGGGCAGCACCGGGTAAGTTGGCTAGCAGAGTAATGACTCGAAACTAACTTGAATAAAAACATTTATTACCGACAGAGGTAAGCAGAACAATATTACTTGTAGAGCTGCAGTGACGACAGTATATCAGTATTAAACTGTGAAACTATAGAAAAATCTAGATTAAAAAAAATAGAGACTTCGTTCTATTATCCCTTACAGTTCTACTTTTTTTCTTGGTATGTTTTCATAGCAAATAACGTTATGGTAGTGTTTCTTAATAAAATAAGTTCTAAAAAATCTATTTTAAAACACCATATTTCTCTTTTTCTTTGTTAAAAAATATTTCTCATGTTAAAAAAAATTTACGAATTAAATTGGAAATTTTTAAGCCGAATTATCTTAATATGCAAGTAAAATGAAGAATCAGCAATTTTATACTATATAAATAAAGTTATAGAATATAATATAAATAAAACTAGTCATCAGTTTAAATTTTCTGAGGCTAAAATTATTTGCAGACCGTCTACGATCGGAGAATTGAATTTTTCGGAAGCCTTCCATGTTCAGAAAAATTTAAAGAACATTTGTAATGGTCTTTCGCTGTCCCTCATATTTCTTCCACTGTGTTAAATGGTTTCGCATTTGCCTTTTCCAATATCTCCCAGGCCAATTGTGCTTTAGCAAATGCTGAGACCTGATTGGTTCACGATCCATGTCTTATAGTCTCAGATCCGACTTAGACTTTTTTTTTTTCTAATGGGCTTCAGTATTGGTTCTCAACCATTGCAGACCCAGTGCGTTCCCACAGATTGGTACCAACTCTTTCAGCGGCACCATGATGAGTGTGGTACCATTGCCGCAATTTTTTGACGTTCAGTTCTCCCTAGATGGCGGCACCTGAGCTCTCGTTGATGCAAACGGCACTAGGAATTTAATTTAGCCGCGAGTATCCCCGCCAAACGGATACTCAAGGGATCTTTAACATGCCGCATAATCATACGACATGGGCGCAAACGATTTTCTGCACCTTGAAAATCCACCGACTTGGGCCAGGTTTGAGCCTGGGAACTTGGGCGTACGAGGCCTGCGCCTTACCACTATAAGAGACGACTTAGACTTTCCCTCATCGAGTTCCCTAATAAAATGAATATTTATGCAATGTAAAGTGCAATGAAACAAAACATGTTAGGGTTTCCGTCCCACATCCCTCCATAGCTATTTTTAATTAAATATCATTTAACTGACATTTTTTCGATAATTACCCTCACATAGTTTCCGAAAAAAAGTATCACCAATAAAGACCAAAAGATGTAAATAAGGCACTAAAGTAGCGTTGCCTACCTTTTTGCAGTCAGTAAGAAAGGCTGCCAGGTGTAAACAGGCACGCGTGAGGTAGAAATTTACCCTCATCGAGTTTCTCGTACAGTGTATAAAAATGTTGATAATAATATTACAAACACGTTGGCTTAGCAAAAGTAAACATGACTTAGGGTTGCCATGATTTTAAGTGTCAGTAATTGACTAAGGGACTGTCCATAAATGATGTCACGCTTTTCCCCATATATTTTACTCCCTGCCCCCCTTTGTCGCAAAATGTCACACTTCAGCGGACCCCCTTACCCTCTTTGTCACATGTCATGTTACGTTGCATAAGCATGATATCACACTTTTTGTTACCTCCTCCCCTCCTCTTTTCACAATCTGTCGCAAATTTACGAACCCCCCTCCCCCGCAAAGCGCGACATCATTTATGAATGATCCCTAAGAGAGGGTGGTGTGATGAATTGAAAAAGACTTCCAATAGCAGTTGCGCGTGGGACATTCTTATATTCATTTTAATCAAAGAAAACATAAAAGCAATATCTAATCTCTGTGCAAAACAACTTGCTATAAATTAGAATATTTAATCTTTATGATGAGATCAGTCCTTTGTTGTCGGAATTGATCTCTGAAGATACTGGTCTAATTGTAGAAATCTGTATTTATACAAAACGCGGTTCACTGCACACAAATCCTCTTTGATCCCAATCAAGACTGATAATTACTAAAACCTTAAGCTCAATACAAAAAATGTTAATTAGGTTGCAGACAAGGCAGCGAAATTATGAACCATCTGTGGTATCTCGAAGTAAGTTGCATTTTTATTTTTGAGTTTATACTTTGGGAAAAAAAGACAAAATAAGCATGGTTGGAGCATTAAGGTCCAGTAGAAAAAGATTCAAGATAATCGTGATGCTGGAATATAAGCACGAAACCTCAGTTCTAGGATTTAAAATGGATCCAGCTTTTTTTAAGTACTGGTCCTAATGTATGAATTTACAATAAAAGCTAAAAAAAGAATGGTTTAAGGCTTATTAATGATATAGCTGAAATAAGTGGAATTAATCCAAAACTTCAATTCCTTTTTGACGAAAAACAAAGAAGAACAGTTTTTGGTACAAGTTGAATGTACGAAATATTTATGCACATTTTTCTGGACTCTTCCAAAGTTACCGAAATCTAAGCTATTGCTACCTTAATTAATATTTAGTTAATACTAATGGAAATGATGCAATCAAAAAATATAATTAACAATATTTAAACACAATTTACTGTCATTTATACTCCTTGCTCCCTTTTTACTAATAATTCTTTCATTTTAAGTCATAAAGTCGTTGCCATTTGCTTTAGAAAATATATATTACAAAAGCATTTTTAATATGCAATATGAAAAATAACAAAAAGCAAAATCTAGAAAGCAGATGCAATTACATATAGTAATGTTTGTGAACTTTTCAAGAAAATTCTCTTTGCGGCAAAGAAAAAAATCAAGCAAGACCAACTTCAGAAAATTTTCCATGAAATGAGACAAGAATGAGATCTTTAGGACAAACGGTTTCGACGGTTATTAAGGAAAAAAACTTCGACTTTTTGAAAAAAAAAAATCGCTGTTTTTTTTTTTTTAACTTCAATGAGGCGCGGGTTAATATTATCAGATTTTTTGTGACCACCCTAATGCGAATTCTCTTTTACTCGACGACTGTCTCACGCGCAGTTGCTATTCGGAGCCCTTTTTTTATCTGTCACATCACGTTCTCTTAGTCAATTATTGAAACTTTAAATCGCCGGTAACCCTAAGATTTGGCTACTTTTGCAAAGGCAACCCTATACCATCGTGTTTGCAATATTATTATCAACATTTTTATACAGTATACGAGAAATTGGATGGGGGTAAATTACTACTTCACGCCTACCTTATTTACACCTGGCAACCATTCTCACTTCAAGGAGAAAGGTAGGTAATCTTACTTAAGGTAGGAAAAAGCGACTGCAAAGAAAATCTAATTTGAAAGACGTATAAAAACAATTGAGAGGCTAGGATAAAAAAGTAATTGTTTTTTCTTATCTATCAAGTCAGAATTCTGGTTTTTGGTAATTGACAACGCACGACCACGGTATTTGAAAAGAATGATAACGTCATTATCATGTGGAACTTCCAAAAGACTCCAATAGAACTAAATAAACAGAAAATTTTAACGTATCAAAAGTTTGTCTTACGCAATAATAAGACAAGGATGGCAATCAGCATCCTAGCTTGTTTCCTTCTTTTCAGTTTTTTCACAGTCGGGCTACCGTTTTTAGCTTGTATCTATCTCAGGAAAAGAATCTTTGTAAAAATAAATATTTATTATTCGTGAAAAGGGCTTTTTGGAGTCACCTGAGAAGGAAAAAATAAATAAACAACATCAAAAGAGCTTTGGAATAATCGAGAATGATCGCGGTACCATTTTCAGAAAAGCTTGCTCCATTTAAGCACTCCGTATATATATGCATATACAAACACAAATACAAAAGTGACGACCAGCAACAGGCTCAGGGCCCATCTAGGCTGGTCCTAATATATATGCATATATATGTATAATTGTATATATATATATGTGTATATATATATACATATATACTAGGGATGTAACAAATAGTGATTTGGCCGAACAGCCGAATACCGATATTTCAAGCCGAAGCTGAATATTCGCAACCGAATATTAAAATTTTGGCCGAATACCGAATATTTAGTAGCCGAATAATAAAACTGCTCAATATTACTCAATCTACATAAATAAAAAAACTACGTTTACCAAAGAGGTAAAATTTGGACATTTAGCAAGAGGCATTTGCTCTTAGATGTAGGGAATATTCTTTAAAAAGCATGGTAATGTAATTTTGCCATAAAAGTTAATGTTTTTACATCGTAATTTCTATATTTTTATAACGATACATAATAAGATAAATACGATAGTACATTAGTTATAATATTTTATACCCAAATAACTGCATTAAAATTAAACATGCTTAATTCAACATTTGTATTCTATATACATAACTAGAACAATACGTATTTATTACATATCAGACCAGTTCTGAAATCATATACAAGTGACTTAAAAGCTAGACTTAAAAGTTAAACTTAAAAGCAATGTATAAAAGAGTTTATTTCCAAATTAGTATTCCTATTTAAGAAAATTACATGCTACTATTTCTTTTGCAATAGTTGAAAAACTGATTAAAATGTTTGAAATACAGATTTTTTCCTTTTCTACCTTGTTACTATAGAAAGAGTACTCGGTCGAATTTTTTATCAGTATTCGGCCAGGCAATGTATAAAAGAATTTATGTCCAAATTAGTATTCCTATTTAAGAAAATTACATGCTACTATTTCTTTTGCAATAGTTGAAAAACTGATTAAAATGTTTGAAATAGATTTTTTCCTTTTCTACCTTGTTACTATAGAAAGAGTATTCGGTCGAATTTTTTATCAGTATTCGGCCAGGATATGAACTCGCTCTCTATTCGGTCAGACCGAATATTCGGCTAGCAGATGAAATTACTAACCGGCTATTCCGAATATTCGTTATATCCCTATGATTTATTTATGTTCATATTTTATTCATGTTTCATGCATTTAGGCATTATAGAACTTATTGAAAATTGTACTGTTTGTATTCCTCAATTTAGTCTTTCTCTGACAAAATCTTGAAATGTGCAGTACATAAAAATTTATAAACTACCGGTACAGAGCCTTTGTTTTTATTTCGACATATCTGCGACTCTTTCTAAGATTCAATGGGCCGCGATGGCGTTCATTCTTTTGAGATACATGGAAGGCTTTGTACTAATAAGAAGTGAGAAAATACCTATTATAATTGTGGGTTTTGGTATAAAAATTTTGCCTTCTGGTATTGGTGGGTCCAAAAAAAATGATTTTATAGAGCTCCGCCTACCCGGCTTTTTTATTATCCTGCCTGCCCTTCCGCCACATTAGGCCGGATACTCGAGAGTCTACTGTATATATATAATTTTATTTTGTAACTTTTACTATTTTAATTCACTGCAAAATTCGATTTTGTTGATCTTTATTAGCAAAATAGTTTACATTTTTTGCGATAAATGAAATAAAATTTCAAAAAATGAAAAAAAGAGTGATTTCGCACAAAATTGCAATACTAAATGTGGACACGTGTTTCGGAATTACAATCAATTCTTTTCAGACAAGAAAGAAGCGAGAAAAGGAAGCAAACACTCAACAAAAATCCCGCCAAAGAGAATTTTTTGTACGTTGCTGCGTGCTTTCTCTCACTATTTTTTTTTGTTTTTTGTTCCTGTCTTTTTGACAAGTAAAAGTAATTCAAATTTATCATAATTGTACATACAATTGCGTTTGTTTCTTCAATGAAAGGCGGAGCTGTGTAGTTATACTTTGTGTGCACAAGAAAGGACAATTTGCTAGAAAGATTATATATATTATATATCAGGCACAGTATTTGTAGCAAAATATAGTTTCTCAAAAAAATAAATGAATCAATAAAAAAAATCAATAATAATATTATTAAGGAAATAATAAATAATTAAGTCATGGGGGAGGGTATTTCAGGAAGATCAAAAATAGTACTATACTTAAAACTTTCCCAAAATTGCAGAAAACAAAATCAATATTAATTATTGAAATAGCTAATTAATAATTAAGCAAGTTAATAAATTAACTGGCATTGCAATACCAACTTATCAAAAGAACATAAAAATGATTTAGACGACGCAATTTCCACACAAAAAAAGATATCTTTAGAGAAGGGCTAGAGAATCTGAAAAAAAGTCAAGATACATACAGAAATAAATCGGCTTAATTTTTGCTGTTTGTGATTGACCGATGGGAACCTTTGTAACGGTTTGACCTCAAAAAACGCCTTTTCGACGATGGATTTATGCATATCTCTATCTATATTCTAATCTTATGACGACGGACACTTGTTTTTAGAAAAAGAACGCCCAAGTTTTCAACTCCTAGCATAACGAGATAGAGAGAGAGAATTTCCACGCTCAGCAAGTCTCATATTTATTGAAAAGTTGTTAGATAAGACTTAATTCTTTGTTTAGAGTATGATTAAAAGAAGGTCGACGAGACTTGCGAGAGTCGTTTAGAATTTTATTTCGTGCATTGATCACAATGAATTATTGTTTGCTATGCTGGGGGCCAAATGTTTCTGATAGAATAACGAGCCCATAATATAAAGTAACTAATCTGTGTGCATGCAAGTTTTTTTTCGCCCACACTTTATTTTGCTCTTGCTCTGCCCCTGGGCACACTTTTTTAACCCTGCCGCAATGTCGTTTTTAATGAACACCTCTATTTTTTGTTCACTAAGCACTTGTTTTTATTATTTTTAACAAGTGGCGCATTTTTTTCGTTTTATTTTGTATGTAAGATCATATTCGTTAATATAGTTTCCCCTAGATCTTGTAAACTGGGCTCAAGACTCATCATTTTTCACAAAATCGTAAGAAGACATGGGGAATTTCTTTAAAACATTTTTTTACAAATTGTAAGCACAAAATTTATTAAGAAAAATAGTTTTTAAGTGCTTACATAGTTTAAAAATAAAATAAATATAAGTTGTCCGAAAAATTTCGTGAAAAATATATATTAGGGCACCTTTTTTATTTGTTGTTTTAATACAACAACCACAAAAAAAATAGCGCATTGTAGGGTTAACACTGATAATTTTGGTACTGATATTATTTATTCTTATTTATCTCCATTTAATATATCTGTAACTATACTGTAGAGTCTAGTAAATGCTCCTTCCTAGAAAACCACGCTATGGTGTAAAAATTCGAAAAAGTATCAAAGGAGCTGACATGTTTTTAGAGCATGAATCACTAGCCGGAACTACTCATTTTCAAGAAAAAAATTCTTAAAAGTTACTACTTTAGGCAAAATATGTTTTAAAGTGTTGTTCGGGATGGGAAATTTCAATAATCCGGTAAATATAAAACAAATACCTACAACTGCTAACATAAAAGTCAAAGTACCTTGCTAAAAGAAAAAAGTTGTTTTGACAAGGTTTTATCGCGTCCCTTCCAAAACTGATATCTTCATTTTTAATCAAAATAAATATCTCGAGAACGGCCTGACCAAATGCTTTACGAGCCAAAAAACATTAGTCCAGACTTTTTGGAATGTACATGATTTAATTGATTGCTGTGACTACGCTATTTGGATAGGTGAAATATATATATATATATATATACTACTATATTTTCGGATGAGTCCTTCTTTCATTGTAAAAAATATATAGCTTCATCAACAGATTGACTGAAATCAAAACGTTTTTGCTTCAGAGGGTGAGAAAAATTCTTATTATTATGTGGCAAAGAGATTGTAAAACGATTTTCTGAATAAGCAGAAGCTTTAAAGTCAGAATCTATACATCGGAATCAACAAAAACATTAAGAAAAGGAAGTTATAATACGGATATTATAAAGATTTATGGGAATTTTTTTTTTTAGTTAAAGGGAAACTAGAGTCTACCTAGAGGTCGAAAAGCGACCGCAATTCATTAAACTTTTCGAGTTTATCGTCGAACGTGCAGCTTTTAAACATTTTAAGTTTTTCTGTTTGCCACAGTTTGTTTTGTTTAAATAGTGTAACTAGAGATAATCTCTTCTCAGTGCGGCTGATTGACCACTGAGTTATAAATTTGATTTCATATATTTGAAACACATATTATATGAACATTTTATCTTTCTGCCTCCTTTTCCTGTAAATAAAGAAAAATAAAAAAATTCATAACACCCTATTATTATTGAATAAATCAGAAACACAAACACTCACTTTCAATTTAAACGAGATTTCAAACCGCAAATGCTAAATCAACAGATTTACGAGACGTTTATTCGAAGCAAAATAACGCGGCACCGCGCTTATTATCTCACTTCACTCTCAGAAACGCATGCTCAAATCTCACGAAATGTTCGTCGTATTTGGCGAAATGGCTTCGTGAAAAATGCTCCGAGTAAACCTTTCGTCAAATTGGCGAAATTTGGGTAGTAACTTTTTTAAGTCATGTAATCGAGCGAGGAAAGAACCGATGTTAATGACGAAATTTTCTTGACGATTCAAGAATCGTCAAAAATGAGAATTCTATTTCTGAGAGTGTTTATATTATATTAGACATTGTTAGCTTCAAATTGTATTTTATTTTGTTTGACATTGCTATGGACAAACAATTTGACAGACATATTGCCAGTCTGCCACGAGAAAAACTCATGCCGAAATGTCTGTTTGTCTGTCACTATGGCAATGAGGTGTGACTCATTTCTATCAAAGGAAATTCAAAAGACTGGAATACTATCTTTTAAACTTCCCTGGGAAAAATGAGACACACCTCAATGCAATAGTGACAGAAAGGCACAGGCTTTTCTCGTGGCAGACAGACAGTATCATACAGTTCGACCAAGAAATTTTGATAGTTGGACGCTTCTGCGCATGGCAAAAAAGAACGAACTCATTCGTGTTTTAGGGAGGTACGTTTTGCAAGTGCGTTTATTTAGTACGCGAATCAAATTGTTTGCTTCGCTGTTTGTTGAAAGAAACTAAATTTATAAACTGGCATATAGCATCAGTTTGGCAGAAATAAAGTATGCTAAAAGAACTAGAACGAGAAGATGGAGGCACACTCCTTATCCCAGCAGTTCCTCCCCTGAATAGGAATGGATTCTTCTTGGCACTCTGCCAGCCGGCTTGCTTTGGTTGATGGTAGAACTGTACATACATATTTTGGCAATGGATTAACTGACAGCTTAAGCTTAGTATTAATTTGTTTTGACAGTCATTTAATAGATTACATTTCCTCTTTTGTTTGTTCATGAAATGCATTCTTAATTGAATTATAAATAGTAAGAAAGGTATTGAGTATTGTACAACTATTTCAGATTGTAGATGTAAGGAGTAGTATTAAAGTATGACGAATCAAGTATTCTAAAAAAAAGTCTTCGAACCTACGTCGAAAGTAGGAGGGAAAAAATAACTATTTTGTATTCCTTTTATGATAATACTGAAATTCATCAGTGGCTACTAAACAGAAAAAGAGTAGGAAAATCGGTTGACAAGTAAAGGAGGAAATGATACTTAACTGTTTCTTCTTTGCCTATTTGTGCATAGATTTTCATCGCTTTGCTACCAGTTTTCTTTTTTAAATGATAGGTTTAAATTACCAATTGGGGGTAAATAAATTATGGCTTCGAAATGACACTCTCAAACCCAAAACTTTTAAAGCTTTTGAGGAATGGTTGCTCACATTCTGTCATAAATAAAGCATTTAAAAATCAGGAAAGACATTTTTATAAGAGATCACTATCTAAACTTCGAAAAGATATATAAAATTTGGCTGGTAATCAAAAGCTCCAGGAAATACACGTGGACGAAAGGAAGATCTGAGTGCAAAAGGAAAAAAGAAGCCGAAAAGACTTATCTCTGTGGAAAATCCTCTGCTTTAAAGAAGTTTAGCAAAGAAACTATGGCTACCGCAACTGATTGTTGTCAGATAAAATAAGTGGCTATAAAAATGTGAATAAGCCAATCTTGTCGATAAATGTTTGCAAAGATCGTTAAGAAACGAAGACTCTGTATTTAATGCTACGCAACATTAACAACTTGTAAAACAAAGATGCAATGTATTTCACGTGCAAAGCGTAAAACGTGGCAAAGACGTAGCTGTTTTTCAAAAAGCAAATAGGCAAATAGTAATAGATCAGGTGTTATGGCATGCATGGGAATATCCTCTAAAGGCTTAACAAAACCCTTTTTCTAGAACCAATTGTTAAAATTAATGCTAAATACTATCAGAATAAGTTTTGAAGCACATGATCAAAGGAAGTAAAAGTTTTTACTCTCAAAGAAACTTTGTTTCACCCAGGTTCTGCATTAAGTCATTCTGCAAAATCAACTATAAAATGGCTGAAGGATAAAAAAAAAAATAATTTTCTTTCTCCTAATAAATGACAACCATCAACCCTTGATTGTGCTCCTTGCCATTATTTTTTTTTATGGGAATACTTAAAAAAACAATTAAGTAGAAGTAAAGTTAGAACACTTCAAGGGCTTAAAAAAGCCATGAAAGAGGAAGTTAGAAAAATCCTACAAAATGGTTGATAAAGCTCCTTTGGGGTAGGCCTAAACGTTTACGTAACACGTACTGGGCAAAAAGAAACCCCACTGAAAATTTGATGTGAATAACTTAATTCAAAAAAAAAAAAAAAAAAATTATGATGCTCAGAAATCGGTTACACTATTTTTGCATGAACCTGTATGTGTAGATATCATTCAATTGTTTTCCGGTGACACGGAAAGTCGTTACATTACGTGGTAATGAGACTTCATATACTAAGTAATTTCTTCACAGGTATTTTAAGAAAATGTTGAATACACCCCTCCAAATTATTTGCAAGGCCCCCCCATGTTTTAAGTCTTTTTCAGTTGTAAAATTATACGCGGTCAGTGAATCACTTAAATTTTCAAAAACACACTTTTCCGTTCTATTACTTCCAGCACTTAGCACATTGAAAAAGAAAAAATATTTCAAATTACAAGCCGGGACCAACTTAAGAGATTTAATACTGAACTAAAACTACATTCAACTGGTGGTAAAGGCAAGATGCATCACTACAGGCGGCATTGCTTTGCCTCCGACTTTTAGAAACAACATATAAATATACACAAGCGTATGCGTTTTGTTGTTTTCCCCTATAATATTAAATGAATATAATCCTCTGCCACCCCCCCCCCCCTCTCTTGGAAAACATTGAAATGACGGACCACACACACAAAAAAACTTCCTTGCCAACATTATTATTATCGCTTAGTAAAAGACAAAAAAAAAAATTAAGTCTCTTGCGGCGGCAGCAGCTTTAACCATTATCAATGTCAAATCTGCCAAAAGAGCAGTCACTTTCCTTGAGCTCATTTTTGTAAACAATGCATAGATGTGCTCATTAAAAAAGGTCACGAAAGAAATCGTTCTCCCTCGGTTGGAAGCCCCGATAACGCTTCGTCCTCTCGTTACGGTCACGGTCAAGGTACAAAAATTTATCTCCACCCGACGCAACAGTGAAATTGAGAACGGTCAGACGCCTTTTCGCTTTCAGTTTCAGAGGCAATGTAATTTGGCTTGTGTTCAATGTTTAGTGCAGCCCCCCTAGTCTCTGTCCTCTTTTTGAAAATTCTAAATCCAGCGACGAATCGATTCGGAAAAAAGCTAAAATGACCATATTTTTTAAATTTAAATTTAATGCTTAGAAGAAGGACCACATTAATAAATAAATAAATCTGTGAAACATTGTATTGGGTTGGAGGGAAAGTTCTGTCGTATTTTAAATAGGCAGGTGATTTTTCTTGTAAATAAAAAAAAAACATCTGGCTAGTGAGTCATTCGGATTTTTTTTTTTTTGTTTTTGTTTTATTAGCTGCTGTATAATATAAAATGAGTCCTTTTTTACCGCTCATTATTTTTTGGTGTTGTTTAAAGTGAAAAACATGTCAGTAGATAAAGTGCACTTACGACACTGCATTTTGTATGAATTCCAAAAGGAAGCAACGCATCTGTTGCATGTACAAATTTATGTGCGGTATTTGGAAAAGATATTGTAAATGTTCCTACTTGTCAAGGATGGTTTAGCAAATTTCGCTCCGGGGATCTGAGCCTACAAGAAGTGATCGATCTGGATGACTATGCAAGGTCGATAATGATGTTTTGCGATCCATGTTGGAAAATAATCCACTTTTAACAAGTCGAGAAATTGCAGAAGAGTTGGGCATTCATCATACAACTGTTGGATATCACATTAAATCTCTTGGGTTAGTGTTAAAGCAAAGTGTTTGGGTTCCACATGAATTATATTTTCTTTTAAGTACGACAGAACTTTCCCTCCAACCCTATAAAATCATTCTTTTAATTGCGTAAAGGGGAAGCAAAAGAAATATTGAAACCGTATACAATAATGCAGTTAATCCACTGTACTGTATTAGGAAACAATTTATTATTAAGAAAGATTCTAAAACCTTTTTTAGGCTCACTATCAATATGCTTTAGGAGCGTCACATTCTCGAAAATCAGAACGCAACATTTAATTAAAAAGATGGAAAATGTTCACAGTTCACGCAAGTAAACTCTGTTGTCGATAAACCTAATTTTCTTATTTCTAATGCAGAACTGCTCTGTACACTAGTCAAAGATTTAGAAATCATGTGTACAGAACGATAACATTAAACTTTTATTAGTAGTATTAAATATATCTTACTGGCAAAAACAAAAATAAATATAAGAAAACAAATAATGATGCTGTTGTGCGAAGATATATTTTCTTCCAAAGCTAGAATTATATTCACTTAGCTTTTTCCCAAATCTTTCGGAAGTTTTTCTAGAAAAAAATTTCCTTCCGACACCAACTTTAAAATTTCAAATTTCAAAAAGTTATTTATTATAAAATTACAAGTTTAGTCATTTTCATATAACTAAATGGAAAGTATAAAGGTCTAATAGTCAGTTTTTTGAAAATAGTTTTGTTTTTTTTTTCAATTGTCAAGCTTGCAAAACCCTATTATTTTCTTCTAAAGACATACCCACAAAATACCTATAACGAAAATACGCTGGTCGAGCTTCGGGATTTTGCCTGTAACATATGTTAATATACATATTAAACGAAAATAATGGCTGCCTATCATAATGCAGTAGATGAAATGTGAGATAACACAAGTTGCTCGAAAAACAAATCTGTCTTCAAGCACGACTTCTTTTCTGGGGATCCAAAGAACTCGAGGGAAAATGAGATTTTCCGAACGGCAATATACTAATAGGCTGTATACCCACTATGTCCCTTTCAAAAAACATTCGTTACAATGACACTTCACATCACCAGTACCCCACCCAAGTGGTATATTCTAGTAAGTTAGTTACTTCCTGCATTTGTAGCTTTGTTTTCAGAATCAACTGATTTCGTTAAGTTACGCCTTTTCTCATAGATATTTCCTCAATTTGTACTTGCGCTTTTGTTAGAGTATAATTACCCCTATGTGTGTGACGCAATTTTCCTCATGCCTTTATTCTGAACATCACAGCACATTTCACCCTAAATCGTTGTTATTTAATACTTATCACAACTGCCTATAAAAATAACCAGTTAATATTTATAACGTTAAATTCTCTATAAGCTTTTCGTTCTTTTGTTACTAATTAGTTAAACTCTTTACGGTCGCCTTTATCTAGTAGCGGTGCATTTTTAAAATACATTTTAAAAAAGTTAGATTAGTTTCTTAAATATAAATTCATATAGGTCATTTGTTAGCATGCTTTTTACTCTCCCTCCCCCTCTCCTCCGATGGTTGGAGGTGTGCCTTTTACATTTGAAATCTGATTCATTTAGTGATACATATACAGGGTGTTTCTAAATGAATATCGGAGGCTTTGTAGTATTTAAGACGTAAAGCGTAAAATTATAATTAATACATGAAATGAAAGAGCAGCTCAAACAGTTTTACGTACAATCTTATAAGTTTAATGTGAGCATTTTTTTCCACACGGCACACATCAAGTCGATGGCCCAGTTCTTCCCAAACGTTGTTCAGTGTTTGTGGTGTAATTGCTGCAACGGCTGCCTCGAACCTGTTTCTTAGGTCAGGTAGATCAGCTGGTAGTAGAGGCACATATACACGACTCTTTATGAACCCCTACAGGTAGAAATCACATGGCGTGAGATCGGGTGAGCGTGGCAACCCTGCGAAACAAGCTAGGCCCTTTGCGGCCAATCCAGCGTTCGAGTACAGTGATGTTCAACCAATCGGTATTTGCAAACTGATGATACAATCTATAGATATTGTTATGATTTTCGGGATCACATCTGAACTTAATCCGTAATGCACGTTCCGCAATAACTTCAGATTCGGTCTTTGCAAACTGCAGAACAAAGAAACGGTTTCTGTTAACTAGTTGCCATTTTTGCTACTAGCGCTTTCTAACGCATGCGCGTGCCAACGAAAAAAAAAAAAACTGTTTGAGTTGCTTTTTCTTTTCATGCTGTAATTATGATTGCAAGACTTACGTAATAAATACTACAAAGCGTTAAAACCCCGATATTCTTTTAGAAACACCCTGTGCTTCCCACAGTCTTACTATACAGTCTTTACAATCTTCTGCCAATCAGTGGTGTTAGATAGCTTACTAAAAATATTTATAAGCTGATGAGGGAGTGGGAAGTATACTCCGCACCTCCTTAAAGAGTTCAATCAAAAATTTCATCCGTCAAAAAAATCATTTTACATTTATTGACTATTTGTGGACGCTTTTTATCATAAATAATAGTTACCTAATATTTAAGTTAATTACATTCAAAAGCATGCACTTATTGGGGTCGGAACGCACCGGTATAACGTCCGGTGATTTTGTGCTAGGCGGAACGCTGTTAATACCTATTCTTTTGAGTGATACTTATTTTTCGAGTAATGCTACTAGCGCTTTCTAACGCATGCGCGTGCCAAGAAAAAAAAAAAACTGTTTGAGTTGCTTTTTCTTTTCATGCTGTAATTATGATTGCAAGACTTACGTAATAAATACTACAAAGCGTTAAAACCCCGATATTCTTTTAGAAACACCCTGTGCTTCCCACAGTCTTACTATACAGTCTTTACAATCTTCTGCCAATCAGTGGTGTTAGATAGCTTACTAAAAATATTTATAAGCTGATGAGGGAGTGGGAAGTATACTCCGCACCTCCTTAAAGAGTTCAATCAAAAATTTCATCCGTCAAAAAAATCATTTTACATTTATTGACTATTTGTGGACACTTTTTATCATAAATAATAGTTACCTAATATTTAAGTTAATTACATTCAAAAGCATGCACTTATTGGGGTCGGAACGCACCGGTATAACGTCCGGTGATTTTGTGCTAGGCGGAACGCTGTTAATACCTATTCTTTTGAGTGATACTTATTTTTCGAGTAATACTACTAACCTTTCGTAATATTGTTCGAGTAATGCTTATTTTTATTTTCATTGTACTTATTTGTTTATTGAAAATCTTAATTTATCTTTAAAACAGACCGGTATGAAACTCATCGGTTCAAATCTGAAGCCTGCCTAAAATGTATGTTGTTGTTCTTGTTCTTGTTGTTTTTTTTTTTGGTAAGTATTGTCGAACCATAAAATAAATAACGTAGCTTTAAATTACATAAGCTAGATTCAGCTCAACATGGAAAAAACTCAACAAAATAAAAATCCTACTAGGGGATTTTTTTTAGGAAGTTTTTGCAATCTTTAGCATTTTGCGTCAAGGGCTGACGCAAGAGTAATTTTTGGAGGGGGCCACCAAGGAGAATCAAGTGGTTCTCCCTCATAAAACTTTTCATAATCGAGTTCTCAAAAGAGCATTTATGATTTTTTGCTATGTCTTAAAGCCAATCTATCTACTTTTAAGCAGAGAAAAATAAGAACTTATTTAATGGGCTAATTACGTATTTCTTTTACTCCTTTGGGGATACTTTTAAATTTATTCTTCCTTAATTTTTACAACATTTTTACAAGAAAACTCCGAAATAAGTTTAAATATTTAAAATTACCAGATATGGATATAAAGGTAAATATTGACTTATAGAATAGATAGATAAGTGGTGTAAAAATAGACATTCATAGGTGTAAAAATACATCTAAAAAGCGAATTGCTCTTGCGGCTGATGTATACTAATGTATTGCTGATCTTTCTATAAATTAGTGAAACGAGCATTAGATCCCCAACTATACGCTAAAATACTGATACTTCAATTAATTATCACGCAAAATTCCAAATTGCATGATTTAGACCTACTCCCATCAAATTGTTATATTACTAAGAGGCTCTATATGTATCTTAGGTTTCAGATATTCACAATGTGATCATGAGAGAAGAATGAAGCATTTATCTGTCGCCGTTTTTAGTTGTTAATAATTATTTCGTAGTAACTAATACCGTAGATATTTTTCAGGGAAGGCAATGACCCCGAAGACTTCGACCAAATTACGTACAAGGAGCTGCTGCGACGAGTATGCAAGTTCGCCAACGTTCTTAAAAGAAAAGGTAAACCCATTTTAATGTCAAATCGCTATAAGAGACTTCCTGTCCAACAATAATAGTTTTATTAGTCCACTATTCCGTTAAAAACATGAAATGAAACAATAAAGCACGAACAAGAAATATACGAGCCTACTGTCCAACATCAAATTGTAAATCTAGCTATATCTTCCTTTCTTTCTCTCTCTTTTCGTTTAGTTTAATTTAAGTTCTTAATTATTTAAAATAATTTTCAAAAATTAACCCACTTAATATCATAAAATATCTATGAATGAGATATTTGTGATATTAAGTGGGTTACTTTATCTAATGTGAAAAGAGAACATAATAAATCTCTTTTCGAAAAAAGAAAAATATATTACTCATTATGTAAACGAGATTAAATTCTGTCTCTCAAGCTCTTGGCCAGTATATTTCAGTAAATTCCTATCTAACAATCAATATTTTTAATCGCAGAATTTTCAAAACCAAATAGAAAATATTTTTAATCGGAGAATTTTTTAAAACCAAATGGAAAATATATTTAATCTGAGAATTTTTTAAAACCAAATAGAAAGTATTTTTAATCGGAGAATTTTTTAAAACCAAATAGAAAGTATTTTTAATCTGAGAATTTTTTTAAACCAAATAGAAAATTTTTAATCGGAGAATTTTTTAAAACCAAATAGAAAATATTTTTAATCTGAGAATCTTTTAAAACCAAATAGAAAATATTTTAAATAGGAGAATTTTTAAAACCAAATAGAAAATTTTTTATCTGAAAATTTTTTAAAACCAAATAGAAAATATTTTTCATCGGAGAATTTTTAAAACCAAATCGAGTTTTTCAATATATCAGAAAATGCAGGGCTGAATTTCAACAAAAATACTTTTCAGTATAAAAAGCCCACTACTGAGTAGGCAAAATAAAGGAAGAGAGAAAATTATTTTTATAAAATCCTTTTTTTTTTTTTTTGAAGGCACTTAATGAGGAGCAGAATGGGATTTTGTGCGTTACTTTTCTTAGGGAATGATTAAACTTGGTATCAAATTTCATTCCAATCCCACAACTGGTTGCCTTCATATAGCGATCAAAATACATACAAACAAACGAGCTCTTTTATAAATGAAGGGTCTCGGGAGAAAACTATCATAGTCACAAATCACTAAATTCTCAGAATTAGGTTTTTAAAGTTTAAATTTTTGGATTTTTATCACTTTTGTTCATCAGAAGCGTCATTAATGGGTGGACATTTCTTGTCTAAATGATATCGCATTCTGTTTATAATAAGCTACCTGCATGTGTCAAAAATTCAATTTGGCAAAAGATGGATCGTTTTTTCCCGCGACTCTTCATATATATTTATAGATTTAAGGACATTCTTGAAAAGAAATGGAATGTTTATACATACGTTCCATTTCGTTTATCATGTTTTGATTGTTTGTAGGTGTGAAAAAGGGAGACATGGTAGCCCTCTACATGCCCATGATCCTGGAACTGGCCATCGCCATGTTTGCTTGCGCAAGAATCGGAGCCGTTCATTCTGTTGTGGCAAGTAGTACCAAAGTTCTAAATGCTTTAAAATTTCATTTTGTCGCAGAGAAAATACGATGACAATCTACTTAGATAGATAGCATTTTAAGTTTGTCAAACAATGACTACTGCACGAGTTTATTGAAAATATTTTTTAAAAAATTCTTGCAAGATTCTAATAGAAAATGTAAACCAAGAGGGTGGCAAGATTCCTGGTGGATGTTTAACGCAATTTAAATGAAAATCTGTTCAACGCGAGCAAGAAATTCACTTAGTAAACACGTATCGAATTTTAGACCTTCTGTGCGCCATATATCTTTAAATATTACTAGTACAGCTTGCTTTTATTTTATGCTTAATAACGATGTTTTTATCATTCTGTAGAAGTGCAAAATAATTTTTTGAGTCAAAACGTTTTTGCTAAATTTTTAATTAAAACGGGTTTGTGATTTGGGGAAGTACAAATATACACATGACTTGGGATATCCTTTTGAAAAGAAATATTTCATTATATGTTTTCGAATTTTTGTGCTGTTTCAAAAAATATCACAGAAAGTTCTAATCTGAGTTTCATTCGATAGATTATTTAATGGACGATTGTATTGCAAATAATAATAAAAAGATTTATAAGACAAACGATCAAAATACTTTGTGCTAAAATATTGAGTACAAAGGTAAAACAACGTAAAAAAAGCACAAATTGTCAGAACAAATATCGCAAATAGCTATTTCGAGGCTACAATGGAGCCTCTTCATCGGTGCAGAAGAGAAGTGCTCAACACACAACTAGAAAGTTACGAGTGTACAGGCAAGAACCAGAAAGACAGCCGGTATTTGTACCAAATGGGTCGGATTAGAGATTAACCAATAAGAACAAAGACAAGGAATAAAGAAGACCAATCAGAGGTCAGGAACATGAAAAAAAGGAAGAATAGTGAGAAAAAAACAAGGAAAAGAAAAAGAAAAATCATAAAAATCGTTTCCAAATGTCAGAAAGAAATGGAGTACTGGAAACCCCTTTACTGAAGAGTGAGAATTTTTCTCTGTAGAAAAATTCTCATTATTCAATGTGTTGAGCACTTCTTTTCTGCACTGAGGCTCCGTTGTAGCCTCGAAATAGCTATTTGCGATATTTGTTCTGACAATTCATGCTCTTTTACTTTGTTTTAGCTTTGTAATAATAACATTTCATTGAATATTTTTACCCTAAGTAACAATATCATGAAACATGAAACTTAACCGCAAGAACTACCGTTACTTACCGAAATAATTGTGGATAAAATACGGTGTGAAGATACATATCAATTGTTCAGAATAGGTAGACAAAAAATCCGTTTCTCAAGTCTCATTGCAGAAAATTAATCAAGTCATGCAAATCAAGTCTCGTTCATGTAATAAAAAATTATTATTATCTCGTTGATGTATTTGAAACACATATGAGATTTTAAATCTTTTTCTATTTATATTTTTGTTGTTATTGCTTGCTCTCTTTTTGCGGTTTGAATTCTTTTCTTTAATTCAACCACTTTAATAAGTTCTCCTACTTTCTATTTTCAGTTCGGGGGCTACTCAGCAGAATCTCTTGCAGAACGAGTACTAGATGGGAACTGCAGAATACTAATCACCGCTGGTAAGATCAAGAATTCTCGTGAAATTAAATTTGTACAACAGCTAGGATTTTACGGCCGGTCTCAATAACATAATTGGTAGGCTGTTTCTGGCTAACGTTTCGCCTGACATGTCTCGGGCTTCTTCTGAGTACAAATCAATTCAAAGGAGAAGCCTGGACGTAAAGGTCTTTTAGTTCTTGATTTCAATCCTCATTGGACAGGAAACCAATCTCAGATTTTATGGCACTTCATCTGATGGACTTCTCATCGTTCTCGTGCACTGTAAAAGTTTTGCGTTTAGTTGCCACCATTTTTTACCCGGTTTTATTTAACTTGACTTGTCACGGAAGTTCGTTACGCGGTTTTCAACCACTATCTATACTAATATTATCTATACTAATATTATCTGTACTAATATTACCTATACTAATATTATAAAGCTGAAGAGTTTGTTTGCTTGAACGCGCTAATCTCAGGAACTACTGGTCCGATTTTGAAAAATTCTTTCAGTGTTAGATAGCCCATTTATCGAGGAAGGCTATAGGCTATATATCATCACGCTAAGACCAATAGGAGCGGAGTTCCGAAAATTGCATAAAATAGTACTTTTCTATTGGAAGAAACTACCGCATCCTTTTGAGCTTGATACCATTGAAAGGCCTGTAAAAAACTATGCTAGAAAGAGTTTTGTCCTTCGTACTAAAATTGGAAGCCTCTAAATTAACTAGAAAACAAGTTATAAGCGTTTTTCTCTGTAGTTTGAAATTATTTTTTCGCGGTAATCAACTTTAATTTTATTTGACTCTGATGATGACCGTTTTATTTTATTTGTATTGTTGCATCGTTTCAACAATTGTTACAGATGCCGTGTGAACAAACAAATCAATGCAGTTGCCATTGTTAAATAAATCAAATATATGAATAATCAACGTTTCTAGCATGTTGATGAGGCATCGCTGTATTTGCAAAATATAATTTAAGATAGACCGTGCAACGCCGGGCGTCGCAGCTAGTTACTGCATAAATTATCTTCAAACTTTGCACACAAGCTTACCTTCGATGACCAATACGATACACTATCCATTTTATAATTTATTACACCTTAATTAGGAAAAAGTTTTGGCACTGAGGAAATTATCAGAATTATTATTTGTCGAATGGCAACAACAGCTTTGTTAGGAATTGTTTGGATAATGCAACGATGTTTTGAATTTTAAAATACTCAACTCATGGCGAAAAAAGAAACTGCGATGCAGCGGAAGAGACGTCTGGAAAAATAAAACCGTGCAACTTAAAACATTTTTACTGTTTCATAACATTATTGCGTTACTGAACACGATTTTTGGTGTTCAGTTGGTGTAAAGTAGAAAATTATTCCTTTTTGATGCACTTTAATTTCTTTTATATTTATGTGGTTCTCTAAAGAAATATAGACAGTAGAACTTTTCTTAGCACATGAAATTTGTTAACTGCGTTACGTATTGAAATGTCATTGCGATGGCTCATTTTTATAAAAATAGAATACATGAGCAATCCCAATGAATTTTTCATGCGTAGATGAGTTAACGAACATCATACGCTAAAAAGCATTCTGCTGTCTGTATTTTTTAGACAGACACTTTAAAAAAATTTAAAATGCATCAAAAATGAATAATTTTCAACTTTACACCGACTGAACACCAAAAATCGTGTTCAGTAAGACCAAAAATTTTTACAGTTGGGCACATCTGATTGCAGAATTTTGTTCGCAGAAATATTTCTCGTACCTTTTTCGCAATATGGGGAAAATAATCTATACTATTAAAATCTGCCCGCGTCTGTGTGTTGTGTGTGTGTATCTGTCACCTCATCTCCTCGAGAACGGCAGGTTGCCCGACGTCGGGACGGGTACCGTCGGATTCGGAATTTTCCGGGGAAGCCATATCGCCTGGTCTCATCCGTATCCGGCTTTAATTAGCGGAGATATTAATTAAAAACGCTATTTTTTGCAAGTTTTACTTTCCTTTTTCATTGTTGCATCGTTCCAACAATATATAATACAGATGCCGTTTGAATTAAAATCAATATGCAGTTGTTGCCATTGTTGTAAAGCAAATGTCAACAATACTAATAATAAATGTTTCTCGAGCATTTTGAGTGAGGCTTCGCTGTATTTGCAATAATAAATTTAATCATTCTTTCTTTTTAATTTATTCATCGTCTGCCATCAAATAAAAACTAGTTTTCGTACTTTAACGGGGAATTTAAAGATTTTTTTAATTATTCTGAATGCATGAAACGCAAATGGCGTAAAATCGAAAAAGGATTGAAAGGGACAATTAATTGCCCTTATTCTAATGCGAATTTTTTGAATTTCTCTATTATTAATACCGGTCCGGGTCTGTATGTTTGTGTATGGATAGATAATAAAGTTTTTCAATGCCGTGTCGTATTTAAGCGCGAGCAGCGCCGGGCGTACAAGGGTTTCTTAACAAAAATAAAACGCCAAAAAAAACTACTTTTTACGAGCATTGTACTTAAATAATCAATGGTTTTTAGGGACTGTTGCTCTTATTTAGGCTCGCGCGAAGACCATTGCTCATTAATGTCGTTCCGGGTCTGTATGTCTGTGTATGGATAGTAGATAATAAAGAATTTCAATGCCGTGTTGTATTTAAGCTCGCGCAGCGCCGGGCGTAGCCCGGCGCCCCCAATCTATTATTTTAGCCCGGGCAACGCCGGGCGGCACGCCTAGTTTTTAACAATATTTTTTGCGAATATATATGTTTACTACCCAATTAACAGTTCAAAAAGAGCAAATAATAAAAAGTAGTTTCAGTATTTATTGAAACTTAGATGTTTTGCAATTCTATTTTTGTTTGTTGTTATGATCTATTGTGGAATATGGAAAATAAATGTGCTAACAAATTTTATATTTTTGTTACCCCTTACTAAAGACTACAGTAGAGGGTTCGCTATTTTCTTTCGGATCTTGGAAGGGGTTCTCAAGGGAAAAAAAGGTTGGGAACCAGTGGTATAGGGAACAATCTGGTGAAAATAGCAACACAATCTTCATCAACCCTTATTATTTGAACAAAAATACTCTAAGTCAATGGTCCCCAAATTTTTTGTACCTAAAAGCACATACTACCAGAATATCAGTCGAATGGCGGGCACCATTTATTTATTCAAGATAAATTCATAGTTGGTGGACATTGTTAATAATACACACCATATAATGCACAAAAAATTTAATTTCAAAAATTAATTTAACATATTAATATAATTAGTATTAATATTCTTGTGTAAAATAAATGATTACTAAATTTCTTGAAAAACATATGAAGTATAAAAATTATTTATAAAGTATATAAAATGCAGTCAATGTGATCTTTGGCATTCCATTTCATTGACGAGCGCTTCATAATTGGCAGAATATGATGAAATTCGTGCTCGCAAGCAATCGTCCAGGTGTTCATCTGTAAGTCGTAATCTATATTTTGATTTTATGATATCCATTGTCATTTATCATTATAGGTTTATTCATAGTTATATGTACCTTTATTCATATACTCCAGATTCTAAATGTTCTCGAGTTTAAAATGGAAAACTGAAATATTTTTATCGTTGGGCACAAGTAGCGGGCGCACCTAGATCGATCGACGGGCACACCGTTGGGGACCCCTGCTCTAAGTTGATGGGCGTTTATCGCCTAGCGGTACAACCTTGCGGTAATACTAGCGGACCATCTTGCGGTAATAGATATAGCTAATCTTTATCGACCCTTTATTGGAGTAGAAATGCTCTAACTTGACGGACATCTACTGCCCAGCGATTGCGGAATTAAGTGTCCCATAAAACGTTCGAGTCAAAATGTAATTTATCTAGAAGGCCAGAAAATGTGTTTTGTCTCAAATGTAAAGATAGGTTTTTGCTAAGTTTACATCTGTGAAGATAAACAAGTTTTATTTTACTTTATTTTATTTTACTTTATTTAATATTTACCCCCTTTGTTGCCTCTAGATGGTGTTTTTCGTGGAAAGAAGCTGGTTCATCTCAAAAACATAGTCGACAAAACAGTACAGATTTGCAAAAACAAGTATGTTTAATATTTTATTCAGTGTCCCCTCGATATCCGTTCGGGTGGGGCCTAGCAAACACTTCAGTTGACGCTTGTGAAACCTCTAATTTACGAACACCCATGATATTATCAACAGTTTACCAATCTGGAAAAATCTTCTGTTAAAACGATGTTTATCAATCTTAAGAACTTTCGATAGTACAAATATTTTCCCCCTAAAGTTCATAAAATTGAGTAAGAACTGTGTTATATTTAAGCTACTGCTTATTTTTATTTTTTACTGTAAAACAAAATCTTTTGCATTTTAGTAAGAAAATCTTTTACCACCTTCTGACACAATCAATGAGAAAAAACTTGATTCACACGCACTGACCAAAAATGAACTAGACTGATCATCAAGCTTACTTTTAGACTGTCAACTTGAAAGCATTTCTGATTACAATAACGGGATCATTTAGCGACCTGAACGTCTACCTTTCTGTTAGGGAATTGATTTTTATAATAAAACTGGGCTGACATCTGAAAGATCTGTTTTGAAGCGTCATCTACTAGAACAGTAAAAATTTTTAGCAGTAAGTAGGAAAAATAAGCTTCCTCAACAGAATCAGGTCCTATTATTAATTGTTCCACGCTTTACTTGGAGCACTTAAACACTCTTGCAGTTCATTAAATAAAAGCTACTCGTAAAATAGATCTTAAAAAGACGAATTGGTTTTACGATTGATGAGTAATATTATATATGAATTAATTCATTTTTGTCAACGCACGGCTTGCCGCAGCAATAAAAACTTTCTAAAATAAATAATGTAAAATGTCTTACCGGTTAAATTTTGATGACGAATCCTAACGGTTTAAGCAACCAGATGCAAAAGATGACTTCATGTTTAGCTTAAACAAAAAATAATTTTCTTTCTGTATACCATTGTTGTCTACAGAAGATTAGTAAACTTTACGTTTTCTTCTCCCACAATAAAGCCGCTCGGCTGAAAACTGAACACATATTTAATAAACTAAATACCTAACCAAGAACACACCTAAAAAAACTAAAATAGGCCGACAAGGATGTCCCACTTAGTTAAATCCCGCTTCAGGAAGCCACCGCAGAACGGCCGAAGAACTCTGCTTCCTCTGTCGATTTTTTCGTGTTTTCCGCCACTCCTGAAACGCCACTGGCCGCCGCTGCCAATCCGCATCTTCCAAAATCCTTACGTAGATGACTGGAGAAGTCCTCAGGAATACATTCAAAAAGGGGGATTCTTACAAGATTGCAATTTGTTTGTTTCTCTCTTCATTTAGCTTCGGATTGAGAGAGTATTGTATCCTTCCGCTCTAGCCGAACTCAAATGTCAATCCAGATAGTACATAAAACTCGATGCAGTGAGGTAGTTTTACAACAAATATGATTTTCACTTTGGTTAAACCAAGAAGTGAAGCAACATTTGGAGTTAGAACGAGCTTTGTTCCTCCTAAATTTTTAATACATTTGGGTGAACGGAACAAGATCCACTAACAAATTTTTTTTCACTGTAACTCTCGTCTGTTCATCTTAGCCAAACCAATTCATTTAATGTGCTCATTTAGTACGTGAGATTTCTAACGTAATTGGTAAAACCGGTAGTGGACTGTTAAACTTGTGTATAAAAGGTAGACATTTGGAAAATTTCAAAACATTTTATTTGTAAAAACAGCTCCTACTAACAACGACTATCTCCGCCATTCTCTCTTGGCATACAGCACTACAGCACCTCACACCGGTTCAGAAAGAGAGAGAGCAAAGCATGTCTGAACAAGCTTTCAAAGGGGAGGGCAGAGGGTGATACGAACGCGTGACGTCATGCGCGTGCCGTAACTGTAATTAAACAGCAATTTAATACTTAAATAATATCGGTTTAGCAGTGATTTCGCATTGACCGTGGTAATACTTTCAACAGTCATAATGCAAATCTCCAGTCAATGTTAGACAAAGAACTCAGTTTCTTACTTGATTTCGATTCAGGAACCATTCTATGAATGCTGTGATCGTCGTGCAACACCAGATGAATCTCAAATCCACGAAGAAGTTGCTCGATGGAGTAACGAACGGCAACAGGAAGATCATTAATGGATTCGATATTGAAGTAAGGATGACTTCTTTTTCAGAGCAATGACTTGTCTCTCCCTTTGTACTACATAAAATGTCCGTTACCAAAAGACATAAAAGAAAGAAAAGTAGTTTCTTCTTCTCTTTTTCACGCGAGGGATTATGCTGTAAATACAATGTAAGGTAAATGAAAAAAAAATATACTTCAATTTATTTCAAACTGAAGAGTGATATGGAATGTTCGGAAGATATATCCTATTCCGTTTCCAAACTTCTATCGTTATATCATTCATGCACCATGCAATACTTAAGTTGAGTAAGAAATAAATTGTTATACTCGGATACAGATTACAATAATTGGACTCGTAGAATTATAAGCAACAGTTCTTTTTAAAACTTATAGAAAATAGTAGCGTACAGTCAGTTCTATTTACAGTTATTTTTATTTCGTGTACAATATTTTTCTTATAATTTAGAATTATTGCAAGCTCCTGTTCTTAAAAAAGTTAAATGCAATCCATAAATTCGTAGTTTTCTAAATACTATTTCCTTTTATTATTATTTTTAGTTATTACTTTCGAGCAGGGAAGATAATGTCTATTGCTGTGTGGAAACTTCGTTTAAAATAAAGTTAGATGCATGATGCATGAAGTAAAACATATGTTACCAAAAAGAAAGAAAAGAAAGAAAAAAAGCATCGAAACACAAGCAAAAAACTATTTAAACACTCACACTCTGGAGAAGCAGAAAACGGCAAGAACACTGAAATTCAAATTTGTTGAAAATTTGTAGTTAAATTTTATTCTGTTGGATTGATATTACTAGCACTTCTAATTGTAGTTCCGCGTGATAAATGCGCATAATTAAAATTTTTTACATTAATTTTCAAAAAACATGTCACTAGACTGTAAAAAAAGTAAAAGGGTGCTTTTGAATATTCGGTGTAGTGTTTATCCATTATTTGCGATATGAGGTGTTATTGGACATGTACTATTTTCCAGGAAAGAAAACTTGTAACTAAGTTATTGTTTTTTTTTTTTTTTTTTTTCAGCAAAAATTATTGTTGTTTTACATTTTGCAAAATTTTCAATACGAAAGTTTAAATGAATTTTTAAAATTTCTTAAATGTTATAAAAGTTCTCAGTTTAACTGTTTTTGTGATTAGTTATGTATGTTACGGTTAAAGTTCGAAAGCCGTCAATATGCTGATTACCTATCTAACTGCAAACCGAGTTTGCTAATGCGGAATCAAGAGTTTTCCATATTTTAAATGGGTAATGTGCACATTAGTGGCTTCCGTATCTTTAAAGTTCAAAAGTTTTTTTCTCTCATTTCCTTCTACTTCTTCTTCCCGCTCTGGAAGGAAGATGTCCCTGCTGTAAAAATATTTTTACCACAAACAGCAATGAGCAAAATACCTAGCTAATCTGCAGATTAACTTATTTCTGCAATGTAGCAGTAACATATATTATCAAAACACACACCAAATATACATCATGCTTAAAATACCACATAGAAGGATTTTCGATAAAGAATTTTTTTTAATGTTTTTAAAAATTCAATTTTTCCTTGACTTCTTTTACAGAGTGCAGCAATTGCTATTGTCATTCGATGTTTCTTTAAAATACAGTTACATCCGACATTGAGAATCTATTTCTAAAACTGTTCTCAACCTGTAGGTCTCATGGAATCCAGAAATAGATCTCTGGTGGCATCAGGAAATGAAAGAGGCATCCGAAGCTTGTGATCCGGTATGGGTAGACGCCGAAGATATTCTTTTTACTCTCTACACCAGGTAAATTTGCTTGCTCTCGTGCTAGTAACAGAGTATTCGCGGCTCGGGGATTCAACAAAGTTTGTTTGAAAAATTGGTTTACTTTTGCAACAGTTGTTGTTGTTGTTTCCAATGTGAAGGCACTTGCCTAGTCGGCATTCGCCCTTTTCCATTTGTGAAGGGTCACCTGATAGGTGACCAGCATTGACCCTAACACACTGTAGTCGGATGACACCAGATGGCGAAACCACAACCACCCCACCTTCCTTTTTTGACCTAAGGGTGAAGGGAAGGGAACATCTCCGCCCTCGGAACTGCCTTGGGACTCCAGCGTCCAAAGATTTTACATGCACGTATCCCCAAGTGTACATGGTGGGTCTTCAGCGGCTCGGGTATACCCGAGATCCTCCGATCCGAAGCTCGACATCCTAACCAATAGGCTACTGAATATATAGGCTACTATAATAAAAACTGAAAGATTTTATTATTTTTTCGACGTCGATGACCGTCAGTGGGTTAAGTAGCACACAAATTGTCTTAAACTCCTACTTTTATAGTATATCTTTATCAAGTTTTTAAGTATCGCTTTTTCAAATGCTGGGTAAAGTTTGAATACTCCGCATTTTGGAAGTAAAACGTATTAAACTAAAAACAAGCAAGAAGAAACATCGGTCAAGATGAATTTGAAAAAAAAAAATCATCATTCAAAATTAAAAGTCATATGCAGATGAAAAAGGAATTTTTTGATGTCAGTTGAAATGAAAATGTAGATTTATCTACTAAAAGATATAGCGTGCTATCGTAGATCAATGCTTAAAAAAAACACCAAAATATAAAAAAATATTGTGCTATTATTAAAAAGAGAGAAATTGACAATGTTTTAAATGCTTTACAGCTGGAAATTTTTCTTTAGATTACAAAGTTAGGCTTAAAGGGTTCAGTATGTATAGTCTTGAGCAAAGGAGAGTCAGAGAGGACATGATTCAGTTATTTTAATTCATTAAAATGGAAAAGGCTGATGGGCTACATTTATGCACTGAACGTAGAACCAGAAGTCATTATTTTAAGCTTTTCAAATCTGAGGCTAATCTTAAAATTAGGAAAAATTACTACTTCAATAGGGCTGAAGACAGTCTGAATAGTTTTCCGAAAACGTCTGTTACTTGCAGTTGGGTAAAAAGTTTTAAGAGGGCTCATGATGCTCATTGAGGATTCGTAACTGGAATAGAACCAGCCTAGCTGGAAACAGAGCCTGTTGCTGCTTATCAGTTTTGTATTTTCCTTAATTTTAATCACATAATGTCTCTTTCAGTGGATCTACCGGGAAACCAAAAGGCTGCGTGCACACCACCGGTGCCTATATGGTGTACGGGGCTCTTTCCTTCAAATACGTCTTTGACTACTGGCCCGGAGATATTTTCTTCTGCACGGGAGACATCGGGTGGCTCACAGGACATACTTACATCGTGTACGGCTCCCTACTCAACGCGGCCACCTGCATCATAGTAAGTGAGATCTCTCCTGCTCAAGAAAAGTAATAAAATCCTCAGGTCCTTGATCGATCTTCTTGAGTTTCTTGCTTTCGTATAAGAACTAGACACGATTACCAGCAGAAATATTTACAGCAGGGGATAGGAACCAAGGACTGTTTGTTGCCCTCTGTGCCGGCATTAGATTCTGTACCTATTCCAGCATTCTGTGCCTAATTAGAGCACCCTCCAGCTGAGGATGCTCTCCTTAGTAAGTGATTCCATACCATGAAGGTCGCATGACCAACTCGGATTTTCCACAAATTTGGTACACAGATCGGCGATATAGAGGCCTGAAAAAGTCCAAATTTTTAGCTACTTACTCCATTTATTTTTAAATATACAGGACCTCAAAGTTTGTCTGCCACCTCAAAATACCGAGAAATGGATCTTTTTTTTTCTTCTGGAAACTCTATTCAATCAATATGAAAGTGTTAGATATCTATGGAAACTAGATGTTTCAGGCATTCAGAAAAAAATACTACAATGTTCATAATGAAAATTGTTAAGGTACAGTACTCTTAGAAGTTGCAACCGCAAAAATTCGATTTTCCCAATTTTGCTAAAATTGAGGATTTAATTCTAGAAAAAGGAAAATAAAACCAAAGGTTTACTCACTTTCTGCTAGAGTACATGTGTTCACCATAAATTGCTACACAATAAATTACTTGGGTTTCTCACTCCTTCTTGTAAATATTTCAGCTTAAAGGCAAGCCATAGTGCAAAAGCATGCAATTTTGTCGAACTAGTCTCATAAAGGTCAAGCATTAGAAAACATTTATTGTTTTAAAAATAAGCTACTGATGTGTCAACTATTCACTGGAAAAGAGTTTACTTCTGGTTATTTTTTTTCATAAAGAGATATCCTGCTGATAGTATATGCATTTTACTTTGACATTCATTTAATAGATTACATGCTCTCTTTTATTTTGTTCAAGACATTTCATCTTTGAATCATCAATAGTAAAAAATGTACTGAGTTTTGTACAAATAATGCAGATTGTAGATGAAAGTATGACGAATAAAACTTATAAAAAAGAGCTTCTAATCTATGTCGAAATTTTGAGGTGGGGGGGGGGGATTTTTTTATTGATAACATTAAAAATCAGCAATAGCTACTAAATAAATAATGAAGTAAGAAAATCGGTTGACAGATAGAGGAGAAAATGTTGCAACTGTTTTGTCTTTGCCTATTTATACATAAATACAAGGGTTGGCAATGTGGCCCAAAACCAAGGGGGTTTTATCCATAATTCTCCCTCCTCTCCCACTTTATTCTCTACTGATGTACTTATTGCAATAGAGGAGAAAAATACTTGGGAAGAGAACTGAAGACATTTTGTTGTAAATTAAAGTTATAGGAATGGGAAACTGAATGATTATTTAAGGTATGTTGTCAGTACTTTTGCCCTTTTTAAATTGGTTTCCTTTTTAATTCCTGTCTAGTACGAAGGCATTCCGACACACCCGAACGCAGGCCGGTACTGGTCCATCGTGGAGAAGTACAAAGTCACCCAGTTCTACACTGCACCGACGGCCATCAGGACCCTGATGCGATACGACGATGAACACGTCACCAGGTGAGAATAAAGATTTCAAGAATATTTTACGAGTGTGCAGTTGGATGAAAGTACAACAAACATTTAGTGTAAATTTCCTAAAACCTCTCATAGTTTGGTCGTTGCTGCCGTTCGTTAACGCGCCAGCTCACGATGACCACAAACCCACAGCAAAAATAGAGCAACGTTGTGACTCGTGACATTGCAGCTTTGGTGTTGAGTGTTGATCGTTTTCACACCGATCTTGAACACGGTATGGGGGGCTTGAAAAAGTACAGTGGAACCTCGCTATTCGTACACAATTCGTTCTAGGAGGCAGTTCGAATGGCGATTCGTACCGAATGGTGAATTATTTTTTCACATAAGATACAGTGTAAATTGAATTAATCCGCCCCAAACCCACAGATGGTTGCTTATTTAAATCTATGAAAAATAACTGTACAGACTGTACATGAAAAAATACATAAATAAAAATTTAACTGCACTTTACTGGTACTGAGGTGAGCTGATGGCATAAGTGGAGTGTTGAGAGGAGGTAGAGAAATGTTGATGTTACTGTTTGGAAGATTATTCACCTTCCATATAAACATCAGGTAACATCCCTTCAGGGGTTTTCTCCCTTTCTGCTGTTCTTTATTTTTTCTGTCTTTTTGCACTAGAGGAATCTTGGGTTTCTTTCTCCAGATAGAATTCCCTGAATCCACAAAGGAATACACAAAACTTCTTGATCGCTATGTTTAACATTCCGATGCCTTCTCTCCAAAAACTTTCTACAGTTTGAGATAAACCTTAGAATTGCCCGCGTTGCCGGCAAACCGAGCTGCTTCTCTCACGTTTCTAATCCTCTTGCCAATCAAATCTAGAGAAACACAGCAAAAGTATGAATTAATTTTTAATGATGTCTGTAGGTATTATCTCTAAAGTCATTATAAATTATTTGCGACAACCAGAACAATGCTTACACAGCGAGTGAAGGTTTATGTTAAAACCGAAGAAAGAGAATATCTAAATCTTATAGAATTGACAAAATAGTCTGTTGACAAATCAGTCAAAGCAATTGATATTTGCCAGGGTTCACGAAAGTTTTAATATTGTTTTGTTTAATACTGAAAGGCAAAGGGATATTTAAGGGTTCCTAGGGGCCGCCCCATCAGCCCCTTTTCGAAATAAATTCAAAACTAACTCCCTTATAAATAAATTCCAATTTATGTCCCTGAGTAAATGTGATGTACTATAAACAACCGATTATGAATGACAATTCTTTCACAGGTACAACAGAAGTTCCTTGCGAGTCCTGGCTTCTGTTGGCGAACCCATTAACCAGGATGCCTGGTTCTGGTACCACGAGTTGGTCGGAGAAGGGAGATGCCCCATCGTAGACACCTTCTGGCAGACTGAAACGGTAAGTACGTCCTCAGTGTCTTTTCAAATCGCAAACCCTATTAAAGCGAAAATTTCAGCCTCTTTGGTTCGTTAAATAAAGCTTACCCTTCACAACTTTAATTTTTCTTGTGGAGTTCAATAAAAAGGAGAAGTTGTTGTCGCGGAGTAAAATGCAACTATACTCTCCTATAGCATTTTCCCCTTTC
Organism: Octonoba sinensis; assembly: GCA_038502835.1. NCBI lineage: Eukaryota > Metazoa > Arthropoda > Arachnida > Araneae > Uloboridae > Octonoba > Octonoba sinensis. The sequence continues at coordinate 111,721,600 of CM076604.1, read as the reverse complement.
ACTAAACCCCCAAAGAACAATTCTCAACACTAAACTCCCCCAAAAAGTCATGCTTCGAGCGGAGCAAGACTACACTCGAAACCACAACTAAAATTTGTTATAAATGCAGAGGTTAGGTAGCCCCATTAGGCGTTATATCAATATCAGCAATAAAATAATCGAATGTGTGCAAAGTGTAGCTCTTCTATATTTTAATTCAAGAGCTATTTTAGTATTTCCCAAAACTTTTCGTTGATTCCCTATAAAGAAAAAAAAAGTGAGTACGCCTAACGGAGCCCCTGCTGGTTTATTTTCCCACAATATTACAGTGCATCATGTTTTCAACTGGCATCAGAACATTTCAACTTGTATTATAAATACCCTGATTTGTCTTCTTGCAATGTTTTTATCCCCTGGTGGGGATCTATTTATGACTAGTCATAAGTATATTATTCAGTCACTGGAAGTATCATTGTGTAATTACTGGGAAGTCCTGTGCAACGAATACGTTATACTGGTAGCGTTTAAAACGGAACAGACCTTTCTTTTCGCTATGACGGATGTTTCGTTGTATCAGTATTCTCTGCGACGAGATTTCGCTGTACCTCTTTTTAAAAATCTCTTTAATAAGTAATGTGAAATATAACAAGTGTTCATGCATGACACAACAAATTAATGATACTTCGAGGTTTTGATACTGAGAAGTGATTTACAAAATATACGAAATGTCATACTTTTCATTATTAGCTTCAAAAAAAAAAAAAAAGAATCGTATTTTCTTCCATTTATTGGTTCCGTCTCAAAAAATATCCAAGGTAAAAAATCACTTATACTCGGATAACTTTAATTTCGAGGGAAAAAAAAGTACTATTATTCACAAAATGACAATTTCTTGATTTTCTTTCTTTTTTGGGTATTACCCGTGGCGAGTATAAACTGATTTACATAGTACGGTGGGCGCACCAGTTTTGGACACTGTACTATAGTCTGTGTAATTACAATCAGCGTGTCAAGGTCATACAACTCTACCTTTTCCCCTTCTGGTCGCCATGGTTTCCGTGCTAGAAACTTTTTCCCCACTTGGTTTGGGAACATGTCAGGTTGTTGTTTTAGTTATAATAATAATAGACGGATTCAAATAAGATTTATTTCTTAATGGCAAAAATAGATTGCGTCAGGCAAAGTTTTCAAATATTTTCAACCAATCTAATTATTATTCTGATATTTTGATGTCTTTCAGAAAGCTATTGTATAGCTAATTTATCGTATTTTATAGTTTGTAAATGTTAAAATCTTATCAAAACATTCCAGATGAAATTTAATTGCATTTACTTAATATCAAAAATAAATAAATGGAAAATAAATTCTTTCTTATTACTTTTTCTCAACTATTCTAATATTTTGAGTCGGAGGTCTGGTAATGCAATTGCTTTAACTGCAGTGCAAAAAAAAAAGTCTGGCTCTGTAATCATTCTTGCAGTTGCCATGGAGACAAAGCAGCAAACGCGACCTTGATGCGCCTATTCTAATTACACAGACTATAGTTGTGGTCATTTTCATGTTCAAACTAGAAATACTAAGAATATTGAGCTCACTGACCAATTCCAAACTTTATTTTATAAACTGGCAAGTATGTTTTTAATCTGTTCTGTGATCGGCTCAAAATTTTCCTTTGTCTAGGTGCAGGAAGGGTGCAGGTCTTTCTTCCCAAAACATAACCGCCCCGGTTGCCAATGGTTGTATTAAGCGATGCACCGATTAATTGGCAGTAACCGATAGTCGGCCATAATCTGCTATTTTGTAGATTGTTTATAATTGGTCGATTTTTGCTGATTAATCGGGGAAGATTTTTTTTAAATTAAAATTTCTTTCAGTGCTCCAAAAACAAGAAACCTTGCTGAACGAATTTATTGACAACAATCAGGGGTGCCCTCCTTCCAAGAGCTATGATGCACCTCTTCCCCTGAAAACATAACAAAGAAAAAAAGTATCGGAGCAAAATTTATCAAAGTATAACTTCGTAAAAAAATACAACAAAGGAAACGGTAACTTATAACAGCACTGTTTAAATTGATTTTACATCAGTCATCCTAAAATTTCCAACAGTGCAGTGTCTGCCATGACCCCTCTCTCTGGGGGTCACCGCTGCGATAAGTAACTAGTTTTCTGCAACATAAAATGTCATGTAAATACCACACACATACAAAATATTTCTTTCTCTGGGGGAAGGCAGTTGCCATTTCCTGACCTCTTTAAATAACAGGTCTGAATGCCACATAATGGTAAAAAGTCCTACTTTGTGAAACACAAATTCTCGACCGCAAATCACAACTAACTACTTATAGTTTCGAATTGTAGACTCAGTTCTGTTCAAAACTTAAAAAGTATCATCGTAAAGGTGGGAACACACTTTTTTGGAAAAAAAAAATTCTTTAAAAATCAGCAATCGCCTATTTAAATTGGCCTACTTTTCCAAAAAAGAGAAAACGAAAAAAAAAAAAAAATAAATAAATATAAATCATAAAAATAAACCTAAAGACAAAAGTGAATCAAAATAATAAAGGGCAAAATAAAAGGATAGGCATCTATACATAAATAAGAAGTAGGCTCATAAGATTATATTTGTGTTAAAGAGACTTTAATTACGTCTAGAATGGTATATTTCTTATTGCTATAATGCTTCTGTAAGAGGAATTTAGACTCTTACAACTTTTGTTTCTCCCCAAACTGGCCACAATTGATGCACCTACCCTACAAAAATTAACATAAACATGATTTTTTACACATGACAAACAGTTAAGATAAATAATTTTTATTTGCTTCTACTTAAAAATGACTTTTTTAATGGAATTCTATAATATCAATCCTAATTTAGATTATATTTGACAATTTAAAACTGGATTGGAATTAACATTTCCAATTTTAATGGCTGTTTTATGACGTGAAAATCTCATAATTTTATTTTTTAGGAATTTGATCTTATGAATAAAATAAATCGTTAATGTGCAACTCTTTTCTATTTTTCCTTCTGTTTTCAGGGTGGACACTTGCTGACGCCCATTCCATTCTGCACACCGCTTAGGCCAGGATGCGCGGTAGATATGAATATTCCTTTATTCTTTTTTATTCCGACTGGGGGGGGGGGGAGGGTAAATGAAATAGTATTTTACTTTTGCTTATTTGGAAGAGTGTGTTTCGTTTCTAGCCTATTAACCCATAAAAATAAAAACATTTAAAATTACAAATACAATAGAAAAAAAAATCATTGAAGCAAAAGAGAGCATAAAGTAAGCGTAATTAATTTTGATTTGCAAGTTATAATTTATTGTCACATAAGAATGAAGTAAGTATTCGTTAATTTTGCAATTTAGGCATCTTATATATAAGCGGCTTGTTCTGTCTGTCGATCTGTCTGTCCGCTATAGAATCCCAGGCCGTTTTATCGATCGGGACCACATTCGGCACGATTAATGTTTACGACCCTAGAAACTCATCGCTGTAAAAATGAAATTTGTGATTCAATTAGTTTTTTTTTAATTAATTATTTTTTTAATTTTTTATATTAATTTTTTTTAATTTTTTAATTTTTTTTAATTTTTCAATAATTTTTTTGGCCCGTTTAATTTTATTTTTGCATTGTTGCCGTCGTTTCCAACCATATAATTACAGTTGCCGTGTGAACAAACAAATCAATGCAGTTGCCATTTTGTAACAAATGTAGCAAATATACTAATAATATTCAAAACGTTTCTCTAGCATATTGAATGAGACTTCGCTGTATTTGCAATCTCCGTTAAAAAGTAATGTGTACGCGAATTTAATTTCATCCTTTCTTTATTTTTAATTTATTCATTTATCGTCTGCGCTTTTATATTTTTCTTATTAGAGTTGCAGCGCTCTTTTTTCCCAGTTTCGTTAAAACTTTTGTTTTGAAATGCATAATAAAATTTTCAATAAGTTCTTTCGATGATAAATATATATTTTTCACAAACAATTTGATTATACAGTAAATAAATATATAGTTGTGTGGGGCAATAAGCAAAGGGGTGTCCTCGCCGCCTGACCTGAGTAATTCAGTTTGAATTAGCAGACACCTTTGCACAAATCACTTTAATTACAATTTATAATATCTAGAACAGCGGTCATTTCTTATGACCGCCGGGCTTACTAGTTTAAATATAAATAAACATAATACCTCAAAAATGTATTCCAAAAGCGATATAACTTCGCTAAGTGTGAACAAAAGTATTGAAAAAAGGTTTTACGTTTTCGTCGAGAGGAATAAAGAAAACTTTTTGAATCCCCTTAACTGGTGTACTCATACGGTGTACGGGATACTATTAGTTGGCCGCATCTGTATTTTATTATCACATCTCTATTACATTTATATATCTGCATTAGTATCAATGTATTTTTATTTCTAGTTTTGATTTGTCCATATTGTTAATCGATTGGAATAAAGTCTTAAGAAATTAACACTTTAACTGATCAATTTTTTTCCATAAATGTTCATTAAAATGCATATTTTTATTGCCAATTATTTTAATCTCCAAATTTTGTATTAAAGGAAATGAAAAATTTATTGTATTGTTTATTTATTTAATTATCTTGTAAGTAATGAATTCAAGATTTTTCTCTTATTTTCCCTTTAATTTTAGAAGTTCGGAGCACAAAGGCTTCTAAATGTGCCCATTTTGAAATCATGGAGTATATACAATGAAGACGGTTTTACAGATCTCACGAACAATCCTCTAAAATAAATAAATAAATAAAACAGTATTTGAAAGTAGCTATCGTTAATATGTGATAAGTTTTTTTCAAGATCAACAGTCTTCATTGTATTCACAGTCTTCATTATATTCTGTGATTGCAAAAGGCAAATATTGTATGATAAAAGCAAATATTATATATATATTATTAAAAATTTTCAAAAATGTTTGAATTCATTGTTTACAAAAATTATAAAATAAATAAATAAATAAATATTTCATTTTCTTTTCATATCAAGTTTGAAGTTTAATTGCATGCAATTAAAAATATACTTTTTTCTTACACGTTTCTGGCAAAAAATTGACTAACTAGGGCGTCAAAGCAGGCTTAGGAATCTTATATAAACGTGATGCGTGTATGTACCACGTTGAAAACTTTCGCTTAAATGAAATAAGGTATTAAATATTATTCAACTCTTTCAAAAGCGCTTGAACGAACTACTGAGTAAATAAAGTTTTTTTTTTCCGCTGCTCACAAGTGATTCTGATTAGCAATTTTCCGAAATTTCCAAAAATTTTAAAGAGCCTGTTCCGAAAATTTGAAAAGAAGAAAATAAATGAAAGTTACAAAATTTTTTCAATTTATTAATCTTAAGATTTCTTTGACGAATATATCAATGCTTTTCTTTCTATTTTGGGATGAACAAATTATTTAATACCTTTAAGAAACCAATAACGTTTCTGAAAAAAAAAAAAAAAAAAAAAAGGCTTCTGGTATTAATATCACAGTACTTTCCTTGAATCACTTGATTTTTTTTCTTTCATCCTAGAGCTCAATATACATGAGGATAGGGGCTTATAATTATAGACTCTATATTCTAAACTCGCGTTTGCGAATTTAATTGCGAATTTTGCGTGAAGACTAGAAATTTTTTTTATACCGAGAATCACCCATGTCTCTACTTCAGGAGCCTAATTTCTCGGAGTTTAAAAAATAAGTGGTATTTTACCGCTCATAATAGCTATATCTCATTCATGTTTTGTTTAAGAGCCTGCCGTTCTTTGGAGTGGAACCTGCCATCCTGGACGAAAACGGGGAAGAAATCAAAGGACCGGGAAAAGGGTATCTGGTAAGTGCACAAAAATAATCTTGTAAGGTTCAGTTTCAGTTATAGTTTTCAGCACTCTTAAGAGCTAGAAATGTTACTTTTGCGTGCAATAAAGTTGTTGGGTGTATTTTTTTCCCCCTTAATGGGCTGCTGTTGGCTTCCGCAAACTGCAGACCCAGTGCGTTCCCCAGAGATTGGTACCATCTCTTTCAGCGGCACCACAATGAGTGTGGTACCATCGCCGCATGAGAATTTTGACTTCTAGTTTCTCCACCTGAAAGGGCGAGCACCCGGACCCTGTTGATGCGAAATTGCACTAGGATTTTAATTTCGCCTAGAGCATCCACGCCAAATGACTATTCAAGGGATCTTTTACCAGCCGCAAAATCATACGACAAGGGTGCAGACGGTTTTGTGCATCTTGAAAATAAACTGACGCTGCCAGTTTCGATCCTCTCCCCTGAGGCGTACGAGTCCCGCGCCATACTACGACGCTACCATAACGGCTTGCGGCGTAAAATAGCACTAATCATAACTAAATTTTGAGGAATACGGAAGAATTTATTGACTGATGCAGTACGAGTGTCACCCGCAGGGTAAGTTGGGGTGTGTGTGTGTCCCCCTTACGAGAAAAAATATGATATTGTGTGTAAACGTATAGTTAATGCAACTTATAATAGTGGAAAAAATCTTCTTAAACTCCATTTTATTTATTTAATGAGAACACATTAAAAATGTTTTACCGGTTTTTATGTTTGCCAATGCGCACTCGTTTATTGGAGAGGATTACAATTAAATTATTCATTTAAAGTTAAAAGTGCAGTACTTCTGGTTGTAACATAAGCTGTTACGTAACGTAATTCGTTTAAAAATAAGGACCTAATTTTAATATCAAGCTTAAAATTAGTTCTTTATTTTAAAATGAAACATGTTACACTGGACAAATTACGTCCTTTCCCCCGCCTTAAAGAAGAAAAGAAAAGTTCGCCACAAAAGGCTCCAGAATTTTTCAAAAATAAATCACGCAACTATGAAACCCTGATTTCAGGCGCTCTGATTCCATTGAAAAACGTGCGTTTTTACTTTAAGCAGTTATTTTTTTTAATTATACAAAACTGATTTTTTAAGCAGAACTATGATGAACGTACATACAGCTTAAATATAATTGAAAATATTATGCAAAAAATTGCGCAATTGATATACATTTATTTTTCATAGGCTTTTTAACATTTCTTGTTTAAATCAAGACATTATTTTTGAACCTCAATTAAAACTTACTGATACATTTATTTCCATTCTTATTAGGTTGATATAGCATTGTGGAAAATTTTATTTTTAACATCATCTGAGTAACTAAGGATGGACGATATTATAAATAAGTTAGTTTTACTATTGGGACATATTTGTCCTGGTGCTTACGTTCTATTATGGGTAAAATAGGATCAAGTGTAGACCATACTTTGTTGATGTGATGCTGAATAAAATTCAAAAATAGAATGCTTTTCCTAATGTAGGATTTTTCTTTTTTTTTCAGGTGATTAAAAAGCCGTGGCCCGCCATCATGCGAACAGTGTACGGAAATCAAGAAAGATTCGAAAACACCTACTTCAGACAATTCCCCGGTTATTATTTCACGGGGGACGGTAAGAAAATCCACCAGTTTTCCAACGATCATCACATAATTAAGAATTACGTTTTTGTAAACATTTATCAAAGTATCAAAGTATTAGCAGAACAGCAACAGCAGTGATTGTAAACAGCTATCGTCGGTAATTTATAGTCCTTATAATGTCCTGAAATTTATTTAAAAAAATCGCTAATAGCAGCATCTATGTTAGGGTGACCGTCTCTCGTGACTGATTGCTCTGTACGCTAATGAGGGCTGGTGCACGTAAAATCCGTCGCGGTTCCAATGTCCTCCAAGTAACGCCTCTGGGAGTGCCAACCTAAGTGACGGTTTCTCATCTGGGAGCAGGTACAAAATCAGGCCTCTGAGCCAAGTTGCACTTCCACCTCAGTGGAGCTCATATAAAAGTGGAATACGAACGAAATGCCTCCATTGAAAACAATGATAGTAGGAAAGTCAATTTCACATTATTTTTTGTCTATGCCAAATATGGTAAAATCATGTTCTCTGCAGTCTGCACATGATTGCCGTTAAGACGCAAAATCAAAGTTACAATCTGATCAGTAAGTTATTTTATTTTATTTATTTTAAAATGTTTTTTCTTGCTGCAGCACGACGTGCGTTGACATGAATGAAAGAATTTTATTTTGCTTATTTCCCTATAATACTATTCAACAAATGTAGAACGAATTCGTCTTTTTTTAATCTATTTTACGTGCTGCTTTTACTTAATGCGCGGCATAAGTGTTATATTGTTTTTCAAAAAGGCGTAACAGAGGCTGAATAATGCTGGACACTTTATTGTTAGTGGAGTTACTTTCCTTCTGACTGCTGAAGTGCAATCCGGTTCTGGCAGACGACACTTCAAAACGGCCCGCTCAGATGTCCCTCTAGATATCATTTAGAACTCAAGGTCCTGATTTCATATTTGCCTCATATTCAGACGTGATCTCCTATTTCAGTCGTGATCTCGATATATGACTCGTATTTCAGCCGTGAGCTCAATATGTGACTCGTATTTCAGTAGTGAGCTCAATATGTGACTCGTATTTCCGTTGTGAGCTCAATGTGTGACTCGTCTTTCAGTTGTGATCTCAATGTGTGACTCGTCTTTCAGTTGTGATCTCAATATGTGACTCGTATTTCAGTCGTGAGCTCAATATGTGACTCGTATTTCAGTCGTGAGCTCAATATGTGACTCGTATTTCAGTCGTGAGCTCAATATGTGACTCGTATTTCAGTCGTGAGCTCAATATGTGACTCGTATTTCAGTCGTGAGCTCAATTTGTGACTCTTATTTCAGTTGTGATCTCAATATGTGACTCGTATTTCAGTCGTGAGCACAAAATGTGACTCGTATTTCAGTCGTGAGCTCAATATGTGACTCTTATTTCAGTTGTGATCTCAATATGTGACTCTTATTTCAATTGTGATCTCAATATGTGACTCGTATTTCAGGAGGTCGCAGAGACGAGTACGGCTTCTACTGGGTGACCGGCAGGGTGGACGATATGCTAAACGTGTCCGGCCACCTTCTGTCCACCATGGAGGTGGAGGCGGCTCTACTTCACCACCCTAGCGTAGCGGAGGCTGCTGTCGTCCCCCATCCGCATCCCGTCAAAGGAGAATGTCTCTACTGCTTCGTCGTGCTGAAAGATGTGAGTAGTTCGTTCCATTTCATATCAAAGAAAAGCTATGCCCTGTTTCTCAAGGAAGTGGTAGATGAAGTCAACAATGTTACATCACAAACATTTGCCACGTTTACAAATTCAGGCGAGAAGTGGTAGATGAAGTAAATAATGTTACATCACGAACATTTGCCAGGTTTACAGATTTTTCTCTGAATGGATGATTCTGTTCGTATTGAACGGAGGCTTGTTAGCCGATTTTGTTTCCTTAAAATTTATTTGTGCTATAGTGAAAGCTGCCACGCACATGAAATTTGCACAGGAAAAAAAACTTACTCTTTATTCTTTCAGGGGATAAAAATTTCCCTCTCTTTTTTTATCATTTGGTTTTTAGTAGTTCAAGCAAAATTTACGAAAGTTCGAAAAGGTTTTATGCCCCAAAAAGTGTTATTTAAAGGGGGGTGCTCTATGCAATCTTCTCATGCCCAAGCAAAAACAGCGATGTAGCAAGTGTCGCGTTGCTTTGCTTACCTCCAATATCACTTTCTTTACTCAGACTAGTAAGGAGCGTAAGTGCCAAAAGAAAAAGTTTTGAGTGAAACACGTGAACAATTGTGCTTAATGTAATGTTTTTCTTCCTGAATGTTGGATTAGCAGCACCTAGCTACCACCAACATCTCTTTTCACTTGAAGACTCTCATCTGTGGCTTTTGTCTTGTATGGATATTGCTTATATATATTTCGTGCCCCACTTTAAACTTAAAATCATTGTGAAAGACACTTTTTTTTTTCAAATGGGGCAGCTTAATGGGTACGCCATTGCAGACTCCATAGAGATTGGTAGCTAACTCTTTCAGCAGCACCACTATCAGTGTGGTACAATCGCCAAATGAGAGTTTTGACGCCCAGTTTTCCCAAAGGAAGACACCTGGGTTCTGTCCAAGACCGTAGCTAGAAAAATTTTTCAAGGTGGGGGGGGGGGGCCTGATTTTGAAACACTTTTGTTGAGGAAAATTTCAGAGAGGAATATATGATAAGTAGTAAGTGCCCCACTATGTGCGGCGGAAGTGGGCGTGGTCGAAAGGTGGGCGTGGCTGTCACGTGACCAGCGCCATCTTGGATGGTCACGTGACTTTCTCGTGATCTTCTACGGGGATTGTCCGCCATGTTGGATGACGTCATGTGTGACGTCACCGCCATCTTGGATGGTCACGTGATTTTCCGGGATTATTTTTTTGTGACGACATCCATATTGGATCCGTAATCGTGCACGTGGTGTCGTCCGCCATCTTGGATTTGTAATCAAGTAATTTTAATTGCTAATTAATTTTAATGACTCAATTAATTCTAATTACTTCTGAGTTAGTCACTTCATTTGAATATTGGATTTTTATTTCAGTCTAAAATGCATTTTGCCCCAGCCGGGAATCGATCCGACGACCCTTGGATTCGCAGGCAAGCGCGCTAACCAATAGACCGAGAATTACTTACTACGAATGGGGAAATAATATCTTAAAACGATAAGAGTAGTCTCAGGTGAATGTTAAACTTCCAAGAGATGCGGTATAATACTCTTGGCGCCATCTGCCGAAAACTTTGAGCGTTAAAAGGAAAATGGGATTTTCGAATGAAAATAAAATACGCTTAAAATCGAGGGAAAATAATAGTGGCGCCATCTAGTAAGAGAAATATTAATTATTTCCTTTAAATATATATTTTTTTCTGAGTTAAACTTCTAAGAGAGGCGGTATAATACTCTTGGCGCCATCTAGAGAAAACTTTGGGCGTTAAAAGGAAAATGGGATTTTCGAATGAAAATAAAATACGCTTAAAATCGAGGGAAAACAATAGTGGCGCCATCTAGTGAGAGAAATATTAATTATTTCCTTTAAATATATCTTTTTCTGAGTTAAGCTTCTAAGAGAGGGGGTATAATACTCTTGGCGCCATCTAGAGAAAACTTTGGGCGAAACAAGGAAAATGGGATTTTCGAATGAAAATAAAATAAGCTTAAAATCGAGGGAAAATAATAATGGCGCCATCTAGTGAGAGAAAGATTAATTATTTCCTTTAAATATATTTTTTTTGGACTTGGAATACTTTCCGTGATTTTATTTAATTTGAATTTTCTCTTTCATAGCTCGGGAATCGAACATGCGACCTCCTGCTCCAAAAACACGCTTGGCCGAATGAATAGCGCGCGCCTTATCCATTCGGCCAACCGTGTTTCAAGCAAAGGACGGTTTGAATGAATCTTAATATATTTCTTTTTCGGATGTTTCGAAAGAACGCTCGTGCTGCTATCTAGCGAGAGAAATTATTTTTGAGAAATAATATTTCTTGGGATTCGAAACCAGACAATATAGTATTGAATTACGAATATGCAATTATTAATGAAGTCTTGAATTATGAATAATAATAATAATAATAGTAGTAGTAATAATTAAGAATGAACGAATTATGAAAACGAGTTGGTTATTAATTATTCCGGTTCCAACCTGTTTTTACGGCGGCAGTCATGTATTGCAACAGGATTTAGAAATGATTTGTACGTCAGAGAAGAAGTTAATTACCTGACCAATCAGGGTCCTGATTTGTTATCAGATAACATTTACATTTGAAGTTTTATTCAGTCGAGACTTCAGTTTACACCCTGCGTTTGAGTTACGGACTTTGATTTTTCACGATGAACTCCAAAAGACAGAAACGAAAATGTGAGGAATCGCAGGAAACAGCCAAAGTGGCAAAAGTTGACCCAATAAAAGTAAGTATTGTTTTCTATTCTACTCTATTTATTTGTTGTAAAAAATCAATTTGTAGTATGATTATTAGTTTTTGTCCCCCCTTTCTTAATTATTTTTTCTTACTTTCCAGCCAGGAGAACCATTTTCGGAGAAGAGTATGCCAAACGGAATTTTTCCCATTGGAGACGATGTCTATGTTTATGCATCTACGTTTAGGTCAAGTGCAAGTCTTCATGTACGAAAGTTTAAGAAGTATGGCGACAAGTTCTACCCTACGACTGAAGGCGTAACTCTGCGTCCGTGGTGGATTCCCAGCATTCTTGGGGGAAAAAATGTTCCGCGATCATCTAGAGCAGGGGTCTCCAAACTACGGCCCGCGGGCCACATCCGGCCCGCGGACAGATCAGCTTCCCCGTCGCTAATGGCATCTGGCAAAAAAGTAATCATATTTTACACCACTAGTGGACTGATTCAACTTTTTACCACCGGCAACAGTTAATGATAATATGGTTTTGGCCCTTGGAATTTACTGGGCGTAATCAATATGGCCCTAAGGCTGGAAAGTTTGGAGACCCCTGATCTAGAGAACTGCATTCATTATTCGAACATGAATTGATAATCGAGAGCTCTGATTTTGAAAAGTTCAAGTTCACCCGTTTAGCAACGGAATCAGTTTCCCGGTGTATTACACTGTCTGCCGCACATTGGGCCGAGATGATCCGTCAATATAACCTTATTGCTGATAGCCTTTTGGATCATGTGTTTTCTGCAATGGACTTCTTCAAAGCATTCCGTAACATCGCTGATACTCCCATAGCAAAATATGCCTTACCTGCTTCAATGGACATTAGCCTGGGTAAGCACTACTTAAATAATCTTGTAGAGAGTGTTTTATGTGAAATATTCAAAGACAAGGGACTAAGAGATCCAGAAACTTTGGCGGAAGAACTTTGGGGAAATAGTGTGAAAAAGTTTAATTCTCTTGCACTAGCTCTGGACATTTCAGAAATGACCGAATTATTTCGGGAGAAATTGTGGGAAGAACAGAAATTTCTCTGTATGAAACCGGCAATGTATGTCACTGAACCTTTCTTAAAACAAGTGCAATTAAACAAAATTCTCACTTCTGTAAGGGAAAAATTCTGCCCAGCGAACGCGTTTGAAATTTTTGATGATTCTGAAAATATGTAAAACATTTTGTAATTTTTGTATATTTTTGTTTCTTCTTCTGTATTGAGATCATGTGCTGTTTTTATTTTTGTACATAGTTTTTAGTTTTTTAAATAAAATGTCATTGCTTAGAATTAAATGTGTTTTCATTGTAACAATATTTTACAAACATAAAAAGAAAAAAAAAAAAGCAATCAAAGCAAAAAAAAAAAAAAAGTAAATTCATTACGAAATGATTTTAATACTTAACAAATAACTAAAATTCTTTGAAAATGTTGCTTAAAGTGAAAAGAAAATGAATAAATGTAACAGTAATTATAAATGATTTCTTAAATGCATTCAATCAAATATTCTAAAATACAAAAATTGTATGCTCTTAACATTGTTGAACAAATAGATGCATTATTTTTTTTGAAGGAATCTAAATATTTAATATACACAATATATTTCAAGTATCTTTCTCACAGAAGAAAAACTAAGTTGCGATCACGGATTGATACAAGCAAGAAGGTTGCAATATTTTGGGGAGTGCAACAAAGAGGCGCGGAACCTTTTATCTATTTCACTTTTCCGGGGGAAACTGGGGTTTCGCAATCGCCAGGCCTAAACATCAAGCAAGTAACCGGATTCTTGCTATCACATAGAAGAGCGGTATGTTTATCTAATTAATTTTTCCGGGGGCCAAGCGGATCTAGTTGGTTACTTTTATCGCGAGAGGGTACGATTGATTCATTAAACGTTGATGATTAACTGCGTCCTCCAAAATGCATTTTAGACTGAAATAAAAATCCAATATTCAAATGAAGTGACTAACTCAGAAGTAATTAGAATTAATTGAGTCATTAAAATTAATTAGCAATTAAAATTACTTGATTACAAATCCAAGATGGCGGACGACACCACGTGCACGATTACGGATCCAATATGGATGACGTCACAAAAAAATAATCCCGGAAAATCACGTGACCATCCAAGATGGCGGTGACGTCACACATGACGTCATCCAACATGGCGGACAATCCCCGTAGATCACGAGAAAGTCACGTGACCATCCAAGATGGCGCTGGTCACGTGACAGCCACGCCCACTTCCGCCGAACATAGTGGGGCACTTACTACTATGATACATTGCGAAAAACTTCAGGATTTCGGGAGGGCCCGAGCACATTGTGAGAAATTTCAGGATTTCGGGGGGGGGGCGAGCCCGTGCCCCCCCCCCCCCCCCTCTGGATACGGCCTTGGCTCTGTCGATGCGAATGTGTGATTTAGAAGTGGAAGAAAGAAGCAAAAATTGCAAAAGTTCTTGGTGTTACTATTTAAGAAAATGTTTACTGCTGTACGTCTTTTCAAATTGAGGACAGCACATTTTTCTCATTGATAACATTCGATGTTCGAAACACCTGTATGCAGTTTGCTTTTGTTTCACTCATTGTTTTCTCACACTTTATGACTGTTTAGTTTCTAAATGATGAAGTGGGGAGGGGGATCAATTAAGGTACTTAGCAATTTTTTACCATAAAATATTAAAAAAAAAAAAAAAAGGTGCTATAAATATTGAGTATGGTTAAATTTAAGATTTCAAAAATTTTCCAAAGACAGTTCTGTAATCACTCAGGTTGACAATTTCTTGGTTAATTTTAAATATAGTGTTGGCTGTTTTCATAACTTTTCATCTGGCAACTCTGCTGTGTAGCTGAAAAGTCATTCAAAATGTTTACATTGTATTTATATGAATGTTTTCTTTATCTGTATCAATTGTAAAATTTGACTATTTTTAGGGTAATGTCTTTGATGAAAAAATTGTCCAGGACTTAAGGCAACAAGGTACGAATATTCATTCTATATTCATTTTTTTAATCTCAAATCATAATTGCTTTTTGTACTTAAAACGTAAACAATGTTGGGTGTTGAGTTGCAGGTATTTTCTTATAAAAGCTTAATCAAATGATTTATTTTTTGGAAAACAAAATGAGTGGAATAATTATCTTAAGAGTTTGAAAGAATTGTATTTCTTTTTATTGTCCTTGTCGATTAAAATCCCATTTTCAAATTATTTAGTTAAGATGAATATTGTAGAAGCAAGCAACAGAATACTTTTTAGTGTCGCCATCTACTGCGTAACAAAGGAAGAAACAACAACCAACATGGATCGAATAGAATTCGTTTTCAGAACATGCAAAAGGAATGTGTAACCCCAAGGTTGTTATTTAAGGGGTCAAGTAGTGAATATCCAAAGCGGCACGTTAGGGTCATGACCTACTCCCTGGTCATGACCCTTCTATCTTCGTCAAATATCGTCTAAAACTTCGTTTTTAATTCTTTATTTATTTCGGAGAACCACCACTGAGTTCCACAAAGTTTTCGGATTTGTGTGCGGATCATTCTCAAAAAAAGGTCAATTTTATTTTTGGCAAAAAAATTTTAATTAAGCAAGTAATCCAAGAATGTTTAAAATTTTTATCAACGTTTTTCTCAAGTATTACACCTTGCACTAGCTTGAATAGAGAGGAGGTGGGGGTTTAGTTAAATAAAAATATTTAAACAAATTGAAAAGTTGTAAATAGATTGTCCCAAACTCTAAATTCATTATTCGAACCTTTATCATAAGAAATGGCATAATAAAATTTTTGGCTTTGAATGACATAATAAAAAAATGGTTCTAAAAATAAAAGCAGGAGGAATTTAACTAGGCATATTTCAGTTCTATTTTAACAATATTTGGCAATTTAGGAATTTAGAAAAAGAAATTGTAATTATTTTTTTATCTTTAAAATTTATCTCTAAAGTGAATTTTCATTATCAAGGGGTGGAAGTTTTTAATCTTTACCTCTCTAGTGCTTTCACATTCATCAATTTGTTAACAGTACAGGAGCTCAACTTGTTGGCTGTTCTTACAAGCTGACAGGTCAACTTTAATTTAAGTAAAAAAGAATATTCTCAGAGAAGGAGATGTCACACTTCTTGTTACCTCTCCCCCCTCTCTAAGGGGAGGAGGTCAAATCTATCGGAAAAAGCGCGACATCATTTATGAACGGTCCCTAAGTAGAAAAAAAAAACAACATACATACAGTATGAATGTATAATATCCTTCCTTTGTGAAGTCGGTTAAAAAATCAAATAAATCCTAGTTTATGGGTGTAGAGGGTTGAAAAGAAACAAACTTTGATTTATACGATAAAGTAATTATACATTGACCTTTTTTCTGAACAACTCCAATAAATAATTTGAAAAATGTGATAAAGATGCGCGAGTTGCCATCAGTTTATTATATACACTAATTTGATGTATTAGTAAAGCACTTTGACTTGAGTTGTTCGTATAAAGTGAAAGAAAGTTAATATGTTATTTGGTCGTTGGAATAAATTGTATAGTTGTTTATAATTAAAATATATGCATAATTAATTAGCAATTGATTATTTCAATATATTTGTCCACTGTTCTGGCTATGTTCACAAATATTATTTTCATATTTCTGTCTGTCACTACTATGTCCCAATGGGGGGAAAATTAATAAATTCTTTAAAGCTGTAATTAAGACAAACGGTCTTTACTGGATTTTTTTTTTTTTTTTTTTATGAAAGCAAACATGAAAGCAAACATGTTGGCTTTCCCTCTCCCCCAAAAAGAGTGCATTCACTACTTGTGTTTTTCACAAGCTCTACATTTCCGAATTCCTGAAATTACTTCTATTTCCGTTCCCTAATTTAGTTGGGAGTGGGGCAACTAACGCATGTAACTGCCCTTAGTCTGGCCTTGACGGCAGTCGTTAATTCAAACTAATTAATTTTCTTTTATTGCATTTTATTTTAATTCATACTGTTAGTCTTTTCTTAATTTGGAAACGGATAATGAAATAAACATTATAAAATCATGTTTATTTTATTTTAGTTTGTATTTGATTATAAAACCAAGAGTATGATAAGTTTTTTTTTCCCCCACTGATTATTTTTATCGAAAATGTTTTAGCCGTTTGTGCAAACAACATGCAGAACCACTGATAAATGATCATGCGTTGAATATGTACAAAGAGAAACGTTATACGCACTCATATTTATTTTAGAATGATAGGTGTTCCTGCTAACTGGGTTGATTCCTATTTCGTAGAGCGTTTATCAATAAATACAATTATCTCCGTAGGACAGGGTTGACAATGATTATGTCACGCTCAATTTTAATTTAAACCTATTACGAAGGTGTAAAATAATTAAACGAAAATGGCACTGATAAGTTAAGGGAAAAGAAATTGCTAAATTTGTTATCTAACTCTGAAAAGCAGTTGAATTAACATATTGAAACCATTGTTTGCTTTTTTCTTTCTTTCGAATGGGGCTGCATATGGTCACTAATCTTTGCAGACCTAGTGCATTCCCCGGAAACCGGCGTCCATTCTTACAAGTAGCACCACTATCGGTGGATGCCATTACCACTTTGAGAATTTTGACGCTCAGTTTCCCGTAGATGGCGCTACCTCAGCCCTAAATGATGCGAAACTGCACTGGGAATTTAATTTAGCCTAGAGAGCATCCAAGCCAAATGTCTGCTCAAGGAATCTTTTACATGCCGCATAATCATACGAAATGGGCGCTGACGATTTTCCGTATCTTGAAAATCTACCGACATGGGCCAGGTTTGATCCTACGAACTTGGCGTACGAGGCCAGTGCCTTACCACTACGCCACCCTGCCGACTTAAACTTATCCGTCTTATCCCACCAGCTATAATCCATCGGAAATGTTTAAAATCAATGTATGTTAAATTTTCAATTAATGCAGAGAAAATTATGATGTATTTTGATTCATGATTACTTTTGTAACCATGAATCAATTACAAGTATAAATGGACTAGAATTTGCAACAGTTTCAATGTAAAATAATGCATGGTGTAATGATAATTTGACTGTCATAATTTTGCACCGACTTCAAAAATTATATTTTAAAGTCGTATCGTTGTTGTTTAATGAATTAATTTATTTGTCACATTTAATGCAATTTAAAATTTGAAGTCGGTTCTATTTTTTTACAAAAATTGCACTAAAAACTAACCGTTTGTATGATAAATTCCGTTTTGAAATCTATTTTAAAGGATCTCTAGAGCAAATAAACTAATTGGATTTAATTTTTTGTTCAGAGAAGCCTTCAGTCAAACTCTTGCTATAATTGCTTTTAATACTACAGTTTAATGGCAACAAACTCTTTTTTAACAATGAGTTTTATGTTTATTAACAATTTTCTCAACAAAGAAAAATCAAGCCAAGCCTTTCCAATTGAAGTCAAAAAATACTTATTTTTCTCTCATAACGTTTTTTCTTTTTAAAAAAAAGTAGTCAAATTGATGCTCGATATTTAAGTCAGACGACCCTCTATCGATTTCAGAAAAATCATCAAAATCTGTACATTAAGTAAAAAGTTATAGGTATGGGTGAAAAAACAAGAAAGTGACCACATTTCTGTCCATAACTTTTTTCTAATTTATCAAATATGGTCAAACAAAGATACGGGACCGGTGGGGAACAACCCTCGATCGATTAAAAAAATCATGAAAACCGGTTCATCTGGTGAGTAGTTATGAGTAAAAAAAAACTACCGTATGAATGTATAACCTCCTTCTTTTGTGAAGTCGGTTGAAAAATCAAATAAATCCGAGTTTATGAGTGATAGAGGGTTGAAAAGAAACAAACTTTGATTAAGTAATTATACATTGACCTTTTTTCTGAACGACTCCAATAAATAATTTGCAAAATGTGATAAAGACGCGCGATTTCTTCCCTCTATTTCATTAACTATTTCCTATTGATTGCTTTTGCAGTGTCAGTGAAATCTTACCTGGTTTCAATTCAATACGGTAGATGTTATTTGAAGTGTATAAAGATTATCACGTGATAACATTCTTTTTGAATGTCGCATCGCTTTCACTCTATTATAAACGTTTGGAACCTCATTTTGCGAGAGAAAAAGGGGGGGGGGGAGCAAAGGCAAATGAAGGTACATGTTTACTACTTTGCGAACAGAACGGGGGAAGATGTTTAGGAAAATCCACGGGGAGAAAAAAAAACAATGGTGTTTTCTGGAGCGCGACTAATATTAAGGAAGTGTGAAAGCCAGACATCCCTATTTTCGAAGAGAGAATTTTAAACAAGAGGTCTTTTCCTCGTATAAACCTTTTCCAGACTTGAGCGCAAACTCATTGGACCGTGTAGAAGCGTCTGGACGGTGGGACGTAACTAGTGGGTAGAGATGTAAAACTCTCGGTAATAATCTTGTAGAGAATACTCTCGAGAGTATTCTCAAGAATATCCTTGTAAAGGAGAACATTCGAGAATTTTCCTTAAAATTTAGTTACATATTTTAGATGCAAATAACTCTAAAATGCTTTTTTTTTTTTTTTTTTTTTTTTTTTGTCCTTTTAAAATAAGCATCAAATTAGATGAATTACTTTTTAAATAATTCTGTTTTGGGAGCTTTTTGCACGCAAAAGTAGCTATTTAAACAATTCAAAACTACATTTACATTCTTTGTTAAAAAAAATTCAGAACAATTCTTAAACAAGTTTGAGTGTCCAAAGCTCTTCAAAAATAATATGACTTATTTTTAGAATCGATTCTGGGATCTTGTATGTATAATTTAGGGAGAAATAAAAATTTGTAAAAAAACTATTCTTATATATACTATTTATAGTTACATTAAAACTAATCATGCGCAATTATTTTAATTTTTTATTTTTCAAAATAATTTAAATACTAGTAGGATATATTTGGCGCCCTTTAATAACAGTGCAAAAAATCTGGTTAGCCCAGTCTGGGCTAACCAGAGTTTTTGCCCGATTATCATTCCGAAATTATTTTTCCTCGTTCCTCGTTTGATAGCTTTATTTCCTTTTCTCTTTTTTGCTGAGTTTATACTTTCATTACGTTTCCCTTTTATCTGTTTTTCATTTTATGCTAGGGATTAAAGAACGAATTCTCCTAAGTGCTCTAAAACAAATACAAGACTAAAATTTTGTGATGCATTAAAGTGCAAAACGATCGTGAAACTCATGTTTGCGTTGGTATCTGCGCAAGAGATAGAGGGAGAGAGACAGCAGAATAAACAAGACGCTTTGTACACAAGTCTAGTAATTGCGAAAATGTACGTAAAAGCAATACGAATAAAACCATAAGCAATCCTTAAAAGAATCCATAAAGGAAAGGAACAGATCGAGCAGAAATTTATTACTCTTCCACTGAAAAGGATTTTAACAGATTTTCACAGCAGAAATTCTAAAATTAGCAAAAAAAATAATAAATAATAACTCATTAAGAAACCGATATAATTTTGCAGTTTAACACTTGTTTACGCTAAATACATTTTTACGTGCCAAATCTTCAGACAGAATAAATATTTCTTATTGAATCCCTTCCCCAACCCATTCCTTTGTTACCATATCTTTTATATTTATTTCCGTTAAACATTTTTCTCAAAGAAATTATTCTTCACACCCTTTTTAACTATCACACAATAATACTATACACAACTGCTGTGATTTATTTCAGTTGAGTAGCAAATGCATTGTTATATCATTTATTGGAAAACTCGGCTTAATTTTACTCGCCTATTTTTTTGGTGCAATACTGTAATAACTACTTTTTATAGTTATTTCTTTTTTTTTGACATCTTGAACATCCATCATGTGAGAGGAAACTAGAACAATAACTATTTTCTGAACAAAATCGATTATAAAGTTCATTCAAACAAATAAAGTAATTAAATAAAACAAATTGTAAAACATTCAAACTCTTCTCTTGAAAAATGTCCATTTTGCAGATATGACACTGTTCATTTCTATAAGCGATATCTCACTTTTCTCTAATATGCCTTTTTATTAATAAAATACTCATTAGCTCTCACACAGTTTACTAAAAATTAAAAATAAAGCACGTATATATTTGCATTGAGAAAGATAAAAAACCTAATGCTAATTCACATAAAAAGATCAATTACGTCCGAGTTGTGTACAACAGCGGTGCTTCCTTTACTCAGCAGGGTGGCGTAGTGGAATTAGGTCCCTGCCTCTTGCGCCTACATTCGCGGCTCAATCAATCATACAAACGGTTTTATCAATTTATCATACAAACGGTTAGTTTTTAGTGCAATTTTTAGAAAAAAATGGAACCGACTTCAAATTTTAAACTGCATTAAATGTGACAAGTCAGAGAATTGGAGCCCAAGTCGGAGAATTGGAAAATGTAAACTGAAAACTTATTTTGTGTTTGGAAGCTGTGGGATGTTTAAAACATGTATAGAACTTACTGGTTTCAAACACCAGAGCCGGATATTTAGTACGGACTCGACACACAAGGGTTACTGGATATTCAATATCCCCGCAAAATCAATATAGCGCAAGACGGGACTTGTGCCGTCCCTTACTAAAGTTCTACCAGACACCAGACAATTTCTGAAAATACGACACCATCTCGTTAAAATACAGGAAATTTTCTGTACGTCCTTCTTTATACCATAACTTTTTTTTTTAATTTCAAAATTGATTTTGCAAGTTTGCGTTATGACCTTATTGAATCGAGGGTTGGTTTGGTAATAGCATTTTTTCTATCCGCAGTGGTGCAGCGGATCGGACCCTTCGCCAGCCCGGAATATCTGCATCCGGCAGGTGCCCTGCCCAAGACTAGATCCGGCAAGACGGTGCGCCGGATACTCCGAAAGATCGCCGCCGGAAACAGAGATATCGGGGATTTGAGCACCCTCATCGACGAGAGCGTCGTCCGGGAATTGTTTGAATCCAAGAAGTTGGCCAAGAGGATACCCCCACGCACCGCGACGCCCAACGGACGTTGAATTTACTCGGGATTCCCTAAAACCTCAATGAACTGAAAAGGGAGTGAATGAAGGAGATGGATCTTCTGCAATGAGTAATTTAAATCATTCAAGAAATGGTATTCTCATTATCTGTTTTATAGTAAAAGAGATTCGCATTTGGACTTCAGCTCGATTATTGTATTGTTAAATCACCAGTTAGATCAATAAATAGTAACAGAACCACTTAGTTAAAAATAATTTTATTTCTTATGGTTATGATCCGGAATCAAACTATAAGCATCCAGCTTTAAAAATATATACACCACATTTTTAATTACTGAATCCAAAATTCCCGTAAAATTATAATTAGAGATAAGATTCTGCAATATTTCTTTTATGAAAAAAAACACTATTTCCCTCCCCCCTTTTCCTTCGTTTTCTTCTTCAAACGTTGACTGAAAATAAAAATTGTAGACATCTCTGGCCCCACAATTTGGTGGACGTAGCAATTCTCATTGCTTGTGACGCATTAATTTTGGATATGTAATAAAATGAGTTCATTGCGTTTTTAATATATGCTGAAGACTTATTCTATGTAGAATTTTTGTATCAATCCTTGTGTAGTAATTGGATAAATAAAAAATGCTTGTTTATTAGATCATTTTATTTAATTTTTTGAATGAAATAATTTCAAACAGCGAGCACAAACAACTTTATTCTCCACGAAAGTAGAACAGTAACTGCAAATTTTATCTAGAAGGCACCTACATTTTGAGGCATGCAGTAAAAACCGAAAGGGAAACTTATTTTTTAATATGGAATAAAATCAATTCATGAAGATTTTAATATCTATTACATATACTTCTTGGAATGGTTCCTGTAAATTTTGATGAAAGAAAAGGTCTAATTGTAATATTACTTTCTTAATTTTCCGACTTAACTTTATTTAAAGGAATTTAGACAGAATCACTCCAAGAAGAAAATTCTGAATACAAGCAGGATTTTTTGGTACAAAAAGTACTGGAAAGCTCGTTTATAACGACAACGACTCATCGGTAATAACATAAAGCGATCCTAGTCCCAGCAGATCCACATTGAAAATAACGTTTGACTAAACTCGCTTTTAACTTTATTGTTCAAATGTAGACCTCGCTTTTATCGTGATTTCTTCAGAAATTTCAGATTTTCAATAAAGAAAAAAAGAGCTAAATGTAAAAGAAAGTCTTGTCGTAAGTGATCTAGAGCTGTCCTTGGTCACTCTTGCCCCACCACAAGCAGTTTTAAACAGAATGCTTAGATTTGAAGTGCTGCTCAGTGTGTTTCCGAGAACTGAACCCAGAAATTTAATGATTCAGCTAGGGTTCATAAGAAACTGTAAACGACATTTGGTTTACTAGTAAAGAAATAGCAGATTAATCATTTTAAAAAATATCGTCCCGAGATTAGCGATGCAGATGAAAACCATGCTACAGCAGTTTTAAATACTGTAAAAATAGTATCGCAAATTTGCAAAACCAGAACAACTTGTAAAATCACTACTGATGTTAAAATATTTTGGGGAGAGCATCATAGTAATGTACTCGACTTAAATAGGAGAGAGCGAGAGAGAGGAAAAAAGGTTTTTCTTACCAATACTATTATAAAGTATACCAGCGAATTCATTCAAATTTTCTCCCGCATTTATAACCATGTTCCTCGGAATCTAAACTCTTATTCCAGTTCGACGACGGAATTTCAGCATTTGGACACTTCTGCGCATGGCAGAAAAGAACGAATCCATTCGAGGTTTAGGGAAGTTCGTATTGCAGGTGCGTTTATTTAGTACGCGAATCAGAATGTTTGCTTCTCTGTTTGTTGAAAGCAACTGATTTCATAAACTGGCATATAGCACCAGTCAAGTATGCTAAACGAACTAGAACGAGAACAAAAACGTCACATTCCTTGTACCAGCAGTTCCTCCTTTGAACATGAATGGATTCTTCTGGATACTCTGCCAGGAAGATTGCTTTGGTTGATGGTAGTACTTACCTTATGCCCGGAATTATTTACTAACATTTTCAAATTCATACTTTTCTTAAAGTCTACCTTGGCAAAATTAGCTCCAAAAAGCAACGAAGGATTAGGTTTTAAGCAAGTTTTATATTTTAATCTCGAGCATTCATACCGCTTTGTGCTTACTCCAGCAATTGAAGCATAGTTGCAATTTGCGTGTTAAGGCAGGGATTCAATTGAAACGCTTTTCGATCACTTTGCCATTTTAATTCCGATTCAAGTGAAACGCGGCGATCACTTTTAACCACGTGACCAACACGATTGCTTTCATTCGATCATTTTCACGATTCGACTGATTTTCTTACAGTAATGGCGGCCATTTTGGCGATCGGAGGTCGCAGAATGCAAAGAGTTTCGTGATATTTGTAAATCCGAAGCAATCCATTAAATTTGAGTGAACGGGAGTTTATGCAACGATATCGATTAGATAGAGAAACATTTATATTTTTATGCAATAAGCTGGAAGTAAAACTGGCCCACAAAGCGTCAGGCTAAAAAAGAGAAGAAAATAAGAAAAATAATGCGAATTTGTCATTGAAAAACATTAAGTCATTAAATCGTCTGCAGGCATATTTTTTTCCTTTGCCTATGTTTTAATAGCTTTTATTTTTTAAAATAAAATTATTCTAAATGTGTAATAAAGTTATTTTCTAGCTTGTTGCTATTTGCCATTCGTAAGAACTGACTACTGGGGAGAAATATAAAATAGAATTGAACGCATTTAATGAGCCAAGAAAGGTATAGATTATCCTCTAGGAAGATACAATTGAGTAAGAATACAAACTATTTATTACTCAGGAATATTCAATACATATTATAATCAACAGTATGGAGGAAAATTGCCAGAGTGACAAAGGCACTTGTCGATGTTACGATCTCTCCCTCCCTCCCTCCTCATTAGGTCCCGAGGCTTTTTTTTTTTTTGATAATATCTACTAATATATTTGTTTCATTACTCATTCTGTATAAGCAATCAGCACAGCACAGGGAACAGCATAGCAAAACAAACGGATCAAACCAAAACAATAAACAAAACATCAACAGATAATGTTACAGTTAAAATAGCTTAGCTTTCTGATTCAATAATTTCATTGGTTCAGCTTAAAGTTCTGGTCATGTGACGATACGCCGAGCGAGGAAATCATTCGATGGCAACGTTTTGATCAAAGTCCAGGAAACAAGATGAATGGCAATATTCGATCAGTTTGAAAATGATTGAATTCGAGTTGAAAATACGATCATTTTGGATTTGATCGAACGTGTTTCAGTTGAATCTACCCATAAGTTTAATCTATCCTGAACAGAAAACCGTAAAAATTTCCTACATTTATAAGTTAAATGTTCGTCATTACATACGAGGCAAAGAACATTATTATTTTGTAACACAAAACTTTTTTTGTTTAGATACACATTCTGGTGTATTTTTTCCCAACGGGAACACTACGCAGAACATTCTCTGAGCGGTGAATGCGATTTAAGAAAAATTCAAGGAATTTTTCCGAATTAGGCAGTTTTTTACAAGACATTTCAGATACTTTTCTAGATTCTTGTAACTGTTTTGTTGCTCCTGCTAATGCAGACTGCAAATTAATACAACTCTTGGGAATCGGACAGTTCATTGTTATTAACAATTAAAGTAATTAGCTGCTACTTAAAGGTTAACCGTTCATTATATTTTCCGGAAAACTGTAGTCGATATAGACAGTAACTTGATATTAGCATTTGTGATCAATTCACGTACTATATCTAATATAAATAGGCAAAGATAAAATAGGGAAGTACCTT
The DNA here is from genome assembly GCA_038502835.1 of Octonoba sinensis. Taxonomy (NCBI): domain Eukaryota; kingdom Metazoa; phylum Arthropoda; class Arachnida; order Araneae; family Uloboridae; genus Octonoba; species Octonoba sinensis. The sequence continues at coordinate 111,696,009 of CM076604.1, read as the reverse complement.
TTTTTTTTTGTTAGGTCAACTGATTTTCTAACTTTTTTTTTCTATTTAGTAGCTATTGATGAGTTTTAGTGTTATTAAATAAAAATATTTTGGCAACAGTTGTAAAACTTTATGGAAGTGCTTGAACCGGCTTGAACCAATACCCCCTGCTTGAACGCATTTTTATGTTCGCTTTCATGGCGCAATCTCCAATCTAGAACAGTGGGAATTTGTTATAGTGCGTTTTTCCGTGGATAGCTCTTCAAATCATCTTCCAGAAAAAAAATATGGAAAATGCTATTCTTTACGATTACAATTTTCTCCGTGATTGGGTTTGAACAACATACATTCGTTTTTAAAAAAGCTTTGTATTTAGATTCTTTGTAGTTTTTTTTCTTTTCGAAAGAAAAATAATAATAAACTTTCGTTTGAAACAGTAACACGGAATTCTTAATGAGCAAATTCTCTTATTAGGTAATCTTACTTTAAACCCGTTTTGCTTTAAGTGTGTGCACATTCACTTAATATCTAGCTGAATGTCTTTTCATTATGGCACTCATATACATTTTGAATAATATGATGCAGTGATCAACACGTCACACTGAAAGCTCTAAAATGTTCATTTTTGGGCAACGCGTCAAAAAACTATTTTTATGAACAATGCCATTAGACAGAAACGAATGGCGGAAGGTTTACAAGCATTAGCTATGTGTATATTGCATTAAAAATACCGTATTTTGTACGCTCTTGATGTTTTTTTTTTTTTTTTTCAAATGGAGGTGCATTGAAATTAATGAGAGGAAGTGTAATGCATAATACATATATTTGCACTTAATAATTTTTTCATTTTAAATTAATTTACGAAGTATAAATAACATTCATAAGAAAAAACAGCGATTTAAGATACTTTATTCTACTAATTAAGGTACTTAATTATTTTTTCACATTTATGCCATTTTCCTAAATAGGAATATATGGACCATAAGCGAAACGGGAATTCCCCTCCTCGTTCCTTTTACTCTGTTGACGACCATAAAAATTACTCTTTTTAAAAGCAAACTAAAATTCATATGATGGACAACAAGATACTAAGATTTCGAAACACATTGCAAAGCATTAAAATATTTATTAAATTTTATTTTGTTAATCACAAATAATAGTTATAATGAGTTTAGTTGTATACCTTTGAGGAAGGGCAGAACATTAACAGCCTCTCCGTACTTGGAAGACAACGGTTCTGTTTTGCTTAACAAATAAATTATATAAACAATAACAATTTAATAGTATTTTTTCATTAATACATCCATTTCAATTATATAGAATTCAATGCAGCTGAATGATTTTATTTATTAACGACTTAAAACAATATAAACAGGATTTTAGTTAATTACTTGCATCTTATGTAGGATAAAAACAGATTCATATTAATGCTTGAAAAAACTGTTGAATGAGAAATACCACCAGCAATAAATGAGTATAATGAAAGAAACTTCAAAAACTACCAATCGCACCATTACGTTTATTTCTCTTAAACCTAAAATGCGGGATTTTTTTAACAACTTTTTAAAAATCCTTTTACGGTTTTTACCGTCTGTTTAAATGTTTTTATTAATGCATAAGAAAATGCTTTAAAAAATCATATTTTTATTTAAGTGTGGTTTATGATTCAAAACTGTTTGGCAGTATTAGGTTTTAACTCACAACAAACACTTAACATTCAAATATTGTATAACATTAACAAATATTGCAAAAATATCCTACTGTTCAAGTAGTATTTTTTTTTTTAATTCTTCACTGGTGAACTACAGCATTCTCAAACATTAAAAAAAAATACATAAAATAAACAAAATATATATGCAGCAAAAGGTGGAATAGTAAATCTATTTTTTCTTCCATCAGCAAAAGGGGGGGGGGGGCTTCCTAAAAATAAAAATGGATATAATAGTGTCTTCGGTGCATAACTTTTGGTAACAACAGGCATTAGAGCTTTATAATTTTCTTCATAGTATTTTAAAAGATTAAATTGGGTACGTTGCCTAATGGCAACATGCCACATTTAAGGGTTAAAAATTCATCAATAACATTATTAATTTTGATAGTAAAATTTTGAAATTCAGCAAAGTACTTTCATATACGTTTTTTATATGATAAGAGCAGAGCATGCATGCAAGAATTTTATGCAGCTGCAATTATAAGAAAAAAACTTTTAGGGCTCCTCTCCAACAAAAGCTAGTTAATCTTTTTAGCATTAATTTACATTAGTCTTAAGATAGAAGAAAAGTTGACATGATTCGAACAAATTTTTCTGAGCTAAATTATAGGATAATGTCACCATCCAAAATACCATTTCCTTTCATTATACAAAACTGAAGGTGAATTTAAAATGAAAGAAGCTTCCTTGGAATTTTGCCTTGGAATTTTAGTTATTGTAAGTAATGTTTGTCAAAAAATAAGTATGCACAGTGAATCATGTAAACTATTTTAAACATGAAGTCAATAATTTTTTGGAAAAAAATTTTTCAGCCCAATTATTCCACCTTTTATGAATTTCTCTCCATACATATTATAAAAGTGGGCAACATTTAAAAGAGGGCACAAATTTATAAATTACTTTCTGTTTAAAACATAAATGTAATGAAGATTTCAAATAAACACAATTAAATTGTTATCCAATAATGTAAAAACAAGCCATGACAAACATAACAAATTTTGTCATTTCTGTCATGGCAGGTTTTTACAAAATATTAAAAATTTTGATAAATTCTTCTACTTTTTTAAAAGTAGGCACGACGATGGGTCAGTACACCAAAATTTACTAAGATATTTAAATATTTAGTACTTAAAATGAAACAAAAATTTGCCTTTATCATGTTCGTTACATTTGGAATCAACCAAAATTGTTTGTTACATTTGAATAAGAACAATTAAAAGTTACAGCAGGGGTCGCTTCAGAGAAAATTCGGGTCCGTTTTCTCTCCATACATATCATAAAAGTTGGCAACCTTTAGCTAAGGCCTTCACAAAATTCAAATCAATCAAAATGGACCCTTCACAAAATTCAACTGAATTAAAATGGACCGTTTACAAAATTCCAAGCTTCTAAATCCTACCTTTTACACCATTATTTATTAAAAATGAGGCAAATAGTAATGAAATTTATAATCACTATGTGCTTAAAGTTTCAAATTTCACAAATTTATTTGATTTTTCACAGAAGTTTCTTTAAAATTCATAAAAAACGGACCCTGTTAAAAAAAGCTGGATCGACCCCTGTACAGAAATCTGGGGGGGGGGGGGGTAAATATTAAAGAGTTTTAATTACTGACATGTTTTCTTTGGTTGGATATACAGTAGAGCGCCGATTATCCGAACACGTCGCGACAAACCCTAGTTCGGATAAGCAAAAGTTTGGATAATTGGACAAACAATTTAAGAGATATTGTGACAATAGAAAAACCTTCACACTTCATCCAGGCTTAGGACTGGCAGTACCTATTTGTGCTGAAAGAACTACAATGAAATGGTCACTGCGAATGGGAGGTGGTATGAACAGGAATTTTGTGCTTTGATTTTGATTATACCCCCTTTCACCAAGCCTTTTATTCTCTTAATTAGCGCTCCCAACGAAACACTTATCTCTGATTCGATTTCACATAATAAATCTGAAGAGGGGGAAGGGGGATTGAAAAAAAATAGAGTGTTTGGATAATTAGAAGTTCGGTTAGGAATTTTTTTTTCCTTAGGTGGGGGAGAAATAGGCTGTTCGGATAATTGGAAGTTCGGATATGGAAAAAATAATAGAGAATTAAGCTGTTCGGATAATTGGAAGTTCGGTTAATTGGAGTTCGGATAATCGGCGCTCTACTGTAATCTCTTTACAAGCCATCAATGTAGTTCCATTTCTTCACTATGATGGAGTCCCAATAGCTTCGATCTAGCAAGCGTTAGAACTGCATACAATATGACATCTATCAAATGACTTGGACACCAATGAAGAAAAGTCGACCGCACATGTAAAACAACATCCTCGTAGAACTTCTTTTAGCCTTGGGAATAAGTTAAAAGATGTTCAGAAGTCAAGCAGTGAGAAATCCATTATGCAAATATTTTTTACTGAAATCATTTTGCAATGCCGATTTTCATCTGGTTCAAACTCTTAACTTTCTGCTTTTGTGCCCGAATCATTCGACAGATGAACAAAGATGGCATATTGGAAGGACTGAAAAGCATCTAACTTGTTTGTTACTCTGTCATTATGAAGAAGAAGGACTACATAGCTGACTTGTAAAGAGATATTGCAAACCAAACAAACATGTCAGGGGGATGTACATCGCTTTTTAAATGACCTTATCTCATTAAGCAAAAAAATTCTTTTCATAATATAGTAAGACTAAAGAAATATATTTTATATAAAAGCAGTGCATAGGAAGTGATCGTTATAAGCAACTCAAGTTTTGATGGGAGTAGTTTGCAATCAACCCCCATCAAAAGATACGTCTAAAGAAAAAGTTTCAACTAAAGATTTATGTGTGATTTACTGCAAAAAAATAAGAAAAAAAGATGATTTCTTTAGAGGCTAGGTTGTAACGAAAAAAAAATACAAAGCATAAGATTACCAATTTGAAACTCTTGACAGCCTGCAAAGATAAGTACTGAAGATATAAGAAAATATCAAGTTTCAGAACGTTCTTTCTATTAAAAAAAAAAAAAAAAAACCTATTCATCATCTGTGGGGAAATTTTCAGTAAGACCAATGGTTGGCAAACTTTAGAAGGTAAAGAGGCAATTTCACCATTGAAGGCATAGGGAAATTTTTCGTAAAAGCCCCTAGCAAGTGTTAAATAAGCATTTTTAATCTAGTTCATTGAATAATCAATACACGACCATACATAATTTGATATAAATAATATATTCATACATTTTTTAGCATTGCATTCAAGTAACCCATGAGCCACAGTTTACCAACCCATGAGTTGAACAATATCAAACGAATATACAGGTAAATACACTTGTATACCAGTATTCATTATATATAAAAGATATGTGGACATTTCTTTTAAATGTCAGAACTTTTTATGGAAAAAAATCTTTTTCAGAAAACTATACATCAGATTTCACATGCCACTTTTTTAAAAAATAATGAACAAATACTCTTATATAAACATAAATAAAAGCTTTAAATGGTGTAATTTCCTATCCATTTGAAAAGATCAAATTATTTAAAACAATAATTCCCTTGAAATTTATGTTTTAAAACTAATTTTGTTAGCCAATTTGGAGGATGGAAACCGGGATATATTTTCTTATATAGTGAGTCAACTTTTCTTTAAATAGTTCTCATTAAAATTGGGGAAAATATACAAAACTTTGCTTTTAGAACTTCCTGAGCTCAATGATATTTTTTTTAAAAACTAAACAAGAATAAAAACTGCTAGCTTCTTTTTCGAATATCTTTGGCAACAGAATGAAATGTTTCGTTCGCAGGGCTGCTGGGATACACCACATGGTGATGGTCTTGAGTGGAACGCATATACATGTACAAGGCCACAACAGCTGGTATGACAATCACAATGACAACTGTACACAGAATCAAAAAGTTCCACTGTATGCCACAATCGACAGTGTTATAAGGATCTTTGACAAGTGGTTGGATCTGAGGCCTAGTCAAAGCTGCTGCGGCGGCTTCTAAAGATTCCTTCTGAGAATTGGTACTAAGCATTATCTTGACAAGGTCCTCATCCATCCTCTTGAAGAAAGCTGCCGTTTCTTGGGGAGAAGGACTTCTTGAGCTAGGTCCTATTCCCACATTAATAGTCCGTATATTATTCCCATATTCTTCACAGGTTGTGGAGTTTAGATTATCTTTTGTGGCAGGTGACAGTATTTCAGTCAGTAAACTGAATTTTTTCACTGGAATTCTGAGGGATTTTCGAGCATAGAAGTCTTGATTGTTAATAAAATTGTTGGCCCTTTTAATGTCGGACACCTGCAAAAAAGTTGTAATAAAAAATTAAAGCTATATATGTATTGGATAGACAAATACTGAAGATAAGTAACCAAAAATGCTAGTTTTTGAATCATGAAACTAGATTGGAATAAGGTCTTTAAAATTAAAATACCTGATAGAGATGTTTCAAAATTTTAAATAACTGCATGTTTATTCATTAAATCAACTCCAGAACTTATTAGTTCAAATTGCATGGCATGAAAACAAAGAAATACGGAAGCCAGAAAGAAAAAAAAAGTTTCATAACACATACTTTAACATCATTAAATTAAAAAACTATACTTAAATCGAAACCAGATACTGGTCAAACATGCCAAAGAACACAATTAAATTAAAAGTAAACCATAAAATATAATAATTTTTTTTTTTGTGTGTATGCAAAGAACAAGAAATATTAAAGTACTTGGAGATATCAAGCAAGAACAACGGCGGATCTAAGGGGGGGGGGGCGATGGGGCGATCGCCCCCCCCCCCCCCTTGGGCTGATTCAAGTGGATACTACAACGACACTCCTAAGCGAGTTTTTACTCTTTGTGCCCCGGGACCAGCCATTTTTTTATGTTCTTGGAATCCCAGCCTAATATAGCCCTTCAAGTTTTATGCTTTCCCCCTGTCCCTTTGTCCTTTAGTATTGCTGAGTTGCTAATCCTCGGAGTAATGGGAAAGAGATTCCTTGCTCTTTTCTTCTACCCATCAAACTGGTGACAGCTAGCCAACCCTTAGCACTTGGTGTAAATTCCTGCAGCATTTACGCTAAAACCTGGAGCCTGAAACATTTCATTGAACATTCATAATTACAGATGTTTATATAAATTGCACATACTCGTTGATGGTTTTTTTAGTACATATTTAGTATTACATTTTGAAAATTTTAGAAAATATATTACTAATAATTGCTATTATTTTGTAATTTAGACATATCAATTCAAATTTAGAAAATGTATTTACAAGCCTACATTTTTCTTGAGAAAGCTTGAAGGAAATCCTAACTCGGTTAAAACTTGGCTAAGAAGCAGAATGAGTGATGGTAGACTCACTGAATTAGCGTTATTGCATATCCATAAAGATTGGACGTTGAAAAAATTATAGACAGATTTGCGAAAGCAAAAAAAACGTCAGCTTGTGTTCCTTTTATAAGGGCTTTGAATAAACGTATATGCATTGAAAAAATGTGCTAGTAAAATTTTAAATATCACTACACTAGCATTTTTTTGTTGTTGTTGTTGTTCCTGATGTTTGAAAAAAGGGGGGGGGGGGAGGCGGAGGGACTGTTGAAAAGGAATGAAGAATCTCCTCCATCCATCCTTACTTTGAACCCCGAGATTTCTAAAATCGCCCCCCCCCCCCCCTTGAAGATTTTCTAGATCCGCCCTTGAGCAAGAACCCAACCCAGTGGGTTTTTTCGGGTTTTATTGGGCTTTTTCGGGTTTTATTGGGTTTTTTCGGGCTTTATTGGGTTTTTTCAAAAATTTAAGGTTTTCTTTATTTTGATTTGTAAGAGGTTGCCTACACATAATGGTATTAATTAAAGTGAAAAAGAATAAATATTATGTATTTCTTTTAAGAACAAATTTTTGGAAAATAAAATAATTGCCTTTTAAATATGAATTATTCCATTTTGTCCTTTACAACTATAAATTAAGTTTTTTAAAAATCAATTACTTTGCCCCTTGTTTATTGTATTTTTAGTGTTCAATAAAATCCCATCAAAGGGTTTAAGAAACAAGTTATTTTTAAGTCTAGTCTAGTTAATTGCAATTATTTAAAGGAGTTTAAGTTAATTACTTTCAAAATTACTGCAATCTCTTGGATGTGTCGATGCCGCGGGCGCGCTATAGCAAGTCAAACACTCAAACATTGGAGGTGGAAACGCAAAAAAAAAAAAAAATTATTACTTCGTCCCCCAGGACGCATAATTTTTAACAATTTTCATTGCGGAAAAAAAATCAAGTCAAATATATAAAAAATCAATAGGCAAAAATATTTTTGTGTGTCCTTGACCAGCATTTTGTTAGATGCCATAGATTGTTTTCGTAAAATTAGTTTTTCTTAAAACATATCTATCATTTTGAGTGAAATTTTGATATTTTCTTTCTTTTGGGCATTTGTTTCTATACTTTTTTCAATAGAGAATTTTTTGTGGGAAAGAAATTTTATTTTGATTAAGTAGAACAATTTCAAACCTATCCAGCATTTATGAGTTTTTATCCATGATAAAAATATATTTGGTTTAAGTCGGTTTTTTTTTTCTGTTTACATAAGTGGAGTTCAATTTTGAGCATGAAGTTTGAAAAAACCCACCTGTAGGGTTTTTTAAGTAGGTTCTCATTATTGAGTCAACCCTCAAAATTTTACACCCATGACAAAAAAGGTATATATGAAAGTATGTTATTATGTTTGGTCAAAATTTGGTCATAATATTTTTATTGGTTTACATAAGTAAAATTCAATTTCAAAATAGAAATTTTGAAAACATCCACCAGTGGGTTTTTATTTTTTATTCAATTCTCAAAATTTTTTAGACATTACATATAATGTATGTATTCTGAAAGTATGTGTTATGTTTGGTCGAAATCAGTATTTTTAATTATTTACATAAGTGGAGTTCAATTTTGAACAAGAATTCTGAAAAAACCCACCTGTGGGTTTTTTCAAGTTGGTTTTTGTTTTTGAGCTAACCCTCAAAATTTTATATCCATGACATATAATGTATGTATTATGAGAGTATGTATTATATTTGGTCTAAATCAGTATTTTTATTAGTTTACTTAGGTAAAATATAATTTTTAGCAACAATTTTGAAAAAACCCATTTGGGTTTTTTCAACTGGGTTTTTTCGGGTTGGGCAAAATCGAACCAACCCGTATCAAAGCAGGTAAAAATTATAATGCAAGAGCAAGATGGTTAATTTTTTAAATATGTACTTACACTAGAGAAATTATCTAGAGTTGCCCATGATGCTGATAATATTTCATTAAAAAATCAGGCTCATATAGTAAAAATAAAATAAATAAATATCCAAAGAACTCGGCCCTATACATGGTCGATTAAAATGTAACTAACAACCAATTAGTTCTTTTAAATATGATTAGTTTCTTGAATACACAGAGGAATTAGTAGATGTTTTAAATATTCTAAACTTTTTTAACATAATGCGGCTCCTAAAGAAAGAAAATGCAACTAAAGCTAAGGCAAGTAGTTATAGGCCTAAAGCCTATTCGGGGGGGGGGGGGGGGGGGGACAGGTTACTTCAGTTGAATTTTTGAAACGCTGATCAAAATCAAGATAATGAACTTTCTGAATACAAATGATCTGTTCACTGGTTAACAGTATGGTTTCAGGAGTGGTAGATCTTGAACTGGGTCGGCAGGATTTGGACAAGTGAGTTCTTCACAGTTTAAACCAAAGTTTAAACTCACACGTTAAAAACTTCTTGTTAAAACCTACATTTGTGCAAAATTTATTAAAAAGTAAAATACATTATTAATAAAAAACAGTGCTTCAACTATATTGTAGAAGAAATATATTTACGTCACCTCTTAAGTGGTTTCCACCCTGAACAAAAAAGTATGCTGTACCTCGTATTAGTAGGGTGACCTGGGGTAATTCCTGATCAAATAATACAAATATCAATTTTGTAAAAAAAAAAAAAGCTTGCAGTAGAATTATTCTAATTTTTTCTGAAAATTTGATGACTTATGTATTGATTCCTATTCAGCTTTTTTTTCTTCTGAAAATAAAAAGAGAATTTGCAATATTTAAAATTTTCAGTGATTAGGACTTATTCATAGAACAGGATAAATCTTGATCACTTCTGGGGTAAATACTGATCACCCAATTTTCTTTTAACAAAAGGCATTTCAAAAACAATTATATGAAAGTAGTTAACAACTAACACAGGAGACACTTTCTTTATAATTTCCCCTAAAGGTTACCCAAAAGGGGAAAAATTACAAGGTTTTAGTTTCATTATTCATATATTTAGTAATTACTACTTAACTCTTGGGTTGGGACAATTGCCCTCGTTCTCTCCGTGAAAGATTAAGATTAATTAATATTTTTAGATGGTTGAACTAAATAACTGAAAAGGAAATAAGAATAAAGAAAGATCAGAGAGGGGGAAGGGGAGAGAACCCTATCTCACTCACAAAGCAAGCAATCCCAGCATTTGTTATCAGATTTTAAAGAAATTTCATGTTTCTCCCTTTTATGTTCAATACTCAATTGTTACATGGAATTTATAGGTCAAAAGCAAAATGCTGCTGTGATATGCTTTTTTGACATGATTTCTGCTTTCTTTTTACTTTTGTAGTAGTATAATCGTTATTATTTCTCTTTTTTCTGCCTGAATTCTGCCAAATTATAATCTCTGAGTTTTGAAAAGTCATTTCACGTTAATCATTATTAATAAAGACATAATAATTACTCAGAATATAATTAAAATTTTGACATAATCTAAGGCAGGGGTTTCTAACTTCTAAGAGCTTGAGAGCCGCAACTGAAACCAAAAATCTAGTGGTGGGTCACGCCCTAATATTTTTCTAGGGCTCACTGATGATACATATTTTAAAAACATGTAATAAGTATGTACAGCAGAGCCCCGGTTATTCGAGCCCCGACTAACCGAGGTACATTAGTCTTTTTAAAAAACGCCCTTGGATAGAATTTTTTTTCTTTTTGGTGGGCCAATGGCACCCTTGCCGATGGCACCGTCACTGACTAGCATCAGTTGTTTTTTTTATTTTGCTGGTGAACAGTTCGTTTAAGGTTTGTTTATCCTCATTTGTACCATATTGTTTCCATGATGAGTGCTAAATGCAAACAAACTGTTGTGACTTAGGAGACTAAATTACAAACCATCAACAGATGCAATAAAGGAGAGACAAATAAAAAAGTTGCTTTAGATTTAGGTGTGGGATTTCATAATCTGTACAGCAAATGTCTTTTTTTCACATCTTTGCGAAATATTCATTCATTTCACCCAGAATCTCACGTTTCCCCATCGAGTTGGACAGAGTCTGTGTTATCCGAGTTTTCAATTATCCGAGGTACCCTCGGTCCACATTACCTCGGATAATCGAGGCTCCACTGTACTGTGAGAATGAGATCATTCTGCTTCATCCACCAAAGAGCAAATACCCACCGTAGTGTTTACCCTAGAATTTTGGCAGTGTGAAGCACCCTGTTGTCCTTTTGTTGCAACCTACTTGAGTTTTTGTTTTTCTTTTGAAGCACATCCATGTCATTTCAAACCACCAAAAGTCCTTTACAACTGAATTTTTTCATCACTATTTTTGGCCCTAGTTATCCCGCCAGCGATGAAACTTATTTCTGCAAAATCATACCTATGTAGTTTTTTCCTTAATATGAAATCCGTAGACATACCTGAAAAAATTTTCTGGTGCAAAATTTAGCCACCAAAAATTAAAAGATTTCGAACGGAGCTTGGAGCCGGAGTACAAAGTAGTGGAACAAAGAGTGTTTAGAGCCCAGGAGCAGAATTATATTCAGTGTTCTGCAACATGACCTCAAACAGTTCCAAATGTTCTGCAGGCATGTCGTCCAATTTGATGGAGCGCAGTACAATACAAAATAGATATAAGAATATTAATTAACTAGTAGAATATTTATTACTCATTTTTGACAAAACATATTAAATTATTTATTTAAAACGAAGGCATACATTCAGAATTTGCAATTCTGTCAATGACTTTTGAAGTCGGATACTGCAACATTAATGCAGATGTACTGTTTACAAAATGTTTATAAAAATTTGGCCCATACATTGTGACAATGGCTGCTTTTAACAACTTTCTAACGGATTTATGGCCAGGTGGAGCACCATTGGAATATATAAACATTCTTTTGTCAGTTGTTCTGCAGTAAAGGTCAAGACTCAGAAATTTTGCAAGTGGCCAGTGGCCACTAAACTTGATTAACTTGGTGGCCACCTATGCATCATAAAGCAAAGGTGCAAAGTGGGGGGGGGGGGGGATGAATGGTGCATCAGTGCACTACAATTCCTTATGTGTCTTATTTTCAGTGAAGAAAACATAATATTTTGTTAAAACTATCAAGTCTTCAAAAAAAAAAAAAAAATGTATATGACTTTCAAATCAGAAAAAGAAAATACTTGCTTCCTTGGCGATGGTAAATTAAGGGAATATGAATTTTTTCAATACAGTTTTTCATGTTTAATGTTATAGAGCACAAAAGATGTAAATGCAAAATTTTACTTGTTTCATCATAGAAGCAACAAATAACAAAAATCCTCCTCACAGAAACAAACCTTTTACAAAATCCGCGATCACCAATACGAACCATTTTCGAACACAAGTATAAAAAAATGTATATTTCCAGTTCTAGTTTTGTTCAGTACATTTAATTTTCATTCTTTTCAAAACTCTTTTCAAACAACACATGGATTTCTATAAAAACTTTTTTCTTGATATGAACATCAATTTTAATGCTGCAAATTATTTTTCCAAAAACATTTCGTGGGCCGCAGAAGGAAACCCTAAGGGTGCAGTAGGAAATCCCTGACCTAAGGCAAGTGTTGCAAGGTTTATTTATATATGTGTCCTTGAAAATTCTCATTTAACTTTGGCCATAGAGGGGGATTTTGCCAGTTTTTGACATCAAAAACCCAACCCTAGTCTTGGGTGACTAATTTATTGCATTTCTATAACAAGGTTACCATGGCATGAGGCTCTTAACAAACTCACTTATAATATTGGAATTGATGGAAAATTTCAATTTGGATTAGAAATCGACTGATTAGAAGGAAACAAAGGGCAGTGGTTAGGGGTATTCATTCTCAGTGGGTAAATGTTTTATGTGCTGCTCTTTAAGGTCCAGTGGTAGGGCCATCATTATTTATTATACTTCATAGTATTAATAATGTTAGTGAAAAGGTTCTGGGAACATCAATATTTTTGCTGATGATGTCAAAGTTACAGGGGTTGTTAACATAATGAGCTAATGAAGCAGCTTCATACTTGCCAACCCCTATTTTGAAAAATGCAGAAGAAATTTAAAAATTTTCAGAAGATTTTACGCAATGCCGAATTATACCATGGATGATTAAAGTAACTAAAATTTAAGTTTTATTATCATTACTGAATATTTACAACGTGTGTTATGTTGACATTTTCAACAAAAAACACATGTTTATAAAATGGGGATTTGGTCTAATTAAGTATATTATAAAAACATCTTTTGCTTTGATTATTAAGACAATTCAAATCCTTTGATTTATCTACTATGAAACAAAATGCTGCCAATTTAAAATGTAAATACTTGTAAATAAATGAATTTCTTTCTTATTTCTTGTGCAAAAATTCATATTTAAAGATATCGCTACAAGGGGGAAGTAACGCCAAACTTCAAAGCAAATGCTGCACAGACGATAGTTCGGGTTCTGAGCCTATTGTTTGACTCGGTTTTCCAACGCATGTGCATTGTGCATCCTAATCTGGATGCATCTAAAGAGTTGAGTGTCATACTTTATTACTCATAGCAAAAATGAGGAAGATCTAATCATCAGCGCACAAAAGCAGAAAAGAGAGACTAAATGAGGAAGGGTGGGCAGCTATACAGCTTCAAGACGATTTAGATCGGAGCTCTAAGTGGGCAGTAAATTGGGGGATGTTGTTGAATGCATAGAAGCTTCATTTAGGACATGGAAATAAATGTGCAACCTATTCTCTACAGGGATCAAGGCCGTATCCAGAGGGGTGGGGGCTCATAGGCCAGCCAGCCACCCCCACACCTCCGAAAATTTTTCACAATGTAGCATATATTCCTCCCCGAAAATTTGCTCAACATAAGTGTTTCAAAGTCAGCCCCCCCCCCCCCCCCCAGGGAAAAAATTTCTGGCTATTGCCTTGACAGGGATGTGTCATTAGTGAAACAAAAACAGTTGTTGATCTGCGATGGGGATATACTGAAACAAAATATTTTCAGATTCATCAATCTCCACTATTTGCAACAATAAAAAAGGATGCATGAAGTACACTTTCTCACCTTTAAAAGAATATAATGTAGAGCACTACTATTGGAGACAACTGTATTATTATCTAATCTTTTAACATATTAAAATACTGAATGTCAATAAAATTATTTCCGATAAAATTATTTTGTTTGGTAGATAAAATATGCCAGTTTCTCTCTTATAATTTTAATAACTTCTCTTCCTACAAAAATAGTTGATGCACAAATAAAACCAAAACCACTTTCTATGTTTGGAAATATGTTGTGTTAACATCATTATTACTGTAATTTTATTTGAAAGTCTTAACTTTTACTTTGGTAGTTTAAATACTTTCTAAAAATACAAATATTCTCATTTATTTTATATCTTTATAAGGTAACACAAAGTTCTCATTTTTATTTGATTACACTGACAACCTGCTATTGATTCAACACACTTAATTGTTTTGAGAAGATAAAATCATTAATCAGTAAACCTACAGAATTGAAAAAATAAAAATCTAGTAAAAAATGTCCTTGTCTGTAAAGTTTTTGATATAATGAAAAATGCTGCACTCAAAATATTTCAGTAAAATACATGCACATTCATAATAATACATAAGTATTATTACCGCATAGAATACATAGTGCTTTCGTATCCAAATAAATCCAGAAGGCAGTGGTGTAGTGATTAAGTGGTGTAGTGATTGTGATTTAAAAAAATTATGCATCACATTTAATTCCATTTAAATATTTGATGTTTTAAATTTTTAAAGAAAGAAAGAAAAAGAGGTTTGCTAGATGCTATGCATTGCAATTTGCTTTTTGAGTGACATAACTGCAGAAGGCAAGCTCTGGGATTCCAAAACTAAAAACAGTAACTAGCACAGTAAAAAGAATGAAAGTTTGAAAAAATATAAAAATTCAAGGAAAAGAAACCTTGAGGGTACTGATGTACACACTGATATCGATCGATATGTCAAGTAAGAATTGAAAAAATCAAATAAGGACAATAGGATTACAAATTATCAAAAGCAAATTTAAAATAATAATAAAAACTTACGGTACACTGATATTTTATTGATATGCTTTGTAAAGTTTCACCTTCTTCAATATTTAAATGCAAAAATTCACAGTTTGTAAAAGGATCTACTGAACTCCCTGAAAATGTTCCATTACTGTTCGATTTGTCGTTTTTTGTTATTTTTCTCAAAGAGGAAGTAAAATTATTTTCATGAGAGTTCTGCTCTTGTAAATCACGGATATCATGAAGAGTAATTTCATCGTCTGAGCAACTTTCTGCATCAGCAGAAATCAGTGGTATGGCTTCAAACTTACTTCCCCGTAATTTGCGTTTATTGGAAACAAATCGTCTATCACCCATCAAAGGACGGTGCTTGTTGGGACGAAAATCAAATTTTTCTACCATAACACTGTTCATTCTAATAGTAACGAACTCATTAACGAGTGACACAAATATTACAGTCTCAAAATAGTTCGGAATCGATCATTCATCATCTCATATCACGGCTTGATCGGCCACCACAACATTTGCTCCGTGTGCAACAGCTGATGCCATCCTTGCCATCCTCTTTCATTCATTCATTATTTACCTTTGTACGGTTGCTTATACAAACGGTAACTGTTAATTTAATTGATTTGTTTTATTAAAATTATTTATTATTATTAAACTTTTTTATCGACTCAAAAACTACAAAATATCCAGCATGAAAACAAAATAAGGTACAATGAGAAGCTAAACTACTAGGGAAATGTGTGTTATTAAAAATTTTGGGAAGTAGTTTCAGTTAAAAGAACATTTTTTCTCTTGACTTCACTCCAAAACCTTTTATAAAGCTTCATTTGAAAAACGTCACGGGGATTGCTAGCTGTTTTCTTTCATTCTTTACATGAAAACATACTCATCCCCAAGTTCTACCGATTGTTGGAAATAAATAGAATAAATATACCCAAGTAGCATGAGTACGTTTTCAAAACGTAAAAAAAAAAGGATGTCAAAAGACGTCAATATTTGGTCAAAATGTCTCAACATTAAACGTAAATCCAGACGTTTTCCAATGACATCTTCTAAACGTCAATTGCTGACGTTTCTGATCCGTTTACACGTTTTTAAAACGTCACTTGATGACGTTTTGTAGCCGATAATCGTTTAGGTTTGCGGACGTTTTGAAATCGTCACATGATTGTCGTTATTTAGTCGACACTGCGATGGGGTTTGCATACGTTTTAAAAACGTCATTTTATAACGTTTTTCAGACGACTTTGCTGCTAGGTTGTTCACCTTTTATTTACGTCACGTATCTGCGTTTTGTAGTGGAGTCGCTTTTTACGTTTTATAAATGACAGTAAATCAATTTCTATCGACACAACTTTTTAAACATTGATATCATTTATGAAATCCTCAACCAAGTAGCAGCATTTTTATTACATAAAAAAAACTATTTTATAGTCAATTTTACCTTTTTTTAATGAAAATACTTGAAGTCACATTTATTTTAAATGCTGTAAAAAGCAGGCAATTATTTTCCCAGTTTTGGTACAAGATTAAGAAAAAAACTTTTCGACTAGCAAATGCCTCGGGTACTGAATTCAAAAATACTAAAAATAAACCGACCAATAATAACAAAAACATTTCTTTTTATTCAACTGATGCACATAAATATAACACAAAACAGTTTTCACAAAAAAAAAAAAAAAAACCTTACAATTCTAACAAACTTTTAGGAAAACTAAAACATACTGTCATGAATAGTTTCAACCTGTTTCGGAGCAGACAGAAGCTTTTGAAAAGCTTCAAGTATAGATCATTGTCAATCAATAACTAAGACTATAATTAATAAAACATGTCATTAACAACAAAATTATAATTTCCTTTCTAAATAATTCAATTTATTTTTAAAGATTTCATTACAAACACTAATATAATACACAAGCAAGACAAGTTAAAACTTTACTTTTTAAGTTGTTCATTAAAAATTAATGCTACATTAGAAGTTATTTAAAATTGTAAAACATATCATAATCAAGATTTTAATTTTATTACAAGTAATTTATGCTTCCAAAGCTTATCCTCACACCGGGTTTTACCTGCTCTTCCTCCAGAAATCAAATTCTCAGAAGAGAAATATGAAAAACTTCAAGTCATATGTTCTCATTCTCACTGTTTTAGTAACTAAATTAGGATACTAAAACCAACAAAATCATCAATTTTTATTTAACTAACCAATTATGAGAGAAAGCAACCAAGTTTTCAAATATTGATCATGGTTAAACAAAGAAATGGGAGCACAATTATATATACTTGCATTAATATAAGAGGGAGAGATTAAACAGTTCATTTTTGCACTGATAATACACTTTCCAATGGAAACAAAGTTGAATTTAGAAACATTAATTAACCGCTTATATTCATTATTTAACAGCCAATAATAAGAATCAGTTTGCAAAACAAATCTGATAAAATTTTGTGCTTTCAATCTTATAACACCTAACTGCATAAATAAATAGAAAACAATTTGTTAAGTATAAAGACATAATGTATAGACACAATTTGTATGTATAAAGACAAAATTTCTTCAAAATTTTTACGAATTATTACACTTTTAGATAACAATTTGTTTCTTTTAGTTTATCTTAATGAAGATCAATATTACAAAATTTAAGAAATAAATTGAACATCTTTACAAAGTTTAAATGTGCAGCAAATAGTGTAAAAGCAAAACATTTTGCTTTTTGAATGTATGCAAACTCTTACCAATTTATCTTATTTTTTATTTTATTTTTACACAATATTTCAAAATTCAATAAATATTTAGAATCACAACAAAATTTAACTTCTATGCAGTTGAAAGACATAAACTATAGTTAGTTTTTGTAACCTTTTTGGCAACTTGCTCCCACTCGGGCAAAAAATAAGTGTACAAAAAACATTTTACATTATTTTTAGAAACTTAAATTATTTCAGAAAACAATATAAAAATTTAAATAGAGAATAAAATGGGAAGCAAAATTCATCAGATAATTGCAACTGAAACTGAAAGAGTCTTCAACTTCCTTGACTTTGGCAACCTAAATCCCTCTGCACACTTCCTAAAAATAAAATAAATAATATAAAAGCTGACATATATTTCTCTATTTCAGATGGGAATGAAGTGCAAGTAACATCAGTAAATTTTCTTCTTCAAAAATTAATGATCAATGGATTTTATACCCATAGTGTGGCACAGTCAAGGCCAGCGTTTCTTAAGCTATGTGCCGCGGAACCCTAGGGTTCCACGAAGATCACTCAAGGTTCCATGATATTTCTATTTATTCTTCGATACTACAATAACGTTTGAAATTACTTTTTGAAGAGCATAAGTAATAACAAGAAATTTTTATTTCTGTTGTAAATAATTTGTTTCAAGAACTTTGAATTAAAATCCTAACCTAATATTAAAAACAAGGGAAGTACACACAGTAGAAGTCTACCTTAATGTTTCATGGATGAAAACAATTAAGCAACAACGCTGGTCTAGGCCATGCAGCAGGTGGTGTTTACCTTTGGCAATCAGTAACTTTAGACTTTCATTAAATAGTTGTTTTAATTGCAACATTTATTAATTAACAAAATGAAGGTATTCAATAATGCCCCAATATTAATTTAATTATTTAAGTCCCTATTAAATTATAGACCTCACTGCTCATTATTTATGATACAATAACTATTTTTGCGATTGGTCCATTTTTTTCATTGCTGCATTGGTTCTTTCCAGTTTTTGAAACCGTCCTACCAAAAGTACCCTTTTGTTGACAAAAATACCAATTCTGAAAATGACACACTTAAATTATTTTAGAAAGAACTAAAATCATTTTTCAAATTTTGCATCATACACTAAAGGATTTTTAATGACAAGCTTTCTTAAATAAACAAGTTTTTTCTAATGTCCACATCAATGAATATATTTTTATCAAAACACTTATCTACAAAATAAATAAATAAAACAAAAAAATTAAAAATGATCATCATAATAGATTAAAATTCAAAAAAAAAAAAAAAAAATTAGTTTTATAAAAAAACATATATCTGAAATATTTGGTAGAATAAAAAATTATAACAAAAGCCCTCCCCCCCCCCCCCCAACCAAAAAAGAAACAAAACACATCAGTTTAAAAAATCGAAAACAATTCATTAGTACTACCATCAGAATTTTTGTCATTGCCATTTTCCTATGTTAATGATAACACAGTCAACTT
This sequence comes from Octonoba sinensis, assembly GCA_038502835.1. Taxonomy (NCBI): domain Eukaryota; kingdom Metazoa; phylum Arthropoda; class Arachnida; order Araneae; family Uloboridae; genus Octonoba; species Octonoba sinensis. Next base: position 111,676,796 of record CM076604.1, on the reverse strand, counting down.
TACAACAAATAAAATAAGGGATAGGCACAATAATAATCTTGCTGAATATCCACAGATACATACAGTAGCACAATATTAAATCCTTAATTAAGACTTACACTGCAGTTTAAGATTTTTTTTTTCTCTCAGGGTAGGGATTACAGGTGCTATCAGGTGTCATCATATTGGAAAAAAAAGTAATGGTTATAGAATGAGGAATTCTGCTTTTAACGAAGCAGTGTTTTGTTGCAATTTATGCAGATTTAGGAAAGAGCTATTTTGTTCCTTTAATATTACTTGAAACTTGTAAATGAGTACCTTTTCTCGATATACTGGGGAAAAGGCTTAACCATAATGAACAAATTAGAAAATACATTTACATCAGCCATTTGAAACAAAAAATACACATTGACAAAACATATTCCTTTCACACCAGATTTAATACATTACGTATATATTTACTTATGATTTCATCAAGCTTGCTAGAACTAAAGTTTTAACATTATTATGGAAATTTATTGTGTCAATCAAACTGTTCTTTTCTGTAATGAAGACCCAAGCTCAGGAGTTTTTCAGAGCAAAAATTACTTCTTTTAGATACTTAGATTAAAAAAAAATTATTTAATAACTTTTTTAATAAAATACATGTATTTATACAAATATTTTTAGCAACTCTGAATTCGGCAATGCAATATTACAATACATTGAAACAAGTAAAAAAAAAATAGATTATCGATAATGCAATGCATAATTAATTTTTAGTAGGTACCTGTCAAGCTTTATCTATCAAAGGGCTTTATTTTCCAGATAATGTGATAGAATTCTAATGCTATAATGCACAGTAAGTCTCTCTCCCTGAAATTAAAAGAAATTAGTTTTCTTAAATTAAATTTAAAGTTTTTTATCAGTACTAACGGGTCTTACATATGACTCTTGAGAATCCCTAACAAAACTGAAAATAATCTTATACAATTTTCTTCCAGGCAATGCATATTATCTTACATTATTCTCGATTTATAGTGCATTAAAAAGAAACAGTGTAATCCTTTTTTGTGACTCACCCTGTAATATAGAAAAAGTTGTGCGGTCGGTGTGCCATAATATTGTTTGTTAGAACAGTTCATAAAACTAAAAAAGACGCGACCATTAAGTACTCCAAAAAAGCGTGACAAAAGAATTATTCCAAGGCCGTAGCCAGAATTGATTTTTTTTTGGGGGGGAGGGGGGCTAACTTTGAAACACTTATGTTGAGGAAAGTTTCAGAGAGGAATATATGGTATATTGCAAAAAATTTTAGGATTTGGGGGGGGCGTGCCCCCCCCCCATCTGGATACAGCCTTGAATTATTTTGTTACTATTTTTAATCATTGTATAGATGTATAGCAAAAGAATTTATCAAAGAACGGCTATGAAACTAAATTGGCTCTAGAGTAGAAGTGAAAATTGTTTTTTATTGTGTATCTATATAATAATTCGCACATTATGTACCACACACTGAATAAGAATTAATTATTCTTGCAGACGAATTGAAAAAGTTGGTGTTTATGAAGGTCTTTTATTTAAGATAAGCACTTTAAGTGGTTAAAAACATACATTTTTGTAAAAAAGAGGGGGGGGGGGTGAGAGAATAAATTATCATATATGTCAGAGGTAGAAAAACCCATAAAACTCTGTTAAATATCTATATTTACAAACTTGAAGTTGTAAAAAAAGTTTATTATTTCTTTACTCACCAGTTTTAAAACTTATTCTTTCTTTAAAGCTTGCTTTCTCATTGAAGCCTCGTCACTAATAATTCCTTTTTTTCCTCGAATGTTTCCATTTCAGGTGAAGAAATCCCACATTCTTTTCGGCTCGTGGTACTTTTCTCTAGTTAACAGAAAATAATCTATATAAAATATAATATAAATGTAATCTATATAAATATTTATATTAAATATAAATGACAAAATCAATTAGTTTTTTAATTGCCACATGGTTGCAATTAGCTTTTTCAACTTGTTATTTAACCTTTTGTTTACTTTATAAAATTTAAGACGATATTTGGCACAGTATTTTTTAAAAATCTACTTTACCCAGTAGTGTAGTCCTGGAAGAAACGCTGGGGGGACGATTACATATATGAACATCAAAAAATGGGGGTACGCTTATGTTAAAATTCAAAATAACTGGGGGGACTTTTGTGTTAAAACAAAAAGCTAGGGGGACGCCGTCCCCCTGCGTCCTCCCTCGACTACACCACTGACTTTACCTCATGTTTACGTCATTTTGTCCAACATCATTATGATTGTTTAGTTAACCATACTGAAGTTGCAGAGGACCACCCACATGTGACAAGCCAAGTTTTAATGGGTTTCCTGGACATAGTTGATAATGGGAGTCAAAACATTTAACATGTTGAGATAGCTTTTGTGTGCAAGCACATTTAAAAAAAAATTTTCCGTTTAGCAAGTAATTGCAGATTATATTCTCACTGCAAAGGGCTATTTGTTAGACAAATTCAGTGATATGGTCAAAGAATCATTTAATTATAAAGCACATTCATATTCATTAATTTTAATATTCTGGTTTGTGTGACAAAATAGTTACACGTACGAAACTAAACAAAAAATGGGTAAACTTTTTAAAAAATTATTTTTTGCTCTTTATTAAAAGATTGTGCTGCTTTTATAACTTGTGCATAGCTGCATGCAACAGCTAGTAATTAAAAATCAATAACATATAACTAATAAACATATAATGAGATCAAACAGATGGCAATATACCAGTTAAAGTTGAATTGAAAACTTCTCAACACCTTTTGCATTTAAATATGATTTCCTCACAGTAAAATAATGCAGGCAATATTAGGTAGTTCATTAAGTTTGAAATTACTGCCATAGGAAAACTTATTGATACAACAAAATCATTATTATCTGGCATTAAATTAAATTGCTGATTTAAAATAATGATGCATAGAAACATATGAAATGTGTACATTTCAATCATTTATGACAAAAATATCTTTAAAGATAAAAAAAACTTCTCCTAGATTAGCAGCTAAGTCTAACAACAATTGAGATTGATTAAAAAAAAAAAAAGAACGAAAGAAAACACCTTATATTGATACGCCCATGTACCAAATTATTTAAAATTTCAAGTGTATGCTTGAATTATTTTATTACGCATAAATCATTGCAGACAAATACTAAAACATAGTTGAACTGACAGACAGTCATAAGCACCTTATTGTTATAAAAAAATATCAAGCAGCCAGCCATACCTGTTTCTAAATTTTCATATGCAAGGAAAGTAGAAACATTAAAAATAAACACGCACACGCGCGCGCACTTCCGTACCTCTTTTAAAAAAAACATTGATCATACAAAGCATACGAAATGCAAAAAAAATGCATCCTATTGCTTACCTGTAATCTTTTCTTCAAATAAACATAAAATCCAAACACGTGCTCCCATCGTACCATCCAAGACGATCCATCTTGTTCATCGTCGATCGTGCATTGCGCATGCACGCTTGAGTCGGAGATGGCGATTTTAAAAGACTGAAAATCTTCATACAGCAAAAACGTTACTGGGATTAACGCTGACGTTTTTAAAACGACACCAAACTGACTATTTTTTGCGTAAATGTCTCAAAAAGGTCACAAATTCAATTTTTACGTTTCTGGGCTTAGACTGTCGTTTTGAAAACGTCCTATTTTTACAAGAGACGTCTTTTGATTTTTATGTCTTAAAAATTACGTGTAGAAAACGTCACTTTGCTACTTGGGTAATGTATAAAAGACAAACGAAGTCCCAATTTGGTAGAGACAGTCCTCACACTTTCCACAGTCTGTCCCCACATTTAAAAATCGCTTCTGGCAAAGGGAAACATTTTACAATGTCTCCACGGGGAGGTACACTATGGCAAATACTTACTTAAACTTTTAAAAATTAAAAGGTTTGTAAGACAGATTTATTTCCTACATCTTACTTCAAGACATAACAAAAATAGCGTAAACATTAGTTTTGCTTTAATGCCAGAACGTAGCAAAAAACAAAATGTTGCTCCATTATTCAATGCTTCATTCCCCAAATAACACTATTTATAAAAGTAACTAAATAATGTTCAGAGGGAAAATAAAATTTAATACATAATATTTATGCGATATTCAGTAAATTTTTTTTAAAATTAATATTAAGTCTGAGAGGGGAAATACAGCATATGTTATTTATCAGTAGGATATCGCTTTATGCAAATAATATCCAAAAGTAAACTCTTTTCCTGAGAATAGATGACACATCAGTAGCTTATTTTTAAAAAATTAAAAACTTTCTAGTGCTTGCCCTTTATGAGAAAAATGGCTGACAAGTTGGCCGAAATTGCATGGTTTTGCCTTATGGTTGGTCTTTAAAGCTAAATTTTTCCAAGAAGGATTGAGAAACCCAAGTAAGCAATTTATGGTGAACATGTGTATTCTACCAGAAAGTCAGTAAACCTTTGGTTATATTTTCCTTTTATTGGAATTAAATCCTCAATTTTAGCAAAATCGGGAAAATCGAATTTTTGTGGTTGCATTTTCTAAGAGTATTGTGTTTTGATTCCAGTAAAACCATTTAAATATACATTAAGAGTTTATATAAGAAAACGTTTACTCTCTGTTTATTAAAGACAATAAAACTATAAGAAAAAAAGAGAAAGAGAAGAAGGAAAAAGAAACATTGACATAATTAAAACTGCGATTTAAATTTAATTGTTAGTTTACCTGAAATTTCAGTTTTTAAAAAAAGTTCCATAGTTGTCAGCAAAACTACTGTTTTCCTTTGAAAAAAAAATATTTTTAATGCAAAATCTATGATGAAATGACTAAAATATACAAATTGGTAGACAAGAATTACTGTTTTCAGATAATAGTTTTCTCATCTATTTGCATCTCCAGTGCCGGATGTAGGGTGTGGCAAAAGACGAGGCCCATGCCCCGGGCGGCACTTCTGAGGGGGGCAAATTCAACTGTGATGCACAAAAAAAGAAAGAAAAGAAAAATAATAAGGAGAAAAAAAGAAAAGAAAAAAATATTTATTAAGAAAATTTAACTTTCGGAAGAGAATTAAAAGCCTAGTTCGGCGCTCCGATTTTATCATTGATCAGCTATTTTGCTAACGATTAAAACCGATTAATAGAATTATTTGTTTGTATAAACTGTTGGAAATTTAAAATTGAGGTTAGGGAAGGAAAAGTTCGGAATGTCAAAATTTAAAAATTTTAATTTTAAAAAGTCAAGGTTTTACCCCCTTGTGATAGTGAAATATACGTATAAATCATGCTGTGCTCAGACAATACCCAATGGCTTTTTTAGAAACTTGTAAAGCATCCTTTTGGGAAGAGGTGGGAGCTTCTTGGAAGTAGTAAGTATCGTTTGAGAAGGCAAACACATGTCTCTTTGATATGAGCGTTAGTAGGAAGGAGAGGGAGGGAGGGACCTGCCCTCTGGATGTTTTAAAAAATGCCCATTTTTTCTGCATTTTTATTATTATATTTGTGAGTAAAAGCGTTTAAATTTCAGAAAGTTTTTGCTTGCTTTTTTTCCCCTAAAATTTGCTTCCCCCCCCCCCTAAAAAGTTTCAAAGCGTCTCCTAAGGCCTCAAAATGCACCAGTTTGCATATAGTTTTCAAAATTTTCCCCGGGGGGGGGATCCCCCCGACCTCCTCCAACTCTCAGAATTTCATATTTCCAGTTAAGAGGTACCCTTCATATATCTCTACCCCCTATAATGTTGCGCTGAAAGGGCAATGCTGTGGGAACATTAACGAAAGTTTTATGGGTTTATATCAGCGACATCAAAAGGAAAAAAAAAAAAGCCAGCGCATGAAAGTTATATGAAATATCAACAGTTTGAGTTATAAAAGCATATCAAATTAGCCACTTGTAAATATACAATGTGCCTTTTAACCACAATTGTACATTAAACTTGGTTTATCGAAATATATGTAAAAGCTCTGGACAGAGGAGTGACTTTCTCGTATTGATGATAATGGGGAAAGGTCTCATCAGGATATCTGTGTTTTAAAAGCGTTTCAGCGGTCGATAGAATTGAAGTATACGAACTGAATATTGCTAATATATTATCAGGGCACACCAACAGATGCCCAAAAGATAAAACGGCCAAAAAAAATCTTTTTTGTGTTTGTGTTTTAAATAAGTAAGCCGCAGTTACACTCTTCTATAACCAAACTGTATAAATGTGAGAAGTGGGCCTCCAGCAAAAATGGTACGTGATGGATCATTTTGGTTTGGATATTTGACTTAAGCACCTTTTGTTTATATGGAATCACATAGTTTCATCTAAAGGACAAAAAAAAAGTTCAAATTTGTTGCACAGTGTAATTGGTTAGAGGGGGCGGCATTTTTAAGTTTTGCCCCGCCTCGGAAATCTTCAAGATCCGGTACTCTGCTTCTCAGCATCTTTCTGCTCTACATCTTTCATTTTTTCATTTCGCTGTTTCAGAATTTTTCTGTAGCTGTTGGACTTTGGGGGTCATTCATAAATGATTTCACGCTTCGAGGGGTAGGGGGTTTGGAAAATTGTGACAAAGTGTGGCAAGGCCGGGGAGTGGCGGGGGTAACGAAGTGTGACATCCTGCTTATGCAACATAGCGTGACATGTGACAAGGGGGGACGGGCGGTCCGTTGAAGTATGACATTTGGAGACAAAGGGGGGTCAGATAAGAGGGGAAAAAGCGTGACATCATTTATGAACGATCCCTTATGAATAATGAAATGTCTTAATTTTTGAGCCTTCTCAGATAACTATCGATGTTCTTTTCTAATTCTGTGATGTCAGTTTCTAAATTTTCTTTTTTATTTTGATGATAAGAGATTAAATTCTTCAGAAGCATATGTTATTTTCTTATTTAAATCATCACTCTCTTGTTTTTTTTTTGTTCCTTCAGATGATTCATGCACCTACTTCTCGCAGAAACTGATGATGATAGCAATTCTTTACTAGTAACAATGTTCTTGACAGACCTCCTATTGCTCGAAAATCATATTATGTTCATGCCCTCCACAGAACATAATATGATCTTCAAGCAATATATGCATTTAATTTCATATTTTCAACTTGTACTTTTTTATTCACCAAAAAGCCCCATTCTATTGACACTTACCGATGCGACAAAATAAGAACTTTCTTATTAGTAAATGAAAATTGGTGGCCGACTCGTGCGGACTTCCGCACTAATTTGGGAGAAAGGGCTTTATGAATAAGAATATAAAAAAGTAAACTGGTGTTTGCACAAAAGAAAGCGTGTAATTGAACACATCAGTACAAATAGCTGTTACAATTTTTTCCCCACGACTATTGTTAAGATATTCAAAATAATAAAAAAATCCCAATGATCACGATAATTTTTATTAGTAGAATACATAGCATTAAAATACTATAACTAAACAGTTCCATTACTTAAAATATAGTTACTCTTATTTGGTTAGGCTCTACACATTCATAACATAAATGGATGTTTAGAGCCTAACGATTGAATAAGTTTAACACATAGACGCAGATAAAACTCCGATTTTCTACACGGTAAAAACAGAAGGTTTTTTTTTTGTTGTTGTTTACTTGATAACAGATGGCACCAGCATACACAACACCTATTTGGCATCCATTAAAGGACCTCTTCCTAGATGATTTTAAATCTCAAATTTATGAGAAGCGGCACATTTTAGACCGTGGGTCTATTTTTCGTCATTAGCCGGCACGATAAGCTATTAAATGAGGGGTAAACCATGGAATTTGATAAAGGAGTAAGATATCGCGGAGCGACAAAAAACAGGCAAGAGAAATAATACATACTAGTCAACCCGTGCGGAATTCCGCCCTGCGCGCCAAATCGTTTTGAGTGACATTCCATTCTTTAAAAATCTGGGAAAAACTGTTTTATGAAGAAAAATAGTAAAAATTAAACGGGTGTTGATACAAAAGAAGACAGACATGTAATTGAATACATCAGTACAAATAGCAGTTACATTCCCCCTCCCCCCTCTTATTTAGATATTAAAAATGATCAAGTAATCACAATAATAATGATAATTATTTTTATTAGTAGCATTTTTTCCCCAATGGGTCTGCGGTATTGGTAGTTAACAATTGCAGACCAGGACCGGCGCTAGGCTGAGGCGGTGAGGCGCCCGCCTCAGGGCGCGCCGTTCTTAGGGGCGCATTGGCCATAAATATTGATTGCATCTTTATAAGTAAAAAACAACAGTTTTTATCTCAAAAAAAATTTAAAAACCGATATTACGTTTCTTTTTTATGCGGTTTTCGGCCTCTGGACAGTTAAAAACCGATTTTTCTCATCCTTGTACCACCTTGTCGTGGTGGATGGGCTCTCTATACTAAGAATTCCACAACTTCCGAATGTTCTAACAATGATTTTTTCTAAGTAGTTAAACTATACTGTAATTGAGCAGTAGAATTGGTTAACTCTCCAACTCAATATATAGCCGCCCAAGCTGGGCTTCAAAGTTAGTAGTAGTCAAATCTATCTATTTTATGACGAGCAAAACGCAATTTATTGCTTTTTCTCTTTTCTATTTTCCCTTATTTAGTCCATTCTGTTCAGCGATTGCTTTCCTTCAGCTTTTTGAAAGTTAAAATATGTATTATTAAAGTTTGTATCGATCCTTTTTAATCTATAGTTCTTCATAATCATAAGGAGCGGGATAAAGTTTTTTGCTTCAGGGCGCCATTCGTGCTAGCGCCGGCCCTGTTGCAGACCTAGTGCGTTCCCCAGCATTTGGTACCATCTCTTTCTGCGGCACCACAATGAGTTTGGTACCTTCGCTGCATGAGAATTTTGACGTTCAGTTACCACTAGATGGCTGTACCTGAGCTCTCATTGATGCAATATGCAGGGACAACTAGGTCATTTTCTAACTGGGGCAAGACCAGGATTTAGCGCCCCTCCTCCCTTATATACACAAAAAGGTATATGTATTTAGGTAAACACACACATTTAGTCAATTTGGCGATATGCGCTAGGAATTTAATTTAGCCGAGAGCATCCAAGCCAAATGTCTGCTCAAGGAATCTTTTACATGCCGCATAATCATACGACATGGGTGCAGACGATTTTCTGCATCTTGAAAATCCACCGATTTGGGCCAGGTTTGAACCCGCGATCTTGGGCGTACGAGGCCTGCTGCCTTACCACTACGCCTCCCTGTCGTTATTAGTAGTATACATACCATTAAAATACAATACCGAAGCAGTCAGTCCATTACTTAAAATATAATTACTGTTATTTGGTTAGGTTCTACACACTCATAATATAAATCAACGTGTAAAGCCTAACGATTGAATAAGTTTAATACAATGATGCAGCTAAAACTGCCCAATTTGCTACACAATAAAACCATAAAAGTTTCGTGGTCGTTTACTTGATAACAGATGGCGCCAGCTATACACAACACCTACTTGGCATCTTGGCATCTATTAAAGGACTTCTTAGATAATTTTAAATCTCATGTTTGAGAGAAGCGCTACATTTTTAGACCGTGGGTCTATTTTTCGCCATTAGCCGGCACGATAAGCTTTAAAAGAAGGAGTAAATCATGGAATTTGATAAAGGAATAGGGAAGATCTCGCGGACCGACAGAAAAACAGGCTGGAGAAACTATAGATAAATTGTTAACATTACCTTTACTTATTAAAATAATTTTCCTTATTTTGAAAAGTAGACATCCAATCTCTCCTTCAAAACATCAAAATTTTTGAAACCTGACACATTTGTTGTTACTTCCGTTTCTAAAAAATCATCGAACTGAATTTGCTCACACTCAGTCATTCATCAAATTCTTTTCACACAACTTCCCCAACAACTTTTTCATTCGATTTTCACTTATTTTTGAGCTTTTTGCCTTTAGTCTGGGATCTAAACAAGTAATATTCCTTACAACAGCATAATTTATGGGACATTTTTCACTAATGTTTTCCCACATCTTCAATAGGAACTTTTTGGTTTCAGCAAACGTTCAGATGAATATTTTTAGTGTAAAGTCGTCCTGTCTCTCTTTTGAATATAATTTTTAAAGATTTTGCAGTCAATTATTTTTTTGTAATGAAAATGAGGTACACTTTTCCGTTTCGGGGAGGCTGGCGATGGTTATTTTTTGTTTTTCGCCAAGTCAAACTACTAAATATATCATTTTGGGTTGTCGTTGGCGATATTTAAATATTTTTCGCAATAAAACTCCACATAAAAAATAAATTGGTTTGGCAAAAAAAAAAAAAAAAAAAAAAATGAACCATCACTAGCGCCCCCCCCCCCCCCCCCGAAGCGGAAAAGTACCCGACAGTTATTCTTGTTTCACTAACAAGAATAAGTAGTAACAAGTGAATCATGTGTGAAAATTCAATCTGAAATACAAACATCTAGAACTGGATATGAAGGATCGTAAGCCCTTTATGCTTCATCCGAATCAAGTAATGTGAGCTCTAAGAAATATAAAACAGCTTTTAAATTTTTATTTCGTGCCTTATTACACAAAGTATGATATGATACACAATATATAAAACCTTACTCAATTAACACTAGATTTACCAGACCAGTCATTTTGACTGTTTGGAAGCTTCCATTTTGAATAATTTGTTACTAATTAGAGTGCAACTTTCAATTGCATTGGCTTTTCCTAATACGCTGTAAGACAAGTTAATGTGACTAAAAGTGTTATTAAAATTAGTAGCAACTTGGTGTAACATGGAAGTTTAGAAATAGTTGAAAACGGCCTGGTAAAACTAGTGTAAAATATGCTAGTTAAATAATTTTTTTGCTGCTTTTTTTACTTTATTTGCAATTTTCTCAAAATTAAATTTTACCCGTTTTTCCATTGTCAAATGCTCAAGACTTTTTTTCTAATTGATGTAGAGATCTAAAACTTAAGCTGCGTGTTTTTTATTATGTGCTAAGTAAAAATGTGTATGTATTTAGCTATAACTATATTGGTTGATTAATTAATAATTATGGAGGAATAATGCAATTTTTGCTTGTTTTTTTCACAAATGACTAATAATAATAATAACAAAACATTTTTATATGGATAGATTTCAAAACCCATACAAATTTTTATTTAGAACCTTTCAGGGGACAGTTTAAAATTTTTTGAAATAAATATAATAAAAATTTAAATAGAAGTAAAAATTTAAAATAATGGTTAAAAGTTTTTAAAAAATTTAAATTTTGAAAAATTTATTAGTGTTACAAGTTAAAACTTTTTAAGAGAAGCACGATATTTAAAATATAACCTTATTAAGTCTTTATTTGGAAATTTTTTTAAAATTTTTATTTGGGTACTGCGTCTCTTAAGAGGGGGGAGTATCCCCCCTCCATTAAAAGGGCCGAGGTGAGACCTCGCGCAAATTTCTTCGCGAAGTTAAAACACTTAATTTTGCTCCTAGCTTCGCACTAATTTCCCCTAGCATCAAGAGACAGAGAGAGAGAGAGAGAGAGAAAGCATATATATAAGATATTTCTTGAACACATCGCCTTTATTTTGGAAATCGTGTGCAAGATAAAGACATATATATATTTCATCATAAATTGTGCGTGCTGATTTTGACATCTGATTGTCAAATCAGAGGTACAATTCTGATCAGCCACAAATAAGAAACATTTTCCGTTTTCGTTATCTTCTAAAAAGATTAAAGAAATGAGGTTCGAAAGATGTAAACACTTGATACAGATTTATCAATAAATTTTTATCGCGTACTTTTTTCATATTTTGACACTTCTACGATATCCCATGATGATTTTCAGAAATAATGAATTGATTGACGGTGGCTTTCAGTTGTTTTCACCTTTCAAAAATGGTGTTGTTTTTGAAAATATTAGGCATACTTTGAATTCTGTAAGTATTAATAAGCCTACTGTTATTTGGAAGTATTTTCATCAGAAAAATCAGTATTAAAATCGAGTGTTTGCTTACTAGTCTCCAAGCAAAAGGAATGGACAAGAGGAATATAAGATAACCTATCAATAAGATTTCATACTGGAATGAAATTATTATTTTCAATTAGAACGGGAAGAAATAATAAAAGTTGGTTCCAATCACGTGAACTAACTAATCGTGGTGTGAATCAAACATTGAATTTTATACAAAATTCTAAAATAGCAGAAGGAATTTTGAAATTTAAGAAAATTAAGTTGTGCTCTGGCAAAACAAACTAATGTTTACAATATGAAATAAAAACATCACGCCTTTTGAACTTCTTCAAAATACAAGTGTAATTCAAGAAAACAAATTAAATGGGAAAGAAGATATTCCTAGTTTTTTTGTTCTTTAAGAATTTAGTGACATTTTCCTGCTCAATAGCAACAGAAAGACATTGCGTCTTCACTCTTTCAAATGGAGAACTCAGCGATTTTTATGAGCATATTCCAAAATTTGGAGAATGTACAAGGAAGTACAATAACTCCAGTTTTACTTTAAGACTACAGAATTACAATTTTCCCGCTCTTCCAAATGGCACATTTTCAGACCTTGGACCCTTGGAACATTTTGCATTGATAATCGAAGACAGTCGGGTGGCCTTACTTTCTGCACCGTCGGGTGAATATTCACCATTTCATAATTTAAAATTTAAGTCTGCAGTAATAGATGTCAGCGACTCCCACACTTTGAGCGGATGGCAATGGAGTGTATTGCACAACGTTACTCCAGACAAAGACAGAGACTTTGAATTCAATTTGGTTCGTTCCAAGATAGTTTATTTACATCCTGATTTTGGACAAGTGGCAAAAAGTCGTCTAACCGCGATTCGAATCTTAAAATGCAAACTGCGATGGCTTGGAGAAAATGTGTTCGAAAAATTTCATGATCTAAAAACTCTAGAATTGAGGGGTAATGTTATCCAAAAGATAGAGCGGTCGCACTTGCCAACAACTGCACCGAATTTGAAGGCATTAGATTTAGGGTAAGACACAGAAACTTTTTTTTTCTTCAGAAAAGGCAATTTTTAAATATCCTTATGGCCTTCAACGAAGAAATTACGAAACATAATGGTATAATATAAAATATATACAATGAATAATGACTTAAAATTAAAATTAAATGCAAATAATAGCTGTCGATCATTGAACAGTGAATCAACTAATTAGTTTGGATGCTAATTATAAATCATGCATTTATTTATCGTTTATTTCAATTACAATATTTGTATGTTTAAATCTTTGCCAGTGTCCGTTTTTTCTGCAATTTAAGTTATTTTGAGTAGAAATACGATTAATTTTGAGGGTTTTTTTCTTTTTTGCTTTCTTTTTCGCAAAAGTATTGATAGAAAAATTTAATCTGCAATGGAAATATTAGCTCAGTATCAAGTTGGCTTTTTAAAAAATTATTAGCATACTAAATCAACGCTTACATCAATGGAAATCTTGTGCGCTTCAGTTTCAATCCGTAATTTAATTTAGATGGGTACTGGTGACAACTAGCGTGCCTCTAGTAATAAGAGTGACGACAACGGATTTTACCAACGCGCCTGCGCATCGCCGCTTTTACAGCGCCTCTTGGCGATGCGCAGGCGCTGTGGTAAAAATATGGCGGCGGGGAGCATATTCAGTAGCCGTTGTCATCATTCTTACTACTCGAGGCACGCCAGTGACAACAGAAAGCGGTTTAAAGATAGTTTAATGAATCTCCTTGGAAAATATATTTCGATCTGCTTGCTTTGAAGTACTTATTTCGTCGCGCTGGAAGGAAAATTATTTGCGCCTTGAATAAAGTTGCAAAACTTAATCTGTCCGTTGCTACAGCTACTAAACAGTAACTTTATTCGGGTCCAGAAAAATATAAAAATGATTAAATTTTCAAAATCGTTGAAGTTCTTGACAGAATTTAAAAATTGAAAGGTCAAACAAGGTTGAATATCTGAAGAATTATAAGTTTAAATCAAGTTTCTATGATTATTTTTGCAGAAGTTAAAAATTAGAGAAGAGAAAAGGGTGAAAATTGATTTCAGATCGGTAAACAATTCACTCACACCATGGAAAACTATTATTCTTTTAGTAGAGTACAGTAAAAGATTTTAGCCATGTAAAGAGATTGTATATTTTTAATGAATGCTGATAGTTCCGAAAAGGGTACTTGCAAATAAACACGATCTAACCAAACCTCTGATCAGTGTGACATTAACCTTTAGGTCAGGGTTCGCGCTAGGCCGCGCGATTCCCGCAATATTTTTTGAAATCCCACTCCAAAAAAAATTTTTTTGGGCTTAAACTTTAAAAATTCCACTTAAAATTTTGGTCAAGGAGGAAAATCCCACCTTGTATTTTTCCCCAGTGTGAACCCTGCTTTAGGTAATTATTACATTTTTTTGCAGAAACAACCAATTATCGAACCTCCCGTTGAATATCTTCAGCGGTCTTCATATAAACAATGTTTTCCTTGATGGCAACAACCTGAAAATTCCGATGCAAGAAATAGGAAACATCCTACAAGCAAGACCTTTACCACTTATTTCGGGTAAGTAAAACACATAGAAAGAATTTACGGGGATATTACGATTTCTAAAGATTTCGCACGTGGCCAAGTCGTATTTGTTATTGAGGGGTATAAGTGTCTATGTCATCAACATTTTCTCGAATTAGTAACATCATGGAAGTTATGGTGCATTCATACCAAGGGCAACAGCGACGGAATACTCGACAGCCACGAAAAATTGTCTGTAATATAACAAATATGTACAGAGGGAAAAACAAAGCCGCCTTCAGTGACAAGTTGGTTTACCGTTTTTTTTTTTGGGGGGGGGGGACTTCAATTATTAATGCTTAAGTTCCGTCATTTCAGCCGCCTGCTTCATCATACAAACATAAAAATTATAAAAGAAACTGAAAATTTCTGCATGAATGTAATCAAAAAACCTAAACTAAATTCATCAATTTGTAATGTGACAGTAAACGAAGGAATGCTTACTGCAAGAAACTTTTATTTGCTTCCCATACAGGGCAAAAATATAAAATTTTCCAAGCAGCCTTTTACAAAATCCTATGCCTTTTAAAAACGTTGTCTCTTTATAAAAACAAAGCTATAGCTTTAAAGCATTCAATACAAAAATATGCAGGGAAAAAAAAATCTTTAAAACACATAAGAGAATAAAACAACAACAAAAAAAAATTCCTGAAATTTGTCTTGCAATTACAAAATGATCTTAGTTAACCCTACACTGCGCAGTGTTGTTTTTAAACAACATCTCCATTTTTCGTTCACTAAGCTTTTATTTTGTAATATTTTTAACATATGGCGCATTCTTTTGTTTTATTTTGTATGTGTGATCATATTAGTTAATATAGTTTCCCCTAGATCTTGTAAACTGAACTCTAGGTTCATCTTTTTTCACAAAATCGTTAGACATGTTGATTTCGTAAAAAACAGTAACTTCTTATTTTTTTTAATACAAATTTTAACAATTTTATTTAAAAAAATAGTCTCTAATTGCTTACATAGTTTTAAAATAAAATAAATATAAGCTGACCGAAAAGTTTCGGGAAAAATATATATTAAGGCCCCTTTTTTACTTGTGTTTTAAAACAACACCGCGCATTCGGGGGCAATTTTTATGCTCCTACATTATTCGCAGTATAAACAAAAACAGGTGTCACAGGCTGTCCTATTTCACTTTATTTAGTATCTTTTAGAAGATTATTGTTAAATATTTCACAAATTAGCTTAAAGTGGTCAAATAAATTATTATTTAGGAATTTTGTTTAAAATCAATTCACGCTCAACCAAAGAAAAAACGAACATTATCGCATAGACCCCCTACAGATGTTAGGTTTCTTGTTTAAAATCTTTTAGTGAAATTATTATTAAACTTTATTGGTAATCAAAGTATAAATTTGCACATGTAACTATTAATTATTAGTTACATCTGCAAATTTTTACTTTAATAAATTTTATAAATTTATAAATAATAATAAAATAAATTATCTTAATAACTTTTCATATTTTAATGCCATTTTATGATTATAATGCATGCCTATTTATTATTGATTTGGTTTCATTTGTTAAAATGATTATATAAAAAATTATTATTGTTACCCCTAAATGCGCAGTGTTGTTTTTAAACAACATGTCAATTTTTCTCGAATTCTACTTTTCCGAATTAAATAAGAATTTTTTTAGTATTTTTTCCACTTATAACTAGCACAAACAAACACAAAAAACAAATATATATATATATAAAAGAAAAAAAAATTGCGCAGGGTAGGGTTAACAATGCGCCCATTCATGTTTCTCAAATCCGCGGACATTTTTTTTTTTTTACGTTTTAAAGGGGTAAAAACATTTATGAGTGTACTAGATTGCTAGATCTAACATAAATTTGAGTGCATTAAATTTTCATGCTGCGTATAAATAATTGTTACTTTTTTCTAACCATTCACTCAAAATTTTATTTATTTATTTAATTAGTAAGTGTTTTACTTTAACTGTACCATGTACTTAACTGAAATATTAAATGCGAACCTACCCAAACCCAAATAACATTTCCATCTAATACATTTGTATTTCATCTCTAAGAATCATTCAGTTTTTCGTACCCTTTACTAGCTTTACCTATATTGTATGTAATAAAACTTTTCAATTCAATTTTCAACTACCTTCCAGGGGTTCAAATTTTTTAAAGTTTCACACATGTGTAAAAAACCGATGATAATACACCCTGGCGGGTTGCATTTTTTAAAACTCTATTTTGTTCTAATTTTAAGCAAAATTTTCACATCGAATTCCCTAACACGTACCCTTTGCATATATTAACATGATATATCTATCAAATGCTCTGACTTTTCTTCACACAATGAAATATTCTTGAAGCTTCTAAGCAAATTAGAACACGAGCCTATCAACTTTTTAGTTAGATTTTCTCAGGCTTTCCTTACCACCCAAAGTGAACTTTTTTTCTTGAAGTATTTCAGGCTTTACACAATGCAAATTAGCGCTTTTTATTTTTTATACAAAGTAAAAAACGTGTTGCATTCGCAAAAATTTTTTTGCTTAACCCCTTTCAACCCAAATTTCCATTTCAATCAGCCTTGAATCAATTTTGAACATATTTTTTTTCGTGGTGTCGTACGTATGTAGGAACGATGAACATTCGAAATAGCCATTTTGACCATGCCCCAGTCCCTTTTGATGAGTTTGATCGTGCAATTTGCATGTGCGTATGTATCTCACATAATTTGAAAATGGTTAAGTCGTAGAAGGTTGAAATTTTGCATTTAGTATCCGCACAAGGTCAAGTTTTGCACCTCTCTTTTTGGTTGCAATCCGAATTTCCCAAAACGGGTCTTTGCAGCTCTGTAAGTGTATTTCTTCCCACTTTCTTTCTTTCTTTCATTTTTTTGGCCAAGTGACAATTTGATTTGGAGTCATTAGCTTGAATGTCAAAGTTAGACGAACATCAACCCCTTAAAGCACGAGTTTTTTTTCTGAAGAACTAGTATGTAAATTATTGGTAGTGTAAATTATTCTTTGCAATTTCAGGTTGTGGGGGGGGGGGGGTGCCTAGGGAGCGGGGGGGGGGGGGTAAAAGTTAAATAGAGAAAAAATATTATGCAAACAAAGTGTGAACGGATCTCAGACGGAAATAGAAATCAGAATTAGAAATAAAATAACGCACGGGTATCGGCAAATTATCCCACAACTTTCGCCCGTGTCAGATATGGGCAAAATGCGTTAAGGGGTTAATGAACATCTTGGCTCATTGGCATCTATGGAGACTCGTTTATTCGCCCAACTTTTATACTTTTTTTTTTCTCTTTAAATACCCCCTTGGCAGATTAGCTTTTAATGACCATACAGACACTACCATAAAAACCTGTAGGAAATCATTGCATTAAATAATCACTGACATGAAAATGCTTCTTTTATATTTTTTAGGAGTTCTATGGCCTTGCAATTGCGACAGTCTGCAACAACTTTTGAGAACAGATTTGGATTATGTTCATGAATACTGCTATGTGGAAAATTCCCAAATGGATATACTCTCAACATATCAGCAGTTTTGCAGTCAGGAAAAAAAACTGTTACTTTAAAATAGTGCGTACAGGTTGCCCCCCCCCCCCTCCCAAATTTTTGAATTTAAAGTCTTGTAGGAGGAGGGTGTTATATTTTTCATAAAAGTATTTAGTTTGATTAAATATATATTGTTAAGCAACATAATTATGGGAAAAGTTAATCTGTGAGCATTTAAACTATTTCAAAAGCTCACAGTATTTACTTATGGCTGCTTATCACCCATGCATTCTTTTACAGCAGTGAGTTTTCTGCAATAAAACAGAAATAAATTTATAGTCTAGTTGTATTTCTTACTTCAGTATTGACAAGCAGCGACAGAAATTTTTATATAAATCATGTATAATAATTAAAATTTATATTTAAAAAAACAAAATGCAGGTGAAATGTCCCCAGTACTCAACAGATATTTCACGACATACTTACTAGATCATGAAAGTGCAATAGAAATACTTTAAAAACTATAGCAAAAATTCTTCAAATATTTTGTATGTTTTGTTTAATATAACATTTTGTATGTGTCCCCTGATTTTGTTGAATTGAAAATTGAAATCACAGTTAGAAGTGCCTGAAAGATTATTAATGATGCTGATGGCTATATAAAAATACTTTCCAAATAATAAAGAACTTTTCTCATCAGTATGGCAAGGTTTAATTTCTGAAACATTTTTTCTAGCGTCTGTGAAATTAATTTTATCTTTATAATTCAGTCTGACTCTGAGATGCAATTACTGTCCTTGTAATTATTTTCCAAAAAACTTCCGTCTGGAGAAAATGTTCCGCTTTTACTAAGTGTTATAACATGCATAAAAAAGATAGGAAAGACTAAATAAAGGAATCAGTTTTGTCTGCATTTAGGCATAAACTATTTCAAAATTACTATTCCTGCAATTATTGTCCTCTTTCTCTAAAATTTTGAAGGGAATATATATATACATTTTGATTATTATTCAAACTTTTTTAATATATTTTCCATGCATATTGAATGTAAAATTGACATTAAAATGTTTTCTTAATTATTATTATTATTTACTGGTAATAAATTTGAATATGCAAATGAATTCTTTAAAGATTAACATTATTAAGGAAATATGAAGTTTGGATTTTTGAACTTTATATTTCATTAGTAAAGCTTAAAATGTTGAGAAAGTTGCTTGTATAAATTTATACCAAATTATAAATTTCGAACAAACAATATCAACTATAAATTTATACAAACAAATATACAACATTCAATTCAGTTACAATATTTTTTGGGGGGAGGGGGATATTTTAGGATCCAAGTTTACAAGGATGCCTATTTCTTGGACTCGGATTTTATATACTTAGCAACAACCCAGTGTAAAGCTTTATATAAAAATAAAATTCTAGCAACTGAAGTTTACATGTTGACTGACTATGGAAGGATGGAGTTTGGAAAATGTTATATTGTACATTTAAAACACCATCAAATATTTACAAAAAAAAGAAGTTTTCATCTATATACCAAAATTTCCATGTTAAAATGTTACCATTTTTAATGTGCTTAATTATTCCATTATTTTATATGTTATAAATGTTACGAAACCTAATTGATACAATGCATAAAAGCATGCACATTTATATTTTTATTGCCACTGATACGGCTTATATTCCCATCCAGTGTACAAAAGCAATCCCTTCTTAACCCAATTGTAGCTAATGTGAAATTTAAACCAGTGTGGCTTATCTTCCAAAAAAATGATAAATGATGAAAAATACTACATACAGCGGAGTATTGCTTTTACAGGGCCGTGGTAGCCTAGTGGTTGGGATGTCGAGCTTCTGATCGGAAGATCTCGGGTGCGATACCCAAGCTGTTGCAGACCCAACATGTACACTTGGGGATACGTGCATGTAAAATCCGAGGACCCTGAAGTCCTGAGGGTAGAGATTTTCCCTTCCCTTCACGGTTACGTCAAAAAAGGAAGGTGGCGTATTTGTGGTGGCACCATCTGGTGTCATCCAAGTACATAATGAGCAGAGTCATACTTCCACCATTGTAGTACTCATCTATAAACAGAAGGTGCTCCTTACTGCCTTAATTCCTAGTCGCTCTGCGAAGGAGAGCTTGGATATCCAAGTAGCATTAGAAAAAATGCAAGAACAATTGCTTATACGACGTTTACATTTACACGACGTTTTACTGTGGTCTCAGTTCTTGGATTTAGCCAGAAGGGTAAATCGATTATTATATGACGTTGTAGAAACGATATTCCACTGCCTTTCAATATATAGCACTAAAACTTAAAATTATCTTGCTTAAAACTCAAGATATTGAAATTTTGTGAGTAATAACATAATTAAAGCATGTATTTGTAGTAAGAATTGCAATAGAATTTTGAAAAGTTGATGCACTGAGTTTTTTCAAAAATCAACAATTTAAATTAGGATTTTAAAAGTTTTTAAAACTCCCTTATCTTTTAAGTCAGTATTTAAAATATATATGTTTTCAATATCATTAGATACAATAAATATATGTTCAAACAAAGTACATAAAAACTAAAACTAAATTTTTTCTGCTTTTGAAATCATAAAACGGACAACTTTATAAAACATTTTGAATTTTAGATTTAGAAATGTTTTTTAAAAAATTTAACTTTGATTTGCAGTCTGACATTATTGCTCAAGACTAAATTTCCGCAAAATATCTGAATGATAACTTGAATTTTCTTTGTATTTGTACAAATAAACAAACAGAAAAAGAAAAAATAACAAAAAAACACTTTAGTTTTATGTTTTTTTTTTCCCCCCAATTTTCCCAATCAGTTGTAATTTTGAAACTTGTGTACTTTAAATTAAACAACATAAAATAATAAATTTTTAGAACCCTGACATTTTCAGGTACTAAATCTAATTTCATGAGCATATTTTTCAGACCAAATTAATAAAATGAATTACACAAATAACAATTAAATTTCATAATGCTTAAACAATCTACTTCAAGAGTTAAATATTAAGAATTTCATTAAGATGAAACTTTTGCTAATTTGTATGTCTTTGATTGGATTCCAATAAAAAGACCAATTACATTGAAAAAATTATGCATGCTGCCATGTAGAAAAAACATAACACTTCTTCGTATTAAACAACAGCTTTGGCTAAAATTATTTGCATGAAATTAAAACAGCTCTAAAACTGTTTAGATAAGAAAAGAAAACATTTTCATAAAAGAAAAGGACCAGAAACAATAAAAGCATGTTACAACAAAAACAGTAATGATTAATTTTACAACATTTTAATGATTCTCTAGTACAAAGTAATGGCGATAAATATTTTTAAGATAAAAATAGTCAATGATACAAAAATAATACAGAAAAAATTCATTATTTTAGCTATTTATTCTGAACAATAAAAATATAGTTTTTTTACGTGATTGCATTTAAGTAACAATTATTGATTAAGCAACAATGATAAATTGCATTTGAATGTCAGTAAATATGTGTGAAGTTTATCACATTGCAGCTTTCCTATATAAGCATTCAGGAAATCAGAAAAAGGATTGAGCAACTTCTTCCTGAAATTATCAGTGTAGAAAAACAATTAATATAATATATTTCTAGCACAATGACTTAATTTCATGAAATAGCTGTTTGTGACACTATTAAGTAATTGTGAATTTTTACAAATATTTTCTATAGTTTGCCTTTTCAACATTGGCATATATATATATATATATATATATATATACACTGCTTGACAATTGCTAAGGAACAGTTATATTTTTCGGAATAATTAATAATATACATTGATTGAAGAAATGAAACTGAGTACATATTTAGTAGAGACTGTGTGCACTTATTATTATGCAAAATAGTACGGATATCGCCACATCGAAAAATAAGAAAATTAAAAACAAAAAGATGGCTCTTGGATGCTTTCCAAACGGCCACGAAAAATGGGTCTTCTGGTTAAAATGGAACAGATAAGTGTACCTCGGTACAATGTGTGATTACCTCGGACACTAATACACATTTTGCATCTGATATGCATGCTGTCCATTTAACTATCGAGGAGTACTTGGAGGATATTGTCCCACTCTTCTCTCAAGGCGGTTTTCAGTTCTTGCACGTTTCGGGGAGGAGGTGTTCTTTGCGAAACACGCCTGCTATGGGCATCCCAAGCATGCTCTATAGGATTTAGGTCCGGGGAGCTAGCAGGCCATTGCATATGGACAATATCTTCATTCTCTAGTGTGTCCGATACTTCAGCACTTGTGTGTGGTCTCGCGTTGTCGTCCATAAACAGAAAGTCTGGGCTTACCGCACCCCTAAAAAGACGAACATAATCCAGAATAATCTTTTTGCAATACTGCTGCGATGTTACGCTGCCTCGCTGAAAGATGTGAAGCGGTGTTCTGCCACTGTGCATGATGCCTGCTCACACCAGCACACCTGGACTATAACGATCACGTTCAGCGTTCACAAACATACTATTGTGCATAACGTGTTCTCCTCTCTCTCCACACTAACTGGTGGCCAGAATCACTCATCAAATGAAACGAGATTCGTCGGAGAACATCACTGTGAACAACTGTTGGTGACTCCAACCAATATGTTCCTTACACCAACGTAATCTTTCTCGACAATGACGTGATTGAAGCGTGATGCATCGAACAGGCTTCCGTGCATACAGACCAACTGCATTTAATCGTCATGAGATGGTTTTGGAAGAAACATGGGTACCGGTAGCGGCTGCAAGGTCTGCAGCTATCTGGCTTGGAGTGTCATTTCTGTTCCTTTTCGCCACTAGGGATACAAATCGATCCTCTTGAGGTGTGGTATTCCTACCACGACCATCGGCATGCTTTCGCATAGCATTTCCACCCTCAGCGGTCTTTTTTAATCTCGAGATCACACTTTTTGGCACGCCCATTGTTGTGGCTACAGTGGTGACACTTTGACCTGCTTCCAGCTGTCCAACTGCTCGTCTATGATCGTAAGTACTCAAATGGTGTCTTGCAGACATTTTGCACTTGATTATTGCAAAACCACACTGAATTTCACAGAAATAACATCAACAATATTCGGTGCTCTTTTGGTCAAACACGTAACACCATGAATTTTCGCATGAATGAAGAGCTTGTGCGCACTGCCTTTTATACAGATACCGGGTTCTACTCTGCCATGCCCTCTGAACTTCATGTTACTGTTATTGATCAGCTGTCGGGAACGCTACTTTGCATAAAGCAGTTGTTCCTTAGCAATTGTCAAGCAGTGTATATATATATATATATATATATATATATATACTATATTAGTAATCTTTGCATTTCTTCCGTTGGACTACTTCTTTTAAATGCTCCTTTATCAAAACATTTATACTAGCTTTAAGTTTTAAACCTATATGCGAAAAAATGGGAGATTGCTTTGATGGGAGTATAATATATAATTGTATAATTTATTTGGATGCTGTAGAGTGGAGGCCCGCTGCTAGAGATCTGAGTGCTCCCAGGTAAAACCTGCAAAACTGATTGTGCCGCCCCAGCAAAACGAATGTCGCTGGTATAGTATTATTTTATATAGACAATAGTGCTATGTTGTGAGACAAACCAAAAAAAAAAGTAGAATTTAAGTGAATGCATTTAAATTAATAATACTTAAATAGTTTGAATTCATGCCTTTCCAGCATCCATTCTTTTTGAGTGGTAACACTTACCTACTCTGATGTGATTCAAGCATTGAACGTATCGCACCTCCAATGCAAGAAAGACACAACTCAAAATTGATACCTTAACTCGCAGGAGAAGCTAGAAAATTTTGACCATAAATTTTAATAGGGGTGAAATGATTTTTTTTTAAATCTGAAAGGATTTTTAATTTGTGTGATCATGATAAACTTCTCAAGGA
Source organism: Octonoba sinensis (assembly GCA_038502835.1). Lineage (NCBI taxonomy): Eukaryota > Metazoa > Arthropoda > Arachnida > Araneae > Uloboridae > Octonoba > Octonoba sinensis. The sequence goes on along the minus strand of CM076604.1, from coordinate 111,652,898 downwards.
CATTAGGTTGTGAAGACAACCGGGATCAATGGTGCCTGCATCTGGTCTTAATAATTCAACATCCCTCGGGAGAACATTAGATTGAACACAGGTATCAAAAAAACGTCAATGTGGGAAGACGGTGAAAGAAATTCACTCCCCTTTTTGGAATTTGAAGCATTCCGCCTACGGTTCATATTCGGGCAACAGTCTGATAAGGCTAATAGAGCTCTCTTTATTGTTAAACAGGGGAAGGGTTGGCGGGTAAGTTTTGAGGGCACAAAATAAGCTTTTCAAGTGCCATCTAGAGGAGATTAGAGAAGATATCCCAGAGCCAGCAAAAAAACTTTAACGTCTGTGATGAAATTTAACATAGCGAGACTGAATTTGCTGCCCTTTTTGCATGGAGGTCACATGTAATTCACACCTTACATGTCTGCTTAAGGCGGGTTAGTAGTTAAGACACAATGAGAAGCTTCCTGAGCAAATATTTAATTAACTGTTCCTGCACAGACAACAAAATGTACTCAGCATGCAATTAATGACAACAAAGACACATTTTGGGAGAAAAAAACTCTGTTTAAAAAAATGTCTTTATTAAAGATCTTGAAAAAAAAAAACTTTTTTTTTTTTCGGAAAAGAGAGAAGGGAAAGTAATTTTAACACATTTTATGCATTTTAACTAGAAGATGACATTCTTAGAATTTCCAAGATTAAAATGAATTGTAATAATACTAATATAAAAATCCAAAATATATAGAAAGTGCATACAAAGAGTATTTTCATTGGGAACTAAACAAAAATCATAGAAATAAGAGAAAACAGACTATTTTTTGAAAAAATATATTTACTTACAGCTTCAGGTAAGTCCCGAAAAAAGTTGGAGACAACATTATACACAGACTCTTTTGAAGTTTTAGACATTGCATATTTAGCAAGTTCACAGGCGAATGTTAACTGGATGGGAATAGAGTCTGTACTCCCACACAAAAATTGTAATGCTGTTTGAAATGTACGTGGTGTTACACAATGCTTCAAGGTACTAATCACATCCACAAACTGAAAGTACAGAATAATGAGAATTTTAAAAAGAAGCTAACATATCCTTTTTTTTTTTTTAAAAAAGCATTATCAAATTCATAAAAATTATTTAACTTCAAAACGAGATTCATGTATTTCACATAAAAAACTTTTTAAATACTTTCTGAAAGGCCCATATTTGAAAAAATTCCGCTCTCAATTAATTAAATTAATTTTACATTTTTCATTGTAGCCTGGCAGTGCATCTGTTCAGAATCAGTATCTACCAAGCCCAACTTCCCACACTGCAACAGTGGAATTATGGATAGAGACCATCTTGAACAGTGCATTAAAATTTGAGGAAAATCTGAGACTGAGAGATATTGTTTCACGAGGCTGTGCATGGGTAAACAACTTTTAGGGTTATACTTCAATTTCTGTAATTCTTCTTTCTTTGTAATAAGTACCTTGCCATCAGAAACATTTATAAAAAAATTACAGTATAATACATATATTATTTTGTATTCAGTTAAAACCATTTTTCTTTGATGTTCTATTTTTGTTATTATCAAGTAAATAAATGTGAGTTTTCTTCCTCAGGGTAATTGCTGTCTACATTTTATATTTTCTGGATCTGGTATATTTAATTTCCTTTCATTTAGTTTAAACTGACTACTTTTTATTTATTTATTTTTGACTAAAAAGGAGCTGGCACGTGACCTGTACTTGAAAGTTTCATTCAATTCTTATACTCAGTACTAGACACAATTATGTAAATACTTTGTCTTAGTCACTTCAAACAAAAGACAAACACAGGAAAAAAATTCAACGGGTAATTCCTTTTAAACTATGCGATTTAAAAACAAATACTACAATATTTTTTTTACTGTCGAGTTGTTATATTTTCTAGTTGTAAAAGAGATCCGCAGTAAATTTGATGCAGAATATTCAGCAAAGGTCTGAGCACAAAGCCATGCACAAGAAGCATTAAATGCATTTTAAATTTATGAAACTAAATAATTACAACAATTACTGATCAAGATTTAAAAATTATTATTCTCCATCAAACAATCCATCTTACTATTAAGAAAAATATATTGACAGTAGTGAATGTAAGAATTAAAACATGCATATTTGGCAAAAGACATAACTCATCATTCTGAGAAACGTTTTTTTTTACTTTTTTAATTAAAATAAAATAAGTAAATGTTTTATTTTTATGTTTAATGTACAAATGAAATGAAAATACATTTTGAACTACACTATTTCTAAAAAAGCTTAATAAGAACAAATTGCATATCTTAACTATAACTACTGCATTGGCAATTGCAACACATTCCTGATTAAAAAAATAATGAAACTAATCGGTAGAACCTTGTTAAAAAAAGCAAGCATGCATACACATACATAGTTTTCAACTGACACAGATATGCAAGAATAAGATTTTAAGATGATTAAATGCATAATAATATAAAAAGAAATTAACTGCACAGAAAAAATTTATAAAATTGGCAGATTTTAAGGAGGTAAAAATACTCCACTGTCAGTGAAAATGTAATAATAAAGCTTATTGCAGAGAGGGAAAAATCTTACAGAAACATTTGATCCTTGGCGAAGAATGTCTTCAACAGTTTCTCTTTCATCAGAATTAAATTCTAAAATGTAATAGATCATAAATGTAATTCATGTAATATGTAATAGATCAATAAGATACAAAGATGGTTTATTTAAATAATGGTATTATTGTCCTATAATAGATGACATTCCAAAGAAAAACAAGATTTTCAAATACAAAATTTTTTTTCTACTTGCATGTATGCAGTTAACAAATTTTGAGTGAAGATTTAATATAAATTGTTTAATGTTACTCTATTTGACAAGAGAACTTTATTATAAATTTTACAACTATTGACTGGTTAAATATTTTTAGTAGTTCAAAAGCAGACTTAAAACCAGGTTTCCATTATTTTCAACTTTCAATTTTTCTGAAGGTATTTTCAAAGGATATATTCACCTGATGTATTGATTTAAAAAGGCAACAGAATACATGAACATTCATAAAAACCATTTCATTCTCAAAGTCAGATGTCATTCACACTGGCATAGACAAGGGGGCTCAGGGTTCAGGGGGCTGTTTCAAAGAAAGTTAATTTTTACATCTTGCTTTCTACTTGTGGGGCTTGTGGAAGATCTTTAGGGTGTAAAAATACAGTACATCAAGATAAATTTCCATGGAGTTGTTAAGCTCATCGCAAATATTGTATACTATATATTGATGTTGGTATGATATACCATTATCCGAATATGCAAAAAAGCACATTGAGAAAGTAAAAATATACTGTAAAAGCTCTGAGAGTATAGCTTAAGACCAACTGGTGAGACATAAACTGAAAAGTAAGTTATTTGAAATTTTACGACTGGAAACTAGATTTATTTAAAAAATATTTGATTAAACATCTCTATTTCGATTTTTGCAATTTACTTTTTACCTCAAAATTTATAGATACTCAATGGCAACCTTGCAATTATAATCATTTAGAAACCACTCTTCTAATATGAATTTTTTAATGTGATATAAACACATACATTACATATTTTTAAGAAACTTAAAAAAATTATGTCATACATAAACATAACAGTAATTCACCGATCATGTCACTACGAAGTTATGATATAGATCCACAATTATACAAGTGGTTATTTGAATCGACCAACTAACCATTAAAGTATGAAATTTTTGTAAATTAATGTTGTAACAATTGAAATTTTGAGTTTAACCCTCACCCCCCCCCCCCCCTCCCTCACACACACACAAAATTTTCTGCCATTGCCAATGGAGGTCCATTCGTATAAACATCCTGCTCAATGCATTCTTCGCCTGGGTCTGTCTATGCCTAATGATGGCACGGCAAAAGCGAAGAGATAAAGTTGCATATTCATCTCAAAATTAAAACTTAAACATTGTTATCATTTAAATATAAAAGTAAAATATAACATTTTTAACCATTTTTTATGATTTTTCAGTTTTTAATATTTTAATGCAAAATATAGCCTAGAATTAATCAGTCAACAATAAATCGGTCTTTTGCTTTCTTTATTGTTTGGTTTTAATCCTTTAATTTTTTCCCCTCTTTCTTATTTACTATGTTTTGAAATTAAATTTTTATTTAAAAATAAATCAAATAAGCACTGCACAAAGGATCATATTACTTTTCTGCACTCTGCCCTAGTGGCAAAACTATATAGTATATGTCCCACATGCAATTTGAAAGTTAAAGATACTTATAGGAGACGCCAAATAGTCAGAAGTCACTTACGGTTATTCGTGATAAACACAGTCAGCTTACTTATTGGTCCAATTTCAATACCACTTGAGTTAAACAGCTCAACAAAGAAATGTGATTCTGCATCTTCTTCCAGATTTAACAGTTTTACTTCCACAGTTTGCTGTTTTTCTCCTTCAGAAAATGAGAGCTCTCCTCCATTGGAAATAAAATTAAAGCCTGATCTAGCAGTTCCATCAGAAGTTCTCCACTGTGCTTTTGTTGTGCAGCTGCAGTCCCCTACCTGAGACACACAGATTGTCACTTTGCCTTGACTGATTGGGACAAAGATGCTCCCTTCTTTAAATTGCAGGAAATTTCCTAGGGATTTTAGTTTGATAAAATGCATTGAAAAAATAAACTTTAAAAACTCTTTATCACTTGAAAAATAAAATGGAAAAGGGTTTTGAGAATATCTACAGGAATTCGATGTTGTTCACGTTAAGACAAAAAAAAAAAAAAAAAAGCAATAATATATCAATCACATGGTAGTTATCACAATAATTATGACATTATGAACCGATAGTTAAGCACAAAAACAAAGGAATATTCGTTTTTTGTTTTATTTGGGATATTAATTTTTATCTCAACAATGCAATAATAATAAAATATTAAAACTGTAATGCTGTAAATAATTAACAATGCTAACAGCTATTTCGGCACAAAAGCAAGATTCTAAACTATTTGCGTGTGTTTCCTTTCAAACTTTTATCAATGGTCTTAATTAAACTTTCAATTCATAGTTGGAATTTCAATGTGACATAGCAGCACAGCATCGTCAAGGTTCTTATAGCAACAGCATTTCTTGAAATGAAACTTGCACTTACTCATTTTATATTTCTAAAATTATAGGTAAGGTATAGATAGTTCATGTTCTTTTTTGTGTGTGTGTGTGTGTGTGTGTGTGAGTGAATAAAATTGGTTTTAACACTTGCAAAACATTCTAAGAAATTTATTCAAATGAAAAAACCATGGAAATGTTAATTCATAGGATCATAATGACATGAGAGCAGCAAGAGTACGTACAGTAGTGATAAGGCTGTATACTATTTAAACTAAACATGGTAAAGTTCTATTTTTATTCAATTGCTGCAATACAAGTCACCCATATTTAGTACTAAATTTCAACTACCAAACTTTGTTGCAGGACTATGATCTTCAGAAAATTTAATATACATAGTCTGAATTCCATAAAATGCACCAAAATACAGATAAAATTGAAAAAAAAAACAAAAAAAAACAGGGCAGGGGCTGTGCTCCTGTGAGCTCTTATGCCAACTAAGCTCTGACAGCTATGAAAATTATGCTATTGAAAGGTTGTTCAGAATATTTCAACAATGAACGTTTAAATCCCCAAACCTACACGTAAATTATTTCTGTAATGACCATGAAAGTCGTCTACAATATGTGAAAACAGTTTCGTAGGTTACAAATGCACCTACGTGATTCAACATCTGTTCAAAGGTGAATCAGTTTTTGGACAGTCAGGAACAATAGACATGACACATGCAAATTATAAAAACTGATAAAAAAAAATTTTCTTTTCTGCATGAAAATGTTCTTAAATGCCTTCTCAATAAGCAAGGTCTTGAATGGGTAGTAACAAAATTACAAGTCAAAAACACATGGAACAAGATATAAAAAGCATGAGTAATAGGGTGGTGCTTATTCTTCAAAGTTTTAAAATTTCAACCTCTTACCCTCTAAATTTGCTCCATTATACAAAAAACTGATTATGATAAAATTTTATCACTAGCAAGCAATATTTAGAGGTAGCTCAAAGGGGGTAAAGTTTCATAATTGAACGAGATTTTTTGAATTTTTAAGCAAGATAAAAAGTTATGATTTGCAATTATGTTTCATTTATTTAGTTATATTAAAAAGTAACTTCTATACGAATAAGTAAAAATTAAACATTTGTAAATTGCATAGCTATGCAATAATAAAGTATTTTTCTCCATAAAATATACAGTATTCAAGTCTACATCATAGGTGGCATCAGCTGTCTAAACGACTGATTGTCAAACTTATGGAGCCATTGAGCAATACCTTTTCCAAATTTTACTATGAGTTATTCCCCCCCTCCCCATGGTAAAGAAAGACAGGTCAACAGGGTTCACACTGGGACAAAATACAAGGTGGGATTTCCCATCTGGGGTTGGAAAACTTTAAATGGGATTTTTTAAATTTAAGCGCAAACAAATTTTTTTAAAGTGGGATTTCAAAAAATATTGCGGGAATCGCGCGGCCAAGCGCGAACCCTGGGTCAAAAAAGTAAGAAACTTTTCAATTCTCAGTTATTCATTTATATATGCCAGAACGAGACGAGAAGGGCTACTATATTGGCAGTTACTCCTTTTTCATGAAATTATAACAAAAAAATATTCTCCATTTTCCTTCTGAGCCATAAACTTTCAATGCAAATATTGACGAAATATGGAAAATCCACTAACAGGTGTTAGTGTTAGTATGTACAGATTAACCACCTGAGTATGACCGCGATCTACCAAAGATTTCCTCATGAGTTAATTGTAGCTGGCAATTTATGGTTTGGTAACAGCTGGTCTAAACTACAAGTAGGGAACAATTTTGCTCTGAAATAACACAGTGAATTTGGCAGGTGGTGAAAAGGTCACACAACTAAAATTTGAGAGCATTAGACATGAAAAAAAAAAGAAACTAAATATTGTTTCAATAACACTATTGAATCCCAACTGCATTATATCTAATTGAATTAGACCAAACAAAATATTTATACGACTATTATGCAGTATTTATAATATAGATGCTGCTTGATTTTGAGGCAGTGCAATGAGCATACTAGATAGTTTCAATGTAATTTGTAAAGGATAATTTAGGCATTAAAAGTTTTGAGTTTGATGAATTAGATAAATCTGAACCTCTGAGGCACTTCCTTTGAGGGCAGCAGTAAAAAAAATATAAAAATTGATAAAGCTAAGGGAAAATCAATTCATTTGTGTGTTCTTTTTTAGTACTAGTATTATCTGGTAATGGAATGCCGCCTAATATATGCTGAGGGTTTGCTGCTGGCCTGTGTATTACACATAGGATATCGGCTAACCCCAAGCAGCAAATTTAACGTGTCTCCTTTCAGAGCCAAATGGTTCCTCACCCATCATGGTTTAGACCAGTTGTCATCAAACCGTAAAATGCCAGCTACAAGTAACTCGCAAGGAAATCTTTCGTAGATTGCAGTGGTACTCATGTGGTTAATTTGCACATAATTAAACCAACTGTTGATTTTTCATATTTTGTTAATATTCGCATTGATAGCTCATGGCTCAGAAAGAAAATGAAGAATGTTTTGCTGGCATAAATATATACAGTCGACGCTCGTTATAACAACCACGCATTATAAAGACCATTCCATTATAACGACCAGTGATAAAAGCCCCAACTTTCTTCCTATGAACTCTATGTTAATTTGCTTTCGGTATAACGACCGTTCTGTATCGCCCAATCCAATACAGCGACCGCATTCAACAGACACTATTTCCGGTATTTTTCCAAAAAGAACATGTTTCTAAATTTGTAACTTGAAATGACCTTGATTATAGTTTACTGACAAGCTGCATGCAGCCTTCAGTGTTCAGTCAGTCCAACTTTGACAGGGGGAGGGGATTACCACTCACCATAGTATGGAAAGAATAGAGAGGCGGAGAGAGCACGTGGACTTTACGGATTTTAGGAAAAGGGGTTGACAGATGTATTGGTAGTTTTTGTCATTTGAATCACGTGTTTTCCCAAGGGTCGATTCTCCGAAATACGAGGAGTCTTGCTGTCTGTGACTGGTGGTGTCATGTCAGCTCAGAAGTTCTGCTTCCAGAAATGTGAATGAGAGGGTTCGAGAAAAATTAACCTGCTTTTCAACCTGAATGTTGACAGGTTCCAGGTCACGTGCCTTGGATTAGTTATCCTCTGGGGGAAGGAGCGAAAAAAGAATAAGGTTCTTCAGTGAAATGCATACTGCAAACAGGAGTTGCATTTTCGCTATTGAACGAGATGGCAGGTTCAAACAAGCGCAATGCGATATGTCTAGATACTAAAATTAAAATCTTAAATGAAGTTGATAAAAAAGTTTTTAAAAAATGCAAAATTGCTAGAGTTTTCAAAATTCCCAAAAGCACCTTATTTGGCATCATTAACAACCGGGACTCAATTTTAAGAAAAGAAGAAATTGGAGTCAAATCTTCTAGAAATCGGTCCCGTGAAGGGAAATTTCAGAAGATCGAAGAAGGTTTATATGAATGGTTGAAAATAATGCGATCAAAAAATGTCCCAATAGATGGAAATTTGCTGAAGTCAAAAGCTCTAACTTTTGCTCAAAAAATGGACATTGATGAAACTGTGTTCAAAGCTTCGGAAGGATGGTTGCAAAAATTTAAAACCAGACATGGTCTTTCATTCCGGAAGCTTTGTGGCGAAAGTGGTTCTGTGAATGAAGAAGCAGTGGACACATGGAAAAAAGAAAAGCTGGAAGAAATTATCAAAAATTATACTCCAGAGGATATTTTTAACGCAGACGAGACTGGACTGTTTTTCATGATGAAACCTGATAAATCTTTCGTTTTAAAAAACGAAACTGCGAGTGGAGGGAAAGAAGCCAAGCAAAGACTAACAGTTCTCTTATGCTCAAATATGTCTGGTACTGAAAAACTTCCACTCTTAGTGATTGGAAAATCAAAAAAGACGAGATGTTTTAAAGGACTCAAAACCTTACCTGTCACGTACAAAAACAACTCCAAATCGTGGATGACATCTGTCATTTTTGAGGAATGGCTACGTTGCTTGGATAAGCAAATGACAATTCAAGGTAGAAAAATTATTCTTGTAATTGATAACTGCACGGCTCATCCCAAACTAAATGGGTTGAAATCAATCACCGTGGAATATTTTCCACCTAATGTCACATCTGTTGTTCAGCCACTAGACCAAGGGGTCATTATGAGTTTTAAACGCAATTATAGGAAGTTACTACTGCGAAGAGTTGTTTCTGCACTCGACGAAGATCAAGATTACAAAGTTGATGTCCTAACAGCTTTGCATCTCTCTAAAGCAGCATGGAATGACGTCTCAGAAAAAACCATCAAGAATTGCTTTCATCATGCTGGTTTTAAAAAGCAAGAGGAAAGGGAATCTACTGCTGAAATAATTAGTCCGGCAATCGAAGATGAAAATTTCGTTGAAGAAGAGGAAATGCTGCAAGAAATTTCTCAGAAAATGAACATGGATGCAACGTTGAACTTTGACGATTACGCTAAAATCGATAATGACTTGGAATGTGTCGAGCATCTGTCAGAAGATGAACTAATTTCCCGTTATTGTGGACAGGAAGAAATTGATGCATCATCATCAGATGAAGAGGAGGAAGAAATTGTAACAAAAACTCCTAGCATAAAAAATGTGTCTAATGCTATCGAGACTTTAAAATGTTTTTTTGAAAGGCAAGAAAATACAGAACACTATTTGTCATCAATAACTGAAATGGAAAATTATGTTTTGCAAAAATCACATGTGCTAAAAAGGCAAACAACCATTTCTGATTTTTTCTTCCGAAAATGAATGATTTGCAAGTATGTAATTTTCTCCTTATATTTTCTACTTTAAAATCTATTTAACATTTTATTATAACATATTGCACTGATAATTTTTTTTAAATTCCAATGATAAAATATAATTTGAGCATTTTGTTGGAATCTTTGAAAAATTGGCAATTTTAATGGAATTACTATACTGCATGATGCATGCATATACATTTTTAAATTCTACCTCTTATAGCGACCACCCGTTATAAGGACCTTTTTTTGTGGAACGGAGATGGTCGTTATATCGAGCGTCGACTGTAATACATGAAAAATGCAGCTGCCCACTCACATATATAAATAACTGAGAACTGAAAAGTTACTAAAAAAATTTTTTGGTCCTGTTTTTTGTCTTTCTTTCTTTTCTATTGGGGGAAAGGGACGGGAATATCTTATAGTAAAATGTGGAAAAGGTACAGTTGCTCAGTGGCTCCATAAGTTTGGCGATCACTGGTTTAGACAGTTGTTACCACTTATAAGGTACACTTGAATACTGTATTTTTTATTAAGAAAACTAGTTCATTATAGCTATATAATTTACAAATTTTAATTTTTACTGATTCATAGAGAAGTTACTTTTTAATATAATTAAATAAATTAAACATAATTTAAAATCATCATTTTTATCTTGCTTAAAAAATTCAAAAAAAATCGCAAAATCTTGTTCAATTATGAAACTTTATCCTCTTTGAGCTACCTTTAAATATTGTTTGCTGGTGATAAAGTTTTATCATAATCATTTTTTGATATAATGGAACAAATTTAGAGGGTAAGGTTAAAAATTTAAAACTTCAAAAATAAGCACCACACTAATGAGTAATTACAATAACACGGTGCAACACCAAAAATGACCTTTAGATGAAAATGTCTGTTTCTCATGTATTTTTGGCTGAAAATTACAAATCTGCAAATTATTTTTTGCCTATCACGTACCATTTTCCCAAAATTCCACATTTTAGCTTTTTACGTATTTTCTGGATAAATGTGCATATTTTCATAATTTCTCGACTTAATTTATTATAAATTATATCTCTCTCATTGACAGTGAGATCATTGTCATTCTAGAGACCTTTTTAATGAACTTGGGTTACTTAGCGACATTTTTGGCAACGAAAGTTTTAACTACTTCTCGAAGTTTCGAGTTTTTTGCAAGACGACAAAGGCATTTTGTAGTCCATTTTGCGTAGAAAGAAAAAATAGTATGCTGCTGTGATGTGAATGCACTATTTCAAGCATTAGAACATGAGCACAATTCAGCAGAGTAGCATTTGTTTATCAGTGCTCCTCCATTTAAGTATTTTTTCCCTATTTATTCCTGTAGCATGTTCTGCAAACACAAAGGAAATTTCAAAATTATGAGTGGCAAAGGCATATCAAATGAGCCACTTGTAAACCTACAATGTGCCTTTTTTTCCACAATTGCACATTAAACTTGGTTTATCTAAATATTTGTAAAAGCTCTAGACACAGAAGGAGTGGCTTTCTTGCATCTCAGGAACAAATTCAAAAATTTAAGTGAGGCAAAAGTAAAATAAAGGATTTTTATTGCCCCACAGCTGAAGGAAGTCCTTTCATGATGAAGAGTATGAAAACAAACAGTCAGAAGTGAAAAAATCCTCCTGCCTGGCCTTTAAATCAGTGTGCTCACGTTTCCTTGGAAATGAGAAAGCTGAAAACTATTGTTTTTCCTGTCATTCATTGATCATTTATCCTCATATCTAATCACTTATCCTCATTGGTGAAATTGAAATGAAAGAAATCTACTGCATATTACCTAAGCTGTTTGTGATTCCTTTTTTATTTATCTGAATATAACTTTTAATTGAAATTGAATAAATAAACAAACCTTTTTACCATTATGTTCTCAATAAAATTATATTTATATTGAAAAATAATATTAGGATATAACTCTAAAATAAAATGAGACATTAAACTTTGCAAATGCAGCTTTTTTTTTAAATTGTTTACAATTTTGCCTACCACTGTAATTGAAGATTAGTTGTAGTCTAACACTAAAGATACATACCGTTTTTTTCTGACCGCCTATTCTTTTCAAAGATGGATGAAAAGTTCTTCATTTGATTTGCAATTTGCTTAATCACAAGTTCTTGTTCAGGACTTACCTTAGCTATAATAATAATAAAAACTATTCAAATCAATTGTTTTCAAAAGAGGAAATAACAATGGTCACAATAAGTAGAGAACAAAGGGACATTTGTCACTCTGTAGGAAAGCTTGCATGTTTTATCACAGGAAAAGGCTAGTTTTATACAATGTGTAAACGCAAAAAATAATCTTTGTGGCACTTTTAAAAATGTTTCATGAATATTATAAAGTGTAAAAATTTGTAAAAAGAAAAGGGTAAAAATTCTAATTATTGTATTATATTATAATTTTCTGGAACATACAAATCATGTAATGAAATATTACTGATTTTTATTCAATTTCGGAATAAAACTACATTTTTAAAATACAACATGGCAAAAATATTAATGGCGCACAAAGAGATTACGACGAGGGTCTTATTAATATTTGAATAAAAAATGAAGCATATGAAAAATTGAGAAATTGTTCTGGATTTATCAATGTAATTAAATTATTGATGATATAAATACTTTAAAGGAAGCTGCTACTTCCTGATTTTTGTTATGTAAATTGTAACTATGATAACCTGACACAATGAACAGCACATACAATAGTACTGACTCTAAGCCATTTTGGCAAAGGGCCGTGCCCAACGGCCCTCTTCAATCCTTTTTGCACCCAGTGGCACCTTACTTTTTTTTCCTATGTATATTGAGGTTTATTCAGACAATTCCACATCAACTGAATGGCCTGCAAAGTAGGAAGTGCCTTTCGTAGAAGTGGTAAAACAATGAAAACCCTTGCTTCCTTTTCAAAGAAAGTAAAGTATGCAGGGTTGGGAAAAGAAAAGTGAATATTGAAACCAATGAGTCATATTTTGTTCGTTTAATGCAATGTACTGCAGTACAAACCCTCCTCTAGGCCTTTCCCCACCTTTAATTGTCCCCACCACTTTTCTCAGAATGTTGGAGCATTTCCCCACAGCATTATTGTCTTCTCCACTTCAGCTTCTTGGAACAACTGGGGGGGGGGGGGGGAGTAGATGCCTTTTCCCACATTTTGAAATAGTTTATAACCTTAAATAAATGTGAATATCTGCAAGTTAAACCGTGCTATTTACATTGAGAGTGTACAAGTTGCGACTCGCCACCTGCCAATGTGCTGCAATTCATGAAACTCACGATTTTTCAAAAGAAAAAAAATCGAGTAAAAAACATTTTTTCAATGTCAAAATGTAACATAATTGTTCTGGGTTTAGCATTTAGCCACCAACTGGAAAAAATAATAATAAAATTAAAGCAGCAAACAGCATTATTTCTCAAAATTTGAATAATTGCTCTCATTTTTAAAAGGTGAATGAGCATCCCAATTTATTTGTTTTAATTTCTACATACTCGATTTTTTACGAGTTAAAAATTTTATTTTTAGCTCATTTATATGCATTTTTTTGTATGCACATGGGAAACAATCATATATTAATTAAGCGAATTGCATATAATCAGGCAGCAATCTTTTAGCATCTACTTTAGGTTTACAATATTTCTTATTATTTTGTAAACAGCGAACAGCAAAACGCTGTTCGAGCGTTTTATTGAGTGTCGATCCCACTCAAAAAAAAAAGAAGACATGTCCTTTTCCTAAAGTGATATATATATATATATATATATTTATTTAATTAAAATATATATTTTGAGGTATATGTGCAGAAAGTTTGAAACCTTATTCAACTTACATATCTTTTTTTAATGATTGAATTTTTTTTGCCTGCAAAAATATCAGCAAAGGTGCTTTAAGCATGGGAACTCTAGGTGTGGGAACCTATTGGAAGCTTGGTCCAATTGGCTTAAGACAGGCTTTGATGATAATATCAAGGCGCATGAAACCACTTTGTATTTTATACAACTACAAATCAAAAATTCTAAACCAGCTTAACAAATATACTTTTTAAGTATGACTCATGGGTGCCCTTTTTGAAGAAAACAGGGTGTCCTTTTCATAGATCCCCCTGATGGCCCCTTTCATTTTGGAGTTAGCACTATATAAATACTATATTCTTTCCTCAATTACAATTTTACCTCTTCACCTGTTGTAAAATTTGTGCTTCATCTAAAGAAAAAATAGGCAATACAACATGATAGTAAAATGTGAAAATGAAAATGAAAAATATTCAAAGATATAAACTACATTGAATATTCAAACACAAAATACATTACTTGTAGCTTGCAAGCTACAAGATATCGAAATTGTCAAATTTAGGTTGTTAAAAAATAAATTATAGAATTAAATAAAACATTATAATTTGCCAAATTAAAATTTAGCAGAAATTAGATCATTATAAACATACTAATTTGACTTAAATAACAGAAAAAGATATAGATGACATATAAAGATATAACCAAGAATATATATGTAGTATTCCTATTTTCTCACAGTAATTGGACCGAGAAACAACAAGTGAATTTTAACCATTTAATCAAGAAACGAACATAGTTTACAGCTATATACAAAAATTAATTTTAACATTGAGAGAGCACTGCTTGGCCATTCTCTCTGAAGAACAACTAACTCAACAAGTCAACTCAACTGTACTGGAACACAACTTGTAACGCCCTTTATGCCAGCTCCGTTGCCAATCGGCAAAAATGTATTTCAGTTCAGTAACGATTGTAGTTCAGTTCCACATGTAAATCAGTTTAACTGTTCACCAACGGCTGTGTAGATCCCACAGTTCGGCCATCCGACAATGGAGCTGTCCTCAAATCCTGAAACACATAAAAAAAAAAAAAAAAAAAACAAGCAAAAAAAAAAAAAAAAAAACGAATAACACGCAAATGTGCGTGCTTTCCATAAGTTCAAATCACTGTGATTCTGTCCATTTCTTCATATATTCGGCACAGGTTGTAGTACATTGTGGTCCATCGTGATAACTTTCTTTAGCTACATCAAAAGTGTCTCCTCCTTTTAACTTTGTAATCTTGTATGGTCCAAAAAATTTAGCTTTTAATTTTAAGTTCGGACCAAATTGGGTTCTCTTTATTGCAACCAAGTCTCCAACCTTGTAAGGCCTAGCTGCCCTAAGCCGCAGATTATACACTTTTTTATTTTCTTATTGAATTTTGAGAATTTGCGCTTTCGCATGTTTCCTCAAATTGTCTCGTTGAGCCTCAAACTGATTTTTAAATTCGTGTTCAATCATTTCTTTTAACTTATCAGTACCTTTGAGGTTCGTTTTGGTCCCAAATAACAGCTCGAATGGGGTTGTATCTATGCTGCGGTGGTAGGTGGAGTTCAAGGTTAGTTGTAGCTCTTTAGTGTGTTTATACCACTGGGAGGGATTCTCAATAGATAATTTTGCAAGAACCGATATTATGACTTGATTTATGCATTCCACTTGCCCGTTAGCTCTTGGCAAGCCGGTTGTAATAGTATGATGTGTAATTTCCTCCTTAGCACAATATTTGGCGAACTCGTTAGAAGTGAACTCAGTACCTCTGTCAGTAATAATTTGAAAAGGGCTTCCGAAGATCGCTTTTTGATCGTCTAATTTTCTTATCACCTAAGCTGAGGTTGTTCATTTTGTGGGATAAATCCACACAAATTTAGTGAAAGCGTCAATTATTACCAATATATGATTATAATTTTTATTTGTGCTTTCAAGGGGTCCTAGATGGTCTACATGATAGGTATGAAGCGGTATATCGTCTTTATATCGCGGGTGTAAAGATCCTTCCCTTTTCCCTCGTTTACGGTTAATAAGTATACATTGGACGCAATTAGAAATTATTTTCTCTATTTTATCTCTAAGCTTGGGTATGTGATAGTATTCCGCAAGATGTTTTTCCGTATGTTTGACACCTGTGTGCCCTTTTTCGTGAGCGTCCTTTATGATCTCTGTTTGCATATCATTTGGTACAACTAGTAATTCTCGACCGTTTACAAATTTATAAAGAATTCTGTTTCTGTTACAGTAATCTTCGTAATCACCGATAGTTAATAATTTCTTTATTGCTTCTATTTCGTTATCCTTTTCCTGCGCAAGCTTAATTTTGGGTAATATATTTTCAATTGAGACGCACATCACATCTATAGGAGATCGGCTTAGTGCATCTACGTGAGGCATTTTAATTCCGGGACGATGCTCAATTACGTAGTCAAATTCCTGCAACAATAATGCCCAACGCGCTACACGGGTTGATAGGTCTCGTTTTTCCATAGTTTTCTGGAATGCGGAACAATCAGTTACAATTTTAAAATTTATTCCCAGTAAATACACACGAAATTTCTTTAAGGCTTCTATTACGGCTAGGATTTCCAATTCATAACTAGAATATTTTTTCTCAGCGTCTGTAGTTTTTCTACTCATAAAATAAACTGGGTGAAAGTGTTTTTCGTCGGGAGGTTTTTGCAACAAAATTGCTCCATATCCCTCTATACTAGCATCAGTATGTAATTCGGTCTCAAAAGCTGGATTGTAAATAATAACGTCATCCATGTAGGGTAGTACTATACCATCGTTAACTAGGGGTCTAAAAATTGTGTTTATAAATCGCTGGAATACTGCAGGAGAATTGCACAATCCGAACGGCACCTTTCTAAACTGATATTGACCTTCATGAGTTACAAAAGCGGTATACTTTTTACTTTCTTCTTCTACATCGACATGAAAAAATCCGTTACGAAAGTCTATTGTGCTAAACACTCAAGCTCCTTGTAATCTATCTAGTATGTCTTCAATTAGCGGAAGGGGGAATCTATCCTTCACGATAACTTTATTTAATTTCCTGTAGTCAATGCATACTCTAGGCGTGCCGTCTTTTTTTTTAGCTATAACTACTGGACTACAATATTCAGAGGAACTATTTTCAATTATTCCCGATTTTAACCATTCGGTCACCTGGGCCTCAACAATTTTTTTCTCTAAGAAGGGTAATCTTCGCGGTTGATGGGATACTGGTTCATCATTTTCGAGACATATTTTTTGCTGAATATTCGTAGATTTGATTTTTCGCGGTTCGTAACTAGAAACTAAATGTTGCACTTCATTTTTAATTTGATTTGGAACACTCGGGTCAATGTTAATTTCGCTTTCGCTACAAGTTAAATCAACAGGTAAAATTTTTAAGGATGCTTTTTTATATATATCATCACGAATACCATTTATAATATATCTAATTAGAGCAGCATCTTCTACTTTGGCTCTGTTCGCCAATTTTTTCATACACAAAAAATATTCTTCTACAGATTCATCATACCCCATCTTCCTCTTAGCTAGCATTTCATGAATGTCAGCAGAATTTGAAACATCTCCAAATTCACCTAACATTAATTGTTTTAATTTTGAATAGGTATATATTCTTAATTCACTTTCTAAAAAGAGCTTGGCTCTTCCTTGCATACTACGTTTAGCATAAATTATTTTTTGCATTTCACTTAAATTTAATAAGGAAGCGGTATCTTCAAAAATTTCGAGCCAGTTTTCTAGACTCTCTGAACTGGTACCACTGAATGGCACAACAAAACTTTCAAAATCGGAGAATGAGGCAGATGATTTTATATAATATTCACTAGTGGATGGTATTTGCGCGGTCTGTCTATTCTCACCGGAATCACTTCCCCTCTCAGAATCTTCGTCCTCATCTTCAGTTAAATCACTTTCACTCTCAACCGCAATATTATTTTGCAATACATTTAAATCATTTAGTGAACAAACTATTCGGGTGACTAACTCGACTGTCGACCCTTCATTTGAAATTTGTAATACATTCGCGATTGTAATTAATTCGTTTAATGAAAAATTAGTTTTAACTTTTTCTATTTTTTCCTTAAATTCTTTACCTTCTGTTTGAAAAGCAAAGCCAGAAAATTTTCTTAACTTATCGCGACTTTTCCTATCAAACGCGTCCTCAAAAATTAATTTATATAGCAGCTTAATACTGCTTGTGTTATGCGATTTGAGAGCAGCAGCCATTTCACCAATGACAATTAACAACATGGTTAATTAATAAGGTTGGGACTCACCTAAGAAATTGAAAGAATATCCTCTAAATTTATTCTTCAACACCGTAGATTTTCGGTCGTAGCTTTCACGGAAAATCCCTTAAATTCTTCAAAGCAGTAGATTTTCGTTGGTAGGTTTCACAGAAAAGTCTTTAATTTCCTCTTTAAAACAGAATTTAACTTCAGCTTTTTCTTCACAAATTAGCTGCGTCTTCAGGCTTCCGGTCAGATATAATGAAAATAACCTTCTTAGAATTAGAAAAATCTTCTCTAATATTCTTCACAAAAAAATATAAAGTACTTGACTTCAACTTCGTTTAATTCTTCTAAATAAATTTCTTCTTCTATTCTTCGTAAAAATTATTTCTTCTCGATTAATTTCTTCTTCTATACTTCTTTAAAAAAAATTCTTCTAGATAAAGCACTTTTGATTTCCTCAGAAAAATATCTTCTTTATAGCTCTTCTGGATTCGTCACAAAAGTAACTTCTTCTAAAACGAATAACTTCTTCTAAAAAAAAACATCTTCAAAGTATTCTCAGAAAATTCTGCTGCCATCCCGACTGACCGCCATACTTCCATTGCTGTTGTAGGCTTGGTAGTCACAATCCGACTTCTGAATTTGTAGCATTCCTATTTTCTCACAGTAATTGGGCCAAGAAACAGCAAGTGAATTTTAACCATTTAATCAAGAAACGAACATAGTTTACAGCTATATACAAAAATTAATTTTAACATTGAGAGAGCACTGCTTGGCCATTCGCTCCGAAGAACAACTAACTCAACAAGTCAACTCAACTGCACTGGAACACAACTTGTAACGCCCTTTATGCCAGCTCCGTTGCCAATCGGCAAAAATCTATTTCAGTTCAGTACCGATTGTAGTTCAGTTGTGTAAATCAGTTTAACTGTTCACCAACGGCTGTGTAGATCCCACATATATAATATGTCTTATCATCACAGATCAATTTGAAAGAAACAAAATTTATTTTTAAAATACACAAAACCTAGATATGCATATGCTTCAAAATTTTACTGTTAAACACAAAAAAAATTTTTAATCAAAAGATAAACAAAAGCAAACTTGTACCAGTTAGGATAACCATTGATGATGTAGATTGTGGTTGTTGGGGTTCCAAATCAAAATGTTCTATGGGGTGAAAAAAGGGACTTCTGTAAATATTTTTAAACTGCCTGCAACCGAGAACTGAGAACAGTGTACAAATAAAGTAAAAGCATATGACAAGACAACACATAATAATGCTTAAAATCTGTGTAGTCAAAAAAAGAAAAAAGATCAAAATGTTTCATTATTTGTGAAAACTGTGAAATTTGGTTAGTAGCCAGCGGCTGGTAGACTCTTTGTTGTTAATTGCTACTTTTTAAAATTGCTAACAAAAATTGGAAACTAACTCGAAAATCTTTTAGAAAATACATAAATTATTGAAATAAAACCGAAATATGCAGTTTTGAATTAGCACATGCTAAAATTATTTCAAACTTTTAAAATAGTTGGAAGCTGAAAGATTGAAAGTTGAAATGCAACATGAAATTTTCGGTGCGAAGCACGTGTTTAATATTAGCAAGTTTAGCTAGAAAAAAAGGTGATTTGCTTATAAAAAGAATTAGAAAATGAAAATTCAATTTATCTTTAAGATGTTCATTAAATTATTCCAATCTTCAAATAAATAGATAAAAATACATAAAACGTTTATAGAATAAAATGAAGCAGTTACTAAAGGAGTGGTGGAGTGGCGATCGATGATGCATTTTTCAATCTCCACTTTTACTACCTTAATTGCCACACATGGCGAGTGGCGACCACTAATTTTCACCTGTATATCATACGGAAAGATTTCAACTTCGACACCCATGTTTTGATCAGAAGAATGCAATGCATTTTTTACATAGCAACTAGGCGTCACTGATGTCACTCAATGAGAAACAAAATTATGTCACCAAAAAATTGTAAATCAAACTCACTGGGCGATAAATGAAGATTCTATATCTTCACTTTGAATATTCAAAACAGAGGAAGGAAGCCCCGGATAAAAATAATCTTCTCGGTATCAAGTTTTACTCTGTGAGCATTATGCATCCCACCAGCACTCTGGGCTCTTTTAGATAAACCATGAGTGATTCTTTTGGAGGAGGTTTTGGAGGGCTATTCCTTGTAAAATCATAACAGGAGCACATCTCAGTCTCCTTTACCTATCATTCAAACTTTCCTAGGTCTCGTATGTCACTGTATGACAACCAAACACAGATCCAAGAGGGATCATGGTCCCTCAATACACAGCTAAAGATCGGCTGTAACTGTGTTTTTAATTTCATTTTCAGTTTCGAAATAATTTCCATGATACAGCCCTCAAGCCTTCTATTTTTCTAATTTTACCAAAGATAACCTACAATTGTTAGCACTTCAATTTTGAAAATTCTTCAAGGTAGGACCTTCGAACCCAAACATTACCAGATGTGTCCTAAAAATCTTTTAGTACTACAATTTCTAAAAACTTTCTGGGGGAGAATCCTTGAATCCCCTTCTCCCCTAATGTTATTTAAAATAGCCTAAAATTCTATTTTGAAGCTTTAATTTTGAAAACATTCCAGGGAAAAACCCCCTGAACCTCCTTCCCATTTCAAATATAGCCTAAAGTTGCATTTTTTAGTCTCCAATTTTTAACATTTGTAGGGATCCATCAGGATCCTTTTTTCATTAATGTCAGGAAAGAAGCATAACACTGAGGTTTTAGTTCTCAAATTTGAAAATTTTCAAAGGAGAGACCAGAAACCGAGTTTCTCTTATGTCTCCAACTATGATTTAAAATTGCATTTAGAAACAATTAATAGTTCATTTAACTTCACTTTTTATAATTCAGATATGCATTTAACATCAGTTATCAGAAATGTTGGAACTAATTGTTTTGTAACAAGTTACAGATATTCGTAAAAACTTCAGTCACTACTATAATCATTATACCAATATTGAAGACTTAATAATAATATATTTCATACTTTATTTATTCATGTTTTTAATATAAACTATTTGTTTGAATTTTTAATTTGAAGAATATTATTATTTGAATAATATTTATATTTATTATTTATTTTATTTTACGTATTTATTATTTACTTTATTTTTTGAGCTGCAAAATTAATTAAGTTTGCTTTTATTTTCTTTTTGCCTGCAACTAAAAATGTTTGTACATTACTAAATGCTGCTGATGTAAATTCATTATGCATAAAAATAAATGTTTGGAAGAATATTTTTAATGAAATGGGAGCATAATCATATAGTAAACATAAAAGGAAATTTGAAATGGAATACTATACTTGAAATGTGTGCATCATCATCTGTCTTTTGGGAAAACCCATCAACTTCTTCATAACCTATAAAGCAAAGTAAAAATTAAGTGATTTGATTAAGAAAAAGAAATAAAACTAGGATCATATTCACTTTTACATTTCTGATGTAGTTGTGTATATTTAACATGAACAACTGACAGTGGCAACTTGTACCTATTTTAACGGGCCTGCTGCTACATAATGTTTTCACAATATTCATACAAATAAAATGGAGAAAAAAATTTCATGCTCGAATTAAATGTTTATACTATTTTTTAAAAGCCATTTACTCATACTCACCATACGGGGGAATAGATTCTTTCATGCATTACAATCTTAAACAAGCTGGTCTTTATGATTTATTATTGTCTTTATAAGGAAATAAATAAATTACCAAAGTATATACAGTTGAACCTCTATTTAACATTTCTTCATTTTACTTTTCTGAATGAATTTCTTCATTCTACGAATTTTTACTTTGGCCGTAAGAATATTGAAAATTTGCCATGTAAAAACCTCCAAATAGCAAAGTGCATTCTTCATTTAATGAACTTTTTTTCTGGTAATCCAAAAAAAATTTCCACCTTATTTTTCAAATTTTTGTTTCTTTAAACACCTTTTCTGAAGCTTTGACATTCAGATCTACCCATGTCCAATTCATTGAAACTTTATTTTATTTTCATTTGCAGCTTTTTGAGCCATTGTGAAAATTACATAGCAAAGATCAAAAGTAGCTTTCTTCTTTTTTAGGGAAGTTTCTAGAGCCATTCCCAATTTGCCGTTTTCTGTTCTTTCACACCTCTAAAAATCAAAAACAAGTACAGAGGTTTCGTAAAAATTTCCTGTTTTCCCAAATCTACACCAGTAGTACCTCTGCTAATTTTCAAGAAAATATGAGATGGTGAGATTTTGGCCCTGTGTTGAATCAATATAGAATAAACCCCATGTTTCATGATCAATACTGATAGAAATCTAGTAATTTATAAGCCCTTTACACTTTTAGCAATGAAATCTATATTGTAAAATCTATGTAATGTTTTTTATAAGCTGTAATACTCATTAAAAGTGTCAAAATATAAAATAAAATATATCTTTACAAATGCTCAGATTTTGGGTGCTTAAAAATGCTTTGGGCAAAAATGCCCATTTATAAATGTCCTGCCCAGTGGGCATTTGTCTGGTCCACATCAATACACAGGATTGTAGCAAAAGTAATATCTGGAGAAAACAAAGGCGTGGATGATAACCTTAGCAAAAACCGGAAAACAGGTACATTGGGAAAAATTCTAGAGGGGTACAAGCCAGAAAATATTTTTAATGTGAGTCAAAGTGCCCCATTTTTCCAATGCTTACCACAAAAGACATTAACATTTAACATAAGAAATTTTTAAAGCATTTAAAAGATGTGAAACATATTATGATGGTTATACACTTTTATAAAGAATTCTTTCAAAAACTAAAAAATGTTATGTACACTATGTCTGAGAATCAATATAAATATTTATTGTTTAGAGTGGTGATTCTAGACAAGTTTAATTCTAGATTATAATGATTAGTATCCTTTATGTTTCATCTTTTCTTAAGTGGAAGAATTAAAGTACACAGCTATAATTATTATTTCATGATATGTAGAGCTTTCATTAGTTTAAAATTAGTTCTTATGTAGCCAAAGTGTTTTAAAATATAAATCTCTATTTAACAAACTTTTTCGCTGGATTTTGCGACTTCGTTAAATAGAGGTCGGACTGTATATACGAAATGCATAAAAGGAAGATGTATTTTTCAGTGTCTACCATTTAAAAAATAAATTCAGGAAGGTTTCCTACAAGTTGTCTTAAGGGGGGTGGATAGGCTTCAGTTTTAAACTCAAGTTCAGCCATTATTACCACCTACTAACCCTTTGGAAGCAATGAAGGTTCCATACTTTTGAGCCACACTTCAAAAACTCAAGGCTGTACTGCAGCTTTGATCAGTAAAAATGTTTATAATCATTATCCTTCCGACGCTTGGCTGCATATCTATACAGGTGGCTCAAAACTTGATAAAAATGGTGCTGCAAGAGCCATACTTTTCTAAGAGTATTTCTCACACTGTCTTAGTTTAGGAATTGATAAGACCGCTTTCAATGGAGAGGTTGAGGGGATTTGAGTTGTTTTCGCCCACCTAAAAGTTTTCCCTTCACTTTCTAAACAGTTTGTCACTTTTTCCGACTCTCAGGCAGCAATATCAGCAAATGCCAATTGTTTCCAAGCTCCCATCTCCTTTTCTATTATGCACTGTAGATCCCTACTACAATAATTACATGAAAACATGAAATGGTCCTTTACAGTGGATCCCTTCCCACTGTGACATCAACAGAAGTGAAATTGCAGATGAGCTGGCCAAAAACGAATGCCACATTTATTCAAGTTTAAATTGTCAGGCTAGTTACAAGTTTGTATCATCAAAAAGTAATCAGACTTTTAAGAACAAGCAACAGTCACAATAAAAGGAAAGAACAAGAGATAAATGTTGGAGGGATAATATCTATAATCTCTCAGACTACCCCAGATGCAGAGCCATATCTGCCTTTCATCTAGCATGGCTGTTTATATGCACCCTTTACAGGTTTAAGATAGTTGAAAGTCCTGCCTGCCCCTTCTGCTGTAATGCTGCTGAGATGAATACTGAGCAGCTCCTTGATTGTTTAGCTCCCTCTCAGATGAGTGTTTCTTCCAGATACTGGGAAGATAGGGAACTTCTTAATGGTTTGTGGTCTTGATCCTGTTATTAATGTTTAAAATCTTTACTGTTTTTAAAGTTTTATTCCATTCAATTTATTTTATGTGACTTATTGTACTTTTACGGTTTTCTTTTTTTATGGCTATCTGGATCACTGTATGGCATAGTGATAATTGTGCTTGTATTGCCAGCTGCATTTGAAATTTTAAAAAAATTACATTTAAAAAATACTGCAAATATTACACCAAAAATATCGTTGTCTGCTTGAGTTTAAACAGACAACAGTTGAGGACTTTGCATTAAAAGTGGTCTTCATACGCTGGTAATAGTGGCATCTATACGATACTAACATTATGGCAATATTGTTACAAATTCAATTCTTTCCAATAATTATTGAATATAATTAGATAACAAAATTTTTAACAACAAATTATTTCTTACCACTGAAGTTATTTTGATCATACAAATAGCAATCCAACAAAAACTTAATACACTCGGGTTTCTACATAAGAAAAAGCATTCATTCGTTAGACATTGTATACAACAAAGACTGTTTTTCATCACATAGTGAAAACTGATCTTCCAAACTAACCATTTTTTTACTGTAATATATAAAATACACTAGTCAAAGTAGTTGGTTTGACATAATCTGCTTTCGCTTCTTTATTGCGTTAGTTATTTATTCAACATCGATTTAAACTGCTTCATCTAAATGAAAACAAAACATCTTATACACTTCTTAAAGTGTTCATGTAATGTGAAATAAAAATATATCACATCAAACAACTTTTAAAAACACAACTCTTGCCGTCAAATTTATGGTAAACAAAACTCTGAATGTTTTTGTTGCCAATTACAGAAAAGAAAATGCTAGGAATGAGAAAAAAGATGAGAGATTTAAGCTCAAGGTCCCTCTTCTTTGGTAATTTCATAAAAGGTTGTTGTAAATGGGGCCTCGGTGGCTGAGCAGTCTAATCTGTTGTGCTGTCTTGTTCTATCTGTCATATTGGGCGAGAGTTTGAGGCATATCCTTGAGAACAGCAAATAAACTCGAATACTTATGTGACCCAAAATGGTCGTAAACAAACAAACATTGTTGTAAATGTTCCATCAAACGCGTTTTTCTTGTACATTTAATGAAACATCAATGATTATTAGGAAAAAATGAGAGTAAAGAAAAAAGTTGGGTGAGCATTTCAGAACATCTTTCGAGTTTGGAGGACAGATATTTCTTTGGCAGACCAAATACTGACACGCAATTGACTGATGAAATGGATTGCCACATTTGGCTGTTACGCTTGGTGACCCTGCTGACGACAGAGTTTTTTTCTCCTTTATCGTAGTTCGCTGCTGTGGTTTATTATTAATAAAAAATAAAGTTACAAAATATTTTCAGATTAATATTTGAAAAAATATACATACTTTCATAACATGTTAGTATCACATTGCAGGGTGGTGCACAGGATTTCATTTAAGGGTCGAGATCGAGACCAATTGGTATTCTTGATGTTAAATAATTACCAAGAAAATTAATGCGAGCATTGACTTCAATAGAGAACTGGACTGACGACTTCTCGACACCGCTCGTAGAGGAGATGAAGGACTGCAACTCTACAGGAAACACCCCAACTCATCCCGAGCGGAGAATCGTTTACAATTGTTTTCTATGGGATTTTGCATGATTTTAAATGCGGAGTACTCGTTTATTTTAAACGTTTGGAAAGACATGAAGACATGAAATGATTAAGCATTCTTTACTTTCTGGGCTGTGAGCATCAGATTTTGTTTATGGGCACCGGATGGTGTTTAATACTTCAAAAAATATAACACATCCTCAAGGATTTTTCTCGCCAAGTTACTTTCGGTTTCCCGCGCGTTTGTTAAGAAGAGCGAAATTCAACTTTTTTTCTTTCTGTTGAACACAAAAAAGCTTGAAGAAAACGATCTTCTTTAACGATCCACGATACGACTTATAAACTTCACAATACTTTTGAATAAAATTTTCTTGTGTGGTTTTTCTAATAGCAAGTAGTAAATAAAATGACAAACAAAGGAAAGTGAAATTTTCGGGCAAAATTAGTATTCCTACACATAATAAATGATTTTTAAGGGCACTCATGATTTTTAATTAATATGAAATGATTTGTTTTCGGTATTTTAACTAATATGTAAATTAAATTGATTATTAATTTCTCTTCTTTCTCGGTAAGCATAATTACAAGCTGTAGATCAACATTGTTATTATTATTATACAAAGCGATACAATATGAATAATTTCTTAAAAAGTTTATTTGATTTAAAAAAAAAGTAATAATAAGTTATTTGTTTTATATTGATATTTTAACTAATATTTTAATAAAAGTATGACTTTAAGCGATAAAATAACAATCATTTTTGATAATATCAATTTTGAAAAAAAAAAATTATAAGCTATTTTGATTGATAAAATTTAAAAAAAACAAAATTTCGTTTCCTTAAAGCAACACATCAATGTATATTTGTAAACTGAATAAAAATGTACCTCATATGAACTTCTTTTACAAGCTAGCTCGTCATATCGAAAATTCCCGGGGTGGGGGGCAAAGGGAACAAAATCATACTTTATAGCAGAAAAAACATTAAAAAGTATGCATGTGTATAAAATCATAGTGTTTCTAAATCAGGGGGGGGGGGTACTTTTGATTTAAAAAAAATTAACAAACTATTTGTTTCATGCTTTCACGTTGATATTTTAACTAATACTTAAAATTTTGACTTTAATTCATTATAAAGCAATAAAATAATAATCATTTTTACAAGCTGGCTCGTCATATGGAAATTTCCCGGGGGGGGGGGGGGAGGATACATATTTACCCATTATAGAAGAAAAACATCAAAATACGCCTGTGTGTAAAGTCATAGCGTTTTTAAGTCAGGAGGGGGCGACTTATGACTTTAAAAATAATAATAATAAAGTACACCTTGATTAAAATAATAGACTATTTGTTTTATATTGATATTTTAACCAATATTTAAATAAAATTGTGATTTTAATTCATTGCAAAGCAATAAAATAATAATCATTTCTGATAATATCAATTTTGAAAACAGTCACGTATATTATAAACTATTTTGATTGATAATATTTTTTAAAAAAATTTCACTTCCTTAAAGCAACATAAAATTTAATATATCTCTGTAAACTGAATATATATACCTTGGCATATGAACTTCTTTTACAAGCTGGCTCGTCATATCGAAATTTCCCGCGGAGGGGGGGTACATATTTACATATTATAGGGAAAAAAAGCATAAAAATATATGCATTGTGTCATAGTGTTTCTAAGTCAGGGAGGGGGTACTTATGATTTAAAAAAGTAATGATGAAAGTACTTATGCTTTAAAAAATAGTAATAATAATAGTAATAATATTATTCGGCATTGTATTAATTGTTACAGAATATCAGATCGGACTTAAATAAAGCTCACGCTCAACGGGGTTTTTTTTTAGCGCCAACCAGGCACCTACGCCAAATTTCTGCCAAGTTCACGATAATGTAGCCAAACTAGGAGCTGGAACTACACCCGAAAAGAGGCTTCACTTGGCCGGGGTGTAGTCCGTGGACCGAAGTCTCAAAAAGGGCTTAAAATTAATTTTCGTTCCGACTCTTGAGGGGCAATTTTATTCTGCCAAAATAAAGCATAATATTGGCTGGTAAATGTAAATTTATAAAGTTTTCCAAAATATGATTGTCCATTAATTCACAGTAACCAAAGTTATGAGGAACTATTTCATTTTCACGTTAGCGCATGGATCAAACTCGCCAAATCAATTCTCGCCAAACTTACTGCTATCTTATATTAACCTTTTTCTTGCTTAAATCATGGAGAAAGGATTTATTCCTCTGCAATTGTTTTTTTTTGCGGAGTGTCTATTGAACCGAGCACTCGGTTCAATAAGACTTCATTTTGCTATTGCGCCGAGCAGACTTTTAACCAATCACAGGCTGGATTTCTTTCACGTGATTTTTCCTGCTTTGTTTGTATTTATTGTAGTAATCATGGCGGCCACAATAGCTGTTGGTGCACGGTTTTATTCGTATGAGGAATTAGAGAAATCTGTTTCTCAATTCGAAAAAGAAAATCAGATAACGTTCTGGAAGAGGGAGTCGAAAACATTAGCTAATGCAGCTAACACATACAACGATGTAGACCGTTCACGACTGGAATTGAAATATTATACGATCAACTACACGTGCATTGGCAGGGGGAAGATTGCATAAAAAGTGATGCACGGATGGGAGCCTGCAATCCAAGTATGTTTATTTCTTATTAACTAATTAATTTGCGAAATTTTTTTATGTTCTTGCCAAAATTCTCTCAACGTTACTGATTTTGAGAATTAAATTTTTCTATGTAGTTGCATGCATATTTCCTCCCCCCAGAACCTTTCGCCAAGATTGCCCGGCTCACATTAATGTGCTGCTGTCTTGCGACAGAGTTCTTGGAACTAAAATCTATAAATAAAGACCACAGACATGTGGTTTCAGAAACCTCCTAGTTTTCCTTATTTTCGGCATTAATGTATGCTTTTTTACAAAATAAAGTATTATTCTTTTGTAATTCGCAGTGTAGTACATGGTTTTCTTACTATCCTTAAAAGTATTCAAACCTATAATTACTGCTCAAGGTATTGTTTTGCTTTGACATAGTCTTGAGCAGTGGTGTAGTCGAGGGGGACGGCGTCCCCCCAAATTTTTTGCATTTTAACATAAGCGTCCCCCCAGTTTTGATTTCAATTGCTTATCTTTCTATGCATAAGTGTCCCCCCAACTTTTCTTCCAGGACTACACCACTGGTCTTGAGTGTTTTAGCTACTTCTGTATGTGTAGAATATTACATTTACATTTATTTTCCAGTTCGTTTGCTTAGTCTCGGGACTTGCTTATGAACTGTCGTCCAATATGACAGATAGCACAAGACAATACAAGAAAGATTTTATTACATCACAAAGAGAGGAAATAAGAGAAATACACCCATGGCAAGGTGGGAATCGAACCCACGACCTCGTTACTGCGCGCAAGGAGCGGGCGGAAACTGGTACTAAGCCAGCTCGGCCACCGAGGCCCCTGTATAGAATTATTCCGGTACAGTTGTAATTTTGAATATATGTTAAGCCTCAATGTTAATTTTTATATGAACTCCATAAAAATTGGATACAAGCAGAAACACAAATTAAAATTCAGAGTGTTTTTGACTCTTCACATATCAAATAATATATGTATTAAAATTTGAAGAGAATTGCTACTTTTCTTACTAAAAGAAGTTTCTTTGAAAGTTTGCCTGCTGTATATTTTTATCAATCTTTAATAAGTATGGAATTTTATTACATTCTGATTACTTTATTTTGCATTTGTTTCTTAAACTTTTACTTGTTGTAGAAATGAACCTTATAATGTTTTAATTTTAAGAAATGCTTTACACCGTTATTACATTTTTATTAGTGTTTACAACTTTCAGTTTTCGTAAAAAAGGCCACGCAACTCATTCTGTGGAGCTTTTAAAGTGGTCTTTTCTCCTTCATTGCTGAGCAACACAAGCAGTTTCCCACTTGTTTTGAACAGCTTTTTTTCCAGGACTACACCATTGCCGGGATGGGCCGTCCCAACTTAGCTACGTCACAGATTAATGATGTGTGTGTTTTTTTTACAAGATAAGGAATTATTCTTTAAGTCGGTGTACAGAAACATGGTTTTCTAAATATCCGTAAAAGCATTCAAACCTAGCACAATAAAACACTCTTAAAACGAATTACTGCTAGGATAAACTACATTTGCAATCTCCGTACTGATGTATTGACAAATGTTATTTTTTTGTTTCAGCCAAACACACTTAATTCGAACCTGTCGGATAAGTCAAACACTTAGTTGTGGTCCCTACCATTCAAACTTTAATTCAATATGAAACAAACAACCATCATTTTTCACTTTTACCAAACAGCTAAATAACAAATGGATAATTCATCAGAATGCCTAAACAATTTAGATGCCATTAAAGAGCAATTGTTCAAAAAAGAGTTATAACCGAGTATTTTAAAAAACAATATGTTTTATATCTACGATAATTTTCTCTTGATATGTATTTGTTAATAAATGATTAAAGTTATTTACTTTTAAAACTTTTTATTTCAGGGCCAGAAATTGTTTTTTCTTATGACAAATTCGAAATCTATAGCATTAATTTACATATGCGTTAAGACTTAAATCGAGCATTGTGTACTGTAGAATATCGCGAAATTCCTCTTTCCCTTTTTGCAATGATGCCTTTAAACCAAGCTAATTTTAAAAATTTATCATTCTAATTAATTACAGCTCAATATAGCATGTGCATTGTGAACAATATTTTTCATTTATGCTTTATTGTGTAATTCCCAGGTGATAGGTATATACTGAATTTTCAACAAGATTGATGTTTTAGAGCTCAAAACTTGTCAGGTATTTATGAAATAGTAATAATTTAACTTTGTGCAAGTAAACAGTAATAGAAATATAATTTCACGTTAATTTAAAGCATAAATGAGCATTAAAACGCAGAAATATGTTTCGGGTTTGCTTGGAATCCCTGTTTCAATGCGAGAGGGAGCTTCTAGATGCAAAACATCCAAATGAAGCTCCCTGTCGCATTGAAAAATGGATTCCAAGCAATCCCGAAACATATGTCTGCGTTTTAATGCTCATTTGTGCTTTAAATTAACGTGAAATTATATTTCTATTACTATTTATGAAATGTTTTATATTTTATTCACTCTTAATGGATTTATATTTTTGCTTTCAGAGATTCATTACACATTAGTTCTAGTTGAATTTTAGTCCTGATGCAGATGTTTTGAAATTCTGCATCATGGTTTTAATTTTACTGGTAATGCATACATGAAGAATGCATCCATGACGAGAGACAAGAAGAAGAATGCATACATGAAGAGGAAAAAAAATCTTGTTTTAAAGTATAAGCTTTTGTCTAGTAGGTTCTATTATTAGTCCCCTACAATTAAGTTTGCACTCTTCTACTTTTACATTTTATTTGTTCTTAATAATCTCTGTTTATGCTTTCAAAAATGCAAGTGGAAAAAAGTCCTAACTAAACTAGGTGAATTTTAGCCCCATTGCAGAAGTTATACCAAAATGGATCAAAGATTTAATTTCACTTGTGGATATTTTAAAAAAGTGTTGGTAGAAATAAAGTATGTGTATGCTCTTGATAATATATTTCTGTGTGTGGAAAAAATGCATTAAAATATTTTTCTGAGTATAATTATTCTATAGTTTAGCTTACACTCTTATGCACATTACATCACTAATAAATCGTAAATGCCCCTAATTTATTCCAGTGTACTATATATAATATATAGATAAATTGTATTGATTAGATTGTCTTAAGTAATTGTTTGGTTAATATTCTCTTTTTCAGGTATTGGGCAATTCAAAGTTTTGTAGTAATCTAATTAAATTGCATAATGTTTGTTTTCTGTTCGTTTTAATGTGTTTGATATTTTGTGGGATAAAGCACAAGAGATGCGCTTCTTTTATGCATTACTATGTTTATATCTTGAAAGATATAAAACAGCCATTTCAATTTTTATGTAATTTTTAATTTCTGTATTGTAACAAATTTCAAATTGAAAGAAAAGTTGAAAATGGCTATGAAGGGGGAGGGGATACTTTTTACTGGTTACATTTTTTTACCAAAATCAATTTATGCCTGACAGTTTTGTGCAGATAAATAAGTTTTGAGAACTTACACATAAATTGAATTGATTTAACTTTGTTACTACTCTTCCCTTTTGTATTATAGTATTATTTTCTTGAATAAAAATTCATGAAACACATCCCTTTCATCTTGTTTATTGTCGATACATGGTTTTGCATGTAATAAAATACTTGTGGTTAATAAATTATTGAGTAATAGTATTGGATTTTTCACATTTCATTCATCATTATACACAAGTGAAATTCAAAATTTTAAAGGGGAAAAAACCTCTGATGATATACATGTGCATGCATGACAAGGCAATTTAAACAAAGGCTTTATATATACATATAAATTACGAAAGGAAAATAAAAGTATTACTTGATATGTAACCATGATAAAAGGTTTATTTTAACAAATATGTGTTGTATATTGAATTAAGCAATTGATAACATTCATTCAATACAAATTTGTAATAGCATACTGTTGAATAATTCACATTAAATAAGCAATCGATTATAACAAGCACATTTGGGGTGAGGGGAGGCACTTCATTTAAAAATTCTCCAGGGGGGGGGGCAAAAGGTATTTTTTAATGCATATTATAGGTAAAAATGCAACGAAATACATAAAAACACACAAATTCAGTGCATTTCTTTAGGTGGGGGGGGGGGGGGGGGATCAATTGACTCCTCCCCGCCTAATTGCCAAAATGAGGAGCCCGGGATTACCCCTCTTGAAACAAATTCAAAACTGCACATTTTGATTAACAATTTTTGGGAAAATAAAAATACCTTAGATTTTTTTGAATAAATTGGCCTGTTTTTTTTTAGATTGCGCAGGAGAATAGGGCGACCACTCCTCCCTCCGGCCGGCCCTGATACGGGAAATGTAAACCTTTTTTCTTCCTTCAAAAAGGCAAATTTAAAGCCCTTTGAAAGCGGGGGGGGGGGGGGGAGCTCCTACTTAAATAACCCCAAGTCCATCAATTTAAAAAAGGAACTTTTTTCCAAACATCTTTCCAACTCACTTTATACCAAAATTATTCTCTTATATTAATTTTTTCCTTACATTAATTTAATCTGCAATTTTACACCCAAATAAATTTTCTGGTCAAATTATATTCTTTGTTTTGTATACGGATAATACTGGTATGTAGTAGATACATAAATGTCGAGTACGATTAGACAAATAAATTACGGAATTAATAATTATTTTTGTGCCCTATTTTTATATTTATATATATAGCAAGTTGGAACTGATCTGGGGGCTTGCCCTCCCCCCTGCAAAAATGTTTTAGGTAAGCTAATGCTTCTGAACACATACGAGACAGTTTAAACTGAAACTGAGTTTAATTATTGACAATATTTTTTGAATATGATTATAGATATGTATTGAGCAAAATTAAGGAATGCGCACTGTGGATACTGCAAGAAAAAGAAAGAAAAAAAAAGTAAAGATTAATTCAAACTGAATTATCAAACGCAATTTAAGAAATTATCAAACAATAATCAATTCGTTCAATAATGTTCCGATTTGGGATTCACGAAGATTCAATAACATTACCGCTACTGAACCGAACACCAAACTCATGTGCGACAGTTTAAGATCGGTTGAATAACATAACCACTATTGTACCGAGCAAAGAAATCGGTTCAATAATGTAACTGCTATTGAACCGAGCAAATGCTCGGATTAGTTCTTTTAAAATGGCGCTGTTGTCACTGTTCGGCTAAATAGCGGTAGAGCTATTTTACCGACTGTTCGGTTCAATAGCCACAGCCTTTTTTTTGTGTAATTAAGATGCCTGAAGTAGGTTATGTTGTTAAAATCTTTTCTTCAATTAATGCGTATTTAATCAATCAGGTGATCCAGTTGTAAACATGATTCTTTTCTTTTCCATTTTATTGTTCAAGTTTGTTTCTTGTTCTGGTATATATTTCAGGAATTTTTTTGTTTGTGTAACTAGGAATTGTATTCAAATCGCAAATATCTTAGAAATGTGTAACTTTTCTGCTAAATCCTGTACATGATAGGATGTTCTCTTGAATATAAGTGCAGTTTCTTCCTTAGTGTTTTAAGTGTAATGCAATTTCAAATATCCTGCTGAAAAAAGCATATTAGTTGCGATTTGAATACTTTGCACCCTATGTTGTGTAAACTTTAATTAGAGAATGACTAAAGCTTAAAATTAGACAGGTATTTTTTTTGCAACGATGCCTTAATGCTTATAACCAAGGTAATTTCAAAATTTATCATTCTAATTTCAGCTCAATATAACGTTCGTAGTGAACTATATTTTTCATTTATTCTTTAATTCCTAGCAGGGTTCACACTGGGGAAAAATACAAGGTGGGATTTTCCTCTTTGACCACAATTTTAAGTGGGATTTTCAAAGGTTAAGCCTAAAACAAATTTTTTTTGAGTGGGATTTCAAAAAATATTGCGGGAATCGCGCGGCCTAGCGCGAACCCTGCCTAGGCATTAAGTATATGTTGAATTTTTAACAAAATTGATGTTTTAGAGCTCAAAATTTGTCCAATAGTTTGAATCAAATGTTTATACTTTATTCGCTTCTCATGGATTTTATTATTATTTTTTTAGAGAGTCATTGCGAACTAAGAAATGTAAGGCTCTAGTTGAATTTTAGCCCTGGTGCAGATGTTTTAAAATTCTGCATCATGGTTTTAATTTTACTGGTGACCTGAAGCTGACAAAGAAATTGAAAATTTTCTCTTGATAATGTACTAATGTGTGCATACATGAAAAAAAAGTCATTGAAGTTAAAATTTTATTCAGTAAATTTCATTGTTATTTGCCTGCAGTTCAGCTTGCACTCTTCTGTTTTTATACTTTATTTGCTCTTGATCTCTATGCTTTTAGAGAATGCAAGTGAAAAAATATCCTTACTAAACTAGGTGAATTTTAGCCCTATAGACCGCAGAAGATATTCCAAACTGCATCAAGGGTTTAATTTCACTGATGAATATTTTAAAAAAGTGTTGGTAGAAATAGTGTTTTTTATGTCTTTGGTAATATGTCATTTCTGTGTGTGGGCGGAAAAAATGCATTAGAATATTTTATCTAGTAGAACTATTTTATAGCTTATTGTACCCTCTAATGCATATTATTTACATCAGTTAATAAATTGCAAATGATTATTCTTGTCCCTAATTTATTCTAATAAAGAAAACACATTCATGTGTTGGTACACAAGCACTATACATATATTTCCAAGTATAATTCTTCAGCATATATATATATAGAATTTATATTCGTATACATGTGTGTATATATATATTTACACATATATTGCACTTATTAGTTTGGATTCGGTGATTGTTTTGTTATTATATTAATATTCTTTGCTTTTTTTTTTTTTTTTTTTTCAGGACTTGGGCAATCCTTTTACAGGTTTTGTAGTGATCTAATTAAATTCAATTCCTGATTTTTAAGGTTTATGTTGTGTTTCTTAAAGTAATATTTTTCAATAATAATATTGAAGTGCATTGGGAAAGTTATCATGTAATGTCAGAAGTTACATGTACTTGAATTTTAATTAATAGATATGACTGTATTTGACAGTAAAAGCTGTTATTTTAGGTTTCATTGATTATATGAAAGTAAGCATCTTCTCTTCAAATACTATGTTTATCAATGAAAATGAAATTTAAAATGCTATTTAGTTTTAAAATATTAATACTGAGTCATAATAATATAATTTAAAATGCAAACATTCTTAAATTTTGTGATGCACTAAATGCAAGCTTTCAGATTTACGGAGTACAAACTGTTTGAATTACTGCTCAACATGCCAGATATATCTACCATTAAAACTGAAGTGTAATTATATTATTTCCTATATATGGGGGGTCCGGTGCATAATGGATTCTCCCTTTAAATATGTTACTATCCATTCATATGAAGTCTCATAGACAGTAGCGTAGTTATGGTTGTTTGCAACTAAAATGCCAAAAATATCATATGGGAAATACTTGGGTACCCGTTATGAGAAAATTTTATATTTTGAGCTGCTAAAAATAATTTCTCCATCTTGAAGTTTTTCTTTAAATTTTATCATGCCTAAAATGTCTATGAGTATTAAATAGTCCTTCCAGAAAGGTGAAATCATGCTGTATTTAAGTTTCTAGAAATTATTTACACATTTATAGTTCATATATAATTTTAGTGCCTTTATTTGTTTCATTTCAACATGAGGCACAGTGGAACATCAATCTGTTTAAAACTGCAGCTTAATTAGTTTACTTAAATTCACATGTACACATAACTTCCAAAGTGTTTATATGAAAATAATGGTAATGAAAATAGTAAATTTCTCAATAATAAAATAAATATTTGAATAATACAGAAACACTAAAGTCATTCGTTATTTTGTTGCGAAAATTTTTAACATAAAGGATATCACATTCATTGGAGGACATTGTTATACTTCTTCCTGACCTATTTGTGTCCTCAGGAAATTCATGGATGTGTTTTCAAATGTGGCTTACAGTATTTCATCATTAAATTTTAAAACTTACAATAATCACTTAATAAAATTTCTCAGTTTCAATGGTTTCTTTTTTATTTTGATTTCCTTTAAAATTTGGTAATTTTATTTCGTGATATTGTTTGCATTATGTTTCTTAGACCAAAATGCATTGGAATGTAATCTCAGAAGAAAATGTAATTTATATCAAGTTAATCTAGGATGGTCTATGGTCCTGTATCTCAGGAATGGTTCACAGTGGACTATTTTGTTGAATCCACGCAACTTGTATTTTTACTCATAATGCATTCCAGATATTGTTGCAAAAAAATTAGGTCATTACAACAAAAGTTTGAAAAATGTCTGTAATTTTTTCAAGCACATAGCTTTTTCCTGTTTTTTAAAAAATAAGGGCAAGGGCTCCACTGCCCTGGGTCTCCCCTGTAGTGCAACAGTGTCAGATTTGTACATTTTATAAATTTACCTATTGTGCCATCAATTTTTTTTTCTGCACGTTTGTACATTGTGCAGAAAATGAGCATATTTAGGGGAAAGCTTGCAGGTTTAAATCCCCCATCTGCAAATAGCCAGAATCAGTGGCGTACGCAGAATTTTTTCAGGGAGGGGGGGTTCATAATGTTCTGAATCTACTAAAAGAAATTCGAGTATGTAATAAAGCACTATTATTTAGGGCTCAAGGGGGGGGGGGTTAAACCCCTACCCCCCTTGCGTACGCCACTGGCCAGAATCAACATACAGCTCTCATACTAAACTGCTGTACTAACAGTAGTTCCCCTTAAGATGTTTTTCAATATGCAGTCGCTCATGGTGCAAAGGTATTAAATATATGTGCTTCATAAATTTATATATATTGGTATTAAATTTATGCAGTAAAACATGTAAAATTGACCACTTTTGCAAGTTGACCACCTGTCTAAGGTGACCAATTTTCTCAGGAATGAAATTAGATCTATATTATATAATGTAGGAAAACCTTTGTAACTTGACCACCTGTCTATATTGACCACTTATGTAAGCCAAATTTGGGTGGGAGTATTATGAAAAACCCT
Source organism: Octonoba sinensis (assembly GCA_038502835.1). Lineage (NCBI taxonomy): Eukaryota > Metazoa > Arthropoda > Arachnida > Araneae > Uloboridae > Octonoba > Octonoba sinensis. The sequence continues at coordinate 111,615,542 of CM076604.1, read as the reverse complement.
TTGTAAGTTGACCGCCTAGTTATAACTATATTTATTTTTTTTTATCTATTTTTGCAAAAGATTTTTAATAAAACTAAAATAACTTCTCCAGAATATTTTTTATGCCATTGACCACTGACCAGTATTTATCTGGATGGAGGAAACATCAATGTAAAGTTTACCTAAAGCTCTTTGTTACTCACCCATATGTGAAAACTACCATGAACACTCTTTATTCTTTAAATAAGTTTCTTTCTCTTCTATCTAATATAGCCATTTTGAAAAATTATATCTTTTTAGGAAATCTTTACCTTCGTATAAGTAACTTACATATTTAATGAGATATATCTTTATTTTCTAAGTACTTACTTTTAAAGTTGTATAGGATACATGTTTGTAAGTCATTCAGGTAAAATTTTTCTAAGCATTATTTAGATAATTGAAAGAAATAGCTAATTACTATTTTAAAGTAACGTTAATACATGAAGCTATATTTTAATTATTTTAAGTAGTTACAAATGAATAAATACATAAATGACAAAAAAAAAAAAAAAAAACCGCTCCACCCTTTATAAAGTTGATCCCCTAACTAAGTTGATAACTGAAGTGCTGCACTGTAACTGGACATGATACACAGGTTTCTCTGTATATAAGTGCAAACTCTTTGAATTACAGCTCAATATGTCACTCTTTTGAATGAAGAATGTATGGTATTGGGAAAAACAATAAATTCGTTTTACTAAGTTGTTTCGTTTTTGAATTGTGTCACTTTTCTTGCGTTTAACATTTGAACTATAAATTGAGCCAAAAAGCTGAAATTGTGTCCGGCAAGAGCCCCCCCCCCCCCCCCCGCCCATATGGGTGCCCATGACTATATTTGCTCATATAGTTGCAACCTCAATTGAAAAACTGTACACCAGACTTGATTTTTTGGCAGAATGCCTTCTGTTGCTCTTTATTTTAACTTAATCCTGTGCTTTTTTTTTCTCACAATCGCAACCATATTTTTTAGGGTAGCAATCAACTTTTAAAACTCATTAAAATAAAGAGGTAATTGAGGGGGGGGGGGCAAAATAAAAAAAAATTAGGACGTTGTGTGGGTTCTTTGACTATGGGTCTTGGGTCTTTCATGTATGTGTGTGGCCCTTTTGGGAAGGCAGAAAGTGTGGTTCCTATTCCTCATTAATTTGGTGTTTTTAAATGGAATTTTTTTTAAAGTGATAGAAATGAAGATTTTTGAAAAGCAGCTTATACAAATACAAAAACGAGAATCAGCAAACAGAAAAACAGGCTCTGGGCCCAGCTAGGCTAATCTTGGTCAAATTAATAACATGCAGTTACCTCAAATCTAATTTTTTTCATCGTTTCATCTATACGTTTATTTTTTTATTACAGTTATTATTATTGCTGCATTGCTTAATCTTACTGCTGTTTGCTTAATCAACTTGTTTGAAAAATCTAATTGTGTTTTCCTTTTATTAATCACGTTCAAAAACAAATATATCTAAACAGTTTTCTCCAAATATTATGTCTTTTAAATATTCTGCAACACAACCGTAACGGTAAATAATTACGCAGCATTGCGATCTACAGCGTTATTAAAGTTCCAAACCAAATGCAGCCATTGGCAATCATTTATCGCTATTTGGTTTCTGAATGTGCGCCAAGGCGCATGCGCATAGACTGGGGAAATTTAAGGATTCAGACCTTCACTTGCAGTTTTAATGAAAGGCGGTATACAATACAATACAATACAATACAAAAAGTACACCAACAACAGGCGCTAGGCCCAACAAGGTTGGTGAATAGATGAGCAATTCCTGCTTGACTTCTTCATGCTCCTCTTCCTCTTCTTCTTGTCCCTACTTTTATCTTGAACGCCCATTTGCATGAAAGAAAAAGAAAAAGCAGTATCAATTTACATAAAAAACTATTTGAACAAAAGCTAAGAGAGAAACATTATCAGATTTCAACTGGCTGCTCTCTTCACAATCCCCCAGTGACGATCCAAACCTTCCTTAAACGATTTAACATCCTTAGAATTAACAATGTGCGATGGCAAAGTGTTCCAATCGTCGACAACTCTACTGAAAAAGCAATGTTTCCTACACTCCCTCTTAAATTGTGATTTAAATAATTTCAATCCATTTCCCCGAGTCCTATTACTATGAGAAAATTGTAAACCTTCTGTTTCATTTAACTTTATAAATTTGAACAACTGAATCAAATCTCAACGTTTCCTTCTTTCTTGTAACGTATACATGTTAAATTTCTTTAATCTGTTTTCATAAGCCATACCTGAGGTTCCTTTAATAATTTTTGTAGCCCTGCGTTGAACTTTTTCTAACATGTCAATATCTTTTTTTAAATATGGCGACCAAAATTGTACTGCATACTCTAGATGTGGCCTAACCAGTCCTCTGTACAATGGCAAAATAACGTCTTTTGATTTACACGAAACATGTTTTTTAATATACCCAACATTCTATTTGCCTTATTACTTGCTTCTCTACATTGATACCCCATTTTAAGATCACTAGAAACCACTACACCTAAATCGTTTACAGTATTCCCTGATTTAATTTGTTGTCCTTGCAAGTTATATGCTGCGCATTTATTTTTATGACCCATGTGTAGAACTTGACATTTTTTAATATTAAATGACATACCCCACTTAGCAGCCCATTCCGATATTCGTGATAAATCTGTTTGAAATCGTTCTATTTGTTCCTCTGTGTTGACAATTCCCATTATTTTTAAGTCATCAGCAAATATACTAACTTTGCCCAGTATACCCTCAGTTATGTCATCAATAAATATTATGAATAGGAGTGGTCCAAGAACAGAACTTTGTGGAACACCACTTTCTACTTCTATCCATCGAGAACTATTACCCTTGATTTGCACTCGTTGCTTTCTCCCGATTCACCAACTTTTAATCCATTCAAATGTATGACCCTGAATACCGAATCTTTTCAATTTTAGTAGCAGAGCTTTATGTGGAACTTTATCAAATGCTTTCTGAAAGTCAATATAAGCTACATCTATGCTATTATTGCGGTCTAACTCCTTTGTTATTACATCATAAAAATTTAAAAGATTAGTCGTGCAAGATTTTCCCTTCCTAATTCCGTACTGATTTTGTGCTAGCAAACCTTTTGTTTCAATAAATTCAGTTATATGACTCTTTAGCATGGTCTCAAAGATTTTACAAATAACTGATGTCAAACTAACTGGACGATAATTCCCTGGCTCACTCTTGGATCCTTTCTTAAACAGAGGAGTAATATTTGCTAATTTCCAATCTATCGGCACTGTTCCTGACTGATAAGAGCATTCAAATATAGACCATAACACACCCCCCATCTCCTCTGCACACTCCGTTAAAAATTTTGGATAGATAGAATCAGGCCCAGGAGCTTTGAAAGGTTTTAAATTCCTTAGATGGTAAATAACCTCTTCCCTATTAAATTTAAGATCATTTATTCCCTCACTGTTAGCATTTTCCACAACAGCGCTATCACAGTTAAAATTCCTACTGAATACAGTTGCAAAAAATTCATTTAACATAGTTGCCATTTCTAAATCATCATCTACTATCTTGCCCTGACTGTCGATTAGTGGGCCTAAGTGTGTATCCGCTTTCTTGTTACCATTTGCATATGCGAAAAAACTTTTCGGATTAATATTGATGTCATTTGCAAGCTTATGCTCCAATTCGCATTTATGTTTTCTGCTAATGAATTTGTATCTTTTCCTTGATTTATTATATTCAATCTTATGTTCTCTTTTTCCCGTTTGCTTGAAGATACCGAATGTCCTCTGTTTCTGTTTTAAAGCTGTTTTAGTTTCCTTATTAAAATACATAGGATATAATTTACGCAACTTCCTTTTTTGCACAAATGGGATATGGTTTTTAACTATTGTATTTATTTTATTTTTAAAATCAGCCCACTGTTCTTCAACGTTTCCATGCATTAGCCCTTCCTTAAACACATCAATAAGTTCAGATCTGATCAAACTAAAATTAGCCTTTTTAAAATTTGGAACTAACCTATTATTTTGATCTCTATTTGTCTTTAGAATAATTTCAAATCTTATGATGTTGTGGTCACTATCTCCCAAGTGCTCTCCAATATCTAGATTATGAATCCTGTCCTCATTACTACAAAATAATAAATCTAAAATTGCCTCTTCTCTTGTACCTTGTTGTACCATTTGCTGTAAAAAGCTATTTTGTATTACATTAATAAATTTTTCTCCCCTATCGCTTACTGAAAAATTTTCTTCCCAGTCTATGCCCGGAAGATTAAAATCTCCGATCAAGATAATTTCCCCTGACCTACATGCTTCTTCTATATGCTTAAATAGAATTTCATCCTGTAAAATACTAATATTAGGTGGTCTATAAACATTTCCAATTACTAATTTTCTTCCATTATGATGTAAGATTTCTACCCATACTGTTTCTGCAGCTTCAGATTTATGACTAAAATTTAATTCCCTACAGCTCAAATGATCTCGAACATATAATATCACCCCTCCCCCTTTTCTTAATATTCTATCCTGCCTAAATACAGAAAAACCATTTAAAAATTGCAGAGTCGTCTTTGTTTGCCCAACTTTCAGTTATCCCGATTATATCCAAATTTTCCATTGCTACTAAAGCTTTCAACTCATCCATTTTGTTCCTAACACTACGTGCATTGCAGTACAAAACTTTTAATTTATCATTTAAACACTTTATCGAAATCTGCCTAGCAATTTTGCCTATCTGCTGAGTAGGTAAGTCACCCCCATTCCTAATTAGTTTTTTGACTCCAAACCACACAAAATTATCCCAGATAGCATGCTTACTTGCAACAAGTTTGATTTTTCCATGATATGCTTTTGTTACGACAAATTAGACGAAACAAATGTGTAGCAAAGCTGTTGCAAGGTTGACAACTTGAGCAATCACTTCCTTGCAACACAATTTTGCTGCAAAAGTGTGGCAAGTCTGTCATTCAACGCATGCGCAGGCCATGGAGTGGAAGTTTGGCGGTAAAGAATGCGAATGTTGCATCTGGCAACACCCACAACCATGTGCAAAAAGAAAGAAAACGGCGTGATCGTGCATCTAAACAATTCTTCTTCGGAGTTTTATTTCCTGATCGGATTAAGATGTGAGTATGTTTTCTTATTTGTTGGGTACTTAATTTGTTGAGATTTAATTTTAGCATGGGGTAATATTTTAAGAACGATTCATTTTTGTACTTCTAAAATGCTGGCAGTGAAAGATTTAAGGGTTGACTAGTATGTACTGTATTATTAGTGATATAGCTATTTATTCATTTAAGTAATTTACTATCGTGTTATTTCACTAGTAGATGTTCGATTTTTCCTCAAACACGAATTTTTTATTTAAAAAAATATTCTGATGATTTTAGATTTCATTACCTCGTATTTATAGATGCATTTTTAATTTTCTTTGTGTCGTTATTTTTTAGTTTTCAAATTTTGTCTGTTGCATTTATTTAATAAAAACTTCCATTTTTTCGAGATTGAATTTCTTTATTTTGTAAAATATTTAGATAATTATAGAGGTTGCATTTTTTATTTTGTGTTTGTTAATGTTTCTTTTTTTAAAAATCTTCTCTTGAATATTAATTTCGTTTATTAAATTAATTTTGAAACTGAATCGATTGACTCTGTATTTGTTTTTTCTTTTTTAATTCGCTTTTTAATTTTTGGTATTGTATCACTTTTGTGAAATTTAGATGCATTTTTTGTTGCAATTCTTGAATTTTATTTTTATATTGATATGTATTTATTTAATTTGAGTGTTAAAATTACTTCTTTTTAATTTGATGTTTTTAGATTTCCTTTTTCTCGTACTAAGATGCAATTTTAATTTTTAAGATTCCAAGAAAAATCTTTAATTTTGCTTTATAATTTAATTAGGGTTTTTTTTAAAAATTCGTTATCATTTATCTGATATATAGTATCATATTTAATTTTGTTGCTGTGGTACTTTCTTGAATATTATCTATTGATATGTGTTTAGTTTTTAGGGTACTTAATTTAGGGATTTCTGTTTAATGTTTTCAAGAAATAAGGTTCCTTTTTTATCATCAAATTTTGTTTGTTGCTATTAGGACTTCTTGAATTTTATCTATTGATATTCCCATTGATTTTGAGGGCTGTTCATTAATGATGTCACTCTTTTCCCCATATATTTGACCCCCCTCCCCCCTTTGTCACATATTAAGGCAGATTTTACTTCTCTATTAACTATTTTGTTTTTAGTTAAATAAAATTACCGAGACCTTTCTTTAAGAAAAAGTTGTTCAGTAGATCACAAAACCAAACTGGATTCTATACTTAATCAATATAAAATATCTTCATCTGTTTTTTCATTGTTATTATAGATATATCTAGAAGTGAATCGGTTTTTAAATTCTTTTTATTGAAGATGACTATTCCTTACTTTCACCACTTTGATTCACATTGTTATTGTTTTTATAGTTACATGAAAACACAAGTGCAATTTGTGATGAAGAAGAAAAATTAATTATGTTTTTTGAAAATTCTGACCTGATTGTTAAAAAAATAAGCAAAATAGAGTTGTTTTGTGATGGCGAAAGAGCTGTAAGAATGTAAAAACAAAATTTTCTTTTTTATCTGATCAGGTTATCATTTTTGCTATGTGTATTTAATTGTGCGACTGAAACATTTAATATCACCTGTGGATTTAACTATGAATTTGGAAAAAAAAATTAATCAACCATTTTAATTATCAGTTGATAAAGTTGTCTCCGAGAGAGGGTAGATTTCTTGCCAAGGAACTAAATCAAAAGCTTTAGCAACCATATGGTTCACCAGCAACACCTTGCAGATTTAGAACTATCCACTACCTGAACCGTTAATTTTAATAATTTAATGAATTTTATTTTAAAATTGATAGCTATCAAAGTCTCAAATATAAATAAAAGCTCAATTTTAAATAAAAAACAGTTAAAACATTATGTTATAATAATCATTCTTTAATATAATTGATGTTAAGGGGTACATTGAATTTTTTTTTTTTAAGCTTTATTAAAGTTTTCTTGTCAAGATGGAGGCAAATGAAATGCTGAAGGGATGACCTTGATTATCTGAGCTTTACACTTGAAGTGGCAAGAGCCCAACAAAAAAGACTGAAAAATTCCTGCCTTGCAACAGAAACTTTCAAAATTGATTTTTTGTAAGTATGCTTTTCCTTGTAAAAATATTTTTTAAAAAATGAAATAAATATAGGAATATAGACAGGTTTAACTGTTGAATTTTGTCTGGCATATTATTTAACTGTCTAAAAAGATTAAGGGATTCATAGAAGAGAGGGTCTTCATCTTGCATGTTACTTTGTTTTTCCCTCTTCTATTTTCGAGTACCTCTGAACCAATTTGATGCATTTTTTAAAATATGTTTCTCTTGCAGCATAATTTATATTTGCATTTTCTTATTGAAATTTATTCATCCTCATTGACTTGTATATTATTATTAATTGTCTTGAGAAACTATTTAAGAATGGTTTAGCATTTAAGTTGCCTTTTTTAAGGTCATGTATAGAGAACAATTTTTTCTAGAAGAAAACTTTAATAAATAATAAGAACTGTTAAACTTAGGGCTTAAAAATGTACTAATGCAGCAAAAAACTCTAATATTCTGTTTAATTGAACCTTGAAAGTTTTTAAAATATTGTGAATAATTTACCTTGACACTGTAAGCAAACACATATGCATATGTATATTCTATGTACAAAAATATAGAACTTAACTGTAACTTACATTAGTTGTAATTTTTTCTTTTGAAAAAACAATTTTTTAACTGACTTTCAAAAGAGGTTCTGGCTGATTAATTTTTCTATTTCAAGCCCTTGTTAAACTTACAAGCTTCTGTAACATTTCTCATAGTTTATTATATTTTTATAGTGATAGTTAATGAAATCCTCAAGTCTGATTTTGTTGTCTATGGCTTATTGCAGGGAAAAATTGATTTGTTTCTTTTATTGATTTCTTAAAAAATTAGCATTATCCAGCTGGTGTTTTCATGTGAATGAATTGCCGTATAACGACAGTTCTCAACATGAGGGCATACCCCTTGGGAAGGTGTAGAAGAATTTCAAGAGTGTAAAAGTAACTACAGTTTCCTCGATTTTGTGGTTACAATATAAACTATAATGTTTTTTTAACAATACAGCACCTATTTGTACACTCAACTATCTACTACTATTGTAAATGATTCCTTTTTTGCAGACAAGTTTCTTCAGAAGTTTTGGTGTTCTTAGTGCAGTTTTCATACACATATCTATGAATACAGAATTTCAGCAATACCATACATCAGTGATTCTCAACCACTGTGTCATGGCACTTTAGTGTGCCGTCAAATTTTAGAAATCTACGTAATAAAAATTATAATGATTCTTATTACAAGTAAAGTTTGTTTAAATAAAAGAAGAGTACACTATAGAAGAAAACTTGTTTGTACAGTTAAATACCATGTTTTTTAATTTAAATTAATTAATTATTTTACAGTGTTTTATAGGTAAGTAAACAACTTTTTAACTTATCGTTTTCTTTGTGTGCTGTCAAATTTTGAAAACGTCCATAGTGTGCCCCGACAAAAAAAAAAAAAAAAGGTTGGGAATCACTGGCATACATGACCAAATATTCAGCAAAGGTGGATGTGGTAATAACCTGAGATATGCTTTGTCACAGCTACAACCAAATGTTCAAAAACTTGTCAAGAACTAATTAATGTTGTGAAAATGACAGCTGCATACCAACCTCACCTACACCCTTGATTATCTCAAATACATTTGATCTATATTTTAATTTTTTGGCAACTTATAATATTAATAAAAGCTTTTTGTTTTTTCTGTTGTAGGATGGAAAGATGCTTCTTGTGTGACGGAGATTTCAAAATTTTTACATGATTCAATTATTTTGGTTATTTTAATAAAAGATGGTTTAGAATGGCTTATTTAAATTTTTATTTTAATAGTTTACATTTTTCCTCTTCTTTCTTTATTTATTGCTTGTGAACTTAATTTAATAATTAAAAATTCATAATTTCTCTTTTCTTCGTAAAGGGTCACTACCAATCTTAAAGTAACAAGCATTTCCTTACTTGATCTTTCATTTTATTTTTTAGGTGAAACACATATGAAATAAAATTTTAAAATAAAAATTGAAAAAAAAAATATAGAAAAGTAAAATTTTTATAAAAAAATTGGCTTAGTGATTAGATATTTATTACTAATGAATAAGGAATTTGAATTTAGCTTTAAAAATAGTGGTGCAAGTTAAGCCATCTCTTTGTATTTTTAAATTATAATTTCTGTTTAGTGCATTTTTTTAAGGTCATAAATAAATAAAAATCAATCTGTAAAGTATATAAATACGAAGTCAGAACAAAGATTCTAATCCAATTAGAACAAAGATGTTTCGGAAATAAAAATGGATTTGCTTACATTTTTTAATGCGAGATTGCAGTAGTTGCACTGCTGTATGTCTCAGTATTACTTTATTGTTCTTATTTATTCATTCATAAACAGGATTTTTTTTTTTTTTTTAATTTGGAATATATGAACTAAATCTTGTTTGATCATTTAAATATATTTTGCAAATTTCATTCACTTCCAATCTTTGTAAATATATGCAGCGTCCGAAAAATCCCGGGGCCAGGTCGCCCGGGCGACTAAAAAATATGCCTTGGCGACTAGTTTTTCAGGTGGCGCCAAATGAAAATATTATAGCTGGCTCCTAAAAAATTTTCATTGGCTACTAAGATTTTCGGATTTTTGTCGGACTCTGAATATATGTATATATACACATACACTGTGTGTACATACAAGTTTTATATCTTCTGAAAGCAATAGTGGTAATTTATTGCTAATAATATTGATGCTACGGTATGTAGTCAACTTCATTAAATATTTTCAGTCTTGTGATTTTTGAAGAGTGGTGCTCCTGCTTCTTAATTTTGGTTTTGTATTGTGTATATAAATTAAGTGTTCTTATTCATGTAACATTAAATGTTCTAAAAATAGTAAAAATAAAGCTTGTATGATAATAAGCAATTTTAGTCTTGTTTTATTTATGTTTTGTACCTAGTTGAATGATCCTATTTATATAAAATTTGTTGAATGCATGATCATACATTAAAAATGTATATAATATGCCTAAAATAACTAGAAAATTCAACTCTATATGCAAATTAAAGTGTATTAATCTATATAAACTAAACCTGAATCAAAGTTGTATGTTTCTAATATAGTGCAAAAAATCTTACTTACGGATTAAAAATGACAACAACAGCATCTGACAATCTAGACATTCATATGCAAACTGCTTCTTTTCCTTAAAAGTGGTAAATGTGGATATATTGGGATAGGGGCCATTTCACAGTATTTTCTAAAATTGTAGAGTCCGCAACATGACACTTTTTTTGTTATGACTATGTAATTTCCAGTTTAATTATCGCAAAATTTTATTTTCAAATAATGTGCTCAACACTTTATTTGAAAATAAAATTTGGTGATAATTAAGCTGTAAATTACGTAGTTATAACAAAAAAAGTGTAATGTTGCGGACTCTACGTTTGGACAAAAGTGAAATTGCAAGGGATTTGCAGCAAGTTTGATACAAGAAAGGTCAATTTGATATTACAAAGCTTGCGTTCCAACTAGTTTGCTACAAATTTGCAGCAAACTTAGTAAACTTGCAAAGAGTTTGCCGCAAATTTGCTCGTCAATGGTAAATTCATAAGGAACTTGCTGCAAGTTTGATATAGCAAAGCTAGCTTTTGTACCAGTTTGTCTCCAACTTGCAGTGAACTTGACGTGACTTGCATGACAAGTTCACTGCAAGTGCGAAGTGTGGTGACTTCGACACTTGCGTAAACTTGCTACAGTCTTGCTTTGAACTTTCAGGCTTGCATTATGAACTTGCTGCAAGTTTCCAATTTTGCAAAGCAAGGTTGCTGCAATTTTGTTGCAAATAAAAATTGCTATCTCTTTACTCACCTCTCGGTTTCCATTTCGGCTGAGGTGAATTCCATCGGCGCTGATCCAATCTCGTTTGCAGGCCTTCCATATGTCGACGAACTCCACACCGTGCTCCGTACACAGGTCTTTTAATATGTGGTTTAACACTTTTGCCCTTTGGTTTTGCCACCCGGATGTAGTGCCGTACCTTGGCAGGAGACCCAGCACTTTCAAATCATGTGTTTTCTCCTTTATACATTTGATAACGTCAACAAAGTCTTTCCTGAAAGCATTATTTGTTGACTTTCCCACGTCGTTTGTTCCGACCCACAGCACTGTTTTGTCGTCCTTGTTCACTCCATTCTTTTTTACCACTTCATTAACATCTTTTACCCTGGCTCCCGGTAAACAGCATCGCACCATAGAACTTTTTTCTCGTCCAACTATGTTTCCGATAACTCTGACCAATGAGTCCCCGAGAATTACGCCTCTTGTAGTGTCGTCTCTGGCCTTGTTTAAGTCTTTGCAGTCTGTTGACACATTATGCACTACCACATCAGTCTTTTTGCTATTTTCTTTTTCTATTTCTTTCAACTTGGCCTCCAACTCCGCTACTTTTCTGCACTTTATACACAAGTAATCCCTGTTCGCTGTTGTACTGTTATCATCTACTTCCGCCGGGTTCAGCATTCCACAATCATCACATTCAACATACCAGACTCCATTTCCATTCTTCAACTCTTTTAAATTTTTCAACACCCCCATCGCAGATAAAACACACAATCGAGAACAAATCAAGTTATCTATTCCACGCCGTGTTACGCCTAACAGGTAACAACAATAACTCACAAAATATAAGTTAAATCGCCAGTTTTTTGGTGCTATCACCTTACCACTAAGCTTTACACAACATATTAAATGTATATCAACCACATTTAATCAAAAACAATAACTAATTACCTCCAAAAGTTCTTATTTTCAAGAATTAATTCAAGAAAAGTTCAAAATCAACATGTGTTACGATTTGTGAAAAATTATGAAGCTTGAGCCCAGTTTACAAGATCTAGGGGAAACTGTATTAACTAGTACGATCTTACATACAAAACGAAAGAATACACCACTTGTTAGAAATAATACAAAACAAGAGCTTAATGAACGAAAATTACCCAAGTCAAAACTTATGCTAGTAGTAGCATAAAAAATATGCTAGTTTTTGCTATGTTTATGCTATGTATGCTAATTTTTTGCTAAAATATGCTTCCTTATGCTAGTTAGCATGCCATGCTTATGAAGCTAGCATACAGGAAAAAGCATTTCATGCTATAAAACTAGCATATGATGCTAATTAGCACTGCAAGCTTCTCAAAAGCATGCTGAGGTAGTTACCTTGACATGCTAGTTTTTGCTTTTTTATGCTAACTAGCATAAAATGCTATACAACTAGCATACAGAAAAAAAGCATCTTTTGCTATAAAACTAGCATATGATGCTAACTAGCACTGCAAGCTTCTCAAAAGCATGCTGAAGTAGTTACCTTGACAAGCTATTTTTTGCTTTTTTATGCTAACTAGCATAAAATACTATACAACTAGCATACAGAAAAGAAAAGGATCTTATGCTATAAAACTAGCATATGATGCTAACTAGCACTGCAAGCTTCTCAAAAGCATGCTGAGGTAGTTACCTTGACAAGCTATTTTTTGCTTTTTTATGCTAACTAGCATAAAATGCTCGACAACTAGCATACAAGAGAGTTACATACATGGTTCATACAGCTTTTAAAAAACAAAAATTAATGAGGTTTTAGTGGCCTTTTCATGACGTGAAAAATATTTTTTTGTTTTATCGGACATTATTATAAATGTTAGTTTAAAACACTTATAAATGTCCGATGTAGTACATCAATGTACATAATTTAAAGGGTTTTCTTTCCCTATTGGACAACATAGCTCGCGGTTATCCCAGTATTTATGCTAAAAAAAGCTAGCATCTGATGCTTTAATATTATGCTAAAAAATCAACCCAAAGATAATACAATACAATACAATACAATATGTTAGTTCATTGATAGTAATTTTTGAGTTGTTCATGCAACTTCAATGATTTATTTAAATAATTTTTATTTAAACTTTTAATTCTGTAGGGGAAAAATAATAAAATCCTCTTCACAAAAAATGTCAATCGATTTTTTTAACAATTACTAAGTCACTGAAAATATTCTTCCTTTTAAAAAAATCTGGGGATATTCTATATCATTCCAGACAAATATGCATCAAGGACGTAGCCAGAATTTTTTTTTTTTTTTTTTGGAGGGGGGGGGGGGGGCGCTGACTTTGAAACACTTATGTTGAGGAAAGTTTTAGGGAGGAATATATGCTACATTGCGAAAAATTTCCGGATTTCGGGGAGAGGCCCCAAATCCGGACAGCACAATCCCGGCCCGTGCCCCCCCCCCCCTCACCTCTGGATACGGCCTTGATGTGCATTAAAGGGAGACACAATCTCAGGGCACAAACCGGCTTTTTCACTTTTTATCTCTTCAGAAACCGCTATGACCCGTTTATAAAAATTTTGGGTTTTAAGAATTAATATAAGCAGTAGTCATACGGGGTAATTCCTGGTCACGCCTTTTTAGCCTACTTTCCCGTAAAAGTAAAAAAAATAATAATAAAGCATGAAAGAAGGCTTAATGTATCGTGAAAATATCGTTAGAAATCAAGAAAAGTCAAAAATAAATTAAGTAATTAAATAAAGATTGAAAAATAAAAAATTTGAAAGTAGGGTTGTGAGATGGGGAAAAAGTGTGTCTGTCGGTCTGTCGGTCTGTCCCCCCCCCCCCTAATAACTTTTAAACGAATCGTCCGATTCGAAAAATTCTTTTTGCATTCGAAAGATCTCGGTGAGGACATCTAATTTCCATATTTTATTTTTTGATTTGAACAATTTTTTGTTCAATTTTGAACAGTTCAAAAAATTTTAACATTAGCGCCTATGGGCGAAAATGAAGCAAATTATGTAAACTCTGGGTACAAGATCCAAGTTCCAATGAACAAGCTCACTGGAAGAAGTTCTTGGCGTGAAATATTGATTTGAAAATTTTTTTGTTCAATATTTTGAACAGTTCAAAAAATTTTAACATTAGCGCGTATGGGCGAAAATGAAGCAAATTATGTAAACTCTGGGTACAAGATCCAAGTTCCAATGAACAAGCTCACTGGAAGAAGTTCTTGGCGTGAAATATTGATTTGAACAATTTTTGTTCAATTTTGAACAGTTCAAAAAAAAAAAAATAACATAGTGCCTACGGGGAAATTTTAATCCTATATAAATCCTGATGTAACGGGCCGATTTGCTTAAAACAAACTTTATCGGAAAGCTCTTATGACGTAGAACATGTACACATAAAAAGTTCATCCAGAACTAACGAGCCTATTTTCTTATGAAATTTTTTGATCGGGATTTTCAAGAATATTTTTGAAGTAATGAAAGATTAAATGAATAAGCAAAATAATGAATGAATAAATGAGTGAATAAATACATGAATGACTGAATGAATGAACGAATCTGTATTAACCGTTGAAAAAGAAATATTTGAAGCAATTAAGAACTAAAGCTAAACGAGAAAGAGAGGGAGATAGCTAGATTATAAATTTGAAGCTGGTGTATACGGGAAAGTAGGCTCGTATAGTTCTAGACGGAACTTCTTGTTTAGTTTTATAAACTGGTATAACAAAGTAACTGCTAACTGAAATATGACAAACGCTCCTTAACCCTACACCGTGCAATTTTTCGTTTCTTTGTAAAGAAAAAAGAAAGAAAAATTGTGTTTGTATATACTAGTTATAAGTAGAAAAAATAGTAAAAAATTTTTTATTAAATTCGGAAGAATAGAATCCGAGGAAATTTGACATGTTTTTTTTAAAAACAACACCGAGCATTTAGGGGTAACATTACTAATTCTTTATATAATCATTTTAATAAATGAAACAAAATTAATAATAAATAGGTATGCATTATAATCATAAAATAGCAATAAAATAGTAAAATTTATTAAAATAATTTATTTTATTATTATTTATAAATTGAAAAAATATATCAAAGTAAAAATTTGCCCATGTAACTATTAATTATTAGTTACATGTGCAAAATTTTTACTTTAATCTATATAAATAAAACCAAAAGTTTGTGTGTGTGTGTGTGTGTGTGTGTATCTGTCGATCGCCTCCTGCCGAGATGGAACGGTCTAGAAGTACGAAATTTTGGTTACAGGTACCTTGGCTCAGGTCCCCGTGCACCTCGAAGCGTTTTTCCGAAAATTCGAATTTGTTCTCCTTTTATTCCAATTTAAGCAAAACTGTTAATTTTAGGAATATCTCATCGAATAAACGTCACACCTTTTCGATTTTTGCAGCATATTGATGACCGTAAAAAACCGCACAAGGTGATCTCTTTCTGAAGTTCGTAGAACAAATAGAACACGCGCAATATTCATTTAAAGTAGTTTTCGAACTTTAAAGCGAGGCTTACCTCTGAATTTATCTGTTCAAATTGCGTGTTTTCGCTAAAATAAATACTACTTTTGTCGCCAATTAGATGATTTTTGTTAACTCAAGATTGAAAAAATGCTGTTTTATCGTTATTCATGCCGTTTTATGAGCGAAACAAATTCTAAAAATTCATTGCATTTTTTAGCGTACTGCAGACGATTTGTAATTACTCCTTGAGGTTGATCCTTCTTTGTTTTTTGGCGATTTAGTATTATGGTACCAGTTCAACAATTTCATGAAACATATTATTTCTCATGGTAGATTGTCCGCTTTATCAACGAAACAAATTCTAAGAATTCGTTTCATTTTTATGCATATTTTGTGGATTATAAAGTGCAGACGATTTTCAATTACTTTATCTTGAGGTTGATTTTTCTTTCCATATTTTACTCAAGTGATTTATTTTATAAAACATTTACTTAATTTTTTTTACGGTCTATTTGGCACTATTTGGACATAATTTAGTTATTTCTTTCTATCAACTTAAATTTCACGCGTCAGGATTGGTTCAGTACCAAACATTTTCTAACTTATATAAGCATTTGCCTTTGGAAAAATGCTTCCCTTTCTTTCGTTTTTATCCGAATTTTATGAAAGTGCTATTCAATTGAATTTTCAGGAAATCCTTTGACGATTTTGCAATCGGGATTTATAGGAACTGTCCTTATTTTGATGGTTAATTTAAGATGGACTGTTGGTAATTTTAGGAACAGTAGCTCTTGAAGGTCAGTATTCTTATGGGTATTTTTAGTCACTGAGGTCTTTATTCTAATGGAGATTTTTTGAGACTAATGTCCTTATTCTATTAGGGATGTTTAGGAATAGTTGTCTTTATTCAAATGTGGGGATTTAAGGATTTTTTCTTTATTGTAGCAGACATATTCAGGGACAGTTGTGCTTCATCTGATGGACATTTTAAAACAGAATACAGATCTTACTTTGATGGGAATTTTTAAATGTATTGTGGTAGATATTGTAATTACGATTTTTATGGTCTCTCGATATCATTTTGGCACAATTATCTCGCTGCATGTGCGCATTTTAGTTACTGTTGCAATTACTTTAATGGCAATTTTTTTGAACTGTTGTTGGCATTTTAATGTAGATTTTTATGAACTGTTATTTTTGGTCTAAAAGGGATTTTTCTAGGCTGTTCGTTTAAATGTTTTTACTGTTTAAATAAGGTTTTTCAGGCCTGTTGCCCATCTCCTACATGATTTTTTAAAGAAAATTTTTCCTTACATATTTGCAACAGAATTTTGGACATGCGTCACTTAGCCTGCGAATGATGCAATATTATCCCGCGCAAAGCCGGGCATGTCAGCTAGTTACCAATAAAGTTTAATAATTTCACTAAAAGGTTTTAAACAAGAAACGTAACATCTGTAGGGGGTTTGATGAAATAATGTTTGTTTCTTCTTTGGTTGAGAGTCAATTGATTTTAAAACAAAATTCCTAAAAAATAATTTAGTCAACCACTTTACACTAATTTGTTATATAATTACAAGAATAATCTTCCAAAAGATACCAAATAAAGTGAAATAGAACAACCAGAGACACCTGTTCTTGTTTACACTGCAAATAATGCAGGAGCATAAAAAGTACCCCCGAATGCGCGGTGTTGTTTTAAAATAACAAGTAAAAAAGGCGCCTTAACATGTATTTTTCACGAAAATTTTCGGACAACTTATAAGTAGTAAGTCCAGGTTTATAAAGGACAAGACGCTTTCGTGGGACATGACTCATGTCCCCGGTGATAGGAAAAGGGGGCGTGTCCCTAGAGTCGTAGAAGAAGACGGGGGGGTTTTCCAGTTACGGAAGAAACTCCGAGTCGTGTGACATGACTCATGTCACGTGATAGGAAAAGGGGGGCGTGCTCCTGACGTGTAGAAGATGACGAGGATTTTTAAGTTTCGGAATCATGATGCGTTGGAAGAAACTGCGGACTTGGATTTTTTTTCACACAGTCCTCTATGATAGTTTAAAAATCGCAATTAAACGAGAATTTATGCAGTTAACTAAGTTTCAATTTACAAGCTTATGTTAGAATATAATTAGTTGTTGGAAAGATATTTTCTCCCGAGAAGACTTTACGAATTCAGGGGTTCGCTTACTAATTTAAACCATGCTATACTAATTAGACCACGAATGCTTCAACTGTCCTCTTTGTTAAAGTTGTTCTTAGGGAAATTTTAGCTTTGGAATAACTTTAGAGTTTTTTAAAAGATACATATAAAAATATCATTTGGTTAAGGGACACTATTTCCTGAAAATAATAATTCTTAGCATTGATACATTACCAGAAGAAAAAAAAGATATGTTGGTGCTTCATGAATGGTGTTTCTTATCCACAATTTTTGTTGATATAGTGAACAAATTAATGCGATTTAGTAACAAAGGTACAATCATACGTTTTTATAATTTTTAACAGTTTTTTTTTTTTTTTTTTGCAGCATTTCAATCTCAGACTGGAAAAGCTTAAAATGAAAAAATATAACTTTGACTTTAGTGTATATACACGATTGCAAATTATCGTGGCTAATTTATTCAAAAGTGTTTTTTGAGTATTTTTTAAGCGAAACACCATTATTTTTTTTGTTTTATAAGAAATATAACGGTAAGAAGACCTATAGCTGTACTAGGGGCAATAAATTAAAATTTTAGATATATTTTATTGCTTGCAGAATATTATGTGTTAACTTTGATCATTTTATAAGAAGGTTTCATTAATTTTGCTTAAGATTCGTTGAAATTGATCATAAAAAAAAAAAAAAATAGTTTCTTGTTTTAATTATGATTTTTAACTTTGGTGAAAAGAAAAATTTATAACTTTCTTACGTTCAGAAAAGTAATTGCAGTTGGTTAGTCATAGCCGAACGAGTTTCAGTACTTGTAGTGAGATTTCTCAGTCTTGAATCAGTGATAAGTTTCAACCCCTTAAGGCTGCTCTTCAGTCAGAGTTTCAAATCTTCGAAACCAATGTTAACCTACGGGAAAAGTTGGACTAAGTTTTAGAAAGTTCCTTTGAAGTTTTCGAGTCCGGAATTTTTTTGAGTATTTTTCAAGCCTATATCTCGGTCTTTTAGTTTTTACTTTTTTAAAATATCACTTACCGTATTTTTAAAAAATCGTTAAAAAATGAATTTTGGAAAAAACGTGGTACTGTTAGACGTTTCGCTCTATAAAATATTTTCAAAGCATGTTACCGAAATTTTAAAAACAACAAGACCAGCAAAACATTTCCAGCTTTCTTTTGAACTTTTGTTTGAAATAATGCAAACATTTTTAAAGACAAAAAAATCCGTCCAAAGTTTGAAAATATTTCCAAAAAAAGCTCGAAATTCCTATAAGCCACGCCTCCCACCGCTTCCCATGCAAGGGGGCATGATTTACGAGGTCGATTAGCCTAATGACTCTCACTCCGGGAAGCATTGCTGCTTCGGATTCGGACAATGGGGAAAGTGTAGTCCCCTCTTCAGACCCTCAAACCGGCCAGACACAGAAGACAGACCACATGTTTTTTCGAAAGGGAAGAAAATTGAGAGCTTTTTGGAAGAAATTTGGAGAAGCTATGACTTATATGTAATCCTTTATATGGGCAAATTCCTGTTCAGACGGTACTATAAAAATATTTTTCACGAATTAAATGTTTGTACAATTGGGGAAAAAAAAATATTTTTTTAAAAATGTAAGCTTGAAAAAATTACTGCTCTTTAATTAGTAAATCAAATGAGAAATTATTTAATGTAAGTAATTATTCATTTGTAGGTTATTGATTTAATTTTCTTCTACACAATCCATTCTTCTTTTCTTCAAAAACTTTCTGAAGAGAAAAGCGTTGCCTTTACTCCCCCCACCCCCGCCCTCTTAAAGACAACTGTGTATGACACAGATATAACTAAATTGAGTGAGATAGAGTTTTTTTGTTTTTTACTGAAGGAATAAAGGAATGATAAATTTTAAATGTTTTCGTAAATTAAAAAGATATTTTTGAGAAAATGAATGTAATTTCAAAATTTTATATTGGCCTCTTTCTGAATGCAATGTTTCAATAATTTGTGTTTTAGAAACCGAAAAAAAAAAAAATTAAATTTTGATTAAATAAACCAACATATTCCGGTGGAGCTGGAATTTTGAAAAACAAAATTACATATAAAGGTCGACAGCTGGGGGGGGGGGGGGATACTAACAACCTCCTTTCTTTCTTTTATTTCCTTTTTTTTAATGATTTTTTTTATGCCATTCGTAACATTTCTTAGCCTTTCCTTTCATAAGATTTTTCCATCTTTCGATATCTTTTACTTCTTCTTATCCTACTTTTCCGTAAAAGTAAAAAAAAAAAAAAAAAAAACAACGAAAGAAGGCTAATGTATCAGATCACAAGAATATCGTTAAAAATAGGAAAAAGTCATAAACAAGTGAAGTAAATAAATACACATTGAAAAATTAAAAAAAAAATTGAAAGTAGGGGTTTGAGATGGCGTAATTGTGTCTGTCGGTCTGTCTCTCCCCCCCCCCTGTAGGGCCCCATTTGTCCCCGAGGGCAAGCCCTCGGGGGCATCTAAAGATCCGATGCCCCAGACAATGGCAGGTGCGGGGGAGTTCTGGGTGCGCATGTCCCCCCCCCCAATAACTTTTGAAGGAATTGTCGGATTCGAGAGATTTTTTTCACTGCATTCGAAAGATCTTGGCGAGGACATCTCATTTTCATATTTTACTTTTTGATTTGAACAATTTTTCGTTCAATTTTGAACAGTTCAAAAATTCTGAACATTAGCGAATTTTTCCCGAAGCAAAGTATGCAAATTCTGGGCAGAAGATCCAAGTTCCTTTTGAGAAGCGTATTGGAAGGAGCTCTCGGCGTGAAATATTTTTTTATCTACTCCGAATTTCATAGTTCAGAAGAAAAAAAACCGACAGCGCCTACGGGAAAATTTCAGTCGTATACAAATCCTGAGCTAACCAACCGATTAACTTAAAATAAACTTTATCGGAAAGATGTTATGACGTAGAACATATACAGTGGAAATCCGCCATTCGTACTTGTCCCTCAATTCGTACGGCGCCAGGGGTCAGCTGGGTCGCCAGTTTAGCTTTTTTTAAGAAAAAAATCGAGAAATTATGCTCGTTTTGAACTCGTCTAGAAGTAATTTGTTTCGCGTTTTGGATTTTTTCTAAATTTTAATACTTTTTGAGATTTTACTGACAATTTTAGCTTTCTAAGGGGGCATCTAGAGGAAGTGGTTGAAGAACTTTCTTCTTCAGAGGAGGAAAGTAGTAAGAAAAGCATTTACTTTGCAGAAATTAAAGAGCTGTGTTATTCCTGCAAGAAAACGCAGAGAGTGATGGGAAAACAGCATCCCAACACTGCTGTGGTCAACAGCAATGTTGGGATGCTTTGTTCAACGACAATGTTATATGCCATTTTAGAAAAATTCTGAACAATCGTCAAAGCCAGACAACATTGGACAGGTTTTTAGGGAAAGAAGCCCAAGATTCTTCTAGTGCAAAAAGAAAGGACAACAGAAAGGGAGAAAACACTTGAAGGGATATTACCTGATGTTTTTATAGAAGGGGCCTCCTCTTCCTCTTCCAGCCCTTTAATTTCCTCATCTCAACATTCCACATATGCCATCAGCTCACCTCAGTACAAGCAAAGTGCAGTTAAATTTTAATTTATCTATAATTTCATGTACAGTAGTGTACATTTGTTTTTCATAGGTTTAAATAAGCAGCCATCTGTGTGTCTGGACCGGATTAATCCAATTTACACTGTATTTTATGTGAAAAAATAATTCGCAGCTGCCTCCTGTAATGAATTGTGTGCGAATAGCGAGGTTCCACTGTACAGTACACTTCCTCGGTTAATGGCGAAAAGCATGGGACATTGTTTAGAAAACAAACCACATGTTTCTTTTCCTGAATCGCAAAAATTATTTTCTTCACAGTTCACATGACTAAACTAAATACAGTGGAATCTCGGTAGCTCGACGCGCAGATAAGTCGACTAACCCTTGGTAAGTCGACATATCCCTCCCCTAATGGTTGGCCCAATGCTAATTTCAATGGGCGAAAAACTCTCTAACTTGACACACAATTTTCAGAAACCCCTGTAAGTCGACCTCCATTTTGTATTCTTATTAACTTTTTCCTCCGGTATTTTTCCACGGTGCACAATTCTGGGAATTTTACAGCGGGGTTTTTTCATCAATAAATGAATTCTTTTCTTGAAAGTGTTCCTAGAAAATTTCCTTATTCCCCTTGTACCTTTCTACAAACACGAGAAAAAAGTTAATTGCAAATTAGCAAGCCTAATAGTGTTGGGGAATTTGTTTTCTCTTCAGAGGGAAAAGCAAACAAAAATTATGGATTTTTTTCTCATGAGGTATTTTGATTTAATGTTTATATATTTATTTATTTGTAATGTATTAACTTTTCAAAATAATAATAGATAAATAATAAACGAGAATAATTTCGTACACTGGAATTCACTCTTATAACTTGAATGGCAAGTAAATAACAATACAGACCAATATCAGCGATTGAAGTTACGGAATCTCGGTAACTTGACACCTGCTTATCTCTACGGCCCGCGACTTTTTTAACCTTTTGAGTTTAGCCCGCAGCTTTCCAAAGGCTGCCCATTCCTGGTTATGCAATGTTTGCTGTGTGGCACTACGAAATAATATCTTATTAGCTAAAGAATAAAAACGGTCTGGTTGTTTCTCATCCATAAGCTTAC
This sequence comes from Octonoba sinensis, assembly GCA_038502835.1. Lineage (NCBI taxonomy): Eukaryota > Metazoa > Arthropoda > Arachnida > Araneae > Uloboridae > Octonoba > Octonoba sinensis. Next base: position 111,593,266 of record CM076604.1, on the reverse strand, counting down.
TTCTTTGCATTGCAACACGGGCTCCTTGTAACTCTGAAACACGTGTCCGCAATTTTTGATTATGTTGACGTTTTATTCTTTAGTTTCGCAGCTCAAATGAGGACTAATTATTTCTCTACATTAAATTTATGCATGCGAACTCGCGTCATTAAAGAAAAAGAACTATGTCTCTTATGCAAAATTTCTGCATACGATCCATATAGTCAGGGGTTTCCAACTTTTTTTTTCCTAGCGAAGCCCTTCTAAAACTCGGAAAGAAATTGGCGAATCCCTTTGGTAGTCCTTAGTAAACGGGTAGGAAAACAATAAAATTTGCTTGCACATTCATTTTTCAAGCTTCACAACAGTTCATAACAAGCAATGAAACACAATTCTTAAAATATCTAAATGGAAATAAAAACTAACATAACAGCTACAATAATAATAATAATATTAGTAATACAAGCATTTTAAAAATTAATTACTTATTTTTATTATTTGTTCTTTTTGTATAATTAATAGTAGCAGTAAACATACGAATTTGCAAAAGCTCTGTTTTTAGTAATTATTTCCTCGATACTGTGAAAAAGTTGTGGAATAGCGGAATGACACCAGAAATATAAGTAAAAAAAAAAAAAAAATAGAATCAATCAATAAATATCTTAGGGTTCCATTCCCACGTTGAAATATACAAAATTCGCAACAGTTATGGAAATTTACAGAAATATTGGGAAATTTACATGTTTTCAAATTTTCATTGAGATAGAGCAGGAAAATTGGAATAAAGTATTATTAAAATGTGAGTACAAAATTTGAAATTAAAATATCTTCCTTCGCACTATCGTGGAAAAAGTGAGAAATGGTAGTAGAAACATAACTCTAAAATTAATGTAGATACCTTTTGATCAATAAACCACTTCACGATCCAAATTTTCAAATTTACGCAATGCAGAAATAAGTGCATTTCAAATTTTATGCGTATAGTTCCTATGCCACACAGAAAACAATTTTATACAAAAAAAAAAAAAAATCATTTTTAATCTCCGTTCTAATATGTATGAACATTTTTAATTTTGTTTTTTGTTTTGCGTTAGCAATTAAAAATCCAGCTATTGCGATATTATATTAGCGATTTGAAATTTTTCCCCTGAAAAAAAAAATATCAACCATTTCCAATAACTGGGTTTGAGCTTAAAAATTCCCTAGTTAGCATGGGAATTAATTAATTTGAAAATTGTTTTGATTTCATCTGTCATTTTTTGCTCTTTTCACCGGAGAAAAAAAACTCTCCAAAATAATAATAATAATTACTTTTTCTGATAGGCATGTGAACCCGAATTGTTCATTTTCTCTGTCAGATTACTAATCACTACAATATGGATGCCTTTTCTTTCAAATGGTAAATTTTTTTTTGAATTTTGAAGGTTAATATGACGGGATCTCAATATGCATTAAATTGAACATTGATTTTAGACTTTGAGTCACCATATGACATTTATTTTTTCATTATTATTATTTTTGTTGTTGTTAATATTTTTTTTTTACGAAAATGAGCGAAATCCGTTCGTGATGCATGAAAAATTTCAGAATTTAAAAGTTATTGTCTCATTTTTTAACTGTATGTTACATTCCTGCAAATTTGTATTTTGTAATGAAATTTATCTCAACGAATCTTTTTATTTCGCACATCCCAGAAAACACAAACCAAACAAACATGACAAGGAAAAGAACTATGTAGAATTCATTTCAGAAGATAATTCCATACATTACAGGTTTTGCATTTGAATAACTGAATTTGTCACTAAATCTTCTTGTCATTTTTTTGTGCATGTACATTATTTTCAGATTATTCACTGTTAATCATGTACTTCCGTCTTCAAGTTTCAAAAGGTATATTGAAACATTTTTTGAAGTATATACTCCGGAAACTGTTTTTAAATGCTCTGTAGATGGACTTCCTTTATTTACTCCTTATTATTTTAACCAGATGTACTTATCTCCTTTTGCGTAAATTATATCCTTCGGGAAAACCGTTGTCATTTTGAGTCGCATCGCATATTGAATCTTTATTGGCTATATTCATTTTTGTTCTATGCTGCTTCAGTTTGAAGTGCGATCTTCCACGCTCCTCCGTTTTTATTTACTGGATAATAAATACAGGCAAGCTCGCACATGAAGAATCGGCACAGAAGAAATGATGCAAATGCGCGTCTCAAGCCCCCCCCCCCCCCCTTGTCGATGTGCCCCGTCTGTTCCGTATTTGCAGTTGTAAAATTGGCAGCCCTCACCTCAACCTGCAACCATACAAACTTTATCTCGATTCAACAAGTCTTGGTAAAAAGCTGTCGCCCTGCGAGGTCTTCTAATGGTGTTTTTGTGCATTCAATCATAAGAGAAAACCAGGAAAACTCTCAACTTACTTCTCGATAAGTATTAAATAGAAATTATCACAGCAACCACCTCAGCTCGCTTATCGAAGCAACGTTTGTTGCCAGGATAAGAAATTGGGACTTCTGGTTCCGATTAATATCGCCGCCCCAGTAGTCAGGCTGCCATTTTGAAAGCTTGAATACCTTTTGCGCAGGGAACTGGAGCAGAGTTATTAATATTATTATCATTATTATTATTATTATTTATGTTAATTTATTTTTTTGAGTTGCTATGCTACAGCTCCCCTCCGAATCTTATGTTATAGTTTCAAGTCCACTCCAGCTCCATTCACTGCTCTGAATAGCTTTTAATGGCAAATACAATATTTATCGCTTTCGTTTATTCAGTGTATTACGGAAAAAATTTAAAAGTCGTTTAAACCCTAATATTTCAATAAATATTTCGTACATAATGAAGGAAAAAAGTAATAAATAAATGCACTCGGAAAAAAGGCCACTGTTTCAAAACAGCCATTGCCAACCATTTGCTTATTTTCTTTCTTTTTTTTAAAGTTCTTTTTTTCCTTTCTTCCCTGCCTTCTTTTTCTTCTTTTTTTTTTTGGTGAATTTGTAATTGCCGCATACTTTTGCAACAGCGAAAGTATGTTATGCACATCCCCAGTTTCAAGTTCGTGATTTAATTTTGCTGAGTAATATATATTTTACAACATACATACGTAGATACTCATAGGTGTGCGTGCGGGGCTTAGAGATACCATTGTACCCCCATTAGCAAATAAACATGAAAGCTAATTACAAAACTGGCAACCTCTTTCGCGTTTGTATTCAATAGATATGCTTCTTTGCGTTTAATTTGTCATAAGTTTCCCTGGAGATGCATCTGGGATCCAAATCTTATGGGCAGGGCCGGCCTTATCAGTGTGCAAAGTACAAAGGCGCCATCATCTTGGGGGCGCCTCAGCGTAAGAGCAAAAAAAAAAAAAAAAAAAAAAACAATAATCCGTGTTTCATAAAATTAGTTCAACAAAATTCTAGTTGTCTTCACGTTAGCAGACCCAATGACAGTGACTCCTATCAGATACTCCATCTTTCAAGTGAAAGAACTTAGCGTCAAAATTCACTTGTAGCGATGGTACTATACCTACTGTGGTACTTGATAGAGATGATTAGATGGTACCAATCCCTGTGAACCACACTAGGTCTTCAATTACGAGAAGCCAACAGCAGCCCATTAGAAATATAAAAAAAAACATTATTTGTTTCATGTATTACTAAAGTTTTTAAAGTAATTGAAAACGCAATAAAATTATACACAATTTGAATTTATATTATTTTAGTTTGTATGATGAAAGAGGGCTAGGGGCGACTATTTTTATAAAGTCCAAGGGCGCCGAATACCGTCGAGCCGGCCCTGCTTATGGGTGTATTTTGGTACCCTCTTTAGCACAGTAGAGTCCCCCCCCCCCCTTGCTAAAGCTCTGCGCACGCTTATATAAACACATATTACTTGACTACATATTGAAGTGCCAATGAAGCGGAACTACACAGAAAGTAAAGAACCATTGAAAACGTTCTTTTGTCAGAGAAAAAGAAAACCAGGATGTTTTATTCGAAAAATGATTCGGGAATTTTATTTTAAATGACAGAAATATAAAGGAAATAAATAAAATGAATGTGATGGTCTCATCATATTGATCAAGTATTCAATATGCAATAATTAGCAAAACATAATTGAAGAAGTGTATATAAATAAATAAAATAAAATGCAAAATAGCTAAATAAATTATATAAAATAAAGAAAGAAACGCAAACATTCACATTTAGTATCAGAAAAAAAAATTAGAGTAGTGGAGCTTAACAAATCTTCATTTGCTACTCCTGTTTCGAGCAAAACTCGTTGCTTAGGTTACCTCTTTTCTTATTTATTCATTTAATTTTAATCATACTAACGCAAAAATTTCTGCTCTTAAATTAAGCTTTATACAAGAGACGAATTAGCGCTCTTTATGTAACAATAACTGAGAACAGCATTCAGCAAGTTTTCGCTAAATATTTTTTTTTAATTTTTTTTTTTTTTTTGAATATCAAGTAATTTATCGCAAATTTTGATTGATCAATTTGTACTAAATTAGGTCTAGAAGCAAGTTCTCAGAAAGACAAACCTTCGCTTTAAAAGTATCGTTTACATTTTCATTTTTACAGCACTAAATATGCAATTTACAAACAATTCGGGAGAATGAAAAAAGGGTAACAATATTTTTTCTTTTCGTTTCAACTTTCAGCCACAGAGAATTATTTTGGAACCGGAAAAAGAGCAACGTTGTGTAAGTAGTAGAAAACACGTGCATGCCGCTAGCTAAAACACTGACTGCAGGGGGTCTCGGCCTGAAGTGACAGGTCAATTATGGGGGACAGTAGACCCTTCTTCCAAGAGCTATCGTACATTTCATTGGTCGTTGAAATGTCAATCACTTGAGGTTGACGCACTCCCCTCATGCCCTTCGAAGGCCATCTTAAGCCTAACCACGAAATTTTTTCTGACTGAAGAGCAGCCTTAAGAAAAGACACACCCCCTCACGGGAGAATGTCCAGCGCAGGAGGTGACTAACAAGTTATCTGATACTAAGGGGGTTTTGTTATCTAAGTTCGTCAGATGATTAGTCAACACTGGAGCATATATAAAACCTTTTTCTGTAAGCGATGTGTCACATGATGAGATCTCCGGTGCGGTGTTAGATTTTACCGTAGTGCTTGTTAGGAGCATCGAAGTTTGCTGTCGTCCTAAGAAGTTTGCTGTCGTCCAGGGGGTACTTATGTTATTTTAACGAACTGAAGCTCTTTTTCAACTAGTGTAGGGGCATGATGAACAGGAAAAGATCTTTCGAACAGGTAACTATTGTTTTCAGTTTATTTTTTACACGTATTAAACTGCTAAGTTTAAAAAAAACTACAAAATTGTACAATTTTTTTTTTTTTTTGCAGATTTGTAGCGATAGCGAAGACTGGGGGTCTGATAGTGATGATGAACTATTAAGCGAGTTATCAGATTTTTATTGAGAATCCTTTGGAATTGAAAGAAACGGTGCGTATTTTTCCAAGTACATATTTTTATTTTCCGAAATGTAAAAAAAAAAAAATTGCTCAAAATTATTTTGTTATTTACTTTTGCTACATATTTTATGCAGGACTTAATTGCGATAGATCAGCATAATAATGGAACTACAGATGTACAAGTTGCAGGTCCGAGTCACGTTCCTGATATGCAAGGAGGGGAATCTGCCCCGCTATTAAGCGAGTTATCACAGATTTTTATTGAGAATCCTTTGGAATTTAAAGAAACGGTGCGTATTTTTTCCGAGTACATTTTTTATATTTTCAAAATGTTAAAAAAAAAAATTGCACAAAATAATTTTGTTATTTACTTTTGTTACATATTTTATGTAGGACTTAATTGCTATAGATCAGCATAATAATGGAATTACAGATGCACAAGTTGCAGGTCCGAGTCACGTTCCTGATATGCAAGGAGGTGTATCTGAAACGTTAGATAATGTAGGTTTATTTGTGTATTGAATTTGCTTTTAAAAATCGGATGTGATAATGTGTTCCTTATTGTTCATTTTTATTTTAGTTTGATGACTGGGTGATGCTTATAGAAAAGTCTCGTTGTCGTAACCAAAAGTATAGAGCGGAACAGATATCTTATGAAGCTGTTATTGACCCCGATTTATTACCAGAACATTTGAGAGAGAAAAAGCTGCAAGATATACTGGATAGTGTTAGGCGTCTATTTGGATCAGTCATACAGCGTGCAACAGCCTCTCTACAGGCCACTGATTTAATTCGTATATGTATACAACAGGATGGCTTGGACCGGCCAATATCAACTAGGTTACTCAAAGTGGGGGAACTCACAGTGGAGCAATTAATGTCAGCAGTTATAAAAGTTCTGCAATCAAAAGATAATATTAAGCTGGACCAATCATTTAGTATTGGTGTCCTTGTTATTGAACGTCCTGTCGGAGCAGGTAAAACCAACAAAAGAGTGATTAATATATCTGTGGACAGACTACGTAAACGTTCTATTATTACTGTACCCCTGGACGACAGTAATTTGTGCTGTGCAAAGGCAATTGTTTATGCGATAGCAATTCTAGACGGAGATACAACTGCTGTGTATTCTTTCCGAAGAAGAGACAGGCCTGCTCTCCGCAAAAAAGCAATTGCTCTCCATGAAGCAGCTAACGTACCACAAGGCCCGTGTGGGATCCCGGAAATTCAACAATTTGAAAATCATCTGAAAATACAGATTTGTGTGGTCTCAGCAGATAATTTAATGCAGGTCAGTAATGTTAGTCTTGTTGTTGTAGGCATTAAGTTTTTTAAGAATTGTATCTGCTACTTGTATTTAATTAGTATAATCATCATCATTAATATTTTAAATATTATCATTATTATTATTACCTTTCAATCAATTTTTCTTTAAAGTCATACTGTATTATATTTTTAAAAAAAGAGGTTATATTATTTTTACTTTTCAATCGATTTCCTTAAAATCAATGCTTATGTAAATTCAGAATTATAGTACACAACACAATAAACGCTAAATTAAATTGAAGTGTAAAAGCTAAAATGTGTTAAAGTTTAGATTGTTATTATATCAATATAGTTTTATCAAAGGAATTTAAATAATGTCAAATACTATCATGTATACTTTTTTTTTAGTACCTTATAAACCCAATTTAAGTTCCCCCTTTTTTACCATAACTACACAATACTATTTTTCTCCCCTAGATTTCTTACGAAGGTCGCCGGCAGAGTAAGAAAATTTATCTGCTCCATCATAATAGACACTATGATGTGATCAAATCAATGACTGGATTTTGTGGATACAACTATTACTGTTCGTCATGCGAGAAGCCTTATACTCATCTCACCGATCACTATTGTAAACAATCATGTGCTATATGCATGAACAACTCTTGTGTTTCTGGTGTTTCAGTGAGGTGCAAAGATTGTGACCGTCTCTGTCGCTCCGCTGAATGCCTCCAGCGACATAAAGCTACTTCAGGCAAGCAACAATACAGCATTTGTGATACAATCTATCAGTGTCGGTCTTGTTCAAAAGTCATCCGTCGTAGAGACCGACCGCAGGAGAAACATGTTTGCGGTGAAACGAAATGCCCCTCTTGCCATCAGTTTGTCCCTCCGGGACATCAATGTTTTCTCAAAAGAGTGCAGCCTAAGTCTCCCAGTGAAAAGTTGATATTCTTCGACTTCGAAACTGATCAGTCGTCAGGGGAGCACAAAGTGAATTACGCTGTCGCACAATATGCAGATGGAGCGGAAAATGTTTTTGCAGGTTATGATGCATGTGAAAAATTCTGCTCATTTCTGTTCAATCCGCAGCATAAAAAGTTCACTGCCGTTGCACATAACATGAAAGGATTTGACGGACAATTTATTCTCGGTTGGATGCTTAAACAAGGACTAAAACCCACGGTAGTCCCTTGTGGATCGAAAATAATGCTGATTCACTTAGCCACCCACGATATTAGGGTCATAGATTCTTTTAATTTTTTGCCTATGGCTTTATCAAATTTACCGAAAACATTTGGACTGCAGGAGTTAAAAAAGGGGTATTTCCCACATTATTTTAATGTTATAGAAAATCAAAATTACATCGGAGTTCTTCCAGATACTTCCTTTTATAGCCCTGACACCATGTCTGCAGTTGCAAGACAAGATTTCTTCACATGGTACGAGAAACGGAAGGCAGAGTCCTTCAATTTCCAAGAGGAAATGTATCAGTACTGCAGGTAAGTTTTTTTTTTCCTTCGTGTATTATTTTAATGCATGGTAGTACATTAACTTAAAAAAATAAAAAATCTGTGTTGCCCTTAAATAACAGTTTGATTTAGAGGAAAAAAAAACTTTAAAATGCACTGAAAGTACCTTTTTTTTCTTTTTTATTTAATTTGCTAAAGAACTTTAAAAAAAAGCTTACTCAAAAAAAAAATCATATCGTTGCTAGATTTTAAAGCTTAATTAAAAAAGAAATATTTTAACTACTGTTTTAAGTTGGATAAAATAATAACTACACTTTTTTAGCTTAGGAAGAGAAAAAAAAAACTTGTACTAAAAAAATAATTGTATTTCCCTTTTAATCACATTTTTCTCTCATTTCAGATCTGATGTTGACATTTTAAGACGCTGTTGCCTAGAATTTCGGAAGCAATTCTTAGGTGTTACAAAAGTTGACCCATTTCAATACACCACCATAGCTTCGGCTTATATGGCCGTGTATAGGGGATATCATATTTCTCCAAATACCATAGCAATGCCACCATTATCTGGATATATTAATCGGACAAATTTTAGCGCAGATAGTATCCGTTGGCTGGATTTTATAGCCCAGGAAGAAGGAATTCATATTCAACACGCACTCACTGATGACGGAGAACATAAAATCAACGGACTATCGGTTGATGGTTACTGTGATGAAACCAAAACAGTATATCTTTATCACGGCTGCTTTTTTCACGGCTGTGACGAGTGTTTTAACGGAGATACCGTTAATCCTTTGAATGGAATGCAAATGGCTCTTCTTTTGCAAAAAACGAGAGAAACTGTCCAAGGGCTTATTCAGGAAGGATTCGAAGTAGTGCAAATGTGGGAGCACAATTTTGAAATCATGAAAAAAGAAAACGCTAACCTTCAAGCCTTTTTATCAACACATGAGGTAATAAAGCGATTGAACCCTAAAGATTTCTTTTTCGGCGGCAGAACCAATGCGGTGAGGCTTTATGCTGAGGGGAAAATCAAATACATCGATTTTACAAGTTTATATCCATATATAAACAAGTACTGCGCGTATCCAATTGGACACCCTCTCATAATTACGAAGGATTTTAAGCCTGTTAATGAATATTTTGGTATAGTCAGCTGTACAGTATTGCCCCCGAGAAAGCTTTTGCACCCAGTACTTCCCTACCGCTGCCGAGAAAAGCTGATGTTTCCGCTGTGCAGGACTTGCGCTGAACAAGGAGAAAAAGACTGTCGTCATAGCGAAGGTGAAAGGAAATTAACAGGGACATGGGTCACGGAGGAAGTCAAAAGAGCTATGGAGCTGGGATACGACGTATTGAAGGTATTATTATTTCTCATTATTAGTATCTCAAGTTCAATGAATTTTTTTTTTTTGTTTACATGATTAAATACTATGTAATTACTATTATAATTATGCTTTTTTTTTTTTTTACAGGTACATGAAGTGTACCATTTTGAGGAAAAATCCTCAGAACTGTTTGAAAGTTATATTAACCTTTTCTTAAGGATTAAGCAGGAAGCTTCTGGATGGCCTTCGCAATGCGTAGATGAAAACTCAAAAAAAATCTACATTGAGGATTATTTCAAGCACGAAGGTGTACATTTAAACTCCAAGGACGTTATAAAGAACCCCGGAAGGAGGCAAGTAGCAAAGCTTGCGTTGAACTCGTTTTGGGGCAGATGGGGCATGAACAGTAACAAAGCACAGATTGACTACGTCACAACAGTTCCCGACTTTAACAAATTGCTTCAAGATGAAACAAAAGAGGTATGCATATTTATATATATTTTTTCTTGTTACTGTTTACTTGGTGGAAAATGTTTGCATCTTTTGAATTGTTATGGTTTTTCCAGATAAAAGACATCTACTTGCCAACAGAAGAGATTGCAGCCATACAATGGTGCTACAAAGACGCGTTGCTTCACCCAATCCAAATACAAACATATTCATCGCAGCGTTTACAACGTGCTACGCAAGGCTGAAATTGTATAATGTTATACAAGAGCTAGGTGACTCCGTTTTATACTTTGATACGGACAGCGTAATTTATTCCTCGACAGGGGATAACGACCCTCCATTGGGGGACTATCTGGGGGACTTCACCGATGAGTTAGACGGGGATTTCATCACTACGTTTGTATCTGGTAAGTGATATTTTTATTAATGAATAAATGTTGGGGTGGGGGTTGTTATTTTAATAATTTTTGGCATATTTATTTTCAGGAGGTCCAAAAAATTATGCTTATACCACAAATTCTGGAAAGTCTGTTTGCAAAATACGTGGATTTAGCCTAAACTTTAAAAACTCTCAGCTTTTAAACTTCAACACTGTGAAGGACTTGATAAGCAACATGGATGTGGATAGAGTCATCGCCATCAACAACCCACGAAAAATTACTAGAGAAGCAAAAAAGCGCAAAGTTATCAACAAAAATGAAACGAAGCTTTATCGTATTGTTTACGATAAAAGAATTTTACATGAAGATTTTACTACCACTCCATTTGGGTATTAGTTTTTTTTTTCCCTTCATCTTTTTAAGTTTTGTTGTATTGATGTATTTTACAGTTTTATTTTTCAATACACATTTAGAGGATTAGGCCTACTGGGATACCTCTCTTTTTTTTTCTCTTTTAAAAAAAAAAAAAAACGGAGCTTCACTCATCGAACAGACAATTCTTTGAAATGTTCGTAGCAGTGAAAACATGCCTACACCTCCTGGGTGCTCTGGAAGCTAGGCTTACATGTAATTTTTGATTGAATGATCATGCTTGAGTTAATAATAATAATTATAATCATAATATTAATATCTAAACAAACTTGACTTTGGAACTTTTTAAATGTCAATACTTTTTAAACTTTTAATAATGTGTGTGATTGTGTGTGTGTGTGTGTGTGTGTGATTAAAGAATCATGGCATCATTTAAAAGACAACTATTTTATTTAATACCTAAGCCATTTTGACTTAATTACACTTTTACGTTTGATAGTTCTGTAATTTTCAGTAGAGTTTGTTAAATTAAAGAAATGTTTATTTTTAATTAATGTGGTTGGTACATTGATCTCTTTCATGACTTCATAAAAGGTCTTCAATGCTGGAACTTTCTGGCGTCGTTGACGTACTACTGTATCCACTAAGTCCACTATATTCGATCCTGGAATCACTTTTCCTTTATAAATAAATTCTCCTCTTGGGTTCCATGAAATTACTTTTGCATTTTGTTTCATCAGATGAATAATGTTTTTAACTGGAGAAATGGTGTTTTTGGGTACAGTATTCAAAATCAACTCAACCATTGGATCGGATAGCGTTTCTTTTTCTTCTTCTAGTACTTCTTCCTGTCGTGCAGTTGATGGCTTCTCTAGCACCGGTGAGTCTTCTTTATTATCATCAGAATTATCATCATTATTACTTGTAGAAGCTTGATGCAAAAATGGTGGATTTTTAAGCGGGAATTGAATTCTTTTCTGAAGAATTAGTGCATAAAGTTTAAATTTAACGTCGTCCTCCATTTTTTTAAGCAATATACTTTTCATCTCACGATCAAGGTCACTTAATTGTTCATCGAAAGGTATATGCCTCGCCATTCTTTCCTCAGGAATCAGAATCATTTTTTTGAACGAATCGGTCATTTCTGTAACAAAGTAGTCAAAACACTCAGAGCTGCAGGTATTAAAACGCTAAAAAATCCTCCTCCTTTTTGCAACAAAATCTTCCTTTTTGCGTATAATGCTGTTTTTTTATCCGCTAATTTTCTAAGCGTATGCTTGTGCCGAACTAATTTTCTTTTCTGAGTAGGAGTTAAAGGAACATTTCCTCTTATAGTGTTTAAACAACATTCACAGATACATTTAATTGTGCTATTCGGTAAAGTGCGAATAAAAGCTTTTCGCCGTTTTGGACTTTTGGCTAAAGCCAACATCCTAAGTTTTTGCACGTCTGATTCTGCTAAGGTCATGTTGAGCACTAACGACTAAACATTCGAGCACCTATATAAATCGTTTTTGATATATGCACATGTCTTGGCCGGGAAGAATGTTAGTGCGCAATCGCAAGTTTTCATCATTTTCTGGTTTTAAATCAATTAGCAAATAACTATAAGGTTTCTTAGTACAGTCTTCGAAAACTTGCTGGAAAAATTTCACTGCATTCGGATATAGCTGCCTTCCCAAATGAGTTATTTGAGAAATGTCTCTGCGCGATTTAAATAAAAATAAGTAATTGCTATTAAGAGCTATTTCTCTAAATTCTTTGCCTTTATGAAAAATGTTTTGAGAAACGAAAATTACAGATAAATTAAGGTGATGACTTCCTCGAGTAAATAACTGTGTGACACGATGATCTCTCGAACCCTCATACATTAAATCATCAAAAATGAATAAAGTATTTTCTTTCAAGTACTTCTGAAAGTTTTCAGGGATTCCTTCAACAAAAGTGACGTGTGGCATTGTTTCAAACAAGTTTTGATATATTCCGTAAAACCATACAATTTTTTGCAGTGTAGGTTGAATGACATAAGTATGATTTGCTAACAAACTTTTTAAAAAATACGTTTTCCCACTACTACTAGCCCCGGCTACAACGGCCGAAAATGGATGACGTAAACAGGGTGGCTGCATAATTCTAAATGAAAAAAAATCACAAACTACAGTTCAATTTAAATACTTTATTTTTGTTACTTTACATTAAAAGCTGAATAAACACCAAAATATTTTCTGACAAAATTATACACACGCAAGTCGTTAGTTACGGAATTATTCGTAAAATTATTAAGTACATCATACATACTTCTTTTCCGACATCGATAATATAGGAAATAAATACAGTATTGACCACACACGGCCGTATTCTTTGATTGTAAAGGTATGTCATTGTACAAAACATGAGAAAACATAGCAAAATACTTTTCTAAAGACTGTCCAAAGACAACTGGAGGGCGACCAAATGAATCAAAAAATTCAGCACTGTGTACCGAGTTGATACATGCGGCAATCCAGTGAGTTCCGGGCAAATGATGTGGATCCGTATTCATTATAAACATGGACGGATAATGAGTGACACGTAACGGTAAGCGATCACAAGGAAATATTCCTAAGAATTTTATGCTTGAAAATGTCCTTCTCTTTAAAACACCTTGGAGCTGCATGCATCCATTTTCTTTCAAATTTAGATAGAAAAATCGCAGAGTACGCTTCTTGATTTCGTTATTTCTATCATATTTTGGAATTCGGCATACACTAACACGGTAACCGCTTTTGTAAGAACTTTTCCAAATTTTACTTCGATTCTCAGATTACCTTGGTGAACTAAATTTAAATGGCCACTTTCGTTTAAGTCGCTTGTCAAGTTGAATGCATACAAAGCGGAACCCTTTGCATAGTCCTCTCTACTGATGTAAATGCCTTTATCTGAAGATAACTTTTGAGTACCGAGTAACAAAGTATTGTACGCAGTTATATATTGCCCGGAAGAATAATTACATTCTATTGCTTTGTGAGGCACTGGATTTCCATCAAGATAAACTGCTATAAAGTTCAAATCATAATTTTTAAAGTTGAAAGGATTAAGTTTGTAGTTTCCGTTGAATGCATCGTTATCTACAAAAGTTATGATTAATTTTCTTGGCATTGATCCCGAATACACATTGTCTTGATTAAAAGAGAAACTTCCTTGAGGTATGGAAAACACTTTACATAATATACGATCGGTAGGGTACTTTGCTGCTTTACTTTCTAAAGCTTTGGCATGTCCAATTAAAACTCCTGGACTTACTTTCACTTTACGTATAAACAATGATGCGTGCTCGATGATGATTTTGTAGTTAGGTGTTTCAGAAGACGATAAAAGACAAAATTCCGGTTTGCTGCGTATTAACTTGACTTTCAAATCTACTAAATTCAATAAAAGTCTATCTTGATAAAAAATATCGCAGTGAAGATTTCCAATCATGTCAAAGGTTTTGCTTCGCTCAATAAAAAAGGCACGCTTTTTCAATCCTTCATTCTTTCCTGCTGGGTCAGTTTCTTCGCTATCAGTATCCTTATAGAAACATTCACTTGTCAAAAAACTTTTCTTGTAATCTGATCCGTAATTTAAAAGTGATTCAATGTAAGCTCGGTAAGGGTAGGTATTACTGGAAGACGAAACCATCCGTTCATTTAAGCTGACATCCACTTGAGAGAATAACGAATGTAAAAATAAATTTATAGGTCCTACAGGTTCATTTTCGGGCAAATTTTCTTTGTCTTTTACGATTTTAACTTTAACGTACAATTGTGTTGCACTCAGGTCCACGTAGTCTTCGCTGTTGCCAGAAATAGTGAATTCCAAGGCCGTAGCCAGAAATTTTTTTCGGGGGGGGCCCTAACTTTGAAACACTTTTATGTTGAAGAAAGTTTCAGGGAGGAATATATGCTACATTGCGAAAAAATTCGGGGACGTCATACCTACCAGCCCTTCCGTTGCATGCAGTGTTTCTTTCAGACCTTCTGCTCCGGGGGGGGGGGGGGGTCATGTTAAGAATAAGGAGGGGCGGTGTATGCTTCCAAAATCACTACCTTTTTATATTTATACATAGATGTAACTAGAAATGATAATATTAATATATTTTATATAGTATATGATAGATTTTTGATACCATGTACAGTAGGTGTATTTTTGACTATCTTTGGTGTAAATAGGACCGTGTTTTGTGGAAGCTTCTGCATCTTAAATATTTGAAACTGATCTTACAACCATAATGTTTAGACTACCTCTGAAAGGGGGGTCCGGGGGTTCCCTCCCCCCGGAATTTTTTCGCAATTTGGCTCCTGAGAATGCAATTTTAGGCCCTTTCGGGACGTTAGAGGAAGGAGTTTCAGAAGTTCTCCCCTAAAGAAAATTTTCGAAACTGCAGTCTTAAAAATTAAGTTTCAGTCTATCTTTGTCAATGTTACTGGAGGCAGGAAGGAGTTTGAGGGCTCTCCCCAGTAAACTTTTTGAAAATTTCCTAACAATGCAATTTCGAGATTCTTTAGTGATTTTAGAAGAAGCAGAAGGGAGTGCGGTTAGTCTTCTCCCGCAAATTTTTCGAAATAAATTCTTATCTTTTAGGCTACTTTTGGTGTCGCTAGTGACAGTGTTCGATGTCTTTTCCCTAAAAGTGTTTCTGAAACTAATGTCTTAAAAGTGTAATCTCTTTTTCCTTTCATTTTTTTTAAAATCTGTGAACTGGATTTTTTTCTCCGGGGGGGGGGGGGGGCAGTTGGTTACCTCCGAGGGGGCAGTCCCCCCCCCCTCCCCGCGGAGAGATGCCTGAAAGAAGCACTGGTTGCATGTTGCATGATGAAATTATGTTTTCAATTTCGCCCACAGAAGTATTACTTCAACAAAAAAAAGTTAACAGAAAACATACGTTGTTTTGAGAATTACTCCCTATTCCGTTTTATTTTAGACAATTTAAGCAAATTATACTTATTCTCAAGTCTTCCCTATTTTGTCATAACTAAATGTAAATAATTAAAAACTGGAGGTTTTCTTTCTCCTTAACCTAAATGCAGCAAACTCTCTTTTTTTTTAAGTTTGAAGTCAAAAAAAGCTGTGTAACTTTGATTTGCAGACGTGGACAATTATAAAGCACTTTCAAAATTAGACATATAGCTCATGGGCTGCAATTGCGGCACAACTCAAAAAATCATATTTTGAGATAAGTGGGTTTAAACTTTTCATTGCTAAGAAAAATTCGTAAGAAATGCTTTAGTTATTATTAAATCTTGAGGCCTAATTTTGACTTAAGGAGTTGTGCTAGTATTGCTGCTGAAAAGAATGTGTATTTTCATATTTACAATCTGTTCTTAGTCCGAAACGAGAGTTTTTTTTTGAGTTGTGCCACTATTGCAGCCCATGAGCGATATAATAAGAAGAACCAATCAAGATCTTTTATGTTCAATGTAAATTTATGACTAGGCTAAGTAAAAGTATAATTCTGTCGCGGTATTTTTCACCTTCACAATGTTATTGTAAACGCTCTATGGGACCATTCATAAACAGTGTCACACTTTCTTTCAATATATTTGATCCCCCTCCCTCCCCCCTTGATCACAAGATGTCATTCTTCAACACACCCCTACCCCCTTTGTCACATGTCACGCTATATTATATGAGCACATGTACTTGCAGTTCAGAAATAAGGTACTTACGTTAAAGAATCGCATTTTTAATTTTAACTTTTAATGACATTTGTGAGTATAAAATGAGATTAAGGTTAAAATAGAAAAAAGATAATTAGTGCATAATAGTAAAAAAATAATTGAATTCTAAAAAATGACCCACGCTTATTTATCTTAAAAGTAAATACCTAAGAAGATTTTCTTTTAAAATTTTAACTAGAAGCGAGTTCAAACCTTAATAAGCATCGGTATTTTCAATATAAAATGAAATCAATGAAACTTTAAAATAAAATTATGAAAAACAAAAATAAGTTTAATCTGCTGATTTTTTTACATGTTTTTATAGAAATCAAAATGTGTAATGTCACACTTCTTGTTATCCCCTTGTCACAATTTCTCGAAGTAGTGTGACATCATCCCCTATGAAGTTAAAAAATGAAAAAAGAAAGATTAATAAGAAGTTTCTCAGCATGTGAGGAAGAAAATAAAAAGTTGAAACTAAAATTGCAAAAAAAAAAAAAAAAAGAGGAGGGGCAGCTAAAATAATATTTTGAAAAAATTACATAAAAATAATCATACCCTTTCTGCTGTTCATCTCTACATTGTTTCTTCCCGAAATAGGACAAAATACTTTCACCTTTTCTTTTACTCATAATCAAAATTTGTGCACAGGCAAGCAAGGGAGACTTTTGCAAGAGCACAAGAGCCCACTCAACTGCCTATGTTCCGCAAGGCAAGGTCAAGGCATCCGCAAAGGGGCAAGAGCCCTCCCTCCGCCCCCTTGTCGGAAGCGTTTCTATGTTGATTCGGTTTTACGAATTGCTAGTTGAAAAAAGAAAAGAAAAATAAAGATTTGTCCCAGCAATAACAGCACAAATATCCACATCCCGCAATCGTAGACGACGCGGTCCATTAGGCATTAGCTCCTACTTCTACAATATGGGCTACAGCCAGGGCAAACTAAAAAGCGCGGGAAAACTATAACAATCCCCGATAAGTCAGCGAAAAGCGCGCGAAAACCATACAGCCAGTGCAAACTTAATGGGAGTGTCGCCATTTCCACAAATGTAACCTTCGGGCAAGGATAGACAAAGCACCTAAACTGTTGTACGTATATTTAGGGTAGATGTGGTTCCATGTAGCTCGCATTTTGTCAAAAAGGGATCAGTGCATTTGCTGTTCTTGCTGTGTGGTCGGGTGATTAGAACCATATGTAGCCCTTGCCCTTAGGCAAGGAATCAATCCGGGGAACCTATCGACCGGAGAATTGAGGGAAAGCATCTTTTTTTGAGATCTGGTTTTTGACCCTAAATTTTGGAAGCGACGTCTTATCGTTTCCCCATTTGTAAAACAGAGGACCCCCCCCCCCCCCCGCGCCCAAACAGGTTGGTTCAAGGAACAAAATCTTTTTTTTTTTGTTTAACAATTTTTTTTTTCAGACTAGTTAAAAATTTCGAAAGTATTTCGGGGGGGGCTCGGGCCCGTCGGGCCCCCCCCTTGCCTACGGCCTTGGTGAATTCTATTGGTCCACCCTGTCTCACATCTGAGAGAGGATAATATTCCAACCATTGTCCTTTCTCAATAGCTGTCTGGGTATTTGGTACTAAGAATAAATCTAATTCTGACTTCACTGCTACTTGCGAATCTTTACAAATAAGAGACATTTTTCTTTCTTTTCTTTCAAGAAGAGAAAATATCTGATGCACACACTTTCTTGACTTTCTTCCGACTGATTTTTTTCTTAAAGGGTCGTTTTCTTTTATTTCTTCCAGAACCAATCATATCTTTAATTTTGGAGCCTGCTTTATCTGTTAAAATCTTGCCTGCTTCTTTAACTCTCTGCTTAGCAGCAACTTTTAGCTCTTTTCCCTGCGCATAATCACTAGCAATGTCTATTCCTGAACGGACTATTTCCTTTCCAAAAGATTTCATTCCTTTCTTCAGAAGAGGCATGGCAAATCTGTACATACTTCGAAAAATACCTCCTAAACCACTCCCTTTTTGCAAATGAACCCCTTTATAATAACCTGAACCTTGCCCAACTTGATTTAAATAGTAGTCTTCAAAAGATTTTGGGCAACACTGATAAGTCTGATACATATTTATTTTTATAAGTGTTTCAACCTGAAATGAAGCTTCAGAATCAATTTTCCACGATCAAATGACACCAAATCTCCCCCGTGACGCCTTATATAGGTCTCTACATTTTGAAAGGTGCGTCTTTGTATAGGTACATAATGCGAACGATCGTAAACTTTATGAATCATCTCACCATCTTGTCCATCGACCGTTACGATACGAAGCAACGGTGCATAAACGTCTCCCACAATTTGAGGCTCAATTATATCTACATACACGTAAAACAAATGAAAATCAACATTGGGATCTGCTACAAAAGGGCTTTCTACACTCCACACATTAGCGTCATTATCTCCAACTATTAGTCCAGGCAGAAACCCTAAAGTTTCGGCTAGGCCTGAAGGTAGTATCAAACGGCACCCTTTTTTCAAAATGATTTTCACCCTTTTTGTATATTTGTTATAATTAATCATAATTTTATCCTGGAAATTTTGAGACATAGCTTTGGCTATATCAAGAGGACTTGTATAATAGCCACGAGGTATCTTTCCTGTTTTTAGAACACCATTTCCTAAGTCAAACTGAAATACATTTCCTGGATCAGATACGTTATTCCACATATGTGGATAAATAATTTCACATAATCCTACTTCCCACTCTCCTGTCAGTTCAACAGTTTGTGGAAGTCTCGTAAAGAAGTGTGAAAGAGTATTTTGGGCATAAAAATTCATACTAGCATCACTAGGTAGTGTCACGTAGAAACTCATTTCGATAACTGATGCATATACGTGAAATATACGACTATTTATAGCTTTATCATTTCCTTAGCTGGAATCCATGCATTAAACTTTTCGGGATATCCTTTAAATTTAACAAAGTACTCTACCATTTTGTTCCGTCTTCGCGTTTTAACTATGCGCTCAATAGGAAAATGATTATTTTTAACTACTTTCTGCAACTCTTGAGCATAAAAAGTCCCCTTAATTTCCTCCCCCATAAGATCTTTTATCTTATAAACTGGAGGTACTCTTGGTAGTCTATCATAAACGATAAATAATTCTTCGGACCAATTGCTCAAATAACTTTTTTCAAATGTAAGTTTACTCTTAGCCACCCGTACTGTATCCCTATAGAAAAATGAAATAAAGGTTGGGTATTCACCATTAAGTCTCCATATAAGTTGTTCCAAACCTTGCTTTGATTTTCAATAGTTACTTTTGACGGTTCCATTTTAATGCTACGATGATAAGTACGATTATAACTATATGTAAGTTTATCCAACACATCTAAATATTTGTATGTATTTACACTCGTAAAATATTTAAACATTTTAGTTTTAAAGGTACGGTTAAATCTTTCAACAACACTAGATTTTGTTTCATTAAACGTAGTAAAAAATGAAACCTCTTTTGAGCGCAAATATTTTTGAAAGGCTTTATTCGTAAATTCTGTACCTTTGTCACTTTGAAGTTTTTGTGGTTTTCTTTCTTTGAAAATTTTTTCAAAAGCTGCTATAATATTGGAACCGTTTTTCTGTTTCAAAGGAATCACCCAAGCATACTTACTAAAAACGTCCAGAACTGTTAAAAGGTAGCAAAAATTATCATTGTACTTAGCTAGACTTTTCATGTCAACTAAATCCGCCTGCCACTGCTCATCAATACCCCCCACGATAACTCTATTACGAGGAAAATGTTTTCTGACTGGTTTATGAAGACTGTATGCGTTTTCTGATCTTAATGCGTTTCGCACATTTCGTTTGGTCACTTTCCCCTGAAGCTCTCGATAAACAGCATCCACACCACCAAAACTTCCAGGCTGAGCTGGATCTGTGTATAGTTGTTTTACTTGATCTGCCATTGCAGCACCTAAAATTTATTCGGCTTACATGCACATTCACGTCCAACATCCTTGAACTACCAAACACGAATGATGAAACAAATGTATATAATCACATATTTATTTACCTTTAACACAAAATTTACAGAACATATATTCATTTAAGAAAATTTCACATCTGTGTACATATTTTTAATTGAAGTAAGCATTTCATCAATATTAATACTAGAAAAAAAAATTACGTTTTAAGATGAGATTTGCAAAATGCGGACAATCAATATTATTTTTAACAAAGTTCTCAGCAAGTTCTCTCCAATCAATTTTATACAGAGCTCTTTGAAAATACACAGAGTATTTCTCTGCTAAAGACCACGTTACACACTCATGACCTAGTTGGTTGGCATATTCCATTTCACAACCAAAACAGCGAAACAAATCATTAATACAGTTAGAAAGAAAAAGGTAAAAACACTCACAAAAATTTGTAGTCAACTGTTCTCGTTCATATGTCAAAGCACACTTTGGGTCCAAATAAGAATTGCAGTTCTTTATGTTCGATTTCACGTGATAATCCAAAGAGTAAGTAAAAAAAAGTCGTTTCGCGAGTTCGGCAGTTTCCTCTTTTATTTCCAGCAGCTTTGCGATTTGATCACTGTCGAGAACAACACATTCAGGAACAAACTGTAGGCACCCGTTTTTTTTCTGAAACAGGCGTTGTAGTCTCACGCACACGTTTTCCTCTTTATTCAGTTTGGAAACACACGTCCTTCATAATAACAAACGTATCCGGTTTCGAGGATAGAGAGATCAGTTCCTCTGTAAATTCGTGCCACACCAGTGTAGAAAGCGAAATACCATCAGTTGTTGGAGTCAAGCCTTTTTCCTCGTCAGAAATATACTTTCGTATATGTATCCGAGTGTATCCCAAAAAGGTATTCACTGTAGAGAAAATATCTCCTCCAAGGTGGAACATGGTTTCTGGTAAGCACTCTACAGTAATTTTCGGTTCTTTCGTAGGCATATTTTCAAATCGTACTTTTTTAGATGCAGAAGTCAAAGATGCAGTCGAACGTTTCATTCTCAAGCTAAGCGACCTCACTCGAACAGACAAACCCAGTAGAATGGCTAAGACATGCTATTATCAGTAATACAGAGGGCGCTGATTGCAGTTTCCAATCACTGATTCATACCAGTATCTTTAATCATGTCACGATGATTCGTTAGTATAACACAGTCATCATGATAAAACGATAATATCAGTTCGTTACTTATTCATAATTCGTTGCCATTCCTCAATAGCAAAATTTCAATGTTGCCATTCACGAAGAGAAATCAAAGCTTTTCAGGGATGTTGCCAGCCCAAAACTCTCACCATTTAAAAAATAAATAAAATATAATAGAATTGGATCTTAGATGAAAAACAAATCCAAGTCTGAAGTTTCTTCCGATAGGTGGACTCACGAATATCCAAAGATTAAACCGGGTCATGCTGCCATTCTCAAAAATAAAACTTTTTAACTGAGTATTTCTAAGATCTACTATCAGTGCGGACTAAAAACCCTCATAATCTTTTGCGAAAGACCCCATACACCTCAACTCGACTCTGACCACTTCAATTAGGTCTGCAGAGCCAAAATATGTTGCCATTCCAAAAATTTAACTATGAAAAAGTTAAAAGTTAAAAAATTAATTGCATTCAAAACTAGATAAAATTTGGGGGCATAATCCACATTCCGAATAATAAGTATTAAAATTAAATGAATGATTATATTAAATAATGTAAAAAACTGAAAGAGAAAAGATCAAAGTTGGGGGTGGTAAAATCTTGAATTTCTACTCGGAAATTTTTGTTTCCTTAGGTGGCGCTGCAAGCGTTCTTCTCATTTGAAAAGAGATTCAATTAAACTACCCTCTGACTGAAAGCATTCATGGCTTGGGTTGGTAAAGCGCGCTACCAATTCAAAGCATGAATGCTTTTTTTCGCAACTCAAAGATGAAGTGTTCGAATCCCGATCGGGGAAAAATAAAATCAAAGTTAGAAATTCGCGAAAAATTACAAGTCCAGCAAATAAAAATAATAGTTAATATTTCTCCTCATAGATGGCGCCACGAGAAATCTTGCAACTGGAAAATTTGAGTTGTCATGGAAACCACAACACGCGTTAGAATCGTTGCCATTCCGAAAAAACCTATCGTAGAAGGTTACGGTTAAAACCGTTGCCATTCCGGAAAAACTAATTCCGATAAAAAACAATTCAACTCCACTCGAAAACCCTCGTCATCTTCTACACGTCAGGAACACGCCCCCTTTTCTTATCACGGTGGACACGCCCCCCCCTTTCCTATCACGGGACATGAGTCATGTCCCACGAAAGCGTCTTGTCCTTTATAAACCTGGACTTACTACTCTTATATTTATTTTATTCTAACACTATGTAAGCAATTAAAGACTATTTTTCAAAACAATGTTGCTTAAAATTTGTGAAAAAAATTAAGAATTAGTTGTTTTTTGTACAAAATCAACATGTGTTACGATTTGTGAAAAAAAGATGAAGCTTGAGCCCAGTTTACAAGATCTAGGGGAAACTGTATTAACTAATACGATCTTACATACAAAACGAAAGAATACACCACTTGTTAGAAATAATACAAAACAAGAGCTTAATGAACGAAAATTATAGAGATGTTGTTTTAAAAAAAACACAGTGCTGTGTAGGGGTAACTATTCTATTTCATGTTGGAAGAAAAGATTTCTTCCTCGCCTCGATAAGTGAATTAGTGGTATCAGAAATAAAGTTCAAGGACATGAACAATAATAAACTTTGCTTTGATACCACATATATGCATATGATTTTATTTCCTCTTTCTCTGAAGTGTTGTGATCATGACCAAAGTATGCAGCTCATAATAAAGAGGACTTTTCATCTGGTTATAATCATCCTCCTTATCACCTTGGGGGGGGGGGGGGGGTTACAGCGAAAGGTGGCTTCAATCACCGTACCACGCACAGACAAACAGAGATCCTTTCAATCACTCCAGAGCTTTTTCTTTACTTCTTGATGTCTTTTTTACCCAAAGGCAGCAATTTGGGTTGGGAAGGCGCCGGGGTCTGAAAATGAAGGACCCCTAACCAACGGATGCTCATCAAGCAACTTAAAGAGCAGTTTGTATTTATTTATGACTTCCTGTCCCAACACCCATTAAGGTAAAATCTTTTCGTAGATGAGTTGATTAAAAAACTGATGAACTGTATTTGCATTGCATTCTCATTTACCAGATGTTCTCTCATCTCTTATATTTTAAATGTCTTTTGCTCTTATTATGGTCCATCACTGATTGCATTACGACTCTGGAAATCATCCGTTCTACGTTTCCAATTTCACTGCTACGGTTTAATGCTGCATTTTAATTTACAATCAAGTATTATTTATATTTTAGCTAAATTTTTAATTATTTTCGATACATAATAATGTTTACACTCCAGTGATGGACAGTTCGTCATCCAAAAAGCAAAAAAGAATTGATTCAGATGCTTCCACTTCTGAGGTATGTTTTATTACAAATTTAACAAATTTTTAGAAATTTATTGTGGGGATGAGCATTTTTGTAGGGGAATTTGGATTTTTTTCTCTAAAATTCCACTATTTCCCAGTTTTAATATTATGAATGCCTGGACACGGAAGATTGCTTAGCGCTAAATATTGAATTTTCTATTGCGTTTGAATTAAGATCTAGTAATGAATGTTTAATGTTTTTGTGAATCAAGGCCGTATCCAGAGGAGAACGGGGATCTTTTGCACTGTATCATATTATTCCTCCCTGAAACTTTGCTTAACATAAGTGTGTCGAAGTCTGGGCCCTCCCGAAAAAAAATTCTGGATTCTGCCTTGGCTCCGGAGCAGGGGGAGCATGTTAAGAATTAGGAAGGGCAGCGTATGCTTCAAAACCATACCCTTTATATATACATATATATAGATATATATGACTAGAAATGATGTTAATATGAATTTTTTTACATATATGATAGCTTTTTGATGTATATATATAGTAGATGTATGTTTAGATCTTTGGTGAAGTTAGAGGAGTGGGTATTTGGGGCTTCTGCAACTTAAATTTCTGTAACTGGTTTTACATCTATAATGCTTAGGCTATAACTCTCAGGGCCGGCGCTAGGCTGAGGCGGTGAGGTGCCCGCCTCAGAGCACATCATTCTTAGGGGCGTATATTGGCCATAAATATTGACTGCATCTTTTTAAATAAACTATTTCTTGTTTTGCACATTATCCTTATCTTCTCCACAGCGACAGGCGGCTTCAATGCATTCGGAGGGGGCGCTTTATAAGTGTTTGCAGTTCTAGAAAGTGTCTTCTCTATTTTATGACGAGCAAAACGCAATATATATTGCTTTTTCTGTTTTTTATTTTTCCTTATTCAGTAGCGATTTCTGAGCAGCGATTGTTTTCCTTCAGCATTTGAAAGTTAAGATATATATAATTCAAATATGTATCCATCATTTTTAACCTCTATTCCTTCATAATATATAGTAGGGGCGGGAAAAAGTTTTTTGCCTCAGGGCGCCATTCGTGCTAGCGCCGGCCCTGTACTCTGGAGGCAAGGGTTCGAGGGCTCTCCCCAGGAAACTTTTTGAAATCTTCCTAGCAATGCAATTTCATGATACTTTGGTGATGTTAGAGGAAACAGAAAGGAGTTTGGTTACTCTCCCCCTGCAATTTTTGTTAAAATAAAGCCTTATATCTTTTAAGTTACTTTTGGTGTTGCTCGTGATAGTGTTCAATGTCCTTTCCCTGAAAGTGTTTCTGAAAGTAAAGTGTCTTAAAAGCGTAATTTCTTTTTTCTTTCATTTTTTAAAGCTTGTGATCTGAATTTTGTTGCCGATGGGGAGGGGGGGGGGAAGTTGACTTGCTTCGAGGATGTAGTTCCCCCCCCCCCCCCGGGAGATGCCTGAAATAAACATGGAGTACAGGTATATCTTAAGAGACAAGTATTTATGACTAGTAAATTTTCAACTCTTTTACACTTCTTTGGTGTTTAGTCTGTACATTTTTAGGGTGACCCCCCCCTTTCACCAACCCTAGTTACGCCTATGCTTGTAATCAATTCTTGCGACCAATGTATTTAAATATAGACAAAATATATGCACTGGATTCAAAAGCATTATGTGTTTAATTTTCTTAGGGGAAAAAAATATGGGCTTTGCAAGGCCGTAGCCAGAAATTTTTTTGTGTGCCTAAATAAGTAAATACCCAATGGGGGGGGGGGGAGGTTTGAACCCCCCCCCCCTGGTTACGCCTATGATTACAAGAGCCTTTTTTAAAATGAAGTTTAAAATAGAATGATAGCAAGGGTCGAAACCTTGTTTACAAACAATGATGTCAGCGACTGATGTTACAGTCGGCGTGATTGGTTAACTTCGCGGCGCAAAAAATAATTCGATGATTTCATTGGAGCAGAGTACGAATACATCGAAAAAAGAGTGCAAAAGGAAATCTCTTGTTATTAAGTTATGGCCAAGTATTTTTTGGAGAACTTAATAAAATTAGAATTACTAGAACATTTTAAATAGTTTCCTTCAAAGAAAAAATTGCCCCCAGAGCATCGGAACGAACTTGAACGATAAATGCATTGGGCCCACGGACTATTTAGTATAGAGATCAGTGAATGTGAGTAGTTATTTGAAAAATCACCCATCACCCTTGGGGGAGGGATGCGATGTACACGTCAGTACCATTTATTCAATATTATTTATTTTAAAATTTTTCTTAATTGATATAAAAACTAACAAAAACAGTACATTTGCGCTGCAACAATACTAATTAAATGTTCTTTCCATAAGCATTTGTTGTATTTTTTGATTAAAGAAAAAAATGTGTTATAGTATTTGAGTGAAGGCCATTTTTTTTTTTTTACATTAGGTTTACAGTGTAAAAGCTCGAGCTTTTCAAAATTTTCCAGTAATTAATTATAAGCATATGAAATTTATGTCATCCCAAAAATATTAGCAGTTACAACATTTAAGAAATAGAAAATTACTGTTCACATTTCCCCCATTTTATTCCTTTCTTTTTCAAGTTATTTTTGAGACTTTACAGAAGTTATTTTTGAAAAATGGGCAAAACTGACCAAAGGAAGTATTTTCATACTGAACGGAAGCGCACTTAACAATAAATGAGAACTGGAATTTGTGCATGTTGATAATGCGACACGTGAATTCAAAGAAGGGGGGGGGGGGGGGGTTGTGCATCTTGTTCCCTCGGGTTTGTGTGCCAAATGGTTATCCTTGAAGACTTCATTCTACGCCAAGACCAAATTCGTACTATTAACAGTTCAGAGGAATTATTTTGCAGTAGTGGGCACATATTGCGAAATTAAACACATTTAACATTTAGGAACTTCAAGTTTACATCTCATTCACGTGAATTATTTAGATCTTCACATCATTTTACTAATTTTAATATAATTCAAGTTATGTATTTTTCAAAGTAGTACTCTTATTCATTTGGGTATCATCTCCCAACAACTTTCGAAAGGGTGTCTGCCACCCAAGGCGGCTGATGCACCTGAAGTCTTTCTCGACTTGACCAAGGCTCTACTTAGCCCAATTGAGTCCCGGGGCAAAAACTAATTTGGGGGCCCCCTCTGCTTTACTGCTTCAGTAATGAAGAACCGAACTTTATGGAAGTATTTAAATTTTTCACCTCATCACAGGTAATATAACAAGAAAATTGACTAGATGCTACAATAGCTATTAAGTCCCCCCCCCCCCCTCCAATGATCAAATGAAATATCGTTCTGTCCATTTTATTGATTTTCTGACAATTCTGTCTACCATTAAAGGATATAGCACATCTGAAGAGTAAATATTTGACAAAAGATCAGGAGACAATATTTTCGTAATCATATTGCATTTTGAGATATGCAAAAATACAGGTGTTAGATTGGCCAAATTTGTCCATCGTAATTGCGAAACTTTAGCTGAATTCCACCCTAGAAAGCCATGGATGTACGGAAAATAGGATTTTTTTGTTCATACGATAGATGAATGGAGAAGTCAACATAAGACTGACGGATTTTATACTGTAGTGATATTTTGTTTTTTTTTTAAACATTCATTCATCCATTTAAAAGTTCATTAAAGAAGGAAACGCAATACAAACTTTCTAGTCGATTTGGGGTCCCTCAGATGTGGGGGCCCTGGGCAGCTGCCTCGTATGCCCCTTCCTTAATCAGGCCCTGGACTTGACTGTGGTACTCCCTAGCACCCCCCATGTTGAGACTATAAACAGGATAAAAAATGAAAGGTAATGTTAAAATGATTGTGACATTTTTATTATTTTCATTAAAAAAGTATTTTTTTAAAAACATAACTAATTACTAAAAGTGATTAATTAATTTCCTTGCAAACATTCAATTATGAAAATATTAAATATTTTGAACACAATTCCTATTACAGAAAATTTTATTCATGCAAACCGGCATGTCGGACTCTCAAAACTACAGGCACAGATGTACAAGGAAGAACACCTTTCTCTGTTATCACCATTGATATTAGGTCAGGTGGTGTGACATCATACAGTAAATTCAATAATTGCAATGAGGGAAAATCCCTCCAATTTAACAGATTATTGTTTGGTACAAGATGAGAGTTGACTAGTTCCTCAGGGTCTCCTAGCTCATTATGAACAAAAGAATCTGTAAGAACACGTTCGCAGAACTTGTACGTTTCACAGCAAACAAGTACCGGAACACTATATGAAGATGCAACAAGTGCTACTTGCTTACAACCCAGTCGAGACATAACACAACCATTAGAAAGAAGAGCATGTGCTCCAATAATGACTTTAGAGACTTCTTTCATTACATAAGAAAGTGCAGTTATTGATACATAGGAGCAATGCAAGCCTTGCTTCACCAGACGTCGGAGCATTTCTAAACCTTCCATTTTAGGCCTGGAATCAACAACTATAACTTGAAACTTTTTGTCTTGATTATGAGCCTTGCAGAGAACATCCTTGACCAGGGAAGAATATGAGAATACCAAAATAACATCACCATTAACAATTTTAGCTGATGCTGAATTGCCTATTGCTTCTTTAGCCAATAAAATCTCATCATTCACAAAGTCATAAATAAAACTATTCAGGTTTTTTTTAATTTTGCACTCCTCTGATTCTTTTGGTACATGATTTATTTGGTGTTTCAAGAATTTGACTGCATTTATCATACTGACAGATAATGGTCTGCAGTTGTTGAGGAAGTTTAAGTAGGTCTGCAATTTGGATTCTAAGTCACGAGAAAAATCTTTACCAGAAAGTGCCGAGTGGCCATTTATAACTTTACTAAAAGCAGCAAGCAGGGCAATGCAACGAGCATTTGACCCACAAATAATGCCTTTCGAATATTGATAACCAACTTCTAAAATAGCAGGGTGAATTTTAGAATTTACATCACAAAGATTTTTAAATAATTTACACTGTGGAAGATGAGAAAATAGACGCACTTTACGTATAACATCCTTTTCGACTGAACCTTTTGCCTTTTCATTTTCAATTTTAGGAATTGCTACATTGCTTGTTGGTAACTGTATACTCTCTTTTATACTTTTAGCTTCAGGTACAGCTTGTGTTTTTTGTGCTTCTTTATCATTATTCTTGGCCATTTTAGCAGCTCTTTGGGCCTCTTGTTTGGCACGTCTTTCAGCCTTTAATTGGGCCTTTGTTTTACCTTCCTCTGAAACATTTTCAACATTTAGAATATTGGATGACGGATCATTTCTAAATTCATTTGAATCTACTTGAGATTTATCTTGTGAAACATCTTTTTCTAGTAATTTTAATTCACTACCTAAAGGTGTTTGTGCTACTTTGTTAGTATCATTTGGTACTGGAAATATGCGAACAGTATTACTTAATTGCATCTCAGATACAAGGGCAGATGGATTTTGTTTCACAACATTATTTAAGGATTTTTCACTAGAAGTAAGGACAGTATTCAATCCACTTTGATTACTTTTGCCTTTATCTGTTGTAGAGTTAACAGATTTAGTACCATTTGAAAAACTTTCATGACTTACAACAAGAACAAGGGAGTCACCACTCGCAGGTAACTTTACATAGGTTGGTGAAGTATATGAATTGTCTTCAGTTACATTTTCTTTTGTTTCTGTTGGTTCCTTTGTCTCTGGATGTTTCTTCTTTTTCTTCTTCTTCTTCTTTTTAGTAGTATTGACAGACATATTTTCTCCACTATTTTTTGGTTCAGGTAAAGAACTACTTTCTATTTTTTCAACTTTTGGTAACTCATTCTCTTTTGATTCCTTTGATTGAGTAACCTTTGAAACAGTAACACTAATTTCTGGATGGTTAACTAATTCAATACGATTTTCATTAAAACTTAACAAATTGGCAGGTTCATTTTCTTTAGGAGTTTCTTCAGAAACTTTTTTTGACTTTTTCTTTTTCTTCTTTTTTGAAGACGTTGCAGTAGGTAAATCATTCTTTACCTCACATTTTGTCATGGTGACTTCTACATCTTTGAACATGGCAGACATACCGACTTTCAGGGGCAAAATATCAGTAATGCTAGTATTATCTTTTACAACTTTATCTTCTTTAATGCAATTATTAGTTTTTAAAGGATCTGAAGATGCATTTGAGTTTCCTGCGGGCTTTTTCTTTTTCTTTTTACTTTTCTTCAAAGACTGCGAATCTGCCATTTTCTGATGCTCCTACATTGGAAAAAAAAAAATAAATAAATAAAACTTTTAAAATAACAAACTATTAAACATAAAAAATATTTAAAATTTGGAGAAATTTTGAAAAACATTCCAAGGATACATATACAGTAAAACTGGTAAAGTTGATCACCTGTCTAAGTTGACCACTTTTGTCAGAAACGGAATTAGCCCTTCACCCTCTATGAGTTGATTACTAAAGTACTGTGTCACAAGTGGTCAACTTACAAGATTCACTGTATATATATGTATATATATATATTATATATAGTAAGTTATATATATAAATGAATTCAAGTGAAAATTCTGGTGCATGTAAAACAAATAACGATGGCAAAGGCCATAAATACCGAACAATGAAAAATAAACGAGTTATAAAAAGACAATGAAAATAAACGAGTAATAAAAAGACATAGAAATATATACAAACAAGTTACTCTCCTCATCAGTGGGCGGGGGGGTATAATGTATACTTAAGAACTCAAAAAAAATCATGTCCGACAGGTTTCGTAGAAACCTACAGAAACCTGTAGGACTTTATTTTTCGAATTCTTAAGTTCATTGTCTTTTTATAACTTTTTTATTTTTCATTGTTCGTTATTTATGGCCTTTGCCATCGTTATTTGTTTTACATGCACTGGAATTTTCACTCGAATTC
Organism: Octonoba sinensis; assembly: GCA_038502835.1. NCBI lineage: Eukaryota > Metazoa > Arthropoda > Arachnida > Araneae > Uloboridae > Octonoba > Octonoba sinensis. Next base: position 111,562,594 of record CM076604.1, on the reverse strand, counting down.
ATTTATATAGAGAACTTACTATATTAAAGTTTGCAGTACAGTGCTGCTTTAGCGCCTGGAGCACTTTGCTTACTTCATACACTTAAGTGGGCTACACCTATATATATATGGAAGAACATATTTAAATTATTACTTTATACTACATCTTATATATAAGCCGCTTAAGTGTTTGTTTGTCACCGATGAGAAAACTGCCTCATGGTGCCATCTACACAATTGTTTCTATAATGAAAATGACTAATAGTCAAAACATTTCTCTAGCATTTTGAGTGAGGCATCAGTAGATTTGCAATCTCCGTTAAAAATTAATGTAAACGGAAATTTAATTTAAACCTTCTTTCTTCGTTTTAATTTATTTATCCTCTGCACTTTTTATACAATATTTAAGTGGCAGCGCTCTTTTTCCCAGTTTCGCTAAAACTATTGTTTTGACGATGATTATGTTGATATAAATAAATTATTTTTCACAAACAATTTGATTATAGTAAATAATATTTTTATTTTACAGATTATTATAACTTAAGATGTTTTTTTCAGTAAGAATAATTTTTCCCGAAATTATTATATGTTTATTATTTATTCATTGAACTGTAGTGTTCAACCCGATAAATATCTCTTTGATTTGATGTGCATTTCCAGTTACTGGAAGAATTGTATATTTATAATATCTAGAACAGTGGTCATTTCGTATGACCGCCGGATTTTATACATCATATTTACCTTACAAATACAATAAGAAAACATATTACCGGTACCAGTGCATGTGCTCAACTAGGCTGTTCTAGACAGTTAACAATTCCCAATGAAGATCACCTTAACTACATCTAACATATAATGCTGACTGAAGTGGAGAAACCCATTTAAAGTTACAGGCTAACACAAGATTGGCAGTAAAAGTATTATATTAAGCTGCAGGGGCGGACTGGGAAGAAAATTCGGCCCCAGCATATTTCAAACAGGGGTGAAATATGCCCGGGCCGAATAGTGCTTGGTAGTGTTCCCCTTTGGGGCAGGACACTAAAAAGGAACGGAAAATGAATGATAATCAGACATTATGCGTAACCTCGAAAATTTTTTGAAATTTATTTAACGAGTTTTAATAGCATTTAAAAAAAAGTTTTGGCTTTCAAAATTGCAGTAATTTACATTAAAAGAGGTAGAGTTGAGGAATAAACGTAAAAAATTATGTACCCATCGTATTCTTTGTGTATTAAGTGTGCAACAATCAATATGTTAACATCAAGTACAAATTAGTTCTAGTTATGAAAAAGTTAAAAGAAATGTTTATTGTTCTGGTTTATAGTACTATAACATACAAATAGTAACAGGTTTCAAGAAAAAAAAAAACTCACCCACAATCAAATATACCTTGCAATATTTGCTTTAAAATTACTTTCTTTTTGAAGGCCATTTTGTATTTTAAAAGCAATTTTAAAAGAAGACTCTTATTTGTTACATCATCTATTAGACTTTCCATCTCAAGCTTAACCGGTATGTCTTTCACAGGACATTGCATAAATGATCCCAATTTGTACTGAGTTAAATTCCTTCTTAATCTCTTCTTAATACACTTTGAAATAGAAACACTTGGAAATTGGTCGAGACAACTGGCCACGAGCAATTCTCTGGGCCGGTTTGAGGATTTCTCATGCGGTTTTTAGCCTACTTTCCCGTAAAAGTAAAAAAATAATAATAATAAAACATGAAAGAAGGCTTAATGTATCATGAAAATATCTTTAGAAATAAAAAAAAGTCAAAAATAAGTTAAGTATAATTAAATAAAGGTTGAAAAATAAAAAATTTGAAAGTAGGGTTTTGAGATGGGAAAAAAGTGTGTCTGTCAGTCTGTCCCCCCTAATAACTTTTGAGCGAATTGTCCGATTCAAAATTCTTTTTGCATTTGAAAGATCTTGGCGAGGACATCTCATTTCTATATTTTACTTTTTGATTTGAACAACTTTTTGTTCAATTTTGAACAGTTCAAAAAAAAATTTACATTAGTGGCAAAAATGAAGCAAATTATGTAAACTATAGGCACAACGCAAGTTCTTATAAGCAAGTAAAGGTCAAGACTCAGAAATTTTGGAAGTGGCCAGTGGCCAATAAACTTGATTAACTTGGTGGCCACCTATGCGAAGCAGGGGGGGACATGCCCCCCTCCCCCGCAATTCCTTATGTGTTTTATTTTCAGTAAAGAAAACATAATAATTTGTCAAAATTATTAAGTTTACAAAAAAAAAAGACTTTTAAATTGGAAAAAGAATACACTAGATTCGTTGGCGATGGTAAATTAAGGAAATATGAATTTTTGTGATATAGTTTTTTGTGTTGAATGTTTTACAGTACAAAAGATGTAAATGTTAAATTTTTGTTAATAATAGAAGCAACATATAACAAAAATCCCAATTACAGAAACAAACCTTTTACAAAAAACAGCGATCATAAATACGGACTATTTTCGAACACAATCAAAAAAATGTATATTTCCAGTTCTAAATTTGTTCAGTACATTTTATTTTCATTCATTTCAAAACTTTTACACCATTTTCAACATGGCGCAACACTTATGTTTTATAACTTTTTCCGAAAATGGCCGATCTGAAATGCAAGTGTTACAGCTATGAGAAAAAAAATCAAGATTTAGATTGTTTCCCACTGTATTTAAAAGATTTATATGGCAGAGAAAAGGATTACAAAAAAAAAAAACCAGCGCAATCGGGAAACGTTTTCGCCATTTTTTTTCTTGTGAAAAGGGAAATGAAAATTGTCGACCGAAATTCGGTTACTTGAATGCCGAATTGATGCGTTTTTATTGTGCTTGTGTGCATGAAAGAAGCAAGAGCTGTAGATTCTACAGATGTATGTGAAAAGGAAGGATTTACTTTAAAAATTAAAAAAAGGAAAGGTGGCGATCGCTCTTATTTTTTTGAATCGCCACTTTTTCAAACAAGGTCGCCACGTGGCGAGTGGCGACCGTGAATCTTGACCTTTATGAGCAAGCTTAATGGAAGAAGCTTTGGGGTGAAATATTGATTTGAACAATTTTTGTTCACTTTTGAACAGTTCAAAAAAATTAACATTGATCCTAATTTCAATCCTATATAAATCCTGATCTAACGGACCGATTTGCTTGGAACAAACTCTATTGGAAATCTCTTATAACTTAGAACACGTACAGATAGAAAGTTCATACAGAACTAACGAGCCTATTTTCCTATGAAATTTTTTGATCCGGATTTTTAAGAATATTTTTGACTTAATGAATGATTAAATGAATAAGTGAAAGCATGAATGAACAAATCAGTGAATAAATGAGTGAATGAATGAAAATATAAGTAAATGAGTGAATAAATACATGAATGAGTGAATGAATATGTAACCATTGAAAAAGATATATTTGAAGCAATTAAGAACCAAAGATAAATAAGAAAGAAAGAGAGAGAGAGATAGCTAGATTATAAATTTAAAGCTGGTGTATACGGGAAAGTAGGCTCATATGTTCTAGACGGAACTGTAAATGTTTGAGACTGATCAAAAAATAATAATAACTACTTTGTTGATGAGCTAAAACAATGAATAGTTACTACTATTAAACGATGTGGAACAACATTTTTATTATCAATTTTATGTCTAATTTGGGAAGAAATGTTTGTTTAGCAAAAGATTTTAGACAAGAATAGGGAAACTCACATAGACTTCAATAAAAAGTTGTAGTTCATATATGAGGAAGTAAAAGAAAGAGAAAAAAAACTGCATATCTTCAAATTATAATTATTATTTTGTTTCCATTTTTTCTTTACCTTCTTTTCAGAAATTAACTATAGAAATTGCATATTACTTCGAATTGGCGATTGGGAGCAGAAAAATCGTAGCGGACCAACGAAAGTTTATTTTATGGCAACCCTTCTAACGAAGTCAATCGTCCATAAAAAGAGGCATAATGGGAGCTAAGCATCCCTGTGATGAAACAGTTCGGGAATTTTGCCCTGCTATGGATTAATTTTAGGAGCTTAAGCGCCGTAACCTAAAAGTGTCATTCCATATCAAGTGATCCAAACCAAAAAATGAACATATTTGTGATTCAAGCTATTTTAAGATGATGGTTCCTTAAAGGTAATGATTTAGTTAGCCTTCTAAACACATATATGAATGAGTGAACAAGCATGGACATATCTGTGCATGAAATGAACAAGTTCAAAATTTATTTGGGGGGAGGGGACAACAAATACATACACATTTTTGTCTTATCATAGCTATTTTAAAGTATTGTTTTCAAATCATTAAAGTTATTTTTTTTAAATGAACAAATTGACTGATTTTAAGCATTATTAATAATTTTTTCCTGATTAATTATTTGATATCAGATATATTTTAATGAGATATTTATGATATGAGGGGAAATAAGTATTTAACTAAACTCATCTGAAATAGTGATAGAAGGGTCACAACTGCTAAAGTTTGCAGCTTTTGGTTGTTAGTCTTGATTTGCGCTTATGAGCTAGTATTTGACAAAGCAAGACAAAAAAAAAACCTATGTAGCTTACTCCCCCCCCCCTCCCCCTCTGAATAGGTTGTTGGTTACAAATAAAGTTGAAAAAAAAAGTAAGCTTTCATGGTTTGCACTAAGCCGCGCGCGATTGCCGCAATATTTTTTGAAATCCCACTCAAAAAAAATTTGTTTGCGTTAAATTTTAAAAACCCCATTTAAAATTTTGGTCAAGGTAGGAAATCCCACCTTGTATTTTTCCCCAGTGTGAACCCTGGCATTATAAGCAAAGACAAAGCTATTTGTTTTATCTACTTGTATATCCTAACATTTCCATACCTCACCTCCAAAACATAAATAAAAAATAATATAAGAAGGAAGAACATTTAAAGGAGTTGCAACACAGGTGTTCCAGCTGCTGTGGAATGACATTTCTATGCTACAGCTCATGAGAAAGGAGTATGTGTTGACTTGGGCGGGACAAACGTCTTACTGCCAAAGCTAGCCTTCAAAAACTGCATTCAGAACAAATCCCGACACCAGTTCAACTTTTCAATTGAAGTGTCATGAACATTCCTCCAATTCAGTTTTTTCATGTAACTGTTCAGGAATATTCAGACGAAAGGGAGTTATTGAAAGAGATTTTTAAGAGCACTACCAGTCGAAGGAACACAAAAGTTTCACAGCTTTGTTCCATTCAGTGAACATAAAATTACTACAAAAATGTGTTCACATAGTAATAACTTTTAGAAACAAAAATTCTTTGAAGAAAGTTCAAATGTATGACAAACCTGAATGAGTATATTACATGTGAATATGATCAAAGGTATTGACTGGCTGAAGTAATTTCAACAAATGTATTTTTGCCCCTCATATCATTAATATTTCGTTAAAATATATCTGAAATCAAACAATTACTCAGGAAAAAATTATTATTAATGCATAAAATAAGTCAGTTTGTTCATTTAAAAATAACTATTGAATAATTTGAAACCAATACTTTAAAATAGCTATGATAAGACAAAAATGTATATGTATTTGTTGCCCCTCTCTCCCCAAATAAATTTTGAATCCAAATATTTTTGAAAATTCGGGAAAATATGATCCCACTGAGTCCCCAAGTTGAAATTTTGCACAAACAAAAATAAAATGCACAGAAATTGTTGAAAATTTAAAAAAAAATTCATTATACGATTTGAGAAATATAAAATTTAAATTTTCAGGACAATTTTTAAAATTAAAAATTTGTCATGATGCATATCATATGAAACTTCATTCAAAATGCTTTTTGCTAGAACTTTTTATCTTTATTTGTTGATGAGTTATGGCCTGTTTTGTGTTGAAGCATACATGTAAAAATATGAGTTTTTTTACAAAATCAAAGCCTGATAACTAAAAAACTAAACAAGATAAAAATCTAAAAATTTGGATTTTAGTTACCTTGAGAGGTACAGTTGATAAGCCAAATTTGAAAAAAATCAAAGAAGGTGAGGTAAATATTTCCTCAAATTTTGGATCACTTGACATGGAATGACCCAAAAGTTAATATAAAATTTTTATCTGTAAGCAATTTATAGTCCAAAAATTCCAAAATCTTAATGCTTGAAAGATAAGTTTTAGCCCTTAAGAACAGTATTGCAAATATATTGAAATGCAAACCTTTAAATGTCTTGTAACAACAAAAAATTGACTGGCCCTACTTTCAAAATAGACATATCATGTATGTTTATATGCATATTATACACATACACACATATAAACAGTTAAAATCATATAAAATGTGTGACTCATATCATTCTAATATTTTATGAGACTTTCGTGCAGTCGTTGATGCGCAATCCAAAAATTTTAGGATCCGGAAAAGCCCTTGAAGAGATAAACAATATGGGTAAATGTGTACTGTAGAACTGCGTGCACACATGTTAAAAATCTGTATAAAAACTTGATAAATAGTAAAAGATATAACAATTATCTTTCTCACTTTAGAGAAGGAATTTCCAATTTTCTATAACTTTGAAACAGGTGTCAGCAATTTTCATTGCCCATTAGTGTTTATGTTGTATTCCTATGTGCAATTGCATAATATGTAGAATTGTAAAACTGACACTGCCACTGCAAATTTCCGGACCCCCCCCCCCCCAAACTTTAGCTGTCAATAACTCTAAAACTAAGACAAAAAAAAAAAAAAAAATGATTTTTTTTTTTTTTCTAGAAAAAAAAAATGTTATGTAATAAAAATATTACAACTCCAATTACAGCCAAATAGTTCTGACAACTACAGAACTGTTTTTTTTATTTATAGCATATCAAAAAAAAAAAAAAAAAATGTAGGTACTCTTGTTCTTATTTAATGTGGATTTTTAAATACTGACAACCTTTTTTTGCTAAGAACTTTTATTTAAATTTATCCTTGTTTGTCATGCATTAAATGACATCACCACTTTTCTCCAACAAGGAATGATGCAAGCCCAACCAACAAATGTCCAAAGAAAAATGTTATCAATGAAAATCGAAATAGATTTCTCAGTAGACTTAACATTGATGTAGGTAACTGTTAAATTAGTTTTTTTCATTCGAAAATAGAAATACTTCAGATTTCACCACCTCTCCCAGAAAAAAGGAAGCAAACTTATTCTATTTTTAAAAAACATCTCTTTTTTCAATCAAAATTTTTAGTATTGTTCACTCTCAGGGTGTGTAGCAAATTCTTTCAATAAAAAATAAGCACTTTTTAAGCACTCTAAAAAAATTTTTAAGCACTCAAAAAAAGATCATTTTAAGCTATGCACATTACATCTCCCCCCCCCCCCCCAATTGCCAAAACTCCTCAATAAAAATAATATACAATTTATATTGCAACATAACAGCAAAAAAAAAAAACATATCTGCATAATATAAAGAAAAACTGATTTCTGACAAAGACCTCAATTCTTTGTTTTACAAACCACCATAGAAACAATTACAGCATAATTTAAAATAACTGTATGCACTACTTCCTTACCGTAAAGTACCGTGATTTCCTTTCTGTGAAAATACTGAATAAGCACTATTAAGGCTGCTCTTCAGTCAGAGTTTCAAATCTTCGAAACCAATGTTAACCTACGGGAAAAGTTGGACTAAGTTTTAGAAAGGTCCTTTGAAGTTTTCGAGTCCGGAATTTTTTTGAGTATTTTTCAAGCCTATATCTCGGTCTTTTAGTTTTTACTTTTTTAAAATATCACTTACCGTATTTTTAAAAAAATCGTTAAAAAATGAATTTTGGAAAAAACGTGGTACTGTTAGACGTTTCGCTCTATAAAATATTTTCAAAGCATGTTACCGAAATTTTAAAAACAACAAGACCAGCAAAACATTTCCAGCTTTCTTTTGAACTTTTGTTTGAAATAATGCAAACATTTTTAAAGACAAAAAAATCCGTCCAAAGTTTGAAAATATTTCCAAAAAAAGCTCGAAATTCCTATAAGCCACGCCTCCCACCGCTTCCAATGCAAGGGGGCATGATTTACGAGGTCGATTAGCCTAATGACTCTCACTCCCGGAAGCATTGCTGCTTCGGATTCGGACAATGGGGAAAGTGTAGTCCCCTCTTCAGACCCTCACACCGGCCAGACACAGAAGACAGACCACATGTTTTTCGAAAGGGAAGAGCATTGAGAGCTTTTTGGAAGAAATTTGGAGAAGCTATGACTTATATGTAATCCTTTATATGGGCAAATTCCTGTTCCCACGGTACTATAAAAATATTTTTCACGAATTAAATGTTTGTACAATTGGGGAAAAAAAATATTTTTTTAAAAATGTAAGCTTGAAAAAATTACTGCTCTTTAATTAGTAAATCAAATGAGAAATTATTTAATGTAAGTAATTATTCATTTGTAGGTTATTGATTTAATTTTCTTCTACACAATCCATTCTTCTTTTCTTCAAAAACTTTCTGAAGAGAAAAGCGTTGCCTTTACTCCCCCCCCCCCCCCGCCCTCTTAAAGACAACTGTGTATGACACAGATATAACTAAATTGAGCGAGATAGAGTTTTTTTGTTTTTTACTGAAGGAATAAAGGAATGATAAACTTTAAATGTTTTCGTAAATTAAAAAGATATTTTTGAGAAAATGAATGTAATTTCAAAATTTTATATTGGCCTCTTTCTGAATGCAATGTTTCAATAATTTGTGTTTTAGAAACCGAAAAAAAAAAAAAAATTAAATTTTGATTAAATAAACCAACATCTTCCGGTGGAGCTGGAATTTTGAAAAACAAAATTACATATAAAGGTCGACAGCTGGGGGGGGGGGGGATACTAACAACCTCCTTTCTTTCTTTTATTTCCTTTTTTTTAATGATTTTTTTTATGCCATTCGTAACATTTCTTAGCCTTTCCTTTCATAAGATTTTTCCATCTTTTGATATCTTTTACTTCTTCTTATCCTACTTTTCCGTAAAAGTAAAAAAAAGAAAAAACAACGAAAGAAGGCTAATGTATCAGATCACAGGAATATCGTTAAAAATAGGAAAAAGTCATAAACAAGTGAAGTAAATAAATACACATTGAAAAATTAAAAAAAAATTGAAAGTAGGGGTTTGAGATGGCGTAATTGTGTCTGTCGGTCTGTCTGTCTCTTCCCCCCCCCCCTGTAGGGCCTTATTTGTCCCCGAGGGCAAGCCCTCGGGGGCATCTAAAAATCCGATGCGCCAGACAATGGCAGGTGCGGGGGAGTTCTGGGTGTGCATGTCTCCCCCCCCCCCAATAATTTTTGAAGGAATTGTCCGATTCGAGAGATTTTTTTCCCTGCATTTGAAAGATCTTGGCGAGGACATCTCATTTTCATATTTTACTTTTTGATTTGAACAATTTTTCGTTCAATTTTGAACAGTTCAAAAATTCTGAACATTAGCGACTTTTTCCCGAAGCAAAGTATGCAAATTCTGGGCAGAAGATCCAAGTTCCTTTTGACAAGCGTATTGGAAGGAGCTCTCGGCGTGAAATATTTTTTTATCCACTCCGAATTTCATAGTTCAGAAAAAAAAAACCCGACAGCGCCTACGGGAAAATTTCAGTCGTATACAAATCCTGAGCTAACCAACCGATTAACTTAAAATAAACTTTATCGGAAAGATGTTATGACGTAGAACATATACAGTGGAACTCCGCCATTCGTACTTGTCCCTCAATTCGTACGGCGCCAGGGGTCAGCTGGGTCGCCAGTTTAGCTTTTTTTTAAGAAAAAAATCGAGAAATTATGCTCGTTTTGAACTCGTCTAGAAGTAATTTGTTTCGCGTTTTGGATTTTTTTTAAATTTTAATACTTTTTGAGATTTTACTGACAATTTTAGCTTTCTAAGGGGGCATCTAGAGGAAGTGGTTGAAGAACTTTCTTCTTCAGAGGAGGAAAGTAGTAAGAAAAGCATTTACTTTGCAGAAATTAAAGAGCTGTGTTATTCCTGCAAGAAAACGCAGAGAGCGATGGGAAAACAGCATCCCAACACTGCTGTGGTCAACAGCAATGTTGGGATGCTTTGTTCAACGACAATGTTATTGGCCATTTTAGAAAAATTCTGAACAATCGTCAAAGCCAGACAACATTGGACAGGTTTTTAGGGAAAGAAGCCCAAGATTCTTCTAGTGCAAAAAGAAAGGACAACAGAAAGGGAGAAAACACTTGAAGGGATATTACCTGATGTTTTTATAGAAGGGGCCTCCTCTTCCTCTTCCAGCCCTTTAATTTCCTCATCTCAACATTCCACATATGCCATCAGCTCACCTCAGTACAAGCAAAGTGCAGTTAAATTTTAATTTATCTATAATTTCATGTACAGTACTGTACATTTGTTTTTCATAGGTTTAAATAAGCAGCCATCTGTGTGTCTGGACCAGATTAAACCAATTTACACTGTATTTTATGTGAAAAAATAATTCGCTATTCGTACAAGTTGCCATTCGAGCTGCCTCCTGTAATGAATTGTGTGCGAATAGCGAGGTTCCACTGTACAGTACACTTCCTCGGGGAATGGCGAAAAGCATGGGACATTGTTTAGAAAACAAACCACATGTTTCTTTTCCTGAATCGCAAAAATTATTTTCTTCACAGTTCACATGACTAAACTAAATACAGTGGAATCTCGGTAGCTCGACGCGCAGATAAGTCGACTAACCCTTGGTAAGTCGACATATCCCTCCCCTAATGGTTGGCCTAATGCTAATTTCAATGGGCGAAAAACTCTCTAACTTGACACACAATTTTCAGAAACCCCTGTAAGTAGACCTCCATTTTGTATTCTTATTAACTTTTTCCTCCGGTATTTTTCCACGGTGCACAATTCTGGGAATTTTACAGCGGGGTTTTTTCATCAATAAATGAATTCTTTTCTTGAAAGTGTTCCTAGAAAATTTCCTTATTCCCCTTGTACCTTTCTACAAACACGAGAAAAAAGTTAATTGCAAATTAGCAAGCCTAATAGTGTTGGGGAATTTGTTTTCTTTTCAGAGGGAAAAGCAAACAAAAATTATGGATTTTTTTCTCATGAGGTATTTTGATTTAATGTTTATATATTTATTTATTTGTAATGTATTAACTTTTCAAAATAATAATAGATAAATAATAAACGAGAATAATTTCGTACACTGGAATTCACTCTTATAACTTGAATGGCAAGTAAATAACAATACAGACCAATATCAGCGATTGAAGTTACGGAATCTCGGTAACTTGACACCTGCTTATCTCTACTTTTTTAACCTTTTGAGTTTAGCCCGCAGCTTTCCAAAGGCTGCCCATTCCTGGTTATGCAATGTTTGCTGTGTGGCACTACGAAATAATATCTTATTAGCTAAAGAATAAAAACGGTTTGGTTGTTTCTCATCCATAAGCTTACTTCTTTGCATTGCAACACGGGCTCCTTGTAACTCTGAAACACGTGTCCGCAATTTTTGATTATGTTGACGTTTTATTCTTTAGTTTCGCAGCTCAAATGAGGACTAATTATTTCTCTACATTAAATTTATGCATGCGAACTCGCGTCATTAAAGAAAAAGAACTATGTCTCTTATGCAAAATTTCTGCATACGATTTAAGTCAGGGGTTCCCAACTTTTTTTTTCCTAGCGAAGCCCTTCTAAAACTCGGAAAGAAATTGGCGAATCCCTTTGGTAGTCCTTAGTAAACGGATAGGAAAACAATAAAATTTGCTTGCACATTCATTTTTCAAGCTTCACAACAGTTCATAACAAGCAATGAAACAATTCTTAAAATATCTAAATGGAAATAAAAACTAACATAACAGCTACAATAATAATAATAATATTAGTAATACAAGCATTTTAAAAATTAATTACTTATTTTTATTATTTGTTCTTTTTGTATAATTAATAGTAGCAGTAAACATACGAATTTGCAAAAGCTCTGTTTTTAGTAATTATTTCCTTGATACTGTGAAAAAGTTGTGGAATAGCGGAATGACACCAGAAATATAAGTAAAAAAAAATTAGAATCAATCAATAAATATCTTAGGGTTCCATTCCCACGTTGAAATATACAAAATTCTCAACAGTTATGGAAATTTACAGAAATATTGGGAAATTTACATGTTTTCAAATTTTCATTGAGATAGAGCAGGAAAATTGGAATAAAGTATTATTAAAATGCGAGTACAAAATTTGAAATTAAAATATCTTCCTTCGCACTAGCGTGGAAAAAGTGAGAAATGGTAGTAGAAACATAACTCTAAAATTAATGTAGATACCTTTTGATCAATAAACCACTTCACGATCCAAATTTTCAAATTTACGCAATGCAGAAATAAGTGCATTTCAAATTTTATGCGTATAGTTCCTATGCCACACAGAAAACAATTTTATACAAAAAAAAAAAAATCATTTTTAATCTCCGTTCTAATATGTATGAACATTTTTAATTTTGTTTTTTGTTTTGCGTTAGCAATTAAAAATCCAGCTATTGCGATATTATATTAGCGATTTGAAATTTTTCCCCTGAAAAAAAAAATATCAACCATTTCCAATAACTGGGTTTGAGCTTAAAAATTCCCTAGTTAGCATGGGAATTAATTAATTTGAAAATTGTTTTGATTTCATCTGTCATTTTTTGCTCTTTTCACCAGAGAAAAAAACTCTCCAAAATTATAATAATAATTACATTTTCTGATAGGCATGTGAACCCGAATTGTTCATTTTCTCTGTCAGATTACTAATCACTATAATATGGATGCCTTTTCTTTCAAATGGTAAATTTTTTCTTGAATTTTGAAGGTTAATATGACGGGATCTCAATATGCATTAAATTGAACATTGATTTTAGACTTTGAGTCACCATATGACATTTATTTTTTCATTATTATTATTTTTGTTGTTGTTAATATTTTTTTTACGAAAATGAGAGAAATCCGTTCGTGATGCATGAAAAATTTCAGAAGTTAAAAGTTATTGTCTCATTTTTTAACTTTTTTACATTCCTGCAAATTTGTATTTTGTAATGAAATTTATCTCAACGAATCTTTTTATTTCGCACATCCCAGAAAACACAAAACAAACAAACATGACAAGGAAAAGAACTATGTAGAATTCATTTCAGAAGATAATTCCATACATTACAGGTTTTGCATTTGAATAACTGAATTTGTCACTAAATCTTCTTGTCATTTTTTTGTGCATGTACATTATTTTCAGATTATTCACTGTTAATCATGTACTTCGGTCTTCAAGTTTCAAAAGGTATATTGAAACATTTTTTGAAGTATATACTCCGGAAACTGTTTTTAAATGCTCTGTAGATGGACTTCCTTTATTTACTCCTTATTATTTTAACCAGATGTACTTATCTCCTTTTGCGTAAATTATATCCTTCGGGAAAACCGTTGTCATTTTGAGTCGCATCGCATATTGAATCTTTATTGGCTATATTCATTTTTGTTCTATGCTGCTTCAGTTTGAAGTGCGATCTTCCACGCTCCTCCGTTTTTATTTACTGGATAATAAATACAGGCAAGCTCGCACATGAAGAATCGGCACAGAAGAAATGATGCAAATGCGCGTCTCAAGCCCCTCCCCCCCCCCCCCCCTTGTCGATGTGCCACGTCTGTTCCGTATTTGCAGTTGTAAAATTGGCAGCCCTCACCTCAACCTGCAACCATACAAACTTTATCTCGATTCAACAAGTCTTGGTAAAAAGCTGTCGCCCTGCGAGGTCTTCTAATGGTGTTTTTGTGCATTCAATCATAAGAGAAAACCAGGAAAACTCTCAACATACTTCTCGATAAGTATTAAATACAAATTATCACAGCAACCACCTCAGCTCGCTTATCGAAGCAACGTTTGTTGCCAGGATAAGAAATTAGGACTTCTGGTTCCGATTAATATCGCCGCCCCAGTAGTCAGGCTGCCATTTTGAAAGCTTGAATACCTTTTGCGCAGGGAACTGGAGCAGAGTTATTAATATTATTATCGTTATTATTATTATTATTTATGTTAATTTATTTTTTTGAGTTGCTATGCTACAGCTCCCCTCCGAATCTTATGTTATAGTTTCAAGTCCACTCCAGCTGCATTCACTGCTCTGAATAGCTTTTAATGGCAAATACAATATTTATCGCTTTCGTTTATTCAGTGTATTACGGAAAAAATTTAAAAGTCGTTTAAACCCTAATATTTCAATAAATATTTCGTACATAATGAAGGAAAAAAGTAATAAATAAATGCACTCGGAAAAAAGGCCACTGTTTCAAAACAGCCATTGCCAACCATTTGCTTATTTTCTTTCTTTTTTTTAAAGTTCTTTTTTTCCTTTCTTCCCTGCCTTCTTTTTCTTCTTTTTTTTTTTTTTTTTGGTGAATTTGTAATTGCCGCATACTTTTGCAACAGCGAAAGTATGTTATGCACATCCCCAGTTTCAAGTTCGTGATTTAATTTTGCTGAGTAATATATATTTTACAACATACATACGTAGATACTCATAGGTGTGCGTGCGGGGCTTAGAGATACCATTGTACCCCCATTAGCAAATAAACATGAAAGCTAATTACAAAACTGGCAACCTCTTTCGCGTTTGTATTCAATAGATATGCTTCTTTGCGTTTAATTTGTCATAAGTTTCCCTGGAGATGCATCTGGGATCCAAATCTTATGGGCAGGGCCGGCCTTATCAGTGTGCAAAGTACAAAGGCGCCATCATCTTGGGGGCGCCTCAGCGTAAGAGCAAAAAAAAAAAAAAAAAAAACAATAATCCGTGTTTCATAAAATTAGTTCAACAAAATTCTAGTTGTCTTCACGTTAGCAGACCCAATGACAGTGACTCCTATCAGATACTCCATCTTTCAAGTGAAAGAACTTAGCGTCAAAATTCACTTGTAGCGATGGTACTATACCTACTGTGGTACTTGATAGAGATGATTAGATGGTACCAATCCCTGTGAACCACACTAGGTCTTCAATTACGAGAAGCCAACAGCAGCCCATTAGAAATATAAAAAAAAACATTATTTGTTTCATGTATTACTAAAGTTTTTAAAGTAATTGAAAACGCAATAAAATTATACACAATTTGAATTTATATTATTTTAGTTTGTATGTTGAAAGAGGGCTAGGGGCGACTATTTTTATAAAGTCCAAGGGCGCCGAATACCGTCGAGCCGGCCCTGCTTATGGGTGTATTTTGGTACCCCCTTTAGCACAGTAGCGTCCCCCCCCTTGCTAAAGCTCTGCGCACGCTTATATAAACACATATTACTTGACTACATATTGAAGTTCCAATGAAGCGGAACTACACAGAAAGTAAAGAACCATTGAAAACGTTCTTTTGTCAGAGAAAAAGAAAACCAGGATGTTTTATTCGAAAAATGATTCAGGAATTTTATTTTAAATGACAGAAATATAAAGGAAAGAAATAAAATGAATGTGATGGTCTCATCATATTGATCAAGTATTCAATATGCAATAATTAGCAAAACATACTTGAAGAAGTGTATATAAATAAATAAAATAAAATGCAAAATAACTAAATAAATTATATAAAATAAAGAAAGAAACGCAAACATTCACATTTAGTTTCAGAAAAGAAAAATAGAGTAGTGGAGCTTAACAAATCTTCATTTGCTACTCCTGTTTCGAGCAAAACTCGTTGCTTAGGTTACCTCTTTTCTTATTTATTCATTTAATTTTAATCATACTAACGCAAAAATTTCTGCTCTTAAATTAAGCTTTATACAAGAGACGAATTAGCGCTCTTTATGTAACAATAACTGAAAACAGCATTCAGCAAGTTTTCGCTAAATAATTTTTTTTTTTATTTATTTATTTATTTTTTTTGAATATCAAGCAATTTATCGCAAATTTTGATTGATCAATTTGTACTAAATTAGGTCTAGAAGCAAGTTCTCAGAAAGACAAACCTTCATTTTAAAAGTATCGTTTACATTTTCATTTTTACAGCACTAAATATGCAATTTACAAACAATTCGGGAGAACGAAAAAAGGGTAACAATATTTTTTCTTTTCGTTTCAACTCTCAGCCACAGAGAATTATTTTGGAACCGGAAAAAGAGCAACGTTGTGTAAGTAGTAGAAAACACGTGCATGCCTCTAGCTAAATACTAGCGTCTCTAGCTAATACACTGACTGCAGGGGGTCTCGGCCTGAAGTGGCAGGTCAATTATGGGGGACAGTAGACCCTTCTTCCAAGAGCTATCGTACATTTCATTGGTCGTTGAAATGTCAATCACTTGAGGTTGACACACTCCCCTCATGCCCTTCGAAGGCCATCTTAAGCCTAACCACGAAATTTTTTCTGACTGAAGAGCAGCCTTAAGCACTTTTAAAAACCGCTACGCACCATGGCTCTGTTTGGCTACCTATAAAAAGTAAAATACTGTTACTTTGAAAGAGTTTAAATTAGGTAATTAGGTGCCGCCCTTGCTTATTTGTTTATTTCTTTTACTTTCATATTGTATATTTTATTAATGGGAGGGGGGGGGGGGGTCTTGTTGTACTTCAGTTCCATAACTTTTTTCTTACACATTTGTGAGTTCAAATGATGAAGTAAAAGTTATTGGATTTAAAATTTCTGCAATAAAAAATTCATTAATGGAATTTATAGGGCTTGTAGCAGGTTTTATGCTCCAAACTAGTGACAAAAATGACTAATTTATGAAAAAAAAGGACCAAGAAAAAGCGACTAGAATATAAATTAGTACACACTAAGTTCTTCTCAAACTAAACAAGCCTACATTCCTACAGGTGCCAACACTGCTTTTCTAGTATCAACAAATACTTTTGAGCTAAATGGCTTAGGCTCAAAATCATTTCAATTATAGATTTTTAACAGTTAAAACAGATTTTTGAAAAAGAAAACATTTATGCCTCCCCTGGGACATGTAATTTTCACCCCTGGAGAAAAAACACAAGTAAAATACATAAAAAATGGATACGCAAAAATATTTTTGAGTGTCCTTGACCCGCACTTTTCTTGCAGAACGAATGGAGAAACAGGGCCAGCTCGCATTGTCACCCGTCTCGTCCCCTTCCCCGTTGCCGCTGCTTAGGTGGGGGAGACGGGTGGCTCTGAACAGAACTGATTTCTACAACAATATAGGCTGAAGTTTATAAAAAGCTAAATTTTGTGCCTTTATAATTGTATCCTCTGCAAAAAATTAAAATAATGTGAAAAAAAACCCCACATGATAAGACAAATGATCAAAATGCTTTGTGCTAAAATGAAAGTACAAAGATAAAACAATGTAAAAAAGCACAAATTCAGGATAAAAAGTATCACAAATAGCTATTTGTGATACTTTTTATCCTGAATTTGGGCTCTTTTTACGTTGTTTTATCTTTGTACAAACAAACACGATATTTTATTACAAGTATTACGAAGGTGGAGAAGGCTTCAATTTCTCCGTGATTTAATGATCAGGAGTTTAAGTTGACATGCATTATATTTATTGCTTGTATAGCTTTATGTTAGCCTTAAAAAAATGACAAATGTATTAAATGTAACAATCGGCAATTGTATCGTGTAATATTTCGACAGAGTATGTCATTTTACGAAAAAAATTTCAAAATTAAAATTTTATAAGTTATGAAAGACATCTTAACATTAATGAATGAATCAAAGCATTAAGAAAAAATCAATATTCAAATATTTACCTGACAAGAATCGAGCTGAAATAAATAATATTTTTTTCTGAGGTCGCAGTTTTTAAGCAAAGCGCAGAAAGAAGTTGCAGGATAACTCACATTAAAATGTGTGTCTGTGGGATAAATTAACTAATATATAAGGGGTGCAAATTATTGAACAATATTTTAATCAAAATTTGTTTTAAATCCATGGTTTTCCATTGCGCATCCTGCACAAAAAGAATGAAGCCTACTAATTTCTTGGCTTTCATTCAAATATTTTTGAGTTTTATATGATTCGGGACATTTTTCATCTTTGATGTAACATTGAAAAACTTAATGTTATATAAACAATTTGCAGAAATTCCAAAGGAATTTAACAAAATATTTCATACAGTCAATCAGGTAAATTTTCACCGCAAAAATCACTTAAAAACTAATGTACTATGGTACAAGTGCGCATGTGTTAGAAATGCTTTGGTTGTAAAAATTATTTTGCGAAATCCACATGACTGATAACTGTGTAGAAGGGGTGGATCGAAAAATATTGAGTGCAACAGGAGATACAAGGCAAGGGAGCGGATGGAATTTCGTGGCCTGTTCCTTTTTGAAGAGGGTTTTTGTGGCAGATTTCCAGGTGCAATTCCTTTTCAAGAAAGTTCTTCTAGGCCATAATATCACGTTAAGTTGCTAGGATGGTTAAAAAAAAATGGCATTAATACACAGCTCCAGAACAATAAATTTTCTCCCCCCCCCCCCCCCACATTCGAGTTGAGGGTATGACATCCCTTTACTTCATTTTTGCACAAGTCTCCCCAACTTTTTGAAATTTTAACCCAATTGCCCATTTTTTAATTTCAATAACTTATAGTCGTGTCTGTAATACCCCTCCCCCTTTTTTCCAGGACTACACCATGGCTTACACCCTTGAAAAACTTCTAGAAACCACTGATTATACTAACAATAACAGATCAAAATGCTAAGTCCAGAATACATGTTAACACATGCAAAATATTTTTTGTGCTTGTAAGCTACTTTTTTGATCACATTGGTAAGATTTTCAGCTTTGTTCATAGTGTACTAAATGTTTATGCTTTATAGATTAAATTACCAACGATGGAGAAAGGTGTGGACATTCTGTATTCAGTAATATGATAACCGATGGCAAATATACCTTTTCTTGCCTACAGTTTCCAACCACGAATTGGCTTTTGCCAGAGCAGAAAAAGGGAAAATGGATTTTGGAAGATTGTAACAACGTGCAGAGGATTACTAAGCAGGGGCAGTAGTTTTGTACACTCATCAGCTTGAATTCGCAAACTGACAGAAGAATACATCATGCTGCCGATTATTTGTCCTGCTGCAGAATTTCAAAATGCTTTGATTGTGTTTTTAATTACATTGTTTTTTTTTTGCATTTATTACCATATTCGGGATGAGAAAAAATGATTTTTGTACTAATTTCGCTTGAATAAATGACTTTCAGAATTATCAAACAAAATGAAAGCTTTGGACATAAAATATTTTCTTACCATCATACCAAAACATAAACCAGGAAAACCATTTAAGTACGCAAAAATTTACAACAGTTACATAAGAAAATTAAATGCTTACACCATACGGACTCCTTCATTTGTTGGTTTCGTGGGATTTTTAATGCAACATTTGGATACTGAACGGAAAGAGCGCTAATCTTCATGGCAAGGAATAAACTCGCCAAAAGGTTATATGAATGGTTGCCGTAGACTCCACCATGAAGCTGTTCCAGAGGGGCTCTGGCTGTTCTGTGGTTTTATTCATAAGGATTGCCTTAATTGGCTTAGTTTTGTACCGCTTGGCAAAGGTTCAGAAAGTTCATTAATCGAAAAAAAAATTTTTACAGCTTTTCCTTAGACTTTTAAGCTTTTCTCAATTGCAAAGTCAGCAAATACTTTTTAAGTCTAAGAAAATTTTCGACCCAACAACTTGTTAAACAAGAACTTTTAATATTTTTATCAAATATCTAAGTATTTCGTTGAATAATTAATGCTCAACATGTTCTTGACGCGTATTTCAAAAGGAAAATTTTCGCCTGACACGAGAAGAAAACATTTGCATTCATTAATCGTCAGATGTAAAAATAAGGAGGATAGGAATTTCTTCAATGGCTAAAATAAATCATTACGTCATTTCAGTGAAAGTTTGTCTCAAAAAGTTGGCAATACTTAGGGAAATCAACAATATTGACAGCCAAGAACGGCATCTTTCGAATATGTGTCTTTTAAATGTCAAAATGGCATACAATAAATCGTTTTTACTTTATTTTTGTCACTAAGAATGATACTGTTCCCAAAGTTATGATGTTTTGATTTTTCAACTTGAAGGTACATTTGTATATTTTGCAATTTCCATACTTAGTTTGCCATTTAAATCACGTAAGAAATATTTTGATTTTTAAAATTAAATGCTGAATTAAAGTTTCATTTTGGCAGGTAACTTTCTTTTATGTAATAAGCTTATAATGAATCGTTAAAAAGTACAAAATATCCCTTTATAATATTTTGCCCCCTTCAGTATCAATGTAGATGCACATGTAATGCATTGTGACAGATGAATTAGCATTTTTTATTTGTTTAACTTATAAAATTTCTTGAACAATGAAATACGATAGCCAATGTGCTAATATTCTTTTTTGGGGATGCAAGGAGAATAGCATAAATACAAAGAAATATTGTAATCAATATATGAATTAATAATTTTAAACGGGTTTAATGCTATATTTTAAGTAGATACCAAAATGGTCTATGAAAAGACATTTTATATACTGATTAAAATGATTTTAAAAGTTTCTTGCATTGTAAATGCAAGCGGTTTTGAGTTAAATA
Source organism: Octonoba sinensis (assembly GCA_038502835.1). Taxonomy (NCBI): domain Eukaryota; kingdom Metazoa; phylum Arthropoda; class Arachnida; order Araneae; family Uloboridae; genus Octonoba; species Octonoba sinensis. The sequence goes on along the minus strand of CM076604.1, from coordinate 111,542,126 downwards.
TTCTATTATTTACATTCACAAAATCAATAATCATTGAGAAAATTTAGATATATTCACTTTTTATTTTAGTAGGTAATTTTTGCCAGATTAGCTCAAGTTTTGAAAAAAGTAGTATTAACTTTGATTTCACTTGTTAGATTACAATTAAGATCATGAATACTAAGAATTTGCAGTTCTCTGCTGCTTTCCAGTCTGAACTACAGATGCTGGATTTATATATATTCCCATCAAGATATCTTGCTTTTGAAAACTTGATTGTTGCAAGGGTTTCTAAACTTTTCCATGTTGTGGCCTTAATGGATGAATTTGTCTTTCATCATTGCTCCATGAGGGCAATTGCCCCTCTCTGTGAGTCAAAAAATATTAAAAATTGTATAAATAACGAAGCAAAATTTTAACAAAGCAACGGAAACAACCCCACCTCACAGAAAGTATCTGATATCCGGTATCCAAACAATTTTGTTAGATATCTAGAACACGAGACGGCAACGACTGCACATAATATCCAGTTATCCGTCATGGCAAATTTGATTTTTAAAATTAAATTTATTAGCATTTTTGAAAACGAGTATAAATTATAAACTTACTATGGATTTAAAAGCATTGAAATGTCTAAAATAGTAATGGACTTAGCAGGTTTCGAACAGCAGAGCCAGTTATCCCGTATCTGGGAAAATAAATAAATACGGATAATGCTTATCTGTAATACTGACCTTGGTCCCCCCCCCCCCCCCCCCCCGCCAAAAATTCTTGGTGTGCTGCTGGTTATGGATATAAATTTCTTTGGGGGGGGGAGGACTATTTTAACCCCTTAAATTTCTTCTGGAGGGACAGAGAGGTTAAAAGCTTTAATACTTATAGCAAGAAGGAGCATTTATTTGGATTGAATTTGATCTCTTAAATTATAAGAAAAATCATAATAATAATCACTGTATAAAAATTATTGGATAGTTATGATTAAATATTTCCATGTAAAATTTCTGTTATGTCAAAGTAAAAACTTAATAAAAAATTGCAGGGGTTTGGTGAACCAGTTACACCAAACTATGCAAGATGCACCAAAAAGAAAATTTTCTCTGAATTTACATGGCTGCACCAATTTTTGCTTCTGCTGATCTTCTCCCAGGTGTGCTGATAGGATTGCTCCAAACATTTTTTTTTAATCGATATTTGCATTAGTCAAAATTAGTATCTCACATAGATTCCTCTTAAATTTGCACAGTAAAATTGTTAGTAATTCATAGTAGATTGAAAGAACTGATACATATTTAAAACCTTCACATTTCTTGTTTTCGCTTTTTAAATCACACAGAAAGGAGCTTTTAATACATTGGACATCAATCTTTCATAAATTAAACGCATGATTTGTTGAGAATTATTTCGCTTACTAACATTTCAGTATTTTTCATCCTCCAAAACTTTTATTTAGTTAAAGATTGGAATACTATTCATGTACATTTAAAGGTGTCTTTAACTTTAATTGAACTTTCATAATTTATTACTCATATAAATACAAAACTTTTTCTTTTGGAAGCATGAGAATATTTAACGTCTGCTTTGGAGAAAATTCCATGCCCTGCTTAAGGTTTCAACCCTTTTGCATCCAATAAATATTTAGAAGCTACTTTAACATATTCTATGTATTTAATCCGACTTATTTCATTTTTAATCTAATTTTAAGTTATTAAGTCATTGGTAGTTTCTTTAGGAAAAATACTAAATTTTAAGGCAAGTGCTTATTTTTTTCATTTGCTTTCAAAATAAAATATTCTCATAAAGTTGAAAGATTTTTCTTCGTTTTTTAACTTCTTCATATAGAACTTATTTGGCTGTGTAAATTAGAAATTGCAAATTTAGCGGCACTGACTATAAGAGTTATGTAGCAAAAGTTGTTGTGTGTTTAATATTCATACTTTTCACTGATTTGCATCCAAACTTAGAGCAGTAATCAACTTTATGTTATATTTTGCAATTTGTAGTAAACAATGATCTTTTTTTTTCTTTTCTTCTTCTTTTTTAAACTTTGATTTAAACACGTGGAGGATAAGTTTTAAACCTAAAATAATTATGCAGCGAATGTTGAAAATTTGATTCTTGCATTTGGTAGTTTTTATCCAATTTAAACTGTAGCTGCATCTTGATGAAAATATGATTACTTTTCTCCTCCAACCTCCTTTCCTGTTAGCACTTAGGGGTGCCCTGCCCCGGGGGCAAGGTAGTGGGGTCCACGGATTTTACATGCACATATCCCCAAGTGTACATGGTAGGTCTTCAGCGCGTATTGAACAAGCGCCCTTGTGATTGGAAGTCCGACATTCTAACCACAGGAATACCTACTATGCATATATATATATTCCTTGTGACAAAAAAATCTCAAACATTCTTCTTTTACAATTTTCAAATTAAAAGTAAGTAAGTAATAAGATTTTAATGATTGTGCAGAGAAATAGATAAGGGTATCAATGTTACTGAAGCACAAAATTATAAAAATTATTGCAGTTGTGTTTCTAGGCCCCAGAAAAAAAATCTTTTTTTTTTCAATATATTATTATTATTGGCCTTTTTAATGATTACTAATTAAACATTAATTTCTCCTGCCCTTCCTTGTAAATTTGCATTTCTTAAAGAATTTGTTCAGTTTAAACCAGCTTTTATGCTTGTCATGTAAAAAGCCATCCCTGAATTATAGTCGTATTTTACCGCTTTGTAAGGAACCCTTTTTTTGCAATGCAGAAGAGAGATAAGCTTTGCTTTAAAGCCTGCTCTAGAGCCAAACTAATCTGCTCCCAAGTCATTTTTTCCCCCTTTTGTGCTACACATCACTAGTTTCAGAATGGTAATTTTTCTGCTCTAAAGTCATGATTTTTTACACCAAAACCAGAATTTTCCTGCTTGGCGATATAAAGCAAAGTTTATCTGCTCCAGAACAAGCTTGTTGTAGTTGCATCCCTGGAATTAGAGAAAATGTATTATTGTTTTTATGTTATAAGATTCATTTCAAGTATCAGTAATAAATATTATTTTTTTTATTAATAAATATTAACATATCATTTCATTAACATCTAGTAGCTGGTTGAAATATTTTAGATTGGCTGTTGATTACCATATGTTCTAAATTTGATCGATATATATTAAGTTTAAAAGGAAATTATTTTTCATATTTTACTTGAAGTAGTTATGAGTAAAGTATCTTTGATTTTGTCTGTTTCTAGGATTTTCTTCGCTATATTCTTTTATAATATTTGAAATTTCTGCAGTGTAGAAACTTAGAAAATTCATTAGATGAGTGTAAAGCACATTAATCTTCTCATAAATTTGCTTGTCTACCTTACTGTGCATGTGGTGAGTGTGTGCCAGTGTTTTGTTTTCCCTTCTGTGCAAGCCTCAGTTGCATCATAGCCCGGAACAAGTTCTGTGTTCGGTCAAGCATTGAACAGCTGTTGTTGCATGTTACTGAGCCTGGATGAATTTTTTCTTGGTGGAGTGCATCCACTTAAGTCTTTCCTTTCACTGGCTCTAGACCGTGACACATTTTCTTGTAGGTCACAGTTCTGCCTTCCTAATCTTTAGTCTGCTGCTGTACAAAATTGATTTAAACTTCTTTGATTGTATGGAGTTGCAACTTAAAGTTTAGGTGTAATTCTGCTTACTTTGCTTGTTTTAAGTATGGACTTATTTTTAGTATTTGATGTTGCAAGAGCACCCTCAGGGTAAGATGTCTGTTTTCACATGATATATGTATTAAATACATGGCTCTACTTTATTTAATTACAGTTGAAATATTTTTTTAATCAACTAAAATATATGATAATTACCCAGTTTTTATTTTATCTAGTATTTAAATGTCTTATTGTTACTCAAGGGAAAATAATAGATACTTTTTATGTTTCATGTATTCAGAAAATAATCTTTTAAATACATTTTGTTTTAAAAAAAAAGTCTTCTTTTTTTTCCTCCAGATTTTAATAATATGTATATAATATGTCAAAGTGTTTGAAAAATATATAAAACAGGTAAAAGAGAATGTCCATTAATACTACTTTGTTAACACATTATGAGCGGGCAGCTGGTACTAGTACCTGTTTCGTGCATTGCCATTTAAAAACGGGGCTGGTATTTGAACCCGTTTAAAATCACCACTTTTAAGTCACACAAGGGAAAAAATAATGTTTCATATAATGTATGAATTGGTGTATTTTTTTTAGAACATTTTTTAACTTAGTCAACTTGGCCCGCTACGCAACATAGTTGCACGTGCTACATCGCCCGCTCATAATGTGTTAAGTAACATGCAAAATTTTACTTCAGAACTTGACCATTTTCCATTTCGAACTCGAACTAATTTTCCATTTTCTTCTTCTTTCTTTATTATGCAGAATTTGAAGACCCATCAGTATGATTAACTTATATAAATATTTTCTTTATGAAGTGCATTCTTATGTGTACATTTTTTCACTTATTTGTTTATGCTTTAGTTTCAAACATGGAACCTCCAATACTGAATCTTCCCGATGAGGTCACTTTCATGATGCAAGCTGGCTTAGCTAGGGATTCTATTACAGTAGATGTTGGTGATCTGAATTTGAAAAGTCTTAAAGACCTTGCTTGCAATTTTGTTGATAAAAAGGTGATATCAAGGAACATTTTCTTTATATGTTTCAGTGCTGTATTTTTCTTGATCATGTCAGAAATTGCTTGTGAAATCTTGAATATAAATGTGTCACTTATAAATAGGGGAATTACGTACATATGTGGGTAGCATCACCCGTCTCTATAGGGGGTAGAGGGTTGGTACGCCCTGGGTGACACCTAAAATGGATTTAAAGAGTTTATAAAAAAATATATGTACTGCAATTGTGCATTTTCCCCTATTATATCTTAAATACATCAAATCTATTGTTAAGTACATCCTTCTTCTTCCTGAAAACCACTTCTACCTTGCTAATTTATTTATTTTATTATTATTTATTTACTTTTTGTTGTTGTTTTTTTTATGGTTATTAATTTTTCAGAACAAAACATTTTTATCTGAGATTGGGAAGACCATAAATTACTGCCCTGGCTATCACCCGTGTGTGTGTAAAGTCGTAAACTTATTGCTTTTTTATTTGACTTTTATAAAGTAATATCATACATGGCAGCTCTTTTCTTTTTTTGTAAGTGTTTCATTCCTCTCGCACCGCTACCTGGTACTCCGGCCTGATAACAAAATATTACTTTTTCCTATTTCCTGAACTATTGACTTTTTCAACATGTTTTTATTCTCCACTGCAAGTAAGTTCATTCGTTTGGTAGCACACGTTCAAATGAAAAATCATTTACATTATGCACTAAGCTATTCAAGTTTAAAAGACCCCTGCAAAACAAATTTTCTTTTTTTCTCCATTGTTTAAAATTTGAAGTATTATTAAAAAATGCCAAAAAACATTTTTGTCTGTAAGGTATGTAGTTATTCTTAACAATTGATTATATGTGTCTCTAAAATGGGAAAACTAATTTTTGTAAAGAGATAATTTTTTCCTGCTCTACTGTTTCATTTACAGTATCTGCGTTAGTAAGCATATTAAAGTGCACAATCAGTTTGCATCCTGAACGAGTATTCAAATTTTTTTGTAGTAGTCGACGAAGTATAAATAAATATTTTAAGACATTTTAGCCAAACTTAAAATTTGCATATTTTGTAATGTGTATAGAAACAAATCTCCAAAACAGCTTCATAGAAAGTAATGTTCTGCTCCGCACAACTAAAAATAGAATTTTTTGTTTCAGGGTTTTAATGTGTATATTAAATTTTGAATTATTTTAATTCCTGTGGGATATAGAGAAGGGGGAGCAAAACAAAACCTTGATGAAAAAACATTTAAAATGCAGGAATGCACAAACCGTAAAAAAAATTATCATTTTTCTCTCTGTCGAAACTGAATAATTCCCTCCACATACAAAGTTTGGACTGGAGTCTCTCTCTTCCGTTGAATTTCAACACTTGCCTGTAGGGTAATTCCACAGATGACAAAATGACATTTTTGATGAAAAACAAAAGTTTGAATGATTACAATCAAGTTATTTTCTTTAGAACTAACATTTTTTCTTTGCATTTCATTGTTAACAATTAAATTATGAAAACAAAACTGAAAAAAAGTATGTTGAGCATTTTTAAAAATATTTTTATGCTGTTTTTAGATTTGTGATGGAATGACATTTTTCTCAACCAAGCTTTTGGGTTTCTAGGTGCAAAAAGAAATTTCTGTGAATTATGCATATCTTGTCTTTTAAAACTGACAAGTTACATAAGTAATAAGAAAATGTTGCTTTTAATATATATATATATATATTTGCTTTGGATTGAAATTATTGAAGTTTATGTATTATGACGGAATGACAAGAATTTTCTATGTTTATTTATTGCAGAAAAAGTGCTCACATTTTAAAATTCATAAAAAAAAAAAAAGAATTTATTATACTTAGCTCATTTAACATTATTCTATGAAGTGTACCAAGTTGAAAATGAAAATTGTTCAGCTTTTCAGAAACATAATAATTTCATGAAAGTTGTCATTTTCATGGAATTGCCCTATGGAGTTCAAATTTCTAAGCATTCAAAAAGTCATACTAATTATGTTAAAAAAGATTTTCCCCTTTTTTTGCATAATATTCATTTTAGATTATGCAACAGCAAACTTCAATGGTTCTGTCTTCTATCAATAAAGTTATAGTTACACTCCCACTTTTCTCTATGTTCTCGTAATTTTTATTTATACCTTGCTACTCTTTTTTTTTATAGTTTCCTGAACATAATTTGAATAGACTAAGTGAAAGATTGATATTATTTCGTCACGACTACTCTTCGACGAATATATTGCATCCAATCAATGCAGCTTCAGAAGTGGCAGAAGGAACTTTGGTTGAAATAGTTGTTTCAGGTTTGAACTTATTCCTCTTGTATCTTTTTGGAAATGTTTCAATTTTTTCCTTTCTTTGAAAAAATTAACTTACATAATGTTTAAAACTTTTTTTTCTCAAATAATATTTCTTTTTCTTTCTTTTCCTTTAAATTGTAGCAATATTTTTTTTTTTAAATGTAAATATAATTCAGTTCTAAATTAGTCAAGTTTGAATGAACTTTGTCCTCTTAATCATCAATGAAGATCCTATGATGCTTCAAAACTGCTTACGTAATAACCTTTTCCGAACTGTTTCACTCATTTATAGCTGATGTACGTCATAATAATAGTACCTGGTTAGTGGGTGTTACTGTCGGTTTTTTTGTGCCTTTGTTTCTCAACTAAAGGATCATAATCCCTAAGGGGGCTAGGCTCAGATGTAAAGAAGGTTGCAATTAGATCAACAAAGTAAGAAACATCATTTTATTAAGTAACACCTTAAATTATAATCAAGTGTTAACAAAATTCAGTATTGTACAAAAGAAAGTTTGTGGCAAAAGGGTGGCAAGGCTTTTTTTTTAATTTTAAATTTTTGTTTTTAAGAGGAGTTACAACACTAAAAGAGTTGAGAAATGATGCTTTAATACAATTGCAATCTGGGATCTTCAGTCTTTAGTTAGGTCGTCTAGCCTAAATCAGGCTAGATATCACTCTGTCAACCTATTAAACTTTTTAAAAAAGAACTAAGAGTGAAAAAAAATAAAGAAATAAGTTCCTTTTTGCTATCACTATTTATGTTACTTTTCTTTCTTAATTTGTGTTTCCTTAATTTGAGCTACATTTTAGTTTGTTCTTTTGTCTTGTTATCAATAAAAACCACAACACATAATTAGGTTAGAGATTTTTAAAATAAAATTAATTACGAGAATCAATTAGACATTTTTTTATCAGCCTAGTATTTTACTAACACAGACCTTTAAGAGAAATTTGTCATTTAGAATGTTTTCTGCTTCAGATAAAATTTTGGTTTATGCAAGGTCTGACTTTTGTTTCATTATGTTCTGCTTAAAATATTGTTGTAGGTAGTTTGCATTTTTGTAGGTATTTATGCAGTTATCATCTTTAAGATTGTTTATATTTTTATCAAGTAATTTTTTTAATAGCAAATGCTGAGCTTTTTAAAATTTTGAAATGTTTTTTAGGCAAGGATCCATCGGAAGATATTCAGATTATGCCTCATTCTTTAATGGTCCATTCCTACAAATCTCCAACTTTCTGTGATTTTTGTGGTGAAATGCTATTTGGGCTTATGCGCCAAGGCTTAAAATGTGAAGGTAACGGTTTTCATTTGGGAGCTGATAGATCTAATACATAAAGTTATACTAAATGTAATATTTGACTGAGTGTATTTGATATTGATGTATATTATGTAACACTGTAAAGATCAAAATACATGTAAATTTAAATATAATTATTAAAAGAGTTTTAGTAAAAATCTCCATCAGATTCCCTCTACCTTTTGCTCTTAAAAGTTTGTTTACTAATCATTTAGTCAACTAAACTCAGCAGTGCGACTGCCCATGAAAACCAAGGCCTAATGTGCCCCTCCCAGCCTAGGAGACTGAGGGCCCTGAGGTGCAAAAGTAGACGTTCGGGTCAGGTGATCGGCCTGATGTGAAACCCCCAGTGTTTAGTTCCCAAACATGCTTTAATGACTCACTGAAGAGATAAAGGACTGAGACTGGCCCTGCCCGGTGAATTGAACCCCAGACCTGTGGTATGGTAGCACAAAATGCTACCACTCAGCCACTATGCTTCTAATTATTTGCATCTAATTAAGCATTAATTATTAACCATTATTTGATTATATACATTACTTTTACGTTATAACTCATGTAGAAGTTTTTCATGCATAATTTTTAAAGCTTTCTTTTTTAGAAGGCCAATTTATGTAGTTGGCACTTATAATTTTTTGGAAAATTATTTTTATTTATACTTTATTTTAAATATTTTTGGCTGTGCTAGGAACGTTAGACATGAGTGTATAAGAAGTATAAGCAAATTGAATGCTTTTTTCATAGGAATCTTGAGCATCAATGCATTTTAAACTGATTTATTTTTGTTCTTTTAAAGCCTAATTTTTTAATGCAAAAATTATTCTGTTAAATTCTCAAGTTAAACTATGAATTTTCAGTTTTGTATATGAATAAAACTGAGCATATATTATTTTATATATTAGCTGTAATTGTACAGTATAAAAACAAGCAATTAAAAATTATGCAGTTTTCCATATCCTGTATTTATTTATATATTTTTCTGTCATTTAGGTAATAACTGGTGTAAAAATATTTTATAATGGCTTAATTTAGATTACTTAAGGTTTTTCATAATGCTGTTAAAATCTAAAATTACAGAATTAAAAGACTATAAAAATTAAAATTTAGCATCAAATTGTTTATTAGTTCTTTATTAAAATCAAGGTTTGCAGCAATCGCTACTAAATCTAAAACTTTTCTTCCATAAAAACAATTATTCTGCTTATAGTAAACTAAGATTTTTGTTGTAACCAACAGTTAATAAAATTGAGAACACTCAATGTTAGCTTCTGATATCATTTTTCAATGTGTAAAATGAGTATTGAATAAATCATTTTAATAACTTCATTCTTAAAATGTTTATTTTCTAGGTTGTGGATTAAATTTCCATAAACGTTGTGCCTATAAAATACCTAATAATTGTACTCACACGCGCAGGCGCAGATCTGCAACTTCGTTATATCCTCGAAGTCCGACAGAATCTTTAGGCCATACCTCTAGTAGTGCCTGCTTCACTGATGATTCATTGGTAAGTAAAAGAGTACTTATTTTTCATTTATTCTTTTCTATTTGCTTAGTGAGAACCTAAAAGTATTTTTGAATTTTAATGAAAGTTCAGTCTGAAGTGTTGTCCATATCATGGATACAGGAAGAAATATTAAAAACTTAATAAGCATTTTGTTTATATATATTTAAGCTTTGATTCATACCTGATCTATGTTACTTCTCATAGTAAGTTCTTTACCCAAAATGGTGATATATGTAAATCTAATTATGATCATGTTTGTTTACAGGACCTTTTTTTAAGATACTAAGGTCCTTTTTGAGTGACATACGTGTTTAATAATATTCTTTTCACCATATACTGAGTAATAAATTAATTGTGATTATTCTTTTCATTTTATTATGAAATTTTCTTGCACATACTTTTGCAGTTTTTGCTGACAGCTTTTGATGCTCATAGCTATGATACTCTAAAACATCTGATTTGTTTGAAATAATATAATTACTTTACAATCAAAAATCATGAAATGGCATGGGTTCAAAAATTAGAGAAAAATTTGTGGAGTAATGAATTACTTAAAACAAATATATTGTTGAAAGTAGTGAACTTTGGAATCATTCATAAATGATGTCACGCTTCGAGGGGGAGAATGGGGTTCGTGAAATTGTGACAAAGTGTGACAAGGGGAGGGGGTAACAAGAAGTGTGACATCATGCATTATGCAACATAGCGTGACGCGTGACAAAGGGGGGAGGGGGTCCGCTGAAGTGTGACATATTGTGACAAAAGGGGGGAGGGGGTCAAATATATGGGGAAAAAGCGTGACGTCATTTATGAACGGCCCCTTTGTTAAAGTCTTCTACTAAAATGTTCAATAAAGTGGAAATTAGTGTTTGAACTACAGTAATATTTTCTTGCAGCAAATACTGATACAACGAAATTTCCGTTACAATGACACAAATTTTTAGTTCCATTTTAAATGCCAATAAGATAATTTTTATCCCATTTCAACCAAGTCTTTTCCTAGTTCCTTAGAGTTCTCTGTAAGTACTGTATATCTTTGTTGTGAATAGAAAAGCCATAAAGTACCAAACTACTTGTGTGAAAATAAAGGAGTAAGTAAAAAGTAGCACAATTTCTTTCTTTTTGTTTTTGTTGATTTTTTTTATAGCATACTCAATAAACTAAAGGAATTTTAAAATTACACACATTTATAAAACCTTAAACTTTATGTGATGTCTGAAACTACAAAATATTCAGTTGAAACTGTAGTCTTATGAACAACTTCAAAATTTGCATTTAAAAAAATAAGAAATTGTTTTCAAATTTTTTATTAATAACAATGAAAAAGAATAATGAGTAAGAAAAAGTATAAAAATGAAATTTTACTATAAAATTACAGCTTTGTGTGTGAAAAATCTTGTTTTATCCTATATATAAGCGGCTTATGATTTGTCTGTCTGTAAGCTATAGAATCCCAGGATGTTTTATCATCAGGACTACATTCAGCATGTTAATGTTTAAGACCCGAGAAACTCATCACTGCAAAAATGAAAGTTGTCACTTAATTAGTTTTTTAATTATTTTTTAAATTTTTCAATGAACAATAACTAATGCAGTTGCCATTGTTGTAACACATGTCAAACATACTAATAATCAAAACATTTCTCTATCATTTTGAGTGAAACATCGCTAGAATTGCAATCTCCGTTAAAAATAAATGTAAACACCAATTTAATTTAACACTTCTTTCTTTGCTTTAATTTATTTATTGTCTGCGCTTTTTATATATATTAAAGTGGCAGTGCTCATTTTCAAGTTTCGTCAAAACTATTGTTTTGAAGGTGATTATGTTGGATATAAATAAATATTTTTCACAAACAATTTGATTATATATGTTATGGTGGTGATCCATTTATGTTGTGGTAAGGCCAGCTATGGCTAAAATTTATTTCCCCCCCTCAAAGTTTGAACAATATTGTTTGGTCAAGTATCGTAACAGTTGAGTCGATGTTCCCGCAAAAACTCCAGGACGTTTCGTCCGTCTGGATGCACTGTGCAACTTTGAACTGGAGAAAATAAATACAAAAGTAACTTACCCCAATACAGCTTACTCATTTGTCAACATATTGACATCCACACAGTGTTGAACAATAAACTTATTTATTTACTTTATTTTCATGGCTAAACGTGGGAGTACTCCTTACAGAATTGAAATTAAAATATTAGCAAAAGACAATCTACAAATTAAAAAAACTCGATGGGTCCGATCAAAAACATCAAAAATTACATGAATTTTCATTTTTAAAACATAAAATTTGACAAGACTGGAGACGGTTCGGAGATCGATTTCTCGACGAAATTCTGCATTGCCTTCCGCAAGGGTATTGGTGGAGTGTTCCTTCGTGACTACAAAGATCAGAACAAAAAATACACTGGCTGGCGATTCACATCATGCGGGGATACAACTTTTCTGCATTTGGTGCCACGTGCACACTCGGAGGATTATATTAGATTGCCATCAAAAATTTTTTTAATGAAAAATCTGGCATATTCCTAGACATCGAGCATTTAAATAGCATTTTGAAGTTTTATCCACACATAATTTTGCACTTGAAGTGAGGATGTTCTTGGATTCTCATCCAGCCAGGCCTCGTTGTTATCCATCGCTCTTCGTAGGCAGCTGCGGCAAAAACACAACCAGTCGTACCTCACATCTCTAGCACTACTGCTCAACTGCACTCCAAAACTTCTGCCACACCTGCACGCAAAACGCCTCAGCGGTGGCGTGAAAACGATGTATCATACCCAAGGGCGGATCTAGGGGGGGGGGGCGATGGGGCGATCGCCCCCCCCCCCCCCCCTTGGGCTGATTCAAGTGGATACTACAACGACACTCCTAAGTGAGTTTTTACTCTTTGTGCCCCGGGACCAGCCATTTTTTTATGTTCTTGGAATCCCAGCCTAATAGCCCTTCAAGTTCTATGCTTTCCCCCTGTCCCTTTGTCCTTTAGTGTTGTTGAGTTGCTAATAATCCTCGGAGTAATGGGAAAGAGATTCCTTGCTCTTTTCTTCTACCCATCAAACTGGTGACAGCTAGCCAACCCTTAGCACGTGGTGTAAATTCCTGCAGCATTTACGCTAAAACCTGGAGTCTGAAACATTTCATTGAACATTCATAATTACAGATGTTTATATAAATTGCACATACTCGTTGATGGTTTTTTTAGTACATATTTAGTATTACATTTTGAAAATTTTAGAAAATATATTACTAATAATTGCTATTATTTTGTAATTTAGACATATCAATTCAAATTTAGAAAATGTATTTACAAGCCTACGTTTTTCTTGAGAAAGCTTGAAGGAAATCCTAACTTGGTTAAAACTTGGCTAAGAAGCAGAATGAGTGATGATAGACTCACTGAATTAGCGTTATTGCATATCCATAAATATATTACATTAAACGTTGAAAAAATTATAGACAGATTTGCGAAAGCAAAAAAATGTCAGCTTGTGTTCCTTTTATAAGGGCTTTGAATAAACGTATATGCATTGAAAAAATGTGCTAGTAAAATTTTAAATATCACTACACTAGCATTTTTTTTTTGTTGTTCCTGCTGTTTGAAAAAAGGGGGGGGGGGGGCGGAGGGACTGTTGAAAAGGAATGAAGAATCTCCTCCATCCATCCTTACATTGAACCCCGAGATTTCCAAAATGGCCCCCCCCCCCCCCCCCCTTGAAGATTTTCTAGATCCGCCCTTGATCATACCGCCGTGAATCGAGTCAGCCAATCAGCATGGAGCATACTCAAACAACAACATAGCCTCACACAACTCTCTGGCAAGGAACAATGAACAAAAAATGGACGCCAACATTCACAAAATCGAGCGGGATGAATACAAAAGCTCGAAGCAAAAATTTAACATACGGGCTTACGTACCAATGAAAAATTTAATCCCCTTTACAATAAATTAAAACCCGAAATTAATATTTTAACGAAATGAATAACTGTCCTACGAATTTTTGAAAAATAAAATAGAAAATTCCCCTCTTTAAAAATAAATGAAATATGTGATATACTATATCACAATATAGTAAAAAATATTTTTATTTTTGAGATTATTATAACTTAAATTTTTTTTTCAGTAAGAATATTTTTTTCTGAAATTATTATATGTTTATTATGTATTCATTAAACTTTACTGTTCTACCTGATAAATTTCTCTTTGATTTGATGTGCATTTCCAGTTACTGTGAGAATTGTATATTTATAATACCGTATATTTCCGTGTATAAGCCGAGAATTTTTGGACCTTTTTTGAAAGCTAAATCGGGTGGGTCGTCTTATATACGGGTCCGACAATCTAAAAAAATAAAGTTGGTCTATATATCGCGAAATATCGACTAATATAGAGCTCCAGTTATGTAATTTACATCTCCTACATTAAGGAAATAATTAACTTAAAATAAGTAGAGTTTTATTTAAAAGAATATACATATATTTTATAGCTGGATTTTGTAAAATCATCGCTGAAACAAAATGGCGAAATTCGCTCCCGACTTAGCTGTGTATGCCTTTCTATTTCTGTTCATCCTTCTAATAGAAATGTAGAAAATAATTGAATAAAAACAATAAAAAAGTAAAACAAACTAGCAAACGCAGGGGCAAAAAGCAATGAATGCCCCAGTGCCATGTGCTCACGCTCGCCGCTCGGTCACTCGGCGATCGGCGCTTGCCTCAGACAGGGTTACCAGAGATCAATTTGTCGCCGTTGGCGCAAAGATTCTCACTTTCACAATGTCTTGATTGGAAAATACTTGATCTGTGTTACCTTTGAACTGTAATTTTTTTTTCTTCGAATTTTTATCTCGGCTTATGTACGAGTTTTGAATTTTTGGTACATTTTTGAAGGAATAATGCACTCTCGGCTTATACACGGATCGGCTTATATTCGGAAATATACGGTATCTAGTACAGCGTTCATTTCGTATGACCACCGAGCTTACTAGTATTGTATAAGTATGTGACAGTATAGTTGTGAATATAATTTATAAATGAATGGATTGAAAAAATTGTTCAATTTATCTAAGTTTATTCAGACTTACTTTAGAATTTTTTCAATTGGATGTAAAGTTCATCGGAATTAATCAGTTATAATAAACACTCTGTTGCAAAAAAAATGTGTTCTCATTGAAACAAAAAAAAAAAAACAGTTCATTGACTGTTGGTTAAAAATAATAATTTATGTATGCTGTACAAATTGATAATCAGCAAAGTATGGAGCCGTAAGTTAGCACTATCACACTGCATTGAATTCTGCCATAAATATAGCAACTGGCAAACTAGTATAATAGAGTTCCAAGATCGCAGAAGTTGCCTTCTTAAATTCCAAACATGCAATATCGAGCAAGATCTGGTTGCTTGACAGACCGTAGGAAGACATTACATTCTTCCATATCTTTTTATCATGATTTGTGCAATATGTGATCAAGCATTTTCTTGCTGATGAATGGTCGGTGCACAACTTGACAGCATAAGGCAGCACTACTGGTTGCAAATTGTTGTCAGTGTACCTGTGAGCAGTACAAGCACTTTGCAGTACTTTGCAAACTCTCATCGCATTTTACTTCTTCCCACTCTTCTTTTGATCAGACTAGAATTTTTCTCCGTCATCCGAAAATTCCTGAAAAAGGCGTCTATCCCCCTTTTTTATAAAATAACTGGGAAATATGGTATAATGTAGTTGAAAAAGTGAATATGATTCAGAATTTTCTTATTGCTCTTTCCTATTATTCATTAGCTAGGTGGTACATCTCCAAGTCGTGCTCGATCTCCTTCCCTGAATATGGGAAGACCTGTGTGGGTGGAGCGTGAACTTGCTGGCCGGATAAGGGTCCCGCACACATTTGTGGTCCATTCCTATACCAGGCCGACAGTGTGCCAGCACTGTAAAAAACTGCTCAAAGGTCTCATTCGGCAGGGACTCCAGTGTAAAGGTAATTATAATTTTAAGTTAAAAAGTAACTTTAACTATGTTGACTTTTGACTATAGGGGAATGCAATATATTTTCAAATTTCTAATTGCGAGAATGCCGAAAAGTTAGAATAAAGCTTGATAAATGGAAGTCCTGTTAAATTAATGAATTTTTTCTTCTGGTTCAGTTTTAGGGTCTGTTTCGTGAGAAAGTAGCCTAAACTAATACAAAATTTTACATTTTATGTAGTAAATTTTCATACTTCCAACTGGTTCTTCGCACTTGCAAGGTAAAAGTGGGAAATGGTAGGAGAAACATGCATTCTAAAATGTAAAATAAATCGATAAATATCTTTCGGCACCGATTTGTGAAATAAGATCATTTCAAATTTCGTACGTATGCTTCCTATTCCAGTCAACTAGCTTTCTTCATTATCTGAAAAACACAATTTATTATAGGAAGTTAGGCTTTCACGGCTGGTGTCCATTCGAAACATAATATTTTCCAGGCTTATAGGCCGTGGTCCAACCAAGCTGTTTCTGGCTGACGTTTCGCCTGATATGTTTCAGGCTTCTTCAGAGCGAAAATGAAGTCAAAGCAGAGGTCTAGTACTTATATATCAAGCATCCCATGTGATTAAACCTCATTGGATAAGCTACCAATCTCTGGCTTGCTGGGTCTGATTCTGATTGGTTCCTCATCTTTGTTTTAGGCATTGACTGTTGCTTTTTGAAGCAGTGAAATCCAAAACTTGTTCACTTTCAAAATTCATCTGGCTTATGAGGTTTAAGCACATGGAATGCTTTATATATAAGGACCAGACCTCTGCCTTGATTTCATTTTCGCCCTGAAGAAGCCTGAAACATGTCAGGCGAAAAGTCAGCCAGAAACAGCTTGGTTGGACCACGGCCTATAAGCCCGAAAATATTATGTTTGGTACACAATTTATTTTATTTTTTAAAATTATTTTTACACTCCTTAATACGTGTAAATTTATTATTTTGTTTTTTCATTTATGTTAGCAATAAAAAATTCCCCTATTGCAATATCATTTTCACAAACCCCATTTCTGCACTGCGCGAATCCCCGTTTAGGAAACGTTGTTTTAGTTCATCAATCAAAATTCCATAAAATTTTAAAGAGGACATATTTTCTTTTTTTAAATTCTTTATAATTTTTACTCATTAGAAAGATGAATTAAAATATTATAAAAATCATATTTTTATAAAACGTATTGACTTCCAAAATTTAGCAATACGTAGCCAAAAACTCGAACCATTGAACTGGACTCCATTGTTGTTGTATAAGAAAGCAGGTAACTGCTAAGTTGGTTTACCAAAGTGTCTACCAAGAGATTTCTATTGGTGAATAAAGGCCAATAACAGTAGAAGTTTTTTTCCTCCTAAACAAAAAAAAAAACATTTATTCTGAATATCTTTTTTAAAGAGATAGTAAAATATATTGGCCATTATGTTATTTTTTAGGACCAGCCATTAGTATTTAATTGTTTAGTTATATAATTATGAAATTTTAAATTTTACAAATATTCCCTATTCACATATAACCACAAAACATTGTATTTATGTAAAATCAATGACAAAGAACTACCTGCTGACAATAGCTCAATTTTACTAAAAAGTGCTGATACAAGTTTTATGCTTATCGGGAAGCAAAGAGAACTTTTTATTTCACTAATTGAGTTCAAATCCAAAAAGTAATAACAGTCTTAATTTTTAAAACAATTTCTTATCTAACACCTTTTTCTGTCTGACTTATGTAAAAGATTGTCTGACATGTTATTAAAATATTTACTACCCTTTCCAAAATATTTTTTCTGCCCCTCCCTCCTTGCAATTTTTTTTTCTGTCTTTGTGTTGTTGCTGTAAATATGTAAATTTCTTTCATTTCCAGACTGTAAGTTCAATGTTCATAAAAAGTGCATGGATCGAGTTCCTATGGATTGTGCTGGAGAAGCTCCTAAAGAATGGGGTAAGTTATTAGAAGAATAAATATTTCTCCTGAACTTTTCTTAAGGATGACTGTAACATCCTTAAATAGTTGGTTATTTCTTAAACTAACTTTATAAATGCTTTAATTTTCCTTTGTTTTAAGGACCTCAAATTTCTGAGGCTTTTCTTTAAAAACTTTGAGGATGTCCCGATTTTTATAAATTTTGCTACTTGGCTATTTCTTGAGGCCACCGTAGACCTTCACACTATAATAGGTAGATATACTAATAGTATGTTACCCTGCAGACATTTTTTGTAATATGTTAGGTAGCTATAAATTTTGTTTTATTTAATGCTAATTTCTCATAAAGGGTGATCTGACCATCTTTTCAAAAATTAAATCAGTGTTTTGACAAGATATTTACTTCTATAATTTTTCAATATAGCAAAAGTAATATGAAAAAATTTAAAACTTTGAATTGAGTAACAATTTAAAATGGACTCTTAAAAAAAACATTCATCTTCTCTTGAATTTGTAAAAATAGAATTGTTTCGCAATCCTGCAAAAGTGTTTAATATTATAGAGGAGGAACAGATAAGAGGATGAAGGGAAAAATACAAGGTGGGATTTCCCGCCTTGACCAAAATTTTAAGTGGGATTTTCAAAATTTAAGCTCAAACAAATTTTTTTTTTGAGTGGGATTTCAAAAGATATTGCGGGAATCGCGCGAACCCTGTACTATTACTGTAACTAAAAAAATTGAAAAACTAAAAAACATTTTATCAAGGGACAGCTGTTCGAAATTTTTGCGAATATAGAATCGGAAAATCAACAGTGCATGACATCACAAAACATGTAAAGAACAAGGGTGGTAGAATTCTGGACGTATCCAGAATCTTTTTTACTCCATCAACCCAAATTTTCTGCCCTCATTTTGTTTTTTACTTTTTAATTGCATCAATACTTTATAATTAGGAAGGCCTAAATTCTAACTGCAAGCAAAGAAACGGTGCCATTCCTTTCTTTGTGCAATCTTTCTGCATCCTGCACAAGAATTGTATCTTTTCATTTTAACTGTTTTTTAAGTTTAATTTGAAGTTAATTATTAAGTTCAAATTTCATTTTCATTACTATTTTCTTAATTAATAATGCTGCGGATTTGCATATATAGTTGTATTGGTGACTGATATGAATCCATACTCTACAGCTACTGGCTACACAAGAGAAAAGCTGGATGACTGGAAAGCTTATTATACATTGATAAATAATTTTATAAGCTTTCTGTGTTCTAGAGTGGCTCTTACACTTAATAATTGGGGGAAAATTAGAAATGTTATCAAGCTAAGAAGTGTAACAGACATGAAAACAAGAAATTATAGCACTTTTTTTATTGCATTTAAATAACAAAGTGACATTGCTAGTACTAGGTCTACCAGTACCGTGGATATTGAATCTTTTTCTTCAATCAAATGTTTCCATTATTTTCTTCTGAGCAACTAATTTATAGATATTATGGTAATTTTAAAACGAAAAAAAATTCTGACATGTACTGTTTTGTATAATTTTGCTTTTCTTTCACTTTTAGCACTTGAAGCAAATCGTAATGGAGATGGTGAAAATGAAGGAGAACGTGAAAGCCTAGAGGATGAATCAGACAATGAAGGGGAACAGCTGGAGAAATCGAATGAAAATCAAGATAATCAGGATAATCAAGATGATGACTCTAAAATTCCTGCTAAGTAAGGGCATTTTTGGGATATTAAATGTTAAGTTTAAAGCTGGATTATTTTTTTTTGACAATTTCAGATGTTTAGTAAATGCAAAATTTTGGTGATTAACCTTATAAAACTTGATTATCTAATTGATATAAGAATTGAACACTATTATAATCCATGGATAATATGTTTTAAAAGTTGAAAATTTTGGATGATATTTTCATTCACACTGTCATTCTACATATTTTTAGAGGAAAACTTGTCTAAAACAGTACTTTATTGAGGAAGTTAATCAGCAACATTGTTGGTGCATTGTTTTAATGAAAACTTTTATTTTAAAAACATATTTTAAATTGTTCTTTTTAATTAAGAGTAATGTTGTTTTATTTGGAGTGGCTAAAAATATTAAATTTCATTTTCATACAAATTAATAAATACAACTGAATCAAATTCTTTAATTATTTTATCCTTTATCATAAATTCAAAATTATTTTATAGATTTTACTTTTTAAAATTTTGTTTTCTGGCATCAGTTCACTAAAAAACAAATCATTAACAACTCTGAAAATATTCAATATCTCTGACATATTGAAAAAGTAAAATAAAAAATAAGTTTAGATGTTTATACTTATACACATTTGGTATAAGTATAAACATCTAAACTTATTACAATCTTATTTAGTAACAAGTTGAAAACTTTTTAGCCTTTTTTTGTGCATTACTTTGCATTCACATGGAACATAGGTATTCATAATACTAAGACATTGCTATAATTGTGCATAAATTTTGTTAAAATTATTTAATTTTTAATGTTTGTTTTTGTAATTTTTCATTCTATTTGCTCAATAAAAAGAACTGAGCAAAAATATAAAACTTTTTTTTTTTTTTCAAAGCATGTTTATGATTTTCTTGCAGTGTTTGCTGATTTATAAAAAATAAAATGTTATGATTTTCTTCCCTAAATTGTTTTTGATATTGCCAAGAGCTTCTAATTACATAAATCAGCATACCATATTATGCATAATAACAAGACATAGTTTCTTTATCCTTCATTCATTGTCTACTACTGTATGTTATGTTTTGCCTTTTTAGATTTTACCTCTTATACCCCATAAAATCTGGTTCTTTTTTTATGTACAGTAGCGTTTCCCAACCGGTGTTTCCTGAACCCTCAGGTGCTCGGCTGAAGACCAATTAAGGGCAAATGTTGTGCAAAAAAGGGGTTCGTGAAAATGGTATTGCAATGGCGGATTTTTTTGTTGCTATTGTAAAAGAAAATACGAAACAATAAATTTACATACGTATTAGGACAGTATGCAAAAATGATTTTTTTTTTTTTTTGCAGAAAAGTTGTGAACCGGCATAGGAAGCATACATACAAAATTTGAAATGCACCTATTTCTACTTTTGCCTGATTTCTACAATTTGGATCACAAATTGGTACCGAATGATGATCATTGATGAATTTGAAATTTTTAGAACGTATGTTTCTTCTACCAGTTCCCACTTTTACAATGCAAGCACGAAATATGAAAATTTACTACGTAAAATGTAATATTTACCATTATTTTAGGCTAATTACTCATTATACATACCCTAAGGTGTAAAAGTTTTTTATTCATTCTTTTTAAATTTGGGTTCACATTTATTACACTTTATTCCAACTTTTATGCGTTTTCGAAATTAAAAATTAAAAAAATATGTAAATTTTAATGTTTTTAAAAAAAGTTCAAAGTATTACCGAATTTTGTATATTTTATCCGAGAAATGTAACCTATCAGGAAAATGATTTAACATTTTTTTAAGGAATACATATGTTTACTACGCTAATAATCATTCCAAATGACCAAATAATAAAAAAGTTATTTATAGCTGCATTTTAGTTTTTATTCGAACTTAGATATTTTACAATAATTATGTGTTCATTTCTTGTCATGAAGTATTTCTAGTAAATTTTATAGTTTTGTCACCCTTTATTATCGACTACAGAAAGGGGTTCACCATTTTCTTTCGGGTCTTAGAAGGGGTTCACAAAAGAAAAAAGGTTGGGAAACACTGCTAAAAGTTCATTTCAACCTTACTTCAAGATTTCCTTTTGATAAATGATATAACATATTCGAAATGTAGGAGCGTATTTTAAGTGCTTGAAAACATTTTTTTTCTTTCTTAGTGTCACATCTAGTAATAACATTCCACTTATGCGCATAGTACAAAGTATCAAGCAGATGAGACGGAAAGGCTCAAAAATTTTAAAGGAAGGATGGATGGTGCATTTTACTAGCAAAGATAACATGGTAGGTTAGTTTTTATATATTAGAAAGAAATTTGCAACGATTTAGTATATGTCTATTACATTATATGACAAACATTCCACAATATTAAACATGTTATTTTCTGTTATAAAATGTTTCACAATCTCATTTGTCCTATATTTTCATTTTAAATGTTATTCACAATTCAATTTTATTTTACATTTTTGAATATCTATTTATTTATTTTGCCTTTTACAATGAAGTTTTACTTGGTTACTTATATTTTGTTTTTTGTTTTTTTTTTGTTTTTTAATATGATGTAAACATTTGTTTTAGTTTGCATTTATTATGTAAAATTAATTGGATTATAGGAGTCTGTGTCATTCAACATATGGATTTTTGAATGATATACAGGAATTTATATTACAAAATGCCAATTAATCTCTATAGATAAGTCTGAATCAAATGTGTTTGCTTTTTCAGATTACAGTAAACTTTGAAAGATAAGTTACCGATAAGTATTACCAAAATAAACAACAAAACAAAAATCTCCCAAAATTTTTTTTCCCAACACCATCAAAAATGAAGGAATGTTTACCTTACATTTGTTCTAGTTAGGTCAATTTTTTTAACCAAGTAGGGTGCTTGAAAAATGTTAAGTCAATTAAAGGTGTGAAAAATAAGTGAATTTCATAAAAGAATGTGTGCCGAAGTGGCATATTGAGAGATAAAGGACTCTGTTGAAATCAAAAATTAAAGCCTTCCCTAAATTGTGTAAAAGTTCATTGACAATCTTTTAGCTGATGAGCTCTGATTGTTAAAGTTCTTACTAACATAAACCTACATGTAATGGGAATTTACACCTTAAGACCAATTAAGTACAAATCTTAAAAAAATAGCCTGTGCAATACCATATTTTTCCATACCCATTCCATGACAAAAATTGCTCATTTCATTCTTTACATGCTTATACATTTGTGTAAGATTTTCATAAGAGTACTTGTTTTATCACTCTTTTGGATTATTTCACTTGTTTTCATCTGTTCCCTATGAAATTAAAAGTGAAAAAAAAACATTTTACTTTAAATTGGAGACCACTGAAGGAAGTTAATGTACTTCTCGGGAAAATCTTCTTTTCTTCCCTCCACCCCGCATTAGTGAAAAAAATATGGATGCTTTTTATTTATCACAATTCTGCATTTAAAAAATAACGGTTCCTTCCCCAAGCACATTATACTTGTTGAAATTTCCATTCAATGGGATTGTGCATTGTTTGACATCTTTTTTTGCCTTGATACTACCTAAACAGGAGACATAATACAAAGCATCATTCAGTAAAAAAGTCACACCCAATTTAAAATTGAATTGTTTTTGAGAAAAGAAAACATATATATATATATATATGTATATATATATATACATACACAAGCAAAGGAAAACTTTTCAAAATGGTCTAACAAAGAGTGCTCTAATTTTTATTGTTTTGTTTATTTAATTTGTATCCAGAATTCAGTTGTGTATCAGTATTATCAGTGCTTAACTCTATATATACACGCAGGCAGGGTGTACTTTTTTTTCCTCATAGTTTTATTGGTTGAAAATAAATGTATTTTTGCATGTCATTTTGTTTTTTTTTTTTTTTTTTTTGTTTTTTTTTTTGTTGTTTTTTTTTATAGTTTTCTTTGGTTTTTGTGCATGTAAACGTTTTTTATTTTGTTAAAATTCTCTACTTCCATTATAGAGTTGGAAACATCGGGGGTACTGTGAAATTTATCAATTTAAGGTTAGTATGACTGAAGAATGACTTAACAATACAATATAGAATAAAGTGTCTTACGAAAGAAAAAATGATTATAGACACATAAATATTAGTACTGGTCAGTGCTCATGTGATTTTTTCCTTATTTACTTATTTGACTTTTATAAAATTGAATTATCAGCTTTACTCTTTTAAATTTATAGATATAATGGGTACAATATTAATACTTACAGTATGCAAACAATACAGCATTACTAATTTAAGTAATGTAATGTAACAATTTCTAATGCTGAATGTGATCATAATGGTTTTCAAATAATTAATTTCTCCTAAAGGAAAAAAAAAGTATCAGATGTAATAATGTAGAAATGTCTCTTATTCTATTTCATCTCTTACATGTTGCATACAGATACTAGTGCCTTGGAATACTGTCATATTCTGTAATATTATTTTTATGAAAATTTATTGCATTTTTCATTACATGAATTATTTTGTTTGAGCATATATGTATGGTTTCTTTGTTTCTGTGGAATTAGATTTAAAGATTAAAGTCAGTATTGTAATAACTTAATGCTTAATTACAAATTTAAAATGAAAACTTTTCAGCTCTATATGGGTGAATTCAAAATATTATAACCCATTTCCAAAATGTACTACACTTAAAAAAGGCTAAAGAAAACTTAAAACTATTTGGAAACTTATCTACTTATTTTGTAAAAAGCACAAATAATTGCTGTCATCTAGCAGTGGTAAAATAAACATTGCAGAAATGTTTTTCACAATGTTTGTAAGCTATAATTAAGGCTTTATAAATCATCCTTCAGTGTTAAAAGTTAGCTCAGAGACTTGTGATAACATTTTCCCCATCATTCATATCAGATTTTTTTGAAATCATTCAAATTATTTTATTCTTGCATGATATTTCTTCAGTTGTATTTTGGCTGGTCTTACTTTAATACTTACGGACATTAATTCTACTTCCTAATTCCAGTATTGCCTACTACAAGCAAAAATTTTCATAACTTGCTTAAATGAAAAGTAAGCCGGCATAAAAATGGCAATGATTATATAGGTTGAATGTTAAAAAAAAAAAAAAAAAAAACTCAGGTCATACGCCATAAGCACAGTGGAGTTTATTTGCATTAAAGTGGGAAGTTTATAATATAACAGAAGATATAAATGTGTCTCAAAGAAAATAAATCATTCATTAATGTCATGAAAGAAAAGTTTTTATGAAACATTAGTTGCTATATGTGCATTTGTAAGAATCATATATCAGTGGAAAATGTCATTCTTATTTGAATATTCTTCGCATAATTGCATATGCAGTTGACTTTAAGTCTACTGCATATTATTCTTAAAAGAGCCTTCGGGTCATTCCACAGTGACTGACGTTACAATTTGACAAAGTTTTTTAATTAACTTTTAAAATCCACACTGTCTTGAAATTTAATTTTATTTTTCTGAAATTGATCTAAAATACCATAATAGAGTACAATAGTGCTACCCATACCTGTTTTTGGACATGAAAAGCTTTTTTGTGTGGAATTAAGGTAAATCAAAAATTGTGACTGATGTTACACATAAGAGACATTAGGAAAAACAACTGATATATTAATTGAAATTCTCCTCAAACTAAGAACATGAAGATTAAAATTATTTTTTTCCAGTCAAGTAGAGATTTCAAACTTTGTGAATACACTTTGCTTCATTTAAAAACCTTAAAAATTTACAGTGGAGGATTTTTTTAATTACCTTGACTGATGTTACAAACATTTTGTGACTGATGTTACACCAACATTAATTGGTTCAAATTATAATTTATTTCTCCTTAAAAGTCAAGTTAGCAATTTTTTTACAAAATTACACAAATCAACTTAAATGATAAAAAATAAACAATAGTAAATGAATATAATTATACAAGTGATGTTTTTAGTGCAATTCAGGGAATGAAAAGTGTCCTCGTGCATTTACTACATCTGGTGTACTAAGTTTTCTTATAATTTTTTCTTATGAATAATAAATTTCATCCACATTGTTGCCATTTCCGATGCTTCCCTGTTGGAATTATAACACTGACCAATTATTCATAGTTTTCAATGGTTCTAACTTCACCTGGATAGAGCTGTCCATCGTATTCCACAAGAACCCTCTCTCCAATTGTGGTTTGGGAGAGTGACCAATCCAACTCTTGGTTTTGAACAGGCAAATGATGTTTTAGATAATTTGGAGCTTTTGGTGATTTTGTCTACCACCTCCAAAAAGTGTTGCTGCGTGATACCAGCTATAGCTTCTAAATCAGAAAATATATTTTTTTAAATTTAACTCTTTATAACGCAACTGTAAATCGTATGATGAGATCTCGGAGATTTTCACACTGCTTGTAGCTGCGGCATTTACAAAATCTTTTGCACTGTATACGAAATGCTTTCTTTTTTTTTTTTTTTTTACAGCTTCCCATACCTGCCTCTTTGCAGAGTCGCCAATGCCGTCCACTGGGCCTTTCCCATGTGAAGTACCAAAATAATTCGATTTAATGAACAATTTTTATTTTCTCTGTAACATGGGTATTGTGGCAGTAATGAACTTGTTTTTGAATTGGGCCATCTGACCAAATATGTAAGACTTCAATTTCTTGAGGAATCTTTTCCAGCATTCTTGTTATGAGAGGAATCAGAATCTCTTTAGAATGAGACAGTTCATCTGAGGCTATCGCATATGGATGCATTCTACCTGAGTAGTACAGTGCTGCTGTAAAAATGCTTACTTGGGCTTAATAGAAGCACCTGTTTCCCCAATTTCATTGTCAAACCATTACTTTTATGACAGCCTTCTGCTTTCGTAGAGATGTAGGCAGGGCGCGCTTTGCACGAGTTACAGCTTTTCTTAAGGTTTTATTGTTTTGGAAAAGGGGTTATGTCACTGCTACTTGAAATTTTGCACTTTAATGCGCTACATTTTTCTACTATTTTTCTAACATTTTCTTTGAATTCTCTTTTTAAACTGACTTAGCTAGGTCATTTCTTTTTTTATCTCTACTCCTTTTAGCTTCTCCTTTTTTTTGTAATCTTCCTATTTTCCTTCCTTCCTTTAATTTATCTTGCCTCCTTTTTTGCCTTTCTGCAGCAGTCAATGGCATTTGTGCAGTGTTTAAGTATCTAACTGGAAAAGAGAAAAGTGACTGATGTTACATATTTTAAAGAAGTTTTTAACTCCTAAATTGAACTGTTATTAACTATTTAAGTAATTGATATTTAAGATATTATCATGAATGAGGAGAATATGGCTTTTTATATTCTTAACACTAATTTTCTTTAAGTAATAAAAACTTTCAGAAATTTTTGTGACTGATGTTACATTACTATGAGGCCTAATTTATAAAAATTAATTTCCAATACAATAATCACAGTTTAAAGATTCTTTACTGGCCTAACCTCACATATTGACTAAATTTCAATAAAAAAATAAGATTTTATACAAACCTGTTAATTTCTTTACGAAAACAAGATGAACTTTCCGAACCTCTCTAAAGACAACAACACATGTGACAAAAGTAACATTGCCAAACATTGCCTATAAAACTTGCAAAAAGGTACTGCTAACTTTTTAAACATAATTTTATAAAAATTCACATATTAGGAGGAAAAAAAACTGTATATGTGCAAAAATATTTTTTTTTATGTTGATGTCCCTGTTTTCATGGAATTGTCCCTTCTTCTCCAAAATCGCAACTTACAGTGTCTCATATTTTTATGTAGTAGGAAGTTACTTTAGTTCTTCCTACTGTAAAATAGCTGAAAAATGAAATGATGTTAATGACTTCGAACATTATTAATAAATTAATTTGTGTGCATGATATTGTAATATTTAACCTTTCTCTTCACATGTTGTGTTTATTTAATTTTTAAAATTTTTAAATAAATTATTTATTTTATTTTGCATTTTAGAAAAAGCGTCATTACTGGAGACTTGATACAAAATCCATAATTATGTTTCAAAATGAAACTACAACCAAGTACTACAAGGTAATCTTAAAATTGCTTTCATATTTACTACAGAAAAAAGAAATATTTTTGTATTTCATACTATTTTGCAATGATTTTTAAATATTCTTCAAAGAGAAATCCCTTTCAGGTGATGCCACTCCAGATATATAGAAAAAAAAATTATTCTACAACATTCACTAAAGAAATGCCTGATTTATAAATTCATAAACGTATCATTTTCTACCATGAAATGTTTTATACATTTATTATTTTCTGCAAGGATAGTTCAGAACCTCATAATTGAGAACAGTTTTTTAATTTCTAAAAATGTCATTGGAAATTAGGAGTAAAATGCCTGTAATTAAGAGAATTTAAAAATTTTTCTTCTGAAAATGCACAAGTATCTGATCCGTAATACATGTTGCTTTGCTATATTAGTTGGAAAATTCTAACAATATATAAGGAGCGTAATGTCATTCATTTGTTAAATAAATGCCAAGTATTTTTGAAAATTTCACCGTAACCCATACATGCACACAGGCATGTATGCATGTTTTTTTCCCATGGCCTCCAGAGGATTTTTATGTAATACATTGTAGAACGTATTTAGTTCATTTAAGTTTGAGAAATGTATTTAAATAAAATATTTTTTAAAGGAAATATTTTTAATTTATTAAATGTATAACATTTTACAACTTACATTTGTCAGGGTGCGTAGCGGTGCTTACAAGTGCTTATATTTGAAAATAAAATATAAGGGCCCTTATAAGTGCTTACTTTTCCTTAAAATCTTTATTTTCTAAAAAAAATTACAAATGTTTAGTCCCCCCCCTCCCCCCCTAGCAGAAATCGAACGTTAGTTTACTCATCGGATGCATAAAATTACGTTGAGGTTTTACGCTGATTGCTAAACCAGCTGGCCCAGATCGCCATTCATAGTCAAAATGTAAAAACAATTGTCTATGAGTGAAGAAAATATTGCAAATTTGGCGTAAAAAAACGCATGTCAGCGCCGATGCTTCCAAAAATCCGCCATTTTTGGTTCTGTAAATCCGCCATGTTTGGTCGTGTTCCAGATTCTGCATAGCGTTGGTGCTGAGCTTGCCAAATTTGAGGTTCGGTACTGCATACTTGCCAAGTCCACTGTTTTTAACGGGAGAGTCCCGTTTTTTGTATCATTTCCCGTTTAACACAATTTTCTCCCGTTTTTTGTAATTTTCACTTTAAAATAAATTTTTTTTTTTTTTTTTTTTTTGCTCAATACACGGCGCTCGTAATCGTAGTTACTCGCCGAGTAGTTTTCATGTGATTTTCCAGTATTTTTCCGAAATTCTGTATTTTTGGTAAGTCAAAATTTCGGTTCCGCGAATATTCGTAATTTTGAAACATTTTTTCTTCTTTAAATGAGAAAATCTTGAAGTAGCATTCGTAGATAATTGTTTTACGAAACTTTTACAAATTTGCAGTAAAACTTCTGCATTTTGTCTTTCATGTGCTTTCAAGGTTTCAAGGGTCAGTCCCGATTTTTTTTAAAAATCCGATTGCATCCGCTTCGGTAAAAGTCCCTAGTTCTTGTGTACTATCTCATTCCATCTCTTGGACATCAATAACTTCTGGTTTATCATTATTTTTATTATTTTTTACGATTTAGCCTCTGTAGTAGAGGATTTGCACTTCTCATTTTGCCACACCCACTCGAAACTTCAGTGAAAAATTTTAGCCTTAATGATTCTATTAGTTAGTTATAACTATTAATATTGCATCCTTATTAATAATCTTGTTTTTAAAATATTTTTTGCATAGAATTAAATTTGTTTTTTTTTTTCCCGTCAACTTGGGGTTTTTTTTATTTCCTTTTTGGGAGTCATTATGTATTGTTACAAAATAGATAAAGAACATTTCTTCCTATTTTTATTCAATATATAACTAAAAAATGGCTTAATTAAAAAAAAATATATTTTGGGATAATTTATTTAAGTGCACACCAGACGCGGTCGTGATATTTTGTTTGATTTGTTGTGGTGTAGATGTAAGCTAGTAAGTATTTGGGAGAACTGGCTTTTTATAATCCAACTAAATATAATTCTTGGGATTTTGTGCATTCCGCACAGTAATGCATTTTTTGTAAAGTGAAATCAAGTTACGTCCAATGCTGTCAAATGAAAATCTAGGGAACATCCTATTGCTCATAAAAAATAGTTTTGCTGGAAAATGTTTCGATCAAACATTTGATGGTAAAATTTTATCAAATACTGCCGTAATGGACATTAAATTATTTTTTTTTTTTTGTAAGTCAGTTTAATTGTTCATTTTGTGTGTGGGGGAGGGCTCATTGAAAAAATCTCCTGTTTTTTCCCCCTCCAAGGTTGGCAAGTATGGTACTGTACATGATATTGCAGTGGTGCAACAAGGGGGGGGGGGGTCATAGTAGGCCGTGTCCCCCCCCCCCCCTGAGTGATTTGAATTTTTTTTAATGATTTTTATCAGCAAAAGACAATATTCATCTTGAGAAAATAAAGTTATATTTTTATCAATGATTCACTAAATATTGAT
This sequence comes from Octonoba sinensis, assembly GCA_038502835.1. NCBI lineage: Eukaryota > Metazoa > Arthropoda > Arachnida > Araneae > Uloboridae > Octonoba > Octonoba sinensis. The sequence continues at coordinate 111,512,231 of CM076604.1, read as the reverse complement.
GGCAGGGGGATCTAAATTAAAAAAAAAAAAAAACCTTAAGATTTAAAAAATTCTCAGCAGTGCCATATTATGTTACTCAGAAAATTACATTATTTCTCCCCCCCCCTCCCCCCGAAAAAAAGAATTGTACAAAGTTCAGGTGAAATAAAAAATTGCCCCCCCCCCCCCCAATAAAGAAAAAAAATATATATATATATAAATTATATTCAGTTAGATTTTCAGAATATTACTTTCAATGACTGCAATTTGTTACTTTATTGTATATTTTTGATCAGTGTTTTTTAGTTAATACTACAACTAAACAGGCTCTATAAGCTGTGCATCTGTTAAACGAAACTTATTTGTTTTCCTTATGTAGTGCAAAGCCTTTCTTCTCATTTTTGTTAGCTATTTCTGTTAGAAGTATATAATTTTGTCAAGTCGTGTTTTTCTTCTTAACTATGCAAGTAATAATGTATATGTATACTTAAACATGTGCTTATTTTTTTTCTGAAAATGTGCTTACAAAGTGCTTATAAGTGCTTACTTTTTGAACTAAAATGTGGCTACTCACCCTGTTTGTTCATCCTGTAAATAGTTTGTTCTCCTGCCTTCTATTTCTGTGTGATTTAAGTTAAATTCACCTTTAAGGTTTTTCTTTTTTCTCTCTTGGTTTCTTATTTTTTTTCACCCTTAGAACTGTTTCCTAAACTTGACAATTTCTTAAAGGAAAACTGGCTATGACTTCTTATACTGTTTCTATGATCTGATAAAACAAACTTAGTTCCCTGTTTGAAAGAATCACCGTCAGTAAATGTGTAGTAGGGTGAAGTGAATGCTATAGGGAAAAAAAAAATTTAATTTTAAATTGACAGGGGCCAGAAAAGTTGCCTTTGCGGTTCAAATGAACGCTTGCAAAATTTCAGCGTGGAATTTTAATATTAAGAAGTGCCCCAAGCCACTTGAAATATTTATCATTGCATTGAATGATGTGCTGCTTCAACTAAAGCGAAATATTTTTTGTGCTAGACGATTTAAAATAAAATTTATTGCCATGGAAACAACACAAATTACTTATTATTTCACTCAAAGTATAGAAGAAACTCTCTTAATCGCAATTAAATTACGAATACTATGACTTGCAAAAAATATTTTCTGAAAACCTTCTAAAGCACGTCGTGAACATGAAAATTCAGATGCACACCCAATAAACTCATATTTTACTGCACTCTTTGTGTTGAACTGAGTCATAATGTTTCTAGCGGAAAGCTTAGCAAGAATGAATCCATGTCTGCTTTTCGTCACAAACATGTCCTGAAACTGTCTCCATTACATTAACTATTGCCTTTACATGTCCAACTCATGAGAAGTTTCGTCTGACTGATTCTGACAGGGAAAACTGATTTGTTTTTCGAATTTTTGCACGAAAAACTAAGGAAATATTTAGAAAATCTGAACATTGAAATATTTTGCTATTTAGAACATAACGTAAAAAATATAATATAGTTTTCTTATTATAACTTTTGACAAGGACGAAAATCCACTTAATGTATTTGTTCCATCAAATTTGGTCGGGTTGGGGTGCATCTTAACTTTGTCCAAACTAAATAAAATTGTACACACGTTCATTTGGACCTATAGGGCATCTTTTCCACACCCTGCCTAATAAAAATTCAAAAAATCATTTTTTCACTCCACCCTGAAGCGTAATATATTGATCTCTTAGAACAAATATTGAACACTTAGAAATGAAGTAGGCAAAATTTTATATGTGTGTGTATTTTAATATCTAATGATCTTAATGTAGCTCAATGCACACCAATAATTTTATTTTCTACTTCTGAGTTTTCAACTTTGGTTTTTGAACTACTTGAGAGAAACTCCTGATTTTTTTTTTTTTTTTTTTTTGAAGGTTACAATCCTGATTTCAGTTTGAATGTTAATCAACCTGTCATTTACTTACCTTTTTGTCCTGTATTTTTAAAGGAAATTCCATTATCTGAAATCCTTTCTGTTGAGCCCACCAAACAGCAATTGAGTGCAGAGTCTGGTCAAAGCTACTGTTTTGAGCTGCGAACTGCAAGTGTGGATTATTACATTGGAGAAGATGTCGACATATCTCGAGGTTGGGAAGTTTCTATTCGCCAAGCTCTTATGCCTGTTACAACTCCTACAACAATAACCCTCATAAAAGATGTTGGAGGTAAGTTATATCTATATATATATAAATCTAATGATGGCGTAACAGGAACCAATAAAATTATTAACAGCAGCCAATCAGAAGCAAGATCCCATCAGTGTTTGAAGTTCAACCAATGGCGTATTTTTCTTTGATGTGTTTTTGCTCATTACAACTTAACTCAGACCTTCAGTGACAACACAATTGTTATGCTGTTTGTTTATTTGCTGTCTTTAAACCTATATACATTTCAAACCAAATACCACTCACAGATTAATTATAAAATCTCAGAAAGTATAAGTGCTACAAATTTGAAGTTTGGTAGGTAGATTCCTCATGAAAAGTAGGTGTCCGCTAAGAAAGGATTTTTGAAAATTCAAGTTAGTTTTTTTTTGTAATCAATTTTTTAAGCAAAATTTCCATTATATTCCCTAATATGCGGGTGAGAAAAAACTTTAGCAAGTATTACTATTATATATCAGGCATTCCATGTGACAGGCAGATCCGCCAGTCCCTCCATTTTTTAACTTTAGTCTTGTTATAGAAGAACTAAGGAATACTAAAAGATGGTTTATTCTCCTTTTCCGTCTGAAGTTGTGGCATGCAGAACTTGTGTGCATAAGTCATGAGATGTGGCAAAAATGCAATAAGTTGTGTAGGAAAAGGGCGGTGTGGTAAAACTGCAATAAGTCGTGTGGGAAAAGGGCGAATGTACCATCTTAGACGTCTCTTCAACCAGCTGATCACTCACCAAGCATCAGAAAATAATCTGATTATGTCAACTGTGGAAAATAAGGATGATGTTATGGGTTTTGGCCCAGAATTATTCCCTTGATTTTTCAACTACTGATCTATTATAGTGATTTTTAAATTAAGAGTATTCTAAAATGAATTTTTTCTCATTTTCTTTCTAATAAAAGTATTAATGCGAAATTCCATCTTGTTTTTTCTTGAAATACAGTTTTTGCAGATTTGCCCTTGTCGCATGGAATGCCTCATATCAATCAATTATATATTAAGTGTAGATTTTTCTGCTCTAGATGTGATTTTTTTCAAAGTTTTTAAGGCAATAAAAACACGTGTAAGGGATATGCAAATGAGTGTATCTGGCAACAGCCATTGTATATAGATAAGTGTGTTGTGTGTGTGAGAGAGTCAGTGCTGTCGGGTTTCTGACAGTCATTTGTTTTATGTGAATAAAAATGTGTTTGTTTTAAACTACATGTTTTTTAGACACAGAACATCACATGTGGCACCCGAACTAAAGTACATGCTTTTTAGAATAGAATAGAAACGTGATAAAGTATAAAAAGTTAGTTTAAAATGAGTATAGATGAGATTACAAATAAAGTTAGTCCGTTGCACTTAAGTCACGAGAATATGCCACAAAGTTCAGGAGAAACGAAAAGATTCCCTTACAAGTATTCGGGAAAAGAAAATATAATGATTTTTTGGAAGCATTGGAAGAATGGTTTTGTTTTGAAAATATTTCTTGCTCTGAGTATTTAAAACATTTAAAATATGCTTTAGTAGGACGTGCGAAGGAATGATACACATTAGTTCCCAAAGCAGGTGTTGAAACGTACGATTCTGTGCAACAAGTATTGTTAGAAATGTTCTCAGAATACATAAATAAAAGTACTCTGGAAGCGGAATTTTATAGTAAGCTGCAAAATTTTGGTAAAAGTTCCGAAAATTTTATATTTAGAAAACCTAAGATTATAAAATTGTTGGGTGTGAAAATTCCCGAGAAAGAAATAATTCAAATAATAGTGCAAAGGCTACAACCGCAATTGCAGGATTGCGTAGATAGAAAAAACGTGGAATAAAGGAAAATGTAATAAATAAATGACATCTAGCTCTAAACAAGCCTTGTTTGTTTGTTCAACAACTTGGTTTGTATAGTTTAAAAAGTTAAATCTTTTCTCATCATATGGCATGATTTTCTCTTTGTAATAATGAAAAACAAAATTTTGCTACTTGTAAGCATATTTATAAATATATTTTGAGCTTTGAATTATAGTATTTGTTTTGTAAAAGAAACTTTATTTATTTAAGCTTAGCTGTCTATGATACAAATTTTTTTTTTTTTTTTTTTTGAGTTGAAAATCAATTGTAATTAATAGTCACTAAACATTATGATCAATTGGCTTCAATGTGTGATTTAATTATGATCAAAAAATGTTTCCTTTTTACAAACTATTTTTTTTTAAGCAGCATTACTGCTAAAGTTGTAAATGAACCTGATATAAAACAAAATTCTGATTTAAAAATTGTTAGTTGACTTGATGCAAAACCGATAATTTTGATATAAAACTGGTATTTTACTGATATAGAGCTGAATTTTCAATTTTCCACCCCTGCAATTGTTAAACTGAAATACTGTATGTGCAAAGATTTCCCAAGAAATATAAAAGGCCAACTTCAGTTTTGAAGGGAACTTAGCATTTTCAAAGCTCGTTACATTAAAATACACTACCCCCCTCTTCCTCTTCCAAAATTATTATTATTATTATTTTATAGTTTTTTAATTTTGAGCTTGCATAATTTTCATCAGACTTCTAAGAATTTGTGACTTGTAGAATTCTTGCATGGAGAGGGGAAGCTATGCATAAAAAATGTTGATGCATGAAGCTAGATTTCTTAATGTAAAGGACCTTTCATTTTTAAAATATATCTATTAGCTTATTTTATTATATAAGGAGACAGAATTCTTGTAAGTTTCTCATCATTTTAGCTTGATTTCTAAGAGGGGGGGGGGGGGCATTATTTGGTGGTTCTTATGCTTTTGGGAATTATTATTAGTAGATTAAGGTTAGGTCAGTATTATTAGCAGGTCAGTATTATTAGTAGATTAAGGTTAGGTCAAAAATTAGTTTGAACGTTTCCTTCCTGTGGCATTGCTCAAAGATGGAAGGACAAAAAATAAATGTTATGTTTCAAAGGTGCAAAAAAATTAAATATATGAAGAAATTTATCGTTGAAATATTTCTTGATAAATCTGTTTTGTATATTATTCATCTTAATTGATTGGTGAATTATTTCTTTTACATCTGAAAAAAACAGACGGGAATGATTCTTTGGCGGTGATCTTTTTAAAGAAAGTGGAAGTAATTAATACCTGGACTTTGTGCTCCATAATTTTGCACAATTTTGTTTCATGTCTGAATATGATAATTTTTCAGTTTAAAAATTTAACTGGAAAACATTTATTCATGTTAATATCCTGTACTAAAATGTTTAGCATGTCAATGTTTTATTTTTCTTTATGACCAGCTCCTCATCATGATGAAAATAGCAAAAAAGAAAATCAAGACCAAAATATTGTAAGTGCTTATTTTTTTTAAACTAAATTTTGTTTTCTTTCTGTGTTTAAAAATTTGAAGAATAAATATTCACATTTTTTTCCATTTAGGACATAAGCTTGCAATACCAAATATTTCCTGAAGAAGTTTTAGGTTCTGGGCAGTTTGGGGTTGTCTATGGAGGTAATGTTTACTCATTGTCCTTAGTGTTCTGTTTCTATTTAATTAATGTAAAATTATGTAGAAACTCTTCTTATTATGGTGTTACTTTTGAGTAGCAGTATCTGGATATAATTATGTGCATCTCTGTCAGTATTATACTGTAAAGCTGCTATTATTTAATTTCGTCTGATCAAATGTAAAATTGTGGTATTCAACAACCAGTTGAATACTAAGAATTCAGCTACACCACTTCTTAGCCTTTCAATTCATAATAATTAAATTTTGATTCCTTAGCATTTCACTTCAATCATATGCTGTGAACTTAGTTTATTGAAACCCACATTAGGTGAAATAGAACTTTTTGTTTTGAATTTAAAATATTAGAAGTTGCATTTGCAAAATGATTTGAAATTTGATATGTTTTAATATTTTTTGCAGATCAAACAAAACAGACAGAGCATGATCAGTTTACTTTTCAACTGAAATTTTTCCATAAAATTTGTATGGTAAATGAAAGTTTTTTTTTTTTTTGTCATTGTAAGATTATTTTTAAAATAATCTTACAATGACAAAAAAAAAAGTAAGATAATTATGACAGAGCTTTCTACATTTTTTCGTATCAGTATATTTGAGAAATTTATTAATAACGGGTGAGATTTTAATCAATTTATTTTAAGAACTACATACAACTGTTTCATAATTATGTACAATATAAAACAAAGAGTTTCATGATGAAAGTTGGTCAGATGTTGCAATATTTTGTATTTGTATGTAATATTAATTAGAATAAACTAATTGATATTGGAACATTTGATTTTTAGGCGTTCACAGGACAAGTGGTCGTGCTGTAGCCATAAAAGTTATTGAAAAGATTCGTTTTCCTACAAAACAAGAAGCTCAACTGAAGAATGAGGTGTCTATTTTACAAAATATTCATCATCCTGGTGTAGTTAATTTAGAGAAAATGTTTGAGACGCCAGAAAGGGTAGGTTTAGCTATTATTATTACTATTTTAAGTAATTCTTCCGTCCTCTAAAGGGGGAGGATATTTATTTTGGTTTATAAATCATAATCTTTAAACATAAACATTGACTGTATTTCAATAACTTTTATTCCTTAATTATTTTTATTTGATAATTTATTTTGTTATTTTTCACTTAGTTGCTTTTAAAATATAAATTTAATTGTCATTTCTAAAAATAGCTATTTAATAAATTGTGTTTGCTTATTAGGATTGAAACCGAAGTTTAAGAAAAAATATTGTGCTTTTAAGTAGAGTGTATAGAAACTAATGGCCGTTATTCGCAACAACCGTGAATACGTAAAATTGTGTTAAAAAAAACTGTCAGAAATGCATGTTGCATGTTTATATTTAAAAAATAGTTACTTCTATTTATAAAACAAGTCGTCAGGGTGGCGTAGTGGTAAGGCACAGGTCTCGTATGCCCAAGATCGCAGGTGCAAACCTGGCCCAAGTCGATGGATTTTCAAGATGCAGAAAATCGTCTGCGTCCATGTCGTATGATTATGCGGCATGTTAAAGATCCCTCGAATATCCATTTGGCATGGCTACTCTCGGCTAAATTAAATTCCTAGTCTCTGGGGACGCACTAGGTCTGCAATGGTTGATGGCCAAATACTGCAGCCCCATTAGAAAGAAAAAAAATTACAAAACAAAGTAAAATAAATAGTGAAAACAAATGATTTATTTGTACTAATATACTTCTAAATTTTACTTGTACATTGAGAAAAAATGAACTTACCTTTTAAAATTTAACAATTTTAGAAAAAATCCTTAATGGTTTTTTCAATTTTACCATATGGGTACTTGATGGTTTACAATAACTCAAAATTGGTTGTTGACTATTTTCATATCTTCATATAACTCGGGGACTGTGCCAGTGGATTGGAAGCTGGCAAACATAACGCCGCTCTTCAAGAAAGGGTCTAAAACTAAGGCAGGAAATTACAGGCCTGTGAGTCTTACTTCAGTTCTTTGTAAAATTTTTGAAACTCTGATAAAAATCAAAATAGTGAATTACTTGGAGGCAAATGGAGTGTTGACTGATTTTCAGTATGGTTTTAGGAAGGGTAGGTCCTGCACAACTAATTTGTTGCATTTCTATGACAAGGTTACCATGGCATTAGATAATAAAAAGTGCGTAGATGTTGCTTACATTGACTTTCAGAAAGCGTTTGATAAAGTATTGCATGAAGCTCTTCTTAGCAAACTTGCTTATATTGGAATTGGTGGGAAAACTTTAATTTGGGTTAAAAATTGGCTGACTGGGAGGAAACAGAGAGTAGTAGTGAAGGGCAATTATTCTCAGTGGATTGATGTTTTGAGTGGGGTTCCACAAGGTTCAGTTTTAGGGCCAATATTATTTATTATTTTTATTAATAATATTACTCAGAGTATTTCTGGGAACATCAATATTTTTGCTGATGATGTTAAAGTCATGGGAATTGTTTACACAGAAAAACAAGTCAATCAGCTTCAAGAGGATTTAAATCAAATTTCTAGGTGGGCAATTAAGTGGGGTATGTCTTTTAATATTGGGAAATGTCAAGTGCTTCATTTTGGTCATGGGAATAAACATGCAACCTATTATTTACAAGGTTCCATCATTAGGGAAGCAGAAGCAGTTGTTGCTCTAGGAGTATTGATTAGTCTCGACTTCAAGTCCAGCCAGCAGTGTAGCATAGTAAGTAACAAATCTAGCAGGATGCTTGGGTTTATCAATAAGGCTATTTCGAACAGGTCTAAAGAAGTTGTATTGCCTCTATACAGAAGTTTGGTAAGACCTCATTTGGAATATGCTGTTCAGTTTTGGTCTCCGTACCTAAAAAAGGATATTACCTTATTGGAAAGGGTTCAAAGGAGGGCTACTAGATTGGTAAGTGGGCTTTCAGACTTTGATTATGAGGTTAGGCTTAAAAGGCTCAATATGTCTAGTCTTGAGCAAAGGAGAGTTAGAGGGGACATGATTCAGTTGTTTAAACTCATTAAAATGGGAAATGTTGAAGGACTGGCAGCTATGTGCTGAAAGTAGAACCAGAGGTCATTGTTTTAAGCTTTCTCAAATCTCATGCTAATCTTGAAATTAGGAAAATTTACTACTTCAATAGGGTTATAGGCAATTGGAATAGTTTACCAGAAGCGACTGTTAATTGCAGCGGGGTAAAAATGTTTAAGAAAGCTCTTGATGTTCATTGGGGACTTCTAAATTGACTAGGATCAGCCTAGCTGGGCCCTGAGCCTGTTGCTGGTCGTCACTTTTGTATTTGTATTTGTAAAATAACCAGCAATTTCTAAAAAAAATTAATCATATAGCAATCGAGAAAATTTTCGTGAATAGGTCAGAAATTTTGTTTGTCTTAGCTGCAATTTGTATTTTAGCCTTTGTAATATGCGTGAGATATTTAGTGTAATTAAATAGTAAACCAAACTTGATGAACAAAATGTTCGTATTAACTGTGTTCGTATTACGAAAGTTCAACTGTATTTAGAAAATTTACGAGTGGACCTGAAAAACAATTTTTTTGATTCAAACAAAAATATTGAACGGCTAAGGTATCCGCTCCAGAAGATTTATCATATGTGGGCGAAAGAAGGGTTCGAATGAGTTTCAGGTGTTTTCTTGGGAAAAAATCATAAGATGTGTGACTTTAACATCATTCTGGTTGCAACAGAGAAAGTTCTCTGAAATTGGGTTAAACTATTTCCTCAACATACACAATTGCATCCTTTTCATTGATTATAGTGAATGTTATCCATGATATAACTTCTATTTATTTTACTTTCATTTTATGATGACTAAAAAATTTTTCGGTTATTTTTATGTCATTTATGCACTAAAAATGGCAGATTTGTATTTTGATTGTTCCTAAAAGGGGTACTCAGTGTAACAAAAATTGTTACACTGAGTACCCCCAGACATATATCGAAAGTTTGGAAAACACCATATTAGGGTGATTGATTATATTTTTGTATTTTCATGTAAATCAGCATTAAACTTTTGAATTTTTTATGCATGTTTATTTACTAACCATTTTGTTTGATTTTGCTTTAATTACAGATTTTTGTTGTTATGGAAAAATTGAAGGGTGATATGCTGGAAATGATTCTTTCAAGTGAAAGACGAAGATTATCTGAGCGAATCACTAAATTTTTGATTTTTCAGGTATAGGGATAAAAACTTTGTTACATTTAAAGGGAAAAAGTTAAAATGTATTTTAAATATAAGTGCAAATTAATGCCATATTCAACTATATTTACTACTGAGTGCAAATTATCTTTTAGATTTTATCGGCATTAAGGCATCTGCATTTCAAGAACATTGTTCATTGTGATCTAAAACCAGAAAATGTACTTTTGTCGTCAGATTCAGACTTTCCTCAGGTTTGTTTAAATTTAGAGGTTTGAAAATATTCAATTGAATTTGCTTTTGTTTGGGTTTTTCAATCACTGTCATTTTCAGGTGAAACTTTGTGATTTTGGCTTTGCACGCATTATTGGGGAAAAATCATTTAGAAGATCTGTAGTTGGAACTCCTGCCTATTTAGGTTTGATTTTTAATTGTATTAAAAAAGTATTCTTTCATTTTATTGAAACCATTCAATTGGTTTTCACTTATTTCCTATTACCCAATGAGAAAAAAACATGGTTTCTGCCATACTAAGTTTTAAAAGAACTTGTTTTTTTCCCCATTTGGATTATTTATTAAAGAAGTATAATTGTCAAAGCATAGTAGTCAATAATAAATAAGTAGTTTTTTTTTTTGGATCAACCAAAATTTGTATATGTAGTTAGTAGGAACTTGCAAGTATTGAAAACGACACTCTAGTAATAGTTATGATTAGGGAAATTTGTACATTTGATGTACGTAAATGTGGTTCATTGCATTGAAAATATTTTTCTCCTTGAAATTCTTTCAGAGTTGAGAATAAATATAAAACAATTTTGCCATTCAATATTTAAAACATAGCAAGCATGAGAATTTTCCATATATTTTTGTTTTTTTTACTTTCACGAAAATTACTAATTTCCCTTAATGTTGCTGAAAACTTTTTTTTTTGTTCCCTAGAAAAATTCTGCAATTCACTTTCTTTTTTAAGGAAGCAAAAAATTTAGGAAAATAGCAGTGCTCTAAATTATGATTTTCTCCCAGTACATTTTAAGTCATAATCAAATTTAATGTGAGCAAAATAACATTTAGATTATATATCCATATGGTTCTGCTTTTTGTGGTCCTTTTCCAAAAGATCGACACTACTATATTTACAGGGTTTCTAAAATGGGCTTTGTATTTTTCTAGTGTGTGTACATATTGTAGTAAAACCCCGTTAAAACGCAGGTGTTGGGGGACATACTTGGCAGCCTTGTTATAACATAACCGCAGTATAGTGAAATTATACCGCAGAACCATATTCACGAGATACTCACTTTTGTTGCATCATTTATAACTTTATCAATTACTCGGAATCTCTCGTCTATAGTCTGTTATTTTCTTTTCTTCTTTGCTGCCATTTTATTTACTGTAATTGCTGTGCAAGAAACAAACACAGGGTTCGTACGGTCCTTAAAATTCCTTAGAAAGACCTTAATGTTCATTTTCATTTTTAAGGCCTTAAAAAGTCCTTGAATATAGTCCTTATTTTTTTTTTTTGTTGAACTAAGAAGGTACCCATGCGCTCTATTTGTTTTGCTATGTTTTGTATTCTTCACAAGAATCAAACTTCTTTCATTTCAACTATATTAATCGAACCTCAAATTTGGGTTGCTCGGGTCCGGTACTATCGCGGCTTTCGGACAGACCCAAAACGGCGGATTGACCGGACCAAAAACGGCGGATTTACTTAAACATCAACACATCTTTACTTCAAATTGCAGTGTTTTCTGAACTGGTAGATAAATAAGTAACTCTTGTTTTTTTAAGTTTTTTTGAAAAGGTATAATTTAATTAATGTTATAAATTATCACAAAAAAAAAGGTTCATGGAAATGTGATAAAAAGCTTCAAACTACAACACCCAATTCAGTTAAAATTAACTTGTACCCACCCACATGGCAGCTCCCAATTTGCTATCTCCTGCAATTGTGTGAAAAAGAAAATCGAGCTACATCTAAAAAGAAAAATTAAAATATTAGTAAGAGTAGTCGAATCAAAACACAAGCATTTGTACAAAATATTTAAGACCACAGAAAAATAAATCACTCAAGTTCCCTCATTTTGCTTTTAAAAGGGAAAAGAAAAAGAAATAAAATTTGAAAAACGGACTTTTAAGGACTCGAGGGGAAATTTTTTTATGAATAAACAAAAATCGGGAATTTTGGAAAAAGAGCCGAATTTCGGGATTTCAAATTTGGGATTCGATACTATTTATTAAATTTAGTTTCAAAGTAAATAAATATTTTTTTGCATGAAAATTGTTACTAAATCATCTACATTCTAAACAATTATCAATAAAGCAAGTGGGAGCAGCTCTTAACAAGTAACCAGTAAATAAATATTGCTTTTGAAACTTTTTTTTTAATTTAAGGGGCTGGAGGGTTAATACTTTAACGATGCATATTGTTGACATCTAGCTCAATAAAAGAGATACATTTAACTAATATGTAGGCAAAAAAAAAAAACTTTCAGCTTTTTTTTTCGTTTGGCCAACCACATGAATGATATTATCGCTTCTTTATACTGTTAAAGGTAAAAGAATGATTTATTTTTATTATCATTTTTCTTACATCTTACACTATAATAAGCGGCGAGTTGCCAACTCTCCCCATCGCTTTTTAGCTGATCTTTCGCTAAACAGTTTGTTCTCCCATTGGTTTTTTTAAATCAAATAAAAAATATATATCTAAAAAATTAATTTGTTTTAAAGTAATGTTTTAATATTTAGTAAATTTTTATCAAGCAATTTGGCTTCGCGATCGTTCGCTGTGGGGTTTTATTGTGTGGGAGATGATGGATATTTGCTGTGTTAATCAAAATTTGTATCTCGTGAAATTTCATAATTTGCAGTAATTTGAAGGAATCGACCTCTTCTTAAACCTATACACAGTAGTTGCCAAATGCTCCGTTTTCCCCTAGTTTTCCTGTTTTTTTTTTTTTTTTTTGTGAACTTCGAAAATTTGATTTTTTGCAAAAAGATTCGATTTTTCAAGCTGATGTACAAGTATTTTTATCTAAAGGGATTGTACTGCAAAACAAGAAAATTTTTGAAAAAACTTTTTAAAAAGACATGTATTAATTTACATGAATTTTCATAACTTATAACACGAAAATGTAAAAGCCTAATTTTTGGAAACGTGCTGAAACGTGTCCGAAAATTGCACGCAACTTTTGAGACTTCTATCTTTTAGCATCTTGTAAATATATCAATTATTTAAAAAGTTGACACTTGTTCTAGTATTTGCAGCCTGTAGTCCGCTTGTTTATTTTTTATTAAAAAATATTGTTCAATCTTTTGAAACTTTATTTTAGTTAAATTTTGGTAGTTACTATTTGAGGGTAATGTACAAAGTTTTATGCAAATAAGCTCCATTTTTTATTTGGATGTTGTTTCCAAAATGAAATAATTTTTTCAAGTTGAAAAAGTTTTTTCAGAATTTTTGTAAGCTCTTCTAAATAATTTTAAAAAATTATTTATGTCAGAGATAAAAATTTAAGTAAGCCTAAATTGAGATGCTGGTACATATTGTAAGTTAAGTAAAATGAAAAAATCTAAATTAAACACAAATTCTCAAGACAAAGTACAGTGTTTTCTTTAATAATTTTTTAAATTTAAATTGTTTTTCCTTTAACTTGTATTTTATAGCATTAACCATTTTTGATATTTTTTCACTTGCTTATATATGATTAATACTTATGCTGTGTGCTTCTTATTACTAGCTCCAATAATTATTTAACTCACTGACTGTATTGGACATTAGAAAAGCAACAAGACAAAGAGAGCTCCATAAAAGTGTTCCTAATAAAAATGCGATGTTAAATCAATTTCCTCTTTCAATAATGCTTCCTTTTGAAATAAACATAACAGTTTGTATATTGCGAAAAACTTGTGAGGTCCTTAAAATTTTTTGTAGGTCCTTAAAAAGTCCTTAGAAAGTCCTTATTTTTGGTTTTGCCAAAAGCGTACGAACCCTGAAACATCTCCTCAACTGCGTAATCAGTCTATCGATGAGATAGGTCATAAACCAACTATGTTCCGAGAAAAAGGGAACCTACAAGTATTTTTATGTTATCAACATGGTATTGTGAAGGGGGAGAGGTTCTAAGAAAAAATAAGATTTTGAAGAGGAGGAATGCACTTCTCAAAGAAACAATGTTTTAAGCTTGTGCATACACTGATACACTGGAAAATATGTTTATTTTTCAAGAATGTTAAAGAATCTGGAATACAAAGGTTGATAACACTTTTAAAGAAGTTACACACGCATAACTAGACTTCTGAAAATGGAAGATAGTTAAGCATTAAACTGAACAGTTCCTGACAGATAGAGCAGTCAGGGCGATTGGACCCGATTTTAAAATCAAGCTATATTAGTGTCCTAAGTTAAAAGACGGAAAAAGCATGAAACAAGTGTGCACCAGACCTATCACAATAGATCTGTATCTGTTATATGTGGGGGGGGGAAGCTCTTTGGCTAGAATATTTGTTTGCTCCGAAAAGACTGCTGGCTGGCTTTATTTACAATGGTAAATGTGGAATCGCTTTTCAATTGCAATCATAGAGGGTGGTTTAAACGTTGGGGGACATGATAGTCACTGCGGTATATCCGATTCCGCAGTATGCTGCGGCGCGGTTTAAAGGGGGTTTTACTGTATTCCTCTAATTTCTATATTTCTTTTGACTGGTATGTTTCATTATTTATTTTGTGATGGTGAATTATTTGAATCACGGCTAATTTGTTTTTTTTTTCCAGTTTTTGCAACTAGGTTAAAAGTTCCTTAAATGAAGTGTATTATAATTATTTTGGCCAAGTATTAAATTGCTTTTTAGAGTGCAGTCTTGCACAGATTTAATATTAAAGTTTGATTGTATTTTATTACAGATACTTTAATTTATTTTAATTAGATTTTCTGACTCAAATGAGCAGTAGTTGTTTACATTATATATTTCTGGAAATACTGTAGGCATATTCTCTCCTAAAAAATAACAGAAGCATAAAAAAATTTTCAAAAAAAACTGAAACATCAATCAAAATATAGCCTTTTTTTTTCTCCTTCTTCTTCTTTTTTTTTTTTTTGCTACTTAAAACTATTATTATTTTCCTAATTAACCGAACTGAAAAGGGAAGGAAAGTACAAGAGTCGGCACGAGTCATTTTTTTCTCTAAAAGTCACTTTTTTTGCATTAGTCACTTTTAGTCACTTTTTAAAAAATTATTCATTATTTTCACTTTTTTAAAAAAATTGGTCGCTATTTTCATTTTTTTGTCCTTTCTCTGGCAGAGCAACCAAAAAAAGTTACTTTTTCTGTCTATAAGTTAAGAAAACACTGCAATTTTGCATAAAAAGACGTGTGTCAGGGTTGAAGCTTCCGCGTATCTGCCATTTTTGGTTCTGTAAGTCCGCCATTTTTGGTCATATTTTGAAATTCGGCATGGCGCCGGTCCCGAGTGTGCCGAAGTTAAGGTTTGATTATGCAGTGGTGCAACCAGAAGGGGAGGCCTAGAGATCCCGTGACCTCTCCCCCCATCTAGAATAATGATTTGAATTGTTTTTTTTTTTTTTTACTCGAGAAGAGCAAATAAAGAACGAAAATGAAGCTATATTTAAATTAGAAAAGAAAAAAAAATCAGACTAAAAATTTTAACAGTTGCAGATAATATCACTCAGAAAATTACCTTAATTTCTCTTTTCTTTAATTCCCCCCCCCCCCCCCCCTCCCCAACTAACTGTTACAATCACAAAAGAAAATTTTTGGAGTTCAATCAGGGATTTTTCAACGAAAAGACAATACGCAACGAAAGACAAAACGCATCTTGTGAAAATAAAGTTATATTTTTATCAAGAAATGATTAAATAATGATGGAGAAGAAGGGGGAATCTAAATTCTTAAAAAAAAAACTTTAGATCTGAAAAATTCTTAGCAGTTTCAGATTATATATATTGCTCAGAAAATTACATTATGACCTCTTTTTATTCCCCCCCCCCCCCCCCAATTGCACAAACTTCAGGTGAGAAAAAAAATAGTGCCCTCCCCCGTAAAGAATTTTTCTGATTGTGCCACTCATAGCTTAAATGCAACACAGCATTGAAATTCTTTATCTATCCATACAGACCCGGACCGATATTAATGAGCAATGGCCTTCGCGCAATCCTAAATAGGAGCATCAGTCCCTAAAAATCATTGATTAATTAATTACGATGCTCGTAATTTTTTTTTTTTTTTTTTTTTGTTAAGAAACCGTTGTACGCCCGGCGCTGCGTGAGCTTAAATACAACACGGCAATGAAAACTTTATTATCTATCCATACACAGCCATACAGACCCGGACCGATATTAATAATAGAGAAATAATAATAGAGAAATTCAAAACAGTTGCATTAGAATAAGGACAATTAATTTAAAAGTCCCCGTTAAAATACGAAAAATAGTTTTTGTTAGACAGCAGCTGATAAATACATTAAAAAGAAAGAAGGATTAAATTTATTATTGCAAATACAGCGAAGCCTCACTCAAAATGCTAGAAAAACATTAATTATTGGTATTGTTGACATTTGTTACAAAAATGGCAACAACTGCATTGATTTTAATTCACTGGGCAACTGTATATTATGTGTTGTTGGAACAATGCAACAATGAAAACGTAAAATAAATCTTGCAAAAATTTGCGTTTTTAATTGATATCTCCACTAATTAAAAACGGACACGGATGAGACCGGGCGATATGGCTTCCCCGGAAAATTCCGAATCCGACGGTACCCGTCCCGACGTCGGGCAACCTGCCGTTCTCGAGGAGATGAGGTGACAGACACACACACAGACAGACGCGGACAGGTTTTAATAGTATAGATGACAGTAATACCATGTAACTATCACAACAAAAATGATAAAATCAGGGAATTTTTTGGAGTTCAATCAGGGATTATAAATCCCTGATTGAACTCCAAATTATCAAATTATAAAAACAGTATTGAATAATCAAACGGTTTGTTTCCTACAATGATACAGAAGATTAACACAGCATTTTCAGTCTGAATAATTTTGATAAAATATCAAATTTAGATTTATTTCAAGTGAAATTTCCTAATCTTTGAACAAGTATAAAAAATATTTAAAAAGTAGCATTTGCAAACTAAATTTTATTCAATGTTGAACATAAATTAAACTTTGAAATTTCTGCCGATTTGAATAAATATTTATTCATTTATATTTTTAAATAAGCAACTATTTGAGAAAGAAATTAATTTAAAAAAATAACTTTTGTCTCTCTCACTTTTTTTTTAAGTTGGGTAAAAGCTCTATTTATTCAGGTTTAGTTTTCAAAAGATGTTGAAACTGTTCTTTTTCAAGTTATATTTAGTTTAAATTAAAAAAATATTAAAAAAAAACACACACACACAAGTTTACATTTTAATGGTCGCTATTTTGGTCACTTTTTTTAAAGCTGTGGTCACTTTTTTCAGTTTTGAAGACTCCAAAGTGTGCCTAGCCCTGAAAGTGTTAAACAGATTTTTTTTGGTTAAGTCATGAAAATCTATTGCTATTACTCATGAAAATATACATAATTATATGAAATATTTTTAAAACCAAACAAATTCAAAACTATCTTTCTGAAAGAACTTATGTTCTTTATTTAAGTTAAAATTACATTTTTGGGATTGCATTCCATCAATGCATATTTAGTAATAGATTGTAGTAGAGTGTGTTCAAACATTCGCAATTATTTCAATGTAATACAATATGTGTGTTTTGGATTTGAGTGATTCCTTACCAACTCACATAAAAAAATAAAAGTTGGTTGCATGACCAACACGGACTTTTTTTTTTTTTTTCAAATTTGGTACACAGATTGATATAAAGGCATGAAAAAGTCAAAATTTTTTGCTACCTACTCAACTTATTTTTAAGTATACTGGTCCTCAAAGCTTGTCTGCTACGTTAAACTACCGAGAAATTGATGTTATTTAATTTTTGCTCTCAAAAACTCTACTCGTGCAATATAAAAGTGTTAGATATCTATGGAAACTAGATGTTGTAGGCATTCATAAAAAGATACCACAAGTTCATAATGAAAATTGTTACAGTACAGTACTCTTAGAAGTTGTAACCACAAAAATTCAATTTTTCCGATTTTGCTAAAATTGAGGATTTAATTCCAAAAAACGGAAAATAAAACCAAAGGTTTACCCACTTTCTGGTAGAGTACATGTATTCACCATAAATTGCTACACAATAAATTACTTGAGTTTCTCACTCCTTCTTGGAAATATTTCAGCTTAAGACAAGCCATAGGGCAAAAACATGCAATTTCGACCAATTTGTCAGCCTGTTTTCTCATAAAGGGCAAGCATTTTTTAAAATAAACTACTGATGTGTTCGCTATTCACAGGAAAAGAGTTTACTTTGGTTATTTTTTCCATAAAGAGATATCCTGCTGATAGTATATGCGTGTTTTCTATAATACCATATGCCTGTTTCCCCTCTCAAACTTAACATTAATTTAAAAATAAAACTTACTGAATATTACATAAATATTATACATTAAATTTTATTTACCCTCTGGACATTTAGTTACTTTTAGAAATAGTGTTATTTGGAGAATGAAGCATTGAATAATGGAGCAATATTTTGTTTTTATTACGTTCTGGCATTAAAACAAAACTAATTTTTACTCAATTTTTGGGATATCTTAAAGTAAGCTGTAGGAAATAAATTTTTCTTACAAACCTTTTTATTTTTAAAAATTTAAGTTAGTATTTAGTGAAGAAATAAGATATTTAAACGATTGAACACCCCCTCATCATACAAAATGAAGTTTCATTTTGTATGATGATTAAATGTATCAAGTAAAAATCCATTACTCTTGAAACTCACCCTTGAATAGTTTAAAGTTTAAACAAACAAAAATAAATAGTATATGGGTGGGAAATCCTCGATATGAGCTAAGGGATTTCCCTTTCATTTATTTGCTAAATGATTGGCTTAAAAGAAAGGGAAATACCCTTATACTTGAGGCTCTATTGTTTGGTAGAAAATAGAATGATTCATAGGATCTGGTGAACAAGTAGTTTAATGAGTAAACTTGTTCTTGTCATTGCAAAAATTATACGTATATCAAAAAAGTTATACTAATATTATTCAAGAATTATACTATATGTACTATTTTTATATTGTAAATATTTGACTATTTATAAAGTGAATTGGGAATTGGATGTTGGAAAGAATAGCTCTTTATCATCATGTTTAATTGGTAGCCAATTAAATGATATTTCTTAAAACATTCCACACCAAAAGAAAAGGCCTCTGTTCATTTTCCTCATATGCATGTTATATTTAAGAAATTCTGCAGTTAAGAACTGAGTGTAAAGACATACAGAATGTGTGTTATCACCATGAGCAAAAATATGTCAAAATACTGTCGTTTATTTGGACAAACATGTTGAGATCCATTATAATGTCAGTGCTCAGCCAAGAAGTCTTTCTGTCTTATAACAATTGAAAGAGTTAGAGATTCAAATAGAAAATTAATTCCTGGACCAAAACTATGTCGTCAGTGTGAAAAAGTGTTGGAAGCATCCAAAGAAATAGCAAACAATGAAGAGGACCATTCTGACTTATATATACCAGTAGGGGCTGTATCGTTTAAGTATCTTATTTCTTCAATAAATACTAACTTAAATTTTTTAAAATAAAAAGGTTTGTAAGAAAAATTTATTTCCTACACCTTATTTTAAGACATCACAAAAGAAGAGTAAAAATTAGTTTTGTTTTAATGCCAGAACGTAGTAAAAACAGAATGTTGCGCCGTTATTCAATGCTTCATTCTCCAAATAACACTATTTCTAAAAGTAACTAAATAATGTCCTGAGGGTAAATAAAATTTAATGCATAATATTTATGCAAAATTAAGTAAGTTTTTTGAATTAATGTTAAGTCTGAGAGGGGAAACAGGCATATGATATTAGAGAAAAACATGCGTATACTATCAGCATGATATCTCTTTATGCAAAAAGTAATCAAAAGTAAACTCTTTTCCTGTGAATAGCTGACACATCAGTAGCTTATTGAAAAAAATTTAAACATTTTCTAGTGCTTGCCCTTTATATGAGAAAAATCAGTGGCGTAGTGCTGGAAAAAAAGGTGGCAGGACGCTCACATAGACGAGTATCAAAAAGGGGGGGGGGTACGCCTACGTTTAAATGCAAAATAAGTGGAGGCACGCTTGTGCTAAAATAAAAAGGTAAGGGGACGCAGTCCCCCTGCTTCCCTCCCCCTCGACTACACCACTGAGAAAAATGGCTGACAAGTTGGCCGAAAGTGCATGTTTTTGCCCTATGGCTGGGCTTTAAGCTGAAATATTTCCAAGAAGGAGTGAAAAACTCAAGTAATTTATTGTGAGCAATTTATAGTGAACACATGTACTCTTCCAGAGAGTGAGTAAACCTTTGGTTTTATTTTCCTTTTCTTGGAATTAAATCCTCAATTTTTTTAGTTGAATTTTTGTGATTGCAACTTCAAAGAGTAGAGTACTGTACCTTAACAATTTTCATTATGAACATTATAGTAGCTTTTTCTGAATGCCTGGAATATCTAGAAAAAAATTAAATAACAATCCATTTCTCGGTATTTTGAGGTGGCAGAAAACTTTGAGGACCTGTATATTTAAAAATAAGTGGAGTAGGTAGTAGCGAAAAATTTGGACTTTTTCATGCCTATCATCAATATGAGTACTAAATTTGAAAAAAGATCCGAGTTGGTCATGCAACCCTCATTAGGTGAGTTGGTATGGAATCACTCATTTTCAATTTTTGGTAATCAGAGTTTAGCCATAGCTTGGTTAACATGTTTTACGGTATATGAGTTAAATTCATATCAAACCAACACCACCTGTTCATTTTTTTAAAATTTTCTTTTTATTTTATAGCTCCAGAAGTGCTCAGGAACAAAGGGTACAATCGTTCACTGGATATGTGGTCTGTAGGAGTTATTGTTTATGTTAGGTAAATATTTTTAAACATGTTCCTTAATTTTAGTGACATAAAAAGGTTATATGCAAATGAGTCATTTTGAATAGAAAAAACACATTGTTTTACAGGGGGAAAGGGAATGATAGAATATTTTGAGGTATTTTCAATTTTCTTTCCATTTCAAGTACTTTTAATTCTATTGCAGTTTAAGTGGGACTTTTCCTTTCAATGAGGATGAAGACATCAATGATCAGATCCAAAATGCAGCATTCATGTATCCTCCTTGTCCTTGGAAAGAGGTCTCATCTGATGGTTGGTATTTAGTTGAAGAAAATTTTTCATTTAATTTTTTATTTATATTGTTTTATATTTATTTATTTTAATTCAGTTTGTTTATCTATTATCAATTCCTCACACATGCAATAGCATTGTTCAGTTTGGCACAGACATGCTTTAGCCTAGTTATGCTATTCATGTTCATTCTCACCTGGACACAGTTTTAATACTTTTTATTTGTAAGTTGCTGCTGACCTAAATGAGAATTCTCTTTACATAAAACTTCACAGGGAAGTTTTTCCAATGCTTCAAGGAACTGCTAGTTAACAAGCATTTCAGTCAAGAAGACTGGCTCGTATAGTGGCACCATGAGGCAATAAAATATTCTGCGCCACTATTATATGTATTTTGCGGAGAATAGGGATTGAAAACATTGTCATTTATATGTATTTCTGTGTTTAAATAATATTAAATGCTCATAGAACATCCTTCTCATTAATTAGATGTGTAATACTATGTAATAACTTTAGCTGTCAATAGCTTTCACCCTTAATTGCGTTGCACTGTGAGGCAAGCACCTTGCTACCTCTGCTTTGTGCCACCCTGCAAGAAAAAATATCTCTGAAAACTTTGAAGAACAATTATTGATATTTCAGAAATGTCTATCAATTTGTTTTTATAATAGAAAGAGTTGTGCGGCTAAAATGAATATAACTGTTACCGTTAAAGTATATAATGCAGTTATTTCATAGAATACCTAGTTATTCCATGAAATAACTGATCGTGTCCGTTAAAGTGTGTAATATGTTATTAATTTGACACTTTAACTAGTTATTCTATGAAATAACTAGGTATTCTATAAATTAACTAATGAGAGATAGTTAAAGTGTAAAATAAACTAATGATAGACAATTAAAATGAAAAGGAAGCAATTTATCTAATTTATGCAGCGTATAAATGGTATTTATGGAAATGTACCATAAAATCATTTGTTACAACAAGGATTACTAAAATGACACTTGGAATTACAAAGAACATTATTTCTAAAACAAAAACATTTTTTGTTGACACACTGGGTTTTACACGAACATTTTTTAAATCAGTGACCAGTACCTAAACTTTGAGCTGTAGCAACCGACCGGAGCGATATTTCTACATCCGGTACTTCTTCGATTTTAATTAATTTTTGTTCGCAGACACTGAACTGGGATCAGGAATATGATTGTTTTATGCGGCCGTTTCTTGTGCCCAATTGGAAAAATCCTTCTTCGGTTATTTTTATGATGATAACTAAAATAGATTTGGCATCACCTTTTCCTGTCAACTTCAGGCACTGGGATACGGACTGTAAACCCCACAGAGGCTTCAGAATGAGATTTATCCGACATTAATTTCATCTTTTTCGCTTGAATTTCTAAACATTTTTTAGACTTTTCTCTTTTTCTTTGAACATTAAGTTCATTAAAACACAATTTGCAGATTTTCTGCTCAACTTCATCTTCTGAAACATAATCTTCCAAACATGATATATGGACAGGCTCCATACATTTGAAGCAAACTATATCTTCACTGCATTCTTTTAAACAGACAACACATACTTTCGTAATGGTATTATTTAATACTGTTTGTTCAACTACTTTTTCATTATCAGGTTGAGAAGAAACATTCATTGCAGTCAAAGTATTTTGTAATTGATCTTGGTCGACCAACGAATTAAGTGCTTCCTTCGGAATGACAGTTGTTGACTGTCCAACTCTAGCTGCGCAACCAAATATAGCCTCATAGGGGGACCTTTTAATACCAGAATGGAACGTTCTGTTCTTCATAAACTGGACAAATTTTAACCCGTTACTCCACTAAGTTTACTGGTTGTCTTGCATCCAAGTCGTCAACATATTTTCTATGTCCTGATTGGCTCTCTCAACACTGCCTTGGCTATGTCTTGGTTTGCCATGTACGATCTTAAGCTCTGGCAAGTTTCAATAAGTTTGTTACAAAATTATCTTCCATTGTCTGACTCCAATATACATGGGGCTCCAAACAACAGGAATATATCAAGCAACTGTTCTGCAACTTCTTCTGCTCTCTTTGTTGGAAGAGGTCTTAAAACCACAAACTTTGTAAGGTGATCTTGATAAACTAAAATAAATTTATAGTTTCCATCAGGTTGTGATTGAAAATCTATGAGGTCAACCTGACATCTTGAATTCATATGTGAAAAAATCATGGGCTTAACAACAACACCTTTTCTGCCCGCTTTGCGTTTTTGTTGACAAGATTCACAAAAATTCAGGAAAATCTTAATATCATTTTGCGTAATATTTTTGTAACGACGATTAAGTTCTTTTATCATTCGGTCTCTACAACCGTGCCCAATAGATAAATGAGTTTCGTACAAAATGTCAAACAAAGAATCATTTGAGCAATAAAACATTACATCTGGTGTTGCATTTGTTACTGGGACTATTAATTTTTCTACTGCTTGAACTTCAAGGACATCGTAATGTTGAAGTAACCAATAATCACGTGGCACTTTCTTATCTGATGTTTTAGATTTCCTTACATCAGCTATCAAACTTAATAATTTTTCACGGGTGAGCAAAGAACTGTTCTCTTTCACATCACGCTTATTTAGTAAAGATTCAAACTTTTCTTTCATTGCAGCTGTTTTTTCGTTATCACTTAAAGAATTCGTTGTCCAAGGCAATCTAAGGTCTTAAAAATAAATTGCACTTTAACGTAAGCAAACTAAATTAACGTAATAACAAATGACTAAATTATAAAACTTTAAAAAATAACTGTCTCTCAATACCCGATACGTGGAAACAGTATTTGACAAACAGCAGCCGGCACTGTACATGCAAGCAATCAATTAACCGGAATGAACTGGCACCAACACCCTAAACAAGTTCTCTCCCTATGGCCTAGAATAGTTCATAAATGCAGTAGGGGTGGAAGGTAAATGTTTTTGTCGTGCAAGATATATGATATAGATTATTTTACTGTAACGGGCTGCAGATCTTTATTCTATAAAATAACTAGTTAAACCATGAAATACAAGAGAGTTTTACACTTTAACGGACACGATCAGTTATTTCATGGAATAACTAGGTATTCTATAAAATAACGGATTTCATACTTTAATGGTAACATAACTATTGATAAATCCTATCTAAAAAATAGTTCTCAAAAGAATGATAATTTTCTTAAAGAGAAAAGAACTCAAGAAGTAGATGAGCATAAGCGCAGGTAATTTACTGCCTGCAGAAGCATCAAACAAGTTTGAACCAAAAATTATTTCATAATTATAGGACTAAATTCAATTCCTTCTAAATTAAACAAAATACACTCGATTCGCATTAAAACAATACTGCATGACCCTCACCCTATACATAATAACTTTTGAAGGAAAAAAAAGAAGCAAAAAATATTTAATTTCCATTTTAGATAAAATCATTGCACATTCAATATACCAAGTACGAAAAATGTGACTCTTGATATAATCCAAATAAATAATCTGAAGTAAGGTTTTCTCTTTCTGCAAATTCAGAATGGTTAATTTACCTGTCACGAGAAAAAGTACCAACCTCCATTAAAAAAAAAAAAATGATAACTTTTTTTACAGAAATGGAACACTCTCCCCTCACTGGCCATGTGCCAAGAATATTTTATGCATAAAATGCATTCTAGATTTCTATATGATTGTTCATATGGTTTCTTTTTTTTATACATTCAGTTTATTTGAAATTGGAATTCCAGTTAATATTATGTAATTTATATTTTGCAAAATTTATTTAATAGGATAATTATTTCAAAATGTCATATAAAATAATTACTTTCATCTAATTTAAAGAGCAATATATCTTCTCATTAGTTATTATTTTTTAATGTCTTTTATTTGATACATAAAAAATTTCATACATTTCATATTGTATTTATCGTTTAAAGCAAATCCATTGTTGAGTAAAGAAGGTTAAGGTGAAAAAACTTCCAGAATACTAAAAGCTCAAACTTTCAAGGCTTTGTACTTGATTTTAAAAAGAAATTGAGGGGAGGAGGGGTGCAATAATTTTATTTAATATATCTTAGGTTTAAAACAAAATTTCACCCTCATGATTTTATTTACTTATTTTTCTTTCCAGTTGATTACTGATATTGGCAATATTGTTTCTATTTTTCTAAAAGACTCTGAAGCTTACATAATGCATTTTTTTTTAAATGATCAGAATAATTCTGATTAAATCACTATAAAGTTGAGGAAAATTCATCACTTCAATTAAAAACTTGTTGTAGACATTCAGCATAGTGATGTGAAGTACCTAAGTACATCTAACAATTGGACAGTCATATCAAAAATATAACACAAGCATTGATATATTTATGTGTGTGTTGTTACTATTACACATATTAATGAAGATTATACATGAATGTTTAGTAGTAAGCTGTTTATTTGATACTAATAATTATAAAGCACTTTTTAAAATTAAATTTACAATCATTTTTGTTTAAAATATCAGAATTAATTAGCATTTTCTTTTTGGTGGTTAATGTTTCACTTTATAATATAAATAATGCCTTGTTATAATGTTTTGGAACCATACTATAATTTTTAATGTATTTAATCTATTGTTTCAGCCATTGATTTGATCAATAACCTTCTTCAAGTCAAAACTCGCAAAAGATTTACTGTGGATAAATCTTTGTCTCATGCTTGGTTGCAGGTTAGATTTTTTTTTTTCAGTTAAAATTCTTTTGTATGTTTCTTTTCAAATATTTTTGCATTGTGATATCTATTGTTTATTCATTATTAAAAGTTACTATAACATTTCATTTAGAATTTTAAAATATTCAAAAATATTAGGTTTTTATATGCCTAGTTTCAGGAGAAAAATTACATCTTTTATGTGTCAGAAATTTTAAGCATTGCATCAACAATAAAGGCAAAGAATACCATTGCTAAAGCAAAACATACTTCTTATTCTCTCTAGTAAACTTATTTGCTTCATAGATCTTTATCAGGAGATGTAATCATCCAGCATAAAATTATTAAGTAGAAGAGTGCCTTGTCTCCTGTGTTTTCTTTCGATTTGAAGGTTTTGTTTGTAAGCTTAAATAAAGTAAAATTACCGGCATAAGATGTTTAAACTAAAAAAACAATGCTTGAAATCAACCACAAACTGTAATGTTATGGGACCAGATTTAATTTCATTAAAAATGAAATCATTTAACGTTTGGTGTGGGGGGGTATACTTCACTGTAGACTTACTTATGCATGCAGTGGGGATTTTGATGAACATGAGTTTTTACATGATTAGTGCTCCGGTGACATATTACTGAAAAACGTGGAAGTATGCTAAGGCTATAGATATATAGAGGCTTGTTTTGTTGTTGTTGGGAGGAGGGCATGATTAAAAAAAGAAAATTCTGTAAGTCCTTTTCGTCAAACTAATGTAAAAACCAATAAATAATAAACAATTTAAGCTTCTAACCATTAATTTCTATTTCTTTTTTTCCCCTTCTGCTTTAAAACTTTTCTCAAGAATGCAAGGGCGGATCTAGAAAATCTTCAAGGGGGGGGGGGGGGGCGATTTTTGAAATCTCGGGGTTCAATGTAAGGATGGATGGAGGAGATTCTTCATTCCTTTTCAACAGTCCCTCCGCCCCCCCCCCCCTTTTTTTTCAAACAGCAGGAACAACAAAAAAAAAATGCTAGTGTAGTGATATTTAAAATTTTACTAGCACATTTTTTCAATGCATATACGTTTATTCAAAGCCCTTATAAAAGGAACACAAGCTGACGTTTTTTTGCTTTCGCAAATCTGTCTATAATTTTTTCAACGTCCAATCTTTATGGATATGCAATAACGCTAATTCAGTGAGTCTACCATCACTCATTCTGCTTCTTAGCCAAGTTTTAACCGAGTTAGGATTTCCTTCAAGCTTTCTCAAGAAAAATGTAGGCTTGTAAATACATTTTCTAAATTTGAATTGATATGTCTATAAATTACAAAATAATAGCAATTATTAGTAATATATTTTCTAAAATTTTCAAAATGTAATACTAAATATGTACTAAAAAAACCATCAACGAGTATGTGCAATTTATATAAACATCTGTAATTATGAATGTTCAATGAAATGTTTCATGCTCCAGGTTTTAGCGTAAATGCTGCAGGAATTTACACAACGTGCTAAGGGTTGGCTAGCTGTCACCAGTTTGATGGGTAGAAGAAAAGAGCAAGGAATCTCTTTCCCATTACTCCGAGGATTAGCAACTCAGCAATACTAAAGGACAAAGGGACAGGGGGAAAGCATAGAACTTGAAGGGCTATTAGGCTGGGATTCCAAGAACATAAAAAAAATGGGTGGTCCCGGGGCACAAAGAGTAAAAACTCACTTAGGAGTAGAGTTGTAGTATCCACTTGACGTTGTAGTATCCACTTGAATCAGCCCGGGGGGGGGGGGGGCGATCGCCCCCCCCCCCCTAGATCCGCTGTTGCAAGAATGCTAATATTTATTGCATAACTTTAATAATTGTCACACAGATATTATGCTTTTTTTCTTTATTTCAAACTTTTGTCATGTGTTTGGTGCTTTCATGCTTATTTCTTTGTTTCCTACAGGACTATCAGACCTGGTGTGATCTTCGGGAACTGGAAAGTCAGGTAGGTTGGAGATACCTGACCCACGAGTCGGATGATGCACGGTGGGATGCTTATCGTCGTGAGCACAACCTCCCTCCACCTCCACCAGTGCCCCAAGAAAGAATGACAGACAGAATCCCACGGGCACCTTCCAAGCTGATGCCTTGTCCAGAAGCCAAAAAAGAGGAGGAAGCCAATAACAATGTTTTTACAAGGATTCGCCTTTGAAGTAGAAGTGCTCATTCCAGAAGTGAGGAAGATGTGTGCAATAAACTGTGCTCTCACCATTTCCAGAATTTTAAAACTGCCTCATGCATTCGATGACTTGACAGAGTTTACCTCGTATATGTTGGCTTTCTGTAGAATTAGGTATTCTCGTATTTTTACTAAACATGTTTTATACCAAAAATAAATTAAGGAGTTAATCATTCCTCTAAATTACAAATGTTCCTCTTTGTAATGTAAAAAAATGTCAGAGTTTTTGTTCAAAAATTGATTGAGGCACATTGTCATCAAGACATGCTAATCAGATGTGCTATTTTATCACTTCATTACCAGCCACTCTTAGATTCCCCTCTATTATGCAAAAGAGCTCTTTGAAACAGTTTTGGTCTTTTCATATTTTTTCCCTTATGTTATGAGTTTGCATCGATATGTTTTTATTAATGAATTATCTCTTAATCCAGAATTTTGTGTGTACATATAATTTTAACAATGAATCCTATTTGTTTTGTTTTTTCTTAGATTAAAAGTTTTTTAGATTAAGGTTTGCTCACAACATTTCATCAAAATATTCTGATTCAAATTCATTTAAGTAATAAAATGTGAACTTTCAGCATATAAAGGGTGATGAAACTAGTAGGACATAGTTAGAAAAATTAGTTTTGGTATAGGGATGAACATTTTGTATAAGTATTGAGAAAAAAATAACTATGTTATCTTCACATATTATTATCTTTATCATTTATATTTTTTCCCCTTTGGCTTTCAATTTTTGTATGTTGAAAGTTTGTAAGAATCAAAACATAGTAAAAGAGAAATTTAGGGGTGTAAAATGCATTTTGATTTAAAATTAAGGTTAAAAGTCATTTGCACATGCAGATCTCTTACTGCGCTCCGTACCCTTTTATATTTGGAGAGAAATTGCTAGAGGAAAATTCTGCCTTTTGGTGTTGTGATGTGTTGTTTCTGTGTTTTGAAATGTGCTCAAAGGTTTCCTCAGTGTGTTTTGAAATTCTTGTACAATATTTCGTATTTGTGGTGGATTTTAAATAATCTTTGTATATATAAATACTGTTACACACACGTTTGTCTGTACATTTGCGTGTGAGCATGTGTGTGACAGTTGGATCTGTTGGTATTCCTGTTTTAAATGTATGTGATTAATTCGCTTTCTTGGATGTATTATTGTGCATAGATAAAAAACTAAAAAAGCATCCCAAGTGTAATATATATATATAAACTTAAGAAATTTACATTCCTTTTTTAGAATTTTGTTTAGAGGGAAATTTAATATCTGAACTTGTTTCACTTGGAAAAGACACTTGTGCAGTTGAATTTTCAAAAAAGAAAAAAAAAAACACATATATGGGTGTGTTATGTTATATATTGTTTACATTGAGAATATTGTGGAACATGCAGAACATTTTTAATAACTTTGTTGGTTATTGAATTAATATACTATATATTTTATGTCTTGTTTTTGAAATCTTGTATGCAAAATTATTGTAGTATAACTTGTCATGTTCTTTATTCATTTGAAATTTAAATAGCTTTTCTTCTAATCAATTTCATTTTAATTGTTTGTCCCTTACGATATTGAACTTATACAATTTTTTTTCCAGTTTTGTTATATCAAAATGATACTGCAAAAAGGTACTTTATTGTTATAAAAGTTTTTTGACTAATGAGCTTATTTCGTAGGAACTGCAATGAAAACTTTTTTTCATAGCGGGAAAAAAATGAAATTTTTTAAGCATCTTCTTTTCTTTTTTTTTTTTTTTGTAATTGCAAGTAGTTGTGAAAATTTTAATCCTGTTGCAATTTTCCAGAATTTTTTCAGTCTTATAACACATTGATTCTGTTAAAGTCTTTTGTATCGGCTTTCCAACAGAGTTCGTATCAACAGTCTGTTTTAATAAAGTTTAAAAGAGGACAGAGATAAGACATCTGCACATCTGCTTGAAAATAGATTGTAATTAGGATTGTTTTCAGGATTTCATATTCAATAATTGGAATATATGTTATCCTCTGAACTCTAGCTGCAAATGCAAGATGTTTTATTTACCAATGGATGTAAAAAGTTTGAGTTTTGATTAAATTCTGACCTATTAAACATGAATTTTTTACAATTGTAATCTCTGCGTGGGTGGTTTTGCTTATTTATGTATGTATAATTAAAAATTATAGCAGTGCAATAAGATACAAATTTAATAATTCATTTACTAAATGCTCATTTACAAATTATATTCTTAGATTAATTAATTACTTTGTTACTCATATCAATTATTTATATTGTGATATTGTCTGTTACAGCAAAAAAATGTTTTTCAAGGGTTCAGTACAAGAAAATGGAAATATCTGGTTTATATTAATCAAGTTAGTTACCATTGTATATTAGTTGCATTTTTTATTTAATTATGTACTGCATTAATATAAAAATAAATTCTTGTATTTATGATAAGAACATATTTAATTTTTAATCAAGCGTAAGTATGTTGACAATTGAGCGGTAGAATTTTAAAAGTTCCGACAGATTGATTTTTCTTAAAATAGCAAAATGAATGAAGAATTAATATTGCCCATTTAACTCCAAAAGAATGTTTGTAGGTAATATCTAGTGTTTTCATTAAATAAATAAATTTATAAAGAATACTTATAATATACGTTATATATAACCAACTGGGGTGAAATCAATTTCGGAAAGATTTTAGCATTTTTTTTTACTTTTATAGTTTTTCATTTTTATTATATTGAATATTCCTACTTGAATGGTGATGTTAACTCCGTCCCCACCAGATAAGCGTTGCAGCATACACCTGTATGAGCAGATGTGCAAAATTTGAAATCGAAGATTAAAACTAAATGTTTTAGTATCTGTTGGCACATAATCGGATTCACTTTCAGAAACATTGGCCACTTTTTGTGTCAAGTTTCAGTAACGATGCCTTCAAAAGTAGTAAAAACTACTTGAAATTTTGAAGACAATTGTTCTCTTTCCAAATCAAAAGCTGCCAACCGTTGGCAAAATATTAAAATAAAATCATTCTGCATCATGCAGAATTAGAGTGCAAATCTAACGACTGGAAACTGAACCACTCAATGATCTCCCATCATAACTAACCTACTTGACATTGAGCATATTGCGGGCGATCTGGCAATACTTCCAATTTACAGGAGACACAAAATTATGTTGGAATCTAATAGCGAGCAATTACAATTGAAGATTTCATCATGCTTTTTCTGTGTGATATAACATTTTTACATTCACAAGAATTCTAGCATACAGCAAGCAAACTAAGTAAAGTTAATAAAAAGGAAATTGAAAATCGAAAATTTATAGGTAGGAGGTATTGCCAGATTGCATGTGTTATGCATCTGGTATTTTAGCAGGTATATAGCTGAATGAATGACATCTGTGGTACTGAAAGAGTTGAAGAGAAGTTTAGTATGGCTATCAGTTAATTTTATCATCACTTAATTTATCTAAAGTCAGGTTTTATACATCTTGTTTTTACTTTATAGTCTTTTAAGATTTATCAATATTGTTATTATTACTTAAAGTTATTGTTGTAATCAGTATTATTATTATTATTTTTGGAAAAAGGAGTACCAAACATGGGAATCATGTCTTATACTGAAAAATCAAAAGATTTTGAGTTTTTAAACATCTTTCTATTAATGTCAATGTGTTATAACAGTAATAATCTTGCATTTGTATGCTTGTATTTATTTATCTTATGCTCATATTGAAGCTCATCAAAATAAACCTAGTGGTACATGTTTATTAAGACTGCAAAAATCCTAGAATTTGGCAGCTATTAGTAAATTTCTTAATCTTTCCTGAGAATTAGAATAAATTTCTAATTAAAACATAAATTGGCTTTTAATCTATATAAAACACTTTCATAATTTTATTTTCACTACAGCATAAAAAAAGTACTTTGGTGTTAAAGAGAAACAAAGTTCTGTACCTAATTCTACTTTAGAATCCTCGATGTGTAATCGCATTTTACTTTAAGGCAGTTAATTGTTCAAGCCATATACTACATATACATGTGTTAATTGAACAAAATGAAAATAGATCTTTACTGTAAATATTAGAATGTTTTTAAAGTGCAATAAAAACACATGAAACTGAATTCAGTGATCTTGAATTCATCATAGAACAATTTTTATGATAGATTTTATATAAACTGTATTATAAAACCTGAAGTTTGAAAAAAAATGTTTGGTAACATGGCACTAAATTCTTTGCCAATGCTGCATTTATTTTCTGTATTTTGAGATGTTAGGCTTTGAAGCCTAAATGTTTTATAGAAAATCCCATTCAATTTATTATTTGTTTTAGGTGAAAAAGAATGATTTTATTATCGATGTATTTTTGCAGTTTATGATTATACTCAGCCTTTGCTGGTGTGCTGCTCCGAAACCTTGTGAGGAGATTATTTTAACTCTTTCTGATCAATACTTTAAACATTCCCATTTATGCCCCTTTATTTTCCAATGGAAAGAAACATAACCTGTCATACACCCAAGATAATACTGAACATATATTTATTCATTTAAGTAAAATTTAATAATAGAAATTTCCTTGCTGTGCTGACAGGCAAGTAAAGCTTCAGTTACTGATATCAACTTGGTGATACAAAAAAAAAAAAAAATGTAAGCAAGTGGAGAGAAGTGAAACACTTGTATGCTAACCCATAAACAAAACCAACATTTCATACATTGTTTTTTGTTTGTTCAATGTAGTTCTGGAAGTTATGTATTATTATTTTACTTCATAACTTATTGAGTTGGCTTAGTGTTTCATGCTGTTTTGAATGGTGAAGTTTATTTGGTGGGCAATGTAATGGGGAACTACAGTGTAATGCATGCATTCTTTTGATTGTATATTGTTCTGGTAATTTTATGTTTCTGTTTATTTGTGGAGAAATATTTGGTGATCAATAGTTCCGGTCAGTAAGAGTCATTTTTTTTTAAAAGTTGGACACCTTGTGATAGTTGATTTCCTTAATTTTCTTGAAACGTTTAGAATATGTTAGTGGTACTATGAAAAGAAAAAGTGAAGTCTTTCCCCTCTGAAATCAGACTTTGTCCTTGAAGAGGGGTCAAAGTTCAAGGTCTCGAATATATAATGCAAATTATATGGTCCTGTTACTTCAAAACATTGAGTGACACATTACTTTTTTTTAAAATATGGATACTACTTTACACTAGGTACATATTAGCATAAATAATTTGGTGAGTCACTCGTGATTTTGAGGGCAAAGGTAATTTGAAAATGTTGTTTTTCTTGCTTTTTCTCCCGTTTTTCTGCCTGAATAGCTGCTAAAATGTCTAGTTACCCACACAAATAACTATTGCATTAATTACACACCATAGTATAGTACTTAGAAAAATATAAACCAGCATGGTTCACTCTTAGGTTTCATAGTTGAATGGTCTCAAAATTGATCATTCTCAAAATAAAAGGTTAAGTTTGAAGATCAATTACTCTGTAAGCCAAGAGTCAATCACTACGAGAGACAGATGTACTTATATTTCATGTGGTGTTGTTTCAAACCCAGGTTAAAAACCCATGGTGCATGATTTTTTTTAAATACAGGCTTGTTTACAACCTCCAGTAAACACTTAACATAATGCAGAATAATGTACGTTTCACTTATTTTTTACGTTAGTTTTGGCTTTATAAGGATCAAAAATTAACCTAAATTTAAATGATCTAAATAACAACCTAAACTAAACTCAGCAGCCCGGGGCAAGGTCTACTGTGCCCATCTCAGCTTACGAGACCGAGTTTCTTAGGGTGTGGAAGCAAATGCTCTGGTCGTGTGACTTTAGTAAAATTTTAGTGTTTTAACATACTGGTATGAATTGGAGATATAAAATAGACAAAAATTTAAAATATCAAGTTTGTTGTCTAATCGTAGAGGATTACTTAGCTTTGATTGGTTGTGAACTCAAAATTGTGATAAACTGTAGAAAGAAATTATAAAAGATTCCTAAATTTATATCAATATGACAGAATTCTTCAACATATGTTCTTATAAGTTACATCTTCAAGATTTTAAATTTTTTTCCTTTTAACTATTCTTTTAAAAATAAATGTAAATGTTGATCATGCACAAAATTCTACAGAAATTTTTTACCAAACCCTATGCATAATTATGCCCCTCATTTAAAAAAAAAAAAAAAATTCATCCATTGGGCAAGGTCGATTCACCCTTCATTGGGTAGATAAAATAAGGATCAAACACGCTTGGGAACTAAATACTGGATGATCTGCTTCAGGCTGACCTCTTGTCTGGAACATCTGCTTTTGCACCCCAGGCACTCGGTTTCGTTAGCTGAGATGGGCACAGCAAGATTTCTCCTGGGTTGCAACTGGTAGTCAATATAGCAGCAGGACCAATCTTGTTTATTGTAGTGACATTCATTTAATGTTCGATTAGAATGAGTTTCACGCTCCACAGTTGTGATGAAAAGGAGAGGTATTTCTCACTTAGACCTGCTGGTAAACCATTCTAGAAATGGGGCAGTCCATGAACTTGACTGCCTAAATTGAAGATTTGAATTGAATAATTTGACTTTTAAATTGAAGAAATTTTCCATGGTTTTAATGCATCGAAATTTTTTTTTTAATTGCGTGAAGTTTTCGAGAGGGAACATAAGAGGTATTTGTATGTTATTTATGGCTAATGGGTGCCCCCTCCATTAAACCTACTTTGTCAAGTTATATGTTTAACCAATTTTCTTAATGATTCCCAATTTCATGCCTGTGCCTGTTAGTATGAACAGCATTCATGTCAACAAAAAACATGATCTGAAAGAGTTAAGAATATTATGAATAAAAAATTTCCTCAAGATCGGTTACTGTAAATAAAATCAGTATGTGTATTTTCAAAAACGTTTCTGAATCTTTAAAAATATACCTACATTACTTTTGAAAAGGTATGGTTTCTATTTGTAAAATTCATTGGATTTTGTCATATTTGATGCAATCTATAGCATGAATTTTTTTCTTTTTGAAATGAAAGATTTTTTATGAAATCATACAGCACATTTTTGAAATTGTTCAATTCAATTTAGCTCTAATTTATGTCTACAGTAAACTTCTACTTTAAAGTATTTTCATCTGCAAGCAAGTTGCACACTGCAATAAAATAAATCACTTTTTAAATATGAACTTGAAACCTGACAGCGAATGTCTACGAGTGATAAAAATTTACATTAGAATAAAAATAAAGCACTAATTCTGAAAAGTATTTTGAACTGTACAGTTAGTTAAAATTAGCTATCTGTATTAGAATACTACAAATCCTTGTTCCTACTAGTTGATTAAAACATGCTAAAATCTCTTTAAAGCACATATCAAGGGAGTTGATCCTATCTTTGTGCCTTACTGCAGGGAGATTTAAAAAAAACTTTCATCAAAAATTAACATTCGATAGATTGCACTCGATATTCATTTTTATTACAGTCACTACTCTAGTTTGAAATGGAACCAAAATCTTTTCCAAAATACTGCATATACAGTTTTGTGCTTCACATTTCAGAAAAAAATCCATCCTACAGTTTTCAATTAATAATAGGTTGTGTCGTTTCATTACTCCTGATGCGTTTCATTACTCCTGATGCGTGTTTTTTTTTTTTTTTTTTTTTAATGTTTGTACAGTAATGAAAAGCATTTAAAGGCATTTCGCACAGTTGCTAACTGAGTAAATTTTTACGCACATTATAAAAATTCAGAATGTCAACTGAAACTCTTATCCTCGACAGGTTTTCCTTTGCTGTAATTCCAGTCATGTAAGTTATTGAACAGAGTAACATATATATTGTATTTCTATTGAAAAATAAGAAAAGTTGGTCTGTTTGCGACTGGTTCATGTGACTTTACCAATGGATCCTCAAATAGAGAATGCTGGAACATTGAACTTAATTTTTAAATATGTTTGTAAAATTGAATATTGCACATCAAATAAAACATCACTTTGTACAATCTGCATTGTTTAAGATAGCTTTTAATTTTATTCAATTTAAATTAATAATAATTATCAAGTTTTCAAAATTTCATTTTCATGTTTTTACAAACCAACATGAACATGTTTCTTTCAACTGAAACTAATAATCTGCTACTCCACTGTGCAATGCTCCTGTATGGTAAATTCTAGTTTGCTCCTAAATTTAATCACACTTTGGTAATCTATTTCATTCAATGAATGGATGGTTTGTTTTTCCATTAATAGCTTACAAATCGCTCTTTTATGCACCTCATTTCACTATAACTTGAGAAAATTTTGTTATTCAATATATAAAAGCAAGCAAAATATTGGAAAATATGCTTTTCCATTTTAAAAAATGCACTATTTATTTTCCTAGCAGGAAATTACAGAAGAAAGTGTTTGTTGCATGCTTGAGCACTGTATTTTGTTCTTGGAACTTCTCCAAGGCATGTCAAGGGAAGTCAAATGATCCTTTTACGATATTGTTCTATAATCAGAATTCAAGTTAATCCATTCAAATTTATACTTTAAGTTTTCTGCATCATTTTGTTTTATAACATAAGCTTAAATGCCACATAGTATTAAAAGAGAACTGGATATAATATTTAAAATGTTGGACTTTCTATAAATTCTATTTTAAATGGGAGCAAACTTATTATTTTGTCGGGGCTTTGTGTTTTGCGCAATGTTAACCCTTATTCTCATAAAGTAGCATATATGCTACTTTATGAGAATAAGGGCTAGCAAATAACAATGCAACATACTCGCTGACATCACTTAACAAATAGAAAGTAGGGAGAAAACCTATCTAGCAATATGCTACTTCATGAGAGTAAGGGTTAATGAAATTATTTTTAGATTTGGAAAACTTGCATGGTTAGCAGCTGTGCATTTTTGTATATTAGTTGCTTGTATCTTGTTGTGATAGTAAATTTAAACGAAACTACTGTACACTTAAATTTTTTTCATAGTATGCTACTTTGATTTATACTGTGTATATTTGATACATAAATAATTTTCAAATGGGTTATAAACTATTTAATATTTGTAATGTTCTAAATTAATGCATCTGGCGTGATTGTTTCTTGCAAGATATAGCATAATTCAGTGCTATAATGGTATGTATGCTGCATTATTGGCTCTTTGTTCCTGACACTATATTTACAAGCAAACATCGCAGAATTTCTTTCCATGTATCAATTATTACTGTGTACCGAAGCAAGACGCTGACTTCCTATGATTTCAGTTACAAATATAACTGGTCTTTCAGAAAGTGTAATTCCTGGAAAGACAATGTAGTTAAGTGTTTAGCCACAAATGAATAGATTTCAAGATTATAGAAGACACTTTTTCAGTGCAATAGAAAAGGACCAGTGTAAAAAAAGGCTTTTTCTTTTGTGTTGCACATGTAATTAATCGTCAAAACGGTTGAGGCCATTGTTGGAATATGTTAATTGCGTGCACATTCTGGATTTTTCAGCATTATTCCTGATGCATTATTTAGAACTTAAATTTTTATTTATTCTTCAAGTTTTGTGGAGGGAAAAATGAAGTTATATTTATACCTACTATTATATTGGTAAACTTATGTGTTTAAAACGATTTAATTTTGGCTTCAATGTGTAAAATTAAAAAAGTTCTTGATGAATCAAAAATTACTTATGAAGAACTTATAAAGTTATGCCATGAAATTAATAATGCGTTGATTTGTTGTTGTTAAATTTGTATGATTCTTTATATACGATGTTTTTACTACTGTAGAAGTTACAAATAAGAAATCCAAATCGCTGAGCTCAAGTACTTTTATTAATTTGAGTGTTAAATAAAACGCTTAATTTTTCAAGTTCGTTACGAAAATTTAAGTTATAAATTATTTGGATGCATGCTAAAGGTCGCTATGCGAGCGTTTTCCAAAATAAAAAAAACTGAAATTCTTATTGCTTGCAAGCATTTAGACTGCTTTGCCTATGAAACTGTTATCAATTGCAGACATGTTTTGTAAACCAAAACAAACTTAAAGAATTACTGTAAAACGAAAATCTTATCAATGTGATAAATAAGGCAAAAATTAACGGTAACCCTTTTTTGCATCAGAAAAAAAGTAGTACACCCCTCCCGTTACTTTTTTTTTTCTTCAGAAATTGCTACTCTCTGTATTTGTGCTTGGCGATTGAGGATTCCTGACGTTCCCCTGTCATCCCTGTGATCTTTAACCATGAGCTTTTATATTCTGCAGCTGTTTTATCAGTTGGATATCTGTAGACTGGTGGATTTTCTTGTAGCCAATAGTTCGCAATAAAAAGAAAACTTTGAATGATGTGGTATTTATTTATTTTGCCGTGAATATATATGTGCGCAAAACCGCTACTGTTTTGGTAATTTAAAAGAAGGAAAGTTGTTTTTTCTTCTTTTGCTTGTGCACCATTTCTTCGCAAATATTTTAGATTATTTTTAAAAACGACAGAAACAGTTTTTTTTTTTTTTTTTTTTGTGCTAGTAAGAATATCTTTATATCAAAGTTCCTGGTGCTAGGGTGCCCACAGGAAAGAGATCAGATTTTTTTTTTGGAAAGGGGGGGGGGGGAGTAATACCCAGTAAACTACAAACTTACTACATATTTAAGCTATGGGTCAACTATATAAAGGATTTATATCTTTCAAACATCAGAACCAGATACCCTGTAGGTACATTTCTGCTATCTGGAAAAGACCTTGTGGGGGGTGGGGGGGCTGCACGGCACAATATCCTTACTTTGAGAAATAAATTATCAACTATCGAATTTTTTTGACAAGAGATTCAGAGTTTATTCTTTTTTAACATCAATCGCGAATTTTCTTGGGTGAAAAAGCAAAATTCTTAACGTCTGAATCTACTTAATAACGACGTATTTCCCAAACTTTCAACCTGTGTGTACCCCTTTATAATATTTCGTAATACTGAGTAGGGGTACCCAGAACTGGGTTCCAAGGACCCACAATTTTTTAAAAAGTGAGTCCCATCTTGAAAATTGTGGGTCCCCAAAGCAATTTCATATTTTGCTATTGCTTCGGTTTGTAACAGTACAGTAACTATAATGTATTAAAAAAGAGATAATCCTTAATATAACCAGCGCTCCCACTGCCTTAACACAATCTGTAGCAGCTTTCGGAGATGTCCTTTTTGTATCGGTTTGGAGCAGAAGAATTTAACTTTTGTATCAGTCTAGGGGTCGTTCATAAATGATGTCACGCTTCGAGGGGGGGGTTCTAGAAATTGTGACAGTTTGTGACAAGGGGGAGGGAGGGAGTATTAGGAAATGTGACATCACCCATTTTGGTTAAAGTAAAAGTATTTAACATCAGCAAATTATTATTATTTTATTTTTCATTTTAGAATTTGCTTTGTATTCTTATTGATTTTATATCGATAACATCGATGCTGATTAAGGTTTAAATTATCTTCTAGATAGAGGTTAAAAGGAAATCATGGGTGTTTAGATTTTTAAGACAAAGTAGCGCGTTTAATTTTTACTGACTTCGAACAATCTTAAGAGAAAAAAATATCAAAATAAAGCAGCTGAACCCAAAATAAGCATCATCTCAACTTTGATTTCCTTTCATAACTATTTTGATAAAATCCACACGTATGAGCAAAAGTATTGAGACAGTACGATACCACCTAATTCTGTTTTTGCACGAACATTTTTACACGAATTGACTCAATACCAATTTAAAGTAAATAGTATTATTTCATTTATTTTTTAAGCAAGTCGTTTTGATATAACACAAGCTGTCGAATTCAATTTCAAACTTTTCTTTTGCCTAAATTCTAAGATTAAAAAAAATATATTTATGGCGTAGTAGACATCCTTGCTTTTTTTCCTTGTGCATTACAACTACCACACTCGACGAGGTTGCGTAACAGTTAAAAGCAGGGCTCGATAAATACTGAGCCCCAACTAGATATTCAGTGCTGGCGCCAAAAAACACAAGGATTATTCTGCAATTCTTTTAAATGAGCTGTCATCACTTGGATGATCTACTTGGTTAGTTGGGGGTATCACTTGGAAGCTGTTTACTGATGCCTGTTTTCTAAATGGATTTATTTAGATATCAAAATGTGCAAAGGGGGAGGGGTATATTCCGCTATTACCCCCCCCCCCCCCTCTCTTGGGAGCTGGCTCCTTACTCTTTTGCCTGTCGCCTAGATTTTTAGAGAATTTCTCAACTTTTGAGCTCGTGTGGATTTAGAGAAGCTTGCTTTTTGTTTAGTCTATAAAAATATTTTATTGTTGGATTTGATTCCCCCAAGATAGTCTGGTGTTGTTTGTCTAATGGCTTTTGAAATATACATGAAGGGACGGGCCTGTCTGTGAGTTGGCGCTTGCACAAACAGAGACTATTCTTTCGAGAGCTAATTGCTAGTCTAAAATTTTGTACCTATGTTATATACAATACATAACATTATATATATTATAAATTCATGTGAAGAATGAAATGAGAAGGCAGTTCAGTTATGAAAAGTCATTTCGAGGCGGATTTTTCTTATTTTGAAATTTAATCTCTTAAGAGTACTTTGTGTACATAAAATAAGGATAACGTTTTAAGAGCAAACTAGATCAAGCTCTAAAATTCCATTGTTTTCAATTCTTTTGTATTAATATTTTTTTTTACTATTATATTATATACTAATTGTTTTTATTTTAAACCTTAATTTTATTTTACACAAATTGAATAGACAAATACTTATTATTCTTAGGCTCATAAATGTCATAAAAGTTCAAAAATAAAATTGTAAATGTGATCTATAACGTAGTGCTTTGTTTCTAAATTACAAGGGTATATGCTTACGTAATATAGCGTGACATGTGACAAAGGGGGGGGGGTGTTCAAATATATTGAAAAAAAGTGTGATATCATTTATGAACGACCCCCTAGGAGCCGAAAATATCAACTTTGTACCATTTTTGGAGGATGTTTTTTTATTTTTAAATATTAAATGGCTGTTTTAAAGCAACATTATTTTCATACATCAAGGGTAAGAGGAGTTTCAAGTCTTCAAAATGATAGGAATTGTAAACGTCAGTCATCCTTCAAAAACTGGATTACATTATTTCAAAAACTGGATGATTTTTATATTTCTTAAGAAATTATTCATAACCTACTCAAAAAGTAAGACTATACAAACCTATAAACCTTATAAAGGTGTTTTTCAATACTTTTCTCAAGAAACGGATCATTTAAAAAAATGTTTTGTTTTTCTTTTCCTCTTCTCATAGTTAAGCATAGCTGGAAGAAAGCTTCAAATTTTCTTCTTTCAAAAACCATTGCACTCTTTTTGTTTAAAAGCTAAAACACAATTCTTTCAAGAAAATAAGCAAAAACTAATATGAAAGGTTCAACTATTTTGAACTAGTTATCATTAATTAAAATTTGTTTTTAAATGGTACTTATTTAGGTATAACCATTGTGATTATAGAAACAGTAAAATTTTGAATGAATTAAATATAATTACATATTTTATCAAAAAATATATTTGAAGTGATCCTATTTTCTACCTGCAGTAATATTGATTATTTTTCTGACTAAGAAACATTCCTTTAACTTTCAATCTTAAACTGAGATGCTTTGGAAGTAATGGCACTAAAAGTAAATTGCCGAGTTTCATAATTTTGCGGCAAGAAAATTCAAGAACCAAATTATTTTTTATTATATGTTGATAATTTAATGCCTAATGATTTTTTTTCCCAACACTTTATCTTTACCTCTTTGAAAAATTGTGTAATAGTTACAATTAAATTTTAAGAGTCCTAGGGCTACAGCAATTAAATGCTGAAAGAAACTAAACTGAATTAAAAGAAAAAGGAAATGCATGATAATTTCATAACTTTCAAA
The DNA here is from genome assembly GCA_038502835.1 of Octonoba sinensis. Taxonomy (NCBI): domain Eukaryota; kingdom Metazoa; phylum Arthropoda; class Arachnida; order Araneae; family Uloboridae; genus Octonoba; species Octonoba sinensis. The sequence continues at coordinate 111,470,447 of CM076604.1, read as the reverse complement.
TCTAGTTAAAAAATTGAAACTTTAAACAAGAGTACTGTTATGGGGTCATTCATTTTATTGCTTAACATATTTACTAAAGTTAATCAATTCAGTAAGATGCTTTTTTAATGATTTTCAAACTTAACTGTAATTTTTTTACTTATTTTGTTCTTTATATTTATGTTTTATGTTTTTTAATTGCTTGTGATTATATGATATAGATTACAGAGCTTAAAAAGTAATGAGAAAATTTAAAAAAAGCAGCAATTCAATGTTTAATTTTACAGTGTTTGAAAGCCTACCTCTAAGCACTTTCGGGAACAAATATATATTTTCAAACAATGTTTTTATTTAAAATAAATATACATTTTATTTATTTACTTCGAGAAGAAACATTATGAATAGTTGAAATGAAAAAAATACGATTTTTGTAGCGGATGCAAAAAGATTGTAGAGCGTATGCGCTCCTTTGCTTGTACGTGGAAAGTACGCTTAAGGAATTTTAAAGAATTGTTATAATGGAGCAGCAATCTTTTTAACATCTGTTCCGTTATTGATTTTTCATGATGTAGCAGAAAAATCGTTTTGGCGCAGTTTTGCGCAATTGGCGCAGCCGTGGGAGCCCTGCTAAAAGCAACCTTTCTCAGTTATAAAAGCAGGTACTGAAATTCTATATTATGTACTAACTATATAACTACTAGATGGAATAAACAAAATTCCTAATCTAATGAAAACGGACTCCAAGAATTCATATTGATAAATAAATGACTTCATTTAAGGTGATTATCGCTATAATATAAAGCAGCAAGGTGTGCATAAACACCAATTTTTCTTTTCTTCAGACTTCAATGTAACGTTAATTTTTATCAATTTCGTTCTTTATTTGAATCTCTTTTGAACTATTGGACTGTATATATTGCAAAACTTAAAATTATTGAAACAAAATAATATTTTATTTTATTATTATCAATTTTTTTACTTTTTAAAGCTTGCACACACAATTTTTCTTAAACACCTTGTGATTAAATAGTAATAAAAAAAATATAAATTTCATTTACAGTATGGGACCGCAAATTCAGAATCCCGAAATCCAGAAGACTCAAAGTCCGGAACTTTTTCAAAAAAAATCGGCAGTTGAAAAGAAAAAAAGCTTTTGCTCTTTGAAGAAAAATTGGAAAATATTTTGCATCGTTTTTTTTTTTTCTTTTCTTTTTGGAAAAAGGCATTTTAAAAAGAAGGAAAATAAAATGCAATGAGTATGTTTAAAATCGGAAATGTGCAGTTTTCAAAAAAATTTCTTTCGCGATTTTCTGAAAAGGGTTTGTTTTTGCGATTAGAGATTTTATAATTGCTGCTTTAATCCTCAGTTAATATCACTAAATTTTGCCTTTTTTATTTCTTGTATTTTTATTTCATTTGTTTTTTTAAATGAGGACCCAAAATCCAGAAAATTCCGAAATCTGGAAAAATCACGGCCCCGAGCGTTCCGGTTTGGGATCATCTCATACTGTATTTACCTTCCCTCCGGTGCCCCCTCCAGAAATTATTCCTGGATCCGCCCAGGGATACCTGAATTTGGTGCATAACTGCAGCACAATCACTTCCAATACTGTTTTAAAACTACTAAAGAGCGTGTGTAGAACACTCGCGGACGTCCGAGAGCCGGCGACTGACACGTGCCTGTCGTAATGAAAGGGGTGAGGGAGGGCTTTAAAAAGAATTGGAGATATGACATGTTGTAAAAGGTTTTAAGAAGCAACCAGAGTGAGATTTGCCATTGGGCCGATTGTATATAGTGCGATTGAATGGAAGAAAAATATTGATAAGGAAGGTTGTTGTTAGGGAGCTTGTTCTCAGTGGATAATGGACTTCTTAGTAACCTTTTCAGGAAAAAATAAGTTCCATTCTACTCTGGTTTTACTTTTAAGAAACTTGAAAGTAATGAAAGAGCGTGTATCACGCGTCTTTTACGCGTTATAGCGCGTCAGCGAGACCCCTGCGTGAGAGCTCCTCGTCTAAGAAAGATACTGGAAAACCATATGCACTGCAATCAAAATCGTTTTTCAAATTACTTGTTATTTTTACGGTTCTTGTTTCTTCTGTTTGCATTATTTTCACTTTAACTGTATACTTTTACCAAATTCAGTCAGGTTTGCATTTTTAGCTGAAACTATAACAGAATATCATGGTAAATACCTATATTTAGTAACTAGCCCACTTTCCCGGGCGATCTCGAGAGCTGCATATTCCCTATTTGAGTAAGGACAATAGTTCCAAAAATCTCCATTAGATTAAGGACCAAACTAAGACTTCTTAAATAGAAAGAGGTCAATATACCCTAAAAATCTCCATTAGTTTAGGATAAGTACCTATAAATTTCTATTCAAATCGACAAATCCTAAATATCAACAATTCTTAAAAATTGATAAAGGCAATAGTAGTTCTAAAACAACAGGACCTTGACATTCGGATTAGAATAACGACAAGTCTTAAAAATTCTTATTAGAATAAGAGCAAAAACTCCCAAATGTCATCTATCCTTCAAAAACTTAAGTCAAATTAAGAACAATAATCTTTAAAAATCTCTATAACAGCGGTTCCCAATCTTTTTTTCGCGTACCACCATTTTTCTTGCGAGCCAATTGTGTACCACTGCGAATATAGCCTTATTATACACAACAGAATACTAATAGATTATAGAAAAATACTAGAGCAACTAGGTAATATAAATTATACAATTTTTGATACTTAAGGCAAAGAGAAGCATTTATTAAAATAAAAATATATGAAATATATTTCATTTTAGTTCCCAGTCAGTCAGTCTATCTCATTTTTTGGCCTGCACGCGCGATACTCGTACCACAGTTTGGGAACCGCTGCTCTATAAGAAAGAAAAAAAAAAAATCCTCACAAATCTAAATTACTTAGTATGAGTTGCTATATAACATCAACAGTTCGTTAAAAGCAAGTTTGGAATAAAGATGCAAGTCCCCCACCAATTAAGGACAATAGATATTTAAAAAAAAAACATCATGGAGGATTCTCGGTAAAAAGAACTTTTCTGATAAAGTATGCACCATGAATTTAAAATAAAAATTATATTTCTCTGTGAACACCTCTTTCCCATATAGATATATAAGCTCAAAAAAAATCCTTCAACTGATTAAATGAAAGTTCTGTCACGTGAAAATAACAGAAGTCACTTTTTTTTCCAGAAACATAACTAAGTTTTTCAAAGTAAAAACTATTTTGCTTGTCTTAAGAAGAACAGACAAACCTGTCAAAGAAGTCCCAAGATTAGTAAAATGAAATACTTTATCATATTTTAATTTTTTTCGGGACGGGGGGGGGGCTTGACTTTGAAACACTTATGTTGAGGAAGGTTTCAGGGAGGAATATATGCTACATTGCGAAAAACTTCGGGAGTTTGGGGGAGGGCGTGCCTCCCCCTCCCCCCCTCTGGATACGGCCTTGCAAGTATCCAGAGGGGGGGGGGGGGAGAATTAAAGTAAAATAGCGATTTTATATCAAAGAAATAAATCTCCGGAAGATAAAAGAATCAAATGCAAGATAAATTAATTAAAAATCTGCTGTCGGTTAATATTTGAAATATGCATAAAAATGAAATGGTATGCCCGCATATTCATAAGTAGGGTGTAATCAAAATGAAGAGGTAAATAAAAATTCTAGATGATGGAGTACAGAACAAAAATTTGACAAATTTTTTAATCAAAACCATTTATTTAAGTGAATGTGATAAAATCTTAAATAAGTATCACAATATATATATGGCTGGACAGCATTCTCAGCTTTTCTGTTGTGGCAATATATTATCCATGTAAACATATTCAACATTTTACACACAATGAACAAAAAAAGTAGCATTATAAATTACAGAAATACGGTGGTGCCAATTATCCAGACCCAATATTTTAGTGGTTTGTAACAGAGGAGAAACACATGGCAATGAATTGTACACCTAAGTTGAATGGCTTGTTAAATCTTTTGGTTTTTTAGAAATTAAAAACATCTTTTATCTCACTGCCACCATTTACCATTTTTATTTAAGTTTCTTCTCTCAATACTGCCAATAATTGGCACACCTAGTAACTGGATGGAAACATTTATGCAACTAAGAAATTGAGATTTACTTACAAATGTTAAACAAAATTTTCAAAATGTTTGATTTTGACAAAGACCAATAACAATTAAATTTCTTTCATTACTTTTGCTATTGCAGTCACATAATGCCATTAAGGTTCTTATGATAAAATACAAAAGAATTCAAGTCAAACTCTTGAAGTCAGTATTAAAAAAGCACAAAAATGAAATTCTCACAACACAAAATGGATGATTCAGAAATACATGAAAGTATCCTTAATTTTAAAGGTGTCAACTCCCTTCGCCCTACAAATGCAATCTGTACGTGGATGTTTCCTATCTCATCAACATAAGCTTTATAGGATTTTCATGTACATCGCTGAAAAATATTCAATGATCATTTGTGCAATCAGCATTTTATTGCCAATTAAACTATTATAATGGCTAATAAATTTAATTCAAAGTGTATCAACTATATTGTTAATTGTTTTCTAAATTAATTTTTCGGCAAACAAAAAAATATTTTTATTCCTAAACACATTTGTCATAAAAAGCTTTTTATACCTGATTATGTTTTTAAAATATAAATTTTAATGTTCAAAATTTGTTTTTCATTTGAAAATGACTAATATTATTTATCAAAAAAATATTTGGTGTCTGTGTGTACATATATACATAGAGTATTTTTGAATTATATTCATTCTTCTACTAAATGTCCAGAAATACAAAACTTGGAAGTTATTGTGAAAACTTTTAAGAACTTTTATTTAATGTGCCGGACATAAACTGGATTAAAATAAAACATATTAAGTCCATATCTCGGTTCTTTGCGAGTTTACACTTAATGGACGTACATAGTACTGACGACAAAGCCACTAGCTACATGGGGGTTCCAAAATTTTAAAGCACCCATCAGACACCTTTGTTCTGAGGTTCGCATGGAAAAGTCTAGTCTTAAAGTATTGAAAATGTTAATTTTTTAATTTAATAGCAAAAATTCGCATAATGGACTTAAGATACTATGGCTCTCAGGTACAGATATAGTAATAGCTTCAACAAAACACTATGATTAATTTAAGAATTTGTTTTCTTTTCTTGAGAACACACGAACAAGTTTTCTAAAATCAGCCTTGGAAATAAAGAAATAATTATGAATAATATAATCAAATGAAAAAAGAAAAAGAAGATCAAAATTTAATTTTCATTTTTCTTTATAATTCCGTCTCTATGCATTGAAAAAACATACCTTGTAGCCTCAAAAGTAACTAAATTTTTTATTGCATATTTATAGTGTTAATTCATTTGTAACTAATTGCCAAAGACAGCATTTTTCTCAATATAAAAATTATACTTATAATATAGGTGATATTGGTTACAGTAAAGAACATATGAGAGAAAGCACAAAATTATACAAATAAGAATTTTGAATTGTGTAATACAAAACTAAAAATTAAAAAATGAACTTAGCACTTATTCTATTCATTACAAAAAATAAACTTTTTCTTTCAAAGCATTTAATATTCACTCTTATGTGTCCAGTAATTTGGGACAGTAGCAGCCCTATGTATAATGAATCTCCCTACCCAGAAGTTAATTTTTTCTAAAACAGCAACAAGAAGGGTTTATTTAGAGAGAGAAATGATACAGATGAATAAAAATTTAAAGTCTATGATTGCAAACGTTTTTCGTTTTTTTTAAAAATGTACACCTGCTTGAATCATTCCTAAGATATAATTCAAGTTATTCTAGGCATAAACTGCACGCAATAGTGTTACAAAAGCATAGGAGAAACAAGAATGCGTGTTTAAACAAAATAAAGATATGCATAAGCTCTTATAATAAATCAAAATATGTAGGTGATTGTGGTTTCTTGAAAAAATACTTTTTGTGAAGACACAACAACTTATTTTCCCCTCACGTTGAAACAATTGTACACATGCATGTTCATTTTTTGACAATTCAAACAAGCAGGTAAAATTGCAGACTTGATAATAGATGCAAATTTTTTTTAATTGAATATATTTTTTAACAAGTAAAAGCAGTATTTCAAAGCAGAAAAATAAGCTAATAGAAGATTTAATGTGTGCACACAATATCAGTATAACTTTTGGAAACTATTATCAAGGCAACCAGAATAAAGGTTTAAAATAATAAGTAATAATAATTACAATAATAAATAAAATAAAGAAATTCCATCGTATAACGGAGTACAATTACCCCCGAAACCAGTGGCATTGGGTTTTGAAAACCAGTAAGGTGCTAGTGCAAAATAGAGGGAAGGTTGAAAAAAAAGTACAGTTTTAAAACTTAAGCCTTATAAAAATTTTGCTTCAGGTATTCTTTAAATGAAAATGCTTGAAGAATAGAATCCATTAAAGTGTACCTTTAGGTATTTTGCCTGCAATACTGAATGAATACAAAAAAAAAAAAAAAAAACTATGTACCAAGTAAAATTATAATGTTTTAATCATGAATATGTGAGAAAATTATTGCTGATCTTGAATGAATGATTTACTGAAACAAGGGTAAGATATAAACCATATATTTGAGAAATTGAAGTTTTTTGCCCCCTGGTTCCTAAAGTTATAAAGCATACTTAAAAAATGGGGGGGGGGGGGGATGAGTTCAAGATTGCTTTTTACAGAAGGAGGGGGGGGGGGGGACAACAGATGCCTGCTAAAAGTCGATTAAAAATTTTTCCCTAATTTAATCTTTTTAAAGTTTTACCTATAAAAATACAGAATATTTTCAAAATGTATTGGACAATTTCCCTGATTGTCATTTTTGTCAAGTACGATTTCATGACTTTTGTACCTCTGAAAGAAGGACAGCTTGGCTAATACAATAAAATATTTTATTTCTGGACTATAAAGAGCAAGCATCTGTTATTTAAAAGATTATATATATATATATATATGTATATATGTATATACACACAGTATCATTTCTATTTAACATGCTCAATTTAAGGATTTCCTCAAATTATCGATAAATTTTCTTCTAGATTGGAATTGGTGAACGTTATGTCTCCAATATTTAACAATAACATTTAGAAGTCCATAGACAATCATTAACTCAGGGTTGTTTAAATATATATATAGTACATTTCTTGTTTGAGATGCACAAAATATATTATAGATCTATGAATATTTTATACCATTTTCTAATGGAAAAAATCAAGTATTGAACTTTAAAATTGAAGCAATGCAATAAAAAATGATAAAATTTATATGAAACACAGAATGAGCGTACTTTATTTTGCTTCCAAAACTGTCCCATATTAATTAAAGATTTTTAGGAAAGTTTTTAACATTTAAAAATGAATGCACATTTTTCTTCAGTGTTCTCACCACACTTTCACATGTAGGTCAGTAAAGTCTGCTTGCTCAATTTAAAAAATTTTTTAGCATAAAAATTCTCATTAAATAAGATTATTTATGCTAAATTATTATCATACTAAAAAAAAATTCTGAAGGCTTGAAGATGGCAACAAAGGATGTCTTAACACAATTCTTTTACTGAAACACAAAAATTGCTGAGCATGAATAAATTCTCATTTGCAATTCATATCTCCTATATTACTCTGCAAATTTTAGAATACAAATAAATAATGCTTGCATTACCTTTAGACACTATTATTGATTCAATTTTTATATTATTCTAACTATATGACCTTTAATCTATTCATCAAATAAAATACAGTTCCATATTCGTATTCAAACATTCTAGATACTTTTCTTATTTTATTTTTTGATTTGATTCATACTTTTTCAAACTTCTATTTACTTATTTCTTGCTGCTTTCTAACATTGAATATCACATGAATTTGATTCATTGCAGGACAATGCGAAGCATTTACCATGTAATCTATCGGTTTATAAAGAAAATATTTTTAATTTTAAAAGTTAATATACATGCCTGGTTTTTAAAACAATGGCTGGGTATATTATAAAATCATCTTTTAAAGGCAGCACGAAGCATATAAAGAATATGTACTGGAAAAAAGAACTGCTTTATGCCTGTTCAATACCATTAAAACGGGGAAGAGCATCCAACATTAAAAACAAATAATATAATAAAAACATTAAATTTTTTTCAACTAATGACTTATTAATTATGACAATTTCATACAGTAATTTCTCATCTGACTACTTCTGAATGATTTTAACTTTTCACTTATATGAAGAAAAACAAATTATATATATATAGATATATATATATATAATTTGTTTTTCTTATATAGATATATATATATATACATATTTGTTTTTTGATAAAACTTCTATGAGCTGGTTATTTTTGTCCCCTCCCCCCATACCTCCCTCGGCATTTAAACTGATTTTAAAGGCTAGTACTATGTTGAAATAAAGAAAGTTTGTTTCATAGTAATTGAGAATGGGAAAAGGCAAGTTTACAATTCAATTCTAATATTCAACTAAATGTCGGAGAAAAAAAAAAAAAACTAAAAAAAATATTTGAAATTTGGAATAAAATATTACTTCAAATTTTATACCACTATTGAGAATGAATGATAATAAACATGTAAGCAACAATACTTAAAAGATATTTCAGGTTCCCCATAAAAAAATCTGAACTAAGTATAAAATTATTTATATTATATATCTTTTAACTGTAACATGTTAATGGCAAGTTATGTTATTAAGCAGTTTTTTTTTCAATTGGCATTATTATTTTGATAAAAAGTCAATTAATAAAGGAAGATTTTAAAAAGTGGTTGTAGATATTGAAAATAAACTGCATGTAAAGTAATGCAGATTAGCTACAAAATTATCTCAAGCCTATATTCTTTGTTAAAGTGTTTTTTTTTTTAAAATACAGAACAGTTGGAAGCTTTCTTCCTCTTCATTTATTTTAAATTCGTGTTCCTAAAGTTTTGTACGAGGCCTTGCCGAGGTCTCACTTTTTTTTTTTTTTGGGGGGGGGGGGGGGATTAAAAAATATAATGGCATGCAAATTTAACTACAGTACAGAAAACACTTCAATTATATTTTGCCCACCTTCATGGCATAAATGTGACACGACGAGGTGCATGTGTATCATCACGGATTATATATCTCTGATAATTAATATTAGAGCCATTTTATGATATATAAAGTAAGAAATTTAAAATAAATTTAAATACATTTCCAGGAAAAATGCTAAATAAAACAAACAAAAAAAATATTTTAATTCACACCTGTATTCTACACATTTTCATAACTATATATTTCCATTTCTATATTAATTTATCTGTCTAATCTTTCTTTTCTTTTTTGAATTGACTAATAAAAATGATTATTCGTAAGACATCTCAATGGGAATGACTGTAGTGTTAAAATTGTCTTGGCATCTAACAAGGAACCTCAGAAATGTGCTAAGCTCATTAGAAGGTAACACCACCAGTTTAATGAAGAGATATAAGACAGAAGAAATTTTGACAGTGACTAGCTTTTGCCACGTCGCACGCTCGAGGACGTTTCCCGCCTCGCGCCGCGAACGGAAGTCTGCGACCGACCGATCGCGACCGATATACCCCGTCCGAACTGTACAAATAATTACAAAATGTCTTCGTGTCTCCGGATGCGTCTCGCGACTCGGAGGACGAGGCACCCGAGTCATGGAGCTCCCGGCCGCCGCCCGGACATCGCGCTCGCCGTCAGACGTGCACGTGTTCCGTGCGGCCCGTGTAGTGGTTGAAAATCGTCACAGTCTGATTATCTTCCACGGCGGCGGTGGCGGCCGGCCCGTTGACGCCGTTGCTCCCGAAGTCGCACGGGTCTCCGTTGTGGGGACGAAATGCGGTCAGGTTGACGAGGGTGGTGGGGGGAGTCTTGCCGACGCCCGCCGCAGCGACGTTGCCGGAGCTGGTCCTGGTGAAAGAGGCGCTGTTTCTGCCGAGGCTGCCCACCGTGCTGCCCCTGCCGATGCTGCTCGTCGCGCTGGTGCGGCCGGCACTCCTCGCGGTGTCGCTGGCGGCGTCGCCGGAGTGGCTGCCGGATCGGGAACCGCTCTGGCCGCTCGAATGACTTCCCCTTCCTGAAAGCAAATTCCCAGACAAAAGAATCACTCGTTTCAGTCGAGACAAAAATAATTCTAACAGACATTTTAAAGAGATCCCTTCCTTCAGTCGAGATTATAGTCTGCGCAATTTAAACAGCTGCATACGGGTCGCATTTCCTGCATCGTTACCATGGCAACTGTGAGAAAAATAACGGCGGCAGACTTTTTTTTTTTTTTTTTTTTGCACTGCAGTTAAGGCAACTACACCAATGATTCAAAATAGAATAATTTGTAAAAAGCTATAAGAAAGAATTTATTTTCCACTTATTTATTTTTGATATTAAGTAAATGCAATTAAATTAAATCTGGAATGCTTAGATAAGATTTTAACATTTACAAAATATAAAATACCATAAATTAGATATACAATAGCTTTTTGAAACACATCAAAATATTAGAATAAGACTTAAGATTGGTTCAAAATATTAGAATACTTTATCCGACGCAATCTATTTTAGCCATTGAGAAATAAATCTGATTTGAATCGGTCTATTATTATTATTATAACTAAAACAACAAACTTGGTTATGTTCGCCAAACTAATGTGGGGAAAAAGTTTCTAGCACGGAAACCACGGCGACCAGAAGGGAAAAAGGTAGATCTTTGTGACCTTGACACGCCGATTTTAATGACACAGACTATAGTCTCATCTGAAGCAATGAACTCAACAATGTGCTAACAACTACATTTTTAAACACATTATTTTGAGAAAATTAATTTTTACTTTCTTTTATGTGTATACAACTAGCAAAATGATCCAGCACTATCTGCCACAATAATAATAATAATAATAACATTGAGAAAATATATCAGATTCATACACGTCAAACAGCATGCGGTTGCAGAAAATGAATTTTCATCAAGTTTAAATTCAAAATCATGGGCTTTATTTAATCATTAAAGTTTTCATCTTAATTATAAAGTCATCCTTTTAACTATAGCAAAGATTTCAATGACAAAGATGGTAGGGAGTACTCGAAAACTCGAGCGTGACGGTAAAAAAAGAACACTCATAAAACTACGTACTAAACATACAAAAGAGTGTAGAATTGCCAAAATTAATTTTAAATTACTTTTACGGATTAATGCACGAGATTTCATTTGTAACAAGAAGTTCCGTCTAGAACTATACGAGCCTACTTTCCCGTATACACCAAATTCAAATTTATAATCTAGCTATCTCTTTCTCTCTCTTTCTTATTTATCTTTAGTTCTAATTATTGAAAATATACCTTTTTCAACGGATAATACATATTCATTCACTCACTCATTCATTCTTTCATTTATTCAGCCATGCATTTATTCATTCATTCGTTACCTCATTCAAGTGTTTATTCATTCATTTACGCATTCATGTATTTATTCACTCATTTATTTATATTTTCATTTATTCAATAATTTATTCATTCATTCTTTTCCTTATTCATTTATTCATTGATTTATTCTTTCACTCTTTCATTTATTCATTCATTCATTATTTCACTCATTGAGTCACTGAGAAATATCCTTGAAAATCCCGATCAAAAAATTTCATAGCAAAATAGGCTCGTACGTTCTGGATAAACTTTCTATTTCTACATGTTCTACGTTATAAGAGCTTTCCGATAAAGTTTGTTCCAAGCAAATCGGTCCGTTAGATCAGGATTTATATAGGGTTGAAATTTCCCCGTAAGCTCTGTGTTAATTTTTTGAACTGTTCAAAAATGAACAAAAACTGTTCAAATCAATATTTCATGCCGAGAACTCCTTTCAATGGGCTTGTAATAGGAACTTGGCTCTAGTGCCCAGAGTTTACAGAATTTGCTTCAATTTTGTCCATAGGCGCTAATGTTAAAATTTTTTGAACTGTTCAAAATTGAACAAAAAATTGTTCAAATCAAAAAGTAAAATATGGAAATGAGATGTCCTCGCCGAGATCTTTCGAATGCAAAAAGAATTTTTCCAATCGGACAATTCGTTCAAAAGTTATTAGGGGGGGGACAGACCGACAGACAGACCGACAGACACACTTTTTCCCCATCTCAATACCCTACTTTCAAATTTTTTATTTTTCAATCTTTATTTAATTACTTCACTTATTTTTGACTTTTCTTGATTTCTAACGATATTTTCACAATACATTAAGCCTTCTTTCATGCTTTATTATTATTTTTTTTAACTTTTGCGGGAAAGTAGGCTAAAAAATGGCGTCTTAGCTCAAGAAAATGGACTCACCCCTGGGAGGAGCGTTGTCGACGACAGAGGCCGTACCCACGGTCCCGGAATCTCGAACGAACGCATCGTCGCTGCAGCGAGCCGTCCCGCCGCTGGAACAACCCTCCCCGCATCTGGTCCGTAGCCTTTTAAAATAAAAGTACCACACTATTAATTAGGAAAAGGCAGGGAAAGGAAAGTTATCAAAAAGACCCATGGGTTTCTTGTTGAATCGTCTTTTGAGCATATACTGTAAATGCCCCCATTTTCGCGAAAATGAACATATCGGTAATTTCGCAACTGAAGATTCCGCGAATTTTATGTGGACGGAACCGAAAGTTGAAAAATTCCAAAAGTACATCTTTTGCATAAAACATTTTAAGAAACTTCCTTACTTCCTTTCGTCCGAAAAGTTCGTCCCCCCTCCCTCTGAATGACTTCAAAGAAGCTGGTATAAATATTGTAAGTCAATGAGCTGCCTTCTATTGATTCTATTGTTTTAGATTCGGGCAATAGTTGTATATTATTCAAAAAATAGTTATAAGAAAGAAAGATGTCAAGAAAAAGCTTGCAACTCTGCAATACATCAGATTGTTGAATTATTCAGGACAAATGATTGACTGAGCAGCTCTCGAGTATTATGAAAATCACAGATAATAAACCCGACAGAAAACAGTAGCCAGTTAGCATCTATTTACAAGCATTTTGTAGTGTTTGATGGAAGTTTTGAGGGTGAGGACCTGAGAATCTAATATCAAGTTTTTCATAGCAGTGCTTATGATCCTACTTTTTAAAAAAGTTCCGAGATTGTTGTAACGAAGGGGAAACAAAAATACAGGGGTGCCTTTTCAATTCTAATGATGAAACTAATACTGCTTTGACTGTAAAAAATAACACACACCACCATGCTAATTGTTTTCAATTAACAACAGAATCATGTCTCATATTAAGCTAAACTTTCTGGTAATGAAAAGCAATGTTATATCATTACAATAAAAACAAAAAATACAGAATGATACAAAATGCATGATAACTATCCATACTAACTATTCATACTTGTGCAATTAAAGCAACCTGTGAAGATGAAGCCGATTGTAAAAAGTTACGCTTCACATGTTTAAATTAAACTGCCGTACAAAAAATTGAGTAAAAGTAAATTTGAAGGGGAAAAAATGACTTGATCAAGTTTCTCCAGAATTACAACTTGAAGGATGCGGTAAAGCTATCATAAGGCACATAAAAGAGTAAGCATTATTATGAATCTAACAAATTCATAATCATTCATAATCGAAAAACAAGAGTGCCTTAAAAAATGTATGACCACTCACTTAACCACTCTAAATAATTCACTTAACAGGGGTGATTGTATTCCGGGTGTACCCCGGAAATCCAGGTTTTTAAATCCTCTTACCGTGTTTTTTAGTCTTCAAAATTGAAAATTTAGTGGATGGGAACAAAAAATACAGCGAAAAGCCATAAACAGTCTCTTTGTAGCAACTCTTTATGCAGCAAGGGTTGTAACGGCACCAGCCATTTTTGTTCCAAACACGAACGATGCCTGTACCACGTCCCACGTGCGTTCGTTGTTACAGATAACTGGACGTTGGCGCCATTTTAGAAATTTATTTTTGGCGCCAAACCCGGGGTTGGCGATGTTTACATTTCCGGTGTAAACATCACCAAAAGTGATAATTTTTTTTCCCACTTTATTTTTATTTTTAAAAGAACAATAAAAAAACTTAAGAGTTTTTTTTTTTTTGGATTTAGTACATCGCAAAAATTTGAACTCATCTTCCGAACTTCTTTTTTTTTGCATAATAATGCATTTTTACGTCCTTTTCTTGAAATCGGAGCTGGACTTAAGTTATTTTCTCAACTTTTATTTGAAAAGTTGCAGATATTTCACAAATAAATGAAAAAATAATAACTCTAAATAAAAGTATTTCACTGCAAAAATTTGGCAAAAAATATATAGTCATGGGAAATGCCAATTCATTATGTTTTACTATAAATTACAATTTATTTGCAAAAAATAAAATAATAAAATTTTTCTTAGTTAGAAGTAGGTAAGTAAAATATAAATGTTTATTTCAAAAGTTATTTTAAACATGCCGTTGTAACGATATGTGTATAAACGATGTCGTATAATTTATGGTGCATAAAAAGTGATACCGACTTTTTGCATAAAAATTTTTCAGGGTTTTTTTTACTTTTGTCCCACTTTTAACCCACACATATATAGCGTTTATTTGTCATAATTTTCATAAAATGTTGTATATTTTCAATTTTACGAGAAGCTCAACGTGTACCAATACCTTCATTTAGAACTGAACGCTCAGCCAATAAGAGCTCGCGAGCAGTTGGCGATCTTCCGATAAGCGGTTTGGTGGGATTTTGAATTGTTTATGTTGTCTGGCTGTCTTGCGATGTCTGGCTGTCTGGTTCTGGCGTTCGTTGTAGTTGATTGTATCGTTTGTAAGCGATTTGATTAAAGCTAAATAGTTATTATCCTATTCTTTAATACCTTTATTATTATTTTTGTGGTTATTATTGTAATTTTTCATTAAAAACAAACTTACATAGGAAAACATTTAGACGCAGGAGGTAACAGGAGGGAAAAATCATTTGTTTGAAAAACGAAAGTGTTCAAAAGTCAACCTCCACCCTTTTTTATGAATTATTGAAGGGAGAAAAGAATTTTTAGAAGAAAATATATTTAATCGAATAAAATTAATTATGATTATGTAAAGAAATTAAATTTTTAAAATTTGTTACATCTCTGTTTATCTTTTCTGAAGAACTGACAAATGAGTTTTCAAACACGCAAGGAGCCAAAGATAATGCATAATCAGATTATTTCGCCAAGTTGGTAGCTAGTCTTTTCGCCCCTCCTCCTTGTAACCCAACAGCCAAGCTACTAACCCATTTCTTCTACCGCACGTTGTGACATTGTCAAGAAACGTTGCAGTCTAGTATAGTGTGGGAATAGCATGCAAAACTTTATGGTTTAAACAAACTACAATACTAAAATCAAAAAGGAGAATGGATAAAAGTTAAATTAAATGTATATGCTATACAAGGTTCCTTCAGCTATATTTATGCAGTGAAAGGTGGCATAAATTCACATCCGATAAATCACATTAGTTTCAAGCTAAAAGTTAGTGAGTTGTGGAGAAAAGGTGATAAAAGGCTACAATACATGACTCAAGAAGGAAAACAAGAGGAGCTATATTAAGTTGAGTTTCATACTGCATATTCATGTGGAGTCATGATTTGGATGGCATTTTCTATCTCCAGAATGATTTGGTACGAAACATTTTTGCACTTATGTGTCACCCAAATGATTCCTAAACAATTTCTCAAACATTACAGTATGTGCAACCTTCACAAAGATGAGAGGGGGGGATTTTTCATTGTGATTCTGTTCCCTTTCATAGACAGGGGAAAATTAAAAATTCAATTTTGTATCAGCAAAATTACCAGTTTTGTACCAGAATTATTGGTTTTGCATCGGGTGAACTTACAATTTTTTATCAAGTGAATGATAATTTTGTATCAGAATTATTAGTTTTGCAACAGATTAATTTCACTATTTTAGCAGTACTATTTTACTATTACATTGCTATTTTAGTAGCAATGCTGCTTGAAGAAAATAGTTTGCAAGAAGAAACATTTTTTGCAGTGTTTAGTTAATTATGTTTTTCAGATTACTACTATTAATTTTAAAAACGACTTTGTACCATATACAATTAACATTAAAAAAGTAAGTTATTTTTATGGAACAAATTACTGTAATTCAAAGTCCAAATAGAACATGAATTTATTAATATATTTAGAAGTAGCAAAATTTTGTTTCTCACTATTCTAATGAGAAAATTCTCTACAGATGTATAATCCCAGCTTGATCAACAAATGTAGAAGAAAAACAAGGCAATTTAAAGGAGAAAAAAGAAAAAAACATACCTGTTCCAAAAATCTATGATAACTTTTTTAAACAGACTAATGCTGATGGGTCCACCAATGATGCTGCTCAATAAGTCACTGGTTTCTGCATAAGAGGTAGTGAGAGGAGATACATAGATAGGATAGCCAATAGGCTGATCACAGGATGAGTTGATGATGTTTCGCAAAGCTTGCTTGGCATTTTGGATGCTGCCTCGCTCCGGATTACGATTCCTCAAGTAAACAAGCTCTTGTTGCTGCCCAGCCCAAAGACCACGAACACATTCACGATTTATCTGAAAATCAAACAGCCTTAAGTTAAAAATAGAAGCAAGTAATGATCAATACAAGGGTGGAAAATCGAAAATTCAGTTTTGTACTGACATTGTATCAGTAAAAATACCAGTTTTGTATCAGATTATTTCACAATTTTAGTAGTAATGCTGCTTGAAGAAAATAGCTTGCAAAAAGGAAACATATCATAATGTTTTAAAATTGTTACTACTGATTTAACAGAAAAAAAATCTTTGCATCACTGATAAACTGCATGAAATAAAGTTACTTTTAGAAAACAAATTACTGAAATTCAAAGTGCAAAAAGAAAATTATGATACATGAAGGCAGTTATCATATTATGATACATGAAGGCCTTCATGTATCATAATTTTCTTCTCATTGTCATAAAGAAAATTATGATACATGAAGGCAGTTATTTCAAAATTTTCCGGGGAAGGGCATATTTTAAGTCAAAAATAACAAAATACACAAAACCTGCATAAATTCAATGTATTTAAGGGGGTCCCTGACATTGAAAAAATATTTTTTCTCCAAAAATGAGCAACTATTAACATTTAAATAACAAAAATCAAGTTATAACAAACAATATGGAAATGAAAAAAAAAAAAAAAGGCCGATTTCAGACACAGTGTTACTGTTTTTGCTGACATTTTGTAAAATCAAGGAACATTTAATTAAAATACTACAGAGTGTACATGTGTATTGATAGAAGCTTAAAAAATAAATGGCATTTCAGTGGGGGGTTGCCATAACACTTTATCAATCATATTCATAGCCCAAAAAATTGCATAAAAGCCAGGGGTGATTGTGACACAAAGTCAAAAACCCTGAAAAGTTTTTATGCAGAAAGTCAGTATCACTTTGTATGCACCATAAATTATAGGACAGGTTTTATACACATATAGTTACAATTGCATGTTTAAAATAACTTTTGAAACTAAAATTTATATTTTAGTAACCTACTTCTAACTAATCAGAAAAATTTTATTTTTTTGCAAATAAATTGCAATTTATAGTAAAACATAATGAATAGGAAATTCCCATGACTATATATTTTTTGCCAAATTTTTGTATGAAATAATTTTTCTATTTAGCGTTATTATTTTTTCATTTACCGTATATATCCGTGTATAAGCCGAGAATTTTTGGAACTTTTTTGAAAGCTAAATGGGGGGGGGGGGGGGGGGGGGGGGGGGTCGGCTTATATACAGGTTCATAATCTAAAAAAAAAGTCGTTCTATATATCGCGAAATATCGACTAATATAGAACTCTACTTATGTAATTTATGTCTCCTACATAAAGGAAATAATTAGCTTAAAATAAGTAGAGTTTTGTTTAAAAGAATATATATATATTTTACGGCTGGATTTTGTGACATCATTGCTGAAACAAAATGGCGAAATTTGCTCCCGACTATCTGTGTATGCTTTTCTATTCCCGCTCATCCTTCTAATATAAATGTAGAAAAAACACCGACTGAAAACAATTAAAAAAGTAAAACAAACTAAGCAAACGCAGGGGCAAAAAAAAAAAAAAAAAGAATATGAATGAATAGGGCGGGAACGTGTGCTTGGCGCTCGCCTCAGACAGGGTTACCAGAGATCATGTTGGGTAGAAACCCATAATTTTATTAATTTTCTCAACACACTAGTAGGGTTTGAATGTATTTTAAGTACCTACTTTCTTTTCTGTGGACAGCTTGTAGGATTCCAAGTCTTAGGATACTCTTCAGGCATTCAAACGACACGTGCCAAGTTTAATGGCGGATGTGACGAGTGTAAACTACAGTGGCTAGAATACCTAGTGTGCCGTTCGGCGCGAAAATATTGAAAACGAAACTAAGCCACCAGTAGGTGGCGCTAGCATCGACAGCGAGGTAACTGATTAGCAGAGCGAACGTTAAAGAATCATTTACTCGACTTAGTTTTCGCACTTTTTTCAGTATTAAAAAAAAGGAGGTGCAAAAAATATGTGATTTTTTAAAAAATATTCAGTCATCTGTTCTAGAAAAGAATTTGGAGCAATAAATAGACGGCTGTCGTTTAGGTGAACACAAGCATGAAAAATGTTTTTATTTAGTTTTCGGAAGCAGTTTTAAATGAAAACCATGTATTTTGTTAAGAGAATATTGTTATACATTTTAAAGACAAGGGATTTTTAGTCCAATATAGTGTGAATGAGCTGTTGAAAATAATTGCATTATTATGCTCATATTACCTAAAGAAAGAAAGGCTATATGTCTATGTACTATATTTTAACATAAATAAATATAAAAAAATTACAGTAATTACTATCACATAAGTTTTTTAAAAAGCACATTGCAATCTGATGTATATTAAAAAAAAAAAAAATAAACACTTGCAATGTCATTTTTAAAATGAACTGCATGCTTAAAATTTTGTGTTAGATTTTTTTTTTTTAAATATAGATTAAATTTTTTTTTTAAATTTACATTTATTTACAAACACATTATGATGCACAAAGTTTTGCTCAAGTTTCAATTACATACAAAACCAAAATAGAAACAAATAACAAAAAAAGTCTTGAACCAAAGCAAAAAGCTTAGCTTTAAATTTATTTTGTTGTTATGACAAGCACAGTTTCATTTTGATATTACATTTCTTCTTTTTTAACGTGAATATTGTTTCATATATGAAATTTAATATTTGAGTCACATCTTTTAAAACTTTTTGTAGTTCCAGACAAATGAAGAATTTTATTAAAAAAAACTGAACCCTCCCCCTCCCCGAATCCCTCCGCCCCCTCTGGTGTGGTCACATTATGATACACAAAATGTTGGTCAAGTTTCAGTTACGAACTAAACCAAAATAGAAACAAATAAAAAAAAAAATCCTGAACCAAAGCAAAAAGCTTAGCTTTAAATTTATATTGTTGTTATGACAAGCAGAATTTCATTTTAATATAACATTTCTTCTTCATTAACGTCAATATTGTTTCATAAATAAGATTTAATTTTTGAGTCACATCTTTTACAACCTATTGTAGTTCCAGCCAAAATGCAGAATTTTATTCAAAAACTGACCCCCCCCCCCCCGAATCCCCCCGCCCCCTCTGGTGGGTACCTTCGTCACATTATGATACACAAAATGTTGGTCAAGTTTTAGTTACATACTAAACCACAATAGAAACAAATAATAAAAAAAATCTTGAACCAAAGTAAAAAGCTTAGCTTTAACTTTATATTGTTGTTATGACAAGCAGAATTTCATTTTAATATAACATTTCTTCTTCATTAACGTCAAAATTGTTTCATATATAAGGTTTAATTTTTGAGTCACATCTTTTACAACCTGTTGTAGTTCCAGCCAAAATGTAGAATTTTATTCAAAAACTGAAAAACACCCCTAAGCTCCCCCCCTCATCCCCTCTGGTGGGTACCTTTATCAGAGGAACTTTAAGCCAAACTACCATATTATTTTAATATATTATTATAATGACGTTCCAACAAGCCTCTACTTAATTTTCTTGACTGGTTATAATTCATAGCATATTCCACACAAAATTTGAACATATTATCACATATAATCCTTTAAAGTTTAGCCCTTCCTTTAAAGTTTAGTAAGTTCAAACCCACATTTAGTTCACCAATATGAGAGCCAAAAAAAAAAAAAAAAAATAGCGATACTTTCGAAAGCAAATTATTCTGTTCGGATGCAGATTTAAAAAACCACAGACATTTATTATAGCATTGCAAGACTTTGCCCTTTAGAAATTCTTGTTTTCTTTGAGGTGGTCAGAATTAAACCGATGTATCACACATAAGTTTACAAAAACCAAAAATGGACATTTGTTACAAAATCCTTTTCATTTATTTATTTTATAGAATAAAAAAAATGAAAGTTGTTCGTATTTCAAAGTTCGAATGAGTGAGATATTTATTTCATTTCCTGCTTCCTTATGGAAAAAACTAATCTGAAAGTAATTAACAGCAATCAATTCATGTTAGTGCATCAGTGTCACTTGTCACTTTCTGAATGACAATGGGTTGAACGAAAGACTTTTGGTACACAGGGCCTTTAATCGCAGCAGCTGGCCCCAAAGCCGTCTTCCGGCGGGCTCGAACTTACCTCGCTGTCGAATAGAGCGCCATCTAGTGGAGGCTTACTTTCGGGTACAGAAAAAGCGCTGGAGGACAATGGCGAACGGCACACTATCTATTCTAGCCACTGTAGTGTAAACATCGCCACGATGCTAGCCCGGTGTTGCCAAACCGGGGCAACTTTGTTGGAATGCGTGACTTGCGTGGAGAGAAGGTCAACCTCAACGTGTATGTAAATGAGGTTGAAGTAGAAGTTATTAAAAATGACGTCACCATCGCGTCATTGGATTTGGCAAGTATAAAGGGAGAATGGGAGCGTACGGACTTCACTTGATTCACCGTCTCCGACTGGTTTAATTTCGATCGACCTGTTGGTCGTTGCTCCCTATCATGGAGTTAGTCTCCTTGCCATGAAGTTAATGGATTGGCAACATTTTGAACATGGTCGAAATGTTAGACCTTAGTTAAGTTTTAAGATTTTTAAGTGTCTTCTCGCCCCGCTTGTCACGTTCCAGTGCTTGTGAAAATGTTTCAAAACTTGAAGATGTTTTGCTTTTAGAAGAGTGGAGTTTTTATTTTTACATTAGTTCTTAAACGGGTTTCTAGTCAAAATGTCAACCATCAAAGTATTATAGTGTTTTATCTTCATAATTGCGTTTTACCGACTTGGAGTTACCGGTGACATCATCTGAAATTCGTAAGACTGTGATTGAAGTTCTTGGACTGTCTATATGCTGACTGGTGGATTCAACAGAATCAGTGCTCGTTCCAGTGCAAGCAATGTGGACAGACTTTCAATGGTCTTGAATTTGATGTACCTATACTCGTGGTCAAAAAAAGACTGTGATATTTTTGCTGCAATTTGAGAAGTTTTCCAAGATGGTTGAACTGACTAGATATTGTACTGTTATTTAAATTGGATGTTCCTGTGGTAACGTATGTTTACTGTATTATTAAATGTTTAAAATAAATCCAAATTTTGTTAAAAATGTTTCTTGTTTACCTCCAACCGACACCACCTCTGACAGCTCATGTTGGGATTTGAATTCAGAATCTTTATTCTAAATTTAAATAAACTTTTTTTATCTTAAAAGCCCAACAGATCAATCTATCGCCGTTGCCGCCAAGCTTCTCACTTTCACACGTCTTGATTGGAAAATACTTGAACTGTATTACCTGCTTGGAGAATGTTTCGCCCCGTTTGGCGACTCTCTTTGAGCTGTAATTTTTTTTGCCTTCAAATTTTTATTTCGGCTTATATACGAGTTTTGAATTTTTGGTACATTTTTGAAGGAATAATGCACTCTCTGCTTATACACGGATCGGCTTATATTCGGAAATATACGGTATTTGTCAAGTAACTGCAACTTTTAAAACAAAAGTTGAAAAAATAACTCCAAGTCCAGTGCCGATTTCAGGAAAAGGATGCAAAAATGCGTTATTATGCAAAAAAAATGAAGTTCGGAAAATTAGTTCAACTTTTTGCGATGTTTATCGGAAAAATAACAAAATCCAAAATATTTTAAAAATCCAAGTTTTTATCGTTATTTTAAAAACAAAAATAAAGTCTATAAAAAAAATTACCACTTTTGGCGATGTTTACATCGGGAATGTAAACATTGCCAACTCCAGGGTTTGGCTCTGAAAAAAATTTCCAAAATTCTGCCAACGCCCAGTTATCGGTAACAAGTCATCGGTGGAAAGTGGTATAGGCCTTGCGCGGCAGCGTAAAGGGTTGCTACAAAGGGAATGTTTATCCCCTTTCGGTTGGAGTATTTTTTTGTTCCCATCCGCTAAATTTTCAATTTAGAAGACTGTAAAAACTCCGATTTTTAAAAAACGGAAAGAGGATATGAAAAAAACCCGGATTTCCAGGGTATACCCGGAATACAATCACCCCTGTAAAAGCATTAAAATTTTTTCTTATGTGGTTTTTTAATGTTATAAAAAGGTAATTTCAAAGTTGCCAAATTTTTTGTACGTACCTTGATAACGCGGAAGCTTAAAAATCTTTTGTTTAGCATAATAATTTTATACTCATCACAACCATCTTCAAAAATATGCCTGTATAAAAAGAAAGCAGATTATTATGAATTAAAAAGATAATTGCAAAATTATTGTAAAAAAAGTTCAAAATTGAAAAAAAAAAAGTTTAAGCATTAATTTAACATTTTAAGCACCAATATAGAAAAGTAGGCGATTTTTATATGTTACCGCTAACTTAAATATTTAATTTTGGATTGATTTTAAGGAAATAAACTTATTTAGGCTACTTTATATATAAGACCTAAACCTCCACCCATTTTCTCAGTGGAATATGCTTCATAAAAAAGAATGCGTAAGGTGATAAGTACTTCCCTCAGCCTTAAAAAGGTATTTAAACTAATCAGAACTACCTAGAGTTCACTTTAGACATTTAAATTTGTTGAATTTGGTGGAAAACTGTTTCCTGCTGCTTTACAAAGAGTTAACCTAATAAAAAAAAAATCTCTACAAAGGTTAAAAAATGAACTATTTAAATATTTTTATTTAAACTTGATACAACAATTGTTAAATATATAGTACTGGCATGCAATAAAAATCAAAACAAATTGGAAAAGTTTCAATAGGAAAGAAGAAATAGATGCAATGTAACCTTAAAGCTAGCAGAGAAGGAACACTAGATAAAACAGCATTTCTCCAAGCTGGATCAGCTTCATGCGTTATGACCATTGTCTTCTCATAAGTACTAATAGCATCATACAGTGTGGCATGCTCTTCATACTCATCTGCTGACATGAAATGGTCCTATAAAACAGCGTTTTAAAAAATATGAAAAAAAAAAATTGAATCTTTTATAACAAATCAAGTGATATATCCTGATTCTTGTGTTAGGGACTCATAAGTGTTATATAACATGAAAATGAATATATCCTCAAAAATAAAAATAAATTTTACATTAAAAATGAATAAAAACAAAGCAAAATAGCCCTTTACCTGGTGGAGTTTGAGTGCCATACGCACACTGGGAGCAATGACTCTCCGCAGGAGATCCATATCCTGAAACACCCATTCGTCTCTCACAGATGTGATTCGGAAATCCCCTTTGAACAAGGCATGTAAGCCATATAAAAGAAAATCCACACTATAAGAAAGTTAATACTGGTTAAAATTGGAATTTTTAATGTCTTGTGCAATTTTATCAAACACAGGGGCTAAAATTACAATTTTCAAGCGAAGTGGAGACCCCCCTCTCAGCTTTATAAATGAGGGGATTGTAATTTTCTGGAAGGGAGAAAAAAATAGCATTATTATTTGACTATTTCAGTCTTTTGTGTATTCTTACATTGAAAACTTTTGAAAAGTTCTGTGTTTAATGGAATGTTTGGTTACAGTGGTGTAACCAAAACCTTTTCCTAAGATAACTGCCAAGAGAGATTATAGATATTGAAATATCCCTAAAAGTGTTGCCGCTCTTAATTATTTATCTCTAAAAGTGTTACTGGCTTAAATTGTTAACTGTATTAATAATTTTAAAAAGTCAAATAACAGAAAAGAATAACAATTGTGTTGCCACTCAAAATTTGGGTTAAGTTGTAAAGAGCAAAAACACATCCAAGAAAAATATGCAATTGGTTGACCCTTAAATGCAGAAATGATCTTGCTTCTCATTGGTTGCTGTCATTAGCAGTTACGATTTTATAGGTTCTTACATACCATCATTCGATTTATGTATATATAGAGCGAAAGATTCGGCACAAAACATATAAATGCAAAATTTTACATTAGTAATGATAATAATACAAAGTAAAATAACACCGAATTAAGTACAATGGCTGTAAAACTATCCAATGCATTAAAGGGAACCCAAGCTACTTTTATTACAAGCTAAGTATCTCAGACATCAATATTTTAATTAATTTACAATTGCATATAACTATGCGACACCTTACCTGGCAAATGAATTATGAGAAGCAGTTCCAAGTACTCTTCGTGCCAATAGACTTAGTCCAAAACAAAGTGATACCAAAGGGGAATCTTTAGAACTATTTATGGACTGAAATAAATCAATGAAAAATATAGTAAAAATGCAATAAATATAGTAATAATAAATGTTTCTATTTTTTGTTTCTAACTTGAGAATCTATAAGTTTTTCTCATTTATACTATTAGTTGATAATCATAGGAAAGCAATAAAAAAAACTGTACAAAAAAATGACAGAACTAATATTTAAAAACGTTTCGTTTTCATCTCAATTATTAATTATATTTCCCCCCTTAATTACAGGTACTGTAAGAAAGGGAAGGAGGAAAGAACTTCCAGTCATTGGAATTTTCAAAAACACTAGCTTTACTAAAGAAAAATTAACAATTAAAAGTAATTTTTATTGTTTCTTCATTGAATGTCATAAAAAATATGCAAAAAACAATTATGAGTAACATAAACAAAACAGTAAAACAAAGTTTTGCTGGGAAATGTCTGCTCTAAAAAGTGAAAAGAGTTTAGTTTTGTTTTTTGATATGCGTTAATAAACATGGAAGTATACTTAGGCAAAAAAACAAAAAGTCCACATACAAATTTGTTTTTGGAAATGCAGAATTGAATCCAATCCAGATACACATTACAGAAGCTGTTCCTCGAGACACCAGAGGCCCTGAAGTCATAGTCTTCATCAACTGTCATGTTAAACACTGGGTCCAGGTCTGCATAATTTTTATCAAGAGTTGGCCTCAGAGCTTCTTGGATGTGCTCAGAATGAAGCCACTCTTCAAGTTTGGAGTTATTGACAGTGTAATATACTATACTCTGAAATAGAAAATGATAAGAGGAAATTACATGGAAGAAAACTTTTAAAGACTACTAAATTACTTAACAGATTGGATGCCAATGTTCCCATTTGAGAGCATCAATTATTTACAAATTAACAAAAAATATTACTTCAAAAATATCTTAATGAAATCGAATAATTTATTTTCTATAAAAATTTGGCAAAAATGCAAATTTTTGCACACTTCACATTGAAAATTCTAAAATTATAAAAAAGGTAAATAAAGCAGAAATTACTTTTAAATTCGAATGAATTAAGAAGTAAAAAGCTTTAAATCAAAAGCTTGAATGATTTTCAATTTCAGAGAGGGTCAAAATTGAGTGATTGTGAAGACATATTTTAATGTTCCCAAATGGGAACATTGGCATTTGCAACTTTTTGTATACGTTTCAACTCCATGCAGCACAACAATTGGGGGAAAGTTTTTAGGTTTATTGTGCATAAAGACAGCCTACTATTGTTGGTTATTGCTGAGAATGCCCATTTCAGGTCGGTACAACCCAAAAATATAAATAAGTGAATCATAATTGTAGGTTTTTCTGACAGAATAACGGGAGAAAATTTTATTATACTTGTTTCTTTACAGCTGTTAGAGTAGAGTAGAGCTCTCTCTCCCATGTTTTTCTTGAAGAAAAAGAAGTCACATCAAAATAGAATTAAGTTATTTTGAGTATAGATTGCATGCAAAGCCATTAAGAACCTCAAAAATGTAAGAAAAAATATTCTTGTTGAAATTTTTATGTTGATTACTTATGAGGGATGCATAAGAATACATGTTTAAGCATATTTGAATACAAAATGTATTTGCTTCATAATTCATCTTTTAAATGGTTAAAAGGTTATTATAGAGAATATAATAAAATAAATGAATACTAATGCAAGATGATTTCAATTTACTATTCATAAAATAAATTGAAAATGCACACTTTTATTTAAAAAAAAAAAAAACATTTTAGAAGAAATTAATTGCAAGATTGAAATTGAAAACGTTTCATGACTTAAAATATTTATATTAATTCAAAAGAAAAATCTGTCATAAAGAAATGCGTGCATTTAAAATTAACCTTGGGTCACAGTGTGATTATCACATATAATAGTTAACTTAGTAGCTTTTATATACATACACAGCTATAAAAATGAAAACTATTCAAAGTCATTATCTTACATAATTTACAAAGTTAGCACTGTTTACTTCAGCATTTAGCATATTTATTTATTCTATTTAAAACATGTCAATAAAACAGAGACATGGTTCCAAAATACAATGAACAAAATTTAAAAACTAGTTAAAATAGCAAAACTTTTATAACTGCCCATTGAAATTTGTTAAAAAGATCAAAAGGATACAAAATTTATTGAAATATAGTCACCTTTACATAATATGTGATCAGAGCTTTTCTAAGATCATAAACTTGCAGCATTGATACAGCACTGTTGTCAGAGATGCTGTAACCCTCAATGACATATTTCGAAGCTGTTACTTCCCAAGCAAGCCATCTTTGATTGAAAGCTGCATTCACAGAAAGCAAGTGTGGAAGATGACCAGGTTCACAACAACAGCATCCTGTAATAATCAAAATAATAATATATTCAATATTTCACTAAGAAAATATCTGCAAAATTGATTCACTCCAAAATATAATTGCAAATATTGGAGAGTCGAACCTCGCATATTTTTGTCCAAATATAGTTTTAAGTTGAGCAATTTAACACAAGCTACCATATATTTTAAAGAAATCAGAAGGTGAAAAAAAGCTTACGTTTGTATTTATTTACAAGAAAATTAAGGAAAAACAATCAAATAAGCAATAACTATAACTAAAAAAGAAAGTAAAACAATAAGTTATTGAGGTTGGCAATACTTTTACCAGAAAGAGTAAAACAAGAGATGTATGTCATTAATGAACTTCATTTTCAACGCATAGCACACTGGAATCCTAATGACTCTGCTTAAAAACAAGTGGTGCATCAAACCACATAACAAGGTATTTGATCTTCAATTTAAAAACTTTTGTAATTACATTGAAGAGAGTGGAAAGAAATTAACCTACATTATAAGTTTAGCATTAATTCCTAATTGCATTTAAAAGAAGGAAGAAAAAAACTGGTGCGAATTTTATATAAAAAAAATTCTTTTAATTGTTTTCCTTTAATTGTGGAACAATATGCATCAGGAGATAGCCTGTGCAATGATAGACACGTCAGTTGTCAATAATGACTTTAATGCAGCATGAGGATAAAAGGTTATATTTTTAGCATACATACCCTCATCTTCGTCAACTCCCTCATTAATTGCTTCAACTTCTCTTTGCTGGCAATATGTGCCTAGATACAAGCAAAATTTATGAAAACTCTTTGAAAAGCAAAATGACATATCACACTCATTTCTGTTCAGACACAATATCTGGAATACACTTACCTCGAAACTCCAACCCTCTCACTTGAAATGTGACAAGTCCATTTCCCATTTCTATTACATGCACCAGGCAGTTCAGATTATCTGAAGCCAAAACAAAGCAGTCCCCTTGTTCCACTGCACCCCATCTTCCGAGGATAATATCCCCATACAATGAGTGCTGTAGAGACCGTGTCAAATGTTCATAAAAGATGGAATTCAGATTATTATCATCAGCACCTAGAAGAACAAATTATAACAATGAATAAAAATATAAAAAAACTAGTGTAATTGTTCATGTCGCATACACTAAAAAATGGTATGTCAACTTGAAATATACACAACACAAAACACAGTTGACACAAAATTACATGCAAAAGACAGTTTTGAACACAAAATAGTTAAGTTCTGATTCAATATATTTTATACTGCTTGTACTTTTTTTTTTTTTTTTTTTTTGGGGGGGGGGGGAGTGGCAGAGGTCAAAAATATAAATTTAAAAAATAAATAAAAATAACTTATTAATTCATTAATAATAAAAATAAATTAGAGGCAGGGTTAAAAAAAGTTATAATTAGGGTCAGTTTGGGCTTTTTTTTTCTGATATAGATCAATTTTTAAAAGTATATCAAACATAATTTTATAAAATCGATTTAAACTTTGAATAACATTGTCAGAATAATTTTTCATTTGTTTACGAGCTTAATTATTGAAAGAATCCATCAATGAGTAAGACTTGCATGCTGAAGGTTCAAGTAACTGCTACATACCTGGATTGCATTCCAACTGCGAAGATAGCCTTGTATTTGAATGATCAACACGTTTTGTGCTAGAAAGAAAAAGATAATTTATTCATCTGAAATACAAATTACTCCATTATAAGTTTCTCAATTTCATACAAATGAAGTTTCTCAAGACTATTCTGAAAATGCATAGGGCGGGTGCTGTTAATTTCCATGCATACACACAACAGCAAGCTCAATTTCAATGCAAATACCCCTTTGGAAGACACAAAAAAAAAAAAAAAAAATTAAAAATAAGTAAACTGCTCGTGTACTTGTTAAGTTTCTTCAACTCTTTATATTTCCCCTGCAACAGTACATTTAGTTGGAATTTAAACATAATACACAACTTTTATTGCGCATTTTATCATTTTCCAACTTTTACTTGAGCAATAAAGTCTTGCACCCCTTTTGTATACGCAAAAATAACATTACAAAAGAAAAGGACTACTTTTCTCTGTATGTATGTGCATTTTTAAATATATTAAGAATTGCTTTACCAACAGAAACTTTGCAATACTAATAACAATGGAAAATTTTAATGCATACTTTTATTGCAGACAGTGGGGGATTCATAGGGAGGGCAATTGGGGAGATTGTTAAGGTGACAGCTTTTTTTTATCAAAACATAAATGTGCCTTTTTATGCAAAAAGAAAACAATATTGAAAAAACAATAAGTTAACATCAAGGTGTTTATGATTTAAATCAATTAATTTAAATCAGAAGATTAAAAAAATAAATAATTGATTTTAATCAAATGTTTTTTTTTTAAATCAAAGAAAACCAGAATGTTGCAAAATTCATTACTAAGTTAAATTACATTAGCATGTGGTTTGTAAGATATGGAGATTATAAACTCCTGCTCAATTAAAAACATAAAATTTATTTAATTATTAAAGTTTCAAAATACTAATGGAATTCAGCTTACCATCAGGAGTATAGTGAAAGTTAATATGATTCCCTAAAAAGTTACATAAAAAATTGGCAGATTTTTATATTAATTTTTGAAGAAGAAAATAGGAATTTAACAGACAAATACAAATCAAAATTTGTTCATATGGCACAGCAGAATGTAGATCTACTTATTCATTTCAAACAAATCTACATTGCTTTAGAAATAAAAGATTCCCTAAAAAGTTCAGTAAGAAGATTTTGGGGGAAGACGGGCGCCAACCGACAAACATTTCCTACATCTCAATCATACTTTAAAAATCTTTTGTTTAAAATATTTATTAAAGTAATTCATTGTTATTTTTTTATTTTTACAAGATATTAAGCTTTTTTTAGTGCTTGGCTTGTATCTAAATTCATTTATTTTTGAGCCTGCATTTCACTTTTACTTAAAAGTAGGCCAGAAAGCCCAGCCCTGTTTTGACAGTTCCTAAAACTATCAGGTCAGATTCAAGATGCATCTTCTAGTAAAAAAAGATTGCTTACTTGTAATCTCTCTCCCAAAACTTGACTGGACGAACATAGGAAGTGAAAAAGATGGCACTACCCAAGATGGGACTTAGGGGTGTTGATAATATAGCTGATATTGCAGCTTGGACAAACAACATGGCAGAATCTTGAACAGTTAAAAATGCAAACAGCAAAAGTATGAAGATATCTTACATATTGTCTCAGAAAATTTTATCAAAACACTTTTGAATAAGAAAATAGTATGATAAACATTAACAATTATTGTTTTTTAATATAAAATGTAAATAAACAGCAAAAAATTGAATCAACATGTAAATAGTTAAGTATAATTGTGAAAAGTAAAAATAAGCATGAAATTCTTTAAAAGAATGATGCAGGTCAGTTTCCTTAAAATACAGAAATAAGTAAATAAAACAAAAATAATTCATTTGATTTCAAAGTAAAAATATTACAGTTTAAAATATATAATTGCAAAGATTAATTACAAAAAAACCTCAATACATTAATGCAATATTTGATTAAATATCCATAATCAAAAAAGGATACGAGGCACACTGAATGGCTGAGCAAAAGCATGAAAAGCTGAACCCCAAGTTATCTGCCATGGTGCGATATATATTATGATGAATCTCACTTTTAACAAAAACTCATACAACTGAAACAGAAAGTACAGATACTAATTTAGAATGTTAACAAGACAAATTTTAAAAACAATATTTAAATTTTAAAAGTCATTTTCTAATCATCATTAAATAAAATGTAAATTCTACACAAGAGAAATTTTTTTAACTTGTTCATGAAATATAATTCATAAAGATGACAAAAATACTTTATAGAACACTGCTGGGAGGAGGGATATTTTTCTAATAAAATACTATTTACAAGTGTTTTTAAACCATCCACTTACCTTGCTGAAAATGATGGAAAAAACAAAAAAATTGATTAAGAATGGCTCTTTGTATCCTCGAAAATCAAAGTTGAAGAATAGGGTCATGAAAATGAGAACAAGGTAATGATGAGAAGAATCACAAAAGGCACTGCGCAGGCACTTGAAACTGCACACTACCACAACTAAGGAGCCCACACTAAAGAAAAAAAAAAAAGACAAACAAAATTGAAGTTATAAAACTCAGAAAGTAAAAGGAAAATAAAAACTCAATATTAATTAAAATTAAACCTTCAGCAGAGAGTTCTCATAAGATATTTAGACTACTACTCTCCAAAGCACATGAATGTTCATTAAAAAAAAAAAAAAAAGAAAATGTTTTTACACAAAGGAATATTTGGAAAAATTCTTTCAAGTACAACTCTATACTTTTCTCCACCAGACCCCTACCTGTTAGCCGAGACTTTAGAATTGCTTGCACACAAGGCGAGGTAGTGGGGTCCACTGGTTCTCAAATCAATAAAAATTTGAAAATGACACTTTATGAAAAAAATTAAAAGTAGTTTTGAATTAAATTAAGTATATTTGAACGACATTTTTGTAAAAATCAACAAATCCATATTTCCAGTTTTGAGATAAAACCAACTTAAACTTTCAAATCGTAATGAAAAACAGTAAATTATTTTACAGGTCCTCAACTCTGGGGTCAAAGTTGGAAAATAAAAAATAGATAAGATTTTTTTCATACAGAATATAGAGCAAGGTAAAAATGGTATAAAAAGGACTTATTTTATTGAAATGTGTAGACTATTAAAAGATATATTAAAATTATTTTTCAGTAAAAAAAAGAGGAACCAAAAACATTGATGTATTTTTGCTTGATGAGCTTTCAACTGTTAAATGTTTACAAAATAAGCAGAATCATAACACATCAAGAGCAGATGTTAAAAGATTGTTGCAGAATTACAAGCAATGCTCTAAAATTACATAAGACTATTTAGTACATACACACAAAACATGGATTTTAAAAATGAGTTAGAATATTGTGCAAAAGTGGTACTCAAGCAATGTTTATACTAATTAGTTCAACGCTCCATTTCAAAGTGAGTTTTAAGTAGAGTAATAATTCTTTAATATGAAAAAAGGGGGTAAAGGGCAATATTTTAAATTATTTCTGCAGAGCAAGCCTGAAAATAACATCATGAGTTAGTGAATTGTTCTAGAAAACACACAGAAAAATGCCAGATGAAATGCATTGAGAATATAACCAACTGCTTGGATTGTTAGAAGTCTCAAATTCCATGGATGTGTGAACTTTCGTCAAATGTCTATGCAATTTTTCAGTTTTCTTTTTAAAAATGTACAATCTTTAAAATATTAATTAATTCAAAATGCTGATTAAGAGGAAATTTCAGTGAAAAGTCAGAAAAACGAAAAATTCGAGGAAAATATAAGGAGTGTAAATGTACCAGAAGATCGGCATCCCAGTTATTCGGTATAAATTTGAAAATGAAGTAGAACATAGGATAAGTTAGTAAAATTTAAAATATAGGTCTGCAAACCCATTCACATGGTATGTTTATGTAGTAACTTTTTAAATTGTGTAATTTGTTTATGTTATGAAATATCTAATTGCGAACTAAAATTCACTGGACTAGATCTCTCTATTTTTTTTTGTGGACTTGATATTTTTTTACAGAATGCTAATGATCAAGATAAAAATTTATAAGAAAAAAAAAGATTATGAAGTACTTTATTTTCTATTAGGTATAGATAATTGAACAATTGTTACGAAAAATAATATGCAAACAAGCCTAATGTAAATACAGTAGAAACTTAATATTACCACATTTACTATTTTCTCCCATGTATATCGCCTTTTTTAAAAAGTTTAACGGTATGATCTTGCCAAGGGTGATTCCCAGCGGGGTTTTTTTTTTTTTTTTTTTTTGGAACTTCACACAAAATTTTTCGGGAAAAGTATGCACCATGAACTTAAAAATTATATTTTTTGGTAAACTCCATTACCAACAGACAATACATAAATATATACATAATAAAAATCCTGTGATGATATATAGCCTATAGCCTTCCTCGATAAATGGGCTATCTAGCACTGAAAGAGTTTTTCAAATCGGACCAATAGTTACTGAGATTAAAGCGTTCAAGCAAACAAACTCTTCAGCTTTATAATATTAGAAAAAATTAAAAATATGGGAGAAAGCATAAAAATTTGAGATACTACTTAACAAATTGGAAGAATTTGTAGCTACAATATGTATTCAGAAAATAATTTTTCAGCATATTGGTTCAACTTTTACAACTGTCTGCATGTTATAACAATAGAACATTTACTGATATAGTTGAACTTGTTTGATTCTCTGTTTTTCAAATTGAGATGAATCAAAGAAAAAGAAAAAACACTTTAAATACAACGAAAAATAACTGCATGTCAGAATACTTGTTTTACTCAAATCGAAAAAAAAAAAAAAAAAAAAATGTACACATGAAGATGCAATTGAGTGTAAAACCTACAAAATTTTCCAGATGATTTAAACTATCCCATCACCAGATTTTTCTCCCACATAAGAGTTATGAAACTTACAACAATCCAAAATTTCCAACAATGTTGAAAGCATCTACCGTCAAGGCACTGAGAAAAAGCAGAGGATAGAGTGCATTTTTCTCAACAAACCACATCCAAACTTGAATCTTTTCAAACCACATCACTTTAGCAGCTTCTGCAATTAGAGAGAAAATTTACATTTCATAAAAAATGAAAATCCAATATAAATCTCTTCAAACATTGAATAATTCAGAACATAAATTAGGCATTCATTTTTAGAAAATTTAACATTTAAGAGCTTCATAATTTAAAATATTTTTTATAAGAGTGGAACTGCTTGCAGTTCTGAAGGTTGATAGCA
This sequence comes from Octonoba sinensis, assembly GCA_038502835.1. Classification (NCBI taxonomy): domain Eukaryota; kingdom Metazoa; phylum Arthropoda; class Arachnida; order Araneae; family Uloboridae; genus Octonoba; species Octonoba sinensis. The sequence goes on along the minus strand of CM076604.1, from coordinate 111,436,593 downwards.
AACAAGATGGGCCCCCTGGTTTTATTTAACTTAACAGAGATGTAGAATTATAAGTGAAAAGCTGAATTTTATAGTATCCAAATATCAGTCTTAAGAATTTCTGCATTTTGCAGCAGTATATAAAACTTCATTTCTTAATTTTTTTTGCTTTTAAATTATGAATAGTCAACCTTTAAAACTCAGTTTCTGTTGTGAAAAGAACAATGAAAAATTTTAGCACCTATAAGTTTACAAAATATATACATATATATATTTCCTTTTGAATGTAAGACATATATTCACTGGAAGATTACAAAAAAAGAAACAATGCAATAAGTAAAAAATAAATAAATAAAATAAATTATAAGAACTAAAAGCATAAATTACCTCTCACTTCAAACTGTTCATATTCATGAGCTTTGAAAATAGGATGTGCACAACATAACCAAGGTAACTGCTTTTTCATTTGAGGTATAATGTAATGTAATAAAAAACCCCACACTGTGCAAGCTATTTGAATTGTGGTATGTAAATAAGGCTGCAAAAATAAAAATAACACTTTTAATTTCTCATTTCTAACTATATTTCACTTAAATTATGTAATATTGCCCTCCATGTTTCTAAAATTAAAATCACTCTAATCAACAAACGATAAAAAACAGCTATATCAACTCAAATGATTTTATATTAAATATTCAAATAATAAAAGACACACACAAAAAAAAAAAAACTACCTTAAAGTTAAAAATGAAGATTTAATTAATTTCAAACAAAATTTTGCTGTAACCTGATAATAAGATAAAAATGCTTAGCTGTGCTAGAAATCTATTAGCTATATTTAATTTCAATTTTATGCAAAAAAAAAAAATAATAAGAAGAATAACTTACCTGAAGAACAGTGAAAACAGTGCTTACATGTATAGCAAACACAAATATGGCAATAAAAACACACAGAATGGCATCAGAACGCAACCTTGTTAGCTGCAAGAAATAGGTAACATTTGAACTTCATAACTTATACTGTAAATAATCTTACAACATATATCCCACAATAAAAATTTGAATATGATTCGAAAGTTTTAATCACACACACAAATGAGGAAAGAGCTAAAATTATTCCAAATTTCAAAGGGAGAGGAAGCATTAAAATTTTATTTTGTGCAAATTCAAGAGTAATTGTACAGTACAGAACCTCTTATCCAGCATTCTCGGGACCACCGCTATCCAGGATAACTGGATTTCCCGGTTTTTTGGATCGCTAAAAAATGCCAATATTCGGAGGTTTATCGAAACCAAATTACAATAACAAATGCTAATAATACTTCAAAATAAGTAGAAAATAGTAAAGATATACTTTTGAATTAAGAAATACAAAAAGAAAAATAATTAAAAAGGTTTTATTTAGTAATAAAAAACAACGTTTCTCTTGCGCACTAAAAAGATAAAAAATATGATAGCAACGATGCTACTGAATTTTGGTCTCAAGTTTCGGAACTAATCGCCATATTTAATTTTATTTTATTGGAAATACTTAAGAAACTAATCAAATCATGATAAAAGTGGTAGAATATTGCATTGTCATCTGATTCTGAGCTATATGTAAAGTTTCAGTAGAACAATAGCTTATCGGGAAATGGTTGAAAATTCGATTGCTGGATGTTTTGAACAGCCATTACGTGCGTTATTTCGTCTATATAAGAATTTTGTCCCATTCCTGCTATAATTTCTTTAGTTAATTCAAAGCAATGATCGTTATACACAGCAGGCAAAATATTATTTTCATCTTCATCGCTATCTTGCTCTTTGTCATTGTTCGGGTGTAGCACCATTTGGATGATTTCCGAATCGGACATCTTGTTTATCATATTATTAATTTCGTAAAATCTGATCATCAATCATTTTTACAGCAATGAATGATTTCAAAAAGGAGGAAAACGAAATGTAAGAAGCATGTTTACATGCAGAAACGCGCAAATTTCATACTTGTGTAAAACGATTTCACTTTTGCGAACTCGATTTTAATAAAGAATTCATTTTCACAGTTGCAATTTTTGTTGCCTTAATATCAATTTTAAATTCTTATTACCTTATTGCTGCTCTTAAATAAATCAAAATATATATAAAACAAAAATTAACGAGGTTTAATTTGAGAACAGTATATCATGTTCATTCAAATTGGATAACAAAGTTGCAACTTGTAGCATCCTATGAATCTAATATAGTTGCAGAGTTAGCGGAAGAGTCAAGTATGCCTTGCCCGATCTTGAAGATAAATGATTCAAAAGACTTTGTAAAAAACTATAACATTTATTTAAGCTTCAAAAAACTACAACATTGTTAAAATAACCTGAAGCCAAAAAAACTGGTAACTTTAAAATTTGACTAGCATCGCAAAAATCGGGCTTTTATAGCAAACGCTACATTAGCAAAGGCTCTTTCGAGCAACGAGCCAATAATTTAATGCTCAATCGATGCAGTTACAACATGGTTGAGAAAAACAGAAGTGCTTCCGTCCACCAGAGCTTCCTGTTAAATACACACCTTCATTAGCATAACGTAATGTCGACCGAGTTCTAAAGCAACCAATGAGAGGTTGGCATGTGGCATATCCGCCTACCTCCTCGGCCAATCACGGCTGACTAGTTACGTCACTCCCAACATGCACAGCCATGTTGATACGTGATTTCCTACACACTGAACGTTTCTGGTCGACGATGTTACAAAACACCCGCTTTTACTCTCAAAGTAAGTTTTCAAAAGAGTACTAAAGATTAAACTTTTCTTTAGTAAATTAATTTTAGATGTAGAGAAAATGTTTTTAGCGTTAAGGCTAACATAATTTTCACACGATCAGCTATTGCGGAAAATTCGCAAATCTGCGGTATTAAAGATTTTCCGAACTTTCGTATTGTCCGACTTTTGTTGCAATTCGTCTACGAATACTGACGAGGCGATTGAATAAATGTAGAAGAATCTAATTACTTATTTCTTTCATGTTTAATTATTGAAATAAAATAGAGAAAAGATCGGGTTTTCTCAAGCATCGTTGGAGATTTTTTTTTCTTCTTTTATCCCCAGTAAGTTGACGCCTCCGCTAAAAAAACATCGTTTTTAGACTAAATTGTTCGACTTATAAACACTGAATGTTTTACTTGTAATTTTAAAATGCGTATTTTTAAAGGCATTTAAAAAAAAATTCGTATTTTTACTAAATGGCAAAAAAACGCAAACTTTTCAAAAATGGCGGAAAATTCACGAAAAAATTCCCGGTTTTCTGGTTCCCGGATAAGAGGTTCTGTACTGTACTATTTTTAAGATACAATTGAGGATAAAAAGAGTTGGCATGGTTAAAACCAAATGTTACCATAGTTTTAATTAAATCAGCCAAAAAAAAAAAAAAATCCTTATTAGAAGTTTTTTGCTAGTTACTAGTCACATATATTTTCTATCAGTACAAAAGTATTAATGATAGTTGTGTGTATAAAATATCTGTTTATTGGAAAAATTGAATACTTGCTGCTTTAAAAAAGAAAAATCTGCAATTAAAACAAATCCATTATTGAAAGAAATTATTTTCAAATTAATAATTGTAAAACTCTCAAAACAACACAAAAAAGAGCAAAAAAAGCAAACCTCTTTGTTAAAAATTATGAGAGGTGCAACATTGCTCTGTTCTGCTCTGCTGGCATTTGTTCTACGGTTGTAAATAGGGAGCTTATTTTTTCAAACTATCAACATAATTGTTTCGGTAATCTTTTGCTGGCAGTATTTTAAACCTTCATGTGAGATTCTGTTTCACTTTAAACAGGGTGCATACTCAAATAGCCAAAAAAAAATCCAAGACTTTTCCAGTTTGATCAAAGAGAATTCCAGGTTAAAGTTCTAAGTTTGCGCTCATTTTTGTCTACGACAGCACTAACGAAAAAGTATCAAAATCAATTTTGAACAATTTATTATTCTTTTGGTAATTTGACATCGCAACGAGCATAGGTTCCCTCCAAAAGGTCCCTGGAAGGCGAAAAAATCCCCGACTTTTCCAGATTTTTGTCAAAAATTTATGTTTTCCCCCGACTTTTGCAAAGGATATCAATTTCCATGACTTTTACAGGTTTTACATGATTTCCATGCGGAGTATGAACCCTGTTTAAAATTGTAAGCTACCCGCTACCTATTCTCAATTCACTGTCTTTGGTTGCATTACTTAAAATTTGTCAGTGATAATGCTGTATTTTAATTGTTCTCTATATCATAGCTAATTGTGATATAAAAGAACAATTAAAACATTATTATTATCATAGCTTATCATGACTTTCATATTTTTAAAGCATAAATCTAAAACTTGGAAGCAATAGCTGAAAAAAAAGGGCAACTGAGGCTATAAAATGGCAGTACGTTAAGTTTTTTTTTTAATATATTATTATTATTACTGTTACCATTACTTTTATTTATTTTTCAAGTGGGACAGTGATGACCACTTTTTCTTTCTTTTCAATGGAAATAATCAAGTATTTTTACTTAACCATCCAACTTAGTATATGGTAAGTCATATAAAACACTTTTTTTACCTATACATAGATTTATCTATAATTTAGAGTAACAGGGGAGAGGGGAGAGAATGAAGGATATATGAGAGGACCTGCTACAATATTTGACAATGGGGAGCATAAAATAATTTAGTGGTATAGGACAGGATTGCGACTTAATGTTTTGCTAAGGGACCATTCATAAAGGATATACTTTTTTTCAATATGTTTGACCCCCTCCCCCTTTTGTCACATAAAGGCCACCTTTCAATATACCGCCATCACTATTTTATATAGGCATATATAATTGCAGTTCAGAAACGGAGCACTACGCTGTATAACAATGATTATGTGTGTGCTTCATTTGTATAAAACAAGACTAAGGTTTACATGTTAAAATTAGTACATAGGAAAATAAATTTTATTGTTTGAATCCAATAAAAATTAACAGAACTAATTGTCTTAAAAGTGTAAATTTTTCTAATTCTTTCTTATTTTTAACTTTTAACCTGAAGTTAATTTAAACCTTAATCAGCATCAATGCCTTCGATAATAAAATTTAAAATAAATAATATTTTTTAAGGGAATTATCATTTTAAATGTTTTTGTTTTAACTAAAGTATGTGATGTTACAAATCTTGCTACCTCCTCCCCTTACCTTATTACAAACTATCAGAATTCCTTAATTCCTCAAAGCTTTCTACAAACGGTACAGTTTAACATAACAGTAAATTTTCTCCCCCTCCACCCGGTTTTAGTCCTAAATCTGCCCACGGCTAAGATAATCTAAAGACTAGCCTTTGCATCAAATGAGATGCAGGCTTTTATTGAATTGTGAACAGACAAAAACATTCAAGAAACTTCACATGAGGAAAATACCTGATGTCATAATAAAAAGTGTTTTTGTTTCTAATGCCACATAGGTATCCAAGCTCCCCTTCGCAGAGCGACCAGGAATTAAGGCGGTAAGCAGTGCCTTCCATTTATAGATGAGCACCACAATGATGGAAATACGACTTGGCTCATTATATATTTGGATGATACCAGATGGCACCACCTCAAATATGCCACCTTTTTTGACCTAAGAGTGAAGGGAATGGAATTTCTGCACTCTCCGGTATTCTGGGATCTACCTCAGGACTTCAGGGTCCACAGATTTTACATGCAGGTAACCCGAAATGTATAGTGGGTCTTCAGCTGGTCGGGTATCGAAAATCCTATCTTCCGGTTGAAAGCCCCACATCCTAACCACCACTAGGCTACCACGGCTCGTTAATAAAAAGTAATGCCTGTAAAACTCTGTTCTGGATAGATATTCTAAATAAAATAAGATAAACATTCATTTTGTGATCATTTTCGTATGATGTACTCAGTATTACTTGAGTTTTGTACAAATAATTTTCATCATATTTTTGATAGTCAAATTTTCCATTACCTCAAAAATTATTTTCTTTCCTTGGATTTAGAGAATTGACTGTATTATTTTTTCTTTACTGTTGTAACGTTGTAGCTTACATTATTCAACAGTTATATTGTTGAGATTACCAAACTTTGAAATATAATACAATTAATTGATGCATATTTTCCTTATACCTTAAATGAAATACATTTCCCATATCCCTTGAGCAAAGTTGATTTACAAAAGGAAGTAATTTCCAAAAAACTGCTTAATTGATCAAAAACTGATTAAAGGATAAAAAATCTCCCAACCCCCCTTTTTGTGCATTGTAACCTTGAGCAAACTATGTCTTACCACAGTGTTTTGTAACTTTAATGGTAAAGGATCTACTAGCTCTGTACCATCATCTTCTTTGCCTTTCTTTTGTGTATCTTCTGACCATAAATGCCTCTTTATCAAAGACCTACATAAGTGAAAGAAAACTTGTTTCAGTAAAAATTTTCCTTAAATAAAAAATGAAGTAATAATAAATAGATATAAAGTTGTAAAAAACTGATATGGTATGTTTTCAAGCAAGGATGTTGGAAAATGAATGCTAAAAAAAGGACAAAAGTGCAATAACAAAAATGAAGTAACACTTTAGTACATTTCCCATTGCATTGTCAGATAAAATATTGTAAAATGAAAACCACTTAGAATGGCAGCATGCTCAGCTTCTAGTGCATTAAGCTCTGTTTAATTTATATTTCACTACCCTGAATAGAAAAAAATAGGAAAAACACACCTCATGCTATGAGAATTAGGCAATATGTCACAACAATCACTTAACCTTGTTTTCTGAAAGCAAGGACTGCAATGCCAGGGTCTGAACTTCGTAACTTTCGATTACAAGCCAAATGTGTTACAACGGGGGGATTAGTTGGGAGGTTAATCTCCGAAATAAATTGTAATGATTAAATTATAGCGAATGACGGAGATTTAAAAAAAAAAAAAAAAACTCTTCATCTGAATTTTCTAGTGTATGTTTAAAAGTAGCAAAATACTCTGAAGATTGCAGAAAGGGTAAAATTTGGGAAGAAATATACTTCTGGATGATACTTTAATTATCGAATGTTTAAAAAGTAAGCATAATATAATTTTAAAATCTGCAAGCAAAATATAACAAAACAAGTTTCTAAATTTGTTTCTTTATTTCTAATCTTCGATTCTGATTTATGGATTAATAATTGTAATTAATACAATGACTGAGTTAAAAATGGGGAAGAAATCAGAAAATTATACTAAATTGTAAAGTTTTGACAAAGTTTTAAAATTAAATTCCTAAAGCAGATTTCTACTCCCATGATTTCCTATTTTTATTTCAAATTTTATTACCTATCTAAAATTTTAATTTTGTTTACTTATTTTTATTTAGTCTTATTTGCACATAACCCAGAAATAGGATTAAATGACAATAAAAAAGTCATGCTCTAAAACATTTTTTTTTTTTTAACATATAACAATCTGAAAAATTGATGTATATTTCTTTAAATAATGTTCTTACACATCCACTACAATATCTAATATTTAATGATCAACATAATTTAACATCCAACTCAAAATTGTATTAATGATGACGTTTTCAATTATTAGCCATTATGATTTCATAGGTTCCTGCACCACCATCATATTTTTATATAAATAGATTTGTGGTTAAAAAAGGGAAAAAAATTTTTTAGGCAAATTTAGTGGAATAAAAGGGAAAAATTATGAATATTAGCAGTAAATAATGATGCACAAATGTGAAAAACAGGAGAAAACATATTAAGTGTTTTTAAGCTTTATTTTAATAGAAGTTTATTTTTTTAATCATGAACAGTTTTTATAAGCCATAAATGTTTACTTTCGCTGCACTTTTGAGCATTAGGAAGCAAATAACACATAATATAATCTTCAAAATAAATATTTACCATAACACTGTAGGGTCACTTGCATTTCGGCTTAAGTGGTAACACACCGAAACCAAGAATCCACAGTAGATGGAAAACATTATGTTTTGTGATGGATTATGAGGTTCCTGAAAATAAAGATGGACTGCTAAAGTATTTACAAAACAAACTAATCAGTTATATTTTTTTCATGCTGAAGCACTCAGAAGCAAAGTAAAATCTAGTGAAATTATTTTGTAAAATATCATTCGTACAATAGATTTTGTAATATTGGATCAATCTGAAATGCACAGAAAAAACTTAAGTTTTGAACATTCAAAAGTAAGATAATAAAAATAAATTAAGATAACACACACACACAAGCTGTGTAAAGCTATATAGAACCTTATAAGTGCAAGAATCTTCTTAAAATGAAACTGTACACTAAAAATGAGCTTTTGAATGGATTTTGAACCCAGGAAAGTCGGCAATAAAATAATACACAGTGGAGCCCTCGCTATTCCGGAGCCCTCGCTATTCCTACACAATTCGTTACGGTAGGCAGTTCGAATGGCGAAATATTTTTTCACATAAGTTGCAATGTAAACTGGATTAATCCGTTCATGACATACCGATGTTTGCTTATTTAAATCTATGAAAAACAAAAGTACAGCACTGTACATGAAATTATATATAAAAATTTAACTACACTTTGTTTGTACTGAGATGAGCTGATGACATAACTGGAATGTTGAGAGGAGGAAGAGAAATGGTTTTGAAGAGGAGTCCCCTTCCATAAAAACATCAGGTAGCATCCCTTCAGGTGTCTTCTCCCTTTCTGCTGTTCTTTCTTTTTTGTCTTTTTGCACTAAAGAACCTTGGGTTTCTTTCTCTAAAAACCTGTCCCATGTTGTCTGCCTTAGACCATTGTTCAGAATTTTTTCTAAACTGGTCAATAACATTATCATTGAACAAGTTAATGCTGTTGACCACAGCATTAACTTGTTCAATCCTTTAGCAGTGTTGGGATGCCATTTTTTCACCACTCTCTGTGCTTTCTCGCAGGAATTCACAGCTCTTTAATTTCTGCCAAGGAAATGCTTTCCTTACTACTTTCCTCCTCTAAAGATGAAAGTTCTTCAACCACGTCCTCTTGCTACCCCCTTAGAAAGTTAAAATTCTCAGTAAAATCTCAAAAAGTATTAAATTTAAAAGAAAACCTACAAGGCCAAACAAATTATTTCAGATGAGTGCAAAATGACCATAATTTCCAAATTTTTTTCCTTAAAAAAAGCCAAAATGGCAACCCAGCTGGTGTCGTACGAATCGTGGGACAAGTATGAATGCTGAGTTGAATTTTACTTGAACAAGTTGGATGAATAGCGAGTTGTACGAATAGCAAAGCGGACGAATGGCGGGGTTCTACTGTAATCCAATTTAAAAGCAAATTCTAAAACAAATACTTTTGTCTCAAGAATGTTGCACGGCAAAGCAATATCAATAAAATTCAATCAATTCCAAAAATATACCATAAAAACATTGTCAGACTTTTATCCAAGAAGAAATCACAAACCTTGAGGGCAAAATAAGTAAGTCCATATAATACTGCAACTGAAACCAAGCTTCGGACTAAGCAATAAAATGCTGATACTAAACTTGTACTCGCTGTAAAAAGAAAATAATTAAAAATGAGTTAAGAAAAGTTTAATAAAACTGAATAATGAAAGGTACTAAATGATGTATTCTTAATTAAACATACCTGTTCCACCAAATATGTGAATGTCAATCTGCTCTATCAAGTACATAAGGAATGTATTAACTTGAGGTAATAAACCCAAGCTGAAGATCACAGGAAAAAACAACACAAAAACTAAAAATAACAAAATTAATTACTAACATACCAAAATTAATTGGAAAAAAATTATTACTAATCAATAATTACCGGTTTATTTATTTTTCAAGGCAATTCACTATTACAACCTGCTGGATAAACTGTTTATTAATGCTTGTATTATATCAAAATCATTAAAGTTAAGACCCTTTCCCAAGGTAAAAATTTAGCCCAAACAAAAGCAGAAAATTCCACACATTATGCTAAGAGCATGTTTATATTCAATCATTTCATACCATAAGTAAATTTAGATAGAAATCTGAAAAATTAATTAAAAATAAAAAAATTCTGCAACATATTCAGTGTGTCATAAAACTTTTAAACAAAGCTTTTATTCAAAATGGTCTGCATTTCTGAAATAATTGAAGTCATGGTTTGCTTTTGCTTCAGTGAGGTTTTTTTTTTTTTTAAATATAGCTCTTTATCTCGGCTAAATTTGCTTTTTTTGCTCCCTTTCAAAAATGCATTTTAATGTCTATCATTTACTTTTTTTTAAACCTTTTGCCATCAAATAACTCCTTTCAATAAACATTTCTTTGGAAAACACAAAATTGTTGAATATTTCTTGTCTTATAGTTGATTTCCCTAAGGATTAGAAAAAGGTCTTCTTATGTTATTTTATATATTATGCTGGAATGAGTGGTTCAGTTTGGATGTACTATAACATTCTTTAAAATGTGCCTTCTGCATCGGTCCCTATTGGGAGGGGGGTCCCCTTGATGCTTAACGGCATTGATTCTGCTTTTTTATGCACTTGACCATAGCAAATAAATAGGAAATATGCATAAAACAAAAATTTTAAAATAGTCGAAAATAAAAAAAAGTTCCTTGTAAAATAAAAAGACTACAATAGAGAAATAATTTCTTACAAACAATGCTCACTGTTTTTTCAATTCATTTGAAATCACATACGTTAAACACAGTTCTTCTTCCCAATTTTATGCACACTCAAATCAGGTGATATTAATGCACAACTGCCTTTATCCACTTGAATTGTGTACTCTATTTTCATTTAACTGAGTGCACATTTTTTTTCCTTTTTTTTTTTTGATGTTACAGTTTTAAATTTAGTATTTAATCTGTCAAAATGCAGATAAAATAGCACCACAAGACAAAAATTCATAAAAAATATTCCTCTGAGAGATGTAACAAGGCAAAACAATTTCAGTGGAAATAATTACCAATAGCAATATCTTTGGCTTTTATGATGAGATCACTTGAAAGTAAAACAATCCCATATAGGGTCACAGGTGGCAACGTCAGTCTGTAATCAATACTTGTTTGAAATGCATTGATCAGGAAACAACAGAGGCAAAAATACACTGGACGACTGTACAATATGACTTTATTGTAGCCCTAAAAAGAAAGAAGTGATTGAAGTAAATGAATTACACAAATCACAAACAAATTCAAGAATATTCTGAGAGCTCTAATATAAATGTGGCATAATAAGATGCCCTAATACTGAAATTTACAGTTACGAGTCTATTTAGCTATGAGATGTCAGTCAAAGAAAACATCTAATAAAAAAAGTTACTTTTATTTTCATAGAACAGAAATTAATATGGAGCAATCATTTTTGCTCAGCTAAAGAAGAATACATGTTAACAAACACACTCACATGAGTAGGTGATGCTGCATCAGGCTGAACACTCTGGAAAAAATAAATAAATAAATCTATAAAATTAAATAGATAAATGAAGTGTATCAAAATAAATGTACAGTAAATCAATGGTGTACACATATACGAGGGGGTCTACGAAGGAATTAGGTGCTCACTAGTGGGCCACAACTCAAAAAAGGTTGAGAACCCCTGCTCTAAACAAAACAAATGTGAGTGCCATGGGTCCAATAATAGTTGAATGCAGTGAACAATATCCTTCTTCCCCCAGATAGGCATGGATGCATGATTTTTCCCAGGATGGGGCACTTTCTTTGATTATCATGTACCTCCCCTGAAAATTTGCTCCATAAAAAAATGCATTAAATAAAAGTTTTAATTCATTGTTTGTATAATCTCTAATAATGCTTCCCTCTCGGGGTGGGAGGAGGGCAGATACAGAGGGAGGAGGGCAACTGCCCTCCTCCCTCTGTATCTGCACCTGCCTTCAGATCTAATAAGCCTGATTTTGCTTAGTGTGTAGAGAATGGTTGAGAGCAAAAAGGATTTGATTTGGGGGACAAAAGAAATGCAAAGCTATGTAGAAAAGATTGAACAGTTATCACCTCTTGATGGATAGGAGACAAAAAGGGAGAATTAACATCTGAAAAGGGAGAGAAGGGATATAATTTAATACTAAGATGCTTAATTTATACTGAAATATAAGTTTCTCCTTAGAAGATCTGCAATGCAATACCTAAGCGGGATGTGTCCCTCCCCCAAAGAGATTTTTTTTTATATGGCTCTTATGCAAAAGAGCCAATAGTCTGATTTTTATGGTACTTAAAACAATTTACACTTCATTTTTAATTTTTCATCCCCCCCCCCCTTTTCACTAAATTTTCTTTATGAATTTCATTTCTTTTTAATTTGAAGAAACATATTGAAAGATTTAGACAACTACACTTTATTATTGACACCCATGTTAACCATTTACACGCCAATGTTCCAATATTGGAACATCAACTTTAAAAATCTGTGAAAAATACAATTTTATCGGTATTGCGCAGCAAAAATTTCTGTGTATTTGAACTATTGATTGCTTTTTTGACATAATTATTATATTACTGAAGGTAGTGGTATTAACAATAAAAAAATTGTAATTTATTCATTTTTTGTGCTTTTCATCAAGCAAGAGTAAAAAATTCATACAAAATTTGAAATTTAATTAAAAATTTCGCAACTAAGTGAGAACAATTAAAAATAGTCGTATTGATAATTGAACATGCTTTATTTTAAAAAAATTATGTTAATATAGCTTTTATTAGAGATGAAATTTGCATGTTCCAAAAACGGAACATTGGCGTGTAAAGGTCTACGTTTTAACACATTACTGTTCTTTTGGTTACATTCCATCAAATAAATAAAGACGTTTTTTAAATGTTGGAACTCATGGTAAATGTTAAGCAGATGTGTTTAATGACTGTTTATTTACATTCTGTTCCCGTCTGTCACCCCCCCCCCCCTAAATTTCCCCATCTGCAGCAACCCTTCCTGTAACCTGAAGGGAAGCACTTGACCTGAAGGGGATTACTTTTCTCTAAAAAATCCATATGTTTTTGATAGCTAGACTTCGTTTATGACTTAGGCGTACAAATTAGAGGATAAAATAAATAGTTCAGGATAAAATAGTTCATCACGGTAGTGCTAGTAGAGACAACACAGAGAAACACATGTTTAGGGAATCATGAGAAATACTTTTAGCTATTTTTCTTCTCTGCGATTTTTCTCAGTTAGCAAGTATTCCTTACACTGATCTGATGTTTCATTCAAAACCTTTTCGAACTGTAGACGAGGCACTGGATTATTTTTATACAGTATCTGATGATTCTGAAGAATATATTGATATTTTTCAATTGCCTTCAGAAGAAAGAGGATGCTCCACAGATGAAGAAGACATTGATGAGGACATTTTAGAGCCTGTTCTGCCAGCCGATGTTTGTCTAATATATATGGCTGATGCTGCTCGCTGGATTTTGCATTTACATTTGCACAAATATGCAACTGCAGGATTGTCCCATTTCTATTTTGGAAGGGAGATGATCTCGCATTTACTTCGTATGAAACCGAAAATCCATTGTGTCCCTGGACCTTGAATACATCCTTCTGAAGCTTTAACAAAATCTGATGCACATTATTTTGTGCCTACATCACAAGGAGTTGTGTTGTATGCAAGAAGAATACTACAAAAAAAAATGTTTTGAGTGCGACAAAAGACGGCGCGAAGCATGCTTTCCTAGCTGTCATGGACAGTGGAAGACATGGAAAAATTTCAGGACATTGAATCCGCGAGCCTTTATAATAACTATTATATTTTGTTTCAAAGAATTTTAGTAAGATTTGTTATTCATACATCATTTAACTTTTCATTCCATTCTACGGCACAGTGATACTTATTGCTTTTCTTATGCAAATTTATTTCCGTTTGTTTATTTTTTGATGCCTTCAAAAGATAATAAATAATTTTATTTCTCTAATTATGACTCCTGGTTATCAGCAATAAATCATTTTTAGAATTCAGTTTGTTAGACTTTATTATTTGAAGCTTTGTTGCATATGCAGAACAGCTATAGCTGAATGACTTCATGAAAATTATCCCTGGAATTACAGTACAGCTTGGCTATTTTCCCCTGGAAGTAGTGCTAATCACAAAAACCTTGTATAATTTGCCTACAATTTCTTTAACATTCCTCAAAAAACTATTAGTATGAACTTAAAAAGGGCAAATTAACTTTTTAAAAAACATGTTAAAAAACTAAGTGTTACCCGCCAATGTTCCATTTTTGGAACATGCCAAAAATCATGTACAAAAATTTTTTGTTGAATAAAAAACTTACCCATAGTTCTTATATTTGCTTTATAAAGTGATTTTTAGCAATAAATAGTTTGTGGCACGTTCCAATCCTAGTGTAGCGTTTAAAAGGTTAATAATATACACTAATAAAAACATGAAGGCATTTATTAATGACACGGAGCTCAATTTGATTTTGTAACACTTTGACTGATATAAGATATGTTTTTGTGGATTAAATTAACATGTGGATATCCATTGAAAATTGATCACTCTGTTTTACTCATAAGATACAGAAATGCTAGAACTTGAAAATTATGAGCCATGTGTTCACTCTTGAAACATAAGAAATATTGCAATTTTAATTGAATCAAACTTTAAAAAAAAACTAAGTAAATACGGTTTGAATGATTATATAGGGGGGAGGGATGAAATAAAAATACCTTGAGCAATGTATACTGGCAGCTTGCAATTATAAAACAAAATACAAAACTCCACATGTCTTCAAATAAATTTCTTGAGAGGCTAAGAGCACCAAGGGCAGCAACCAGCACTGCCAACAGCACAGATATAACATTTTCTGTCACCGTTAGGTTCCTGAAAGTGTAAAAGCATTTAAAATTTTTTAATTTGAGTTACACCTGAGACAAATGTACTTGAATGAAAATTTTGCTTTAAAGAATAAAACCAAGACACGACCAATAGTTCACTTGCTGACGAAAAGTCACAAGTCCTTCCAGCTGCTGAGTTTCATAGTGGTTTTAATTGATTTTTAATGGTCTTAGGCTGGCAAATTACCAATGATTTTGAAGACTGTATGATGCCGCATCATCTCAAATACCACCTGCATGTTTTTTACAAAAATAAGTTTAAATACGAGCGTAGGTTCTAAATCAAATATATAATATTGTACTACCATATTACTGTTCCGACTACATATCAGATTGGCCACAGCAGTTTACTTGATTTTCACCACATCTCGAGCTCCCACTATCTCTGCTTGTTCAGAAAGTTACTATAGGCAGTTTGTTCTATTAGAGTTACTTTTTGAGATGTTTTATGTATCAGACACAGACATAATGTACAATTTTAAAAAGGTTTATTTTATTCAGATTTTTTATTCAAACTTGCACGTCCAACAATAAGGATGTGGGTCATATTGAGAGAATAAGTAGTATTTCGGATTAAAGAGTACATATAAACACATTTAATAATAAATATTATGATTAAATATTGTCAAAAGAATACAAAGTTGCAAAAATTAAAATTTTATTTTATGCAAACATTTACTAACACAGAATTGGAAGCATATAATGATACTCCAAAACATGCATTAAAAGCAGAGAGCCCATTAATAGACTGCATGTTATTCAATTCATTAAAACTGCAAATTCAAAAATCTAAAAATTTTACATATTTATTAAATGTGATGATTTTGATAATTCGAGTTTTTGATCATTCAAGGTAGCTCCAGTCGTGTTCACTTTGAATTATTGAGGTTCTACAGTATTCTAAACATAACTAATATAACAAAAATAAATAGTTAACAGCTACCATTTTGTATAAAGAATAGTACTTTAGTATTTCTAGGTATCATAAATTAGAAATATAAGAAAGGAAACGACATTTCAACGGCACTTTTTTTTTTTTTTTGCACACTTTTAAATATTTCTTTGTGATGATATTTGTTATTTAAATTTATAATTATATTTTTAAAATATCTGAAAATAAATTAAAGCTACTTCAATTGAAGTTTGAATTCTAATTTTATTTTTTAAAACAATTAAGTCATCAAAACATTTAAAAAAAAAAAAATCAAGCTTCTACTTTAACTCAAATTTTAAAACAAGTATTTTTGATAATTACCTGTCCAGCAGGGCTAACAGTGCAAGCCTATCGAAACGAATTTTAATATATTTAAAAGGGAGCACCCAATATCGGTAGTAATGCTTTGGTTTAGAGGCTCGCATGCGGCTCATGTCCTGAAAGCGAATTCGCCCACAAGCAATATCTGTGTCAGTTCCTGCTTGTGAGCTTGCCACTTGTGATAAATTTGATAAATTGGTTGGAATTCCACCAGTGGAAGCCTGAACTCCGGAAGTTGCCATGTTCGTGACCAACATTGCATTTGTACATCGAAAACTGTAGCGGTTGTCAAAATATGGTGCACGGTGAGTGTTGGATCTTCGCCCACTTGAAGCTAACGAACGAACAGAAGTCATGACATCAGAAGAGTTCTGCTCATACTCAAGACTTGGAAACAGAAGGTTAGATGCTTTGTTTCCATGCAGGACTGCTGTAGGACTGTCCAGAATGACTGTGGAATGAGAACTAGAGGAGGAATGAGAAACAGTTTCCCTGGAGAAAAGATAATAATAATCATGTTAATTCTACATAAAATAATGCATAAAATAAAAAAAGGGAGAGACAGCACAAGAAAATGCTCGTATAATAAATACTGCTGTGGAATAAAATTATTGTACTAGTAAATTTAATAATCAAAACCAACAGCAGGTCATATATGCAATGTTTTTGTACATTTTCTTTATACTGCTTCATAATTAGCATAATTCTATGCATATTTTATAATAATTACTATTAACATAGTTTATTGCATTAAATATTAATAAATAACAAATTATGCTATTCGAATAGTTTATTAACCACTAGCATAATTTATTGCAAATCAATGCAATGGTATGGTGACACTGAAATGTGTCCCGGGGTCGAGCCAGAGGAAATTCAGGTCCGTTTCCAGACCCTTCACAAAATTCCGAGCTACCAAAACATACTTTTTGCAGAATTATTTATTAAATAAGCGGCAAAAGTAATAAAATTTCTATATCACTGTACATTGAAATTTTGAGTTTTCAAAAAAATATTTTTAAAATTCACAAAAACTGTTAAAAAATGCTGGATCGACCCCTGGTATTTGATGTTAATTGCACATCTTACAGTTACCAACTTTCGTTTATAAATAAGCCTTTCTGCTGTACTCTCATGTGTTCTTTGGAACCACTGGTACCTTAAGGCAAGGGGAAATTAGATAAACCAGGATGACTAGGAATTTAAGATTTAAAAATCAGAGGAATCCATTGATATGCCTGATGTCCACAGAAAATTTAAAATTTCACTAAAAGCATGCATATTTATATAAGTGTGTGTCTATGCCTGTGTGGTAATCTCTCACTTATGTCTTACCTATCTTATGAATCTCCCTTAGCTCAGCTTCATTTGTGAATCACTTTCAGAAGTATCTCTTGGTTGTGAATCTGTATTTTTTTTAAAAATAGGTTTATATAAAATCCTGATACACTTGCTTTAATGTATAAGCATTTAAATGATATTGAAAAGTTTATTTTAAATATGATGGAAAAAACAATAACATTCTTCACTTTTGAATTCTTCAAAAAAATTGTAAAGTATGTAACTGTTGTAAAATTTATTTCAATTCCATTTCTGGTAAACATCTTTTCTCACAGGTAAATTAATTCACTGAAATGAAGAAATTACTTTAAAAAAAAAAAAACATTTTCCTGCGGTTCATTAATTTTTAAGCTTGATTTGAACTAAAATAAAATTAAATTTCATTTACAGGACTCTTGCACTTATATTCTTTTTTATTGGTCCTTTGTGCTGGTGATCACTGCTTGTTTACTACAAGGTGTGGAGTGCAAAAACCAAAGTTTGTATAATTGAAACCTAACAGTATGGATAAGTTGCCCCATTTTCTAAAAGAGCACAGCAGATAGAACAACATATAAGTAAGGTCTCGATAAAATTTCACTATGATGAAATTCCAGCTTTTACCACCACACAGGGCCAAAGTTAGAAAAAAATAATTTGTCGCTTTTTAATTAAAACTTTTGAAATTATTTCATGATTTTTGAAATTTTTATTTTTTATGAGCTTTGTAACATGTACTGAATCAACTAAACAAATATTGTAACCAAGAGATATTATTTCTCCTCTCTTCCACCAGAGGGCACTAAACGCCCTGGAGGTTTTTTTCCAGCCTGTGTCGTTCGGGCGATGGCTGCGAAGCAGTGTGGTTGTTTGCTATGGAGCGCGTGTCATTTTCTTTTTCTTATTGAGATGTAATAAATAAATGTTTTTTTACCATCGCTCTTATAACTAGTACCCAAACTGTAACCTGAAAACCACGAAATTGATGCCTGCGGCGTCATGCTTTCAGATTTTCTGCTCTCTGCTTTTGGAAACTAATGTGGTCACCTGTACCAAATTTTTGTTCCTGTTTTGAAGGATACCAAATCCTTCCGCCCGATGCCTAGAACAGGGCCCCTGTTTTTTTGGGAACAAAATTGGTCAATTAAACCAAATTCCTGTTCCGGTTTTGAAGAATATCCAGGCCTGCCTCCGTCCTGTGTCGCAGTGAATGGTAAAAGTGGTCAATTGACCGACACCTGTGCTTGTTCCGACACCCAGTCCGATATATTTCAGTGCTGAGTGAGTCTGCAATCTTCAGTGAACCATCAAGTGAAAACAGACACCTGTCTGTTATTTCAAGTGTTTTGCAAGGTGTTCAATGGCATTCTACAATTTTCTGTTGGTGTTTTTCGTGTTGAAAATCCAATGGAACACGCTAGACTTAGAGTGTCATTCAAGATAAGTGAAACAGTTTATTTTGTAACCTGGTGAATATCTTTTGATTCAAGAGGTGTTAATTATAATTTTTAAATTACTGATTTTTTTTTTTTAAATTTTGGAGTTTAGTTTTGTTCAGTGAAGGCAGAAACTTGTGTTCCTGTTATTCTCAACTAACAATCTACTATTCTTAATTGTTTTTTAAATGCTTGTTGTATATCAAATTATATTTGAGATGTGCATACATACAGTTACATGCAAATTCTTATAAGTGAGAACTTTTCTCAGTGTTAATTTAGAGAAAAGCTTGGTTTTGGTAACCTCTTATTTGAATCGTGGTTCTATTCTGCATAACACTGTCAGCAAGGCTGTAGCCAGAAGTTTTTTTCTGGTGGGGGGGGGGGGGGGACTCTAATTTTGAAACAATAGTGCAGAGGAAAGTTTCAGGGAGAAATATATGCTACATTGAAAAAGTTTTTCAGATTTGGGGGGGGGGGGGGGGGGGGCTGAAGATGAGCCTTTAGTCGGACATAAATTTCATTCATATATATCCTATCTTATGTTGTGATGGAAACAATATTGAGGGACACGAGACAGAGGATCTCGAGAAAAATAGTTTTAAAAAGATAGAAAAAGAAATGAGCAATGTTAAGAAGTGTGGTGTGCTTGTGAGTTTTTATAATCTGTGCAAATGAGTCGTCAATGTAAATAAATGTCCTTTTTTACATTAATCAGTATTATTGTTGATCTTTGAGCATCTACCCTCCTCCTTTAACATGACAATACACCAAGTAAGAAATCCCCCGCTCGGCCGTTCTACGACAGCAATAATGTAGAAAAATGGGAAACATCTTTTTATCAAACATGAAAAATTAATTTCATTCTATATGCAAGATAAACATCATAAAAAATATAAATAAAATAATTTAAAATACAGTAACTAACCATTTTGTTGAATCCATCATGAATTCCAACAATTTGACATCAGCTGCAGTACTAAGACCTCTTGCAATTCCAGTACTGTTTTCATCAAATGTATATGTCAACCAATTTCCTAGCAAGGAAATTCAGATACATTGAAATGACACTTAATTGAAAGCAATTAAATAGCTGAATAGAAAATTTATATAATTTGTAAAAAATGCTTAATATTTAACATCATGAACACGATTCAAGTCTTTTAGCTTTAGAGAGTAAATTTTATTATTAATGAGCAATGAGAAGTAAGACATTGAACAATTTGTAGAATTATTTTTTTTTTAAACTTAAAACCATGAGTAAGCCCCAATAAATTGTGTAGCAATATTTTGTAACTTTGTGATGAATGTGGCAATTTTATAAAATTGTGTAGCAGGGTTCACACTGTAGAAAAATACAAGGTGCGATTTCCTATCTTGACAGTGGGATTTTTTAATATTTTAGTGGGAACTTTATTTACATATTTTAAAAAAATATTATTAAAGTGTCTGAACAGGATCTATTACAAAATTTGTAATAAAAGGTGATTATCTAATCTATATTCAGCAAGGGAAGAATAAACATTAACAAGCTTCACACAAAATTGATCCTTCACAAACTCATGATTTTTACTTTAAAAAAAAATCCTCAATTATGGTTTAATAGTGCCTCTATTTTTCCCAATCATATTTCAATTCATCTGTTGGTGCTTTTCAAAGAAACCAGTTTATTTTAGAAACCAGCCTTCTTTTGAAACTTGTAAAAGTAAAAGTTCTTCAATGTCTGGCCCTTGTAACGACCTAGATGATTCACCGCATTTAAAAAATGAACTGTTTATAAAAGAGTGCAAAATTCAAAATGAAATTTGGTACTTTTATACAAGAATGGTTTGTTTTCAGATCGCAATTTTTGCAAAGCATTTGATTTATGCTGGGTTATCTCTTTAGATACATTAAGACATGATAAACAAAAACACACTATAGCAATGGACTGTGATGACTGATGAGGCTAAAGATTTAAGCAATCAGGATGCTGAACTCTATCTTTTCATGATGGTAATCCATGATGTTAAAATCTTATGAAGCAATTTTACATACATTAAGAGTTTGAGAAAAACATGCTTACGGTAGCTTTTAGAGTACTACAAAGATACAAGATATATTTTGAAAAAAGAAAGCTTTTTTTTTCTAAACGAAAGACTCTGATAAAATGTAAGAGACTTTTCACTAAATAAAATAAAGGATGCATGGTAGGTACTCTAAAATTACAGTTTAAATACAGTAATATCATAAAACTGTGTTTAAGTGGAGAAGGTAGTGTTTAGATACTATGTTTTAAAATTTAAAAATAATTTTACAATTTAAATTAATTTAAGGAATGTGTTGTTTTTTCTTTTTTTTTGGTTTAATAGGTTAAATGCAGCAAATGAGAATAATTTATATAATACAGTATAACATGTTGACTGCCAACTTTTTTTTTCTTCTTCTTTTTATCCCTAAAACTAGTTCAATGTAATCACGTTATATTCAATAAAAATAATAATGTAAAGTTTCTAAAATATGCATAAAAACAATTTAAAAATAAAAATTAAGTAAAACATTTTTAAAATACAAAACTATAACAGAATTAACAGATAATATCATTAAGACAGCTTTAAATTCTTGTTACCTTCTTAGAAAGACTTATATCCCCCTTCATGCTTGTTTAACTAAATAAATTTTTACAAAAACTGCAAGTTCAGAAATCTAACAACTATGAGATAACTGATATAATTAGCTGTTTAGGCCAAATTAACTGCTACGAATATCATACTTGGTACTCAATGTGTTTAATACTTTCTTCCATGATATTAAGTGCTTATGAAAAAATGATCTTATGTTGTTTAAAGTATAACAAAATGTAAATCTCTAACAAATTTCCCATGTAACAAACCTTTCTCTCTCTCTTTTTTTTTTTGCAACTTCATTAGATAGTCAGAGCTCTAACGGTTTTAGGAATTAATGTTACAATCAATACATTTACATATGAGGCACTGAGAAGGAAAGGAATGTAAGCAACAAAATTGAAAATTTGGAGATAACTAATGTAAATGATAGGGAAAGCACCATTCTATATTGTGGGAAGAGATGTTAGTGTTAGTGATAGCTCTAATAAGTGTGCTGCTCGTCAGCATGATTTTGAAATTAAAAAAAAATAAACATTAAAGCTCCCACAAGATTTGAACTTTGAACATGTTTTACCCAGGATCAGTTTTTGGTCACTTACATCCCTTTGCTTCTTATTACATCATATGCACTTTTACAATTACGTGCATAAACTCTCACACAAGTTACCATGCTCATCTTGAAAGCAATGAATAGCTCCAGGTGAGGTGTCATTATGAGAACTTGCAAGATGAGTGCCTGGAGTTGATAGCAGGTTTGCCAATAAGTATGCTGGAGGACCTTGAGTGGACTGCTTTTTTGGAGACATCCAGCTAGTACTACTACTGTCTTCTCTAAAATCAAGAAGAAAAAAAAAACCAAGAATGAAAAATCTTGAAAGCAATTCTTCTTGACTTAAATACAGAATACAAGAATGTATACAATATTAGATAATTGATTATTGAACATGAAAATAAAATACAAGAGAAAGAAAATTCATCAAAAATAAACCAAGACTAGATTTCAGTTTGAAACAAAGTCAACAGGAACAACAGCCATCTCTGTGCAGATTAGAATCAGAAATTAAAAACTATTATATGTAACAATAAACATGCAATTGTTAAAAAGTTTCTTTTGCTTATAAGCGAAAAAATATATTTCCATTTGTAATATCAAAACAGCAAATCTTTATAGGCAAAATTTATTGATAGGTATAAAAACAATAATTGAAAATCAATTTTCCATTAACAACTCTTCAGACTAACAATTTTACTCAAATGTCACTTTATATAGATACAATTGCAATATGTTGTCAGTGTTTCTTTTAACAGTATTTTTCCAGTTTTTTTTTTTTTAATCTGAAAATTTATCAGCAATTCACTACTTATGATGGATTGAGAACAAGTAGATTTTGAGGATAAGCATGGATAGCAGTTTTTAAGGGTTTTTAAAGAATTCAATTCAATCAAATAATTATTCAGGTCGAAATTTTCACAGAAAATTTTAATCTACTTCCACATGCCTCTAATAGAAGCATTTTTAAAACTGTGAACAGGGATGTAAGATTTTTGCATCTTTATTTATGCATTAATTAAAAATATGTAACAAATTTAACATACATCATACATCTACTTTTATCAAAGATATTAAAATAAAGGAATTCTAAGCCATACCCATCATCAGTAGTTCCCGGCAAGAGGGAATCCATTTCTGGAACACCTTCAGGAGTTCTTCTTCTGCGAGCTAAAAGTTTAGGGCGCTTTGGAACAGGTATTTCTGAAAAAAAAAATTGGTAGCAATATGTTTTTTTAATATAAAGCTAATGTACCAAGAATAGCTAATCAGATATAAGCTTTAAAAACATGGTAGTTACATTAAATGCATTCAAATGAAACAGTAGAGAAAAGTTTCTATCATATGAAGCAAGAACCAATAAGCAATTAAATTTATTTAGATTATTGGGAATAATTTTTGTTAAAAATGATTCTCTGTTTTATAAGATAAATTATAAATTTAAGTTAAAGAAAATTTAAATTAGTATCCTAGCCAAAAAAGTGCTAATTTAGAAACAGTTATGAGAGGTATTTTTTACACACACTACAGAAAATTAAAAAATGTTCATTCATGTGACAAATTTTGACACATCACAGAATAAAAGTGACTAATCATATATCAAAATAAAATAATGTCTGATAAGTTAATTTTATACATGAAAAGTAAACTTTTTTTTTCACCTTTGGTTGGGCTACTTTCACTAGTTTGTACATTCCCATCAGAGGGCATTTTTCCTACATCAAGAGATAAATAGCCATGAATAAGACTGAATTCAAAATAATTAGCTGTTTCGAAAAGAATAAATTCTTTTATTTTTATTTATTCATTTTTTTAATATTTTTTCAGCAAATATGTCATAAAACAAAAAAAAAAAAAAGAAACATACAATTAGCAATGTTTCATCTCTGGCCAGTGACTGTTTAATTTAGCTAGTTGTAAAAAAATAGTTAAGAATAAAATGGATATGATATGATCTTGGCATCTTTGAATGAGAACTTCATAAAAATACAATGTATGAATATAAGACTTTTGTCTAACGAAGTACACAAACTGTACAAAAATATAACTATAATCATAAGAGTAACTTGGAGAATCTCTGAAATAGAGAAAAAATGGAAATATCAACACACATTTGTTCATATTTAACGTTTTATTTATTTATTCATTTTAATGTTTTTTTAAATTTTCTTTTAATTCAACAATAATACCAAGATAACCCTGAAACAGGTTTAAGTGATATTAGTACAAAATTGTGACATCTTTCTAAATCAGTGGACCACAAATTTTGTCAACTCATGGAACTATTAAAAACTCTATGGTTATTTTAGAGAACACAATCCCACCTTCAGAAAATATATATGACAAAAATTATTTTAAAGTACATAAATATTTTACAGGCACTTCATTAAAAAGGTTTTTTTTCTAATAGCAGTAACTCATGCTCCAGGTGTCATATATATATATATAGGTAACAGGGGCAGGGCCCGATCAAGCCAAAGTGATGTCCAATTGAATGATTGGTCCTCCCCTCGAAGAAAATCCGTATATTTTTGAGGTTTTTTTAGGCTGATTATTTTAATTTTAGGTTCCCCCCCCCCCCCAAGTTAATATTGTTATAGTTAATATGTTATAACGTGAGATGCGTTAAAAAATTGTAAGAGAAGGGAGGAAAGAAATTTATTGTGCTCCTAATTTTTTTTAACTATCCAATTTCGATGCTCCTAAAATTAGTGTCCAGGTCAACAGGCTTGCAAGACCGTATGCAAATCAAGCCCTGAACAGGGGTGTGTTTTTGATTGCACCCTCCCTTCCACACACACATAAGCGCATGAAGTCAATTAAATTGCAGTAACATTTCATACTCATTTTTCTTTATATTTTTCACTTAATAAACACTTTTCATCTCATAATTTCACCTGAGCTCTCATTAGTGTGTTACAGAATCTTAAGGCTTCTCAGAACATGGTTTAAAGACCACTTCTAAATTAATTTATCAAATTAGCTATATGAATACTAAGAGATCATTACTTTGAAAACTAAACTTACATAAAAGTAACATATAACAATAAGTAAAAGCAAAACTATTTATTTAAAATGATTCAACATTATTTTCAAGCAAAGAGAAAAAAAAAGTTTTTCAGTGTTATTTTAAAAGTAATTCTTTCACATAAATTTGACTGACCAAATTCAAATAATGAAAATAAAACAAACTGTATCGATGACTTAGCAGAAGAGAAAGACATCATCCTGAATAAACACTTTGAAATCAAACCCTTTTAGCACAGAATTTCAAGTTATATTCAATTCCAAGACTTCATAATGTTCGGCTAAGAAATGCGACTATATGCTCTAATTATCTACATTTGACTCAAATATTTATTCAATTGCTATGATCAGTGCCAATTAAAGTTGATAATAGATTTTGGTCAGTGCAGAAATTGCTTGTTGAAATACTATGTGTAAAGCAGCTAAATACATAATTCAACACTAGCATTAATTTAAAAAGTCGCAATCAAAATACTTTAATAAGTTATAAGCTTCATTTTCTCATGTTTCTGTTTAAAATTATTTCATACCATTTTAAACATAGTCAATTTTATATTTGAATGAATTTTTATTCAGTTATTCCCCCCCCCCCCCACCTTTTTTTTTTTGCATTGAGTTATGCCAAATGATATAAGCCCCTATTCTTGTATGGATTTTTATGAGTCTAAAAATTTTCAGCCTAAGTGATTAACCAATTTATTAATCATAATGAATGGGTTCAATTAATGCATTTTACAAAAATTAGACAGCTAATCAACAATAATTACTAAAAATTTTAAAAATACACAGCAACAAAATATATCTCGAGAGTAACAGCCATGATTAGCTTGAGATGTTGAGAAAAATTGAGATGTACAGTAGAACCTCAATGATTCGTTATTGCATCTGTCGTTCGGCCGTATGTATTTTTTTGTTTTAACAGTTTAAGTTTTCCTCTTGCTCCATACTCATCCTCATTCATCGTTTTTCCGTATGTAATATTCGAAATGAATGGTCCCTTTAGAAATGACTGATCTAGGTTCTACTGTACTATAATTAATAAGTATACAATGACATTTGATTTGCAAAAGGAATGAAAACACAAAAATTAAGATAATTTCCTAATCTCAATTCTAAAAGTGAAATTTCGTTTTACAATCCCCTACATTTTGACAAAAGCTTTCAAGCACCAGTAATAGCCTTCAGTTTTACTGGACAAGGCCAAACACAGACTAAGCTTTAAAATAAATTTCTTTCACTAATATATTACATTAGAAGAATCATCCAGATATATCTACTGGAGATAAAATATTTTTTTAAGTTGATATGCTGTTTAAAAATTAAAATTGTGTTTCATACAAAAAAAATTTATTTAAAATGAAAAATCCAATGCCCAAGGATAGGAAATTAATTAAATCATAAATGAACAGTTATGCTATTGGAACTTATTCAGCCCCATATACCAGAAAGGAATTTTGAAAATCTTACTTTTCATGTCCAACTCCCGTTTTAATTGCCGCAGTTCGTATTCACACTCAAAAGGATCTGTTTTACTGAGAATTTCGAGCAGACGCCGCCTAAGTAAGCCTCTTTCGGAGGGAGATATGGGACCTTGTAAGGGTTGCTTACCATCTAAATTTTAAACATTTGGAATTTAGTGGTAAATGCATACAGTTTCTTCGATTAGTAAGAAGTAAACTAAATGTTAAACTAAACATATATGAAAGGAAAAAAGTTCTTAAAAAAATGTTAGTTTTATATATTTTAAAAAATATTTAGAAATAAAATTTCCATATAGCTTTAAAACAAAAAGTAGCTCTGTACATTTATTTTGCAGGCGATCGCAATTGCTCGTGCAGTAGTAGTGCTCTGATTGAAATTCATTAATGTTTTACAAGATTATGAGTGAAATCTAAGAATGCATATTATGTAAAAATGAATTTACTTGCCTACAGTAACAGTCGGACCTCCATATATTGGACTGCCATGCAAACAAAAAAAAAAAACCCCTATTTGTTGATTTTTTAAACTCAAAATTGTCAAAATAAAAGAACTGTTTCAGCATATCAAAAACAAAAACGTCCGGATATGTGGAATTTCGACCAGTATTATAGGCGGGTAGTTTTTTTTAATAATATAATGAAGGAAAAGCATTTTTCATTAATAAAAATAACTGTTATTTTTTTCTAATACTAATGCTAATGTGACTGACTGCTTAGATAACACCACACATTAAGATATAATGAACTCAGACCAGAAGAACTAAAAATACCTCAATAAGAGTTCTAAATTTGAAATGTTCAACACACTAGGCATTATCTGTTTTGTGTGGTTTAAATAGTTTTTTTTTTTTCTATAGCTTTTACAATGTGCAAAATATATGTGTGAACACCTTAAACTACTTAATAAATAATAATAAAAAGGGATTATAACTCTACTACTTAGACAAGTTTACACACGTATACATACAGGGACCTATTTACTATCCATCTATCCTTCTGCATACCTATATCCAGGGTCCGACAAATCCCGGGCGCCAGGCCGCTCGGGCGACTAAAAAAATGCCTTGCCGACTAGTTTTTCAGGTGGTGACAGATGGAAATATCTATCAACGTAGTTATTTATCCATCTCAGTGGCATTGATGTAATTTTAATCTAAATCTATCGTCCCATCTTTGAATTTATCAATCAATATAAAATTTTCAATGTTTCTACTCTACATTACCAGCTGATTTTTGCTTTTAATTTAACCTTGAACTACAATGTAAGAAAATAATCCCTCCCCCCCAAAGAAAAGAAAACTCACTAAAACACCCAAAAAAAATATTGCGCATTAAAAATCATAAGAGTGCGAGATGTCAGACTGACATATAACTATGTGATGTCATTTAAAGAAGAATGCAATTAATCAAAAGGGGAAGGAAGTGTTCATTCTGAAGAGCAGCAAAATGTTATCCTTGCATATGCGTCATTTAAAAAGTTTTTTTTTTAAATATTGAACATTTTTGAAAGTTTTTTTGTGCTGAAAAAGAACATGTGCAACAGATAAATGCACTAACATACAAGCTTATTTTTAAATACATGTATACATAAAAGATCATATTGATAAACATTGCCCCCATTTGAGAATAAAAATAGCTACTTGGTTCCTCTTCAACAAAAAGAGGACTGTTTTGCATGTGTTAAAAGAGAGCTGAGTAATTTTTGAAAAAAAAAAAAAAACAATTCCATGAAATTGTTTTAAAAAATGTCACTGCTATTTGTGAAGAATTGCATAATTTTATAAAATTGAAATCGTGCGGTTGCGGTAGCTTAGTGGCTAGGGCATCATTCATTGAACCCAAAGGCTTGGGGATTGGAGCCTGATAAGCTGAAGACCATGTACACTCGGGGATACCATGCCAGTAAAATCCATAGACCCTGAAGTCATGAGGCAGTTCCAAGGGTACCAGAGGCTGGAGAAAACTTCCCTCCCTTTCAGTCTGAGGTCTAAAGAGGGAGGTGGTGCAGTTGTGGTGTTGCCATCCAACTATAGCATTCTAGGGTACATGCTATCCACTTATGAGATCATCACAAATGACTAGCAATTAACATGGCTTTTAAAAGGGCAAATGCCAATAAGGAAAGTTGGTAAAAATAAAAAAAGGTAAAAATATAATTTCTCAATCCTATGAGCATGGAACCATTTTACATATGTTAATGGAGAGATTTTTAACCCTTTAACTATGAGTAACGTCAATAGACGATTTGGCGAGACTTTCCTGTGGTACGGGTAACGTTAAGAAGCGATTTGATGAATTACGCTGAAAATGTAGGTTTCGGAATAAAAAGTTGAACAAATGGAAATTAATTCGTTCTTTACATTATAAATAATCATTTATTCAATTGAAAGTGGCAAAATTAGAGGTGCAGAGGGGGGTATTGACCACTCCCTTTTGATACAGTGTGCCACCGATCTGAAAACAAGAACATTCACAAATAGTGCTAAGAAGCCCCGTTTTCAAGCACTTTTATTGGTTAGCCAATAACAAAATTTGCTAAGGCGAAAGCGTCTTTTTCTCAAAAAATTGCCATATGTTAAAAATGGGGCGTCTACGGCTAACGTTGATTGGAACTCTCCAATTTTGCCTTTTTCATGTAAGAACCTCATGACATATACATAAGAAATAGATGTATCGCCATTTATGCAGTTTTGGATACTTTTTTTTGGCGGTCAGACGAACAGATTTGTGAATATATTCTGGTAGTTAAAGGGTTAAATAGCGTGGAGCCTACAAATAATCAAACAATCTCCCCTGGATGACCATTTAATGACAAAGGTGTCATAAAACCATCCTTCAGAGCAGAAAAGTTTAGTTTTCAAGATGAAAGATAAGGAATCTCAAAGGGTGGTAGTTCATCCCATGTGTGTGACATTTTCTTCATATCTCCCTCTCTTATATATTTCTTCTATCATTAGAAGCCAAACTATACAAACTACCACTGGGAATGCTGATAAAAATAGCGCATAATAGGAGCCTTTTCACCTTTTTTGTATCTTATTTGCAGATTGCCGGCCGTTAATTCGAGAATTGGTGGGGCTATTTTCTAATACTCAATGTTTGGTGCTGACATTGTTAAAAGGCTTTTACTCTCAACTACAATACATCAAGGTATGACTATTTACTTATTTTATTCTATTTTTTAAACTGTTCATGAATGAATTAAAAATCCTTTAAATTTAAAAATCAAATTTACTGATAGATAAAAAGTAAAATGGGCATTATTTTTGAAGAAAATGCATGCAGTGTTAATGCTACATTTTAGACACACTTATTATTATTATGACATTTTTCTTTACATGACTAAAGCATTTAGCATTCTACATCATTATGCTGTTAGTCTAAAGTAAATATTCTAAATAGGAAATGGCCCTGCAAGTAGAAAAAAACTACCAAAAATTAAAATCAAATATGCAGGTTAACCCCTCCCCTAGCTAGCAAATACATGGAATGTTTGATTCTAGAAGCATTCAAGCATGAAGTTTGAAATAATACTGATAAATGATAAGTAGTACAAGATAACTGCATACCAAAAAATGCAACAAATATTAACATCTCTCAGCAAAAGAAACATAAAAAGTAACAAGATTTTTATGTCATGTTCAATGCATTATTTCGAAAAAACAAATTAACTATAGATAAAAGTCAACTGAGTCAAACAAACATCTGGTAGAGATCAAGTTCCCAAGCACAGGAACCAGATGGTATAATCAATAATCACAATAAAATCCATATGTTTACAAATTTACAAACCCTAGGTTTACTGTAGTAAGGTTGCACTGTATTTATTAAAGTTAACTGTACTCATTTTTGAAACACAAAGACCTAGATTGAAAAAATCATACAGAATAAAACAGAAGTAGTTGAAACAAACTAATATCTTAAAATGTTTCATAGCACTTTTTCTTTTTTTAATGCCTACTACCTCTCCTCAGTTCATAGCATAGTCTAGTTATATCTTTTATGAGAATTAATTTTAATTTTGCAAATAAGATGAATGTCAACACCGAAACTCTATATGATTAAGAAAACTACATACTTCTCTCTTTCATGGAGCTATCACTTCTTCTATATTTAGGAATAGCACCTTGAGATCGTTGGTTAGAGCTAGACTCTAGGGGTGTAGTTTCATCAGGAGAGGAGACTGTGCTGTCCGACTGGCCGTCAAAATTGCTTTTTGAATACTGACTATCTGGACTGATGGTTTCTACATTGTCATCCTCCTTGTTAGGACATAAGCTAGACAAAGCTGAAGACAAAAGATCAAATTTATGCATTTTGTGTTTCAACACACAAATAACACTCTATAGGTGATAGAACTACTATACTGTTTGAACTGTATAACTTAAATATCAACAACTAAAATTAGAATTTCTAAGTGGAGGAGAAATTTTCCTCCAAGTTTTATATGTGGAAATGGGTTACAAAGCACGGGAAAGAACAAAATAATAATAATTGATTACATTAATTCTTTGTTTTCTAATATTCTGAAAGTTTGCATTTCTCCCCATGACATTTTAAATTTTATCCAGCTTCTTAGCAATGTTTAATTTCAGTACTCCAAAACTTCACGAGTATTCCAAACATTTCAAACCTTAATTATAACAGAAATGATTGTGAGCATATGGAAAAATACATGAAACATTTTAAGAGAAAATTTGGTGGAGGGTGTTCTTTTGGGTTGTCAATTTGTATTATATATACAGATACATAAATATGTATCGTATTTGATTTTGATAGATTAAGAAAATCTCTATCATGAAAGACAGATGTGCTTCTCCTCAACATGGGGAAAAGGTGAGGGAGAGAAGTTTCAGCTTGAAAAGGAGACAGTTGACCCCTGGAGGTTTTTGAAAGAGGGTATCTTTCTTGGTCCCACAATATATGAGAAGTTTTCTCGCAGAAAGCGAGGGTATGTTTTTGTGCAATCTTTTATGCATTCATGATATTTATCATACGTTGAAAACCTTATTATTGACATCACGTATGCTTGTAAGTAAATAGCTATCTTTTAACTCTGAGCCGTCTGTTGTCTTGATGCACAATTTCCTTGTGTTGAAGGTCCCCACTCAACGAGTTCTGACAACCCCTAATCTATACAATAATATTACTAAGCTAAATGAGCTAAATAAAACTTCCTATTTTGAAATGAATTTCGGATGATTAATATTTTTTAAATGCACTATTAAATCATTGTGATGAAAGAGCAACTTGTGCAAGAGCTTATGTCAAGACATAAAGCATATGCTTCAAGTCCTACGGATTGCCTCAAAACAACTTTTCCAAAAGTGACAGAAATGGTGGCCCCACCAGGTATTCCTAAAATCAATTGAAAATACTAAAACAATCTCTTTGAAAGCAATGTATTTTCACTCAGAGAAAACAATTTTTAAAATTTGTGTGAAGGTCAATGTGTCTGAATGAGATGCTGTATTTTAGGTATCAGACTTAATAATAGTACATACAATTAAATAATATATCTAGCATTCATATTTGAATAACGTTTCTTTGATTTAATAGCAATGCCATTTCGCAGTCTCATTAAAGGTTTTAAGTTTAATTCTTTTACTTTCAATACAGTCGAACCTCGTTTTCACGACACCCGGATGACACGTCACTCTGGATGTCAGGTCACTTTTTCAAAGTCCCAAACTTGCAACATATCATTTTAATGTTTAATAACTCCGCAATTCACGACACTACTTTATTGTGCCCCTCTGTTTATGACAACACTTTAAATTATTAAAACAGTCTCAATTTTATTTTTTTAACTGAAATCTTTCAGTGAAATAGTGAAGATTTAATCAAAAGGTTATCTTAGAATTCCTGAATATGGATTAGTGAAAAGTGTTATCAACCAATAGTCTAGAAAATCCCCAGCTGTTCGAATCCAGGCATCGCAAGCCAGCAAGGCGACCAGCAAGGCAGTTTGAAAGCAACAGGTGGAAAGATAAAGTTGTGCTACAGGTTTACTTGAACTTCTCCCGAATTAGGGATTTTAAGCACAGAAAGAATTTTACAATTGTCATCATTGACAGGCACAAGAAAGGAGTGACAAGTTTCATTCGATAGCTTGTAGGATTAAATCTCTACTCGGCAATACTTCAGAAAAGGATAAAAGAGACAAGGAGAAAGAAAGCATCCATTATGAAACTCCAACTTTTGTTTCTCAAATTCCAGGGTTGTACAGATTATAATTTCCAGTCAGAAAGATTTCAGAAAGACAGGTCAGGGGAGAACCACTATGGGTATTCACTTGCAGTTAAATGGTCATTGTCAGAGTCCGACAAAAACGAGAAAATCTTAGGAGCCAGCTTTTCATTTGCGAACTAGTCACCACCAGAAAAACTAGTCGCCCGGGCGACCTGGCGCCCGGGATTTGTCGGACCCTGGTCATTGTAAATGAGCTTTTAAAAATAAATGCCATCATATTAAGCTCTTTTAGACTGACAATTTTTTTAGAAAGCATCTTTCTTTGTTCGAAAATAAGGAATTTGTTTTCACCGTCCAGTTAGAAAGTGGTCAAAAGTAAAGGGGTTTTACAGCTGAGGGAGAAACTTCCAAGTAAATCAAAGGCGTTGCATTGCATTGATATCATAGAAAAATACCTTTCTTCGATTAAAGAAGCTAAGCAGGAAGATTTTGACTTTTTGTACAAAATACAGAGAAAAATTTTAAATTGTAAATCAAGAAGTAAGCAAATTCTTATTGGAGAATATTTTAGTACAAAATAAAAAGTAAGTTATCTTTTCGCCTTGTCTTATCAAATAAACCACGGATGGTAATTAAATCTAATTTAAAATATCAAATGATTAATATAGGCTAGAAATGCATTATTATATTACATGTTCTTTAAATTATGTGTTTTAAAGCAATTCCGGTTAAGATGTCGCTCCGCTTATGATGACACTTTGTAAAAAGTCTGCAGGGTGTCGTGATAACGAGGTTCGACTGTATTTTTAAATGACTAGACTGCAAGATAACTGAACAAAAATAAAATTAAAACAGTAATTTGGCATTTCATATTTTAACATTTGAAAGTGCGTGTAAGAACAGAATTACATCTAAAAATTTTCAATTTAATATTTTTATGAAAATAAAAAGAACTTTACTTATTTGCTTTTCAACGAAGTTTAGTATATATAAAAAATGCAAAAACAGTGAATCCCATTGCAAATGCAAAGGTCTTATTTTCAAGAAGAAAAAAAAAACATTAATGAGACTGGTTTAAATTACAGTTCACCGAGTGATGTCCGATTCTTTTTCTTGGTAAAAATTTAAAATGTGCAATGTTGGCTAAGATTCAAGAATCATTACATACTTGTTAATAAAAAAATTACAATGTATAACAACCTTGATTCTAACATTCATTATTTTACTAGTTATTTCAAAAGTTAAAGATCTCAAATATTCCACACAAATAATATTAGAAAAATTAATAATTCATACCAAGATTTGCAGAAGAATTAAACAACCAATCAAAGCCTGCAATGCTGCTGCTTTCTGAAGGTGCAGGAGAAGGGCAGTTCTTGGAGTCATTCCACGAATAAGGATTCTGTGCTCGCTCATAGCAACAAGCTGGTTTATACACGAGAGTGTAATGACTATCATTGCTATCAGGCAGAGATATAGAAAGAGTTTCACTAGAAACAGAAGAGGCACCGCTTCCACAATGACCAGGTTTCGGAACAGAGTTGTCAACTTTATTTGATTTATCTTCCGGAACAGGTATAATAAAATTCACAGCAGACTTCTCTTTGTTAAGTTTTATTTTCTCCGTTTCTGTAACAGTTGGAACACACTGTTGTTGTTCTCCACTAGGACTATTTACACAATTGGAACTTTTCTGGCCTGTAGGTTGTCTTGCACGGTAGAGTTCTTCAGAAATTCCTAAAGAACGACTACTACGAGCTGAAAATCGCCTCATGTGCTTAACAGACCCGGCTGTTTCAAGAGAACGATGTCTTACCAATGAGCAATTTGATGCAGAAGTGCTTTCTTCGTCTTGTATGCAACTAGATTCAAATGATGGGATAGCAGATGCAGAGGAGTTAGTAGTCCGATTATTGTCAGCACAACAAGCTTGATGTTCATCACTTAGTTCTACAATAGGTTTTATCGCTTCACTGAAGCTAGGTCGTAAAAATTCCACACTTCGTAAAGGCATGACGGGTCTGGCACCAATGCCACTCCCACTACTGCTGCTTCGGCCAATCATTTCTAGACTGACTGGGTGCGAAGGCGGAACACTGGGAGATGGTTTCTCAGGACAAGTTTCGAGCTCACTATGAGCTCTCCTAACAACACGTTTATCCCTCTCCATGCGAGCTTGGCTCCGGTTGCGGCTTCTAGCGATTTCAGCAGCACGAATGCTTGGATCTTGTGACATGAAACCCAACTCCACAGAGCTTGTACCCTTGAGCAATGCTTCTGAACTCGAGCTAGAGGAAAGACTCAAAGCACTAGGAAGATAACTAGTGTGATGAGAATCTGAAAGAATATATACAGAACTAGAAGAAACAGCCGTCTCTTGGGTGTGTCCTGGAAAAAAATTTCATTTTATTAGATGGATAATATTTGCATAATGAGTTGTACAGATTAACATCATTTATTAAAATTTTTTTACTTCTTTACGAAGAAAATTAAAAGGAATACTGAGCCACATCTTTACAACTGTGAAAATTTTGCAGAGTTAGCCAATTAATCGATGCTACACAATAGAGGAAAAATTATGTTCCAAGACAGTCATGAACCTTTTTATATTCATCGACATCCATCACATTTCCTCTTCTGTCATTTATAATATACAAAACAAAACACTTTTTTTCTTATTTTCATATCAATCTGAATTTTTAATAAATAAAAAAGTACTTTTTGAGCCAATTGAAGATTAAATAAATATGTCTTAAGTTTTAATGTTCAAAAAAGAAAACAAGTTAATAAACAGACAGCAATGCAACAGATTGTACAAATACTTATTTCTTCCATACGTCTAAATTCTTATGAGCTAGGGAAGGAGTTCTCTGAAAATGTTGAAGCATGTTGGCAACTTTCTCGGCAAATTTACTGTTACTGCACTGTGCTCAATTCCAATTAACTTGGTGTTTACGCAGTGAAATCTATGATTAACATTTTAAAGATTTAAGACTAGCTAGATTACTTTTGAAAAAATCTTGGTTTGGTGTATTTTTTGAAATAAATATTAGAATATAAAATTTTCCTACACTTAATATTTCTCTAGATGCCTCTTTTATAAAATTATACTAAGATACTTTTTAGTAACCAGTAGGAAAAAGAAAAGTTTTATTTCATAGGAAAAAATTTATTTACTTTTGAATTTTTACATGAATTTTTATGCTACTTATAGAATTTTGATAGCTATTTTACATTTTTTAAAAATTTATTATGTTTTTGTTGTGATATTGCACATCAGATTTTTCTCCATTTGTTAATTATTATATTATCTTTTTGAATTTATTAAATTATTTTTTACTTAAGAACATGTTTTGAAACTGAATCAATTGGCTTGTTTTATTTTATTTATTTGACTGCATCACTATGCTACTGATCATACGCCTTTGTTTGCCAAAGTTTTCTAAACGTTTTTTTATTATTTTTAAATTCTGATATCTTTGGAATTAATTCTTTTTATTTTTGTTAAATTCTTTTTTGCACGAAAATTCCGCTAATTTTGATGCATGTTTTGTTTTGTTTGGATCTTTTTTGTGAAACTAAGACTTTTTATACTATTCATTTTTGCATTTTTCGAAATTCCCTTTTTTCCTCCGTCGCCTTTATTTTTACTTCATTTTCCGCCCTCCTTGATTATGTTATCTTGTTGTTTTGTGATTTGGGCACCCAATGTTCTCATTGGCGCCCACCAAATCTCCTTTGATCTCACTGGTTCTCAATTATTGCTCATTTCTCAACTGTGCTTGGATTTGGTGGTGATTATTAAAATTCTAATGTCACTTGTTGGATTTTTCTGGTTCGAAAAGCAGTGTGTTCTCACCGCTGCTGCGAGTGGGAAAATGAAAATGGCTCAGGATGGTAATTCTGGCTGGCTCCTAGAAGCGATGTGAATATTTTAAAACATGATTTGATTTGTAATTCTTTTGTATCTAAATAGTCAAGAATTTGAGGGGAATGTATCACAAAATGCCCCATGCTGAAATTCCTACTCTATCCTCAACTTCTACATCATAAATTTGTATGAAAATTTGATGGCAACTATTGTAACGAGCCTGGAAGCACATGATGATATACCCACTTCTGCATCTATCTGCCATTAAAAAAATCTCATTCATCATTTTTCATTTCACTCAAACAATAATAAAACCCATAAGTTGTCTTCAAGCCAAACAAATTATAAAATAGAGCAGACGATTTGAAAGCAGATAATTTTCTTTTGATGTATTTCTGAATCTCAAAACTAATTCAGACCCAAAAAAATAAAAAATAAAAAGGCCATCTTATTTATTACACTACTCGCAAGTAATATTTGAACTAAAATAAAAAAATAAATGTAAATAAATCCTATGATCTTTTGATAACCGGCCATAGTGCTGTTAAGTACATATCTTATGATTTTACCTGTGACAGCTTTAAATTCAATGCATTTTTCCAACTGTATTCGTAAAATCATTTGGAAAAATGCAATAGACGGATTCTTATTTCATTCATGTGAAAAATATTTTGATTCCCTGATTTTTTTTTTTTTTTTTTTTTGTTTTGAGTATTTTAATTGTAATGTCTATTTGCACAAAGTTATAGTGGAGTACAATTTTATCTCAATATTTCAATGGATGATGCAGTACTAGACCCTCCATGGAGTGGCAGAATATTCTTATGCGCAGAGCATGTGTTAATTTGCTTTA
Source organism: Octonoba sinensis (assembly GCA_038502835.1). Lineage (NCBI taxonomy): Eukaryota > Metazoa > Arthropoda > Arachnida > Araneae > Uloboridae > Octonoba > Octonoba sinensis. The sequence continues at coordinate 111,399,241 of CM076604.1, read as the reverse complement.
AATGTCAAAAACCATCACACATAATCAAAGCACATTAATGAATCAATGGCAAAATTTTTCATTCAGTTAAAAATAAATTGTGCAAAACAAATTGCTGAACTCTAGATAAAGTTATTTTTTGTAAGATTCTTGATATTATCTTTATGTGTTAAAAAACTTATGTTATAAAGGCTGCATCTTTAAACTTTCTACTCGGGAACTTTATTTCAGAAATATGAATTGTATATGTAGAGATATGAACTGATAATTGCAACAAAAGGCAGGTTAACATTACACTGGATACCATTTAAGTGCATCAAATGATTTACTACATTAAATTTTGACTATAGAATGTTTTTATACTTGATAAGAAAGAGCTCCTTAAAATACACTGCCAGGCTTAAAAATACAAACTTAAAACTTGAAAACTTAATTTAAAAAGATACTAAAATTTTTTAAATATTTTATCGTAAGAATTCAAGATTTAACATGGTACTTTTTTAAAAACTAATTTATTTACTTATTTTTCTTTCTTGGTTTTTTCTTTTTATTATTATTGTTGTTGGTTTCTTTAATGAGAGTTAATGAAAGGTGTTTACCCAATGTATAGATTGCATAATAAAACTGCAGTTAACTCTTTACATGCTTTGGCTTTAATTATTCTAGATTACTTTATTTAGGTTAGTAATGAAATTGTATTTTCCCTTTATTTTCTTTATAGCTTAGAAGCATAAAACATTCTTGAGTGCTGCCCTGAAGGCTAACCACTTCTTTCTCAAACATTTTAACCACACATCTTTTGTTTAAACAAAAGACTGATAATGATGCAGTTTTAGAAGAGCAAATTAAACTCATTTTTGTGAAAGTTAAATATATGTATACCTATTTGATCTTGACAATTGTTATTGGAAAGGGCAGACATAAGTGTTGTCATCTCTTGCATATTATTTTTGGCTATTTCTGCATTCCAACCTCTCACTTCTGATGCAGCCACTATAAAAGAATGGTGTGAAAAGTGTACATATTAATAACTGATAAAAGCTCAACCTTATCAAGGATTTGAAAATGACAATAGATTACATGCATGCTGTGCTATTCCTTCGTTTCGTTTACATTTATCTTGTCTTTAACATGTTTGAAGTTCATTGAAAAATATGGCACTTTTCAAAGGTTATTTAACAAGTTAACCCTTGATTGAAACTGCCAAACATTCTAGTTCTTACAATTTATAAGTGAAAAAAAATCAAATTTCGATATCATCGATCACTATAAACATAAAAGGCTATAAATACATTTAAAGGTTTTCAAACTTTTATAAATAAGAATACATAGAGTACTGATAATGTGTATTACATAACCATTTAATTTTGCATTTTTCATGCTTCTAAACTATTTCAACTATTTCTGTATGTGAAAAATTCTTTTTAAATTTAAATTCTTATTCATTTTTTTTTTTTTTTTTTGTGGTGTGTGTGTGTGTGGGGGGGGGGGGGGGTATTTTACTTAACATTTCTTGTAATTTTTAACTTGGTGTATGTACCCACATTAATTATTATTTAACTCATGTCTGTACTCATTTTTATCAAGTTGCCATGTCCTTTTAATTTTTTTAACAGCAGAACTTTTTCCCTTCTCTTTCAACAACGTCTATTTGTCCACTTTGAAGTCTAAAATGGCAACATATTGTTATTTCAACTTGCACTTTATGCTCACTGACAGTATAGCACTGCTTATGGAGACAGAAGAATATCGCAAACTGTCTTAGGATGTTGTTCCTTTTTTTCGTTTCCTGAAACTTTTTTAGTTTTAATGCAGGATAAAGTCTGGAATTTTTGGTTTATAAGGAAAATAATATGTAAATCTCTTTTATGAAACCAAATGAGCTTTAATTAAACAGAATAATTTAATGCTACAATATACAATTGTTTATGATCATTAAAATACTACAAGTTTTTTAAAATTCTGGCCTGTAATTGTATGAAATTAATGACACCAGAATTGTTGACCATTTTAACACCAATAAGCAGGATAAAACTTAGTTTCTTTTTTTATTCCAAGATTGAGATAGAGTTAGCTGTTGGAACATAACAAGCATAGCGTTTTCAATCACAGCTTAAATAAGTTTTTTATAAATTAAAATTTGTTATTTGTCTTAACTTTTAATTTTAATTATTCTAAATCATTCCTAAAAATTTTAATGCTTTAAATATATAAATAGAATATTATAACTTTCATGTTACAGGAAGGGGGGGGGGACACAAAGCTGAAAATCAAAAATTCCAAAACAGTTTTCAATAAATTATATTGAATTAAATTAGTCAAGCAGTTATACCTTGCTGCATAACTTCAGCAACAAGATCAGATGCAAGTCCATCATTGTTTTCTTTATCTTGTTGAGCTTGTTCAGATACACTTTGTTTAACTGAAGCTGCACCAGAACTTCCTGAACTTTCTCGATGATGGACATCAACTTCAAGATCTGCAAATTTTTTCAGAAATTTTATGACCGCGTTCTATGCGTCACAACTCTTTTTTTTTTCTTTTGATCAGAGGAGGATTTTTTCATTTTAACAAAGATTTCAGGAAAATTTAAAAATTATTTTTAAAAAATATGAACAGTACTAAACTGATATTTTTAAAACTTTAAACTTGAATTAATACCTATTCCATTCGAAGACATCATTATCACCATTTAGTACTTAAAAAAATTTCTTTTTCTCTTAACTTTATTACAATATTAAATTTTAAATTACAGATATTCAAAATACCCCATCAACAGGGTTTGCAATTCTGGATCAAAATTCCAATACCATCAACTAGTCACTGATACTGTTAATTCATGTTTTTCAAGCTAAGGAGTAGATTCAACTGAAATGCATTCGATCAAATCCAACACTATCGATCATTTTCAAACTGATCGAATATTGGAATTCAATTTGTTTCCTGGACTTCAATCAAAATGCGTAATGTTGCCATCGAATGCTTTCCTCCCTCGGCATTTTGTCACATGACTGGGACATTAAGCTGAATCAATGAAAAAGTTGAATGAGAAAGCTAAGCTATTTTAACTGTAACGTTTCAGTTGAATCGGAATTGCATGATTTTGATCAAAGTGTTCGATGGAAATTGGCAAAATGATTGAAAAGTGTTCAAGTTGAATCCCTGCCTAAATTTTGGCTTTAAATGATTGATTTTAAAATAACAATTGATATCTGATAAGTTAAATTAAAACCTTTTTAGTTGAAGAAATATTTATTATTTATAACCAATACTGAAAATACCAGTATTTTACCTTAGCAAATACCGGTTTTACGAAATTGCAAAATAACACAAAATACTGGTATTTGGTATATTAGAATACCAGTATTGCAAACACAGCCCATCAATGAACTTATTTTAAACAATGAAGGATACAAATAATTTTAGAGATCTGCAAAATACTAAATGCTTACTATTACAACATCGGCTTTTAAGAATTGTCTGCAAGAAAAGAAAAAAAAAGTAAAATATTCCCCCACTCCCAAGAGAATCCCACAATTACTTGCCTAGTTTTTCACACAAATGAGTATGCTTGCCTTTTAGGTAAGAAAATAAATAGTCTCCGGCTTCAAAAAGGGCATCATGGAATGAAGATTTAAGGCCCAAGAGGTTCAGTTTTAAAGCCATTATTATTCATTATTTTTATTAATGAGTTTAATGAGAGTATTTCTGGGAAAATCAATATTTTTGCTGATGATGTTACAGTCATGGGAATTGTTTACACAGAAAAACAAGTCAATCAGCTTCAAGAGGTTTTAAATCAAATTTCTAGGTGGGCAATCAAGTGGGGTATATCTTATATTATCGTTAAATGTCAAATGCTTCACTTTGGTCATGGGAATAAAGGTGCAAGCTATTATTTACAAGGGTCAAATCATTAATGAAGCAGAAGTAGTTGTTGATCTAGGAGTACTAATTACTCACGACTTCAAGTTTAGTCAGCAGTGTAGCATAGTAAGTAACAAAGCTAACAGGATACTTGGGTTTATTAATAAGGCTATTTTGAACAGGTCTAAGGAAGTTGTATTGCCATTATACAGAAGTTTGGTAAGACCTCATTTGGAGTATGCTGTTCAGTTTTGGTGTCCTTATCTAAAGAAAGATATTACCTTATTGGAAAGAAGGGTTACTAGATTGGTAAGTGGTCTCTCAGACTTTGATTATGAGGTGAGGCTTAAAAGGCTCAATATGTATAGTCTAGAGCAAAGGAGTATTAGGAGACAAGATTCAGTTGTTTAAATTCATTAAAACAGGAAATGATGATAGGCTGCAGTCATGCGATGAAGGTAGAACCAGAGGTCATTGTTTTAAGATTTTCAAATCTCAGGTTCCTAATTTCAAGTCTTGAAATTAGGAAAAATAACTACTTCAATAGGATTGTAGGCAGTTGGAATAGTTTACCAGAAGCAACTGTTAATTTCAGTGGGGTAAAAACTTTTAAGAAGGCTCTTGATGTTCATTAGGGATTGTTAAATTGAGTAGGAACAGCCTAGCATGGCCCTGTACCTGTTGCTGGTCATGGTATTTGTATTTGTATAAGATTATTTCGAAGAGAACTAATGTTCATGCTTACAGAAAATATAAAGATTCACTTATAATTTCAAATTTTTACTCATTCTAATTTTCAATCAAGTCACACAATTAAGTGAAAATCAGTAAAAATTCTTGTGAACTTTGGCTGTAACAAAAAATCTGTTAAACTAACGCATTTGTTTGTCATAATTTGTTTGACATAAATATTTCTTTTATGAAGCAATTTTTAATTATATGCAACCCCGCATTCTTCCACAGATTTGCAAGAAAAAAAATCAGAATTCCTCATATTCTTCTATAGAATCACAGAATATAGGAATAAATTTAAAGTTTAAAAGAGTGTGGGCAGATATACAGCAGATCAGCAGACATATGGGCTGATGGGAGAAAATATACGCTTCCTAATCAACCATGCCCAGATTGTCAATCAAACACAAATTGTTAGGTTTAATTTGCATAGGAAGTTTCCTGCATTTCTTTTCAATTTTATGTGATTTTTTTAAACATTAGACAGAATTCAAACTATTTATATATGAAAGGTTCTGAAGACTAAAGGGGTCCCATACTTCTTTTGTTAGAGATTAAGGGCCGAACAACATTATATCTTAAGAAGATGCGATCAAATGTATCACCTGCTTTTTTGCAGCAGTTAATTAAAAATAATTAGAATTAAGATTAGAGAAGCAACCAAGTGCACATAAAATTACTGCATAGCAGAAAAAATTAGGCAGATTTTTTTTTATTTTTTTCTCAGCAAATTTGAGCAGACTGAAAATTTAGCATGCCCCCCCCCACAATACAGATCACATATTATATAATCATGCTACTATTCATTCTATAACCATCAAGCCATTTCTGAAATTTAATCTACATTTAATCCCAATCAGATTCTATTTTAGAATCTGGATTCTGCTAAAATTATGAAGATTTTACATTTGATCGCAAGACAGCATAGAAGGAAGAAAAAAACATTGTTATCAGAACAGTTTCATGACACTTTCTTTTAATCAACAAATACAGTCAACTTTTAGAAATAGGCATCAGTGAAACTTTTATCACAACCACCATTACTTCATAGAAGCAATATTAGGATTTGTGATTTGCAAAATAGCAGTTTATAATACAATAAATAACTAAACTCTTTCTATTTGAAGAAAGTATATTCAAATGATGATACTTTCATATGTAAGTAATATTTAACAAACATGGCAGGATGGTGATGAATGGGAGAAGGTGAATAAGTCCCTACCAGTCTCAATAATCTTACACCAAAAAAAATATTTCCTTTTGCAGTAAACAGAATCGCCTAATCATCCAAATAAATTGACCTTTTTTGTTTGCTTTACTTAAGTACAATTACCATGTATTTCTCTATAACTAGTCCGAAGTATGTACAATTTGTGTTTTACTCATTTTCAAAAGCATATAATTTGTTTGCTTTCATATTATCCGACTCTATTTAAATTTCCAAGTGAGCGTGGCAAATGGCGAGCGTGTAAGTACTCTTCATTGAAAGATGAAATAGAAGAAAACATAATATAATTGTAAACAGGACATTTTTGATATCTAAGCAACTAAAGTTAACAAAATCGATCAAGTTTAAAAAAAAAAACAAGGCAATGAGATTTCACTACACGTAAGAAATTTGGACAAGTGAAAAATCGTACAAAACGGCTAAAATCTGTAAATTTAAAGTAAAATCCTTAAAAGTTGGCAAGTATGCAAGTAGAACATCTAACTCTTCACATATACTCACTTACCAATAGTACTACCACATGGTTTGGGATCAAACTGTGAATTCATCAGTCGATTAAGCAGCTCCATTGAATCAACATGGGAAGAAATGTTGCTTCTGATTGGACCTTCAACATATGAATTGCGAGAGCTGCATTGAACAGGAGGAGTCTCGCCGTCACGACGAGAATTCAAGACAGTCATCTCAATTTGTTCTGTTTCCCTAAGAAAAGTCATTCTCATTTTACAAATAATAACCTTCAGCTTTTTAAAATATTTAAAAATTATTCAATCCATGAAAATTAACTTTATGATGCTTCAATAGCCTTCAAAGTTGAATAACCACAACAAAATTAAAAGTGGAAAAAATCAAAGAATTGCTTATAAAGATGTAAATCTGATAATACTAGAATTCTATGTGTACTAAGTATGCATACAGTTGAAGAACTGGACATAACAAAACTAAAATTCATTAACTGGTTAATACTTAAAAAATAAAGGAATGAAATAAAACCTGAAGAAAATGTCAATTTTGAAATAATTTATGAAAAAAATGCTTATCCCAAAGTGTAAAAAAACTGAATACTAGGGATGTAACAAATAGTGATTTGGCCAAATAGGCGAAGTCGAATATTCGGCCATTTCTTCTAGGGCGAAGCGGAATATTCGGCCAATGTCTTAGGCCAAATACCGAATATTCGTCAGCCGAATATTAAAATTTCTAGAAAATCATTGTAATAGAAAGTATTTGGCAAATTTAAAAGTATTCACAAAGTCAAACACCAACTCCATGCATTAATCTATGATGTATCATTTAATATTTGTTTGTTAACTATCTAAAACTATCTAAACTTAATGTATTTTCTATATTGTTTGGAGTATAATAAAACTGAGAATTTCACACACAAGTGGAATAGAAATGACAGGTTTTAATGTAAGCATTAGCATTATTTTACTAATTATTTATTTCAAATTAAAAAAATACTATTGTTTAGGGATCTCTTATTTTGTTCAAAATAGTTGTATGAAGATATTTCAAAAGTAATATATGTTAATATTTCTATTTTAGAAATTTTTTCACATATCTATTTTTTGAAAACCTATTAAAATTTAATGCATTTAACTGGAATATACAAACAAACCTTGTTAATTCAAACTCACTTAAAACAAATTACTTATAAGACGAACTACATTTGCGATCCCCGTCTTAATGTATTAACAAATAACGCTATTTCCTTCATTTAAGACAAACACGCTTGATTTGAACTATCGGATAAATCAAACTCTCATTTGTGGTCACTACCGCTCAAACTTCAATTCAATATCAAACAAACTAAAGTCATTTTTCACTTTACCAAACAGGGGGTAAACATGGAAAAGGATAATTCATCAGAAAGCCTAAATAATTTCGATGCCATTGATACTTCTAGAGCAATTGTCCAGAAAAGAGTAGGAAACAATGTGTCATTTATGACACATTGTTTCCTACTACATATCGGTTATAACCGAGATCTCGAAATACTCGATTAGCTCGAATTAGCTCTCGAAATACTCAGAGAAATACTCGGTTATAACCGAGTATTTTTAAAAACAAAACAGTATAAATCTATGATAATTTTGAAAGATTTTCTCTTGATATGTAATTTGGTTAATAAATGTTTAAAGTTATTTTTACTTTTAACACCTTTTGGGAACCAGAAATTGTTTTTTTGCTTATGATAAATTTGAAATTTATATCATTGATTTACATATGCATTACGGGGGCCGTGGCAGCCGAGAGCTTAGGATGTCAAGCTTCAGATCTGAGGATCTCGGGTTTTATACCCCAGCCGCTAAAGACCCACCATGTACACTAGGAGATATGTGCATGTAAAATCCGTGGATCCTGAAGCCCCCCGAGGCAATTATGAGGATACCGGTGGGTGGAGATTTTCCCTTCCCTTCACCCATAGGTCTAAAAAGGAAGGTGGCATATTTGTGGTGGCGCCATGTGGTGTGCGCTTACCATAGTTATTTGGTCAACTATTAGATATTTAAGTGTCTTACTTTTTAGGTGCCTTTTCCGGCAAAATAACAGCATCTCCTTCAATGTCGTCGGATTTGCCAGACTCGTCACTAGATTCTTCCCAATAGACTCCAATATCAAACATTTTATGCATCTGTACATTTACTATTTTTAAGGTAGTAAATACCACCCCAATAATAATGCAATATATAGCCCAAGTGATCAGAGATGGCATGCAGCACTGAAAAGAAAAACATTAGCTATAGCAAAACATCAAACTAGGGGAAATACAGTTCCCTCTATCAAACATGAGCATATGAATTCCCCAGAAATATATTAACTTTTGGATAGACATTTAAATCAGCTGAACAGCATTGTACACTTTCATTCATTTGAATATAGAAATTATTTTCAATTCTAAAATCTTACTCTTATAAATGATATTATATTATCACGGTATGAATATTTTAAGACTTTTTAGAACAATAAAAATGAAGTCATTATATAAGGGCTTTTTTTTTTAATGAAACAAAATTGTAACTCCAATACTGTTATTTCCATAAAAACATGATGCACAATGACAAAAGTTTTTAACACATCAAACAGAGAAATTAAATTAGCACCAAGCAACAGTTTCTAAACAAATAGAGAGAAATTATCATTATATGCCAACTCCACAACTAAGGTGTTGACACGAGTAGTGATGACACGGCAATTTGGCCGAAGCGCTAATGCCAAAGCTTCGGCGGCTGTACATATTGAGCATTAACATTGAACACAGAATAACTGTATATATCATATTATACTCCATATGTTTTAATATTCTTAGTTTCGCACAACATTTTCAACTTACACAATAAGCTGAAAATGCTGTACAAAAAAGGAATATTAAAATTTAATAAGATAATTATAAAGTTATTTTTAAAATTAATATCATCAATTAAGGTATTTTTGCTTTGCACAAGTATTACCATACCAACACATATTTCTAATTTTTTATTGCAAATAAATAATGATGGAACATTATTTGGAGTATTGAAAGCATGTTCTTCAATTAGGTTGATTTTCATAATAACCAATGTATGATCAAATATTATGTCACAGAATAATCCGATTAGAAATTAACGATATTTTATTGTAATGTTACTAAGTCGATGTTGCATAATGAAATGAATTAAAGTTTTTCGCGGCACCAATTTGTGGTGTTACCCCCCCCCCCCAGTCAGAATTTAAATTTTGTTTAATCAATGTATTTAATTCATTATTCATATGAATACTCTATTTTAAAAAAAGACATCAAAGGGCACACCTTCTTTGAGTGACTGGCACTTAAAACTAATCATTCGTATGAGAAATTCCATTTTGAAGTCGATTTTAAAAGGTCACTAAAGCAAACAAACTGGGTTTAAATTTTATCTTCACTCTCACTACACAATTAACTCTTATTATAATTGCTTTTAATATTACTGCTTACTGGCAACTTTTTTTTAACAATGAATTTTATATTTGTTATAAATAATTTTCCCAACAAAAAATATAAAGCCCATATATTTTTCTCCTATAATGCTCTTTCTAAAGAATAATTGTAGTCTAATTATTAAGTTCGATGACCTTTATTGGTTGAAGAAAAAATCATCAAAATAGGTTCATTTAGTCAATTGTTATGGATAAAAAACAATAACAAAACTTCATTTCTGCCCATAACTTTTTTTCTAATTGTTGAATGTGGTCAAGCAAAGGTACAGGACCTGTGGGAGACCACCCTCAATCAATTTAAAAAAGAATCATCAAAAACAAGCCATCCAGTGAGGGGTTATCCAATGAACAAACAAAAAAGAAACATATGGTTTGGACATAATCTCCTCTTTTGTGGGAAGTTAGCTAAAAATAGCATTTTTAGCTTATTTATACATGTTTCTTTGTTGCACAGGGAAAATAGTTACATGTTAATAAAGCGTATAGTCTGGAAGCAATCTTTTAGCATCTGTTTTAGGTTTATAGTATTTCTTATTATTTTCTAAATAGTGAACAGCAAAATTCTTAATGGGCCTAAATACTTAGTATTTTTTCCAAGAGTCTTGATTTCCTCCCCCCTGAAAAAGGAAAACAAAACCTTTCTAAAATGGAAATTTATTGCTCTATTCGGAAGAAACAACTTAAATATGATAGAATACATGAATACAATCATAATTCACAATCAACTTTCTTCCCATAATATTTACTCATAGCAGAAAAAAAACAAAGATTACACTAGCATATGGCCCCCATTTGCATGTGAAAAATTCTCATGTAATTTTAACATTTTCTGTTATATAATTGTGAAACAGTCTTTTATCACTTGATTTAATAAACATATTTCTTATAATTTCTTAAATAGTAAAAAGTGCAAAGCATATTGAGCCAAAGCTACAAAGCTATTTTATCAAAGATTCCACCCCCTCCCCTCCACCAAAAAGAGAAAAAAAGCATTTCAAATATGAGGGCTCTAAATTAAGTAGTGGCAACTTAAGTACAAACCAAATTTTAATGATTTGACAAGTTCAATTGCATTGCATTTCTTCTACGTTATCCCCACCAGCTAAGTGTATAAACTTTTGCCAAATGTCGGAAAGCCTTTGGATACCACTGACAAGGTGTTGATCGTTGACATGGGCAACAGAGTGCCCTAACATGCGGAGTACAGCTGAAACGTCATAAAATCGATTTCTTCGAAGCGGTTCCTTAAACTTTGGAAACAGATTGAAGCCACAAGGACTCATGTCAGGTGAGTCAAGAGGGTGTTTCAAGATTTCCTACTATCACCGTTGCAATATGAGAGTAACACTGTACGCAACATAACAAAGGGCGTTGTCATGCTGCCCGATAGGGAGGTTGTTTTGCAATAAATGTGGAACCCAGCAAGCAACAATTTTCCCCATGTTTAGACATTTCTTCAATACAGAGCCGGCGATAGGCTGAGGTGGTGAGGCGCCTGCCTCAAGGCGCGTCGTTCTTAGGGGCGCATTGGCCATAAATATTTACTGCATCTTTTTGAGTAACAAACAATAGTTTTTTTAAAAAATTAAATAATATTTAAACTATTTAGTTTTATAAATGATGCATCAAAACTTCATCTAATTTCATTTTTGCATTAATATATATTACACGTTTAATTTTGATGAAATCAAACACAGAAACACATCGGGAACATCTTGAAAAGTTTCTGTTTGTCTCTTTCTTTTGTTGAAAGGATATATCTTTTACTGGGTTATTTCTTGTTTTGCACGTTATTTTTTTTCTTCTCCACAGCGACAGGCGGCTTCAATATATCCGGAGTTTGCGCTTTATAAGTGTTTGCAGTTCCAGAAAGTGTCTTTTCTTTTTTATGACGAGCAAAACGCAATCTACTACTTTTTCTATTTTTCTGTTTTTTCTTTATTCAATCCATTCTGATCAGCTATTGTTTTCATCAGCCTTTTGAAAGTTAAAATGTGTATAATTAAAGTTTGTATCGATCATATTTAATCTCTATTCCTTCATTATATATAGTACGGGCGGAAAAACGTTTTTTTGCCTCAGGGCACCATTCGTCCTAGAGCCGGCCCTGCTTCAATATGTGACACACCGTTTGATGACTGAGATCAACATCTATGGATAATTCCCGGACAGTCCATCAACGGTCTATGGAAAGGAGACCGCTTAGAATTTCAATCTGATCTTGAGGATTGGAGGGCCGGTCTGTGCAACGCAAATCTACAGTCTTTTACCGACAGGAATGAAACACTTTCACCCATCGTGGAACTATCCGATATGGTAGTGCATTTTCACCACTGGCTCCATGTAATTTTCGATAACATTCTGTTGCATATTTGCCACGGGCAACCTCGATTTTAAGCCATGACCGCTGATCATCATCGGAAACGAAGCTGTAACAATTAACAAACTTTAATGCCGCATAACGATTCCCCTTCTAACTAGATCAACTGGTTTTTGCACCACACAACGACAACAGTTCCACCTCACCACTTCCACATGCTTTCTCTTCTGCGTATTTCTAGGATGAGTTGCCACTATTTAATTTACAGCCCTCGTAGAAACAAATGATCAAGAAAAAAATTTTAAACCTCCATGACTGAGGTTTGTAATATAACACCAAGTTTGAAATCCTAGATCACTCACCCAAGTGCTTGTCATATCGAGATGTATGAAACCATTTTGTATTTTTTACAACTACTAATCGAAAATTCTAAACCTCAGTTGAACAAATACATTTTTTAAGCGTGACTCAAGAGTGCCCTTTTCAGAGTTCCCCCTGGTGGATATTCTTCAAATATATTTACTAGCTTTCCTTTTCTTTCTTATGTAATAATAACCTAATTAAAATCAAAATGAAAAGAAAGCAGCCAAAGTGAACCAATCGGCTCAAGTGAGTGACGCCACAAATCAGTGCTAAGGCTTCCTCTTTTTTAACGATTTTAGTTCAATGTGCTGAAAAGGGGAACAAAGATTTTGCTTAACATATTATTATACAGATACCAAATTCAATGAATAAAATATCAAAGATAACTGATCAATTTCATCCTTGAACATATAAACAACTTTTTAAAATTTATTTATCTTTCACTTGGGCAAGAGTTTGGTTTGCTTAAATAGTTCAATTAGCTGTAACCTGTTCTCATTGCAATGGTTTGATCTTTGACCACTGAATTAGTTATCAAACCCTTCACGCATTTGCCAGCGTCCAACACAGGCAAAAGTTACCGGCAAATTTGCACATGCCTGTGTCTCGAGCGGGCGATCTTGTATCTTGTAATTTGTTTTTAACATTGTGAAATTCAAATTAAACCATTTACACTTTGTTTGTGTAATATTTTTTTTTTATAATTTTCTCCCCACCCCCCACAAAAATAACTACAATATACCTATATATTCATTTAAGGTCAAAAAAAATACTCAATCATTTTTTACCAGGTTTACCGGGAAAAGCTTTAGCTTTAAAGGGCTTAAATTTAATGTATTTATGACAAAAAATTGGAGAAATTTTATCTTTCTGCACTCCTCTTCCACATGAACTTCCCTAAGTCAATTCACACTCCTCTGTGTGCTCAATTTGCATAAAAAGGGGTACTAAGATTTTGTTTCACACATTAATATAGATTAGTATCAAGATATTTATTTTATTAACAGGCTTCCATAAAATAGTTTCTAAGGAAACTGAATCCCCCCCCCCACACACGTGTACACACAATTTCACCTGATATTTTAACATAGATATTGCTCCTTGCATAGAAAGAATCATTGCATTTGTGTTTTATCAATATAATTAGTCATTCAATTTACATTTTGAATATCCAATTTTCCAACAAAAAAAAAAGTGTATATAAAATGGACAAAAGCATATTTTGTCCATTTCCGAGGTGGAAAAGAATGGACAACCCTGCATATGTAACATAACAAGAAAATGACAATATGCTAGAGACAAACTTCAAAATAGTCCAGTGACCAAGTTTTTAAAAGAAATCAAATTTAATACGGAGTTTCTGTATCTTACATTTTAATATTCTAAACATAAAAATACAAATTTATTAACTTAATGCTTGTTTTGTTTCCACAGAAACATTTGTTTATTTTTAGAGAGCTGCAGAGACATGCGAGGGAATGACATTTTTCACATTTAAGATGAGTAAAATACATAAAAAACACAAATTAGAAATTTTTCTTTCTTCGATTTCCTTTTAAAATCCCATTCTATAAACATCAACTCGTTCTAAAAATGTCTATTAGTCATAAAACATTCATACAGTACAGCAGCGGGGACGTGAATTTTGTTCCATTTTACCGTTCACTATCATTGTTAAAATACGATTTCTGCTTATATAATTTTTTTTATATGTAACCATATTATCTATCTATATGTATGTTTCAAAAGCGAAGGCTTTAGATCTACAAGCTTGTTGTTTCATTTACGTTACTGAATTAATGTCGTATGGCCATATGGAATTACATAACTCTATGGAAATAATACTAACTAAAGTTGTGATTAAGGAAAATCCCCTCTGCTAATTTCCTCTTCATTTCAGATATGAAAAACTTAAAACAAACACAATTGAGATTTAGAGCGAAAACAGAAAAAATTATATACGGATATTACTTCAGAGAATAACCCTACAAATGGAAAAACAAAAAAAATCTTTACCGTACTCTTATCAGATAGAATTTCCATGCAATGAAACAAACTAAAACATTAGTACTGGTGCACAAAAATAAAAACAAATGTTCAATGACAGTTAATATAACTAAAAAATGCCACCTGAAAGGATTGATAATGATTTGTTTACTTTCTTAGGTTGTGGTGACATACTTAACCCATGAAGCATATGAAATTATACAAATGCTGTAATTATGAACAGAATACTTTGAAGAGCATACCATATACAATCCAAAAGGTAGACATAACAGCAGCAGCCAAATATACAAATGAGCTATATTGCAAAAATGGTCTTGTCGGGGATCATAAAACCAACCCCCTGTAAAGGATGCCCAAACACCTTGGCGAAGTATTTCCAATGTTTGGTAACCCATATTTCAATTCATTGCTATTTCACAATTATTAAGTCCATGATAATTTATAATCCAAGTTTAACAAAGAAATGCATAAATACGAAATTCTACGTAAACATTTAACGGGGGAGTATTTTGCTGCCATGTTAAATAAATCTCTTTTCGTTTCAGCCAGTTTCAGCCTTCAGCAGCTATAATTGATTGATGCCATTTCACCTTCTCAAATTACGCAAGAAAAATATGAGAAAGAAAGAATCGTGGAGAGAAAGAAGCATTCAAACAACGAACCCATTTTCTTATTAAAACATAATCCAGAATAAAAGCTGAACAGTTGGCGTTTTTTTCGCTTGTTTCATAGCGGAAACTTACGATTAAAAGAAATAAAAACAAACCATTGATTATTGCTTGCAATTTTCAAAGCGATTTCATATTTATTGAAAAAAAATCTTATTACTTAAAATGGATAGAAAGCAGAATAAAGAGAAAAAATTTTCCCTGCATAACAGCACAGCAGTATTGGCCAATGTCGGAAACGTAATGTTTAGAAGATCGGCCGAAGTCGGGTAAAGTTGGGTCGGCCGACATAAAAAAGGAAAGGTTTTTACAACTGCCGCCGGTGTTGGCCAATACTGGCTGTCAATATCAGCCGATATTGAAAACACTTTCCCTTTTTGCGTCGGCCCAACCTAACTTTACCCGACATCGACCAATCTTTATATTATTTCGTTTCTGACATTGGCCCGTACTGTCAGGGTACAGTATTGGCCAGAGCCATAACTCAAGTGGACACTCGCGCTAGGGGGGGGGGGGTCACTTATAATGAATGCTGGTTACCTATGGAATTTCTTTAAATTTTTCCAGTAAGAAAGGATAAAGAAACAAAAGAAGCATTTGCATAAATTTGCTAAGAAACAGCTCTCAAAATTACCTCCTTCAACTTATAATAGGTTCTGTAGCGTTTAAACAGCAAATTGTTCTTTATGCATTTTGATTGTAAGAAATTCAAATGGATTATTGATGTTAAAAGAAAGGATCAGTGGTGTATTTTCAAGGGTGCATACTTTTTTTCAATTTTCATGAACACCTGTTGAAAGTTTGTACCATGAAAGTCTGTAGTGCCATGTTTCTGGGGAGAAACTAAAGCATGAAAAATTTTTATTTACTATGGTGAATACCTAAAACTGCAAATGCCTTTTACGGAGGGGAATAAAAAAATACATCTTTATTAAAGAGTGCCGTCACTCTGAGGGGGGGGGGGGAACCCCTGATTTTTGTATCTTGTTTTGCAAAAAAAAAGGAGTGAAATAAAAACATCAACGTGCAAAAAAATGCTCTTATTCCACAAAAAATAGGAATTGATGTTAGGGGGGTTATAGGAGGTATTTTTGGGGGAGGGAGTGGACTCCCTTGTTCTTTAGGGTGGTGCGTCATCTTTCTGATGTAAGATAAGCACCTTGGATTTAAAACCTACTTTTCTTTTTCAAAAATATCCTGAACATCGTATATAACAACACACGAACCGGAAACCGCTCAAAACAGCATTTTCGGCTAAAAAACCGTACCTATCGGTGGTATGTATGATAATTATGTATTTTTACGATTTTGAAAGCAATATCAAGGGTTACCTGGTGATATCCCTCACCTTTTGGCGCGCAGCGGTTCTGGAAACCCCTGAGTGCACACAAAAATGTAACTGCGTAGAATGATAAAAAGTAGTAACTGGGATGTATAAGTAGCACTGTCGCATTTAGGTTTTAGCTACCTTGAATGCGAAAAAAGGGTCCTAAAAATGTGACAATGCTGCAAATTTTTTCGATAAATATAATTAAAATTCAATTTCTTCGATACAAATCTTGTTTCAAATCAGTCCCCATTTTCAGTAATATGTCCCAATTAAAAACAGCTTTTGAGGACCACATTTTTAGGAAATTTGTTCTCATGTTTTAAAATTCTTCCAGAATCGAACCATTTTAATGAACAATTTCGGAAAAGGTGATATTTTGTTTGGATTAAGCATTAAAGTCGCTTGCCGTGTTAAAAAAAAAGTCAAAGATACTTATTCATTAATTAAAAATGAACAGATTGCTGTTTGACGAATTTCTAATGGTTGCGTTACACATAATTTTTATTTTCATATTGCATGAATAGGAATAATTCCATTTTGCGGAGATGTGTACGACATTACCAATACGCATGCACTTGCAATGGAAATTTGACACACATTTTTTAAAGTCCCCCCCCCCCCCCCCATATGTTTTTTAGGTAATTTCTAAATAAAATTGTAGTTTTAAAAGTTACATTTTGTTATTAAAAATGCTAAGAGATGGCAGCACATACTTGTATATCGTAGTTTGACAAATTTCTAATATATTTCTAAAATCTGTTGGCAACAATAATAGCGATAATTGTAAACTTGTATGGGGGTGAACGAAGAGGTGTTAGGGTTCTGACTGCTTTCATTATGGATGTGGGTAGTTTATTTTTTATTTCACTTTCTTTGTATTTTAATTATGTTTAGCTATCGTGCCTCTTTGTCCGAGTAAATCATTTTGTTAAAATGAATCAACCTGATTGTATTTTAATTTGTGTGTAGGCTTAAGGCGTTCAAGTTATGCATCTCAAAATTACTTAAATAATCTCTTCTCCTTATTTACAACGAATGCCAGATTTTTTTGGCCTTTCCATGGAATCTATGCATTCTCATGTTGTAGAAAATCATGGAATTGGAGATAAAGCTAGACTTTGGACGGCAATTTATGATTATGAAGCATCCGGAGAAGACGAATTGTCACTTCATCGAGGAGAGCAAGTCGAAGTGCTTTCCAAAGATTCAAAAATATCTGGAGACGAAGGTTGGTGGACAGGAAAAATATGTGATAAAGTGGGGATATTTCCCAGCAACTTCGTTACCCAGCTCAACAATGTGCGTCCGATGGGTAACGATGGAATTCCATTCACCATTAAATTTTCTGAGTTGGAACTGGAAGAGGTGATCGGCGTTGGAGGATTTGGAAAAGTCTACAGGGGATACTGGCGTCGCCAAGAAGTAGCTGTCAAAGCGGCCAAGCAAGATCCCGATGAAGACATCAGTGTAACGATCGAAAATGTTCGTCAAGAGGCTAAGTTATTTTGGCTTCTCAAGCATCCAAATATCGTTACACTAAAAGGAGTGTGCTTAGAAGAGCCGAATTTATGTCTGGTGATGGAATATGCAAAAGGAGGATCCCTCAACAGAGTGCTTAACGGGAGAAAAATTCCACCTAACGTTCTGGTTAGTTGGGCTATACAGATTGCAAGAGGCATGCACTATCTTCATTCAGAAGCACCAATATCTCTTATACATAGGGATCTCAAATCTAGCAATGGTGAGTTCATAAATTTTTATCTTCTATATAATGTGTTTTATGTATTTGGATTTTAGTAGGGTTGTTTTGTGTACACTGAGTGGGTTGTAAAAATAGTTTTATAAAGTATAATTTGTAAATTTCACAAAAAACTCAATCTTTTTAATACTACTGTAAAATAGCAATTACATTTCAGGCTCTGAATAGAATCATCTTTTTAAAAGGTTTTAAAATTATATGAAATTTAGAGATGTTGATGAGGAGAATGAGAGAAAACTTTCTTTTTTTAATGTTGATTTGACATGGGATGACGCTTTACTATTATCGCTCTTTCATTTCTTCATCTTGTTTCAACTTAGGTTATAATTAACTGTGCATTATGTCTTCTAAGAAGTAATTTTTCATCACATCTTATTTTCAAACTTTTGATGACCTTCAACACTTGTTTATTAAACTTATGCAATTGGGGGGAGGGGGGCGGCAATAAGCTATGGAATGTTAAACTAATTAGAGTCATACGGGTTAATTCTTGGTCACTCTTTTTGTGGGGGTAATTAATGGTCACACATTTTTTAGTTTTATAAACTGCTATAGCAAAACAACTGAAATATAGCAAAAATACTCCTTACACATTCTATTTTCTTATGCAGGACCTAAAAAGTACAAAAATTTGGTGAAAGTTTGGATTTAAAAAAAAAACGTTTTACTTACTACTACAAAAACATTATGAAAAAAGATCGGTTCAAAAAATCATACTTTTCTTAAAGATCCATACCAGTGCTATGTTTAAAACAAAAAAATCTTGTTGATACTGTTTCATACTACAAATAGTCTAAACTTTTGACTAGAGTGCATATATTTTGTCCATTTCTAATGTGCTGTATGTATATGTACGTACAATATCTCACATAACTCGAAAAGATATAAGGTCGTTTGGTATGTAGGACAGATTTCACGTTCACGCAGAATTCACGTCATTGCGCGATTTTCGCACTATTTTTTTATAATCTCACTTTGAAAAAATGTTTGCATACTGTTTCCGCAACTGGCGAACACACGTTTAAAAGATCATGAAACTATATTCAATACAAAGTGTAGGAGTATGTTAGTTATCAACTGCCATCTTGTCCCTAACAAAGAAGAATTTAAGAACCCTATTTATTATATAACATGGGAGGAATATTGACAACTTCTTTATTCTTTGGAATTATTGAACACTCAAAGGCTTTTGGGAACACAGAGTTATCTTCACTCATTCTATTACTAGCTGACAAAATGAACAAAAAAGAAAGGGAAAGAATGTTTTTTGGTCACTGAAAAGCCATGGGGTGAAAGAAATTCAAACCACTAGAGGACCAGTTATTTCTAATGTTGATTTTAGAGCAAAAGGGGGAGTAAGCCCTCTTTGGAAATAACCTTATTGTCCAAAAGGGCATTTTTTATGTCCTAGAATGGAATTCTTTCAAAATTCACGATCACAAAAATTCCTTCAAGAAAATCAGAATCGAAAAAAAGATGCTTATGAAAAGTATTAATATTCATTATCTTATCTCCTATGTATACATTCTTTTTTTTTGTGTCATTTAATTTACTTTATCTCGCATCATTTTACAACAATCACACTCATAAAATCAATTTCTTTGCAAAAATCGTGATTGTAAAAACGATCCATTCTTATATAAGAGTACAAAATTTTATTTATTTCAAAATATTCATTTTGAGTTTTTGCACTTTGGAATGCATTTTTGAACAGGAATCATTTAGGTTGTTATAAGTGCTTGGTGCTGAAGAACTTTCACAAGTATCAAGGGAATGCTGGTTTCTAAAATATGCTGTCTTATTTGAGAAACATCCATAGATGAATTGACATATGGTCAGAAAAAATAGAGGAAATATTAAACCAATATTAAGGATTGTTTGTAAAACCACATATCAAAGTATTTTCATCATTTATGGATCTTTTTCATGCTTATAATTTTTTAAAGGACCCATTTTTGCGATTGCAAATCTTGTGAAGGGTCCATTTTGTGTGAACCTTATTAATTTTTATTATTTCTTTATTGTCTTTGTTGATATAGATTAGATAATCATTTTTTATTACATAGTTAGTATTAGATCATTTAGAGACAATTTAGAAATATGTTTAAAAACTAAAAAAATAAAATTCCCACTTAACTTTTTGGTCAAGCGAGGAAATCTCACCTCCTATTTTTCCCAAGTGTGCAGGATGTAGAATAATGTGGAGTGAATTCTTTCAGGGGAAAAAAAAAGTTAGGGAATTTTGAATTAGCAGGGGGCAGAAAAGTTGCATAGGAAAGTGTCTAAGAATTCATAAATTATTTGTGCCCCCCCCCCCCCCTGCAGAGCAATGGGGCTTTACCTTTAATAAATTATGAAACCCCTCAAAAATGACGACTCCCCAAACTGGGAAAATAGTTGACCACGCCCACCCCCACAATTCTAAGCAAAGTACCATTTTCTAAAAGAAAACATTAAATTTGCTTATCTTGTGTATCTTGAATGGAGCTTTGGCTTTTAAGAAGAAATCTGCTTCTAATTAAAAAACTTAATGTATTTGATAAAGCGTTTAAAAGAAAAAAGTTGCTTCTTACAACATCCAAAAAAGAAAAAAAAATGCATCACATCTCTTCCACTAACCTTGAACACATTAGAAGCATGGTTATTAGGTTGAAGTTCCAGATTAGAGCATAGTTGAATCTAATTTGCAAATAAAAAACATGTAATGAGCATTGTCTTAGACTTATCAGATCAACTACACAGTTAAAGTCCTGGATAAACTATTTTAACTATTATCCAGCTTTAATTATATTTTACTTAATTTTGTTATGATTTTTTTTAAATTAGAAATTTGTATATTATTTAGTAGGTATAAAACCATCAAAATAATTCCAGAGCTGCCAAGTGTTCCGAATTTTCCGAATTCGTCCCAATTTTTTTACCGTGTTCCGAAAATACGATTTCTCTCCCCAAAATCCGATTTTTTGGGAAGAAAGAAAATTATTCTACCCTTTCCCCCCCCCCCCCCTTTTGCTGTGATGAAACAGCTATGCCTTTCGCACTAAAACGCAAATTCTGCTGTTTTATGCGCCGAAACGGTGATGTTTTAATTAAACTGCACCAAATGGAGGAAATACTTCTAATTACCGATTTTTTACGCTTTTCCGAAATCCAACTGCATCCGCTTCAGTAAAAACAATCTAATTTTTTTTACTACATATTTCGACTACTTAGACGTCAATAATTTTGTGTTCACTATTATTTTTATTCTTTCTTTAATTTTTTATGTTTGTAATAGAGGACTTGACGCACCCATTCGGAAATTGCAATCGAGGTGCAACTGAGTTCATTCAAACCGACACTTTGTAAGAATTAACCTTAACTTTTAGCAGGCTTTATATTTGGTTAATGAAGAATTTGGAAAATGAAATTGATCTAAAAGGTTGTTAAAAGCATTTTGAATTGTGTTAGAGTCTGCAAATCATGGGATCCTATACTGGAGAGATTGGGTTACAGCTGGGAGTTACCACAATTCAGAGGTTTCAGACATTTTATTTAGTCTTTCTTAAAATGTTGGCAATCATGTCAGTTATTGTGTTTGTTAAATATTGTAGAGCCTCATTAATATTATAGTTCTAAAAATATTTCCTGAAAATAATTTTTGTTTTTCCACTTTTTATATATTTTCATACGTATTTTAAAATACACTTATATCCACTTTAGTAATAGAGTTTTTTCTTTCATGTCAAGTACTCATACGATATTTTTATGAAATAAAAAATATTAATCAAAAATATTAAGGGACTTTCTAAATCTAGCTAACAAAAGGATACATTCTAAACTAAGAAAAATATTTTATAAGCAGATCACGAGAAAAGCCTTGCATAGCAAACTGCTTTGTAGCTCAATCAATAGAAAATTTAACCAAGAATGAATGAGAGTGATTTATATACTATATGATATCCATTTAATAGCTGCTACTGCTTTTGGGTTTTTAATTTTTTTAATGGTCCTTCCTAAAGATAAATTTTATTCCAAAAGAATAAAAACAGATTTTTTTTTAAATTCCAAAAGAATGTAAAACAGATTTTTTTTTAATTTCAAAAGAAGGTAAAAACAGATTGTATTAAATAATCTTACATGACTTTTTCTTAAATTTTTTTTTACGCATGAAGTGTTCCTATTTTTCCCCTGAAGTGTTCCTAATTTTTGTCTCCCAGGGTTGGCAGGTATGTAATTCCATGTATACATCAGATTTTTTTATTATGAAACAAATCTTATTAATGTCTTAACAATGGCCATAGCCTTGCAATTTATCAAACTCTTTACATATTCTTTCTTTTCAGTCCTTTTGAGTGAACCGGTTGGTGTTAATGATCTTCAAAATAAAACTTTGAAGATAACAGATTTTGGCCTTGCAAGAGAGGTGTACAAAACAACCAGAATGTCTGCTGCTGGGACGTATGCCTGGATGGCCCCAGAAGTCATCAAGTCTTCCACATTTTCTAAAGCAAGTGATGTCTGGAGGTAGTTATGTTATCAATATTTTTTTAACCATTTGCTAATTTTCTAATTTTTCACCTCTTGCTTAGCACTTCTTCTTTCAGTTACATCTTTCTAATGTTCTTTTTGATTAATTTGCTTGAAAGCTTAACAACATGAAGGATTAGCTAGCCGAGCAGTTTCGACGTTCATCCAAAACTTTCGACACATTTAGATTTTTAGTTATTAGGTTAACTGATAATCTTCAGTTCGTAATACATCAAGGACAGGCACACTTCTTCCGAAAAGCTCATACAAAGGAGACGTTGTAATAAAGGTCAAGATTCGCGGTCGCCACTCGCCACGTGGCGACCTTGTTTGAACAAGTGACGATTCAAAAAATTAGGAGCGATCGCCACCTTTCCTTTTTTTTTATTTTCTAAAGTAAATCCCTCCTTTTCAAATACCATCTATAGAATTTTCAACCCTTGCTTTTTTCATGCATACAAGCACAATAAAAACGCATCAATTCGTCATTCAAGTAACCGAATTTCGGCCGATAGTCTTCATTTCCCCTTTCACAAGAAAAAAAAAAGAAATTTTTTCCCGATTACGCTATTGTTTTTTCTTTAAATTCCTTCTCTCTGCCATATAAATATTTTAAATGTAGTAGGAAACAATCTTAATCTCGTACTCTTAAACTTACATTTCAGATCAGCCATTTTCGCGCTAACTTATAAAATCGGACTTAAGTGTCGCGCCATTTTGAAAATAGTGTGAAAGCTTTAAAAAGAGTTTTGAAAAGAATGAAAATTAAATGTACTGAACAAAACTAGAACTGGAAATATACATTTTTTTTTATACTTGTGTACGAAGATGGTTCGTATTTGTGATCGCGGTTTTTGTAAAAGGTTCGTTTCTGTGAGGGGGATTTTTGTTATCTGTTGCTTCCATATTTAAACAAGTAAAATTTTGAATTTACATCTGCTGTGCTCTATAACATGAAACATGAAAAACTATATTGCAAATATTCAAATTCTTTAATTTACCATCGCCAAGGAAGCAAGTTCTTTCTTTTTCCAATTTGAAAGTCATATACATTTTTTTTTTGAAGACTTGATAGGTTAAATAAAAAACATCATGTTTTCTTCACTGAAAATAAGACATAAGAAATTGTAGTGCACTGATGCACCATTCACCCCCTCCCCTCCCCCCGCTTTGCACTTTTGCTTTATGACGCATAGGTGGTGGCCACCAAGTTAATCAAGTTTAGTGGCTACTTGCAAAATTTCTGAGTCTTGACCTTTACGTTGTAACTGCCCGGCCAACTTTATGATCGACCCCGCAGTTGTGCATTCCAGGTCTCCCTTTTGCCTTCAATATATTTGCTGATTGTTAATGTTTGTCTAATAAAAGAATTTGATGTGATATGTCTGCTTCTTGTGTATAGCTGTGTCTGCATAACTGCACAAATGTTTGGCCTGTAAACAGCATATTTAATTATTCTAAAGAATTGTCTTCTAAATTATCACAGAATATATGTATGTATGTATATATATATATATATATATATCGATTAAAAATATAGAAGAGTTTTGAAATTGTTTTAGGTGTGCGCTTTAGAAAACTAAAAATTAGCCATTGAATTTTTTCCATATTCATTTTCTAAAAATGAACTAAATTAATGAAAATTGAAGCTAAGTTTGAGGATGTATATAAACATATGATAATTTAAACATATCATAGGCATAAACAGATGTTTTCTTCTTTTTTTAAAACATATACTACTAACTTGATATGAAAATGCATTTTCTGATATTTGATACGTTGTTGCAGCTATGGTGTGCTCTTGTGGGAGCTCCTAACTGGGGAGATGCCCTACAAAGGCATAGATGCATTGGCTGTTGCATATGGAGTTGCTGTGAATAAACTTACTCTGCCCATTCCATCCACCTGTCCAACACCATTTTCATACCTTATGAAAGGTGAGTATCCTTTATTTTTCAATGATTTTTTTATTATGTTTTAATTTTTAAATTCATAGTTTTTGTCAGGATTTGCTGACATGGAAAATCCTACTTGGGTTTTTTTTGGCAGGGCCTACTTAAAAAAACCCAACATCTTGAAAATTGTGTTTTTTTATTTTTAATAATTACTACAGTAATTGTTATTATCTCTATTTTTTCCTTTATAAAAATAGTTTAGCATCGACGTCAACCAGTGGTGCGAATTAGGGAGGGGTCATGGCGCAGACTGCACCATTTAAATTTTTGTGTGTGTTGGGGGGGGGGGGGTTCATTTCATGGGCTTTTTTTGGGGGGGTTGGTCAGCTGTTTGTCCGGTTTGGAATTTATCCATAGTTTTAAGGGGAATGCGCCATCGCTCTAAAGTAGGGGAAATGATTCCAAAAGGAATTCCAATATTCTCACTTCCTACCTACCCTCACAGATATTAAATTTAGAGGATGGAGCTGGGGGGGATGGAGGGGATCTCTATAAAATTATAGTCAATACATTTTAAAGTGAATAAATATGTTTTGTTTTTAATGTGAGAGAAAACTAACTGAAATTGCAGTCAATTCAATACCACAATGTATAATATATTTTTTATTTTTGGAAAAAGCCAGAAATCAAAGAATTCGGCTCTCAAAGAATCAGGTTGTTAAACATATTTCATCAAGTGGGTGTATCATCAAACAGTAGCTACTATAAGATTTCATGCTTTGTAGCTCTCGATCATTTGATCACACCTTGCATATAAGGTCTGTTCTAAAGATTTGAAAACTTTTCATTGGTGCCTCTAGTACTTAAAATGAATGCTAGTGGGACACACTTGAAAGCTTTAAACCTTCTCTTCTATGTTTGTTGATACCATTTGTCGTTTTTGAACATTTTTTTCAAAGCCGTTTTCATATAGTTGAGAATTTCTAATATGAATGATCTCGAGTAGCAGAGGTGAAGTTATACTTCAGACTAACGTTTTTGCTGTATTTAGTGCTGACTCTAAGCCATTTTGGTAGGGCGCTGCGCCCGGTGGCCCTTTTCAATCTTTTTTGCGCCCGGCAACTTCTTTCTTCCCTTTTCTATGCGCCCTGCGGTCTATTCAGACCATGACACATCGGCCGAACGGACTTTAAAGCAGGAAGTGCTGTAGGAAAACTTCAATCCAGGATCCCCCACCTTTATTTCATGGAGCTTTTATTTGTCCCCACTAATTTTCTCAGAATGCCAGAGCATTATTGTCTTTTCCTCTTCAGCTTCTTGGAACAACTGGGGGTAGTAAGGGGACGCATCACGTGCCTTTTTTCACTTTACAGGTGTTTATAGCCCTAAACAAATATGAATATCTGCTAGTTAAATTATGCTATTTATAGTCAGGATGGACTGCTTGCGGCCCGCTACCTGCCGATGATGTGCGGCAATTCGGAAAACTCCCGATTTTAAAAAGAAAAATGGGGCAGAAAAAAACATTTTTGTATTACTTCAAATCCGGAACGCTCAGAGCGGAGATCTCTCCGGATTTTGGGTCCCGATTCAACAAATTTTGTAAATAGCATCAGAACTCATAATTTGCCATTAGCGTTTCATTCATTAATAGCATTTTTTAATACTGTATATACTCGCTTATAAGTCGAGAAATTTGGCACAAAAAACGAAGTAAAGGTCGACTTAAGTTCGTGGCATAACATCGAAAAATCCAGACTTTTCCCGTTTTTTTTAACCTCATTAATTAAACAATACAAGAAAAGAATTTGCTCAAATTCTGACATGATTTTATATGCTCTAGCCGCTTATTAAAGTCTTTTAATTACAAAAGATCCGATTATCGGAAAAATAAAAGAAAGCCCGCACTTCAATTTTGCGAATTTTCTGTGTTGCGTGAAATTTAGAGCTCAGTCTAAAAAACAATAATAAATATAATAAAAGTACAAAAAATAGAAAAGAGCAAAATGTTATGATATTAACCTAGAATTAAAGCAATAATTAATAAGAACTCTGAATCGCGAAAACGAACCCTTTTTCTGAAATCGCGATCTCAAATATGAAAACTTTTTCGGACACGATTATGAAAACTACATTTTTATCTTAAAACATGTTCATTACAATTCATTTTTTCATATTTTTAAAATGTTTATTTCCAAAAAAACTAAAAAATGCTTTCCGATTTTTCATTGAAATCAAGAGCCGTTTTTTTTTTTTTTTTTTTTTTTTTTAATTTTGGGATTACGAATTTGGGGTTTCGTGATGTGTAATTGTTCTGGGTTTAGCATTTAGCCCCACTACTGAAAAAGATAATAAAATAAAACAGTAAACGGCGTCGGCGTCATTTCGCAAAATTTATACTTAAGACAAAACAGTTAAATACTTTTTTCAAAGCCAAATAAGCATTTCTTTTCTTTTCAATTTAAACATTTTAATTTCTACATACTAATCAGTTTATATGTGCTAAAAATAGTATTTGTGTCTCATGTATATGCTTTTCTTCGTTTGCACGCGGGAAACGGTCATATGCTAATTAGCGAAATGCATATAATCCGGCAGCAATCTTTTAGCATCTGCTTTAGGTTTACAATATTTCTTATTATTTTCTAAACAGTGAACAGCAAACAGCAAAATGCTTTTTGGGCCTAAATACAGTTATTTCTTTCCAAGACTTTGGACCCCACTTCCCGAAATTTATGGCTTTATTAGAAAAAAAAGAAAAAAATAAATAAATGTTGAATACAAGCATAATTTGCACACTATTTTCCTCTCATAAAATTTGCCCATAGAAGAATAAAAGAAGTAAAGATTGTACTAGCATGTGGCTCCCATTTGCCTGTGAAAAATTATCTTATGTAATTGTAGTATTTTCTTGCGTATAATTAATTGTGCAGCATTTTTTTATCACCTGATATAATTTGTTTTTTAATGATAATGCTAAAATATATTGAGTAAAAATAAAAAGCTATTTCTCCAAAGTTCACACCCCACCCCTCCTCTGAAAAGAAAAAAAAAATGTTTCAATTAGAAACAAAATACTTAAGGAAAAATTTGAAAGCTCTATGATTGACGTTTAAAATGGCACCAAGTTTGAAATCCTAGGTTACCGTCACCTGAAATTATTGCCAATAATAATCAAAGCCAGCCTTAAGACTTGTACGGCCACATTAGGAGTACATTTGTGGGGGGTCTTTTCCGGATTTGTTGCAACTTTGGTAATCCCTTCCCAAACTTGGTCATGGAGAAATGTCACCAAGACCTAAAATTTTTTTTGTCGAGTAGTTCATAATTTTGCTGCAGAATACATATGAAAATGTGCATAAGTGATACATATATGTATACGTATATATTTTTCAAAATGAAAACCTATATTTTGAGGTACACATGCAAAGTTTTCAACATTGCTAACCTTGCAAGCTTTTTTTTTTAAACGCTTAAATTTTTTTACCTGTAAAAATTTAAGTAAAGGCGCGTTAATGCAAGGGGGCGGGGGGAGTAAAAAAATTTAAAGCACAACTCAAGGTGCCCTTTTTGAAGAAAACATGGTGCCCTTTTCGGAGTTCCCCCTGGCGGCCCTTTCATCCTGGAGTCAGCACTAGTATTAAACAAAACTGTTTGATTAATAATTTTGTTTGTTACAAAATCAATTGATTGATAAATGAAACATTATCATGCAGGCTGTTGGAACCCTGACCCTCATGCTCGACCCACCTTTGTGAACATCTTAAGGGCCCTCGAGGCCATATCTCGATCATCCTTCATGAACACGCCCCAAGAATCTTTTCATTCCGAACAAGAGAAGTGGAAATGTGAAATTGAGGAAATGTTTCATGAACTACGCTGCAAAGAAAAGGTAAGTTGTTGGGTCATTCTTATGAAATGACTATTTTTATATCCCTGCTCTACTTTTAAAATGTTTTAGGACTTATTCACTTATTGAGGGGGAGAGGTTTTTTTGGAATGCTATTCACAAAAGAAATAAAATTTCTCATTTGCATTTTTTATATATATTTTATATAGCTTAAATGTAGGAAAATATCATTCCATCATATTTCTCGATAACTTAAGAAAAATAATGGTAAAATACGTAATGTATATGATCTATGTAAACAGACGTTAAATTCATAAATTTATAGTTTTATTTTTAGAATATTGAAATAAAAAATTCAGAAAAGCCATTTTAAATTTAATTTCTATTAGAAGTATGGTCACGGGACTATTTTAAAGTTCATTCATAGTTTATGGCATCATTCTATCAGAACATTACATTTAGCCCCCCCCCCCCCTAATCATAATTATATACATTTTTTCTGTAAAGCATTTGCTTCCCAAAGCTACAGTACTGTTTCATAAAGATTTTCAGCACTGACTAATAGCATATTTTCATTATCAGAAAATGTAAACTTTGTTGAAATATATATTGAGTGAAGAAAAGGTTAAACTTTTTTTGAGGTAGGGCTGCTTAAGTATAGCTCTGGGGAAATGAAGAGTACTTAAAAAGTTTCAAATACAATATGACCACGATATAATGATTGTCTCTGTACTGTTGAATGCTATTATTAAATCAAGAATATCTTTAAATCTGGGAAATGTAACATTTATCAAATGCAGAGGCCTTTCATTATATAACTTCGAAATATAAGAAAAACTTGCGTTTTTAATTTGCCACCCCCTTCCTGCTCTATTCCTTTTTGCACAGTTGTTGTTTAAAACTTTTGTTGTTTAAATGTATTTTCTTCCAGGAGCTTCGTTGTCGCGAAGAGGAGTTGACTAAAGCCTTGCTACAGCAGAAGGTTCATGAGGAGCTGCTAAAAAAGCGAGAGTTAGAACTGAAAGAAAGGGAGATTGATTTGCTAGAGCGAGAATTGAACATCATGATTCTCCAACAGCAACAGGATCGTCCCACACCAAAGAAGCGGAAAGGTAAATTCAAGAAGAGCAGGCTGAAGCTGCTCAAGTATGGCGGCCAGCAAATCAGCATGCCTTCAGGTGTGTATGCATTTCTTGTTTCTCAATGGCAAAGAGCTGTTTTATTGTTTTTGAAATTTTGAGCCTAAGCTGTATAGTGTGAAAATGCAGTTACAAAATCAATGTCCTATGTGGGATAGTTCTTTAACAGATTTATTTAAATACACCATTCTCTTTACCAGTGGTTCCCAAAGTTGACGGGTCTCTGACACATCTGACAAAAATTTCCAATCTTGGGACCCACCTCTTATCTGTCTTTTAGAGAAAAAGAGGGTATAAATATTGGTAATGCTCAGATTCCCTAATGGAGAGTTGTGGAACTGCTTAATGCTGTTTTATTTGTTCAAATTGAAATTTAAAAAAAATATTTTTTGTATGAGTTACCAACCAATATGAAGGAAAGACTTGAAATAAGAAAATCAACAAAAATATATTTTTTTATTACTTAAATACAATGGGAAGGATGTACTTGTTTCTTATTTTTCTTCATTAGTTTTAGCATCAACTTCAATTTTAGTTACTTTTATTCGCAGAACTCCTATTTTTTAAATTCTTGTGTATAGTGGCGAAGGCCCACTTAATATTCGCTTACGACCCACTGGTTGGTCGCGACCCGTAGTTTGGGAAATACTGCTTTTTACCATTTCTGAGAGATATATCTATGTGAGGCTCATTAATAAATAAGCCTCATATAAAATTATTCATTTAATTATTTTATTCTCTGTTTGATTTAAACTTTAAAAAATGTAAAGTAAGATGATTGCAAATAAATTTGACTACTTATCTGCATTTTTTCCACATTCAAAACAATTTCAGCATCAAATAGCAGTCATCTTTAAATAAAAAGGGATATTTAGGTGAAATGTGTAAAAGTTTTTGCTATTGGTTAAAAGGATTAATTTTTTCCCTCCCATTTGGTCAACTTTAGATTTTCGGCACAACATCACAGTTCAACAAAGTCCAACTGTGAGGGGAAACCTGAAGAGTTTACATAATCCATCTAGTCCTGACAGCCCACCCTCCTCTCCTAATCTACCTCGTCTTAGAGCTTATGCCTGTAAGTGTATAGAAAATGTGTGCTATGACTTGATTTGCTTTTAAATAAGGGTATGTTATGTTAATCATTTAACTGGGGCAAATCTTTACTTTCTAAATATCGATAGTATGATATAGCATTTAATAATCTAGACATGTATCATTTGCTTTTGTCTGAATCTAAATTTCATTTGAATAAATGTTTGTTTATGTAATGTACAGCATTATATTAATTACTTCTGAATACTTCATTAAATTTTGAGTGTAGCTTCTGTATGTAATGTTGCATTGTACTGTTTTTTTTTTTTTTTAAGTAGAGTACAAAGCGACTTAGGCTTTTCCTTTAAAAAAAATTTTAAGTTTTAAAGCTTTTTGCAAAAAGGAAAAAGCAATGAGCATTGTAATTTTACTTAAACTTTAGTTCTGTTGTAGTTTAATATAACTTACTATACATTGAACCATATTTTTTACTAAATTACTAATGATAGTGAATGCAATAATTAACAGTGTGAACCATGTGTTATTTTACCAAAATGTTAGGCAAAATAAGAACGAACCCTGGAGTTTTTCCAACCGTTTAATTTGTAAGAATATGTTTTAATTATTTGACTTAAGGAGCTACATTCCCTCCCCCTTTTCTCTCTTATTATAATTTCTATTTCAATTCAACTATTACTTTTGTCGAATTTTTTTCTACTTCTTTGCAAAAAAATCTACATATTAACTCAATTGCATTCGACATCATATTGCGTTAAATCTCCTTTTTTATTTAATAATAATTATTATTATTATTATTACAGTGAAACACCGTTATACCGTGCCTCAGTATACCTCAGAAACGGATAAACAGCGGTGACGATCATTTCCCCCGACGTTTAAACCACCCTTTATCATTGCCATTTAAAGGGGATTCCTTATTTACCATTGTAAATAAAGCCAGCCTGAGCACACAAATATTCTAGCCAAAGAGCACACTTCCCCTCACCAGACACACTAACAAAATAAAGCCCTATTGTGATAGACCTGATGTACACCTTTTTCATACTTTTTCTGTCTTTCAACCTAGAACATATAGCTTGATTTCAAAATGGGGTGCAATCGCCCTGACTTGTTTCTCTTGACATGGGCGGAGCTTAATCTGTTGGGGACTGTTCACTTCAATGCTTAACTATTATATTTGCAGAAGTCTAGTTATGCGTGTGTAACTTTTTTTATAGCGCTATTGACCTTTGTATTCCAGATTCTTTAGCATTCCTGAAAAGTAAACATATTCCCCAGTGAGAAGTGCATTCCTCCCCTTCCAAATCTAATTTTTTCTTAAGACCTCTCCCCCTTCACAATCCCATGTTGATAACATAAAGAGATTTTTAGGCTCCCTTTTTGTCGGAACACAGTTGGTTTATAACTTTTCGCTCGATAGACTGATTGTGTGCTGAGCTTTGTGCTTCTTGCAGAACAATTACAGTGAATAAAATGGCACCAAAGAAGAAACGAAAAAATTATACGATAGGGGGGAAGAAAAGTTACGAGTATTGATAAAGTTAAAAATGATTCAACAAAAGCGAGTATTATTTTGTAAATATAGATCCGTGGTATAGTTTCACTATACCGCGGTTACGTTATAACGCGGGTGCCAAACATGTCCCCCAACACCTGTGTTTTAACGGGGTTTTACTGTATTACAAAACTTTACTGACCTGAAAATATTTATTGAAAAAATAAATAAATAATCAAAATATTTAAGCTCTTTTTCAAAAGGGATAAATTTTTACCAAACTGCTTACTGAATAGGAAGCAATCATAAATTGAGGCACCAAGAAGCAAAGGGGTGTAAGTGAGAACATTGGAAATTTGTGAATAACGAGGGCAATTTTTATATCATCTGCAGTAGTTTGGCATCTCTTGTCACCCATTTGGGTTATGGCAACAGATGTTAATAGTAATCGCTTAAAAGGTGTTGATAGCCAGCAGGATTTAAGAAAAAATATACATTAAAGCTCCCCTATAATTCAAACTTTACATACATTCTTTTCAAATCTTTTTTTTAGCAATTTTTTTCTCATTGCATCAGTTGTTTCCCATTGGGTATCAAATATTTCGTGATGTAGAACCTTATTATTCTGAGTTCTCTTTTGCTCATTAATGGAATAATTATAAATATATCTTTCTTTGTAAAATTCTTTAGAGGAACCAGTTCGAACAGGGTATTGCCTATTTTTGTGTGAATTGCATACTGTTATAGAGAATAAAAGATAAGATACCGAGAGTCTCGTTGCTGCGCATTGCATCTTCAAGAGCTCTGCTCTTTAAAAAAAAGGTTATTAAAGCACAAAACCGCGAAAGGGAAAGAAAAAAACTTGCATTTGTTTCGGGTCTATAGGGAACCCTTTTTTCAATGCAGAAAGTATTTTCAGTTTTTCATGTTTGATGGTGGAGTTATTGCTGGACAATGATGTTGGATTAAATCAGATTCAATTGGCCGCGAGTTAACGCAACACATGTGATACGGAAATTCCCCTTGGAAATTTCCTCTTGCACAAGAGTGCCCTGTTAGATTTCTATGGATAGGCATGTAGTTTCCACCATATTTCCACAGGTGGAATTAAAAGTAACAAATTATAGAAAAAATATGGCCAACTACCAAACTTACCCTAAAAATGTATTTGCCCCACTGACCTTTCACTTTTTTTTCGCTTTGAAATTTTGTATGCATTTGTTGGGGTTAATCTATTGAAAAATTTAGATTAAGGCCTTTTATAGTCATTTTGTTATCTATTAACTGATATATCTGTACTCAGAGCCAGACTAATGTGAATTACGTTAACTCTACGTTAAAAATTGAAAAGAATGATTTTGTTGTCTAATAACAAAGTTGTTATACAAATTTGGCAACAAACATGATTGTTAACATTTAAAAAATTGCATATGCTTTATCCCTTATTGGTTAATTTTTGTACAATTAAAAAATATCCGAAAATTGCCATTTTTAGACTCGCATTACTCTAATCCTGAGGTACAGATATGTCTTTGTGTCATATGAGGTATAGATATGTCTTTGTTTTAAGTTCATCAGGGATTAGTCCATACCAAATCAACCAATAAAAAAGTAATTTTTTAGGTCAATGTTTGATATTGTAATGATTTTGTGACTGTTTATTATACTTACCTCCAAGATAAAAATGCTGAAGTTTTGAATTTTTTTCAACAATTCCAAAATCAAAAATTTTGCCTTCTTCAATAATCTTTAAACAGATGTAGTAATGTTTTAGATGGCTGTAATTAAAAAATTATTCGACCTAAAAAGATAAAACTTGTACTGTTTTGTTTGGTATTTTATAAGAGTTAATACACTGTGCAAGGTGAGCCAGCTACTCATAATAAAAAAAAAAATATGGAGCAGAGAGAATTTTGTTAAAATTTTTTAAAAATTCAAAATCAAAATATTTAATTTTTTTTAAATAAAATATTTTTTACTTAGCTTCCTTTTAGCAACATTTATGCAAACCGTCATGATGGTTCTCTTGTAGTATCATGAAGAAAAAAGTCTTTTCTCTTTCAGTTGCTCTAATAATTAAGGCGCCGATGCATCGGCTTCGCCGATGCATCGGCGCCGATTGTTCAACAAAATTGCCATCGGCATCGGCAGCCGATGTCAACTTTATAAAAACATCGGCCCATCGGCCTTAAAAAACATCTAAAAGCCGATGCAAGGCCGATGTTTTTCGCAGGGACAACTTTCTAGAAAACATTCTCTGTCTGTAACTTACTTTTTCCTCCATAGCTAAATTTCTATTTCCAGACAATAACAGGCAGCACATCAGTTTAAACAAAAATCACAAAAATAATGTCATTCTACAAAGTATATTTGATAAAATATTCGGAAAAATAATTTAATTGATCGATGCCCGAAAACCTTTATTATTGAAATTATTTCTCTTTGAACAGAATGCTAGCGAAATAGAATATGTTAAAGGGGAAATACGTGTAAAACGGCGTATTAAGAGCAATTTTTATGATTTTTTTAACGTATAAAGAATAAACATATTTTATAGAGATTTTGAGGTTATTTTATAGATAGATTGAGGAACATTTACTGAAATTTTTAAACATTTTTCTTGAAAAATCCGGGAGATATCGGCGGCTGCACACTGTAAGTCACTACACGGGTCCGCAGTTTGCGTACATCCTGGAGGGCACAATTTTTATCTGAAATCAATTTTTTTTAACCTTTTCCCAACGGCGGTACAGCATATGTACCGCGAAAAAACGTTTTCTGGCTGCGGCTGTGGTACACCTGTTGTACCAAGCTTTTTCTTCCCCTCTCACTCGCTTCTCGAAGGCGATAATCCTTTAAAACACGCCCACGGTCAGAAGCGGTGAATGGACCTCAATGCTCTTCCTTTGGGGGGTCCGTCAATCAAAACTAGTTGGCACGTTTGTGTCCGCAGAAAAGAATAAGACGCCAAACTTTGGAAAATTTTCAAGGTTTTTACATTTATTTAGTTTGATTGTAATATAATCGCAGTTTTGAAAGTTACATAATACTTGTTAGTTTCACAAGTTTTAATGCCGTTTATTTTAATTTTGTGATTATTTTGAATAGCAATTTTAATCATCAAAAATATAAAAGAAAAGGAAGACACTTTGAAAAAAAAGGGTTCATTGTAATTGGTATTTAAATAATTTTGAATGATAATTATTAAAAAGTTTTGAAGATTTTACTATAAAACTTGATACAAATTTACTTTATACAAATTTTAACTAGACCTCCTAAACCTGTTTTGTAATTATGCTCCTATTACGATTCAGAGTTTATGTTCGTTTCTAAAAAAATTGAATTGTAACGTACTTTAAAAAATCATTTTATAATAATTCATTTACAACAATATCAAATAATGTTATGAGCATACAAAACATTTTCCTTTGTAATGAAACGTGAATTAATTATTAGGGACCGTTCATAAAGGAGGTTACGCTTTTTTCCAACATATTTGACCCCCCTCCCCTTTGTCACAAAATATCACATTTCAACGGACCCTCCACTCCCCTTTTTCACGTGTAACGCTATGTTGCATAAGCAGGGATGTCACACTTGTTACCCCCTCCCCCCTTGTCACAATTTCACGAACCCCCCTCCCCCCTCGTAGCGTGACATCATTTACGAACGATCCCTTAGTGAATTTTTCTGACAAAAGTGTTTCGAGTTTTACATTAATAATTATCAAACATTTTTGTCACTAACAAATACAAGTTTCTTGATGAAAAATTTTGCAAATTTTCTGTAACTCCGGACATAAGCTTTATTCAATTAGTGTTTCACCTAGGAAAAAGAAATATTTAAAGCAAAAATTCATTTAAAACAAGTCATTTTTCTTATTTTCTAAGGACTGTTTTCCGCAATCATACGTTTTATGAGCGAGTCCATGACGCAATCACTAAATTATTATGAATACCTAAAACAAAAACTTTGTACTCAACAATTGGCGTTAATAGGCACCTTTTCAGAATTATTGATATTTAGAACTTATTATTCTCTATGCATAGACATTTTTCGACTTATTATTAAAATCATGTTTATTTTTTTCTTATCAGTCATTGATTACGTAACCTAAAAAGTATAGAAATCTTATAGAAACAAAGTTTTTTTGTGTATGTTAAAAGGGACTCAAGTTGATTACCAGGTGTTTTTGTGCATGTAGAGGGTGTGGAACGGTAATCCTTTAACAATTACTTGTGGTATTTCCAATGAGAGCCTCAGAAGAATGAATGAATGGTAGACCCAAGTTTGTATTTCCCTAAAAGTTCATGCTTTGATTTGAAGTAAATATCTGCTGAGTATCCCATTCTTCAGCGACTGACAACAAAACGGTTTTTGAAACATTATATACAAAAAGGGAATGTTGCATTCTATAGAAGCAAGGTAATCCAGCAGAAGTTTTTTATGTGAATGGGCAAGGTGTTTGTGTTTGCTCCGTTTGCTTCTATTGAACTGCGCAGAGCAACCAATTGTTCTTTTAGCTCAGATTCTTTCTCTGACACTTCCATTATTTGACTACATTTTTGAGTGGAAATTCTCGATTTTTCCTCTCGAGTCTAGGGGATTAAATTTCTAAGACCATTTGCATTTGTCACTGGCTTTAGTTGAATGTTGTTTATTATGCTTTTGTACCGTAGTGTAGTGTAAGTTTTTGTAAGAGGTCCCCCCCCCCCCCCCCCCCGTATGCATCGAATCTTCGGGACTATTTTACAAACCAAGCTTGCTTTACTTCTTTTTTTATTTATTTGTTTTTTCTCATTTTGAAAGGTCTAATGACAAATCGCGTTGTTCGTCCCATTGCCATATAAAAACTGGAAAATAAAGTCTGAGCTTATGCGCACGGAAAATCTAGTCCAGTTGATCTAGTTTGCTACTAAACATGTTTCGTCGCAGAGGTTATATGTAAGAAATGCAATGTTGCTCTCTGCGTAGACATTAATTGCTTCGAGATCCATCACAAAAATTCAATGGATTCCTAATATTATGATTAATACAATTCCTATTTTTATAATTAATACAATTAGATGTAAATGAATGTTCCCCATTTTAATACATAAAAATGTGTATATATATAATGTTTCTGAGCGAAGATAAAATTAGCATATTAAATTATGTTGTAAAAAAAAGTCTGCATTAAAATTATATTTTAAATATTATGCATATTCTATATATATTTGTACTTAAATTTCATACAACAAAAATAAAAACCAAATATTTTGATAAGGAACTCAGAATATAGAACAAAAATATCAATGTAATTTAATGCACAACTAAGAAATGAAATTGTGGGGACGCGCTTCGGGATTACCTGAAACGTTTTCATTAGTACATAAAATTGAAAGCTCTTCGAACTAATCTTACGAATCACCTTTACAGGATTACTTTCTTCTCTTTAGTTGAAATTTCATGAAGAAAGTCCATTTAATTCCGAAACGTGTGCCTGCATTTTTTTTTTGTTTTACAATACGTGAAATTACGCTGAATGTCCTTGTACTTAGGGATTGTTCATAAATGATTTCACACTTTTTTCAATGTATTTGAAACCCCCCTTTGTCACTAAGTGTCACACTTCAACATACCCCCCTTTTGTCACATGTAACGCTATATTATTACATTAGCATAAAATAAGTTTACTTTTCTGATTTTAAATGTTTTTATAGAAATAAAAATGTACGGATGTCACACTTTTTGTTACCCCCTCCCCTTGTCACAAACTGTCATACTATCTTGAACCCCCCCCCCCCCCCGAAGCGTGACATCATTTTTATAAATGACCCCTTATTAGAGTATAACTTAACGTTTCAGAGAATATGCATAGGCTTTATTAAGCTATGATAGACTATGCCCCTAATATATTAAAGTTATAAAACGAACTAGTAAACTTTTTTTTAAATCTCATATAGCAAAACAGTTGTTAGTATTCATATGGAAAAAAGGAAATTATATAGTATTACTTTATCAGTTAATTTAAGTACTATTTCTATAATTGTTTTTCCGCATATTATTATTACAAAAGCATTATCTAATAAAGTTAAAACATGAAAGCGATAATACAACCGAATTTATTATTCTAGAAAACAGCGTAGTAAAAGTCGTACGATTCTAAAGTATCAGTAAAATCAAGTTTTAAATGACAGAAAATACAGTGTTTTCAAAGATAAACAAGATGATAGTAATAATTAAAATACATAGATTTCTAAAAGAGTAAATTATTCTTTATCGATACTTTAGATTAATTTATAAGAACAGTATCAAAAAGCTCTTGAAGGCCATGGATAGTCATATCAATACTAAAGCAATTTAAATAATGTGTTTTACCGTACTAGATAGCAGGATTATTATTTTGAATTACAGAATTTCTCAAATAGTAGGAGGATTAGATAGAACCGTATAGTACGACATAAGTTCACTTTTTGCCCGGAGAAATAGCCTCAAAACTAGAGGTGCGTCTGACATTTGAAACTAAGTGTAAAATGTCCAAGTGTTTGATTTAAAATTTCTTCCTGTGATAAAAATGCCAGGGAGAAAATGAAACTCTAAATAAAGATTTTTATGACAGTAAACTGGTCAGTTCGGTATTATGAATTAATAATTGTTTTCCTTCTTTGTAATCTAATCAAATCATAAATATGTAAGGTGTTATTTTCCGGAAACTGCATAAAATTAAAGAGCTTATTACAATAAACACCTCAATTTTAAGCGATGTGTAATAGCGATGTATAACAGCTACTAAAATACGGCAAAACGTTGATTAATATTGTCGAGTTTTTCCCACGCTAAAATGCATTAACTTTATTGTAAAGTTGTCATAACGACATTTATCTTGCTTTCAAAAGTAATTTTGTGCAATTCTTGCTATAGAACTTTGGTACAATACAAATATTTCTAGATCATTGACAAAGCGATAAGTGGCCAAAGTATTGTCATCCTAATGCAACCCTTCACTGAGGAATTGACAGCGGTCAGATTTTCGCAGAGTGGAGTTCGCGCCTTTTGTAAGTTTCCCGCTCGGGGGAGGGATGGAAACGGGAAATCTCAGCCGTAGGGAGACAAGAAAGTACTTCGCATCATAGCCGTTGTGTAAAGGTTAAATCAACTTTTTTTATCAGTGTCTCTTCTAGTTGAACTAAAATCATCACAAAAAAACCCCCGAAAATTTCTATTTTTTTTAGAATGGGAAAATTAAATACGATTTTTAACCTTTTTTTTTTTTTTTTTTTTGTTCTTTTCTTACAACAAAAAATAAATAAAAATAAAGAGATGTTTATGACTCTAGTTCAACTAAAGCGTGTATATATAAAGAAAATGTGTGCTAAATTTGATATGGATTGATCAAAAATTTTGCGAGCTAGAGTGTACGCAAATTCGAAAAAGTAGTTTCGAGAAAAGCGCGTTTGAAGAGAAGAGTGGTTGAAGGTAAATTTAAGGCAGTAATGAATCAATTTTTTTATACTTATAGATACTAATAGTACTTATAGAAATTTCTATCCAAGGTCTCAGTTGTTAAAAAAAATAAAAGGAAATCTGCTAACGTTCTCTAATACCCTTCAGGTCATTCATGAGGGACTACCTGCTCAACTGCTCCAAACGGAGCGCTCGCTCAAATGCTTATAACTTTTAAACGACTTGGAATTTTGCTTTGAAATTTTCAGGGTATATTATTGAATAGTTGTAGAATCGATTTATGAAGAAATTTTTTTTAAAAATTTTTTGAGACGTTTACACGTCCCCCCTTAAATTAAAAGTAATAGAGGCATCTTATGAGTGCTATTTCGCTATTGTTATTCGCACTAGGTTAGTTGCCTCATTTTGTCCGTTTTTCGCTCAATAATGACTTAGTGCATTAGATTTCATTGTGCAATAATCTTATACCATCTGCTTTTAGTTTGTCCTGTTTCTTATTATTCCGAAATTGTAAACAGTACAAAGTCAACTCAATGAAAGTACGATAATAATTTTACCCACTTAAACGTTTTTCTCTTAGCCGTTTTTTTTTTCTCCCTCTTCCATGCCACGTGTTACAGTTTTTTTGCAATTGTGCAGCAATCTCGTTGCATCTGATTTTAGTGTGCGGTTATTCTCATTATTTTATTTTTAGTTTACAACATAGAAAAAAAATGATCAAAAATAAGAAACGATTTTCCAGTATGAATGTTTATTGATCGAAATTTTATGTGTCAAGGTTCGACTTGCAATTTTCGAAAATTGAATTCTCAAAATGCGAGTTCGCGCGACAGGATTTAATAATATCTTTAAAAAAATGCTAGCATTTCTTTATTTTCAAAGGTTGATCAATGCATATTTTTTTCAAAATAAATCTTAATTTTTTATACGATAGTTATTTTAATTTTTCCCCGCGTAAACTTCGTTTTTTAAATACACACACACACACACACACATATATATATATATATATATTTGCTTCGATGCCGCGTGTTACAACAGTTGACAGTTTTTCTGCTATTGTACAACAATTTCGCTGCATCTGCCTTTCAGTTTCGAATATTTCTTGTTCTTTTATTATTAGTTTACAACATAGAACATATTGATAAAAAATATGAATCAATTCTTCAGTATAAATGTTTATTGATAAAATTTTATGTGGTGCAAGTTCGACTTGCAATTTTCAAAGACGTAATTCTTAAAAAACGAGTTCGCGAGACAGGGTGGAATAATATCTTAATAAAAATGCTACAATTTCTTTATTTTCAAAAATTGACAACGTATATATAAATATATATATATATATATTTTTTCAAAATATATCTTAATTTTTATAATTGATCACGTGTTTTTTCAGAAGATTATTTGTCAACAGAAAACTGCTGGTGCTCAAAATATTTTTCACGTTACAAAATATTGGTTTATTTCGGTGACCCTACATTGTGCTCATAAAAATATAAAGAATATGTCGGGTATTTTAGTGTGATTTTCAACTCACAAGAAAAAAAGCTAATAAGATTGGTTCTTAAGACGGTCCGGTCCCTTCATTCATTGGTAATGACAAAAAAATCTCACGTCTGTTCTTGAAGTAATATTCAATATTTCTTGGTTATTAACTTTGGGGGGGGGGGGGGGGGGATGTTACTGCGAGCGAAACTTTTTAATATTTTATTTTTTATTTTACGTATAAAAAGAGCTATTTTTAGTTAAAATATTTTTTATAATAAAAAATAAAATCGTTCCCGCTTTTCTTTTAAAAACGGGGGAAAAATTAAGAAAAAAATCCGAGGGGTGTTGACAATTTTGTTAGATACAAACCCACATTATTTGTTAGCCTGTATTATAACATCTACATTCCTGCCCATGAAAACAAAAATAAGAAAATAAAGGCAGCTGCACTTGTCATTTGCAGTGCAGGTGCTACAAAGAAAAAATGTTGGAGGAAAGGGAAGGAGACCCGATCCGATCCAATAGTAGTTGACTTCTTTTGAAAGGATAAGAAAAAATAATTAAAAATCCTCTGATATAGCTATTCTTTTTACCACCAAATAGTTTAATTTCTTTACTAGAATCGCGAGTGATTCTTTTAGTTTTAATTATTATGTAAACTTCCTCCAAACAGTAACAGTTTTATGGTGCTTGAATAATGCATTTATGTTTTCATAAACATTAAAATAAATAAATGATTTATATGACATTGTTGATAAGCACAATGGTTAAAAGCGAATTTTTTCCATCGGCCATCGGCATCGGCCGATGGAAGAGGAAAATAATCGGCAATCGGCCATCGGCCGACCTCGGAACAATCGGCCAACAATCGGCATCGGCCCATCGGCCAAAAAATGCCATCGGTCGAGCCCTACTAATAATTATTACACAATTTACTAATAACTCTTTTAAAAAGCATTTGTTCTGTTAAAGAGCAATTCTAGCGTAAAATGACTTCTGTTGAGAAAAAAAAATTAAAGCAATTTTCCCCTGAAAAATATTTATCATATTTAATAAAACTAAAATTTTTTAATTAAACTTGGGATTTTTAATTAGAAAATTTGTTTACTGAACCCTTTTTTAGTAATATTCTTCAATAACAAATTTACTAATTTTTTTTAGAAATATTTTAACTCTTTTTCGAAATATTGTTTATTATTCACATGAAAAAGTGAGTTTTTCAGTCCTCATAGAGAAAATTGAGCAGTGGTTAGTATATTTAGCTATCTGTCGAGCTTTGAAGGCTAACTTTATGTGATCCTTTTTACTGTTCCACCTACACCATTGCATGCACATTTACCATGTGCTGTAGCATTAAAAATGTTACTCAGCCTCAATTTCATCAAAAGCTTCCTTATGATGAAAAATTTTTGTATTGAAACATGAAACTGAGATGTTCTTGCAAAGATCTTCTGATTCCCCCTATTTATTCCCTTTAAAGTGAAGGGGAGACAGACAGATGTACACACATTGCGGTGTCCTATTTCCATAAGTTTTATTTTAATTTTATGTATGAATTAATTTATACCAGTTACTAACTATTTTGTTTACAGCAACATTTTTGTGGGACATTAAGGCTTATTTCCTGCTTTTATTTATTTTTTCTCTTTAAAAAAAGAAGAAAACTTTCATGGATAAGTTTGCTAAAGTGGGAAATACAAAACACACAATTTTGAAATATAAGAAGTGTATTACAACAAATTTTGTAAAAAATTATTTGGCTAAGCAAAGAAAAGAAAATAATTATTCAATTGTAGATTTTTTTTTTCTGAAACAAGCTCCACTGATGAAAACCTCTATGTAGCACTCCCCCTGAAAACAAAGCATGGAAACATCATTTTTACAAAAAGGATTTCTAATTTCAAACCTGTTTTAGCTGTTTTTCCTGTGTATA
The DNA here is from genome assembly GCA_038502835.1 of Octonoba sinensis. Taxonomy (NCBI): domain Eukaryota; kingdom Metazoa; phylum Arthropoda; class Arachnida; order Araneae; family Uloboridae; genus Octonoba; species Octonoba sinensis. The sequence continues at coordinate 111,356,220 of CM076604.1, read as the reverse complement.
ATACATTTCCTGAGACTCCAAAACACAACTGGGACTGGAATTGTTATTTGAAATGTGTAAATTTTTTTTTTAGCCTACTTTCCCGTAAAAGTAAAAAACAATAATAATAAAGCATGAAAGAAAGCTTAATGTATCGTGAAAATATCGTTCGAAATCAAGAAAAGTCAAAAATAAGTTAAGTAATTAAATAAAGATTGAAAAATAAAAAATTTGAAAGTAGGGTTTTGGGATGGGGAAAAAATGTGTCTGTCGGTCTGTCCCCCCCCCCCCCCCCCCAATAACTTTTGAACTAATTGTCCGATTGGAAAAATTCTTTTTGCATTCGAAAGATTTTGGCGAGGACATCTCATTTCCATATTTTTCTTTTTGATTTGAACAATTTTTTTGTTCAATTTTGAACAGTTCAAAAAATTTTAACATTAGCGCCTATGGGTGAAAATGAAGCAAATTATGTAAACTCTGGGTACAAGATCCAAGTTCCCGTGAACAAGCTCACTGGAAGAAGTTCTTGGCGTGAAATATTAATTTGAACAATTTTTTGTTCATTTTTGAACAGTTCAAAAAAAATTAACATACCGCCTACGGGGAAATTTCAATCCTATATAATTTCTGATCTAACGGACCGATTTGCTTGGAACAAACTTTATCGGAAAGCTCTTATGACGTAGAGCATGTACAAATAGAAAGTTCATCCAGAACTAACGAGCCTATTTTCCTATGAAATTTTTTGATCGGGATTTTCAAGAATATTTTTGAATTAATGAATGATTAAATGAATAAGCAAAAGAATGAATGAATAAATGAGTGAATAAATACATAAATGAATGAATAAATGAGTGAATAAATACATGAATGACTTAATAAATGAATGATTCAATGAATATGTATTAACCGTTGAAAAAGGTATATTTGAAGCAATTAAGAACTAAAGCTAAACGAGAAAGAGAGAGATAGCTAGATTATAAATTTGAATTTGGTGTATACGGGAAAGTAGGCTCGTATAGTTCTAGACGGAACTTCTTGTTTTTTGAAGAATTGTACATTTAACTAATGCAAGTAGACTGTTTTATGATTGTTATCTTTAAATGATTTTTTTCCTTTTTTATAAAAATAAAAAAGACATCTATAATCAATTTGATGAGACCTACGGTAATCGAGCTAATGAATGCATACATGAATACAAATGTCAAAGAGGAAAGAATTTTTTTCTTTATGATGCCGCAGGTGTACCATCACAAAGTCTTGCATAAATGTTGCTAAATGAAGGCTAAGTGAGATTTTTTTTTTTTTTTTTAAATTCAATTTTAAAATTTTGTAAATTTTTTCCTCGCAAATAATTTTCTTTATGGAAATTAGGTCGTTGTAGATATTTTATGTAACCTCATAAAATACTGAACAAAACAGTACAACTTTTATCTTTCTAGGTAAAATAGTTTTTTAGTTACAGTTGAGGATTACCAAATAGTGCAAAAGTTATGGTTTTGTCAATTTTAAAAATTTATAACTGGAAAACAAATGAATAAAAATCCCAAAGCTTGGTATTTTTCACCTATCATACGAATAGTCCACTTGAGCCAAAAACAAACAAAGTCAAAAGCCATGACCTTTTGACGATTAGTTGATTTGGTGTGAAATTAATTACCCTCAGATGTTTTTTTTTTTTTTTCCATTGATCATAAGAAAAGTTTCCCTTTTTAAAAAATCTACCTACTTCAGGTGTAATATATTTCCTCCTTTGATAGATATTATAGGTTTTTTATTTTTTATTTTATCATTATTATTTTATTTATTTATTGATTTTGACAGATTTTGTGCCTTTTTCCTAAATGTTTGAAACTTTGTGTTTTTAGTATTATTTATACTTTTGTCGAGCAATTAAAATTTATCTTCATTGCAGGGGTGTCGCTGACGCGCTATAGCGCGTAAAAGACGCGTGGTGCGCGAAAAGGACCCGATATTTAAAACCTTGGGCGTCCTAAAGGACGCGCTATTTTCCTTTCATTACTTTCTGTCAAGTTTCTTAAAAGTAAACCAGAGTAGAATGGAAGTTCTTTTTTCCTGAAAAGATTTCTAAGAAGTCCATTATCCACTGAGAACAAGTTCCTAACAACCTTCCTTATCAGTATTTTCCTTCCAATCGCACCATGCACAATCGGCCCAATGGAACGTATTTCTCACAGGGGGCTCAATCTTTGTCCCCAGGGTAAAATCTCACTCTGGTAGCTTCTTACCTTACAACATGTCATACCCCCTCTCTTCTTTTCAAAGCCCCTCCCTCACCCCTTTCATTACGCCAGGCACGTGTCAGTCGCCAACTCTCGAACGTCCGCGAGTGCTCTACACATGCTCTTTAATAGTTTTAAAACAGTATTGGAAGTGATTGTGCTCCAGTTATTTTTCTAAACGTTTTCCAAATTTGGTACGATCTTGTTGACAATTATTGCTTCAGATAACCAGAGGAGAAATGTTTTAAGTGCAATTCTAAAATTATTTTATTGAGAGAAATTTGTTTATTTGACGATTTTTATTTCGATCACATTTTGAAAAATGCAATCTTTTTGCATCCGCTCTGGAAGTTGGAAGTTTTTCATTTTTTTATGCTTAGTAAGCTTTGTTAGAAGGCAAATAAATGAAATTAATAATTATTTTCATTAAAATTTGATCACAAGGTGTTTAAAAAAATTGTGTTCTCGTTAAGAGGGCAAGCTTTAAAAAGTTAAGAAATTGAATGCTCAATCGCGGGTTTAATTTTATTTTGTTTCAATAAGCTTAAGTTTTCGCAAAAGAGATTCAAATAAAGAACGAAACTGATAAAAATTAATGTTACATTGGTAGGGGTCTGAAAAGAAAAATTGGTGTTTATGCACACCTTGGCTGCTTTATTACTGCGATAATCACCTTAAATCAAGTCATTTATTTATCACCATGTGTTGATAGTGCATTTACAGGATATATTATCTAAAATTCATTTCAAAACATTGTTTCATTTAGCACACTTCTTTATTATATATGTGAAATCTTGGAGTACGTTTTTCATTCTACAGATTAGGAATTTTGTTTATTCCATCTGGTAGTTATATACATAGTAGGCCACGGTAGCCTAGTGGTTAGAGCGTTTAAACTTCCACCTGGAAGGTTGCGCGTTCAATACCTGTTGAAGACCCACCATGTACACTTGGGGATACGTGCATGTAAAATCAGTGGACCCCACTACCTCGCCCCCTGCGCAAGCAATCTTAAGGCCTCGGCTAAGAGGTAGGGGTCCGGTGGAGAAAAGTAGTTATATAATAGTTAGTACATAATATAGAATTTCGGTACCTGCTTTTATAAAAGAGAAAGGTTGGTTTTAGGGCAATATTAAGGAAATTTTTTTTTGTGCATTATGGTTACTATATTTTTACAAACTGAAGCAATAGCAACATACGAAAATGCTAGGAAAAAATGCTTTGGGGACCCACAATTTTCAAGATAGGACTCACATTTTTTAAAATTGTGGGTCCTTGGGACCCAGTTCTCTGAATACCCAACGACACCCCTGCGTTGGCAGAACATTTTTATATTATTTTTAAGAATAGTTTTTTGAGCCAGTAGATTTTCTCTTTAATACAAAATAAATCCATTTTTGTTGCATCATACTTTAGGGAATTACAAATTATGTTTAGGTACTTTTTACATAATAATGAGTTGTCATTTTAGTGCAAACTGATGGTTTAAAAGGCAAAACCTGGGGACCTAGTACCGTGCATCAAAAAGAGCGTTGCCATTCTCGGCAGATGCTGCTAATTGATGGCAACAAACGATGGTCAAAAAGTGCACCGAATTTGGAGAAGTCGCAGATTCCGTTATCCATAGGCGGAGTGTTCAATGCAGCAGCATTGACTGACAATGGTAAATATAGCCTTCATTATCCATACTTGTATGACTTCAGAAAATATTTATTAATCGTGTTTATTATTATTGCATGTTTTTCCCTCGCTGCACGAGGTTTTGTTTGAGAAAGAGAAAAATATTTCGATAGCTTTTGAAAAATTTCAATCAATTTCTTTCATTGTATTAAAGATAAACAAATGTTCTGTTTATCTTTAATAAACAGGAACTGTCAACAATTTTTTTATATCAAGAGTTGAGTTTTTTAAGTCATCAAAGTTTTTTAGAGAAATTTCAAATAATTTGTTTTCTAAAAAAAATTGTGTCCTAAATATTTCATATTTTTGTAAAGTATTTGTAATTTAATACATATCGAATTTAGTATTTATATATATATATTGGAGCCAAACAACGATAGCTGGAATTCTTGTCCTCTCAGCAACAAAGTTCTTTTTTTTTTTTTTTGCACTCTTTCCTTTTTATCGTTGGTTAAATTTTCACGTGAGAATGCTTTTAGCATTTCTTATGCAATTTTTTTAAAGCAATTTTTTTAAAAATTGAAATTGGAAAATCATTGATAATTTGAAGTAATTCAGTGGAAAAGGCAAAAAAAAGTTTGTTGCGGAGGGAGCACTTTATTATCGTCATTTTTTCCCATTTATATATATGTAGTCGAATGTCTGTCAAATCCTAAAGTCGGTCGTAGCCGAATTCGATTAATCTTTAGTTTATTTACAGCTTCTACATTGTAACTGAACACATTCCAAATCACAAGAAGATGAAACATAAAATCTATTTACACCAAGTGCATCTTATGAGTTCCCAAGAATCCTCTAAAAATTAGTTTCTTCTCCCTTATGTAATATTTTGAGCTCTCCGTCACGTTATACCGCAAGTCATTTTCGATTCGCCGGTTCTGCAAAAATTACCTGGGTCTCAAGTTATATAATTTCTTTACCACCATGAAAAAAAGGGGAAGGAAAAGGGGTAATCTATAAAGTGCGTACAATTGTCTGTAGATCACCTTAGTTTTCGTGTTTTAAAATCGAAAATGAATTTAAAAAGGGATCGGAAAGAGTTATTTGTTTGTAATGTTATATATATATTTACAGTGGAACTCTGTTATATCATCCTACAATGAAATGGAACATTTTTGGCACCACAGCTAAGTGACGTTATGAGTGAGACACATTAAAGTGTTGGGGCGAATGCAACGACTAGCATTTCTGGATGTTATAACAGAGTTGTAACTACAAACAAAGTCACTATAACCCAAGTTCAACCGCAGTTTAGAAATAAATTCTTCCGGACATTCATTTTATTTCTATCGAAATCACTCAAGTGAGGTGTATAGAGCCAAATATGCAATTCTAGTCGAATTCGGTCTTTTAAATTTTGTTCCTCAATGCAACTCGTAGGTCTAGACGACGACTTCACGTCGGTGTCGAGGGCGTACAGTCATCACAACGGCAACGGGGACGTCTCCATCAACAGCAAGAGGTCTTCCCTGCCGCGCAGGTTCGTGGGGTCCTTCCTGGGGAACATGAGTGCCATTCTCGCCTCGGTGGCTGCGGGATTCGACATCAGGAGTGCCAAGTACTCCTCCCTGAGGCAGAGGCCCCCGGCCGGGAGTCCGAACGATGCCGAGGACGAAGAAATGTGGTGGCCAAAAGACATAGGTAACTGAATTCTGCAATATTTCACCAAATATCCTCTTTGAAAATCAGGAAAGTTTTTTTATCATGTTCCAGCAGCTCAAAAGGGATCCTTTCCTCCCAGCATATCTATTAACCGTTGAAAAAGGAGTACCGGTTCTGAATTATTCAGAGATAGAATTTAACGCACGTGATCGAGTGCCGTAGTTATTCTGAAGCTTTAATGTGATAGAATTATCAATATTCATTTGTTTATTTTATGAATTGTTCCTTCCGGAAAAAAGTTAAGTTATTGTTTGTTTTGTGTTAACTGACTGAAGAGCCTCAGTAGATTGGATCAAATAAAGTTTACTTCACTTTTATATACTGCAAAGAATGTAGGGAGAAAGTCGCCTGCTTGGAAGGCTTCTAATGAAGTCCAGACTTCAAAATAAAAGAGCTACAGGCTGGGAAATCTTTTCAGAAAGGCAGACCTTGCCTTGGTTCTTTCCAGTGCAGCCTGCAAAGATTTTATCGTTATCAGTTACTGGACGAGCCATAGTAAGTGCGTTTTCTTTTTAAAATAAGCTCGAATAGACGTAGATGAACTGTAGGAGAACTAACATTCAGAGTCTCTTGCACTTTTCTGAGCTTTTATTACAATTATAAGGTCTTTTATAAACGTTTATAATCAGTGTTTGAGGATCATAAATTTTAGTGAAAGAAATAAAATAAAAAACAATGGCAGAAACACAAAAAAGGAATTCAGAATTTTGTACACGTGGTTTCAGATTGAGTTTTTAAAAATATTTTATACAAAGGTATTTATGTCTTTATTATTTAATTAAAAGGTTTAAAATCGTCGATGTATCCAGATTTTCGAGTGTTTGGGGAACTTTATTTCACTTTATGTCTTGCATATACAAGGGTCGATCCAGCATTTTTAACAGGGCTCTGTTTTTGTGAAGAAACAAATAATTTCATGAAAATTCAAAATATAAACGTATAGTGATATAAGGAGGAGAAAAGACATGGTCTTTGTCACCTTGGTGTGAAAACACCCTAAAGGGAAAAAGTTACTATCGTTTCAAAACGGAAATTTTTTTCCTGGCACAATATGTGTACCAATAGGATTAACCTAACCTCACTTTATTTTTTCCTACCTTCTTTATTATTATTATTTGTATAAATTTTTTTTTCTAATAAAATTTTTTACTTTTTTCTGCCAGGGCCACCGACACTCGGCTCGGATTACGAATTCTCGTCCACATCAGGCTACCCTCACAACACTTACCACGGCCAAACGCATCATTATCGCCCTAGTCTCATATTAGATGGTGCTCCTCACAGTAAACACTTCGATCCCCTGTGGAACAGCGGCTCCTCGCAGCTGCCCCTGTCGCCTCGGAAGCTGTCGTCCGCCAGCTGCGAAAGCGATAACTTCGGCTCGAATGCGGACTTCTACTCGACGGACTGCCACGTCGCCGAAAAATTTCACTCGGACTCCAGACCTCCGGAAGAGAGGACCTACCCCGAGTGGTCCAATCTGGAAGGAACGTACGCTTACGATAATCCCGGTTCGCAAATTTCATCCACCAATGACTTGTCAAACATCCAAGCATTCCTGCCACAGAGGTCCAAATACGGTCACCGACGCACGCCGTCCGATGTGTCCAATGCATCCAACGCTTCTTCCAACATAAATCCATCTTTCCACAGCGACGAGGCGGATTCCGAGGCGAACCCCGCCTCCCAGTTACTTAATTATTCCAACAATGTCCTCGCATTCCAGCGCAGGAAGAGTCAGGAGAGGGCGCCGGACCGTCCCTCCACCCTGGACCTCTCGGGGCACGGAGGGCGGCTGCCGCCCCTGCCCAAGAAGAGCGCCCTGGGTCGCACGTCCCCGAAGCAGTGGACGGCGTTCTCGAATTCCGGCTCCCCTTCCCGCACGACGCCGACGGACACGCCGAGCGACGAGAGCTCCGGCAGCACCGGCACGTCAAGGGTGCGGTTCTCCATCGACGAATCGGGTGGCTACGTCAACAGGGCGGCCAGGGAAGAGGAGGAGGAGGAGAAGACGCTGCTGGACCTGCCGGCGGAGGGGCAGTCGCAGGACGGCACGATCCCGCTGTCCGTGACCCTGCGCCGCAGCTCGAAGCAGCAGCGGCGCTTCTCGACCCGTACGTGGGAGCAGCGGTATCTGACTTGATGGATGCCTCGTGAGTGTCTATTTGTTTATGCCAAAATATGCTCATAAACATTACATTCCTATTGATCGTGTGAGTTTCAAAATGTGGTTATGCTTTACATGAGATACTTAACTGTGGGCCATATTCTTCTCTTTTTTTTTTGGTACTTTTTCAGGTTTTTATAGAACCTTACACAGGCCGAAGGGTGGGAGAGGGGTGCGTTGGCCGACGAAGCGGAGTTATCGCTTTCGGTGACTCGCATTTTGCATCTTCGTGGCAACCCTAGAATTCTGTTTTTGGTCTGGGTGACGTACAGGCTACTTTTCAATTATTTTTGCTTTTTAACAGGTGTTTTTTTTTCTTTTTTAATTGGCATCATTACGCAAGGTAAAGAATTGAAACTTAAAATAATTCATCTTGGCAGTATAAGATATGTTGTTGAACAAAATCTGAAGTTCCATTAAAATGAAAAACACCACCTACTAAGTAGAACAAACGATCCAATAAAAATAGAAGGAAATTTAGAATGTAATATAATCTGTCTAGTAAATAAAAATGCCATTAAACGTGATGAAAAATTCCATTTATTTAAAGCATGGCGTCAGCCTGAGCAATAATTCTCTACTATCGCCAGGTTAGAAGTTCAAATCGCCGAGCACCAACGCACCCCTCTTCGACACTTTAGCCATACACTTAACATTCCTTTTCTTCAAAACTGATTTTCTTGATCGGAATCACACTGTGTCATGAAGCTTAGATATTTTTTTATATTCTCTTACTCTGATGTAATTGAAAATGGATAGATCTGAATATTTTGAAAATATTTCATGCAAATTGGCCATTCTTTATTAACTTTAAAAAAATAATCATTTACAGATCTGATATTTTTTATGCCATGTATCCTGAGTGTGCTCCACTTGTTTTATTCATTCAATTCGTGTAGCGAACATAAAAGCTAATGTATTAGATCAGAGTTATTGTTGTGATAATTGGTTTTAGTTTATTATAGAACTGTTAATTTATTTTTGTGATAAAATTTTATTTTTCAATTTATCAGTACGAATCAAACTTTTATATAAAAAAAGTTGGTGAATCAAATCTTTATTAAAATGAATCAAAATAATTAAGAGGAAGTTGTTAATATTTGTGTTAAATGACAATAGATGCTTCATTGATGAGCTATGTATTACTTTTTGTACTTTTACGAAAGACTTTAAAGATTATATGCTACTTCATACCTGTACAGTTTTAGTTTTAGCCTAAAATTTTAATCTCATAAAGGTTATTAATATATTTATTATCTTTGTTGTTTATGGCTTTCAGAAATATTTTTATACTATTTGTTCAAATATTCAAGCATTTGATTAAGTATTTAGCCTGCATATTTAAAAACAAGTTACCTAATTTACTTTAAATGCCGAATCTGGTGTCAGCAAAACAGAGTAGCTATTTAATTCGCCTTGAATGCAATATCCTAATAACCACTTTTCTTAAAACACCTAAGCAAGCAAACTGCTCTTTGTATGAGTATGAAATGAAATGAGGGAAAGGGGGGCTCGAAAGACCCAGAGGTCTATTTCACTAATTTGTATGAGTATATAGCTTGTATTAAAATTTTCGCAAGTCCAGACTTTGTTCATAATAGCAAAATATAATTTAAAATGTTGCCACTTACTGTAACTAGTTCCATCAGCCTTGTTTCAAAAGACATATTAAATAGCTATGTATCTAAGTTTCAATAAAGTTAAGTTGGCCTAGTGCGATGAGGTAATAGTTTGAGATTAATTAAGATGGGAGAGATTGTTACCATTGATACATGGATGACCGTAGAATTTATTTATTTTTTAAAGGACTGGGGGAAGGGTGGCATATATTTGAAATACTGCAGACCTTACAATGTCATTATCATTTAATTAATTTCAGGTGAACTGCCAAATAGAAACTACAAGCAATTTAAATCGAGCAGATCTTTTTCTCCTTTTCACATTCATTTATTAATTTCTCTAGGAAACATGTTGCAAGATTGTGGGGAAGGGGGGGGGGGGGGGAGATGCTTATTTCTTGATCCCCTTCCTCTCATATAAGAACCCATGGTTGGTAATGATTGTATATGGGATGTTTCTATCCATTTCTATGTTCAGAATTTTTCATATGAGCTGTTTATAAAGGACTTTTGAATGATGGTTGTTTTCTAAAATTTTGAACAGTCCCCTCTCCACCTTTGTTGCCACTTAGCTCATGGGGTGAATTTGGTGCAATATGCATAATTGTAACAGAATTTTATTCAATGTTTTAATTTTTATTCTTTTTCAAAATCTAGTGACTTTTGGTTACAGTATATTTAATCCTCAATTTACAAGGTACTTCAAACATCCCTTTTTCTCCCAATCAGTTTTTGTTGTGTGTTTGCATGTGTAGTTTTTAATTTTTTTCAATTTTCAACGGGAAGTTGACGAACTAGTAGCTGGATCACAGAATGAGTAAACTGTAGAACTATTTGTTATGGTATTTGCGCTTGCATGTTTCCCATAATATACACATAATGCTGTGATACATACTTGCCAACTTTCACGGATAATGCGTAAAATTTACGGATTTTAGCTGCTTTTTACGCCTTTACGCCCGAGTCGCGATATTTTACGGATTTCAAAATCCGATTGCATCCGCTAGTGTAAATAATTTTATGTGTGATTTTGCTGTTTGGACATATATAATTTTCATCCCATGTTATATTTTATCTTGTGTAATGGAGGACTTTCGCCCTCGGCCTTGCCATTTTACCACGCCCAGGCAAATTTTTCCTTCCACCCGAGGCTTGATACAAAACAATTTATAAGCTTTCTAAAATGAGAATATAAATTGTACATACCAAATCAGAATAACTATTGAATAGTAAATGGTTATTTATATATAGTTGTTTTAGGGGGGCAGGTAGTGAGAGTGTACTTTTAATGAAGTTTTTGTTTTTGTACCTCAAAGAAAGTTGCTTCACTATAAAAAGCAAAAAATAAAATTAAATTTAAACCATTAAGTAGGCCCATCGATTTACACGAAAAGTGACGTTAAAGATAAATAAAAATAGCTTAGTTGTAGTACATGCTGTAATACTTTAAATCACAAATGTTAACGTTGCTTCGAGGAAATGGTTGCCTTTACATAAAAGTTTTACTGATGACTATTTTGAAAAGTTGGCAAGTATGTATGATATTTTATGAGGTGGGGCAACATATGAGTGCAAAAGTTAATTGGCAAAACATAATAAGCATGGGCATATCCAGGGAGTATATTGGGGTACATCATTCCCTGAAATTCAAACATTGGCTATTTAAAAAGAGAAGAATGAAATAATATCCCCACCCTATACCCATAACTCCTAAAAGCAGAGTCAGCTCAACACACACAAAATTGACTGCAAAAAATCCATTTTAGATTTTAGCTTTCTCATAAAAGACAAATCATGAATATCTACTTCATCATTTCAAAATTAAACTCCCAACTCTATCTCGTAGCTGCTATATTAGTAATTAAGGTTGAAGTTTTAAAATGATTCATTTCCAGATGAATAAATTCTATTTAAACTAATTTTGTCATGTAGTACACAGATTAATAGTCACAAACATTTTTCTTCTTTCTTTTAAAGCCATATATGTTTAGAAGTTATCGTATACCTTGTAAAATGAGAATTATTAGTTAATTTATTATAGTGTTTATTGTTAAAGTAAATAAAATACGCATTACACATGATTCCAGAATGTTTTGGAATTTTAAAGAGTACTTATATTTTTATGAGAGGGTTGTATGTTAGGTGTTTAATAGTAGGATAGCAAAAAATCCATACTATTTACTGTAGTTGTTTACACAATGTATGAGCTTTGAGATTTTAAAATTCATCTTGCAATAAACTAAAATCTATATTAAAATTAATGGAAATCTATTTTGAGATAATATTTAATATGAAATACATTTTGAACTGTAGTATTTTGATATCTACTTCAAATAGTAAGACATATTTTTTTTAATGTTTTTTACAAAAAACTAAGTGCCTGGAACTGAAGAGTTGTGTAAAAATATTATTTTTGTATATATCTAACTATACACATATAACAAGTGTATGCAATATAATTTAATAAATGTAACCTGTTTGTTGTTTAAATTTTTCTATTCAAATTATATTCAACACAAACAAAAACAAAGCTCAAAAACTATGTATATGATCAAAAAAAGACGAGCTTACACATTTCTGTTGTTGACCATGTTTAACTTATGCTTTTTTCAGTTTTAATATTTAATGTTACTTGTATGTATTTTCTCATAAAATTATAGTTTAAAAAGAACAATTTTAATTTTTGAAATGACAAAATATATGATTGTTTATTTTCTTCAAGAAAATGCATCATAATATAAGAGGAAGAAATCTCAATTACAAGTAAGTGTACTAGATAAACAAAATTCAGAAAGCATTTTGAGTACTTGGAAAATGGCTATTTAAATTTCATACAAGGTGAATATGCGGTTCGTGTATGTTTGCAATATGTATTTTTAGCATTTATTCAATTTCTGGATTAGCATCTGTTCTGGGTTACATTTGAGTCAAGAGTGCTTTCAAAGGGATTAAGAAACTATCAGTAATTTACTCAGTTTGAATGAGGCCATGTAACAAAGGTAACAAAAAAATGGATTTGCAGAAAAAACTTGGCCACTGTGTATGACTGTTGGCAACATTGTTTTCACAGGTTCGTACTGGTTCATGATTGCGATTACAAGGAACACGACGAGTGATTCTATTCCCGAAATTTTAAAATGTTTCATCATTACAAAATTTAGACCAAAAAAATTTGGTAAAAGGGGAAGTAAATCACATGGTTAAGTTATTCTAAAAGTTTCGCAATTATGGGCTACGTACTGTACACCATATCTTTTGCATTTCAATTGCATATTTTATGTATCTGCAGCGCAAATTTGAATTTTATTGCACTAGAGTGAGTCAGCAATATGTGGGAGTCTGATTCTCTTCACTGCTCAAGCCGTTAACTCAAAATCACTGCCATCTATGACCTTAGTGCCTCAAGCTAAAGGTTGTTGGAGTGGAGGTCTGTCTTGGTTCGTTAAGGGGACTTGGGACCAAGTTGTTAGGGGTTATCATATAAGCACAGTAAAATTGATAACAATAAACAAAGTCTTGATTACAACAAATGACGTTTTTATAATGCACTTATATACAAGCGAACGGGACTTAGCTACTCTGATAGCATTTACTGTGATTACCTAAAGTGGCATCTACTGTAGTAACTTACAATCAATGGCTTATTGATCACCGGCTTCTAGTTTTTAGACACATGACATTATTCGTCAAGATATGCAGGCACACACATGGCCTCACAAATTGGTAAAAAAGAAATCTTCAAAAATGAAAAAAGTTAAAAAGATAAATGTCTGAAAAAATGTGTTGCAAGGATATTACAATTTCGTAGGATGCAGAATATTTTGAATATTGTTTAACATTAGGATTTCGTTATAGGGGGACATATGCTGTTGGGAGGCTCCACTGTATATATTCGACTATCCATGAGCATCCCCCGGGGAAACTACCAGGGTAAATGAACCAAAAAATATTTCAAGAATGCTTAAGAAAGATTTTTGTTCCTCAAATAATGTTAACATTTTGATGTAAATGAGTTGCCAAAAGAAAGAAGCTTGTTTTGTAGATTCACATTGCAGATGCATAACCAGCAGCCTGTGTTCTTAACTCATCTGCAGTCAAATTTTGCGAAATTTCTACCCCTAAATATTGCTGCACTGATGTAACCAGGGCTGTCGAGAGCCAAGGCAAGAACCATATCAATTTTGTTGTCTCCCCCCTCCCCCTATTATGCTTGCATCTTAGCCATATAAACATTTTACCCTCTGCATAACTCTGATGCCAAACCCTCCGTAGCCCAAGTTCCATGAATCACGCCATGCCTTCACCACCTCTTGGCAACCCTGGATGTAACCAATGGACTAAGGAGTTAAAGCAACCCTGAAGGGGATCACTTACGATACATAGTTGCAGGAAAAAATGTTTCCACTAAGCAAACCAAAAAGAAAAAATATCAGGAATTTTTTTTTCAAATAATCATAATTTAAAGTTTATTGTTTCTGTTTATTTAGTGCAGTGTGGAATAGTGTAGTTTAATGTATAAATTAGCTTACCTTGGCTTTATCATAAATACGTTTTCTTTGTTTGTATGTTCTTTAACACACACATATATCTATATACCGTTCGTATGATAACGTTTTAGGTATGATACAACGTTCGTAAGCAAGGATAATTTTTATCTCATTAGCTTTTCATTTTTTGGGATTTATTCACAATTTTTATTATTTACGATACCCTTGCCCCCAAGTTCGCTGGATAATCAGGAGTTTAGTGTTTGTATAATTTCAATGCAATACTTATTAAAGAGTGACTATATTTTTGGTTATCTAAAATTTATAAAAACTTAATATTTAGGGATATAACAGTTTGGTGTTAGCTAGCAATTTCAACCTTTTCCAAACGGGGATAGATAGTCAAAAAGCCAGGGGAAAAAATACCCCCTCAAAAGAATGGTGTTAATCTTCCACAATGTCTGAAAAGTTCCTACTCATTTCAGATATAATAAATGATGCACTTTATGAGCTGTAAAACCCTTGCGAGTATTGAGGAGTCTTCTGTTGTTTACCTTAAGGCCCATAGAAATGCTGGGGTGTCGATCACCTATTAACTATTTTCATATTAGTTCGGACCTTGAGAAAGGGGGAAAAATTACTGGTCCTGTTTAGTATATATGTCGTCATAGGGAAAGAGGTTTAATTTTTTTGTTGTTCCAGACACATTATCTAATGTAAACATGCATTCAATGTATCTAAAACATATATTTTAAAAGCTTCTTTTATTCTGGCGAAATAGAACAATCATCAAAAAAGCTACAATTTTCTTACAAAGTTCTCTTTACCACCAGTTTTTGTTAATAATTTCACAGATTTGATACTTATCTCTTTAGATACAGCTTTACACATATCATAAATAGTTAAAGCTGCTACTGTCACAGACGTCATTGCCTCCATTTCAACACCTGTTTTGTCTGTTGTTTTTACCAGAGATTTGATCAGAATTTCATGAGATTTCTCCAGAAGTGAAATCTCTAAATTTACAAAATCAATTTGTACATTATGACATAGTGGAATCAAGTTACTTGTTTGCTTTGCTGCCATTATGCCTGCAAGATTAGCCACCGAAATAACATCTCCTTTTTTTATTTTGTTTTCCTGCACTAATCTGAAGGCCATCGACCCCAGATATACTATGGCTTCAGCTTCTGCTGTTCGTAGTGTCTTGGTTTTGGAACTAACGTCCACCATATTGAAGTTTCCATCAGCATCAACATGTGACAAAATGTCTGATGTCTGAAGTTTAGAGTATGTAAAAATATTGCATTGGTTGACCAATTGGAATGCTTGTAATTGAAGATATTTTCTTTTTTCACAAAGGTAAGGTCTTGATTTCTGATTTTTGAAGTTATTGCACAAAAAATATTCTAGGAACATTTTGCCTGCAAAAATTTTTATAACAGACAGATTAGATCATTAGAAAAACTACTTGTAATATTTTTGCTGTTAAAGCTAAAGACTATCAGACATCAGTGCTTAGAACAACTTATAAATTTCTTTGATTTTGTAAAACAATACTCATACCGATTTTCTGTGAGGAAAATATAATCAGTAGACTTCTCATAAAAATAAATTGTAAGAATATGGTATAATCCTGAATACTCCACTCTCCCAAAAAAAAAAAAAAAAAAAAAGGTTTGAATTGGGGTACGAGTCTTAATCTTTAATATTGTGCTACTATATTGTTGTTCGAACTACATATTGGATTGGCCACAATGCTGTTTACTACATCTCAGCACACTGTAAGCAGTTTTTTTTTTCTTTTGAAGGAGGGAGTGGGAGATTTCTGTGAGAATGCTTTTAAGTATCAGTCATGCAGAAATTTAAAACCTTAAACAACTTTTTTTTTATTTTTTAAATTGTTCTCCTAATAATAAGGGTGCATGTCATCTTCAGAGGCAGGTGGTATTTGGGACTATGTAGTAACTTTTTATATCAGGGAATGTAGGAATTTCACTTGTTCCTGTCAACATTCTGTAATGAGATTTTAGTAAATTTTAGTTCAGTTTTTTAATAAAGCATTTGCTATGCAAAATTTTATGTTTAATCCATGAACAAAAAATCAAAGAACCATAAACAATTAATGATTATAAAAACATTTCATTTGTCAGAAACAAATTCCATTCCCCCCACCCCCCTTCCGCATTGAAACAGTTAAGTTCATTTTCAAGGCACAATTATATTAACAGAAAATCAATAAAATTGAAACAAAAAATCATCAAAAATAAATGACTTGTAATTTAAATATATGCAAAATCAGTCAATGAAGTACTATTTTTTTTCTATTTCTTTTACTTTTATTACATTGCAAACAAAACTAAGGAATGTTATAAATTACATACTTCTGATACTAACCACCAATTAGAATCATCGGCCTATTCTCTTCCTTCATAAGATTAAACATTCCTGAATAATAAAATTTTCTAATTAGAGTATGCATAAAATAAGTTGTGACACGGGAGAGAAAAAAGTAATAATAATAATAATTTACTTAAAAAATCATAATTTGCAATTTCAATGAAATATGCAGCTTTAAACATCTTGTATCACATTAAACAGATTTATTTCCTATTCATTCCAGCAAAGTAACTGAATTTTAAACTAGAAGTAAATAATGAGTGCAATAAAAAATAAATGTATGCTTGATATACACATAATTTATATTTGTCTGTATATAAAGTTGAAATGTTATTATATTATATCCCATCAGAAGTACTCACATTATGAAAATAAATGTTTCCAAGCTAGTAGAGGCAGCACTGAAAATAATGCCGAAAAAGTGGTAGAAAAACAAAATAGTTTCTTTTTTTATATTGGCTAAAATAAAATCGCAGAAATAATTTGAAGTATTTTCGACAAAGTCATAAATGCTAATGCAAAAAGCAAAGTCCATAATGCTAACTATTCATGCATAGAAAATCAGCTACATGGCAATATTTACAACTAAAAAATAAGTCCTTTACGTTTGCATAAGTAATTTACTAAAAGACTTCACCGAAAGCAATATTTAAAAATAAGTGAAAAATAACTGCCTACAAAGGTCTGTCAATTCGAAAATTAATTGCATAAAATATTTTAATATTACCAGCATGTTGCTTTTTCTTTTTGAGAACAGCTGCTGAAATTACATCTATGAGTTTCTCTTCAGAGTTTTCTTTTCTAAGAATGTCCCGCAAGGAAACTTCTTCTTTTCCAAACAAACAAACCTAAATAACCACAAAAGAATGTTTCACCATTTCATTTGAATTTGAGAATTTAAAGCGATAGCTGCTAATAAGATTAACAGAATGAATTTCCTAGTTCAAAAGTTTAAAATAAATTTAAATATGTATATTTAAACAGCTTTTTTAATGCTGTTTTCCATTCACAACAGGTCTTGATCGAGAGACCACTTTATCCATCAAGATGATTTTGTTTCAATTTGATGATAATAACTTTCAGGTGGTTGTTCATTTAACCAGCTCTTACCCTAGGTGAGGTTTCAGGAGTTAACTTGTATTCTGGGTATATCAGTAATATTCCCAAATTTTGAAAACTTAAAAAAAATCATAATCTTGTTCACAATGATCAACAGGTTAATGAATAACCAATGGGAGAAAAATGAAGCCTATCACCATGAGACTGCCACTAATGATGAAAATCTTAGAACTTGTTCATTCAAAATTTTTATAACTAAACAAAATATTCCTATTTGTAACCAACTTGTTTTGGTTATTTTTAACATCCAGAATTGTGCTTTTTCTGATAAAATATGATTAAAATGAAGCAAACATATTATCAAAGCACAAACCATCATATACATGTCACAATCTCTTTTCAACACATTTAACTTGATCTACATTTTAACCGACCAAAAAATGTTCAAGCATGGAATGAGAAAAGAAAAACGTTTTCTTCATGCAAGTTAATGCCACTGCATACTTTTCTCAATCCAGAAATTAAACTGTTTCAGGATGTAAATGAGGCAAAAGAAGAGACTGCCTGGAATGTCACACAAAATAAATTTTAACAATTGCAGCGCTTAAGATTTCTGCCGTGTTTTGGCCAGGTGAATCTGATCAGAGAGGAACTAAGTTATCTTCAACTGTAAAGCAGTTTAAGAACAGCGAGAGGGCATATATTGACCTTGATTCAAATTGTATCAGCATTGGTCAAATGCTCCTATTACAGCTGTAAAGTAAAAGGAGAATGAAGACCAAAACTATTTAAGGTATCGTTTCATTACAGTTACATTTAAAGACTTGATAATTAATTAGATTTGCTTACTCAAAGCAGTTGGAAGTGAAAAAAGAAAGCATGTTAGTGTGAAAACATAATTAGATGTTTTGCACAGAGACTACTTAAATTCTACTGTTAGATCTTTTGGTTTCTGTAAGAGAACTGTAAAAGAATAAAAAGATGAGGAATAACATTGACACATTTTTTCTGTAAATTGAATGTAAAAGATGCACTCGCATTTGAATTTACTTTTAACACTGAAACAATTAAAATAACTTTATCTTGTGGTTCAACAAAGACAGTGGCGGATCCAGAGGGGGGGGGCACGGGGGCCCGTGCCCCCTCCAGACGCTTTAGGTAAGGACTAGAAAGAATTGACTTTTTCTTCCTTTACGCTAAAAACGAGGAAAAAGAAACTATTTTGCAGATGGAGCTATAAAACTTCTATTCTATGTGACTTCTATTCTTTCAATTCTATGTGACAAACTGAGATAACCGGGTAATTGCTAAGACAGAAAGAAGCAGACACCTGCAAAATCACTTAGACAGTTGATTTATGCTCACGTTAAATCTTCAATAGACTTGAAGAAGACTCCATTTGACCCCCATTTTGTATTTAATGTGCAAGAAATCGGAGTATTTTTAAACTCTTCATTTCATTTCATTCTAGCAAATGAATTTAGTACTTTTTCTACTTTTCTCATTTATTTGGAATTTTTCTTTTTTGCTTATCGTCGGTTCTTAACTAAGCCAAGTCAGAGGGAGTCAGTTTACCGTACAACTAAACAGCTGTTATAAAGCCACACACAGCATGAAAACAAGTTTCATCCCTAGTATAGGAAAAGTAAAGGGAAAAATTGACAGTTTTACAAAACTAATTAATATAAAAGTATTGATGCTCAATTTCTTTTTAAATGTTTCAAACAATTAATATTATCAATAACAAGAACACTAATACAATGCACCAAGCAAAAATGAACAAGAACAGTATTTAAGGCAATCGTGAGATTGGTATTTACCTTGAGGTGTCCATCAGCTGTAATGCGCAAACGGTTGCAAGAACCACAAAAATTTTCTGTCATTGATGTAATAAACCCAATTTGGCCTTTAAAATTAGGTATTTTATATGCCTGTTCAAAGAAAAGTTTGAAAAGTGATTGCAGCAAAAAAGCTGCTGATGGTATTTTTAAACACAATAAAAGAAAGAATACGATAATTAAAATAAGTTTTAATGACAAAAATACTTTAAAGTCAAAATTATAACTACAAAAAGGAATAATAATAAAGTTTAAGGATCCTGTTGGAAAATTATACATCAGCAGATGCCCCCATGGAAAATAAGATTCATTCTATAATGCTAAAAGAAAGTAACTTTTTAACACAATAAAAAGTTGTTTTCATTTCATTATAAAATGAATCTTAGTGATGATCGGGAGGGGGGGGGGGGGGGCTCGTGGATCATTCAACTGAGGTTCCCAAAACAAATTTCGAAAATGATAAATGCAGGTACGAAGTAACTTAAAGTACATTTCATATATGACAAAGTTAAAATACATTTCACAAGGTTAAGGAAAGCAATGCAACCAAAAGTAAGGTTTTCATAAATTAAAAAAGCAGAAAATTGGAAATTTCTTTTCTTACAATGAAAAATAATAAAACCACAATATTGCTTGCTTATATATCTTTAAATGTGGTCATAATACAGTTAAGGACAAATTTTATTCATTAAATCTATTGGTCTGTCTCCCTCCTCCCCACTCCCTCTTTTTCCTTTTTTGATTTCTTTCATTTTTTTAAAGGCAAAAAACATAATGCTCATAAATATTAGTTAAATCATTTATCATGTGAATATTATATGTCATTTTTCAATTGAGAAAATGTGTACAAATCTTCTTAAAAATTTCTTAATGACTTTTATACATGGAAACTGAAACTAAAAAGTACAGCAATACATCCCGACAGCACTAACATCAACAAAATTCATTTTCCATGCATAAAGCTGATTTTGTCTTTGTTTTCCCGCAACTCACTTGCGACAGCTGCATAAAAAGTTAGCCAGGAGCCGAACATAAAGGTCAAGACTCAGACATTTTGGAAGTGGCCAGTGGCCACTAAACTTGATTAACTTGGTGGCCACCTATGCGAAGTGGGGGGGGGGGGTATGCCCCCCTCCTCCGCAATTCCTTATGTGTCTTACTTTCAGTGAAGAAAACATAATAATTTGTCAAAATTATTAAGTTTACAAAAAAAAGAAAAAAATCTTATGACTTTCAAATTGGAAAAAGAAAAACCAAAGTTTCGTTGGCGATGGTAAATTAAGGAAATAGGAATTTTTGAGATATAGTTTTTTGTGTTGAATGTTATACAGTACAAAAGATTTAAATGTAAAATTTTTGTTAATAATAGAAGCAACATGTAACAAAAATCCCAATTACAGAAACGAACCTTTTATAAAAAACAGCGATCATAAATACGGACCATTTTCGAACACAATTATAAAAAAATGTATATTTCCAGTTCTAAATTTGTTCAGTACATTTTATTTTCGTTCATTTCAAAACTTTTTTTTCAAACTTTCACACCATTTTCAAAATTGTGCGACACTTATGTTTTATATGTTTTTGCGAAAATGGCCGATCTGAAATGCAAGTGTTACGGCTATGAGAAAAAAAAATCAAGATTTAGATTGTTTCCCACTGTATTTAAAAGATTTATATGGCAGAGAGAAGGATTAAAAAAAAAAAAAAAATAGCGCATTCGGGAAACGTTTTCACCATTTTTTTCTTGTGAAAGGGTAAATGAAGAATATCGGCCAAAAACGGTTACTTGAGTGCTGAATTGATGCGTTTTTATTGTGCTTGTGTGCATGAAAGAAGCAAGAATTGTAAATTCTATAGATGTATTTGAAAAGGAAGGATTTACTTTAAAAATTAAAAAAAGAAAAGGTGGCGATCGCTCTTAATTTTTTGAATCGCCACTTTTTCAAACAAGGTCGCCAAGTGGCGAGTGGCGACCGTGAATCTTGACCTTTAGCCGAACACCAAAATAATGTGATAGGAAGCTAAATATGGCAAACCTCTCACAAGTCACTGGGTTCCTAAACTCAAGATGTGCGATTGGAGAATTGAAGCTTCGAATTTTCTCTCGATACCTTTTGTCTGCTCTGTTTTTTAAAGCTGGTTTGTGGGCTTCCTTTAGTTGTTTGCACGTGCAATCAAGAAATGCAAATGTTTGTAGAAGATGTAAGTGTGGCCAGAATCGAACCAATATCTTTTCGATGGTAGCCTTGCTCTTTACCATTTTCACAAATGGTACTGCAACTGGTTAGGGGTAAAGATAGCTATCTGAGGAGCTGAACCGCATTGCTACATTACTCCCCCTCCAGTGAACGAGTAGGGGAGAGTGAATAATATTGACCACAGTTGCTGAGTCACCAGCTGTAGAAGATGCAAGTGTGGCCAAAATTGAGCAAAGATATTTTAGGTGGTAGCCTTGTTCTTTACCGCTTTCAAAAAAGGCGTGCCCACTGGTTAATAGCAAAGATGGCTATTTCAGGCATTTACTTGACATCCCTACATGCTTTTGTAACCAACGTACATTAGCTATGAATTGGTGTATTATAAAAAGGGTGGCATAAAGGGCGGGAATTCATCCTGGAAATTAACGAAACTGAAATGATATTATTTTATTTAATTTTTCAATGTTTATTCTGGTGTTTTTTTCCCATGGGAGTTCACATGCTCATGTGCACATATAGACGAGCTGCCACTGTCAATGATGCATCATAGAATATATTGAGATATAATAATGTTCTTCCCTCAATAAAAAGAATAAGGGAAGAACATTATTATACCTCATTACATCTTATCTATTGTACCGAGTTTAGAATTTTTAAATTATTGTGCATTTTAAAAAATGTTGATGAGTTTTTAAAGACAAGATTTATTTCCTCTAATAAACAATGAGTTTTAGTCACTGTTTAAAATAGCTAAGTTGTTGCAAGAAATAAAGCTATGGTTATACGGTTGAACAATTTTTAAAAATAATAATAAAGGCATTTTCGTAAAAAAATAGCAAATGTAACACACAAAAACATTTAACAGAATGCCTTATAATTATAAAAGCCATATTTTTTTATGCAAATCAGTTGTGTAGCTCAGGGAATTCAAAAAGAATGAAGTAAACCTACTGTTTCTTTTTCATACATGTGCCTCCAAACCTTTTGAAACTTATAACCATAACTTATGCTTATATCTGTAAGCATCCTCTGCATTTTCAGGACTACACCACTGACACAAATAGCAAATATTTAGAGAAAGTTTTTTAATTAAGTAAAAGAAATGGAGCTAAACAGACTTGATCCTTAGCATTTCTGAAAAATGTCATACAACAAAGCACTTTCAGTTGATACTTACTTTGTAATTTAGTTCTGTTTTTCCTTTATTATCTATTTATATTTAATGAATTTGACTGTTTATTTATTGGTTAATAAAAGTTTTATTTACCAGTGAGATAAAAATTTTAAAAGTATTAGTTTTAAAAAAATTAAAACTAAAATTGTATGAACAGAATGAAAAAAGAAGAGAGAGGAATAAACCAAGCAATCATTTCTTATAAAATTGAAGGTTTTTTTTTTTTTTTTTTGGTACTTCATTTTGAAAATATTTGCATATTTATGATAGAACTATGTTGTGTTTCCTACAATAGCAGATCAAGTTTAATCTGTTTAAATATAATTAGTTAGAGGGGAAAAACAACACAGATAAAACATCATTAATGAAAAGTCTGAAAATAAATACTAATAAAAAGAACAATTTTAAATTTATCTAGAATTCAGCTATAAAGAGTATATTATTTTCTAACATATTTAAAAATAAAAATTGCCCTTTTTATCTTGAAGCTGGCCAATAAGTTACTCAAGCAAGGTAACATACAATGAAAAAAATTTAGTTTTGAACAAATTATGAAAATAAAAAGTCTGATCATTGATACAATTTGAACTTTTTTCTATACTGTTAATACTTTAATACATATATAATTGCAAATCGCAATTATTAATTTAAAATGAGGAAGCAAATAGCCTGCGCTTGGAGTCGAACTTGGGACTCTTGTCTCAAAATGTACTATCGTTGAGTTCCCCAACCAGGCCCATCACTTGGGGGATCAGGAAGGGTCTATTGTTCCCTCCACCATCCTGACTTTTAGAAACACAATGTATTTATACCTGAAATATACATTGAATACATACTCTTTGCCACCCCCCCCCCCCCCCAGAAATGTTTGAAATAACAGGTACCTATACCAGGCACACAAATACAAATACAAATACAAAAAGTACACCAACAACAGGCGCTAGGCCCAACAAGGTTGGGCATATACATATCAGTTTCTAAAGTGAAGCGTAACATTTAATTATAAAACTCTTCTCAAAATATTTCTATTTTAATTACCTTTGCTGTGTCATTAGGTTGGTCTTGTAAACGCTTTAACTCAGGAAATTCTTTTTTGATAATATCTATCATTTTTAAGTATGGTACCATTTTATTGTTATTCCATTTATTTCCACTAAATGGTGAATATTCTATAAATCTCACATCAACATTCTGAAAAACCAAAAATAAACATTAGAAAAATACTACTCCCATTTTTTATTTACTTTCCAATTCATATTAATAGCACATTTGAATTATTTTAAGGTACAAAAAGTGGCATTCCTAGCAATGGTGGCACCTGGTGCATTAATTTATGGTGTTTCCACTCTATAAATGTTAGTTTTAGTGTTGTACAAACATAATTTAAGCAGTTTTGAACTGTGGAAAAGCGTTCTTTGAAAACTATTTTATTCCAATTGAATTGAAATGATTACATTTTGCGATGAGTGTACCCATTGCCAAATTCAATGTTTGAGGAAAATTTGCAATGAAAATTTAAAAAAAAAAAAAAAAATCATTACTCCTTTATAGGCCCTCATATCTAATTTCCTGATTTTGTGTTTCGGCACCCCGACGTATGCCATACATCCAAAAACCCTGAGATGTTTCACAGATGGCTTACGGCTACTGTAAAATTCAAATGGGGTTTTTGATTTGCCCTTTAAAATTGTTCGGTTACGAACATAATTGAAACATAACGCCGCCTTGGCCCAAAAATTTTCAGGTAATCCTGAATCGTTCAAAAGAGTTCTGACCCCGTTCATCAGAGTAAGATTATACCTTACTGCGACTCCATTCATTTCCGGGCTGTAAACATTGGTCCCCTGAACTTTGATTCCCTCACGGCAGAGGTAACCTGCTACCAATTTGTTAGGGAAAAAATCCCATCAGAGGATTGTGGACCTCTTCCTTAAGTGTCTTGGATTAAAACATGAGGAAACATTTAAAATAACAAATTAATTTATTAAACATTAACTTTAAACATTTGTAAAACTTTAACAATCTTTAAACATCCCTATTCTGCAGAATAGTAAATAAAATTTATACAAACAGTCAGGGCCGGCCCAACCAAAAGCAGGGCCCGGGGCGGAATTATTTGTGAGGCCTATATATATATATATATATATATATATATATATGTTCGTGTGTTAAACTAAGTTGAAACGTTCCAATGGAATAGTAGTTAGCAGCCACAAATTTATTTATTTTTTGTAGAAATTTCGATTTTTACCTTGTATAACATATTGATTTCTGTTGAGTATTTTACATCTTAACATATTTGATTACAAGCATTCACGTTCCATAAGGAAAATTTATTATTATAGATTAATGACGAATTATTTAAAAAAAACGTATTATATGACGAATTATTAAAGAGCCCCTATCCAATTATTGTTAATATTTCATATAGCTTTTAGGCGCTGGCCTTTTTTATTTATTTTTTATGATTTTTTTCACTTTCGGCTACTGATAAAGAAAGCTAAACAGCAATGTCTGTTGAGTTTGCCCCTGTCAAGCAACTCTATGATCTTCAATGATCTGAAACAACCAAAATAGTTTTCATAGAATAGATTTATTTTTTGCTATGTAAGAGTAAAAAGGCTGCTTTTCAGGTTTGTGCAAAAGAGTTCATGCAACATACATAAGAACAAATGAAAAATTCACATAAGCAACTATACAGGCCCACAACTAAAAAACCACAAAACAGCTGCAGATAGGTTGAATTAAAATATTCATACAATTTCCCTTAAACTATCAACGAGATTAAAAGTAAAATCAATAACATTTCTGTTAAAGTGCAATATAGCAACATAGTTGTTTTGTTTCTTCTAATGATGAATTGGATAAATGCACTTTCAAAATGTATTTCATTTGTAAAAATTAATTAGCTTCAAAATTTTTTTGATGCTTATTACATACAGAAGACTGCAAAGAATTAAATTTTCTTTTTTTTTCAGTTGAAGAACAACAGTGAAACGCCGCGATTCATCCTCCCTTTTACTCGTACAACTCACTATTCGTCCCACTTGTTCAAGTAAAATTCAACTCGTCATTCGTACGCCAGCAATATGTCCGGCGCCAGGGGCCAGTTTGGATTTTTTAAAAGAAACAAATCGGGAAATTATCCTTTTTTTGAACTTGTCTAGACATAATTTGTTTGGCATTTTGGATTCTTTTAAATTTTAATAACTTTTGAGATTTTACTGAAAATTTTAACTTTCTAAGGGGAGCAGCAAGAAGAAGTGGTTGAACAACTTTCTTCTTGAGAAAAGTAGTAAATAAAGCATTTCCTTTGCAGAAATTAAAGAGCTGTGTGATCATCGGGGGAAAACACAGAGATTGGTGAGAAAATGGCATCCTGACACTGCTGTGGTCAACAGGAGCATTAATTTGTTTGACAACAATGTTATTGACCATTTTTTAAAAATTCTGCAAAATGGTCAAAGGCAAACAACATTGGACGTGTTTTCAGATAACGAATCCCGAGATTCTTCTAGTGCAAAAGACAGAAAAAAAAACAGCAGAAAAAGAGAAAACACCTGAAGGGATGTTACTTGATGTTTTTATTGAAGGCGACTCTCCTTTCAAACAGTAACATCAACATTTCTCTTCCTCCTCTCAACATTCCGCTTATGCCATCAGCTCAGCTCAGTAACAGTAAAGTGCAGTTAAATTTTTATTCATGTATAATTTCATGTACAACACTGTACATTTGTTTTACATAATAGGTTTAAATAAGCAACCATCTGTGGTTACGGAAGAGATTAGTCCAATTTACATTGTATCTTATGTGAAAAAAAATTCGCCATTTGTACAAATCGCTATTCAAACGAATTGTGGATGAATAGCGAGGTTCCACTGTAGTTTTTAACTAACAGATATTATGACATTTCATGAAAAGATCTTGTGTATATAAATTGAAAGTAGTTCTTTTGTATTTTTAATTACATCAAACATTTCATGTAGACAGTGCAACTAACTGATCAGTAAATCAAACTTCCATTACAAACCAAAAAGATCTTTAATTAAAAAAAAAACATTATTATATTGGTTACTTTACATCCTACAAACCTCATTACCTTGTACCTTGTTCCTCAAAAAAAAAAAAAAAAAAAAATGCCCATGCTCAACACAAAAATATATAACACCATACATTACACACAATTTTAAAAAATTCAAACAGAATTTGGAAAATTACAAAAGCGAATCAAAGCGATGAATCCAAAATCTGGAACAATAAAAAAAATAGCATACCTGATTTTCGGTGAACTTTACAAATGAGCATAGTTCATCATCATTTATTCCATTAATAACAACACAGTTTATCTGAAATAAAATAAATAAACAAAAGAATAAATATGTTATTGACAAAGAAAAATAGATTATGCTGTCAAAAAATCTTCCAAATCTTCTTAAATGATATTCTTAAACTATATATTTTTTTTAATGCATAACATCTCAAAGAATAAAATTCATGCCAGATTAATACAATAGGTTGTAGAATACATATACATTCTAGCATACTGTGTATGTTTGTACTTTTTTTTAAGCCTGTACCTTTTAATAAGCTACTTTATATCCTAATTATGACTGAATTTCTTCTTAGTTCTCCAATTTCACCTCACTTTTTTGACCTATGCTATGTTTTCGGAACTAATGAAGCGGTAAGAAGCAAAGGAATGTAAGTGACAAATGAACAATTTTAAATAAAGTGCTCTCAAAATCTGTATTTTATGGGAGCTTTAATGTTAATTTTATTTCTACATCACGTTGGGTGGGAATAGGGATACTGCTAACATCTCTTGCTACTATGCTGAAAAGTGCTTCCTCTGCCATTTGCACTAGTTATCCAAATTTTTTTGTCTTATGTCCCTTTGTTTCTAGGTGCCTCAAATACATTGCATTTGAGAACAAATAATATAAATGTCAGGCAAATAGGAAGTGCAACCGTCTGAACAATAAATTTAAAAATGGAGCTTGTATTATGAATTAATTATAAAATAATTTCATGTTTGTTTACTTTTTGTATATTTTAACTGTAACCAGAAATTCATACCTTTACAGGATCAAATCCCATTTCTAAAGCTGAATGAATGCTATGAACAACATTGTCCCAGCCCTTTCGCCTCGTCAAAAGCTCAAATTTGGATGCAATCATTGTGTCGAGGCTGATATTAATAGCATTTAAGCCTGTCAAATGAAAGTTGTTATAAAAAAGGTAAAATATACTGTGAAACCAAATAATAGCATATTAAATTATTTTACTAATGAGATGACAGTAAAGAATAACAAAATCAAAAAACTAATATTTTCCTTAATATTGTAAGGAGTTCAAGGGGGAAAAAAGAAGGAACTGTAGTATTTTTGTTGAAATTTCTCATAAATGAAAGCGGCTTTTCACAGCAACAATAAATTAATGTTTAAAACAAATAAATAAATAAATAATTATAAAAATTCCTATCTAATGACATGGGACAAGTTCAATTCTTTTCACAGTCATATATTCATTATCATGCATTCAGCCTAATCCAGGTTATTAAATTCCTAACTAAATTTTATAGTTTCAAAAAAGAAGAATTAAGCATGGTATAATAAAATTTGTACTAGTTAAAAATTAAAAATCCAAGCATAAACGACAAAATACATTTTAGGACCCCTTCAGCCAGTAAAGTATCATTCCAGAATTTGAGGTTCTCAAAAGAACTTAAATTATAAAAAAATGAAAGAATTTCCCAGGCAGCAATGAAAATTTTTCACTTCTGGTATTTTACCAAAGAAAATGTGTTTTCAGCATTTTTGGATGTGGTGATTTCTGTTGAGCAAAGACGGTAAAGATGGTCAAAGTATTTAAAGAAAATGATTCAACTAATTGGGAAATCAAGCATTTAAAAGTTATATTGGGATCCCATTTATGCACAAAGAATCGCGTAACTTTGTATAAAAACACACATCCTCCAGGTTTTTCAAACTCTTTAAAATAAGATTCAATTTTGTTGCAAGCAATCTTACAACATGGTTTACTCTTTCAGACTTTTAGTATGGCTATGTTAGAGTAAGAAATTTTACACTTACTATATGATTAATCACACGATATGTGTCAAAGATCAGCAAAAAACTAAATAAATTAAAGTAAATTAATTGTTCATGTTAGCTAGTTTTGTAATGGCATCAGTATTGCTGTCTCGTTCTTTCTATTGTGATATTTAAATCAAGTTAGTTAATAAAATGTCTCTTTAGCTTTTGTTATAAGAAATGCTTCTGTCTTCAATTAGCTCTGCCAAGGGCACTAGTTGTAGCACAATGAAGTAAGAATAGGATATATCATATAATAGGTTATGCTCTATATAGTTTAATAGGTTATGCTCTATATAGTTTAATAGGTTATGTTCTATATAGTTTAATATTTTTGTTTTCCATAACATTTTAGGAGGCAAGCATGGCTTCTTTCTTTGTATGCAATTGAAGAACTAGCAATAACTGACTTTGGAGGTGGGATTCCTAAGATCTGGCTACACTTGAAGATTGTTGTAAGATTTCTCAATCTTAATTTTTTATGACTTTTATTTAAATACTGTACAACAATATAAATGGGAAATTTAAAATCTTTTAAATTTATTTCATCAAAATTAGCAAGCGAATGAATTAATTAAAAATAGAAATAAAGTACATAGGTTAGAGGCGACACTTCATAATTATAATACTGAAAGGTCTAAAGTAAAAGTGTTATATTCAAAATATGAAGAATGCTGCATTTAAAATTTCATACAAGTTATATATTTAAAACATATTACCAGCTTCTTTCAGTTCTTTCAGTTTTTTATGTAAGACAATACCATTTGTAGTTATTCCTATAGTATTTAAGGTTTTTAGATCCCTTAAAGACTCTGAAAACAAAAAAAAAAAAAAAAACAATACATTAAAAAAGGAAATTACTTTAATTAGGAGCTGTATACATTTTTAAATTGAGATATAAACAAGCAAACACTCACACACAAGCACAAAAATACACCCACAAAAGTATTTTAAAGCCAAGAAAAGTGCCTTTAGATAAGCGCAAAGTATTCTTTATTGGGCTATAGAAAAACTAAAGTGAGTCAAAACATGTAATATTACTAATTATACACACTTAAAAAATTCTTTAAAAAATACCTTCATGAATTGAAAAAATAGCGGTTAAATTGTACTACAAAGAAGAGAATCCACAGTGAAGTAACATGTTGTGAAATTGTACCACGTTAAATTAATGCTGCAATGTATTTCAAGTGAAATCTATTTCCAATGTGAAAAGGAAACAATGGGAAAATGCCTGGTTCAATAGATTTGAACAATTAGAAAACAAAAAGCAATATCATGTGATACCACAGACCAATCAAACATTGATGCTTTGGGATACCAGTTTGTTGCAAATGTGCATATTTCCCATTTGAAATATTTGTTTAGGGGGAGGGAAAACACAGTGTAGACTATATAAGCCAAAAACGGAAAAACGAAGAATATTTTTATATTTCTTGAGTTCAAAAGCTTTTTAAATTGTGTGTTTTCTTTGTAGTGCAACACAGTCTGGTTTTTTACCCGAGTCTACCAGGGGTCGAGGAAATTCAGGCCCGTTTCTGGAACCTTCGCAAAACTCCAGTTAACCAAAATGAACCTTTCACAAAATTCCAATCATTCAAAATGGACCCTTCACAAATTTCCAAACAATCAAAGTGGACCCTTTAGAAAATTTTGATGTACCAAATCATACTTTTTACAGAATTATTTAGTAAATAAGTGGCAAAAAATAATAAAATAATTTTTATCACTATATGTTTAAAATTTGAATTTTCACAAAAATATTTTTTAAATTCACAAAAATGGAGCCTGTTAAAAATGCTGGATCCATCCCAGATTACCTACATTAAATTAATCTCAAAAGCATCACTGATGGTTCATAAAACATTAATTTATTTATCACTCTACAAAATAGAGAACTTACGAATTATTTGAATAATATCTTTTCTTACAAGTGGTTCTCCTCCAGTCAATCGGACTTTGGTCACTCCCATTTTCGAAAAGAGATTACATAGTTGGATTATTTCTTTTGTAGTCAGCAACTGAGATGAAGGTGACAGATTTACGCCTTCCGCAGGCATACAGTACTGACCTAAACCAGACAATGTGAAACAATTACAAACCTCATTTATTTATTTTGCAAATGTTGTGCAGTTAATAATCCAAGTTAATTCAAGCTATTAAGCTACAGATTTTTATAAGTTATCCTACTTCTACAACTATTTAAAAAACTGTCGTAAAAATCACTTTTAATCCCCCTCTCCTTCCCCTTAAAAAAAAGGAAAAATATGGAGGAAGGAAAAAATAAATCCAACTATAGCTTTCTTTTTTTTTTTTTTTTTTCGGGGCGGGGGGGGGGGGGGGGGGCTCTACACATATGAGGTGGGCAGGTGGTATTCCTGCTGTAATTTCTCAGAATTGAATTATCTCTTGACCTTTTAGAAACTAGTTCAGTCAGGATAGGCTTATAAAAGATCAGCCACAATTAAATTGGTCCACAAATTAAATGCGTGAAAGTGATGTCAATATCACTAATGCTAACATTAGTGTGAGTTATTAAATTGTGGAATATTTGAATATTTAGTGGAATAAAGTTTAACAAATTCTTAAGAATTCGGATAAAGTATTGGAAGAAAAAAAAGCAAGATAATTTCAAAATTTTAGAATGTTAATTAATTTTTAAAATGTTTATTAATACACAAATGGTACAAACAGTGAATACAATTGCAGTTTCTCCCTCCCAAAAGGCTGTGATCCTTTCTCTACACATAAAGCTTAGAAGGGACTAGTTTTCCTTTCACTTTAAAGTTAAATCAAGTTTCCAATACCTTTGTAGAGCTGTAAAAATCAAACTACATTTATTTTTTAGAACCTATAAAGATTTTTGTTGGATAAATTATAAAGGTATGATAAAAACTTTAATAACTTTGTTTAAATAGGTAAACTAATAATATAGAAATTGTTTTTTTCCACAAATTTACTATATACTATTGATGTTGTGCAATTGTATTCTTACACCTTAAGTTGCACCTTTCTGTAAGTGATATCCTTAAGTAGTTGTGTCTTCTTCCAAATTTGTCAATCAAAGCTGGTGAAACAGTAGAAGAAACCTAAAAATATATTTAAAAATAATATTTTCTCAAGCAAAATTAAAAACTTGCTAAGAAGTTTTAATTTATCTTAACAAACATATTCTTCTAAAGCATTTTAAAAAATTCTGTCTTTCCTTTGAAGAAACACAAGTAACTTTTAGTGCATGCATCTTAAAAATGTATAGCATTTCATTAAAATCATCTTTACTAATTATATGGTGTGTTTAGACACAAAAGAATAGCACATTAGGTTTAAAGTCACTAGAGCCGTCTTCTTCTTCTTCTTTTTTTTTTTTTTTTGTTTTAAGCTTCTATTTGAGCATCATGATTTAAAATTGCTATTTGCATTGTTGTGTCCAGTTTGAGAATCTGATGCCATCATTCATGCTAAATATTTATATTTTTCATGAATAGATTTCTTCATTTTTAATAATAACAATTTAGTAGCTTTGTATTTCATAAGTAATAAGTTATCCTTTTATATAAAAAATAAGATAAATAACATTTTAAGCACAAAATTGCATCTATAAGCTCATATATTTGAAATTTTCAAAAATGTGGGTCAGCAATTTTTATTGCTATTTCGTGCTTATAATGTTGTAAGTCTCCTTTTTTTATTGGCATTTCATATTCTTACACAACATAATAATTTTGGAAAAGAATATAATCATAATTTAGGGAATAATTACTTTGACATAAATAATTTGGCTCTATAACTAATAATAATTTGGACAGCTCTTAGTAAAAATTTGTTTATGTTGATGATGCTTCTAAAAAAAAAATGCTAAAATTTTTATTAAAAAATATCTGACATTAAAGATTTAAACAAATAGATAAAATAGGATATATTATTCAGTAAAAAAGGGTAAATCTAAGAACAAGCTTCCATTAAAGAATTTTTTTAATGTGAATGAAATTCATAGAATATATTTTTATTTCCTAAGATTAAGATCAGAACTTAATCTTAGGAAATAAAAGTGTTTTATTTGATCTAATATTTAGCTTCAGCGATAAACATATTAACAATAGCACAATTCTCTGAAAATTAATGGCATTGATGAAGTGATGTTTGAACTGAAGAATATGATGTAAGAATTATCTTGTTTAGCATTCCCATTTATAAAAACAGAAACTTACATAAGTAACACACAAGCTCGTGATACATGATACAAATTCAGGGTTGGCTGGTTTTATCTGCTCCGAAAAAAACTGGCAGAAAAAAAACGTGTTGGATAAAAAAGCTTTCATGTTAAATATCACACATGAAATATTTTGTAGAGAAAAAATTTATAAAAATAGTTTAAAAAATAAATTAACTTTATGCCATCAATTTTTATTATACATTAGCTGACTAAAATTTTTGCACTGCTCTTCAGGAGCATAGCAATTTAAAAATCATGGGGGGGGGGGGTCAAAATTATTTTCAAGAAAAACCAATTAACAATTAAAAATTAATTAGTATTCACTCATTATTATTAATATTAATTACAAAAAAATCACTAAAAAATGAATATTTTTATAGATCATTAAAATAAATTCATAGTTTTCACAAAATAACCGATTTTCCTGATTTCTAATTTCGTAAGCCCTTTACTATGCTGAGCCCTTTACTATGCACCTGCTGCTCTTCTACAGCATATTTACAACATATGGAAAATAATAAAATTTTTAAATTACTACTGCTTCAAAGCATACCAATTTGTGTAAAAGAATTAAAGTCACATGTATCTATATAATGTATAATATATTCAGCCATACATTTTCTTTTCTTTTTTTGAATTAATAAAGAGAATGAAGTTAGCATTTGAAATTACAGGTCATAAATTTTAATTTACAGCCAAGAATTTCTGTTTGGCAAAATCATCCCAAACTTATCTCGTCAGTCACATTATATAATTTCACTTAGCAATTTAATGAGAATAGATAAGAAAAACAGAAAAATGTTTCAGGACTACAAATTATTAAGCACATTAAGAGTCAACAAACATTTTCAGTTAGTCTCACATTAATAAATTATAATTGCATCAGTAAAGTATATAGGTAGAAATGTATAACTATATTTGGAGTAATATGCAAAATAGTTCTTTGGATTTATTGGATTATGATTAACATTCAGTCAATTTTAATTAAATTATTAATAAATAGTGTATAAATATAATTCGATTACATTATTACAATAATTTTATATGTCAAGCAGGTGGAATATCAATGGATTTTAATTTTGTCCATTTCAGCTGGCATCCTGGACATTTTACAAAAAAGTGGACAAAACAGCAACTAAGTATAATTTATATTTGCTTTGTATTTAACCACAAAGTTAATTAAATAATAAGGATCACTTGTTTTTAAATATGTAAAATAATTCAAAAATTTTGTTTACTAAATAAATCTGGTTTCATTTCATTTCCTGTTGAAACATGCATAGCCAAGCCGAAAATGAACAGAACTTGAATAAAAAATGATTTCAAGTTCTTTCAATTAATTTAAATTGCAGGATCGTCAGATTTTGCAAGACGAACAAGGAAATATAAGACCTCGACTTTAAAACGACGAATATTTGTATAACTCAGACACAAAAATAACATGACATAATGCGCTACAATGCTACAAAGTAGACAACTGTTACAATTTAAAATCGCAAGTAGTGAAAGAGAGCGTCATTTATGAAATTGCAACATTTTAAAACTTACGTTTCCTGCTGTATTAATCTTACGGCAGAAATTTATTGTTAAAATACGAAACTGCTTAAGATTCTGCATGTTTTGAAATTTAGTATCGCCTAGTTTTTCATAAGTAACTTCGTTTAAACTCTTTATCTACTATTGCTTCTTGGCGAAAAATAGGATTTGTACCTCCCACTTCCAAAATTGTAAATAAACAAGCGTGAATTATCAACACGGTTACAGGCAAACTTGCTTTTGTTCTCATACCATAATGCTGTGCATTTCCCCATTCCTCCGTGCTCTAAAATATTTATAACACAACATTGAAAACACCTTTTCAATGGTGCTTTTCGCATATTTTCCTGGCATATTGGCTGAAAATTCGTAATTAAATAATTAGAGTACTCTCAAGTTGCTTCTACCCTGATTTCTAAAGGGAGGTTAATTGAATATTTGACCCTTTTATTCAAATTCCAATTGAAAATTTACAATTTAAATTTCAGCTATTCTAGATGAGATCAGAGCATTGGAACTTGAATTCGCTCCACGCCATAATCCCCAACGACTTTAATATTCTAATCTACACGTTTTTTAAAAATTGATTTCAAATTACTCTTTGGGGCCGTTCATAAATGACGTCACGCTTTTTTCCTATATATTTGACCCCCCTCCCCCCCTTTGTCACGCGTCACGCTATGTTGCATAATGCATGATGTCACACTTCTTGTTACCCCTCAACTCGTCACAATTTCACGAACCCCCCTCCCCCCCTCGAAGCGTGACATCATTTATGAACGATCCCTTTCCTTTTCTCCCTCTCGCTTTTTTAGAATTAAACTGCAAGCAAAACGTATTTCGCACTGATGTTTGGTATCACAGTCATACTAATAACACTTTCAAAAAATATTAATCTAATTCTGCCGTAGCCCCCTCCATTTCCCCCAATTCAATTCTACTTCGTATTATACAAGTTTAGTATCTTATTATACTAGCGGGAATATTTTATCTCCACAGTGCCACTCGGAACAGAGAAACAAATTTCAAGAGTTCATTTGCTTTTGTCAGAATTATCATAAAAGGGTCGTTCAGTGGAAAAGCTTTATTAATATCTTATTTGATCCAGGGCAGGTTGTTTTCCATTCTTCGATGCTCTGGTGTGCTACATAAGAAACAACTTTTACAGAGCTCATTTACTTTTACTGGACTTCTTATAAGAAGAGTTTGATGACCACCCTGCTAGCAGGAAAATAATTTTTACAGAATTTATTTACTTGTACAGAGGGATTTGGGTACAAAATTCAATATCTTTTTGCATCAAGAACAGCTTGTTTTTCCCTTAAAAACAGTGTGCTTAAAAAAATAAATAAATAAAATAAAATTAAAATAAACTTTTAACTGTTTAACTATGAATTTTGATTAGAATTTCAGGTACAATTTTTTCAATATACTGAAATGCTTATGCATATAAAAGTGGTTTTAGTATCGCTTGATATGAGTTTTCAGGAGCGTCATATACATACAGGTTTTATTGTGTTTTCTTAAAAGAAAGTCAGTTGTTTTTATTCAACATTCAAACTATTAAAAGTCAATGTTACATAAAAATAGTATATGAAGCAATGCTCGGTTATTAATGAACTCTCAGTTGTTATATGATACAAGACACCAACAAATTTTTCACTGCTAAGATTGTCGTATTGTAAAGGAAACATATGTACATAATTTAGTTAATCGGTTGTATTCGAAAAATGGAATCATGCAATTGGAGCGAAAAATTGAGCATTAAGTGGTAAGAAGTTTTTTTAATTACTTATACTGAAATAATGAATTTTAATGAAATTTATTAAAACACTAGGAAAGATAAAATTAGTTGCTTCTTTCGCTTGAATTAAAAAAAAGCTATATTTCTAAAATTAAGACATGCGTCATAAAATACAGGTTATTAATAGGTAATAAGTATGCATGTAAAAAAAAAAAAAAAAAAACGAAAAATTAAACTATATGCTATAAAGTATAAACGTACTAATTTGCTGACTAATTTAATGATATGTTTACTAATTTTACATTTACTCAGATTATTATTATTTTTTTAATTTCGGACTACAGAATCTCAGAGGCAAAATATTCCCTGACTTTTTCCTGATTTCCAGAGATTTTTCAGAAAATTTCCCTGATATTGAATATTTTGTATATTATATATATACATATATACTTACAAAAGATAAAAAGCAGACCTATTCAAAATACAAATGAATGCTAGATTAAAATATTAGATATAAGAAAATTTACAGCAGGTAAAAGTTTCCAAAATTTAATCTTGTTATTTTGAAGAAAAAGAAGAAAGAGGAAAGAGGCATTGTTACAGCAGCGAAAAATTTTTGCAGCACAAAAATAAAGAATCAAAAATCATTTAATTCGATTAGGAAATACCAAGTTCCCGAACAGAGTTTTGATCAAAGATTAAACAATTTAGGAATGCTACAGGGGAACACTAATAAAAAATACAAGCTGAGATTTCCCACCTTGACGAAAACG
The DNA here is from genome assembly GCA_038502835.1 of Octonoba sinensis. Lineage (NCBI taxonomy): Eukaryota > Metazoa > Arthropoda > Arachnida > Araneae > Uloboridae > Octonoba > Octonoba sinensis. Next base: position 111,319,349 of record CM076604.1, on the reverse strand, counting down.
TTAAGCGGGATTTTTAAAATTTAAGTGGAAACATTTGGTTTTGGTTTTGTTTTTAAAAGTGTTTGGTTTTGTTTTTAAAAGTGTCCGATACTATGTAATATAAAATAATTTTTGAAAAAAAAAAAAGAACCGACTTCAAACTATAAATTGCGCTAAAAAGTAAAAAATATTATTCTTTAAACAACTTCGATACGACTTTTAAACATAATTTTTGAAGTTCGGTGCACAATTATGATGGATTTTGATGCATGATTCCTTTTGTAGCTATGAACCAATTACAAAGGTAAATAGCGTAGAATTTGCAACACTCTCAGTGTAAAATAACGCATGGTGTAATTATAATTAGACTGGCATAATTTTGCACCGACTTCAAAAATTATGTTTAAAAGTCTTATCGAAGTTGTTTAAAGAATAATATTTTTTACTTTTTAGCGCAATTTATAGTTTGAAGTCGGTTCTATTCTTTTTTTCAAAAAGTATTTTATTTTATTCTTTTTAGTGTAAATACATTTTTATATAAATACTCTATTTTTAAAACATACATATCAAAGGGGAAAGAAACCTTTGAGGGAATGACACTAAAAACTAACCGTTTGTAAGATAAATTTCATATTAAAATCGATTTTAAAGGGTCACTAGAGCAAGCAAACTGATTGGATTTAATTTCTTCTTCAGAGAAGCCTTCAGTCTATTTCTTGTTATAATTGCTTTTAATATTACAGCTTAATGACAAAAACGCTTTCTTAACAATGAGTTTCATTTTCATTAACAACTTTCCCAACAAATAAAAATTGAGCCTAGCCTTCCCAATTAAAATGAAAAAATACCTATTTTTCACCCATAAAGTTTTTTCTAAAAAACGGATGTAGTCAAACTGATTGCGATATTTGAGTTAGACGACCCTCTATCGATCAAAGAAAAAATAATCAAAATCGGTTCATTTAGTCAAAAAATATGGATGAAAAAGCAAAAAAATTACCACATTTCAGCCCATAACTTTTTTTCTAATTATCGAATATAGTCAAACCAAGGTATGGGACCTATGGGAAACCACCCTCGATCGATTAAAAAAAAAATTCATGAAAATGGGTTCATCCGGTAAGAAGTTATGAGTGGACAAACAAAAAAAAAAAAAAAGAAAAAAAAAAAACGACATACATACAATATGAATGTATAACCTCCTTCCTTTGTGAAGTCGGTTAAAAAGATGATTACTTAATCTATGTTAAGCAAGATAATAATAAACATTAACAAGGTTCACACAAAACGGATCCTTCACAAAATTCGCGATACCAAAAAATGGGGGCTTTTATAAAATCATAAGCATGAAAAAAATCCTCTTAAATAACCGAAATTCTTTGATGTGTGATTTTTACAAAAAAAAAAAAAAAGTTTGATATTTCCTCTTTTTTTCTGATCATATGTCATTTTATCTATTGATGTTTTTCTTTAAAAACAGTTAAGAAACCAGCATTCTCTTGTAACACGTAATTCACGCTTTTGTTTTTTTTAATTATCACTTTTATTCTATGTGAAAAAGATTCAAATTTTACTGTTTGGTTTCTTGAAACTTTTTTTTATTACATTCAATATTTTTAATATTTTAACTCGAATTTTTACGCGCGCAATAACCTGAAAAATTCGTGCATATGGAATTCTTCCTTTCTTAATAATCGAGGCATTTTAATAGGTATTTTGATGATTGGCTAAACACAGGCTGAAACATTAATTCATTATAAAGTGAACTAAATGACACGCTAAAAGAATGTAGACATGGCCATGGGAGATCTTAGCGAGCGCTGATACTTTCATATGCATCTTTTTTTAAATCCTGATTTTCTGGAAAGATTAATTTTTTGCGATCGTCAAGTTTGAAACTATCCACTCTAGAACATAAATAGAGATCCTAGATCCTTCTTTTCGTTAATGGGGATAAGATGGCAGTTGAAAACTAACGTACTTCTTTTAGTTTGTATTGAATATCGCGATCTTTATATTTATAGTTTCGCGATCTTTTGAACGCGTGTCCAGTAGTTGCGGGAACAGCGCGCAAACGAATTTTTTTTTGAGTGGGATTTCAAAAAGTATAGCGGAAATCGGAATCCCGCGGCCTAGCGCGAACCCTAAATGCTAGTATGTCAAAAAATTTGAACTGTTCACATGAAATAGATAAATCTCTTAGTCTATAGCATGAGATTTTATTCCCAGATTTAACATGCGTACGGAATAAGAAATGAAATAAATGATTTTTTTTAAATTTATTGTTTATTTTATTATTTATTTAATTTGCGATTAATTGCTGATATGTAACACGTTCTTCCTGCACAGAATCATATTTATATGATGAATGAATGTGTATAATAGAGAAATATTTTATCGCCATGATGAAGTCAAAGCTTGTGCATAGTTAACGATTATTGTTTTCTGACTTTTTCAAATTTAAACAGATCATTAAGCAGTTTCATTCTTTAGCTCAAGAGTTTTAAACGATATGAAGAATTAGGCATGCATTAAAAAATTGAAACAAAAAATAAAACTAGAGATATTATCTTTGATGTTTGAAAGTTCGCCCTTAGGATCACGATTCACGAAATTTCGATTAAAAATTTCAAATTAAAATTTTCATGAAAATAAAAAAAATTTATTTGTTTACCTTTTAACAAAGCATAAGAAACATTGAAAATTTGAAAAAATCTAGTTCGCACCGCGGATGCAAAAAGATCGCATTTTTCGATATCTGGCCAACAGATGTATGGAAAACGACAAAAACAAGAACTTTTTTCAGTAAAATAATTTTAGATCTGAATTTTATAATTGAACTCTGAATAATATTAATGATTACAGATAAGATCGTTGAAGCTTCGGGATAAATCGAAAACAAAGAAAAGGTTCCCTGATTTTTCCAGTATATTAGAATTCCCTGATTTCCCGGTTCTGTCGCCAGCCTGGAAAATAATGCATTTACGCCAATAACCTGAAATGTTTCATTGCCGCATCCTTCTGAAGCAAGTAGTACTTCACTGCTAAAATTATCGTATTGTAAAGAAAACATATGTACAGAATTAATTTTTGTGTGCAAATTACAAAATGCATTAGAATTGTAGCGAAAAAGTCAATATCAAATGCTAAGAAATGTTACGTAGAAAGTTTTTTTAATTAAAAATCCTTACAATTTAATGAGTTTTTGATTTATGCGTTATTCAATGCGATTGGTGAAAATTTGAAAATCAACCAATAATCGTTGGATAATAATGTGCGGACTAACCACCTGAACGCGGCCGCGAACCACCAAAAATTGCCCCGTCAGCACGTAGCTCGCGATCGACAGTTTGGGGACCACTGTTCTAAAGCAATACCAGCCTAGATATAATGCTTTTTTACATGAGAGGGATAAAAATACGCTTACGATAAGTTTTAACTTTGATTTTAAAAATAAAATGTAATTGCGCGAAAATTTCTAAGAAAATAAAGGTAAAACAATAAACAATGCAAGTCAATTGTATATAATGAACTTAGATTAAGTTTTCAGGAATTCTATATTATCTTTATATCATAATCATCGGATTCTTAGAGTGTTTTGAGATTTAAATGTGTTTTAAACACATAATTTCTAATAAAATATGTAAAGAAGAAAACATAAATGAATTTTTTAATATATGCATTGTTTCAGCTGGCTAAAATAAAGACTTAAAAATTTTGGGTATTTTTTAAGTATAGCCTGTTGTCTGCTACAAGTGTATATCAAAAGAAGAAAAACCTTTTTATTTTCTATTAAAACATGCTGAAAAGTATAAAATAATTTTGTTATGATATCAGTAAAATGTTCTTGAATTGAAACTTGGAACTTAATTTGCCAAAGAGTAAAAGCATATGGTGTACATGAATATTAATAGCATACTCTAAGACCAGTATCAAGAAACTAAGAAATATTTTTAATATTAAAAAATCGAAATATCTGCATGCTATGATAATTTTTGCATAAGTTCAGTGATGTTTTAAAGATAAAGAGCAATGTTTAAAGCATGAAGTCAAATATGTTTTGTTGTTTAATTTGATAATTACAGTAGTAAGTTGTAAATAAAAAATCGGAAACAATTATAAAAAGTAGAGTGTTATAAATAATGTACCAAACACCTAACAACATGCTTCACTTATTGTAATACTAGCATTGCCCGGGCTGAATTTAAAAACGTCGCCTACGGTGCTGTCCTTGCTAAGAGTTAAAAAAAAAAAAAAAAAAACATTAGACATTGTCAACGCTTGAAAAAGTTATATAACAGGTAGAAGGATCAGTTAAGAAAACTTAGGAACAATTCCATCAGTAGGGCCAGATTTATTACCAGAGGGTAATTAAAACTGCCAAATTATAGCACGGCGTCATTTGTTGCGTTACTTTTCATCTGAAATGAGTCTTGGCGACGATATTAGATTGATTGCAAGAATGAAATTGCAATATTATATTAATTTTATTTTCCAGCCATGGTGAACTGTTGTACTGCTAACAGAAGAAAAGTTTCATAATGAAATGAAGCTTCTCTAGCAGTACCATAGAGGTGAAGTCGTGGGTGACAATATTTATAATTAAATGAAACTGTAAACCACACCTAAAAAACATATGCACAATTTTGTTAGTATTCTTTATCGCCGGTTTATCACCAACGCCTAATTAAAAAAGTCAAATTACAGCGTGTCGTCATTCGCCACGTTATTTGAAATCTAGAATAAACTAAACGTCCGTAAACTTTTCGAGGCGATATTTATTTAAATGCTATTGCTAAATCAATTTAATCGCAAAATCGGGGAGACGGAACTTTTATCAAGTTCAATCTTGAACTCAAAACCTATTGCTAATTTGAAAAAAACGTTAAATCGAAAATATGCTTTATTATTGTTTTATCTTTATTAAACTGAACTATTTTGAAAAATAAGTTTTATATTGAAATTAAGCTCAAGGTAAGCCTTAAGAAAGCGGACTAAAAAGCTTGTAACTGGCGTTGTTATTGACTTAGAAACTTCCAACAAATTTCATCTTGTACAAAAAAAATCTGTACATTCGATCTATATATTATATTAATATGTGCAAGGTTATTGTCACCCCCATATTGGGGGATTTATGGGGAAATTTGCGTAAAATTGGAATAAAAAAGAACTACCTGTCGGATTTTTTTCTAACGGGCCTATGATTGGTCCTCTTGAAGCACTTTGTCTATTGATGAAAACCGCATTCAAATCCGTTGCGTAGTTTAAAAGATCTCAGCGTACAGACACGGGAAGCGACTTTGTTTTATACTCTTTTAAGAAGTAGAGAACCCTTCTAATTTGTTAAAACAATGTACCAAAAGAAAAATGTGATTTAGTTTATAATTTTGCACATGAACTTTATTATCTTAAAATGTGTAATACATGACTAAATTCTTATTGCAATGAGATAAGGAATTTTTATTACTTAGTACGTAATTGGAAATAACAGAATTAAGAAAACCTCCAGCATCAATAATTTTATTTATGTACTTCGTTTATACATACCATTAAGTCATTTATACATATTTGCATTACTTGGTTTATGCAGACTTCAATACATGAGTCTTTAACAGTATTCAAAAGTTAAGTTTCTTTATACATGTTATATATCATTTTTCGCAAAATTTGTACCTCAGACATTGATTGTTGTAACAAGCAAACATTGCATTTTTCAAAATTTAAATACAATCAATTTTTCAACAATATTTTACCTCCTCTTCCCCCCTTGCCAATATAAAACTTCAAAACCTACATATGAGCAATTTATAAAATACTTATGCATAGCTTTCGTAGTTTATGCTGGTGAAAGATAAATCATGTTAAAAATAGTTCAAATCAAGATCCTGAAGTAAGACGGTTTTACTTACACCACATCAAAAACATTAATCAAATTTTTAGAAATGTTGAGCTATATATCTGATAAAATATCATTTGCATGATTGCTGTACATCAAAAGATTTTTCATTCTTATACAAAAGATATTTGGGTGGTTTGGTAAACACTAGGTTGATTTACACTTTGGTGTGCAGAATTACATTTTATTTTTATATTTTGCAATCATATAGCAGCATATAACTTGAAAAAAGAATAGTGGTTTTCAAAAGCTCATGTGGCTTTTATTGGCTTCATGAGCATCATTGTGGAAATGTGTCTTGTGCACATTAAAAAATAAAATAAAATAAATGATGCCATTTAAGACCAACAGAAATTGTACATTTACATATATTGTTCATTTATTGTTACTTAAGCATGAGTGTTATGTATAGTTGTGTTGAAGAAAAGAGACCTTTCCTCTCGGACAGGAAAATACATTTCCTTAGAAGTGGCATGCATCGCAAAGGGTAAATTATACAATGTTAATGCATACATTAAAAATCCTTTTCAAATGTTTAACACCAAAAGTCACTTTTATTTAAAAAAAATATCTTCCCATTGGAGAAAAGAAGAAGGATATGTTACTTTTTTCGATCTGAAATTGTGTACTTATCATAGTTTTTGGTAGGATCATAAGGTTCCCATCTAGAAGCAGGAAAAATGTGCTTGTTTCTCTCATACCAACTGCGCAAGAGAACTTTTCCTGCATGCGATTCATCTTTCTCCACAGTGGCATCGCTCACAAGACGAACATCATCGTGAACATCAAAGCTGAAAAGGGGTCCACTTTTCCCTCTTGCTTTCGTTACAATAAAGTCATAAAATGTGTAGTGATGAGGAATGATCAGATCTTCTTTCACATACATCAGCTGATCCCCAGTGACAGCTCTCAGTTCGTGGAACTCTTTCCGCAAAATCTCCAGACACTTCTGTAAGATTTACATATTTAAATTACCCTCTGTGTTACAAAGGGAAAAACAATTTATTTCTTATTATTGTATAAAAATCGGTAAGAATAATGGAATTTTTTTACTTTTGGCAGTGCAATGATAATGCAGAGCACTGTCACGAAAAAGAGCAGTCTTACACGGCCGACTACCATCCAGAATACAGTAAATATGTTTATCTCAGAAAATAAACACTAGTTGTGTTGTAAAAAATTCTAAAAAGAAAAAAGCCAGCAGTCCCCATTGCTTGATTGGTAAAGCGCTGGACTCCCGATTCAGCCGTCTCGGGTGGAGGCTGCTCTATCCAAAGAATGGAATTTATAGTTTCAAATATTATTTATTGTTTATCTAAATTCATGATTATTCTAGATTTTTCTTTAATATTTAAATTAAATATTTCTAGAACACTCCTTATGTGTATAAAAGCCGAGCCCTACTAGTCGCCTGCCAGTTCTTAGATCTGTGCTGTTGCGAGTTGCTTCAGTGTAATAAATCTCATTGTTTGCTTAATGTTAGCTGTAGTTATTTCCATCATCGTGCCAATATGTTTATCTGAGAAAATAAATCCTAGTTGTGTTGATAAAAATTCTGAAAAGAAAAATTACCACAAACAACAATCCCACTGGTGTGATAAATTTTCATGTTTTGAAAAGGATGTGCATGTAACAACTATGCAATAAAATTGAATTTAATTAAAACCTGTATTGAAAGGATCCCATGGCACACATAAATACTTGAAAGATGATAGAAATTTTGAATTCTTGCTTCCAGTCAATTGCCTTAAAGTCACTTCACACAATTACAAAACATTTTGAATATTGTACAATCTTAAATAAGCTGAAACTCCCTCCCCAAGCAAGTAACCCAATCTTTTAGTCCTTTTTGTTTAAGCATGATATCATGTAAAAAGGAATTATTACAGTTTTGTCTGCCTTTTAACCATTAAAAAAAAACTTGATATTTTGTATGGACATAGGAAAGCAATTTTGAAAGTTGCAAGAAAGTAGAAATCTGCAAGAAGATGAAGATTTGCATAATCTTATTTTTGCGACAAAAATTGCCCGAACTATAAAGCACTCTCTAAGCAAGTGCTGCAACTCATCACCTTACATTGAGCTTAGCATTTCATTGAATGGAAAATTTGATCTTGTGTTCTGCAAATGTTTCATTAACATGAAGTCATTAGTTATGTACAAAGATCCTAAACTGACAAAGTGTGGATTAGTGAGGCGTTTTTCTTTCTTTTTTTTTTTTGTAAATAAAAAGAAATATTTACAAAACAGTTCTTTAATAAGCAAAGCAGTTCTGCATGAAAACTCAAACCAGCAAATATGAAAATACTTTTCTGATTGTATTTTTTGAGATAGTCTTATCAAAGGTTACTGCTTACAAAGGACTTTGAATAACATGTACGTAGCTCAGACTGCTTTGCAATGACACAAATGAATTTCCCTGAAACTATCTAGCAATTTAAAATTAATTTCAGAGAACAAGATACCATATAAGAAGTAAAACATTTACCTTTGTGCAGAAATAGTAAGTGAGAAAATCAACATTATATATATAGTCAAACCCCGCTATAACGAACCTTCAATGGACCGACTTCGGCCAACTATAGCTGAGGGTTCCCTACATCCGATTTTGCAAAAAAAGTGTTAACTGCCTAAGATACTTCTATATAATAAACATATTTCTGACAATAATCAGGGTAGAGGAGTAAAATATTAACCTTGAATAATGTGTTTAATGATACACAAACAAATTTTTAAAATTTACCTTATTATTTATCCATGGTATAAAAAACAGATGTTATTATTGGCTGTAAACTTTTGGATTTCATATACACCATTGTAAAAAATAGTGTTTGACTAAAATAGAACACAAATAGCAAGGAATGTTGCTGAGACAAATCGTGGGGGTACTTACAATTTTGGATCGCTATAGCTGACTTTCTAATGGTCGGTGATCGTTATAAACGTATGAAAATGCATTAAGGACATATGGTTTCAGTTGGAACCATTTGGAAGGTTCGTTACAACAAAAGGATTGTTATATCCCGTTTTCGCTATAGCAAAGTTCGACTGTGTGTATATATATATAAAGTATTGCAGAACATGTCCTGAGGCTACAAGGGACACCATTTTCTACATTGGAAAACTAAATTCTTTGTAACCTTGAAAGGAATATTTTCTTGCAAATTTGTGCTTTAAAAAGGTTGATTTTATCATTTAATGACATGCTAAACCTCATTAAACAGCCGAGTTACCATGAAAATAAAACACATTTTTTTTTCTGAATGTTAAAAATATTTAACAGAAAAACTGAGTTAAGAATGACTGTAGAAACAAACACCTTGGATGAAGCTTCATGAGTATATTAATAATCTTGTAAATAATACATTTCAACTGATGAATTGTAAATGGTATACATATATGATATGGCAATAAGTTTGCATTTTCATCAATGCAAGGATACTTTATTATTTTGTTGTATGCACTGTTACAAAAATCAGCATTCTGAGCATCATGCAAGAAAAGGAAAAAAATGAGACGATACTTGCAATTTCAAAAGTAACAATATGTCTGAATCAGCAAAAAAAATGTTTGACTAAGTAAAAAAAAATAAAAAAATCACAATTTGCGTAAAAAACGTAATTTAAGCTTTTTTCAGCAAAAAAAAAAAAAAAAAAGCAGGTATTATTGCTATTTTGAATTATTTTTAGCTGAATATGATTGTTTTAATTTGTGTTCAATAAATCTCTTATGCCATTTAATTAAAAATAAAACATACTTGCAGAAATTGATATATGCTATTTCCTTTTTTCATTTTGACGCTGCGCCGATGTCCTGATCCATCCCAATAACTAAACGTTATTTCAATCTCTTCATTCTTCAACTTTTCTTGTTTCTGAACCCATTCCTACAATAGATAAGAAAGAAAGAAATTATAAGTACCTTTCAATTCTGTCTTTTAACCAATATAAAATATAATAAGCAGCAGTATCACAAAAGATGGGACATACCAAGTAATTACAATTGCAAAGTTAATTCATAGTTTTCAGGACATGCAGCATTCTTTTTTCTTTCTTATTAACCACTTTATGTTAATTTTAAACAAATATTTTAAAACATATGCAGAAAAATTTTCCTACAAAAGCATAGTGATGAATGTATTGACATTTATAAGGTATGCCAAATCATTCTGATTCTTTTTATGCATTTTTTAATGTTAAAACAAGAATAAAGGTAACTAGGAAAATTCTATGTATTTTTATTTTTTCGATTAAGGTCGTTGTTGCCCTCTTTGCACCAAAGATTTGAATAAATAGCAAAACAAGATTTAATGGACCAGATTGAATGCTACCAGTCGGCAAGTGTACATTAAATATTGGTCATTCAAAGACATGTAACTTTACAGTCCCTGGCCAAATTAATAGACGCACTATAGCTATTCGTAACTTCATGTTTAGCACTCAGTCGAATGCAAAAAACCATATTTTACTTATTTGATAATGTTTTAATCTACAATGTTCAAACTTGCTGGTAAACAGTTAAGCATGAAATTACTAAAAATTTGTAGTGTGTCTATTAATTTAGCCAGGTACTTGACTCCGGATTTGTAGTACATGAAATTCCCACAACAATTCTTTTACAAACAAGTGGAAAGACCTTCAAGGGATGCAAAATTTGCTGTTGAAGTTCTTCGTAAAATTTCAAACTAGTTTTTTAACCTTTTCATTTAAGATATTTTTTAAGTCACAGTTCTACATTTCACAGCCATGCAAAACTACACAACTTTTGTATACCACTCTCTATCACTTAAGACCAGGCCAATCCAATGTCAGCAAAGAAAACTTTTTACAAAATGAATAATGTCATGGTATAAAACAAATAAAGAAGGTTCTATGGAAAATTTTCCATTTAATTTATACAAAATAAGAACAAGAATAAGAATATTAATAAAAGGACATTACTTGACGTAACTCTTCCCTTAATCTCCTTTCTTCTTCCTCTCTTTCTCTGTCTGGCAAAAAACTTGTATCAACATCAGGATTCTTTGAAATTTTCTTTTTCTTTACAACAGGTTCAATAGAGTCTGTAGCAGAATCTCTACTGTTTTGATCATCCTTCATTGAATGGTCATGGTCTTCATTATCTTCCAATTCTTCTTCTTGTTCTTCCTCCTCGTCATTGAAGCGGAATGACAATGCTGCAATCTAGCAAATATTAGTACTTTAATAATCATGAATGATTAACTCCTTTAATTACTCAACCAATAAATAAAGCTGTATACACATATAATCAATGGCCAAATTATCAGAAGCATTACAGATTTTTTGTAATTACATGTAATGTGAAGTTCTATTCTTTACTTATTTGGTAAGGCTTTTATTTGCAATATTCACACCACACACAGAGACATTCCAGTAAAAATTTAATTACAAAGGCATTCAGGGGACCAATAAGAAATAAAAAAAAAAGACAAAACAGCTTTTTGATCATCCTGCATCTTAAAATGCTGGAAATAAGCTGTACATTTCACAAAATACTGAACTTGTTATGCATGATTTTTCAGAAAGAGATGGATCACAAGGAATTTTTCACAAATCTGTCACACGTTCTTACAATTATTCAATCTATCTGTGTTGCGATTTGCAATAAAAAAACACATGAAAAGTACAAAAACACATTCAAACATAAGTTTGGAAGACAAAATTAAATAGAAAATTGTGATTTAGAGCCAAGAGCAGGGTTTCTTCCAGAAGAAACCAATTTTTTCCAGGATAGTGGAAGAAACTGGAAAAAACCAAAAGAAAATGGGGGGGGGGGGGGGACGAAACAAATTGGGGAGGGGGGTCGGAAAGAACTGGAAATAAAACAAGTTAAAAATTAAAATATATTAACTTATTGGGAGAATGAAGCTATTAGTATAATTAATTACATCAAATGTAAAACAGACAATTAATCTCTTTTTTTTCATATAAAAATACACTACCAGTTGAAAGCGTATGGCGTAAAAAATTACTAAAGCAATAATTATTCCAGCATACGTATCAGAATGCTAACTTTCAAAAATTAATGTTCTTAAACTGTAGCATTTGTACTAATTATTAATTCTCTGATGAGGTATTAATCCTTAAAAGTTTAGCCAAAATATCTTTTCTTAAATTCTTAAGGAATAAATTTTTTCCCATTTCTGTCACTCTTGAAAGGAAATTATTTTTTCTGGATGATTCTTTTGAGGGTTTTTTCCACTTTGGAAGAAGCTTGCTAACCCTCATGTATGTAAATTTTGTTATACGTCCTTAACTTAGAATAAATAAAAAACATATTAGGCTTATCTTCTTTATTCACATTATTTAATACCACTTATGTTTTCAAACTCAGCAAAACGGAATATTGGAGTTCTGTAAATTATGTGAAATTTATAAGAAGTTTAAATGATAAAAATGTGTGCGAAAAATATGTTGATAGTTTTGTTAAATTGTGTTATTATTAATTTAGCCTGTGTATTTAAATCTTTATAGATCTAACGATATGTACCTAAGGTTTTCTTGAAAAATATATTTATTTTATGTGACAAAATTGCAACTTAAATGGTAAATTCTTATTGAACAAGTTTCTTCCATTTCTACCAGCCAGTTTTTTTCGTTTTGGAAGAAACTTGCCAACCCTGGTTTAAAGTACTGATAATTTTTCATGAGTGAATTTTGCTTATTTATGAACAATCTCTAATCCCTCCATACAACCCCTTTTTAACATTTAAATTGGGAAAGCAGGAATATTAATTTTTAAAATATGCTTTTTCAAAGAAACTGAATCATTGTACTGCACCAGACATCATGATTCTGATTTTTGAAAAACTTATGTCTGTAACAAATTCACCAAGAGAAAAAAAAAATCATGTTATCCAAAAAAAGGTGTAATTGCGTATGCATCCTGACAATTTAACTTTTAAAAATAGTATATATCCAAGAATTATAATTCAGAAAGTACAATAATGCTATTCCAATACAAGTCAATTGTAGTTTTTTTTTTTTCAAACCATGCCATTGATATCATCACAACCATAAAAAATAAACACCATTTACATATGATGATTATTTTTGATAAACGCAATCTTGCTTTCCACAGGCAAATAGCTCTTGATATTAAAATTTAACGAATCAGATTTCCTATTTATGTTTAGTTGATCAGACCTTTAAAACTGCAGCACACATTTTATTTTCAAATTGACAATAGTTATTCTTAAAAAGTTTCCATGATAGGTTATATTTTATTGTTGTTGTTCCCATCTGTTACAACAGGAGAATATCAATTGTGTTTTGTTAGCATTTAGCTACTTTAGAAGGTTGATTTTAGTTCCTTTGGAACTACTTTTATTTATTTCTCAGCTTAGCTCCCTAGATAATAGCACAACATATGTTAGTATGTTACACAAAAATATCTTTTCCTTCTTTAATTAAGAAAATTAGCGTCAAACTTTATTAATTATTTTTTTCAGAGTAAAAATTGTGGGGATTTTTTGTGAAAGTTTAAAGGACTCGAGATATTGTGATACTTTTCTGAAGCATAAGAGAATGTGCCAAAGTTCTTACGTTATCCACATCTCATCTGAAAAAATTGTCATGTGGATGGATATTCAGATACATAGAAATTAGTTTTGTGCTCCCTTACGAAAATTAATTATTTTTTATAAGTGCCCACCAAAACCAAAAATTAAGTAGTATTATGAGTTCTGTACAAACTTAGTTTTAAATTCCTCCTATTACAGAAAAAGTAAAGTACAATAACAGCATCACTAAATCACAAGGAGTACAAAGAAATGCTAAGCCACCTGCCGTTTTTGCCTTTCTTTCGCCTCTTGCTTCTCTCTTATTTCTTTTTGCCTCTGCAATTCTTTCTCATGTTGCTTTTGAGCCAGCTGCCTTTCCCTTTCTTTAACCACATCTTCTTGCTTAGCCTACAATAAATCATTAATAAATCAAATTAAGCTTGCATATAATTTACGATACTTAAAACTATAAACACAATAATACAGGATTTGTGTATTTATAGTTAAAAACATTTATAGAACAACTAAAAAAAGTTTCTTTTATTGCTTAAAATTACAATAAGGATATAAGTTTACTTTACTCTTTATAGTTTATTAACATAACTGGGTAACCCGGCAGTTTTTCCAAGGTACCCTCTCTTTTTTTATTTTGTATATTTTTAATTTCTTTTATGAAACAAAATTACAAAAGTGGAACTCACGAAGAATATTAACCCAACATGAAATTAAGCATTCAAAAATCTAGGGTTCCCCCATGCTCTTATGGACAACTTATATTTCAGAAGTCTTTCAAAAGTCAGAGAGGAATTTTTAAGTAGTAACATATGCTGTAATTTTCCTGACATAAAAAATCCATAAGAAGTATCGTTTGGAAAAAACCATTAAAAAAAAAGAACATGATGATATACAATTGGCTGGTAATAAGTTGGCAATTGTTACTATATGCAATAGTGTCACTATTCATGCAGCAACCAACAAGTTGATCAATGTTACATAAAAAATTTCAAAATTACCTTATGCATGTATTATACAAGACTTTACCACCTATGGTTTGCAAGAAAACATATTTCTCTAAGATTTTTGGAACTTTTTTTATTTATCTGTTTACATTTCACACCTTTAATTAATAATACACACTCATACGTATATATACAGTCAGACCTGTCTATCTCCGAATTTTTCAAATTTCCAAGCAATCGAGATTAATTTTGTATGATCCCCCCACTTATCTAAAATTTTTTGGGTGCAAAAACTTCTTGAAATTCAAACTTTGTCACTGCACTCATTTTAAGTATGACATTGCATTCTTTTCACCTTTGTCAAGGTCAAAAGTGCACAGGAAAAGTCTTCAAGTAAGAAATAAAAAAAGAAACTGGCTAGCAATGATCTGGGAGGGTTGGTGGCCCTTCTACGCATGGAGAAATGTTACTGTAGAAACAATCATGAAAGGTTTTCTTAAAGCTGGATTTGGAGAAAATATGCAAGAACAAGTGAAATAGCCAAAAAGTAAAGATTTTGACTTAGAGCTACAAGATAGCGACTCGGCCGCAATAAGAAAAAGTATTGAAGCAGATTTTTTTTGCTTGTTTGATTCGAAGGATTTGTGGATGTGGACCTGAAATCCGCGTAAGATTGCTGATGTAAACTGAAACTTCCAGTTAAAAATTGAATGGAATTTTCGAACTGGAGTTTCATAATACATGTTCATTATTTAAATAAATAACTAAAGTGCCTATTAATTTAAAATTTGGTGTTTCCTCCAAAAATAAGTACTAAAGACCAATAATAAAATAACCAATATATACTTATTTTTAAAAAATAAATAAAAACTTTAATTATGAAAGGAAATAATTTGACTTTAGTAACATCTCTTAAAATAGCTTTCAATTTTCAAAAATAATATTATTATTTTGAGTGGGTAATTGTTTTCGAATTAATAGCTGGAGTGAGGATCTAAAATAATTGTTATGGTGCCATTTTTAAAAAAAAACTGGAAATTTCTTTAATTTTCAAAGCTAAAAGCATTTTTTTAAACTTGAAATGTTCCCAATAATTCACATCTGCCTTTTATACATTAAAAACAATGTATTTTTAGCTTATTTTTATGTTCTTTTTAGAGCCACTAATCTTGCGCAATATTAGCCCTGCATCAATCTTTTTGCATTTGCTTTCAATGCAAAAAGATTGATGCCCAATTACAGCAAAGTGCTAATCTTGCTATTTATTTATATTTCTTATTCTTTTTCATTAGTACACTATTCAAATCGTATTCAGCAAAAATATTCAGCAATTTTTTGTATAAACTTGATATTTGCGTTGATTTTATGGTTGCAAATGTAGTAACCTGTTTGTTGTTCTTGATCCAGTTAATGGAGACAATTCTGGTACCAACGTGGTGATGGGCAATGAACTTTTTGGTTGCTATTTAAAATTTTTTTGGTAGCCAGTTGGCGAGTAGCGAACCTCCTCTGCACCTTTACAAACTACTTGAATAAAAAAAAATTTCCTTTAAAGTTCACGTATGTTGTTGTTATCTGTTGTATTTAATTGTTATAAACTTCTTTCTTTTCTATCAATATTCTTTACATGTTCATGCATTTATAATTAGTGGTTTATCAAAAATCATCTTCTAAACAATAAGTAAAGAGGTTAATCCAGCATTATAACCTCACAAAATGCGTAAACAGATCAATGACCCAAAAGCCGAAACAATCCAAAATCTGCACAACCCTTGGTCCCAAGCAGTTTTGCAGACAAATATTTTTGTCCCAATGCTGTTCGCTTTAGAGGGATTTTAATGTAATTACATAAAGGGATTACTGCTGTAAAGACCCTTGCAAAAGTGACACAAGTTAACTACCTTCATTTCATCCAAAGTGACCAATCCTATTGTACTGGACTTAAGTTGTTGTTCCACTGCATCATAATGTGCAGCAAACTTATTTTCAATATCTGACAGCTTCATTTCTTCTTCAATTTTTCTTTTCCTGTGCTCCAATTCCTCCAAAGCCTTTTCTCGCTTCTTCTTTAACTGCAATGCTCTGCCAGCTTCACTGGCCGCACCCTTGTACAGTGCCATGGCTAGAAACAGAAAAATTTATGAAGAATTTATCTGATTATCATATACAGGCCATCAGCTACAAAGTTTTCAATTCCATGACTCATGTCTGTAACTTTGCATGACTTCTACTTACGGTCGGGGTGAGGCAGCAAAGCGCTTGCCTCACGGCACAACGCACTTAAGGAGGGCAACTATTAACAGCTAATTAATTTATTATGTAATATCACGCTTCAAATGAATAAGAAAAATACACCTGTCCAATGGATATTTAATATTATTAAAATATACAGTGAAACCTCTCAGTATGGGACACTAAGAGGACTGGAAATTTTGTCCCTTAAATAGAGGTGTCCCTTCCTCGGAGGTTCATAAATTGATGCATACACATATAGTGTATAGACTAAGTTTACCTTTTTAACAATAAACTTGTGTTACCAGTTGCTTTTAAATACTGAAAATATCTCATGCATACAAAATACATGGGTGCAAGTCCTGGAAGATGCCAGGACTAAAAAATTTTTGCTCTGACTCACAGGAAATTTTTCATGGGGGAGGGGAGTATTTATTATATATATATATATATATATACAGGCATCACGCCAGAGGGAATTCGGGTCAGCTTTAAGACCCTTAGCAAGATTCAAAATCAATCAGAACACACAACTTCACAAAATTCCAAATTTTACTTTTTACACCATTATTTATTATAACAAAGCAACAATTAATAAAAACTCTAATCGCAAAAACGAACCATTTTCAAAAAATCGCATAATAACTTTTTTGAAAACTGCACATTTCCGATCTTAAAAATGTTTATTACATTTTGTTTTCCTTCTGTTTCAAATGCTTATTTCCAAAAAACGGTGCAAAATCTTTCCCGATTTTTCTTCGAAAAACAAAAGCTGTTTTTCTTCCAGCTGTCGTTTTTTTTTTTTTTTTTTAAAAAGTTCCGGATTTCGGGATTCTGTATTTGGGGTCCGGTACTGTACATGTATAATTTTCATGTACTAAAAATACAATTTTTATAATTAATAAATGAACACATGAATATAAATCGATCAAGAGAATTTAAAATAAAAAAATAATAATGAGAAATGAAAGTAAAAGAAAAACTGGGGCTTGATTATAAAAAAGGACTTCAAATTTAACAAAAAAAGGGGGAGGGGACTTTTCGGCAAACAATCAGTTGTGACCAGCTTATTATGGTTGATTAGGAAATTAAAGGAAATATTTTTGCCTGATGCGTATTTTCCCACCAACAATTAATGGCCGATCCAGGAAAATCGGGAAAATTTTCGCTCGCCTATTTTCCTGGCATTTTTCACTGTTTTCGGAGAAAACATTAAGCTTCCTTCGTTAAAAAAGGGGGTATTTGTCCAAAATATCTACTGAAAAAAAAAGCATTTTTTTCCGTAGTATAATAGCGAAAATATATAATATAATAAAATACCGATATAAGCCTCCTTAATTCTTGTAGAAATCGGAAAATTTTGGACGGCTTAAAAAAGTAAAAGTGAGAAAAAGAACATATTGAATGTACTCTTTATGACTAGTTGAAAGCTTTAATGTGGTAAAAAATTATTAATTTTTCCATCCATAAAACAGGAATTCCGATAAAAAGGTTTTTCTTCTTTTCACTTTTTCAAAATCGGAAGAAAAGTAAAAAGTCCGATAGCTTTTTTACCGAGCTAAATACAGTTCTGCTTTTCTCTTTAAAATGAAGCAAAAATAATAAGTGCAAATTAAAACAAAAATAACATCAACAGTCACCACAAAGAAAAACTTCCGTTACGAATCTAAATGCGTGTAAAACATCCTTCTAATGATTCATCAACCAATTGGTCTTTAAACTTATACTTATGGAGTCGTCCCTAATTTGTTCAAAGAAACTTTTAGTATGGTACAACTCATGCATCTCAAATAGGATATTTTCCATATCAGCTAGTCAAATTGAGGAACGATGGCGTTAAACCAACAAAGTTGTCATATGATAAGTAATACGATGCGCGCTACTTTGAAACCACGTTGTTTTAAAAATAGTACGATAATTTAAGCAAAGATTTTGAAAAGAATAAAAATAAAAGCTAATGATGGAATTTAATAGCGGAAATTTACAATTTTTGTACTTGTAAATGCTCCATTGAGATTGCGATCGCGATTTGTGTAAAAGGGTTCGTTTTTGCGTTTGTGACTTTTAATTGACGAGAGCGAGTGGAAAATTCGTTTGCGGATGAAAAAAAATATTTCCTTCCTCGCGATCTTTTCATACTTTTTCTCCGTCCTTCTTCCCTTCTCGAGTATTTTCAAAAGACGGAAATCTGTCCTGTGGACGGAAGTCTTGCACCCATGAAAATATAAGTCGAAATTATTGGAATTTAAAATTTTTTTCTTGTAAAACTAAAATTTTGGCATAAATGTCGTAGTGGCAAAATTTTGAAACTTACAGAAATTTATTTGAAGTAATCTATTAGATGAGTTTGTTTTAAAGTACGTAACTTGGGCAATATACAGCGTAAATTATGTTTAGCGTACTTTTTTCAATCCTTGTATAAAAAACCTGTTGGTAGCCGGGTACTGTCTGTCAATGCTGAACACACATGTATTCCATAGTACAAAAGAGGGAAAAGCCTTTATAAGTAGGTTTTGGCAAGCACTTTAAAATACATTTGTTTCTTTGTTCATGGTTCTAGGACTCATGCCAACTTTCAGAAGTTAATTTTTAGAAAAAAAACCTTCAGCCTCCAGTAAATTTTTCCTTATCTATATAACTTGAATTTTGAAACTGTTTCTGTAAGAATGTCCCTTATTCAGAGGTAAATACATTGCAGTCCCTATTGAAAGGGACTGGGACCAGAAAAAGTGCCCCTTAAAGGAGGTACCACTGTATAAGTACCTATTTACTGACAATATTTTGTCCCTACACTCTACAAAATACATTTAAAAGGGGAGAAAAATATTTTGAATGCATTCCTGGTGGTCGAAACTAACCACTACGGTATACAGGGTGGTTATAATTAAACTTCCCCTATTCAGGGAATCCTATAGCTAAAATCATTCACCGGATTGGCACCAAAATTGGTATGTGGATTATACAAGAGATGCGCTCAAGGAATAATAAAGAAAAACGTTCTAAAAATGGTCGCTAGGGGAGCTGTTTAGCCTTATAACAGGGTTTTAAAGTAGGAAATGACCAGTATTATGGCATAAAATTAATGATAAATATTTATGAAAGGAAAAAAAATCATTTCATGATAACCTAAACTTGTTTTTATTTTTCGACAGAGATGAACTGTTATAGCTGTCTTTACTTTCCTTTTTCAAATGGCAAGATGATATATGAACCAAAAAGTGTATAATAAATGTTGATATTATTACTTTTATTCTTTATTGGTCATTTCCTACATGAAAACAATGGTATGAGTCCAAACAGCGTCCCTAGAGAGTTTTAGAACTTTTTTCATTATTCTTTGAGTGCATCTCGTGTATAATCCACATACCAATTTTGGTGTCAATCCATTGAACGGTTTTAGCTGTAGGATGCCTTGTATAGGGGAAATTTAATTTTTACCATCCTGTATATAACACAAAAATTGTCTATTTGTTTTTTCATATTGTTTCTTTAGATATCAGGTTATAAAATCATAAGTGGGCAATTCGCAAAATGCCTGAACATAACTTTTCCATATAATTGTATTTATTGTTTAACAAAAAAAAAAAATGCGTCTCTAACTGAGCTTGAACTTTAAAAAAATTAATATTATCGCAAAAGAAATTTCTCATACATGAATACATACGTCATTCTATCAAATTAAAATTACCCAAAACTTTAAACCTTTTTTATTACATTTAGTCCAATAGAGCGTAATTAGTTTTGCTTGTCTTGGGTACGATCGCTAACAGCATGTGTTGGAATGAGGCAGTGAGAAGCAAAGAAATGAAAATGACCAAAAAACGATTCTGAGAAAAACACGTTCAAAGTTTGATCTAATGGGACCCTTAATGATATTTTTTTTCTAAATCACGTTAAGGCGGAGCTCCTGTTAGAGCTATCCCTAATATCTCTTGCCACAATATAGAATGGTGCTTTCTCTATCATTTGCAATAGTTATTTCCAAATTTTCCATTTTGTCACTTACATCCCTTTGCTTCTGGGTGCCTCAAGAGTTCATAAAGTTTTGTACTCTTACCTCTTTGTCAATTTGCCCTTTTTACAGAAATAATCACAAATTCTAATAAACCATTAACCATTCGTATATAAGCTTAATTTGGTCCTGAAAAACAGCCAATCGTACAGAAAAATCTCCTTTAATAAACTGAGAAACAAAACTAGTGAAGAAACAAAATAAATGTAGATGAAGTAGAAGTAGTTTATTGATAATGTTCTAAAATTTAATGATAATTTTTTCTTAAAAAATAGCTAAACATTTTGAGGTATTTAGTTTTTAATAACTTGAATTTATTAAACAAAAGTGATTTTAAAAAAGGGACATTTATATCTATTTATACTGTTCATATTTTACCAAAACTAATGGCAACTAATTTTTTTCCCGGCTACCTGTTTTTTTCCCGCGCTTTTAGAATTTGTTTACATCATATATGAAGAACTGACATCGTGTATATTGACAATTTTTATTGCTACTGTTTCCTAAAATGACAGTGTCAGAAGATGATCTTAAATACCAACTGGAAGAATTTTCTATACCTGCCGATGACAAAATTATAGAAAAGAGTGAGCCTGAAACCACTTCATAATAATATTTTATGTTGTTGACATATTTAAAAGTTGAGATTATTATTTTTTTAATATTACTGTGCATACATTTAGATCTGTCTTTAGAAAATTTTCCTTACGCATTCTTGTAGTTGAAAAGCTTTCCTGAAAGTATCAGATTTTGTAAAGCAGAAATTATAGATTATGATACATTCAAATTATTTTATAAATTATAATACAACGGGATTGTATGAAAATCCTTTTTCCTCACTTCTCAATATTATATTTTTCATTTCTGATAGCAACTTCTAAAATAGATATTATCTATGATTTGCATGTTGTTCATTAGCTCAACAAACACACAATCAAAATCAATAATTTAATTTATAAAATCAGGAATGCTACATAAAAGGCAGTTTTATTTTGTTAATTACATATGATTCTTCAGTGCTGGATGAAAAAAAACCTCTTTATGAAGTAAACATTTTACATTTTGTGTGAAAAATAAACGAAAGGTTAAACGTTAAGTACAAAATAGTAATACAAATTGCAGATGCAAGTTTTGGACTTATGAGCAACCCATTTTTCAATGCAAAAACAAGGAAGCTATGGATACAATGTTATTCAACAAAACATTGAAACGTTTTTACCTGGTAACCCTAAAATAGGTGTTTTTTAATGTGTAGTCAAGGAAGGGATAGTGTCCCTCTATCTTTTATTTTAATACAAACCCAGTGGCGTAGCTAAGGTTTTGTTTTAGAAATATGATGTATGTATTAATAGATCAAGAGATGAAACTCAAATTTTCAAATGGTGGGGAGATTCCCCTCCAAATTTTCTGTGCGGTGGGGATTGCAATTTTTTGGAGGGAGGGGGAAAAAGGTATATTTACATGTATCTCACTTCCAATTCTTTAAAAAAAATTATGGTATCGGTAACTTCACATACAAGTAAGAGAAAACAATGAATGTTTTCATCTTCATCCAAAGTTTTCACATTTTCCATGGACAGGATTCGCTTTTCCGGGGTTTTTAAGGGGTATATTCCCCACCTTGAAAATAGAGGGGGTGGGGCATATTCCATTTTCAAGGTGGGGATCGGAAAAATATGGAGAATCCTGTCTTCCCGGCCTGAATATTAGCCCTTGCACCTTAATTATATTTAAAATATTATGAAAGAAAACCTCTACCATTTGAAGTACATATATTTTTTATAAACTCTTAAATCCATTTTGGGTGTCATTTGGGACAACTCCCCTGTAGTGACTCGATTGTAATTATTCAGGATAGAAATGTGACCTCTGTCAATTTCATGTGTCTATTTTTACAAATTCCTTTTCTCTTTTTTTTTTAATAGCTTAAGACAGCAATACAGTTAACTACTTATTAATTTCTTAACTTATTTTTTTTCTTTTCAGTGCGAGAGTTATGCTTTATCCATCAGCTGTCTGCAGAAGACATTGTCACTCAGTGGGTTGCTTATTCATGCCAAAAAAAATGCGACATGAAACCGACTGTTTCCCTCCTTGATCAAATGGAAAATGATGTATGTACTCAACAAACTCCGACTTTGTTTTAAAAAATGTGATGTGACATGCATTATGCAATATAGCATGACATGTGACAAAGGGGGAGAGGGGGGGGGGGTCACACAAATATATGGGAAAAAAGCATGACATCATTTATGAACGGCCCCAACTTCTGTATAAAAAGGTGTACAAAGCGTATGTATTAAGAAATAGTAAGTTATTATTATCAATTCAAATCCTAAACGTAGCCTTTTCTAAGCAACAAAAAGCAAAAGTTCAAATGTCTAACAGAAAATGCACTTGGAATCTTATGCCCCCATTAGGCACTATTAAACCATTTCCCATTTTGGGAACATGGTCCAACTTTTAATTATTTTATTATTTTTTACAAAGTGAAATAGTTGAATTAATTGATTTTTCACAATTTTTTTTAATTCACAAAAACAGGATCCCCATAAAGAGGTTGAATCAATTCTTGTATATATAGATATATATATATATATATTAGGGTGGTGCTTATTTTTCGAAGTTTTAAATTTTCAACCTCTTACCCTCTAAAATTGTTCCATTATGCGAAAAAATGATTATGATAAAATTTTATCACCAGCAAACAATATTTAGAGGTAGCTCAAAGAGGGTAAAGTTTTATAATTGAACGAGATTTTGCGATTTTTTGAACTTTTAAGCAAGATAAAAATTATGATTTGTAATTGTGTTTAATTTATGTAATTATATTAAAAAGCAACTTCGATATGAATAAGTAAAAATTAAACATTTGTAAATTGCATAGCTATAACAACGTAGCTCTCTTAATAAAATATACAGTATTCCAGTCTACCTCACAGGTGGCAACAACTGTCTAAAACTGATCGCCAAACTTATGGAGCCACTGGGCAACTGTACCTTTTCCACATTTTACTATGAGATATTCCTGCCCCTTTCCCCTCCCCAATAGAAAAGACAGAAAGAAAAAAACAGGACAAAAAATA
Organism: Octonoba sinensis; assembly: GCA_038502835.1. Classification (NCBI taxonomy): domain Eukaryota; kingdom Metazoa; phylum Arthropoda; class Arachnida; order Araneae; family Uloboridae; genus Octonoba; species Octonoba sinensis. Next base: position 111,295,663 of record CM076604.1, on the reverse strand, counting down.
GTTTTATAAACTTTTTAATTCTCAGTTATTTACATATGTGAGTGGACGGCTACATTTTTCATGTACTATATATTTATGCCAGCAAAATATTCTTTATTTTTTGCTTGAGCCATGAAAACTATCAATGCAAATGTTAACAAACTGGAAAATCAACAGCTGTTGGTGTAATTATGTAAAATTAACCACATCAGTACCACTACTATCTACTAAAGATTTCCGTGCGCGTTACTTTGTATCTAACATTTTACGGTTTGATGACTACTGGTCTAAACCATGGGTGGGGAACCATTTGGCTTTAAAAGGAGACACATTAAATTTGCTGCTTGGGGTTAGCTGATATCATATGTGTAACATACACAGGCTAGCAGCAAACCCCTCGCATATATTAGGCAGCGTGCCATTACCAGATAATATTAATACTAAAAAGAACACACAAATGAATTGAAGGTTATTGTTTTCCCTTAGCTTCACCAATTTTTATTTTTATTGTTACTGCTGCCCTCAAAAGAAGTGGCTCAGAGAGGTTTACCCAATTTATCAAACTCAAAACTTTTAACGTCTTACTTATCCTTTACAAATTACATTGAAACTATCTAGCATGCTCATTGCACTGCCTCGAAATCAAGCAGCATCTAAAATTATAAAAACTGAATAATAGTCCGA